>CM056725.1:62654978-67454978 GCA_029844215.1 Przewalskia tangutica
CGAGCTACTAAAAACCCGCGGTACCAACAAGGTCATGAAGCGTATATCCTCAGGTCTGTCTGAACCGTCACATGATCGTGGCCGCGCACGTAAGTCATCAATGTCTGCGCGTCTAACGCCACTGGAACTCCTTAACGGCTCCGCGCCAGAGCCAATCTCCGGCCGAATATGAAATTATTCCCGCGCGCCGAGGGTAGCTACTCCGACATGCGTCACCGGACTTGCGCCTCCGCATGTTGCCACATGGACCCGCGTACTGCCCACGTAAAGGAACGCACACTAACACGGAACTCGTATTAGCTCGCATAGGCCCACGGGGTAGCGGGCGCGCAGAAATTATTCTGCGAATCATAGGTCCATGCGACCGCGTGAAGTCGTACCCCGCATCGGAGAGCGGCTTAACCGGGAATCATCTCAAAGAGATGAGTGATGCATAAAATACTAACACAGTTGTTCATCGTTAAGCTTAACTCCAAGCGCAACAAAGGTAACCGCTTTTACACAGCGTCACAAGATACTAACTTACGTAGCATCATAGCATGTTTACTTATCAATCCAACAAGAAAGTATTACCCAGAACTATCACAAGCCAACACAATCCAGAGTTATACACACAGGGTACTTTCTACTATATGCCAACAGTTGGGGTTTTATCCCCAAAAAATTACTTCATTGATAAGCTCTTTAAAAGATCGTTACTTTCATAATGTCACACAATACAGTAGTATAAAATAGAGTGACTATCCTGTACAAAGTAAATCAATCTACTTCTCTTTGTAAAATCGAAGTAGTAACATTTCTACTTCCAATGATCAAGTTTGCCTAATTTCCAATGTTCAAGTTTCGTTTTAGAAAGGTTTAAGTAGTTCATGTAGTCTTATTAGCAATTTAGAATATAATTCTCTTTTAAACTATACGGAAACATAAGTCTTATATGTGAGTAGGATATTCTTTGTTTATAACAATCTTTTAATTACAATGACCATGATCTAGGAAATATCATTTTGTCTCATCTTAGCTTATGCGGATGGAAGTTTCTCTGGTTTAATAATGTAATTATTAAAAACATTTCCTCTTATAAACGCATGTTCATGATGGTTTGTCGATACACGATTCGATTTCCAAAAATCGATAAAACATTCTTAAGGCGTTATACCTAACTTTCCATAAAGCTAACATAACTCTTAAGTTTCAAAACAAATCTAGAAAGTACTACTTAACTGTGCTAAATGATTCAAAAATCTTTTGAAATACTTCCAAGATTCTTTATTAACACATGCTGCTGCATGATTATAGTTCAAATCGATTACCTTTTTAAAAACCACAAGTATTTCTTACCAACGTAAAGTTGTTATAACCAACTTCAATAAAGGCTATTTATAACAGCCTTTATGTTTAAACAATCAAATACATTTAGCACGTATGTCGTCTACCGTACTACATAGTTCACACATATCGCTGAAAGAGATGGGAAGGGTTCACATACCTCGCGACGAATTATCGACTAATAGCAAACGCTCACGAATGCTTGACGTCGGCTACTCCTTAAGCCAGTTAGAGTCGCGCCATACGTAGTACTTGAGCCTATAAGGCCACAGAAGCTTACGTAACATTTAGATCCATCGTAGAACATTCTCAGAAAATTCGGCAGCCTCCCCGGTGTAAATCTCTCTCTACGGGTAGGCTACCAAGCCACGAGTTATCGTCTAACCTAGCGGGTACAATTCTACTCCGCGGTACTACTAGTCAAGTCTCTTGTCTGACCTATGTAATTCTGATTCCGGTATTCTTCTTTAAATTGGGCTTAAGTCGCGAGACATTGCAGTAAGTATTAATCGGGCTTAAGTCAAAGACATTGCAATAACTCGTTGATTACATATATAGTATACTTCAGCTATATATTCTAACAATATGTAATTTCAATTACAATAGAGGGACAAGATATTTACCTCGATAAGCCCATAATATCCAGTATAAAGTCGATCACGGGCAATCGTTTAGCTCACGACTCAGGCGCTCGGCGGCTCTAAGCCACCGCCAGAAGTTCTAACCACTTACACCTGCAATACTCAACGGACTGTGGAGATTTTCCTAGGGTTTCGGTTTGTGATGACGGAGTATAATAGTATTTTACGGGCTTTTAGTATAGGTATATCCTTAGAATACTACAAGGTATATGGCTAAGGTAATTTGGGCATTATAACAATGATACTTTTGAGAGTATTTCTACCAGGGGGTATATATACGAGACAACACCACACCACAGGGGGTGTATACCCCTCGGCCTACTGCCCCACTAGGAGGGGGTACTCTCGGCCAGGGGTGGGGAAGGAACTCTCGGCTAAGCCTCATAAGGGGAGAGGGACGAGAACAACAAGAAGGAGGAGGATTTCTAAGACTTAGAACATTTTAGGATGAATAAGTCTTCAAGGGAAGTATTTATGGAGGTCAAGTGAAGAAGGCCAACTGATGGCCAAGATCATGCCAAAGTGCAAGGCAAGTGTGGGCCAAGATCTTTGCCAAGTGCTTTACTCTTAACCAACTAACACACAAATATCATCTACCTACTCCACCATTGACAAAAAAATAACTTTAGTAAACAAACATTGACCGCCCAAGTCCTTCTGATGAGAGGGTGACAAGTGTAGCCTCTCGTTGAAGATCAAAATGTTTAGTCTCTCCGGAAAAATCACCAAAATTAAAATGACATGGCCAGGAAATTCCCTACGAGAAATTTGTGAGAAAGCGTTTGGCGAAGCCGACTCTAACAGGGTGTTGTGCACAAAATTAATCGGCGAAACCCTCTTTCTCAAGTTCAAATTTTTTCTACGTGCGATCTTGCGGGCATGCATACTCTCTGGAAATACGAAATTATAACATTCTCCCTCGCTTAGAAACATTTACGTCCCGAATGTTTCCTTCTAAGTCTCCACGAAACAAGCGTGCGCCGGTATAGTCTTCACTCTAACACTTACGAAACAATCCACGCCCTAGTGATTGCCCTTGCCCGAGAAACAAGCTGCATAAGAAATACTTACGTCAAGTCACGAGGAATCACTTTCTAACATCACCACAAACACCTCTCTCGGGGTCCTAAAATATGCTTCTTCACCTTTTCCAAACAAAGAGAAATGGTCCGCATCAATTCTGCGCCATACATGCTAAGCTTATTTGTAGATACCGCTTTTGTCGCACTTTGCTGGTGAGGTTCTAGTGTCACTCGGCGACCCAACAAATGGTACCGGACTGCTTTGCGATCCCGGAGGATGTCGCTTACACTCGAACTCATGTACCACGTTACGATCACGGCTTCGAGTATCACGAAAGCTTCCGGGGTTACTATCTCTAGCGTGGTCATCGTTAGGCCTGGGAACACTGTTGGATGGATCTTGTCTTCCCGAACATCTGTCTGAAAGACGGACCTTACTTGACCCGCCTCTACTGCGTCCGGACGGCAAATGCTAACGTATAGGCAGCTTTGGCCTATCCTTCTGCGTGAACTCCGCAAGGCCCAAAGTAACTGGGCTAAGTTCCCTCTGTTTTCCAAACCTGCGTCACACCGCGAACCCGCGGTGGAACCTTCACAAGAAGACCGGCCGTCAACAGCTGAACTCTAAAGCGTCGTGCTTCCGATCATCCAGCTCCGCCGCGATTCCTGCGAGCTGCCCGAACCTCTTCTTACGAACAAGCTACTCATTATCCGCGATCTGTGGAACAAGCACGAACCAAGCTATGCGAACGCGCCAACATCGAACCAATCGTGAGCAACTTACACTTCCGCCCTTACCTAAGGCTTGTATAGCGATATCGAACAACTTGAAATGGTAGCCGTAACACTCTTCGACACCAGCGGGGGAACAACAATTCTAGCAACTATCATCATTTGAAATCAAACACGCGGCCGAGAAGCGAAGATGGCGGATTACGAGACTGCTTTGACGGTTCCTATCCTTGCTGGTAAAACTTTGAAACAAAACAGCGTTACTGCACAGGCTCGACATGCGAAGCCATAAGGTGAAGGTAGGCACCCCGTGAAGCCTTTCGGCGCTGGAATGCTTCCGGATAACTCAACCACGAGTAAGATCAGCGGTCCTATGCAAGAGAAGAACCACGAATGGGCTGCCCCGTCCCGGCCCGACCACTAGTCGAGCGCGTCCCGCGAAGACAAATGCGGCGGTTGTTAACTAAACTTGGGCCTAACATCCTCACAGCTTCTTTAACACAGGCGGGACCACGCGCGGCCTGGCCCCAGCGCTTTTGAGCCTACGCGGGTTGACCCTTGCCAACGTGGCCAGCCTCAACCCGACAGACAGCGCTGCCTATGATACTTAAGCTCCAGGTTGGAACAATCTACTGAACTCATGTTTGAAAACCTAGCGGTCTTCTTGGCACTCAGCTACCCTTTCTGTTCCAGCAGCTACTGCAGGACCTATCCCAAACGCTAACTCACGTGTACTATGCACTTCGACAAGGAGTCAAACATAACCACTACACCTTTCTCGAGAGTGGCTTACGCGCCTCACAGGTCTACGTAAAAGCTCTAAGGCTCACACCTTGCCTCTATCCCCCAAAATCTTACTCGGTTAAACAACCGCGGGAGATGATCTAATCACGACTAACACCTTTGTTATTGCCAGAACATAGCACTAGGTATGCTGCGCACTTATCCATGTCTTTTGATCTCTAGAGGTTAGGAAATACTATCTATATCTCTTGCTTCACTCCGTGATGAGTCGTTACAATCAAGCACGCCCACGAAGTAGGCGCGCAGCTAAGGAAGATGACGAACTGCCACAATCTGAAGGCTAAGTCCTCTACAAGGACACTTTCTGCGATAGATTTTGCCTGGCGACGCGGTACGCTAACAAGTACCAACTAAAGACGACATTCCCGGATGGCGATACGCCGCAATGAACCGGAAGCCACGGAGTTCTAACGACTCCTGCGTACGCAGCGTCACGAAATCCGTGGGAAGACACTTGCTCTGCGTTGTGGATATGCATAATCAAATGTCACGACCCATTCGGGGCCCGTGATTTGAATTTGCTCTGCAGAGGCTTAAGTAGTCATACAACTGATGTCAGTGATCCCAGCGAACATAAAGCAAGACATAAAATAGTTTATAAAACAAGACCACAGTTTGTGAGAAAACATCGCGCTTTCGGCATATATATATATATATGTTTTAGCGATTACATCCGACAACCTTTGTACAACATGACTCTGAGACCTGCAAGGAAATATACCACTATGGCGGGACGGACTGCCACTTCATACCACTGTGTACAAAACTATCTCTAACCCAGAGGAGATCATTACCAAAGTAGAGCCTCGGAAGAGATGGAGCTCCACGACACCAACGTAGAGATCTGGGATGCCGGATCTAGCACTGCTTGCCACTTACTGCGGCATGAGCGCGGCCCAGAAGGAGGTCGATTACAAGCGGTACTAAGTATGCGAAAGCGTAAAAAGTACTTAAATGAAAACATATCATTTTAAAACCGGTTTACAAATATGTATGTAAAACAACCGGAGAGCCCTTGCACGTAGTGTCCGCATCATAAACAAGATCAACAATAGGTAGCGTAATAGGTCGCTTGTCACAGAACGCGAAGCTGATGTCGAAAGCAGGGCCGCTCGCCCGTATCATCGATTCTGCAAGCCTAATCGTCTGAACTCCGGAGTCGCGCATAGGCCACTCGCGTGACCGCGTGAGGTGTAACCCGCGCCGGTGGCTTCTCCTCGGCCGTAAATCTGGACTCGTTGTCCGCATGGCCGCTACAGGACGCGTGAGGCATAACCCGCATACTAACACGGAACTCTCCGTAGCTCGCGCCCAGGCCCCTGGACCCGCATGAGGTATTCTCGAATCATGGTCCGGACTAACGCTTTGAGTCTACCCCGCGTCGGAGAAATGACAACGGTATCATCTCAAGAGGTGAGGTGATAGTATACTAACATAACAACATCTTTAGAAAGTAACATAAGCACAAACAAGGATACTACTTCCTTATACAAGCGTTACAAGATACTAACACCACGTAGCGTCATATGTGTATGTCTACTTTATCAAACCATCTTATTATTCTTTTCACAATATAAGTCTTATTTATAACACATAAACAAACTTGTTTCTTTTATCAATCTTAAGTGGTTATACTTACTTCATTTAAAGACTAGTATAACTCTTGAGAAGCATACCCATTTCAAAAACCAATTAGTTCTCTTACCCCGTTTTAATAAATGGTTTTGATAGTCCTTTTGAAATGTTTGTGAGTTCTTTATTATTCGATTGAAGCAAGTAGTGAGGCATTGCCGTCACCGTATTATTCAGAGCTTAAGCCGTGAGGCATTGCCGTAAGTATTATTCAGTTAACACATATCGTCCGTAAGATACTATATACATATTATGAAATATCATGCTTTAGGAAGAATCACATACCTTCTAAATGAAATCCATTATTGCCAGAGTCGGGTATGTCGTAGCGGAAGAATCAGACTATAATAGTCCAGATATCTATCAAAGTCTAGACTATTCTATGCAGGTCATTCTAAGAGGGTCCTCGATTCCTCACGAGGAAAGTCGGGCAACTGCGCCCTACAGGTGAGCTATATAAGTCTCTTTGTAAAGCAGTCTATGTAGTCTGATTCGTATATTCTTCTTTTATACCCTTCAAGGTGTTCACAGTTCAATTCTATTCCTTAACAACCTTCTAAGTATTTATACTTTATTCTTATACTGTGATATAAATTCTAATTCAAGAAAAGAGGTTAGGGATTAGTTACCTTTCAGATGAGACCCAATAATATCCTAGAAAAGTCAGCTTTGAGCAAGGTTTTGCTCCTAAGTTGTATGTCTCAAAGGGAAACCTGTAGAAGTTCTTCACAACTTCTACTAAGTACTAAGGTATTTGGGCTGGGTATTGTTTTGGGCATTCATAACTAATGCACAAAGAAGGGACAACTTTCTGCTCGAGGGGAGGGTAGGTTTACGGCTTTGAAGGCTGGGGGTGGGAGTGAGCCTCGGCTTGACAGACTTCACTCAAAGGGGGAGGGTGTTTTGAATGAATTGCTCACAAAGGGAGAGGGAGAGATTTTCAAGACTTGAAAGCTTTAGTGGATGAAGAACTCTTCATCTCAAAAGAGGGTATTTATAGAGTCAGGAACATGGCTTGGCTTACGATGGCCAAGATCACAGCCAAGTGCTGAGGCAAGTGTAAGGTCAAGATTAGGGCAAGTGTACCTAGCCAGGCTTGCACACAAAATATCTATCAACTTTTGTGACAGTAAGATTGTCATCCAATACGACCCCTATTGCTGGTGACAAGTCCACCCGATGAGGAGGGTGGGAAGTGTAAACCTCTCATTTGGTCCAAAATGTTACGTCTCTCGGAAAAATCACTTAAAAATTCAGAAATGACATAGCCGAATTTATCCTACGAAAAACATGTGAAACGTTGCATCGTTAGACTGATTATTCGCTTTGAGAGTTGTGCCTAAAATCGTCCAAGGCCTAACTTTAAGACCAAACTTTTTATGCATTATTCCTTTGCGTTATACCATACTACGGGAAATACCGAGGTATAACATTCTCCTCATGAAACATTCGTCCCGAATGTTCCTTGAGCCAAGCAGAGTATATATTCGGGATTCTTCAAAACTTAAGCGGTTTGCAAAAAGAAAGCCACTGCGATATAAACAACGCTTAGGCATAAGCGATAATGAAGATTTACAAGTAGGAAAGTGCCATGAAATTACACACGGAGGTGGGGAGCGGTGAGATACTTACGCCTTCATGTCTCCTCGCAGCTTCCCGCGTCATCTCATCACTGAGCTGCGTTCGCCCCTGAGACTTTGTGGAAGCCCGTCCTTCCGTCATAGAGGCGCCTAACTTTCTAGCGATCGATTATATCGCCCATGGACATCTATCTTATCGACTAACCCCTTCGGTGCTGACACGGACATACGTCAATCCGGATGTACCCTAGATGGATCCCGATACATCTCTCTGGTGACATAAACGTGAAACACTGGATCTGCGGCTCTCGGATCGGACCCAGCGGGCCAACTCGCAGGCAACGCCTTGCACTACCGCGGACAATCACGAAGCGGCCCGATGTACCTTGCGGCAGGGTGAGTTTCCCCCTTCTTCCGATCTCATCACACGCCATGGGTGACACGCTTGAAGGAAAACCCAATCATCATTTGCAAACTCGGATGTCGAGGCGATGATCTGCGTCGACTTACATCGGCTACGAAGTATCAGATGCGGTGCTCGGATAAGCTTCACCTTATCCAGCTGCGCAACGCACCAAATCTGGTCCTGTTCGTATTTGCTACCTCGCCCCACCTCGAACCAACCTATAGGCGTCTGCACTTCACTCCCATACAAGGCCTCATAAGGCGCCATCACGAATCTTTGGAGTGGTAGCTATTATTGCTCAGTGAACTCAACTAGAGCAAATGATCCTCCCAACTACTGCGCGAAATCAATAACGGGCTGCATGGCGACATATCTCGAAGTGCGGATAGTGCGCTCTGGCCTTGTCACGTCGTCATGCAATGGATGAAATGCGGTATTACTCGAGCTTTCACTGCGTCCCACTAAGCCCTGCGGAAGGACCTCCAGGAAGTTGGTGGAAATCGCGCTGGGCTCCTCGCATGCGATATGATCGAAGTAAGGGACTCCATGCGATCGGCGATCTCTCGGATGTAAAGTCTGGCGCGCAATCTCGGCCCGAACGTGTCGAATCTGCGCGGAAGAAAGTGGGCTGATTTCGTCAACTGTCGGCGATAACCGGCGTATAGAGATCATATCTCATGCGAGTGCGAGGAAGTAATCCTTGATGAAGTCCATGTTGATTACCTCCCACTTCCCGGTCCGGGATCTCTATCGCTGTAACAAACCACCGGAGTCTCACGGTGCTCTCACCTTCCACACTTGTGACAACACGGGCCTTTGAGCTCACGAACTCTGCAGCGTCCCTCTTGAAAGCCATCCCACTTTGATACGGATGCTAAGGTCGTGGTACATCTTCCAGTCGAAACCCATTCGGATGGATGATGAATGACATTGTGACTGCCCCAGCGGCTATGTGCTTCCCCGAGAACTTGCTTTGCCCGAAGATCACCGAGTATCTGGGTATGGAACACACAGCACAACCCTCAAACCTATAGCACCCCGTGGTGCTACCTCAAAGGACCGCGCCCTCACTGAAGAGATTTTGTATCGCGATATCGAATCAGGCTGGATCCTCGAGGCTGACGCCTCTTGCTCCTGCCAGCGATGGAAGACTTCGGCAACTGCGAACTCTAACCCCATTGCTACTCAGAGAATCAATCAAGCGGATTTACCAAGGCTTGCTAAGCGGTGCAAATCACGAACCATGTCCCTCCTCTCTAGCTGCACATCGGTGACGACAAAGCCGCGACCATACGACTGAGGCGTACTTGCGCTGCACATTGGCCTTCCCGGGTGATGCAGGGATATCGACATCGTAATCCTTAAGCAACTCCAACCACCGTCTGTCGTAAGTTCAGCTCCCTACTGTTTGAAGATATCTTTGGAGCTCTTGTGGTCTGTAAAAATATCCCACGTGAACCCCTTTGCCCATGTACAAATAGTGCCTCCGGATCTTGGCGTGAATCACGGTGCAGACTCCCAAATCATGGGTGGGGTAGATGTGTGCTCGTGTTATTCAAGCTTAGGGATGTGGATCATATGCTATAACCCTGCCATGCTGCATCAACACACATCAACCAGATGCTGACGCATCACAATACACAACATAACCATCACGGACCCTGCGGAAGGCCATGAAACTGAGGCGGTCGTCGATCTACTCTTTCCATGGCCCCGAAACCACGCTCACATGAGCATCCGGTCCAGCTTTGAAACTTGCCGCCTTAGTCAGCCTAGTCAATGGTGCGAGAGATAGAAGCAAACTTACTCACGAACGCCGCCGATAATACCTGCAAGGCGGAGCTGCGAACCTCTCCACCGGCATCGGAAGTAGTAGGTCTAGGCCAGAAAAGTCTGGCGTTTCCTTTGCGATCTTGGCACGTATCAACTCGAATGCCAATCAGCCCCGAGCAATAATGCCCAGCAACGCCACAGAAGTCAGCAAAACTCACATTTGGAAAACTTAGCGTACATTTGCTACTTCCAGTCTGGAGAAGCGTCGGCCACGGTCCTCGAATACTCCGCATGCTCCTGCTCCGGCGAGAATAAACCAAGATATCATCGATGAACACTATCACAAGCGTGTCCAAAAATGGTTTTGAACACTTTCGGTTCATCAAATCCCATGAATCTTGGCGGAGCATTGGTCAGCAAAAGACACTTGACCACGAAGCTCATAATGCCGTCACCAGGAGTCGGAATGCGATCCTAAGGACATCCCGCCTCGACTACTTTTTGATGATACAGTAGCGATCGCGAGATCAATCTTGGAGAAAACATCGCACGCACCTGGCAACGTCGAACAATCGCTCGCCGATCTGGGGAGGGTATACATGTTTCTTAATGGTCACCTTGTTCGATTTTGCTGTAATCAACAACACACGTCGCGCGGCGTCCGTCCTTCTTCGCCGCGAAGACAATCTGGCGCCCCAGGGGAGAAGCAGCTGGGCCTAATGAAGAAACCTACTCTAGCAAATCCCTAAGCTGATCCTTCAGCTCTCTCAACTCGGCGGCCAGTGCCCGTGCAGTATGGCGGAATGGAAATAGTCTGCGAAGTATCGCTAACACATCTATACAAAAACTCGATCTCCTCTCGGGAGGATACGAGAGGTCATGCGGAAACTGCGTGTCGGGAACTCGTGACTCTCTTGACGTGAAAATCTGGCACGCGCTTCGGTATCAAACACACCGAGCGAGATGGTAGATATCACCGCCTGCGCCCAATCTTCCCTAGCGCGGAGGTAGGAAATAAACGCCTACCTGAAAACCGGCGTCTGAGTGCTCCTCCCTTTCAACAACGGCTCCTCGGGAAAGCGGAACCGCACTACTCTCTCTCTGCCGGGTCTACATTGGCATGGCAGCGAAGCTCTTGTCCAATCCATCCGTAATCACGTCGAAGTCAATCATCTCGACTCTATCAAGTCGGCTGAAGTCGTATTTGCGGTGTAATCTGATCACGGGACAAGACTCCTAAATACACTGCGAGCTACTCAGAATCACCCCTTTGCGGCGTAGCTACCTCTGAAAAGGTCTGGACTCGGGCTCTATCCACTATCCTACTGCAACAAGGGGAGATATATGGAATGAGTAGAACCGGATCTATCAAAGCATACACATCAAACCAGGCGATAGGTACACATGTAATGACGACATTCCAGGTGAGGCCTCTGATCACATTGCCATTGGACAAGCATAAATGCGGTTACGAGGACCGGCCTGTGAGCTGACAGGACACGAGCCACGACCTGCCCAGCGACCTGCGCTGACCCATGAGCACCACGCCCTCAGGAGGCGGGTAGTGTAGGAGATGATGAGCTGACAACGAGAACACTGAAGGTGAGCCTACCACCAGCGCTACTTGGTCAGACAGTCCCTGCAAAGTAGCCTGCTGGCCACAAGCCATATAACAAGATCAAAGTAGTAGTACCACACTTCCCGTAATGGGATCTACCGCATCCCGGCCTGTTGGGAGGTGGTCCGATCGGCGATACCTGCTGCTACCACTGGACGTCCCTGAAGCCACAGGGCGCTGGTCTGCCCTCAGCGTAGTGTCTTTGAGGGCGGTCTGGGAATGCACTCTGTCTTTGGCTGTGGTGCGAATCTAGGCTAACTGTTGAGGCCGCCACACCCACGATAACCACGAGAAGACCCTCCCGTCCACGGCGCCTGTGCTAACCTGCTGCTTTAATACGCCACTCATCGGCCTGTCTGCGCTCCTGCATCCAAGAAGGGCGTGAGCACGCATGCGGGTAATGTCCGTGTGACGGAAGAAAGCACCGCTACATGACTTCGGCCATATAGTCATCTGCTTGGTGACATAAGCGGTTGCACCATCCTCCATGCTCTACTTTACGATGCTGGGACATCATCGAGCGAATGAATCAAACCCGACAATTGTATCCTGACGGTGCGTCCTCTACGCCTCGATGGTAAAAATCTGTCGATAGCGCCCTACCATCTGTGGAGGCAAGAAGTGAGTGAGGAAAGCCTCACGAGAACTCATCCCAAGTATTTGGGGGCGGCGTGCTCTCCGGGATAACTCCACGTGAATCAAACCAATCATTTGCGAGTTATCCACGACGAGCCTATGTTTCTCAACCAAAGATCTCACAGACTTTCGGTCTCGCGGTGACAGTGATCACTCTCAAAATCCTCTGAAGGCCCGACGGATGAACTCCTGCCCGGATCATCCTCAGGCCTCGTTACCCGTAAAACTCCGGCGAACTACAGACTCAGAAGTGCCGCCCAGGCCTCGAACTCTGCGCTTTCCGGGTGAACAGCAGATGCGGCCGTACTTTGGATTTAGGCTGGAGCGCCCAGGCGCATCCAGCCTCTCACCTCGTATCGGGCCACAACTTTAGCCAAAGGCCAGGCCATCTCCTTGTACCACTAACTCCTCTTGCCCGGTGTGGGAGCGAGGAGGTGTGCGTGCCTGTAGTCTAACTTGGGGGTGGCGGCGTCATCAGAACTCGCGTCTCTGCAGTATAGGCCCGGGCACGAGCCCTCGTGACTCTGGGTGTCACCTGCAGCGGCTCCTCAACTGCATGCCACACCACAGGCGGGTTGCCTTTTCAAGTGGAGGCATAAACATTACGAGGAAAGGAATACGTGGACTAGAGGGTCCAGCCTATAACACTGACTGCTAAAGCACGATCTGCGGAATGAGAAGAAGCGGAAACCAATCCTAAATATCCTATAGCCTCCTGATTATTGGTGTGGTGCACAACACCGATATTGACTCTACTGAGATCACGGATCGCGTAGACCTTTTCCAGAGGATTAAGCGCTCACGATACCACTTTTTATCCACGACCATTCGGGGCGTGTTGGTTGCCCATCTTAAGGGCGCACCCAAGTAGTCATACGCTCGGAGTAATCGGCGGAAACATAAAGCAAGACATAAGAGATAGTTTTATAAAACAAGACCACAGATTTTGTGAGAAAACATAAGCTTGCTTTAGGCATATATATATATATATATGTTTTAGCGATTACATCGACAGCATGCAACATGACTCACGATTTTCACAAGAGGAAATATACCCACTATGGCGGGTGAGGCCGCCATGCACCTGATTTAGTACAGAAAACTATCTACAACAGAAGGAGATCGCATGCCAAAAGTAGAGCCTCGGAAGAGATGGAGCTCACGGCGCTGGCGTAGAGATCCTAAGGATCACGGATCTAGCACTTTGCGCCCTTACGCCTGCCCGGCATGAGAGCGCGGCCCGAAGGAGGTCATTTACAACCCAGCGGGTACTTCAGTATGCGAAGCGCCAAGATACTTAAATGAAAACATATCATTTTAAAACGAGTTTACAAATATGTATGAAACAACCAGAGAAACGTGCGTGAGTGTCATCCATCATAAACAAGATCAACAACTAGGACTAGCCCATGTTCACAGGTCTTGTCTGAGCGCGAATGATCGAAAGCTTGAGGCCACTGCGCCCGCCTTATCATCGATGCGCAAGCCTAATCTTTCTGAACTCTTGAGTCCGTGCGCAGGCCCTTCGCGTGGGACGCGTGAGAGTGTAACCCGCGTGTCGAGGAGTAGCTACTCCTCAAGCGCCAAATCCTGACTTCCATTTGTCAGCGTGTAGCCACACCGGTTGGACATGAGGGCATAACCCGCGTACTAACTTTGGAACTGCCGTGAGCTCGCATAGGCCCACACGGACCGCGCGTAGAAGGTATTCTCCGAATCATGGTCTTGGATGCTTTGGAAGTCTACCCACGCGTCGGGCGACTTAACCCAAATTATCATCTCAAGAGGTGAGTGATAGTATACTAACATAACAACTCTTTAAGTAGCCAACATAAAGCACAACAAGGATGCACCACTCTGAAGCGTTACAAGATACTAACACAACGTAGCTTATCATATCCATGTCTACTTTATGTTTAATCTGTTATTCTTTACAATGTGATACTCAAATGCGGTTTTATAACACATAGAGCAAACTTGTTTCTTTTATCAATCTTTAAAGTGGTTATACTTATATTATACCGTATTTCAGTATGTACGTGGGGAATCGTCGCATTAAAAGTTGCCTTAAAAGATAGGCCAAGTTCGAAATTTGTACACAACTCGCTAAAAGAATCGTTTTTTCCGGCGAAGCTGAAAGTTTCTGGCTTTAAATGTAGAGTAAATTCGGCTATGCACCATTTCTTATTTTTGTTGGATTTTTTCAGAGGCGAAACATTTTGGACCAGCGGAGGGCAACGCACTTGGCACCTCCATTGATGGACTTGAATCGTCCATTGGGCGAAAATGGAGAAACATTGCCGCGGATTGTATTTTTGTGCCATGCTGGAATCAAGGAGTTAGTAGGATATTTGTGTTTAGTTAATCCTCACCCCTACACGCCTTGCACTTGTGCCATCTTCATCTTATTGTACAGCATTGGTTGGCAGCCAAGGCTTGAAACTATAAATACCCCTTTGATGAAGAGTTAACTTCATCCATGAGGGTTATCTTCCAAGTCTAAAAATCCTCTCCTCTCCCTTAGTAGCCATTTCGTCCAAACACCTCCCCTCCCTTGTGAAGGTGGCCTTGGCGAATACCCCTAGCCTAGCCGAAATCTACCCCACTCCTTGGTAGAAGAAGTTGTCTTCTAGTATCGTTATAATGCCCAAAGTACCTAGCCCAAATCCTTAGTCTTTGGTAGAAGTTGTGAAGAACTTCTAAGGTTTCTTTGGAGCTCTGAGGCGTCTGACTTAGGAGCTAAACCTTTCGAGGAAGTAGCGACTTTATCTAGGATATTATTGGGCTTACGGGTAATAATCCTAACCCTCTTTTGAATTAGAGAATACTTCTTGTTGTAGTATAAGGATAAGTATAAATACTTAGAAGAATATCACGAGAAAGAATTGAACTATTACCACAGTGAAAGGTTTTAAAGAAGAATAATCATATTTGTACTCACGTAGGGTTTTCCTTTGAAGACTTAAATAGCTCAAGGGTAGGGTTGTGCTGCCCGACTTTCAGTAGAATTATGAACCCCCTGTTTAGAATGACCCTCGGAAGTAGTCTTTGATAGATATGCGTGACTATTATGAGGTGACTCTCTGCTTGTGACATATTGACTTGGCGGTGGTTTTATTTGAAGGTATGTGATTCTTCTAAAGCATGATATTTTACAATATATAGTGCGGTGAGCGTACATGTGTTAAGCGAATAATACTTGCATGGCAATGCCTCACGGCAAGCACTTTGTGAATAATACTTATGGCAATGCCTGTGGCTTAACTGGATATCTTGTAAGCGTCTTATCAGTTTAACTTTGAATAATGCCCTTATAAGCGATCCTTTAAGCTTTGAATAACAAGAGTGAAAACATTTCAAAGAATCTTTGAATCATTTTTGGAAGATAAATATTTGGTTTTAAAACAAAGCTTAAGAGTTATACTAGCTTTATGGGAAGTTAGGTATAACACTTAAGAAAGATGAAAAGGCTATTTACTTGTTTGTTTATAAAAGCCTTGTATTGATTTATGTTAAGTGTAGTAAGATTGTTTGATAGTAGACATGTTATGATGCTACTGTGTTAGTGTCTTGTAATCTTTGTGTAAAGGGTCGTTCTTCTGTGCTTCACGTTGCTAACCCGGTAAGTCCGTTGTCTTTGCATTATTATATCACCTACCCCCGCTTATTTATGCGAGGGCTTGCCCACGTGATGCGAGTCTATCGGCCTATGCGGTCTGTGATAGAGGACTATGCGGGCGACGGTATGCTCGGATTGATCATTCGAGCGTTGCCTGATGCGGGGATTCTATCTGATGCGTTGAGACTATGCGGTCTTTTGAGAAATTATGCTGAGTGCTGGGAGCCTAGGCGGATCTGCAGAGGGTTAGCTGCCCCGTCTGAGTATACCTCATGCTGAAGATGCACATGTGTGACCTATGCGGTGCTGGAAGTCGAGGACTAGAAACGCGAGAATGATACTATGGGCGATTGGCCTTGCCACGATCGTTACGGCCTAGACTCATGGGCTTATTCTGATTTTCTAATCTCTTTGTTATTGTTTGTGATATGGCACTATGTGCAATTGGAGGCCGATTGTATTTGTGAAAAGGTTTTAAATACTTTGATTTCATTTTAAAGTACTTTATGAGTTTCACATACTTGAGTACTGTTATCTTGACCTCGCTTGAAGTACTTGCGTTCAATGCCGCATGGTAAGGCGCAAAGCGAGGTGCTAGATCATCCTTAGGATCTCTTTGCATTGGTGTCGGGAGCTCCATCTTCTCGGAAATCACTACTTTTGGTATGATCTTCCTGTATTGTAGATAGTTTTATCTGATCGGGGGTATGGCGGACCTACTGTCCGCCATAGTTATATATTCATGCCCAGAAGATGCAGCGTAGTCGTGTTATGCGATTGTCGGATCATAGCTGCTAAACCTTGTTCGCTATATATATGCGAAGGCAACGCGTTTATTCACATAAAGCATGTCTTATTTTATAAGCCTTTGTTTCATGTCTTGTTTATATTTCAGCTGATTTCTCGATGTATGTGACTACTTAGGATTGCCACGGTAAAGGCGCGATCCACGAACCCCGGGCAGATACCGTGACAAAAGTGGTATCGAAGCGATTAATCCTCGGAAAGTGTCTCTGAACCCGTATCTAGTGGAAGTCTTGATTATCGGTGTATTTATGCACCACAATAATCGAGGGGCTATAGGATATTTAGAGATTGGTTTCCATTCTTCTCATTACGAGATCGTGCTTTAGAGAGCATGTTATAGGTTGGACCCCTCTAACGTATTCCTTTCACCCATGTACTGATTATGCCTCACGTAAGGCAACTTTTGGGCCTGAGAAGGGCAAAGCGACCCGAGGAGGCTGCTAGCGAGACACGAGTTCACGAGGGCTCGGGCCAGTCTATACGAGGCGGCCCGGTTATGGCTTTGCCCGGCGCCCAGCCGAGACCACCAGTACCCACGCCTCACGTCCCTGGCTGGCGGAGGAGTTGCACTGGAGTACTGAAGGAGAGATGGCCCAACTTTTGGCTAAAGTTGTGGCACCAATCTGACGAGAGGTGGATCACGAGCGGTTCGGCTCGGCTCGGTCTGCCGTAGTGCACCCATTGAGGCGAGATAGTTTGAAAGCTTTGCGAGATTTCTGTGCGAGTTGTAGCCACTTGAGTTTACCACACGGGTGGAACCCGGAGAGATGATCCGCGAGTTCATCCGTCAATTTGCTGAGAAGGATTATCTGGGTGATCGGGCTTGGAGCCAAAGCGAAGGCTGTGACATTCGGTTCGCGTCGGCTGCGTGACACATGATCGATTGGTTTGATTCATGGGAGATTTCGGGAAGCATGCACCTCAGCGAGTATGGGATGAGTTTTGAGCTTTTCTCACACACTTCTTGCCTCGCGCCCAGGATAGGAGGGCACGAGGTGATAGGTGCTAGCTGCTTGAGGCAGAGGGCGCTGCCGTCGAATACAATGTCGAGTTTGATTCTTTGGCTAGATATGTCCCGGCATTGGTAGCGGATATGGAGGCGGGTACAGCTCGTCACGGGCTAGATGATTATATGGCGGTCGTATGCGGGTGTTTCTCTTGTAGGGTATGGACATTACCCGCGTGCGGCCCGTACACTAGGATGCGAGGGCGCGAGACGCCGGGTAAGCGATATCGGCGAGAAGAAGGCAAGACGGCCGGTTCTTTTAGTAGTCCTCGAGGTGGGCGGCGTCGTGAGAGTCGGTGCACCACGGCCCGGTAGCGAGCGCTCCTACCTCATTCATCCCGGCGAGGCGGTGAGGCGGTCGGGGCGGGACGGATTTCGGTGGCGAGGTGCTAACCGTTAGTCTGCTTTCGGTGTGCCCGTTGTGGCGAATGCCATTGCGGGGGCGTACTCGGGAGCTTGCTATGCTTGTAGCGGCGGGTGGCTGCGAGGATTTGTCGGCCGGCGTGGCGGTAGAGCTCGACCTCTACGAGTCTATTGCGCTTCTTCATCCCAGTGATTACTCGCCCGGAGTGTCAAAGGTACCACATGGATCGTGGTCGCGGCGGTCGTGGCGCGAGTCCCGATTCTAAGCGGTCCTCGGAACGCATATATGCTTTGTCGGCCAGCGGATCGGGAGGCCTCACGATGTCGTCACGGTATTATCGATTTAGGTTTGATGTGTATGCTTTGATAGATCCGGGTTCTACTGCATCTATATATCTCCACTTGTTGCTAGTAGGATGGGGATGAGGCACGAGTCCATAGACCACTCGAGTAGCTCGCGAGTGGTGATTCGGTGGTAGCTCGGCGGGTATATGAGCTTGTCTGTGACCGTTCTGATCGTCGAACCCTGGCCAGACTTGATAGGTTGAAATGATTGACTTGACGTGATCATGGGGATGGATTGGCTAGCCTCTTGCTACGCCAATGTGAGTGCGAGAGAGAAAGTAATGCAGTTCGATTTCTGAGGCGGTTGTTGAGTGGGAGAGCGCGGTATCGCCGGGTAGGTTTATTTCCTACCTCGAGGCTAGGAAGATGGTGCAGAAGGGTATATCTACCATCGTTCAGTGTTTGATCTGCGAAAGTGCGGTACCAGATTTTCAGTCAGTTCCAGTAGTCAGCGAGTTCCCAGACGTGTTTCCAGATGACCTCCCGGGTATCCCTCCTGAGAGGGAGATTGAGATTTGTATTGACATATTGCCAGATACTCGGCCTATTTCCATTAGCCATCTGAGAATGCTTTGCCGAGTTGAGAGAGTGAAGGATCGGCTTAGGGATTTCTGAGAAAGGCTTCATTAGGCCAGATGTTTCTCCACAGAAGCGCCGGTATTGTTCGTGAAGAAAAGAAGGGCGGGGCCTGCGCGTGTGTGTTGATTCTGAGCGGTGAACAAGGTGACCATTAAAACGAATACCCTTCCGGGATTGATGATTTGTTCGACCGATTGCGAGCGCGAGATGTTTCTCAAGATTGATCTGCGTTCGGGCTATCATAAGGTTCGTGTCAGAGAAGTGGATGTCCCTAGGACTGAATTCCTGACCCTGTACGGGCATTATGAGTTCAGGGTAATGTCTTTTGGGTTGACGATGCTCGTGTATTCATGGATTTGATGAACCGAGTGTTCAAACCATTTTTGAACGCGTTTGTGATAGTGTTCATTGATGATATCTTGGTTTATTCGCTCGGAGCGGGAGCATGCGGAGCATTTGAGGCTATCTTGTGGTTCTCGAGACCAGCTGATTTGTCGCCAAGTTTTCCAAATGTGAGTTTTGGTTGACTTGATGGCGTTCTTAGGCATATTATGCGGGCTGATGGCATTCGAGTTGATCTGGCCAGATCGGCGATCGAGGACTTGGCGAGACCTCTTACTCCGGCGAGGTTCGCGATTTTAGGCCTTGCGGGTTATTACTCGGTTCGTGGAGAAGTTTGCTTATCTACTGCACCATTGACTAGGCTGACTCGGAAGGCGGCCAAGTTTGATGGGCCCGATGCTTGTGGCGGGGTTTCGATTCTTTGAAGGAAGGCGGCAGCGCCCGTTCTTACTCTTCGGAGGTCGGATGGTTATGTCGTGTATTGTGATGCGTCGGGCATCGGGTTGGGATATGTATTGATGCGGCATGGCGGGGTTATAGCATATCATCCCGACGGTGAAGAAACACGGAGGAACTACCCGCTGTGATTTGGAGTTAGCGGTAGTGATTCAGCTTTGAAGATGCAGGCACTATTTGTATGGGGTTGCGTGGATATTTATCTGAGACCACAAGAGCCTCGGTATATCTTGGCCAGAGGAGTGAACTACGGCGAGGCGGTGGTTAGAGTTGCTTAAGGATTACGATGTTGATATCCTATACCACCCGGGGAAGGCCAATTTTGTGGCGGATGCCCTTAGTCGTAGGTCGATGGGAGCCTATCAGATGTGCAGCCAGAGAGGAGGGACATGGTTCGTGATTTGCATCAGTTAGCGAGCCTTGGTGTCCGTTTGATTGATCCTGATAGCAGTGGGGTTAGAGTTCGTGAGGTTGCCGAGTCTTCCATCGTCGAGGAGGTGAAGAAACAACGATTCGAGATCGGCTTTGATTCGATATCGTGATCTGACTCTTACGTGAGGGCAAGGGTCCTTTTGGTAGCTTTGATGGGGTGCTAAGGTTTGAGCGACTAGTGTGTTCGGATGTTTGAGGACTTGTGAGTTCTTGGGAAGCACGGCGCGCGTTACTCTATCGTCAAAGTGCGACCAGAGATGTACCACGACCTTAGATACGTGTATTGGTGGGATGGCGAAGAGGGCGTTGCGAGTTCGTAGCTCGATGCCCGTGTTGTCGGCGAGTGAAGGTAGAGCACGAGGCACGGTGGTTTTATTCTGATGATAGAGATCCGACACGGAAGTGGGAGGTAATCAACATGGACTTCGTCAGGATTACCTCGCCGGAGGAGACATGATTCTATATGGGTTATCGTCGGCGGTGTGAAATCAGCCCACTTTCTTCCCGTCGGGGCGACTTTTGGTGAGATTATGCGAACTTTACATCAGAAGATCGTCGGACTACATGGAGTCCACTGCCCGATCATATCAGACAGAGAGCCCAGTTCTACGGCTAACCGGAGAGTCCTTCAGAGGAGTTTAGGGGCCTTGGTGAGCACGGTCTTGCATTTCATCCTGAGCGACGGACAGGCGAGGCGCACTATCCAGACTCTTGAGGATATCTTTGCGAGCACTGTTATTGACTTTAGTAGTAGTTGGGAGGATCATTTGCCTCTAGTTGAGTTCGCGTATAATAATAGCTACCACTCCGGTGTCCGGATGGCGCCTTATGAGGCCTTGTATGGGAGGAAGTGCGAATCGCCTATAGGTTGGTTCGATGTGGCGAGGGCGGCTAGTGGGACCAATTTGATACAATGACGATGGATAAGTGAAAGCTTATCAAGGCGGCTATTAGCGGCTCGAGTCGGCAAGTCGTATCACGAGATCATCGTCGTCGGCATCTTGAGTTCGAGTTCATGATTAGGTTTTCCTAAAGGTGTCACCATGAAGGGTGTGATGGTCGGGAAGAAGGAAGCTCGGCCCAGGTACATTGGGCGTTTGAGTTGTCGCGAGGTAGGCGGGTTGCTACGAGTTGGATCTGCCGTCCGTCGGAGGCGATGCATCGGTGTTTCATGTATCTATCTTTGAGGAGATGTATCGGGGATCATCTAGGGTGCACCCGATTGGCGATGTCGGTGACGAGGGCTGCTCGTATGAGAGATTCCCATAGCGATAGTCGATCGTCGAGTTAAGCGTCTGTGGACGAAGGGCGTGGCTTAGTCAAAGTCTTGTGGCGGAGCGAGCTCGAGGAAGAGATGGCGTGGGAAGCCGAGGAGGACATGAGGCGAAGTATCCTCACCTATTCCCACACCTCGGGTAATTCACTTTCCTACTTGTAAATTTCCATTATCATTTATGCCTAAGTGTTGTTTGTGGCGTGTGTGGCATTGCTATTGTTTAAGCTTCTTGATAACTGTATTGAGAAGGAACATTCGGGACGAATGTTTCTAAGGAGGAGAATGTTATACCCGTATTTCGAGTATGTGCGTGGGGAATACGTCATTACAAAAGTTTGTAGTAAGATAGGCCAGTTCGAAATTTGTACACAACTTCGCTAAAAGAATCGTTTTAGGCGAAAGCGTTTCCACGACTTTCGTAGAGTAAATTCCGGCTATGCCATTTCTTATTTTGCGGATTTTTCCGAGAGGCGAAACATTTTGGACCAGCGGGAGGGCAACACTTGGCACCCTCCCATTGATGGACTTAGATAAATCCATTGGGCGAAAATGGAGAAACATTAGGCGTTTTTGTGCCATGGCACAGAATCAGAGTTGGTAGGATATTTGTGTTTAGTTAATCCTCACCTACACTTGCCTTGCACTTGTCTTCATCTTGGCCATTGGTTGGCCAGGCTTGAGCTATAAATACCCCCTTTGATGAAGAGTTCTTCATCCAAAGTTATCTTCCAAGTCTAAAATCCTCTCCTCTCCCTTAGTAGCCATTTCGTCCAAACACCTCCCCTCCCTTGTGAAGGTGGCCTTGGCCGAATACCCCTAGCCTGGCAAATCTACCCCCTCCCTTGGTAGAAAAGTTGTCTTCTATTATCGTTATAATGCCCAAAGTACCTAGCCCAAATCCCTTAGTCTTTGGTAGAAGTTGTGAAGAACTTCTAAGGTTTCTTGGAGCTCTGGAGGCGTACAACTTAGGAGCTAAACCTTGCTCAGTAGTGACTTTATCTAGGATATTATTGGGCTTACAGGGTAATAATCCTAACCCTCTTTTGAATTAGAGAATACTTCTTTGTTGTAGTATAAGGATAAGTATAAATACTTAGAAGAATATCACGAAAAGAATTGAACTATTACCACAGTAGAAGGTTTTAAAGAAGAATAATCCTGTACTCGCATAGAATTTTCCTTTGAAGACTTAAATAGCTCACGGGTAGGGTTGTCTTTGCCCGACTTTCAGTAGAATTATGAACCCACTGTTTAGAATGACCCTCGGAGTAGTCTTTGATAGATATCGTGACTATTATGGTGACTCTGCTTGCGACATATTGACTTAGCGGTGGTTTTATTTTGAGAAGGTATGTGATTCTTCCTAAAGCATGATATTTTACAATATATAGTGCGGTGAGCGTACATGTGTTAGCGAATAATACTTATGGCAATGCCTCGGCTTAAGCTGAATAATACTTATGGCAATGCCTGGCTTAAGCACGAATAATCTTATGGCAATGCCTCGCGACAAGCTTTGAATATGAAGAAATGAAAACATTTCAAAGAATCTTGAATCATTTTTAACGAAGATAAATATTTGGTTTTAAAACCAAAGCTTAAAGTTATACTAGCTTTATGGGAAGTTAGGTATAACAGCAAGAAAGATGAAAAGGCTGTTTACTTGTTTGTTTATAAAAGCCTTGTATTGATTTACATTAAGTGTAGTAGGATTGTTTGATAAGTAGACATGTTATGATGCTACTGTGTTAGTGTCTTGTAATCTTTGTGTAAAGGGGTCATTCTTCTTTGCTTACGTTGCTAACGTAAGTCCGTTGTCTTGTTATTATATCACTACCCCAGACTTATTTATACCAGGGCTTGCCACTTGATGCGGTCTATCGGCCTATGCGATCTGTGAGACTATGCGGGCGGACCCGGTATGCTCGAGTTGATCATTCAGGCGTTTGCTTTGATGCGGGGATTCCCTATGCGATGCATTGAGACTATGCGGTCTTTGAGGCTATGCGAGCTGCGGGAGCCTAGGCGGATCTTAGGGGTTGCTGCCCCGATCACGAGTATACCTCATGCGGTGCGTGTGTGACCTATGCGGTGCGGAAGTCGGGACTAGGCACGCGGGAATGATACTATGGGCGTTAGCCTTGCCGATCATTCGCGGCCTAGACTAGACTTTATTCTGATTTTCCTAATCTTTGTTATTGTTTGTGATATGGCACTATGTGCAATTGAGCGGTGTATTTGTGAAAAGGTTTTAAATACTTTGATTTCATTTTAAAGTACTTTATAGTTTCACATACTTGGTACTGTTATCTTGACCTCCTTGGAAATTTGCGTTCATGCGCGGTAAGGGCAGCGGTGCTAGATCCGCATCCTTAGGATCTCTTTGCATTGGTGTCGGGAGCTCCATCCTATAGGAGGCTCTCTACTTTTGGTATGATCTCACTGTATTGTAGATAGTTTATGCGATCGGTATGGCGGGAATACTGTCCGCCATAGTTATATATTTCCTTAAGTGCGTAGTCATGTTATGCGAGTGTCGGATGTAGCGCTAAACCTTGTTCATATATATATGCGAAGGCAACGTTTATTCACATAAAGCGTATCTTATTTTATAAAGCATTTCATGTCTTGTTTTATATTTCGTGATTTCTCGATGTATGACTACTTGGGTGCCCATAAGGCACGATCCACGAGCCGGGCGGGTCGTGACAACTTACTTCCCATAAAGCTAGTATAACTCTTAAGCTTGTTTCAAGCCAATTAGTTCTCTTACATTTAATAAATGGTTCATTAGTCCCTTTTGAAATGTTTTGATTCTTTATTATTCGGGCTTAAGCGTGAGGCATTCCGTCACGTGTGTCGAGGCTTAAGCCGTGAGGCATACGTAAGTATTATTGATTAACACATATCGTCTACCGTACTATATACATATTGTAAAATATCATGCTTTAGGAAGAATCACATACCTTCTGGTGAAATCCACCACTTGAGTCAGGTATGTCGCTTGAGAGAATCAGCCTATAATAGTCACAGATATCTATCAAAGTCTAGACTATACAGCAGGTCATTCTAAGCAGAGGGTCCTCAATTCTACGGAAGTCGGGCACAACCCTACCCGGTGAGCTATATAAGTCTCTTAGCAGTCTATGTAAATCTGATTAGTATATTCTTAACTTTTATACCCTTCTAGGTGTTACGGTTCAATTCTATTCCTTAACAACCTTCTAAGTATTTATACTTATTCTTATACTACAACAGATATAAATTCTAATTCAAAGAGGGTTAGGATTAGTTACCTCAGTAAGCCCAATAATATCTGAAAAGTCGCCTTTGAGCAGGTTTTTGCTCTAAGTTGTATATAGAGAGCAACAGAAGTTCTTGCAACTTCTACTAAGTACTAAGGTATTTGGGCTAGGGTATTTTGGGCATTATAACAATACAAGAAGGCAACTTTTCTATCAAGGGAGGGGGTAGGTTTCAGGCTAGGCTAGGGTGGGGTAGCCTCGGCGAGACTTCACTCAAAGGGGAGGGGTGTTTGGACAGATTGCTCTGAGGAGAGGGAGGATTTTCCAAGACTTAAAGCTTTGAGTGGATGAAGAACTCTTCATCTCAGAGGGTATTTATAGGTCAAGACATGGCCAACCAATGGCCAAGATCTAGCCAAGTGCTAGGCAAGTGTAAGAGTCGAATTAGGGCAAGAGTGTGTACCTAGCCAACTTGCACACAAAATATCTATCAACTTTATGACAAGGATTGTCATCAATCGACCTATTGCGTGACAAGTCCACCAATGAGAGGGTGGGAAGTGTAAGCCCTCTCATTGGTCAAAGTGTTAAATCTCTCGGAAAATCATAAAATTAGAAATGACATAGCGGAATTTATCCTCGAAAATGAAGCGTTTACGTCGGAAAAGCTGTTAAGCTTTGAGAGTTGTGCCTAAAAAATCGTCAGGCCTAACTTTAAGACCAAACTTTTTGTACGTATTCCTTTACGTACATACTCTGGAAATACGGGGTATAACATCAAATCTGCTGGTAAGGTGACTTGCCTCGAAAGTTACCAAAGGACCTTGCACATTGCAGCCCTCTTACTGCTGTCCTTGGTTAACAGTTGATCTCGTTTCTCGACTGCTTTGTGTATAAGCTCTTACGGCCATGCTCAAAGCTAATGAGAACTACTCTTGCACAACCTCTCGTTGATATTCATCAAGATTCGCGGTACATCGGTATACTCTGGTAGTTAAATCCATAGCTAGTAATAAGTCGCCTCTTTGCAATCCATATTCTCTGTTCTGAGTGGTGGGCTGAAGGTTCAAATATCATGGCGCTGATAGGAGCTGCGCGCCGTGCTAAACTTTCTTTGGAGCTAGTGGCGTCGCAAAACTCCCGAATGAAGCACCACCCAAGGTGATAATTGGGCTGTGCCCTCGCCACCTCTGAACTCTGCTCGCGGCTCCATGGCTGCCTTGCCCTCTGGGCGGGTTTGCCTACGCGGAGGCATAGCGATAAGGAAATAATTTCGTCGGAGGGTCGACTTACAACACGACTCTAAGGCGATCTCGAGTGAAGAATGAAACCAATCCTAAATACCTATAGCCTCACGATTATTGATGTGGTGCGCGACACCGATAATCAAGACTCTCTTGGATCTGATGCGTAGACACTTTCAGAGATTAAGCGCTCACGATACCACTTTTTCACGGCCGAACCGGGCGTGGTGGTGCTACCGGGCACCCAAGTAGACATACATCAGTAATCGGAACATAAAGACAATACATGAAACGATTAATAAAACGGTGAAATAAGAAGGCAGGCTAACCAAAAGCGGTTACCTTGGTATATATATAAATAGCAACTTTTCAACATGAGCAGTTTAATCCTTTTTACAAACCACACGCAATAGTACTACAGACCTCTAGAATGATCGACAACAATGGCGGGGCGGGGCCCGCCAAACCCACGAATGTAAACACTTACGGCGACGGGACTATACTGATAAGCCTCGGAGAAGCGGGCTTTAAGCAGCTGTGACCACAGAGCTAGGATCAACGGTGGTGTACCTTAACTGCAGCATGAGCAGCGGCCCGAAGGAGTCGATCAACGCAGTGCGAAGTATATGGCGAAAATATATCATAAATGAAATCATAGCGATCATATAAAGCGAGGCATGTATGATAACGAAACTACGATTTACTGACAAGCGATCATGTCAGTCGAGGACTCACGCCCTCAGTGCGTCACTCAGTATAACAATGGGTCTGGGCCTGACATCAATCATGCGAGTGGAATACCTTCCTCCGCTGGCGATCTATGATATAAAAGCACCAAGGAACACACGAGACACGAGTCCGCTGTGTCATAATAAAGCTTGCGGGGTAAATGCGAAGGCATAGCCGACTACTAAAAACCCACGGTTACCAACAAGGTCATGAAGCGTATCATAAGATCTGTCTGAACCGTCCATGATCAAAGGTGGCCGCTTGCCCGCGATGTCGATGTCGCGTCTAACCACGGAACTCCGCGACTCGCGTAGGCCAATCTCCGGCCCGCGTAGGTATTCCCGCATCGGTAGCTACTCCCGGCATCGTCACGGACCGCTGATCCGCGTGGCCCGCATGGACGCGTGCCCGTAAAGGGCGCGCTAACACGGAACTCGCCCAGCTCGCGCCAGGCCTGGACTGCATGAGGTATTCTCGAATCACAGGTCCATCGACCACTTTGAGTCTACCCGCATCGGAGGCGACAACCGGAATCATCTCAAGAGATGAGTGATGTAAAATACTAACACAGCGACTTATCGTTAAGCAACATGCACAACAAAGGTAACCGGCTTTACACAACATCACAAGATACTAACACACGTAGCATCTGGCATGTTTACTTATCAATCAACAAGAAAGTATTACTAGGCTATCACAAACCAACACAATCAAGTTATACACACAAGGTACTTTCTCTTATGTATCCCAGCAAGTTCGGGGTTTTTATCCCAAAGTACTTCATCGTTAACTCTTTAAAAGATACGTTACTTTCATAATGTCACACAATACATTAGTATAAAATAGAGTGACTATCCTTTTAAAGTAAATCAATTACTTCTCTTTGTAAAATCAAGTAGTAACATTCTTTTCCAATGATCAAGTTTGCCTAATTTCCAATGTTCAAGTTTCTCGTTTTAGAAAGGTTTAGTAGTTCATAGTCTTATTCGTTTAAGAATATAATTCTCTTTTAAACTATAGAAACATAAGTCTTATATGTGAGTAGGATATTCTTGTTTATAACAATCTTATTACGTGACCATGATCTAAGAAATATCATTTTGTCTCGTCTAGCTTACACGGATGGAAGTTTCTCTGGTTTTAATAATACTTAATTATTAAAACATTTCCTCTTATAAGCCTGCGATGGTTTGTCGATACACATTCGATTTCCAAAATCAGTAAAACATTCTTAAGACGTTATACTAACTTTCCATAAAGCTAGCATAACTCTTAAGTTTTCAAAACAAATCAAGTACTACTTATTTCAAATGATTCAAAAATCTTTTGAAATACTTCAAGTTCTTTATTAACACATAACACATGATTATAGTTCAAATCGATTACCTTTTTAAAAACCACAAGTATTTTCTTACCAGCATAAATTTATAGTAACTTCCCATAAAGTGTATAACACTTTATATTTTAAACAATCAAATACATTTGTACGTGTCGTCTCTGCTACATAGTTCACACATATCATGCTGAAGAGATAGGAAGAGGTTCGCATACCTCGCGAGTATCGACTAATAGCAAAAGCGCTCAGTACTGACGTCGGCTACTTTCAGAGTAGATCGCGCCTGCGCGTAGTACTTCAACCTATAAGGCCAAAGTGCTTATTAACATTTAGATCTCATCGTAGAACATTCTCACAGAAAATTAGCGACACCTCCCCACATGACAGCGTAAATCTCATCCTCTGCAGAAGTGGCATTGCAAGCCAGGGGTTATACGTCTAACCCTGGCAGTACAATTCTACTCCACGGTACTACTACACAGAGTCTCTTTATGTCTGACCTATGTAATTCTGATTCGGTATTCTTCTTTAAATTAGGGCTTAGAGTATAAGACATTGCAGTAAGTATTAATCGGAGCTTAAGTCAAAAGACATTTGCCAATAACTCGTTCGATTCTATATATAGTATACTTCAACTATATATTCTAACAATATGTAATTTCCAATTACAATGAAGACAGATATTTACCTCGATAAGCCGTAATTATCAAGTATAAAGTCGATCTGGGCAATCGTTTTAGCTCGACTCAGCGCTCAACCAGCTCTAAACCACCCTTAGAAGTTCTAACCAAACTACAATACTCAACGGACTGTGGAGATTTTCCTAGGGTTTGGTTTGTGTGTGGAGTATAATAGTATTTTACGGGCTTTTCGTATAGGTATATCCTTAGAATACTACAAGGTATATGGCTAAGGTAATTTGGGCATTATATGATACTTTTGAGAGTATTTCTACCAAGAGGGGGTATATATCACGAGACAACACCCCAAGGGGGGGTGTATACCCCTCGGGCTACCCCACTAGGGAATGCTTTCGGCCAAGGGTGGGGAAGGAACTCTGGCTAAGACTACGAGGGGAGAGGGCGAGAACAACAAGAAGGAGGAGGATTTCTAAGACTTAGAACATTTAGGATGAATAAGTCTTCCAAAGGGGGTATTTATAGGTCAAGTGAAGGCTGACCAATGGCGAATCATGCAAGTGCAAGGCAAGTGTAGGGCGAAGATCTTGCCAAGTGCCCATAACCAACTAACACACAAATATCCTACCTACTCCATGACAAAAAAGCCAACTTTCGGCCAAGCTTGACCGCCCAAGTCCTTCCAATGAGAGGGTGACAAGTGTCGCCCTCTCGTTGGTCCAAAATGTTTCGTCTCTCGGAAAAATCCGCAAAAATTAAAAATGACATAGCCGGAAATTCCCCTACGACAGGCGAAGCGTTTGTGAAAACGACTCTAACGGGTGTTGTGCACAAAATTAAATCGGCCAAACCTACTTTCTCAAGTTCAAATTTTCTCGTCGTCCTACGTACATACTCTGAAATACGAGGTATATGCGTACTTGCCCAGTCGTATCTTGTGGCGTGTTTGGATCGTAGGTAGCTTTCGTACTTGCCGATCGATTGATAGCCCATTGGTGGATCTGGTAGCTATGCCTTCGTACTTGCCCCGGTCAGTTTTATGATGCAGGCTGGATCTGGTGGTTGGCTTTCCTACTTGGCCCGTACGGTTTTTATGACACAGGTGGGACCTGGTGTTCATGTATACATATTGGTGTTATATTATATCATGAATGTAGCGATGAGGAAGAATTCTACGGGCGTGATTGATATTGGGGCGTAAGACCCGTGGTTATATTTGAGTAATGATTTTGAGGCATGCGTCCACGACTTAGCATGGCTAGCATGTATTGTGAAATGGTCTTTAAAGGTGAAGTTAATTTTCATTACTCTTATTGATTTAATTTGGTTATCATACTTGTTTCTGCTTTGTATTTGGGTGCATGTGATATTATGTTCTTGAAAGGCCTGATCGACTCTTGGAGTTGTTATAAATACGATGATACAAGAGTCTGATTGGCTTTTAGGTTATGTGACACGATAGGATCGGTATTTGATTTTCTATACCCCTGTCATTCTTGTACACAACCATGATTTTAATATTGTACTTTATTTGATTCCATACTTAGTACTTATCGCGACCTCGCTTGAAGGCTGCGTTCATGTCATGAGTCTAGGTACTCGATTTTGGATCAGTGAGCTTAGGATCCTTGTTCAGCATTTTGGATGGCTCAATGTTGCAGGTTTATCATTCGGCTAGAGTATATTCGAGTGCAGCGGGGCCTTGTCCGTCATAGTTATTGTCACATGCAGGAGTGCGTATGTCGTATGTGGGCTGAACTGACTAGAGTTGTATTTACATTATTGAAACAGTGTAGACCCTCTTGGGTGATTTATATACGACAGCCTTATCGGCCTTGCCTTTGCAAAAAAAAAGTGTTATTATCTTCCGCGTTACTATATTTGTAGGTATAGAAGGGTGCCCGGTAGGGTACGATGGCGCGCCCGGGGTTCGATGGCGTGACCACGTCACTTCCACTTTATTGACCCTAAGATATCATTAAATGCCATTTCTTTAAAAAATGGCAACCTTTAAAGAGTAGATGGGGTATAGACAGACATGGCCTTTATAACATCCCATACTTTCAGGTGATGTTTTAGACCACTAGACGTATGCTAATGAAGAGCTCAATATATAAAGAGATGCACCCCGAACATAATTCAGGACCTATCATCTAATGGATGACAATGATCAGCTAATCGACAATAATGATCGGCTACTTGACAATGCTAATCGACTAATTGATAAATCGTCTAAGTGACACATCAGTTAATTAATGAATCTTAGTGGGGGACAAGATTTAAGTAGTTACAGCATTGGGAATGACAGGCGACTTTAGGTAATTATTAGGAGATATGGCAATTAGACAGGTGGATGACATGCATAGTGGTAAGCAACAAAGTAAATAACTAGAGTGGAACCCACTATCCACCATGCTTAAATTGATAAATGTGTTGGGCAAAGTAATGAAGAGTGCATCAATTGGGTTCACTCCTTTTCCACTTTACAATATCCACAAAGTTCTTATTTATTGTGCATAAACAATTACAACATAGGCAACAACATTTTCCATAATATGAAGCAATAGGTAACCACGTCTCTTTGAGATCAGTTCATGCACAATAAGTTATAATGAAGCAGAAACATGGTAATGTTCACTTGATATTAATGGGTGATAGCTGCAGCAAGCAATACATGATCCCTAAGTCACGTTGCATTCCATTTGTGAGTTGGGTCATTCGTGCTTAAGGATTGGGTGCTATACAGACTACTTGGGTTGTGTTATTGAGTGAATCGTTTCACGTATGTTAAGGCTAATGTTTCTTTCCTTTGGTATGTTCCATGTAACGAAACATAACCGTGATATTGTTCCATAAATTATTCTACTCTTAGTAGTTAAGGATATTCATGTTATTGATTCCTATGTTGAAATCATGTCTAAATATATTCCCAAATCCTTATTGAGGTATATGGGAAAAATGTTGATGTTCACAGTGTTAGTTAAAGTGCAAGGATATTATGTCATTCAGATAGGTTCAGAATGTTTTATTATCATTCATGCATTACATTCATGTTTTACCCAAGACCTTATATTAGGGATGGGAAACAGGGCACCACACTTAACTTGAATCCAGCGAATCATGATATGAAAATGAAATTATGCTTACAGAAATTTGAAATGAAAAAGAAGATTCCTTGTGAAGGGAATATATATATATATATATATATATATATATATATATAATGGGAAGAAAATGCCGCTTGTGTGGCTATTATATAAAATATTACCGCATTTTGCATATGCGTAACATTTAGGCATTTACTATAGATATGATGCCATTTTGCAATTAGGTACATTATGGAAATAAAGATGCCTTTATGTGGCCATTGTGCACTTATAATATTTAGGCATATGTATTATAGTGCTTGAGCGTTTATTGCTGGTGGAAGGCCATTATTATTCGGCGGTTGGTGCTATCTCGGTTATTTACTCTGGCCCATGTTTGTCGGCTAGTTACATCGACTAGTGCAGCGCCGGTTGTTTGTTGTCATTAAACTAGCTAGATTCATCCACTAAGTAATTCTATTTTAGCTTGTTGTTATATTCTGTTATGCTAGTATTCATGCACAGCATACTCATTACATCGATCATCTTTGGCGTCACTTTTTGTCCAGGAGCTGACTGCATTTCATACTGCGAGTTGGATTAAAGAAAGGTGACAATTTGTACTAATAGGTTACTGGTTCATCTGATGTTGGAGCACTCTATTTGTTCCAATGTTGCGATCTGCAAATATCGATATGGTATTTTTCATATGTATAAAGGGTATAGCGGGGCCCTGTCACATCTTTGTGATGTCATGTACTCTTTAGAGGCTTGTAGAGAGATTTCATGTGTATAGTAATCGTGTATGGCCCTGTCGGCCTTGATATGTATATGTCAGCCGAATATTTGGTAATGACCCTTGTGGCCATGATTGATTACTGTTAGCTGGTAAGTATATGAAGAGTGGTGCTTTCGGCGAGGTAAGGTCAGGAAGCGCGTGCGTCTTTGGCCCCTCGATGCAGGTTGTGATAAACTTTGTATCCCGGGCGTGTGTATATGCGTGTTAGAAGTCTCTGACCTTGTCTAGTAAAGGGAAAGTCTCTTGTTTATGGGTGTGTAGCGTGCCATACTTATAAATCACGATCTTCCGCAAGATATTTGGGATGATTTCTAATCTGCACCATATCATAGATCGTGTAGTAGAGTGAGTCTTAGAATTTGAGTTGGAATTCGTGCACTATTCTTTGTTTCGATTATCTGGAGTGCAAAAGACTTACGATTAGTTTATACTCGTAGCCAATGAAATGAGTGACTTCTACGGATGATTCATACCGGGAAGGACAATATGATGTAAAAGATTCAAGATTATGAAGTTATCTTACTAATATCATGAGAAAGAGAAATGCAAGCATGGGGCGAAAGCATTTATTTTGAAAGAAGAGAGTTAAGTAAGGAAGTACTATGCGGAATAAATAATATTGTGAGATTAAACTCTATAGACACTACACGTGTTTATGGATATAACAATTCCTTCTCCCGGTATGATTATACGATTATTAGAAATCGAAGTTGGATTGAGTGTAAATGCGAGTAGTGTGATCTCTATTGGGACATATCCGTGAGGAGGATATGGAGTAAGTTATTTTCCCAGGTATCCCAGCTTAAATCTAGTAGTATCAAAGGAGTTGAGGGAAACTCATGTACTATCGAGTCTTACCTCTACCCGACTCTTTGATTAAGGCGTAAGGAGACCGGGTGTGGGTATTGAATTAATTGGATGCCTCTTAGAAAGCGGTTTCATCCTAAAACATATAATAAAGATATGCCGCTTGAGAAATTCAAAGACTATCTTATAACTAGGAGTTTATTAGTTAGGAATTGCCGATTATTAAAAGGGGTTAAAGATGATAGTATCTCGAGGGACAAAGTTGTAAAGATCGAGTGAGACCACCCCGACAGGCATCTTGTAGTCGGTATGGTCAAGTTCATGCCAGATTGTGCCGCAAAGGTACATGGGGATGGTTTAGTGATGTAGCATCACATGGCCTTGCAATAGACATTAAAGTGTCTACTGAAGTTGATCTTAAAAGGTAAGGATAAGATGGATTATAAGTTGATGAAAAGCGAGAGGAAGACAAATTGGAAGGTTTAGCGGAGTTATGAAAAGCTACGGTTCAGCGATGACTCAATCTTTGATTAGAGTGAGAATATATTATATACATTTTGACCTTAAATTGTGATATCTTACCGGAATATATGGGAATGGTCCCGCTGATATCATTAATAATGAGAATGAATTCGCGACAATCGAATCGTGTGAAAAGTGGCCATCGGTGAATTTAAGAAGATCCACGTAAGGTAGCGTGCAGGAAGTAGTGAGCCCAGAGTCATATAGAAGGATCGAGTTGTCCATACTGATAGTCGAAGGGACATAAAGTAGCTCGTCGGCGTAGTAAAGGGCACGTGCTGCCGCGATATTGAAAATTACATGTATCAATGTTAGTAAGTTAAGTCATGTTATACGTATTAATTGGTGAGGACTTGATTTCATTTATGCGGCATGTTACACGGTCTAAATAACCTCACGGATATGACAATAGCTTTGTTAGGGACTGTGAGAATGAGAGAATGTGTGGAGACAAATCGAAGAATGGTTGTAGGAAATTTGAAGACAGGTTAATAAGTATGAATTGAATAGTATGAGTCAAGTATCTAGGTAGAAAATGTCTTTCGTTTTAATGATGAGTAGAAAGAAGGGATCACGACAAGAAGAATAAATGTAAGATGATATTATGGTATGCGGGTTTCATAAAGTTATGGTTATTCTAGAAACGACATAGGGATCGATGGTAGATGAGGGCGATAAAGAACTGCTTGTAAATAGACAGCGATCTGTAGTGTCGAGGAAGAAGTATGAAGGTACTTGGAGATAAGAGAGATTTTCCCAAGGCAACTTGAAGCGAAAATGTTACTTACCGTAATTCCGGGAAGGACATGTTTAAGAGAGATATCGTAGAGCGGGACTTTAAAATTTTGAGCGAAGAAGAATTACGTTATTCTTAAGGAAATTCTTCCGAACCTCGGGAAGGAAAAATGGTTGTTAATGAGAATTGGGTTTCCTCAAATTACGTTATTTGAGACTTAAGAAAAGGTATTAGAATTATGGAAAATTATTTTCCGGTTGAGTCACGTGGGGCTCACTCGAGAAATTTTATGTTTTGTAGATTTGCCCAGCACGGGGTTTTGATATTTTACCAATTATGGAAATTTGGAAAGCTTGAAATGTATATGGACCAATGGGAGGCGACCGTGTCACCCTCCACATGGTCATGTGTGGACAAATGGCAAGTAAAGAGTAGCCAAGTTGAGCTTGATATTATTGAAGAAGCCCAATTCTTAGGGGTCAAATTGCAAGCTTTAGTCATCAAATCCTTGGCCACTTTACATTTTGTCCAATCCACAGCCGCTTGATCTGCGTTATATATACGCTACCACTACTAGTGCCAAGACTAGGATTCTATACTTAGAAAAATTCAAGAAACTTAGAGTGCAAAGAGCGGGCTACCTGACCAAGCAAGAAAAAGAAAGAGAATTTTTTGCAATCTGCACTTCATAAATCCCGATATTCAAACCCAGGACCATTAAAGGTATTCTAAGGATATTTCAACACAAAAATCACGGAAAACTACGTTTCATTACTGCATAACATGAAAACCTAAAGGGGTTTTCATAGTTGGGATTGGAACTTGAAGAGGAGTTCTCCGCCCAAGATTAAGGAGTTGCTTGGAGTGGATTGGAACATAAAGAAGATGAGCTAAAGTTGCTAAGGATCGAATTTTAATCTTGGATTGTATTTGGGCTTATTGAGGTAAAAATCTTAAGTCTTACTATTGTAATTGAAGATTTCATATTATGAATAAGTTAGAAATGATAATGTGATATACATAATGAAGATCTATTATGTTATGGAATTTAGAAGCTACAACTCAAAGAGATTGGCATGTTAACCATTAAGATTGTAAATCAATTTGGTCGATAGTTATAATCGTAGCATGTTATATAAGAGGAAGGAATATAGTTGTTGAAATTGTTTATGACTTATATAACGTATTTGGAATGCGATTTGGATTAAAAGGAATTGAAAAAGGTCTTATGTCATATTGAATTGATAATGGTAGAGAATGGCCACTAGAAATTGAAAGAAATCAATATTGTTGTTGGCTTGATTGTAATGAGGAATTGCACTGAAATTATTGGACTTTTATATTAATTGTGGGGCCAGAATTTTGCGTCACATTAGGCGTGTAATCCCTTTAGTTAGCTGAATTATTGAGCCTTAAATGTGGCGCATGTTGGTTATTGATTTCGGGCCTTGAAAAGGAATTGGAAAAGTGCACGTAAAACAAAGAGGATGTTGTCGATTTTCCGTGGAATAGTGACTTTACACTTAGAATATTCTCGTCGCGGCATATTCAACTTGGCAAGTGGATTAAGTCGGAGGTATGTGGAAACATTCCTATCTCTCTGAGCATCGTTTTATTAATGTATGAATGCGGTAGGCGTCTGACTTTAGATGAATTCAGTTTCATTTTGATATCATTGACTTGATTTAAAGTATGTAAGTTTGGTTGAGTTGGAAAGTTAAACTCATGTGATTTTTAAAGAAAATCTCTGATGCTTGGTTTTAGAAAGGCAGAAAGTGTTATAATGGCTTTTATGAAGTTAATTATAACGACTTTATGAGAAGTTAAATAAGTGGTTTACTCAAATGATTTAAACAAGGATAAATGACTTGGTTTTAAGAAGACAACTTGATTTAAAAGCATAAGTTGCCTAAGTTTTGAAAGTAAGAAGTCGAGCAGGTTTAAAGGCCTTGAAATGGAATTTCTAAAGGTGTAGTGACTTGTTTTGAAAAAATAAGCATGTCTTGAAATATTAAGGGTGTTAGTATCTTGCAGAAGTTTTTATATAAAAAAATAGAAGTCTTTTGAAAAAATAGAAGTCGACGTAGTGCGTTGGGGTAAATTCGGATTTTTCATGACGTGGTAGTGCCTTAAGTTAAATAAAACTGAGAGTCTGCATGCTAATTAAGTCTAATAAGAAGTTAATGATTTCTTAACTTGCTTATGATATTGTATGGTAGCCCAGGTTGTGCTTATGTTATGTGATTATGATAGCCAGGTTGTGCTTATGTTTAATGTGATGATGGCAGTTAGGTGTGCTTATGTTACGTGATTATTGTCACGACCTTGGAAGACGTACAAGCGCGATTTGGTGCCTACACAGGGCACCACATGCCGTATACATCATAGATAATCGGTAGAGCAATACATAAGTTTAACGAGGAAATAAATAACGGAGCTGGCGGAAATGGAAAGACGCGCCCAAAAAATATACGGCGTAACCCGAAAAACAGTTACCTCTCTTTTTTTTCTTTTTTCTTTACCTGACCCGATCCGCGAGATATGACTACAGACCTCTAGGGTTTTTGACATCAACAAGCTGTGGCAATGGACGGGCCATGTACCACAGATGTCACATAAATCTACAACCTCGAGGTGTGCCAAAATACAAAGCCCTCAGAAAATAATGGAGCTTTCCAACCGGTGAGCAGTGATCCTAAGAATGAGGATCGACAATGACTATGTATACCTCTGACACAACGGCATGAGCGGCTTATTGAAAAAGGAGAATTCGATCTGAAATATGTACCAAGTATGTGAAGGCCCGAAAATGCTTGCTAATGAAATCATAACGATCTATAATAAATTTACAGGCATGTATGATAACCAAAATAACCTTGATCTACGTTGTCTTATGCGCTAAAGTGAGAAAGTAATGAAAGTCGGTTTCACCTTGTCTGGACTATTTAACACATGGAAACAATACTAGCTTAGTCGTCGTGCCGGAATCCTCATAAATCGTATAAGCATGGCCATGGGGTAATGTCGTTATATAACATGCCGAAGTGGAATCCTGCGTCTCGGGTACATTATCTTCCGAGGAGCTAGGCCGTAGGTAGTAATGTCGTATATAACATGGTCGCGTGCCGGAGATCCTGCGTCATCGTCATAAGCGCAATGACCATTTGGGTAATAAAACAAATCAGGAATCTAACTTCCCTCTTGGTTACGCGTGCCGGAATCCAGCGTAAATATAAAGCGTGTCGAGGAGTAATAAAAGCAATTTGGGAATCCTAGCTTGCGCGTCTGGTCGCGTGCCCCGGAATCAGCGTCGTCCTCTAAACATTTCCAAGGATGCGTTCCGCGATGGGAAGCATGCGCGTGGAAGCCTCGAAATCGCGTCGGTGCGTCGGTAAATTCCGCAGCCAGAGACAGCCAGGTCCTCCCGTGAGAGTCGCGTGTACGTAAACATATAATACTTGCACTCGAGTCTGTATCACCGACAAGGCATAGACAAGTTACGTAAAATCATTAGACTTTATTTCATATTCCTCCGAGGAACTTTTTCGTTTCACATAAAAATCCGGAAATTTAACTAGAAATTACTACGTATTTTCATTCTTTTCAAAGACTTCGTTTTCAATATATAAACCCCGAATACTAACACAAATAGTATCGAAGGCATGTCTCACATTTCAAACAAGTCGAACTACATTTTTAGAAATACATTTTCTGAAGCTTCTAAATCAGTGATAATCTTTCTTTAAAACTTTAAATGATAGATACCTTTAAATCAAATTTGCCACTTAGCGCTTATTTAGTCGTTTCTTTGTTTACATTAAACAGAGAAAAGCATTCTTCTAACCTTGGCATTAGTTTTATAACTTGACTTCCCATAAAGCCGTTATACTAACTTTATGCCTTAGACTAATTCATTCCTTCTTTTATAATAAAGAGACTTATACTTTCAAATCAAGTCTCTTAACTTTAAAGAGAAATCAAGTTTCTTAACTTAGAATATCAAGTTATCGTCAATCTTTTTTCCAAACCAAGTATTCATAGCTTACTAAATCAAGTCATTTCTTTCGCTTTAAGAATCGAGTCCCGTAAACTGCAAAAATAAAGTCTTAACGCTTTTAAGAATTCGAGGTTCGTAGTCTTAAAACTTATACTTGTCAAACTCTTTAAATTAAGTACATATACTTTATGCATTGTGAATAGGTTATACTCGTTTATAACGATCTTATTAAGCTTGACCGTGATGCAGAAAATGTAATACTGATTTTATCGCCGTTATCTTAGTTTCTATGCAGATGGAGAATTATACTCATTTTTAATATAATGGTGTTGTCGATACATTTTCTTTTATGCTAACAACTGCGATGACTTGTTCGATACTTATTCTCATTAGATGCGATCAGAATTAGCAAAGTCAACTCGACTCTGACTACTGCTGCTGACTCTTTACGCAACGTCCCCCAGCAAGACTTGGTAAGAACTTAGGATAACCAAGAACATGCTTTCACGCTATGCGAGTAAATCCAAGCATCACGTACCTCTTAACTTTTAAGAGTAGAAGGAATCATGAAATAACACCAATGTATATTTCATACATGGAGAATCATGTACCAAAAAGGAGGAAGAGGAGTTCGCATCTGCCTCATGACGATTATCGACAAGTAGCAAAACATGCTTTCCCGAAGTACTTCCCAACGCTTGATAGTTATTCCATCCCTTAAGTAGAATCGCTACTCGTAGTACTTCAACCTATATTAATGTCATAACATGTCTATCAACTCCTCACTTTTAATGTAGAAGATAATACTAAGTGTAGGTCTCTTGTCCTACGGAAAATCGGAAGCGACAGCTTACGGCTTTGTTTCTACGTACTTTTCCACCTTTTTCAAATGCGAAAATCAACCAACCAAACCCCACCACATTTAAAGGTATTGACAATTCCAGCAATACAAAGGGGATTACCGCTAATAGAAGCGATGTAAAATTCTGCTTACCTGATTATAAAAAGCTTGATCCATGAAATCAGCCCACGTAAAACGATGTCAGTAATCCAGCAATACTTGCAGGGTTAAAATGTGAGGCGTTTGAACACCTTTCCACGCGCATGTTCCTTAGGACTTTCATTAGCCGAATACTACCGCTGGCAAATGCGTATTAGGGGCTTAATTTCCGACATTATACTGCGCGCCCCAAAAGCAGTCCGTAAAATGATCACGACAGCGTCTAACTTGCGGTTTGAAGGCAGTTTTCGGCTAAAACAACTACAATCCGATAACTCTTTCCTTAATCCATTTATATTCCAATTCGAGTTCCAACACTTCCGTATATGACATACCAACTTATCAACAACCATATTACCTTATTTTAACATGTGATAAGTGCTTGGATAACAACAACCGTATAACAAAGCGAAACCAAGGGCACAAAATTGCCTCGAATGAAGTACTGACAACATATCTCACATAATGTAGTCTTATTTTCCGTATCTTCGGCTTACATAAGTTCGTCCGCTAAACATATGATAAGTAATATAGAATTACTGCGGAGGAAGAAGAATTATTACCTCATTTTGAGCCAAAGAAATAAGTCCAAAAAATAGCCCGCTTAGGTTTTGGTCGCGCGGTTTTCATTTCGCTCGACTTCTTTAAGATCGATCACGTATATGTGACCTGCATGAGTTTATACCTGACGTCGGCTTTGTATTTCAACTTCCAAAAGTTGATAAAACTTGAGGTTTCACCCTCTACATTCTCGACCAACACTTGATCTCGGGGTTTAAGGGTTATCCTTGCTTAGTATACCACACTAGGGATCTTGAGGCTTGAAGTTTGAGGATTTATCGTTGACTGCTGCAGGATTTTTGCTTTCTGAAATGGGCCACTTGGCGAAACTACGTGGAAGAGGAAGAAAAAGATAAAATATTTTCTAAGTGTGGCTAGAAGTCTTTCAAGCCCTCTGCACCTTGCATATATACTGTAATGTCCACTAGTGTGGATTCTTGACAAGTATATGGCCTTATATGTAGAAAGACAAGTGGAGTGGGACCAGCGACTCAGCGTCTCCCAAATCTATCTTCGAGAACCCGAGTCAAAAGTCAAAGGGTGTGCCCGCGTGTCACCACTACCGTTGGTCTAAAATATTTTCATCCTCAAAAATATCCATCGTTAATTGGTCAAAATATCTCCAAAATATTGTGGGCCCCTTAGCCGTAAAATTTTTCAGTGGGCCCGCGTGACCAAATCAATTTAAAAATCCATAATTCTAATATATTCCAAAAGTCTCCGAATACCAAATTTGAGAACCAAATTCAATTAACAAACCTTTTCCTTCCACGAAGTTCCCGATATTTCTCTGTAAGGAAAAGTGTATAACTTCTATCGTTTCACGATTTAAACATAACGTCTTACGTGCGTTCTCTACGATTCTTGTGTTGGAACTAAGGGTGTAAGTATGTCACGCGCCAGAACCACGGACGACGTCAGTGAGGTGCCTACACAGGCACCATACCGCCTCCATGATACAAGTAGGTGAGGAACGAAATAACACCCTCCAAACTTTTTTAAAACAAGCGTCACGTGCCGAGGCAGCCATGACAAAGTGCCCATATATATATAAACAAAAGACACTACACCGTACATGAGTCAATCCCACGTACTGAATCTGAGACCCTGCTAAGAGTTATCACAGAACCGATATGGGAATGAGGCCCAGTAGTACCATGTAGTACAAAAGCATGTGTGAAAGAACATCTGAAAAAGATAAACTCGGCGGAAGGAGCTATCCAAAACTACGAGCAAAGGTCTCTACACTGTCGATCCTTAAGCTGCGTACCTAAACTGCGGCATGAGCGCAGCCGAAGGAGGTCGATCACGAAGAATGTACGCAAGTATGTGAACAATAAATGCGTAATGAAATCATATGATCTAACAAAGCGGAGACATGTATGATAGCGACTTCGGTACATAACTCACATGCGGTCATATCAAATCGGGACGCGTACCCTCAAAAGTCGTTACTAAAACATAACCATGGGTCTCGCCCGTAATATCAATCATGCGTGGAATCCTTCGCCGGCTGGCGATCCATGATATAATATAACATCAAGTCAGCGGTGGTATAAGCGTCTTGAAGGTTTACCCGCCAGCATACTCTTACCGGAGAAGGTGGTAAAGCGGGTGGTATAGCGTCTTGGGGTTTACCGCCATATACTCTTACTGGAGGTGGTATAGCGTCTTGGGGCTGCCCACGCCGTTTTATACTCTTACTATCTCAGTGAGTGAGCAACCGTAAGGCGGGTGAGTGCGGTCATCTTGGGGTTTACCCGCTCGTCTCTTACCACTGGAGGTGGTATAGCGTCTTGGGGCTTGCCGCCGTTTGCTCTCTTTACCTATCTCGACCGACCGTGAGCAAGACATAAAGCACTACCGTGTCTTTTATAAAATCAGGAATTTAACGAGTGCTCTGAATAGCGGAAGCATGCGGTGGAATCCCGTCCGTCGGTGCGTCGAGTAACTTACAACAAGGCAGTAGACCCAAGCGGAGTCGCGGCAGCGTAATAAAACATAAAACTTGCACTCAAGGCTATCGCACCTGCGTAGGCTAATTCTCGATTAACCAAACCAAGTACTTATCGAGGCACCACGTAGAATAATTCTAAATTAATCAAGCCAAATTACTACGTGCGTGCGTTCTTTTCAAAAGACTCGCTTTCCACATTAAAACTTCCGATACTAACAATGGTAGTATCAAGTCCTATCGGCCTCGAGACAAGTCACAATACCTTTTTAAATACAATTCACAGAACACAAATCAAGTGACTTCTTTATTAAAACCTTAAGCAATTGGTACCTTTAAAACAATTTGCCATCTCAGCCAAAACAAGTTATTCCTTTGATTACTTTACTAGAAAAACCGTTCTCTTAACCTTCAATAAACGTTATAACTTGACTTCCCGTAAGCCGTTATAACCGCTTTTGTAGTTTAGGCCAAATGCTTAATCAAGGCATCGTAGAATAATTCTCTTTTAACAGAGTCAAAGTACTTATCAAGGCACGCTTAGACAAATCCTCAATTTATCAAGCCAAAGTACTTAATCAAGTCATCGTAGAATAATTCTCTTTAACAGAGTCAGTACTTATCAAGGCATGACTTAGACAAATCCTCGATTTATCAAGCCAAATTACTTAATCAAGGCATACATTAGAATAATTCTCTTTTAACAAGTCAAAGTACTTATCAAGGCATACTTAGACAAATCCTCGATTTATCAAGCCAAAGTACTAAATGCGTGCATTCCTTTATAAAAGACTCATTTCTATGTAAAGCCCCAGATCTTAACACCGTAGTATCAGGTGTGTCTATTTTCAAAGTAAGTTACTACACTTTTAGAAAACTCATTTCAAGCTTGAAATCAAGTAACTCCAAATTTTCACAATCTAGGCAACTTATGCGATTTAATCAAAATAGACAACTTTCTAAACCTTCCGTAAAGTCGTTATAACGACCTCGTAAGCGGTTATAACCGCTTTGTAGTTTTAGGCAATATCCATTCCTTGATAACCCGAGAGACTTATACTATTAAAACCAGTATCACATACTTATAAAATCGAGTTCTTAACTTTCAAAATACTTGGAGTCTCTTGTGGTTAGAAAACAAGTTTTCTTCTACTTTTTAAACCTCAGTAACTTCACCCTTAACTTGCCAAGTTACTTCTCTTAAATCATGTCATTTCTCCTCTTTTAAATCAAATAAGTAAATCACTCCTTTGGCTCCCTAAAGTCATTATAATGACCTTTGGGTTTTAAATTTAAGGCCTTGCGAAAGATTTGGAAACCACTTCTTTTCAAGTCTCTATGTACTTTAAGAAAAATACCTTCACTTTTAAGAACCCAAACTTCATCAGAAAATGGATTACAACACAATTTAACGTCAAGGTACGCTCGGAAGTACATAGAACAAATTCTATTTTAGGCAATCGAATACAAGCGAGGAATGGATCGTTCAAGGAGTAGAACTTACTTTCTTTATTCTAAGGAATCATGCTAGAAGAGGAGATAGTTCCGCATACCTTTAGGCTAAATCCACAAGCTAAGCGAATGCTGCGTGCGTAGAAGTGTCGACCTATAATGGTCACTGACAAGACTATCGACTTCCTAGTCTCTACGTAGAATAATACTAAGTATCTGATCTACAATTCTACGGAAAATCAGGCGACACCTCCTTTGTTTCTACTTACTTAGCCACCTTTTTCAAGGCGAATACAATAACCCGACAAGCCACGTTTAAGGCTCGAGCAACAACGAAACAAAGGGGATTACTGCATTACAATCGTGTAAATTCGCCATGATTAATCACGAAATAGTGTAATACTTATTTTAGCCATTCTCGACGACATATAACCAATTACACTCGCCTTTTCCAATCCTCTTCCGATTCGAGTTCTACAGGTCTAACGTGTTATATAGTCGCTTAAGCAACCAGCGACTCACGATTTCATTCTTTATACAACATGCGGCGGCTTAACTAATAATCAACTTGAAATGTAATCTTAAGGCTAAACGTACAAGTTTTCGGATTAGGGTTCTAATAGCGATAAACATATCAAACTTCATACTATATAACTCATGCTTGCTAAAATCCACGACTCTGACAATAAGTAAGTAAGTCTTAACTACTAAAGCGACAAAATTTATACCTTTCGAGCCTTTAAAATTTCCAAGATCCAAAGTCGCCTTAGCAATTCTTAGCTCGCTTTCGCTTAAGTTTCAATCCGCTCAAGCACTCCTTAGAGGCCTATGAAGAACCCATCTTCAAGTTCGACTTCAAAGTTGAAGAACTCCCGTAGTTTCCGCTTGCGACTAACGTAAAAATCACGTTTTTAAATCTTTCTATTGAGATATCCTTACAATACCCTTAGGGACATTGGGTTTAAGTCTTGTGGCTAATGGATCAAAACTACAAAATTTTCTTGTTGGAAATGTGCTAAAGCGAGAGCTATCTAGTGAGAACAAGAGTTGAGAATTTTTTCTAAGTCTTGAAGACCTTGTCTTGCTACTAGTATGTATTTAAAACACGTTGGAGGGTCGAGACTTAAACAAATGTGAGTTAGGATGTGTTTCACTTGGATCAAGCCTAGGTGGACCAAGTTGACTTGTCAACAATGTCAAGCTTAGAAGACTTATCATCTACTTAGGTCAAATGACCATAATACCACTTGCAATTTTTAGTCAACATCATGGAGGGTGCCACGTGTCGCCCTCTCGTTCGATCCGTAAAATTAGTAACCCGTGGGCACAAAAAGTAAAATTCCTCGGGTGGGCCCAGCGTGACCAAATCCGTAAAATAAATTTCCATTAGGTTAAGAGTTCCATACTCTTCAAATAATGCATTTTGAGAATCCAATTCTCAATATGAACATTTCTCCTTTAGACGCCCGGAAGATTTTAAAATCGGAAAAACAATTCTTCCTTCGTACTAATTTCAAGTCTTGTTTCGCTTACGTACATTCTCTTATACATGTCACGGACTTACGAGTGTAGCGGTAACATTCCCCATGAAACATTCGTCCGAATGTTCGCCAAATCTCCATTACACGTATGCGGTATAGTGCTTTGCTCTTATGCTTATGAAACCAATTATGCCACGTATGACCCATGATATATCCTGCGTGCATATACATCTCAAATATCTGATGTATATCACCTATTAACTCCCATTCATGGTCTAAAAGGATTCTCATTTCGTACTTTCATTAGTCCCCAACTATAAACAACGATTCCTTTAATGCTTGTTCGTTCCTTTTCTTACTTGCCGTACTCTTCCACCACTTCCAAACTTATTCTAGTATCGTCACGTAATCTTGCATATTATATTTCCAATCCTTGAGTCACTCTATTAAACAATATAAGGCCATTTCGGCTCATGAACTGGATTCGGTGGAGCGTCCCGCGAACAGTAAAACAATTAACTAGACTTGGGCACTTGCACCGCGGCCCTGTCATGTGGCGGGACTACTGACTGATCCACACCATTTTTAAACTATGGCGACCCGTAATGGGTCCTCGGCCCGACCCGCGTCGCAACTCTTACTCTTAGTGCGAATACAATCTTATTGCGAGAAGGCCTTATACCTAAGATCTCGGCGGTTATCAAAATCATAGGCTCATGATTTCCATGCTTGAAGCCTACCTTATCGGTCCCAGTGCGGTACAATAACTTCTCAAACAACTCATCATTCCTAATTATCTCAAAATAATCGTAAAACCTCGATGAGAATTCATTAAGCTGTTCATACCTTCCCGATATTTATTTAGTCACTTTGACTCTTGGCGATCTAAAATCATTCTAGGAAACCATCATGACCTAAATACGTAAATCCAGTATAGTTGTATGTCATAATACCAACTATACTACAATCATTACCAACCTGGATCACATGATCACATGGCCGCTACGGGTCGATTGTCTTTCAAATTTGCGATCAGCATAACTTCGTTATGGAGGCGACCCTAACAACCGCATTTCTGTCGCCGCGATCTCGGTGAGAAGAATGAAACCAATCCTAAATGTCCTGTGACCTCACGATTATAGATGTGGTGCGACACACGATAATCAAGACTCTACTGAAACGCGGTGCATAGACAACTTTCAGAGGACTAGCGCTCACGATGCCACTTTTGTCACGACCGACCCGGGCGCGATTGGTGCCCTACAGGCACCGCCTGCCGTATACATCGAGAGATGTCAATGGAGCATACATAAGTTTAACGAGGAAATAAATAGCAGGCTGGCCAGATAAGACCGCGCCGAGAAAATATACGTAACCCAGCGATTACCTCTTTTTCTTTTTCTTTACACAACCAATCGCGAATATGACTACAGACCTCTGCAAATTTTGACATAACAATGTGGGACGAGGCCCGCCATACCACGAATGTACATAAATCTACAACCTCGAGAGCGTACCAAAATACAAAGCCTCAGAAATAATGGAGCTTTCGACCGGTGAACATTGATCTAGAATGAGGATCGACAAGCTATCATACCTCGACACTGCGGCGTGAGCGGCCGAGGAGAGTCGATGCGAAATATGTACCAAGTATGTGGCGAAAATGCGTAATGAAATCATAACGATCTATAATAAAGTTGAAGACATTTATGATAACCAAAATAACGATTACTGTGCGCTACGAAGTGAAAGTAATGAAAGTCGATTTTACCTTGTACATACTATTTCAACACATGAACAATAGTCACGCGGGGCTATGGACCTGAGCCCTCGAATATCATCACTGCGATCGATGGGTCTCGAGCCCACAAATATCAAGCGTGCGAGTGGAATCCCCATCAGGACAAGTAAGTGTAAAAATATAACCGTGTGCGCGTGGCATCCTACCTTTTTGTCGATTGTACCAGCATCTGATATATATATATATATATATCTCCTGCCCGATGGAATCCTGCATCCTCTAGAAAGCGTAAGTGTAAAATATAACCATGTGGCACGTGGCATCCTACCTCATTGTCGTACAGCATATGAAATATATATATATATATCTATGCGAAGTGGAATCTCATCTCGGGTACATGACTTCATGGAGCTAATCCATGGGGTAATGTCGTATATAACATGCACGTGGAATCCACCGTCTCGGGTTCGTGTCTTCGTGGGAGCTAATCCGTGGAGTAATAATCGTATACAACATGGTCGCATGCCGAGAATCACTCGTCGTATAAGCGTGGCCGTGGGGTAATGTCGTATATAACATGCGGGTGGAATCCCTCGTCTCGATGCGTGTCTTGAGGAGCTAGGCCGTAGGTAATGTCGTATATAACATGGTCGCGTGCCGGAATCCTCATCGTATAAGCGTGACCATTGGGTAATAAAACAAATCAGGAATCTAACTGCGCCTCTTGGTCGCGTACCGGAATCGCGTCGTATAAGCGTATCGGAGTAATAAAAACAATTTGGGAATCTAACGCGTCACAGTCGCGTGCCTCGGAATCCCGTCGTATAAACATGTCGATGATCATTCCTGATGGAAGCATGCGTGGAAGCCTCGTCGCGTCGATGCGTCGAAGTAAATTCCGCAACAAGACAGTAGGTCCTCATTGAAGTCGCGGCGTAAACATATAATACTTGCCTCAAGTCTATCACAAACAAGCGTAGGCAAGTTAATAAAATCATTAGACTTTATTTCATATACTCGAGCACACCGTTTCACGCAAAAATCCGGAATTTAACCCAAAGTACTACGTATTTCCATTATTTTCAAAAGACTTCGTTTCATATAAAACCCAGAGATACTAACACAGTAGTATCGAGGCATGTCTACATTCAAACAAGTCCTTTACATTTTTAGAAATACATTTCTGAGCTTCTAAATCAAGTGACTCTTTCTTTAAAACTTTAAGCAATAGATGCCTTTAAATCAAATTGCCTTCCTTATTTCAAGTCATTTCTTTGTTTACATTACTAGAAAACCGTTCTTCTAACCTTCCATAAAGTTGTTATAACCGACTTCCCGTAAAGCGTTATACTAACTTTATGCCTTAGACTAATTCATTCGCTTCTTTTATAACCAAGAGACTTATACTTTCAAATCAAGTCTCTTAACTTTAAGAAATCAAGTTTCTTAACTTAGAATATCAAGTTATCAATACTTTTTCCAAACAGTATTCTATACTTTTAAATCAAGTTATTTCTTCCTTTAAGAATCAAGTCCATAACTTGAAAAATAAAGTCTCTTAACCTTTTAAGAATTCAAGGTTCATAGTCTTAAAACTTCATAACGTAAACTCTTTAAATTAAGTACATATACTTTATGCATTGTGAATAGAGTTATACTCGTTTATAACGATCTTATTAAGCGACCGTGATGCAGAAAATGTAATACAATTTTTGTCTTATCTTAGTTTCTATGCGGATGGAGAATTCTACTCATTTTAATATAATTGATTGTCGATACATTTTCTTTTATTAGCTTTGTGATGGCTTGTTCGATACTTATTCTCATTGATGCGATAAATTAGCAAAGTCAACTCGACTCGACTACTCACTGTGACTCTTACCAACATCCCGTAAGACTTGGTAAGAACTTAAGATAACAGACATAACTTCACGTAGAGTAAATCCAACATACATACCTCTTAACTTTTAAGAGTAGAAGGAATCATGAAATAACACCATGTATATTTCATACATAGAATCATGCCAAAAGGAGGAAGAGGTTCACATACCTCGCGGCGATTATCGACAAGTAGCAAAATGCTCCAAAGTACTTCAACCTTGATAGTTATTCCATCCCTTAAGTAGAATACGCTACTCGTAGTACTTCAACCTATATTAATCATAACATGTCTATCAACTCCTCACTTTTTAATGTAGAATAATACTAAGTGTAAGGTCTCTTATTCTACGGAAAATCGGGCCAACACTTCATTTGTTTCTCGCACTTTTCCACCTTTTTCCAAGGCCGAAAATCAATAACCAAGCGCCACATTTAAGGCCCAACAATTCCAGCAATACAAAGGGGATTACCGCCTAATATAACGTGTAAAATTCTGCCTTGATTATAAACAGTCCACAAATCAGCCCGTAAAAACAGTCAGTAATCCAGCGATACTTGAGGTAAAATGTGAGGCGTTTCAACACCTTTCCACACCTATTTCCTTAGGACTTTCATTAGTAAATACTACCTTAAACATGCGTATTAGGGCTTAATTTCCAGCATTATACACGCCCAAAACAGTCCGTAAAATGATACGACAACGTCTAACTTGATTTTAGGCAGTTTTAAGCTAAAACAACTACAATCGATAACTCTTTCCTTAATCATTTTATTCCAATTCGAGTTCCAACACTTCCGTATATGACATACCAACTTATCAACAACCATATTACCTTATTTTAACATGCGATAAGTGTGGATAACAACAACCATATAACAAAGCGAAACCAAGGGCACAAAATTGCCTCAAATCGACCATGACATATCTACCTCATACACATCTTATTTTCCATGTCTTCATTAACATAAGTTCATCCCTTAAACATAACAATAAGTAATGTCAATTCTTGCGGAGGAAGAAAAATTATTACCTCATTTGAGCCAAGAAATCGTCCAAAATAGCCCATAGGTTTTGGTCATGATTTTCATTTCGCTCCACTTCTTTAAGATCCAATCACATATATGTGACCTCTATGAGTTTATACACAACGTCACTTTGTATTTCACTTCCAAAAAGTTGATAAAACTTAGGGTTTCACCCTCTCTATTCTCGGCTTGACACTTGATCTCGGGGTTTAAGGGGTTATCCTTGTAGTATACCACTAGGGATCTTAGGCTTGAGTTTGAGGATTTATCATCAACTTTTGAAGGATTTTTGCTCTTGAAATGGGCCCTTGGCCGAAACTACATGGAAGAGGAAGAAAAAGATAAAATATTTTCTAAGTGTGGCTAAGTCTTGCAAGCCCTCTACCTTGCATATATACTATGTCCCTAAGTGTGGATTCTTGACAAGTATATGGCCTTATATGTAGAAAGACAAGTGGAGTGGGACCCGCCACTTGTCTCGAAAATATCTTCGAAGACGAAGTCTTGAACCCAGTCAAAAGTCAAAGGGGTGTGCCACGTGTCACCTACCGTTGGTCTAAAAATATTTCATCCTCGAAAATATCCATAATTGGTCAAAATATCTCAAAATATTGTGGGCCCACAAAAGTAAAATTTTCAGTGGGCCGTGACCAAATCCAATTTAAAAATTCATAATTCTAATATATTCCAAAAGTCTCAAATACCAAATTTGAGAACCAAATTCGATTAACAAACGCTTTTCCTTCACGAGTTCGATATTTCTCTTAAGGAAAAGTGTATCTTGCTATCGTTTCACGATTTAAACCTTAACGTCTTCGTCGTTCTGCGATTCTTGTGTTGGAACTACGAGGGTGTAACATTCCCCCATTAGAAACATTAGTCGAGATGTTCCTTCTAAGTCTCCAGCTACTGCGTATGCGGTATAGTCTTGCTCTTATGCTTATGAAACCAATTATGCCACATATGACCACAATATATCACACATGCATATACATCTCAAATATAGAGTGTATATCACCACTATTAACTCCCATTCATGGTCTAAAAGGATTCTCCTTTCGTACTTTCATTAGTCCTAACTATAAACACTTCAATTCCTTTAATGCTTGTTCGTTCCTTTTCTTACTTGTCGTACTCTTCCCTTACTTCCAAACTTATTCTAGTATACGTACGTAATCTTGCATATTGCTTCTGTTTCCAATCCTTGGAGTCACTCTATTAAACAATATAAGGCCATTTTCGGCTCTCACGAACTGGTTCCGGTGGAACGCGTCCACGAACCCGTAAAACAATTAACTAGACTTGGGCCTTGCACCCTTGTGACCCTGTCATGTAGCGGGACTACTACCAACTGATCCCACACCATTTTAAACTATGAGGCGACCCGTAATAGGTCCTCAACCCGACCCACCGTCGCACTTAACTCTTACTCTTAGTCTGAATACAATCTTATTGCCCGAGAAGGCCTTATATACCTAAGATCTCGACGGTTATCAAAATTCTTAGGCTCGCAATTTCCATGCTTCAAGCCTACCTTATCGATCCCCGTAGCGGTACAATAACTTCTCAAACAACTTCATCATTCCTAATTATCTCAAAATAATCGTTAAAACCTCGATGAGAATTCATTAAGCTATTTAATACCTTCAGATATTTATTTAGTCCTTACGACTCTTGTGATCTAAAATCATTCTAGGCAACCCATACATGACCCTCATACATAAATCCGTATAACTGTATGTCATAATACCAACTATACTACAATCATTACCAACCTGGATACGCAATCCACATAACCGCCTACGCGGTCATCTTTGTCTTTCTCGTATGAAATCAACATAACTCGTTATGGAGGCGACCTAACGACAGCTCATCGCGCGATCTCGGAGTGAGAAGAATGAAACCAATCCTAAATGTCATGCGACCTCCCGATTATAGATGTGGTGCACAACACACGATAATCAAGACTACACTAGACAGCGATCATAGACCTTTCAGAGACTAAGCTGCTCGATACCACTTTTGTCACGACCCACAGGCATGGCCCGGTGCCCTACTGGGCACCGCTTCACCGTATACATCGGAGATAATCGTGAACATACATAAGTTTAACGAAATAAATAGCAGGCTGGCGATAAGACGCGCCGGAAAATATACACGTAACCCAGCGATTACCTCTCCTTTTTCTTTTTCTTTACACAACCCGATCCACGAATATGACTACAGACCTCACAGAATTTTTGACATAACAAGCTGTGACGGGCGGGGCCCGCCATACCCCTGAATGTACATAAATCTACAACCTCGAGGAATGTACCAAAATAAAAGCCTCAAAATAATGGAGCTTTCCAACCAGTGAGCGATGATCACAGAATGAGGATCAGAAGCTATGTACCTCGACTGCGGCGTGAGCGCGGCCCCGAAGGTCGATGCGAAATATGTACCAAGTATGTGGCGAAAATCGTAATGAAATCATGATCACATAATAAAATGGAGACATGTATGATAACGAAAATAACAATACACTGCCTTCACCAAAGTGAAAGTAATGAAAGTCGGTTTACCTTATGCAGACTATTTCAACACATGAACAATAGTCACGCGGGGCTATGGACACAAGCCCTGAAATATCATCACGATCCGATGGGGTCTCGAGCCCACAAATACCAAAGCGTGCAGTGGAATCCTAAATCACTGCTGAGCAGTAAGTGTAAAATATAACCCGTATGGCGCGCGTGGCATCTGCCTCATTTTGTCGGTGTACACATACAATACATATATATATATATATATATATATCTCTGTCCGTGGAATCCTCATCAGAAAGCCGTAAGTGTAAAATATAACCGTGTGGTGGCGTGGCATCCTACTCATTGTCGAGCGTACACACGTATGAAATATATATATATATATATCTCATGCGTGGAATCCTAAATCTCGAATGCGACTTCATGGAGAGCTAATCCATGGGGTAATAATCGTATATAACATGCCCGTGGAATCCCGCATCTCGGGTTCATGTCTTCATGGGGAGCTAATCCATGGAGTAATAATCGTATACAACATGGTCGCATGCCCCGGAATCCCTCATCGTATAAGCATGGCCATGGGGTAATAATCGTATATAACATGCCCGTGGAATCCCTCATCTCGGGTACATGTATTCAAGGGGAGCTAGGCCGTGGGTAATGTCGTATATAACATGGTCGCGTACCGGAATCCTAATCGTATAAGCATGACCATTGGGTAATAAAACAAATCCGGGAATCTAACTCGCCTCTTGGTCGCATGCCCCGGAATCCCACATCATATAAGCATGTCCAAGGAGTAATAAAAACAATTTGGGAATCTAACCCGCATCCTGGTCGCATGCCCCAGAATCCCACATCGTATAAACATGTCCAATGATCATTCACAATGGAAGCATACCCGTGGAAGCCTCGTCAGTCGATGCGTCGAGTAAATTCACAACAAGACAGCCGGTCCTCCAACTGAGAGTCACGGCAGCGTAAACATATAATACTTGCACTCAAGTCTATCACAAACAAGCATAGGCAAGTTCATAAAATCATTAGACTTTATTTCATATACTCAAGGCACTTTTCGTTTCACATAAAAATCCGGGAATTTAACCCAAAGTACTACGTATTTCCATTCTTTTCAAAAGACTCATTTTCATATAAAACCCCAAGATACTAACACGTGTAGTATCGAGGCATATCTACATTTCAAACAAGTCACTACATTTTAGAAATACATTTCTAGGCTTCTAAATCAAGTGACTCTTTCTTTTAAAACTTTAATGATAGATACCTAAATCAAATTGCCCTTCCTTATTTCAAGTCATTTCTTTGTTTACATTACTAGAAAACCATTCTTCTAACCTTCCATAAAGTTATTATAACTGACTTCCCATAAAGCCGTTATACTAACTTTATGCCTTAGACTAATTCATTCCTTCTTTTATAACCAAGAGACTTATACTTTCAAATCAAGTCTCTTAACTTTAAGAAATCAAGTTTCTTAACTTAGAATATCAAGTTATCAATACTTTTTCCAAACCAAGTATTCTATACTTTTAAATCAAGTCATTTCTTCCTTTAAGAATCGAGTCCCATAACTTGAAAATAAAGTCTCTTAACCTTTTAAGAATTCAAGGTTCATAGTCTTAAAACTTCATGCGTAAACTCTTTAAATTAAGTACATATACTTTATGCATTGTGAATAGGTTATACTCGTTTATAACGATCTTATTAAAGCAGCCATGATCTAGAAAATGTAATACAATTTTGTCTTATCTTAGTTTCTATGCAGATGGAGAATTCTACTCATTTTAATATAATTGATTGTCGATACATTTTCTTTTATTAACGCTGCAATGGCTTGTTCGATACTTATTCTCATTCATGCGATAAATTAGCAAAGTCAACTCGACTCAACTACTCACTGTGACTCTTTGCAACGGCACGTAAGACTTGGTAAGAACTTAGGATAACTTAGAGATAACTTTCACATAGAGTAAATCAACATACATACCTCTTAACTTTTAAGAGTAGAAGGAATCATGAAATAACACCACATGTATATTTCATACATAGAATCATGCCAAAAGGAGGAAGAGGTTCACATACCGCGGTGATTATCGACAAGTAGCAAAATGCTCCAAAGTACTTCAACCTTGATAGTTATTCCATCCCTTAAGTAGAATACGCTACTCGTAGTACTTCAACCTATATTAATCATAACATGTCTATCAACTCCTCACTTTTTAATGTAGAATAATACTAAGTGTAAGGTCTCTTATTCTACGGAAAATCGGGCAGCACTTCCTTTGTTTCTACGTACTTTTCCACCTTTTTCAAGGCCCAAAAATCAATAACCAAACGCCACATTTAAGGCCCAACAATTCAGCAATACAAAGGGGATTACACGACTAATAGAACGTGTAAAATTCTGCCTTACGATTATAAAACAGTCCACAAATCAGCCCATAAAAACAGTCAGTAATCCAACAATAACGAGGGTAAAATGTGAGGCGTTTCAACACCTTTCCACACCCCTATTTCCTTAGGACTTTCATTAGCAAATACTACACTTAAACATGCATATTAGGGGCTTAATTTCCAGCATTATACACGCCCAAAACAGTCCATAAAATGATACGACAACGTCTAACAGTTTTAAGCGATTTTTAACTAAAACAACTACAATCCGATAACTCTTTCCTTAATCCATTTTATTCCAATTCGAGTTCCAACACTTCCATGTATGACATACCAACTTATCAACAACCATATTACCTTATTTTAATATGCGACAAGTGTGGATAACAACAACCATATAACAAACGAAACCAAGGGCACAAAATTGCCTCAAATCGGCCAACAACATATCTACCTCATACACATCTTATTTTCCATTTTTTCCTTAACATAAGTTCATCCCTTAAACATAAAAATTAGTAATATCGAATTACTGCGGAGGAAGAAGAATTATTACCTCATTTTGAGCCAAGAAATCGTCCAAAACAGCCCGCAGGTTTTGGTCCATGATTCGTTTCGCTCCACTTCTTCAAGATCCAATCACATATATGTGACCTCTATGAGTTTATACACAACTTCACTTTGTATTTCACTTCCAAAAAGTTGATAAAACTTAGGGTTTCACCCTCTCTATTCTCGGCCAACACTTGATCTCGGGGGTTTAAGGGGTCTTAGGCTTGAGTTTGAGGATTTATCATCAACTTTTGAAGGATTTTTGCTCTTGAAATGGGCCCTTGGCCGAAACTACATGGAAGAGGAAGAAAAAGATGAAATATTTTCTAAGTGTAGCTAAGTCTTGCAAGCCCTCTACCTTGCATATATACTATGTCCCTAAGTGTGGATGCTTGACAAGTGTATGGCCTTATATGTAGCAAGACAAGTGGAGTGGGACCCACCTCCACGTGTGTTATACCCCGTATTTCCAGAGTATGTACGTAAGGGAATACGTACAAAAGTTTAGCCTTAAAGATTAGGCCAAGTTCGAAATTGTGCACAACTCGCTTAAAGAATCGTTTTTCATGAAGCGTTTCCACGACTTTCGTAGGGTAAATTCCGGCTATGCCATTTCTAATTTTTGCGGATTTTTCAGAGAGGCGAAACATTTTGGACCAGCGGGAGGCGACACTTGGCACCGCTCGATTGGTGGACTTCAAATCGTCCATTTGGACGAATGAATTGGCTAAGCGATACGTTTTTGTGCCTTGTGCAAGTCGAGAGTTGGTAGGATATTTGTGTATAGTTAATCCTCACCCTACACTTGCCTTGCACTTGTCTAAATCTTGGCCATTGGTTGGCCACTTCTTTATAAATACCACTTAAGATGAAGAGTTCTTCATCCACAAAGCTTTCAAGTCTTGAAAATCCTCTCCTCTCCCTTTGTAGCTCTTTTAGTCAACACTCCTCCCCTCCCTTGTGAAGGCCCTTGGCGAACACCCCCAGCCTGGCCAAAAATCTACCCCCTCCTTGGTAGAAAAGTTGCCTTGTATTGTTATAATGCCCAAAATACCTAGCCCAAATACCTTACTACTTAGTAGAAGTTGTGAAGAACTTCTAAGGTTTCCTTGGAGCATACAACTTAGGAGCAAAACCTTGCTCAGTAGCGACTTTTCTAAGGATATTATTGGGCTTACGGGTAACTAATCCTAACCCTCTTTTGAATTAGAGAATACTTCTTGTAGTAGTATTAGAATAAGTATCAAATACTTAGAAGAATATCACAGAATAGAATTGGTATTACCACGTGAAGGGTTTAAAGAAGAATAATCACACTATACTTACATGGAATTTGTTTTCTGATGAGACTTATATAGCTCACGGGTAGGGTAGTGCTGCCCGACTTTCAGTAGAATTATGAACCCCCTGTTTAGAATTACCTTCAGTGTAGTATTTAATAGATATCTGTGACTATTATAGGCTGACTCTCTGCGAGCGACATATTCAACTTGGCGGTGGTTTTATTTGAGAAGGTATGTGATTCTTCCTAAAGCATGATATTTTACAATATATATATAGTGCGGTGGCGTCACGTGTGTTAACTGAATAATAACTATGGCAATGTCTTTGACTTAAGCCTGAATAATACTTACGGCAATGCCTCGGCCAAGCTTTGAATAACACTTACGATGCCTCCACGGCTTAAGCTGAATAATAAAGATCAAAGCATTTCAAAGAATCTTGAAACATTTTTAGAAGAGAACTAGCGGATTTTAAAGCGAAGCAAGAGTTATACTAGCTTTATGGGAAGTTGAGTATAACCACTTAAGATTGATAAAAGAAACAAGTTTGACTATGTGTGTATATGAGACTTAAATTGAATTGTGAAAGAATAATAAGATGGTTGATAAGTAGACATGATATGATCTATGTGTGTTAGTGTCTTGTAACGTTTGTGAAAAGTATTCTTGTTGTGCTTATGTTGTTTAAAGATAAGGTACATTACGTTAGTGTACCATCACTCACCTCTTGAGATGATACGGGGTTAAGCTGCCCTCCGTGCGGGGTAGACTCGGTGATGCAGGACCATGATTCGAGAATACCTCATGCGGGTCGAGGGGCCTATGCGGAGCTACGAGTTCGGAGTTAGTATGCGGGGTTATGCCTCATGCGGTCTATGTGGCCGTGCGGACAGCGAGTCGGGGCGATGCCGGAGTAGCTACCCTCGATGCGGGGTTATACCTCATGCGGGCCCATGTGAGTGGCCTATGCGGACTCGAGTCGGGATTAGGCTTGCGAGTGATAATACGGCGAGTGGCCTGCTTGAATCATTCGCGACTAGAAAAGACCTATTACGGTTTACCTATTGTTGCTCTTGTTTGTGATGCACTATCTGCGGGTTCCTTGGTTGTTTCATACATACTTGCAAAGCGTTTTTAAAATGATATGTTTCATTTAAGTATTTCTGATTTCATATACTTAGTACACATTATCTGACCTCCTTGAGGCTGCGTTCATCTGCCGAGTAAGAAGCGGCAGTGCTAGATCCACATTCTTAGGATCTACGTTGGTGCCGGAGCTCCGTCTTTTAGGAGAGCTCTACTTTTGGGTATGATCTCCTGTTGTAGATAGTTTTATGCTGATCGAGGTATGGCGGGGCCACAATCGCCATAGTTGTATATTTCCTTAGAGTGCAGTAGTCATGTTATGCGATTATCGGATGTTTGCTAAACCATGTTTATATATGTATGCGGCGATATTTTCTCACATAAAGCGTGTCTATTTTATAAATGTTTCATGTCTTGCTTTATATTTCCGATTACTCGATGTATGACTACTTAGGTGCCGTGAGGCACGATCCACGAACCACAGGCAGTGCGTGACAAAAGTGGTATCGAGCGATTAATCTCGGAAAGTGTCTGACCGTATCTGGTAGAGTCTTGATTATCGGTGTGTTGTGCACCACACCAATAATCAGAGGCTATAGGATATTTAGGATTGGTTTCCATTCTTACCATTCGGAGATCGTGCTTTAGAGGCGTGTTATAGGTTGGACCCTCTAACGTATTCCTTTCTATGCTGATTATGCCTCGCGTAAGCGGCCGGGCGAGAAGGGCAAAGCGTAGGAGGCGCTAGCGAGACACCCGAGTCACGAGGGCTCGGGCCCGGTCTATACGATGACGGCGAGTTCTATGGCGCCGCCCGGCCAGCGAGAGACCACGCGGTACCGCCTCACATCCCGCGGCTGGGCGGAGGTTAGGGTACAAGGAGATGGCGACTTTGGCTAAAGTTGTGGCCCGTCTGAGAGATTGGATCACGGCGATTCCGGTTCGGCTCGGCTCGATCGCGCCCGTGGTACAGAGGCGAGATAGTTTGAGGCTACGAGATTTCTTGAGTTGTAGCCCGCGAGTTTCTACTGGCGGGAGGATGATCCGCGAGTTCATCCGTCGGCCAGAGGATCATGAGGGTGATCGAGGCCTCGAGGCGAGTCGTGACGCCCGGTTCGCATCGGCTGCGTGATCCGCGATCGATTGGTTTTGATTCATGGGAGTTATCGAGGAAACCGCAGCGTCCCGCCTACTTGGGATGAGTTCTCGGAGGCTTTCCTCGCTCACTTCTTGCCTCCGGGATGAGGAGGCGCGGGCGGATAGATTTTTACCACGAGGCGAGAGGGCGCATCGTCGAAGTACAATGTCGAGTTTGATTCATTGGCTCGATATGTCCCGGCATTGGTAGCGAGATATGGAGGATAGGGTACACCGCTATGTCACCGGGCTGAGCGACTATATGGCCGAGTCATGTGCGGGGTTTCTCTCGGGGTATGGGCATTACCGCGTGCGAGCTCACGCCGCTTGGATGCGAGGCGAGATCGGCGAGTGGGCCAGGTGGCGAGAAGAAGGCGGGATGGGAGGGTCTTACGGTGGTTATCGTGGTGGCGGCCTCGGCCGATCTGGGTCGCACCCGGCCTAAAACGGCTCGAGCACTCTGCGTCCTCGGCCTGACCAGCAGAGTTTCGAGGCGGACCAGGGAACGGGGCTTGAGGCGTCGGTAGCGGAAATGCGGCTGATCGGACCACTGGTGTGGCGATCACGGTAGATCCCATTACGGGAAGTGTGGTACTACTTTTGGAGCTTATTACGATTGTGGCGGCAGGTCACTGCGGTTGTCAGGCCGAGCGTGGCGGTGGTAGGGCTCGACGCCCGAGTTACGTTGCCGCCATCATCTCCCGATTACTCGCCGGGCGGGTGCTCATGGGTCGGCCAGTCGCGGCGGTCGTGGCTCGGGTCGATTCTGCGGTCCTGAAGCGCATTTATGTTTTGTCCAAAAGCGGGATCGGAGGCCTCGCTGATGTAAATCACGGTACCTTATCGGTTCTAGGTTTGATGTGTATGCTTTGATAGATCAGGGTTCTACTCATCCTATATATCTCCCTTGTTGCTAGTAGGATAGGGATAGAGCACGAGTCCATGACCGCTTCGAGTAGCTACGCCGATGGGTGATTCGGTGGTAGCTCGGCGGGTATATAGAGCTTGTCCTGTGACCATTCACGGTCGTCGGACCCTGGCGACTTGATAGAGTTGGAGATGATTGACCGGCGTGATTATGGGGATGGATTGGATAGCTTCTTGCTACGCCAATGTAGGCTGAGAGAGAGTATGCGGTTCCGGTTTCTGAGAGCCGGTTGTTGAGTGGGAGGAGCACGGTATCGTAGGGGTAGGTTTATTTCCTACCTCAAGGCTAGGAAGATGGTGCGAGAAGGGTATATCTACCATCTCGTTGGGTGTTTGATCTGAAGGCTGCGGTACGATTTTGATCGATTCGATGGTCGCGAGTTCGACGTGTTTCGGATGACCTCCCGGTATCCCTCGGAGAGGAGATCGAGTTTGTATTGACATATTGCGGACACTCGGCTATTTCCATTCCGCCATACTGAATGGCGCTGCCGAAGTTGAGAGAGTTGAAGGATCGGCTTAGAGATTTCTTGGAGAAAGGGCCATCGGGCCTAGTGTTTCTCGCAGGGCGCCCGGTATTGTTCGTGAAGAAGAAGGGCGGACGCTGCGCATGTGTTGATCTGACGGTGAACAAGGTGACCATTAAGAACGAATACCCCTCTTCGGGATTGATGATTTGTTCGACCAGTTGCGAGTGCGAGATGTTTCTCAAGATTGATCTGCGATCGGGCTATCATCAGTGCGAGTCGAGAGGTGGATGTCCCAGGATCGCATTCGGACGATGCACGGGCATTATGAGTTCGTCATGTCTTTTAGGTTGACCAATGCTCGTGGTATTCATGGATTTGATGAACCGAGTGTTCAAACCATTTTGGACACGCGTTTGTGATAGTGTTCATTGATGATATCTTGGTTTATTCTCGCCAGAGCGAGAGCGTCACAGCGTTTGAGGTTGTCTTGTGATTCTCGAGACCAGCGGTTACGCCAAGTTTTCCAAATGTGAGTTTTGGTTGACTTGATGGCGTTTCTTGGGCATATTGCCGGTGATGGCATTCGGTGAATCTGACCAAAATGGCGATCGGGACTTGGCGAGACTCACTACTCAGCGGAGGTTCGCGATTTCTGGGCCTTGCGAGTTATTATCGGTGGTTCGTGGAGAAGTTTGCTTCATCTCTGCACCATTGACTAGGCGACTCGGAAGCGGCCAAGTTCGATGGTGATGCTTGTGGCGGGGTTTCGATTCTTGAAAGAGAGATTGGCGCACGCCCGTTCTTACTCTTCCGGAGGTCCAGACGGTTATGTTGTGTATTGTGATGCGTCGGGCATCGGGTTGGGATGTGTGTTGATGCGGACGGCAGAGTTATAGCATATGCATCCCCGACGTTTGAAAAACACGGAAGAACTACCCACCCATGATTTGAGTTGGCGTTTGTGATTCACGCTTTGAAGATGCGGAGGCACTATTTGTATGGGGTTCACGTGGATATTTATACAGACCACAAGAGCCTCAGGTATATATTCACGGAGGAGGCTGAACTTACGACATAGGCGGTGGTTAAAGTTGCTTAAGGATTACGATGTTGATATCTGTACCACGGGAAGGCGATGTTGTGGCGAATGCTCTTGTCGTAGGTCGATGGGAGCCTATCGGATGTGCGGCTAGAGAGGAGGGACATGGTTGCGTGATTTGCATCGATTAGCGAGCCTTGGTGTCCGTTTGTTTGATTACGATAGCGATGGGGTTAGAGTTCGTGAGGTTGCGAGTCTTCCATCGTCGATGAGGTGAAGAAGAGGCGATTGAGATCAGCGTTGATTCGATATCGTGATCTGACTCTTACGTGAGGGCAAGGGTCCTTTTGGTAGCACGATGGGTGCTAAGGTTTGGCGGTGTATGTTCCGGATGTTTGAGGACTTGTGAGTTCTTGGGAAGCACACGGTAGCGGCGTTACTCTATCCATCCGGTCGACCAAGATGTACCACGACGCCAGATCGTGTATTGGTGGGATGGCTTGAAGAGGCGTTGCGAGTTCGTAGCTCGGTGCGTGTTGTCGGTGAAGGTAGAGCACGAGAGGCACGGTGGTTTGTTGCAGACGATTTATCAGAGATCCCGACACGGAAGTGGGAGGTAATCAACATGGACTTCATCGGGATTACCTCGCACTCGGAGGAGACATGATTCTATATGGGTTATAAATCGGCGGTGTGAAATCAGCCCACTTTCTTCCGTCGGGGCGACTTTTTAGTGAGGATTATGCGGACTTTACATCAGAGATCGTCGATGCGTAGAGTCCCTACCCGATCATATCAGACGAGAGCCCGATTTCGGCTAACACGGAGTCGCTTCGAGAGGAGTTTAGGGGCGAGTGAGCACGATCGCATTTCATCCGCAGCAGACGGACGGCGAGCGCACTATCCGGACTCTTGAGGATATGCTGCGAGCTGTGTTATTAACTTGATGGTAGTTGGGAGGATCATTTGCCTCTGATTGAGTTCGCGTATAATAATAGCTACCACTCCGTGTCGGATGGCGCGCATGAGGCCTTGTATGGGAGGAAGTGCGGTCGCCTATAGGTTGGTTCGATGTGGGCGAGTGCGGCTAGTGGGACGGTTGATACGTGACGATGGATAAGTGAAGCTTATCCAAGCGGCTATTGGCGGCTTTCGAGTCGGCGGTCGTATGAGATCATCGTCGTCGGCATGCGAGTTCGAGGTTCATGATTGGGTTTTCCTAAAGGTGTCACCCATGAAGGGTGTGATGAGATTCGGGAAGAAGGGAAACTCACTAGGTACATCGGGCGTTTGATTGTCCGCTTGGTAGGCAAGGTTGCCTATGAGTTGGATCTGTCGTCCGTCTGGAGCGATGCATCCGGTTTTCACGTATCTATCTTTGAGGAGATGTATCGGGGATCCATCTAGGGTACACCCGATTGGCGATGTCGGTGTGGGGGTTATCGTATGAGGAGATTCCATAGCGATAGTCGATCGTCGAGTTAGGCGTCTGCGGACGAAGGGCGTGGCTTCCGTCAAAGTCTTGTGGCGGAACGAGCTCGAGAGGAGATGGCGTGGGAAGCCGAGGAGGACATGAGGCGAAGTATCCTCACCTATTCCCCACTCCGGGTAATTCACTTTCCTACTTGTAAATTTTCGTTCTCGTTTAGGCCTAAGTGTTGTTTTGTGGCCGCGGGGGGCTTTTGCAAACTGTTTAAGTTATGATGTATCTTATCGTTAACTGTCTTTAGAAGGAACATTCTGGACGAATGTTTCTAAGTGGGGGAGAATGTTATACCCCGTATTTCGGAGTATGCGTAAGGGAATACGTCTGGTTAGTAAAGATTAGGCCAAGTTCGAAATTGTGCACAACTCACTTAAAGAATCGTTTTCGAAGCGTTTCCACGACTTCGTAGGGTAAATTAGGCTATGCCATTTCTAATTTTGCGGATTTTTAGAGAGGCGAAACATTTTGGACCAACGGGAGGCGACACTTGGCACCTCCAATTGGTGGACTTCAAATCGTCCATTTGGACGAATTGGCTAAGTAATGGCGTTTTTGTGCCTTGTGCACAAGTCGAGGAGTTGGTAGGATATTTGTGTATAGTTAATCCTCACCCTACACTTGCCTTGCACTTGTCTAAATCTTGGCCATTGGTTGGCCACTTCTTGACCTATAAATACCCCCCTTAAGATGAAGAGTTCTTCATCCACAAAGCTTTCCAAGTCTTGAAAATCCTCTCCTCTCCCTTTGTAGATCTGTTAGTCCAACACTCCTCCTCCTCCTTGTGAAGGCCCTCGGCCGAACACCCACTAGCCTAGCCAAACATCTACCCCCCCTCCCTTGGTAGAAAAGTTGCCTTCTTGTATTGTTATAATGCCCAAAATACCCTAGCCCAAATACCTTACTACTTAGTAGAAGTTGTGAAGAACTTCTAAGGTTTCCTTGGAGCATACAACTTAGGAGCAAAACCTTGCTCAGGCGCGACTTTTTCTAAGGATATTATTGGGCTTACCGAGGTAACTAATCCTAACCCTCTTTTGAATTAGAGAATACTTACTGTAGTAGTATTAGAATAAGTATCAAATACTTAGAAGAATATCACAGAATAGAATTGAACTGTTACCACAGTAGAAGGGTTTAAAAGAAGAATAATCAAACTGTACTTACATAGGACTATTTTCACAGTAGACTTATATAGCTCATGGGTAGGAAGTGCTGCCGACTTTCCGTAGAATTATGAACCTCTGTTTAGAATGACCTTGAGTAGTCTTTGATAGATATCTGTGACTATTATAGGTGACTCTGCTTGTATGACATATTGAACTTAGCGGTGGTTTTATTTGAGAAGGTATGTAATTCTTCCTAAAGCATGATATTTTACAATATATATATAGTACGGTAGACGTACATGTGTTAACTGAATAATAACTACGGCAATGTCTTTGACTTAAGCCTGAATAATACTTACGGCAATGCCTCACGACTTAAGCCTGAATAACACTTACGGCAATGCCTCACGGCTTAAGCCTGAATAATAAAGATCTGAAAGCATTTCAAAAGAATACTGAAACATTTTTAACAGAAGAGAACTAACTGGATTTTAAAACAGAAGCTTAAGAGTTATACTAGCTTTATGGGAAGTTGAGTATAACCACTTAAGATTGATAAAAGAAACAAGTTTGACTATGTGTGTATAACAGACTTAAATTGAATTGTGAAAAGAATAATAAGATGGTTGATAAGTAGACATGATATGATGCTATGTGTGTTAGTGTCTTGTAACGTTTGTGAAAAAGAGTATTCTTGTTGTGTTTATGTTGTTTAAAGATAAGTTGTTACGTTAGTGTACCATCACTCACCTCTTGAGATGATCTAGGGGTTAAGCGCCTCCGTCGCGGGTAGACTTCGGTGATGCAGGACCGTGATTCGAGAATACCTGCATGCGGGTCGGGGGCCTATCGCGGAGCTACGAGAGTTCCGTGTTAGTATGCGGGGTTATGCCTCATGCGGTCTATGTGGCGTGCGGACAGCGAGTCGGGGCGATGCGAGGAGTAGCTACCCTCGATGCGGGGTTATACCTCATGCGGGCCCGTGAGGTGGCCTATCACGGACTCAGGAGTCGAGATTAGGCGCGAGTGATAATACGGGCGAGTGGCCTGCTTGAATCATTCGCGGCCTAGAAAAGACCTATTACTGATTTACCTATTGTTGCTCTTGTTTGTGATGTGGCATATGCGGGTTCCTTGGTTGTTTCATACATACTTGCAAAAGCTGTTTTAAAATGATATGTTTCATTTAAGTATTTTACTGATTTCATATACTTAGTACTGTTATCGACCTCGCCGAAGTGCGTTCATGCCGCAGGTAAGAGCGGCAGTGCTAGATCCACATTCTTAGGATCTCTACGTTGGTGTGAGCTCCATCTTTTAGGAGGCTCTACTTTTGGGTATGATCTCACGTTGTAGATAGTTTTATCTGATCGGTATGGCGGGGCCCTGTCCCGCCATAGTTGTATATTTCCTTAGAGGTCTGTAGTCATGTTGTACAGTGTCGGATGTAACTGCTAAACCATGTTTATATATGTATGCCGAAAGGCGATATTTTCTCACATAAACTGTGTCCTATTTTATAAACTGTTTCATGTCTTGCTTTATATTTCCGCTGATTACTCTGATGTATGACTACTTGGGTGCCCCGGTAAGGCACCAGTCACGGGCCCTGGAACGGGTCGTGACAACGTGTCTCCAAAATATCTTCCAAGACCAAGTCAAAAGTCAAAGGGGTGTGCCACGTGTCACCCTCTCATTGGTCTAAAAATACTTTCATCCTCCAAAATATCCATAATTGGTCAAAATATCTCAAAATATTGTGGGCCCCACAAAACCGTAAAATTTTCCCGTGGGCCCCACGTGACCAAATCCGAATTTAAAAATCCATAATTCTAATATATTCCAAAAGTCTCAAATACCAAATTTGAGAACCAAGTCCAATTAACAAACCTTTTCCTTCACAAGTTCCCGATATTTCTCTTAAGGAAAAGTGTATCTTCTATCGTTTCACGATTTAAACCTTAACGTCTTATGTACGTTATCTGATTCATGTGTTGGAACTACGGGGTGTAACAATTATGTTAGCCGTTTGTGCTTGTGATATATTATTCATTACGGGGTCATTCATCGGGGCATGTTGCATTTGCATATTCCGTGGATTTGCTCCCCACGATGCGAGAAAGTTACCTCATGCGAGTCCGTAGGGCTCATGCGGTGAAAGCTTGATCCCGCGGGCGGACGATGCTATGCGAGGAATTACCTCATGCGAGTCCGTAGGGCTCATGCGGGTGAAACAGTCCCATGCAGGGCGGACCAGTCCTATGCGAGGAAATTACCTCATGCGGGCCCATACGGCCTATGCGGGTGAAATAGTCCCAAGAGTAGGATTGCATAATGATACTACGGGCGGATGGTCCTAGGTTAATCATAAGCTTCCTGTTTTAAAACCGACAAAGTTTATTATTGTTCACTCTCTTTGTTAATAAGGCACAAGTGTACTGTTAATTTGGTTATCATACTTGTATCCAGCTTTATGTCTAGACTTATGATTTAAATTGCAGTATTTTCAGTTCACATACTTGGTACATATTTTGTACTGACCCCCTTTCCTCGGGGGCTGAGTTCATGCCGCAGGTAGGGGTAAACAAGTTGCTGATCCTCACTCTTAGGATCACTGTTCAGCTGTTGAGAAGCTCCATTACTCCGGAGGCTTATCTTTGGTTCAGATCCCTGGTATTGTCGGTTGTTGTACATTCAGGGGTATGGCGGGGCCCTATCCCATAACAATTGTTATGTCAAAACTCTTAGAGGTCTGTAGTCATATCTTGTGGTTCGGCTTGTAAAGAAAAAAAGGATATAATCGCTTGGTTATCTATATATATATCCCGGGGGCAGCCTTATCGGCTAGCCTGTTATTTACTTCATATTGGTTTAAGTTATGTGTTTTATGTATGTTCCGCTGATTTTCTCTGATGGTTATCTGTAAGGGTGCCCAGGTAGGGTACCAGTCGCGGGCCCGGGGTCAGGTCGTGACAAAAGTTGTATCAGAGCAGTTAGTCCTCGGAAAGTGTTTACAGACCGTGTCTAGTAGAGTCTTGGTTATCGGTGTGTTGTGCACCACATCTATAACCAGGAGGCTGCAGGACATTTAGGATTGGTTTCCATTATTCTCACTCTGAGATCATGCGATAGAGCTGTGTTGTTAGGGTAGTCTCTCCCTAAAGAGTTATGTTGATTGCAGCTATGAGAAAGGCAACAGTGACCCAGAAAAGATTATTATGGATTGTGTATCTGTTACACCCCGTAGGTCCAGTACACGTATAAGAGAATGTACGTAAGGAATCAAGATTTGAAAATTTGTACGAAAGGAAGAATTGTTTTTCCGACGGAAAATCTTCCGAACGTCGGAAAGGAAAAATGTTCGTTAATGAGAATTGGATTCTCAAAATGCATTATTTGGAGAAATTTATTTTTACGGATTTGGTCATATGGGGCCCACCCGAGGAATTTTACATTTTGTGGGGCCCACGAGGGTTATAGAATTTTATGGACGAATGGGAGGGCGACACGTGGCACCCCCCACATGGTCTTGGACGATTTATTACAAGGTTAGAATGGTCATTGAGCATTGTAGATGAATAAGTCTTCAAGCTTGAGATTGTTGACTTGTCAACTTGTCCACTTGGCTAATTATCCAAGTGTTCTTCTTCCTAGCCACACATTTGTTGATATCTTGACCCTCCATTGTGTTTTATATACCACACTAGTAGCAAGACAAGGTCTTCCACACTTAGAAAAATTAGAGAACATTTGTGCCAAGAAAAGTGCTCTCGGGATCACCTATTTTCCCACAAGAAAATTTTGTAGTTTTGATCCATTATTCACAAGGCTTTAGCCCAAGATCCCTAAGGGTATTGTAAGGATATCTTAATAGAAAGATTTCGGAAAAACGACATTTTTACGTTAGTCGCAAGGCGAAAACCTAACTCGTTTTCATAAGTTTGGATTGGAAATGGAAGAGAAGTTGGTTGTGAACTTCTAAGGGCTTCAAATAGCGTATTAGAGCGTAAAGGAAAGGAGCTAAGAATTTCTAAGGAGCGAATTTGAATCTTGGAAATTATAAAGGCTTATAAAGGTAACAAATCTTGTCGTAAGCAATTAAAGTTTACTTATCATTGTAGTTATGGATATTAGAAAGCATGAGGTATATATTATGAAGTATGATAAGTGTATTGGCTATTGGAACCCTAATCCGAAAACTAGTATGTTTAGCCATTAAGATTACAATTCAAGTTGATTATTAGTTTAAGTCGTCACATGTTATATAAAGAAGGAAATTGTAGTTGTTGAAGTTGTCTATGACTATATAACATGTTAGACCTAAGAACTTGGATTGGAAAAGAATTGGAAAAGACTTTGAGTTGTTGTTTATGTTAGCCGAGAATGGCTTTGAATATGGAACTACTTGGTATTAATTGTGGGGCAGAATTTTACACGTATTGTAAGGCGTGTAATCCCCTTTGTTGGTTGATGTATTGAGCCTTAAATGTGGCATGTTGGTTATTGATTATCGGGCCTTGAAAAAGGTGAAAAAGTATGTAGAAAAAAAGGAGGTGCTGCCCAATTTTCCGTAGAATAAGAGACCGTATATTTAGTATTATTCTACGTTAGAAACTAGAAATTGATAGTCATGTTGTGACCATTATAGGTTGACAATTCTACGTGCGGCGTATTCGACTTAGCTTGTGGATTAAGCCGAAAAAGTATGTGAACTATCTCCTCTTCTAGCATGATTCCTTATGGTAAAGAAAGTACGTCCTACTCCTTAAATGACCCACTTCTTGATTGTACTTGGATTGCCTAATATAGAAGTTGTTCTATATACTACTTGATTGTACTTTGGATGTTTAAATTGGAAGTTGTTATACTCCATTCCCTTAATGAAGTTTGGATTTTCAAAAGTGAAAGTGTTTTAATTAAAGTACATAGAGTCTTGAAGAGGAAGTGGTTTCCAAATCTTTTGGCTAGTGCCTTAGTTCCAAAACCTAAAGGTTGTTATAATGACTTTAGGGGAGTAAAAGGAGTGATTTACTTAATTGATTTAAAAGAGGAGAAATGACATGATTTAAAGAGAAGTAACTTGTTTTAAAGGTATGAGTTACTTGAGATTTAAAAGTTAAGAAACTTGATTTCTAAAGATTAAGAGACTTAAAGTATTTTGAAAGTTAAGAAACTTTATTTGAAAGTATATGATACTTGGTTTTAAAAGTATAAGTCTCTTGGTTATAAAAAGAGTGAATTTGTCTAAAACCATAAAGGGTTATAACGGCTTTATGGGAAATTAGTTATAACAGCTTTATGGAAGGTTAAGAAAATTGTGTATTTTGATTAAAAGGCATGAGTTGCCTAGATTGTGAAAATTGAAGTTACTTGGTTTCAAAGCCTTGAAATGAATTTCTAAAGGTGTAGTAACTTATTTTGAAAAATAGACACGTCTTGATATTACGAGTGTTAGTATCTTGGGGTTTTACATAAAAAGGAGTCTTTTGAAAAGAATGTACGTACGTAGTACTTTGGCTTGTTAAATGAGAATTATTCTATTTGTGCCTCGATAGTACTTTGGCTTGTTAAATGAGAATTATTCTATTTGTGCCTTGATAGTACTTTGGCTTGTTAAATGAATATTATTCTATTTGTGCCACGATATTACTTTGACTTGTTAAATGAGAATTATTCTATTTTGTGCCTTTATAGTACTTTGGCTTGCTTAAATAAGAATTTTCTCTTGGTATATGTAAAAAGGAAGGCATGGTAATTGTCTTGGTTATGTAAGAAGAAGGCATGGTAATTGTCTTGGTTTATGTAAAAAGGAAAGGCATGGTAATTGTCTTGGTTTGTATAAAGGCATGGTATTGTCTTGGTTTATGTGAAAAGGAAAAGGCATAGTGTTGTCTTGGTTTACTTGCATATGGGTTGCTCATATAGATATTCGTGCAAGTGTCACATTTCCACATCTCCGCGTCCCTCCATAAAGGGCTGGCAACTTTTTTCAAGGATACCATGGGTTAGCTCCCCATGGGGGTGAGTGGTACACACACGGCGGTTCGGTATTTGACTCGGGCGGGTTAAATTCTCGGGATATATATAAGCCATGGATTAGCTATCCGTGATGCGAGTATCGTGTACCGATGACTCATTGCGGGTCCACATGACTTAAGCGGGTGAAATAGTCCTATGATAGGTTGCATTATACCACAAAGGGTGGTTGACCCTGGCACTGGCACGACCTTCATATTTTTAAACGGTAGTGATTTCATTAATGAAAGGGTGCAATGTGTGTATGATTTAAAGTGCAACATTAATTCTCATTGTTAAATACATAACTTAAAAGATAAAAAGGATTGCATTACTCTCATGATTGCAAGGTTCAGTGTGCTTACTGATGTTGTATTATATCATGGATTTCCGGCAGTGAGGAAGGATTCCACGGGCATGATTGATATTGTGGGCGTGAGACCCATGGTTATATTTGAGTAATGACTTTGAGGGCATGCGTCCCTGACTTGATATGACTGCTTATGTATTGTGTACTGTAGGTTGGCTATCATACATGTCTCCTGTTTTGTTAGACTGTTATGATTTAATTACAGTATTTACTGTTTCACAAACTTGGTACATTCTTCGTACTGACCTCCTTCGGGGGGCTGCGTTCATGCTGCAGGTTTAGGTACGCAGTTTGGTGATCTGCAGGTGTAGGACCCTGCTCAGAGTTTTTGAATAGCTCCATCTGTTCAGGAGTTTATCATTTTTTTTGGTATAGATCCTTGATGTGCTTTATGCGATTATGGGTACGGCGGGGCCTTGTCCCGTCATGTTTCAGTAAAACTCTTAGAGGTCTGTATTCATATGTGGTATTGGACTCATGTACAGTGTAGTGTCTTTTGAATATGTATATTATATGGCAGCCTTGTCGGCTTTTCCCTTGCATGTATGTTAGTTTTTTAAAAAAATGAGGTGTTATTTAAATTCCGCAGTTTACTTGTGTTGTTATGGTAGAAGGGTGCCCAAGTAGGGCACCAGTCACGGGCCCGGGGTTCGGGGCGTGACAGAGTGGTATCAGATCAGTCAGTCCTCGGAATGTCTACAGACCGTGTCTAGTAGAGTCTTGATTATCGGTGTGTTGCGCGCCACACCCATAAATAGGAGGCTATAGGACATTTAGGAGTTGGTTTCTATTTTTCTCACTCTGAGATTGTGCCATAGAGCTGTGTTATTTAGATAATTCCTCTCTGACGTATTATTATGTTACAGCTATGCCTCCAAGGAGGGCAACAGTCGCCCAGAAGGGCAAAACAGTAGCAGGAGCTACCAGTCAGACTCATAAAGTTGATAGGGCTTATGCCCAGGGTATGCCAGATATTGTGCCGCAGTCGGCGAGTTTTTCTGCGCCAGGTTTTGAGGCCCCAGCACTGGAGGCTCCAGTTCCTCAGTTAGGGGAAGACTATAGGCTCATAAGGGAAGCAGTTATGTTATTGACCAAGATAGCGGTGCTACAGTTTTATCAGCAGGAAGTTATTCGGCCAGTACAAATAGGTGTACAGAGGGTAGAGGGTCAACGCGGAAATCAGCGTTAGAGGGCCAACGCGGAAATCAGCGTAAGAGGGCTAGACCGGTTGGTTATCCCGGTGAGTTTTTGGACGAGCAACCTCAACATCGAGTGAGATATTCGTCCCAGCCTACTCAGTACATACCCCCGCAGATCATAGGTAGGAGATTGGACCCCACAAGGTATTTAGGAGCCTGTCCGAGCTTCAGGAGTCGAGGTTCTCAGAGGAGCAGAGGATTTTCTCAGTCGAGGCCACCTATTCCTCAGTGTTTTCGATGTAGCAAGCGTCATTTGGGGAAATGCCGTCATGGCACAGGTGTTTGTTATTATTGTGACCGTCCGGGCCACAAGCAGTGGGAATGTCCTGTTAGAAAGAGCACCGGTGAGGTGGCTCAGCCTATGAGGCCGATGGTTGATTCCCTTTCCTCCACAGCTGTGCGTCCCCCAGGGCATGGTGTTCAGATGTCAGCCAGCCATGGTAGAGGTCAGGGTGGAGATTATAGTTCTGGCGGTCCTTCGAACCGCATAGATGACGTGACTACTGGGCAGGATCAGGAGGCAACATCGCATGGGGATACATGTATATTTCGATTCTTTTGAATCATACGTGCATTGATAGATTCAGATTTTTCCCTAGCGTATATGTTTTCCATTGTTGCTAGTAGTTGTAACTTGGTAGCACCACCAGAGGTAGAGATACTTTGATTAGTAAAGTGAAAAGTTAAGAATGTTGACAAGAATGGTAAGTGAAATGAGACTATAGTTGTGTAGGGTTCACAAGTTGTAATTACCCCATAATAGTGTGAAGACCGATAGGGAAGAATGTACAGTAGAAATACTTTGGCCTATGTGACGAACCTCTAGTGAATAGGGGGATAGGGTAAGAAGTACCTTGAGATAAGAGAGAGATTTATTTCAGACTAAGAATGAGAAGTTAAGTATGATGATCAGTCGGGTTATGGACTCATTTTGGGTCAGCCGGTAGTACGGAATGGGGTGATGTCAGTTGGTAATGGTCCCGCTATGTGATAGGGTCACGAGGATGCAAGGCCCAAGTCTAGTTAATCGTTGTACGAGTTCGTGGGCGCGTTCCACCGAAACCAGGTCGCGAGGGCCGAGAAGAGCCTTAGCAGAAATTCAAGTAACATAATGGCCAAGTTGGGTTAGTAACTCCAAGGATTGGGGAACATAATCAATATTTGAAATTTTGTACGTATGCTCAAATAAGTTTGGAAGTACGAGAAATTATGACAAGTAAGAAAAGGAAGGAACAAGGGTTAAAGAACTATAGTGATTATAGTTATGAGTAATGAAGGTGCGTAGAGAAGATTCCTTTTAGGCCATGAGTGGAGGTTAATTATAATGATACACGCGCCTTAGGTTCAGTAACACTGTCCATAGGTGCTCATGTTTGTGATGCTACTAGTATTAGAGTTTACACCGGTTGGTAAACTAAGCTAGGCAGACTATAGGCTCATGTCCAAACTAGTTTGGTGACTAAGTGAGACAGAGAATGGGGAGTAACACGGGGGAACATATCAGTTAGCTGGGTGGGAGTCCGACTGAAGGATTCAGATAGTGTTAGTCCCATGACTTAGATTACGACAGGGCCATCCCTTTGTGCGGGGAAAAAGAAAGTAACATCTAAAGATCTTGTTTTTGATAAGACAGTAACCTTCGAGTTTTGTGAGAAGGGGCCGCGGACGGAAGGTCCATTGATATGTTTACGTATGTTATGTGGTGGCCATGTGTGGCATCGTTGGTCTTGTGGAGTGTTGATTGATAAGCATAGTATAGAGACTATGCCGGAGTTTGTATAAGCTTGGAAACCGACTAAGAACATTCGGGGATGAATGTTTCTAAGGGGGGAAGAATGTTACACCCCGTAAGTCCAGGACATGTATAAGAGAATGTACGTAAGGAATCAAGACTTGAAAATTGGTACGAAAGGAAGAATTGTTTTTCCGACGGAAAATCTTCCGACCGTCGGAAAGGAAAAATGTTCGTTAATGAGAATTGGATTCTCAAAATGCATTATTTGAAGAATATGGAACTTATTAACATTATGGAAATTTATTTTTACGGATTTGGTCATGTGGGGCCCACCCAAGGAATTTTACATTTTGTGAGGCCCACGAGGGTTACAGAATTTTATGGACGAATGGGAGGGCGACACGTGGCACCCCCATATGGTCTTGGACGATTTATTACAAGGTTAGAATGGTCATTGAGCATTGTAGATGAATAAGTCTTCAAGCTTGAGATTGTTGACTTGTCAACTTATCCACTTGGCTAATTATCCAAGTGTTCTTCATCCTAGCCACACATTTGTTGATATCTTGACCCTCCATTGTGTTTTATATACCACACTAGTAGCAATACAAGGTCTTCCACACTTAGAAAAATTAGAGAACATTTGTGCCAAGAAAAGTGCTCTCGGGTTCACCTATTTTCCCACAAGAAAATTTTGTAGTTTTGATCCATTATTCACAAGACTTTAGCCCAAGATCCCTAAGGGTATTTTAAGGATATCTCAATAGAAAGATTTCGGAAAAACGACATTTTCACGTTAGTCGCAAGGCGAAAACCTAACTCGTTTTCACAAGTTTGGATTGGAAATGGAAGAGAAGTTGGTTGTGAACTTCTAAGGGCTTCAAATAGCGGATTAGAGCGTAAAGTAAAGGATCTAAGAATTTCTAAGGAGCGACTTTGAATCTTGGAAATTATAAGGGCTTATAAAGGTAACAAATCTTGTCGTTTTAGCAATTAAAGTTTACTTATCATTGTAGTTATGGATATTAGCAAGCATGAGGTATATATTATGAAGTTTGATAAGTGTATTGGCTATTGGAACCCTAATCCGAAAACTAGTATGTTTAGCCCTTAAGATTACAATTCAAGTTGATTATTAGTTTAAGTCGTCACATGTTATATAAAGAAGGAAATTGTAGTTGTTGAAGTTGTCTATGACTATATAACATGTTATACCTAAGAACTTGGATTGGAAAAGAATTGGAAAAGACTTTGAGTTGTTGTTTATGTTAGCCGATAATGGCTTTGAATATGGAACTACTTGGTATTAATTGTGGGGAAGAATTTTACACGTATTGTAAGGCGTGTAATCCCCTTTGTTGGTTGATGTATTGAGCCTTAAATGTGGCATGTTGGTTATTGATTATCGGGCCTTGAAAAAGGTGGAAAAGTATGTAGAAACAAAAAAGGTGATGTCCAATTTTCCGTAGAATAAGAGACCGTATACTTAGTATTATTCTACGTTAGAAACTAGAAATTGATAGTCATGTTGTGACCATTATAGGTTGACAATTCTACGTGCGGCGTATTCGACTTAGCTTGTGGATTAAGCCGAAAAGGTATGTGAACTATCTCCTCTTCTAGCATGATTCCTTATGGTAAAGAAAGTACGTCCTACTCCTTAAATGATCCACTCCTTGATTGTACTTGGATTGCCTAATATAGAAGTTGTTCTATATACTACTTGATTGTACTTTGGATGTTTAAATTGGAAGTTGTTATACTCCATTCCCTTAATGAAGTTTGGATTTTCAAAAGTGAAAGTGTTTTACTTAAATTACATAGAGTCTTGAAAAGGAAGTGGTTTCCAAATCTTTTGGCTAGTGCCTTAATTCCAAAACCTAAAGGTTGTTATAATGACTTTAGGGGAGTAAAAGGAGTGATTTACTTAATTGATTTAAAAGAGGAGAAATGACATGATTTAAAGAGAAGTAACTTGTTTTAAAGGTATGAGTTACTTGAGATTTAAAAGTTAAGAAACTTGATTTCTAAAGATTAAGAGACTTGAAGTATTTTGAATGTTAAGAAACTTTATTTGAAAGTATATGATACTTGGTTTTAAATCTATAAGTCTCTTGGTTATAAAAAGAGTGAATTTGTCTAAAACCATAAAGGGTTATAACGACTTTATGAGAAGTTAGTTATAACGGCTTTATGGAAGGTTAAGAAAATTATCTGTTTTGATTAAAAGGCATGAGTTGCCTAGATTGTGAAAATTGAAGTTACTTGGTTTCAAAGCCTTGAAATGAATTTCTAAAGGTGTAGTAACTTATTTTGAAAAATAGACACGCCTTGATACTACGGGTGTTACTATCTTGGGGTTTTACATAAAAAGGAGTCTTTTGAAAAGAATGTACGTACGTAGTACTTTGGCTTCTTAAATGAGAATTATTCTATTTGTGCCTCGATAGTACTTTGGCTTGTTAAATGAGAATTATTCTATTTGTGCCTCGATAGTACTTTGGCTTGTTAAATGAGAATTATTCTATTTTGTGCCTTGATAGTACTTTGGCTTGCTTAAATAAGACTTTTCTCTTGGTATATGTAAAAAGGAAGGCATGGTAATTGTCTTGGTTATGTAAGAAGAAGGCATGGTAATTGTCTTGGTTTATGTAAAAAGGAAAGGCATGGTAATTGTCTTGGTTTGTATAAAGGCATGGTATTGTCTTGGTTTATGTGAAAAGGAAAAGGCATGGTGTTGTCTTGGTTTACTTGCATATGGGTTGCTCATATAGATATTCGTGCAAGTGTCACATTTCCACATCTCCGCGTCCCTCCATAAAGGGTCGGCAACTTGTTTCAAGGATACCATGGGTTAGCTCCCCATGGGGGTGAGTGGTACACACTCACGGCGGGTCGGTATTTGACTCGGGCGGGTAAAATTCCTGGGATATATATAAGCCAAGGATTAGCTATCCGTGATGCGAGTATCATGTACCGATCACTCATTGCGGGTCCACATGACCTAAGCGGGTGAAATAGTCCCTTGCCGGTGAAATAGTCCTATGATAGGTTGCATTATAACACAGAGGGTGGTTGACCGCATCGCACGACGCCGTGTTTTGAAACGGTAGTGATTTCATTAATGAAAGGGTGCAGTGTGTGTATGATTTAAAGTGGAACAATAATTCTCATTGTTAAAGACATAACTTAAAAGATAAAAAGGATTGCATTACTCTCATGATTGCAAGGTTCAGTGTGCTTACTGATGTTGTATTATATCATGGACTGCCGGCAGTGAGGAAGGATTCCACGGGCATGATTGATATTTTGGGCGTGAGACCCATGGTTATATTTGAGTAATGACTTTGAGGGCATGCGTCCCTGACTTGATATGACTGCTTATGTATTGTGTACTGTAGGTTGGCTATCATACATGTCTCCTGTTTTGTTAGACTGTTATGATTTCATTACAGTATTTACTGTTTCACATACTTGGTACATTCTTCGTACTGACCTCCTTCGGGGGGCTGCGTTCATGCCGCAGGTTTAGGTACGCAGTTTGGTGATCTGCAGGTGTAGGACCCTGCTCCGAGTTTTGGATAGCTCCATCTGTTCAGGAGTTTATCCTTTTGGTATAGATCCTTCGATGTGCTTTTGTACGCATGGGTACGGCGGGGCCTTGTCCCGTCATGTTTCAGTAAAACTCTTAGAGGTCTGTATTCATATGTGGGATTGGACTCATGTACAGTGTAGTGTTTTTTGATTATGTATATTATATGGCAGACTTGTCGGCTTTTCCCTTGCACGTATGTTGGTTTTAAAAAAAAAGAGGTGTTATTTAAATTCCGCAGTTTACTTGTGTTGTTAAGGTAGAATGGTGCCTGGTAGGCACCACCACGCCCGAGGTTCGGGCGTGTGATATCGAGTTGGTAAAAATAATAATTTATTGTATAGTTGGTAATGATGTACAACTATACGAATTTATGTATGAGGGTCGTACATAGGTTGCCTAGAATACTTATAGACTACCAAAAATTGGTAAGGACTAAATAGATACCGGGAAGGTATGAAACAGTTTAATGAATTCCCATCAAGGTCTTACGTATTATTTTGAGATAATTGGGAGATGATGAGTTGTCTGATAGGGTAATGAACCCTTAAGAAATCATGTTAAAGGACTGATAAGGTAGGTTTGAAACATGGAAAGTACGACGCCGAGTCGGGTTGTGGACCTATTACGGATCGACCCATAGCCTGTAATGAAGGAGGGTCAGTTAAGGGCTGTCCCGCTATGTGACAGGGCCACGAGGGTGCAAGGCCCAAGTCTAGTTAATCGTTTTACGGGTTCGTGGACGCGTTCCACCGGAACCGGATCATGAGAGCCGGAAATGGCCTTATATTGTTCGATATAGTAACTCCAAAGATTGGATGCCAGAATCAGTATGGGGGTTATGTACGTATGCTAGAATAAGTTTGGAAGTACAGAAATAGTACGATCAGTATGAAAGAGAGCAACCAAGTGTAGAGGAATAAAGCTTGAATCCATAAGGACCTTTCGAGGTAGCTACACCAGTGGGTGATTGGGTGGTAGCTGAGCGGGTATATAAGAATCGCCCGGTGATGATACAGTCATCAGACCATAGCAGACCTAGTATAGCTGGATATGACAGACTTTGAGGTCATTATGGGTATGGACTAGTTGGCTTCTTGTATGCCAATATTGACTGTAGAGAGAGATTGGTTCGATTCCAGTTTCCCGGTGAACCGGTTATCGATTAGAAAGGAATGGAAGTGTTAGTAATATATAAGTTATTCCTTACTTCTTTGACAGGATAAATTGTGGAGTCTATGTGACTTGTTTCATTGAAGTGATTGCTTTTGAATTTGAACGTTAAGAGACGGAGATAAGAACGTACAATTATTGAAGGATTTTATGATAAGTACCCTTGGAGGTACTTGGAGTCGGCTTAGTGTGGCAGTCAGGGCCACGACTTTCCGAATAAACTCCAGAGAATGCGCAAAGTAAGAATAAGATAAGTATGAGTGATACCGACGAAAAACAGAAGACATCATAAGTAGGTTTTGAAAATCTACACGATTTTTAAGGCGGTGCTTGATGATTTGAATTATAGAGGAAATGGCAACATGACCCTGTGAATAGGGTTGTAACTTCAATGAAAGATTATGAAAGGGAGATAAGCTCTCTCCCCCATGTAAAAGGATAGTTTTACGTATCTTTGAGGGTTATGCGTACCCATATTATTAGGCGATGGATATGAGACTGGTAATGTCTTCAGTTTCATTATGCAATGGGTTAAACAATTTACCTAACATTTGGAAAAGTGTTGTGTTGGGGTAATTGAGGACGGCACTAGGAAATGGTCGAAGAAGTGTCGTAAGGATAGAAATGCAGGTAGTAAGCATGAATGGGACTGTATGATCAAGAATCAAGATAGAAATATTTTGGTTAATAATAAGTATATGAAGGGTTATGACCAGAAATCTTGGCAAGCCATTGCATTATGTAATACCATGAATTGGGGTTTGAATGCCTGACTATAAGCTCTATGAGCTGGGGAGAATAAAAGGATTACTACTTGACGAGATCAAGGAAATCTCCCCCTAAATTGCAATTGGCAGGAAGTATTAACCATGAGACAAACGATGAAATTGAATCTAATTATAGTAACCAAGTTGGGTGTGACAACACCCAGGATGGGAAACAGGAATCATAATTGAGATTTTGGTTATACCCGAATATTTCGAAAGTGTGAGAAAGGCTTCCAGTTATTGGGAGATGAGCTGACTACGACTACAGTTCTAACCCCTCCTGAGGGACTAGAGGGTTAGGTTATTATTGTAACACTTTGAGTGTTGGACTAGCTTGTGTGCTGATGCAACACGATAAGGTTATAGCCCATGCTTCCCGGCGGCTACGGGAGCATGAAAGGAATTACGCTACTCACGATTTGAATTGGCGGCAGTTAGGCATGCCTTGACGATTTGGAGCCAGTACTTATATGGAGTTCATGTGGATATTTATGCAGACCATAAGAGCCTCCAGTATATCTTCAGACAGAGGCAGCTGAATTTGCGACAGAGACAGTGGTTAGAGTTACTCAAGGATTATGATGTTGATATCCTATACTACCCAGGGAAAGCCAATATGGTTGCGGATGCTCTTAGTGATAGATCTATGGGTAGTCTGCCAGATAGACCGGACATAGTCCGTGAGATTCATCAGCTAGCGAGCCGAGAGGTTCAGTTGTTTGTTTCCGATGATAATGGAGTTCGGGTCCGGGAGGTTGCCGAGTCTTCTCTCGTCGAGGAGGTGAAGAGACGACAATATAAGGATCCAGTTTTAGTACGAAATCGAGATACGGCTCTCCGAGAGGAAAAGAGACTGTATGAGATAACACCTGACGGGGTGCTAGGATACGAGGGCAGTTGGTGTGTACCCGATGTTGCAAGACTTCGTCAACAGGTTTTAGGGGAGGCACACAGTGCTCGTTACTCTATTTATTCGGGGTTGACTAAGATGTATCATGACCTCAGATGTATGTATTGGTAAGATAGCCTGAAGAGGGACGTAACACAGTTGTTTCTCAATGTTCCAAATTGGCAGCAGATTAAGGGTGAGCACCAGAAGCCCAGTGGGCTATTATCGACGATTGAGATCCCGACTTGGTAGTGGGAGGTGATTAATATGAATTTTGTTACAGGGTTGCATCATACTCAGAGGAAGTGCGACTCCTTGTGGGTCATAGTAGACAGGCCGACGAGGTCAGCCCATTTTTCTTCCGATCAGGACTACTTACTCGGCTGAGGATTATGCTAGATTATATATCAGGAAGATTGTGAGACTGCACGGGGTTCCTACATTTATTATGGCAGGCAGATGAGCCCAGTTTACAGCTAACTTCTGGAGGTATTTCCAGAAGGGATTGGGGACACATGTGAGTCTCGATCGCATCTCACCCATTGAGCCACGGACGAGCGGGCGTACTATCCGCATACAACGAGGATATGTTGCGGGCCTGTGTTATTGATTTCAGGGGTAGCTGGGAGGATCATTTTCCTTTGGTTGAGTTTGCATATAATAACAGCTACCATTCTAGTATTCAGATGACCCCGTATGAGGCCTTATATGGAAGGAAGTGTAAGTCGCCGATTGGTTGGTTTGATATTGGCCAGGTTCAGTTAGTTGGCCCAGATTTGATTCAGCAGGCTGTGAATAAGGTGAAGCTTATCCAAGAAAGGTACATTGGGCCTTATCAAATTATCCGTAAAATAGGCAAGGTTGCATATAAGCTAGATCTGCTGTCCGATTTGGAGGCAGTACATCCGGTCTTCAATGTTTCTATGTTACGGAAGAGTATCGAAGATTCATCCAGAGTTTTCCCAGTTAGTGATGTCCAGGTGACTGAGGGGTTATCGTATGAGGAGAGTCCTATAATGATACTTGATCGCCAGGTCAAGCGACTACAGACTAAGGACGTGGCTTCCGTCAAAGTCTTGTGGCGGAATGATACTAGAGAGGAGATGACTTGGGGGGGAAGGGGGGGGGGGGGGGCAGAGGATGTCATGATGCAGAAGTATCCTCACTTTTTCTTTTTCCTACACCTCCAGGTAATTCATTTCCTTACTTGTCAATTATTATTGACGTGTTTGCATAAGTATTATTTATGTGGCCATGTGTGGCACATGAGATTATGTTGAGTGTAGCTAAATGAGACTATGCCGATATCTAGTGAGATAGAGCCTCGAAAGAACATTCGGGGATGAATGTTTCTAAGGGGGGAGAATGTTACACCCCGTAATTCCAGGACATGTTTAAGAGAATGTACGTAAGGAAGCAGGACTTTAAAATTTTTGAACGAAAGAAGAATTTGTTATTCTTAAGGAAATTCTTCCGAACCTCGGGAAGGAAAAATGGTTGTTAATGAGAATTGGGTTCTCAAATTCGTTATTTGAAACTTAAGGAAATTATTAGAATTATGGAAAATTATTTTTGGATTTGGTCACGTGGGGCCCACTCGGGAAATTTTACGTTTTGTGGGGCCCACGGGGTTTTCGATATTTTGACCAATTATGGAAATTTCGAAAAACGGAATTGTTACACCCCGTAATTCCAGGACATGTTTATAAGTGTCACGACCCGACCTCGGGCCCGCGACAGGTGCCTTACCCCGGACACCCTAGTGATACTACATCAGAGAAAAACCAACGGAAATAAAAAACTCAAACATGAAACAATATAAAATAGGAAACATGCTAACCAAAGCGGTCACCTTTCTGCATATATATAAAAACTTGAACAGTTACATCCTTTACAAACCCTGCACACAACAGTACTACAGACCTCTAAGAGTTTTATAAAAACAACGACGGGACAGGGCCCCGCCATACCCCTGAATGTATAAGAACCTACACTCTCAGGGAATCATACCACAAGATAAGCCTCCGGAGAAACGGAGCTTCCCAAAACGCTGAACTGTGATCCTATGAGCGAGGATCAACAACTGGTATACCTCTACCTGCGGCATGAACGCAGCCCCCCGAAGGAGGTCTGTACAACATGTACCAAGTATGTGAAACTGAAAGTACTGAGATGAAATCATAATAATCTGTATAAAAATAGGAGACATGTATGATAGCAAACTACGATACCTGATATATAACGATCATGTCAAGCCAGGGACACACGCCCTCAAAGTCATCACCCAAATATAACCATGGGTCTCATGCCCACAATATCAATCATGCCCGTGGAATCCCTTCCTCACTGCCGGCAGTTCATGATATAATAACATCAAGGAATACACATGAACACCAGGTCCCACCTGTGTTATAAAACCGCACGGTAAGTACGAAGGCATAGCCAACTACTAGAACCTACCGTACCAACAATGCTATAAAACTGCATCGCGAGGTCTTTCTAGACCGCCAAATGATCGAAGCTGGGCCATTCGCCCTCAGTATCATTTGTGCGAGCCTAATCCTGGAACTCCCGCAGTCCGCATAGGCCATATAGGCCCGCATGAGGTATTCCTCGCATCGGGGGTAGCTAACCCGCGGCAACATCCTGGACTCCCGCAATCCGCATGGCCACATGGACCGCATGAGGTATTCCTCGCATCGGCGTAACACACCCGGTGGTTCCTGGAACTCTCGTAGCTCCGCATAGGTCCCATGGACCCGCATGAGGTATTCCTCGCATCGGGGGTAGCTAACCCGCGGCAACATAAAAAGTCAGGGGGGTATGTGATGTAATACAAGCGCAACCGGCTTATCGTAAACAACATAAGCACAACAAGAAAACCCCCTTCACATAAAAGTCCCAAGATACTAACGCCCGTAGTATCCTAGCATTTTTACTTATCAAACCAACAAGAAAGTATTACAAGGCTATCACAAGCAAAACATAGGCAAGTTACTCACACAAGGTACTTTTATTTCATGTCAACAAATCCGGGTTTTAACCCCAAAGTACTACATACTTTAACTATTTAAAAAGATCCATTTCTAAAAGTCACACGATACCCGTAGTATCAAAATAGAGTAACCATCTTTTTAAGTAAACCAAAACAATTTCCATACCTTCTTTTTAAACCAACTTAAGACAAAAACATGCCTTCTTTTTTTTAAACCATTTTAAGACAAAACCATGCCTTCCTTTTAAACGAAAACACTTCAAATTTTCAAGTCTCTCTCTTTTATAAATCAAGTCCCTTACTTTGGAATTTTAAGAAAATCAAAACTTGTTATTAATGATCTTATTAAAACAGCCATGATCTAGGAAATATAATACAATTTTGTCTTATCTTAGCTTCTATGCAGATGGAGGATTCTACTGATTTTAATTTAATTAATTATCATTACATTTTCCTTTATTAACGCTGCAATGGCTTGTTCGATAGTTATTCCCATTTCCGAAATCAATATAACTTATTCCTTAAAAACCAAGTACTCATTACTCACGAATGGGGTTTCACAACTTTCTACACAATTCAAGTTCTTCACATATCATATCAGGTCAAATATAAGTCAAGTCTCTTATCTTTTAAAATCAATAAACCATTCTTTTACCTACATAAAGTCGTTATAATTAACTTCCCATAAAACCATTATAACACTTTATGTTTTAAACCAACCAAATTCGTTTAGCACACGTACGTCTACCGTACTACATAGTTCAAAATAATCATGCTAGAAAGGATAGGAAGAGGTTCACATACCTCGCGACGATTATCGACAATTAGCAAAACGCTCCAAAGTACTATAACCTTGCTAGCCTTTTCCACCCTTCAAGTAGAATACACTACTCGTAGTACTTCAACCTATAATGGCCATAAAACGTCTATTAACTTCTAGATCCCTTCGTAGGACATTTCTAAGTACAAGGTTCCATATTCTACGGAAAATTACAAGACCTCCCCTGTAACCACATAAATAACCTACAATACCAAGGCCCGCTACCAAGCCAACAACTCAAAGGGGATTACACGTCTAACAGGACGTGTACAATTGCCCCACGATAATACTAAAAGTCTACGTAAATACAGTTCAATTCTTTTAATCATCCTTCCAAATATCATATACTCGATTATACATTACTCTGACATGTAATATCCAATTACAATAGGGGATAAAGATTATTACCTCGATAAGCCCAAAATTATCCAAGATTTATAAGTCGATCTGAGCAATGTTTAGCTTCCATTACACGACCGAACTCGGGCGTGGTGGTGCCTACCTGCACCCTAGTGATACAACATCGAGAAAACCAATGGAAATAAAAACTTAAACATACAAATAGATATGGATCAAGATAAAAGAAAATAGCCAACAAAAATGGTTGCCTCTCAAATATATATATATATATATCGACATTTGAGCAAGCATAATCCTTACAACCACGCCACAACAATTACTGCACTCTAAGATTTTTTTACAACAACTATGACGGGACAGGGCCCCGCCATACCCCTGAATGTATAAGAACCTACAGACTCAGGGTAACATACCAAAGATAAGCCTCCGAAGGAACGGAGCTTCCCAATACGCTGAAATGTGATCCTAAAGCGGATCAACATGGTGTACCCTACTGCGGCGCATGAACGCGGCCCCAAGGAGGTCGATAACGGTACCAAGTATGTGAACGAAATACTGTAAATGAAATCATAGCAGTCTATATAAAGCAGGAGACATGTATGATAACCAAACTACAGTTCACGATAAATAAGCAGTCATGCAAGTCAGGGACTCACGCCCTCAGAGTCATCACTCAAATATAAATATGGGTTACACGCCCGCAACATCAATCATACCCGTGGAATACCTTCCTAACTGCCGGCAATCTATGATATAATAACACCAAGGAGTACATATGAACACCAAGTCCTACCTGATGCCAAAACCGTACTAACAATACTATACAACCAAACCACGGCGACATCGGCAAGTACGGCCGACTACGGATACCAAGGCGGTCACGTAGGACCGGGCAAGTACGAGGGCTAACTACCGGTGCAGTCAGTATCACGAGACCGTCACTACACCGAGCGGCAAGTCACGATGGCTAACTACCGTGTACGAAGGCCGAATCACCACGAGACGGCAAGTACGGCCGACCACGGATACCAAGGCCGAACGGTAAAACCTCATGGAGAGCTAGTCCATGGAATAACACTATCAGCGAGCGCGTTGCGGAATTCTCTCACCGCCAAGACGTCCAAGTAAGTTCTCAACAAGTCAACCGACCCTCCATCGAGAGACGCGGTAGTATAGAAACACAATTCTTGCACAACAAAGGCTATCACAATAAGCATAGGCAAGTTTCACAACAACAAGCATAGGCAAGTTATACACAACTCAAGGTGCTTTCATTTTATGTCAAAGTCTGGGTTTTAACCCTAAAGTACTACGTACGTTAAATTCCTTTTAAAGATCCATTTCTTTTACAAAGGTCACCCGATACCCGTAGTATAAAAATAGAGTGACTAACATTGTTAAGTAAACCAAAACACTTCCCTTTGTAAAATCAAGTAACAACATTATTTTCCAAACGTTCAAGTTTGCCTAATTTCAAATGCTCAAGTTTCTCATTTTCGAAAAGGTTTCGTAGTTCATAGTTTTAATCCTTTAAAACATAATTCTCTTTTAAAAACAATTTGAGAAACATATGCCTTATATGTGAGTAGGTTATTCTTGTTTATAATCAATCTTATTAAAGCAGCCATGATCTAGGAAATGTAATATCATTTTGTCTCATCTTAGCTTCTATGCAGATGGAGGTTTCTACTGGTTTTAATAATACTTAATTATTCAATACATTTCCTTTTATTAGCGCTGCAGTGGTTTGCTCGATCCTTATTCTGATTTCCGAAATCAGTAAAACATTATTCCTTTTAAAAACCAAGTACTCATTATTCACGAATGAGGTTTCACACTTTTAACAAAATTCATATCAATTCAATTAAGTCAAGTCTCTTATCTTTTAAGATCAAGTCTCTTAACTTCTAAAATCAGTAAACCATTTTCTTTACCTCTCTTAAGACGTTATACCTAACTTCCCATAAAGCTAGTATAACTCTTATGTTTTCAAAACCAAGTATTACTCTTCTTTCAAAACGGTTTCTTAATCTTTTGAAATACTTCAAGATTCTTTATTATTCAGCTTAAGTCAAAAGACATTGCGTAACACTACATTCGTTAACACACGCACGCCACCGCACTATATATATATATATTCTTTTAAAATACTTCAAGATTCTTATTATTGGGCTTAAGTCAAAAGACATTTCCACACGTACGCCTACCGTACTATATATATATTCTTTTAAAATACTTCAAGATTCTTATTATTCAGGCTTAAGTCAAAAGATATTGCCACACGTACGTCTACCGTACTATATATTCTTTTAAAATACTTCAAGGTTCTTATTATTCAGGCTTAAGTCAAAAGACATTGCCACACGTACGTCTACCGTACTATATATATATTCCTTTAAAATATCATGCTCAAGAGTATAGGAAGAATCACATACCTCGTGACGATTATCGACTATAAGCAAAACGCTCCACGGCTATAACCCGGCTAGCCTTGTCCACCTTCCAAGTAGTACATGCTACTCGCAGAACAACCAATAAAGGTTATAAGTTCATCAGAAATACAGTCTATGTAAATCTGATTTAATCTTCTACTGTAATATTCTTCTGATGCGATTTCAGTTTAAGTCTTTTTCTGTAATATCCTTCTATTACAGTTCAATTCTCTTCTATGAATCTTATATTCATTTCTATACAACTACAGTATGTAATTTCCAATTACACTAGAAGGATAGGATTTTTTTTTACCTCGGTAAGCCCAAAATTATCCAAGTTTAAAGTCGATCCTGAGCAACGTTTAGCTCCTACTCCGAGTGCTCCAATCCGCTCCAAACAACCCTTAGAAGTTCTACGCAACTTCTACTTAACACTTCAACCGACTATGAAGGTTTTCCTTAGGGTTTCGTTTAGTGGCTAAAGGAAGTATAATAGTATTTCCGGGCTATACGTATAGAGGTAACTTTGGAAAGTACTACAAGGTATTTGGGCTAAAGTATTTTGGTATTATAACAATACTTGGAGAGTATTTCTCTACCAAGGGGGTGGGGTAGGCTGGCTAGAACCACTAGGCAAGGGAGGGGTGCTCCGAGGGCCTTTCTCAAAGGGAGGGGATGGCTTTGGGCGAGCTCACACAAAGAGGGGAGGATTTTAACACTTAGAAAATGATTTTTGGATGAAGAAGTTCATCAACTAAGGGGTATTTATAGGTCGGGGGCCAACCAATGGCCAAGATCAATCCAAGTGTTAGGCAAGTGTAAGGTGTAGATTAAGCCATGTGTACCTTATCCATCTACCACACCAACTATCACAAAATATCCTACCTAACCAAGCCCTCCCATTTCGTCCAAGCCGCCTGATCACGCCCAATGTGAGGTGACACATGTCACCCTCGTTGGTCAAAATGTTTCGTCTCTCGGAAAAATCCGCAAAAAGTATAAATGACATAGCCGTATTTTTCCCTTCGCAAGTCTTGTAAACGTTTCGTCGAAAAACGACTCTTTTCGGTACTTGTGTACAAATTTCGAACCTTGCCAACTTTAAGGCTTAATTTTTATACGTATGCCCTCACGCATACATACTATGGAAATACGGGTATAACATTCTCCTCCTTAGAAACATTCGTCCGAATGTTCCTTCTCAAGGCGGATAACGATAAAGTTCTTCTTAACTTAAACAAGTTGCCGATGCCACGTATGGCCACAAAATAACACACGCTCGATTTAACCCAAGTCAACGAGGAATCACCTCTAGCATTACAAAAGCTTCCACCCGGTCTAATGATATTCCTTCGCACCTTACTTCACAAGTGGTAACGATCATTTCTATTCTCTCGACGTGTTCACATCTATCCTTACCCGTCGTACTTTTCTCGAACACGAACTTCTCTAGTATCGTGCCATACTTCGATTCCCAAAACTTTGGAGTCACCACTCCAAACTTGGTCATCTTACTAGCCTCGATCTCCTTAAGGCCATTCCCGCCTTCACGATCCGCACGGTCGAACATATCCATGAACTCATACGATGGTCATCTAAACTTGGGCCTAGTACCTCGTGACCTACCACCGAGGGACCACGAGCTGACCCCACTCGAAGCAGCCGCGGGTTGGCGCAACATAGCCCCAACCCGACCCACAACGCGTCAAGCTCTTGTTTCTGATCCGAACAATCTTACCTATACAGTCAAAGCTACCACTTCCATTTTACACCACCCAAGGAATTTTCCCACAATTACTCCACGTATACTTACATTACGACAAAGATCACCCGCAAAATCTTGTACTCAAGGCGGCCTTACATCTAAGGTCTCAGCGTAATATTCTAAGGTTCATCATTTTCACCTTTGAGCTTACCCTTTTTACTAACCAAGCTTCTAAATCAAATTTTAGCACAAAGCTATCCGAACAGAACACTTAACACAGTATCATCACAACAATACATACAAGTCTCTAGAGGGTTAAGGCTATACCTGAAAATAGGCGGTTCAAAGGACCGCTAAAGCGGGAACTTCCACCGCGACCTCTGTGGCTGCGGTATGAACATCTGCCTAGCTAAGGAAGGTGAAGAACCCACAACCGATCCCGTAGTCTGTGCTATTCTACGGCGTTGCCTAGTCGGACGGTTTCCGCGATGGCCCTGTAGCCGCAAGAATAACAATCTCCCAAGTTAGTACGACACTCTCCCTTATGAAGTTTTCCACAACGCCACACCGAGACAAAGGCGACCTCATCCGCGAGCACTCCTACCCCTCAAAATCTGAAACACAGGAGCCACGACTGCTCACGAATATCCCGGGTCCCGGAATTTGTGGAGGACCACTCTGTCTGGCGGAGGTACATAACTAGTTCGCTGAGGCGGTCCGCCTCGAAGGTTATCAAAGGACCTCTGCTTACGCCCTCTTTTCTTGATCTTAGTCATTCGTCGATTTCTCCGCCTCACATCCAGTGCATAAGCTGCATGCGGCAATGTCCATTCTGTGAAGAGCTACACCCGAACAACTCTCTACTAGGTAACCATCGAGCCCTGTAACATATCGGTGCACTCGATCCTCCATACTAGCTACTAACGTGGGGACGTATCGAGCCAATGAGTCGAACTCCACATTGTACTCCCGAACCGTACGTCCGTTCTGCCGCAACACCAAAAATCTGTCGGCCCGAGCCCTCCTCATGCGGAGGCAAGAAATGTAAGAAAAGCCGCGAGAACTTCGTCCCAACGGTGGAAGTGCATGCTCTCCCGACAGCTCACGAATCAAACCCGATCGCGGATCATGCGATCGATGCGAACTAGGACCACCGACTCGGTCTCCGATGCTCGATCACTCGATCCGTCAGAATCGCCGGATGAACTCCTGCGGGTCATCCTCGGACTTCACCCGTAAAACTGCGGCTACAACTCGGAAAATCCCGTAGCCTCGAACTATCTTATCTAGGTGAACCTGGTGCTCGAACTGCCGGCCCACCTATCCTCAAGTCCGCCTGAACCTGGCCATTGCGGGCCCACTTTGTAACCCATCTCTTACGCTCCATGGTGGTGGAGGCTCAGTGCTTGTGGTCTGCAGAGACTACCGCTTCTACTCGCGACTCCTACGCTTCATTGCCGCTACGCCCGGTTGCCTTACGGAGGCATAAGCGTAAAGGAAAGGAATACGTCGAGGGTCCAACTATCACACCTTCTAAGGCACGATCTCGGAATGAGAAGAGGAAACCAATCCTAAATGTCCTGCTGCCTCACGATTATAGATGTGGTGCACAACACACCGATAATCAAGACTCTACTAGACACGATGCAGACACTTTCCGAGGACTAAGCGCTCGATACCACTTTTGTCACGGCCGAACGGGCCCGTGGTAGTGTCTTACCTCGCACCCTAGTGATACAACATCAGAGAAAAACCAGCGGAAATAAAAACTTAAACATACAAATAGATATGGATCAAGATAAAAGAAAATAGGCCAACCAAAATGGTTGCCTCTCAGCATATATATATATATATATATCGACATTTGAGCGACAATCCTTACAAACTCGCCCACAAGGTGCTACACTCACTAAGATTTTTCAACAACTATGGCGACAGGGCCCCGCCATACCCCGAATGTATAAGAACCCACGGACTCGTGGTAACATACAAGATAAGCCTCGAAGGAACGGAGCTTCCAATGCGCTGAAATGTGATCCTAAGCGAGGATCAACGGTGTACCCCTACTGCGGCATGAACGCGGCCCCCGGCGAGGTCGCATAACAGTACCAAGTATGTGGCGAAATCGTAAATGAAATCATAGCGATCTATATAAAGCGAGACATGTATGATAACCAAACTACGATTCACGATAAATAGGCGATCATGCAAGTCGGGACTCACGCCTCGAGTCATCACTCAAATATAACTATGGGTCTCACGCCGCAATATCAATCATGCGTGGAATACCTTCCTCACCGCCGTGCATGATATAATAACACCAAGGAGTACATATGAACACCAAGTCCTACCGATGCCAAACCGTACTAACAATACTATACAACCAAACCACGGCGACACGGCAGCGAAAGCCGACTACGGATACCAAGGCCGGTCACGTGGTGGCCGGGCAAGTCTGAGGGCTAACTACGGTGTACAGTCAGTATCACGAGACTTCGTCACTACACCGAACGGGCAAGTCGATGGCTAACTACAGTACCAAGGCGAATCAGCCACGACGGGCAAGCACGGCCGAGCAACGGATACCACGGCGAGCGGTAAAACCTCGCGGAGAGAGCTAGTCCGTGGAATAACACTATCAGCGAGCGCGTCTGCGGAATTCTCAGTCGCCGCGGTACGTCCAAGTAAGTTCTCAACAAGTCAACCGCCTCCATCGAGAGGCGGTAGTATAGAAACACAATTCTTGCACAACAAAGGCTATCACGATAAGCATAGGCAAGTTTCACAACAACAAGCATAGGCAAGTTATACCTGACTCAAGGTGCTTTCATTTTATGTCAAAGTGCGGGTTTTAACCTAAAGTACTACGTCGTTAAATTCCTTTTAAAGATCCATTTCTTTTACAAAGGTCACCCGATACGTAGTATAAAAATAGAGTGACTAACATTGTTAAGTAAACCAAAACACTTCCCTTTGTAAAATCAGTAACAACATTATTTTCCAAGCGTTGAAGTTTGCCTAATTTCAAATGCTCAAGTTTCTCATTTTTGAAAAGGTTTCGTAGTTCATAGTTTTAATCCTTTAAAACATAATTCTCTTTTAAAAACAATTTGAGAAACATATGCCTTATATGTGAGTAGGTTATTCTTGTTTATAATCAATCTTATTAAAGCAGCCATGATCTAGGAAATGTAATATCATTTTGTCTCATCTTAGCTTATGCGGATGGAGGTTCCTACTGGTTTTAATAATACTTAATTATTCAATACATTTCCTTTTATTAGCGCCGCGATGGTTTGCTCGATCCTTATTCGATTTCAAATCAAGAAACATTATTCCTTTTAAAAACCAAGTACTCATTATTCACGAATGAGGTTTCACACTTTTAACAAAATTCATATCAATTCAATTAAGTCAAGTCTCTTATCTTTTAAGATCAAGTCTCTTAACTTCTAAAATCAGTAAACCATTTTCTTTACCTCTCTTAAGACGTTATACCTAACTTCCCATAAAGCTAGTATAACTCTTATGTTTTCAAAACCAAGTATTACTCTTCTTTCAAAACGGTTTCTTAATCTTTTGAAATACTTCAAGATTCTTTATTATTCAGGCTTAAGTCAAAAGACATTGCCGTAACACTACATTCAGTTAACACACGTACGTCTACCGTACTATATATATATATATTCTTTTAAAATACTTCAAGATTCTTATTATTCAGGCTTAAGTCAAAAGACATTGCCACACGTACGTCTACTGTACTATATATTCTTTTAAAATACTTCAAGATTCTTATTATGGGCTTAAGTCAAAGACATTGCCACACGTCGTCTACCGTACTATATATTCTTTAAAATACTTGAAGGTTCTTATTATTGGGCTTAAGTCAAAAGACATTGCCACACGTACGTCTACCGTACTATATATATTCTTGTAAAATATCATGCTCAAGAGTATAGGAAGAATCACATACCTCGTGGCGATTATCGACTATAAGCAAACGCTCCACGGCTATAACGGCTAGCCTTGTCCACCTTCCAAGTAGTACATGCTACTCGCAAGACCAACCAATAAAGGTTATAAGTCTATTGTAAATACAAATTCTATGTAAGTCTGATTTAATCTTCTGTAATATTCTTACGATGCGATTTGATTGAAGTCTTTTCTGTAATATCCTTCTATTTCTGTTCACTTCTCTTCTATTAATCTTATATTCATTTCTATACAACTACGATGTAATTTCCAATTACACTAGAAGGATAGGATTTTTTTACCTCGGTAAGCCCAAAATTATCCAAGTTTAAAGTCGATCTGAGCAACGTTTAGCTCCTACTCCGAGTGCTCCAATCGCTCCAAACAACCCTTAGAAGTTCTACGTACTTCTACTTAACACTTCAACCGACTATGAAGGTTTTCCTTAGGGTTTCGTTTAGTGGCTAAAGGAAGTATAATAGTATTTCCGGGCTCTACGTATAGAGGTAACTTTGGAAAGTACTACAAGGTATTTGGGCTAAAGTATTTTGGTATTATAACAATACTGGGAGAGTATTTCTCTCTAGGGGTAGGCTCGGCTAGAACCAGCAGGCAAGGGGGTGCTCACGAGGCCACTTTCTCAGGGGAGGGGGATGGCTTTGGGCGAACTCACACAAAGAGGGGGAGGAATTGAACACTTAGAAAATGATTTTTGGATGAAGAAGTTCATCAACTAAGGGGGGTATTTATAGGTCAAGCAAGGGCCAACCAATGGCCAAGATCAATCCAAGTGTTAGGCAAGTGTAAGGTGTAGATTAAGCCATGTGTACCTTATCCATCTACCACACCAACTATTACAAAATATCCTACCTAACCAAGACCTCCCATTTCGTCCAAGCCGCCCACAATCACGCCCAATGTGAGGGTGACACATGTCACCCTCCCGTTGGTCCAAAATGTTTCGTCTCTCGGAAAAATCCGCAAAAATTATAAATGACATAGCCGTATTTTTCCCTTCTCAAGTCTTGTAAAACGTTTTGTCGAAAAACGACTCTTTTCGGTACTTGTGTACAAATTTCGAACCTTGCCAACTTTAAGGCTTAAATTTTTATACGTATGCCCTCACGTACATACTCTGGAAATACGGGGTATAACAAATTCCTTACGCTCCAACCCGCTCCAAGCAACCCTTAGATGTTTCTAAACAACTTCTCTTAACACTTCATCAACCTATGAAGATTTCCCTAGGGTTCATTTTGCGACTATTGGAATAAAGTAGTATTTCTGGGCTCTTATGTTGGGATTACTTTAGAATACCACTAGGGATACTAGGCTAAGGTATTTGGGATAACAAAAACACTTGAAGAATTTTCTACACAAAGGGGGGGGGGGGTGTTGGACGAGAATTATACTAAGGAGGGAGTATATTTTTGCCTTGGAAACTCTTAAGTGTGGATGAAATAAGTCTTGAAATCAAGGGGGTATTTATAGAGAAATCAAGGGCTAGGATTAAAGAAAGTGTATGGTGAGGATTGGGGACATGTGTGTGTGGATTCTACCAACCATATGTCCACCACAAAAATGGGACAAGTGGCTTGCCACTTGTCCACCACCAAACCGTCCAAGGACACTTGTCCATCACCAATCGGCCAACATGGCCACATGGGGGTGACACGTGTCGCCCCCTACTCGTCCAAAATATTTCATCTCCCGAAAATATCCGTAATGCCAAAAATCCGAAAATAATGTGGGCCCCACAAAACCGTAAATTTTCCCCGTGGGCCCCACGTAACCAATTCCGGAAATAAAATTCCATATTCTCTAATATTCTAAAAAGTCCGAATACCAAATCTGGAAATCCAATTCCCATTAACGAACCTTTTTCCTTCACAAAATCCGGAAACTTTTCCGTCGAAAAATCACATCTTTCTTTCTTTTCAATTTTAATGTCGTATTCTCGTACGTACGTCCTCATATACATACCCTGGAACTACGGAGTGTAACATTCTTCCCCCCTTAGAAACATTCGTCCCGAATGTTCCTTCTAAGTCTCCAAACATACCTGTGCCGGTATAGTCTTCCCTACTATACTTACGAAACCAATTATGCCACACATGGCCATAATACAACATACGCGCAAAAACTTACATCCGAGCCAACGAAGAATCATCTCTAAAGCGTATAACAATACTATTAGCTCCACCTATGGTCCAAAGGATACTTTCTTCACATCTTTACTTTATAAAAAGGACACTTCCATATTCTTAACACATATTCGCCTCTTTTCTTATTCGTGCATTGCCTCGCCGTACACTCGAACTCTTCCTAATATCGTACCACATTTACATCATTGCTTGATTTCCAAAATCTCGAGGTTACTATCTCCAACTTGGTCATCATTAACTGGGAACACTCTGGATGGATCTCCGATACTCTTCCGAAACATAGCAACATGGAAGACCGGATGTACTGCCTCCTAAGTCGGACGATAGTGCTACCTTATAGGCAACCTGGCCTATTCTACAAATGATCTGAAAAGGCCCAAAGTACCTCAGGCTAAGTTTCCCCTGCTTCCCAAATCTCGTCACACCCTTCCGGGGTGGTACCTTCAAGACCACCGTCGGCACGAACTCCAAGTGTCGACGCCGATTATCCGCACGACACGGTGACTCTGAGCTGCTAATAACCTCTTCTGGATAAGCTTCACCCTATCCACATCCTGCTGAATCAAGTATGGACCAACTATCTGAACCTTGCCAACATCGAACCAATCGATCGGCAACCTATACTTCCTACCATACAAGGCTTCATAAGGCGTCATCTGAATACTAAAATGGTATCTATTATAATACTCACTCAACAAGAGGCAAATAATCCTCACAGCTACCCCTGAAATCAAAACACCGGCCCGTAACCTATCCTTAAATGTCTGGATAATACGCGTTATTTGTCTGTCGGCTCGAGGGTGGATGCAATACTGAGACTTACCTGAGTTCCTAACCACTTTGGTAAAACCTCCGAAAAAGAAATAGGCATGGCTGGCTCCATCTGTCATAAAACAAAAGTAGGAACCGGCAGCTTTACAACCTTCACGATATATAACATCTCGCATAACCTCCGCGAGTAAGCGATCTGATGAAAGACAAGATGGGTGACCTCATCGGCGGACCATCAGTCGAATCGTCCACGAACTCATACGATGGTTACCTAAACTTGGGCCTAACACCGTGACCTATCATATAAGCGGGACCACTCAAGCCGACCACGGCATTCGGGCCGGGTTGGCCAACGATATGGCCTCAACCCGACCCGCCGTACTAAAACTCGTTCTGATGCGGAAAAATCTCACTATTCAAGTCATGAGAACTATTGGTCTTCTAAGCTCGACTACCCACTTCCATTTCACACCACTCATGGACTTATCACCTGAATACACTCCACGTATACAAGGTACCCTGACAACGATCAAACGTACAATCCTTTACTCAAGACGGCCTTGCATCTAAGGTCTCCATGGTTATCTGTATTCTATGGCTCACAATCTCCATGGCCCCAAACTTACCCTTTTCAACTAACCATGTTTTCTAATCACAACTTACACAATGCTATCCGAACATAACACTTAACATTAGGTCATCATATCACGCATACTAGTCTCTAGAGGGTTAAGGATATACCTGTAACTATTGCTTTACTTTCCCTTTGTCTCACTAACCAAAGTCCTGCCCTGCAGGGCGCATAGCTAGAGAAAGCGATGAACCAGCCACTGATCCCGAAGGCTGAGTCTCTACATCCGCGCTACCTCTGGTCGGACAATTTCTGGCAAAAATGGCCCTGCTGGCCGCAAGCATAACAAGTTGTCGAAGTAGTACGATACTCCCCACAATGACACTTACCACAATGGCCATACCGAGGTGGGGGTGGCCTCCTCTAGCTAACACCCCTTCCTCTGAACCACTTTGAATCCGAATCGACACAGTAGGTGAGTCCTCCTCCAGTATCCTCCTATTAGGACATTCTCTCACATGGCCACGACGGCCGCGAGTAAAACAAGCATTAGTAAAAGAAGACATTTCGGGATGGCGCCTACCACATAGTGAACAACGAGAAAATCAATGGGTGGCTAGAACTATGTAAATCGTGAACCGAAACCACGAGCTCGACCAACTCTGCATACCGAGCGTCCCAAGCACGTGGAGGACCACTCTGTACTGGCTGAGGCGCATAACCAGTCTGCAGCTGAGAAGCTCCGCCTCGAAAGTTACCAAAGGACCTGCATTGCAGCCTCTTCGCGATCTTGGTTAATCAGTCGATCTACGTTCTCGCTGCGCATAAGCCTGTACACGGGCAATGTCCATGTCTGACTGAAGAGCTACTCTTGTAGATCCCTTCACTAGATAATTATCTAGACCCGTGATATAACGGTGCACTCTATCCTCCATGTCGGCCACTAAAGCGGGGACATAACGAGCCAACGAGTCAAACGCTACATTGTACTCCCGGACCGTCCGCCCGTTCTGCCTCAACATCATAAATCTATCTGCCCGAGCTCTCCTCATCTGCGAGGGCAAGAAGTGTGTAAGAAATGCCTCTGAGAACTCATCCCAACCAGTTGGAGGAGCATGCTCCCCCGGGACAGTTCCCATGAATCAAACCAGTCGGCTGAAGTATCACGCAACCGATGTGAACCCAATACCACCGACTCTGTCTCAGAGGCCTTGATCATTCTCATGATCCGCTGTAACTGTCGAATAAACTCCTGGGCATCTTCCTCAGTTCTTGATCCATAGAACTCGGGTGGACTGCAACTCAAGAAGTCCCGAAGTCTCAAACTATCGGATCTAGGGTGAACTACTGGTACTGCCGGAACCACCGACTCCCGTCCGTCCTCATTCCCAGCCACTAGCCTAGCTAGTAACTGGGCCATCTCCTTGTAACTCATATCCTCGACTCGGTGCGTGGGCGGAGACTCGGTATCGTAGTCTCGGTAGATATTCTTCTTTGCTCTAAACTCTCCTGGGGCTAGCGGCGTCGCAGAACTCCCCACCTGAAATACCACCTTAGGTAATGACTGGGCCGGTGCCCTCGTAACCCTCTGTGTTCTACTCGTAGCTCCCTCTGCTGCCTTGCCCTTGTGGGCCCTGGTTGCCTTGCGTAGAGGCATAACGGGTACATAAGAATACGCGGAGGAGTCGAACTTATCACACGGCTCTAAGGCGCGATCTGAGTGAGAAGAATGGAAACCAATCATAAATATCCTGCTGACCTCGATTATAGGTGTGGTGCACAACACGCCGATAATCAAGACTCTTTTAGATAAGATGCAGAGACACTTTCAGGATTAGCGCTCGATACCACTTTTGTCATGGCCGACCTGGACGCGAGTGCCTTACCGGGCACCTGGTGATACTACATCAGAGAAAAACCAGCGAAAAAAAAACCTCACACATGAAACAATATAAAAGAGGAAACAGGCTAACCAAACCGGTCAACTTTCTGCATATATATAAAAACTTGAACACTTACATCCTTTACAAACCACGCCACAGCGATTTCTGCACCTCAAGAGTTTTATAAAAACAACGACGGACGGGGCCCCGCCATACCACGAATGTATAAGAACCTACACTCGAGGGAATCATACCACAAGATAAGCCTGCGAGAAAGCGGGCTTCCTAAATCTTGACTTGTGATCCTATGGCGAGGATCAACAATGGTGTACCTACTGCGGCGTGACGCACTGGCCCGAGGAGGTCGACAACAGTACAGTATGTGGCTGAAATGCGAGATGAAATCATAATAATCTGTATAAAAATAGGAGACATATATGATAACCAAACTACAATACACAATATATAAGCAGTCATGTCAAGCCAGGGACTCACGCCCTCAAAGTCATCACCCAAATATAACCATGGGTCTCATGCCCACAATATCAATCATGCGTGGAATCTGTTATACCGTATTTCAGAGTATGCGTGAGGGAATACGTGCAAAAGTTTAGCCTTAAAGTTTAGGCTTGGGCGATTTTTGGGCACAACTCACAAAAGAATAGTTTTCCGACCGAAGCGTTTCCACAACTTTCGTAGGGTAAATTCACTATGCCATTTCTAATTTTTGCGGATTTTTAGAGGCGAAACATTTTGGACCAGCGGAGGGCGACCTTGGCACCTCCCATTGATGGACTTGAATCGTCCATTGGGCGAAAATGGAGAGGTTAGGCACGTTTTTGTGCCTTGCACAAAGTCAAGGAGTTGGTAGGATATTTGTGTATAGTTAATCCTCACCCTACACTTGCCTTGCACTTGTCTTCATCTTGGCCATTGGTTGGCCAAGGCTTGGGCTATAAATACCCCTTAGAGATGAAGAGTTCTTCATCCACAAATCTTTCAAGTCTTGAAAATCCTCTCCTCTCCCTTGTAGCCTTTTAGTCCAACACCTCCCCCTCCCGTGAAGGCCGCGGCCGAATACACCCCCTCAGCCTAGTAGTTTGGCCGAGGCCCCAGCCTAGCCAAACCTACCCCCTCCCTTGGTAGAAAAGTTGCCTTCTTGTATTGTTATAATGCCCAAAATACCTAGCCCAAATACCTTAGTACTTAGTAGAAGTTGTGAAGAACTTCTAAGGTTTCCTGGAGCATACAACTTAGGAGCAAAACCTTGCTCGGCGACTTTTCTAGGATATTATTGGGCTTACTGAGGTAACTAATCCTAACCCTCTTTTGAATTAGAGAATACTTACTGTTGTAGTATAAGAATAAGTATAAATACTTAGAAGTATATCACAGAATAGAATTGAACTGTTACCACGAGAAGGGTTTAAAGAAGAATAATCAAATCATTTACATAGAATTTGTTTTCATGATGAACTTATATAACTCACCGGTAGGGAAGTCTTGCCCGACTTTCAAGTAGAATTGTGAACCCTCTGTTTAGAATGACCTTGAGAGTAGTCTTTGATAGATATACGTGACTATTATGGTGACTCTGCTGCTTGACATATTGACTTAGCGGTGGTTTTATTGAGAAGGTATGTGATTCTTCCTAAAGCATGATATTTTACAATATATATAGTGCGGACGCGTACGTGTTAACTAAAATATAACTACGGCAATGTCTTTTACTTAAGCTGAATAATACTTACGTGAATGCCTCACGCTTAAGCACTGAATAACACTTACAGCAATGCCTCGCGCTAAGCTTTGAATAATAAAGATCGAAAGCATTTCCTAAGAATCTTGAATCATTTTTATGAAGAGAACTAATTGGTTTTAAACAAAAGCTTAAGAGTTATACTAGCCTTATGGGAAGTTAAGTATAACCACTTAAGATTGATAAAAGCAGTTTGCCTATGTGTTTATAACGGACTTATATTGAATTGTGAAAAGAATAATAAGATGATTTGATAAGTAGACATGATATGATGCTATGTGTGTTAGTGTCTTGTAACGTTTGTGAAAAAGAGTATTATTGTTGTGCTTATGTTGTTTAAAGATAAGTTGTTATGTTAGTGTACCATCACTCACCTCTTGAGATGATCAGGGTTAAGGCGCCCTCCGTCTGGGGTAGACGCGGTGCAGGACCATGATTCGAGAATACCTCATGCGGGTCGGGGGCCTATGCGGAGCTACGAGAGTTCGGAGTTAGTATGCGGGTTATGCCTCATGCGGTCTATGTGGCCATCGCACAACGAGTCGGGCGATGCCGAGGAGTAGCTACTCGATGCGGGGTTATACCTCATGCGCCCGTGAGTGGCCTATCACGGACTCGAGTCGAGGATTAGGCTTGCGAGTGATAATAGGCGAGTGGCCTGCTTGAATCATTCGCGGCCTAGAAAAGACCTATTCTGTTTACCTATTGTTGCTCTTGTTTGTGATGTAGCACTATGCGGTTCCTGATTGCTTCATACATATTTGTAAACCGGTTTTAAAAAGTGTTATGATTTCATTTAAGTACTTTCTGATTTCACATACTTAGTACTGTTATGCGACCTCCTTGGGGGCTGCGTCATGCCGCGGTAAGAGGCAAGCAGTGCTAGATCCACATTCTTAGGATCTCTACGTTGGTGTGGAGCTCCGTCTTTTAGGAGGCTCTACTTTTGGGTATGATCTCCTGTTGTAGATAGTTTTATCTGATCGGTATGGCGGGCCACTGTCCGCCATAGTTATATATTTCCTTAGAGCTGTAGTCATGTTATGCGATGTCGGATGTATTGCTAAACCATGTTTATATATGTATGCAGAAAGGCGATGTTTTCTCACATAAAGCGTGTCTTATTTTATAAAGCTGTTTCATGTCTTGCTTTATATTTCGGCTGATTTCTCTGTTGTATGAATACTTGGGTGCCGGTAAGGCACGATCACGGGCCGGGCAGTCGTGACAAAAGTGGTATCGAGCGATTAATCCTCGGAAAGTGTCTATAAACCGTATCTAGTAGAAGTCTTGATTATCGGTGTGTTGTGCACCACACCAATGTCGAGAGGCTATAGGATATTTAGGATTGGTTTCCATTCTTCTCATTACGAGATCGTGCTTTAGGCATGTTATAAGTTGGACCCTCTAACGTATTCCTTTCTATGTGATTATGCCTCGCGTAAGGCAACCCGCCCGAAGGGCAAGGCAAGAGGAGGCGCTAGCGAGACACCCGAGTCACGAGGGCTCGAGCCCGTCTATACGAGGCGGCGAGTTCTATGGCGCCGCCCGGCAAAGAGACCACAGTACCCACACCTCCTGTCCCACAGCCTGGGGCGGAGGAGTTAGGGTACAAGGAGATGGTCTCGCTATGGGATAAAGTTGTGGCCCGTTACGAGGAGAGATTGGATGCGGCGGTTCGGTTCCAGCTCAGCTCGATCGCACCGTGGTACACGCGAGGCGAATAGTTTGAGGCTCTGAGATTTCTTGAGTTGTAGCCGCGAGTTTTCTGGTCGAGGCGGAGGATGATCGCAGGAGTTCATCCGTCGGCTTGAGGATCGTGAGGGTGATCAAGGCCTCGAGGCGAGTCTGTGACGCCGGTTGCATCAGTGCGTGATACCGCGATCGATTGGTTTGATCATAGGAGTTATCCGGGAGAGCACGCGTCCCGGCTACCAGGATGAGTTCTCGAGGCTTTCCTCACTCACTTCTTGCCTCCGCGGATGAGGAGGCGCGGTGATAGATTTTTACTCGAGGCGAGAGGAGGGCCTGTCGGGAGTACAATGTCGAGTTTGATTCATTGGCTCGATATGTCCCGGCATTAGTAGCGAATATGGAGGATAGGTACACCGCTATGTCACGGCTAGATGACTATATGGTAGAGTCATGTGCGGGGTTTCTCTCGGCCGGTATGGACATTACCGCATGCGAGCTCGCGCCCTTGGATGCGAGAGCGCCTTGGTCGGCGAGTGGCCGAACGGGCGGCGAGAGGCGCCAGGCGGAGGGTCTTACGGTGGTTATCGTGGTGGCGGCCTCGGCGGCGATCGGTCGCACCGCAGCCGGCTCGAGCACTCCTGCACCGCCCTCACGGCCCGGAGTTTTGAGGCGGACCGAGGCCCAGGGGCTTGGGCGTCGAGTAGCGAAGTGCGGCGATCGACCACCCCGTGTGGCGTCACGGTAGATCCATTACGGAAGTGTGGTACTACTTTGGAGCTTATTCTGATTGTGGCCAGCGGGGTCGCTGCGAGGGCCCGTCAGGCCGAAGCGTGGTGGTAGGCTCGGCGCCGAGTTCTGCCGCTCATCATCTCCTACGATTACTCGCCGGGCGCGAGGTGCTCGTAGGCCAGGTCGCGGAGGTCGTGGCTCGGGTCCCGATTCTAGCGGTCCTCGAGCCGCATTTATGCTTTGTCCACCGAGGATCGGAGGCCTCGCTGATGTCGTCCGCAGTACCTGCTCCGGTTTAGGTTTGATGTTTATGCCTTGATAGATCCGGTTCTACTCTGTCTATATATCTCCCTTGTTGCTAGTAGGATAGGGATAGAGCACGAGTCCATAGATCCTTTCGAGGTAGCTTCATGATGGGTGATTCGATGGTAGCTCGGCGGGTATATAGAGCTTGTCTGTGACCATTTATCGTCGGACCTGGCCGACTTGATAGAGTTGGAGATGATTGACCGGCGTGATTATGGGGATGGATTGGCTAGCTTCTGCTACGCCAATGTAGGCTGAAGAGAGAGTAATACGGTTCCAGTTCTGCGAGCCGGTTGTTGAGTGGGAGGAGCACGGTATCGTAGGTAGGTTTATTTCCTACCTCGAGGCTAGGAAGATGGTGCGAAGGGTATATCTACCATCTTGTTGGGTGTTTGATCACGAAGGCTGCGATGCAGATTTTGATCAGTTCGATGTGTGAGTTCCCAGACGTGTTTCGGATGACCTCGGGTATCCTCCGAGAGGAGATTGAGTTTTGTATTGACATATTGCGGACACTGCCTATTTCCATTCCGCCATACGAATGGCACTGCCGAGTTGAGAGAGTTGAAGGATCGGCTTAGAGATTTCTTTGGAGAAGGGCTTCATCGGGCTAGTGTTTCTCCGCGGGAGTAGCCGTATTGTTCGTGAAGAAGAAGGGCGGGGCGGCTGCATGTGTGTTGATCTGACGGTGAACAAGGTGACCATTAAACGAATACCCCTTCCGGGATTGATGATTTGTTCGACCCGATTGCGGTGCGAGATGTTTCTCCAAGATTGATCTGCGATCGGGCTATCATCAGTGCGAGTCGAGAGGTGGATGTCCACTAGGATTGCATTCGGACCCGACGGGCATTATGAAGTTGGTCATGTCTTTTAGGTTGACGATGCTCTGGCGGTATTCATGGATTTGATGAACCGAGTGTTCAAACCATTTTGAACCGCGTTTGTGATAGTGTTCATTGATGATATCTTGGTTTATTCTCGCTCAGGCGAGCATGCGGGCGTTTGAGGCTGTCTTGTGATTCTCGAGACTGTGGCGATTATGCGCCAAGTTTTCCAAATGTGAGTTTTGGTTGACTTGATGGCGTTTCTTGGGCATATTAGCCGAGTGATGGCATTAGTGAATCGGCGAAGATCGAAGCGATCGGGACTTGCCTAGACCTCTTACTCCGACCAGAGGTTCGCGATTTTAGGCCTTGCGAGTTATTATCGGTTCGTGGAGAAGTTTGCTTCTATCTACGCACCATTGACTAGGTGACTCGAAAGGCGCAAGTTCGATGGTGATGCTTGTGGCGGGGTTTCGATTCTTGAAAGAGAGCGACGGCCGCCCGTTCTTACTCTTCCGAGGTCAGACGGTTATATCGTGTATTGTGATCGTCGGGCATCGGGTTGGGATGTGTGTTGATGCAGCATGGCAGGTTATAGCATATGCATCCGACGGTGAAGAAACACGAGGAACTACCCCACCCATGATTTGGAGTTAGCGGTGATTCACGCTTTGAAGATCTGAGGCACTATTTGTATGGGGTTGGCGTGGATATTTATCTGACCACAAGAGCCTCAGATATCTTGACCAGGAGTGAACTTCACGGCGAGGCGGTGGTTAGAGTTGCTTAAGGATTACGATGTTGATATCTGTACCACGGGAAGGCGAATGTTGTGGCGAATGCTCTTAGTCGTGAGTCGATGGGAGCCTATCGGATGTGCGGCTAGAGAGAGGGACATGGTTCGTGATTTGCATCGATTAGCGAGCCTTGGTGTCCGTTTGATTGATTACGATAGCGGTAGGGTTAGAGTTCGTGAGGTTGCGAGTCTTCATCGTCGAGGAGGTGAAGAGGCGATTCGAGGATCGGCTTTGATTCGATATCGTGATCTGACTCTTCGTGAGGCAAAGGTCCTGAGGTAGCACTTTGATGGGTGCTAGGTTTGAGGAGCGTGTGTTCGGATGTTTGAGACTTGGCGAGTTCTTGGGGAAGCACACGTAGCGGCGTTACTCTATCCATCAAAGTCGACCAAGATGTACCACGACCTTAGATACGTGTATTGTTGGGATGGCTTGAAGAGGGGCGTTTGAGTTCGTAGCTCAATGCGTGTTGTCGCGGTGAAGGTAGAGCACGAGGCACGGTAGTTTATTCTGACGCGATTGAGATCCCGACGGAAGTGGGAGGTAATCAACATGGACTTCATCAGGATTACCGCACTCGGAGGAGACATGATTCTATATGGGTTATCGTCGACGGTGGCGAAATCAGCCCACTTTCTTCCGTCGGGGCGACTTTTGGTGAGGATTATGCGGACTTTACATCAGAGATCGTCGGTGCGTGAGTCCCTGCCGATCATATCGACAGATGAGCGGTTACGGCTAACTTAGGAGGTCCTTCCGGAGGGTTTAGGGGCGCGAGTGAGCTTTGATCGCATTTCATCCACGAGCAGACGGACGAGCGGCGCACTATCCGGACTCTTGAGGATATCTGCGAGCACGTGTTATTGACCGATGGTAGTTGGGAGGATCATTTGCCTCTGGTTGAGTTCACGTATAATAATAGCTACCACTCGGTATTCGGATGGCGCCTTATGAGGCCTTGTATGGGAGGAAGTGCGGATCGCCTATAGGTTGGTTCGATGTGGGCGAGTGCGGCTAGTGGGACGATTGGTACATCAGGTGTGGATAAGGTGAAGCTTATCAGGCGGCTATTAACATTGAGTCGGCGGTCGTATCGAGATCATCGTCGTCGGCATCTTGAGTTGAGGTTCATGATTGGGTTTTCCTAAAAGTGTCACCCATGAAGGGTGTGATGAGATTCGGGAAGAAGGAAACTTCACCCTAGGTACATTGGGCGTTTAGTTGTCGCGAGGTAGGCAAGGTTGCCTACGAGTTGAATCTGCCGTCGATCTGGAGGCGATGCATCGGTGTTTCATGTTTCTATCTTTGAGGAGATGTATCGGGATCCATCTAGGGTACACGATTGTGATGTCAGTGTGAAGGGTTGCTCGTATGAGGAGATTCCATGCGATAGTCGATCGTCGAGTTAGGCGTCTGCGGACAAGGGCGTGGCCCGTCAAAGTCTTGTGGCGAACGAGCTCGAGAGGAGATGGCGTGGGAAGCGAGGAGGACATGAGGCAGAAGTATCCTCACTATTCCCACACCTCCGGTAATTCACTTTCCTACTTGTAAATTTCCATTATCATTCATGCCTAAGTGTTGTTACGTGGTAGTGTGTGGCTTTTGCAATTGTTAAGTTATGAAGAATCTTATCGTTAAGCGTCTTGGGAAGGAACATTCGGGACGAATGTTTCTAAGGAGGAGAATGTTATACCGTATTTCAGTATGCGTAAGGGAATACGTCAAAAGTTTAGCCTTAAAGTTTAGGCTTGGATGATTTTTGGGCACAACTCACAAAGCGAATAGTTTTCAGGCGAAGCGTTTCCACGACTTTCGTAGGGTAAATTCCGCTATGCCATTTCTAATTTTGCGGATTTTAGAGAGGCGAAACATTTTGGACCAGCGGAGGGCGACACTTGGCACCGCCGTTGATGAACAGATCGTCCATTGGACGAAAATGGAGAGGTTGGGCACGTTTTTGTGCCTTGCACAAAGTCAAGGAGTTGGTAGGATATTTGTGTATAGTTAATCCTCACCCTACACTTGCCTTGCACTTGTCTTCATCTTGGCCGTTGGTTGGCCAAGGCTTGAGCTATAAATACCCGCTTAGAGATGAAGAGTTCTTCGTGACAAATCTTTCCAAGTCTTGAAAATCCTCTCCTCTCCCTTGTAGCCTTTTAGTCCAACACCTCCCCTCCACTTGTGAAGGCCCTTGGCCGAATACACCCTCCTCTAGCCTAGTAGTTTGGCGAGGCCCACTAGCCTAGCCAAAACCTACCCTCACTTGGTAGAAAAGTTGCCTTCTTGTATTGTTATAATGCCCAAAATACCTAGCCCAAATACCTTAGTACTTAGTAGAAGTTGTGAAGAACTTCTAAGGTTTCCTTAGACATACAACTTAGGAGCAAAACCTTGCTCAGCGACTTTTCTAGGATATTATTGGGCTTACAGAGGTAACTAATCCTAACCCTCTTTTGAATTGGAGAATACTTCTTGTTGTAGTATAAGAATAAGTATAAATACTTAGAAGAATATCACGAATAGAATTGAATGTTACCATGAGTAGAAGGGTTTAAAGAAGAATAATCAAACTGTACTTACATAGAATTGTTTTCTGATGAACTTATATAACTGTGGGTAGGGAAGTGCTGCCGACTTTCGTAAATTGTGAACCCTCTGTTTAGAATGACCTTGAGTAGTCTTTGATAGATATCTGTGACTATTATGGTGACTCTCTAGCGCGCGACATATTGAACTTGGCGGTGGTTTTATTGAGAAGGTATGTGATTCTTCTAAAGCATGATATTTTACAATATATATATGCGGTGAGCGTACATGTTAACTAAAATATAACTAAGGCAATGTCTTTGACTTAAGCTGAATAATACTTACGGCAATGCCTGGCTTAAGCACGAATAACACTTACGGCAATGCCTCACGCTTAAGCACGAATAACACTTACAGCAATGCCTCGGCAAGCCTGAATAATAAAGATCTAAAAGCATTTCCTAAGAATACTGAATCATTTTTAACAGAAGAGAACTAATTGGTTTTTAAACAGAAGCTTAAGAGTTATACTAGCCTTATGGGAAGTTAAGTATAACCACTTAAGATTGATAAAAGAAACAGTTTGCCTATGTGTTTATAACGGACTTATATTGAATTGTGAAAAGAATAATAAGATGGTTTGATAAGTAGACGTGATATGATGCTATGTGTGTTAGTGTCTTGTAACGTTTGTGAAAAAGTATTCTTGTTGTGCTTATGTTGTTTAAAGATAATTTGTTATGTTAGTGTACCATCACTCGCCTCTTGAGATGATCTAGGGTTAGGCGCCTCCGATGGGGTAGACTCGAGGCGATGCAGGACCGTGATTGAGAATACCTCATGCGGGTCGGGGCCTATGCGGGCTACGAGAGTTCAGGTGTTAGTATGCGGGGTTATGCCTCATGCGGTCTATGTGGCCATGCGGACAGCGAGTCGGGGCGATGCAGGAGTAGCTACCCTCGATGCGGGGTTATACCTCATGCGGGCCCGTGAGTGGCCTATGCGGACTCGGGAGTCGAGGATTAGGCTTGCGGTGATATACGGGCGAGTGGCCTGCTTGAATCATTCGCGGCCTAGAAAAGACCTATTACGATTTACCTATTGTTGCTCTTGTTTGTGATGTGGCCGTATATGCGGTTCCCTTGATTGCTTCATACATATTTGTAAGCGGTTTTAAAAATTGTTATGATTTCATTTAAGTACTTTGATTTCACATACTTAGTACTGTTATGCGACCTCCTTCGGGTTGCGTTCATGCGCGGTAAGGGCAAGCGGTCTTAGATCCGTTCTTAGGATCTCTACGTTGGTGTGGAGCTCCGTCTTTTAGGAGGCTCTACTTTTGGGTATGATCTCCTGTTGTAGATAGTTTTATGCGATCGGTATGGCGGGAACTGTCATCGCCATAGTTGTATATTTCCTTAGAGTGCGTAGTCATGTTATGCGATGTCGGATATAAGCGCTAAACCATGTTTATATATGTATTAGAAAGCGTGTTTTCTGCATAAATTGTGTCTTATTTTATAAAGCTGTTTCATGTCTTGCTTTATATTTCCGTGATTACTCGATGTATGACTACTTGGGTGCCGTGAGCACGATCCGCGGGCCGGGCAGGTCGTGACAAATCCCTTCCTCGGCTAGGCAAGTTACTCACACAGTACTTTTATTTCGTGTCAACAAATCGGTTTTAACCCCAAAGTACTACATACTTTAACTCTTTAAAAAGATCCATTTCTAAAAGTCACACGATACCCGTACTATCAAAATAGAGTAACCATTTTTTTAAGTAAACCAAAACAATTTCCATACCTTCTTTTTAAACCAACTTAAGACAAAAGCATGCCTTTTTTTTAAAACCATTTTAAGACAAAACCATGCCTTCGCACTAGCGAAAACACTTCAAATTTTCAAGTCTCTCTTTATAAATCAAGTCCCTTACTTTGGAATTTTAAGAAAATCAAAACTTGTTATTAATGATCTTATTAAGCGACCATAATCTAGGAAATGTAATACAATTTTGTCTTATCTTAGCTTCATGCGGATGGAGGATTCTACGATTTTAATTTAATTAATTATCATTACATTTTCCTTTATTAGCTATGATGGCTTGTTAGATAGTTATTCCCATTTCGAAATCAATATAACTTATTCCTTAAAAACCAAGTACTCATTACTCACGAATGGGGTTTCACAACTTTCTACACAATTCAAGTTCTTCACATATCATATCAAGTCAAATATAAGTCAAGTCTCTTATCTTTTAAAATCGATAAACCATTCTTTTACCTCGTAAAGTCGTTATAATTAACATCCCATAAAACCATTATAACACTTTATGTTTTAAACCAACCAAATTCGTTTAGCACACGTACTTCTACCGTACTACATAGTTCACAACAATCATGCTAGAAAGGATAGGAAGAGGTTCACATACCTCGCGACGATTATCGACAATTAGCAAAACGCTCCAAAGTACTATAACGCACTAGCCTTTTCCACCTTGAAGTAGAATCGCTACTCGTAGTACTTGACCTATAATGGCCATAAAGCGTCTATTAACTTCTAGATCCGCCGTAGGACATTTCTAAGTACAAGGTTCCATATTACGAAAAATTGTGACGCCTCCGCGCGTAACCACGTAAATAACCTCGATATCGAGGCGCTACGAGCCAACAACTCGAAGGGATTACCGTCTAGCAGGGCGTGTACAATTCTACCGCAATAATACTAAAGTCTCTGTAAATACGGTCCAATGTAAATCTGATTCAATTCTTTTAATCATCCTTCCAAATATCATATACTCGATTATACATTACTTCTGACATGTAATCTCGATTCTGATAGGGGATAAAGATTATTACCTCGATAAGCGCAAAATTATCCTAGATTTATAAGACGATCCTGAGCAATGTTTAGCTCCAATTCCTTACGCTCCAACCCGCTCCAAGCAACCCTTAGAAGTTTCTAAACAACTTCTCTTAACACTTCATCAACCTATGAAGATTTCCCTAGGGTTCATTTTGCGACTATTGGAATAAAGTAGTATTTTCGGGCTCTTATGTTGGGATTACTTTAGAATACCACTAGGGATACTAGGCTAAGGTATTTGTGATAACAACAACACTTGAAGAATTTTCTACACAAAGGGGGGGGGGGGTGGTGTTGGATGAGAATTATACTAAGGAGGGAGTATATTTTTGCCTTGGAAACTCTTAAGTGTGGATGAAATAAGTCTTGAAATCAAGGGGGTATTTATAGAGAAATCAAGGGCTAGGATTAAAGCAAGTGTATGGTGAGGATTGGGGACATGTGTGTGTGGATTCTACCAACCATATGTCCACAAAAATGGGACAAGTGGCTTGCACTTGTCGCGTAACCAGATCGAGGACAACATGTCCATCATGATCGGCCAACATGGCCACGTGGGGTGACATGTGTCGCCCACTACTGCGTCAAAATATTTCATCTCAGAAAATATCCGTAATGCCAAAAATCCGAAAATAAAGTGGGCCCACAGCAGTAAATTTTCCGTGGGCCTTTGCGTGACCAGTCGGAAATAAAATTCCATAATTCTCTAATATTCTAAAAGTCGAATACCAAATCAGGGAATCGATTCCCATTAACGAACCTTTTTCCTTCACAAAATCCGGAAACTTTTCCGTCGAAAAATCACATCTTTCTTCCTTTTCAATTTTAATGTCGTATTCTCGTACGTACGTCCTCATATACATACCCTGGAACTACGGAGTATAAAAATAAGAACGTACGTAAGAACTAAAAAATGTTAAGATTTGAGACTAATAAAAATTTATCGGAATTATGAAAATGTCGGGAAACGAAATATTGCGACGATTGGGAGGGCGACACGTGTCACCCCCTTGGTTGGTCTTGGTCGAATTAGACCATGGGTTTAATGGTCATTTGACCAATGTAAAGATGACCAAGTCTTGCAAGCTAAGAGCTTGAGTTTATTGACTAGGTCAAAGAGCCCATTTGGCTTGATCTTTTAATGAAATGCATCCAAGACACACATTTGTTCTAATCTTGACCCTCTATATTGTTATATAAGCATACTACTAGCAAGACAAGTTTCCCATACTTAGAAATTTTCAAGAAATCTTGTGCTTGTCTAAAGGAGCTCTCGGGTTTGCTAGGGTTCCAATGAGAAAAATTTAGTTTGTTGTTGATAATCTCCATACTTTAAACCAAGGTTACTAAGGGTATTGCAAGGGTATCTCAATAGAAAGATCCTGGAAAAGTGTCGCTTTGCATTAGTCGCAAGGTGAAAACCTAAGTCACTCTCATAGGTTTGGATTGGAAATTGAAGGAAAGTTGTTTGTTAACTTCTAAGGGCTTCAAGTGACGGATTGGAGTGTTAAGGAGAGGAGCTAAGTTGCTAAGGATCGACTTCGGATCTTGAAGTTGGATTAAGGCTCGTCGAGGTAACAATCTTGTTCTCTTAAGTGTTATAAGATTACATATTGTTGTAGCCTTACATTTTAACTAACATGAAGTATATGTATTGAAGATTGATAAGTGTTATGGATATTGGAAGACTAAAATCCGAATTGACCTTGTTAGCCATTTGAAATTGAAATACAATTTGGTCGATAATTAGAATCGTCGCATGTTATCTAATTAAAGATTGTAGTTGTTATAATCGATTGCGGCTATATAACATGTTAGACTAAACAAATTGGATTGAAAAAGAATTGGAAAAGACTTTGTGTTGGTGTACCTCAAATTGCCGAAAATGACATTGCCTTTGGACTAGTTTGATATCAATTGTGGGGAAGAATTTTACACGTCTTGTTAGGCGCGTAATCCCCTTTTGTTAGCTACATTGTTGAGCCTTAAATGTGGCATGTTTGGTTATTGAATTCGGGCCTTGAAAAAGGTGGAAAAGTACGTAGAAACAAAGGAAGTGTTGTCCGATTTTCCGTAGAATTTAGTGACTTTACACTTAGAATATTCTACGTTGAAGCTAGAAGTTAATAGATGTATTATGGTCATTATAGGTTGACATACTACGTACGACATATTGGACTTAGCAAGTGGATTGAACCGAAGAGGTATGTGGAAATTTCTTATCTCTTTAGCATGAGTAGTTATAAATGTATAGTACGGTAGACGTATGAGCTTTAAATGAATTCAGTTTCATTTGGTATCCTTGACTTGTTTTAAGAATGTCCAAGTTGGTTGAGTTAGATAATTAACTCACTTGTTTTTATAAGGATAAGAATGCCTTGGTGTCTAAAGCATAAAGTTAGTATAACGGCTTTATGGGAAGTTGGTTATAATAACTTTATGGGAAGTTAAAAGAATGGTTTACTCTAGTAATGTAAATAAAGATAAAATGACTTGAAAGGAAGAAAGGCAAATTGAATTGAAGGCATCAATTGCTTAAAGTTTTAAAGTAAAAAGCCACTTGATTTAGAAGCCTATAAATGTAGTTCTAAAAGGTATTGTGACTTGTCTTGAAAAGTAAATATGGATTGATACTACGGTTATTAGTATCTTGGAGTTTTATATGAAAAAGAGTCATTTTAAAAGAATAGAAGTACGTAGTACATTGGGTTAAATTCCCGGATCTTTTATGATACGATAGTGCCTTAAGTTAAAAGAAATGAGAGTGTATGCTAATTAAGTCAAATGAGAAGTTAAGGGGTTTCTTAACTTGTTTATGTTATTTATAGTAGCCGGTTGTGCTTGTGATATATTGTTCATTACGGGGTCATTCCCTGGGCTTGTGGCATTTGCATATTCCGTGGATTTGCTACCCATGATGCGAGGAATACCTCATGCGAGTCCGTAGGGCTCATGCGAGTGAAATAATACATGCGAGCGGTAGTCCTATCGAGGAAGTTACCTAATGCGGGTCCATCTGGCTATCACGGGTGAAATAGTCAGAGTAGGATTGCATGATAATACTACAGGCGGATGGTCTAGAGTTAATCGGGCTTACTATTTTTTAGAGCAGGAAATGTATATTTTACTCATTGTTAGTAAGACACAATATACTATTAATTTGATTATCATACATGTCTCCAGCTTTATTTTAGACTTATGATGTAAATTGCAGTATTTTCTAGTTTTACATACTTGGTACATATTGTGTACTGACCCTCTTTCCTCGGGGGGCTGCGTTAAATGCGCGGTAGGGAGTAGCGGTGGTGGATCCTCATTCTTAGGATCCGATCAGTGTCGAAGCTCCGTTTCTCGGAGGCTTGTCTTTTAGTGCGGTTTCCACGATGTTGTAGATTTATGTACATTGAGGGTATGGCGAACCACTGTCTATCACATTGTTATTCTTAAGTGCTGTAGTCATATCTTGTGGATTGGGTTGTAAGAACAAAGATGTAACTGTTTTTATTTTGGGTTATGTATATTTTTCGGAAGATGGCCTTATCGGCTAGCCTGTTGATATTTACTGTTTAAGTATTTTATGAGTTTTGTATGTTCATTGTTATTCTCGATGTATACATGAGGGGTGCCGGTAGGGCACGATCGCGAGCTTGAGGGTGGGTCGTGACAAAAGTGGTATCAGGCGATTAGTCCTCGGAAAGTGTCTCTGCAGGTGTCTAGTAGAGTCTTGATTATCGGTGTGTTGTGCACCACATCTATAATCATGAGGCTACAAGACATTTAGGATTGGTTTCCATTCTTCTCTCTCTGAGATCATGCAGTAGAACTGTCTTATTAGGTTGAATCCTCTATGACCTATTCTTATGTATCAGTTATGCCTCCACGGAAGACGACCAGGGCCCAGAAGGGCAAGGCAGCGAGGAGGCTGCTAGTGGTATCTGAGAGGTTACTAGGACTCGAGCCCGGACTATGCACGAGGTTGTGGGAGAGTCGGCGAGTTCGACCGCGGTAGTATTAGAGGGCGAGGCGGTCGTAGCTCGGAGGTTAGATACTTGAGCCTCGATTCGCGGCTAGGCGAGTATAGAGATTACATAGAGAAGATCAGGTTATTGACTAGCATAGTGGCAGGGCAGCGCCGACAGGAACATGTAGCTAACCCTAGAGCCAACAGCTTGATGATTCGGGATTTTAGGTTGTAATCCATCGAGTTCTATGGTTGAGATGCGAAGAGGATCCTCGGGAGTTTATTGGCGAATCTGATGGACTATGCGAGTTCTTATGGCCTCGGATCTGATCGGTTGTGTTAGCCTCTTCTGGGTTCTGCGATATTGCATTGGTAGTTTGAGTCATGGGAGTGTCTAGAGCGTGGATGCTCTTCCGGTGTTTGGGATGAGTTCACGAGGCCTTTCTTGATCACTTTTGCCTCACGAGATGAGAGAGCGCGTGGATAGATTCTTGACATTGAGACAGAATGAGAGGACTATCGAAAGTCTGACACGGAGTTTGACTCATTGGTCAAGTATGCGCTCACCATTGTGGCTGACATGGCGGACAGAGTTCATCGCTATGTGATGGGGCTAGGCAATTATATGATTCTTGCGTATGCGAGTGGCCGCTTGTTATACCGTATTTCCGGTATATGCGTGGGGCGTGCGTAGAAAAATTGAACTTGAGAATAGGCTTGGCGAATTATTCTTTGTCCTGACACGGTTAGAGTCGTGTTTAGGCGAAACGTTTCCACAGCTTTCGTAGGGAAAATTCCGGCTATGTCATTTTTAATTTTTGCGGATTTTTCCGAGAGACGAAAAATTTTGGACCAACAAGAGGGCGACACTTGTCACCCTCTCATTGGAAGGACTTGGGCGGTAAAGGGGTTGGACGAAATGGCCATTGTTTGGTCAAGGAGTTGGTAGGATATTTTGGTGGTAGATGGATAAGGTGCACTTGGCATGATCATGGCCCTACACTTGCCTTGCACTTGGCATGATCTTGGCCATTGGTTGGCCTTTGCTAGAGCTATAAATACCCCGCCCCTTTGAAGACTTCTTCATCCATTCTACAAATCTCTAAGTGTTAAAATCCTCCCCCTCTCTTATATGTGTTCTCGTCTAACACCATCCCCCTCCCCCTTGGCCGAGAGTTCTCTCCCCCCCTCCTTGTGGTGCTAAGTGGTACCCACTAGCCTAGTTGTTTTAGTATAATACCCCTTTTTGTGGTATAGAAATACTCTCAAAGTATTGTTATAATGCCCAATTACCTTAGTAGTATACCTTGTAGTATTCTAAGGTTATACTATCTGAAAAGCCAGTAATACTATTATACTTCCGTGAGTCACCAAACCGAAACCCTAAGGAAAATCTCCATGGTTAGTTGGAGTAGTATGTAGAAGTTGGTTAGAACTTCTAAGGGTAGTTGGGCGGGTTGGAGGCGCGGAGTTGGAGCTAAGCGTTGCCCGGGATCGACTTTATACTTGGATAATTATGGGCTTATCGAGGTAAATATCTTGTCCTCTATTGTAATTGGAAATTACATGTTGTTAGAATATATAGTTGAAGTATACTATATATAGAACTGAGCGTAGTTATCGTGCAATGTCTTTTGACTTAAGCTTTGAATAATAAGAAACCTTTTGAAGAAAAGTCTTGAGTAATTACATGGGTGTATTCTGATAGACTTGTGTAGCTTTTACGTGAGGTAGAATTGTGCGTCGGATTAGTCGTATAACCCCCACTGGTTGGCTTGGTAGCGGCCCAGATAGAGAGAGAGATTTCTGTTTGCGGGGGTGGGGAGGTCTTTGCGAATTTTCGTAGAATATTCTCGAAGAGATCTAAATATTAATAAAGCGCCTTGTGGCCTTATAGGTTGAAATCTTGCGTGTGGCGCGATCTCTTGGCAGGAGTGGCGAAGCGGTTGGAAGTACTTGGGCGTTTTGCTATTAGTCGATACTCGTCGCGAGGTATGTGAGCCTCTTCCTATCTCTTACAGCATGATATGTGTGTAACTATGATGCGGTGAGCGTCGTGTGTTAAATGTATTTGATTGGTCTAAACCGTAAAGTGTTATAACGGCTTTATGGGAAGTTGGTTATAACGACTTTATGTATGTAAGAAAATACTTGTGGTTTTAAAAGGTAGCGATTTGAACTATAGCGGCTGGTTATGTGATAATAAAGAACTTGAAGTATTTCAAAGATTTTGAATCATTTTGAAAGAAGAAGTATCTTGGGTTTTGAAAACTTAAGAGTTATACTAGCTTTATGGGAAGTTAGGTATAGCGGCTTAAGAATGTTTCTTGATTTGGAAATCGGAATGTGTATCGACAAACCCATGCAGCGTTAATAAAAGAAATATTTTGTGAGTTAAGTATTATTAAAACGGTGAAACTTCCGTCTGCATAGAAGCTAAGATGAGACAAAATGATATTTCTAGATCATGGTGTTGTAATAAGATTGTTATAAACAAGAATATCTACTCACATATAAGGCTTATGTTTTCTCGGATGGTTTAAAAGAGAATTATATTCTTAAATGAATAAGACTATGAACTCTGAAACCTTTCTAAAAAAAGAAGCAGTGAACATTTGAAATTAGGCAAACTTGGGCGTTTGGAAAATAATGTTGTTACTTGATTTTACAAAAGTAAGTGTTTTGATTTACTTGAAAGATAATCACTCTATTTTCATATACTACGGGTATTATGTGACTTTTGTAAGCGTGCGTATCTTTTAAAAGATAATGTATGAAGTACTTTGGAAATAGATAGATCTTGTTAATAATATATTAGAATGTACCTTGTGTGTATAACGTTGTTGTGTTGGTTTGTGATAGCCTTGTAATACTTTCTTGTTGATTTGATAAGTAAACATGCTAGGATCTCGTGTGTTAGTATCTTGTGATGTTTTGTGTAAAGGGGTTTTCCTCGACTTAGCTTAAAGTTGTTTGACTCTCGGTAGTTATGTTGGTATTGTACCACTCGCCTGACTTGTCTCGGAGGTTAGGCGCCTCCGTGCGGGGTAGACTTCGGGAGTGCAGGACCGTGATCGAGAATACCTCATGCGGATCGGGGATCCGTGCGGAACTACGGGAGTTCGGGTTAGTTTGCGGCCCTTGTGGTTATGCGGTCTTTGTGGCCATGCGGTGCGAGTCGGGGCGATCTTAGGGAGTAGCTACCCTCGATGCGAGAATACCTCATGCGGGCCTATGAGGTTGGCTTATGCGGGCTACGGAGAGTTCGAGGGCTAGGCGCGCATTTGATCTGCGAGCGGTGACGGCTTAGATCATGTAATGGTGCAGGCGGATATCATAATCTGATTTATGACCTGTTAGAAATCTTGTAGGTGTTAGTAGTCGGTTATGCCTTCGTACTTACCTGTCTTGTTTTATTAGGACACGGTGGGACACGGTGTTCATGTGTATTTCTTGGTGCTTTTATATCATAAGCTGGCGGTGAGGAAGGTATTCCACGGGCATGATTGATGTTATGGGCGTGAGACCATGAATTACATTTGAGTGATGACTTTGAGGCGTGAGTCCACGACTTGACATATTTGCCTATTTATTGTGAGCTGTAGTTTGGTTATCATACATGTCTCTGCTTTATAGACTATTATGATTTCATTCTGATATTTTCAATTTCACATACTTGGTACTGTTGTCTTGACCTCGCCGGGGCTGCGTTCATCTGCGAGTTGAGTACGCGATCGTTGATCCTCGCTCTTAGGGTCCGATTCGGCGTTTGGGAAAGCTCCGTTTCTCGGAGGCTTATCTTGGTATAGTCCTGTTATTTGTAGGTGCTTACATTGGGGTATGGCGAGCCATCCGTCGTTGTGTCATATCATTCGTAGAAGTGCATGTAATCTTTGTTGTGGCGGGGTTTGTAAAAGGATTAAAGCATTCATTTTGAAAGAGTTGTTATTTATATATATCTTAGAGGCCACTTTCCTTGAGATAAACATGTGTCTTCTTTACATTGTATCATGTATTGTGTTTTATGTTCATTGATTACTCGATGTTGTATCACTAGGGTGCGGTAAGGCACGATCCACGGGCGAGGTTGGTCGTGACAAAAGTGGTATCGAAGCGATTAATCCTCGGAAAGTGTCTATAGGCCGTATCGATGAGTCTTGATTATCGGTGTGTTGTGCACCACGATAATCGAGGCTATAAGATATTTAGGATTAGTTTCTATTCTTCTCACTCTGAGATCGTGCCTTAGAGGCTGTGTTGTATGTTGGACCTCTCGCGTATTTCTTTCCACTACAGTTATGCCTCGCGTGAGCGACACGGGCCCGGGAGGCAAAGCGGTAGGAGGCTGCGAGTAAATCTGAGAGGGTTCTGAGGGCCTGAGCCAACCATCACTGAGTTAGGTGCCGTTCGGGAAGTTATGCTCGTCGCCAGCGAGTTTAGTCTGGCGGCGATTCCTCTGCTGCGGCCATGATATATGAACGCCGGTTCCACGGCCAGGGGGCGAGAGAATATAGGTTGCAAAAAGCGACCACATTACTAGTTATAGATTTGGCTACGGAGAGTATACGATGTACGCGAGTCTTGATGACTACAAGAGAGGTTGTGTAAGAGTAATTCTTGATTGAAGCGAGCATAGCCTTGAAATGCGGGCTTATGCGCGTGGCCAGAAGGCGTAGAGATCGGCGGGTTGAAGGGCGAGAAGAGGGCGAGCAGCAAGGTCCTTTAGTAACTTTGGCGAATCACCTCGGCCGATTAGATATGCACGTCCGGTCGCAGTGTTCCTCGAAGGGTTGAGCGTTCGGGAGTGGCGGAGTTGGTGAGCTCGAGTTTCGGTTAGCGGCTACGTAGGCTCGGCCGGCGGATTGATTTTCCTCGGTATTCCGCGGTGTGGCGGATGTCAACCGGGAATGTCATCTTTTGTTGGTGCTTTCGTTTCTGGCGTAGTCGGGCCGTGTGCGAAAGAGTGTCCTTGTAGGAGGACTTAGCCTTGAGGATCGGTGGGTAGTTCGTCATCTTCGTAGCATTATGCCCTGCAGGCGAGTTTGATTAGAATGACTAAGGGAGTGAAGCGGTAGATATAGATATACCGCCAACCTGCAGAAAATGTAAGCCTTAGAGCATTATCGTGAAGACCTTAGAGGTAAGGCCGTCTCGAGTAAAAGGCGTATGTTTATGTTTGACCCTTGCCGGTGCATAGTGCCGTAAGCTATGTTGTGGGATAAGTCACGAGTAGTGTGGAATGAAGAGGGTAGTTGAGCTAAGAAGGCGCTGGGTTTCGTGCGTGATTAGTGAGAGTTTTAGGTTCGGGGCTAGTGTCTTGCGCGTTCTTGGGTCGGGTTGAGGCGCGTTGCGAGTCAACCAGCGGCTTTGTATGGTGGTGGGGTCGGTTGTGGTGGTCGCTTTGTGTTAGGGTTATGAGGTGTTAGGCCCAAGTTTAGTTAACTGCGTCTGAGTTCGTGGATGCGTTGATCGATAGTCGGGCGATGAGGTCGGCCGTCTTATCTTTTAGTCCAAGCCGTGTACTCGGTGGTATGTTGCGAGCGTTATATGAGAAAGGTTGTAAGGCTGCAGGGTGCCTACCTTTACCTTATGATGAGTGGAGCCAGTTCTGGTGTTTCCTTTTGGAAGTTTTACGAGGCGGGATTAGGAACTGGTGAGTCTCGAATCGCGTTCGCCCTCGGGCGGTGTGTAGATTTCGGGGTGTTTGTAAGGATTGTTGTCTCTGTGAGAGTGTTTTAGTGCTACCATTTGATTCGGATGTCGCTTTATGGCGCCTTGCAAGCGGATGTGTAAAATCGCCGTCGATTGGTTCGATGTTAGCGAATTCGGATAGTTGGTTGAGGCTTGTTCCGGTGATTTGTGGATAGGGTAAAGCTTGTCTAGAAGAAGTTACGGCGGCTCGGAGAAATCGTGCGGATAATCGGCGGCGCTTAGAGTTCGAGTTGAAGGTCGGTCTTGAAGGTACCACCGGTTAGGTGCGATGAGCTTTGGAAAGCAGAGAAACTTAGCGAGTTACTTTGGGCCTTTTGAGTTCATGTGAGGATAGGCGGGTTGCCTATATGATAGCATTGCCGTCAGACTTAGGAAGCGTCGTCGGTCTTTCGTATTGTTATGATCGGAAAGTATCGGAGATCCGTCAGTGTTCGATTAATGATGACCACGTTAGAGATAGTAACCTCGAGTTTTGAAGCGAAGCGATGTCGAAATGTGGTAAGAGTTGAGTGTCTGACGACCTCGGGGATCGCATGCGGCCGGTACCATTTGTTGGGTCGCGGGTGACACTAGAACCTCGGCAAAGTGACAAAAGTGGTATCACGACGAGTAAAGGGAAAGCGAGCATGTATGGCGGCATAGATGTGATCATTTCTTTTGTAAGGAGAAGGTCACGAAGGAAGTATATTTTAGACCCCGGAGAGATGTGTATGTGATAATATTAGAGGTGTTTCCTCGTGGACTTGGATGGAGGTATTTGCGCGGGTGTTTCTGTGGCCATGTGTGGAAGGATTGTTCTCGTAAGTATAGTAGTGAAGACTATACTGGCGCGCGTTTGTTTTGAGACTTAGAAGGAACATTCGGGACGAATGTTTCTAAGGAGGGGAGAATGTTATACCGTATTTCGGTATATGCGTGGGGCGTGCGTGAAAAATTTGAACTTGAGAATAGGCTTGGCGAATTATTCTTTGTGCCTGACACCCGGTTAAGTCGTTTTTCGGCGAAGCGTTTCCACGACTTTCGTAGGAAAATTCGGCTATGTCATTTTTAATTTTGCGGATTTTTAGAGAGGCGAAACATTTTGGACCAACAAGAGGCGACACTTGTCACCTCTCATTGGAAGGACTTGGGCGGTAAAGGGTTGGGCGAATTGGCCATTGTTTGGTCGAGGAGTTGGTAGGATATTTTGGTGGTAGATGGATAAGGTGCACTTGGCATGATCATGGCCCTCTGCCTTGCACTTGGCATGATCTTGGCCGTTGGTTGGCCTTTGCTGAACCTATAAATACCCCACTTTGAAGACTTCTTCATCCATTCTACAAATCTCTAAGTGTTAAAATCCTCCCCCGCTCTTATATGTGTTCTCGTCCCACACCATCCCCCACTTGGCGAGAGTTCTCTCCCCTCCTTGTGGTGCTAAGTGGGGTACCCACTAGCCTAGTTGTTTCGTATAATACCCCCTTTTTGTGGTATAGAAATACTCTCAAAAGTATTGTTATAATGCCCAATTACCTTAGCCGTATACCTTGTAGTATTCTAAGGTTATACATCTGAAAAGCCAGTAATACTATTATACTTCCGTCAGTCACTGGCAAAACCACAAGGAAAATCTCCATGGTTAGTTGGAGTAGTATGTAGAAGTTGGTTAGAACTTCTAAGGGTAGTTGGAGGCGGGTTGGGCGCGCGGAGTTGGAGCTAAGCGTTGCCCGAGGATCGACTTTATACTTGGATAATTATGGGCTTATCGATGTAAATATCTTGTCCTCTATTGTAATTGGAAATTACATGTTGTTAGAATATATAGTTGAAGTATACTATATATAGAACTGAGCGTAGTTATCGGATGTCTTTTGACTTAAGCTGAATAATAAGAAACCTTTTGAAAGAAAAGTCTTGTTGTAATTACATAGGGTATTCTGATAGACTTGTGTAGCTTTTACGTGAGGTAGAATTGTGCACGTCGGATTAGTCGTATAACCCCACTGGTTGGCTTGGTAGCGGCCAGATAGAGGAGGAGATTTCTGTTGCGGAGGAGAGTCTTTGCGAATTTTACGTAGAATGTTCTCTGAAGAGATCTAAATATTAATAGCGCGCTTGTGGCCTTATAGGTTGAATCTTGCGTGTGGCGCGATCTACTTGGCAAGGAGTAGAAGCGGTTGGAAGTACTTGGAGCGTTTTGCTATTAGTCGATACTCGTCGCGAGGTATGTGAACCTCTTCCTATCTCTTCTAGCATGACATGTGTGTAACTATGTAGTACGGTAGACGTACATGTGTTAAATGTATTTGATTAGTCTAAACCATAAAGTTTTATAACGGCTTTATGGGAAGTTGGTTATAACAGCTTTATGTATGTAAGAAAATACTTGTGGTTTTTAAAAGGTAACTGATTTGAACTATAACTGGTTGGTTATGTGATAATAAAGAACTTGAAGTATTTCAAAAGATTTTTGAATCATTTTGAAAGAAGTAATCTTGGGTTTTGAAAACTTAAGAGTTATACTAGCTTTATGGGAAGTTAGGTATAACGGCTTAAGAATGTTTCTTGATTTGAATCGGAATGTGTATCGACAAACCAACTGCGGCGTTAATAAAAGGAAATATTTTGTGATTAAGTATTATTAAAACGGTAGAAACTTCCATCTGCATAGAAGCTAAGATGAGACAAAATGATATTTCTAGATCATGTTCTTTGTAATAAGATTGTTATAAACAAGAATATCTACTCATATAAGGCTTATGTTTTCTCGGATGGTTTAAAGAGAATTATATTCTTAAATGAATAAGACTATGAACTACGAAACCTTTCTAAAAAAAAGAGAAACGTGAACATTTGAAATTATGCAAACTTGGACGTTTGGAAAATAAGGTTGTTACATGATTTTACAAAAGTAAGTGTTTTGAATTACTTCAAAAGATAATCACTCTATTTTCATATACTACGGGTATTATGTGACTTTGTAAGCGTAGCGTATCTTTTAAAAGATAATGTATGAAGTACTTTGGGAATAGATGCGATCTTGTTAATCATATATTAGAATGTACCTTGTGTGTATAACATGGTTGTGTTGGTTTGTGATAGCCTTGTAATACTTTCTTGTTGATTTGATAAGTAAACATGCTAGGATCTACGTGTGTTAGTATCTTGTGATGTTTTGTGTAAAGGGGTTTTCCTCATTGCGCTTAAAGTTGTTTGACTCTCGGTAGTTATGTTGGTATTGTACCACTCACCTTGACTTGTCTCGGAGGTTAAGCGCCCTCCGATGCGGGGTAGACTTCGAGGCGATGCAGGACCGTGATTCGAGAATACCTCATGCGGGTCGGGGATCCATGCGGAACTACGGGAGTTCGAGTTAGTTTGCGGCCGCGTGGTCATGCGGTCTTTGTGGCCATGCGGTGCGAGTCGAGCGATCTTGGGAGTAGCTACCCTCGATGCGAGAATACCTCATGCGGGCTATGAGGTTGGCCTATGCGGAGCTACGGAGAAGTTCGGGGCTAGGCAGCGCATTTGATACTACGGGAGAGTGACGGCTTGGATCATGTGTGGTCTGCAAGCGAGATATCATAATCTGATTTATGACCACATTAAATCTTGTGGGTCTTAATGTCAGTTATGCCTTACTTACCTGCTGTCTTGTTTTATTAGGACACGGTGGGACACAGTGTTCATGTGTATTTCTTGGTGCTTTTATATCATAAGCTGGCGGTGAGGAAGGTATTCCACAGGCATGATTGATGTTATGGGTGTGAGACCAGTAGTTACATTTGAGTGATGACTTTGAGGCGTGAGTCACGACTTGACATATTTGCCTATTTATTGTGAAGCGTAGTTTGGTTATCATACATGTCTCTGCTTTATAGACTATTATGATTTCATTTCTGATATTTTCAGTTTCACATACTTGGTACTGTTGTCTTGACCTCCTTGAGTGTGTTCATCTGCGAGTTGAGGTACACGATCGTTGATCCTCGCTCTTAGGGTCTGATTCGGCGTTTGGGAAAGCTCCGTTTCTCGGAGGCTTATCTTAGTATAGTCCTGTTGTTGTAGGTGCTTACATTCGAGGGTATGGCGAGCCCTGTCCGTCGTTGTGTCATATCATTCGTAGATATACGTAATCTTGTTGTGGGCGAGTTTGTAAAAGGGATTAAACTATTCATTTTGAAAGAGTTGTTATTTATATATATATGAGAGGCCACTTTCCTTCAGATAAACATGTGTCTTCTTTACATTGTATCATGTATTGTGTTTTATGTTCCGCTGATTACTCTGATGTTGTATCACTAGGGTGCCCGGGGTAAGGCACCAGTCACGGGCCCGGGTTCGAGTCGTGACAGCCCTTCAGCCAGGTATGGATATTGTCAGGATGCAGGCTTATGCACAGAGGATAGAGGAAAGATAGAGAGAGGATCGGCCGGACCGAGCCGGCCCGAGGGCGGGGCAGCGAGGTTCTAGGGTAACTTTAGGCGGGCGGCCTCGTGGCGAGCAGTCCACATTTCGGCCCGGCCACGAGTGCTCGCTACCGGTTTTCTAGCGGTAGGTTTGATCGGTCGGGTTATTCGGAAGCGGTCGGGGCTCGGGACTTGAGGTTTCACGGAGGCGGATACATGCCGTCGAGGCCTCCGCGTCTCGGTGTGTTCGATGCAGTAGATCTCACCCGATCGAGTGTCGTCTTGCCGGAGCTTGTTTTCTTATGGCGGCGGGGCCGTGAGAGATTGTCAGAGCGAGGCGTGGGTGGTATGGTTCTAAGCGAAGTCGATTCTTTGGTCTTAACTTACGTAGTTATGCACGGGCGAGGTGTTCGCGGACGTGACCGCAGCGAGAGGTTGTGGTGGAAGTCTAGTTCTAACGATCCGCAGAACCGCGTATATTCGCCTTAGCGGTAAGCGAGATTAGGAGGCTTCCCCGGATGTCGTCACAGGTACATTATTGATTTCATGTTGTGACGTTTATGCTTTGATAGATCCCGGTTCTACCTTGTCCTATGTATCCCCTCTTATTACTGGTAGAATAGGGATAGAGCCGGTGTCGATAGAGCCTTTTGAGGTAGCTACGCCAGTGGGTGATTCAATGTTAGCTGAGCGGGTGTACAAAGATTGTCCGGTGTTTATATACAGTCGTCAAACCCTAGCAGACTTGATTGAGTTGGAGATGACAAATTTTGACATCATTATGGGTATGGACTGGTTGGCTTCTTGTTATGCCAACGTTGACTGTAGAAAAAGGTTAGTGGATTCGATTTCTGGTTGCTTGATTGCTCAGTGGAAGAGCGTCTGGCGTCGCGAGGGTAGGTTTATTTCTTACCTCAAGGCTTGAAAGATGGTGCAGAAAGGGTACATCTATCATCTGGTTTGGGGATTGATCTGGTGAGGTGCGATTCTTGTCGATTCGGTGGTTAGAGAGTTTACGGATGTATTCCCGGATGATCTCGATTATTCCTCGAGAAGGAGATAGAGTTACGTATTGACACGTTGCGGACACTCGGCCTATATCTATTGTGCGTCTGAGGATGTCACTCTTGAGTTGAGGAGTTGAAGGACCAGTGAAAGATTTCTTTGGAAAAAGCTTTATCAGGACTAGTGTTTCTCCACAGGAGCGCGGTTTTGTTTGTAAAGAAGAAGGATGGGGCCAGCTGCGTATGTGTGTTGATTACGAGCGGTGAATAAGGTAACCATCAAAGCAGATACCACAGATTGATGATTTGTTTGACTAATTGCGAGTGCGAGTGTTTCTCGAAGATAGACTACGATGCAGGTTATCATCAGTGCGAATTAGAGAGCAGATATCCCAAAGCGCATTCGGGACCGGTATGGGCACTATGAGTTGAGGTGATGTCTTTCGGTTTGACCAGCGCTCAGCGGTATTTATGGATTTGATAAGCGGGTGTTCAAGCCATTTCGGATACATTTGTTATAGTATTCATTGATGATATCTGGTTTATTCGCGCCTGAGCGAGCATGCATCACTTGAGGCGGTACTTGGGGTCTTCGGGCGGCGGTTGTTCGCCAAGTTCTCTAAGTGTGAGTTTTAGTTGGCCTCGGTGGCATTCTTGGGAGCATGTGGGGTGCGGTTTCGAGTTGTCACGGCAAATATTGAGGCGGTCAAGTCTTGGCCGAGACCTACTACTCCGATGGAGGTGCGTAGTTTCTTAGGGCTGACAGGTTACTATCGTAGGTTTGTGGAGCAGTTTGCTTCGATATCAGCACCTTTGACTGGTGACTCGAGCGGCTAAGTTACAGTGGGCGAAGCTTGTGAGAAAGCCTTCCAGTTACTGAAGGAAAAGTTGACGATGGCTCCAGTTCTTACTCTTCTCGAGGGGTTAGAGGGCTACCTGATTTAATGTGATGTCTCGGGTATCGGGCTAGGGTGCGTATTGATGCAGCACGACAAGGTAATAGCCTATTCTTTCCGGCAGCTACGGAAGCATGAGAGGAATTACCCTACTCACGACTTAGAGTTGGCCGCAGTTATTCATGCCTTGAAGATTTGGAGACATTATTTATACGGGGTTCATGTGGATATTTATACAGACCACAAGAGCCTCTGATACATCTTGAGCGAGAGGAGGCTGAACTTGCGGCAGAGACGGTGGTTAGAGTTGTTGAATGATTATGATATTGATATCCTATACCATCCGGGAAAGGCTAACGTGGTTGCAGATGCTTTGAGTCGTAGATCGATGGGGAGTATGTCAGAGGTGCAACCAGATATAAAGGGCATGGTCCGTCAGATCCATCATCTAGCGAGCCTTGAGGTTCGGTTGGTCGATACCGATGATAGTGGGGTACGGGTTCGTGAGATTGCTGAGTCTTCCATAGTTGAGGAGGTGAAGAAGCGGCGATGAGGACCCGATTGTAATCGGTATCGAATCGACTCTTGAGAGGAGAAGAGTCTTGAGTAGAGCTGATGGGGTGCTAAGATTTGAGGCGGTGTGTGTTCCGATGTTGCGAGACTTCGTCGGTGCAGGGAGAGCACGATTCGTTACTCTATTCATCAAAGTCGACTAAGATATACCATAACCTCAGATGTATGTATTGGTGGGATGGCCTGAAGAGGGACGTGGCAGGGTTTGTTTCCTAGTGTCCGAATTGTCAGCAGGTCAAGGTTGAGCACCAAAAGCCCGGTGGGCTATTGCAGGCGATTGATGTTTCGATATGGAAGTGGGAGGTGATCAACATGAATTTTGTTATAGGGTTACCTCGTACTCAAAGGAAGTGTGATTCCATCTGGGTTATTGTAGGTTTTGACATACTAGAGGTCTGTAGTCATATCTTGTGGGTCGGCTTGTAAAGAAAAAAAAAAGATGTAACTGCTTTTGGCTATCTATATATATATCCAGGGGGGCAGCCTTATCGGCTAGCCTGTTGTTTACTTCATATTGGTTTAAGTTATGTGTTTTATGTATGTTCCACTGATTTTCTCTGATGGTTACCTGTAAGGGTGTCACGACCCAAACCCGGGCCCGTGACTGGTGCCTTACCCCGGGCACCCAAGTAGACATACATCAGAGTAATCAGCGGAACATAAAACAAGACATGAAATAATATGAAGTGTAAAACAGTCTTCTGAGAAAAGTTGCCTTTCGGCATATATATATAAAAACTTAAATCCGAACAGTTACATCCTTTTTACAAACTCTGCCCACAACAGAACTACATACCTCTAAGAATGATATAACAACAATGGCGGGACAGGGCCCCGCCATACCCCTGAATGTAAGTACTCTGGCAGCGAGGACTATACGAGATAAGCCTCGGAGAAGCGGAGCTTCCCAACTGAGCTGTGACCACATGGCGCGGATCAACAAGCGATGTACCTCTACTGCGGCATGAGCGGCCGAAGGAAGTCGATTACAACGGTACCAAGTATGTGGCGAAAATGCGTAAATGAAATCATAGTAGTCTATATAAGCGGGAGACATATATGATAGCAAACTACGATTCATAATAAATAGCGATCATGTCAAGTCGAGGACTCGCGCCCTCAAAGTCATCACTCAAATATAACTATGGGTCTCACGCCACAACATCAATCATGCGTGGAATACCTTCCTCATCACTGGCGATCTATGATATAAAAGCACGAGGAATACACATGAACACGGGTCCCTTTGTGTCATACTAAAACCGTGCGGGGTAAATGCGAAGGCATGGCGACTACTAAAACCCACAGTACCAACAAAGTCATAAAGCGTATCACGAGTGCTGTCTAGGCCCGCGTGATCGAAGTCCACTCGCGCGATATCAAATGTGCGCGTCTAGTCTGGAACTTCCGCTGACTCGCATAGGCCACTCGCATAGGCCGCGTGAGGTATTCCGCATCGGTAGCTACTCCGGCGTCGATCACGGACTCGCGGTCCGTATGGCCACATGACGCGTGACCATATAGGCGCACACTAACACGGAACTCGTAGCTCGCGCATGGGTCCCTGGACCCGCGTGAGGTATTCTCGAATCATAGTCCCGGTGCTGAGCTATACCCGCGTCGGAGGCGGCTTAACCCGGTATCATGTCGAGGTGAGTGGTACAATACTATCATAGCGAACTGCGTTAAACAACATAAGCACAATCGAGGAAACCCGCTTTACACAAACATCACAAGATACTAACACCGCGTAGCATCTAACATGTTTACTTATCAAAGCAGCGAGAAAGTATTACAAGGCTATCACAAACCAACACAATCAAGTTATTCACACAAGGTACTTTCTACTTTAGGTTAACAAGTTCGGGTTTTATCCCCAAAGTACTTCATACATTAACTCTTTAAAAGATCCGTTTCTTTCACAAAGTCACACAATACAGTAGTATAAAAATGGGTGACTATCTTTTAAGTAAACCAAAACACTTCCCTTTGTAAAATCAAGTAACAACATTATTATTCAAGCGTTCAAGTTTGCCTAATTTCAAATGCTCGAGTTTCTCATTTTGAAAGGTTTAGTAGTTCATAGTTTTAATCACTTAATAATATAATTCTCCTTTCAAGCGGTTTGAGAAACATATGCCTTATGTGTGAGTAGGTTATTCTTGTTTATAACAATCTTTTAAGCGACCATGATCTAGGAAATGTAATATCATTTGTCTCATCTTAGCTTCATGCGGATGGAGGTTTCTCTTGGTCTTCATAATACTTTATTAGTCAATACATTTCCACTTTATTAGCTTCTTTGTGGTTTGTTCGATACTTATTCTCATTTCCGAAATCAGTAAAACATTATTCCTTTACAAACCAAGTACTCATTACTCACGAATGAAGTTTCACACTTTTTAACAAAATTCATATTAATTCAATTAAGTCAAGTCTCTTATCTTTTAAGATCAAGTCTCTTAACTTTTAAAAATCAATAACCCATTATTTTTATCTCTCTTAAGTCGTTATACCTAACTTCCCATAAAGCTAGTATAACTCTTAAGCTTTTAAAACCAAGTATTACTCTTCTTTCAAAAAGGTTTCTTAATTTTTTTGAAATATTTCAAGATTCTTATTATTAAAACTCAAGTCAAAAGACATCGGAGTAAAACCACGTTCAGTTAACACACGTACGTCTACCGTACTATATATATATTCTTTTAAAATATCATGCTCAAGAGGATAGGAAGAATCACATACCTCGCGACGATTATCGACTAATAGCAAAATGCTTCACCGCTATAACCCGGCTAGCCTTGTCCACCTTTCAAGTAGAACACGCTACTCGCGATCTTGACTATAACGGCTATACAAGTCTATCGATGTCTTGACTACTCTGTAGAATATTCTAGCGGAGGGTTCACTATTCTACGGAAAATCGGGCGACTTCCCTACAGTTAAACTACACAAGTCTCTGTATCTGATCACTATGTAAATCTGATTCAAACTTCTTTAATACAATAGGGGACAAGATATTTACCTCGATAAGCCCAAAATTATCCAAGATTTAATGTCGATCTGAGCAGCGTTTAGCTCTACTCTGGCGCTCAACCCGCTCCAAACAACCCTTAGAAGTTCTACATAACTTTTTCTTAATACTTGGTATGAAGATTTTCCTTAGGGTTTCGTTTTTGTGGTGAAGGAAGTATAATAGTATTTACGGGCTTTTAGTATAGGGGTAACCTTGGAATACTACAAGGTATTTGGGCAGGTATTTTGGAATAGTAACAATACTTGGAGAATACTTTTCTACCAAGGGGGTGTATTTTACGAGAACAACTCTCAGAGGGGGTACTTTGGCTAGCACCACAAAGGAAGGGGAGTACTTCTCGGCAAAAGGCCTCGCAAAGGGGAGGGTGCTCTTTGGGCGAGAGCAACAAGAAGAAGGGGAGGATTTTCAAGACTTGGAAAAGTGTGGAGTGGATGAAGAAGTCTTGACAAAGGGGTATTTATAGGAAACCAATGGACAAGATCAAGACAAGTGGTGGGCAAGTGGAGGTAAGGATTTGCCCAAGTGCCCTGGCCATCTACTCCTCAATTCACTCCAAATATTGACCCATGGTTTAGGCCACAAAACATGGCACAAAATGTGCACCCAATCGGCCACCACAACCGTCCACTTGAGGGTGACAAGTGTCGCCCTCTCGTTGGTCCAAAATATTTCATCTCTTGGAAAAATCCACAAAATAATAAATGACATAGCCGTAATTTTCCCTACGCAAGTTCCGGAAAACGTTTTGTCGAAAAACAATTCTTTTCGGGGGTTGTGAACAAAAATTTTGCCCCTTGCCTACTTTAAGGCTCAAACTTTTGTACGTACGTCCTCACGTACATACTCTGGAAATACGGGGTATAACAAAGGGTGCCCATGTAGGGCACTAGTCGCGAGCAGAATTCGGATTGTGACAGGAAATGTAAAGGTCAGACGAATGAGCACTCGGTTGATGGGAGATCTAATAATGACAAGACAAGAAAACTTGACAAGTCATCGGATCTTGCCTGAACTCTAAGTGTCGACGTTGATTATCCGCATGACCTGGCGACTACGGCCGCGATAACCTCTCCTGGATAGGCTTCACCCTATCCACATCCTGCTGAAACAAGTATGAACCAACTATCTGAACCTTGCCAACATCGAACCAATCGACCGGCAACCTACACTTCCGCCCATACAAGGCGTCATAAGTGTCACGACCCGACCCCGGGACCGCGACTGGTGCCCTACCTGGGCACCCTTACAGGTATACATCAGAGATAATCAGCGGAACATAAATGAACCTTATAAAATAAAACAGCAGTAAAACAACGAGTTAGCGGATAGGGCTACCTTCGCAGGCATAAATAAGTACAGCAAGCGGTTGCCTCGTTTCTTTACAAGCAGACCCACAAAATGTGACTACAGACCTCTAAGAGTTTTAACGTAACAAGCGTGGCGGGACGGGGCCCGCCATACCTGAATATACATGAATCTACTACTTGAGAACAGTACGAAGTTAAGCCTCGGAGCAAATGGAGCTTTCCTCAAGCGAGCGAGATCCTAAGAGCAAAGATCGCGACACAGGTACCTAAAACTGCGGGCATGAGCGGCCCAGAAGAAGTCGATTACAACAGTGCAGAATATGGAGCAGAAATGGCGTCGATGCGGATCATAGCGTACAAAAGAATGACAAGGACACGTATAAAAATACATACGGATCTGTAGTGTCATTACCACATGAACTTAATCGCACCTTATTATCTTTTCCATTCTTAATAAAAACTATAGCCACATTCTTACGTACATGATTAGGAAAAAATCATTAAGTTCATTACTGTATAACTTACTTATCTTTCATAAGTATAATCCGGCCCTTTCAGGAGGGGCACCTACACTACCCGGCCCAAACGGGGGCGATCAAATCACGTAGTGCGCGTAAGGTATCTTTGCGGCCCGATCACGGTCGATAATGTCATATAGTGCGCGTAAGGTATCTTGCCCACCCGATCTGGAGTCGATAATGTCATATAGTGCGCGTAAAGGTATCTTGCCGGCCCGTTCTGGGTCGATAATGTCATATAGTGCGCGTAAAGGTATCTTGCGGCCCGTTCTGGTCGATAATGTCATATAGTGCGCGTAAGGTATCTTGCGGCCCGTTCTGGTCGATAATGTCATATAGTGCGCGTAAGGTATCTTGCCGGCCCGTTCTGGGTCGATAATGTCATATAGTGCGCGTAAAGGTATCTTGCGGCCCGATCACGGGTCGATAATGTCATATAGTGCGCGTAAAGGTATCTGCGGTCCATTCTGGTCGATAATGTCATATAGTGCGCGTGGGTATCTTGCGGCCCGTTCTGGTCGATAATGTCATATAGTGCGCGTATACTAACGACTATAGTATCAAGTCCTATCTGTTATACCGTATTTCCGGTATATGCGTGGGGAATACGTCGAAAATCTAGCCTTAAAGATAAGCCTTGGGCGTTTTTATTTGTACCTGACTCACTAAAAGAATCGTTTTCCCGAAGCGTTTTCCACGACTTTCGTAGGATAAATTCGGCTATGCCATTTCTAATTTTGCGGATTTTTAGAGGCGAAACATTTTGGACCAGCGGGAGGCGACACTTGTCACCCTCGATTGATGGACTTGAAATCGTCCATTTGGACGATTTGGGCTAGGAAGAACACGTTTTTGTGCCTTGTGCACAAGTCGAGGAGTTGGTAGGATATTTGTGTATAGTTAATCCTCACTACACTTGCCTTGCACTTGTCTAAATCTTGGCCATTGGTTGGCCACTTCTTGACCTATAAATACCCCCAAGATGAAGAGTTCTTCATCCACAAATTACTTTCAAGTCTTGAAAATCCTCCCTTCTCCTTGTTAGCCATTTCGTCCAAGCCCTCTTCCCCTCTAGCCTAAGTGGCCTTGGCGAATACCACTAGCCTAGCCAAAGATCTACCCCCTCCTTGGTAGAAAAGTTACCTTCTTGTATCGTTATAATGCCCAAAATACCTAGCCCAAATACCTTAGTACTTAGTAGAAGTTGTGAAGAACTTCTAGGGTTAACTGGAGCATACAACTTAGAGCAAAACCTTGCTCGGTAGCGACTTTTCTAGGATATTATTGGGCTTCAGGGTAATAATCCTAACCCTCTTTTGTATTAAAGAATGCATCTTGTAGAAGTATAAGAATAAGTATTAATCACTTAGAAGAATATCAGAATAGAATTGAGCTATTACCACAGTAGAAGGGTTTAAAGAAGAATAATCAAACTATACTTACATGGAATTTGTTTTCTGATGAGCTTATATAGCTCAGGGTAGGAAGTCTGCCCGACTTAGTAGAATTATGAACCCTCTGTTTAGAATGACCTTGAGTAGTCTTTAATAGATATCTGTGACTATTATAAGGTGACTCTCTGTTGACATATTCACTTGGCGGTGGTTTTATTTGAGAAGGTATGTGATTCTTCCTAAAGCATGATATTTTACAATAATACTTACGGCAATGCCTCACGGCTTAAGCCTGAATAATACTTACGGCAATGCCTCAACTAAGCTTTGAATAATAAAGAATGAAAACATTTCAAAAGACTCTTTGAATCATATTATGACGAGAACTAATTGGTTTAAGAGTTATACTAGCTTTATGGGAAGTAAGTATAACCTCTTAAGATTTATAAAAGAAACAAGTTTGCCTATGTGTTTATAACAGACTTATATTGTGAAAAGAATAATAAAGATGGTTTGATAAGTAGACATGATATGATGCTATGTGTGTTAGTATCTTGTAACGTTTGTATAGGTGAGTATCCTTGTTGTGCTTATGTTGTTTAAAGATAAGTTGTTATGTTAGTATACTATCACTCACCTCTTGAGATGATCTGGGGTTAAAGCGCCCTCCGTCTGGGGTAGACTCGGGTGATGCAGGACCATGATTCGAGAATACCTCATGCGGGTCGGGGGCCTATGCGGGCTCTGAGAGTTCGAGTTAGTATGCGGGGTTATACCTCATGCGGTCTATGTGGCCATGCGGACAGCGAGTCGGGGCGATGCAGGAGTAGCTACCATCGATGCGGGGTTATACCTCATGCGGGCCCATGTGAGTGGCCTATGCGGACTCTGGGAGTCCAGGATTAGGCTTGCAGAATGATGATATGGGCGAGTGGCCCTGTTTCGATCATTCGCAGCCTAGACAAGACCTATTACAGTTACCTATTGTTGCTCTTGTTTGTGATGTGGCACTACGTGCGGTTTCCTTGGTTGGTTCACACATATTTGTAAACTGGTTTTAAAATGATATGTTTTCATTTAAGTATTTCTGATTCGCATACTTAGTACTGTTATCTTGACCTCCTTGAGGCTGCGTTCATGCGCGAGTAAGGGAAGCGGTGCTAGATCCGCATCCTTAGGATCTCTACGTTGGTGTCGGGAGCTCCATCTCTTGGAGGCTCTACTTTTGGTATGATCTCCTGTTGTAGATAGTTTTATCTGATCGAGGGTATGGCGGGGCCTGTCGCCATAGTTGTATATTTCCTTAAGTGCAGTAGTCATGTTATGCGATGTCGGATGCTGCTAAACCATGATTATATATATATATCTTAGAAAGCGATGTTTTCTCACATAAAGCGTGTCTTATTTTATAAAGCTGTTTCATGTCTTGCTTTATATTTCATTGATTACTACGATGTATGACTACTTGGGTGCCGGTAAGGCACGATCCACGAACCGGGCAGTCGTGACAAAAGTGGTATCGAGCGATTAATCCTCGGAAAGTGTCTGACCGTATCTAGTAGAGTCTTGATTATCGGTGTGTTGTGCACCACACCATGTCGAGGCTATAGGATATTTAGGATTGGTTTCCATTCTTCTCATTCGAGATCGTGCTTTAGAGGCGTGTTATAGGTTGGACCTCTAACGTATTCCTTTCTGTGTGATTATGCCTCCACGTAAGGCAACCGGGCCCGAGAAGGGCAAAGCGTAGGAGGCTAGCGAGACACCCGAGTCACGAGGGCTCGAGCCCGATCTATACGAGGCAGCGAGTTCTATGGCGCCGCCGGCCCAGCGAGACCACAGTACCACACCTCATCCCGCGGCACAGGGGCGGAGGAGTTAGGTACTGAGAGATGCCCGGCTTTTGGCTAAAGTTGTGGCCCGTCGAGAGAGGCTGGATCGCGGCGGTTCGATTCAGCTCGGCTCGATCGTACCGTTGTTCACCCGAGGCGAGAGAGTTTGAGGCTACGAGACTTCTTGAGTTGTAGCCGCCGGAGTTTTATGGGTCGAGGCGGAGGATGATCCGCGAGTTCATCCGTCGGCTTGAGGATTTTGAGAGTGATCGGGCGTCGGAGACCGAGTCCGTGATCTTTGGTTCACATAAATTTGCGTGATACATGATCGATTGGTTTGATTCATGGGAGTTATCGGGAGAGCACGCGTCGGCTACTTGGGATGAGTTCTCGGAGGCTTTCCTCACTCACTTCTTGCCTCGCGGATGAGGAGGCGCGGTGATAGATTTTTCTGCTGGCGAGAGAGGGCCTTGTCGGGAGTACAATGTCGAGTTTGATTCATTGGCTCGATATGTCCCGGCATTGGTAGCGAATATGGAGGATAGGGTGCACCGTTATGTCACGGGCTGAAGCGACTATATGGCCGAGTCATGTCGCGGGGTTTCTCTCCGGTAGGGTATGGACATTACCGCGTGCGAGCTCACGCCCTTGGATGCGAGGCGCGAGGTCGGCGAGTGGGCGACGGCGGCGAGAAGAAGGCGGGGCGGGAGGGTCTTACGGTGGTTGCTCGTGGTGGCGGCCTCGGCGATCTAGGTCGCACCACGGCCAGCTGAGCACTCTGCGCCGTCAGCCGCAGCGAGTTTTGAGGCGGGCCAGGGGCGGGGCTTGAGCGTCGAGTAGCGAGTGCGGCGATCGGGACCACCCGGTGTGGCCGTCACGGTGGATCCCATGCAGGAAGTGTGGTACTACTTTTGGAGCTTATTACGATTGTGGCAGCGGTCACTGCGAGGATTGTCGGCCGGCGTGGCGGTGGTAGGGCTCGACGCCCGAGTTACATTGCGGCCATCATCTCCTACGATTACTCGCCGGGGGCGGGGTTCACATGGGTCAGCGGGGCGGCGAGGTCGTGGCTCGGGTCCCGATTCTAGCGGTCCTCGAACGCATCTATGCTTTGTCGGTAAGCGGGATCGGGAGGCCTCGCTTTGATGTAAATCACGGGTACCTTATCGGTTAGGTTGGATGTTTATGCCTTGATAGATCGGGTTCTACTCTGTCCTATATATCTCCCCTTGTTGCTAGTAGGATAGGGATAGAGCACGAGTCCATAGACCGCTTCGAGGTAGCTACGCGATGGGTGATTCGGTGGTAGCTCGGCGGGTATATAGGGCTTGTCTGTGACCATTCTGATCGTCGGACCACGGCGACTTGATAGAGTTGGAGATGATTGACTTGGCGTGATTATGGGGATGGATTGGCTAGCTTCATGCTATGCCAATGTAGGCTGAGAGAGAAAGTAATGCAGTTCGAGTTTCTGAGGCCGGTTGTTGAGTGGGAAGGGAGCACGGTATCGCAGGGTAGAGTTTATTTCCTACCTCGAGGCTAGGAAGATGGTGCGAAGGGTATATCTACCATCTAGTTCGAGTGTTTGATCACGAAATTGCGGTACAGATTTTGATCGATTCCGTAGTCGTGAGTTCCCGGGCGTGTTCCCGGATGACCTCGGGTATCCCTCACGAGAGGAGATTGAGTTTTGTATTGACATATTGCGGATACTCGGCCTTTATTTCCATTCGCCATCTGAGAATGGCACTGCGAGTTGAGAAAGTGAAGGACCGGTGAGGATTTCTTTGGAGAAGGGCTTCATTAGGCCAGTGTTTCCCCACGAAGCCGGTATTGTTCGTGAAGAAGAAGGGCGGGGGCTGCGCGCATGTGTTGATTCTGACGGTGAACAAGGTGACCATTAAACGAATACCCGCTTCCGGGATTGATGATTTGTTCGACCCGATTGCGAGCGCGAGTGTTTCTCAAGATTGATCTGCGTTCGGGCTATCATCGAGTTCGTGTCGAGAGGTGGATGTCCACTGAATCGCATTCGGACGATGCGGGCATTATGAGTTGGTCATGTCTTTTGGGTTGACGATGCTCGTGGTATTCATGGATTTGATGAGCGAGTGTTCAAACCATTTTGAACACGTTTGTGATAGTGTTCATTGATGATATCTTGGTTTATTCGCTCGAGGCGGGAGCATGCGGGCATTTGAGGCTATCTTGTGATTCTCGAGACCAGGATTTATCGCCAAGTTTTCCAAATGTGAGTTTTGGTTGACTTGATGGCGTTTCTTGGGCATATTGCCGGGTGATGGCATTCGAGTTGTCTGGCCAATCGGCGATCGAGGACTTGGCCTGACCTCTACTCAGCGAGAGGTTCGCGATTTTACGGGCCTTGCGAGGATATTATCGGTTCGTAGAAGTTTGCTTCTATCTACGCACCATTGACTAGGGTGACTCGAGAAAGCGGCGAGTTCGATGGTGATGCTTGTGGCGGGGTTTCGATTCTTTGAAAGAGAGGCGGCGGCCGCCCGTTCTTACTCTTCGGAGGTCGGATGGTTATGTCGTGTATTGTGATCGTCGGGCATCGGGTTGGGATGTGTGTTGATGCGGCATGGCGGGGTTATAGCATATGCATCCCGACGGTGAGAAACACGAGAGGAACTACCCGCGTGATTTGGAGTTGGCGGTAGTGATTCACGCTTTGAAGATCTGGAGGCACTATTTGTATGGGGTTCACGTGGATATTTATACTGAGACCACAAGAGCCTCGGTATATCTTGACAGAGGAGTGAACTTACGGCGAGGCGGTGGTTAGAGTTGCTTAAGGATTACGATGTTGATATCTGTACCACGGGAAGGCCAATGTTGTGGCGGATGCTCTTAGTCGTAGGTCGATGGGGAGCCTATCGGATGTGCGGCTAGAGAGGAGGACATGGTTCGTGATTTGCATCGGTTAGCGAGCCTTGGTGTCCGTTTGATTGATTACGATAGCGATGGGGTTAGAGTTCGTGAGGTTGCGAGTCTTCCATCGTCGAGGAGGTGAAGAGCAGCGATTCGAGGATCCGGCTTTGATTCGATATCGTGATCTGACTCTTACGTGAGGACAAGGGTCGCACGAGGTAGCACGATGGAGTGCTAAGGTTTGAGGCGGTGTGTGTTCGGATGTTTGAGGACTTGGCGAGTTCTTGGGGAAGCACCGCGTAGCGTTACTCTATCCATCGGGTCGACCAAGATGTACCACGACCTTAGATCGTGTATTGGTGGGATGGCTTGAAGAGGGGCGTTGCGAGTTCGTAGCTCGGTGCGTGTTGTCGGCGGTGAAGGTAGAGCACGAGGCACGGTGGTTTTATTCTGACGATAGAGATCGACACGGAAGTGGGAGGTAATCAACATGGACTTCGTCGCGGGATTACCTCGCACTCGGAGGAGACATGATTCTATATGGGTTATCGTCGGCGGTGGCGAAATCCGCCACTTTCTTCCGTCGGGGCGACTTTTGGTGAGATTATGCGAACTTTACATCAGAAGATCGTCGGTGCATGGAGTCCCTACTTGATCATATCGAGCGAAGAGCGATTTACGACTAACTTACGGAGGTCCTTCCGAGGGTTTAGGGGCGCGGTGAGCACGATCTGCATTTCATCCGCAGACAGACGGACGAGCAGAGCGCACTATCGGACTGCGAGGATATCTGCGAGCTGTGTTATTGACCGATGGTAGTTGGGAGGATCATTTGCCTCTAGTTGAGTTCGCGTATAATAATAGCTACCACTCGGCATTCGGATGGCGCCTTATGAGGCCTTGTATGGGAGGAAGTGCGGTCGCCTATAGGTTGGTTCGATGTGGGCGAGGGGCGGCTAGTGGGACCAGATTTGGTACGAGCGATGGATAAGGTGAAGCTTATCAAGGCGGCTATTAATGACTCGAGTCGGCGAAGTCATATCGAGATCATCGTCGTCGGCATCTTGAGTTCGAGGTTCATGATTGGGTTTTCTAAAGGTGTCACCCATGAAGGGTGTGATGAGATTCGGGAAGAAGAAACTTCGACCCTAGGTACATTGGGCGTTCAGTTGTCGCGAGGTAGGCAAGGTTGCCTATGAGTTGGATCTGCCGTCCGATCTGGGCGGTGCATCGGTTTTCACGTATCTATCTTTGAGAGATGTATCGGGGATCCATCTAGGTACACCGATTGGCGATGTCGGTGGCCAGGGGTTATCGTATGAGAGGTTCCCATAGCGATAGTCGATCGTCGGGTTAGGCGTCTGCGGACCAGGGCGTGGCAGTCAAAGTCTTGTGGCGAACGAGCTCGGGAGGAGATGGCGTGGGAAGCGAGGAGGACATGAGGCGGAGTATCCTGCTATTCCCAGCACCTCGGGTAAATTCACTTTCCTACTTGTAAATTTTCGTTATCGTTTACGCCTAAGTGTTGCTCTGTGGCGTGTGTGGCATTTACAAGCTGTTTAAGCTTCCGATAAGCGTCTTGGGAAGGAACATTCGGGACGAATGTTTCTAAGGGGAGAATGTTATACCGTATTTCCAGTATGCGTGAAATACGTGCGAAAATCTAGCCTTAAAGATAAGCCTTGGGCGTTTTTATTTGTACACAACTCACTAAAAGAATCGTTTTAGGCGAAAGCGTTTTCCACGACTTCGTAGGATAAATTCGGCTATGCCATTTCTAATTTTGCGGATTTTTAGAGGCGAAACATTTTGGACCAACGGGAGGCGACACTTGTCACCTCGATTGATGGACTTGAAATCGTCCATTTGGACGATTTGGGCTAGGAGAACACGTTTTTGTGCCTTGTGCACAAGTCGAGGAGTTGGTAGGATATTTGTGTATAGTTAATCCTCACTTTACACTTGCCTTGCACTTGTCTAAATCTTGGCCATTGGTTGGCCACTTCTTGACCTATAAATACCCCCCTTAAGATGAAGAGTTCTTCATCCACAAATTACTTTCCAAGTCTTGAAAATCGTCCCTTCTCCCTTGTTAGCCATTTCGTCCAAGCCCTCTTCGCCCTCTAGCCTACGTTGCCTTGGCAGAAGACCCCACCTACCCTCTCAACATATCTTCCCCCCATCCCTTGGTAGAAAAGTGACCTTCTTGTATAGTTATAATGCCCAAAATACCTAGCCCAAATACCTTAGTACTTAGTAGAAGTTGTGAAGAACTTCAGGGTTCTTGGAGCATACAACTTAGGAGCAAAACCTTGCTCAGTGCGACTTTTCTAGGATATTATTGGGCTTACAGGGTAATAATCCTAACCCTCTTTTGTATTAAAGAATGCATCTTGTAGAAGTATAAGAATAAGTATTAATCACTTAGAAGAATATCACGAGAATAGAATTGAGCTATTACCACAGTAGAAGGGTTTAAAGAAGAATAATCAAACTATACTTACATAGAATTTGTTTTCACGATGAACTTATATAGCTCACGGGTAGGAAGTGCTGCCCGACTTCAGTAGAATTATGAACCCTCTGTTTAGAATGACCTTGAGTAGTCTTTAATAGATATCTGTGACTATTATGGTGACTCTCTGTGACATATTCAACTTGGCGGTGGTTTTATTTGAGAAGGTATGTGATTCTTCCTAAAGCATGATATTTTACAATAATACTTACGGCAATGCCTGGCTTAAGCTTTGAATAATACTTACGGCAATGCCTCACTACTTTGAATAATAAAGAAGAAAACATTTCAAAGACTCTTGAATCATATTATGACGAGAACTAATTGGTTTAAGAGTTATACTAGCTTTATGGGAAGTAAGTATAACCTCTTAAGATTTATAAAAGAAACAAGTTTGCCTATGTGTTTATAACAGACTTATATTGTGAAAAGAATAATAAAGATGGTTTGATAAGTAGACATGATATGATGCTATGTGTGTTAGTATCTTGTAACGTTTGTATAGGTGAGTATCCTTGTTGTGCTTATGTTGTTTAAAGATAAGTTGTTATGTTAGTATACTATCACTCACCTCTTGAGATGATACAGGGGTTAAGCGCCTCCGTCTGGGGTAGACTCGAGGCGATGCAGGACCATGATTCGAGAATACCTCATGCGGGTCGGGGGCCTATGCGGAGCTACGAGTTCGAGTTAGTATGCGGGGTTATACCTCATGCGATTATGTGGCCATGCGGACAACGAGTCGGGGCGATGCAGGAGTAGCTACCCTCGATGCGGGTTATACCTCATGCGGGCCCGTGAGTGGCCTATGCGGACTCGGGAGTCGAGATTAGGCTTGCAGAATGATGATATGGGCGAGTGGCCTGTTTCGATCATTCGCAGCCTAGACAAGACCTATTACGATTTTTATTGTTGCTCTTGTTTGTGATGTGTACTACGTGCGGTTTCATGGTTGGTTCACACATATTTGTAAACGGTTTTAAAATGATATGTTTTCATTTAAGTATTTCTGATTTCGCATACTTAGTACTGTTGTCTTGACCTCGCTTGGGGCTGCGTTCATGCGCGGTAAGGGCAGCAGTGCTAGATCCGCATCCTTAGGATCTCTACGTTGGTGTCGGGAGCTCCATCTCTTGGAGGCTCTACTTTTGGTATGATCTCCTGTTGTAGATAGTTTTGTCTGATCGGTATGGCGGGGCCCTGTCCGCCATAGTTGTATATTTCCTTAGAGTGCGTAGTCATGTTTATGCGATTGTCGGATGTAGCGCTAAACCATGATTATATATATATATCTTAGAAAGCGATGTTTTCTCACATAAACTGTGTCTTATTTTATAAATTGTTTCATGTCTTGCTTTATATTTCCGCTGATTACTCTGATGTATGACTACTTGGGTGCCCCGGTAAGGAACCAGTCACGGGCCCCGGACGGGTCGTGACATATCCACCTTTCAAGACAAGTCACAATACCTTTTTAGAAATACAATTACCGGCTTCTAAAACAAGTGACTTTTTTCTTAAAAACCCTAAGCAACTGGTACCTTAAAAACAGTTTGCCCTTCTTTATTTCAAATCATTTCATTACTTACATTACTGAAGAAAACCATTCTTTTAACCTTTCATAAAGCCGTTATAACCAACTTCCCATAAAGCCGTTATAACCCTTTATGGTTTTAGACCAACTCATTCCTTTTATAACCAAGAGACTTCTACTTTTTGAAACCAAGTATTAAATACTTTCAAATCAATTCTCTTAACTTTCAAAAAATACAATTAGTCTCTTAACCTTTTGAACTCAAGTGACTCCTTTTATTATAAAACCTTAGGCAATTGATGCCTTAAAATCAAGTTGCCTTTTCATTTAAAACAAGTCATTTATCTTTCCATAAAGCAAATATAACTAACTTCCCATAAAACCGTTATATTCACTTTATGCCTTAGCCAAAAACAATTTCCTATCCAAGGGACTTATACGTTTAAAACGGAACAAGTATCACATACTTCTAAACTCTTCAAGTCCCTTAACTTTACTAAGACTTAAGACATCCTTAATATTTTCAAAGAAGTGAGTTAACTTCCTAACTCACGACTTGGCATTTTATAAGGCTAACAAAGAATGTCAAAGTCTTGTACGTCTACCGTATTACATACGTGCAACTAGTCATGCTTAAAGATAGGAAAAGTTCTATATAGAGTAGGTCACACAACTACCTCTTAACTTCTAAGAGTATAAGGAAACATGAAGTGATACCACAAGTATATTCCATACATAGAATCATGCCAAAGGAAGGAAGAGGTTCACATACCTCGCGACGATTGTCGACAAGTAGCAAAATGCTCCAAAGTACTTCAACCTTGAGCTATCCCATTCTTCAAGTAGTATACGCTATACTTAGTTCTTCAACCTATCATGGTCACAATACGTCCATTAACCTCTTATTCAAACGTAGAATATTCTAAGTGCTAAGTCGCCAATTTCTACGGAAAATCGGACAGCACCTCCTTTGTTTCTACTACAATGCCACCTTTTTCAAGGCCGAATACAATAACCAAACAGCCCCAATTGGCTCACCACAATCTATAAGGTAGTCTAATACAACTAAATAACCATACAGCCCCAATTGGCTCACCACAATCTATAAGGTAGTCCAATACAACTAAATAACCATACAGCCCCAATTGGCTCACCACAATATAGAAGGTAGTCCAATACAAATGAAAAACAAACTATTACAACTATAAGTACAATTTCGGCCACCTTGAGTTCAACAATACCAATTCTTATCCAATTTCCATTTCAATCAAAATTGGTAGCATAACATGATATCAAGTCGCATTTGATTATAACAACCAAAATCTTTAAGTAAGTAACATGCGACGATTTCTAATAACGATCAAATTGTAATCCATCTTAATATGGCCTACATTTCATTTCGAATTTCCAAGACTACAATCGATCTATAATCCTTATAAACTTCAACACATACTTCATGCTAGCAACAAGTAAAGCTAACAACAAAACAAATAATCTTGTAATACTTTCAAAGAACAAGATTATACCTCAACGATTCTTAATCCAATTCCAAATCCGAAGTCGCTCCCTAGAAACTTAGAGACTCTTTAAGACACTTCAATCCGCTACTTGAGACCCTTAGAACAATACCAACAACTTTCCTTCAAACCTTGATCAAAACCTAGAAAGCCACTAGGTTTTCACTGCGACTAACAGAAAACTATCTTTTCCGAGATTTTTCTATTGAGATACACTCACAATACACTTAGGAACCTTGGTTTAAAGTGTGGGGCTTAAAGAACAAGAAACGAAAATGTTTGCTCTTCAAAGTGCCATGAACCCGAGAGCTTATCAATGTGGAGTCTTCAAATTGTGTGAAATTTTGGCTAAGTATTAAGCTTGTATTGCACTACTAGTATTATATAGTGTAATGGAGGGTTAAGATCTAAACAAATGGGTGATTTGGATGAGGTCTTAACAAATATCAAGGCTAATGTGGGGTCATTGACTTGGTCAATGTTGTCAAGCTCTAAGGCTAGCAAGACTTGTCTTCCTAACAAGGGTCAAATGACCCTTGTGTCCATGATCAATTTCGTCCAAGGTACTCTAAGGGGGGTGACACGTGTCGCCCTCCCATTCTTCACAATAATACGTTTTCCGACAATTCCTTAATTCCGCTAAATTTTTTTTACAAGTCTCAAATCTTGACGCTTATGAGTTCTCACGTACGTTCTTAAAACATGTCCTGTAAATACGGGGTGTAACATTCTTCCCCCCTTAGAAACATTCGTCCCCGAATGTTCTTTCGGAGTCAAACTTATAATTGGCGACAAAATTTCCTTTCACAAACACGACATACTAATAATGCCACACAGGGCCCTAGTACTGCATACGTCTTATCCGTCCATCATAAGCCCCAAAAGAGATTATCTTTTCGTACTTCCAACTCCTTCTAACATATACATAGTCCTAATATAATCTGTTCATAAAACTTAAACATACCATAACTTTATCATGCATACAAGTTTCTAAAGGGTCAAGGACATACCTGAAACCATATAGGCGGTTCAAAGGACCGCTAAAGCTGGGAACTTCCACCACGACCTGCGGCACTGTCGGTGTATGGATATCTGTCTAGCTATTGAAGGCGAAGAACCATGGCCCGATCCGATGGGTGTGTTGTCCCACGGGACCCCTCTATAAGGACATTCTCTTAACATATGGCTAGGCGACCACAAGAAAAACAAGCACCGTCTGCCGTGCGACATACCCAGAATGTAACCTACCACATGGGCGCGTGGAGCAAATGTGGCCTCGTATGCGGAACCCCATCTCACGAGACTCTGAAGCTCTAGAGACTGACCGGCTCTGCATTCAGTGGTCGTGAAAACCTCGCCGGAAAAGCGTGGAGGAGCACTCGGTCTTTGGCTGCAATGTAGACCTAGTCTGCTTTGAGGCTGTCGCCTCTAAAAGCGCTCTGAGACCACGATGTCTTGGCCTCTTGGTGGCGAGTCAAATTGATCCTCCTCTCTCTATCCTCTATCCCTGCATAGGCTGCGATCCTAGCAATGTCCATCTGGGTGAAGAGCCACCCCAAGCATCGATAATCATATGACGGTCTAGCCCCATCACATAACGATGAACTCTATCGCCATGTTAGCTACAATGGTGTGCGCGTACTGGCCAAGGAGTCAAACTCGGGCTATACTCACGATAGTCCTCCCATTACGCCTCAAGGTCAAAAATCTATCTCGCGGGCCTCCTCATCTCGGGAGGCAAAAAGTGATCCATAAAGGCCTCTGTGAACTCCTCGAACAATGGAAGAGCATCATCCCCTGCGTCGGCACCATGACTCAAACCAGTTCAACGCAATATCGGCGTAACGGTAGAGGCTAGTATAACGAACTACTGTCTCGAAGCCTTAAGAACTGCATAGTCATTGTAGGCGCGAGCGAACTGCGGATCCTCGCCGGACCTCGAACCATAAAACTCGGGCGGATGACAACCCGAGAAAATCCGGATCCATGGCGCCGGCTCTGGGGTTAGCTACTGCTCTGTCGGCGCTGCCCGCACTATGTCGGTCAATAGTCGATCTGTTCTCCATAATCTCGTACTCGCCGCCGGCTGCGGGCGGGGCCGGTGCAGGAACCTCTGGAGCTGCCGCTGCGGCTCGGCTCTCTATCTGGCGTGGTGAACTGTTGCCCGCCTACTACCCGGGCATAGTACGTGCCCGAGTCTGGTAACCTCTGCGTACCTCTAACAACTCCTGCTGTGCCTTGCCGCCACGGGCCACAGTGCGCCAGGAGGCATAAGCGTTTCATAAGAATAGGTCGAGAGGATTCAACCTAATAAGACGACTCTCGCACGATCTTAGAAAGAGGAGAATGGAAACCAATCCTAAATGTCCTGCGACCTCACGATTATAGATGTGGTGCACAACACACCGATAATCAAGACTACTAGACACGATGCGTAGACACTTTCAGAGGACTAAGCGCTCGATACCACTTTTGTCACGACCCGAGCCGGGCGCGGTGCCCTACAGGCACCGCTACGGTATACATCGAGAGATAATCGTGAACATACATGAACCTTATAAAATAAAACAGAAGTAAAACAACGAGGTTAGCCGATAGGGCTACCTTCGCAGGCATAAATAAGTACAACCAAGCGGTTGCCTCGTTTCTTTACAAGCAGACCCACAAAATGTGACTACGGACCTCTAGAGTTTTAACGTAACAAGCGTGGCGGGACGGGGCCGCCATACCCTGAATATACATGAATCTACTACTTGAGAACAGTACCAGAGCTAAGCCTCGGAGCAAATGGAGCTTTCCTCAAAGCGACCGAGATCCTAAGAGCAAGGATCGCCAACCTGGGTACCTAAAACCTGCGGGCATGAACGCGGCCCGAAGAAGTCGATACAACAGTGCAGAATATGGAGCAAATGACGTCTGATGCAGATCATAAGCGTACAAAAGAATGACAAGGACACGTATACAAATACATACGGATCTGTAGTGTCATTACCACTTATGAACTTAATCGCACCTTATTATCTTTTCCATTCTTAATAAAAAGCTATAGCCACATTCTTACGTACATGATTAGGAAAAAATCATTAAGTTCATTACTGTATAACTTACTTATCTTTCATAAGTATAATCCGGCCCTTTTAGGAGGGGCACCTACACTACCCGGCCCAAACTGGGACGCGATCAAGGTCACATAGTGCGCGTAAGGTATCTTGCCGGCCCGATCTCGGTCGATAATGTCATATAGTGCGCGTAAGGTATCTTGCCGGCCCGATCTCGGTCGATAATGTCATATAGTGCGCGTAAAGGTATCTTGCGGCCCATTCTCGGGTCGATAATGTCATATAGTGCGCGTAAGGTATCGCCCGGCCCATTCTGGGTCGATAATGTCATATAGTGCGCGTAAAGGTATCTCGCCGGCCCATTCTGGGTCGATAATGTCATATAGTGCGCGTAAAGGTATCTTGCCGGCCCATTCTCGGTCGATAATGTCATATAGTGCGCGTAAGGTATCTGTCCGCCCGATCTGGTCGATAATGTCATATAGTCTCCCGTAAAGGTATCTTGCGGCCCATTCTGGTCGATAATGTCATATAGTGCGCGTAAAGGTATCTTGCCGGCCCATTCACGGTCGATAATGTCATATAGTCCGCGTAAGGTATCTTGCGGCCCATTCTCGGTCGATAATGTCATATAGTGCGCGGTATACTAACGACTATAGTATCAAGTCCTATCCACCTTTCAAGACAAGTCACAATACCTTTTTAGAAATACAATTCTGCTTCTAAAACAAGTGACTTCTTTCTTAAAAACCCTAAGCAATGGTACCTTAAAAAGCAGTTTGCCTTCTTCTTATTTCAAATCATTTCATTACTTACATTCTTGAAGAAAACCATTCTTTTAACCTTTCATAAAGCCGTTATAACCAACTTCCCATAAAGCGTTATAACCCTTTATGGTTTTAGACCAACTCATTCCTTTTATAACCAAGAGACTTCTACTTTTTGAAACCAAGTATTAAATACTTTCAAATCAATTCTCTTAACTTTCAAAAATACAATTAGTCTCTTAACCTTTTGAACTCAAGTGACTCCTTTTATTATAAAACCTTAGGCAATTGATGTCTTAAAATCAAGTTGCCTTTTCATTTAAAACAAGTCATTTATCTTTCCATAAAGCAAATATAACTAACTTCCCATAAAACCGTTATATTCACTTTATGCCTTAGCCAAAAACAATTTCCTATCCAAGGGACTTATACGTTTAAAACGGAACAAGTATCACATACTTCTAAACTCTTCAAGTCCCTTAACTTTACTAAGACTTAAGACATCCTTAATATTTTCAAAGAAGTGAGTTAACTTCCTAACTCACCCGACTTGGCATTTTATAAGGCTAACAAAGAATGTCAAAGTCTTGTACGTCTACCGTATTACATACGTGCAACTAGTCATGCTTAAAGATAGGAAAAGTTCTATATAGAGTAGGTCACACAACTACCTCTTAACTTCTAAGAGTATAAGGAAACATGAAGTGATACCACAGGTATATTCCATACATAGAATCATGCCAAGGAAGGAAGAGGTTCACATACCTCGCGACGATTGTCGACAGTAGCAAAATGCTCCAAAGTACTTCAACCTTGAGCTATCCCATTCTTCATGTAGTATACGCTATACTTAGTTCTTCAACCTATCATGGTCTGTACGTCCATTAACCTCTTACTTCAGCGTAGAATATTCTAAGTGCTAAGTCGCCATTTCTACGGAAAATCGGACATCACCTCCTTTGTTTCTACTACAATGCCACCTTTTTCAAGGCCGAATACAATAACCAAACAGCCCCAATTGGCTCACCACAATCTATAAGGTAGTCCAATACAACTAAATAACCATACAGCCCCAATTGGCTCACCACAATATAGAAGGTAGTCCAATACAAATGAAAAACAAACTATTACAACTATAAGTACAATTTCGGCCACCTTGAGTTCAACAATACCAATTCTTATCCAATTTCCATTTCAATCCAAATTGGTAGCATAACATGATATCAAGTCGCATTTGATTATAACAACCAAAATCTTTAAGTAAGTAACATGCGACGATTTCTAATAACGATCAAATTGTAATCCATCTTAATATGGCCTACATTTCATTTAATTTCCAAGACTACAATCGATCTATAATCCTTATAAACTTCAACACATACTTCATGCTAGCAACAAGTAAATCTAACAAAACAAATAATCTTGTAATACTTTCAAAGAACAAGATTATACCTCAACGATTCTTAATCCAATTCCAAATCCGAAGTCGCTCCCTAGCAACTTAGAGACTCTTCAAGACACTTCAATCCGCTACTTGAGACCCTTAGAACAATACCAACAACTTTCCTTCAAACCTTCAATCCAAAACCTAGAAAGCCACTAGGTTTTCACTTTGCGACTAACCCGAAAACTATCTTTTTCCGAGATTTTTCTATTGAGATACACTCACAATACACTTAGGAACCTTGGTTTAAAGTGTGGGGCTTAAAGAACAAGAAACGAAAATTTTGCTCTTCAAAGTGCCATGAACCCGAGAGCTTATCAATGTGGAGTCTTCAAATTGTGTGAAATTTTGGCTAAGTATTAAGCTTGTATTGCACTACTAGTATTATATAGTGTAATGGAGGGTTAATATCTAAACAAATGGGTGATTTGGATGAGGTCTTAACAAATATCAAGGCTAATGTGGGGTCATTGACTTGGTCAATGTTGTCAAGCTCTAAGGCTAGCAAGACTTGTCTTCCTAACAAGGGTCAAATGACCCTTGTGTCCATGATCAATTTCGTCCAAGGTACTCTAAGGGGGGGTGACACGTGTCGCCCTCCCATTCGTCACAATAATACGTTTTCCGACAATTCCTTAATTCCGCTAATTTTTTTTTTACAAGTCTCAAATCTTGACGCTTATGAGTTCTCACGTACGTTCTTAAAACATGTCCTGTAAATACGGGGTGTAACAATAAGGCGATATCCGAACACTGAAATGGTAGCTAAAAACACTCCCTCAACAGGAGGCAACAATCCTCACAGCTACCCGTGAAATCCAAACACTGGCCCGAGGATGAATGCGATACTGAGACTCACCTGAGTTTCTAACCCTGCCTGGTAAAACTTCCAGAAAAAGAAATAGCCGTAACCTGGGCTCCACTGCCTGTCATAAGGTGAAAGTAGGCACCTCGTGCAGCCTTACAACCTTCCTGACATAAACATCTCGCATAACCCACTGCCAAGTACACGGTCCTGACTGAAAGATAAGATGGGCTGACCTCATCGGCCCGACTACTGGTCGAATGCATCCACGAACTCGTACGCTGGTTAACTAAACTTGGGCCTAACATCCTCATGACCCTATCACAAAGCGGGACCACCACAAACCGACCCCACCACAATACAGGCCGCGGGTTGACCCGCGATCGGTCCATGACGAACCCGACCCATCGTAAAAACTCTTGTTCCTCGATCCGGAATAATCTCACCATCGAGTCACGAAAACCTAGTGGTCTTCTTAGCTCAACTACCCTCTTTCATAACATACCACTCAGGGACTTATCACACAAACATATCTCACGTATACTATGCACTTCAATAAGGGTCAAACATAAATGTAATCTTTTACTCAAGATGGCCTGGCCTCTAAGGTCTCCACGTATAAAACTCTAAGGCTCACACTTTCCTTATCCCCAATCTTACCCTTTTAACTAACCATGATTTCTAATCACAATTAACACAATGCTATCTGAACATAACACTTAAGATATACTCATCTTATCACACATACTACTAATCTCTAGAGGGTTAAATATATACTTGTATCTACTGCTTCACTTCCCTTTTGTCGTTCTAATCAATCCTGCCTGGCTGGGCGCATAGCTAGGGAAGGTGACGAACTAATCACTGATCCTGAAGGCTGAGTCTCTACATCCGCGCCACCTTTGGTCGGACAACTCCCCACAAAATGGCCCTGCTGGCCGCAAGCATAACAAGCTGTCGTAGAAGTACGACACTCCCCACAATGACATCTTCCACAACGGCCACACCGAGGTGGGGGTGGCCTCCTCTGGCTAACACCCCTTCCTCTCCGAGCCACTGAATCCGCAACTGATCTGGTAGGCTGAGTCCTCCTACTTGCATCCACAAAAAGACGACATTCCCCGGGATGACGCCTGCCACACTGTGAATACTGAGGGAAAACTGAATCCGGCTGGCTGGAACCTACGTGTATCTGTGAATCAGAAGCCCTGGAGCTCTGACCAACTCCGGCATACCTCGAACGTCCTGAAGTCTGTGGAGGACCACTCTGCACTGGCGGAGGCGCATATCCAGTCTGCTGCTGAGGCGATTCGCCTCGAAAGTTACCAAAGGACCCTGTCGATCTCTACGTTTCTCGGCTTGCTGCGCATAAGCCTGTACACAGGCCATGCTCATGCCTGACTGAAGAGCTACTCTTGCACAACCCTCTCTTAGATAATCATCAAGACCCGTGATAAGTCGGTAAAAAAATACTCTCTGGTTGCTAACTCCATAGCTAGTAACGGGGTCGTCTCTTTGCAATCCATACTTCGCCATCGGTCGTGGGCGAATGTTCAAATATCATGGCGCAGATGGAATCGCTGCGCTAAACTCTGCTGGGTGCGACGTCGCAGAACTCCGAATGAAGCACCACGGTGATGATTGGGCTTGTGCCGCCGTAACCCTCGTGCTCTACTCGCAGCTCCTACGCTGCCTTGCCTTCGGGCGGGTTGCCTTACGCGAGGCATAGCGGTAAGGAAAGAAATACGTTAGAGTCCGACTTGTAATACGACTCTAAGGCACGATCTCGAGTGAGAAGAATGGAAACCAATCCTAAATATCCTATAGCCTCACGATTATTGGTGTGGTGCACAACACCGATAATCAAGACTTACTAGATACGGTCGTAGACACTTTCCGAGGATTAATCGCTCGATACCACTTTTGTCACGACCGAACCGGGCGGATGGTGCCTACCGGGCACCCAGTAGACATACATCGAGTAATCGGAACATAAAACAAGACATGAAATAATATGAAGTGTAAAATAGTCTTCTGAGAAAAGTTGCCTTTCGGCATATATATATAAAAACTTAAATCCGAACAGTTACATCATTTTTACAAACTCTGCCCACAACAGTACTACAGACCTCTAAGAATGATATAATAACAATGGCGGGACAGGGCCCCGCCATACCCCTGAATGTAAGTACCTACAATGATAGGGGACTATACCCAAGATAAGCCTCCGGAGAAACGGAGCTTCCCAAATGCTGAACTGTGACCCTATGAGCGCGGATCAACAATTGATGTACCTCTACCTGCGGCATGACGCGGCCCGAAGGAGTCAAGACAACGGTACCAAGTATGTAAGCGAAAATACGTAAATGAAATCATAGTAGTCTATATAAAGCGGGAGACATATATGATAACCAAACTACGATTCACAATAAATAGCGATCATGTCAAGTCGTGGACTCACGCCTCAAAGTCATCACTCAAATATAACTATGGGTCTCACGCCACAACATCAATCATGCGTGGAATACCTTCCGGCTGGCGATCTATGATATAAAAGCACCAAGAATACACATGAACACCGTGTCCCACTGTGTCATACTAAACCGTGGGGTAAGTCATAAATCGTATCACGCAGTGCATCTGAACCGCCACATGATCGGCGGCTTTCGCCCACGAGATCAAATGTGCGGCGTCTAGTCTGGAACTTCCCGCACTCGCATAGGCCACTCACATAGGCGCGTGAGGTATTCCCGCATCGGTAGCTACTCCGGCATCGCCCCGGACTCGCGATCCGCATGGCCACGTAGACCGCGTGACCATATAGGCGCGCACTAACACGGAACTCGTAGCTCGCATAGGTCCCTGGACCCGCATGAGGTATTCTCGAATCATAGTCCTGCATCGCTCGAGCTATACCCGCGTCGGAGGCGCCTTAACCCGGTATCATGTCGAGGTGAGTGGTACAATACTATCATAACGAACTGCGTTAAACAAAATAAGCACAATCAAGGGAAACCCCTTTACACAAACATCACAAGATACTAACACACGTAGCATCCTAACATGTTTACTTATCAAAGCAACGAGAAAGTATTACAAGGCTATCACAAACCAACACAATCAAGTTATTCACACAAGGTACTTTCTACTTTAGGTTAAAAAGTTCGGGTTTTTATCCCCAAAGTACTTCATACATTAACTCTTTAAAAGATCCGTTTCTTTCACAAAGTCACACAATACCCGTAGTATAAAAATGGAGTGACTATCTTTTTAAGTAAACCAAAACACTTCCCTTTGTAAAATCAAGTAACAACATTATTATTCAAACGTTCAAGTTTGCCTAATTTCAAATGCTCAAGTTTCTCATTTTCGAAAGGTTTCGTAGTTCATAGTTTTAATCACTTAATAATATAATTCTCCTTTCAAACAATTTGAGAAACATATGCCTTATGTGTGAGTAGGTTATTCTTGTTTATAACAATCTTTTTAAAGCAGCCATGATCTAGGAAATGTAATATCATTTTGTCTCATCTTAGCTTCTATGCAGATGGAGGTTTCTACTGGTCTTCATAATACTTTATTAGTCAATACATTTCCCTTTATTAGCGCTGCTGTGGTTTGTTCGATACTTATTCTCATTTCCGAAATCAGTAAAACATTATTCCTTTACAAACCAAGTACTCATTACTCACGAATGAGGTTTCACACTTTTTAACAAAATTCATATTAATTCAATTAAGTCAAGTCTCTTAACTTTTAAAAATCAATAACCCATTCTTTTTATCTCTCTTAAGTCGTTATACCTAACTTCCCATAAAGCTAGTATAACTCTTAAGCTTTTAAAACCAAGTATTACTCGTCTTTCAAAAAGGTTTCTTAATTCTTTTGAAATACTTCAAGATTCTTATTATTAAAACTCAAGTCAAAATACATCGGAGTAAAACCACGTTCAGTTAACACGCGTACATCTACCGTACTATATATATATTCTTTTAAAATATCATGTTCAATAGGATAGGAAGAATCACATACCTCGCGACGATTATCGACTAATAGCAAAATGCTCCACCGCTATAACCCGGCTAGCCTTGTCCACCTTTCAAGTAGAACACGCTACTCGCAGTACTTCAACCTATAATGGTTATACAAGTCTATCAATGTCTAGACTACTCTGTAGAATATTCTAAGCAGAGGGTTCACTATTCTACGGAAAATCGGGCAGCACTTCCCTACCCGTTAAACTACACAAGTCTACTGTAAATACAGTCCTATGTAAGTACAGTTCAAACTTCTTTAATACAATAGGGGGACAAGATATTTACCTCGATAAGCCCAAAATTATCCAAGATTTAATGTCGATCCTGAGCAACGTTTAGCTCCTAATCTGGGCGCTCCAACCCGCTCCAAACTACCCTTAGAAGTTCTACGCAACTTCTTCTTAATACTTCAACCGGCTATGAAGATTTTCCTTAGGGTTTCGTTTTTGTGACTGAAGGAAATTATAATAGTATTTCTGGGCTTTTAGTATAGGGGTAACCTTGGAATACTACAAGGTATTTGGGCCAAGGTATTTTGGAATAGTAACAATACTTGGAGAATACTTTTCTACCAAGGGGGGGTGTATTTTACGAGAACAACTCTCAAGAGGGGGGGGGGGTACTTTCGGCTAGCACCACAAAGGAAGGGGGGAGTACTTCTCGGCCAAAAGGCCTCACAAAGGGGGAGGGGTGCTCTTTGGACGAGAGCAACAAGAAGAAGGGGGGAGGATTTTCAAGACTTGGAAAAGTGTGGAGTGGATGAAGAAGTCTTCAACAAAGAGGGGTATTTATAGGGAAACCAATGGACAAGATCAAGACAAGTGGTGGGCAAGTGGAGGGTAAGGATTTGCCCAAGTGCCCCCTAGCCATCTACTCCTCAATTCACTCCAAATATTGACCCATGGTTTAGGCCACAAAACATGGCACAAAATGTGCACCCAATCGGCCACCACAACCGTCCACTTGAGGGTGACAAGTGTCGCCCTCTCGTTGGTCCAAAATATTTCATCTCTTGGAAAAATCCACAAAATAATAAATGACATAGCCGTAATTTTCCCTACGCAAGTTCCGGAAAACGTTTCGTCGAAAAACAATTCTTTTCGGGGGTTGTGAACAAAAATTTTGCCCCTTGCCTACTTTAAGGCTCAAACTTTTGTACGTACGTCCTCACGTACATACTCTGGAAATACGGGGTATAACAAAGGGTGCCCATGTAGGGCACTAGTCGCAGGCCCGGGGTCGGATTGTGACAGGAAATGTAAAGGTCAGACGAATGAGCACTCGGTTGATGGGAGATCTAATAATGACAAGACAAGAAAACTTGACAAGTCATCGGATCTTGCAACATCATGAATTGGATTTAAACATACGAAGCATCAGTTCCATAACCTATGCAGTTGTATGTTATACCCCGTATTTCCAGAGTATGTACGTGAGGACGTACGTACAAAAGTTTAGCCTTAGTTAGGCACTTTGGACGAAATGTTTGTGCACAACTCACTTAAAGAATCATTTTTCGACGAAACGTTTTACTAAACTCGCGTAGGGTAAATTCCGGCTATGTCATTTATAATTTTTGCGGATTTTTCCGAGAGATGAAATATTTTGGACCAACGGGAGGGTGACACTTGTCACCCTCATTGGACGGCAACTTGAGGCTTGGATTGGCACGTTTTTTGTGCCTTTGCACAAGTCAAGGAGTTGGTAGGATATTTGTGTAGTAGATGGATAAGTACACTTGGGTGAATCTCCACCCTACACTTGCCTTGAACTTGGCTTCATCTTGGCCATTGGTTGGCCATTTCTTGACCTATAAATACCCCTCTTAAGATGAAGAGTTCTTCATCCACAAATCAATTTCCAAGTCTTAAAAAATCCCTCCCCTCTCTTGTAGTGTTTTCGTCCAAACACTCCCCCTCCCCCCTTGTGAAGGCCCTTGGCCGAAACACCCCCCCTCTAGCCTAGTAGTCCTAGCCGAAACCTACCCCCCCTCCCTTGGTAGAAAGTTGTCTTCCAAGTATAGTCACTATTCCAAAATACCCTAGCCCAAATCCCTTATAGTATTTTAGTAGAAGTTGTGTAGAACTTCTAAGGGTTTCTTGAGCTATCTGAGCGCATACAAATTAGAGCTAAAACTTGCTCAGGAGCGACTTTTAACTTGGATAATTTTGGGCTTATCGAGGTAAATACTCTTGTCCTTCTATTGTAATTGGATATTACATATAAGAATAGTTAAGACTTGAGTATAAGATATGAAATAATATTAAAGAATAGAATTGAATCATTATCACAAGAAGGGTATAAAAGAAGAATAATTGAATCAGATTTACATAAGATCGTTTTCACAGAGACTTGAGTAGCTTGGGTAGGGAAGTCTTCGCCCAATTTTCCGTAGAATAGAGAACCCTCTACTTAGAATCGTTTACGTAATAGTCTAGACGTTGATAGACGTGTCGACTATTATAGGTTGATTCTCTCATACACATATTCGACTTGGCGGTGGTTTTCCAGAAGGTATGTGATTCTTCCTATACTCTTGAGCATGATATTTTAAATATATATATAGTACGAGACGACGTGTGTTAATCGAATAATAATTACGGCAATGTCTTTTGACTTAAGCACGAATAATAACTACTAATGTCTTTTGACTTAAGCCTGAATAATAAAGATCTTGAAGCATTTCAAAAGAATACTGAATCATTTTTAACAGAACAGAAACAGTTGGTTTCTAAACAAAAGCTTAAGAGTTATACTAGCTTTATGAGAAGTTATGTATAACAACTTAAGAAAGATAAAAAGAATCGCATTTATTTGCTTATAAAAACCTTGTATTGATTTCAAGTAGCGTAGTAAGATTGATTGATAAAAAGACATATTATGATGCTACGTGTGTTAGTGTCTTGTGATGTTGTGAAAGGGGGTCATTCTTGTTGTGCTTACGTTGCTAAACGGTAAGTCGATTGTATCATATTATATCACCTACCCTCGACTTGTTATACCGAGGGCTTGCCACCCTTGATGCGGTCTATACGCCTACGCGGTTCGTGAGACTATGCAGAGTCGCGGAGTTCCGTGATTGATCATTCCGGTGTTTTAGCCCGACGGGGATGCCATGCGGCGCGTGTGACTATGCGGTCTATTGAGACTATGCGATCTGCGGAGTCGCGAGGGTACCGGGGTTAGCTACCCCGACGCGAGGGAAACCTCACGCGGTCCGTGTGTGATCTATGCGATCGCGGAAGTCCAGGACTAGGCACGCATAATGATACTATGGGCGATTGACCTTGCTTCGATCATTCGCGCCTAGGAATGACCGTACATTATATCTATTATTGTTCTTGTTTGTGATATGACACTATGTGCAATTGAACCGATTGTATTTGCAAATGGTTTTAAATACTTTGATTTCATTTAAGTACTTTACGCTTTCACATACTTAGTACCGTTGTTATCGACCTCCTTCGGTCTGCTCATGCCGCAGGTAAGGGCAAGCAGTGCTAGATCCACATCCTTAGGATCTCTTTGCTTTGGTGTCGTGAGCTCCATCTTCTCGGAGGCTCGACTTTTGGGTATGATCTCCCGTTGTTGTATATAGTTTTGTACATTCAGTGGTATGGCGGGCCCCGTCCCGCCATAGTTGTTTATCTTCTTAGAGGTGCAGAGTCCTATTGTACACCGGGATGTAATCGCAAAACTATGTTTATATATATATGCCGAGAGGCGACATTTTCTCACATAAAATCGTGTCTCATTTTACAATCGTTTCATGTCTTGTTTTTATATTCCGCGACACTCGATGTATGACTACTTGGGTGCCCGGGAAGGCACTACCATGGGCCCCGAACGGGTCGTGACAAAAGTGGTATCGTGAGCGATTAATCTCGGAAAGTGTCTACGCATCAGATCTAGTAGTTCGATTATCGTGTTGTGCACCACACCAATAATCGTGAGGCTATAGGATATTTAGGATTGGTTTCATTCTTCTCACTGAGATCGTGCCTTAGAGCCGTGTTATAAGTTGGACCTCTAACGTATTCCTTTCTCGTACGATTATGCCTCCACGTAGGCAACCCGCCCGAGGCAAGGCAAATGAGGAGCCGCTAGTAGACACCGAGAGTTACGAGGGCTCGTGCCCGCCTATACCCGAGACGGCGAGTTCCATGACGCCACGCCCCAAAGCAGAGCACGCACTCGCACCTCCCGCCCCACACCGGGCGAGGAGTTAGGGTACAAGGAGATGGCGCCATCGCCAGATCGTGGCGACATGAGGATAGCCGGACGCAGAGCCAGCCCACCCCGCAGTACCCGTGGTTTACCCGAGGCGTATAGTTTGAGGCTACGAGATTTCCGAGTCAGAGCCCGCCAGAGTTTTACGGTCGAGGCCGGAGGATGATCCGCAGGAGTTCATCCGTCGATTCAGAGGATTATGAGGTGATCAGGCGTCGGAGACCGAGTCCGTGATTCGGTTCGCATCGGCCGCGTGATACCGCGATCGATTGGTTTGATTCGTGGGAGTTATCCCGGAGAACACGCGTCCCGCCTACTTGGGATGAGTTCTCGAGGCTTTTCTCACTCACTTCTTGCCTCCGGATGAGGAGGGCACGCCGGCCAGATTTTTGACGCCGAGACAGAGGACGCACGGTTAAGAGTACAACGTTGAGTTTGATTCGTTGGCTCGATATGTCCCTGCATTGTAGCAGATATGGAGGACCGGTGCATCGCCACGCCACCGGGCTAGATGATTATATGGCCGAAGTCTTGCGCGGTGTGGCTCTTCACCAGCATGAATATTACCCGCACGCAGCTCATACACCGGGATGCGAGCGTAAAGACCGCCGGTCGATGATATCAGCATCGAAGAAGGCGCCAAGACGACCGGATTTTTGGTAGTTCTCGGGAGGACGGCCTCGCAGACGCCTAGGTTTGCACCACACCACTCGAGCACTCATACATCGCTGCATACCAGAGCATTCGGGGCGTGTCGGGCCCCGTGACTTGGACTTCCAGTGGTAGCAAGGGTGCTAACCGATCGAGGTCCGCTCGGTGTCCGTTATGGTAGATTCCATTCGTGGAGCCGTAGTACTACTCCGGAGCTTGCTATACTTGGCCGCAGGTCATTTGCGAGGCCTGTCCGACCGGGGCAGCGGTGGTAGGGCTCACCTACGTGGTCCGCGTCGGTTCATCATCTCCTACAGCTTACTCGCCCGAGGCGTGGTACTCGTGGGCCAGCAGGTCGCGCAGAGGTTGTGGCGTGGTCCCGATTCTAGCGGTCCTCGAATCGCATTTATGCCTTGTCCACAAGGGCAGACTGAGGCCTCACCGATGTCGCCAGTACCTTATCGCCTCCGACATGATGTGTATGCCTTGATAGATCCGGTTCTACTCGTCCCATATATCTCCCCTTGTTGCTAGTAGGATAGGGATAGAGCACGAGTCCATAGACCCTTTCGAGGTAGCTACGCCATGGGTGATTCATGGTAGCTCGGCGGGTATATAGAGCTTGTCGGTGACTTTATGCGATCGCCGACCCTAGCCGACTTGATAGAGTTGGACATGACTGATTTCGACGTGATCATGGGTATGGATTGGTTAGCTTCCTGCTATGCCAATGTAGACTGCAGAGAGAGAGTGGTACTCTATTTTCCCGGGAGACGGTTGTTGAGGAGGAACATCAGACGCCGGCGGTAGGTTTATTTCTTACCTCGGCTAGGAAGATGGTGCGAGCGGGTATATCTACCATCTCGTTCGTGTTTGATCGAGGTCGCAGCGGTGCGATTTTCACCGGCCCAGAGTCGAGAGTTCCCGCACGTATTTCCGCACGACTTCCGTATCCTCACGAGAGAGATAGAGTTTTGTATTGATGTTGCGGACACTGGCCTATTTCCATTCCGCTATACGAATGACACCGCCGAGTTGAGAGTTAAAGGACCACCGAGAGATTTCTCGGAGAAGGGCTTCATCGACCTAGTGTTTCTCCCCGGGAGCGCCAGATTGTTCGTGAAGAAGAAGGGCGACGCTACGCATATGTGTTGATTACGGTGAACAAGGTGACCATTAAGAACAGATACCCCCTTCCCAGGATTGATGATTTGTTCGACCAGCTGCAGGGTGCGAGATATTTCTCCAAGATTGATCTGCGATCGGGCTATCATCAGGTACGAGTCAGAGAGGTGGATTTCCCTAGATCGCATTCGGACCCAGACGGCATTATGAGTTCGTGGTCATGTCTTTGGTTGACCAATGCTCGCGGTATTCATGGATTTGATGAACCGAGTGTTCAAACCATTTTGGACACGTTTGTGATAGTGTTCATCGATGATATCTTGGTTTATTCTCGCCGCAGGCGAGTACGCGAGCATTTGGCGATCAGGCCGACAGTTCTCCAGGACCAGCAGTTATACGCCAAGTTTTCCAAATGTGAGTTTTGGTTAGTGTTACACCCCGTAAGTCCAGGACATGTATAAGAGAATGTACGTAAGGAAACAAGACTTGGAAATTAGTACGAAAGGAAGAATTGTTTTTCCGACGGAAAATCTTCCGAATGTCGGAAAGGAAAAATGTTCGTTGTTCAGAATTGGATTCTCAAAATACATTATTTGAAGAGTATGGGACTTAGTAATATTATGGAAATTTATTTTTACGGATTTGGTCACGTGGGGCCCACCCGAGGAATTTTACGTTTTGTGGGGCCCACGAGGGTTACGGAATTTTATGGAAATGAGAGGGCGACACGTGGCACCCCCACATGCCTTGGTCGAAATTTATGCAAGGGTATAATGGTCATTGACCATCTTGGAAGATAAGTCTTGCAAGCTTGATTTTGTTGACAAGTCAACTTGCCACATAAGCTTGATCCATGTGATTTTAATCCTAGCCTCACATTTGTTTAAGTCTAAGCCATCCATTGTGTTATATATACTAACCTAGTGCAAGACTAAGTCTCCAACACTTAGAAAAAATTTGAGAACCTTAAGCTAGCATGAAGAGGCTCTCGGCTTTAGTGCATTATCCACACAAAATTTTTGTAGTTTTGATCCATTGTTCACAAGACTTTAACCCAATGTCCCCAAGGGTATTGTAAGGTTATCTCAATAGAAAGATTTCGGAAAAAACGCATTTTTACGTTAGTCGCAAGGCGGAAACTAAGGGAGTTCTTCAACTTTGAAGTTGGAACTTGAATATGGGTTCTTCATAGGCCTCTAAGGAGTGCTTGGAGCGGATTGGAACCTAAGGAAAGGAGCTAAGAATTGCTAAGGCGCGACTTTGAAATCTTGGAAATTTTAAGGGCTTGGAAAGGTATAAATTTTTGTCGTTTTAGTAGTTAAGACTTACTTATTGTTGTAGCTATGGATTTTAGCAAGCATGTGTTATATAGTATGAAGTTTGATATGTTTATTGACAATTGGAACCCTAATCCGAAAACTAGCATGTTAGCCTTAAGACTACAATTCAAGTTGATTATTCGTTTGAATCGTCGCATGTCACTTACTTAAGGATTATGGTTGTTATAATCAAATACGACTTGATATCATGTTATGCTACCAATTTGGATTGAAATGGAAATTCGATAAGAATTGGTAAGGTTGAACTCAAGGTGGCCGAATTTGGACTTTTAGTTTGTTTTTCATTTGTTTTGGACTACTTTCTAAATTGTGAGCCAATTGGGGCTGTTTAGTTTTTATTTGTATTGGAGTACCTTATAGAAATTGTGAGCCAATTGGGGCTGTTTGGTTATTGTATTCGGCCTTGAAAAAGGTGGCAAAGTGAGTAGAAACAAAGGAGGTGCTGTCCGATTTTCCGTAGAATTTAGTGACTTAGCACCTAAAATATTCTACGTTAGAAGTGAAAGGTTAATGGACATATTGTGACCATTATAGGTTGAAGTACTAAGTATAGCGTATCCTACTTGGAGAGTGGAATAGCTATCAAGGTTGGAGTACTTTGGAGCATTTTGCTATTTGTCGACAATCGTCGCGAGGTATGTGAACCTCTTCCTTCCTTTGGCATGATTCTATGTATGGAATATACCGGTGGTATCATTTCATGTTTCCTGTTACTCTTAGAAGTTAAGAGGTAGTTGTGTGATCTACTCTATGTAGAACTTTTCCTATCTTTGAGCATGACTAGTTGCACGTATGTAGTACGCAGACGTCAACACCTTGATATCCTTTACTAGTTTGTGAATAGCCAAGTCGGGTGAGTTGGGAGATTAACTCACTTCTTTGAAAGTATAAAGGATGTCTTAAGTGTTATTAAAGTTAAGGGACTTGAAGAGTTTTAAAGTATGTGATACTTGTTCCGCTTTAAACGTATAAGTCCCTTGGATAGGAAATTGTTTTGGGCTAAGGTATAAAGTGAATATAACGGCTTTATGGGAAGTTAGTTATATTTGCTTTATGGAAAGATAAGTGATTTGATTTTAGTGAAAAGGCCACTTGTTTTAAGGCATTAATTGCCTAAGGTTTTATAATAAAAGGAGTCACTTGTTTTCTAAGGGTTAAGAGACTATTTGTATTTTTGAAAGTTATGAGAATTTATTTGAAAGTATTTAATACTTGGTTTCAAAAGTAGAAGTCTCTTGTTATAAAATGAACGTGTTGGTCTAAACCATAAAGGGTTATAACGGCTTTATGGGAAGTCGGTTATAACGGCTTTATGGAAGGTTAAGAGAATGGTTTTCTAATAGAGTAAGCAAAGAAATAACTTGTGTTAAGGAAGGGCAAATTGTTTTAAAGGTACCAATTGCTTAAGGTTTTAAATAAGGAAGTCACTTGATTTAGAAGCCGTAAATTGTATTTTCTAAAAAGGTATTGTGACTTGTCTTGAAAGGTGAATAGGACTTGATACTACGGTTGTTAGTATCGGGAAGTTTTATTTGGAAAGGGTCTTTGAAAAGAATGCACGACGTAGTACTTTGGCCCGCTTAATTGAGAATAATTCTATGTGATGCCTTGATTAGTACTTTGGCTTGTTAAATGAGAATTATTCTATTTGTGCCCGATAAGTACTTTGGCTTGTTAAATGAGAATTATTCTATTTGTGCCCGATAAGTACTTTGGCTTGTTAAATGAGAATTATTCTATTTTTGCCCGATAAGTACTTTGGCTTGTTAAATGAGAATTATTCTATTTGTGCCCCGATAAGTACTTTGGCTTGTTAAATGAGAATTATTCTATTTGTGCCCTGATAAGTACTTTGGCTTGTTAAATGAGAATTATTCTATTTGTGCCCTGATAAGTACTTTGGCTTGTTAATTGAGAATTAGCCTATGTGTGCTGGTGATAGCCTTTGAGTGCAAGTATTATGTTTTATTACGATGCCGCGACTCTCGGTTGGAGGGCCGGCTGTCTTGTTATAAGTTACTTGGACGTACCGACAGTGATGTGGGATTCCACTGCATGCTTAGTTATTTGTAGCACTTGGGTTAAATTCCCGGATTTTATAAAAGACATGGTAGTGCTTATGTCTTGTTTGATGGTCGGTCGAGATAGGGTAAGAGTATAAATGAGGGGCAAGCCCCAAGACGTTATACCACCTTCTCCAGGGTAAGAGTATAAGTGAGGGGTAAACCCCCAAGACGCTGTACCACCTGCTTTATGTGTTGTTTGACGACCGGTCGAGATAGGGTAAGAGTATAAATGAGGGGCAAGCCCCAAGACGTTATACCACCTTCTCCAGGGTAAGAGTATAAGTGAGGGGTAGACCCCCAAGATGCTATACCACCTGCTTTACCACCTTCTCCAGGGTAAGAGTATAAGTGAGTGGACCCCAAGACGCTATACCACCGGTGGGACTTGGTGTTCATGTATGCCTATTGGTGTATTATTATACCCTGGACTGTCGGCAGTGATGTGGGATTCCACGGGCAGGATATATATATGTATTGTGTATGTGTACGCCGACAGTGAGGTGGGATGCCACGGGCGCGTCACATGGTTATATTTTACACTAATAGCTGTCGACAGTGATGGGGGATTCCACGGGCATGCTTTGATATTAGTGTGACTTGATCGCGTCCCAGATTGGGCCGGGTAGTATATGTGTCCCTCCGTAGTGGGCCGGACTATGTTATGAAAGATAAGTAAGTTATATGGTAATGAACTTAATGATTCTTTTTCTAATAATGTACGTAAGAATGTGACTATAACTTTTATTGGGAATGGAAAGGATAATAAGGTACGATTAAGTTCATAAGTGGTAATGACACGGCAGGATCTGGTATGTATTTTTATACTTGTTCTTGTCATTCTTTTGTACAGTTATGATTTGTTTACTGTACGTTATATTCTGTTCCATATTCGTACTGTTGTTATCGACTTCTTCGGGCCGCGTTCATGCCCGCAGTTTAGGTACACAGCAGTGGATCCGCGAGCTTAGGATCCCGCTCAAAGAAGTTGAATGGCTCCAGTGTTCGGAGTTGTCACGGTTATGTTCATTCAGTGGTATGGCGGGCCCCGCCCCGCCACGATGGTTGTTAAAACTCTTAGGTGCGTAGTCACATATTGTGGGTCGCTTTGTAAAAGAAAGGAGGCAATCGCCGGTTGTTTTTATATATGTTCGTGGTAGCCCTATCGCTAACTCGTTGTTTTACTTACGATGTTATAATGTTAAGTTTCGTGTATGTTCCGCTGATTTTCTCTGATGTTTACCTGTAAGGGTGCCCAGGTAGGGCACCAGTCGCGGTCCCGGGGTCGGTTCGTGACAAAAGTGGTATCAGCGCAGTTAGTCCTCGGAAAGTGTCTACAGACCGTGTCTAGTAGAGTCTTGATTATCGGTGTGTTGTGCACCACATCTATAATCAGGAGGCTGCAGGACATTTAGAGTTGGTTTCCATTCTTCTCACTCTGAGATCGTGCGATAGAGCTGTATTGTTAGGGTCGTCCCTCCCTAACAAGTTATGTTGATTGCAGCTACGAGAAAGGCAGCAGTGACCCAGGAAGGACTATGTGGATTGCGTATCCAGGTTGGTAATGATTTTAGTATAGTTGGTATTGTGACATACATCTATACGGAGTTATGTATGAGGGTCAGACGCGTGTTGCCTAGAATGATGTTAGATTTCCAGGAATTGGTAAAGACTAACTAGATACCGTGAAGGTATGGAATAGTTAATGAATTCACGCCAAGATCTTATGTTTTATTTGAGATGATTGGGAAAGGATGAGCTGTCTGATAGGGTAGTGAACCCTTAAGAAGCCATGTTAAGGAACCTAGCGGAATGTCATGTTAATAGATTAAGCTGCGTAGTAGGCTTAAGAAAATTGTACGGATGAGGTCCGTATAGAGTAAGTAATGGTTGTGGTGATCGAGACAACATGGCTTTGGTTTTATGAGAAGTTTTTGTACCCGTTTACGGGGGGGACTGATAAGGTAGGCTTGGTGCATGGAAATTGCGAGCCTAAGAATATTGATTACTGCCGAGACCTTAGGTATATAAGGCTTTCTCTGGCAATAAGATTTTAAGTCAGACCTAGGATAAGAGTTAAGTGCGCGACTGAGTCGGGTTAAGGACTCACTGGTCTCCCATGGCCCGGAAATGGAGTGGGATCAGTTGGTAGTAGTTCCGCTATGTGACGGTCACGGGCGCAAGGCCCAAGTCTAGTTGATCATTATACGAGTTCGTGGACGTTGCTCCACGAAACTAGGTCGTAAGGACCGGTAAGAGCCTTAACGGAATGTAAGTAACTATATGGCCAAGTTTGGATAGTAACTCCAAGGATTGGAGAATAGAAACAATATTTGAGATTTTGTACGTGTACTAGATAAGTTTGAAAGTACGGTGCGTATGACAAGTAAGGAAAGAAATGAACCTCAAGGAATCCTGTTTGGGGAAGATCAGAACCTTCGAGTATTGTGAGCAGGGACCACGGACGGAAGGTCCATTGTTATGTTTACGTATGTTGTGGTTGCCATGTGTGGCATCGTTGGTCTTGTGCAGTTTTGATTGATAGGCATGGTATAGATATTGTGCCGAAGTGTGTATAGCTTGGCAACCGACTAAGAATATTCGGGGACGAATGTTTCTAAGGGGGGAAGAATGTTACACCCCGTAAGTCCAGGACATGTATAAGAGAATGTACGTAAGGACACAAGACTGGGACATTAGTACGAAAGGAAGAATTGGTCTTCCGACGGAACATCATCCGAAAGTCGGAAAGGAAAAATGTTCGTTGTTCGTAATGGATTCTCAAAATACATTATTTGAAGAGTATGGGACTTAGTAATATTATGGAAATTTATTTTTACGATTTGGTCACGTGGGCCCACCCGAGAATTTTACATTTTGTGGGCCCACGAGGTTACTGAATTTTATGGATAAATGAGAGGGCGACACGTGGCACCCCCACATGCCTTGGTCGAAATTTATGCAAGGGTATAATGGTCATTGACCATCTTGGAAGATAAGTCTTGCAAGCTTGATTTTGTTGACAAGTCAACTTGCCACATAAGCTTGATCCATGTGATTTTAATCCTAGCCTCACATTTGTTTAAGTCTAAGCCATCCATTGTGTTATATATACTAACCTAGTGCAAGACTAAGTCTCCAACACTTAGAAAAAATTTGAGAACCTTAAGCTAGCATGAAGAGGCTCTCGGCTTTAGTGCATTATCCACACAAAATTTTTGTAGTTTTGATCCATTGTTCACAAGACTTTAACCCAATGTCCCCAAGGGTATTGTAAGGTTATCTCAATAGAAAGATTTCGGAAAAAACGCATTTTTACGTTAGTCGCAAGGCGGAAACTAAGGGAGTTCTTCAACTTTGAAGTTGGAACTTGAATATGGGTTCTTCATAGGCCTCTACGAGTGCTTGGAGCGGATTGGAACCTAAGGAAAGGAGCTAAGAATTGCTAAGGCGCGACTTTGAAATCTTGGAAATTTTAAGGGCTTGGAAAGGTATAAATTTTTGTCGCTTTAGTAGTTAAGACTTACTTATCATTGTAGCTATGGATTTTAGCAAGCATGTGTTATATAGTATGAAGTTTGATATGTTTATTGACAATTGGAACCCTAATCCAAAACTAGCATGTTAGCCTTAAGACTACAATTCAAGTTGATTATTCGTTTGAATCGTCGCATGTCACTTACTTAAGGATTATGGTTGTTATAATCAAATACGACTTGATATCATGTTATGCTACCAATTTGGATTGAAATGGAAATTGGATAAGAATTGGTAAGGTTGAACTCAAGGTGGCCGAATTTGGACTTTTAGTTTGTTTTTCATTTGTTTTGGACTACTTTCTAAATTGTGAGCCAATTGGGGCTGTTTAGTTTTTATTTGTATTGGAGTACCTTATAGAAATTGTGAGCCAATTGGGACTGTTTGGTTATTGTATTCGGCCTTGAAAAAGGTGGCAAAGTGAGTAGAAACAAAGGAGGTGTTGTCCGATTTTCCGTAGAATTTAGTGACTTAGCACCTAAAATATTCTACGTTAGAAGTGAAAGGTTAATGGACATATTGTGACCATTATAGGTTGAAGTACTAAGTATAGCGATCATACTTGGAGAGTGGAATAGCTATCAAGGTTGGAGTACTTTGGAGCATTTTGCTATTTGTCGACAATCGTCGCGAGGTATGTGAACCTCTTCCTTCCTTTGGCATGATTCTATGTATGGAATATACCGGTGGTATAATTTCATGTTTCGTTACTCTTAGAAGTTAAGAGGTAGTTGTGTGATCTACTCTATGTAGAACTTTTCCTATCTTTGAGCATGACTAGTTGCACGATGTAGTACTGCAGACGACAACACCTTGATATCCTTTACTAGTTTGTGAATAGCCAAGTCGGTGAGTTGAGATTAACTCACTTCTTTGAAAATATAAAGGATGTCTTAAGTGTTATTAAAGTTAAGGACTTGAAGAGTTTTAAAGTATGTGATACTTGTTCCGCTTTAAACGTATAAGTCCTCGGATAGGAAATTGTTTTGGGCTAAGGTATAAAGTGAATATAACGCTTTATGGGAAGTTAGTTATATTTGCTTTATGGAAAGATAAGTGATTTGATTTTAGTGAAAAGGCCACTTGTTTTAAGGCATTAATTGCCTAAGGTTTTATAATAAAAGGAGTCACTTGTTTTCTAAGGGTTAAGAGACTATTTGTATTTTTGAAAGTTATGAGAATTTATTTGAAAGTATTTAATACTTGGTTTCAAAAAGTAAGTCTCTTGGTTATAAAATGAACGTGTTGGTCTAAACTATAAAGGGTTATAACGCTTTATGGGAAGTCGGTTATAACGGATTTATGGAAGGTTAAGAGAATGGTTTTCTCTAATAGAGTAAGCAAAGAAATAACTTGTGTTAAGGAAGGGCAAATTGTTTTAAAGGTACCAATTGCTTAAGGTTTTAAATAAGGAAGTCACTTGATTTAGAATACGTTAATTGTATTTTCTAAAAAGGTATTGTGACTTGTCTTGAAAGGTGAATAGGACTTGATACTACGGTTGTTAGTATCGGGGAAGTTTTATTTGGAAATGGGTCTTTTGAAAAGAATGTACGTACGTAGTACTTTGGCCTGTTTAATTGAGAATAATTCTATGTGATGCCTTGATTAGTACTTTGGCTTGTTAAATGAGAATTATTCTATTTGTGCCCCGATAAGTACTTTGGCTTGTTAAATGAGAATTATTCTATTTGTGCCCCGATAAGTACTTTGGCTTGTTAAATGAGAATTATTCTATTTTTGCCCCGATAAGTACTTTGGCTTGTTAAATGAGAATTATTCTATTTGTGCCCCGATAAGTACTTTGGCTTGTTAAATGAGAATTATTCTATTTGTGCCCCGATAAGTACTTTGGCTTGTTAAATGAGAATTATTCTATTTGTGCCCTGATAGTACTTTGGCTTGTTAATTTGAGAATTAGCCTATGTGTGCTGGTGATAGCCTTTGAGTGCAAGTATTATGTTTTATTACGATGCCGCGACTCTACGTGGAGGCCTACTGTCTTGTTATAAGTTACTTGGACGCATCGACGGTGATGTGGGATTCCACGGCATGCTTAGTTATTTGTAGCACTTGGGTTAAATTCCCGGATTTTATAAAAGACATGGTAGTGCTTATGTCTTGTTTGATGGTCGGTCGAGATAGGGTAAGAGTATAAATGAGGGGCAAACCCCAAGACGTTATACCACCTTCTCCAGGGTAAGAGTATAAGTGAGGGGTAAACCCCCAAGACGCTGTACCACCTGCTTTATGTGTTGTTTGACGACCGGTCGAGATAGGGTAAGAGTATAAATGAGGGGCAAGCCCCAAGACGTTATACCACCTTCTCCGTGGTAAGAGTATAAGTGAGGTAGACCCCAAGATGCTATACCACCCGCTTACCACCTTCTCCGGGTAAGAGTATAAGTGAGGGTAGACCCTCAAGACGCTATACCACCGGTGGGACTTGGTGTTCATGTATGCTATTGGTGTATTATTATACCGGATCGCGGCAGTGATGTGGGATTCCACGCGGGATATATATATATGTATTGTGTATGTGTACGCCGACAGTGATGTGCGATGCCACGGGCGCGTCACATGGTGATATTTTACACTAATAGTCATCGCGGTGATGGGGATTCCACGCATGCTTTGATATTAGTGATTTGATCGCGTCCCGATCGGGTCGTAGTATATGTGTCCCTCCGTAGTGGGCGGACTATGTTATGAAAGATAAGTAAGTTATATGGTAATGAACTTAATGATTCTTTTTCTAATAATGCACGTAAGAATGTGACTATAACTTTTATTGGGAATGGAAAGGATAATAAGGTACGATTAAGTTCATGTGGTAATGACACGCATGATCCGTATGTATTTTTATACTTGTTCTTGTCATTCTTTGTACGCTTATGATTTGTTTATCAGACGTTATATTCTGCTCCATATTCGTACTGTTGCATCGACTTTCTTCGGGGCTGCGTTCATGCCCGCAGTTTAGGTACACGATTGGATCCGCGAGCTTAGGATCCCTTCAGCAAGTTGAATGGCTCCAGTGTTCGGAGTTGTCACGGTTATGTTCATTCGTGGTACGGGGCCCCGCCCCGCCACGATGGTTGTTAAAACTCTTAGAGGTCCGTAGTCACATATTGTGGGTCGGTTTGTAAAAGAAAGGAGGCAAATCGCTTGGTTGTTTTTATATATGTTCGTGAAGGTAGCCCATCGGCTAACTCGTTGTTTTACTTACGATGTTTTATTTTTAAGTTTCGTATGTTCCGCTGATTTTCTCGATGTTTACTGTAAGGGTGCCTGTGTAGGGCACCGCGATCCCCGGTCGGTTCGTGATGCTTAGGTTCTGGTGGCTTTTCTTGGGCATATTGTCGGGTCGATGGTATTGGTGGATACGGCCAAGATCGAGGCGACAGACTTGGCCTCGACCTACTACTCCGGCAGAGGTTCGCAGCTCGGGCCTTGCAGTTATTATCGGTTCAGAGAGAAGTTTGCTTCTATCTCGCCCCATTGACTAGGCCGACTCGTAGGCGCTAAGTTTGATGAACTGACGCGTGTGCAGGTTTCCATTGTTGAAAGAGAGATCGACGACCGCCTGCTTTACTCTTCCGCAGGTCCAGACGGCTATGTCGTGTATTGTGATGCGTCAGGCATCGGGTTGGGATGTGTGTTGATGCAGCAGGGCAAAGTTATAGCGCACGATCCCGACTTAAGAAGCATGAGAGAACTACCCCACCCATGATTTGAGTCGCGGTGATTCACGCCAAGATCTGAGGCACTATTTGTATGGGGTTCATGTGGATATTTATACTGCACCACAAGAGCCTCCGATATTGTTATACCGTATTTCCAGAGTATGTACGTGGGGACGACGTGAAAAATTTGAACTTGTGATTTAGGCTTGGCGAATTCTTTTGTTCACAACACCCGATTAGAGTCGTTTTTCGACTAAACGTTTCCACGACTTTCGTAGGGAATTTCCGCTATGTCATTTTTAATTTTATGCGGAATTTTACGAGAGACGAAACATTTTGGAACAACAAGAGTGCGACCCTTCTCACCCTCTCATTGGAACACCAGGCGGTAAGGGTTGGCCGAATGGCCATTGTTTGTCGAGGGTTGGTAGGATATTTTGGTGGTAGATGGATAAGGTGCACTTGGCAAGATCTTGCCCTACACTTGCCTTGCACTTGGCAAGATCTTGGCCATTGGTTGGCCTTCACTTGACCTAGAAATACCCACCCCTTTGACGACTAATTCATCCACAAAATTGCCTAAGTCTTGAAAGCTCTCCTTCTCCCTCCTCCTCAGGTTGAGTTCGGCCGAGGCCTCCCTGTGGCCGAGAGCACCCCCTCTGGTGCTAGCCGAGAGTGTACCCCCTAGCCTAGTTGTCTTCGTATAAGACCCCCCGCGTGTTAGAAATACTCTCAAAAGTATTGTTATAATGCCCAAATTACCTTAGCCATATACATTGTAGTATTCTAAGGTTATACCTTTACAAAAAGCCCAGAAATACTATTATACTTCCCTTCAGTCACAAAACCGAAACCCTAAGGAAAATCTCCATAGTTAGTTGGAGTATTAAGTAGAAGTTGGTTAGAACTTCTAAGGGTTGTTTGGAGCGGCCTGAGCGCACGAGTAGGAGCTAAACCTTGCTCAGGATCGACATTTAAACTCGGATAATTATGGGCTTATCGATGTAAATATCTTGTCCCTCTATTGTAATTGGAAATTACATGATTGTTAGACTATATAGTTGAAGTATACTATATATATAAAACTGAACGTTGTTATCGGCAATGTCTTTTGACTTAAGCCTGAATAATAAGAAACCTTTTCGAAAGAAGAGTAATCGAATCAGATTTACATGGGATCAGACATACAGAGACTTGTGTAGTTTTCGGAGTAGAATTGTACCCGTTCGGGTTAGATGTATAACCCCCGGTTGGCTTGCAGCCGCCTCGATAGAGAGGAGATTTACGCCACATGCGGGGAGGAGTCACGAATTTTCGGTAGAATGTTCTACGATGAGGTCTAAATGTTAATAAAGCGCTGTGGCCTTATAGGTTGAAGTACGCGTGGGCGCGATCTACTTGGCTTAAGGAGTAGCCGACGGTTGGAAGTACTTGGAGCGTTTTGCTATTAGTCGATACTGCCGCGAGGTATGTGAACCTCTTCCTATCTCTTCTAGCATGATATGTGAACTATGTAGTACGCAGACGCATACGTGCTAAATGTATTTGATTGGTTTAAAACATAAAGTGTTATAACGGCTTTATGGGAAGTTGGTTATAACAGCTTTATGTTGGTAAGAATATACTTGTGGTTTTTAAAAGGTAACTGATTTGAACTTGTCACGACCCGTTCCGGGGCCCGTGACTGGTGCCTTACCCCGGGCACCCTAGTGATACAATATCAGAGTAATCAGCGGAACATAAAGACAATACATGAAACCAATGTAATAAGACGGAAATAAGAAGACAAAGCAACCAAAAACGGTTACCACAAGATATATAAATAACAATTTGAACATTACATCCCTTTCTACCACTCGCCCATAACAGCATTTCATGCACTTCTAAGAATGATATGACAACAACGACGACAGGTGGCCCGCCATACCCCGAATGTAAGCACCTACAATCAGGGACTATACCAAGATAAGCCTCCGAGGAACGGAGCTTCCCAAACGCCGAATCGCGGACCCTAAGAGCGAGGATCAACGATCGTGTACCTTTACCTTCTAAGATTTAACGCAGCCCCGGGCGAGGTCGATAACAGTACCAAGTATGTGAAATCAAAATACATACCGTAAATGAAATCATAGTAGTCTAAATAAAGCAGAGACATGTATGATAACCAAACTACGATCACAATAAATCAGTGATATGTCAAGTCGTGGACTCACGCCTCAAGCCATCACAATAGAACCATACGGTAAGTACGAAGGCATAGCCGACTACTAAGACCCATAGTACCAAAAATGCCATAAATTATATCACGAGGTCTTTCTAGATCGCACTACACGATCGTTCGCCACTCACCCGCAATATCATTGCGCGTCTATCCACGAACTCCCGCACCCGCATAGGTCACACACGACCCGCATGAGGTATTCCTCGAATCATGGTCCTGCATCACCGAGGTATACCCCGATCGGCGCTAACCTTCGTATCCGCCTAGGCTCCCGCACCGCATAGTCTCAAAAGACCGCATAGTCTCAGCAGACCGCATAGGAATCCCGCGTCGGGCTAAACACCGAATGATCAATCGAGCTCCCGCGACCGCATAGTCACGAGGACCGCATAGCCGTATAGACCGCATCGGGTGGCAAGCCCGGTATAATAAGTCGGGGTATGTGATACAATAACGATAACCGCTTAACGTTTGACAACGTAAGCACAACAAGAGTGACCCCCTTACATAATAATCACAAGATACTAACACACGTAGCATCCTAACATGCTTACTTATCAAATCAACAAGAAAGTATTACAAGGCTATCACAAAACCAATACAATCAAGTTATTCACACGTACTTTCTACTAATAAGTTTGGGTACCTATCCCCAAAGTACTTCATACATTAAATCTTTAAAAGATACGTTACTTCACAAAAAAACCACACAATACCCGTAGTATATGAAAATAGAGTGATTATCTTTTTAAAGTAAATCAATTACTTCTCTTTGTAAAATCAAGTAGCAACATTCTTTTCCAATGTTCAAGTTTGCCTAATTTCCAATGTTCAAGTTTGCCTAATTTCCAATGTTCAAGTTTCTCGTTTTAGAAAGGTTTCGTAGTTCATAGTCTTATTCATTTAAGAATATAATTCTCCTTTAAAACAATCTGAGAAACATAAGCCTTATATGTGAGTAGGATATTCTTGTTTATAACAATCTTATTACAGCAGCCGTGATCTAGGAAATATCATTTTGTCTCATCTTAGCTTCTATGCAGATGGAAGTTTCTACTGGTTTTAATAATACTTAATTATTAAAAACATTTCCTTTTATTAACGCTGCAGTGGTTTGTCGATACACATTCTGATTTCCAAAATCAGTAAAACATTCTTAAGCCGTTACACCTAACTTTCCATAAAGCTAGTATAACTCTTAAGTTTTCTAAAAAAAATCAAGTATTACCTCTTCTTTCAAAATGATTCAAAAATCTTTTGAAATACTTCAAGTTCTTTATTAACACATAACAAGCCAGTTATAGTTCAAATCAGTTACCTTTTAAAAGCCACAAGTATTTTCTTACCAACATAAAGCTGTTATAACCAACTTCCCATAAAGCCGTTATAACACTTTATGTTTTAAACCAATCAAATACATTTAGCACATGTACGTCTACCGTACTACATAGTTCACACATATCATGCTAGAAGAGATAGGAAGAGGTTCACATACCTCGCGACGAGTATCGACTAATAGCAAAACGCTCCAAGTACTCCCAACCGTCGGCTACTCCTTAAGCCAAGTAGATCGCGCCATACGTAGTACTCAACCTATAAGGCCACAAGGCGCTTATTAATATCTAGATCTTATCGTAGAACATTCTACAGAAAATTCGGCAGCACCACCCCCCCCCCCCCCGCCACAGCTTAAATCTCCTCTATCGAGGCCGGCTATCAAACCAACCAGGGGGGGTTTTTACATCAAACCGAACGTGTACAATTCTACTTCACAGTAATGCTACACAAGTTCATCAGAATACGCCTATGTAATTACGTCAGCTTCTTTATTCTTCAGCTTAAGTCAAAAGACATTGCACGAAGACTACGCTCGATTTTATATATAGTATACTCCAACTATATATTCTAACAACATGTAATTTCCAATTACAATAGGGACAAGATAATTACCTCGATAAGCCCATAATTATCCAAGTATAAAGTCGATCACGGCAACGTTTAGCTCCAATCTCCGAGCGCTCAACCCGCCTCCAACCACCCTTAGAAGTTCTAACCAACTTCTACATACTACTCCAACTAACTATGGAGATTTTCCTTAGGGTTTTGGTTTTGTGACTGAAGGGAAGTATAATAGTATTTCTGGGCTTTTCGTATAAGTATAACCTTAGAATACTACAAGGTATACGGCTAAGGTAATTTGGGCATTATAACAATACTTTTGAGAGTATTTCTAACAAGAGTGGGTATTTATACGAGACAACACCACAAGGGGTGTATACCCTCTACTACCCCACTAGGGGGGGGTACTCTCGGCCAAGGGGGGGAGAAGGGCTCTCGGCCAAGGCCTCACAAGGGGGAGGGGGACGAGAACTATACTACAAGGGAGGGAGGAATTTTTAGACTTAGGAATTTTATTTGGATGAAGAAGTCTTCAAAGGGAGAGGGTATTTATAGGACAAGCCAAGGCCAACCAATGGCCAAGATCTTGCCAAGTGCAAGGCAAGTGTAGGGCCAAGATCTTGCCAAGTGCACCCTAACCAACTAACACACAAAATATCCTACCAACCCTTGACCACAATGGCCTCACTTTCGGCCACCTTTACCGCCCACACTCCACCAATGAGAGGGTGCCAAGTGGCGCCCTCTTGTTGGTCCAATACGTTTCGTCTCTCGGAAAAATCCGCAAAAAATATAAATGACATAGCCGGAATTTTCCTACGAAAGATGTGGAAAACGTTTAGTCGAAAACGACTCTAACCGGGTTGTGCACAAAAATAAATCGCCAAGCCAAATCTTCAAGTTCAAATTTTCTACGCACGCCCTTACGCATATACTCAAAAATACGGTATAACATTCTCCTCCTTAGAAACATTCGTCCCAATGTTCCTTCAGGTCTCGAACAAGCGTGCGCCAAGATAGTCCGCACTACTATACTTACGAGAATAATCACGCCACACATGGCCACCAAACAATCTGCGCAAAATACTTATATCCAAGTCCACGGCGAAGCACCTCTAACATCATAAAGCATACCACTTTTATCACTTTGCGCGAGGTTCTAGTGTCACCCGCGACCCAACAAATGGTACCGGCCGCACGCGATACCGAGGTCGTATACTCGAACTCTTACCACATTTACATCGCTTCGGTTTCCAAAACTCGGTTACTATCTCTAACGTGGTCATTATTAATCGGGAACACTGACGGGATCTCCGATACTTTCTGATCATATCAATACGAAGATCGGACGTCGCCTCCTAAGTCGGACGGCAAATGCTAACATATAGAAACCCGCCTATTCTTCACATGAACTCAAAAGGGCCCAAAGTAACTCGCTAAGTTCCTCTGTTTTCCAAAACTCACACCCAACCCGGTGGTACTTTCAAGAAGACCGACCACAACTCGAACTCTAAGCGCCGCCGATTATCCGCACGATTTCTCCGAGCCGAGAACCTCTTCTAGACAAGCTTTACCCTATCCACAAATTACCGGAAAAAAACCTGAACCAACCATTTGAATCTTGCCAACATCGAACCAATCGACCGGCGACTTACACATCCGCCCCTACAAGGCTTTATAAGGCGACATCCGAACACTGAAATGGTAGCTTAAACACTCCCTCCACAGGAGACAACAATCCTCACAACTACCCCTGAAATCCAAACACTGGCCTGACGGCGAATGCGATTCTGAGACTCACCTGAGTTCTTAACCCTGCTTGGTAAAAACTTCCAGAAACAAAAACAGCCATACCTTGGGCTCCACTGTCTGTTCATAAGGTGAAGGTAGGCACCCCGTGCAGCCTTACAACCTTTCTGATAAAACAACCCTGCCGAGTACACGGTCCTGACCGAAAAACACTACGGGCTGCCCCCATCGGCCCGACTACTGGTTGAACGCATCCACAAACTCGTACGCTGGTTAACTGAACTTGGGCCAAACACCCTCATAACCCTAACCCAAAGCGGGACCACCACAAACTGACCCTACCACCATACAGGCCGGGGGGTTGACCCGCAACGTGGCCTCAACCCGACCTGGCAACGCGCCAAAACACTAGCTCCCCGAAGGAAAGCTCTCACTAAACACGTTACGAAAACCTAGCGGTCTTCTTAGCTCAACTACCCTCTTTCATTCCATACTACTCAGGGACTTATCCCACAAACATAACTCACGTGCACTATGCACTCCTATAAGGGTCAAACATAAACAATACATCTTTTACTCGAGATGGCCTTACCTCTAAGGTCTCCACGTAAAACACTCTAAGGCTCACACTTTATCTATCCCCCAAAATCTTACTCGGTTAACCCACCATGATTTCTAATCACAACTAACACACTGCTATCAGAACATAGCACTTAAGGTATACTCACCTTATCACACATACAGATCTCTAGAGGGTTAAGGATATATCTATATCTACTGCTTCACTCCCCTTAGTCGTTCTAATCAAACCTGCCCCGTAGGGCGCATAGCTAGGGGAGATGACGAACTACCCACCGATCTCAAGGTGAGTCCTCCTACTAGACATCCTTTCGACATACGGCCCCGACGCCGCAGTAAAACAAGTACCAACTAAAAGAGGACATTCCCCGGGATGACGTCTGTTACACTGTGAATACTGGGAAAAAAAAACTGAATCCGGCTGGCTGGAACCTACGTGGCCGCGTGAACCTAAGCTCGAGCTCACCAACTCCTGCATACCGAACGCCCCGAACCCCGCGAGGACCTTCGCAGACCGTGGATGCGCATAATCTAATCTGCCGTGAGGCGACTCGCCGCAAGTTACCAAAGGACCTTGCTACTCGCCCTCTTCGCCTCGTTAACCCGTCGATCTCTACGTTTCTCGGCTGCGGCATAAGCCCGCATACGTGCCATGCTCAATCCTAATCAAGAACTTACTCTTGTACAACCTTCTCGTTGATATTCATCAAGACTCGCGATACATCGCATACTCTCGTAGTCAAATCCATAGTTAGTAATGTGGTCGCCTCCTTGAAATCTATATTCTCTGCTCCGTGGCCGCGAATCAAGATTCAAATATCATGGCCGCAGAGGAACCGCCGCCGTGCTAAACTCTGCTGGGCTAGTGGCGTCGCAAAAACTCCCGAATGAAGCACCACCGGTGATGATTGGGCTGTGCCACGTAACCCTCAGACTCTACTCGCAGCCTACCTCGGCCGCTTTGCCTCTGGGCGGGTTGCCTACGCGAGGCATAATGGTAAGGGAAAGAAATACGTTAGAGGTCCAACTTACAACACACTCTAAGGCACGATCTCGAGTGAGAAGAAATAGAAACCAATCCTAAATATCCTATAGCCTCACGATTATTGGTGTGTGCACAACACACGTGAATCAAGACTTCATCGATACGATCAGTAGACACTTTCCGAGGATTAATCGCCTGATACCACTTTTGTCACGACTGCCCGGCCCGTGGATCGTGCCTTACCCCGCACCCTAGTGATACAATATCGAGTAATCGAACATAAAGACAATACATGAAACCAATGTAATAAGACAATAAGACAAAGCAACCAAAAACTGTTATCACAAGATATATAAATAACAATTTGAGCGATTACATCCCTTTCTACCACTCGCCATAACAGCATTTCGCTGACCTCTAAGAATGATATGACAACAACGACGGGACGGGCCGCCATACCCCGAATGTAGCACCTACAATCAACAGTGGACTATACCAAGATAAGCCTCCGAGGAACGAGCTTCCCAAACGCCGAATCGTGACCCTAAGAGCGAGGATCAACGATCGTGTACCTTTACCGCGGCATGAACGCAGCCCCAAGGAGGTCGATAACAGTACCAAGTATGTGAAATCAAAATACATCGTAAATGAAATCATAGTAGTCTAAATAAAGCAGAGACATGTATGATAACCAAACTACGCTCACAATAAATCAGAAATATGTCAAGTCGTGGACTCACGCCTAAGCCATCACAATAGAACCATACGGTAAGTACGAAGGCATAGCCGACTACTAAGACCCATAGTACCAAAAATGCCATAAATTATATCACGAGGTCTTTCTGCACCGCACCACATGATCGGCCGCCACTCACCCGCAATATCATTGCGCGCCTATCCTCGAACTCTCGCAGCTCCGCATAGGTCACACACGGACCCGCATGAGGTATTTCTCGAATCATGGTCCCAGACCGCCTGAGGTATACCCCGCATCGAAGGCAGCTAACCTTCGGTATCCGCCTAGGCTCCCGCAGCCCGCATAGTCTCAAAAGACCGCATAGTCACACAGACCGCATAGGAATCCCCGCATCGGGCTAAACACCGGAATGATCAATCTCGAGCTCCCGTGACCGCGATAGTCACGAGGACCGTGATAGCCGATAGACCGCATCAAGGGTGGCAAGCCCGGTATAATAAGTCGGGGGTATGTGATACAATAACAAGATAATCCGCTTAACGCTTGACAACGTAAGCACAACAAGAGTGACCCCCCTTACACAATAATCACAAGATACTAACACACGTAGCATCCTAACATGCTTACTTATCAAATCAACAAGAAAGTATTACAAGGCTATCACAAACCAATACAATCAAGTTATTCACACAAGGTACTTTCTACTAATAAGTTCGGGTACCTATCCCCAAAGTACTTCATACATTAAATCTTTAAAAGATACGTTACTTCACAAAAACCACACAATACCCGTAGTATATGAAAATAGAGTGATTATCTTTTAAAATAAATCAATTACTTCTCTTTGTAAAATCAAGTAGCAACATTCTTTTCCAATGTTCAAGTTTGCCTAATTTCCAATGTTCAAGTTTGCCTAATTTCCAATGTTCAAGTTTCTCGTTTTAGAAAGGTTTCGTAATTCATAGTCTTATTCATTTAAGAATATAATTCTCCTTTAAAACAATCTGAGAAACATAAGCCTTATATGTGAGTAGGATATTCTTGTTTATAACAATCTTATTACAACAGCCATGATCTAGGAAATATCATTTTGTCTCATCTTAGCTTCTATGCAGATGGAAGTTTCTACTGGTTTTTAATAATACTTAATTATTAAAAACATTTCCTTTTATTAACGCTGCAGTGGTTTGTCGATACACATTCTGATTTCCAAAATCAGTAAAACATTCTTAAGCCGTTACACCTAACTTTCCATAAAGCTAGTATAACTCTTAAGTTTTCTAAAAAAAATCAAGTATTACCTCTTCTTTCAAAATGATTCAAAAATCTTTTGAAATACTTCAAGTTCTTTATTAACACATAACAATCCAGTTATAGTTCAAATCAGTTACCTTTTAAAAGCCACAAGTATTTTCTTACCAACATAAAGCCGTTATAACCAACTTCCCATAAAGCCGTTATAACACTTTATGTTTTAAACCAATCAAATACATTTAGCACATGTACGTCTACCGTACTACATAGTTCACACATATCATGCTAGAAGAGATATGAAGAGGTTCACATACCTCGCGACGAGTATCGACTAATAGCAAAACGCTCCAAGTACCTCCAACCGTCGGCTACTCCTTAAGCCAAGTAGATCGCGCCATACGTAGTACTCAACCTATAAGGCCACAAGGCGCTTATTAATATCTAGATCTTATCGTAGAACATTCTACAGAAAATTCGCAAAGACCTCCTCCCCGCCACAACAGAAATCTCCTCCTCTATCGAGGCCGGCTATCAAGCCAACCAGGGGGGTTTTTTACATCAAACCGGACGTGTACAATTCTACTTCACAGTAATGCTACACAAGTCTACTGTAATACAGTCCTATGTAATTACAGTTCAGTTCTTTATTCTTCAGGCTTAAGTCAAAAGACATTGCCGACAGACTACGTTCAGTTCTATATATAGTATACTCCAACTATATATTCTAACAACATGTAATTTCCAATTACAATAGGGGGACAAGATAATTACCTCGATAAGCCCATAATTATCCAAGTATAAAGTCGATCCTGGGCAACGTTTAGCTCCAATCTCCGAGCGCTCCAACCCGCTCCAAACCACCCTTAGAAGTTCTAACCAACTTCTACATACTACTCCAACTAACTATGGAGATTTTCCTTAGGGTTTTGGTTTTGTGACTGAAGGGAAGTATAATAGTATTTCTGGGCTTTTCGTATAAGTATAACCTTAGAATACTACAAGGTATACGGCTAAGGTAATTTGGGCATTATAACAATACTTTTGAGAGTATTTCTAACCAGAGGGGGGTATTTATACGAGACAACACCACAAGGGGGGGTGTATACCCCTCGGCCTACCCCACTAGGGGGGGGTACTCTCGACGAGGGGAGAAGGGCTCTCGCCAAGGCCTCACAGGGGAGGGACGAGAACTATACTACAAGGGAGGGAGGACTTTTTAGACTTAGGAATTTTATTTGGATGAAGAAGTCTTCAAAGGGAGAGGGTATTTATAGGACAAGCCAAGGCCAACCAATGGCCAAGATCTTGCCAAGTGCAAGGCAAGTGTAGGGCCAAGATCTTGCCAAGTGCACCCTAACCAACTAACACACAAAATATCCTACCAACCCTTGACCACAATGGCCTCACTTTCGGCCACCTTTACCGCCCACACTCCACCAATGAGAGGGTGCCAAGTGGCGCCCTCTTGTTGGTCCAATACGTTTCGTCTCTCGGAAAAATCCGCAAAAAATATAAATGACATAGCCGGAATTTTCCCTACGAAAGCTGTGAAAACGTTTCGTCGAAAAACGACTCTAACCGGGGGTTGTGCACAAAAATAAATCGGCCAAGCCAAATCTTCAAGTTCAAATTTTCTACGTACGTCCTTACGTACATACTCTGAAAATACGGGGTATAACAGAACTATAACTGGCTTGTTATGTGTTAATAAAGAACTTGAAGTATTTCAAAAGATTTTTGAATCATTTTGAAAGAAGAAGTAATACTTGGTTTTTGAAAACATAAGAGTTATACTAGCGTTATGGGAAGTTAGGTATAACGGCTTAAGAATGTTTTATCGATTTGAAATCGAATGTGTACCGACAAACCATCAGCGTTAATAAAAGGAAATGTTTTGACAGATTAAGTATTATTAAAACCAGTAGAAACTTCCATCTGCATAGAAGCTAAGATGAGACAAAATGATATTTCCTAGATCATGGCTGCTGTAATAAGATTGTTATAAACAAGAATATCCTACTCACATATAAGGCTTATGTTTCTCAGATAGTGTAAAAGAGAATTATATTCTTAAATGAATAAGACTATGAACTACAAAACCCTTCTAAGATAAGAAACGTGAACATTTGAAATTAGGCAAACCTGGATGTTTGGATAATAATGTTGTTACTTGATTTTACAAAGATAAGTGTTTGGATTTACCTCAAAAGATAATCACTCGATTTTCATATACTACGGGTATTGTGTGACTTTTGGGAAAGTAACATATCTTTTACAAAGTTAATGTATGAAGTACTTTGGGGATAGAAACCCGAACATGTTGGCATAGAGTAGAAAGTACCTTGTGTGTATAACTTGATTGTGTTGGTTTGTGATAGCCTTGTAATACTTTCTTGTTGATTGATAAGTAAATGTGCTAGGATGCTACGTGTGTTAGTATCTTGTGATGTTTGTGTAAAGGGTTCCTTGATTGTGAACTATCGGTCGTTATGATAGTATTGTACCATTCATCTTGACTTATTTTCGAGGTTGTCGCCTCCACGCGGGTAGACTCGGCGTCTAGTGACCTATGATTCGAGAATACCTCATGCGGATCCAGTGATCCATGCGAGCTACGAGAGTTCCGTGTTAGTGTGTGTCCTTTATGGGCATGCGGTCCATGTGCCACGCGATCGCGGTTCGTGGCGACGCCGGGAGTAGCTACCGACGCGGGAATACCTCACGCGGGCCGATGAGATTGGCCTACGCGAGTCGCGGAAGTTCTGTGGCTAGACGCGCACATTAGATATCGCGGGCAAGTGGCGGCTTTGATCATGTGACGATGCAGACAGATTTTATGATACGATTCATGACCTTGTTGCATCGCTGGTGTTAGTAGTCGGCTATGCCTTCATACTTACCCCGCACGGTTTATTATGGCACAGTGGGACTCGTGTTCATGTGTGTTCCTTGGTGCTTTTATATCATAAATCCGGCAGCGGATGGAAGGTATTCCACGCACGATTGATGTTGGGCGCGAGACCCATTGTTATGTTTGAGTGATGACTTGAGGCGTGAGTCACGACTTGATATGATCGTTTATTTATTGTGAATCGTAGTTTGGTTATCATACATGTCTCTTGCTTTATATAGACTACTATGATTTCATTTCTGATTTTTCGCCACATACTGTACTGTTGTAATCGACCTTCGGGGCCGCGTTCACGCCGCAGTAAAGGTACACCGCCGTTGATCCTCGCTCTTAGGGTCACAGTTCGTTGGGAAAGCTCCGCTTTCTCCGAGGCTTATCTCGTATAGTCCCCTGTCGTTGTAGGTATTTACATTCAGGGGTATGGCGGGGCCCTGTCCCGCCATTGTTGTCGTATCATTTCTTAGAGGTATGTAGTACTATTGTGGGCAGGGTTGTAAAAAGGATTAAACTGTTCATTTGTATGAGTTGTTATTTATATATATGCCGAAAGGCAAGTTTTCCTCGACATCGCTTTGTACTTCATTTGTTTCATGTATGTGTTTTATGTTCACTGACACTGATGTTGTATCACTAGGGTGCCCGGTAAGGCACGACCACGCCCATATTCGTTGTGACAAAAGTGGTATCGAGCGATTAATCCTCGGAAAGTGTCTACGCATCAGATCCAAGAAGTTTGATTATCGGTGTGTTGTGCACCACACCAATAATCGTGAGGCTATAGGATATTTAGGATTGGTTTCTATTCTTCTCACTCGAGATCGTGCCTTAGAGCCGTGTTGTAAGTTGGACCTCTAACGTATTTCTTTCCTTACCGCTATGCCTCGCGTAGGCAACCCGCCCAGGAGGACAAGGCGGCGAGCTGCGAGTAGAGTGCAGGGTTACGTGGGCACAGCCCAATTATCACCTTGGGTGGTGCTTCATTCGGGAGTTCTGACGCCACTAGCCCCAAGCAGAGTTTAGCACGGCGCAGCAGCTGCGCGCCATGATATTTGAACCTTCGCCCACGGCCGAACAGAGAATATAGATTTCAAGGAGGCGACCCTGTTGCTAACTATGGATTTGACTACCAGAGAGTATACCGATGTACCGCGAGTCTTGATGAATATCAACGAGAAGGTTGTGCAAGAGTAAGTTCTTCAGTTAGGCTTGAGCATGGCCTGGGTACGGGCTTATGCACAGCAGGCCGAGAAACGTAGAGATCGACGGGTTAACCAAGGACAGCAGAAGAGGGCCAGAGCAGCTAGGTCCTTTGGTAACTTTCGAGGCGAGTCGCCTCACCAGCAGATTAGATTATGCGCATCCACCAGTGCAAAAAGGTCCTCCACAGGGTTCAGTACGTTCGGGGTATGCAGGAGTTGGTCAGAACTCCAGGGTTTTCGATTCACTTTGTGACAGACGTCATCCCGGGGAATGTCGTCTTTTAGTTGGTACTTGTTGTACCTACGGCCGTCAGGGTCTGATGTCGAGAGAGTGTCCTAGTAGGAGGACTTAGCCTTCAGGATCGGTGGGTAGTTCGTCATCTTCCCTAGTTATGCGCCCTACGGGGCAGATTTGATTAGAACGACTAAGGGGAGTGAAGCAGTAAATATAGATATATCCTTAACCCTCTAGAGATCAGTATGTGTGATAAGGTGAGTATACCTTAAGTGCTATGTTCTGATAGCAGTGTGTTAGTTGTGATTAGAAATCATGGTGGGTTAACCAAGTAAGATTTGGGGGATAGAGAAAGTGTGAGCCTTAGAGTGTTATACGTAGAGACCTTAGAGGTAAGGCCATCTCGAGTAAAAGATGTATTGTTTATGTTTGACCCTTATAGGAGTGCATAGTGCACGTGAGTTATGTTTGTGGGATTAGTCCCTGCGTAGTGTGGAATGAAAGAGGGTAGTTGAGCTAAGAAGACCGCTAGGTTTTCGTAACGTGATTAGTGAGAGTTTTCCTTCAGGGAGCTAGCGTTTGGCCACGCCGCCGAGGCCACGTTGCGGGTCAACCCGCGCATGTTTGGTGGTGGTCAGTTTGTGGTGGTCCCGCCTTGTGGTAGGGTCACGAGGGTGTTAGGCCCGAGTTTAGTTAACCAACGTACGATTTCATGGATGCATTCGACCAGTAGTTGGGCCGAGGAGGTCAGCCGTGTTGTCTTCTAGCAAAGACCGTTTACTCGGCAGAGGGTTATGCGAGATGATATATCAGAAAGGTTGTAAGGCTGCACGAGGTGCCTACCTTCACCTTATGTCGCATGGAGCCTGTGTTGCGCTTTCTTTTCTGGAGGTTTTACCAGGCAAGGTTAGGAACTCAAGTAAGTCTCAGAATCACATTCGCCCTCGGGCCAGTGTGTGTATTTCAAAGGTAGTGGTGGGGATTGTTGTCTCCTATGGAGGGAGTGTTTAAGCTACCATTTCAGTTTTCGAATGTCGCCTTATGAGGCCTTGTAGGGGCGGAAGTGTAAGTTGTCGGTCGATTGGTTCGATGTTGGCAAGATTCAGATAGTTGGTTCAGGCTTGTTCCAGCAGACTGTGGATAGGGTAAAGCTTGTCTAGGAGTGGTTACGCACTGCAGAAATCGTGCGGATGATCGGCGACGACGCTTAGAGTTCAGGTTGACGGTCGGTCTTCTTGAAAGTACCACCCGGGTTGGGTATGATGAGTTTTGGAAAACAGAGGGAACTTAGCCCGAGTTACTTTGGGCCCTTTTTGAGTTCATGTGAAAAGTAGGCCAGGTTGCCTATATGTTAGCTTTTGCCGTCCGACTTAGGAGGCAATACGTCCGGTCTTTCGTGTTGCTATATGCAGAAAAGTATCGGAGATCCATTCAGAGTGTTCCCAGTTAATGATGACCCAATTGGAGATAGTAACCCCGAGATTTGTAAACTGAAGCAGTATCAGAAATGTGGTAAGAGTTCGAGTGTACGACCTCGTGGATCGCGACGCAGCGGTACCATTTGTTAGGTCGCCGGAGTGACACTAGAACCTCGCGGCAAAGTGACAAAAGTGGTATCACGACGAGTAAAGGGAGAAGCGAGCATGTATTGCGAGCAGAGATGTGACCATTTCTTTTGTAAAGGAAAGGTGCGAAGGAGGTATATTCTAGACCCCGTGGAGAGGAAATTGTGGTGAGGTTAGAGGTGTTTCCTCGTGGACTTGGATGTAAGCATTTTTGCGCGGATGTTTCTGTGGCCAGGTATGGCAGGATTGTTCTCGTAAGTATAGTAGAGAAGACTATACTGGCGTGTTTGTTTGAGACTTAGAAGGAACATTCGACGAATGTTTCTAGGAGGAGAATGTTATACCGTATTTCCGCAGTATGTACGTAAGGACGTGCGTAGAAAAATTTGAACTTGTGATTTAGGCTTGGCGAATTCTTTTGTTCACAACACCCGATTAGAGTCGTTTTCGACGAAACGCTTCCACAAATTTTCGTAGGGAATTTCCGCTATGTCATTTTTAATTTTGCGATTTTTCCGAAAGACGAAACATTTTGGACCAACAAGAGGCGACACTTGTCACCCTCTCATTGGAACACCTCGCAGTAAGGGGTCGAATGGCCATTGTTTGGTCGAGGGTTGGTAGGATATTTTGGTGGTAGATGGATAAGGTGCACTTGGCAAGATCTTGGCCCTACACTTGCCTTGCACTTGGCAAGATCTTGGCCATTGGTTGGCCTTCACTTGCCATAGAAATACCCACCCCTTTGAAGAATAATTAATCCAAAAAATTTCCAAAGTCTTGAAAGCTCTCCTTCTCCCTCCTCAGTGTTGAGTTCGCCGAGGCCTCCTCATGGCCGAGAGCACCCCCTCAGGGGTGCTAGCCAGAGTGTACCCCTAGCCTAGTTGTCTTCGTATAATACCCCCCTCTTGTTAGAAATACTCTCAAAAGTATTGTTATAATGCCCAAATTACCTTGGCCATATACCTTGTAGTATTCTAAGGTTATACCTTTACAAAAAGCCCAGAAATACTATTATACTTCCCTTCAGTCACAAAACCGAAACCCTAAGGAAAATCTCCATAGTTAGTTGGACTATTAAGTAGAAGTTGGTTAGAACTTCTAAGGGTTGTTTGGAGCGGGCCTGAGCGCACGAGTAGGAGCTAAACCTTGCTCAGGATCGACATTTAAACTCGGATAATTATGGGCTTATCGAGGTAAATATCTTGTCCCTCTATTGTAATTGGAAATTACATGATTGTTAGACTATATAGTTGAAGTATACTATATATATAAACTCAACGTTGTTATCGCAATGTCTTTTGACTTAAGCTGAATAATAAGAAACCTTTTCAAAGAAGAGTATCGAATCAGTATTTACATAGGATCAGACATGAGACTTGTGTAGTTTTACGTGAGTTGAATTGTACCCGTCGGGTTAGATGTATAACCCCCGGTTGGCTTGGTAGCCTCGATAAAGCGAGGAGATTTACGCCATGTGAGGAGGTCGCCGAAATTTAGGTAGAATTTTCTACGATGAGGTCTAAATGTTAATAGCGCCTTGTGGCCTTATAGGTTGAAGTACTACGTGTGGCGCGATCTACTTGGCTTAAGGAGTAGCCGACGGTTGGAAGTACTTGGAGCGTTTTGCTATTAGTCGATACTCGCCGCGAGGTATGTGAACCTCTTCCTATCTCTTCTAGCATGATATGTGTGAACTATGTAGTACGTAGACGATACGTGCTAAATGTAATTGATTGGTTTAAAACATAAAGTGTTATAACGCTTTATGGGAAGTTGGTTATAACGACTTTATGTTGGTAAGAATATACTTGTGGTTTTAAAAGGTAATCGATTTGAACTATAATCGCTTGTTATGTGTTAATAAAGAACTTGAAGTATTTCAAAAGATTTTTGAATCATTTTGAAAGAAGAAGTAATACTTGGTTTTGAAAACTTAAGAGTTATACTAGCGTTATGGGAAGTTAGGTATAATGACTTAAGAATGTTTTACCGATTTGAAATCGAATGTAATGACAAACCACCGCAAATGCGTTAATAAAAGGAAATGTTTTGACAGATTAAGTATTATTAAAACCAAGAGAAACTTCCATCCGCATAGAAGCTAAGATGAGACAAAATGATATTTCCTAGATCATGGTCATTGTAATAAGATTGTTATAAACAAGAATATCCTACTCACATATAAGGCTTATGTTTCTCGATAGTGTAAAAGAGAATTATATTCTTAAATGAATAAGACTATGAACTACGAAACCCTTCTAAGATAAGAAACGTGAACATTTGAAATTAGGCAAACACGACGTTTGATAATAATGTTGTTACTTGATTTTACAAAGATAAGTGTTTGGATTTACCTCAAAAGATAATCACTCGATTTTCATATACTACGTATTGTGTGACTTTTGGGAAAGTAACATATCTTTTAAAAAGTTAATGTATGAAGTACTTTGGGGATAGAAACCCAACATGTTGACATAGAGTAGAAAGTACCTTGTGTGTATAACTTGATTGTGTTGGTTTGTGATAGCCTTGTAATACTTTCTTGTTGATTGATAAGTAAATGTGTTAGGACGCTACGTGTGTTAGTATCTTGTGATGTTTGTGTAAAGGGTTCCTCGATTGTGAACTATCGGTCGTTATGATAGTATTGTACCATTCATCTTGACTTATTTCCGAGGTTAAGTCGCCTCCGACGCGGGTAGACTCAAAGCGTCTAGTGACCTATGATTCGAGAATACCTCACGCGGATCCGTGATCCATGCGGAGCTAAGAGAGTTCCGTGTTAGCGTGGCCCTTACGGGCACGCGTCCACGTGGCCGCGCGATCGCGGGTCCGTGACGATGCCGGAGTAGCTACCGACGCGGGAATACCTCACGCGGCCGATGAGATTGGCCTACGCGGAGTCATGGGAAGTTCCAGTGGCTAGACGCGCACATTAGATATCGCGGGCAAGTGGCCGCCTTTGATCATGGACGGCCCAGACAGATCTTATGATACGATTCATGACCTTGTTGGTACCGCTGGTGTTAGTAGTCGCTATGCCTTCATACTTACCCCGCACGGTTTTATTATGGCACAGTGGGACCCGTGTTCATGTGTGTTCCTTGGTGCTTTTATATCATAAATCGTCGGTGAGGAAGGTATTCCACGCACGATTGATGTTGTGGCGTGAGACCCATTGTTATGTTTGAGTGATGACTTGAGGCGTGAGTCCCCGACTTGATATGATCGCTTATTTATCAGAATCGTAGTTTGGTTATCATACATGTCTCTTGCTTTATATAGACTACTATGATTTCATTTACATTATTTTTCGCCACATACTTGGTACTGCCAGGCCGACCTCTGGGCCGCGTTCACGCCGCAGTAAAGGTACACCCGCCGTTGATCCTCGCTCTTAGGGTCACAGTCAATGCTTGGGAAAGCTCCGCTTCTCCGAGGCTTATCTCGTATAGTCCCCGTCGTTGTAGGTATTTACATTCGTGGTATGGCGGGCCCCGTCCCGCCATTGTTGTCGTATTATTTCAGAGGTGCAGTAGTAATCGTTGTGGGGTGGTTGTAAAAAGGATTAAACTGTTCATTTGTAGGAGTTGTTATTTATATATATGCCAAAGGCAAGTTTTCCTCGACATCGTTTTTGTACTTCATTTGTTTCATGTATGTGTTTTATGTTCCGCTGATTACTCTGATGTTGTATCACTAGGGTGCCCGGGGTAAGACACCAGTCACGGGCCCATATTCAGGTCGTGACATATATCTTCAGCCAGAGGGAGCTGAACTTACGATAGAGACGGTGGTTAGAGTTGCTTAAGGATTATGACGTCGATATCCTGTACTACCCGGGGAAGGCCAATGTCAGGCGTATGCCCTTAGTCGTAGGTCATTGGGTAGCCTATTAGATGTGCGCATGCAGAGAGGAGGCATGGTTCGCGATTTGCATCGCCAGCGAGCCTCGTATCCGCTTGATTGATTCTCGTAGCGCTGGGTTCGAGTTCGAGAGGTTGCCGAGTCTTCCATTGTCGGCGAGGTGAAGAGGCAACAGTTGAGGATCCGATTTTGATTCGCATCGCGATACGGCTCTTCGAGGCGCGCGGTCCTTTGAGGTAGCACCGATGGGTGCTAAGGTTTGAGGGCGTGTTGTGTGTTCCGGATGTTTCAGACTTCGGCGGAGTTCTGGGAAGCACACGTACAAGCGTTACTCAATCCATCCGTGGTCGACCAAGATGTACCACGACCTTAGATCCGTATTGGTGGGATGGCTTGAAGAGGACGTTGCAGAGTTCGTAGCTCGCGCCCGTGTTGTCGCGGTGAAGGTAGAGCACGAGGCCCGATGGTTTGTTGCGCATTTATAGAGATCCCGACCGGAAGTGGGAGGTGATCAACATGGACTTTATCACGTGATTACCTCGCACTCGGAGGAGACATGATTCTATTTGGGTTATCGCCGACAGTCGACAAATCAGCCCACTTTCTTCCCGTCAGACGACTTTTTCTACCGAGGATTATGCCGCACTTTACATCCGAGATATCGCCGATCGCATGGAGTCCCTATTTCGATCATATCGCATGCAGAGCCCAATTTACGCTAACTTCCGGAGGTCTTTCCGTAAAGGTTTAGGACGGCGTGAGCTCGAGCAATCGCATTCCATCCACGAGCATGACGGACAGCAGAGCGCACTATCCGCACTTCGAGGATATGTCGCGAGCCCGTGTTATCGACCGTGGGTAGCCGGGAGGATCATTTGCCTCAGTTGAGTTTGCATATAATAATAGCTACCACTCCAAAGATTCGGATGGCGCCATGAGGCCTTGTATGAGGAAGTGCAGATCACCGATAGGTTGGTTTGATGTAGGCGAGATGCGATTGGGACCAGATTTGGTGCAGAAAGCGCGGATAAGGTGAAGCTTATCCAGAGCGGTTCTCGGCACCGAGTCGATAAGTCATACGCAGATCATCGCCGCCAGCATCCGGAGTTCGAGGTTGATGATTGGGTTTTCTGAAGGTGTCACCCACGGCGGTGTGATGAGATTCGGAAGAAAGGGAAACTCAGCCAAGGTACATCGGGCCCTATCGATTGTCCGCAGTGGTAGGCAAGGTTGCCTATGAGTTGGATCCGCCATCCGATCCGAGGCGGTGATCCGGTGTTTGATGTTTCTATGCTGAGGAGATGTATCGGGGATCTATCTAGAGTACATCCAATTGACGATGTCCAGGTGACCGAGGGGTTATCGTATGAGAAGATTCCCATAGCGATAATCGATCGTCAGGTTAGGCGTCTGCGGACCAAGGACGTGGCTTCCGTCAAAGTTCTGTGGCGGAACGAGCTCAGGGATGAGATGACGTGGGAAGCTGAGGAGGACATGAGGCAGAAGTATCCTCACTTATTCCCCACACCTCCAGGTAACTACTTTCCTATTTGCTGGTTTTTAATTATCGTATTTGCTTAAGTGTTATATTGTGGCCATGTGTGGCACTTGCAAATTGTTAAGTTGTGAGGTACTTTATCGTTAACTGTCTTGGGAAGGAACATTCGGGACGAATGTTTCTAAGGAGGGGAGAATATTATACCCCGTATTTCCAGAGTATGTACGTGAGGACGTACGTACAAAAGTTTAGCCTTAGTTAGGTACTTTGGACGAAATGTTTGTGCATAACTCACTTAAAGAATCGTTTTTCGACGAAACATTTTACTAAACTCGCGTAGGGTAAATTCCGGCTATGTCATTTATAATTTTTGCGGATTTTTCCGAGAGATGAAATATTTTGGACCAACGGGAGGGTGACACTTGTCACCCTCATTGGACGGCAACTTGAGGCTTGGATTGGCACGTTTTTTGTGCCTTTGCACAAGTCAAGGAGTTGGTAGGATATTTGTGTAGTAGATGGATAAGGACACTTGGGTGAATCTCCACCCTACACTTGCCTTGCACTTGGCTTCATCTTGGCCATTGGTTGGCCATTTCTTGACCTATAAATACCCCCTTAAGATGAAGAGTTCTTCATCCACAAATCAATTTCCATGTCTTGAAAAATCCCTCCCCTCTCTTGTAGTGTTTTCGTCCAAAAACACCCCCTCCCCCCTTGTGAAGGCCCTTGGCCGAAACACCCCCCCCTCTAGCCTAGTAGTCCTAGCCGAAACCTACCCCCCCTCCCTTGGTAGAAAGTTGTCTTCCAAGTATAGTCACTATTCCAAAATACCCTAGCCCAAATCCCTTATAGTATTTTAGTAGAAGTTGTGTAGAACTTCTAAGGGTTTCGAGCTATCTGAGCGCATAAATTAGAGCTAAACCTTGCTCAGAGCGACTTTTAACTTGGATAATTTTGGGCTTATCGAGGTAAATCGTTGTCCTTCTATTGTAATTGGATATTACATATAAGAATAGTTAAGACTTTAGTATAAGATATGAAAGAATATTAAAGAATAGAATTGAATCGTATCACAGAAGGGTATAAAAGAAGAATAATTGAATCAGATTTACATACGATCGCTTTCACATGAGACTTGAGTAGCTTGCGGGTAGGGAAGTCTTGCCCAATTTTCCGTAGAATAGAGAACCTCTACTTAGAATCACGTAATAGTTCAGACGCTGATAGACGTGTCCGACTATTATAGGTTGATTCTTCGCGACATATTCGACTTGGCGGTGGTTTTCACGAAAAGGTATGTGATTCTTCCTATACTCGAGCATGATATTTTAAATATATATATAGTACCAGACGACGTGTTAATCGAATAATAATTACGCAATGTCTTTTGACTTAAGCCTAAATAATAACTACTTAATGTCTTTGACTTAAGCCCGAATAATAAAGATCTTGAAGCATTTCAAAAGAATATCGAATCATTTTTAATAAGAGAAACAGTTGGTTTCTAAACAACAGCTTAAGAGTTATACTAGCTTTATGGGAAGTTAGGTATAACAACTTAAGAAAGATAAAAAGAATCTGCATTTATTTGCTTATAAAAACCTTGTATTGATTTACATTAGGTGTAGTAAGATTGATTGATAAAAGACTTATTATGATGCTACGTGTTAGTGTCTTGTGATGTTGTGAAAGGGGGTCATTCTTGTTGTGCTTACGTTGCTAAACGGTAAGTCGGTTATCGTATTATATCACCTACCCTTGACTTGTTATACCGAGGGCTTTCCACCCTTGATGCGGGTCTATACGGCCTATGCGGTCTGTGAGACTGTGCGGAGCTGCGGGAGTTCCACGATTGATCATTCCGGGTGTTTTATCCCGATGCGGGGGATGCCCTATGCGGTCTGTGTGACTATGCGGTCTATTGAGACTATGCGGACTGCGGGAGTCTAGGAGGGTACCGGGGGTTAGCTACCCCCGATGCGAGGGAAACCTCATGCGGGTCTGTGTGTGACCTATGCGGACTGCGGGAAGTCCAGGACTAGGCACGCATAATGATACTATGGGCGATTGGCCTTGCTTCGATCATTCGCGGCCTAGGAAAGACCAGTTACATTATATCTATTATTGTTCTTGTTTGTGATATGACACTATGCAAATTGAACGATTGTATTTGCAAATGGTTTTAAATACTTTGATTTCATTTAAGTACTTTACGCTTTCACATACTTAGTACTGTTGTAATCGACCTCCTTCTGGTTGCTCATGCCGCAGGTAAGGGCAAACAGGTGCTAGATCCACATCCTTAGGATCTCTTTGCTTTGGTGTCAGGAGCTCCATCTTCTCCGGAGGCTCGACTTTTGGGTATGATCTCCCTGTTGTTGTATATAGTTTTGTACATTCAGGGTATGGCGGGGCCCTGTCCCGCCATAGTTGTTTATCTTCTTAGAGGTCTGTAGTCCTATTGTACAGCTGGGATGTAACTGCAAAACTATGTTTATATATATATATGCCGAGAGGCGACATTTTCTCACATAAAACTGTGTCTCATTTTACAACTGTTTCATGTCTTGTTTTTATATTCCGCTGATTACTCTGATGTATGACTACTTGGATGCCCGGGGAAGGCACCAGTCACGGGCCCCAGAACGGGTCGTGACATTGTACCTCTCAAAAGGTATGTAAACGGAAGTAACAATGAGTAAAACTTGGGATTAGAGCCTAAACAGGTGAAAAGGGGCCAATGACGCCCATGGATAAAAGGTAGACATTAACGACATATGTCAAAGAGGTAACAATATTATAATGGAGATAAAACGTCAGGAATATATAGATGTCTATGAGAATTTATAAACTGACAAAAGCTTCTACGAGGTAGATAAAGTAATGGGTTTACAACTTAACAAGATCGATATCATCTTTTCCAAAGCGCCATTGACAAAAAGTTTTAGCCATAAGGTAGTTGAAGGAATTCAAATCTGCGTATAGTGACCATTCTTGGATATAGTAGGCCAACGTCATGTAATGCAAATTCTTCAAAATATTCCATGCACTGAATAAGGGAATGAGTTGACAACTGATCTTTTTAAGGAGTAGTAACACCAAGGGTTGGAATAAAGATCAATGTTTGAGATTAGGAGTACGTATGTATACTAAAATATGGTTTTGGAACTAAGAAGAGTATGACAAGTAAGAAAATGAGTGGAAAAGTAGTGAAGAAAGGAAGTTGTTTATAATTACGAGTGGTGAGAAAGGTTCAGACCATAAATGAGAGTTAACGGCGATGATACATGTATTTCAGATTCGATATCATTGTTCATAAAGTGCATACAGTTGAGCTACTACAAATATAAGAGTTTTTATCACACCATATAGTAAACAAAGCTAAATGGACAATATAATCATTCACCCACAAGCGGCTTGGCTAATATGAGGACTAAGGAAAGAAGTTGACCTAAAAGAACGCATCAGTTAGCTAAGTAGGAATATGATTGGAGTATTAAGATAGTGATAGTTTTATGACTCATATTACAACAAGGTCATCCCTCATGCTGGAAGGAAACTACGTCATGATGAAGATCCCATAGAAGATGGGGAAAGATATTTAGTAAAAGAGAATCACAACATTCGAGAATAATGGGAGAGGGACCCTCAGGTGGAATGTCCATTCATGTACTACCAATAAAGCAGTATTATGAGATAAGATTATGACGGAGATCCCTTGATCACAAAATTTCATTCACCCTAGATCTACCAAGAAGTATCATGATCTAAAGGGTATATATTGGTGGAACGACATAAAAAGGAACATTGTGGAGTTGGTAGTTTACTGTCTTAATTATCAGCATAATATAAAGCACCAAAAGCCCGGTGGCTTGATTCAGAACATTGAGATTCCGATATGGAAATGAGAAACAATTAATATTGATTTCATTATGGGTTTACCTTGCTATTATCGGGAGTTTAATTCTATTTGGATGACTATTGGAAGATTGACTACCTACACGGTCGAGGACTATGCAAATTTGTGCGTCAAGAATATTATTCGCCTTCATGGTATGCCTATTTCCATTTCATCTGACCAAGGTGCACAAGTCACAGTTAATTCCTAGAGATCATTTGAAAAAGGGTTTGAACACTCAAGGTTATCTTAGCACAACTTTTCACCCTCAGATAGATGGGAAAGTTGAGTGTATGATTCAAACACTCAAGGATATGCAACGAATTTGTATAGTGGACTTTAGGAGAAATGTGGATGATCATCCATTCCTTATTGAATTTGCGTACAATAACAATTATCGTGTCAGCATTAAAATGGCTCCATACGAGGCTCGATACAGATGGAAATATAAATATCATATTGAATGGTTTGAAGTAGGCGAATCAAAATTATTAGGGTCTGACATAGGGTGCCAAGCCATAGAAAATGTGAAGCTTATTCAAGAATGGTTGATAACTACTCAGAGTTGTCAGACGTCATATTCAGATATGCGATGACTGAACTTATAGTTCCCGGTAGATGATTGGGTATTCTTGAAAATATCTCATAAAAAGGGTGTAATGAGATTCAGAAAAAAATAAAAAGCTCAGTCCAAGGTATACTGGCCATATAGCATAATTCGATGAATCAGTCAAGTAACTTACGAATTGGACTTGCCTTCGGAGTTGAAGGTTGTTCATTTGGTTTCCATTTTTAATATTAAGGGCGTCTATTCGAAATCCTTCTCGGATTGCGCCAATTGGTGATGTGGAAGTTACGGAGGATCTATTATATGAGGAGATTCCTATTACTATCCTAGATCGACAAGCCCGTAAGATGAGAACTAAGAAGTATCTTACGTGAAGTTCTATGATGGAATAAGAATGTAGAACAAGTGACAAGGAATGCAGAAGAGGAGATAAAACACAAACACCCTTACCAATTTCAGACCAACGCTGAGGTTCTAAGAGAAGTGTAAGTGGTGGTTATGTTCCAAGAGAAGTGATTAGATATGCTACCCCAACATTTGAGGACAAATGTTTTTAAGGGGAAAGAATGTAACATCATATACCTTCAGGTGATGTTTCGAACCGCTAGACGTATGTCAATAAAGAGCTCAGTATATAAAGGGATGCGCCCCAGACCTAAATCAGGACTTATCGGCTAATGGACGACATTGATCAGCTAATCGACAACAATGATTGACTACTTAACAATGTTGATCGACTAATTGATAAATCATCTAAGTGACACATCAGTTAATTAATGAATCTTAGCGGGGATAAAATTTAAGTAGTGGCAGCATTGGGAATGACAGACGACTTAGGGTAATTATTAGGAGAGTTGGCAATTAGACAGATGGATGACATGCATAATTGTAAGCAACAAAGTGAATAATTAGAGTGGGACCCACTATCCACCCACGATTTAAATTGATAAATATGTTGGGCGAAGTAATGGAGAGTGCAACAACTGGGTTCGCTCCTTCTCCACTTTTCAATATCCACAAAGTTCTTAGTTCTTTTGCATAAATAATTACAATATATGCATCAACATTTTCCATAATATGAAGCAGTAGGTAGCCAGATCTCTTTGAGATTAGTTCATACGCAATAAGAAATAACGGAGTAGCAACATGATAATGTTCACTTGATATTAATAGGTGATAGTCGCAACAAGAAAAACAAGGTCCCTAAGTCACGTTGCATTCCATTTGTGAGCTGGGTCATTCGTGCTTAAGGATTGGGTGTTATACAAACTACTTAGGTTGTGTTATCAAGTGAATTGGTTCAGGTATATTAAGGAATTTTTTTATTTTTTTGGCATGCTCCATGTAACGAAACGTAATTGTGATATAATTTCATAAATTATTCTACTCTTAGTAGTTAAGGATATTCATGTTATTAATTCCTATATCGAAATCATGTCTAAATATGTTCTCAAATCCTTATTGAGGTATATGGTAAAGATGGTGATGTTCACAATGTTAGCCGAAGTGCAAGGATATTATGTCATTAAGATAGGTTCATAATGTTTATTGTCATTCATGCATTGCATTCATGTTTTACCCGAGACCTTATATTGGGGATGGAAAATAGATACGCAGACCACCTAATCAGCTGGGATATGAAAATAAAATGATGCCCACATAGGCCGAAATAAAAAGGAAGATGCCTGGTGAAGGGCCAATATATATGTTATGGGAAGGAATATGCCCTTGTGTGGCCAGTATATATGTACTACCATATTTGCATCATGCATAATATTTAGGCATTCACTATATGATATGATGCCCACAGAGGCCGAGATGAAATGATGCCTACAGGGCTGACATCCTTCCCCCCTTAGAAATATTCGTCCTCGAATGTTCATAATAGGTCTTATGCTATAAAAGTTTCGACAGAGTCTCCTCTATAACTATACCTACCGACCTATATTCAGCAAACCCAAAGATGCCTTACAGGGCCACAATATATCACATATATTATTCACCAATCAATATAGTCAAGTAAGGAATTGAATTACCTGCAGGCATAAGGAACAAGTGAGAATACTTCTTCTTCATTTCATTTTCTGCTTCCCAAGTCACCTCTTCCCTATTATTGTTTCACCATAATACTTTGACGGAAGACACATCCTTAGTACGTAACCTTCTGACTTGACGATCAAGTATAGCTATGGGGCTCTCCTCATAAGACAACTCCTCTGTTACCTGGACATCATCTACTAGGAATACTCTAGAAGGGTCACCAATACATTTATGTAGTATCGATACATGAAAGACTGGATGTACCGCTTCCAAATCAGATGGTAGCTCCAACTCATAGGCAACCTTGCTTACTCTATGAATAATTTGATAAGGCCCAATGTATCTCGGGCTAAGCTTCCCCTTCTTACCGAATCTCATCACACCCTTTATGGGTGACACCTTCAGGAATACCAAATCACCAATCTGAAACTTTATGTGTCGACGTCGATTATCTGCATATGACTTCTGCCGACTCTGGGCTGCCAATAATCTCTCTTGAATAAGCTTTACCTTATCAACAGCCTGCTGAATCATATCTAGGCCGATTAGCTTAGTCTCGCCTACATCGAACCAACCGATAGGTGACCTGCACTTCCTCCCATATAAGGTCTCGTATGGTGCCATCTGGATACTAGAATGGTAGCTATTATTATAAGCAAACTCAATAAGTGGTAAATGATCATCCCATCTACCTCTGATAAAAAATACATGCTCGCAATATATCTTCTAGCATCTAAATAGTACGTTCAGCCTGCCCATCCGTCTGAGGATGAAATGTCATGCTAAGACTCACCTGTGTCCCCAATCCCTTCTGGAACGATCTCCAAAAGTTAGTTGTAAATTGAGCTCCTCTGTCCGATATAATAGACGTGGGAAACCCATGAAGTCTCACTATCTCCATGATGTATAATCTCGAATAGTCTTCAACTGAATAAGTAGTCCTGACTGGAAGAAAATTGGCTGATTTTGTCAGCCTATCCACAATAACTCATATAGAGTCATACTTTCGTTGAGTGTGAGGCAAGCCTGTAATGAAGTCCATATTAATCACTTCCCATTTCCAAGTTGGGATCTCTATCTCCGGTAGTAATCCACTCGGCTTCTTATGCTCGACCTTAACCTGTTGACAATTCGGGCACTGAGCAACAAACTCCGCTATGTCCCTTTTCATGTCATCCCACCAATACAAGCATCTGAGGTCATGATACATTTTCGTTGACCCTGGATGAACAGAATAACGGGCATAGTGTGCCTCTCCCATAACCTTCCGTCATAGCCCTGCAACATCAGGTACACACAATCTGCCGCCATATCGTAGCACCCCGTCAGGTGCAACCTCAAATAGGGTCTTCTCCTTTCGAAGAGCTACATCTCTATATTGTGCCAGAACAGGGTCCTCGTACTGATGTCTCTTTACCCCTTCTATGATAGAGGACTCAGCAACTCCTCGAACAAAAACTCCACTATCTTCAGAATTAGCCAACCGGACTCCAAGGCTAGCTAGCTGGTATATCTCACGAACCATCTCCTTTCTTTCTGGTTGCACATCCGTCAGGCTACCCATAGATTTACGGCTAAGAGCATCTGCTACAATATTTGCTTTCCTTGGATGGTATAGAATATCAATATCATAATCCTTTAGTAACTCTAGTCACCGTCTCTGTCGTAAATTCAGCTTTTTCTACTTAAATATATATTGTAGACTCTTGTGATCCGTATAAATATCAACATGAACACCATATAAATAATGTCTCCATATCTTCAAAGCGTGAATCAATTCCGCTAACTCCAGATCATGAGTAGGATAATTCTTCTCGTGCTTCATGAGCTGTCGGGAGGCATAAGTTATAACCCTGCCATGCTGCATCAACACACAACCTAGTCCAACACCCGAAGCGTCACAATAAATAACATAACCATCTGGTCCCTCATGAAGAGTTAGAACTGGAGTCGTAGTCAATGTGTCTATCAACAACTGGAAGTTTTGCTCACTAGCACCAGTCCACTGAAACTTAGATGCCTTCTGAGTTAGCCTTGTTAATGGCGCTGAAATGGAGGCAAACTTTTCTACGAATCTCCTATAATATTCTGCTAGCCCCAGAAAACTGCGTACCTCAGTAGGTGTCGTAGGTCTGGTCCAAGTCTTTACTGCCTCAATCTTCTGCGTATCTACCCGAATACCATCCACTCCGATAATATGCCACAAGAATGCTACTGAAATCAACCAGAATTCGCACTTAGAAAATTTGGCATACAACTTCTGGTGCTGGAGTACCCTAAGCACCGCCCTTAAATGGTCTACATGCTCCTCTTTTGAATGTGAATAAACCAGAATATCATCAATGAATACAGTAACGAATGTATCTACGAATGGCTTGAATACTAGGTTCATCAAATCTATAAATACTACTGGAGCATTGGTCAGCCCAAAAGACATCACTCTAAATTCATAATGCCCGTATCGGGTCCGGAATGCTGTCTTAGGAATATATGTCTCCTTTACTCAAGACTGATGTGTCACGCCCAACCTCAAGCTCGTGGATCGTGCCCTACCCGCACCCTTCTACCATAACAACACAAGTAAACTGCGGAATTTAAATAACACCTCATTTTTTTAAACCAACGTACGTGCAAGGGCAAGGCCGATAAGGCTGCCATAATATACATAAATGAAAGACACTACAACGTACATGAGTCCAATACCACATATAAATACAGACCTCTAAGAGTTTTACTGAAATATGACGGGACAAGGCCCCGTCGTACCCATAACCGTACAAAAGCACTGCATCAAGGAACTATACCAAAAGATAAGCTCTCAACGCAGGAGCTATCCAAAACTACGAGCAGGTCCTACACTGCAGATCACTAAATCAAGGTACCTAAACCTCACGCAGATTTAACGCAGCTCAAGGAGGTCAAGACGAAGAATGTACCAAGTATGTGAAACGGCAAATCAGAATGAAATCATAATACTAACAAAACAGAGACATGTATGATAGCCAACCTACAAAGATACAACACATAAACAAATATATCAAGTCGTGGACGATGCCTCAAAGTCATTACTCAAATATAACCATGGGTCTCACGCCCATAATATCAATCATGCCCGTGTTATCCTTTCTCACTGCCGGCAGTCCATGATATAATATCACACCAATAAGCATAATGTCATATAGTCTGCTATAAAGGTATACTGCCCGACCCATTTCTGGGACGATAATGTCATATAGTCTGCCCGTAAAGGTATCTCGCCCACCCATTTCTCGGGACGATAATGTCATATAGTCCGCCTAAAGGTATCGCCCGACCCATTTCCGGGACGATAATGTCATCTAGTCCGCCTGAAGGTATATCGCCCGACCCATTTCTCGACGATAATGTTATCTAGTTCGCGTAAGGTATACGCCCGACCCATTTCGGGACGATAATGTCATCTAGTTCGCTCGTAGGTATACCGCCCGCCCATTTCTCGGGACGATAATGTCATATAGTCCGCCAGAAGGTATCGCTCGACCCATTTCCGGGACGATAATGTCATCTAGTCTTCCGTAAAGGTATCTCGCCGCCCATTTCTCGGGACGATAATGTCATCTAGTGCGCTCAGAAGGTATATCGCCCGGCCCATTTCTGGGACGATAATGTCATATAGTCTGCCCGTAAAGGTATACTGCCCGACCCATTTATGGGACGATAATGTCATATAGTCTGCCCGTAAAGGTATACTGCCCGACCCATTTCTGGAACGATAATGTAATCTAGTCTGCCCGTAAAGGTATACTGCCCGACCCATTTCTGGGACGATAATGTCATATAGTCTAATTCTCAATTAAACAAGCCAAAGTACTTATCAAGGCACACTTAGACTAATTCTCAATTAATCAAGCCAAAGTACTACGTACGTACATTCTTTTCAAAAGACTCATTTTTATGAATTACTCCAAGATACTAACACCCGTAGTATCAAGGTGTGTCTATTTTTCAAGTAAGTTACTACACTCTTAGAAAACTCATTTCAAATCTTGAAATCAAGTAACTTCAATTTTTCACAATCTAGGCAACTTATGCCCATTAATCAAAATAGACAACTTCCTAAACCATCCATAAAGCCGTTATAACCAACTTCCCATAAAGCCGTTATAACCCTTTATGGTTTTTAGACAATTTCATTCCGTTTTTATAACCAAGAGACTTATACTTAAACCAAGTATCACAAACTTTCAAATCAAGTTTCTTAACTTTCAAAAATACTTCGAGTCTCTTAATATATCGAAAACAAGTTTCTTCTACTTTTAAACCTCAAGTAACTCACACCTTTAAGACATGTTACTTCTCTTAAATCATGTCATTTCTCCTCTTTTGAAACAATTAAGTAAATCACTCCTTTGACTCCCCTAAAGTCATTATAATGACCTTTAGGTTTTGGAACTAAGGCACTAGCCAAAAGGTTTGGAAACCATTTCCTTTTCAAGACTCCATGTACTTTAAGTAACATACTTTCACTTTTAAGAATCCAAACTTCACCAAGGACATGGATTATACAACTTACAATTTAAACATCAAAGTACAATCAAGGGAGTACATAGAACAAATTCTACTTTAGGCAATCCAAATACAACCAAGGAATGAATCATTTAAGGAGTAGGAAATACTTTCTTTATCTTAAGGAATCATGCTAGAAGAGGAGATAGTTCACATACCTTTCCGGCTAAATCCACAAGCTAAGCCCAATACGCCGTACGTAGAAGTGTCAACCTATAATGGTCACAACAAGACTATCAACTTCTAGTCTCTAATGTAGAATAATACTAAGTATACGGTCTATAATTCTACGGAAAATCGGGCAGCACTTCCTTTGTTTCTACTCGCTTTGCCACCTTTTTCAAGGACGAATACAATAACCAACACGCCACATTTAAGGCTCAAAACAACAACCAAACAAAGGGTATTACACGCCTTACAATACGTGTAAAATTCCGCCCCACAATTCATATCAAGTAGTATAAAAATCCAAGCCATTCTCGACCAACTTATAACCAACAACACTAAGTCTTTTCCAATCCTTTTCCAAATTCCAAGTTCTAAGGTCTAACATGTTATATAGTTATAAACCCCTTCAACAACTACAATTTCCTTCTTACACAACATGCGACGACTTAAACGAATAATCGACTTGAATTGTAATCTTAAGGCTAAACATGCTAGTTTTCGGATTAGGGTTCCAATAGCCAATAAACTTATCAACTTCACACTATATACCACATGCTTGCTAATATCCATAGCTACAACAACAAGTAAGTCTTAACTACTAAAACGACAAAATTTATACCTTTCCAAGCCCTTAAAATTTCCAAGATTCAAAGTCGCGCCTTAGCAATTCTTAGCTCCTTTCCTTAGGTTCCAATCCGCTCCAAGCACTCCTTAGAGGTCTATGAAGAACCTATCTTCAAGTTCCAACTTCAAAGTTGAAGAACTCCTTAAGTTTCCGCCTTGCGACTAACGTAAAAATGCGTTTTTTCCGAAATCTTTCTATTGAGATATCCTTACAATACCCTTAGGGACATTGGGTTAAAGTCTTGTGGCTAAAGGATCAAAACTACAAAATTTTCTTGTGCAAAAGACCTCAAACCCGAGAGCAATTAGTGAGGGACAAGAGTTGTCTAATTTTTCTAAGTGTTGAAGAGCAAGTCTTGCACTAGTAGCATGCTTATATAACACATTGGAAGGCTTAGACTTAAACAAATGGGTGGTTAAGATGAAGATCACATGGATCAAGCCCAAGTGGCAAGTTGACTTGGTCAATTATATCAAGCTTGCAAGACTTATCTTCCAAGATGGTCAATGACCATTTTACCCCCTTACCAATTCGACCAAGACCTTGTGGGGGTGCCACATGTCGCCCTCTCATTCATCCATAAAATTCCGTAACCCTCGTGGGTCCCACAAAAATGTAAAATTCCTCGGGTGGGCCCCACATGACCAAATCCGTAAAAATAAATTTCCAAAAAGTTAAGAGTTCCATACTTTTCAAATAATGTATTTTGAGAATCCAATTCTCAACAACGAACATTTTTCCTTTCCGACGTCCGGAAGATTTTCCGTCGGAAAAAAAACAATTATTCTTTTCGTACTAATTTCCAAGTCTTGATTCCTTACATACATTCTCTTATACATGTCCTGGACTTCCGGGGTGTAACATTCTTCCCCCCTTAGAAACATTCGTCCCCGAATGTTCTTAGTCGGTTGTCAAGTTATACAAACTCCGGCATAAACTCTATACTATGCCTAACAGTCAATACTCCACAAGACCAACGATGCCACTCATGGCCACCACAACATACGTAAACATATCAATGGACCTTCCGTCCGCGACCCCTTCTCACAAAACTCGAAGGTTACAGTCTTCTAAAACACGGGATCCTTAGAGGTTCCTTTATTTCCTTACTTGTCATACTTTCTCGTACTTTCAAACTCATCTAGTACACGTACAAAATCTCAAACTTTGTTTCTGTTCTCCAATCCTTGGAGTTACTATCTAAACTTGGCCATATTGTTACTTACATTCCCGTTAAGGCTCTTCTCGGTCCTTACGACCTAGTTCCGGTGGAACGCATCCACGAACTCGTACAACGATTAACTAAACTTGGGCCTGGCATCCTCGTGACCCTACCACATAACGGGACCATTTCTGTTATACCCCGTATTTCCAGAGTATGTACGTGAGGGCGTACGTATAAAAATTTAAGCCTTAAGGTTTGGCAAGGTTCGAAAATTTGGGCACAAGTGCCGAAAAAAGTCGTTTTTCGACGAAACGTTTTACTAAACTTGCGAAGGGAAAAATACGGCTATGTCATTTATAATTTTTGCGGATTTTTCCGAGAGGCGAAACATTTTGGACCAATGGGAGGGTGACATGTGTCACCCTCACATTGGACGTGAGATTGGGCGGTAATGGACGAAAGGGTGGGCTTGTAGTTGGTAGGATATTTTATGCAAGTTGGTGTGGTAGATGGATAAGGTACACATGGTTAAATCCTAGCCCTACACTTGCCTAACACTTGGATGGATCTTGGCCATTGGTTGGCCATTGCTTGACCTATAAATACCCCCCCTAAGTTGATGAACTTCTTCATCCTAAAATCATTTTCCAAGTCTAAAAATCCCTTCCCCTTTGAGAGTTGTGTCCGTCCAAAGCCCCTCCCCCCCCCCCCCTTTGAGAAGCTTTGGCCGAGGGGTAACCCCCCCCCCCTAGCCTAGTTGTTTTCGAGAAATACACCCCCCCTCTTGGTAGAAATACTCTCCAAGTATTGCTATAATGCCAAAATACTCCAGCCCAAATACCTTGTAGTACTTTCCAAAGATACCTCTATACGTAGAGCCCGGAAATACTCTTATACTTTCCCTCAGTCACAAAAACTAAACCCTAAGTAAAACCTTCATAGTCATTTGAAGTTAAGTAGAAGTCACAGAACTTCTAAGGGTTGTTTGGAGCGGGTTGAGCACCGAGTAGAGCTAAACGTTGCTCAGGATCGACATTAAACTTGGATAATTTTGGGCTTACCGAGGTAAATAATCCTATCCTTCTATTGTAATTGGAAATTACATATTGTAGTTGTATAGAAATGAATATAAGATTCATAGAAGAGAATTGAATCGTAATAGAAGGATATTACGTAATAGACTTGAATCAAATCACATCGGAAGAATATAAGTAGAAGATTAAATCAGATTTACATGGACGTATTTACTGAGACTTATAACCTTTTTGGTTGAATGTTCTGCAAGTAGCATGTACTACTTGGAAGGTGGACAAGGCTAGCCGGGTTATAGCCGTGGAGCGTTTTGCTTATAGTCGATAATCGTCGCGAGGTATGTGATTCTTCCTATACTCTTGAGCATGAAGTATTTTAAAAGAATATATATATAGTACGGTAGACGTACGTGTGGCAATGTCTTTTGACTTAAGCCTGAATAATATATATATATATAGTATGGTAGACGTACGTGTGCTAACTGAATATAATTGTACGGCAATGTCTTTTGACTTAAGCCTGAATAATAAGAATCTTGAAGTATTTTAACGGAATATATATATAGTACGGTAGACGTACGTGTGGCAATGTCTTTTGACTTAAGCCTGAATAATAAGAATCTTGAAATATTTTAAAGGAATATATATATAGTACCAGAACGACGTGTTAAGCGAATGTAGTGTTACGACAATGCCTTTTGACTTAAGCCTGAATAATAAATAATCTTGAAGTATTTCAAAAGATTAAGAAACCGTTTTGAAAGAAGAGTAATACTTGGTTTTGAAAACATAAGAGTTATACTAGCTTTATGGGAAGTTAGGTATAACGTCTTAAGAGTGGTAAAGAGAATGGGTTACTGATTTTTAGAAGTTAAGAGACTTGATCTTAAAAGATAAGAGACTTGACTTGAATGAATTAATATGAATTTTGTGTGAAACCTCATTCGTGAGTAATGAGTACTTGGTTTTTAAAAGGAGAAATGTTTCTTGATTTGAAATCGAATGAGTATCGACAAACCACTGCAGCGTTAATAAAGGAAAATGTATTGAATAATGAAGTATTATTAAAACCAGTAGAAACCTCCATCTGCATAGAAACTAAGATAAGACAAAATGATATTACATTTCCTAGATCATGGTTGCTTAATAAGATTGATTATAAACAAGAATAACCTACTCACATATAGGGCATATGTTTCTCAAATTGTTTAAAAGAGAATTATGTTTTAAAGGATTAAAACTATGAACTACGAAACCTTTTTCGAAAGTGAGAAACTTGAGCATCTGAAATTAGGCAAACTTGAACGTTAGGGAAAAAAATGTTGTTACTTGATGTTGAAAAGGAAAGTGTTTAGGTTTACCTAAAAATGTGAGTCACTCTATTTTTTTATACTACGGGTATCGGGTGACCCTTATAAAAGAAATGGATCTTTTAAAAAGAATTTAACGTATGTAATACTTTGGGGTCAGAACCTGGACTTTGGCCTAAAATAAACTTGAGTTGTGTGTAACTTGCCTATGTTTGTGTTTGATAGCCTGGTTGTGCAAATACTGTATTTCTACACCACCGCGTCTCTCGATGGAGGGCCGGCTGATTTGTTATGAACGATTCTTCACCGAGTCCCACGAGATGGGCCGGGACACGTATTCCATCCGATTATTCACCGAGTCCCACGAGATGGGCCGGGACACGTATTTCATCTGATTCTCTACCGAGTCCCACGAGATGGGCCGGGACACGTAATTCATCTGATTCTCTACCGAGTCCCATGGGATGGGCCGGGACACGTATTCCACATGATTCTCTACCGAGTCCCACGGGATGGGCCGGGACACGTATTCCACATGATTTATACCTAGACTGCCGGCAGTGAGGAAGGAGTTCCATGGGCATGAGGGATGACTTGAGGGCATGAGTCCCTGACTTGACATGACTGCTTTTATGTTGTGAACTGTAGTTTGGTTATCATACATATCTCCTGCTTTATATAGACTATTATGATTTCATTTACGCTTTTTACGCCACATACTTGGTACTGTCAGATCGACCTCGCCTGGCTGCGTTCATGCCGCAGTAAGTACATCGGTTGTGGATCCTCGCCATAGGATCAAAGTTCAACGTGGGGAAGCCCCGCTTTCTTGAGGCTTATCTTTGGTATATTACCCCAGTCCGTAAGTTCTTGTACATTCAGGTGGCGGGCGGCCCCGTCCCCGCCATAGTTGTCATTTCATTCTTAGAGGTCTGTAGTACTGTTGTGGGCAGAGATGCAAAAAGGATTAAACTGTTCGGGTTTTTATGTATATATACAGAAGGCAACTGTTTTGGTTGGCCTGTTTGTTTATCATGTCTCTTGTTTCATATTTATGTTTTATGTTCCGCTGATTTTCTCTGATGAATGACTACTTGGGTGCCCGGGTAAGGCACCAGTCACGGGCCCCGGATCGGGTCGTGACAAAAGTGGTATCAGAGCGATTAATCTCGGAAAGTGTCTACGCATCGAGTCTAGAGTCTTGATTATCGGTGTGTTGTGCACCACATCTATAATCAGGAGGCTATAGGACATTTAGGATTGGTTTCCATTTTTCTCATTCTGAGATCGTGCCTTAGAGCTGTGTGATAAGTTGGACCCCTCTGACGTATTCCTTTCCTTTACCAGTTATGCCTCCGCGTAAGGCAACCCGCCTGGCGGCAAGGCAGAGGGAGCGTGAGTAGAGCACGGAGAGTTACCGGCGAGGCCCGGTCGTTACCGAGATAGTGCCCGACGGCGAAGTTTGGCGACGCCGGGCCAGCAGAGTTTAGAGCCGCAGCAGTGGCTGTTGAGACTACAATACCTGAGCCTCCAGCCCCACAGCCTGGAGCAGATGAGATGGGGTACAAGGAGATGGCGCCATCGCCGTGGTCGTGGCGATTATGAGAGGCTGACGCAGCAGCCTCCCCAGAGCACCCGTAGTTCACCCCGAGCGCATAGCTGAGGCTACGGGACTTTCTCGAGTCAGAGCCCGCCGTTGTTCTATGGATCGAGCCGAGGATGACCTCGGGAGTTTATCCGAGCCTACACGGATCATGAGAGTGATCGAGTCTCGAGGCGAGTCGGTGGTATTGGTTCGCATCACCGCGTGATCTCGCCGATCGGGTTTGATTCGTGGGAGCTATCCCGGGGAGAGCATGCACCTCCAGCCGTTTGGGACGAGTTCTCAAGGGCTTTTCTTGCACATTTCTTGCCCCCACAGATGAGGAGGGCTCGGGCCAACAGATTTTGACGTTGAGGCAGGACGGGCGGACGGTTAGAGAGTACAATGTGGAATTCGACTCATTAGCTCGGTATGTTCCCACTGTAGTAGTTGATATGGAGGACAGAGTACACCGCTACGTCACCGGGCTAGATGATTACTTGGCAGAGGCTTGTACGGGTGTAGCTTTTCAGCCGGGCATGGACATTGCCCGCATGCAAGCTCATGCACTAGGATGTGAGGCACGGAGAGGTCGACGGAATGACCAGGATCAGCGTAAGAGGCGAGCGGCAGGTCCTTTGGTAACGATCGAGGCGGGCCGCCGCCAGACTAGTTATGTACCTCCGCTGCAGAGTGGTCCTCCGCGCCTTCGTGACGCTCGGGTATTCGGAGCCGGTCGTGGCTTCGTGGCTTCGTTCACGATATAATGGGTTCTAGCCACGGTTCGAGTTTTCTCGTGTGCACACGCGCGTACGCCATCCCGGAATGTCGTCTTTATCGGTGCTTGTTTTTCTGCGCCGTGTGGCCATATGACGAAACCGCCCTAATAGGAAGGATGCAGCAGAATGACTCACCTACCGGTCGCGGGCAAGTTCATCGCCTTTCTACTATGCATACTGCAGGCGTGCCTATGATTAGAGTGAGCGGTAGATCTGTATATCCTTAACCCTCTAGAGATTTGTATGCATGATATGATGACCTTATTATTGTGTGCTATGTACGGATAGTGTTATGTTGGTTATGAGTTAGAAAGCATGGTTAGTTGAAAGGATATGTATGGGGGCATGGAAAGTGTGAACCTTAGAATATTACAGATGAGACCTTAGATGTAAGGCCGTCGTGAGTACAAGATTTTTGCGGGTGATCTTTGTCAGAATGTATACGTATACGTGAAGTAATTGTGGGAAATTTCCTTGGGTGGTGTAAAATTGAAGTGGTAGCTTTCATGACCTGTATAGGTAAGATTGTTCCGGATCGGGAAACAAGAGCTTGATGCGTTAAGTGGGTCGGGTTGGGGCCATGTTGCGGGCCAACCCGCGGCCTGTTTCGAGGTAGGGTCAGCTCTGGGTGGTCCCGCCAGGTGGTAGGGTCACGAGGGTGCTAGGCCCAAGTTTAGATGACCATCGTATGAGTTCGTGGATGCGTTCGACCAGAATCGGTTCGTGAAGGCCGGGAATGGCCTTAGAGGAAAGTGAGGCTAGTAAGATGACCAAGTTTGGAGGTGGTGACTCCAAAGTTTTGGAAAATGAAGCGATGACTGAAGTGTGGTACGTATACTAGAAGATTTCAAGTGTTCGAGAAGGACACGACGAGTAAGGAAGGAAGAAGACGTGTGTTATTTCGTGGCCAGATGTGGCGTTGGCAACTTCTTAGAGGAACTTCATCGTCATCCGTCTTGAGAAGGAACATTCGGGACGAATGTTTCTAAGGAGGGGAGAATGTTATACCCCGTATTTCCAGAGTATGTACGTGAGGGCGTACGTATAAAAATTTAAGCCTTAAGGTTTGGCAAGGTTCGAAAATTTGGGCACAAGTGCCGAAAAGAGTCGTTTTTCGACGAAACGTTTTACTAAACTTGCGAAGGGAAAAATACGGCTATGTCATTTATAATTTTTGCGGATTTTTCCGAGAGACGAAACATTTTGGACCAACGGGAGGGTGACATGTGTCACCCTCACATTGGACGTGAGATTGGGCGGTAATGGACGAAAGGGTGGGCTTGTAGTTGGTAGGATATTTTGTGCAAGTTGGTGTGGTAGATGGATAAGGTACACATGGTTAAATCCTAGCCCTACACTTGCCTAACACTTGGATGGATCTTGGTCATTGGTTGGCCATTGCTTGACCTATAAATACCCCCCTAAGTTGATGAACTTCTTCATCCTAAAATCATTTTCCAAGTCTAAAAATCCCTCCCCCTTTGAGAGTTGTGTTCGTCCAAAGCCCCTCCCCCCCCCCCCCCCTTTGAGAAGCTTTGGCCGAGGGGTACCCCCCCTAGCCTAGTTGTTTTCGAGAAATACACCCCCCCTCTTGGTAGAAATACTCTCCAAGTATTGTTATAATGCCAAAATACTCTAGCCCAAATACCTTGTAGTACTTTCCAAAGTTACCTCTATACGTAGAGCCCGGAAATACTATTATACTTTCCCTCAGTCACAAAAACGAAACCCTAAGGAAAACCTTCATAGTCGGTTGAAGTGTTAAGTAGAAGTTGCGTAGAACTTCTAAGGGGTTGTTTGGAGCGGGTTGGAGCACCCGGAGTAGGAGCTAAACGTTGCTCAGGATCGACATTAAACTTGGATAATTTTGGGCTTACCGAGGTAAATAATCCTATCCTTCTATTGTAATTGGAAATTACATACTGTAGTTGTATAGAAATGAATATAAGATTCATAGAAGAGAATTGAACTGTAATAGAAGGATATTACAAAATAGACTTGAACTGAAATCACATTAGAAGAATATAAGTAGAAGATTAAACTGTACTTACATAGGACTGTATTTACAGTAGACTTATAACCTTTTTTGGTTGAATGTTCTGCAAGTAGCATGTACTACTTGGAAGGTTGACAAGGCTAGCCGGGTTATAGCCGTGGAGCGTTTTGCTTATAGTCGATAATCGTCGCGAGGTATGTGATTCTTCCTATACTTTTGAGCATGAAGTATTTTAAAAGAATATATATATATAGTACGGTAGACGTACGTGTGGCAATGTCTTTTGACTTAAGCCTGAATAATATATATATATAGTATGGTAGACGTATGTGTGCTAACTGAATATAATTGTACGGCAATGTCTTTTGACTTAAGCCTGAATAATAAGAATCTTGAAGTATTTTAACGGAATATATATATAGTACGGTAGACGTACGTGTGGCAATGTCTTTTGACTTAAGCCTGAATAATAAGAATCTTGAAATATTTTAAAGGAATATATATATAGTACGGTAGACGTACGTGTGTTAACTGAATGTAGTGTTACGGCAATGTCTTTTGACTTAAGCCTGAATAATAAAGAATCTTGAAGTATTTCAAAAGATTAAGAAACCGTTTTGAAAGAAGAGTAATACTTGGTTTTGAAAACATAAGAGTTATACTAGCTTTATGAGAAGTTAGGTATAACGTCTTAAGAGTGGTAAAGAGAATGGGTTACTGATTTTTAGAAGTTAAGAGACTTGATCTTAAAAGATAAGAGACTTGACTTGAATGAATTAATATGAATTTTGTGTGAAACCTCATTCGTGAGTAATGAGTACTTGGTTTTTAAAAGGAGAAATGTTTTACTGATTTCGGAAATCAGAATGAGTATCGACAAACCACTGCAGCGTTAATAAAGGAAAATGTATTGAATAATGAAGTATTATTAAAACCAGTAGAAACCTCCATCTGCATAGAAACTAAGATGAGACAAAATGATATTACATTTCCTAGATCATGGCTGCTTAATAAGATTGATTATAAACAAGAATAACCTACTCACATATAGGGCATATGTTTCTCAAATTGTTTAAAAGAGAATTATGTTTTAAAGGATTAAAACTATGAACTACGAAACCTTTTTCGAAAGTGAGAAACTTGAGCATCTGAAATTAGGCAAACTTGAACGTTAGGGAAAAGAATGTTGTTACTTGATGTTGAAAAGGAAAGTGTTTAGGTTTACCTAAAAATGTGAGTCACTCTATTTTTTTATACTACGGGTATCGGGTGACCCTTATAAAAGAAATGGATCTTTTAAAAAGAATTTAACGTATGTAATACTTTGGGGTCGAACACGACTTTGGCCTAAAATAAACTTGAGTTGTGTGTAACTTGCCTATGTTTGTGTTTGATAGCCTGGTTGTGCAAATACTGTATTTCTACACCACCGCGTCTCTTAATGGAGGGCCGGCTGATTTGTTATGAACGATTCTTCACCGAGTCCCACGAGATAGGCCGGGACACGTATTCCATCCGATTATTCACCGAGTCCAACGAGATGGGCCGGGACACGTATTTCATCTGATTCTCTACCGAGTCCCACGAGATGGGCCGGGACACGTAATTCATCTGATTCTCTACCGAGTCCCATGGGATGGGCCGGGACACGTATTCCACATGATTCTCTACCGAGTCCCACGGGATGGGCCGGGACACGTATTCCACACGATTTATACCTAGACTGCCGGCAGTGAGGAAGGAGTTCCACGGGCATGAGGGATGACTTGAGGGCGTGAGTCCCTGACTTGACATGACTGCTTTTATGTTGTGAACTGTAGTTTGGTTATCATACATGTCTCCTGCTTTATATAGACTATTATGATTTCATTTACAGTCTTTTACAGTTTCACATACTTGGTACCTGTTGTACTGACCTCCTTCGGGGGGCTGCGTTCATGCCGCAGGTGGAAGTACATCGGTTGTGGATCCTCGCTCATAGGATCACAGTTCAGCGTGTCGGGAAGCCCCGTTTCTTCGGAGGCTTATCTTTTGGTATGTTACCCTGAGTCTGTAAGTTCTTGTACATTCAGGGGTATGGCGGGGCCCTGTCCCGCCATAGTTGTCATTTCATTCTTAGAGGTCTGTAGTACTGTTGTGGGCAGAGTTGCAAAAAGGATTAAACTGTTCGGGTTTTTATGTATATATACAGAAGGCAACTGTTTTGGTTGGCCTGTTTGTTTATCATGTCTCTTGTTTCATATTTATGTTTTATGTTCCGCTGATTTTCTCTGATGAATGACTACTTGGGTGCCCGGGTAAGGCACCAGTCACGGGCCCCGGATCGGGTCGTGACAATTTCTAACTGACATCACCCCATTCCATACTACCGGTTGACCCGAAATGAGTCTATAACCCGACCCATCGTCACACTTAACTTCTCATTCTTAGTCTGAAATAAATCTCTCTCTTATCTCAAGGTACTTCTCACCCTATCCTCCCATTCACTAGAGGTTCGTCACATAAGCCAAAGTATTTCTCTGCATAATCGCCTATTGGTCTTACACTGTCATGGGGCAATTTCGTGTGAACTCTACACAACTATAGTCTCAGTTCACTTACCATTCTTGTCAATATTCATAACTTTTCACTTTACTAATCAAGGTATCCCTACCTCTGGGGTACTATCACTTACAACTGCTTTCCTCATGACCCTATAGTCTTCTCCTAACTGAGAAACTGGAGGCTCTGGTGCTGGGGTCTCAAAACCTGGTGCAGAAGAACTCGCCGACTGCGGCACAACATCCGGTATACCCTGGGCATAAGCCCTATAAACTCTCTGAGTCTGACTAGTAGCTTCTGCTACTCCTTTGCCCTTCTGGGCGTCTGTTGCCCTCCTTGGAGGCATAGCTATAACACAAAAATACGTCAGAGAGAAATTATCTTACTAACACAGCTCTATGACACGATCTTAGAGTGAGAAGAATAGAAACCAACTCCTAGATGTCCTGTAGCCTCCTGTTTATGGGTGTGGCGCGCAACACACCGATAATCAAGACTCTACTAGACACGGTCTGTAGACATTCCGAGGATCGCTCTCGATACCACTGTCACGCCCAACCCGGGCGGTGTGCAGTGCCCTACCTGGGCACCCTTCTACCTTAACAACACAAGTAAACTGCGGAATTTAAATAACACCTTATTTTTTTTTTAAAACCAACGTACGTGCAAGGGCAAGGCCGACAAGGCTTCCATAATATACATAAATGAAAGACACTACAACGTACATGAGTCCAATCCCACATATGAATACAGACCTCTAAGAGTTTTACTGAAATATGACGGGACAAGGCCCCGTCGTACCCATAACCGTACAAAAGCCTGTACTGAAGGAACTATACCAAAAGATAAGCTCCTGAACAGAGGGAGCTATCCAAAAACTCTGAGCAGGGTCCTACACCTGCAGATCATCAAACTGCGTACCTAAACCTGCGGCGTGACGCGGCCGAAGGGAGGTCGATCGAAGAATGTACCAAGTATGGCAAGCGGTAAATGCTTGTAATGAAATCACTGATCCTAACAAAACATGAGACATGTATGATAGCCAACCTACAATACACAACACATAAACAATCATATCAAGTCAGGGACGCATGCCCTCAAAGTCATTACTCAAATATAACCATGGGTCTCACGCCCATAATATCAATCATGCCCGTGTTATCCTTTCTCACTGCCGGCAGTCCATGATATAATATCACACCAATAAGCATAATGTCATATAGTCTGCCTATAAAGGTATACTGCCCGACCCATAATTGGGACGATAATGTCATATAGTCTGCCGTAAAGGTATACTGCCCGACCCATTTCTGGGACGATAATGTCATATAGTCTGCCCGTAAAGGTATACTGCCCGACCCATTTCTGGGACGATAATGTCATCTAGTCTGCCCGTAAAGGTATACTGCCCGACCCATTTCTGGGACGATAATGTCATCTAGTGCGCGTAAAGGTATCTTGCCCGACCCGTTTACGGGGCGATAATGTTATCTAGTGCGCGTAAAGGTATCTTGCCGGCCCGTTGCGGGACGATAATGTCATATAGTCTGCCCGTAAAGGTATACTGCCCGACCCATTTCTGGGACGATAATGTCATCTAGTCTGCCCGTAAAGGTATACTGCCCGGCCCATTTCTGGGACGATAATGTCATCTAGTCTGCCCGTAAAGGTATACTGCCCGGCCCATTTCTGGGACGATAATGTCATATAGTCTGCCCGTAAAGGTATCTTGCGACCCATTTCGGGACGATAATGTCATATAGTCTTCGTAAAGGTATCTTGCCCGACCCATTTCGGGGCGATAATGTCATCTAGTGCGCGTAAGGTATCTTGCGACCCATTCTGGGACGATAATGTCATATAATCTAATTCTCAATTAAACAAGCCAAAGTACTTATCAAGGCACACTTAGACTAATTCTCAATTAATCAAGCCAAAGTACTACGTACGTACATTCTTTTCAAAAGACTCATTTTTATGAATTACTCCAAGATACTAACACCCGTAGTATCAAGGTGTGTCTATTTTTCAAGTAAGTTACTACACTCTTAGAAAACTCATTTCAAATCTTGAAATCAAGTAACTTCAAATTTTCACAATCTAGGCAACTTATGCCCATTAATCAAAATAGACAACTTCCTAAACCTTCCATAAAGTCGTTATAACCAACTTCCCATAAAACCGTTATAACCCTTTATGGTTTTTAGACAATTTCATTCCTTTTTTATAACCAAGAGACTTATACTTAAACCAAGTATCACAAACTTTCAAATCAAGTTTCTTAACTTTCAAAAATACTTCGAGTCTCTTAATATATCGAAAACAAGTTTCTTCTACTTTTAAACCTCAAGTAACTCACACCTTTAAGACAAGTTACTTCTCTTAAATCATGTCATTTCTCCTCTTTTGAAACAATTAAGTAAATCACTCATTTGACTCCCCTAAAGTCATTATAATGACCTTTAGGTTTTGGAACTAAGGCACTAGCCAAAAGGTTTGGAAACCATTTCCTTTTCAAGACTCCATGTACTTTAAGTAACATACTTTCACTTTTAAGAATCCAAACTTCACCAAGGACATGGATTATACAACTTACAATTTAAACATCAAAGTACAATCAAGGGAGTACATAGAACAAATTCTACTTTAGGCAATCCAAATACAACCAAGGAATGGATCATTTAAGGAGTAGGAAATACTTTCTTTATCTTAAGGAATCATGCTAGAAGAGGAGATAGTTCACATACCTTTCCGGCTAAATCCACAAGCTAAGCCCAATACGCCGTACGTAGAAGTTTCAACCTATAATGGTCACAACAAGACTATCAACTTCTAGTCTCTAATGTAGAATAATACTAAGTATACGGTCTCTAATTCTACGGAAAATCGGGCAGCACTTCCTTTGTTTCTACTCACTTTGCCACCTTTTTCAAGGCCGAACACAATAACCAACACGCCACATTTAAGGCTCAAAACAACAACCAAACCAAGGGGATTACACGCCTTACAATATGTGTAAAATTCCGCCCCACAATTCATATCAAGTAGTATAAAAATCCAAGCCATTCTCGGCCAACTTATAACCGACAACACTAAGTCTTTTCCAATCCTTTTCCAAATTCCAAGTTCTAAGGTCTAACATGTTATATAGTTATAAACCCCTTCAACAACTACAATTTCCTTCTTACACAACATGCGACGACTTAAACGAATAATCGACTTGAATTGTAATCTTAAGGCTAAACATGCTAGTTTTCGGATTAGGGTTCGATAGCGATAAACTTATCAACTTCACACTATATACCACATGCTTGCTAATATCCATAGCTACAACAACAAGTAAGTCTTAACTACTAAAACGACAAAATTTATACCTTTCCAAGCCCTTAAAATTTCAAAGATTCAAAGTCGCGCCTTAGCAATTCTTAGCTCCTTTCCTTAGGTTCCAATCCGCTCCAACCACTCCTTAGAGGCCTATGAAGAACCTATCTTCAAGTTCCAACTTCAAAGTTGAAGAACTCCTTAAGTTTCCGCCTTGCGACTAACGTAAAAATGTGTTTTTTCCGAAATCTTTCTATTGAGATATCCTTACAATACCCTTAGGGACATTGGGTTAAAGTCTTGTGGCTAAAGGATCAAAACTACAAAATTTTCTTGTGCAAAAGACCTCAAACCCGAGAGCAATTAGTGAGGGACAAGAGTTGTCTAATTTTTCTAAGTGTTGAAGAGCAAGTCTTGCACTAGTAGCATGCTTATATAACACATTGGAAGGCTTAGACTTAAACAAATGGGTGGTTAAGATGAAGATCACATGGATCAAGCCCAAGTGGCAAGTTGACTTGGTCAATTATATCAAGCTTGCAAGACTTATCTTCCAAGATGGTCAATGACCATTTTACCCCCTTACCAATTCGACCAAGACCTTGTGGGGGTGCCACGTGTCGCCCTCTTATTCATCCATAAAATTCCGTAACCTTCGTGGGTCCCACAAAAATGTAAAATTCCTCGGGTGGGCCCCACATGACCAAATCCGTAAAAATAAATTTCCAAAAAGTTAAGAGTTCCATACTTTTCAGATAATGTATTTTGAGAATCCAATTCTCAACAACGAACATTTTTCCTTTCCGACGTCCGGAAGATTTTCCGTCGAAAAAAAAACAATTCTTCCTTTCGTACTAATTTCCAAGTCTTGATTCCTTACATACATTCTCTTATACATGTCCTGGACTTCCGGGGTGTAACATTCTTCCCCCCTTAGAAACATTCGTCCCCGAATGTTCTTAGTCGGTTGTCAAGCTATACAAACTCCGGCATAAACCCTATACTATGCCTAACAGTCAATACTCCACAAGACCAACGATGCCACTCATGGCCACCACAACATACGTAAACATATCAATGGACCTTCCGTCCGCGACCCCTTCTCACAAAACTCGAAGGTTACAGTCTTCTAAAACACGGGATCCTTAGAGGTTCCTTTATTTCCTTACTTGTCATACTTTCTCGTACTTTCAAACTCATCTAGTACACGTACAAAATCTCAAATTTTGTTTCTGTTCTCCAATCCTTGGAGATACTATCCAAACTTGGCCATATTGTTACTTACATTCCCGTTAAGGCTCTTCTCGGTCCTTACGACCTAGTTCCGGTGGAACGCATCCACGAACTCGTACAACGATTAACTAAACTTGGGCCTGGCATCCTCGTGACCCTACCACATAACGGGACCATTTCTAACTGACATCACCCCATTCCATACTACCGGTTGACCCGAAATGAGTCTATAACCCGACCCATCGTCACACTTAACTTCTCATTCTTAGTCTGAAATAAATCTCTCTTATCTCAAGGTACTTCTCACCCTATCCTCCCATTCACTAGAGGTTCGTCACATAAGCCAAAGTATTTCTACTGTACAATCTGCCCTATTGGTCTTACACTGTCATGGGGCAATTTCGTGTGAACTCTACACAACTATAGTCTCAGTTCACTTACCATTCTTGTCAATATTCATAACTTCTCACTTTACTAATCAAGGTATCCCTACCTCTGGGGTACTATCACTTACAACTGCTTCCCTCATGACCCTATAGTCTTCTCCTAACTGAGAAACTGGAGGCTCTGGTGCTGGGGTCTCAAAACCTGGCGCAGAAGAACTCGCCGACTGCGGCACAACATCCGGTATACCCTGGGCATAAGCCCTATCAACTCTCTGAGTCTGACTAGTAGCTCCTGCTACTCCTTTGCCCTTCTGGGCGACTGTTGCCCTCGCGGAGGATAGGCATGACACAAAAATACGTCAGAGAGGAATTATCTTACTAACACAGCTCTATGGCACGATCTTAGAGTGAGAAGAATAGAAACCAACTCCTAGATGTCCTGTAGCCTCCTGTTTATGGGTGTGGCGCGCAACACACCGATAATCAAGACACTACTAGACACGATCTGTAGACATTTCGAGGGTATGCTCACGATACCACTGTCACGCCCGAACCCGGGCGTGTTGGTGCCTACTGGGCACCGCTCACCTTAACAACACAAGTAAACTGCGGAATTTAAATAACACCTCATTTTTTTTTTAAAACCAACGTACGTGCAAGGGCAACGCCGACAAGGCTGCCATAATATACATAAATGAAAGACACTACAACGTACATGAGTCCAATCCCACATATGAATACAGACCTCTAAGAGTTTCTTGAAATATGACGGACAAGGCCCGTCGTACCCATAAGTACAAAAGCACATCTTGAAGGAACTATACCAAAAGATAAGCTCCTGAACAGAGGGAGCTATCCAAAAACTCTGAGCAGGGTCCTACACCTGCAGATCACCAAACTGCGTACCTAAACCTGCGGCATGAACGCAGCCCCCCGAAGGAGGTCAGTACGAAGAATGTACCAAGTATGTGAAACGGTAAGTACTGTAATGAAATCACAACAGTCTAACAAAACAGGAGACATGTATGATAGCCAACCTACAATACACAACACATAAACAATCATATCAAGTCAGGGACGCATGCCCTCAAAGTCATTACTCAAATATAACCATGGGTCTCACGCCCATAATATCAATCATGCCCGTGTTATCCTTTCTCACCGGCATCCATGATATAATATCACACCAATAAGCATAATGTCATATGATGCGCTATAAAGGTATCTCGCGACCCATTTACGGGGCGATAATGTCATATAGTGCGTGTCACGACCGAACCGGGCGTGGCGGTGTCTTACCGGGCACCCTAGTGATACAACATCGAGAGAAAATCAGTGAAATAAAAACATGAACATGAATTAAGAGAAAAGATAAATAAACAAAGCCAAAGCGAGCTTGCCTTCATCATATATACATAAATACGACAGCTTATCCTTTTACAAACCGCTTCCTAGCAATTACTCTGGACTTCTAAGATTTTTACAACGGTATGGCGGAGACAGGACCCGCCATACCACGAATGTATAAGAATCTACAGACTCGAGTAACATACCAAAGATAAGCCTCGAAGGAACGGAGCTTCCCAATACGCTGAAAGGTGATCCTAAGCGGGGATCGATACCGATGTACCTTTTACTGCGGCGTGAACGCGGCCTCGAAGGAGGTCGATCAACAGTACCAAGTATGTGGCGTAAAATCAGTAAATGAAATCATAATAGTCTATATAAAGCGGAGACATGTATGATAACCAAACTACGATTCACAACATAGAAGCGATCATGTTGCCGTGGACTCACGCCCTCAAAGTCATCCCTCATGCCCGTGGAACTTCTTCCTCACTGCCGGCAGTCTAGGTACAAATCATGTGATACGTATAACAGGTCTCGGTCCATCTTATGGACCCAATATAAAAACCTGTGGAATACATTCCCGGATGAACCGGTAGTCAGTGAAATACATTCCCGGATGAACCGGTAGTCAAGTGATATACATTTCCGGATGAACCGGTAGTCGAGTGAAATACATTCCCGGATGAACCGGTAATCAAGTGAAACACATTCCCGGATAAACCGGTAATCAAGTGAAATACATTCCCGGATGACCCGGTAATCAAGTGAAATACATTCTCGGATGAACCGGTAATCAAGTGAAATACATTCCCGGATGAACCGGTAATCAAGTGAAATACATTCCCGGATGACCCGGTAGTCGAGTAGAACACAGTACTTGCACAACAAGGCTATCACACGTAACATGGTCAAGTTTCATAACAACAAGCATAAGCAAGTTACACACGACTCAAGATACTTTCATTTTATGTCAAAGTCCGGATTTTAACCTTAAAGTACTACGTCCGTTAAATTCCTTTTAAGATCCATTTCTTTTACAAAGGTCACCCGATACCCGTAGTATAAAAATTTGAGTGACTGACATTGTTAAGTAAACCAAAATGCTTTCCTTTGTAAAATCAAGTAACAACCTTATTTTCCAAACGTTCAAGTTTGCCTAATTTCGAATGCTCAAGTTTCTCATTTTAGAAAAAGGTTTCGTAGTTCATAGTTTTAAATCCTTTAAAACATAATTCTCCTTTAAACGTTTTGAGAAACCTATGTCTTATAAGTGAGTAGGTTATTCTTGTTTATAATCCATCTTAATAAGCAGCCATGATCTAGGAAATGTCATTTTGTCTCATCTTAGCTTCTATGCAGATGGAAGTTTCTACTGGTTTTAATAATACTAAATCTGTCCAAAACATTTCCTTTTATTAACGCTGCAGTGGTTTGTCGATACACATTCTGACTTCCGAAATCAGTAAAACATTTTTAAGTCGTTATACCTAACTTCCCATAAAGCTAGTATAACTCTTAAGTTTCCAAAAACCAAGTATTACTTCTTCTCTCAAAATGATTCAAAAATCTTTTGAAATACTTCAAGTTCTTTATTATCACATAGCCAGCCAGTTATAGTTCAAATCAGTTACCTCTTAAAAACCACAAGTACTTTCTTACCTACATAAAGCTGTTATAACCAACTTCCCATAAAGTCGTTATAACACTTTATGTTTCAAACCAATCAAATACATTAAACATATGTACGTCTACCGTACTACACATATCATGCTAGAACAGATAGGAAGAGGTTCACATACCTCGCGACGATTTATCGACTAATAGCAAAACGCTCCAAGTACCTCAAACCGTCGGCTACACTCTCAGTCAAGCAGATCACTCCACACGTAGTACTACAACCTATAGAGGCCACAAAGCGCCTATTAATATCTTTAGATCCCGACGTAGAATATTCTACAGAAAATTCGGCGACCTCACACGCAGCGTAAATCTCCTCTCTATCGGTAGGCTACCAAGCCAACCGAGGGAGGGGTTAACACGCCTAACAGGGCGTGTACAATTCTACTACGGTAATGTTACACAAGTCTCTTTATGTCTGATCCATGTAATTACTGATTCGATTCTCTTCTTTAAATTCGTGCTTAAGTCGCGAAGACATTGCGTAAGTATTATTCAGGCTGATGTCAAAAGACATTGCCTCACTATTATGTTCAGTTCTATATATATTTTACTTAACTATATACTCCTACTAAATGTAATTTCCAATTACTACAGAAGGTCAAGAATGTTTACCTCGATAAGCCCAAAATTATCCGAGTTTATATGTCGATCCCGAACAACGTTTAGCTCCTACTCCGGCGCTCGATCTGTTCAACCAACCCTTAGAAGTTCTAACCAACTTCTACTTATGACTTCAACTACGGGTGAAGATTTACTTAGGGTTTCGTTTTGTGGTGAGGAAGTATAATAGTATTTTCTGGCTTTTGCAAAAGTGTAACCTTGGGAATACTACAAGGTATTTGGGCGAGTATTTGGGCATTATAACAATAATTGGAGAGTATTTCTATACCACAAAGGGGTATTTATACGAGACAACTAGGCTAGGGGTACCCGTGGCAAAACACCATAAAGGGAGGAGGTGGCTCACGCCAGGGCTCTCAAGGGGAGGGGTGTGGTGGGCAGCTCGAGGAGAGGAGTATTTTGAGACTTAGTTAGATTGCTCAAGTTTTGGATGAAGAAAGTCTTCAACTAGAGGGTATTTATAGGTCAAGTGAAGGCCAACCAATGGCCAAGATCCATCCAAGTGTTAGGCAAGTGTAAGGCCAAGATTAAGCCATGTGCTACCTTATCCATCTACCCAAAATATCCTACCTAACCCTTGACCACATTTTTAGCACAAGCGTGCCCAAGTCGTCCTCTTTGCCGTCCTAGCTTCGATGTGAGGTGACACATGTCACCCTCCGTTGGTCCAAAATGTTTCGTCTCTCGGAAAAATCCGCAAAATTATAAATGACATAGCGGAATTTTTCCTACGAAGCTGTGAAACGTTTCGTCGAAACGACTCTGTCGGGTGTTGTGTACAAATTTCGAAACTAGCCAACTTTAAGGCTCAAATTATAATACGTGCGGCGTTCACGCACATACTGCGGAAATACGGGGTATAACGATGCGCGTAAAGGTATCGCCCGACCCATTTCGGGGCGATAATGTCATCTAGTGCGCGTGAAGGTATCTTGCGACCCATTTCGGGACGATAATGTCATCTAGTGCGCGTAAGGTATCTCGCCGACCCATTTCTGGGACAATAATGTCATATAGTCTGCCCGTAAAGGTATACTGCCCGGCCCATTTATGGGACGATAATGTCATATAGTGCGCGTAGGTATCTCGCGACCCATTTCGTGGCGATAATGTCATCTAGTCTTCCGTAAAGGTATCTTGCCGGCCCATTTACGGGGCGATAATGTCATCTAGTGCGCGTGGGTATCTTGCGACCCATTACGGGGCGATAATGTCATATAGTCTTCCCGTAAGGTATCGCCCGACCCGTTTCGGGGCGATAATGTCATATAGTGCGCGTAAAGGTATCTTGCGGACCCATTTCTGGGACGATAATGTCATCTAGTCTGCCCGTAAAGGTATACTGCCCGACCCATTTCTGGGACGATAATGTCATATAGTCTAATTCTCAATTAAACAAGCCAAAGTACTTATCAAGGCACACTTAGACTAATTCTCAATTAATCAAGCCAAAGTACTACGTACGTACATTCTTTTCAAAAGACTCCTTTTATGAATTACTCAAGATACTAACACCCGTAGTATCAAGGTGTGTCTATTTTTCAAGTAAGTTACTACACTCTTAGAAAACTCATTTCAAATCTTGAAATCAAGTAACTTCAAATTTTCACAATCTAGGCAACTTATGCCCATTAATCAAAATAGACAACTTCTTAAACCTTCCATAAAGCCGTTATAACCAACTTCCCATAAAGCCGTTATAACCCTTTATGGTTTTTAGACAATTTCATTCCTTTTTTATAACCAAGAGACTTATACTTAAACCAAGTATCACAAACTTTCAAATCAAGTTTCTTAACTTTCAAAAATACTTCGAGTCTCTTAATATATCGAAAACAAGTTTCTTCTACTTTTAAACCTCAAGTAACTCACACCTTTAAGACAAGTTACTTCTCTTAAATCATGTCATTTCTCCTCTTTTGAAACAATTAAGTAAATCACTCCTTTGACTCCCCTAAAGTCATTATAATGACCTTTAGGTTTTGGAACTAAGGCACTAGCCAAAAGGTTTGGAAACCATTTTCTTTTCAAGACTCCATGTACTTTAAGTAACATACTTTCACTTTTAAGAATCCAAACTTCACCAAGGACATGGATTATACAACTTACAATTTAAACATCAAAGTACAATCAAGGGAGTACATAGAACAAATTCTACTTTAGGCAATCCAAATGTCACGACCGGCAAGACGCGGTGCCTTACCCGCACCAGTAGTCAAACAACATCGAGAGAAAATCGTGGAAATTAAAACTCATACATGATCACCAATGAAAAGAAAAGCAGGCTAACCAAGCGGTTACCTTTTACGAAAAATAACTAACACTGAGCGATTACAATCCACTTACATCGATCTACAGACCTCTAAGAATTTTTATAACATCTCGGCGGGACGGGGCCGCCATACCACAGAATGTACAAAAGTTCTACAACGAGGAACCGTACCAAGTGACAAAGTCTCAGAAGGAATGGAGCTTTCGAGGCGAACAGCGATCCAAAGTGCGGATCAACAAGCGATGTATCTCAACTGCGGCATGAACGCAGCCGAAGAAGTCGATAACAGTGCCGAGTATGCGAAGCGAGAAAAAAATCGTAAATGAAATCATAATAGTCTATAAGGAAAGCAGGAGACATGTATGATAACCAAACTACGATGCACCACGTATATCTGATTCGGTCAAATCAAATCACATCAAGTCGAGGACTCACGCCCGAAAGATCATTACTCAAAGTGGGCGATACTCGTGGGCTACCCAACGTGTCGGTATGTCCACCAATAACAAGATAGTACTCACGGTGGGCGCGTACTCGTGGGCTACCCAACGTGTCGGTATGTCCCAACCAATAACAAGATAATACTCGCGTGGACGCATACTCGTGGGCTACCCAACGGTCGGTATGTCCAAACAAATACCCAGATAATACTCACTGTGGACGATACTCGTGGGCTACCCAACGTGTCGGTATGTCCACACAAATACCGAATAATACTCATCGTGGACGATACCGTGGGCTACCCAACGTGTCGGTATGTCCAGCAGTTTACAAGATAACACTCACAATAAGCATACGGTGGGCTACCCAACGTGTCGATATGTCCCAAAGGATCAATATAGTGGAAGCATACCCGTGGGCTACCCAACGTGTCGATATGTCCATCATACCACCCGATATCCGGCCCTCGTCGAGAGACTCGGTAGCACAAAGTCAAACACTTGCACAACAACAAAACTATCACCACAAGCACAGCAAGTTACACACAACTCAAAGTACCTTCGTTTAAGTCGACAAACGGGTTCCAACCCCAAAATACTACATTCTTTCCTACCTTCAAAGACCTCTCTTTACGTAGAAACCATACGATACTATCACACGTAGTATCACACACATTCATGTTTAAAACACGTCTTCAAACACAATTAACATAACGTCAAGTATACCTTTTAAAAGTCCAAGTAATTAACTCCTTTAAGGTCAAGTATTCCTACCTTTTAAAACCAAGTCATTTACTTTTCCCTTAAGAAAAGTTCGATATTTGAAAACAAGTGATTTATACTTTCAAACTCAAGTTACTTCTCTTTTCCAAAATCCGACATTATCCTTTGCAATCCATTAAGTTCATTCTTTGGAATTTTAAGAAAAGTCGAACTTGTTATCAATGATTCTCATTTAAGCGACCATGATCTAGGAAATGTAATATCATTTTGTCTTATCTTAGTTTCTATGCGGATGGAGGTTTCTCTTGGTTTTAATATAATCAATTAGTCGAAACCATTTCCTTTATTAGCGTATTTGCGATGGTGTGTTCGATACTTGTTCCCACTTTCAAATCCATTTCACATTCTTATGCCGTTATACCTAACTTCCCATAAAGCTAGTATAACTCTTAAGTTTTCAAAAACCAAGTATTACTCATTACTCGAATGAGGTTTTACAACTTTTGAATACATTACAAAACTTTCACAATTCTAAGTTAAGTCTCTTATCTTACAAGATCAAGTCTCTTAACTTCTACCAATCAACAACCGTTCTTTTACTCACATAAAGTTGTTATAACTGACTTCCCATAAAGCCGTTATAACCCCTTTATGTTTTAAACCAACCAATTACCACATAAACATTTATGAGACCAAGAGGGCTCATTCTTTAAGCAGAGTGCCCATTACTAACGGATAAGACTTACTACTCATACACCTAATGAAGCCTTTACACTTCATAACAAGTCAAGACACAATTTGGAAAATCAATTTCCTTTAACACACGTCGTCAACCGCTATATATTTCACAAATAGTCATCTTTGAAGAGGATAGGAAGAATCACATACCTCGCGACGATTGTCGACACTAAGCAAAATGCTCCACGATCTTATCTCCTTAAGAAGAATATGCTACGTAGTACTTCAATCCTATAAGGGCCATAAAGCGTCTATCAAACTCTAGTTTGAACGTAGAGTAAACTAAGTACAAGGCCCCTACATTCTACGGAAATTGGACGAACTTCCTTTGTTTCTATTAACTTGCCACCTTCACAAGGCCGAAATCAACAAGGCTACAAGATCCAAATCTAAGCCAACTTAACTATATGACCTCGGGCTCACAAATCTATACAAACTTAACTATAACGACCTCGGGCTCACAAATCTATTCAAACTCTAAATATAACGACCTCGGGCTCACAGATCTATACTACTATCACAAGTACTAACTCAAAACCCGAGAGAAGGAAACTCTTACCTTTTAGAAAAGCCCACAAAAGCCCTTTCCTACCACTTCTTCCACAACTCAACCACGGCGCTTCCACAAGTTCACCAACACTTTTTCCTTCTTGCGCGCTCAGCGGTTCCCTAAGGCGGGTTTCTCAAAAACCTAGAGAGAAGGGAGAGGGTTTTCTCTTGGGAGGGTTTGAAATGAAATGGCCAAGTCTTCCAAGACTTGGCCTAAAATAGGCTTCTATCATTTGGTCAAAGGATGGGAGGACACTTGTCACCCTCCCATAGGCTCCTTATAAAAATATCACGATTTTCTCCTTTACATGAAAATCCGCCTCGGCGCAGCCCGCCGCCATGGCGCTAACTTCGAAGAAAATAATTGCACGCATCTGCGTGGCCTGCATTCGGCGCGGCGCAACACCACCAGACCCTCGGTACAATCGCGCGCGCCACGCTCTCCGGCCAGCGGCGCTGAACCCCCGATCAAGTCGCTTTGCTTTGCGCCAAACTTGAAACTTCCATAACTTTTGACTCAGATGTCCAATCGACGAGCGGTTGGTTGCGTTGGGACCTAGATTCAACGGACTACACACTAGGCCTTTTAAACACCTTACAATCCTTAACAACTGGGGTCCAATACTCAAAGGTAAACTCAAAATCCTTCCAACACATGTTTGCCAACTTATCCATCCTCTAGAATTTACGGTGTAACATTCTTCCTCGAAACATTCGTCCCGAATGTTCCTTCTAAGTCTTGAGAACATGCGCGGTATAGTCTTCACTACTATACCTACAAAACTCATTTATGCCTCTCATGGCCATAATATAGAAATCACGCATCTCCAAATTCCACTAACGGAAATCACCTCTAACGTGCAAACATCACTATTTTCTCCTCCGCGGTCTAAAGGATACTCTCCTTACTCGGCGTACCTTCCTTGTACACTCACACCCTCTAGTACCGCGTTCACAATTGATCCATCTACGTTTCTACCACCTTGGAGTCACTACCTCCAACTCGTCCATCTTACTAATCCACGTCATGGAAGCTACCACTTCCATCGCAAACTACCCATGGAATCATCACACAAAACTCCATGTATACCATACACTCCGACAAGGATTAACGAAGAAAGGCTTCTACCCAAGACGGCCTTACATCTAAGGTCTCAATGTTATAAATTCTAAGGTTCAAAATTTTTCTCATCTGACTTACCCTCTTTATTAACCATGCTTCCAAATCACATTATATACACAAAGCTACCCTAACATAGCACTCGACACATCACCACAACATCAAAGCATACAATACTCAGAGGGTTAAGAACATACCAGTAACTATTGCTTCACTTCCTTCTTGTCGTTCTACTCATGTTCTTTCCCGGCACGACGCACAAAAGGAGGAGGTGAATCGTCCACTGATCCCGAAGGCTGAATCTCAACCTCCGCGCTATCTCTGGTGGGACAATTCCTTGCAAAATGGCGGTGGCCGCATGTAAGCAGATTCCCTATTAGCACGACACTCCCCATCGTGGAGCCTACCACAATGGTCACAACGAGGTAAGGTGGTCCCGTCGACTAACATCCTCGATCCCCAAAACTCGAAACCTTGGAGCCACGACTGCTCACGAATTTTTGAGCGCCCCGACGGCGAGGTGGAGCACTCCGTCTTGGCGGGCGCATAACTAACCCGCTGCGAAATGCTGCCCGAAGGTCACCAAAGGACCTGCGCCTTGGCCCTACTCGGCTGATCTGGGTCATTCCGTCGACTCTACGTGCCTCGTCCAAGTGCGTGAGCTGCGTGCGGCAATGTCCATGCGGTGAAGAGCTACTCCCGAGCAACTCTCGCCAAATAGTCATCAAGCCTGTGACATAGCGGTGCACTCTGTCCTCCATGTCGGCTACTAACGCGGGGGCGTCGAGCTAGTGAGTTAAACTCCACGTTGTACTTCAACCGAATGCGCGGTCGCCTCAACATCAAAAATCTGCCGGCGAGTCCTCTCATCGTGGAGGCAAGAAATGTGCAAGAAATGCCTCGAGAACTCGTCCCATCTCTGGAAGTGCATGCCCTCCCGGGACAGCTCGCGAATCAAACGATCGGCTGCGGTATCACGCGGCGATGCGAACCTAGGACCAGCGACTCGGTCTCCGATGCCTTGATCACTCTCATGATCCGGCATCGCTTCGGATGAACTCCTGCGGATCATCCTCGTGCCTCGACGTAGAACTCGGCGGGCCACACTCGAAAGTCCGCGACCTCAAACTATCCGATCTCGGGTGAACGGCTGGTGCTCTTTGGGCTGCTGCGTCCGGCCTATCTCGTGTCAGCCCTGACCACGGCGATAATCGGGCCCAACTCCTTGTAACCCATCTCCTGCTCCGGCCGTGGGGTGGAGGCTCGAATCTTGTGGTCTCTGTAGAGGCTGCCATTGCTCTACTCGCGACTCCTCTGCCTTGCCGCCTACGGGCCACTGGTTGCCTTCGCGAGGCATAGCGGTAAAACGAAACACGTCGGAGGGTCGACTTACAACACGGCTCTAAGGCACGATCTCGGAATGAGAAGAATAGAAACCAATCCTAAATGTCTCGACCTCACGATTATAGATGTGGTGCACAACACATCGATAATCAAGACTACTTAGACACGGTGCGTAGACACTTTCCGAGGACTAAGCGCTCGATACCATACATCGCGACCGGGCAGACCGCGGTGCCTTACGGGCACCAGTAGTCAAACAACATCGAGAGAAAATCGGAAATTAAAACTCATACATGATCACCAATGAAAAGAAAGCAGGCTAACCAAGCGGTTACCTTTTACGAAAAATAACTAACACACGAGCATACAATCCGCCTTGCATCGATTACTATGGACCTCTAAGAATTTTTATAACATCTCTCGACGGACGGGGCCGCCATACCACGAATGTACAAAAGTTCTACAACTTGAGAACCGTACCAAGTGACAAAGTCTCAGAAGGAATGGAGCTTTACGAGAAGCGAGCGATCCAAAGTGCGGATCAACAAGCGATGTATCTCAACTGCGGCATGAACGCGGCCCGAAGAAGTCGATACAACAGTGCAAGTATGCGAAGCGAGAAAAAAATCGTAAATGAAATCATAATAGTCTATAAGGAAAGCAGGAGACATGTATGATAACCAAACTACGATACCACGTATATCTGATTCGTCAAATCAAATCACATCAAGTCGAGGACTCGCGCGAAAGATCATTACTCAAAGTGGACGCATACTCGTGGGCTACCCAACGTGTCGGTATGTCGACCCAATAACAAGATAGTACTCACGGTGGGCGCATACCGTGGGCTACCCAACGTGTCGGTATGTCCCAACCAATAACAAGATAATACTCACCGTGGACGATACTCGTGGGCTACCCAACGGTCGGTATGTCCAAACAAATACCCAGATAATACTCGGCTGTGGCGATACTCGTGGGCTACCCAACGTGTCGGTATGTCGCACAAATACCAGATAATACTCACTGTGGGCGCATACTGCGTGGGCTACCCAACGTGTCGGTATGTCCAGCAGTTTACAAGATAACACTCAATAGAAGCATACGTGGGCTACCCAGCGTGTCGATATGTCCCAAAGGATCAATATAGTGAAGCATACGTGGGCTACCCAACGTGTCGATATGTCCATCATACCACCCGATATCAGGCCCTCGTCGAGAGACTCGGTAGCACAAAGTCAAACACTTGCACAACAACAAAACTATCACCACAAGCGAGGCAAGTTACACACAACTCAAAGTACCTTCGTTTAAGTCGACAAACGGGTTCCAACCCCAAAATACTACATTCTTTCCTACCTTCAAAGACCTCTCTTTACGTAGAAACCATACGATACTATCACACGTAGTATCACACATTCATGTTTAAAACACGTACTTCAAACACAATTAACATAACGTCAAGTATACCTTTTAAAAGTCCAAGTAATTAACTCCTTTAAGGTCAGTATTCCTACCTTTTAAAACTAAGTCATTTACTTTTCCCTTAAGAAAAGTTCGATATTTGAAAACAAGTGATTTATACTTTCAAACTCAAGTTACTTCTCTTTTCCAAAATCCGATTACATTATCCTTTGCAATCCATTAAGTTCATTCTTTGGAATTTTAAGAAAAGTCGAACTTGTTATCAATGATTCTCATTTAAGCGACCATGATCTAGGAAATGTAATATCATTTTGTCTTATCTTAGTTTCTATGCGGATGGAGGTTTCTCTTGGTTTTAATATAATCAATTAGTGAAACCATTTCCTTTATTAGCGTTGCGATGGTGTGTTCGATACTTGTTCCCACTTTCAAATCCATTTCACATTCTTATGCCGTTATACCTAACTTCCCATAAAGCTAGTATAACTCTTAAGTTTTCAAAAACCAAGTATTACTCATTACTCACGAATGAGGTTTTACAACTTTTGAATACATTACAAAACTTTCACAATTCTAAGTTAAGTCTCTTATCTTACAAGATCAAGTCTCTTAACTTCTACCAATCAACAACCGTTCTTTTACTCACATAAAGTTGTTATAATCGACTTCCCATAAAGCCGTTATAACCCCTTTATGTTTTAAACCAACCAATTACCACATAAACATTTATGAGACCAAGAGGGCTCATTCTTTAAGCGAAAGTGCCCATTACTAACGGATAAGACTTACTACTCATACACCTAATGAAGCCACTTTACACTTCATAACAAGTCAAGACACAATTTGGAAAATCAATTTCCTTTAACACGTCGTCAACCGCACTATATATTTCACAAATAGTCATCTTTGAAGAGGATAGGAAGAATCACATACCTCGCGACGATTGTCGACACTAAGCAAAATGCTCCACGATCTTATCTCCTTAAGAAGAATATGCTACACGTAGTACTTCAATCCTATAAGGGCCATAAGCGTCTATCAAACTCTAGTTTGAACGTAGAGTAAACTAAGTACAAGGCCCTACATTCTACGAAGTGGATGTAACTTCCTTTGTTTCTATTAACTTGCCACCTTCACAAGGCGAAATCAACAAGGCTACAAGATCCAAATCTAAGCCAACTTAACTATATGACCTCGGGCTCACAAATCTATACAAACTTAACTATAACCTCGGGCTCACAAATCTATTCAAACTCTAAATATAACGACCTCGGGCTCACAGATCTATACTACTATCACAAGTACTAACTCAAAACCCGAGAAGGAAACTCTTACCTTTTAGAAAAGCCCACAAAAGCCCTTTCCTACCACTTCTTCCGTCAACTCAACCACAGCGCTTCCCACAAGTTCACCAACACTTTTCCTTCTTGCCGCGCTCAGCGGTTCCCTAAGGCGGGTTTCTCAAAAACCTAGAGAGAAGGAGAGGGTTTTCTCTTGGGAGGTTTGAAATGAAATGGCCAAGTCTTCCAAGACTTGGCCTAAAATAGGCTTCTATCGCTGGTCAAAGGATGGGAGGACACTTGTCACCCTCCCATAGGCTCCTTATAAAAATATCCCCGATTTTTCTCCTTTACATGAAAATCCCGCCTCGGCGCGCGGCCCGCAGCCATGGCGCTAACTTTCAGAAAATAATTGCAGCGTCTGCGCGTAGCCTGCGTTCGGCGCGGCGCCAACACCCGCAGACCCTCGGTCAATCGGCGCGCGGCCGCTCTCGCGTGCGGCTGAACCCCTGAACTGAAGTCACTGCTTTACTTGACTGCGCGCCAAACTTGAAACTTCCATAACTTTTGACTCCGATGTCCAATCGACGAACGGTTGGTTGCGTTGGGACCTAGATTCAACGGACTACACACTAGGCCTTTTAAACACCTTACAATCCTTAACAACTGGGGTCCAATACTCAAAGGTAAACTCAAAATCCTTCCAACACATGTTTGCCAACTTATCCATCCTCTAGAATTTACGGGGTGTAACACCAAATACAACCAAGGAATGGATCATTTAAGGAGTATGACATACTTTCTTTATCTTAAGGAATCATGCTAGAAGAGGAGATAGTTCACATACCTTTTCGGCTAAATCCACAAGCTAAGCCGAATACGCCATACGTATAAGTGTCAACCTATAATGGTCACAACAAGACTATCAACTTCTAGTCTCTAACGTAGAATAATACTAAGTATACGGTCTCTAATTCTACGGAAAATCGGGCAGCACTTCCTTTGTTTCTACTCACTTTGCTACCTTTTTCAAGGCCGAATACAATAACCAACACGCCACATTTAAGGCTCAAAACAACAACCAATCAAAGGGGATTACACGCCTTACAATACGTGTAAAATTCCGCCCCACAATTCATATCAAGTAGTACAAAAATCCAAGCCATTCTCGGCCAATCTTATAACCAACAACACTAAGTCTTTTCCAATCCTTTTCCAATTCCAAGTTCTAAGGTATTACATGTTATATAGTCATAAACAACTTCAACAACTACAATTTCCTTTTTATACAACATGCGACGACTTAAACTAATAATCAACTTGAATTGTAATCTTAAGGCTAACATGCTAGTTTTCGGATTAGGGTTCAAATAGCCAATATAATTATCAAACTTCATACTATACATCTCATGCTTTCTAATAACCATAGCTATAACAACAAGTAATCTCAATTACTAAAACGACAAGATTATACCTTTATAAGCCCTTAAAATTTCCAAGATTCAAAGTCGCGCCTTAGCAATTCTTAGCTCCTTTCCTTATGTTCCAATCCGCTCCAAGCACTCCTTAGAAGCCTATGAAGAACCCATCTTCAAGTTCCAACTTCAAAGTTGAAGAACTCCTTAAGTTTCCGCCTTGCGACTAATATGAAAATGTCGTTTTCCGAAATATTTCTATTGAGATATCCTTACAATACCCTTAGGGACATTGGGTTAAAGTCTTGTGGCTAATGGATCAAAACTACAAAATTTTGTCTTCCAAAAGAGGCCTTGGCCGAGAGCATTGTTCTTCAACAAGACAAGTTCTTGAAATTTTTTCTAAGTATGAAAGTCATCTTGCACTAGTATAGGATATATACTTCAATGAAGGGTCTAGATCATAACACTTGTTAGGTTTGGAGGGAGGAGATCAAGCCAAGTGTCCCTTGGACTTAGTCAACAATATCAAGCTCTATTATTAGCAAGACTTGGTCATCTTAACATTGGCCAAATGACCATAATACCCTTACTAAAAATTCGTCCAAGACCATAGGTGGGGGGTGCCACGTGTCGCCCTCTCATTCGTCCATAAAATTTCGTAACCCTCGTGGGCCCCACAAAACGTAAAATTCCTCGGGTGGGCCCCACGTGACCAAATCCGTAAAAATAATTTTCCATAAGGTTAAGAGTTCCATACTCCTCAAATAATACATTTTGAGAATCCAATTCTCATCAACGAACATTTTTCCTTTCCGACGTTCGGAAGATTTTCCGTCGGAAAAACAATTCTTCCTTTCGTACTAATTTCCAAGTCTTGTTTCCTTACGTACATTCTCTTATACATGTCCTGGGCTTACGGGGTGTAACATTCTTCCCCCCTTAGAAACATTCGTCCCCGAATGTTCTTAGTCGGTTTTCAAGCTATACACACTCCGGCACAATCTCTATACTATGCCTATCAATTAAAACTGCACAAGACCAACGATGCCACACATGGCCACCACAATATACGTAAACATAACAATGGACCTTCCGTCCGTGGTCCCTTCTCACAAAACTCGAATGTTACAGTTTTCTCAAACACGGGATCCTTAGAGGTTCCTTTCTTTCCTTACTTGTCATACTTTCTCGTGCTTTCAAACTTATCTAGTACACATACAAAATCTCAAATATTGTTTCTATTCTCCAATCCTTGGAGTTACTATCCAAACTTGTCCATATTGTTACTTACTTTCCCGCTAAGGCTCTTCTCGGTCCTTACGACCTGATTCCGATGGAACGCGTCCACAAACTCGTACAACGATCAACTAGACTTGGGCCTTGCACCCTCATGACCCTATCACATAGCGGGACCATTTCTAACTGACATCACCCCATTCCATACTACCGGCTGACCCGAAATGAGTCCATAACCCGACTCATCGTCACACTTAACTTCTCATTCTTAGTCTAAAATAAATCTTTCTCTTATCTCAAGGTACTTCTCACCCTATCCCCCTATTCACTAGAGGTTTGTCACATAGGTCGAAGTATTTCTACCGTACATTCTTCCCTATTGGTCTTACACTGTTATGGGGCAATTTCAACTTGTGAACTCTACACAACTATAGTCTCAGTTCACTTACCATTCTTGTCAACATTCTTAACTTTTCACTTTATTAATCAAAGTATCCCTACCTATGGGGTACTATCACTTTACAACTCTAGCAATAAAGGGAAAACATATACGCTAGGGTAAAATCTGAATCTATCAACGCACGTATGATTCAAAAGAATCGAAATATACCTGTAACCCCGTGCGATGTTGCCTCCTGATCCTGCCTAGTAGTCACGTCATCTATGCGGTTCAAAGGACTGACAGAACTATAAACTCCACCCTGACCTCTACCATGGCTGGCTAACATCTGAACAATCTGCCCTGGGGAACACACAGCTGTGGAGGAAAGGGAACCAACTACCGGCCTCATAGGCTGAGCCACCTCACCGGTGCTCTTTCTAAAAGGACATACCCTCCGAATATGGCCCGGACGGCCACAACAAAAACAAACACCTGTGCCATAACGGCATTTCCCCGAATGATGCTTACCACATCTGATACACTGAGGAATAGGTGGCCTCGACCGAGAAAGTCCTCTGCTCCTCTGAGAACCTCGACCCCTGGAGCTTGGACCGGCTCCTAAATACCTCGTGGGGTCCAATCTCCCACCTGTGAGCTGCAGGGTATGTCCGGGTAGGTGGACGAATATCTCACTCATTTCTTGAGGCCGCCGCCCAAAACTCACCGAGATAACCAACCGGTCTAGCCCTCTTACGCTGATCTCCGCGTTGGCCCTCTACCCTCTGTACACCTATCTGTACTGGCCAAATAACCTGATCTTGATGAAGCAGAGCACCGCTATCTTGGTCAATAACATAATCGCTTCCTCGCGACCTATAGTCTTCTCCTGGCGAAAGCTGGAGGCTCAGTCTTTGGGTCTCAAAACTGCTTGAGAAGAACTCGCATTGCGGAACAATATCCGGTATACCACAGGCATACGCCTATCAACTCTCTGAGTCGACTAGTAGCTCTGCTACTCTTTTGCCCTTCAGGCGTTTGTTGCCCTCCTTGGAGGCATAACTGTAACACAAAATCACGTCAGAGAGGAATTATCTTACTAACACAGCTCTATGGCACGATCTTAGAGTGAGAAGAATAGAAACCAACTCCTATATGTCCTGTAGCCTCCTGTTTATGGGTGTGGCGCGTAACACACCGATAATCAGGACTCTACTAGACACGGTCTGTAGACATTCCGAGGACTGACTGCTTTGATACCACTCTGTCGCACCCCGAACCCCGGGCCCGTGACTGGTGCCCTACCTGGGCACCCTTCTACCTTAACAACACAAGGAAACTGCGGAATTTAAATAACACCTCATTTATTTATTTATTTATTATTATTTTTTTTTAAAACTAACGTACGTGCAAGGGCAAAGCCGACAAGGCTGCCATGTAATATACATAACAAAAGACACTACACCGTACATGAGTCCAATCCCACATATGAATACAGACCTCTAAGAGTTTTACTGAAATATGACGGGACAAGGCCCCACCGTACCCATAACCGTACAAAAGCCTGTACTGAAGGAACTATACCAAAAAGATAACTCCTGAACAGATGGAGCTATCCAAAAACTCTGGCGGTCCTACACTGCCGATCACCAAACAGCGTACCTAAACTGCGGCGTGAGCGGCCCGAAGGAGGTCGATCTGAAGAATGTACCAAGTATGTGAAGCGATGAAATCTTGTAATGAAATCATAACAGTCTAAACAAAATAGAAGACATATATGATAGCCAACCTACAGTACACAACACATAAGCAGTCATAACAAGTCAGGGACGCATGCCCTCAAGTCATTTCTGAAATCTAACCATGGGTCTCACGCCCATAATATCAATCATGCCCGTTGATTCCTTACTCACTGCCGGCAGTCCATGATATAATATAACACCAATTGGCATACATGAACACCAAGTCCCACCTGTGTCCTAAAACTGTACGGGCCAAGTAGGAAAACGAACATGTGGTATAACGTCTTGGGGTTTACCCCTCATTTATACTCTTACCCTGGAGAAGGTGGTAAAGCAGGAGGTATAATGTCTTGGGGGTTTACCCCTTATTTATACTCTTACCCTGGAGAAGGTGGTATAGCGTCTTGGGGGTTTACCCCTCACTTATACTTTTACTCTATCTCAACTGGTCGTCAAACAACACATAAGCACTACCAGTGGTAAAGCAGGGGGTATAATGTCTTGGGGGTTTACCCCTCATTTATACTCTTACCCTGAAGAAGGTGGTATAACATCTTGGGGGTTTACCCCTCACTTATACTCTTACCCTATCTCAACCGGCCGTCAAACAACACATAAGCACTACCATGTCTTTTATAAAAAATCCGGGAATTTAACCCAAGTACTACAAATCACGGAAGCATACCCGTGGAATCCCACATCACTGTCGGTACGTCCAAGTAACTTACAACAAGACAGCCGGCCCTCCAACCGAGAGTCGCGGCAACGAAATAAAACATAATTCTTGCACTCAAAGGCTAATACCTCGCACACGCATATCCATCCATCATAAGCCAAACGAGAAAATAAATCCAAAGTGTGCACCATCACTATTTACTCCTATTCATGGCCCAAAAGGATTATCTTTTCGTACTTCCAAACTCATTCTACCATATGTACATAGTCTCAATATTATCCGTTCATGACACTTAAACATACAACAACCTTATCATGCATACAATTCTCTAAAGGGTCAAAGATATACCTGAAATCATATAGGCGGGTCAAAGGATTGCTAAAACTGGGAACTTCCTCCACGACCCCTGTCACGGCCTGCTGATGCATGAACATCCTTCCTAGCTATTGAAGGCGAAGAACGCATGGCGATCCGATGGGTGTGTTATCCCACGGTGCCACCTGGTCGGACGATCTCTCCCAAATGGCCTGTCGCAAGCATAACAATTTGTCGAAGTAGTGCGACACTCCCAAAATGGAATCTACCACGGTGACCACCGAGGCAAGGTGGCTTCCAGGTACTACCGCCGGACATCTGTGAACTGCGACCACGGAGCCACGATGCGCTCCCGAATATCCCCGACGATCAAACCTCATGCCAGAAGACCGGGAAGGAGCACTCTGTGTCGGCTGAAATCTAGACCTAGCCTACTGTTGAGGATGTACGCCTCGAAAGTTACCCTGAACCCCTACCGTCCTGGCCCTCTTGGGCTGTCCTGGGTCTGGCTAGTTCTCTCTCTATCCTCGATCCCCTGTACATAAGCCTGCATCCTGGAAATATCCATACCTGGCTGAAGGGCCACTCCTAGGCATGTAGTAACCATGTAGCGGTCTAGCCCCATCACATAGCGATGAACTCTATCAGCCGTATCGGCCCGCGATAGTGGCGCATACAGCGATGAGTCGAACTCCAGGTTGTACTCTCTGATGGTCCTCCCATTCTGTCTCAATGTCAAGAACATATCCACGCCAGCTCTCCTCATCTCAGGAGGTAAAAAGTGATCAAGGAAGGCCTCCGTGAACTCATCCCAAATAGCTGGAAGAGCACCCACACCTCTAGACAACTCTCATGACTCAAACCAGTTCAATGCAATATCGCGTAACCGGTAAGAAGCTAGCACAACTGACTCTGTCTCTGAGGACCTAAGCACCTGCAGAGTCTGTTGTACCTGCCGAATGAACTCTTCGGGATCATCCTCAGATCTCGAACCATAGAACTCGGGTGGATTACAACCCAAAAAATCCCGAATCCTCAAACTGTCGGCTCTAGGGTTAGCTACCTGCTCATGTCGGAGTTGCCCTGCCACTATGCTAGTCAATAACCTGATCTGCTCTCTATAATATCTATACTCTTCCCCTGGCTGCGGAACTGAAGGCTCAGGTATCGAAACCTCTGGAGCTACGGCCGCTCTCGGCTCCTCCAATACTGCCAGCGTGGCTGAACTCGCCGATCGGCCCACAACCTCAGGCATAGTCTGGGCCTGAGTCCTAGAAACCCTCTGCGTACCGCCAACAACTCTTGTTCTTTGCCTTACCGCCACGGGCCACAGTGCTGCCGTGGAGGCATAAGCGATTCATAAGAATAGGTCGAGAGGATTCAACCTAATAAGACAACTCTCTTGCGATCTCGGAGAGAAAGATGGAAACCAATCCTAAATATCCTACAGCCTCCTGGTTATAGATGTGGTGCACAACACACCGATAATCAAGACTTTACTAGACACGGTCTGTAGACAGTCTCCGAGGACTAACGGCTCTGATACCACTTTTGTCACGACCCGACCCCGGACCCGCGACTGGTGACCTATCTGGGCACCCTTTATAGGTATACATCAGAGAATAGTAGCGGAACATACATACAACTCAACAATTACTAGTCATGAAATATCAACAGGATAACTGATAAGACCACCTTCCGAAAAATATATACATAAGCCCAAAAGCAGTTACCTCTTTCTTTTTACAACCCAATCCACAAGATATGACTACAGACTTCTAAGAATTTTTACATAACAACTGTGACGGGACAGGGCCCCGCCATACCCCTGAATGTACATAAATCTACAACATCAGGGAAACTGTACCAAAACATAAGCCTACGGAGAAATGGAGCCTTCAGACAACTGATCAGTGATCACAAAGTGAGGATCCTGACACTTTACCACCTACTGCGGCATGAGCGGCCCCAGAAAGGGGTTCAGTACAAAATATGTACCAAGTATGTAAAACTGAAAGTACTGTAACTTAAATCATAAAGTCTAGATATATACAACTGGAGACAAGTATGATAACCAAAATAACAGTACACTGTGCCTTGCCGAAACGAAAGTAATGAAAGTCAGTTTTACCTTTTTAAAGACTATTTCAACACATGAACAATAGTCACACCAAGACTAGGAACACAAGCCCTCGAAATCATCACACAGTCCAGTAAGGGTCTCAAGCCCGCAAAACATCAAAGCGTGAACGTGAAATCCTCCATCACTGCCGACAGCCGTAAGTGTAAAATAAATACGTGTAACACGCCCGTGGCATCCTACCTCACTGTCGGCGTGCACATATGCAATATAAATATATATCTCATGCCCGTGGAATCCCTAATCTCGGGTACATGACTTCATGGAGAGCTAATCCGTTGGGTAATAATAGTATATAACATGCCCGTGGAATCCCTCATCTCGGGTACATGTCTTCATGGAGAGCTAGTCCATGGAGTAATAGTATATAACATGCCTGTGGAATCCCTCATCTCGGGTACATGTCTTCATGAAGAGCTAGTCCATGGAGTAATAGTATATAACATGGTCGCATGCCTCGGAATCCTTCACCGTATAAGCATGTCCATGGAGTAAAATAGCATCCGGGAATTTAACCCGCATCATGGTTGCATGCCCCGGAATCCTTCATCGTATAAGCATGTCCATGGATCAATCACAATGGAAGCATACCCGTGGAATCCTCCATCACTGTCGGTACGTCTAAGTAAATTCACAACAAGACAGACCACTCCGGAGAAGTCACGGCGTAAAATATAATACTTGCACTCAAAGGTTATCGCAAGCAAGCATAGGCAAGTTCATAAAATCTTTAGACTTTCATTATCATAAAAAAATGAATTTCATTATATAAACTCAAGGCACTTTCGTGTCACATAAAAATCCGGGAATTTAACCCAAAGTACTACGTACCTTTATCTTTTTTTTTTTAAAATGACTCTTTCTCGTATAAAATCCCCAAGATACTAACACCCGCAGTATCAAGGCTTGTCTACATTTCAAACAAGTCACTACACTTTTTGAAATACATTTTTAGGCTTCTAAATCAAGAGACCCTTACTTTAAAACTTTAAGCAATTGATGCCTTTAAATCAAATTGCTCTTATTTATTTCAAGTCATTTATCCTTGTTTACATTATTAGAGAAAACCATCCCTTTAACTTTCCATAAAGTTGTTATAACCAACTTCCCATAAAGTCATTATACTAACTGTATGCTTTTAGAAAACTAAGACATATTTAACCTTTCATAAAGCCGTTATAACTAACTTCCCATAAAGTCGTTATAACTCTTTATGTTTTAGAAAAATTCATCCTTTCTTTATAACCAAGAGACTTATATTTTCAAAACCAAGTATCATATACTTTCAAATCAAGTTACATAACTTTCAAAATACTTCAAGTCTCTTAAGTTTAGAAATCAAGTTTCTTAACTTTAGAATATCAAGTTCCTTAATCTTTAGAATAGTTCAAGAACCAATACTTTCCAAATCAAGTATTCTATACTTCTCAAGTCAAGAAATCCTTTCATGTAACATCAAGTTACATATCCTTTTCGAAAACAAGGCAAGGATACCAAAATGAAACCAAATTCCTTTTTAACCATGTACGTCCACCGTACTATACATTTATAAAACTCATGCTCAAGAAGATAGGGAAAGTTCAACATACCTCTTTGGTTCAATCCACTTGCTAAGTCCAATATGTCGTACGTAGTATGTCAACCTATGATGACCATAATACGTCTATCAACTTCTAGTTTCAAACGTGGAATATTCTAAGTGTAAAGTCACTTATTCTACGGAAAATTAGACAACACTTCCTTTGTTTCTACGTACTTTTCCACCTTTTTCAAGGCCCGAATTCAATAACCAAACATGCCTCATTTAAGGCTCCACAATGTAGCTAACAAAATGGGATTACACGCCTAACAGGACGTGTAAAATTCTGCCCCACAATTGATATCAAAATAGTCAAATATTCCAATGACATTCTCGGCTTACCAATGTACAACAACATAAAGTCTTCTCCTATTCTACAACACGTGACATAATTTACTTCAAGAAGGAGAATGAATTTACCTTGGTATTTCGCCCAAAACAGTCCAACAATCTCGCCCACTTTAGCCCTCTTTCCACAATTCTTCTTCACGTTAAAATCACCCACACGAACCCTCTACAAGCTTGCCAACATATTGCCTTCTTGTCGCCTCTACAAGTTGGGAGGGACACTTGTCGCTCTCCCATAGGTCCTCTACACAAATATCTTCTAATTTTTGCCCAATTTCCGCAAAAATCCCGCCACGGCCACGGCCCTGATATATGGCGCCGTGCCGCATGACTGACACATTTTCCTTCTCTTTTGCCAGCTGAACTTGTAATGTCCATAATTCTCTACTCTGATGTCCTATCGACGAGCGGTTTGTTGCGTTGGAAACTAGACTCAACGAACTTCATACTAGAATTTGAAACACATAAAAACTTCTAATATAACTGGACATATACCGCTCCAAACTTTACTAAAAATTTGTCCAAAAACATTCTATCAACTTATCTTTCCAAATTCAAATCTTATTTTCTTTCGTACGTTCTCATATGCATGTCCTGAATTACGGGGTGTAACAAAAACAGTCCCTGCTTGCATCGGAACTCACTGCTCTAATTTGCACCATTTCTTCAACTTACAATGACATGCATGCATTATTTACAAGTTTAAACGCATCTTACTTACATGTTTTTCTTCCAAATAGCTCATCTCCAAAACTAAAGTTTCTGGAGCTATGTTTCGGTCCAGTCAATTACCTTGACATCCACTATTTGGATTTTACCATGGCTTAGAACTTAGTAGAAGAACATAATCTAGGAAGAGCAGTTAATTTAGTCTTCACTTTGTTATAGAAATGGAGGAAAATCTGTTGGAGGAGAATGTGGGGGATGAGTGAGGGATAATTTCGAATTAGAGGTAAAGAAATGAGAGATACATAGATATAAGTGAGCTGAAAAGGGATATGAGCCTATGCATGTTGGTGCTCTCGCCACTTGTTCCACGCGTGGGGGAGGATGGCATAAGTCTCCACAATTTTTCCACTAGTTCCCACTTATTATTCTCCTCTCCACTAAAATTAATCCCACTTCATTTAAATTCTGAGAATTTTGATATCCACATGTTCTCGACGTCAAACATTTTTATAATACGACACAAATCCATAACGCCATTGGGAAAATTCAACTATTAGTATTAATTCCCATCGTCACATTTGTTGTATCCAAAATTATTCCAGGATTACATTCTTTTTATACAAATGTCCAATACTCAAATCTTATTTTCTTAATTACATTCTCAATTTATAGCCCTCAAAATTACAAGGTGTAACATCCTTCCCCCCTTAGAAATATTCGTCCTCGAATGTTCATAATAGGGCTTATGCTATTAAAGTTTCGATAGAGTCTCCTCTATAACTATACCTACCAACCTATATTCAGCAAACCCAAAGATGGCTCATAGGGCCACCGTATATCACATATATTATTCACCAATCAATATAGTCACGTAAGGAATTGAATTACCTGCAGGCATAAGGAACAAGTGAGAATACTTCTTCTTCATTTCGTTTTCTGCTTCCCAAGTCACCTCTTCCCTATTATTGTTTCACCGTAATACTTTGACGGAAGACACATCCTTAGTATGTAACCTTCTGACCTGGCGATCAAGTATAGCTATGGGGCTCTTCTTATAAGACAACTCATCTGTTACCTGGACATCATCTACTGGGAATACTCTAGAAGGGTCACCAATACATTAATGTAGCATCGATACATGAAATACTGGATGTACCGCTTCCAAATCAGATGGTAGCTCCAATTCATAGGCAACCTTGCCTACCCTACAAATAATTTGATAAGGCCCAATGTATCTCGGGCTAAGCTTCCCCTTTTTACCGAATCTCATCACACCTGTTACACCATGTAAGTCCAGGACATGTATAAGAGAATGTACGTAAGGAATCAAGACTTGAAATTGGTACGAAAGGAAGAATTGTTTTTCCGACGGAAAATCTTCCGAACGTCGGAAAGGAAAAATGTTCGTTGATGAGAATTGGATTCTCAAAATGCATTATTTGAAGAGTATGGAACTTATTAACATTATGGAAATTTATTTTTACGGATTTGGTCATGTGGAGCCCACCCGAGGAATTTTACGTTTTGTGGGGCCCATGAGGGTTACAGAATTTTTATGGACGAATGAGAGGGCGACACGTGGCACCTCCCCCACATGCCCTTGGACGAAAATTGCAAGGTTAGAATGGTCATTTGACCATTGTGGATGATAAGTCTTCAAGCTTGAGATTGTTGACTTGTCAACTTGTCCACTTGGCTATTATCCAAGTGTCTTTCATCCTAGCCACTCAAGTGTTGCAATCTTGACCCTCCATTGTGTTATATATACAAACTAGTAGCAAGATAAGGTCTTCCAACACTTAGAAAAAATCACAACATTTTTGTTCTTGTAGACTTGCTCTCGGGTTCACCTATTTTGCCACAAGAAAATTTTGTAGTTTTGATCCATTATTCACAAGACTTAAACCCAAGGTCCCTAAGGGTATTGTAAGGATATCTCAATAGAAAGATTTCGGAAAAACGACGTTTTCACATTAGTCGCAAGGCGAAAACCTAAGTCATTTTCACAAGTTTGGATTGGAAATGGAAGAGAAGTTGGTTGTGAACTTATAAAGGCTTCAAATAGCGGATTGGAGAATAAAGGAAAGGAGCTAAGAATTGCTAAGGAGTGACTTTGAATCTTGGAAATTTTAAGGGCTTGTAAAGGTATAAATCTTGTCGTTTTAGAAATTAAAGTTTACTTATAATTGTAGTTATGGATATTAGCAAGCATGAGATGTTTAGTATGAAGTTTGATAAGTGTATTGGCTATTGGAACCCTAATCTGAAAACTAGCATGTTTAGCCTTAAGATTACAATTCAAGTTGATTGTTAGTGTAAGTCGTTGCATGTTGTATAAAGAAGGAAATTGTAGTTGTTGAAGTTGTTTATGACTATATAATATGTTAGACCTTAGAACTTGGAATTGGAAAAAGAATTGGAAAAGACTTTGTATTGTTGAATAAGTTAGCCGAGAATGGCTTTGATTATGGACTTAGTTGGTATTAATTGTGGGGCAGAATTTTACACGTATTGTAAGGCGTGTAATCCCCTTTGGTTGGTTGTTGTTTTGAGCCTTAAATATGGCATGTTTGGTTATTGAATTCGGCCTTGAAAAAGGTGGCAAAGTATGTAGAAACAAAGGAAGTGCTGCCCGATTTTCCGTAGAATAAGAGACCGTGTACTTAGTATTATTCTACGTTAGAAACTAGAAATTGATAGTCATGTTGTGACCATTATAGGTTGAAAATTATACGTAAGGCGCAACACATCATTATTCAATACATTTCCTTTATTAACGCTGCAGTGGTCTGTCGATACACATTCTGATTCCCGAAATCAGTAAAACATTATCCCTTTAAAACCAAGTACTCATTACTCATGAATGAGGTTTCACACAAACATCCACATTAAAACAAATAAGTTAAGTCTCTTATCTTATAAGATCAAGTCTCTTAACTTCTAACATCAGTAAACCATTTTCACTTACATAAGGTCGTTATAACTAACTTCCCATAAAGCTATTATAACACCCTATGTTTTAAACCAACCAAATCACTTAGCACATGTACGTCTACCGTACTACATAGTTCACAACAATCATGCTAGAAAAGATAGGAAGAGGTTCACATACCTCGCGACGATTTATCGACAATAAGCAAAATGCTCCAAGTACTACAACCTTGCTAGCCCTTTCCTCCTGGTAGAATCGCTACTCTTAGTCTTTCACCTATAAAGGTCACAAACGTCTATTAACCCCAAAACACAAGTTTTCTATCTTTCTATAGAAAATTGAGCACCTCCCCCATGACAGCGTAAATCTCCTCTCTATCGAGGCTACCAAGCCAACGAGGGGTTTACGTCTAACCGGGCGTGTACAATTCTACTCGATATCTTACACAAGTCTCTGCAATCTGATCCTATGTAAATCTGATTCGATTCGATTCTTTATTCTTGAGCTTAAGTCAAAAGACATTGCGAATACTAAGTATGGTTCCATATATAGTATGCTTGACTATATATTCTAACAAACATGTAATTTCCAATTACAATAGAGGGACAAGATAATTACCTCGATAAGCCCAAAATTATCCAAGTTAAATGTCGATCCTTAGCACGTTTAGCTCACCTCGTGCGCTCCAAACAACCCTTAGAAGTTCTAACCAACTTCTACTTAAATACTTCCACCAACAATGAAGATTTTCTTTAGGGTTTGGTTTGAGACCAAAGGGACAAAAGGTAGTATTTAGGGCTCTACGTATAGAGGTATCTTTGGAATACTACACGGTACAAGGCAAAGGTATTTTGGGCATTATAACAATACTAGGAGTATTTCTATACCACAACAAGGGGTATTATACGAAAACAACTAGGCTAGGGGGGAGGGGGGTGTTCTCGGCCAAGGGCCTCTTTCTCAGGGGGAGAAGGGAGTTGGACGAGAGCAACAACAGGAGAGGAGGGATTTCAAGACTTAGACAAAGTGAGGAGTGAATGAATAAGTCTTCACAAGGGAGGGGTATTTTATAGCAAAGCCAAAGGCCAACCAATGGCCAAGATCTAGCCAAGTGCTACACAAGTGTAAGGCCAAGATCAAGCCAAGTGCACCTAACCCTACTCTCCAAATCCCTCACAAATATCTACACAAATATCTACCACGACTTGCCCGTCCATTCGGCCTGGCGCCTCACCAATCCGCGGCGAGGGTGCCAAGTGTTGCCCTCTCGTTGGTCCAAAGCGTTAGTCTCTCGGAAAAATTCGCAAAAATACTAAATGACATAGCGGAATTTTCCTTCGTAAGCTTAGTAAAGCGTTTAGTCAGCGACTGTCGGGTGTTGTGCCTGATAAATAAAATCGGCCAAGGGTGCCACATGGGGTGACACGTGTCGCCCCGTCGCCGAATATTTCGTCTTAGAAAATATCCAAAATACGAAATCTCAAAAACAAAGCGGGCTCCAAAAGCAGTAAATTTCTCAGTGGGCCCACGTGACCATTTCCGAAAATAAAATCTCAAAATTCTAATATAATCTATGAAGTCCAAATACCAAATCTGGGAATCCAATTCCCATTAACGAACCTTTTTCTTCACAAATTACCGGAAACTTTTCCGTCGAAAACTCACATCTTTCTTTCTTTTCAAAATTTCTGTCGTACTCTCGTACGTACGTCCTCACATACATACCCTGCAACTACGGGGTATAACAAAAGTATAAGTCTCTTGGTTATAAAAGGAATGAATATGTCTAAAATCATAAAGGGTTATAACGGCTTTATGGGAAGTTGGTTATAACGGCTTTATGGAAGGTTAAGAAAGTTGTCTATTTTGATTAATGGGCATAAGTTGCCTAGATTGTGAAAATTTGAAGTTACTTGATTTCAAGCTTTGAAATGAGTTTTCTAAAAGTGTAGTAACTTACTTTGAAAAATAGACATGCCTTGATACTACGGGTGTTAGTATCTTGGGGTTTTACATAAAAATGAGTCTTTTGAAAAGAATGTACGTACGTAGTACTTTGGCTTGTTTAATTGAGAATTATTCTATGTGTGCCTTGATAAGTACTTTGGCTTGTTTAATTGGGAATTATTCTATGTGTGCCTTGATAAGTACTTTGGCTTGTTTAATTGAGGATTATTCTATAAGTGCCTTGAGTTTATAAAATGAAAGTCTATAGATTTTATGAAATTGCCTATGTGTGCTGGTGATAGCCTTTGAGTGCAAGTATTATGTTTTATTACGTTGCCGCGACTCTCGGTTGGAGAATGGTATGTCTTGTAAGATTACTTGGGCGTCAAGCGGTGCTGTGGGATTCCACGGGTATGCTTCCATTATTTGTATTACTCCTTGGACATGCTTATACGATGTGAGATTCCGGGGCATGTGACCAGGAGGCGGGTTAGATTCCCGGATTTGTTTGTATTACCCCATGGTCATGCTTATACGATGTGGGATTAGGCGTGCGACGCGTGGGATATTTTTATTCCATGGATTGGCCTCCATGAGATTTAGTAGCGGTGGATCAGTAGTTAGCTTTCGTACTTGACCCCTTCATTTGTTGACGCAGGCTGGATCTTGTAGTTGGCTTTCGTACTTGCCCCCGTCAGTTCTATTACACGATTTAGTACGATGAGGCTCGGTAGATAGCTTCGCACTTGCCGGTCATATCTCGTGGCAACAATTGGATCAGTAGTTAGCTTCGTACTTACCCCGTCGATTGTTAGCCGGTGGAATCACAGTAGTTGGCTTCGTTCTTGCCGGTCGATTTATGATGCAGGCTGGATCTGGTGGTTCGTTTTCCTACTTGGCCCGTACAATTTTTAGGACACAGGTGGGACTTGGTGTTCATGTATGCATATTGGTGCTATATTATATCATGGACTGCCGGCAGTGAGGAAGGATTCCACGGGCATGATTGATATTATGGGCGTGAGACCCATGGTTATATGTTAGTCAGGAGTTTGAGGGCATGCGTCCCTGACTTGATATGAGTACTTCTGTCTTGTGTACTGTAGGTTGGCTATCATACATGTCTCCTGTTTTGTTTAGTATCATGATTTCATTATATTCTTGTTTCACATACTTGGTACATTCCCGTCTTGACCTCGCCGGGGCTGCGTTCATCTGCGAGTTTAGGTCACCTTGATTTGGTGATCTGCAGTGTAGGACCGCTCGAGTTTTGGATAGCTCCATTTGTTCGGGAGTTTATCATTTTGGTATAGTTCCTTGTCTGAGGATTTTATGCAAGGTTGTAGATGCGGCGGGGCCTTGTCCGTCATAGTTGATAAAACTCTTAAGTGCGTATTCATATGTGAGATTGGACTCATGTACAGTGTAGTGTCTTTTGATTATGTATATTATATGGCAGCCTTGTCGGGTTTGCCCTTGCACGTACGTTGGTTTGAAAAAAAATGAGGTGTTATTTAATTTCCGCAGTTTACTTAGTTGTTAAGGTAGAAGGGTGCCCAGGTAGGGCACCAGTCATGGGCCCGGGGTTCGGGGCGTGACAGAGTGGTATCAGAGCAGTCAGTCCTCGGAATGTCTACAGACCGTGTCTAGTAGAGTCTTGATTATCGGTGTGTTGCGCGCCACACCCATAAACAGGAGGCTACAGGGCATTTAGGAGTTGGTTTCTATTCTTCTCACTCTGAGATCGTGCCATAGAGCTGTGTTAGTAACATAATTCCTCTCTGACGTATTTTTGTGTTACTGCTATGCCTCCAAGGAGGGCAACAGTCGCCAAGAAGGGCAAAGGAGTAGCAGGAGCTACCAGTCAGACTCAGAGAGTTGATAGGGCTCATACCTGGGTATCTGGATATTGTCCGCGATCGGCGAGTTAACCTGCGCGAGTTTTGAGGCCACAGCACGAGCCTCAGTTTCTCGATTAGGAGAAGACTATAAGTCGTGAGGAAGCGATTATGTTATTGACCAAGATAGCGGTGCTCTGATTTCATCAGCGAGGAGGTTATTCGGCGGTCTGACAGGTGTACAGAGGGTAGAGGGCAGCGCGGGAATCGGTGTAAGAGGCTAGGCGCGGTAAGTTCTTGGGCGGCGACCTCGGCCGAGTGAGATATTCGTCCCAGCCTACCCAGTACATACCCCCGCAGCTCACAGGTGGGAGATTGGACTCCACAAGGTATTTAGGAGCCGGTCCAAGCTCCAGGTGTTAAACCCCGTAGTTCCAGGGTATGTATGTGGGGACGTACGTACGAGAATACGACATTTTAAATTAAAAAGAAGAAAGATGTGATTTTTCGACGGAAAAGTTTCCGAATTTTGTGAAGGAAAAATGTTTGTTAAAGGGAATTGGATTCCCAGATTTGGTATTCGGACTTTTTGGAATATTTGAGAATTATGGAATTTTATTTTCCGGAATTGGTCACGTGGGGCCCACGGGGAAAATTCTGATTTTGTAGCCACTTTATTTTCGGATTTTTGGCATTACGGATATTTTCGGAAGATGAAATATTTTGGACGAGTAAGGGGGCGACACGTGTCACCCCCATGTGGCCCTATGGCCGAAACTATTGGACACTTGGACGTTTTTTTATGCGGGACAAGTGGCAAGCCACTTGTCCCATTTTTGTGGTGGACATTTGGTTGGCAAATTACCCACACACATGTACCCAATCCTCACCTTACACTTGCCTTGATCTTGGCCCTTGATTTATCTATAAATATCCCTTTATTGCAAGACTTCTTCATCCACACTTGAGATAATTTCCAAGACAAAAATACTCCCTCCCTCTTGAGTGTAGCTCTCGGCCATGGGCTGATTTTAGGAGCTAATGTTGTCCAAAAATTCTTAAACTTTTAAGTGTTCTTCCTTAGGTTGTTAGGAAGATTGTGTACCAAGAGTTGGAAAAGATTTCACACCCCTAGCCTAGAAACCTTGCCTTGGCCGAAACTTGCCATAGTTTGAGCCTAAGTGTTCTTCACTTTTTGGAGTTGGATCTTGAAGAGAAGTTGTTTAGAAACTTCTAAGGGTTTCTTGGAGCGGGTTGGAACGTAAGGAATTGTAGCTAAACGTTGCTCAGGATCGACTTATAATCTTGGATAATTTTGGGCTTATCGAGGTAATGATCTATGTCCCCCTATTGTAATTGGATATTACATGTTGTAGTAGTTATACTTGAGTATATTATATGAGGAAAGAAGATTGATAGAATTGAACTGTATTTACAGTAGACTTATAGTATTATTGTGGGGCAGTGTTGTACACGTCCGGTTAGACGTGTAACCCACTTGGAGTTGTTGGCTTGGTAGCGAGCCTTAATAGAGGAGGAGATTTATGTGGTTGCGGGGGGGGGGGGGGGAGGTGCTGCCGAATTTTCCGTAGAATAACGACCTTGTGCTTTGAATTGCACTACAAAGAGATCGAGAAGTTGATAGACGTTTTATGGCCATTATAGGTGGAAGTACTACGAGTAGCGTATTCTACTTGAAGGGTGGAAAAGGCTAGCAAGGTCATAGTACTTGGAGCATTTTGCTAATTGTCGATAATCGTCGCGAGGTATGTGAACCTCTTCCTATCTTTTCTAGCATGATTATTGTAAACTATGTAGTACGGTAGACGTACGTGTGCTAAACGAATTTGGTTGGTTTAAAACATAAAGTGTTATAACGGCTTTATGGGAAGTTTGTTATAACAACTTTATGTAGGTAAAGAAATGGTTTGTGGTTTTTAAAAGATAAGAGACTTGACTTATAAATGACTTGATGTGAAATATTAAGGACTTGGTTTGTGTTAAAAAGTTGTGAAACCGCTTTTATGAGAAATGGGTAATTGGGTTTTAAAAGGGATAAGTTATATTAATTTCGGAAATGGGAATAACTATCGAACAAGCCATTGCAGCGTTAATAAAGGAAAATGTAATGATAATTAATTATATTAAAACCAGTAGAAACCTCCATCTGCATAGAAGCTAAGATAAGACAAAATTGTATTACATTTCCTAGATCATGGCTGCTCTAATAAGAATTATTATAATCAAGTTTTGATTTTCTTAAAATTCCAAAGTAAGGAACTTGATTTCTAAAAGAAAAGAGACTTAAGAATTTAAAGTGTTTTGGTTTAAAAGAAAGGCATGGTTTTGTCTTAAATTGGTTTAAAACATAAAGTGTTATAATAGCTTTATGGGAAGTTAGTTATAACGACTTTATGAAAACAAAAGAATGGTTTTATTATTGGATTTAAAATGGTAACTTGATTTTGAGAAAAGAGAAGTAACTTGAGTTTAAAAGTATAAGTAACTTATTTTCAAATATCGAACTTTTCTTGATGAGAAAAATATAAGTGGCTTGGGTTTAAAAGGTAGGAGTACCTTAATCTTAAAAGAGTTGGTTACCTGGGTTTTAAATGTATACTGGACGTTGTTTTAAAAGTGTAAGCCACTTGGTTTAAAAAAAATGTAAAGTACTTGATTTAAACATGAACGTGTTTGGTACTACGGATAATAATATCGAGTTGTTTTTACGTAAAATAAGATCTTTTTGAAAGGATTAATGTATGTAGTACTTTGGGGTTAAAACCCGGATTTGTTGTCATAAAATGGAAGTCTAAGAGTATGTTAGATTTGCCTATGCTAGTTGTGATAGCCTTGGTGGTATTACTATGTTACCGCGTCTCTCGGTTGGAGGGCCGGCTGACTTGTTATGAATCTGTTGGACGTACCGGCAGTGATGGAGGATTCCACGGGTATGCTTCCATTTTGTTTGATCTTGGCCATGCTTATACCGATGAGAGATGCCGGGGCATGCGACCGGGATCTGAGTTAGATGCGTCACGTTTCATTGGAGAATGGCGATGTGGAGGATTCCACGGGTATACTTCCATTGTTATTATAACATGGCCATGTCTACAGATGAGGATTAGGCGTGCGGCCATGCAGCGGGTTAAACTCGGTATATTATTATTGTCACATGGGCATGTCTACGATGAGGATTAGGGGCATGTGACCATTACTATTATTCCATGGGCTAGCTCCCGTGAAGACCTTCACACCTGGATGAGGATTAGGGGCATGGTATGTGCGATCATTATTCCATGGGCTAGCTCCCCGTGAAGACTGCGCTGCGATGAGGATGCCGAGGCACGTTATGGCCATGTTACACCGATGAGGATTAGGGACATGCGGCGCGTATTATATATATATATATATATGTGTTGTATATGTGTCTGATTGTGGCGCCCGAACGGGCGTCCACAGTGCCTTACCGGGCACCCTAGTGATACAACATCGAGAAAACCAGCGGAAATAAAAACTTTACACAAGAAATAAGAGATATAATAAATAAGCAGGCCAACCAAGCGGTTGCCTTGGTATATACATAAAACACGAGCAGTTTAATCCTTTTACAACCACACTTGGCGATTACTACGGACCTTAAGATTTATACAACAACTATGGCGGGGCGGGGCCCGCCATACCACGAGCGTCAAGAACTTACGGACTCGGGGTAACATACAAAGATAAGCCTCGGCCAGAGCGGAGCTTCCCAAGCTGAAATGAGATCCTAAACGCGGGATCGGCGGTAGATGTACCTCTACTGCGGCATGAACGCGGCCCCCGAAGGAGTCGATCTGGTACCAAGTATGTGGCTGTAAATCAGACCGTAAATGAAATCATAATAGTCTATATAAAGCGGGAGACATGTATGATGACCAAACTACGATATATAACATATAACGATTCACATCAGAGCGAGGACTCACGCCTCCAAATTATCACTCATGTACGTGGAATTTCTTCCTCTGCCGTGATTTATGATATAACCATACCAAGGATTATACATGAACACCATGTCCCACTGTGTTATAAAAACCGTGCAGGACAAGTATAACTACGAGATCCGGCCGTACCAATAATACAATGCAACAAAACACGAAGCCGTCTGGGGCAAGTGCGAGGCCGACTCACGGATACGAGGCGGTCCACGCGGTGGCCGGGGCAATCTGGTGACCACGGGGACGAGCGTATCACGAAACCGTCACTATCTCGAGCGGGGCAAGTCACGGTGACTACGGATACCAAGGCGAATCGATCCACGAGGCGGGGCAAATCACGAGCCGACCACGGATACCGGGCGAGCGGTAAGAAACCTCATGGAGAGCTAGTCCGTGGAATAACACTATCAGCGAGCATACGTGGAATTCTCCATCACCGCGGCATGTCCAAGTAAGTTCTCAACAAGTCGGCCAGGCCTCTATCGAGAGGCGGTATCTGTAAATACCACACGCTGACAAAGGCTATCATCACAAGCATAGGCAAGTTTCACAACAATAAGCATAGGCAAGTTTCACAACAACAAGCATAGGCAAGTTTCACACAACTCAAAGTACTTTCATTTTATGCCAAAGTCGGGTTTTAACTCCAAAGTACTACATCGTTAAGTTCTTTTAAAGAGATCCATTACTTTTATAAAAGTCACCCGATACGTAGTATTAGAATGACCAACCCACATTCCTTTTCAAAATCAAGTAACAACATTCTTTTCCTAAGTTCGGTTTACTAGTTTGATTACTCAAGCTTCTCATTTTCAAAGGTTTCATAGTTCATAAACTTAATCACTTGATTCCTTTTTAGAATATTTGAGTAAATTATGTAAATGCGTGAGAGTAGGTTATTCTTGTTTACAACATTCTTATTACAATGACCATGATCTAGAAAATGTAATATCATTTTGTCTCATCTTAGTTTCTATGCGGATGGAGGTTTCTCTTGGTTTTAATACAATTCATCATTATTCAATACATTTTCCTTTATTAACGCTGCGGTGGTGCTGTCGATACACATTACGATTTCAAATCGGTAAAACATTATCCTTTAAATAAAACCAAGTACTCATTACTCACGAATGAGGTTTCACATAAACATCCACATTAAAACAAATAAGTTAAGTCTCTTATCTTATAAGATCAAGTCTCTTAACTTCTAACATCAATAAACCATTCTTAAGCCGTTATACCTAACTTCCCATAAAGCTAGTATAACTCTTAAGTTTTCAAAGCACAATACTACACTTCTTTCAAGCGATTCATAAATCTTTTGAAATACTTCAAGTTTTATTATAACGCCCCAAGCGGTTATAAATCAAATCAATTATCTTTTAAAAACCACAACCCATTTCTTACCTACATAAAGTCGTTATAACCAACTTCCCATAAAGCGTTATAACACTTTATGTTTCAAACCAATCAAATACATTAAACACGTATGCGTCTACCGTACTACATAGTTACACATATCATGCTAGAAGAGATAGGAAGAGGTTCACATACCTCGCGGCGAGTATCGACTAATAGCAAAGCGCTCAAACGATCGGCTACTCCTTAAGCCAAGTAAATCGCGCCACACGTAGGTACTTGACCTATAAGGCCACGGCGCCTATTATCATCAAGACCACAACGTAGAATATTCTCTGAGAAAATTGGCGCATCTCCCCGCCACGGCGTAAATCTCCTTCTCTATCGAGGCTACGAAGCCAACGGAGGGTTTCACACGCCTAACCGGGCGTATGCGATTCTACTACCGGATAATACTACAAGTCTACCGTCTGATTCGGTTCTTAATTCTTCAGCTTAAGTCAAAAGACATTGCCACGATTACTAAGTATAGTTCTATATATAGTATACTTCAACTATATATTCTTACAACATGTAATTTCCAATTACAATAGAAGAACGATGAGTGTTTACCTCGATAAGCCCAAAATTATCCGAGTATAATGTCGCGCTGAGCAAGGTTTAGCTCTACTCGAGTGCTCCAAACCGCTCCAAACAACCCTTAGAAGTTCTATCCAACTTCTACTCCAAAACTTCAACCAACGGTGAAGGGTTCCTTAGGGTTTCGGTTTGAGACTAAAAAGGACAAAGGTAGTATTTGGGACTCGTAGAGAGGTAACTTTGGAATACTACAAGGTAAAGGCTAAGGTATTTTGGGCATTATAACAATACTTGGAGGAGTATTTTAATACCACAAAGGGGGTACCACACGAGAACAACACCCCAAGGGAGGGGGTGTTCTCGGCTTTAGGCTCAAAGGGAAGGTTTGGCCAAAGGCCTTCACGAGGAGAGGGCTCTTGGGCGAGAGTCAACAAGAGGAGGAGGGGTTCTCAAGACTTAGGCAAGTGAAGAGTGGATGAAGAAGTCTTCAAAGAGAGGTATTTATAGCAAAACCAAAGGCCAACCAATGGCCAAGATCAAGCCATGTTCAAGGAAAGTTTAAGGCCAAGATCAAGCCAATTGCACCCACAAAACACTCCACAAAACACTCCACAAAACAAGCCACAAAGCAAGGCACAAAGAGGAGCCAATCGGCCAAGGCCAAGCCCTCTCTTTGCCGTCAATGAGGTGACAAGTGTCACCCTCCCGTTGATCCAAAATGTTCGTCGCTCGGAAAAATCCGCAAAAATACTAAATGACATAGCGAATTTTCCCAGCGTAAGTGTGGAAACGTTTCGTCGAAAACGACTCCTTTCGGCACTTGTGTACAAATTTCGAAACTATGCCTACTTAAGGCTCAAATTGTACACGCACGCCTCACGCATATACTCTGGAAACACGGTATAACATTCTTCCTTAGAAACATTCGTCGAATGTTCCTTCTAGGTCTCAAAACAAACAGCGTCGATATAGTCTTCACCGCTATATGCGAAAACAATCATGCCACACCGCCCCAAAACACACGTTCACTTCTCCTTCTCGTAGTACTGTCACGAACACTCGAACTCGTTCTAGTATCCGTACCACACTTCACAACGCTCGTTACCAACCCGAGTCACTACCTCCAAACTTGGTCATCTCACTAACCTCGATTTCCCTAAGGCCATTCCCGCCTTCCCGAACTGATTACGGTCGAACACTCCCACGAACTCATCGATGGTCAACTAAACTTGGGCCTAGCACCCTCGTGACCTACCACTGCGGACCACCGAATCGACCCCACCCCAAACCGGGTTCTGGTTGACCCGCAAATGGTCCCCAACCCGACCCCCAACCGCCAACTCTTGTTCCCGATCCGAACAATCTTACTATTTCACATCATGAAAGCTACCACTTCCATCTCACACTACCTGTGACTTACCCTTTCACTAACTGTGTTTCTAAATCACATTTTAGCACAAAGCTATCCAAACATAACATTAAACACATCAACAACATCAATACAAACAAAACTCTAGAGGTTAAGGATATACACGAAACTAGGCGCTCAAGGACCGCTAAAATCGGAACTCCCATCGCGACCTCTACCGGCCTTCCGGTGTACAAACATCTGCTCGCTACGGAAGGTGAAGAACCCGCAATCGCTCTAGTAGTCCATGCTATCCTACCGCTACTCGCCTGACGGTCTCTTGCGGATGGCCTGCTGGCCGCAAAAATAACAATCTCCCGAGTTAGTACGACACTCTCCCTTATGAAGCTTTCCACAACGGCCTTGACCGAGACAAGGGCAACCTCATCCGCGAGCACTCGCTCTCCGAAAATCTGAAACACAGGAGCCCCGACCGCTCACGAATATCACGAAGGTCGAAAGCCGCGAGGACCACTCTGATCGACGAGGTACATAACTAGTCTGCCGAGGCGGTCCGCCTCGAAAGTCACCAAAGGACCACGCTGTTCGCCCTCTTCTCGACTTTGGTCATTCCGTCGATTTATCCGCCTCACATCCAAGTGTATACGCTGCGTGCGGCAATGTCCATGCCTACCAAGAGCTACACGAACAACTCTTCGCAAGGCAATCATCGAGCCTCAGAACATATCGGTGCACTCGATCCTCCATACTAGCTACTAACGCGGAACGCATCGCCAATGAGTCGAACTCCACATTGTACTCCCAACCGCACGCCCGCTCGCCAGAACACCAAAAATCTGCGGCCGAGCCCTCTCATCCGGGAGGCAAGAAATGTGCAAGAAAGGCCTCGAGAACTCGTTCCATACCGCTGGAAGTGCATGCTCTCCTCGACAGCTCCAAGAATCAAACCGATCATGCGGTATCACGCGATTGATGTGAACCTGTGGTCACCGACTCGATCTCCGATGCCTTGATCACTCTCGATCCGTCAGAATCGCCGGATGAACTCCTGCGGATCATCCTCGTGCCTCGACCCATAAAACTCGCGCCTACAACTCGTAAAAATCCGAAGCCTCGAACTATCCGATCTAGGGTGAACCATCGTGCATCGAACTGGCCGTGTCGGCCTATCCTCAAGTCCGCCACAACCACGCCATTAATCGGGCCTACTCTTGTAACTCATCTCCTCTCGCCTGCATCGCGGGTGGAGGCTCAGTATCGCGGTCTCGCCACGTTTACTCTGCAGATCCTCTCACGCTTGCCCTTCTCGGGCGGGTTGCCTTCGCAGGCATAATCGTAAAACGAAACACGTCGAGGGTCCAATCTTATCACACGGCTCTAAGGCACGATCTCGAATGAGAAGAATGGAAACCAATCCTAAATGTCCTATAGCCTCACGATTATAGATGTGGTGCACAACACACCGATAATCAAGACTCTACTAGACACGATGCAGACACTTTCCGAGGATTAATCGCTCGATACCACTTGGACGCCCGAACTCGGCGTCACATCGTGCCTTACCGGGCACCCTAGTGATACAACATCGAGAAAACCAATGAAATAAAAACTTTACACAAGAAATAAGAGATATAATAAATAAACAAAGCCAACCAAAGCGGTTGCCTTTCAAGATATACATAAAACACGAACAGTTTAATCCTTTTACAACCCCGCCCACAACAAGATTACTGCACCTAAGATTTATACAACAACTATGACGGACAGGGCCCGCCATACCCCGAACGCATAAGAACTTACGGACTCGTGGTAACATACCAAAGATAAGCCTCCGACGGCGGAGCTTCCCAAAACGAAATGAGATCCTAAACGCGGATCGGCGGTAGATGATGTACCTCTACTGCGGCATGAACGCGGCCCGAGGAGGTCGAGATAACAGTACCAAGTATGTGAAATCAGAAATCGTAAATGAAATCATAATAGTCTATATAAAGCGGAGACATGTATGATGACCAAACTACGATATAACATATAACCGATTCAAGACAGGACTCACGCCTCCAAATTATCACTCACGTGGAATTTCTTCCTCACCGCCAGCTTTATGATATAACCATACCAAGGATTATACATGAACACCATGTCCCAATTGTGTTATAAAAACCGTGACAGACAAGTATAACTACCAGATCCGACCGTACCAATAATACAATGCAACCAAAACACGAAGCCGTCACGGGCAAGTGCGAGCCGACTCGGATACCAAGGCCGGTCACGCGGTGACCGGGCAAGTACGAGGCTGACCACCAGGGACCAAGGTCAGATCACGAAACCGTCACTATCTTGAGCGGGCAAGCGAGGTCGGTGACTACGGATACCAAGGCCGAATCACCACGAGGCGGGCAAGTACGAGCCGACCACGGATACCCAGCCGAGCGAAGAAACCTCATGGAGAGCTAGTCCATGGAATAACACTATCAGCGAGCATACGTGGAATTCTCCATCACCGCCGATGTCCAAGTAAGTTCTCAACAAGTCGACCGCCCTCTATCGAGACGCGGTATACGTAAATACCACACTTGCACAACAAAGGCTATCATCACAAGCATAGGCAAGTTTCACAACAATAAGCATAGGCAAGTTTCACAACAACAAGCATAGGCAAGTTTCACACAACTCAAAGTACTTTCATTTTATGCCAAAGTCCGGGTTTTTAACTCCAAAGTACTACATACGTTAAGTTCTTTTAAAAGATGTCAATTAATTTTATAAAAGTCACCCGATACGTAGTATTAGAATGACCAACCCACATTCCTTTTCAAAATCAAGTAACAACATTCTTTCCTAAGTTCCGCTTGCCTAGTTTCAATTACTCAAGCTTCTCATTTTCAAAAGGTTTCATAGTTCATAAACTTAATCACTTGATTCCTTTTTAGAATATTTGAGTAAATTATGTCGTACGTGAGAGTAGGTTATTCTTGTTTACAACATTCTTATTACAGCAGCCATGATCTAGAAAATGTAATATCATTTTGTCTCATCTTAGTTTCTATGCAGATGGAGGTTTCTACTGGTTTTAATACAATTCATCATTATTCAATACATTTTCCTTTATTAACGCTGCAGTGGTCTGTCGATACACATTCTGATTTCCGAAATCAGTAAAACATTATCCTTTAAATAAAACCAAGTACTCATTACTCACGAATGAGGTTTCACATAAACATCCACATTAAAACAAATAAGTTAAGTCTCTTATCTTATAAGATCAAGTCTCTTAACTTCTAACATCAGTAAACCATTCTTAAGCCGTTATACCTAACTTCCCATAAAGCTAGTATAACTCTTAAGTTTTCAAAGCACAATACTACACTTCTTTCAAAACGATTCATAAATCTTTTGAAATACTTCAAGTTTTATTATAACGCCCCAAGCCAGTTATAAATCAAATCAATTATCTTTTAAAAACCACAACCCATTTTCTTACCTACATAAAGCTGTTATAACCAACTTCCCATAAAGCCGTTATAACACTTTATGTTTCAAACCAATCAAATACATTAAACACATGTACGTCTACCGTACTACATAGTTACACACATATCATGCTAGAAGAGATAGGAAGAGGTTCACATACCTCGCGACGAGTATCGACTAATAGCAAAACGCTCCAAACAGTCGGCTACTCCTTAAGCCAAGTAAATCGCGCCACACGTAGGTACTTCAACCTATAAGGCCACAAGGCGCCTATTATCATCAAGACCACAACGTAGAATATTCTACAGAAAATTCGGCAAAGATCTCCCGCCACAAACAGAAATCTCCTTCTCTATCGAGGCCGGCTACCAAGCCAACCAGAGGGGGGGGTTTCACACGCCTAACCGGACGTGTACGATTCTACTACACAGTAATACTACACAAGTCTACTGTAATACAGTTCAGTTCTTAATTCTTCAGGCTTAAGTCAAAAGACATTGCCACAGTACTAAGTATAGTTCTATATATAGTATACTTCAACTATATATTCTTACAACATGTAATTTCCAATTACAATAGAAGGACAGTAGTGTTTACCTCGATAAGCCCAAAATTATCCGAGTATAATGTCGCGCCTGAGCAAGGTTTAGCTCCTACTCCGAGTGCTCCAAACCGCTCCAAACAACCCTTAGAAGTTCTATCCAACTTCTACTCCAAAACTTCAACCAACAGTGAAGGGTTCCTTAGGGTTTCGGTTTGAGACTAAAAGGACAAAAGGTAGTATTTCCGGACTCTACGTAGAGGTAACTTTGGAATACTACAAGGTATAAGGCTAAGGTATTTTGGGCATTATAACAATACTTGGAGGAGTATTTTAATACCACAAAGGGGGGGTACCACACGAGAACAACACCCTAAGGGAGGGGGGGGTGTTCTCGGCTTTAGGCTCACAAAGGGGGAAGGTTTCGGCCAAAAGGCCTTCACAAGGGGGAGAGGGGCTCTTGGACGAGAGTCAACAAGAGGGTGGTTCTCAAGACTTAGGCAAGTGAAGAGTGGATGAAGAAGTCTTCAAAGAGAGGGGGTATTTATAGCAAAACCAAAGGCCAACCAATGGCCAAGATCAAGCCATGTGCAAGGCAAGTGTAAGGCCAAGATCAAGCCAAGTGCACCCACAAAACACTCCACAAAACACTCCACAAAACAAGCCACAAAGCAAGGCACAAAAGAGGGAGCCAATCGGCCAAGGCCAAGCCTTCTCTTTGCCGTCCAATGAGGGTGACAAGTGTCACCCTCCCGTTGGTCCAAAATGTTCCGTCGCTCGGAAAAATCCGCAAAAATACTAAATGACATAGCCGGAATTTTCCCAACGTAAGCTGTGGAAACGTTTCGTCGAAAAACGACTCCTTTCGGCACTTGTGTACAAATTTCGAAACTATGCCTACTTAAGGCTCAAATTGTACACGTACGCCCTCACGTACATACTCTGGAAACACGGGGTATAACACCGACAGTGAGGTAGGATGCCACTGGCGGGTCACATGGTTATATGTTACACCTACGGCTGCCGGCAGTGACGGAGGATTCCACGGGCAGGAGGTATATATATGTATTGTTTATGTGTACGCCGACAGTGAGGTAGGATTCCACGGGCATGAGTGATGACTTGAGGGCGTGAGTCCCCGACTAGACCTGACTGCTTATATGTTGTGTACTGTAGTTTGGTTATCATACATGTCTCCTGCTTTATATAGACTATTATGATTTCATTTACGATTTTCGGGCCACATACTGTACTTGTATCGACCTCCTTCGGGGGGTTGCGTTCATGCCGCAGGTAGAGGTACACCGGTTGTTGATCATCGCTCATAGGATCACAGTACAGCGTTTTGGGAAGCTCCGTTTCTCCGGAGGATTATCTTTGGTATAGTCCCCTGTCATTGTAGGTACTTGTACATTCAGGGGTATGGCGGGGCCCTGTCCCGTCATAGTTGTGGTTACATTCTTAGAGGTCTGTAGTACTGTTGTGGGAAGGGTTCGTAAAAGGATATAACTGTTCGGGTTTTATGTATATATACAGAAAGGTGACCGTTTTGGTTAGCCTGTTCTCTTATATTTCACTGTTTCATGTATTTGAGTTTTTATTTCTGCTGGTTTTTCTCTGATGTATTATCACTAGGGTGCCCGGGGTAAGGCACCAGTCGCGGGCCCGAGGTCGGGTCGTGACAAAAGTGGTATCAGAGCAGTTAATCCTCGGAAAGTGTCTACAGACCGTGTCTAGTAGAGTCTTGATTATCGGTGTGTTGTGCACCACATCTATAATTGGGAGGCTACAGGATATTTAGGATTGGTTTCCATTCTTCTCACTCTGAGATCGTGCCTTAGAGCTGTGTTATAAGTTGGACTCCCTCTGACGTATTCTTATGTACCCGTTACGCCTCTACGCAAGGCAACCAGGGCCCAGATGGGCAAGACAGCAGAGAGAGCTGCGAGTAGAGCACAGAGGTTTACGAGGCACAGCGGTCACACCGAGATAGTACTTCAGACGACGAGTTTTATGACGCCGCTAGCCCCAACAGAGTTTAGAGCGGCAGCAGTTTCTATTGAGGCCACGATACCTGAGCCTCCAGTTCCACGGCAGGAGCCGAGGATATGAGTTCAAGGAGATGACCCAGTTACTAGCTAGGCTGGTGGCTGGGAATGAGGACGGACGGGAGCCGGTGGTTCCATTGCTAGTGATTCACCTCGATCCGATAGTCCGAGACTTCGGATTTCTTGAGTTGCGATTCGCGAGTTCTATGGATAGAGCTGAGGATGATCCTCAGGGTGTCGTGCTAGTTTGGGAGATTGTTATACCTGTGGCCGTCAGGGCCATGTGATGGGAGGATGTCCAAGTAAGAGGGATACAAGATGGATGACTCAGCCTACCGGGTCAGTTGCAGGTTCAGTTGTTCGGGAGAAGGGGTGTTAGTCAGATGAGGTCACCCCTACCTCGTTGTGGCCGTCGTGATAGACTCCATTATAGGAGTGTCGTACTACTTCGACAAATTGTATGCCATGCGCCAACAGGGCCATTTGGTGAGAGTTTGTCCGACCAGAGGTAGCACAGATGTAGAGACTCAGCCTTCGGGATCGGTGGCTGGTTCATCGCCTTATATAGCTAGGCGCCCTGTAGGGCAGGATTATGATTAGAGCGACAAAGGGAAAGTGAGGCAGTAGTTGCAGAGATATCTTCAGCCCTTAGGAGACGGGTTTATGTTGTTATGGTGGATACATGTTAAGTGCTATGTACGGATAGCATTGTGTTAAGTGTGAATTAGAAAACATGGGTTAGTTGAAAAAGGGTAAGTCTGGAGACGAGACGATTGTGAGCCTTAGAATTTATAACAGTTAGGACCTTGGATGCAAGGCCGTCTTGAGTGGATGATTTTACGGTTGGTCTTTGTCGAAGTACTTGGTATGCGTGAAATATATTGTGGGAAATTCCATGAGTAGTGTGAGATAGAAGTGGTAGATTCCATGACGTGAATTAGTAAGATTGTTCCGGATCGGGGAACGAGAGAGTTTGGCGTGATAGCGGGTCGGGTTGAGGCCAGATCGCGGGTCAACCCGCAGCCCGGTATGAGGTGGGGTCAGTTTGAGGTGGTCCCGCCAGGTGGTAGGGTCACGAGGGTGCTAGGCCCAAGTTTAGGTAACCATCGTATGAGTTCGTGGATATGTTCGACCAGAATCAGATCGTGAAGGACGGGAATGGCCTTATAGGAATTTGAGGTTAGTAAGATGACCTAGTTTGGAGGTAGTGACTCCAAGGTTTTGGAAACTGAAGCGATGACTGGAGTATGGTACGTGTACTAGAGAGAGTTCGGGTGTGCGAGAATGGTACGACGAGTAAGGAAAGAAGTGAACGTATGTTAACAGAATAAAAGAGATCATTTTGTGGTGAAGTGAAGATGCGAAGGGAGTATCCTTTAGACCATGGGTGGAAGCTTTTGTGTTGTTATACACGTTAGAGGTGATTCCTCGTTGGCTTGGATTGAGTTTTGCGCGTATGTTATACTATGACCATTGGTGGCATGATTGGTTTGGTAAGTATAGTAGTGAAGACTATACCGGCGCATGTATGTTTTGAGGCTTAGAAGGAACATTCGGGACGAATGTTTCTAAGGGGAGAAGAATGTTAAACCCCGTAGTTTCAGGGTATGTATGTGGGGACGTACGTACGAGAATACGACATTTTAAATTAAAAAGAAGAAAGATGTGATTTTTCGACGGAAAAGTTTCCGAATTTTGTGAAGGAAAAATGTTCGTTAAAGGGAATTGGATTCCCAGATTTGGTATTCGGACTTTTTGGAATATTTGAGAATTATGGAATTTTATTTTCCGGAATTGGTCACGTGGGGCCCACGGGGAAAATTTACGGTTTTGTGGGGCCCACTTTATTTTCGGATTTTTGGCATTACGGATATTTTCTAAGATGAAATATTTTGGGCGAGTAAAGGCGACATGTGTCACCCCACGTGGCCCTATGGTCAAACTATCGACACTTGGACGTTTTTTTGTGGGGGAAAAGTGGCAAGCCACTTGTCCCATTTTTGTGGTGGACATTTGGTTGGCAAATTACCCACACACATGTACCCAATCCTCACCTTACACTTGCCTTGATCTTGGCCCTTGATTTATCTATAAATACCCCTTGATTGCAAGACTTCTTCATCCACACTTGAGATAATTTCCAAGACAAAAATACTCCCTCCCTCTTGAGTGTAGCTCTCGGCCATGGGCTGATTTTAGGAGCTAATGTTGTCCAAAAATTCTTAAACTTTTAAGTGTTCTCCCTTTGGGTGTTAGGAAGATTGTGTACCAAGAGTTGGAAAAGATTTCACACCCCTGGCCTAGAAACCTTGCCTTGGCCGAAACTTGCCATAGTTTGAGCCTAAGTGTTCTTCACTTTTTGGAGTTGGATCTTGAAGAGAAGTTGTTTAGAAACTTCTAAGGGTTGCTTGGAGCGGGTTGGAGCGTAAGGAATTGGAGCTAAACGTTGCTCAGGATCGACTTATAATCTTGGATAATTTTGGGCTTATCGAGGTAATGATCTATGTCCCCATATTGTAATTGGATATTACATGTTGTAGTAGTTATACTTGAGTATATTATATGAGGAAAGAAGATTGATAGAATTGAACTGTATTTATAGTAGACTTGTAGTATTATTGTGGCGCGGTGTTGTACACGTCCGGTTAGACGTGTAACCCCCTTAGAGTTATTGGCTTGGTAGCGGGCCTTGATAGAGGAGGAGATTTATGTGGTCATGCGGGGAGGTGCTGCAGAATTTTCCGTAGAATAATGACCTTGTGCTTTGAATTGCGCTACAAAGAGATCGAGAAGTTGATAGACGTTTTATGGCTATTATAGGTGGAAGTACTACGAGTAGCGTATTCTACTTGAAGGGTGGAAAAGGCTAGCAAGGTCATAGTACTTGGAGCATTTTGCTAATTGTCGATAATCGTCGCGAGGTATGTGAACCTCTTCCTATCTTTTCTAGCATGATTATTGTAAACTATGTAGTACGGTAGACGTACGTGTGCTAAACGAATTTGGTTGGTTTAAAACATAAAGCGTTATAACGGCTTTATGGGACGTTTGTTATAACAACTTTATGTAGGTAAAGAAATGGTTTGTGGTTTTTAAAAGATAAGAGACTTGACTTATAAATGACTTGATGTGAAATATTAAGGACTTGGTTTGTGTTAAAAAGTTGTGAAACCGCTTTTATGAGAAATGGGTAATTGGGTTTTAAAAGGGATAAGTTATATTAATTTCGGAAATGGGAATAACTATCGAACAAGCCATTGCAGCGTTAATAAAGGAAAATGTAATGATAATTAATTATATTAAAACCAGTAGAAACCTCCATCTGCATAGAAGCTAAGATAAGACAAAATTGTATTACATTTCCTAGATCATGGCTGCTCTAATAAGAATTATTATAATCAAGTTTTGATTTTCTTAAAATTCCAAAGTAAGGAACTTGATTTCTAAAAGAAAAGAGACTTAACAATTTAAAGTGTTTTGGTTTAAAAGAAATGCATGGTTTTGTCTTAAATTGGTTTAAAACATAAAGTGTTATAATAGCTTTATGGGAAGTTAGTTATAACGACTTTATGAAAACAAAAGAATGGTTTTATTATTGGATTTAAAATGGTAACTTGATTTTGAGAAAAGAGAAGTAACTTGAGTTTAAAAGTATAAGTAACTTATTTTCAAATATCGAAATTTTCTTGATGAGAAAAATATAAGTGGCTTGGGTTTAAAAGGTAGGAGTACCTTAATCTTAAAAGAGTTGGTTACCTGGGTTTTAAATGTATACTGGACGTTTTTTTAAAAGTGTAAGCCACTTGGTTTAAAAAAAATGTAAAGTACTTTATTTAAACATGAACGTGTTTGGTACTACGGATAATAGTATCGAGTTGTTTTTACGTAAAAAAAGATCTTTTTGAAAGGATTAATGTATGTAGTACTTTGGGGTTAAAACCCGGATTTGTTGTCATAAAATGGAAGTCTAAGAGTATGTTAGATTTGCCTATGCTAGTTGTGATAGCCTTGGTGGTATTACTATGTTACCGCGTCTCTCGGTTGGAGGGCCGACTGACTTGTTGTAAATCGGTTGGATGTACCGGCAGTGATGGGGGATTCCACGGGTATGCTTCCATTTTGTTTGATCTTGGCCATGCTTATACCGATGAAAGATGCCGGGGCATGCGACCAGGATACGGGTTAGATGCCCGTACGTTTCATTGGAGGTACCGGCAGTGACGGAGGATTCCACGGGTATACTTCCATTGTTATTATCACATGGACATGTCTACACCGATGAGGATTCCGGGCGTGCGCCGTGCAATGAGTTAAACTCCCAGATATTATTATTATCACATGGGCATGTCTATACCGATGAGGATTCCGGGGCATGTGACCATTACTATTATTCCATGGGCTAGCTCCCATGAAGACTGTCTACACCGATGAGGGATTAGGGGCATGGTATGACGATCATTATTCCACGGGCTAGCTCCCACGAAGACCGCACTGCGATGAGGATGTCGAGGGCACGCGTTATGGCCATGTTACACCGATGAGGATTCCGGGACACGCGGCCAGACATATATATATATATATATGTTGTATATGTGTACGCCGACAGTAAGGTAGGATGCCACTGGCGGGTCACATGGTTATATGTTACACCTACGGCTGCCGGCAGTGACGGAGGATTCCACGGGCAGGAGGTATATTGTCACGACCCATTCCGGGGCCCGTGACTGGTGCCTTACCGGGGCACCCAAGTAGTCATACATCAGAGTAATCAGCGGAAACATAAAGCAAGACATGAAACAGTTTATAAAACAAGACACAGATTTTGTGAGAAAACGTGGCCTTTCGGCATATATATATAATCATGTTTTAGCAGTTACATCCGACACTGTACAACATGACTACAGACCTCTAAGGAAATATACAACTATGGCGGGACAGGGCCCCGCCATACCCTGACTGTACAAAACTAACTACAACAGGGAGATCATACCAAAAGTAGAGCCTCCGGAAGAGATGGAGCTCCTGACACCAACGTAGAGATCCTAAGGATGCGGATCTAGCACCTGCTTGCCCTTACCTGCGGCATGAACGCAGCCCCCGGGCGAGGTCGATAACAGGTACTAAGTATGCGAAACTGTAAAGTACTTAAATGAAACATATCATTTTTTTAAAACCAGTTTACAAGTATGTATGAAACAACCAAGGAAACCGCACATAGTGCCACATCACAAACAAGAGCAACAATAGGTAACTGTAATGAGTCTTGTCTAGGCTGCGAATGATCGAAACAGGGCCACTCGCCCCCATCATCATTCTGCAAGCCTAATCCTGGACTCCCGGAGTCCGCATAGGCCACTCACATGGGCCCGCATGAGGTATAACCCCGCATCGAGGGTAGCTACTCCTCGGCATCGCCCCGACTCGTCCGCATGGCCACCTGCACCGCAGGAGGTATTACCCCGCATACTACCCTGGAACGCTCGTAGGTCCGCATAGGCCCCCGGGACCCGCATGAGTTATTCTCGTATCATGGTCCTGCATCGCCGAGTCTACCAGATCGGCGGGCAGCTTAACCCCCGGTATCATCTCAAGAGGTGAGTGATAGTATACTAGCATAACAACTTACCTTTAAGTAACACAAGCACAACAAGGATACTCACCTATACCAACGTTACAAGATACTAACACACATAGCATCATATCATGTCTACCTATCAAACCATCTTCTTATTCACAATATAAGTCTGTTATAAACACATAGGCAAACTTGTTTCTTTTATCAATCTTAAGTGGTTATACTTACTTCCCATAAAGCTAGTATAACTCTTAAGCTTCTGTTTAAAAACCAATTAGTTCTCTTCTGTTAATAAATGGTTCAGTAGTCCTTTTGAAATGTTTTCAGTTCTTTATTATTTAGGCTTAAGCCGTGAGGCGTTGCCGTAAGTATTATTCAGGCTTAAGCCGTGAGGCATTGCCGTAAGTATTATTCAGTTAACACATGTACGTCTACCGTACTATATACATATTGTAAAATATCATGCTTTAGGAAGAATCACATACCTTCTCGGCGAAATCCACCTGCCAAGTCGAGTATGTCGCGCGCAGAGAATCAGCCTATAATAGTCACAGATATCTATCAAGGTCTAGACTATCTTGTAGGTCATTCTAAACAGAGGGTCCTCAATTCTACGGAAAGTCGGGCAGCACAACCCTACCCGGTGAGTTATATAAGTCTACTGTGAAAACAGTCCTATGTAAGTACAGTTTGATTATTCTTCTTTTAAACCCTTCTAAGTGATTAACACTTCAATTCTATTCTGTGATATACTTCTAAGTATTTATACTATTCTTATTCTACAACAGTAAGTATTCTTTAATTCAAAAGAGGGTTAGGATTAGTTACCTCGGTAAGCCCAATAATATCCTAGAAAAAGTCGCGCCTGAGCAAGGTTTTGCTCCTAAGTTGTATGCTCCAAGGAAACCTTAGAAGTTCTTCACAACTTCTACTAAGTGCTAAGGTATTTGGGCTAGGGTATTTTGGGCATTATAACAATACAAGAAGGCAACTTTTCTACCAAGGGAGGGGGGGGTTGGTTTCGGCTAGGCGCGGGGGTGGGGTAGCCTCGGCCAAGCTTCTCAAGGGGAGGGGTGTGTTTGGACGAAACAACAAGAGGGAGAGGGAGGGATTTGAGACTTAGGTAGATTGCTCAATTTAGGATGAAATAACTCTTCAACAAGGGGGGGTATTTATAGGTCAAGACATGGCCAACCAATGGCCAAGATTATGCCAAGTGCAAGGCAAGTGTAGGGTGAGGATTTAGGCAAGTGTCCTTGGCCAACTTGCACACAAAATATCTAGCCAACTTTATGACAAGGCTTGGCATCCAATCGGCCCTATTGCCGTGACAAGTCCACCAATGAGAGGGTGGAAAGTGTCGCCCTCTCATTGGTCCAAAGTGTTACGTCTCTCGGAAAAATCCGCAAAAATAAGAAATGACATAGCCGGAATTTATCCTATGAAAGCTGTGGAAACGTTTCGTCGGAAAACCGTTCGCTTTGTGAGTTGTGCCTAAAAATCGTCCAAGGCCTAACTTTAAGACCAAAACTTTTTGTACGTATTCCTTTACGTACATACTCTGGAAATACGGGGTATAACATTCTCCCCTCCTTAGAAACATTCGTCCCGAATGTTCCTTCCCAAGACAGATAATGATAAGGTTCTTCAAAACTTAAATAGTTTGCAAAAGCCACACACGGCCATAAACAACACTTAGGCATAAACGATAATGAAGATTTACAAGTAGGAAAGTGAATTACCTGGAGGGGTGGGGAACAGGTGAGGATACTTCTGCCTCATGTCCTCCTCGGCTTCCCACGTCATCTCCTCCCTGAGCTCGTTCCGCCACAAGACTTTGACGGAAGCCACGTCCTTCGTCCGCAGACGCCTAACCTGACGATCGATTATCGCTATGGGAATCTCCTCATACGATAACCATGGTCACTGGACATCGTCAACCGGTGTACCTAGATGGATCCCGATACATCTCCTCAAAGATAGACACGTGAAAAACCGGATGTCTCGCCTCCAGATCGGACGGCAGTCCAACTCATAGGCAACCTTGCCTACCTGCGACAATTTGAAACGCCCGATGTACCTGTGGAAGTTTCTTCTTCCGAATCTCATCACACCCTTCATGGGTGACACCTTTAGGAAAACCCAATCATGAACCTCGAACTCAAGATGCCGACGACGATGATCTGCATCGACTTCGCCGACTCGAGTCATCAATAGCCGCCTCGATAAGCTTCACCTTATCCATCGTCACTGCACCAAAATCGGTCCCACTAGCCGCACTCGCCCACCTCGAACCAACCTATAGGCGATCTGCACTTCCTCCCATACAAGGCCTCATAAGGCGCCATCCGAATCTGGAGTGGTAGCTATTATTATACGCGAACTCAACCAGAGGCAAATGATCCTCCCAACTACCATCGGTCAATAACAAAGCTCGCAGATATCCTCAAGAGTGCGGATAGTGCGCTCGCTGTCCGTCTGCCGTGGATGAAATGCGATTTCGTGCTCACTGCGTCCCTAAACCCCTCGGAAGGACCTCCAGTTGCCGTAGAACCGGGCTCTGCATGCGATATGATCGAAGTAGGGACTCCATGCACTCGACGATCTCTCGGATGTAAAGTCCGCGTAATCTCACCGAAAAAGTCGCCCCGACGGAAGAAAGTGGGCTGATTTCGTCACCGGTCGACGATAACCCATATAGAATCATGTCTCTCCGAGTGCGAGGTAATCCCGTGATGAAGTCCATGTTGATTACCTCCCACTTCGTGTCGGGATCTCTATCGCAGAATAAACCACCGTGTCTCCGGTGCTCTACCTTCACTGCCGACAACACGCACCGAGCTACGAACTCGCAACGTCCTCTTCAAGCCATCCCACCAATACACGATCTAAGGTCGTGGTACATCTTGGTCGACCCGGATGGATAGAGTAACGCGCTACCGTGCTTCCCAAGAACTGCCAAGTCTGAAACATCCGGAACACACAACTCGCCTCAAATCTTAGCACCCCATCGTGCTACCTCAAAAGGACCCTTGCCTCACGAAGAGTCAGATCACGATATCGAATCAAAGCCGATCCTCGAATCGCTGCTCTTCACCTCCTCAACGATGGAAGACTCGCAACCTCACGAACTCTAACCCCATTGCTATCGGAATCAATCAAACGGACACCAAGGCTCGCTAATCGTGCAAATTACGAACCATGTCCCTTCTCTCTAGCCGCACATCCGATAGGCTCCCATCGACTACGACTAAGGCGGCATACGCCACAACATTGGCCTTGCGGTGGTACAGATGTCCACATCGTAATCCTTAAGCAACTCTAACCACCGCCTCGCCGTGAAGTTCGGCTCCTCTGTGAAGATGTACCGAGGCTCTTGTGGTCGATAAAATATCCACGTGAACCCCATACAAATAGTGCCTCCAGATCTTCAAAGGCGTGAATCACACCGCCAACTCCAAATCATGGGTGGGTAGTTCCTCTCGTGTTTCTTCACCGGGATGCATATGCTATAACTCGCCATGCCGCATCAACACACATCCCAACCCGATGCCCGACGCATCACAATACACAACATAACCATCCGGACCTCCGGAAGAGTAAGAACGGGCGGTCGTCTCTCTTTCAAGAATCGAAACCCCGCCACAAGCATCATCCATCAAACTTGGCTGCTTACGAGTCACCTAGTCAATGGTGCAGATAGAAGCAAACTTCTCCACGAACCGCCGATAATACCTGCAAGGCCCGTAAATCGCGAACCTCTGCCGGAGTAGTAGGTCTAGGCCAAGTCTCGATCGCCGATCTTGGCGTAGACAACTCGAATGCCATCCGCCCGACAATATGCCCAAGAAACGCCATCAAGTCAACCAAAACTCACATTTGGAAAACTTGGCGCATAACCGCTGGGTCTGGAGAATCGGCAAGATCGCCTCAAATGCTCCGCGTGCTCCTCGCTCTGGCGAATAAACCAAGATATCATCAATGAACACTATCACAACGTGTCCAAAAATGGTTTGAACACTCGGTTCATCAAATCCATGAATACCCGAGCATTGGTCAACCCAAAAGACATGACCGAACTCATAATGCGTGCACGTCCGGAATGCGATCTAGGGACATCCACCTCTCGACTCGCACTGATGATAGCCCGATCGCAGATCAATCTTGAGAAACATCTCGCACCGCAACTGGTCGAACAAATCATCAATCCTAGGAAGCGGGTATACGTTCTTAATGGTCACCTTGTTCACCGTCAGATCGACACACATGCGCAGCGTCCGCCCTTCTTCTTCACGAACAATACCGCGCTCTCGGGGAGAAACACTAGGCCTAATGAAGCCCTTCTCTAGCAAATCCCTAAGCTGATCCTTCAACTCTCTCAACTCGGCAGGTGCCATTCTGTATGGCGGAATGGAAATAGGCCGAGTATCTGGCAACACATCAATACAAAACTCGATCTCCCTCTCAGGAGGATACGGAGGTCATCCGAAACACGCCTGGGAACTCACGACCATCGAATCGACGGAAAATCTGGTACCGCGGCCTCGATCAAACACCCGAACTAGATGGTAGATATACCCCCTTCTGCACCATCTTCCTAGCCTTGAGGTAGGAAATAAACCTACCCCTCGGCGATACCGTGCTCCCCTCCCACTCAACAACCGGCTCCTCAGGAAACTGGAACCGTACTACTCTCTCCCTGCAGTCTACATTGGCATAGCAAGAGGCTAGCCAATCCATCCCCATAATCACGTCAAAGTCAATCATCTCCAACTCTATCAAGTCGCCAGTGGTCCGACGATCAGAATGGTCACGTGGCAAGCCCTATATACCCGCCGAGCTACCACCGAATCCCATCGGCGTAGCTACCTCGAGCAGGTCTATGGACTCGTGCTCTATCCCTATCCTACTAGCAACAAGGGGAGATATATAGACAGTAGAACCCGGATCTATCAAGGCATAAATATCAAACCCAGAAACTGATAAGGTACCTGTGACGACATCAGGTGAGGCCTCCTGATCCTGTCGGCTGGACAAAGCATAAATGCGGTTCTGAGGACCGCTAGAACTGGGACCTGAGCCACGACCTGCGCGACCTGGCCGACCCATGAGCACCCCGCCCGGGCGGGTAATCAGAGGAGATGATGAAGCGGCAACGAACCTCGGGTGAGCCCTTCCACCACGCCCCGGCCGGACAGCCCGCAAAGTGACCTGCCGCCACAATCGTAACAAGACCCAAAAGTAGTACCACACTTCCCGTAATGGGATCTACCGCATCGGCCACACTGGGGTGGTCGGCGCCGCACCTCTGCTACCTCGACGCTCAAGCCACGGGGCCCCGGTGCGCCAAAATCGCGGGTGGCCTTGAGGACGCGGCAGAGTGCTCTGTCCGGCCGTGGTGCGAATCTAGGCCGCCTTGAGGCCGCCACCACGATAACCACCGAAGACCTCCCGCCCCGCCTTCTTCTGCCGGTCGGTCCACTCGCCGACCTCTGCGCCTCGCATCCAAGGGCGTGAGCTGCGACGCGGTAATGTCCATACCCTACCGAGAGAAACCCCGCACATGACTCCGGCCATATAGTCGTCTAGCCGGTGACATAGCGGTGCACCCTATCCTCCATATTCGCTACCAATGCCGGGACATATCGAGCCAATGAATCAAACTCGACATTGTACTCCGACGGCGGCCCTTCTCGCCTCGAGTAAAAATCTATCACCGCGCCTCCTCATCCGTGAGGCAAGAAGTGAGTGAGGAAAGCCTGCGAGAACTCATCCCAAGTACCGGGGACGCGTGCTCTCCCGGATAACTCCCATGAATCAAACCAATCGATTGCGGTGTCACGCGGCCTATGTGAACCAAAGATCACGGACTCGGTCTCCGACGCCGATCACTCTCAAAATCCTTCCGACCGACGGATGAACTCCTGCGGATCATCCTCCGGCCTCGACCCATAAAACTCCGGCGGGCTACAACTCAAGAAGTCTCGTAGCCTCAAACTCTCTCGCCGGGTGAACAACGGCACGATCGAGCCGAGCCGAACCGCCGCATCCAGCCTCTCTCGTATCGGGCCACAACTTTAGCCAAAAGCCGGGCCATCTCCTTGTACCCAACTCTCCGCCCCAGCCGTGGGACGGGAGGTGTGGGTGCCGTGGTCTGTCTTTGGGCCGGGCGGCGTCATAGAACTCGCCGTCTCGTATAGACTGGGCACGAGCCCTCGTGACTCTGGGTGTCTGCTAGCGCCTCCGCCGCTTGCCCTTCGCCCGGGTTGCCTTACGTGAGGCATAATCGCATAGAAAGGAATACGTTAGAGGGGTCCAACCTATAACACTTTCTAAAGCACGATCTCGTAATGAGAAGAATGGAAACCAATCCTAAATATCCTATAGCCTCACGATTATTGGTGGTGCACAACACACCGATAATCAAGACTCTACTAGATACGCTCGGTAGACGCTTTCCGAGGATTAACTGCTCTGATACCACTTTTGTCACGACCCGTTCCGGGGCCCGTGACTGGTGCCTTACCGGGGCACCCAAGTAGTCATACATCAGAGTAATCCGCGGAAACATAAAGCAAGACATGAAACAGTGTATAAACCAAGACACGATTTTGTGAGAAAACGTGGCCTTTCTAAGATATATATATAATCATGTTTTAGCGATTACATCCGACATCGCATAACATGACTATGCACCTCTAAGGACATATACAACTATGGCGACAGTGGCCCCGCCATACTCGATCAGATAAAACTAACTACAACAGGAGATCATACCAAAAGTAGAGCCTCGGAAGAGATGGAGCTCGACACCAACGTAGAGATCCTAAGATGCGGATCTAGCACTGCTTGCCCTTACTGCGGCATGAACGCAGCCGGCGAGGTCGATAACAGTACTAAGTATGCGAAATCAGAAAGTACTTAAATGAAACATATCATTTTTTTAAAACACTTACAAGTATGTATGAAACAACCAAGGAAACCGCACATAGTGCCACATCACAAACAAGAGCAACAATAGGTAATCAGAATGAGTCTTGTCTAGGCTGCGAATGATCGAAACAGGCCACTCGCCCCATCATCATTCTCGCAAGCCTAACTCGACTCCGAGTCCGCATAGGCCACTCACGGGCCCGCATGAGGTATAACCCCGCATCGAGGTAGCTACTCCTCGCATCGCCCCGACTCTTGTCCGCATGGCCACACAGCATCGCATGAGGTATAACCCGCATACTAACACGAACTCTCGTAGCTCCGCATAGGCCCCGGACCCGCATGAGGTATTCTCGAATCATGGTCCTGCATCGCTGAGTCTACCCCGATCGGGCGGCTTAACCCCAGTATCATCTCAAGAGGTGAGTGATAGTATACTAGCATAACAACTTACCTTTAAGTAACACAAGCACAACAAGGATACTCACCTATACCAACGTTACAAGATACTAACACACATAGCATCATATCATGTCTACCTATCAAACCATCTTCTTATTCACAATATAAGTCATTATAAACACATAGGCAAACTTGTTTCTTTTATCAATCTTAAGTGGTTATACTTACTTCCCATAAAGCTAGTATAACTCTTAAGCTTCGTTTAAAAACCAATTAGTTCTCTTACATAATAAATGGTTCGGTAGTCCTTTGAAATGTTTTCGCTTCTTTATTATTTAGGCTTAAGCCGTGAGGCGTTGTCGTAAGTATTATTCAAAGCTTAAGCCGTGAGGCATTGCCGTAAGTATTATTCGATTAACACATGTACGCCTACCGTACTATATACATATTGTAAAATATCATGCTTTAGGAAGAATCACATACCTTCTCGGCGAAATCCACCTGCCAAGTCGAGTATGTCGCGCGCAGAGAATCAGCCTATAATAGTCACAGATATCTATCAAGGTCTAGACTATCTTGTAGGTCATTCTAAACAGAGGGTCCTCAATTCTACGGAAAGTCGGGCAGCACAACCCTACCCGGTGAGTTATATAAGTCTACTGTGAAAACAGTCCTATGTAAGTACAGTTTGATTATTCTTCTTTTAAACCCTTCTAAGTGATTAACACTTCAATTCTATTCTGTGATATACTTCTAAGTATTTATACTATTCTTATTCTACAACAGGAAGTATTCTTTAATTCAAAAGAGGGTTAGGATTAGTTACCTCGGTAAGCCCAATAATATCCTAGAAAAAGTCGCGCCTGAGCAAGGTTTTGCTCCTAAGTTGTATGCTCCAAGGAAACCTTAGAAGTTCTTCACAACTTCTACTAAGTGCTAAGGTATTTGGGCTAGGGTATTTTGGGCATTATAACAATACAAGAAGGCAACTTTTCTACCAAGGGAGGGGGGGTTGGTTTCGGCTAGCAGTAGGTGGGGTAGCCTGCCAAGCTTCTCAAGGGAGGTGTGATTGGCCGAAACACCAAGACGGAGACGGAGGCAATTGAGACTTAGGTAGATTGCTCAATTTAGGATGAAATAACTCTTCAACAAGGGGGGGTATTTATAGGTCAAGACATGGCCAACCAATGGCCAAGATTATGCCAAGTGCAAGGCAAGTGTAGGGTGAGGATTTAGGCAAGTGTCCTTGGCCAACTTGCACACAAAATATCTAGCCAACTTTATGACAAGGCTTGGCATCCAATCGGCCCTATTGCCGTGACAAGTCCACCAATGAGAGGGTGGAAAGTGTCGCCCTCTCATTGGTCCAAAGTGTTACGTCTCTCGGAAAAATCCGCAAAAATAAGAAATGACATAGCCGGAATTTATCCTATGAAAGCTGTGGAAACGTTTCGTCGGAAAACCGTTCGCTTTGTGAGTTGTGCCTAAAAATCGTCCAAGGCCTAACTTTAAGACCAAAACTTTTTGTACGTATTCCTTTACGTACATACCCTGGAAATACGGGGTATAACATATATATATGTATTGTTTATGTGTACGCCGATAGTGAGGTAGGATGCCACGGGCGCGTCACATGAGTATGATTTATGTCATAGACTTCCGGCAGTGAGGAAGGAATTCCACGGGCATGAGTGATGAATTGAGGTCTTGAGTCCCCGACTAGACCTGACTGCTTATATGTTGTGTACTGTAGTTTGGTTATCATACATGTCTCCTGCTTTATATAGACTATTATGATTTCATTTACAGTATTTTCAGTTTCACATACTTGGTACCTATTGTACTGACCTCCTTCGGGGGGCTGCGTTCATGCCGCAGGTAGAGGTACACCGATTTTTGATCCTCGCTCATAGGATCACAGTACAGCGTTTTGGGAAGCTCCGTTTCTCCGTAGGCTTATCTTTGGTATAGTCCCCTGTCATTGTAGGTACTTGTACATTCAGGGGTATGGCGGGGCCCTGTCCCGTCATAGTTGTGGTTACATTCTTAGAGGTCTGTAGTACTGTTGTGGGCAGGGTTTGTAAAAGGATATAACTATTCGGGTTTTATGTATATATACAGAAAGGTGACCGTTTTGGTTAGCCTGTTCTCTTATATTTCACTGTTTCATGTATTTGAGTTTTTATTTCCGCTGGTTTTTCTCTGATGTATTATCACTAGGGTGCCCGGGGTAAGGCACCAGTCGCGGGCCCGAGGTCGGGTCGTGACACCAGGGGTCGAAGTTCTCAGAGGAGCAGAGGATTTTCTCAGTCGAGGCCACCTATTCCTAGTGTTTCCAATGTAGTAAGCGTCATTTAGGGAAATTCCATCATGGCACAGGTGTTTGTTATTATTGTGACCGTCCGGGCCACAAGCAGTGGGAATGTCCTGTTAGAAAGAGCACCGGTAAGGTGGCTCAGCCTATGAGGCCGGTAGTTGGTTCCCTTTCCTCCACAGCTATGCGTCCCCCAGGGCAGGGTGTTCATATGTCAGCCAGCCGTGGTATAGGTCAGGGTGGAGTTTATGGTTCTGGCGGTCCTTCGAACCGCATAGATGACGTGACTACTGGGCAGGATCAGGAGGCAACATCGGATGGGGTTACAGGTATATGTCGATTCTTTTGAATCATACGTGTATTGTTAGATTCAGATTTTGCCCTAGCGTATATGTTTTCCCCTTATTACTAGCAGGTGTAAGTGATAGTACCCCCAGAGGTAGGAATACTTGGAGTAGTAAAGTGAAAAGTTAAGAATGTTGACAAGAATGATAAAGTGAACTGAGACTATAATTGTGTAGAGTTCACAAGATGTAGTTACCCCATAATAAGTGTAAAGACCAATAGGGAAGGATGTACAGTAGAAATACTTCGGCCTATGTGACAAACCTCTAGTGAATAGGGGGATAGGGTGAGAAGTACCTTGAGATAAGAGAGAAATTTATTCCAGACAAAGAATGAGAAGTTAAGTGTGACGCTGGGTCGGGTTATGGACTCATTTCGGGTCAGCCGATAGTATGGAATGGGGTGATGTCAGTTGGTAGTGGTCCCGCTATGTGATAGGGTCCCGAGGATGCAAGGCCCAAGTTTAGTTGATCGTTGTACGGATTTGTGGACGCGTTCCACCGGAATCAGGTCGTAAGGACCGAGAAGAGCCTTAGCGGAAATTCAGATAGCACGATAGCCAAGTTGGGATAGTAACTCCAAGGATCGGGGAACAGAATCAATATTTGAAATTTTGCACGTATGCTAAATAAGTTTGGAAGTACGGGAAAGTATGACAAGTAAGAAAATAAAGTAACCTCTAAAGATCTTGTTTTTGATAAGACGGTAACCTTCGAGTTTTGTGAGAAGGGGCCGCGGACGGAAGGTCCATTGATATGTTTACGTATGTTATGTGGTGGCCATGTGTGGTATCGTTGGTCTTGTGGAGTATTGATTGATAGGCGTAGTATAGAGACTGTGCCGGAGTTTGTATAGCTTGACAACCGACTAAGAACATTCGGGGACGAATGTTTCTAAGGGGGGAAAAATGTTGCACCCTGTAAGTCCAGGACATGTATAAGAGAATGTACGTAAGGAATCAAGACTTGAAATAGGTACGAAAGGAAGAATTGTTTTTCCGACGGAAAATCTTCCGAACGTCGGAAAGGAAAAATGTTCGTTGATGAGAATTGGATTCTCAAAATGCATTATTTGAAGAGTATGGAACTTATTAACATTATGGAAATTTATTTTTACGGATTTGGTCATGTGGGGCCCACCCGAGGAATTTTACGTTTTGTGGGGCCCACGAGGGTTACGGAATTTTTATGGACGAATGAGAGGGCGACACGTGGCACCTTCCCCACATGCCCTTGGACGAAAATTGCAAGGTTAGAATGGTCATTTGACCATTGTGGATGATAAGTCTTCAAGCTTGAGATTGTTGACTTGTCAACTTGTCCACTTGGCTATTATCCAAGTGTCTTTCATCCTAGCCACTCAAGTGTTGCAATCTTGACCCTCCATTGTGTTATATATACAAACTAGTAGCAAGACAAGGTCTTCCAACACTTAGAAAAAATCACAACATTTTTGTTCTTGTAGACTTGCTCTCGGGTTCGCCTATTTTGCCACAAGAAAATTTTGTAGTTTTGATCCATTATTCACAAGACTTAAACCCAAGGTCCCTAAGGGTATTGTAAGGATATCTCAATAGAAAGATTTCGGAAAAACGACGTTTTCACGTTAGTCGCAAGGCGAAAACCTAAGTCATTTTCAAAGGTTTGGATTGGAAATGGAAGAGAAGTTGGTTGTGAACTTCTAAAGGCTTCAAATAGCGGATTGGAGCGTAAAGGAAAGGAGCTAAGAATTGCTAAGGAGCGACTTTGAATCTTGGAAATTTTAAGGGCTTGTAAAGGTATAAATCTTGTCGTTTTAGCAATTAAAGTTTACTTATAATTGTAGTTATGGATATTATCAAGCATGAGATGTTTAGTATGAAGTTTGATAAGTGTATTGGCTATTGGAACCCTAATCCGAAAACTAGCATGTTTAGCCTTAAGATTACAATTCAAGTTGATTGTTAGTTTAAGTCGTCGCATGTTGTATAAAGAAGAAAATTGTAGTTGTTGAAGTTGTTTATGACTATATAACATGTTAGACCTTAGAACTTGGAATTGGAAAAAGAATTGGAAAAGACTTTGTATTGTTGAATAAGTTAGCCGAGAATGGCTTTGATTATGGACTTAGTTGTTATTAATTGTGGGGCAGAATTTTACACGTATTGTAAGGCGTGTAATCCCCTTTGGTTGGTTGTTGTTTTGAGCCTTAAATGTGGCATGTTTGGTTATTGAATTCAGCCTTGAAAAAGGTGGCAAAGTGTTACACCCCGTAGTTCCAGGGTATGTATGTGAGGACGTACGTACGAGAATACGACATTAATATTGGAATGGAAGAAATATGTGATTTTTTTCGACGGAAAAGTTTCTGGATTTTGTGAAGGAAAAAAGTTCGTTAATGGGAATTGGATTCCCAGATTTGGTATTTTGACTTCCTGGATTATATTAGAATTATGGAATTTTATTTCCGGATTTGGTCGCGTGGGGCCCACGGGGAAAATTCACGGTTTTGTGGGGCCCACTTTGTTTTCGAGTTTTTCGATATTTTGGATATTTTCGGAAGATGAAATATTTTGGACGAGTAGGAGAGCGACATGTGTCACCCCCCAGGTGGCACATGGCCGAAATATAGGTGCCATTTGTCCTTGGCCGAAATGGCTTGCCAAGTGTCTAGCCACTTGTCACAAGTCTATTGTAGACTTGTGGCACCACATTTGTACCCCAATCTCACCACACACTTGCCTTGATCTTGGCCCTTGATTTCTCTATAAATACCCCCCTCCTTGTAGTGAAGACTTCATCATCCCACACTTAGTTTTTCCAAGGCAAAACTCCCTCCCCTTTCTCTTGTGTGCTCTCGGCTTTGGCCATATTTCTTGAGCAAAACTTGTCCAAAAATCCTTAAACTTTTAAGTGTTCTTCCTTAGGGTGTTAGGAAGATTGTGTACCAAGAGTTGGAAAAGATTTCACACCTCTAGCCCCTAAATCACACCTTGACCGAAACTTGTCACTTTTGGAACCTAAGTGTTCTTCACTTTTTGGAGTTAAATCTTGAAGAGGAGTTGGTTAGGAGCTTCTAAGGGTTGCTTGGAGCGGGTTGGAACGTAAGGAATTGGAGCTAAGCGTTGCTCAGGATCGACTTATTAATCTTGGATAATTTTGGGCTTATCGAGGTAATGATCTATGTCCCCCTATTGTAATTGGATATTACATATTGTAGTAGTTTAGAATTGGGTATTAGATATATTGGAAGGATGATTATAAAGAATTGAACTGTATTTACAGTAGACTTGTAATATTATTGTGGGGCAGAATTGTACACGTCCGGTTAGACGTGTAACCCCCTTGGAGTTGTTGGCTTGGTAGCGACCTTGATAGAGAAGGAGTTTTATGTGGTTGCGGGGGGAGGGGGGGGAGGTGCTGCCGAATTTTCCGTAGAATAAGGAACCTTGTACTTTGAAATGTGCTACAAAGAGTTCGAGAAGTTGATAGACGTTTTGTGGCATTTATAGGTTGAAATACTACGAGTAGTGTATTCTACTTGAAGGGTGGAAAAGTCTAGCAGGGTTATAGTACTTTGGCGCGTTTTGCTAATTGTCGATAATCGTCGCGAGGTATGTGAACTTCTTCCTATCTTTTCTAGCATGATTGTTGTGAACTATGTAGTACGGTAGACGTACGTGTGCTAAACGAATTTGGTTGGTTTAAAACATAAAGTGTTATAATAGCTTTATGGGAAGTTAGTTATAACGACTTTATGTAGGTAAAAGAATGGTTTGTTGATTTTAGAAGTTGAGAGACTTGATCTTAAAAGATAAGAGACTTAACTTATAAATGACTTTTTATGAAATGTTAAGGACTTAAAAGGTGTTAAAAAGTTGTGAAACCGCATTCATGAGTAATGGGTACTTGGTCTTAAAAAGGATAATGTTATATTGATTTCGGAAATGAGAATAAGTATCGAACAAACCACTGCAGCGTTAATAAAGGAAAATGTATTGACAAATAATTATATTAAAACAAGTAGAATCCTCCATCTGCATAGAAGCTAAGATAAGACAAAATTGTATTACATTTTCTAGATCATGGCTGCTTTAATAAGATTGTTATAAACAAGAATAAACTACTAACACATAGGCATATGTTTGTTACACCCCGTAATTGCAGGACATGTTTTAAGAACGTAAATAAGAACTCACAAGTGTTAGGATTTGAGACTTGTAAATTTATCGGAATTATGAAATTGTCGGAAAACGTTAGTGTTGTGACGAATGGGAGGGCGACACGTGTCACCCCCCCCTTATGTGATGCCTTGGTCGAAATATGCAAGGGCAAGAGGGTCATTGGACCTTAGTCTTGTAACATGTGTAGCATGAGAAAGTTGACTAGTCAAAAGGTCAATAAGTCTTGATCTTTTGTAAGACCACATCCAAGCCTCACATTTGTAATTATCTTGACCATCCAATTCTCTATTTAATACTAGTAGCAAGAGATGTCTTAACACTTAGAAAATTTTACACAAAATTTGGATGAACATAGGGCAAGCTCACGGGTTCACTAAGAAAAAGAAAGAAATTTTTTCGTTTCTTGTCCATTTGATTCCACACTTTAAACCAAGGTTCTTGAGGGTAGTGTAAGCATATCTCAATAGAAAAATCTTGGAAAAAGATTGTTTTCGGGTTAGTCGCAAACGAAAACCTAAAGGGTCTTTCTAGATTTTACTTAGAGTTTTGAAGGATAATTGTTGGTATTGTTCTAAGGGTCTCAACAAGCGGATTGAGGTGTCTTGGAGAGGCTCTAAACTACTAAGGAGCGACTTCGGATTGGAGTTGGATTAAGAATCGTTGAGGTATAATCTTGTTCTTTGAAAGTATTACAAGATTACTTATATTGTTGTTGTTAGCTTTGTATGTTGCGAGCATGAAATTGTTATATTGAAGTTATAAAGATTATGGATTGATTATAGTCTTGGAAATCCGAAATGTAATGTAATCCATTACTAAGTTGAATTACAATTTAATCGTTGTTAGAATCGTCGCATGTTATTGACTTGAAGATTATGGTAGTTATAACCAAATGCGACTTGATATCATTTTATGCTACCAATTTGGATTGAAATGGAAATTTGATAGAATTGGTATTGTTGAACTCAAGATGGCCAATTTTGGACTACCTTCTATATATTTGTGAGCCAATTGGGGCTGTTTAGTTAGTCATTTGCATTGGACTACCTTTTATATATTTGTGAGCCAATTGGGGCTGTTTAGTTAGTCATTTGCATTGGACTACCTTCTATATATTTGTGAGCCAATTGGGGCTGTTTAGTTAGTCATTTGCATTGGACTACCTTCTATATATTTGTGAGCTAATTGGGGCTGTTTAGTTATTAATTTGTATTGGATTACCTTCTTTTTAATTGTGAGCCAATTGGGGCTGTTTGGTTATTGTATTTTCGGCCTTGAAAGAGGTGGCAAAGTGAGTAAATACAAAGGAGGTGCTGTCCGATTTTCCGTAGGATTTAGAGACTTAACACTTATAATGTTCTACGATTGAAGTAAGGCTTTAATAGACGTATCGTGAATATTATAGGTTGACGTACTCTGGCGGGACTTTGTACTTGGCAAGTGGTTTGACCCGACAAGGTATGTAGAACTTTTCCTATCCTTTGAGCATGACTAGTTTCACGTATATAGTACGGTAGACGTACAAGACTTTGACATTCTTTACTTGTTTTACGAAATGCCAAGTCGGGTGAGTTAGGAGATTTAACTCACTTCTTTGAGAATATTAAAGATGTCTTAAGTCTTGTTAAAGATAAGGGACTTGAAGAATTTTAAAGTATGTAATACTTGGGTCGTTTTAAAAACGTATAAGTCCCTTGGATAGGAAATTGTACATGACTAAGGTATAAAGTGAATATAACGACTTTATGGGGAGTTGGTTATATTGACTTTATGGAAAGATAAATGACTTGATTTAATGGAAGGCAATTCGATTTTAAGGCATCAATTGCCCAAGGTTTTATAAGACACGAGTCACTTGATTTAGAAGCCATATTTTATTTCTAAAAGTATTGTGACTTGTCTTGAAAAGAAATTGTCACTTGATACTACGGCTAGTAGTATCTTGGAAGTTTTATAATGAAATGAGTCATTTTAAAAGAATAGAAGTACGTAGTACTTTGGGTTAAATTCCCGGATTTTCATAAAGACATTTTAGTGCCTTAAGTAAACTAAAATGAGAGTGTATATGAACCAGAATAGTAAAAAGTTAGGGGATTTCTTAACTTGCTTATATATTGTATGATAAGCCGATAGAGCTTATGTTATGTGTGATAGCCGGATTTGGGCTAGGGATATATTATTCGTTACGGGGTCATTCCCCGGGATTGTGGCATTGTATATTTCCGTGGATTTGCTAACCACGATGCGAGAAATACCTCATGCGAGTCCGTAAGGGCTTATGCGGGTGAAATAGTCCCATGCGGGCGGGTCCATCCTATGCGAGGAATACCTCATGCGAGTCCGTAAGGGCTTATGCGGGTGAAATAGTCCCATGCGAGGAATACCTCACGCAGGTCCACTGGACCTATGCGGGTGAAATAGTCCCAGGAGTAGGATTCCAATCCTATTTTTCGTTGTAAGTATACACCTATTTATTCTCTCATTGTTAGTAAGGCACTGAGTACTGTAATTTTGTTAGCATACATGTCTCTGGCTTTCTTTTAAACTTATGTTGTAATTACGATTTTCCGCTTTTGCATACTTAGTACATATGTGTATCGACCCTTTCCTGGCTGCGTTCACGCCGCAGAAAGTGGTAAGGTGCGGATCCACATTCTTAGGATCACTTATCGGACGTCGGAAGCTCCATCCTCCGGAGGCTTGTCTTTCTTTTGGTACAGTCTTGTCCCTGATGTTGTAGATTATGTACATTCAGGGTATGGCGGGGCCCTGTCCCGCCACAGTTGTTATTCCTAGAGGTCTGTATTCACCTATGTGGTTGGGCTATAAGAACTGTGTTGTAAAGTTGTACTTTTGACCTTGTTTATATTATGGAAGGCGGCCTTATCGGCTAGCCTGTGTTGTTATATTATTTACACATGTGTTTATGTTGTGTATGTTCATTGCTATTCTCTCGCGTATACGCGGGGTGCGCCCAGGGCACCGCCGCGCCCGGTGTCGGTCGTTATAAAAGTGGTATCGAGCGGTTAGTCCTCGGAAAGTGTCTACGCATCGTGTCTAGTAGAGTCTTGATTATCGGTGTGTTACACCACATCTATAATCGGAGGTCGCAAGACATTTAGGATTGGTTTCCATTCTTCTCTCTCGAGATCGTGCATTAGAGTCGTCTTATTAGGTTGAATCCTCTCCGACCTCTTCTTATGAAATAGCTATGCCTCCACGGCGACGAGCCCGAGGCAAGGCAGCGGAGGCGCTAGCGGTACTCAGAGGAGTTACGGACTCGAGCACGCACTATGCACGAGGTAGAGGCGGTCGGCGAGTTCACCACGCTGCAGCTTTAGAGGAGCCGAGAGCGGTAGCTCCAGAGGTTCCGGTACAGAGCCTCGATTCCACACCACCACCGAGTATAGAGACTACGCGAATGATTCGATTGTTGACCAAGATAGTAGTCGGCAACACCGACAGTGAGCAGCGGCCACCCTGTGAGCCGGTTTGCGGATTAGGGATTTTACGGGATGTCACCCACCGAAGTTTTATGGTTCGAGGTCGATGAGGATCCGCAGGAGTTCATTCGCAGCCTACAATGACCATGCGAGTTCTTAGGGCTTCAGAGACAGAGTGCATTACATTAGCCTCTACCGGTTGCGCGATATTACTGAACCGGTTTGAGTCGTGGTTGCTTTCGAGAGGTGATGATGCTCTTCCGGATGTTTGGGAGGAGTTTACAGAGGCTTTCATGGATCACTTTTGCCTCCCGATGAGAGCCCGGCAGATGATTCTTGACCTTGAGGCGAACGGGAGGATCATAGGAATACACTGAGTTTGACTCTGGCTGTACGCGCATACTATTGTAGCTAGCATGGCGGATAGAGTTCATCGTTATGTGATGGGCTAGATCGTCATATGATTACAAAGATGCTTGGGGTGGCTCTTCACCGGTATGGATATTGCTAGATGCAGCCTATGCACGAGGATAGAGGATAGAGAGAGAGAGGACCAGATTGACGCAGCCACCAAGAGGTCGTGACATCGTGGTCTCGGGCGATTATCGAGGCGACGGCCTCGCAGCAGACTAGGTCCACTTTCCACCAAAGACAGAGTGCTCCGCCACGGTTTTTACGCGAGGTCCGATCAGCAGGTCGATCGGGAAGCGGTCGTGGCTCCGTGTCTTGGTTTCGGGAAGGCAGAGATCCTCATCGATCGAGACCACCCAGCTCGGTGCTCGTCGCGCAGATCTCACCTGAGCGAGTGTCGTGTTCTGCAGGAGGTTGTTACTCTTGTGGCGGTGGGCCATTTGAAGAGAGATTGTCCGTCAGAGGCGGCATGGGTGGTGCAAAGACACCGACGGATCGATTCTTGGGTCTTTCTCCTTCGTGGTTATGCGCCCGAGGCGTGGTACTCACGACAGCAGGCCGCGGTAGAGGCGTGGTGGTTTCGATTCTAGCGGTCCCCGTAACCGCATATATTCTCTAGCCACCGCCAGATCGGGAGGCTTCCACGACGTCGTCGCGGTGTACATTATCGATTTCAGTTGTGATGTTTATGCTTTGATAGACCCGGGTTCTACCTTGTCCTATGTGTCCCCTCTTGTGCGGGTAGAATCGGGATAGAGCCGGTCGATAGAGCCGTTTGAGGTAGCTACGCCATGGGTGATTCGGTGTTAGGCGGCGTGTATAGAGGTTGTCGGGTATTTATTTACTGATCGTCGACCGCAGACTTGATAGAGTGGAGATGATGATTTTGATGTCATTATGGGTATGGGTGGTTGGCTTCGTTATGCCAACGTTGATCGTAGGGACAGTTGGTTCGGTTCGGTTTCTGGCGAGCGATTATCAGTGGAGGGCAACACAAAGGCGCCGGCGGGTAGGTTTATTTCTTACCTCAAGGCTAGGAAGATGGTGCGAGCGGTACATCTATCATCCGTTCGTATTCGATACGCAGGTGAGGTGCTAGTTCTTGATCGATGCCGGTGGTTAGAGAGTTTCGGATGTGTTCCCGGATGATCTTGGGTATCCTCACGAGAGGAGATCGAGTTTTGTATTGACACGTTGCGGACACCGACCTATTTCCATTCCGCCATACAGATGGCACTCTTTGAGTTGAGGAGTGAAAGACCAGTGAAAGATTTCTTTGGAGAAAGGCTTTATCAGCCTAGTGTATCTCCACGGGAGCGCGGTGTTGTTTGTGAAGAAGAAGGATGGGGCCAGCTGCGTATGTGTTGACTACTGCGGTGAATAAGGTAACCATTAAGAATAGTACCCTCCCGAGATTGATGATTTGTTTGACGATTTGCAGGTGCGAGGTGTTTCTCAAAGATAGACTGCGTCCGTTATCATCGTTCGAGTTCGAGAGGCGCATAATCCAAAGATCGCATTCAGACCGGTATGGGCACTATGAGTTGAGGTTATGTCTTTCGGTTTGACCAACGCTCAGGGTATTTATGGATTTGATGAACCGGTGTTCAAGCCTTTTGGATACATTTGTGATTGTATTCATTGATGACATCTGGTGTATTCACGACGTAACGGAGCATACGCAGATCACTCGGCGGGTCAGATTGGGATTCTCGGGCCGCAGCTATTCGCCAAGTTCTCCAAGTGTGAGTTTTGGTTGGCCTCGATGGCATTCACGGGCATATTATTGGGCCGACGGTGTTCGCGTGGATACGCAAAGATCGAGGCAAGTCTTGGCGAGGCCTACTACTCCGGCCGGTGCGCAGCTTTCTTAGGACTATCCGGTTATTATCGGAGGTTTGTGGAGCGGTTGCTTGATTTCAAAGACCGTTGACTAGCCGACTGGCGCACCAAGTTCCAGCGACGAGGCTTGAGAAGGGTTTCCGTTGTTGAAGGAAAGGTTGACTACACCCGATTCTTACTCTTCCCGAGGGTTAGACGGATACGTGATCTATTGTGATGCCTCGGGCATCGCCTGGGTGTGTTTTGATGCAGCACGGCAAGGTTATAGCCTATGCTTCCCGGCAGTTACGGAAGCATGAGAGGAATTACCCTACCCATGACTTAGAGTTGGCCGCGGTTATTCATGCCTTGAAGATTTGGAGACACTATTTGTACGGGGTTCATGTGGATATTTATACAGACCACAAGAGTCTCAGATATCTTCGTGCAGGAGCTGAATTTGAGACAGAGACGGTGGTTGGAGTTGTTGAAAGATTATGATGTTGATATTCTATACCATCCGGGGAAGGCCAACGTAGTTGCTGATGCCTTGAGTCGTAGATCGATGGGGAGCCTATCAGAGGTACAGCCAGAGAAACAGGACATGGTCCGTCAGATCCACCAGTTAGCAAGCCTTGGGGTTCGATTGATCGATACCGACGATAGTGGAGTACGGGTTCGTGAGGTTGCCGAGTCTTCCATCGTTGATGAGGTGAAGAGGCGAAAGTTTGAGGACCCGGTTGATGCGGCATCGTGATGCAGCTCTTGGAGGAGAAGAGTCTATTCGAGGTAGCGATGGATGCCGAGATTTGAGGGCCGGTTGTGTGTTCCCGATGTATCAGGACTTCGTCAGCAGATTCTGGGGGAGGCACACAGCGCTCGATATTCTATTCATCCGGGGTCGACCAAGATGTACCATGACCTCAGATGTTTGTATTGGTGGGATGGCCTGAAGAGGGACGTGGCGAGTTTTGTTACCTGTCCTAATTGCCGCAGTCAAGGTCGAGCACGAGAGGCCCATGGTTTATTGCGGTCTATTGAGATTCCGACTTGGAAGTGGGGATGATCAACATGGACTTTGTTACAGGTTACCTCGCATCGGAGGAAATGCACGACTCCATTTGGGTTATTGTTGACAGGCTGACGAAATCAGCCCATTTCCTTCGATCGGACGACGCCACCGAGGACTATGCGGTATTGTACATCCGAGAGATAGTGAGGCTGCACGGTGTCCCGGTGTCGATTATTTCGATAGGAGCCCGCTTCGACTAACTTCGAGATCTTTCCGAAGGGTCTTGAACACAGTGAGTCTCAAGACAACATTTCATCCTCGATCGACGGCGGCAGAGCGCACTATCCGCAACAACGAGGATATCCGCGAGCTGCGTGATGGATTTCAGTGGTAGCGGGGTGGATCATTTGCCTCTTGTGGAGTTTGCTTATAACAACAGCTACCATTCCAGTATACAGATGGCGCCATACGAGGCTTTATATGGGCGGAAATGTAGATCGCCGATTGGTTGGTTCGACGTGGGCGAGGTGCAGTTAGTTGGCCCAGACTTGGTACAGCAGGCTGTGGATAAGGTGAAGCTTATCCAGGAGAGACTGTTAGCAGCTCAGAGTCGGCAGAAGTCATATGCGGATAATCGGCGTCGGCATTTGGAGTTTCAGGTAGACGATTGGGTCTTCTTGAAGGTGTCACCCATGAAGGGTGTGATGAGATTCGGTAAGAAGGGGAAACTCAGCCCAAGATACATTGGGCCCTACCAGATCGTCCGTAGAGTGGGACAGGTTGCTTATGAGTTGGATCTGCCATCAGAGTTAGAGGCGGTACATCCGGTCTTCCATGTTTCTATGTTGCGGAAGTGTATCGGAGATCCAGCGAGAGTTTTTCCTACTAGTGAGGTCCAGGTGGCAGAGGGGTTATCGTATGAGGAGAGTCCCATAGCGATACTCGATCGCCAGGTCAGCGATCATGGACCAAGGATGTAGCTTCCGTCAAAGTCCTGTGGAGAAATGATAACCGGGAGGAGATGACTTGGGAAGCGGAGGAGGACATGTTAAGGAGGTATCCTCACTTATTTCCTATACCTTCAGGTATTTCATTTTTGCCCTTACTTGTCAGGTTAATTGAAGTGTTCCTTTTGCTTAAATGCTTTTATGTGGCCATGAGTGGCATTTTTGGTATGTCGGGGCTGTGAAAGGAAACTATGTCGCAAATTGTAAGTGTGACTCCGAAAGAACATTCGGGGACGAATGTTTCTAAGGGGGGAAGAATGTTACACCCCGTAATTGCAGGACATGTTTTAAGAACGTAAATAAGAACTCACAAGTGTTAGGATTTGAGACTTGTAAATTTATCGGAATTATGAAATTGTCGGAAAACGTTAGTGTTGTGACGAATGGGAGGGCGACACGTGTCACCCCCCCTTATGTGATGCCTTGGTCGAAATATGCAAGGGCAAGAGGGTCATTGGACCTTAGTCTTGCAACATGTGTAGCATGAGAAAGTTGACTAGTCAAAAGGTCAATAAGTCTTGATCTTTTGTAAGACCACATCCAAGCCTCACATTTGTAATTATCTTGACCATCCAATTCTCTATTTAATACTAGTAGCAAGAGATGTCTTAACACTTAGAAAATTTTACACAAAATTTGGATGAACATAGGGCAAGCTCACGGGTTCACTAAGAAAAAGAAAGAAAAATTTTCGTTTCTTGTCCATTTGATTCCACACTTTAACCCAAGGTTCTTGAGGGTGTAAGCATATCTCAATAGAAAAATCTTGGAAAAAGATTGTTTTCGGGTTAGTCGCAAACGAAAACCTAAAGGGTCTTTCTAGGTTTTACTTGGAGTTTTGAAGGATAATTGTTGGTATTGTTCTAAGGGTCTCAACAAGCGGATTGAGGTGTCTTGGAGAGGCTCTAAACTACTAAGGAGCGACTTCGGATTGGAGTTGGATTAAGAATCGTTGAGGTATAATCTTGTTCTTTGAAAGTATTACAAGATTACTTATATTGTTGTTGTTAGCTTTGTATGTTGCGAGCATGAAATTGTTATATTGAAGTTATAAAGATTATGGATTGATTATAGTCTTGGAAATCCGAAATGTAATGTAATCCATTACTAAGTTGAATTACAATTTAATCGTTGTTAGAATCGTCGCATGTTATTGACTTGAAGATTATGGTAGTTATAACCAAATGCGACTTGATATCATTTTATGCTACCAATTTGGATTGAAATGGAAATTTGATAGAATTGGTATTGTTGAACTCAAGATGGCCGATTTTGGACTACCTTCTATATATTTGTGAGCCAATTGGGGCTGTTTAGTTAGTCATTTGCATTGGACTACCTTCTATATATTTGTGAGCCAATTGGGGCTGTTTAGTTAGTCATTTGCATTGGACTACCTTCTATATATTTGTGAGCCAATTGGGGCTGTTTAGTTATTAATTTGTATTGGATTACCTTCTTTTTAATTGTGAGCCAATTGGGGCTGTTTGGTTATTGTATTTTCGGCCTTGAAAGAGGTGGCAAAGTGAGTAAATACAAAGGAGGTGCTGTCCGATTTTCCGTAGGATTTAGAGACTTAACACTTATAATATTCTACGATTGAAGTAAGGCTTTAATAGACGTATCGTGAATATTATAGGTTGACGTACTACGGGCGGGACTTTGTACTTGGCAAGTGGTTTGACCCGACAAGGTATGTAGAACTTTTCCTATCCTTTGAGCATGACTAGTTTCACGTATATAGTACGGTAGACGTACAAGACTTTGACATTCTTTACTTGTTTTACGAAATGCCAAGTCGGGTGAGTTAGGAGATTTAACTCACTTCTTTGAGAATATTAAAGATGTCTTAAGTCTTGTTAAAGATAAGGGACTTGAAGAATTTTAAAGTATGTAATACTTGGGTCGTTTTAAAAACGTATAAGTCCCTTGGATAGGAAATTGTACATGACTAAGGTATAAAGTGAATTTAACGACTTTATGGGAAGTTGGTTATATTGACTTTATGGAAAGATAAATGACTTGATTTAATGGAAGGCAATTCGATTTTAAGGCATCAATTGCCCAAGGTTTTATAAGACACGAGTCACTTGATTTAGAAGCCATATTTTATTTCTAAAAGTATTATGACTTGTCTTGAAAAGAAATTGTCACTTGATACTACGGCTAGTAGTATCTTGGAAGTTTTATAATGAAATGAGTCATTTTAAAAGAATAGAAGTACGTAGTACTTTGGGTTAAATTCCCGGATTTTCATAAAGACATTTTAGTGCCTTAAGTAAACTAAAATGAGAGTGTATATGAACCAGAATAGTAAGAAGTTAGGGGATTTCTTAACTTGCTTATATTGTCACGACCCGAACCCGGGCCCGTGACTGGTGCCTTACCCCGGGCACCCTAGTGATACAACATCAGAGAAAATCAGCGGAAATAAAAACATGAACATGAATTAAGAGACAAGATAAATAAACAAAGCAACCAAAACAGCTTGTCTTCATCATATATACATAAATACCCGAACAGTTATCCTTTTTACAAACCCCGCCACAACAAAGGCATGCACCTCTAAGATTTTTACAGGCTATGACGGACAGGCCCCGCCATACCCCGAATGTATAAGAATCTATGGACTGTGGTAACATACCAAAAGATAAGCCTCCAAGAAATGGGGCTTCCCGACACGAATCGTGATCCTATGAGCGAGATCCACAACCGATGTACTTCCACTGCGCAGATGAACGCACTTCAAGCGAGGTCGATAACAGTACCAAGTATGTGAAATCAGAAAAGATCAGAATGAAATCATAATAGTCTATATAAAGCAGGAGACATGTATGATAACCAGATGAAATACATGTCCCTGCCCATCTCGTGGGACTCGGTGTATAATCAGATGAAATGCGTGTCCTCGCCATCTCGTGGGACTCGTATAATCGATGGAATATGCGTCCTGCCCATCTCGTGGGACTCGGTGTATAATCGGATGGAATACGCTGCCTCGCCCATCTCGTGACTCGTGTATAATCAAATGGAATACGTGTCCCTGCCCATCTCGTGGGACTCGGTGTATAATCAAATGGAATACGTGTCCCTGCCCATCTCGTGGGACTCGGTGTATAATCAAATGAAATACGTGTCCCTGCCCATATCGTGGGACTCGATGTAGAATCATTCATAACAAATCAACCGGCCCTCCATCGAGAGACGCGGGGTACAGAAATACAACAAAGGCTATCACAACAAGCATAGGCAAGTTTTCACAACAACAAGTATAGGCAAGCTTCACGACAACAAGCATAGGCAAGTTATACACAACTCAAAGTACTTTCATTTTATGCCAAAGTCCGGGTTTTAACCCTAAGGTACTACGTACGTTAAATTACTTTTAAAGATCCATTTCTTTTACAAAGGTCACCCGATACCCGTAGTATAAAAAAAAATAGAGTGACTAACATCGTTAAGTAAACCAAAATGCTTTTCCTTTGTAAAATCAAGTAACAACCTTATTTTCCAAACGTTCAAGTTTGCCTAATTTCAAAATGCTCAAGTTTCTCATTTTAGAAAAGGTTTCGTAGTTTATAGTTTTAATCCTTTAAACATAATTCTCCTTTAAACGTTTTGAGAAACATATGCCTTATAGGTGAGTAGGTTATTCTTGTTTATAAATAATCTTATTAAGCAGTCATGATCTAGGAAATGTAATATCATTTTGTCTCATCTTAGCTTCTATGCAGATGGAGGTTTCTACTGGTTTTAATAATACTTCATTAGTCTTTACATTTCCCTTTATTAACGCTGCAGTGGTTTGTCGATACTTATTCTGATTTAGAAATCAAGAAACATTATTCCTTTTGAAAACCAAGTACTCATTACTCACGAATGAGGTTTCACCCAAAATTCATACATTTAAGTCAAGTCTCTTATCTTCTAAAAATCGGTAAACCATTCTCTTTATCTCTCTTAAGACGTTATACCTAACTTCCCATAAAGCTAGTATAACTCTTATGTTTTCAAAGACAAGTATTACTCTTCTTTCAAAAAGGTCTTTTTGAAACACTTCAAGTTCTTTATTACTACACATCAAATCCGTTATAAGTCAAATCAGTTACCCTTTGAAACCACAAAGCATTTTCTTACCTACATAAGGATGTTATAACCAACTTCCCATAAAGCCGTTATAACACTTTATGTTTCAAACCAATCAAATACATTAAACACATGTACGTCTACCGTACTACATAGTTATACATATATCATGCTAGAACAGATAGGAAGAGGTTCACATACCTCGCGACGACATCGACTAATAGCAAAGCGCTCCAAGTACCTCAAACCGTCGGCTACACCTTAAGCCAAGTAGACCACGCCACACGTAGTATTTCAACCTATAGAGGCCACAAGGCGCCTATTAACATCTTAGATCTCAATGTAGAATATCTTACAGAAAATTCAAAGACTCTCCCCGCAATAACAGAAATCTCCTCCTCTATCGAGGCCGCTACCAAGCCAACCTGGTGGGGTTGCACGCCTAACCGACGCTGCACAATTCTACTCACAAGAATACTACATGCTACCGTAATACACCCTATGTAATTACGTCAGATTCACTTTAAAATTCAGCTTAAGTCGCAAGACATTGCCGTAAGTATTATTCAGCTTAAGTCAAAAGACATTGCCGCACAACTATGTTCAGTTCTATATATAGTATACTCAACTATATACTCTTACAACATGTAATTTCCAATTACAATGTAAGGTCAAGAATGTTTACCTCGATAAGCCCAAAATTATCCGGAGTTTATATGTCGATCCTGAGCAAGGTTTAGCTCCTACTCCGTGCGCTCCAACCCGCTCCAACCAACCCTGAGAAGTTCTAACCAACTTCTACTTAACACTTCAACCGACTATGAAGGTTTTTCCTTAGGGTTTCGTTTTTGTGATCGAGGAAGTATAATAGTATTTTCTGGCTTTGATAAAAAGGGTACTTTGGAAAGTACTACAAGGTATATGGGCTAAAGTATTTGGGCATTATAACAATACTAGGAGAGTATTTCTATACCACAAAATGGGTATTATACGAAAACAACTAGGCTGGGGTACCTCTGGCCAGTGGCACCACAAAGGCAAGTGGGTTCGCCGAGGCCTTCAAGAGGGGAGAGGGGTGGTGTTTGGCCGTGAACAAGGGGGAGGGAGAGGGAGGGAGTTTTGAGACTTAGATAGATTGCTCAAGTTTGGATGAAATAACTCTTCAACTTAGAGGGGTATTTATAGGTCAAGGAATGGCCAACCAATGGCCAAGATCCATCCAAGTGTTAGGCAAGTGTAAGGCCAAGATCAAGCCAAGTGCACCTTATCCATCTACCACCAAAATATCCTACCTAACCCTTGACCAAGAATCAACACAAAAAACGTGCCATTGATGCCTTGGCCGTCCACTTCTCACGTCCAATGTGAGGGTGACACATGTCACCCTCCCGTTGGTCCAAAATGTTTCGTCTCTCGGAAAAATCCGCAAAAATTATTAATGACATAGCCGGAATTTTCCCTACGAAAGCTGTGGAAACGTTTCGTCGAAAAACGACTCCTTTCGGCACTTGTGCACAAATTCGAACCTATGCCTACTTTAAGGCTCAAATTGTATACGTACGCCCTCACGTACATACTCTGGAAATACGGGGTATAACATTCTCCCCTCCTTAGAAACATTCGTCCCGAATGTTCCTTCTCAAGACGGATAACGATAAAGTTCTTCTAACAAGTTGCCAACGCCACAACTGGCCACGAAATAACACATGCACGCAAATACTTATATCCAAGTCCACGAGGAAACACCTCTAACATCACAAACTCTTGTCACTTTGCCGCGAGGTTCTAGTGTCACTCCGGCGACCCAACAAATGGTACCGGACTGCATGCGATCCCTGAGGTCTAAAATATACATCCTCCGCACCTTCTCCCTTTACAAGAAATGATCATATCTATGCTCGCAATACATGCTCGCCTCTACCCTTACTCGTCGTACTCTTCTCGAACACTTGAACTCTTCTAGTATACGTACCACACTTCCACAACGCTTCGTTTTTTCCAACCTCGAGTTACTACCTCCAAACTTGGTCATCTTACTAACCTCGATTTCTAAGGCCATTCTCGCCTTCACGAATCCGATTCTCGAACGTATCCACGAACTCATACGATGGTCATCTAAACTTGGGCCTAGCACCCTCGTAACCTCGCCACCGGCGACCACCTGCAGCTGACCCCACATCGAAACAGGCCGCGGGTTGGCCCGCAACATGGCCCCAACCCGACCCACTGTCGCGCCAACTCTTGCTCCTCGACACGGAACAATCTTGCTAAATCATATCATGAAAGATACCACTTTCATTTTCCCAACCCAGGGACTTATCACACAATACATTCTAGGCATAAAATGCACTCTGACAAGGATCACTCGCAAAATCTTGTACTCAAGACGGCCTTACATCTAAGGTCTCAACTGTAATATTCTAAGGTTCATCATTTTCTCACCCCCAGGCTTACCCTTTTTCACCAACCAGGTTCCTAAACCACATTTTAGCACAAAGCTATCCGAACATAACACTTAACACATTAACATAACATCAATACATACCAGCCTCTAGAGGGTTAAGGATATACTGAAGCTACCGCCCACTCTAATCATAAGCACACTGCAGGCGCATAGTCAGTAGGGCGATGAACCCGCCATCGATCCGTAGGCCGAGTCATTCTGCTTGCATCCTTCCTACTAGGACGTCATATGGCTCGACGCCGCAGAAAACAAGCACCGCAAAAAGACGACATTCCTCGATGACGCCCGCCACATCGTACACCGAGGAAAACTCAACCCGATCGCTAGAACCTACGTATATTCGTGAACTAAGCCCCGAGCTCACCAGCCCCGAATACCTGAACGCCCCGACGATCGTGGGGACCACTGCATCGTGGAGGTACATAACTAGATCGCCACGAGGCGGTCCGCTCAAAGTTACCAAAGGACCTCATTGCTCGCCCTCTTCGCCGATCTCGGCCATTCCGTCGACCTCTCCGTGCCTCACATCCTAGTGCATGAGCTTGCATGCGGCAATGTCCATGCCCACCAAGAGCTACACCCGCATAAGCCTCGCCAAGTAATCATCCAGCCCTGGACGTAGCGGTGTACTGGCCCTCCATATCGCCTACCACTGGAACATACCGAGCTAATGAGTCGAACTCCACATTGTACTTCTAACCGCCCGCCCGCCCCGCCTCAACGCCAAAAATCTGGCCCGAGCCCTCTCATTTGTGGGCAAGAAATGTGCAAGAAAAGCCTTGAGAACTCGTCCCATACGGCCGCAAGTGCATGCTCTTCCTCGACAACTCCCACGACCAAACTACCAATCGCAGATCACGCACTGATGCGAACCCAATACCACCGACTCGCTCAAACTCGATCACTCATGATCCGTCAGAGTCGCTTGATAAACTCCCGAGGGTCATCTCGCTCTCGATCCATAGAACACCGGGCTACAACTCGTAAAGTCCCGTAGCCTCAAACCGCTCGGGGTGAAATACGGTGTTACTGGCCGAATCGCCGATCCAAATTTATCCTCATATCTCGCCACGACTCGCCAAGAATCGCCATCTCCTTGTACCCATCTCATCTCGCTCCAGCCGGGACCGAGGCTCGTGTGTATCAGAGTCTCAGCAGCCCATCGCCGCGCTCTAAACGCTGCTTGGCGGGCGTCGCGAAACTCGCCGCCAAGCACTGCTCGTGCATCGACGCTCGCGCTCGCATTTCTCTCAGATCTCACTAACAGCCTCCGATCGCCTTGCCCATCTCGCTCAGGTTGTTTTACGCGAGGCATAATCGTAAAGGAAAGGAATACGCCGAGGGTCCAACTTATCACACAGCTCTAGGGCACGATCTCAGAATGAGAAGAATGGAAACCAATCATAAATGTCCTATAGCTTCCTGATTATAGATGTGGTGCACAACACACTGATAATCAAGACTCTACTAGACACGGTCTGTAGACACTTTCCGAGGACTAACTGCTCTGATACCACTTTTGTCACGACCCGGGCCCGTGACTGGTGCCTTACCCCGGGCACCCTAGTGATACAACATCAGAGAAAATCAGGGAAATAAAAACATGAACATGAATTAAGAGACAAGATAAATAAACAGGCCAACCAAAATAGTTGCCTTCATCATATATACATAAATACCCGAACAATTATCCTTTTTACAAACCCTGCCCACAACAAAGCATGCACTTAAGATTTTTACATAATTTATGACGGACAGGCCCCGCCATACCTCGAATGTATAAGAATCTGCAGACTCGTGGTAACATACCAAAAGATAAGCCTCCAAGAAATGGGGCTTCCGACACGAATCGTGATCCTATGAGCGAAGATCCACTACCGATGTACTTCCACTGCGGAGATTTAACGCAGCCAAGGCGAGGTCAAGATAACAGTACTAAGTATGTGAAACTTTAAAAGATCAGAATGAAATCATAATAGTCTATATAAAGCAGAGACATGTATGATAACCGGATGAAATACGTGTCCTCGCCATCTCGTGGGACTCGTAGAATCGGATGAAATGCGTGTCCTCGCCATCTCGTGGGACTCGGTGTATAATCGATGGAATACGTGTCCCCGCCCATCTCGTGGACTCGGTGTATAATCAAATGGAATACGTGTCCTCGCCATCTCGTGGGACTCTGTATAATCAAATGGAATACGTGTCTCGCCCATCTCGTGACTCGTATAATCAAATGAAATATGTGTCCCTGCCCATCTCGTGGGACTCGGTGTAGAATCGTTCATAACAAATCAACCGGCCCTCCATCGAGAGACGCGGGGTACAGAAATACAACAAAGGCTATCACAACAAGCATAGGCAAGTTTTCACAACAACAAGTATAGGCAAGCTTCACGACAACAAGCATAGGCAAGTTATACACAACTCAAAGTACTTTCATTTTATGCCAAAGTCCGGGTTTTAACCCTAAGGTACTACGTACGTTAAATTACTTTTAAAGATCCATTTCTTTTACAAAGGTCACCCGATACCCGTAGTATAAAAAAAAATAGAGTGACTAACATCGTTAAGTAAACCAAAATGCTTTTCCTTTGTAAAATCAAGTAACAACCTTATTTTCCAAACGTTCAAGTTTGCCTAATTTCAAAATGCTCAAGTTTCTCATTTTAGAAAAGGTTTCGTAGTTCATAGTTTTAATCCTTTAAACATAATTCTCCGTAAACGTTTTGAGAAACATATGCCTTATAGGTGAGTAGGTTATTCTTGTTTATAAATAATCTTATTAAGCAGTCATGATCTAGGAAATGTAATATCATTTTGTCTCATCTTAGCTTCTATGCAGATGGAGGTTTCTACTGGTTTTAATAATACTTCATTAGTCTTTACATTTCCCTTTATTAACGCTACAGTGGTTTGTCGATACTTATTCTGATTTCAAATCAAGAAACATTATTCCTTTTGAAAACCAAGTACTCATTACTCACGAATGAGGTTTCACCCAAAATTCATACATTTAAGTCAAGTCTCTTATCTTCTAAAATCCAGAAACCATTCTCTTTATCTCTCTTAAGATGTTATACCTAACTTCCCATAAAGCTAGTATAACTCTTATGTTTTCAAAGCCAAGTATTACTCTTCTTTCAAAAGGTCTTTTGAAACACTTCAAGTTCTTTATTACTACACATCAAATCCGCTATAAGTCAAATCGCTACCCTTTGAAACCACAAAGCATTTTCTTACCTACATAAGGATGTTATAACCAACTTCCCATAAAGCCGTTATAACACTTTATGTTTCAAACCAATCAAATACATTAAACACACGTACGCTCACCGTACTACATAGTTATACATATATCATGCTAGAACAGATAGGAAGAGGTTCACATACCTCGCGACGACATCGACTAATAGCAAAGCGCCCAAGTACCTCAAACCGTCGGCCACACCTTAAGCCAAGTAGACCACGCCACACGTAGTATTTCAACCTATAGAGGCCACAAGGCGCCTATTAACATCTTAGATCTCAATGTAGAATATCTTACGTAAAATTCGCAAAGACTCTCCTCCCGCAACAAACAGAAATCTCCTCCTCTATTGAGACCGGCTACCAAGCCAACCAGTGGGGTTTGCACGCCTAACCGACGCTGCATAATTCTACTCACAAGAATACTACATGCTTCATCAGAATACACCCATGTAATTACAGTTCAGTTCACTTCTTAAAATTCAGGCTTAAGTCGCAAGACATTGCCGTAAGTATTATTCAGGCTTAAGTCAAAAGACATTGCCGCACAACTATGTTCAGTTCTATATATAGTATACTCAACTATATACTCTTACAACATGTAATTTCCAATTACAACAGAAGGTCAAGAATGTTTACCTCGATAAGCCCAAAATTATCCGAGTTTATATGTCGATCCTGAGCAAGGTTTAGCTCCTACTCCGTGCGCTCCAACCCGCTCCAACCCGCTCCAACCAACCCTTAGAAGTTCTAACCAACTTCTACTTAACACTTCAACCGACTATGAAGGTTTTTCCTTAGGGTTTCATTTTTGTGACTGAGGGAAGTATAATAGTATTTTCTGGGCTTTTGTATAAAAAGGGTACTTTGGAAAGTACTACAAGGTATATGGGCTAAAGTATTTGGGCATTATAACAATACTAGGAGAGTATTTCTATACCACAAAAATGGGTATTATACGAAAACAACTAGGCTAGTGGGTACCTCTGGCTAGTGGCACCACAAAGCGGGGGTTCGCCGAGGCCTTCAAGAGGGGGAGAGGGGTGGTGTTTGGACGAGAACAAGGTTGAGGGAGAGGGAGGGATTTTTGAGACTTAGATAGATTGCTCAAGTTTGGATGAAATAACTCTTCAACTTAGAGGCGTATTTATATGTCAAGGAATGGCCAACCAATGGCCAAGATCCATCCAAGTGTTAGGCAAGTGTAAGGCCAAGATCAAGACAAGTGCACCTTATCCATCTACCACCAAAATATCCTACCTAACCCTTGACCAAGAATCAACACAAAAACGTGCATTGATGCCTCGCCGCCCACTTCACGCCCAATGTGAGGGTGACACATGTCACCCTCCCGCTGGTCCAAAATGTTTCGCCTCTGGAAAAATCCGCAAAAATTATTAATGACATAGCCGGAATTTTCCTACGAAAGTCGTGGAAACGCTTCATTTAAAAACGACTCCTTTCGGCACTTGTGCACAAATTCGAACCTATGCCTACTTTAAGGCTCAAATTGTATACGTACGCCCTCACGTACATACTCTGGAAATACGGGGTATAACATATATATTGTATGATAAGCCGATAGAGCTTATGTTATGTGTGATAGCCGGATTTGGGCTAGGGATATATTATTCGTTACGGGGTCATTCCCCGGGATTGTGGCATTGTATATTTCCGTGGATTTGCTAACCACAATGCGAGGAATACCTCATGCGAGTCCGTAAGGGCTTATGCGGTGAAATAGTCCCACGCGGCGTCCAAATTTATGCGCGAGGAATACCTCACGCGAGTCCGTAAGTGGCTTACGCGGTGAAATAGTCCCACGCGAGGAATACCTCACGCAGTCCACCGACCTACGCGGTGAAATAGTCCCATGAGTAGGATTCCAATCCTATTTTTCATTGTAAGTATACACCTATTTATACTCTCATTGTTAGTAAGGCAATCGAGCAATCAGAATTTTGTTAGCATACACGTCTCGCTTTCTTTAAACTTATGTTGTAATTACAGTACTTTCCAGTTTTGCATACTTAGTACATATTGTGTACTGACCCCCTTCCTCGGGGGCTGCGTTCATGCCGCAGGAAAGGGTAAGCAGGTTGCGGATCCACATTCTTAGGATCACTTATCGGACGTCGGAAGCTCCATCCTCCGGAGGCTTGTCTTTTTTTGGTACAGTCTTGTCCCTGATGTTGTAGATTATGTACATTCAGGGTATGGCGGGGCCCTGTCCCGCCACAGTTGTTATTCCTAGAGGTCTGTATTCACCTATGCGGTTGGGCTATAAGAATTGTGTTGTAAAGTTGTACTTTTGACCTTGTTTATATTATGGAAGGCGGCCTTATCGGCTAGCCTGTGTTGTTATATTATTTACACATGTGTTTATGTTGTGTATGTTCCACGCTATTCTCTCGACGATACTGAGCCGGTGCCTGTAGGCACAAGTCGCGGCCTGGTCGTGACAATGTTACTCAATTTTTTTAAAAGAGATTACGTTATTAAGTGATTAATGCTATGAACTATGAAATCTTTCGAAAATAAGAGACTTGAGTATTTGAAGTTATGCAACTTGAACTATTGGAAAAGAATATTGTTACTTGACTTTAAAAGGGAAAGTGTTTTGGTTTAAAGGAAATGGTAGTGTCTTAAATCATCTTAAAAGAGGGTTTAAATGTTATGGCCAATTTACACCGAGTCCCAATGGACGGGCCGACATGTATTCCACACGATTCTACACCGAGTCCCATGAGATGGGCCGGGACATGTATTCCACACGATTCTACACCGAGTCCCATGAGATGGGCCGGGACATGTATTCCACACGATTCTACACCGAGTCCCATGGGATGGGCCGGGACATGTATTCCACACGATTCTACACCGAGTCCCATGGGATGGGCCGGGACATATATTCCACACGATTCTACACCGAGTCCCATGGGATGGGCCGGGACATGTATACCATATGATTTCACACCGAGTCCCATGGGATGGGCCAGGACATATATTCCATACGATTCTACATCGAGTCCCATGAGATGGGCCGAGACATGTATACCACACGATTCCACCTCGAGTCCCATGGGATGGGCCGAGACATGTTATACATATCATACGATTTATATCTAGACTGCCGGCAGTGAGGAAGAAGTTCCACGGGCATGAGGGATGACTTTAAGGGCGTGAGTCCCTGACTTGACACGATCGCTTATATGTTGGAATCAGAGTTTGGTTATCATACATGTCTCTGCTTTATTTAGATCGTTATGATTTCATTTACAATATTTTCGTTTCACATACTTGGTACTGCAGATCGACTTATTCGTGGCTGCGTTCATGCCGCAGGTAGAGGTTCATCGGTTGTGGATCCTCGCTCATAGGATCACAGTTCAGCGTTTTGGGAAGCTCCGTTTCTCCGGAGGCTTATCTTTTGGTATAGTCCCTTGTCATTGTAAGTATTTGTACATTCAGGGGTATGGCGGGGCCCTGTCCCGTCATAGTTGTTGTTACATTCTTAGAGGTTTGTAGTACTGTTGTGGGCAGGGTTTGTAAAGAAGTTAACTGTTCGGTTTGATATATATATACATGAAGGTAACCGTTTTGGTTAGCCTGTTTCTTATTTTATGTCTTGTTTCATGTTTAAGTTTTTATTTTCCGCTGATTTTCTCTGATGTTGTATCACTAGGGTGCCCGGTAGGCACGATCACGCCCGAGGTCGGTCGTGACAAAAGTGGTATCGTGAGCGCTTAATCCTGGAAAGTGTCTACGCACCGTATCTAGTAGAGTCTTGATTATCGGCGTGTTGCACCACACCTATAATCGTGAGGCCGCAGGATATTTAGGATTGGTTTCCATTCTTCTCACTCGAGATCGTGCCTTAGAGCCGTGTTATAAGTTGGACTCCCTCTGGCGTATTCTTATGTACCAGTTATGCCTCTACGCAAGGCAACCAAAGCCCAGAGGGGCAAGGCAGCAGAGGGAGCTACGAGTAGAACACAGAGGGTTACGAGGGCACAGACCCGGTCATTACCTGAGATAGTACTTCAGACGACGAGTTTTATGACGCCGCTAGCCCCAACAGAGTTTAGAGCGGCAACAGTTTCTACTGAGGCCACGATACCTGAGCCTCCAGTTCCACGGCTAGGAGACGAGGATATGAGTTCAAGGAGATGGCCCGCCATTACTAGCTAGGTCGGAATGAGGACGGACGGAGCCGTGGTTCCGGCAGCATCTGATTCACCCTAGATCCGATAGTCTGAGACTTCGGGATTTCTTGAGTTGCAGTTCGCCAGAGTTGTATGGATAGAGAGATGAGGATGATCCTCAGGGTGTCGTGCTAGTTTGGGAGATTGTTATACCTGCGGCCGTCAGGGCCATGTGATGGGTGGATGTCCAAGTAGGAGGGATACAAGAGGGATGACTCACCACGGCCGGGCCATGGGTTCAGTTGTTCGGGAGAAGGGGGTGTTAGTCAGATGAGGTCAGCCCTACCTCGTTGTGGCCGTTGTAATAGACTCCATGTTGGGGAGTGTCGTACTACTTCGACAGCTTGTTATGCTTACGGCCAACAGGGCCATTTGGTGAGAGTTTGTCCGACCAAAGGTAGCACAGATGTAGAGACTCAGCCTTCGGGATCGGTGGCTGGTTCATCGCCTTATATAGCTAGGCGCCCTGCAGGGAAGGATTATGATTAGAGCGACAAAGGGAAAGTGAGGCAGTAGTTACAGAGATATCTTCAGCCCTTAAGAGACTGGTTTATGTTGTTATGGTGGATACATGTTAAGTGCTATGTACGGATAGCATTGTGTTAAGTGTGAATTAGAAAACATGGGTAGTTGAAAAGGGTAAGTCTGGGGACGAGACAATTGTGAGCCCTAGAATTTATAATAGTTAGGACCTTGGATGCAAGGCCGCCTTGAGTGGATGATTTTACGGTTGGTCTTTGTCGAAGTACTTGGTATGCGTGAAATATATTGTGGGATAATTCCATGGGTAGTGTGAGATGGGAGTGTTAGCTTTCACGACGTGAATTAGTAAGATTGTTCCGGATCGGGGAACAAGAGTTTGGCGCAGTAGCGGGTCGAGTTGAGGCCAGACCGCGGGTCAACCCGCAGCCCGGAATTAGGTGGGGTCAGTTCGAGGTGGTCCCGCCAGGTGGTAGGGTCACGAGTGTGCTAGGCCCAAGTTTAGGTAACCATCGTATGAGTTCGTGGATGTGTTCGACCAGAATCAGATCGTGAAAGCCGGGAATGGCCTTAAAGGAATTTGAGGCTAGTAAGATGACCAAGTTTGGAGCTAGTGACTCCAAGGTTTTGGAAATTGAAGCGATGACTGGAGTTTGGTACGTGTACTAGAAAGAGTTCGGGTGTACGAGAAGGGTACGACGAGTAAGAAAAGAAGCGAACATGTGTTATGAGAACGAAAAGTGATCATTTTTGTGAAGTGAAGGTGCGAATAGAGTATACTTTGGACCAGGAGTGAGATTTAGTGTTGTTTTACATCTTAGAGGTGATTCCTCGTTGGATTGGATTTGGGTTTCGCGCATATGTTATATTATGGCCATGTGTGGCATAATTGGTTTCGTAAGTATAGTAGTGAAGACTATACCGGCGCATGTATGTTTGGAGACTTAGAAGGAACATTTGGGACGAATGTTTCTAAGGGGGGAAGAATGTTACACCCCGTAGTTCCAGGGTATGTATGTGAGGACGTACATACGAGAATACGACATTAATATTGGAATGGAAGAAAGATGTGATTTTTTTCGACGGAAAAGTTTCTGGATTTTGTGAAGGAAAAAGGTTCGTTAATGGGAATTGGATTCCCAGATCTGGTATTTGGACTTCCTGGATTATATTAGAATTATGGAATTTTATTTCCGGATTTGGTCACGTGGGGCCCACGGGGAAAATTCACGGTTTTGTGGGGCCCACTTAGTTTTCGAGTTTTTCGATATTTTGGATATTTTCGGGAGATGAAATATTTTGGACAAGTAGGAGGGCGACATGTGTCACCCCCCTAGGTGGCACATGGCCGAAATATAGGTGCCATGTGTCCTCGTCGAAATGGCTCAAGTGTTGTCTAGCCACTTGTCACAAGTCTTGTGTAGACTTGTGGCACCACACTTGTACCCCAATCTCACCACACACTTGCCTTGATCTTGGCCCTTGATTTCTCTATAAATACCCCCCCTTGTAGTGAAGACTTCATCATCCCACACTTAGTTATTCCAAGGCAAAACTCCCTCCCCTTTCTCTTGTGTGCTTTCGGCTTTGGCCATATTTCTTGAGAAAAACTTGTCCAAAAATCCTTAAACTTTTAAGTTTTCTTCCTTAGGGTGTTAGGAAGATTGTGTACCAAGAGTTGGAAAAGATTTCACACCTCTATCCCCTAAATCACACCTTGACCGAAACTTGTCACTTTTGGAACCTAAGTGTTCTTCACTTTTTGGAGTTAAATCTTGAAGAGGAGTTGGTTAGGAGCTTCTAAGGGTTGCTTGGAGTGGGTTGGAACGTAAGGAATTGGAGCTAAGTTTTGCTCAGGATCGACTTATTAATCTTGGATAATTTTGGGCTTATCGAGGTAATGATCTACGCCCCCTATCAGAATTGGATATTACATATCAGAGTAGTTTAGAATCGGGTATTAGATATATTGGAAGGATGATTATAAAGAATTGAATCAGTATTTACTGAGACTTGTAATATTATTGTGGTAATTGTACACGCCAGGTAGACGTGTAACCCTCGAGTTGTTGGCTGTAGCGACTTGATGCAGAAGGAGTTTTATGTGGTCATGTGGCGGGAGGTGTCGCCAATTTTCCGTAGAATAAGGAACCTTGTACTTTGAAATGTGCTACAAAGAGTTCGAGAAGTTGATAGACGCTTTTGTGGCATTTATAGGTTGAAATACTACGAGTAGTGTATTCTACTTGGGCGGTGGAAAAGTCTAGCAGGTTATAGTACTTTGCCGCTTTTGCTAATCGTCGATAATCGTCGCGAGGTATGTGAACTTCTTCCTATCTTTTCTAGCATGATTGTTGTGAACTATGTAGTACGGTAGACGTACGTGTGCTAAACGAATTTGGTTGGTTTAAAACATAAAGTGTTATAATAGCTTTATGGGAAGTTAGTTATAATGACTTTATGTAGGTAAAAGAATGGTTTGTTGATTTTAGAAGTTGAGAGACTTGATCTTAAAAGATAAGAGACTTAACTTATAAATGACTTTTTATGAAATGTTAAGGACTTAAAAGGTGTTAAAAAGTTGTGAAACCGCATTCATGAGTAATGGGTACTTGGTCTTAAAAAGGATAATGTTATATTGATTTCGGAAATGAGAATAAGTATCGAACAAACCACTGCAGCGTTAATAAAGGAAAATGTATTGACAAATAATTATATTAAAACAAGTAGAATCCTCCATCTGCATAGAAGCTAAGATAAGACAAAATTGTATTACATTTTCTAGATCATGGCTGCTTTAATAAGATTGTTATAAACAAGAATAAACTACTCACACATAGGCATATGTTATTCAATTTTTTTAAAAGAGATTACGTTATTAAGTGATTAAGGCTATGAACTATGAAATCTTTCGAAAATAAGAGACTTGAGTATTTGAAGTTATGCAACTTGAACTATTGGAAAAGAATATTGTTACTTGACTTTAAAAGGGAAAGTGTTTTGGTTTAAAAGGAAGGCATGGTAGTGTCTTAAATATGTCTTAAAAGAGTGTTTAAATGTTATGGCCGATTCTACACCGAGTCCCATGGGATGGGCCAGGACATGTATTCCACACGATTCTACACCGAGTCCCATGGGATGGGCCGGGACATGTATTCCACACGATTCTACACCGAGTCCCATGAGATGGTCCGGGACATGTATTCCACACAATTCTACACCGAGTCCCATGAGATGGGCCGGGACATGTATTCCACACGATTCTACACCGAGTCCCATGGGATGGGCCGGGACATGTATTCCACACGATTCTACACCGAGTCCCATGGACGGGCCGACACGTATACCATACGATTTCACACCGAGTCCCACGGACGGGCCGACATATATTCCATACGATTCTACATCGAGTCCCACGAGATGGGCCGAGACACGATACCACACGATTCCACCTCGAGTCCCGTAGGATGGGCCGAGACATGTTATACGATCATACGATTTATATCTAGATCGCCAGTGAGGAAGAAGTTCCACGCATGAGGATGACTTTGAGGCGAGTTCTGACTTGACACGATCGCTTATATGTCAGGAATCGTAGTTTGGTTATCATACATGTCTCCCGCTTTATTTAGATCATTATGATTTCATTTACGGTATTTTCGCCACATACTTGGTACTGTTATACCGACTCCTTCGGCGGTGCGTCATGCCGCAGTGAGGTACATCGGTTGTGGATCCTCGCCATAGGATCACGCCAGCGTTTTGGGAAGCTCCGCTTCTCCGAGGCTTATCTTTTGGTATAGTCCTTGTCATTGTAAGTATTTGTACATCTGTGGTATATGGCCCTGTCCCGTCATAGTTGTTGTTACATTCTTAGAGGTCTGTAGTACTATTGTGGGCAGGGTTTGTAAAGGAGTTAACTGTTCGGTTTGATATATATATACATGAAGGTAACCGTTTTGGTTAGCCTGTTTCTTATTTTATGTCTTGTTTCATGTTTAAGTTTTTATTTTCCGCTGATTTTCTCTGATGTTGTATCACTAGGGTGCCCGGGGTAAGGCACCAGTCACGGGCCCGAGGTCGGGTCGTGACACAAAGTATGTAGAAACAAAGGAAGTGCTGCCCGATTTTCCGTAGAATAAGAGACCGTGTACTTAGTATTATTCTACGTTAGAAACTAGAAATTGATAGTCATGTTGTGACCATTATAGGTTGACAATTCTACGTACGGCGTATTCGGCATAGATTGTGGATTTAGCCGAAAAGGTATGTGAAATATCTCCTCTTCTAGCATGATTCCTTAAGATAAAGAAAGTATGTCCTACTCCTTAAATGATCCATTCTTTGGTTGTATTTGGTTTTCCTAAAATAGAATTTGTTCTATGTACTTCCTTGATTGTACTTTGATGTTTAAATTGTAAGTTGTATAATCCATTGCCTTAGTGAAGTTTGAATTCTTAAGAGTGAAAGTATTTTACTTAAAGTACATAGAGTCTTCAAAAGGAAGTGGTTTCCAAACCTTTTGGCTAGTGCCTTAGTTCCAAAATGTAAGGGTTGTTATAATGACTTTAGGGGAGTTAAATGTGTGATTTACTTAATTGTTTTAAAAGAGGAGAAATGACATGATTTAAGAGAAGTAACTTGTTTTAAAGGTGTGAGTTGAGGTTTAAAAGTAGAAGAAACTTGATTTCTAAAGATTAAGAGACTTGAAGTATTTTGAAAGTTAAGAAACTTGATTTGTAAGTATGTGATACTTGGTTTTAAAAGTATAAGTCTCTTGGTTATAAAAGGAATGAATATGTCTAAAACCATAAAGGGTTATAACGGCTTTATGGGAAGTTGGTTATAACGACTTTATGGAAGGTTAAGAAAGTTGTCTATTTTGATTAATGGGCATAAGTTGCCTAGATTGTGAAAATTTGAAGTTACTTGATTTCAAGCTTTGAAATGAGTTTTCTAAAAGTGTAGTAACTTACTTTGAAAAATAGACATGCCTTGATACTACGGGTGTTAGTATCTTGGGGTTTTACATAAAAAGGAGTCTTTTGAAAAGAATGTACGTACGTAGTACTTTGGCTTGTTTAATTGAGAATTATTCTATGTGTGCCTTGATAAGTACTTTGGCTTGTTTAATTGGGAATTATTCTATGTGTGCCTTGATAAGTACTTTGGCTTGTTTAATCGAGGATTATTCTATAAGTGCCTTGAGTTTATAAAATGAAAGTCTATAGATTTTATGAACTTACATATGTGTGTTGGTGATAGCCTTTGAGTGCAAGTATTATGTTTTATTTGCCGCGACTTACGAGTGGTCTACCGCTCATTGTAAGATTACTTGACGCATCGCTGACGCGATGTGGGATTCCACGTATGCTTCCATTATTTGTATTACTCTGGACATGCTTATACGATGTGATTCCGGCATGTGACTGCGAGGCGTTAGATTCTGATTTGTTTGTATTACACCACGGTCATGCTTATACGATGTGATTCCGGCGTGCGACCACGTGGGATATTTTTATTCCATGGATCGCCCTCCATGAGATTTAGCGACGCAGCCGATCCGTAGTTAGCTGCATTTGCCCCGCCGCTTGTTGACGCAGCCGATCCGTAGTTGGCTGATTGCCCCCGCCGATTCTATTACACGCTTTGGTACGCAGAGGCTCTTGAGATAGCTTCGACTTGCCCGGTCATATCTCGTGACGACAGCCGGATCCGTAGTTAGCTGCATTGCCCCCGCCGCTTGTCGACGCAGCCGATCTCGTAGTTGGCTTTCGCATTTGCCCGGCCGTTTTATGATGCAGCCGGATCCGTGGTTCATTTTCCTACTGCCCGCATGCTTTTAGGACAGCGGACTTGGTGTTCATGTATGCCTATTGGTGTTATATTATATCATGGACTGCCGGCAGTGAGGAAGGATTCCACGGGCATGATTGATATTATGGGCGTGAGACCCATGGTTATATGTTAGTAATGACTTTGAGGGCATGCGTCCCTGACTTGATATGATCGCTATGTATCAGGTATCAGAGTCGCTATCATACATGTCTCATGTTTTGTTTAGATGTCATGATTTCATTACGATTTATCGTTTCACATACTTGGTATATTCTTCAGATCGACCTCCTTCGGCCGCTCATGCCGCAGGTTTAAGTACGCAGTTTGGTGATCTGCAGGTGTAGGACCCTGCTCAGAGTTTTTGGATAGCTCTATTTGTTCAGGAGTTTATCATTTTGGTATAGTTCCTTCAATACAGGCTTTTGTACAGTAGGTACGCGACCTTGTCCGTCATAGTTCAAGAAACTCTTAGGTCTCAGATTCATATGTGGGATTGGACTCATGTACAATGTAGTGTCTTTTGATTATGTATATTATATGGCAGCCTTGTCGGCTTTGTCCTTGCACGTACGTTGGTTTGAAAAAAAAAAAAGGTGTTATTTAATTTCCGCAGTTTACTTAGTTGTTAAGGTAGAAGGGTGCCCAGGTAGGGCACCAGTCACGGGCCCGGGGTTTGGGGAGTGACAACACCCTTTATGGGTGACACCTTCAGGAATACCCAATCACCAATCTGAAACTCTAAGTGTCGACGTCGATTATCTGTATATGACTTCTGCCGACTCTGGGCTGCCAATAATCTCTCCTGAATAAGCTTTACCTTATCAATAGCCTGTTGAAGCATATCTGGACCGATTAGCTTAGTCTCGCATACATCGAACCAACCGACAGGTGACCTGCACTTCCACTCATATAAGGTCTCGTATGATGCCATCTGGATACTAGAATGGTAGCAATTATTATAAGCAAACTCAATAAGTGGTAAATGATCATCCCAACTACCTATTAAGTTAATAATACAGGCTCGCAACATATCTTCTAGCGTCTGAATAGTACGCCCAGCCTTCCCATCTGTCTGAAGATAAAATGTTGTGCTAAGACTCACATGTGTCCCCAATCCATTCTGGAACGATCTCCAAAAGTTAGTTGTAAATTGAGCTCCTCTGTCCGATATAGTAGATGTGGGAACCCCATGAAATCTCATTATCTCCCTGATGTATAATCTCGGATAGTCTTTAGCTGAATAAGTATTTCCTAACTGGAAGAAAATGAGCTGATTTTGTCAGCCTATCCACAATAACCCATATGGAGTCATACTTCTGTTGAGTGCGAGGTAAGCCTGTAATGAAGTCCATATTAATCACTTTCCATTTCCAAGTTGGGATCTCTATCTCCTGCAGTAATCCACTCGGCTTCTGATGCTCGACCTTAACCTATTGACAATTCAGGCACTGAACTACAAACTTCGCTATGTCCCTTTTCATGTCATCCCACCAATACAAGCATCTGAGGTCATGATAAATCTTCGTTGACCCTGGATGAACAGAATAATGGGCATAGTGTGCCTCTCCCATAACCTACCATCATAGCCTTGAAATATCAAGTACACACGATCTGCCGCCATACCGTAGCACCCCGTCAGGTGCAACCTCAAATAGGGTCTTCTCCTTTCGAAGAGTTGCATCTCTATATTGTGCCAAAATAGGGTCCTCAGACTGATGTCTCTTTACCTCTTCTATGATAGAGGACTCAACAATTCTTCGAACAAAAACTCCACTATCTTCAGAATTAGCCTACCGGACTCCAAAGCTAGCTAGCTGGTATATCTCACAAACCATCTGCTTTCTTTCTGGTTGCACATCCATCAGGCTACCCATAGATTTATGCATAAGAGCATCTGCTACAACATTTGCTTTCCCTGGATGGTATAAAATATCAATATCATAATCCTTTAGTAACTATAGCCACTATCTCTGTCGTAAATTCAACTCTTTCTACTTAAAGATATATTGGAGACACTTGTGATCCGTATAAATATCAACATGAACACTATATAAATAATGCCTCCATATTCAAAGCGTGAATCACTGCCGCTAACTCCAAATCATGAGTACGATAATTCTTCTCGTACTTCCTGAGCTGTCGGGAGGCATAAGCTATAACCCGACCATGCTGCATCAACATACAACCTAGTCCAACACCCAAAGTGTCACAATAAATAACATAACCATCTGGTCCCTCAGGAAGAGTTAGAACTGGAGTCGTAGTCAATTTATCTTTCAATAACTGGAAGCTTTGCTCACAAGCACCAGTCCACTAGAACTTAGATGCCTAATGAGTTAGCCTTATTAAAGGTGCTGAAATCGAGACAAACTTTTCTACGAATCTCCTATAATATCCTGTTAGCCCCAGAAAACTGCGTACCTCAGTAGGTGTCGTAGGTCTGGGCCAAGTCTTTACTGCCTCAATCATCTGCGTATCTACCCGAATATTGTCCTCTTCGATAATATGCCCCAAGAAGGCTACTGAAGTCAACCAGAATTCGCACTTAGAAAATTTGGCATATAACTTCTGGTGCTGGAGTACCCTAAGAACCGCCCTCAAATGGTCCGCATGCTCCTCTTCTGATCATGAATAAACATGAATATCATCAATGAATACAATAACGAACATATCTAGGAATGGCTTGAATACTGGGTTCATCAAATCCATAAATACTGCTGGAGCATTGGTCAGCCCAAAAAACATCACTCTAAATTCATAATGCCCGTATCGGGTCCGAAATGCTGTCTTCGGAATAACTATCTCCTTTACCCGCACCTGATGATAACCTGACCGCAAGTTTATCTTCGAAAAACACTTAGCACCCTTCAACTGTCAAATAAATCATCAATCTTAGGGAGGGAATAACTGTTCTTTATTGTTACTTTATTCAGCTGCCTATAATCAATACACATCTGCAGTGACCCATTTTTCTTCCTCACAAATAGTACCGGTGCTCCCCAAGGTGATGTACTAGGCCTGATGAAGCCTTTTTTAACAAGTCTCTCAGTTTCTCCTTTAATTCCTTCAGCTCTGCAGGTGTCATTCTATAAGGATGAATAGATATGGGTTGGGTATCTGGCAGTACATCTATAATGAACTCTATCTCCCGTTCTAGAGGAAGAACTGGAAGGTTATCTGGAAATACGTCTGGGAATTCATTAACTACCGGAACTGACCGAAGAGCCGGTACCTCTGTTTCCATATCATACACTCGAACCAAATGATAAATATAACCTTTTCTGACCATCTTCCTCGCCTTGAGGTATGAAATAAACTTACCCCTCGGCGATGCTATATTCCCTCTCCACTCTATAATTGGTTCACCTGGAAACTCAAATCGTACTATCGTTTCTCTACAATCGACATTAGCATAACAAGAAGCCAACCAATCCATACCCATAATAACATCAAATTCAGTCATGTCTAACTCTACCAAGTCTGCTATGGTATGACGACTATATATAACCACCGAACAATTTCTATATACCTGCTTAGCTATGACAGAATGTCCTACCGGTGTAGCTATCTCAGATGGTTCTATCAACTCAAGTTCTATTCCGATTCTACTAGCAACAAAGGGAGATATATATGATAAGGTGGAACCTGGATCTATCAATACATATACGTCTCAGAAAAAAGATCGATAATATACCTGTAACCACATTTGGTGACGCCTCCTGATCCTGCCTACTATCCAAAGCATGTATACAGTTCGAGGGACCGTTAGAACTGGAAAATCCGCCATGACCTCTACCACGGCCTGCTGATATATGAATACTCTACCCTGTGGGGCGCATAGCTATAGAAGAAGATGAACCAGCAACCGATCCAGTAGATCGAGCCATACCACCTGTACCACTTCCATAAGGACATTCTCTCATCATATGGCCATGATAGCCGCAAGAAAAACAAGCACCTGTAGTAAGACGACATTCACCATAATGGGACCTACCACACCGAGAACACCAAGGTATAAGTAGCCTTGACTGACTCGAACCCCTGTTCATCTGTGAACCTGAAGCCTTGGAGCTCTGACCAACTCCTGAATACCCTGTGCGGTCAAATCTCCTACCTGTTAACTGTGGGGGGTGCACTCTGTGTTGGCTGGGAAGAATATCTAACATGTTGCCCACCTCGAAACTTACCAGAATATCCAGCCGACCTAGCCCTCTTATGTTGTCCTCTGTCGTGATCCCTATCTGGCTGACTCCATCTGTGTCGGTCCTCTTCCCCCTGTGCATATGCCTGTATCCGAGCAATATCTATACCTGGCTGAAGAGCCACTGCCATACAACCATCAACCAAATAACGATTCTGTCACGACCCGACCCCGGGCCCGCGACTGGTGCCCTACCTGGGCACCCTTACAGGTAAACATCAGAGAAAAACCAGCGGAACGTACATGAAACTTATAAATAAATCATCAAAGATAAAAAAACAACAGGTTAGCCGATAAGGCTACCTTCCTGGACTTATATATACAACCGAAGCAGTTGCCTCATTTCCTTTACAAACTGACCCACAATATGTGACTACAGACCTCTAAGAAATTTTAACAGAACTACTGTGGCGGGACAGGGCCCCGCCATACCCCTGAATATACATGAATCTACTACCTCAGGGAAACCGTACCAAGAGATAAACCTCCGGAGCAAATGGAGCTTTTCTCAAAACTGAACCGAGATCCTAAGAGCAAGGATCGCCAACCTGTGCACCTAATACCGCGCATTTAACGCAGCCTCGGGCGGGGTTAGTACAACAATGCGAATATGGAATGTAAATAACGCATGAAGAAATGATCATAACTGTACAAAAGAATGACAGGGACAAGTATAAAAATACATACCAGATCCGGCCGTGTCATTACCACTTATGAACTTAATCGCACCATATTATCTTTTCCCATTTTCAATAAAAGTTATAGTCACATTCTTATGTACACGATTAGGAAAAATCATTAAGTTCATTACTATATAACTTACTTATCTTCCATAAGTATAATCCGACCCTTTAAGGAGGGCACATTTACTACCCGGCCCAATCTGGGACGCGATCAAGTCACACAAATATCAAGCGTGTCCGTGGAATCCCCCATCACTGCCGACAGCTATAAGTGTAAAATATAATCATGTGACGCGCCCGTGGCATCCCACCTCACTGTCGGCGTACACATACACAACATATATATATATCTCCTGCCCGTGGAATCCCACATCACTGCCGACCGTCCAGGATATGATAATACACCAATAGGCATACATGAACACCAAGTCCCACCGGTGGTATAACGTCTTGGGGTCTACCCTCACTTATACTCTTACCCCGAGAAGGTGGTAAAGTGTGGTATAGCATCTTGGGTCTACCCTCACTTATTCTCTTACCACGGAGAAGGTGGTATAGCATCTTGGGGTTTACCCTCACTTATACTCTTACCTGTCTCGACCGATCACAACGAAACAAGCGGGTATAATGTCTTGGTTTACCCTCACTTATACTCTTACCCTGGAGAAGGTGGTATAGCATCTTGGGGGTTTACCCCTCACTTATACTCTTACCCTATCTCGATCGGCCGTCAAACAAACAGAAGCACTACCATGTCTTCTATAAAAATCCGGGAATTTAACCCAAGTACTACAAATAACGAAATCATACCCGTGGAATCCCACATCACTGTCGGTACGTCCAAGTACTTACAACAAGACAGCCGGCCCTCCAACCGAGAGTCGCGGCAACGTAATAAAACATAATACTTGCACTCAAAGGCTATCACCAGCACATATAGGCTAATTCTCAATTAACCAAGCCAAAGTACTTATCAAGGCACACATAGAATAATTCTCATTTAACAAGCCAAAGTACTTATCAGGGCACAAATAGAATAATTATCATTTAACAAGCCAAAGTACTTATCGGGGCACAAATAGAATAATTCTCATTTAACAAGCCAAAGTACTTATCAGGGCACAAATAGAATAATTCTCAATTAATCAAGCCAAAGTACTTATCAGGGCACAAATAGAATAATTCTCATTTAACAAGCCAAAGTACTACGTACGTACATTCTTTTCAAAGGACTCCTTTCCAAATAAAACTTCCCCGATACTAACAACCGTAGTATCAAGTCCTATCCACCTTTCAAGTCAAGTCACAATACCTTTTTAGAAATACAATTACCGGCTTCTAAATCAAGTGACTTCTTTATTAAAAACCTTAAGCAATTGGTACCTTTAAAACAATTTGCCCTTCCTTAATACAAGTTATTTCTTTGATTTCTTCATTAGAGAAAACCATTCTCTTAACCTTCCATAAAGCCGTTATAACCAACTTCCCATAAAGCCGTTATAACCCTTTATGGTTTAGACCAACACGTTCCTTTTACAACCAAGAGACTTCTACTTTTTGAAACCAAGTATTATATACTTTCAAATCAATTCTCATAACTTGCAAAAATACAATTAGTCTCTTAACCTTTAGAAAACAAGTGACTCCTTTTATTATAAAACCTTAGGCAATTGATGCCTTAAAAACAAGTTGCCTTTTCATTAAAATCAAGTCATTTATCTTTCCATAAAGCAAATATAACTAACTTCCCATAAAGCCGTTATATTCACTTTATACCTTAGCCAAAAACAATTTCCTATCCAAGGGACTTATACGTTTAAAACGGAACAAGTATCACATACTTCAAAAACTCTTCAAGTCCCTTAACTTTCAATAAAACATTAGACATCCTTAATACTTTCAAAGAAGTGAGTTAATCTTCTAACTCACCCGACTTGGTTATTCATAAAACTAGTAAAGGATATCAAAGTGTTGTACGTCTACCGTACTACATACGTGCAACTAGTCATGCTCAAAAGATAGGAAAAGTTCTACATAGAGTAAATCACACAACTACCTCTTAACTTCTAAGAGTAGAAGGAAACATGAAATGATACCACAGGTATATTCCATACATAGAATCATGCCAAAGGAAGGAAGAGGTTCACATACCTCGCGACGATTATCGACAAGTAGCAAAATGCTCCAAAGTACTTCAATCTTGATAGCTAATCCATCCTTCAAGTAGGATACGCTATACTTAGTACTTCAACCTATAATGGTCACAATACGTCCATTAACCTCTTACTTCAAACGTAGAATATTCTAGGTGCTAAGTCGCTAAATTCTACGGAAAATCAGACAAAGACCTCCTTTGTTTTTACTTACTTTGCCACCTTTTTCAAGGCGAATACAATAACCAAACACGCCACTTTTAAGGCCCAATCAATGAAATCAACACAGGGATTACACGCCTACTAGACGTGTAAAATTCCGCCCCACAAACGATATCAAATTAATACAACTATATGTCCAATTCGGCTAACTTGAAACACTACAACATCAATTCTTATCCAATTTCCATTTCAATCCAAGCTGTTAGCAATACATGATATCAAGTCGCAATCGACTATAACTACTATAATCTTCAAGTCAACCACATGCGACGATTCTAATAACGACTAAATTGTAATCCAACTTAACATGACTTACATACATTTCGGATTTAAGCTACAAGTAATCCATAATACTTATAAACTTCAACTTAACAACTTCATGCTAGCAACATGTAAAGCTAACAACTACAATTATATATATAATCTTGTAACACTATTAAGAGACAAGATTATACCTCAACGAATCTCAAACCAATCTCCATATCCGAAGTCGCTCCTTAGAAACTTAGAGACTCTTCAAGACACTTCAATCCGCTACTTGAGACCCTTAGAACCATACCAACAACTTTCCTTCAAACTTCCAATCCAAAACCTAGAAGGCCACTAGGTTTTCACTTTGCGACCAACCCGAAAACTATCTTTTTTCGAGATTTTTCTATTGAGATAAACTTACAATATCCTCAAGAACCTTGGTTTAAAGTGTGGAGTTGAATGGACAAGGAACAAAAAAAAATTTCTTCTTCTTGTGAGAGAACCCGAGAGCTAAGGCTTCATGTTCATCCAATTTTTGTGTAAAATGGCTAAGTGTTAGGCTTGTCTCACTACTAGTAGTATTATATAGTGTAATGGAGGGTCATGATATAAACAAATGGGTGGTTTGGATGAGCTCTTCTTTAAATATCATGACTTGTGGGACCTTTGACTTAGTCAACTTTCTCAAGCTCACATTTGCAAGACTTTGTCATCTAAAGACTATGGTCAATGACCATTTTGGCCATGCCTATTTCGACCAAGGCATCAATAAGGGGGGGGGGGTGACACATGTCGCCCTCCCATTCGTCACAATATTACGTTTTCCGACAATTTCATAATTCCGATAAAATTTTACAAGTCTCAAATCTTAACACCTGTGAATTCTTACGTACGTTCTTAAAGCATGTCCTGTAAATACGGGGTGTAACAGATTCAGTCCCAACATATAATGATGTACTCTATCTGCCATATCAGCAACAATAGTAGGCGCATATCTAGCCAATGAATCAAACTCAAGATTATATTCTCGAATGCTCCTACCATTCTGCCTCAAATGTAAGAATTTATCGACTCTAGATCTCCTCATCTCTGGAGGCAGGAAGTGGCCAAGGAAGGCCTCTACAGACTCATCCTATACTGTTGGAGGAACACCCTCGCCCCTAGAGAACTCCCAAGACTCATACCAATTAACAGCTACATCCCGTAATCGATACGAAGCCAACTCAACAGACTTAGTCTCAGAAGCTTTGATTATCCTCAATGTACGCTGTAGCTACTGAATAAACTCCTGTGGATCATCCTTGGGCTTTGACCAAAAAATATCTGGAGGATTACAACTCAAGAAGTCACGAACCCTCAAACTATCCGATCTATAGTCAACTCTTAGTCCATGCTCGCGGTCCGCCTCGCCACTAATCTGTCGTGGTGAATCCGCATCTCTCATGGCACTATCCTCTCGCCGCCGGTGAGCTGAGGCTCAGTGCAGGCCTCGAGCTAGCGGTGATGCTGCTCGACCGAGCCGCTTCGCTCTAAGCTCCTCTGAAGGTGGCGGTGTACCCTGTCACGACCAGACCCCGGGCCCGCGACTGGTGCCCTACCTGGGCACCCTTTACAGGTATACATCAGAGAATAGCAGCGGATAATACAAAACTCATACAATACATAACAACAAATATCAACAGGCTGGCCGATAAGGCCGCCTTTCGGGAAATATACATAACCCCAAAATAAAAATAGTTACATCTCTATCCTTACAACCCAATCCACAAATATGACTACAGACCTCTAAGAATAACAATTGTGACGGGACAGGGCCCCGCCATACCCCTGAATGTACATAAATCTACAACATCAGGGAAAACCGTACCAAAAGACAAGCTTCCGGAGAAATGGAGCTTCTGACACCTGATCAGTGATCCTAAGAATGAGGATCCACCACCTACTTACCCCTACCTGCGGCATGAACGTAGCCCCCGAGGAAAGGGGGTCAGTACAACAGATGTATCAAGTATGTAAAACTGGAAAATACTGCAATTTACATCATAAGTCTAAAATAAAGCCGGAGACATGTATGATAAACAAATTACAGCACACTGTGCCTTACTAACAATGAGAGTAACCAAGTATATACTTTACTGCATAAAATAGGAGGCTCATGATCAAAGTAGGGTCACCCGCCCGTAGTATCATTAAGCAATCCTACTCATGGGACTATTTCACCCGCATAGGTCCTGTGGACCCGCAATGGAGCGATGTGCTCCGCATGGGACTATTTTACCCGCATAGGTCCTGTGGACCCGCAATGGAGCGATGCGCTCCGCATGGGACTATTTCACCCGCATAGGACTATTTCACCCGCTTAGGTCCGGTGGGCCCGCAATGAGTACAAACGCCGCACTCGCATCATGGGTAGCAAATCCATGGAATTAGTAGTAACCCGGGGCTTTACCCCGTAAGAATAACTTAAACTAGCACAACCGACTATCATACATAACATAAGCACTACCGGCTTATCATACATAACATAAGCGCTACCGGCTTATCACAACATAAGCAAGTTAAGAAATCCCCTAACTTCTTATTAACCTTCTTTATGTACCCTCTCATTTTAGTTTACTTAAGGCACTAACATGTCATTTTAAAAATTCGGGAATTTAACCCAAAGTACTACGTACTTCTATTCTTTTAAAATGACTCTTTTTCATATAAAACTTCCAAGATACTAATAACCGTAGTATCAAGTCATATCTACTTTTTAAGACAAGTCACAATACCTTTTAGAAATACATTTATAGTCCTCTAAATCAAGTGACTTCTTTCTTTTAAAACCTTAAGCAATTGATGCCTTCAAATCAATTTGCCTTTCATTATTTCAAGTCATTTATTATTACCTACATTACTTAGAGTAAACCACTCTTTTAACTTTCCATAAAGCTATTATGACCAACTTCCCATAAAGTCGTTATATTAACTTTATACATTAGGCAATTACATTCTTCCTTATATCCAAGAGACTTATACTTTCAACAAGACAAGTATCATATACTTTCAAAAATACTTCAAGTCCCTTAACTTTAAAAACTAAGACATCCTTAATCTTTTTAACAAGTGAGTTAATTCCCTAACTCAACCAACTTGGACATTCTTAAAACAAGTCAAGGATATCAAATGAAATTAGATTCATCAAGATCTCGTACGTCTACCGTACTATATATTTACAACTACTCATGCTCAAGAGATAGGAAAGTTCCACATACCTCTTCGGTTCAATCCACTTGCTAAGTCCAATATGTCGTACGTAGTATGTCAACCTATAATGATCATAATACGTCTATTAACTTCTAACTTCAAACGTAGAATATTCTAAGTGCAAAGTTACTAAATTCTATGGAAAATCGGACAACACTTCCTTAGTTAACAATAGGGGATTACACGCCTACAAGACGTGTAAAATTCCGCCCCACAATTGATATCAAACTAGTCCAACATACAATATCATTTTCAGCAATTTGAGGGACAACAATACAAAGTCTTTTCCAATTCCTTTTCAATCCAAGTTGTTTAGTATAACATGTTATAAAGCCACAATCGATTATAACAACTACAATCTTCAAGTAGATAACATGCGACGATTCTAATTAACGACCAAATTGTATTTCAATTTCAAATAACTCACAATGTCATTTCGGATTTAGGCTTATACAATCCATATCACTTATCAATCTTCAATACATATACTTCATGCTAGTTAAAATGTAAGGCTACAACAATATGTATTTCACTTAAAAAATCTAGCCAAGTGGCCCTTGGACTTAGTCAACAATATCAAGCTCTAAGACTTAGCAAGACTTGGTCATCTTAAATTATGGTCAAATGACCATTTAGTCCATGTCCAATTCGTCCAAGACCAACAAGGGGGTGACACGTGTCGCCCTCCCATTCGTCGCAATATTTTATTTTCCGACAATTTCATAATTTCGATAAATTTTTACTAGTCTCAAATCTTAACATTTTTTAGTTCTTACGTACGTTTTTATAAACATGCCCTGGAATTACGGGGTGTAACATAGTCGAGCTCGCCGACTGGAGTACCACCTCAGGCGTAGACCGGGCATAGGCCCTAGTAATTCTCAGGATCTGACTAGTATCGCCTGCTACTGATTTTCCCTTCTGGGCCGCTGTCGCTTTCTTTGAAGGCATAGCTGAAAACATAATAATTCATCAGAGAGGGATTATCCTAATAACATAGCTCTATCGCACGATCTAGAGTAAGAAGAAAAGATGACATCCTAAATGTCTGGTAGCCTCCTGTTTATAGATGTGGTGCACAACAGACCGATAAATAAGACTCTACTGCACACTCTCTATAGACATTTCGAGGACGAGCTGCTCTGATATTATTCTTTGTCATGACCCAAATCGGTGGGTCGTGACTGGTGCCCTAGTTGGACACCCGTATACGAACTTGTCACATATAATCAGACTGATACTAAGGACAATATAGAAATCTGTAAAAGTATGCAGCAGACTCATAACGCTACATATCAGAATGAACCTGTCTCCCGATGAGTCACAGCTAATCAAACATAACAAAATAGGCAAGCCGACAAGGCTGCCATTGTACATGGGAATATCCAAAATGAACTGCAACTGTATATCTGACCAAAACACATCTACAATCCCCACCTGTCTATGTCCATAGACCTCTAAGAGTATAACGGTGAAATATTGTTATACCCCGTATTTCCAGAGTATGTACGTGAGGGCGTACGTATAATAATTTGAGCCTTAAGTTAGGCAAGTTTCGAAATTTGTACACAACACCCGATAGGAGTCGTTTTTCGAAACGCTTTCCATTTTCGTAGGGAAAATTCGCTATGGCATTTTTAATTTTGCGGATTTTTCAGAGGCGAAACATTTTGGACCAACGGAGGGTGACATGTGTCACCTCACATTGAAGGACTTGACGGCAAAGTGAGGGCTTTGGCACGTTTTTTGTGTTGAAATTTTAGTCAAGGGTTAGGTAGGATATTTTGTGTAGATGGATAAGGTAGCACATGGCTTAATCTTGGCCTTACACTTGCCTTGCACTTGGCTTCATCTTGGCCCTTGGTTGGCCTTTGCTTGACCTATAAATACCCCTCTAAGTTGATGAACTTCTTCATCCAAAATTTCTCTAAGTGTTAAAAATCCCTCCCTCTCCCTCAACCTTGTTCTCGTCCAAACACCACCCCCTCCCCCTTTGAGAGCCCTTGGCCGAGAGCCTCCCCCCTCCCCTTTGTGGTGTTTAGCCGTGGGGTACCCCCCCCTAGCCTAGTTGTCTCGTATAAATACCCCCATTTTTGTGGTATTGAAATACTCTCCAAGTATTGTTATAATGCCCAAATACCTTGGCCCAAATACCTTGTAGTATTCCCAAGGTTACACTTATACAAAAGCCCAGAAAATACTATTTATACTTCCCTCAGTCACAAAAACGAAACCTAAGTAAATCTTCACCCGTAGTTGAAGTTATAAGTAGAAGTTGGTTAGAACTTCTAAGGGTTGGTTGGAGCGGGTCGGAGCGCACGGAGTAGGAGCTAAACCTTGCTCAGGATCGACATTTAAACTCGGATAATTTTGGGCTTATCGAGGTAAACATTCTTGACCTTCTGTCGTAATTGGAAATTACATGTTGTAGGAGTATATAGTTAAGTATTCTATATATAGAACTGAAAATAGTTGTGCGGCAATGTCTTTTGACTTAAGCCTCAATAATACTTACGGCAATGTCTTGCGACTTAAGCCTGAATTTTAAGAAGTGAATCAATCGTAATTACATAGATCAGTATTACATGAGACTTGTGTAGTATTATCGAGTAGAATTGTACACGCCAGTTAGGCGTGCAAACCCCGGTTGGCTTGGTAGCCTCGTTAGAGAGGAGATTTACGCTGTTGTGGGGGAGGTCTTTAGGAATTTTCTCGTAAGATATTCTACTTTGAGATCTAGGATGTTAATAGCGCCTTGTGGCCTCTATAGGTCAAGTACTACGTATGGCGTGATCTACTTAGCAAGGAGAGCCGACGGTTTGAGGTACTTGGAACATTTTGCTATTAGTCGATAATCGTCGCGAGGTATGTGAACCTCTTCCTATCTGTTCTAGCATGATATGTGTATAACTATGTAGTACCAGACGCATACGTGTTTAATGTATTTTATTGGTTTGAAACATAAAGTGTTATAACGGCTTTATGAGAAGTTGGTTATAACAGCTTTATGTAGGTAAGAAAATGCTTTTGTAACGACCCGTTCCGGGGCCCGTTACTGGTGCCTTATCCCGGGCACCCTAGTGATACAATCATCAGAGAAAACCAGCGGAAAATAAAACTTAAACAAGAAACAGATATGAACATAAAACAAAGCAACCCAGCGGTTACCTTCCAATAACATAATAAATACAACTCTTTCAAAACGAGCAGCTTTAATCCCTTTTACAAACCCCGCCACAACAAGATTACTGCACTCTAAGATTTACAACAACTATGACGGACAGTGGCCGCCATACCCCGAATGTACAAGAACCTACAACTCGGGAACACATACCAAAAGATAAGCCTCCGAGAAACGGAGCTTCCCAAAACGCTGAACCGAGATCCTAAGAGCGAGGATCCACGACCGATGTACTTACTCATGCGGTATGAACGCAGCCTCAAGGAGGTCAAGACAACAGTACCAAGTATGTGAAATCAGAAAATATCAGAATGAAATCATACTAGTCTATATAAAGCAGAGACATGTATGATAACCAAACTACGATCACAACATAAAACAATCATGTCGATCGTGGACTCACGCCTCAAGTCATCACTCAAATATAACTGGGTCTCACGCCCACAACATCACTCGTGTGCGCATCATGGCCTCCTGCCCCCGAAACTCAGCATCGGTGTAGACATGTCAATGATGCAACAATAAGACCACTGCCCCATGGCCACATGCCACCGGAATTCTACATCGGAGACACGTCCATGTGACATCAACAATAATATCTTGGGTGATCAACCCCGCCGCACGGCCACATGCCCCTGAATTCTACCTCGGTGTAGACATGTCCATGTAACCACAATAACAATATATCGGGTAATCAACCGACCGCACGGCCGCATGCCCCTAACATCAGACGGCAGACATGTCCATGTGACATCAACAACAAGACAAGAATCAAAATGGAAACATACCCGTGGAATTCTCCATCACCGCCAAAGACGCCCAAGTAAGTTCTCAACAAGTCGACCGCCTCTATCGAGAGACGGAATACGTAAATACCACACTTGCACAACAAAGGCTATCATCACAAGCATAGGCAAGTTTCACACAACTCAAAGTACTTTCATTTTATGCCAAAGTCGGGTTTTTAACCCCAAAGTACTACATCGTTAAGTTCTTTTAAAAGAGATCCATTACTTTTATAAAAGTCACCCTATACCCATAGTATTAGAATGACCAACCCACATTCCTTTTCAAAATCAAGTAACAACATTCTTTTCCTAAGTTCCCGTTTGCCTAGTTTCAATTACTCAAGCTTCTCATTTTCAAATGCTCAAGTCACTTATTTTAGAAAGGTTTCATAACTCATAGTCTTAATCTCTTTTAAAACAATTGAGTAACATCTGTCATATATGTGAGTAGTTTATTCTTTGTTTATAACGATCTTATTACAATGAAATTTGATCTAGAAAATGTAATATCATTTTGTCTCATCTTAGCTTCATGCAGATGGAGGTTTCTACGGGTTTTAATACAACACATCATTATTCAATACATTTTCCTTTATTAACGCTGCAATGGTCTGTCGATACACATTACGATTCGAAATCAAGAAACATTATCCCTTTAAAAACCAAGTACTCATTACTCACGAATGAGGTTTCACACAAACATCCATATTAAAACAAATAAGTTAAGTCTCTTATCTTATAAGATCAAGTCTCTTAACTTCTAACATCAGTAAACCATTTTCATTTCATAAGGTCGTTATAACTAACTTCCCATAAAGCTATTATAACACCCTATGTTTTAAACCAACCAAATCACTTAGCACATGTACGCTCACCGTACTACATAGTTCACAACCATCATGCTAGAAAAGATAGGAAGAGGTTCACATACCTCGCGACGATTTATCGACAATAAGCAAAACGCCCAAGTACTTCAACCCGCTGGCTACTCCTTAAGCCAAGTAGATCACGCCACACGTAGTACTCCACTCCTAAAATGGTCATAGTACTCTATCAAACCTTTCTTATCATTGAAGACTTATACCAATAAAAAGCCTCAAAATCTACGGAAAATTCTAAAAGACTTCCCCGCTTATACTCACTTTTCCATCTTTTACCAAGGCCCGATAAGCAGTAATATATATACCATATATATATAAGGCGTAATAATTAAACAACATAAAGAAGCGGGATTACACGCCCAACCGGTAACGCGGTTTACTATCACGCCTTCATAACAATACAATAATTAAAAAGGGTATCACACGCCCAAACGGAACGCGATTGAAAAATCTTCCCCTTAACAGAAATTTAAATACAGTCAAATGAAAATACAGTCAAATGTAAATACTGTCCAAAGTAAATACACCAAAGTAAATACAAATCCTTAAGTTGGGGTCCTTGGCCAACTTTGTCCATTTACTTATCCAATTTACTCATTAGTCATACAACTTATATTTCCATTCTTAATATAAGTTATAGTTACTTTGTTATTATCTTCTTAGCAAGTAAGATACGTTTTTACCATTTTAATGGCAAACTGCCAATCCTTTCTTTTAACAAGTTAACAAGATCCAACTCTTCCAAACTTACTCCATATATTATATAATCCATAATATACTTATAATATATGTATAACAACCAATTCACAAAGAGGTTTAAGTTCCACTACCTCAAATAGCCCAAAAATATCCAAGTTCTTAAAGTCGCTCCAAGCAAGTCTTAGCTCCAAATCTTTACGTTCCAATCCGCTACAAGCAACCCATGTAAGCTCCTAACCAACTTCTCTTCAAGATTCAACTCCAAAAAGTGAAGAACACTTAGGGTTTCAAGATGACAACTTTCGCCAAGGCATCCCTTCAAGGCTGGGGTGTGAAATCTTTTCCAACTCTTGGTACACAATCTTCCTAACACCTTAGGGAAGAACACTTGAGAGTTTAAGAATTGTTGGACAAATTTTGCTCAAGAAATGGGGCAAAACCGAGAGCTCTAGGTCAAGGGAGAAGGAGGGTTTTTCAAGTCTTCAAATGTCTAAGTGGAAGATTTCATCAACTAAGGGTGCATATATAGGACAACCAAGGGATAGGATGAAGGCAAGTGTGTGGTTGAGATTGGGGACAAGTGTGGGTGGACCCACAAGCCACTTGTCCACACAAAATATCTAGCAAGACTTGCCACTGTCTTGCCACTGTCTAGCTAATTTCGCCAAGGGCCACCTAGGGGTGACACGTGTCGCCTCCTACTGGCCCCAAAATATTTCATCTCCAAAATATCCATAATGGCCAAAATCTCAAAACTAAGCGGGCCCCACAAAACCAGAATTTCACCCGTGGGCCCCACGTGACCATTTCCGGAAATAAAATTCCATAATTCTCAAATATGCTCAGAAGTCCGAATACCAAATCTGGGAATCCAAGTCCCCTGAACGAACCTTTTTCTTCAGAAAAACCGGAAACTTTTCCGTGAAAAATCACATCTTTCTTTCTTTCCAAAATTTACATCGTAATCTCGCACGTACATCCTCACCTATATACCACGAACTACGGTATAACATTCTTCCCCTTAGAAACATTCGTCCGAATGTTCATTCTAAGTCTCCAAACGCATTTGTGTCGGTATAGTCTTCACTACTATACTTACAAAACCGATCATGCCACCAATGGCCAGAATATAACATGTGCGCAAAACTCAAATCCAAGCCAACGAGGAATCATTTCTAATCTTACAACAGCTCCCACTAGCTTCAATTTACTCTAAGGCCATTCCCGGCCTTCACGATCCGATTCTGGTTGAACGCATCCACGAACTCGTACGATGGTTACCTAAACTGGGCCTAGCACCCTCGCGTGACCCTACCACCTGGCGGGACCACCTCGAACTGACCCCACCTCAATATGGGCTGCGGGTTGACCCGCAAATGGCCCTCAACCCGACCCCTAAACGCGCCAACTCTTGTTCCCGATCCGGAACAATCTTACTAATTCACGTCATGAAAGCTACCACTTCCATCTCACACTACCCATGTAATTATCCCACAATATTTCCCACATACCAAGTACATCGGCAAAGACCAACCGTAAAATCACCCACTCAAGACGGTCTCGCCTCTAAGGTCTCCACGTATAAAACTCTAAGGTTCACACTTTCCATGCCCCCACACTTATCCTTCCAACTAACCATGTTTTCTAACTTACAAACAACACAACGCTATCCGAAGATAGCACACAAGAATAAGATCATCATATCGCGCAAACCAAACTCTAGAGGTTAAGGATATACCGAATCTACCGCCCACTCTAATCATAGGCACTCGCAGGCGATAATCAGAGAAGGCGATGAACCAGCCATCGATCCGGTAGGTCGAGTCGTAACATCCGTGCTACCCTTGGCCTGACGTTCCGCAAATGGCCCCGCTGGCCGCAAAAATAACAAGCTCCCCGAACCATGACACTTCAAATGCGGTCTACCACATCGACCACACCGAGGTAGGGTGATCGTGATCCGCCAACACCCTTACTTCCTCGAAACACAACCTCGAGCCACGACCGCTCCCGAATACTCTGAAGGTTGTGGAGGACCACTCTGCACCGGGCGGAGGTACAAAACTAGTACGCTGAGGCGTCCGCCTCGAAAGTCACCAAAGGACCACTGTTCTCGCCCTCTTCGCCGATCTTGGTCATTCCGCCGACCTCTCCGTGCCTCACATCCCGGTCATGAGCTCGCATGCGGCAATGTCCATGCCCGGTGAAGAGCTACTCCCGAACATGCCTCGACATGTAATCATCGAGCCAGAACATATCGGTGCACTCGATCCTCCATACTAGCTACCAACGCTGACGCACGCCAATGAGTCGAACTCACATTGTACTCCAACCGCACGCCCGCCTTCGTCTAAGCATCAAAAATCTGCCGCCCGTGCCTCCTCATCTGCGAGGCAAGAAGTGCGTGAGGAACGCCCAAAACTCATCCCATACTGCTGGAGTGCATGCTCTCCCGAAAGCTCCCATGAATCAAACCAATCGATCGCGGTATCACGCACCGATGCGAACCAAAGGTCACAGACTCGGTCTCAAGCCTTGATCACCCGCATGATCCAGAATCGCCGGATGAACTCCTGCGGATCATCCTCGTGCCTCGACCCATAAAACTCGCGGGCTAACTCGAAAGTCCCGTAGCCTCAAACTATCTCGCTCGGGGTGAACCATCGGTGCATCGAACTGAATCACAGATTCAAATTTATCTCATATCCGCCACGACCGCCAAGAATCGCCATCTCCTTATAACCCATCTCTCCGCCTCTGCATCGTGGACCGAGGCTCAGTATCGCGTCTCGGCAGCCATTGCCGCGCCTAACCTCTCGCTGGGCCGTGGCGGCGCTACAAAACCCGGGCCGTCAAGCACAACCTCGTGCATCGTCGGGCTCGCGCTCGTACTCCTCTCGATCTCACTAGCGGTTCTCTACTGTCTTGCCCTTCGTGGCTCGCTGCCTTGCGCGGAGGCATAACTGGTAAAAACGAGATACGTCAGAGGGGTCCAACTTACAACACAGCTCTAAGGCACGATCTCAGAATGAGAAGAATGGAAACCAATCCTAAATGTCCTGCAGCCTCCTGATTATAGATGTGGTGCACAACACATCGATAATCAAGACTCTACTAGACACGGTCTGTAGACACTTTCCGAGGATTAACTGCTCTGATACCACTTTTGTAACGACCCGTTACTGGTGCCTTATCCCGGGCACCCTAGTGATACAATCATCAGAGAAAACCAGCGGAAAAATAAAACTTAAACAAGAAACAGATATATGAACATAAAACAGGCCAACCCAACGGTTACCTTCCAATAACATAATAAATACAACTCTTTCAAAACGAACAGTTTTTAATCCCTTTTACAAACCCTGCCCACACAGTACTACAGAACTTCTAAAGATTTACAACAACTATGACGTACAGGGGCCCCGCCATACCCTGAATGTACAAGAACCTACAACTCGTGGAACACATACTAAAAGATAAGCCTCGGAGAAACGGAGCTTCCCAAAACGTCAATCGAGATCCTAAGAGCGAGGATCCACGACCGATGTACCTCACCGCGCAGATGAACGCAGCCCCGGGCGAGGTCAAGACAACAGTACCAAGTATGTGAAATCAGAAAATATCAGAATGAAATCATACTAGTCTATATAAAGCAGAGACATGTATGATAACCAAACTACTGATTCACAACATAAAGCAATATGTCGAGTGACTCACGCCTCAAGTCATCACTCAAATATAACTATGGGTCTTACGCCCACAACATCAATCATGTTCGCATCACGGCCGCATGCCCCGAATTCTGATCGGTGTAGACATGTCCATGATGCAACAATAATACCAATGCCCCATGGCCACATGCCCCGAATTCTACCTCGTAGACACGTCCATGTGACATCAACAATAATATCTGGGTGATCAACCTCGCCGCACGGCCACATGCCCCGAATTCTACTCGGTGTAGACATGTCCATGTAACCACAATAACAATATATCGGTAATCAACCCGCCGCATGGCCGCATGCCCGAATCATCAGACGGCAGACATGTCCATGTGATATCAATAACACGACAGGAATCAAAATGGACACATACCCGTGGAAGTCTCCATCACCGCCAAAGACGTCCAAGTAAGTTCTCGACAAGTCGACCGCCTCTATCGAGACGCCAGAATACGTAAATACCACACTTGCACAACAAAGGCTATCATCACAAGCATAGGCAAGTTTCACACAACTCAAAGTACTTTCATTTTATGCCAAAGTCCGGGTTTTTAACCCCAAAGTACTACATACGTTAAGTTCTTTTAAAAGAGATCCATTACTTTTATAAAAGTCACCCTATACCCATAGTATTAGAATGACCAACCCACATTCCTTTTCAAAATCAAGTAACAACATTCTTTTCCTAAGTTCCAGCTTTGCCTAGTTTCAATTACTCAAGCTTCTCATTTTCAAATGCTCAAGTCACTTATTTTAGAAAGGTTTCATAACTCATAGTCTTAATCTCTTTTAAAACAATTGAGTAACATATGTCATATATGTGAGTAGTTTATTCTTTGTTTATAACGATCTTATTACAAAGACCATGATCTAGAAAATGTAATATCATTTTGTCTCATCTTAGCTTCATGCAGATGGAGGTTTCTACTGGTTTTAATACAACACATCATTATTCAATACATTTTCCTTTATTAACGCCGCAATGGTGCTGTCGATACACATTACGATTCCCAAATCAAGAAACATTATCCCTTTAAAACCAAGTACTCATTACTCACGAATGAGGTTTCACACAAACATCCATATTAAAACAAATAAGTTAAGTCTCTTATCTTATAAGATCAAGTCTCTTAACTTCTAACATCAGTAAACCATTTTCACCTACATAAGGTCGTTATAACTAACTTCCCATAAAGCTATTATAACACCCTATGTTTTAAACCAACCAAATCACTTAGCACACGTACGCTCACCGTACTACATAGTTCACAACCATCATGCTAGAAAAGATAGGAAGAGGTTCACATACCTCGCGACGATTTATCGACAATAAGCAAAACGCCCAAGTACTTCAACCCGTCGGCTACTCCTAAGCCAAGTAGATCACGCCACATGTAGTACTCCACTCCTAAAATGGTCATAGTACTCTATCAAACCTTTCTTATCATTGAAGACTTATACCAATAAAAGCCCTCAAAATCTACGGAAAATTCTAAGAAGACTTCCCGCTTATACTCACTTTTCCATCTTTTACCAAGGCGAATAACCGTAATATATATACCATATATATATATAAGGCGTAATAATTAAACTACATAAAGAAGGGGATTACACGCCCAAACGGTAACGCGTTTTACTATCACGCCTTCATAACAATACAAAAATTAAAAAGGGGATCACACGCCCTAACGAACGCGATTGAAAAATCTTCCCTTAATGTAAATGTAAATACATCCAATGTAAATACGGTCCAAAGTAAATACGGTCCAAAGTAAATACATACCAAAGTAAATACGATCCTTAAGTTGGGGTCCTTGGCCAACTTTGTCCATTTTACTTATCCAATTTACTCATTAGTCATCCAACTTATATTTCCATTCTTAATATAAGTTATAGTTACTTTGTTATTAGCTTCTTAGCAAGTAAGATACGTTTTTACCATTTTAATGGCAAATGCCAATCCTTTCTTTTAACAAGTTAACAAGATCCAACTCTTCCAAACTTACTCCATATATTATATAATCCATAATATACTTATAATATATGTATAACAACCAATTCACAAAGAGGTTTAAGTTCCACTACCTCAAATAGCCCAAAAATATCCAAGTTCTTAAAGTCGCTCCAAGCAAGTCTTAGCTCCAAATCTTTACGTTCCAATCCGCTACAAGCAACCCATAGAAGCTCCTAACCAACTTCTCTTCAAGATTCAACTCCAAAAGTGAAGAACACTTAGGGTTTCAAGATGACAACTTTCGCCATGCATCCCTTCAAGGCTAGGGGTGTGAAATCTTTTCCAACTCTTGGTACACAATCTTCCTAACACCTTAGGGAAGAACACTTGAGAGTTTAAGAATTGTTGGACAAATTTTGCTCAAGAAATGGGGCAAAACCGAGAGCTCTAGGTCAAGGGAGAAGGAGGGTTTTTCAAGTCTTCAAATGTCTAAGTGTGGAAGATTTCATCAACTAAGGGTGCATATATAGGACAACCAAGGGATAGGATGAAGGCAAGTGTGTGGTTGAGATTGCGGACAAGTGTGGGTGGGACCCACAAGCCACTTGTCCACACAAAATATCTAGCAAGACTTGCCACTGTCTTGCCACTGTCTAGCTAATTTCGGCCAGGGCCACCTGTGGGGTGACACGTGTCGCCTCCTACTGGCCCAAAATATTTCATCTCCGAAAATATCCATAATGGCCAAAATCTCAAAAACTAAGCGGGCCCACAAAACCGTAAATTTCACAGTGGCCCCACGTGACCATTTCCGAAATAAAATTCCATAATTCTCAAATATTCTAAGAAGTCCGAATACCAAATCTGGGAATCCAATTCCCATTAACGAACCTTTTTCTTCACAAAAACCGGAAACTTTTCCGTCGAAAAATCACATCTTTCTTTCTTTCCAAAATTTCTGTCGTAATCTCGCACGTACATCCTCACCTATATACCCTGGAACTACGGGGTATAACAGTTTTGTGGTTTCAAAGGGTAACTGATTTGACTTATAACGGATTTGATGTGTAGTATTAAAGAACTTGAAGTGTTTCAAAAAGACCTTTTTGAAAGAAGAGTAATACTTGGCTTTGAAAACATAAGAGTTGTACTAGCTTTATGAGAAGTTAGGTATAACGTCTTAAAAGTGATAAAAAGAATGGTTTACTGATTTTTAGAAGATAAGAGACTTGACTTAATGGTATTAATATGAATTTTGTTAAAAAGTGTGAAACCTCATTCGTGAGTAATGAGTACTTGGTTTAAAAAGGAATAATGTTTTACTGATTTCGGAAATCAGAATAAGTATCGACAAACCACTGCAGCGTTAATAAAGGAAAATGTATTGAATAATGAAGTATGGTATTAAAACTAGTAGAAACCTCCATCTGCATAGAAGCTAAGATGAGACAAAATGATATTACATTTCCTAGATCATGACTGCTTAATAAGATTGTTTATAAACAAGAATAACCTACTCACATATAAGACATATGTTTCTCAAAACGTTTAAAGGAGAATTATGTTTTAAAGGATTAAAACTATGAACTACGAAACCTTTTCTAAAATGAGAAACTTGAGCATTTGAAATTAGGCAAACTTGAACGTTTGGAAAATAAGGTTGTTACTTGATTTTACAAAGGAAAGCATTTTGGTTTACTTAACAATGTTAGTCACTCTATTTTTTTATACTACGGGTATCGGGTGACCTTTGTAAAAGAAATGGATCTTTAAAAGGAAATTAACGTACGTAGTACTTTAGGGTTAAAACCCGCATTTGGCATAAAATGAAAGTACTTTGAGTTGTGTATAACTTGCCTATGCTTGTTGTTGTGAAGCTTGCCTATGCTTGTTGTTGCTTGCCTATGCTTGTTGTTGTGAAGCTTGCCTATGCTTGTTGTTGTGAAACTTGCCTATGCTTGTTGTGATAGCCTTTGTTGTATTTCGTACCGCGTCTCGATGGAGGCGTTGATTTGTTATGAACGATTATACACCGAGTCCCACGAGATGGGCAGGGTCACGCATTTCATCTGATTATACACCGAGTCCCACCGACGGGCAGTGGTCACGATTTCATCCGACATACACCGAGTCCCACGAGATGGGCGGTCACGTATTCCATTTGATTTTACACCGAGTCCCACGAGATGGGCGTGGTCACGATTTCATCCGATTATACACCGAGTCCCACGAGATGGGCGGTGGTCACGATTTCATCCGATTATACACCGAGTCCCACGAGATGGGCGTGGTCACGTATTCCATCCGATTTACACCGAGTCCCACGAGATGGGCGTGGTCACGTATTCCATCTGATTTTACACCGAGTCCCACTAGATGGGCAGGGTCACGTATTTCATCTGATTTTACACCGAGTCCCACAAGATGGGAAGGGAAACGTATTTCATCTGGTTATCATACATGTCTCCTGCTTTATATAGACTATTATGATTTCATTTACGCCTTTTCTGATTCACATACTTGGTACTTGTCAGATCGACCTCCCGGCCGCGTTCACGCCGCAGGAAGTACATCGGTTGTGGATCCTCGCTCATAGGATCACGATTCAATGGTCTGAAGCCCCATTTCTTGGAGGCTTATCTTTTGGTATGTTACCACGAGTCCGTAGATTCTTATACATTCGTGGTATGGCGGGCCCCGTCTCCGTCATAGCGTTGTAAAAATCTTAGAGGTCCAGAGTAATCGTTGCAAGTGTGGTTTGTAAAAGGATAATTGTTCGTATTTATGTATATATGATGAAGGCAAATCGCTTGGTTGGCCTGCTTATTTATCTTGTCTCTTAATTCATGTTTATGTTTTTATTTCCGATTTTCTCCGATGTTGTATCACTAGGGTGCCCGGTAAGACACCACGCCCGGTTCGGTCGTGACAAAAGTGGTATCGTGAGCGCTTAGTCCTCGGAAAGTGTCTACAGACCGTGTCTAGTAGTCTTGATTATCGGTGTTGTGCACCACATCTATAATCGTGAGGCTATAGGACATTTAGGATTGGTTTCATTCTTCTCATTCTAAGATTGTGCCTTAGAGTCAGGTGATAAGATCGGACCCTCCGACATACTTCGCTTTTACCGATTATGCCTCCGCGTAGCAAACCCAGCCCGATGGGCAAGGCAATCGAGGAGTCTGTTAGTGAGATACTGAGGAGTACGAGGGTGCAGCCCTGGTCGCACCGAGATGCTTCCGACGGTGAGTTTCGCGACGCCGCCAAAGACCGCAGAGTTTAGAGTCGCAGATGGCTGCCGAGACTACTGATACGAGCCTCGGTCCCACACCGGAGCAGATGAGATGGGGTACAAGGAGATAGCCCACCATCGCCGTGGTCGTGGCGAGATATGAGGATAGGCCGATGCAGCAGTTCACCCAGAGCACCCGTAGTTCACCCCGAGCAAGGGCTGAGGCTACGTGACTTTCTCGAGTCAGAGCCCGCCGTTGTTCTATGGATCGAGAGTTGAGGATGACCTCGTGAGTTTATCCGACAGCTACAATGATCATGAGAGTGATCGAGTCTCGTGAGGCGTAGTCGGTGGTATTGGTTCGCATCACCGCGTGATCTCGCAGCTGATCGGTTTGATTCGTGGGAGTTGTCCCGGAAGAGCATGCACTCCCACCGTATGGGACGAAGTTCTCAAGGGCTTTTCTTGCACATTTCTTGCCCCCACAGCGGATGAGGGGCTCGGGCCGACAGATTTTTGACGCTGAGGCGGGGCGGGTGGACGGTTAGAGAGTACAATGTGGAGTTCGACTCATTAGCTCGGTATGTTCCCACCGTGGTAGCCGATATGGAGGATGAGTACACCGCCACGCCACCGGCCGGATGATTACTTGGCGAGGCTTGTACGGAGTAGCTCTTCACCGGCATGGACATTGCCCGCACGCAAGCTCATTCACTATGATGCGAGGCACGAGAGGTCGACGGAATGACCGAGATCGCAGAAGAGGCCGCAACAGCAGGTCCTTTGGTAACTTTCGAGGCGGACCGCCAACAGCTAGCCTAGTTATGTACCTCCACCAAGATGCAGTGGTCCCCACGCCGCCGACGCTCAGTGGTATTCGAGCCGGTCGAGCTCCGTGGCTTCGTTCACGATATATACGGGTTCTAGCCACGGTTCGTTTTTCTCGTGCACGATATGGCAGACGTCATCCCGGGGAATGTCGTCTTTTTACTGGTGCTTGTTTTTCCTGCGTCCGTCAGGGCCATATGACGAGAAACTGTCCTAGTAGGAAGGATGCAAACAGAATGACTCACCACCGGATCGATGGCGTGTTCATCGCTTTCATATGCATACTGCAGGCGTGCCTTTGATTAGAGTGGAGCGAGATTCAGGTATATCCTTAACCCTTTAGAGATTTGTATGCATGATATGATGACCTTATTAGTGTGTGCTACGTTCGGATAGCGTTATGTTGGTTATGAGTTAGAAAGCTTGGCTAGTTGAAAGGATATGTATGGGGGCATGGAAAGTGTGAACTTTAGAATATTTCATGTTGAGACCTTAGATGTAAGGTCATCTTGAATAAAAGATTTTACGGTTAGTCTTTGTTGAAATACCTGGTTTACGTATAAATGTGTTCAGGATAATTCCTCGTAGTGTAAAATGGAAGTGGTAGCTTTCATGACTTGTATAGGTAAGATTGTTCGGACGGGAAACAAGAGCGTGATGCGTTAAGTGGGTCGGTTGGGGCCATGTTGCGGGCCAACCCGCACTGCTTCGGTGGGTCACTCGGGTGGTCCCGCCAGTGGTAGGTCACGAGGTGCTAGGCCCAAGTTTAGTTGACCATCGTATGAGTTTGTGGGTGTGTTCGACCGAGCGGTCGTGAAGGCCGGAATGGCCTTAAGGAAGATCGAGGCTAGTAAGATAACCAAGTTGGAGGTGGTGACTCCAAGGTTTGGAGAACTGAAGCGATGACTGAAGTGTGGTACGTATACTAGAAGAGTTCAAGTGTTCGAGAAGAGTACGACGAGTAAGGGTAGAGGCGGCGGTATGCGAGCATAGATGATCATTTCTTGTAAAGGGAGAAGGTGCGAAGGATGTATATTTTAGACCTCAGGGATCGCATGCAGTCCGGTACCATTTGTTGGGTCGCCGGAGTGACACTAGAACCTCGCGGCAAAGTGACAAAAGTTTGTGATAAACAGAGGTGATTCCTTGTTGGCTTGGATTTGGGTTTTCGCGCGCATGTTATTTTTGTGGCCAGGTGTGGCATGTTTGGTTTCGTAAGTATAGTAGTGAAGGCTAGACCGGCACGTGTTTGTTTTGAGACTGAGAAGGAATATTCGGGACGAATGTTTCTAAGGGGGGAAAAATGTTATACCCCGTATTTCCAGAGTATGTACGTGAGGGCGTACGTATAATAATTTGAGCCTTAAGTTAGGCAAGTTTCGAAATTTGTACACAACACCCGATAGGAGTCGTTTTTCGACGAAACGTTTCCACAACTTTCGTAGGGAAAATTCCGGCTATGGCATTTTTAATTTTTGCGGATTTTTCCGAGAGACGAAACATTTTGGACCAACGGGAGGGTGACATGTGTCACCCTCACATTGGAAGGACTTGGACGGCAAAGTGAGGGCTTTGGCACGTTTTTTGTGTTGAAATTTTAGTCAAGGGTTAGGTAGGATATTTTGTGTAGATGGATAAGGTAGCACATGGCTTAATCTTGGCCTTACACTTGCCTTGCACTTGGCTTCATCTTGGCCCTTGGTTGGCCTTTGCTTGACCTATAAATACCCCTCTAAGTTGATGAACTTCTTCATCCAAAATTTCTAAGTGTTAAAAATCCCTCCTCTCCTCAACCTTGTTCTCGCCCAAACACCACCCTCCCCTTTGATAGCCCTCGCCGAGAGCCTCCTCCTCATGTGGTGTTTAGCCTGGTACCCCTAGCCTAGTTGTCTCGTATAAATACCCCCCTTTTTGTGGTATTGAAATACTCTCCAAGTATTGTTATAATGCCCAAATACCTTGGCCCAAATACCTTGTAGTATTCCCAAGGTTACACTTATACAAAAGCCCAGAAAATACTATTTATACTTCCCTCAGTCACAAAAACGAAACCTAAGTAAATCTTCACCCGTAGTTGAAGTTATAAGTAGAAGTTGGTTAGAACTTCTAAGGGTTGGTCGAGGCCTGAGCGCACTGAGTAGAGCTAAACCTTGCTCAGATCGACATTTAAACTCTGGATAATTTTGGGCTTATCGAGGTAAACATTCTTGACCTTCTGTCGTAATTGGAAATTACATGTTGTAGGAGTATATAGTTAAGTATTCTATATATAGAACTGAACATAGTTGTGCGGCAATGTCTTTTGACTTAAGCCTGAATAATACTTACGGCAATGTCTTGCGACTTAAGCCTGAATTTTAAGAAGTGAATCGAATCAGAATTACATAGGATCAGACATGAGACTTGTGTAGTATTATCGTGAGTAGAATTGTACACGTCCGGTTAGGCGTGCAAAACCTCCCTCGTTGGCTTGGTAGCCACTCGTTAGAGAGGAGATTTACGATGTCATGGGGAGGTGCCGAATTTTCTGTAAGATATTCTACTTTGAGATCTAGGATGTTAATAGGCGCCAGTGGCCTCTATAGGTTGAAGTACTACGTATGGCGTGATCTACTTAGCCAAGGAGAGTAGCGACAATTTGAGGTACTGGAGCATTTTGCTATTAGTCGATAATCGTCGCGAGGTATGTGAACCTCTTCCTATCTGTTCTAGCATGATATGTGTATAACTATGTAGTACGGTAGACGCATACGTGTTTAATGTATTTGATTGGTTTGAAACATAAAGTGTTATAACGGCTTTATGGGAAGTTGGTTATAACAGCTTTATGTAGGTAAGAAAATGTTTTGTGGTTTCAAAGGGTAACTGATTTGACTTATAACGGATTTGATGTGTAGTATTAAAGAACTTGAAGTGTTTCAAAAAGACCTTTTTGAAAGAAGAGTAATACTTGGCTTTGAAAACATAAGAGTTGTACTAGCTTTATGAGAAGTTAGGTATAACGTCTTAAAAGTGATAAAAAGAATGGTTTACTGATTTTTAGAAGATAAGAGACTTGACTTAATGGTATTAATATGAATTTTGTTAAAAAGTGTGAAACCTCATTCGTGAGTAATGAGTACTTGGTTTAAAAAGGAATAATGTTTTACTGATTTCGGAAATCAGAATAAGTATCGACAAACCACTGCAGCGTTAATAAAGGAAAATGTATTGAATAATGAAGTATGGTATTAAAACCAGTAGAAACCTCCATCTGCATAGAAGCTAAGATGAGACAAAATGATATTACATTTCCTAGATCATGACTGCTTAATAAGATTGTTTATAAACAAGAATAACCTACTCACATATAAGACATATGTTTCTCAAAACGTTTAAAGGAGAATTATGTTTTAAAGGATTAAAACTATGAACTACGAAACCTTTTCTAAAATGAGAAACTTGAGCATTTGAAATTAGGCAAACTTGAACGTTTGGAAAATAAGGTTGTTACTTGATTTTACAAAGGAAAGCATTTTGGTTTACTTAACAATGTTAGTCACTCTATTTTTTTATACTATGGGTATCGGGTGACCTTTGTAAAAGAAATGGATCTTTAAAAGGAAATTAACGTACGTAGTACTTTAGGGTTAAAACCCAGACTTTGGCATAAAATGAAAGTACTTTGAGTTGTGTATAACTTGCCTATGCTTGTTGTTGTGAAGCTTGCATATGCTTGTTGTTAAGCTTGCCTATGCTTGTTGTTGTGAAGCTTGCCTATGCTTGTTGTTGTGAAACTTGCCTATGCTTGTTGTGATAGCCTTTGTTGTATTTCTGTACCCCCGCGTCTCTCGATGGAGGGCCGGTTGATTTGTTATGAACGATTATACACCGAATCCCACGATGGGCAGGTGGTCACGATTTCATCCGATTATACACCGAGTCCCACGACGGGCAGGTGGTCACGATTTCATCCGATTATACACCGAGTCCCACGAGATGGGCAGTGGTCACGTATTCCATCCGATTTACACCGAGTCCCACGAGATGGGCGTGGTCACGTATTTCATCCGATTATACACCGAGTCCCACGAGATGGGCAGGTCACGATTTCATCCGATTATACACCGAGTCCCACGAGATGGGCGTGGTCACGTATTCCATCCGATTTTACACCGAGTCCCACGAGATGGGCGGTGGTCACGATTTCATCCGATTATACACCGAGTCCCACGACGGGCGGTGGTCACGATTTCATCCGATTATACACCGAGTCCCACGAGATGGGCAGGTGGTCACGTATTCCATCCGATTTACACCGAGTCCCACGAGATGGGCGGTGGTCACGATTTCATCCGATTTTACATCGAGTCCCGAGACGGGCGTGGACACGATTTCATCCGTTATCATACATGTCTCCCGCTTTATATAGACTATTATGATTTCATTTACGCCTTTACGATTCACATACTTGGTACTGTTATCGACTCCTTCGGGGCCGCGTCATGCCGCAGTGGAAGTACATCGATCAGGATCCTCGCCATGGATCACAAATTCAGCGGTCGAAGCCCCATTTCTTGAGGCTTATCTTTTGCATGTTACTCAGTCCAGTAGATTCTTATACATTCGTGGGTATGGCGGGCCCCGTCCGTCATAGCGATTGTAAAAAATCTTAGAGGTGCAGAGTAATCAGGCAAGTGTGGTTTGTAAAAGGATAATCGTTTCGTATTTATGTATATATGATGAAGGCAACTGTTTTGGTTGGCCTGTTTATTTATCTTGTCTCTTAATTCATGTTTATGTTTTTTATTTCCGCTGATTTTCTCTGATGTTGTATCACTAGGGTGCCCGGGGTAAGGCACCAGTCACGAGCCCGGGTTCGGGTCGTGACAAATATGACGGGACAAGGCCCCACCATACCCCTGAATATGCATAAGTCTATGACAAAAGATATGTACCAAAATGACTAGGCTCCGGAACAATAGAGCTCTCCAAATAGCTGAGAAGGAATCCTAGACTAGAGGATCACCAAACCGAGTGTCTATACCTGCTGGCATGAATGCAGCCCCCCGAAGGAAGGGGTTAAGTACGAAAAATGTACTGAGTATATAAAACATGAAGTACGATAAAAAAGATCACAACTGGCTAAAAGATGACAGGAGACAAGTATAATAAAAAATACCAATGCACATGTGCCTTATGAAATGAGAGTCATACATGTCCATATCATATACCGTACCCAGCCCATTATGGGACTCGGTGAATGAAGTCATATACATATACATATCGTATCCGGCCCTCTAGTGAGGGTCTCGGTGAAATGATCATATATACCGCACCCGACGCATTCGGGGACTTGGTGAATGATGTCATAATCATATATATATCGTATCCGACCCTCTAGTGATGGTCTCGGTGAACAATGCAATATATTGCGCACGAACATACCTGGCCCGGGACTCGGTGAAATGATATAATCACATTTTGCTGGAATAGAGTATCATGAGCAACCATATACAAATTAAATCATCATCTGAGACTCAATGTAGTAGTTAGAATGAACTATCACTGGAGAATCAAAGGCAACTATCATATCAAGTATCACTAGGAATTAGGATTCATTGAAATTATGTACGTCCGTCGTATGCTCATTTATGTAACTCATGCCAAAAAGAAAGAAGGAATAGTTTCACATACCGCTTGTCGTCTGTATCAACTCAATAATTAAAATTCGTCTCGATTAGCACTTTAACCTATAACAATATTAACATGCCCATCAACTCAATGATTACTAGTATACGCTATATTATCGAATGATGACTCTCTTTTTATAAAAGAAATTGGGCAGCACTTCCCCTGCTTATACACACATCCGCAATTCACACACAATGGCCAACAATAATCGATAACATGACATAACTCAAGGATGACAAAATCAGTCCCATATACCCTATATATGTCATTGTTATACATTCTTTCTCTTTACATCCATGGAATACAACAACCAAGGTGATTACTACACCTATTTCTCTTATTAATCCAGCCCTTTTATCCATATTAAAACAGTCATTAACAATAGTCCATACTCCCGCAACAACAAGAATGCAATGTAAAACTTTTCTTACCTTTATTCTTTTAGGACATATGTTAGCAACTACCACAATGTACATGCATATTCATAACTTAAATTCCAGCATTCTAACTCAACAAGAACAGCCCCTAAATACAATACAACAATGCCCACGATTTCATGAATGTCACAGCCCACAAGACGTAATACCATAACTCTTCTCATAATTCCTTAAAATCTAATTCATATTTCAACACTTTCGTATAAACAACTATAACTTTAAATATCAAGATTTGCTTCAATTTTAACATGCAATCAATGATAACGATAACCAAAACAACAATCAAACCCAATGTAATTAAAACAGCCCCAAATCGGCTCAACTACAACACCAATACAATCACATGCATTTTCTTACTTCCAATTTCTCTTAACATGAGTTCATCTCTTAACTACAACATCATTTAACTAAAATTACTCTACTAGAAGAAGAAATCTTATCTTAACTTAGCCAAAACAGTCCCTGCTTGCATCGGCACTCACTGCTCCAATTTGCACCATTTCTTCAACTTACAATGACATGCATGCATTCTTTACAAGTTTAAACCCATCTTACTTACACGTTTTTCTTCCAAATAGCTCATCTCCAAAACTAAAGTTTCTGGAGCTATGTTTCGGTCCAGTCAATTACTGTGACATCCACTATTTAGAGTTTACCATGGCTTAGAACTTAGTAGAAGAACTTAATCTAGGAAGGGTAGTTAATTTAGTCTTCACTTTGTTATGGAAATGGAGAAAAATTTGTTGGAGCCGAATGTGGGGGATGAGTGAGGGATAATTTCGAATTAGAGGTAAAGAAATGTGAGATACATAGGTATAAGTGAGTTGAAAAGGGATATGAGCCTATGTATGTTGGTACTCTCGCCACTTGTTCCACACGTGGGGGAGGATGGCATAAGTCTCCACAATTTGTCCACTAGTTCCCACTTATTATTCTCCTCTCCACTAAAATTAATCCCACTTCATTTAAATTCTGAAAATTTTGATATCCTCATGTTCTCGACGTCAAACATTTTTATAATACGACACTAATCCATAACGCCGTTGGGAAAATTCAACTATTAGTATTAATTCCCATCGTCACATTTGTTGTATCCAAAATTATTCCGGGAATACATCCTTGGTATACGAATTTCCAATACTCGAATCTTATTTTCTTAATTACATTCTCAATTTATAGCCCTAAAATTACAAGGTGTAACATCCTTCCCCCCTTAGAAATATTTGTCCTCGAATTTTCATAATAGGTCTTATGCTATAAAAGTTTCGATAGAGTCTCCTCTATAACTATACCTACCAACCTATATTCAGTAATCCCAAAGATGCCTCATAGTGCCACAATATATCACATATATTATTCACCAATCAATATAGTCAAGTAAGGAATTGAATTACCTGCAGGCATAAGGAACAAGTGAGGATACTTCTTCTTCATTTCGTTTTCTGCTTCCCAAGTCACCTCTTCCCTATTATTGTTTCACCATAAAACTTTGATGGAAGACACATCCTTAGTATGTAACCTTCTGACCTGGCGATCAAGTATTGCTATGGGGCTCTTCTCATAAGACAACTCCTTTGTTACCTGGACATCATCTACTGGGAATACTCTAGAAGGGTCACCAATACATTTACGTAGCATCGATACATGAATGACTGGATGTACCACTACCAAATCAGATGGTAGCTCCAACTCATAGGCAACCTTGCCTACCCTACGAATAATTTGATAAGGCCCAATGTATCCCGGGCTAAGCTTCCCCTTCTTACCGAATCTCATCACACGCTTTATGGGTGACACCTTCAGGAATACCCAATCACCAATCTGAAACTCTAAGTGTCGACGTCGATTATCTGCATATGACTTCTGCCGACACTGGGCTGCCAATAATCTCTCATGAATAAGCTTTACCTTATCAATAGCCTGCTGAATCATATCTGGACCGATTAGCTAAGTCTCATATAAGGCCTCGTATGGTCCCATCTGGATACTAGAATGGTAGCAATTATTATAATCAAACTCAATAAGTGGTAAATGATCATCCCAGCTACCTCTGAAGTTAATAATACAGACTCGCAATATATCTTCTAGCGTCTGAATAGTACGCTCAACATTCCCATCCGTCTGAGGATAAAATGACGTGCTAAGACTCACATGTGTCCCCAATCTATTCTGGAACGATCTCCAAAAGTTAGTTATAAATTGAGCTCCTCTGTCCGATATAGTAGATGTGGGAACCCCATGAAGTCTTATTATCTCCCTAATGTATAATATCGCATAGTCTTTAGCTGAATAAGTATTTCCTGACTGGAAGAAAATGGGCTGATTTTGTCAGCCTATCCACAATAACCCATATGGAGTCATACTTCATTGAGCGAGGTAAGCTCAGAATGAAGTCCATATTAATCACTTCCCATTTCCAAGTTGGGATCTCTATCTCCTGCAGTAATCCACTCGGCTTCTGATGCTCGACCTTAACCTGTTGAAAATTCGGGCACTGAGCTACAAACTCCGTTATGTCCCTTTTCATGCCATCCCACCAATACAAGCATCTGAGGTCATGATTGTTACACCCCGAAATTTCAGGACATGTATATAAGAACATACGTAAGAAATCAGGACGCTAAAATTTGAGACTTGTAGAATTTATCGAAATTATGGAAATGTCGGGAAATGAAATATTGTGACGAATGGGAGGGTGACACGTGTCACCCCCCCCCCTTGGATGGTCTTGGACGAAATAGACCAAGGGCAAAAAGGTCAATTGACCAAAGCTTAGATGAACAAGTCTTGACTAAGCTAGAGCTTGAGATAATTGACTAAGTCAATGAGCCACTTGACTATATTTTTAAAAGAAATTCATCCAAGCCACACAAATGTTTTAATCTAAACCCTCCATTGCATTATATAATCATCCTAAGTAGCAAGACTTGTCTCCACACTTAGAAAAAAATTCAAGAAACTTGTGTGTCTCTTTTATAGCTCTCGGCTAAGCTCCATTTGAAGAAGAAATTTTTTTCGTTTGTGGTTCAATAATCCCAATACTTTAAACCAAGGTTCCTAGGGGTATTGTAAGGATATCTCAATAGAAAGATCCCGGAAAAACTACGTTTTTACGTTAGTCGCAAGGTGAAAACCTAAGGTGTTCTTTAACTTTGAAGATGGAAATAGAAGAGGGGTTCTTCACAAGCTTCTAAGGGTTGAAAATAACGGATTGGAACGTCAAGAAGAGGAGTTGAAGTTGCTAAGGATCGACTTTAGGTTTTGGATTATTTTGCGCTTAAAGAGGTAATAATCTCTGTCTTGCTATTGTAATTCAAGATTTCATGTTGTAGTAGTTAGAAATGATCATGTGAAATATATAATAAAGATTGATAAGTGTTATGGATATTGGAACTACTAATCCGAAAGTTGCATGATTAGCCTTAAGATTATAATTCAATTTAGTTGTTAGTTTTAGTCGTCACATGTTATATAAAGAAGGGACTATAGTTGTTAAAGTTGTTTGCGACTATATAACATGTTAGAACTAAAATATGGATTGAAAGGAATTGGAAAGGATTATATGTGGTTGTACCTTGTAGCCGAGAATGATAACTTAATATTGGATTGTTTTGTATAAATTGTGGGGCATAATTTAACACGTCTTGTAAGGAGTGTAATCCCCTTTGGATAGCTGAATTGTTGGGCCTTAAATGTGGCATGTTTGGTTGTTAAATTCGGGCCTTGAAAAAGGTGGAAAAGTACGTAGAAACAAAGAAAGTGCTGCCCAAATTTATGTAGAATAAGAGACTTAGCACTTAGTATTATTCCACGTTAATAAGCTAGGAGTTGATATGCATGTTATGGTTATTATAGGTTGAAGTACTACGTATAGCGTATTCTACTTGAAGTATGAAATAGCTATCAAGGTTGAAGTACTTTGGAGCATTTTGCTACTTGTCGATAATCGTCGCGAGGTATGTGAACATCTTCCTTCTTTTGGCATGTTCTATGTGTGAAATATAAATGTGGTGTTATTTCATGATTCCTTCTACTCTTAGAAGTTAAGAGGTACGTATGTTGATTTACTGTAGGTAAAAGGTATGTCTAAGTTATCCTAAGTTCTTACCAAGTCTTATGGGGGATGTTGGTAAGAGTCGTTAGGAAGTAATTGGAGTCGAGTTGACTTTGCTAATTTACTGCACTAATGAGAATAGGTATCGAACAAGCCATTGCAGCGTTAATAAAAGAAAATGTATCGACAATCAATTATATTAAAATAAGTAGAATTCTCCATCTGCATAGAAACTAAGATAAGACAAAATTGTATTACATTTTCTAGATCATGGCTGCTTTAATAAGATCGTTATAAACGAGTATAACATATTCAAAACTCATAAAAGTACATGTTACTTAAATTAAAAGAGTTTATGTTATGAAGTTTTAAGACTATGAACCTTTATTTCTAAAAAGGTTATGAGACTTTATTTTTCAAGTTACGGGACTTGATTCTTAAAGGAAGGAAAGACTTGATTTAAAAAGTTTAGTTGCCATGAATTATTTCAAAAGTTAAGCGGCTTGATTTCAAAAGCGAATGTAACTTGAGTTTTCAAAAGAAGAAGTTTATGGATTTAAAAAGAGAAGGAGTTTTATGATTCTTTTTAAGTATGTATGTACGTAGTACTTTTGGGTTTAATTTTCCCTAATGTAAAAAGAAATAAAAGTGTCTTAAGTTCTCTAAAGTGAAAGGTTGTTATAATAGCTTTATGGGAAGTTTTTATAACGACTTAAGAAGAAGTGAAAAGATGATTTAAAATGTTATGTAAAGAGGACTTTATCGCGTCCTAGGAATGGGCCGGGCAGTATACCTTTATGGGGCAGACTTATATGACTTTATCGCGTCTCAGGAATGGGTCGGGCAGTATACCTTTATGGGCAGACTTATATGACTTTATTGCGTCCCAGGAATGGGTCGGGCAGTATACCTTTATGGGCAGACTTATATGACTTTATCGCATCCCGCAAATGGGCCGAGTTACATTATCACGTATGGATAATCAAAGTGAACTCCAAAATGAGGCATCCCTCCATAAAGGGCCGGATTATGTTATTCAAGATACGTAAGTTATATGTTTATGAACTTGATGATTTTTCCTAAGTATGTACGTAAGAATTTGACTATAACTCTTATTGAGAAATGGGAAAAGATAATAAAGTGTGATTAAGTTCATGAGTTGTAATGACACGGTAGGATCTGGTATTTACTTTTTTATACTTGCCCCTGTCATTCTTTTGTACAGTTATGATTTGTTTACTGTACCTTATTTTCGTTCCATATTCGGTACCTGTTGTACTGACCCCCTTCGGGGGGCTGCGTTCATGCCCGCAGGTATTAGGTACATAGGTTGGTGATCCTTGCTCTTAGGATCTCTGTTCAGTTTTTGGGAAAAGGCTTCATTTACTCCGGAGGCTTATCTTTTGGTACGGTTTCCCTGAGGTTGTAGATTCAGGTATATTCAGGGGTATGGCGGGCCCCTGTCCCATCACAGTTGTTATGTTAAAACTCTTAGAGGTCTGTAGTCATATCTTGTGGGTCAGCTTGTAAAAGAAAGGAGGCAACTGCTTTCGATTATGTATTTATATATCCGGTGAGGTAGCCTTATCGGCTAACTTGTTGGTTATTCCTTATTGATTTTTTTATTTATTAAGAGTTTTATGTATGTTCCGCTGATTTTCTCTGATCTATACCTGTAAGGGTGCCCAGGTAGGGCACCAGTCGTGGCCCGGGGTGGGGTTGTGACAAAAGTGGTATCAGAGCAGTTAGTCCTCGGAAAGTGTCTACAGACCGTGTCTAGTAGAGTCTTGGTTATCGGTGTGTTGTGTACCACATCTATAACCAGGAGGCTGCAGGACATTTAGGATTGGTTTCCATTCTTCTCTCTCTAAGATCGTGCAGTAGAGCTATTTTACTAGGTTGAATCCTCTCTGACCTATTCTTATGTATCAGTTATGCCTCATCGGAAGACGACCAGGGCCCAGAAGGTCAAAGAACAGAGTCGCTAGTGGTACACGAGGGTTACGACTGTGCCCGGACTATGCACGAGGTTGTGGGCGATCGGTATCACGACCGACCGGTGTTATACCGTATTTCGTGGTATATGCGTGAGGACGACGTAGAAATTTGAGCCTTAAAAGTTAGGCAAGGTTCGAAATTGTACACAACTACGGGAGGAGTCATTTTTCGACTAAACGTTTCCACACTTCGTAGGAAAATTCGGCTATGTCATTTATATTTTTATGGATTTTTCCGAGAGATGAAATATTTTGGACCAACGGGAGGGTGACATGTGTCACCTCACATTAACACAAGTGGGGCGGCAATGGACGAAAAAGGGCGAGGAGTTGGTAGGATATTTGTGCAAGTTGTTGTGGTAGATGGATAAGTGCACTTGGCTTAAATCTAGCCCTACACTTGCCTTACACTGATGAATCTTGGCCATTGGTTGGCCTTTACTTGACCTATAAATACCCTCTAAGTTGAAGACTTTCTTCATCCAAAACTTGAGCAATCTTTCTAAGTCTCTAAATGCCCTCCTCTTGAGTGTTCTCGTCCAAAGAGTCTTCCCCCCTTGAGTGATCTTTGGCCGAGAGCCTCCTCCCCTTTGTGGTGCTCAGCCAGTGGTACCCCTAGCCTAGTTGTTTTCGTATAATACCCCTTGTTGTGGTATAGAAATACTCTTCTAGTATTGTTATAATGCCCAAATACCTTGGCCCAAATACCTTGTAGTATTCCCAAGGTTACACTTATACAAAGCCCAGAAAATACTATTATACTTTCCTTTAGCCACTAAACGAAACCCTAAGGAAATCTTCATTGTTGGTTGAAGTGTTAAGTAGAAGTTGCGTAGAACTTCTAAGGGTTGTTTGGAGCAGATTGGAGCACTCGGAGTAGGAGCTTAACGTTGCTAAGGAGCGACATTAAACTCGGATAATTTTGGGGCTTATCGAGGTAAATACTACTGTCCTTCTAGTGTAATTGGAAATTACATACTATAGTAGTATAGAAATGAATATAAGATTCATAAGAAGAGAATTGAATCGTAATAGAAGGATATTACGTAAAAGACTTGAATGAAATCACTTGAAGAATATAAGTAAAAGTTAAATCGTATTTACATAGATCGTATATACTGAGATCGATAACCTTTATTGGTTGAATGTTACGCAAGAGTACGGGCTACTTAGAAGGTGGACCAGAAGCGGGTTATAGCCGTGAGCGTTTTGCTTATAGTCGATAATCATCGCGAGGTATGTGATTCTTCTTATACTCTTGAGCATGAAGTATTTTAAAAGTATATATATATAGTACGGTGACGACGTGGCAATGTCTTTTGACTTAAGCTGAATAATATATATATGTAGTACGGTAGACGACGTGCTAATCGAATATAATTATGCAATGTCTTTTGACTTAAGCTGAATAATAAGAACCTTGAAATATTTTAAAGGAACATATATATAGTACGGTAGACGTACGTGTGTTAACTGAATGTAGTATTATGGCAATGTCTTTTGACTTAAGCCTGAATAATAAAGAATCTTGAAGTATTTCAACAGAATTAAGAAACCTTTTTGAAAGAAGAGTAATGCTTGGTTTTGAAAACATAAGAGTTATACTAGCTTTATGGAAAGTTAGGTATAACGTCTTAAGAGAGATAAAGAGAATGGTTTACTGATTGTTAGAAGTTAAGAGACTTGATCTTATAAGATAAGAGACTTAACTTAAATGAATTAATATGAGTTTTGTGTGAAACCTCATTCGTGAGTAATGAGTACTTGGTTTTTAAAATGGAATAATGTTTTACTGATTTCAGAAATCAGAATGAGTATCGACAAACCACTGCAGCGTTAATAAAGGAAAATGTAATGAATAATGATGTATTATTAAAACCAGTAGAAACCTCCATCTGCATAGAAGCTAAGATGAGACAAAATGATATTACATTTCCTAGATCATGACTGCTTTAATAAAGATGGTTATAAAATAAACTACTCACACATATGGCATATGTTATTCAATTGTTTTAAAAGAGATTAAGACATTGAACTATGAAACTTTTCTAAAAAGAGACTTGAGTAATTGGAATTAGGCAAACTGGAACTGTTACACCCCGTATTTTCAGGACATGCTTTAAGAACGTACGTAAGAACTCGCAAGTGTTAAGATTTGAGACTTGTAAAATTTTTTTATCGGAATTGTGAAATTGTCGGAAAACGTAATATTGTGACGAATGGGAGGGCGACACTTGTCACCCCCCCTTATTGATGCCTTGGACGAAATAGGCATGACCAAAATGGTCATTGACCATAGTCTTAAGATGACAAAGTCTTCCTATTAATGAGCTTGAGTTTCTTGACCAAAGTCAAAGGTCCCAAGTCTTGATATTTTATAAGACTTCATCTAAACCACCCATTTGGTTACATCTTAACCCTCCATGCCCCTTTATTACACTACTAGTAGCAAGAGTATGTCATTACACTTAGAAAAATTTCCACAAAATTGAAGAACTCAAGGAAGAGCTCTCGGCTACCCTCCACTTTCAAAGGAAATTTTTTTGTTTCTTGTCCATTAAGCCCCACACTTTAAACCAAGGTTCATGAGGGTATTGTAAGTGTATCTCAATAGAAAAACCCCGGAAAAAGAGAGTTTTCGTATTAGTCGCAAAGCGAAAACCTAGTGGCTTTCTAGGTTTTGGATTGGAGGTTTGAAGGAAAGTTGTTGGTGTGGTTCTAAGGGTCTCAAGGAGCGGATTGAGGTGTCTTGACGAGGCTCTAGGTTGCTAAGGAGCAACTTCGGTTTTGAAGATTGGATTACAATTCGTTGAGGTATAATCTTGTTCTTTGAAAGTGTTACAAGATGTTTTATAGTGTTGTGGGTAGCTTTACATGTTGCTAGCATGAAGTTGTTAAGTTGAAGTTAATAAGTATTATGGATTACTTGTAGCTTAAGTTCGAAATGAAAAGTAAGTCATGTTAAGTTGGAATACAATTTGATCGTTACTAGAATCGTCGCATGTAATTGACTTGAAGATTCTAGTAGTTATATTTGGTTGCGACTAGATATCATGTTATGCTACCAAGTTGGATTGAAATGGAAATTGAATAAGAATTGGTATTGTTGAACTCAAGGTGGCCGAATTTGTACTTGTGGTTTGTAATAGTTTGTTAATTAATTGTATTGAACTACCTTCTATTGTGGTGAGCCAATTGGGGTGTATAGTTAATTATTTGTATTGACCGCCTTCTATATTGTTGTGAGCCAATTGGGGCTGTTTGGCTATTGTATTTCGCCTTGAAAAAGGTGGCAAAGTAAGTAAAAACAAAGGAGGTGTTGTCCGATTTTCTATAGAATTTGGCGACTTAGCACTTAGAATATTCTACGTTTGAAGTAAGAGGTTAATGGACGTATTGTGACCATGATAGGTTGAAGAACTAAGTATAGCGTATCCTACTTGAAGAATGGAATAACTCAAGGTTGAAGTACTTTGGAGCATTTTACTACTTGTCGACAAGCGTCGCGAGGTATGTGAACCTCTTCCTTCTTTGGCATGATCCTACGTATGAAATCTCCATGTGATAGTATTTCAAGATTTCTTCTACTCTTAGAAGTTAAGAAGTATTTGCATTGTTGAATCTAAGTTAAGAGTATGTTTAAATTGTCCTAAGTCCTTACTAGGTCTTATGGGAGACGTTGGTAAGAATGGTTAGGAAGTTATGAGATTTGATTTAAAGGCTATGTGTCTTGATTTGTTTAAAGTAAGTAAGTGGATTTTATGTTCGAAAATGACTTGAATTTATATGTGAAAAGGGGATTGATTTTAAAAGTGGAAGTTATATGATTTTAAGAGAATAAGTTACTTGGTTTTGGAAGTGTATGGAACTTTATATTTTTTTATAAGTATAAGTAAATGGACTTTAAAGAATGTATGTTATGAAGTTTTAAGACTATGAACTTTGGTTGTCTTTGAAGGATTTTGAAACTTTATTTTTCAAGTTATGGGACTTGATTTCTAAAGTATTGATGACATGATTTTATAAGTATAAGCGACATGATTTTAAAGAGTGTATGCTACGAGTGTTAAGACCATAAGCCTTGATTATAAGTGGAAAGGACTAAATTTTAAAAGTATGGCTTAATTTATTTGAAAGTTAAGAAGATGGTTTCCAAAAGAGTATGTGACTTGAGCTTTAAAAATAAAGGAGGTTTTATGATTCTTTTAAGTATGTATGTACGTAGTATTTTTGGATCTAGTTTTCCTAATGTGGTAAGAATAAAAGTGTCTTAAGTTCTCAAAAATGAAAGGTTGTTATAATAGCTTTATGGGAAGTTGTTATGACGACTTAAGAAGAAGTGAAAAGATGGTTTAAAAATGTTATGTAAGGAAAATACACCGAGCCTACGAATAGGCGGACACGTTATGAAATACACGAGCCTACGAATTGGCGGATTACGTTATAAAATACACCGAGCCTACAAATAGGCCGGATTATGTTATGAGATACACCGAGCCTACAAATAGGCCGGATTACGTTATGAGATACACCGAGCCTACAAATAGGCCGGATTACGTTATGAGATACACCGAGCCTACACATAGGCGGACACGCCATATTACCCCGAGCCTACACATAGGCCGGGTTACGTCACAGTACACCGAGCTCCAAAGGAGGGCCGGATTATGCTACATGATTCCACAGTACACCGAGCTCCACAGGCGGGCCGGATTATGCTACATGATTCCACAGTACACCGAGACCCACAGGCGGGCCGGATTATGTCACATGATTCATCAGTACACCGTGTCCCGCAAATGGGCCGGATTATGTTATGTAAGATAAGTAAGTTATGTGGAAAAACTTGATTAACCTCTTAAGTATGTATGTAAGAATATGATGTTAAATCTTATGGAAAGAATGAATGGAACGATTAATATACGAGTGATTTCAGGAGTTAAAAATGGCATTCTTTTGTACAGTTATGATTTGATTCTTGCACGTTATTTCTGTTCCATATTCGGTACTGTTATCGACTTCTTCGGGGCCGTTCATGTCCGCAGTTTAGGTATTACGGTGTGGATCCGCGAGCTTAGGATCTGGTTCAGCATTTTTAGATGGCTCGATGTTAGGAGTTGTCATGGCTATGTATATTCAGGGGTATGGCGGGGCCCTGTCCCGCCACAGTTGTAATTCTTAGAGGTCTGTAGTCACATATGGTGGGTCTGTTTGTAAAGAAATGAGGCAACTGCTTCGTTTATGTATGTACGTCCAGGAAGGTAGCCCTATCGGCTGACCTGTTGTTTTACTTCCGTTGTTTTATTTATAAGTTTCATGTATGTTCCGCTGATTATCTCTGATGTTTACCTGTAAGGGTGCCCAGGTAGGGCACCAGTCGCGGTCCCGGGGTCGGGTAGTGACAGGAACTTTAGGAAAAAGAAAGGCATTGTTATGTCTTAAATTGGTTTAAAACATAAAGTGTTAAAACAACTTTATGGGAAGTTAGTTATAACGACTTTATGAAAACAAAAGAAGGGTTTTATCATTGGTTTTAATGTGATAACTTGGCTTTAATAAGAGAAGTGTTTTGGTTTGCTAAATGTGAGTCACTCTATTTTATACTACGGGTATTGGGTGACTTCTATAAAAGGAATGGATCTCTTTAAAAGGAATTTAACGTACGTAGTACTTTAGGGTTAAAACCCGGACTTTGATATAAAATGGAAGTACCTCAAGTTGTGTATAACTTGCCTATGCTTATTGTTGTGTAACTTGCCTATGCTTGTTGTGATAGCCTTTGTTGTAGAATTGTGTTTCTATACTACCGCGCCTCTCGTTGGAGGGCCGGTTGACTTGTTGAGAACTTACATGGACATGTCTACACCGATGCAGTCCGGGCCGTACGCGGCGGGTTGATTACCCGATATATTGTTATTGTGGTTACATGGACATGTCTACACCGATGCAGAATTCCGGGGGCATGTGGCCATGCGGCATTGCTATTATTATTGTTGCATCATGGACATGTCTACACCGTCTGCAGTCAAGGCATGTGGCGATGCGAACATGATTGATGTTGTGGGCGTGAGACCCATAGTTATATTTGAGTGGCGACTTTGGCGTGAGTCACGACTTACATGATCGCTTGTTTATCGTGAATCGTATTTTGGTTATCATACATGTCTCCCGCTTTATATAGTGTTATGATTTAAGCGCAGATTTTCGATTCACATACTTGGTACTGTTAGATCGACCTCCGGGGCCGTTCACGCCGCAGTAGAAGTACATCGGTGTCGATCCCCGCTTAGGATCACCCTTCAACAGACGGAAGCTCCGCCTTCTGAGGCTTATCTTTTAGTATGTGTTCCCGAGATGTAGGTTCTTGTACATTAAGGGGTATGTGGCCCCATCCGTCATAGTTATTGTAAATCTTAAGTGTCCAGTAAATGCTTTGTGGGAGCTTGTAAAAAGGATTAAACTGCTCAAGTTTTAGTTTTATATATATGCCGAGAGGCGATTTTCTCTCGATAAAATGTGTCTCATTTCTGATTGTTTCATGTTTTATTTTTATGTTCCATCGATTACTCGATGTATGACTACTTGGGTGCGGGTAAGGCACGATCACGCCCCGGAACGGGTCGTGACAGAAGTGGTATCAGAGCAGTTAATCCTCGGAAAGTGTCTACAGACCGTGTCTAGTAGAGTCTTGATTATCGGTGTGTTGTGCATCACATCTATAATCAGGAGGCTGCAGGACATTTAGGATTGATTTCCATTTCTTCTCATTCTGAGATCGTGCCTTAGAGCTGTGTGATAAGTTGGACCCCTCTGACGTATTCCTTTCCTTTACGATTATGCCCGCGCGTAAAACCCAGCCCATGGGCAAGGCAATCGAGGGAGCTATTAGTGGGATCTGAGGAGCACGAGGCGCAGCCCTGGCCAAGACTGAGACATGCTTCCGACGGTGAGTTTAGCGACGCCAAAGACCAAAGAGAGTTTAGAGCCGCAGCAGTGGCTGCTGAGACTACGGTACCTGAGCCTCCAGTCCCACGGTCTGGGGCAGAAGAGATGGGTTACAAGGAGATGGCGCCATCGCGGCGGTCGTGGCAGATATGAGGATAGGTGGACGCAGCAGCCCGATGGCGCCCGTGGTTCACCCTAGATCGGATAGTTTGAGGCTACAGGACTTTACGAGATGTAGCCCGCGAGTTCTACGGTCGAGGCACGAGGATGATCCGCAGGAGTTCATCCGATAATTCTGATCGCGAGAGTGATCAAGGCTTGAGACCGAGTCGGTGGTCTTAGGTTCGCATCGGCCGCGTGATACCGCAATGATCGTTTGATTCGTGAGCTGTCGGGAGAGAATGCACTTCCACCGCTTGGGACGAGTTTTGGGGCCTTCTGGCTCATTTCTTGCCTCCACAGATGAGAGGGCTCGCCGATAGATTTTTGATGTTGAGGCGTAACCGCGCATCTCGGGAGTACAATGTGGAGTTCGACTCATTGGCCCGGTCTGTTCCCGCATTAGTAGCTAATATGGAGGATCGAGTGCACCGATATATAACAGGGCTGGATGATTACCTAGCAGAGAGTTGTTCGGTGTAGCCCTTCACCGGCATGGACATTGCCCGCATGCGAGCTTATGCACTTGATGTGAGGAGCGGAGAAATTGGCGAATGACCGAGATCGCAGAAGAGGCCGCAATGCAGGTCCTTTGGTGACTTTCGAGGCGGACCGCCAAAGAAATTTAGTTTTGTACCTCCGCGGCAGAGTGGTCCTCCACAACCTTCGAGGCATCCAGAGTATTCGTGAGAGCAGGTCGAGCTCGAGGGTTCAAGTTTCCGAGGTAAGTGTTGGCAGTGCGATACCCCTACCTCGGTGTGGTCGATGTGGTAGACCGCATTTTGGGGAATGTCGTGGTGCCAAGGGAGCTTGTTATTTTTGCGGCCAGCAGGGCCATTTTGCGAGGAACTGTCCGACCAAGGGTAGCACGGATGTTACGACTCAGCCTTCAGGATCAGTGGCTGGTTCATCGCCTTCACTAGCTATGCGCCCTGCATGGCAGGACGGTGATTAGAAAAGCGGTAGAGACATATATATCCTTAACCCTCTAGAGACTTGTATGTATTGATACTATGATAATGTGTTAAGTGTTATGTTCGGATAGCTTGTGCTAAAATGTGATTTAGAAACCTGGTTAGTGTAAACGGGTAAGCCTGGGGGTGAGGAAATGATGAACCTTAGAATATTACAATTGAGACCTTAGATGTAAGGCCGTCTTGAGTGCAGGATTTTGCAAGTAATCCGTGTCGGAGAGCATTTATTCCTAGAATGTATTGTGTGATAAGTCCCTGGGTAGTGTGAAATGGAAGTGGTAGCTTTCATGACCTGTAGAGGTAAGATTGTTCCGGAGCATGGAACAAGAGCGTGATGCATTAAGTAGGTCGGGTTGGGGCCATGTTGAGGGCCAACCCGCGGCCTGTTTAGAGGTAGGGTCAGCTCTGGGTGGTCCCTCCATGTGGTAGGGTCACGAGGGTGCTAGGCCCAAGTTTAGATAACCATCGTATAAGTTCGTGGATGCGTTCGACCAGAATCGGTTCGTGAAGGCCGGGAATGGCCTTAAGGAAGATCGAGGCTAGTAAGATGACCAAGTTTGGAGGTAGTGACTCCAAAGTTTTGGAAACTGAAGTATGATACGTATACTAGAAGAGTTCAAGTGTTCGAGCAGAGTACGACGAGTAAGGGTAGAGGCGAGCATGTATTGCGAGCATAGATATGATCATTTCTTGTGAAGGGAGAAGGTGCGAATGATGTATATTTTAGACGTGTAAAATTCCGCCCCACAAATGACATCAAACTAATACAAACTACTAGGCCAATTCGGCAACTTGAGATACAATAACACCAATTCTAATCCAATTTCCTTTTCAATCCAAATTGTTAGCATAACATGATATCAAGTCGCAATCGATTATAACTACTACAATCTTCAAGTAAGTAACATGCGACGATTCTAAATAACTACCAAATTGTTATACCCCGTATTTCCAGAGTATGTACGTGAGTGTGTACGTATTATAATTTGAGCCTTAAAGTAGGCTAGTTTCGAAATTTGTACACAAGTGCCGAAAGGAGTCGTTTTTCGACGAAACGTTTCCACAGCTTTCGTAGGGGAATTTCCGGCTATGTCATTTTTAATTTTTGCGGATTTTTCCGAGAGACGAAACATTTTGGACCAACAAGAGGGCGACACTTGACACCCTCTCATTGGTGAGAGTGTTGGGCGGTTTGGACGATTTGGGTGAGTGGGAGTAGGTAGGATATTTTGTGTTGTTTGGTGTGGTAGATGGATAAGGTGTACTTGGGTGAATCTTGGCCTTACACTTGTGTAGCACTTGGCTTAATCTTGGCCATTGGTTGGCCATTGGTTGGCCTATAAATACCACCCTAAGTTGAAGACTTCTTCATCCAAAAATATTTCCTAAGTGTTTAAGCCTTCCTCCCTCTCTCTTGTGGTGTTCTCGCCCTAGTCTCCCTCCCCACTTGCCGAGAGCCCCTCCCTTGAAGGCCTTGTTGCCGAGAGTAACCCCTAGCCTAGTTGTCTCGTATAAATACCCCTTGTTGTGGTATAGAAATACTATCCTAGTATTGTTATATTGTCCAAATACCTTGGCCCAAATACCTTGTAGTATTCCCAAGGTTACACTTATACAAGCCCAGAAAATACCGTTATATTTTCCCTCAGTCACTAAAACGAAACCCTAAGGAAATCTTCACCCGTTGTTGAAGTTGTAAGTAGAAGTTGGTTAGAACTTCTAAGGGTAGTTTGGAGCGGGTTGGAGCGCACGGATTTGGAGCTAAACCTTGCTAAGGAGCGACTTTAAACTAGGATAATTTTGGGCTTACCGAGGTAAATATCTTGTCCCCCTATTGTAATTGGAAATTACATAGGTGTTGAATATATAGTTGTTGTATACTATATATAGAACTGAACTTAGTATTGTGGCAATGTCTTTTGACTTAAGCCTGAAGAATGAAGAATTGAACAGTAATCACATAGAAGGATAATAAAGAGAAGAATCGAATCGTAATTACCTAGGGCTGTATTACAGACTTATGTAGCATTCTTGTGTAGTAGAATTGCACGCGTCCGGTTAGGCGTGTTAACCCCACCGTTGGCTTGGTAGCCGACTCGATAAAGGAGATTTCTGCTGTGTGGGGAGCGCCGAATTTTACGTAGATTATGGAACGTTGAGATCTAGATGTTAATAAGCGCCGTGGCCTTATAGGTTGAAGTACTACGTGTGGAGTGATCCACTTGGCTTAGGAGTAGCCGGTTTGAGGTACTTGAGCGCTTTGCTATTAGTCGACAATCGTCGCGAGGTATGTGAACCTCTTCCTATCTCTTCTAGCATGATATGTGTGTAACTATGTAGTACTGCAGACGCGTACGTGTTTAATGTATTTGATTGGTTTGAAACATAAAGTGTTATAACGGCTTTATGGGAAGTTGGTTATAACAGCTTTATGTAGGTAAGAAAATACTTTGTGGTTTTAAAAGGTAACTGGTGTGAATTATAACTGGCTTGTTATAATAAAGAAACTTGATGTATTTCAAAAGATTTATAAATCGTTTTGAAGGGAGAGTAACACTTGGTTTTAAAGGTTTTAAAAAGAGTTATACTAGCTTTATGGGGAGTTAGGTATAATGTCTTAAGAGAGGTAAAGAAAATGGTTTACTGATGTTAGAAGTTAAGAGACTTGATCTTATAAGATAAGAGACTTAACTTATTTGTTTTAATGTGGATGTTTGTGTGAAACCTCATTCGTGAGTAATGAGTACTTGGTTTTATTTAAAGGGATAATGTTTTACTGATTTCGGAAATCAGAATGTGTATCGACAGACCACTGCAGCGTTAATAAAGGAAAATGTATTGAATAATGATGTATCGTATTAAAACCGAGAAACCTCCATCCGCATAGAAACTAAGATGAGACAAAATGATATTACATTTTCTAGATCATGGTCTTTGTAATAAGAATGTTGTAAACAAGAATAACCTACTCTCACGTACATATATTACTCAATTGTTCTAAAAGGAATTAAGTGATTAAGTTTATGAACTATGAAACCATTTGAAAATGAGAAGCTTGAGTAATTGAAACTAGGCAAACTGGAACTTAGGAAAAGAATGTTGTTACTTGATTTTGAAAAGGAATGTGGGTTGGTCATTCTAATACTACGGGTATCGGGTGACTTTTATAAAAGTAATGGATCTCTTTTAAAAGAATTTAACGTACGTAGTACTTTAGGGTTAAAACCCGGATTTTGTCATAAAATGAAAGTACTTTGAGTTGTGTATAACTTGCCTATGCTTGTTGTTGTGAAACTTGCCTACGCTTGTTGTTGTGAAACTTGCCTATGCTTGTTGTGATAGCCTTTGTTGTGCAAAGCGTTGTATTTGCGGTTACCGCGTCTCGATGGAGGTCGGTTGGTAGTTGAGAACTTACTTGGACGCGTCTTGCGGTGACGGAGAAATTCCGCACGTTCGTTGATAGTATTATTGTTGTTAATCGCTTTGGACATACCGACACGATCGTAGCGCACGCATGCTTCCATTTTGGTTGAGGTCTTGTGGTTAATCGCTTTGGATATATCGACACGATCGTAGCGCACGTATGTTTCCATTTTGATTATCGCCAGTGATTTCCTTTTGGACATACCGACACGACGTAGCGCACGGGTATCGTCCATTTGGAATCTTGTCCTATTGTTTCCTTTTGGACATACCGACACGATCGTAGCGCACGCATGCGTCCATTTGGAATGTTGTCTTATTGTTTCCCTTTGGACATACCGACACGACGCGTAGCGCACGTATGCTTCCATTTGGATTGCTGTCTTGTTATCATATCATAGATCGCCGGCGATGAGAAGGTATTCCACGCATGATTGATGTTGGGCGTGAGACCACGACTTGATATAATCATATATGTTGTATCGTAGTTTGGCTATCATACATGTCTCCCGCTTTGTATATCGTTATGATTTCATTCTGATTGCATGCGATTCACATACTTAGTACTGTTATCGACTCCTCGGGGCCGCGTTCATGCCGCAGTAGAGGTACATCGGCCGTGGATCCCGCTCTTAGGATCTCATTTCAGCGTTGAAAGCTCCGCCTTCGAGGATTATCTTTGGTATGTTTCCCGAGTTGTAGGTTCTTGTACATTCTGTGGTATGGCGGGCCCTGTCCGTCATAGTTGTTGTAAATCTTAGAGTGCAGAGTAATTGCTGGCGTGTGGTTTGTAAAAGGATAACTGTTCGGGTTTTTATGTATATATACCAAGGCAAATTTGGTTGGCCTGCTTATTTATTATGTCTCTCATTTCATGTTTAAAGTTTTTATTTCCATTGGTTTTCTACGATGTTGTATCACTAGGGTGCAGGGTAAGGCACGACCACGCCCGAATTCGGGTGTGACATAGTGGTATCGAGCGATTAATCCTCGGAAAGTGTCTACGAACCGTGTTCAGTAGTCTTGATTATCGGTGTGTTGTGCACCACATCTATAATCGTGAGGCTATAGGACATTTAGGATTGGTTTCCATTCTTCTCATTCCGAGATCGTGCCTTAGAGTGTGTTGTAAGTTGGACCCTCCGACGTATCTCGCTTTTTACCGATTATGCCTCCGCGAAGGCAACGAGCCCGAAGGGCAAGGCAGCCGGCGGAGTCGCTAGTGAGATACTGAGGAGTACGAGGGCGCAGCCCTGGCCTGCACTGAGATAGTACTTGACGGCGAGTTTGGCGACACCGCCAGACCAAAGAAAGCTTAGAGCCGCAGCAGGTGCCGAGACTCTGATACTGAGCCTCGGTCCCACACCGGAGCAGATGAGATGGGGTACAAGGAGATGGCCCGATCGCCGTGGTCGTGGCCGATATGAGGATAGGCCGGATGCAGCAGTCGATCCAAAGAGCACCCGTAGTTCACCCCGAGCGCATTTGAGACTACGGGATTTTCCGAGTGTAACCTCCGAGTTTTATGGGTCGAGGCACGAGGATGATCGCAGGAGTTCATCAAGCGATTCTGATCATGAGAGTGATCAAGGCTTCGAGACCGAGTCGGTGGTCCTAGGTTCGCATCGCCGCGTGATACCGCGATCGGTTTGATTCGTGAGCTCTCCCGGGAGAGAATGCACTTCCACCGTTTGGGGACGAAGCCGGGGCCTTCACGCACATTTCTTGCCTCCACAGAGGAGGGCTCGGGCCAGATTTTTGATGTTGAGGCGCAGGCGTCTGATTCGGGAGTACAACGTAGAGTTCGACTTCGTTGGCGGTATGTTCCCGCATTAGTAGCTAGTATGGAGGATAGGTGCATCGCCACGCCACCGGGCTAGATGATTATATGGCGAGTCTTGTGCGGTGTTTCTTCACCGCATGGAAATTGCCCGCACGCAGCTCATGCACTAGGATGTGAGGCACGGAGAGGTCGACGGAATGACCAGGATCGGCAGTAGTGGGCCAGGACGGCAGGGTCGGTTGGTGACTTTCGAGGCGGACCGCCTCGAAGAAGCTAGTTATGTACCCCACGATGCAGTGGTCCTCCACCGTCTTCGAGAGCAGTCGTGGCTCCAAGGGTTCAGATTTTCGGAGAGCGCGGGTGTTAACCACCAAGCCACCCCTACCTCGTTGTGACCATTGTGGTAGACTCCATTTTGGAGAGTGTCGTGCTAAATGGGAGTTTGTTTTGCATGCGACAGAGGCCATTTTGCGAGGAACCGTCCACCAAGGGAAGCACGGATGTTACGACTCACCTTCGAGGATCGATGGTGGTTCATCGCCTTCATATGCATACTGGCAGGCCTATGATTAGAGAGAGCGGTAGATTCAGGTATATCCCTAACCCTCTAGAGTTTTGTATGTATTGATGTTGTTGATGTGTTTAGTGTTATGTTTGGATAGTGTGTGCTAAAATGTGATTTAGAAACACGTTAGGGAAAAGGGTAAGTCAGGTAGTGTGAAATGGAAGTGGTAGCTTTCATGACCAGATAGGTAAGATTGTTAGGATCGGGAACAAGAGCTTGACGCGTTAGTAGGTCGGGTTGGGGCCATGTTGCGGGCCAACCCGCGACTGCTTCGTGGTAGGGTCAGCTGGGTGGTCCCGGTGGTAGGGTCACGCGGGTGCTAGGCCCAAGTTTTGGTAACCATCGTATGAGTTCGTGGATATGTTCGACCAGAAGCAGATCGTGAAGGCCGGGAAGGGCCTTAAGGAAGATTGAGGCTAGTAGATAACCAAGTTTGGAGGTGGTGACTCCAAAGTTTTGGAAACCGGCGACGATCGGAGTATGGTGCATATACTAGAAGAGTTCAAGTGTTCGAGAAGGGCACGACGAGTAAGGAAGGAAGAGAACGCGTGTGTTAGGTTTATGGCCATGTGTGGCAGTGGAAACTTGTTAGAAGAACTTCATCTTTATCCGCCTTGAGAAGGAACATTCGGGACGAATGTTTCTAAGGAGGGGAGAATGTTATACCCCGTATTTCCAGAGTATGTACGTGAGTGTGTACATATTATAATTTGAGCCTTAAAGTAGGCTAGTTTCGAAATTTGTACACAAGTGCCGAAAGGAGTCGTTTTTCGACGAAACGTTTCCACAGCTTTCGTAGGGGAATTTCCGGCTATGTCATTTTTAATTTTTGCGGATTTTTCCGAGAGGCGAAACATTTTGGACCAACAAGAGGCGACATTGGCACCCTCTCATTGGTGAGTGTTGGGCGGTTTGGACGATTTGGGTGAGTGGGAGTAGGTAGGATATTTTGTGTTGTTTGGTGTGGTAGATGGATAAGGTGTACTTGGGTGAATCTTGGCCTTACACTTGTGTAGCACTTGGCTTAATCTTGCCATTGGTTGGCCATTGGTTGGCCTATAAATACCACCCTAAGTTGAAGACTTCTTCATCCAAAAATATTTCCTAAGTGTTTAAGCCTTCCTCCTCTCTTGTGGTGTTCTCGCCCTAGTCTCCTCCCCTGCCGAGAGCCCTCCCCTTGTGAAGGCCTTGTTGGCGAGAGTAACCCCCTAGCCTAGTTGTCTCGTATAAATACCCCTTGTTGTGGTATAGAAATACTCTCCTAGTATTGTTATATTGTCCAAATACCTGCCCAAATACCTTGTAGTATTCCCAAGGTTACACTTATACAAGCCCGTAAAATACCGTTATATTTTCCCTCACTACCAAAACGAAACCCTAAGGAAATCTTCACCCGTTGTTGAAGTTGTAAGTAGAAGTTGGTTAGAACTTCTAAGGGTAGTTTGGAGCGGGTTGAGCGCACGGAGTTGAGCTAAACCTTGCTCGTGAGCGACTTTAAACTAGGATAATTTTGGGCTTATCGAGGTAAATATCTTGTCCCTCATTGTAATTGGAAATTACATAGGTGTTGAATATATAGTTGTTGTATACTATATATAGAACTGAACTTAGTATTGTGGCAATGTCTTTGACTTAAGCTCAAGAATGAAGAATTGAGCAAGAATCACATGTAAGGATAATAAAGAGAAGAATCAATCGTAATTACCTAGGGCTGTATTACATGAGACTTATGTAGCATTCTCGTGTAGTAGAATTGTACGCGTCCGGTTAGGCGTGTTAACCCCTGGTTGGCTTGGTAGCCACCTCGATAAAGCGAGGAGATTTACGCTGTCATGGGGAGTCGCCGAATTTTCTCAGAGATTATGGAACGTTGAGATCTAGATGTTAATAAGCGCGCTTGTGGCCTTATAGGTTGAAGTACTACGTGTGGAGTGATCCACTTGGCTTAAGGAGTAGCGGTTTGAGGTACTGAGCGTTTGCTATTAGTCGACAATCGTCGCGAGGTATGTGAACCTCTTCCTATCTCTTCTAGCATGATATGTGTAACTATGTAGTACGGTAGACGCATACGTGTTTAATGTATTTGATTGGTTTGAAACATAAAGTGTTATAACGGCTTTATGGGAAGTTAGTTATAAACTTTATGTAGGTAAGAAAATACTTTGTGGTTTTAAAAGGTAATCGTGAATTATAAGCGCTTGTTATAATAAAGAAACTTGATGTATTTCAAAAGATTTATAAATCGTTTTGAAGGGAGAGTAACACTTGGTTTTAAAGGTTTTAAAAAGAGTTATACTAGCTTTATGGAGAGTTAGGTATAATGTCTTAAGAGAGGTAAAGAAAATGGTTTACTGATGTTAGAAGTTAAGAGACTTGATCTTATAAGATAAGAGACTTAACTTATTTGTTTTAATGTGGATGTTTGTGTGAAACCTCATTCGTGAGTAATGAGTACTTGGTTTTATTTAAAGGGATAATGTTTTACTGATTTCGGAAATCAGAATGTGTATCGACAGACCACTGCGGCGTTAATAAAGGAAAATGTATTGAATAATGATGTATCGTATTAAAAACCGAGAAACCTCCATCCGCATAGAAACTAAGATGAGACAAAATGATATTACATTTTCTAGATCATGGCTGCTGTAATAAGAATGTTGTAAACAAGAATAACCTACTCTCACGTAAGACATATATTACTCAATTGTTCTAAAAAGGAATTAAGTGATTAAGTTTATGAACTATGAAACCATTTGAAAATGAGAAGCTTGAGTAATTGAAACTAGGCAAACTGGAACTTAGGAAAAGAATGTTGTTACTTGATTTTGAAAAGGAATGTGGGTTGGTCATTCTAATACTACGGGTATCGGGTGACTTTTATAAAAGTAATGGATCTCATTTAAAAGAATTTAACGTACGTAGTACTTTAGGGTTAAAACCCGGATTTTGTCATAAAATGAAAGTACTTGAGTTGTGTATAACTTGCCTATGCTTGTTGTTGTGAAACTTGCCTATGCTTGTTGTTGTGAAACTTGCCTATGCTTGTTGTGATAGCCTTTGTTGTGCAAAGCGTTGTATTTGCGGTTACCGCGTCTCGATGGAGGTCGGTTGGTAGTTGAGAACTTACTTGACGCGCTTGCAGCGACGAGAAATTCCACGCACGCCTCGCTGATAGTATTATTGTTGTTAATCGCTTTGGACATACTGACACGATGCGTAGCGCAGGGGTATGCTTCCATTTTAGTTGAGGTCTTGTGGTTAATCGCTTTGGATATATACTGACGATGCGTAGCGCGCACGGGTATGTTTCATTTTGATTATCGCCAGTGATTTCTTTTGGACATACCGACACGACGCGTAGCGCACGTATCGTCCATTTGGAATCTGTCCTATTGTTTCCCTTTGGACATACTGACACGATGCGTAGCGCACGGGTATGCGTCCATTTGGAATGTTGTCTTATTGTTTCCCTTTGGACATACTGACACGATGCGTAGCGCACGGGTATGCTTCCATTTGGATTGCTGTCTTGTTGTTATCATATCATAGACTGCCGGCAGTGAGGAAGGTATTCCACGGGCATGATTGATGTTGTGGGCGTGAGACCCTGACTTGATATAACTGTTATATGTTGTGTACTGTAGTTTGGCTATCATACATGTCTCCTGCTTTGTATAGACTGTTATGATTTCATTTACAGTATTATGGGCTTTCACATACTTGGTACTGCCAGATCGACTTCTGGGCTGCGTTCATGCCGCAGTAGAGGTACATCGGCCGTGGATCCCCGCCTTAGGATCTCATTTCAAGCGCTGAAAGCTCCGTCCCTTCGGAGGCTTATCTTTGGTATGTTTCCCTGAGTTGTAGGTTCTTGTACATTCAGGGGTATGGCGGGGCCCTGTCCCGTCATAGTTGTTGTAAATCTTAGAGGTCTGTAGCACTGTTGTGGGCAGGGTTTGTAAAAAGGATAACTGTTCGGGTTTTTATGTATATATACTGAAGGCAACTGTTTGGTTGGCCTGTTTATTTATTATGTCTCTCATTTCATGTTTAAAGTTTTTATTTCCGCTGGTTTTCTCTGATGTTGTATCACTAGGGTGCCCGGGGTAAGGCACCAGTCACGGGCCCGGAATTCGGGGTGTGACACAAATTGTAATTCAACTTCAAAAGGCTTATATGTCATTTCGGATTTGAGGCTACAACAATCCATAACACTTATAAAACTTCAACACATATACTTCATGCTAGCAAACATGTAAGTCTAACAACAATATATAATCTTGTAACACTTTAACAGAGAAGATTATTACCTCAACGAGTCTTAGTCCAACTTCAAATCCGAAGTCGCTCCTTAGCAACTTAGAGCCTCTTCTAGACACTTCAATCCACCAATTGAGACCCTTAGAATAACACAAACAACTTTTCTTCAATCTTCCAAACAAAACCTAGAAAAGCAACTAGGTTTTCATCTTGCGACTAATACAAAAACTATCTTTTTCCGGGATTTTTCTATTGAGATACTCTTACAATACCCTCATGAACCTTGGTTTAAAGTGTGGAGCTTAAAGGACAACAACCAATATTTTTTCTCTTTTCTTGGTAGTGAACCCGAGAGCTAGCTCTATGTGTTCTTCAAATTCTTGAAAATCTTTCTAAGTGTAGAAGTTAGTCTTGCTACTAGTACTACTATATAGTTCAATGGAGGGTCAAGATGTGCACAAATGTGTGGCTTGGATGAAGTTCCTTTAAATATCAAGACTTGTGGTCCCATTGACTAAGTCAACATTGTCAAGCTCTTCAACTTGCAAGACTTTGTCTTCCTAAAAATGGTCAAATGACCCTTTTGTCCATGCTTATTTCGTCCAAGACAACATAAGGGGGTGACACGTGTCGCCCTCCCATTCGTCACAATATTACGTTTTCCGATAATTCCATAATTCCGATAAATTTTTACAAGTCTCTAATCTTAACATTTGGGATTCTCACGTACGTTCTTAAAACATGTCCTGTAAATACGGGGTGTAACATTCTTCCCCCCTTAGAAACATTCGTCCCCGAATGTTCTTTCGGAGTCAAACTTATAATTAGCGACATAGCTTCCTTTTACACCCCGACATACCAATAATGCCACACATGGCCACACAATAGCACTTAAACAAAAATGCTTCAACTAAAACTTGACAAGTAAGGGGAAAATGAATTACCTGAAGGTGTAGGGAATAAGTGAGGATAATTCCTCAACATGTCCTCCTCCGCTTCCCAAGTCATCTGTCACGACCCGACCCCGGGCCCGCGACTGGTGCCCTACCTGGGCACCCCTTTCGGTATACATCAGAGAATAACAGCGGAACATACACAACTTATAAAATGCTTAAACATAAAATAGTAACAGGCTAGCCGATAAGGCCACCTTCCGTACAATATACGCAATAAAACAGTACATTTTTTTCCTTTACAACCCAATCCACAAATGTGACTACAGACCTCTAAGAATAACAACTCTGGTGGGACAGGGCCCCGCCATACCCCTGAATGTACAATGACCGACAATACCAGGGATAAGCCTCCGGAATAAAAGAGCTTCTTAACAGCTGAACAGTGATCCTAAGAGCGAGGATCAGCAACCTGTACTCTACCTGCGGCATGAACGCAGCCCCCCGAAGGAGGTCAGTACAATATGTACCAAATATGTGAAACTGAAAGTACTGTAATGAAATCATAAGTCTATAATAAAACTGGAGACAGGTATGATAACTCAATTAATAGTACACAGTGCCTTACTAACAATGAGAGTAATCAAAAGTATAGGTAGCAAATCCACGGAAACAGGTGGTATAACGATCTTGGGGATTTACCCCTCATTTATACTCTTACCCTGAAGCAGGTGGTATAACTATCTTGGGGAGCTACCCCTCAGATATACTCTTACCCTGGAGAAGGAGGTAAAGCAGGTGGTATAACTATCTTGGGGAGCTACCCCTCAGATATACTCTTACCCTGGAGAAGGAGGTAAAGCAGGTGGTATAACTATCTTGGGAGCTACCCCTCAGATATACTCTTACCCTGGAGAAGGTGGTATAACTATCTTGGGGATTTACCCCTCAGATATACTGTTATACCCCGTATTTCCAGAGTATGTACGTAAGGACGTACGTAGAAAATTTGAACTTGAGAATTAGGCTTGGCCGAATTAACTTTGTTCACAAATAATGCTAGAGTCGTTTTGACGAAACGTTTTCACGACTTCGTATGGGAATTTCCGGCTATGTCATTTTTAATTTTTGCGGATTTTTCCGAGAGACGAAACATTTTGGACCAACAAGAGGCGACACTTGTCACCCTCTCATCGAACACCTTGGGCGGAAATTGTGGTGGCGAAAGTGTGGCCTTTGTGGTCAAGGGTTGGTAGGATATTTTTGTGGTAGTTGGCTAGTGTGCACTTGGCAAGATCTTGCCCTACACTTGCTATGCACTTGGCAAGATCTTGGCCATTGGTTGGCCTTGACTTGTGCTATAAATACCCTCTCCCTTTGATGAATTCTTCATCCTTTCCACAAATCTTCTAAGTGTTAAAATCCTCCTCTCCCCTCTTGTTGACTCTCGCCCAAGAGCCCTCTCCCCTTGAAAGGCCCTTGGCCGAGAGCCCTCTCCTCCTAGTAGTGTGGTGGGTACCCCCTAGCCTAGTAGTTTAGATAAATACCCCCTCTTGTTAGAAATACTCTCAAAAGTATTGTTATAATGCCCAAATTACCTTAGCCAGATACCTTGTAGTATTCTAAGGTTATACTTATCTGAAAAGCCCGTAAATACTATTATACTACCCTTCCGTCACAAAACCGAAACCCTAAGGAAAATCTCCATGGTTAGTTGAAGTAATAAGTAGAAGTTGGTTAGAACTTCTAAGGGTTGTTTGGAGCGGTTGAGCGCACTGAGTAGAGCTAAACCTTGCTCAGGATCGACATTTAAACTCGGATAATTATGGGCTTATCGAGGTAAATATCTTGTCCTCTATTGTAATTGGAAATTACATGTTGTATGATTATATAGTTGAAGTATACTATATATAGAACTGAACGTAGTTATCGGCAATGTCTTTTGACTTAAGCCCAATAATAAGAAACCTTTTGAAAGAAGAGTCTCGAATCAGATTTACATAAGATCAGATTACAAGAGACTTGTGTAGCTTTTCTCGTGAGTAGAATTGTACTGTTCGGGTTAGATGTATAACCCCTGTTGGCTTGGTGGCCGCCTCGATAAAGGAGGAGATTTACGCCACATGTGGAGGTGTCACGAATTTTCTCAGAGAATGTTCTACGTAGGATCTAAATATTAATAAGCGCTGTGGCCTTATAGGTTGAGTACTACGCGTGGCGCGATCTACTTGGCTTAAGGAGTAGCCGACGGTTGGAGGTACTTGAGCGCTTTGCTATTAGTCGATACTCGTCGCGAGGTATGTGAACCTCTTCCTATCTCTTCTAGCATGATATGTGTGAACTATGTAGTACGTAGACGATACGTGCTAAATGTATTTGATTGGTTTAAAACATAAAGTGTTATAACGCTTTATGGGAAGTTGGTTATAACGACTTTATGTTGGTAAGAAAATACCGTGGTTTTTAAAAGGTAACCGATTTGAACTATAACCGCTTGTTATGTGTTAATAAAGAACTTGAAGTTTTTCAAAAGATTTTTGAATCATTTGAAAGAAGAAGTAATACTTGGTTTTGAAAACTTAAGAGTTATACTAGCTTTATGGGAAGTTAGGTATAACGGCTTAAGAATGTTTTATCGATTTCGAAATCGAATGTATCGACAAACCATCTGCAGCGTTAATAAAAGGAAATGTTTTGACAGATTAAGTATTATTAAAACCAAGAGAAACTTCCATCCGCATAGAAGCTAAGATGACAAAATGATATTTCCTAGATCATGGTCATTGTAATAAGATTGTTATAAACAAGAATATCCTACTCACATATAAGGCTTATGTTTCTCGGATAGTTTAAAAGAGAATTATATTCTTAAATGAATAAGACTATGAACTACTAAACCTTTCTAAAGTAAGAAACGTGAACATTTGAAATTAGGCAAACTTGACGCGTTTGAGAAATAATGTTGTTACTTGATTTTACAAAGAGAAGTGTTTTGCTTTACTTCAAAAGATAATCGCTCTAGTTTTCATATACTACGTATTGTGTGACTTTTGTAAACGTAACGTATCTTTTAAAAGATAATGTATGAAGTACTTTGAGAATAGATACTCGATCTTGTTAATCATACAATAATGTACCTTGTGTGTATAATCGATTGTGTTGGTTTGTGATAGCCTTGTAATACCTTCGTGTTGATTTGATAAGTAATCATATTAGGATGCTACGTGTGTTAGTATTCGTGATGTTTGTGTAAAGGGATTTTCCTCGATTGTGCTTAAGATGTTTAAACGATAAACCGTTATGTTGGTATTATACCACTCACCGTGTTTCCGGGTTAAGCCGCCTCCGACGCGGGTAGACTCAGCGATGCAGGACCATGATTCGAGAATACCTCATGCGGTCCACGGGGCCTATGCGAGCTACGAGAGTTCCGGTTAGCGCGCCTTTATGGTCACGCGGTACGTGGCTATGCGGATCGCGAGTCCGTGCGATTTACGCCGGGAGTAGCTACCCTCGATGCGGGTTATACCTCACGCGGCCTATGAGATTGGCCTATGCGGAGTGCGGGGAGTTCAGGGCTAGACGCGCACATTTGATATTGCGGGAGTGACCAGCCTTTGATCATGTGACGATGCAGACAGATATCATGATTCGCCATTTACGACCTTGTTAGTACCGTGGGTGTTAGTAGTCGGCTATGCCTTCGCATTTCACCCGCATCGCTTTATTTGGGCACAGTGGACCCGTTGTTCATGTGTGTTCCTTGGTGCTTTTCTATCATCGATCGCCGGTGAGGAAGGTATTCCACGGGCATGATTGATGTTGTGGGCGTGAGACCCATATTTATGTATTCGAGTGATGACTTCGAGGGCGTGAGTCACGACTTGATATGATCGCTTATTTATCAGGAATCGTAGTTTGGTTATCATACATGTCTCCCGCTTTATATAGACTACTATGATTTCATTTACGTGATTTTCAGCCGCATACTCTGCACTGTTATCGACCTCCTTCGGCCGCTGCTCATGCCGCAGTAAAGGTACACCGCCGTTGATCCTCACTCTTAGGTCACAGTCATTACGTTTGGGAAAGCTCCGTTCTCGGAGGCTTATCTTGTATAGTCCTGTCGTTGTAGGTATTTACATTCGTGGGTATGGCGGCCCCTGTCCGCCATTGTTGTCGTATCTTTTCTTAGAGGTCCAGTAATCTGTGGGCGTGGTTTGTAAAAAGGATTAAATTGTTCATTTGTAAGAGTTGTTATTTATATATGCCGAAAGGCAAGTTTTCCTCAAATTCTTGCTTTGTACTTCATTTGTTTCATGTATGTGTATTATGTTCCATTGATTACTGATGTTGTATCACTAGGGTGCCCGGTAAGGCACCGCCACGCCCGAGTTCGGTCGTGACAAAAGTGGTATCGAGCGATTAATCCTGGAAAGTGTCTACGCATCAGATCCAAGAGTCTTGATTATCGGTGTGTTGTGCACCACACCAATAATCGTGAGGCTATAGGTATTTAGGATTGGTTTCTATTCTTCTCACTCGAGATCGTGCCTTAGAGTGTGTTGTTAGTTGGACCTCCGACGAAATTATTTCCTTATCGTTATGCCTCCGCAGTAGGCAACCCGCCCAGGGGGAAGGCACCAGGAGCCGCGAGTAGAGTTCAGAGGTGGCGAGGCACAGCCAAATCATTACCTAGGATAGTGCTTCATTCGGGAGTTCGCGACGCCACTAGCCCCAGCAGAGTTTTAGCACGGCGGCGGCAGCTTCCATCGCGCCACGATGTTTGACCTTCGCCCGCGACCGAACAGTGAGTATAGAGTATACCGATGTACCGCGAGTCTTGATGACTATCTAAGAGAGGGTTGTGCAAGAGTAATTCTTGATTAGGCTTGAGCATGGCACGTGTGCGGCTTTTGCGCAGCAGCCGAGACGTAGAGATCGACGTTAACGGGCGATAGAAGAGGGCGAGCGGAAGGTCCTTTGGTAACTTTCGAGGCGAGTCGCCTCACCGCCAGATTAGATTTGCACATCCACCAAGCAGAGGTTCACGGGTTCGTGGACGTTCGGTATGCAGGAGTTGGTCGAGCTCGAGCTTCCGCTCACGGCTACACGTAGTTCCAAACACCGGATTCGCTTTCCGGTGTTCACAAGCGATGACGCCATCCCGGAGTGTCGTCTTTTAGTTGGTACTTGTTGTACTGCGCCGCCGTACATGTGTCGAGAGAGTGTCTTTGTAGGAGGACTTAGCCTTCAGGATCGGTGGGTAGTTCGTCATCTTCCTTAGCTGCGCTCACGGGCGAGTTTGATTAGAACGACTGGGAGTGAAGCAAAGAGATATAGATATATCCTTAACCCTCAGAGATCTGTATATGTGATAAGGTGAGTATACCTTAAGTGCTATGTTCGATAGCGGTGTTAGTTGTGATTAGAAATCATGATGGGTTAACCGAGTAAGATTTTGGGGATAGAGAAGGTGTGAGCCTTAGAGTTTTTTTTTACGTAGAGACCTTAGAGGTAAGGCCATCTCGAGCATAGGTGTAGGGTTATGTTTGACCCTTATCGGAAGTGCATAGTGCACGTGAGTTATGTTTGGGATAGGTCCGTAGTAGTGTGGAATGAAAGGGGGTAGTTGAGCTAAGAAGACCGCTTGGTTTTCGAAACGTGATTAAGTGAGATTGTTCCGGATCGGGAGCTAGTATTGTGCGCTAGGGTCGGGTTGAGGGCGCGCGGGTCAACCCGCGACCGCTTTGTTGGTGGGTCGGTTTGTGGTGGTCCCGCGGGGTGGTGGGATCACGCGGGTGTTGGGCCCGAGTTTAGTTAACCCGCGTACGAGTTCGTGGAGCCGTTCGACCGGTGGTCGGTCGATGGGGCAGCCATCGTGTTCTTCGCTCGACCGCTTTCGGCAGAGGTTATGCGAGATGTTGCATCAGAAAGGTTGTAGGGCTGCACGAGGTGCCTACCTACACCTTAAGACGCATAATGGAGCCAGTGTTACTACCGCTTTTTCTCGAGGTTTTGCGTGCAAGGTTAGGAACTCGGCAGTCTCGAATCGCATTCTCCTCGGCCGATGGTTGGATTTGTGGGTAGTTGTGGAGATTGTTGTCTCTCGTGGAGGAGTATTTAAGCTACCATTTCGGTGTTCGTGTCGCCTTATAAAGCCTCAGGGCGGATGTAAGTCACCGGTCGATTGGTTCGATGTTGGCAAGATTCAAATAGTTGGTTCAGGCTTGTTCCAGCAGACTGTGGATAGAGTAAAGCTTGTCTAGAAGAGGTTCTGGCAGCTCAGAGAAATCGTGCGGATAATCGGCGACGACGCTTAGAGTTCAGGTTGACGGTCGGTCTTCTTGAAGATACCACCCCGGTTTGGGTGTGACGAGTTTTGGAAAACAGAGGGAACTTAGCCCGAGTTACTTTGGACCTTACAGATCTGGTGCAGAGTAGGCCAGGTTGCCTATATGTTAGCTTTTGCCGTCCGACTTAGGAGGCAGTACGTCCGGTCTTTCGTATTGTTATGTTCGGGAAGGTATCGGAGATCCATCCAGAGTGTTCCCAGTTAATGATGACCACGTTAGAGATAGTAACCCCGAGTCTTGGAAACTGAAGCAGTATCAGAAGTGTGGTAAGAGTTTGAGTGTACGACAGCCTCAGGGATCGCATGTAGTCCGGTACCATTTGTTGGGTCGCCGGAGTGACACTAGAACCTCGCGGCAAAGTGACAAAAGTGGTATCGGGAAGAAGCGAGCATGTATGACGAGCATAGATGTGATCATTTCTTTTGTAAGGAGAAGGTGCGAAGTATATTTTAGACCCCGGAGAGGGGTGGTTGTGGTAATGTTAGAGGTGTTTCCTCGTGGACTTGGATGTAAGTATTTTTGCGCAGTTGTTTCTGTGGCCATTGTGGCAGGATTGTGTCGTAAGTATGGTAGTGAAGACTATACTGGCGCGCGTTTGTTTGAGACTTAGAAAGAACATTCGGACGAATGTTTCTAAGAGGGGAGAATGTTATACCGTATTTCGAGTATGTACGTGGGACGTGCGTAGAAAATTTGAACTTGAGAATTAGGCTTGCCGAATTAACTTTGTTCACAACACGGTTAGAGTCGTTTTCGACGAAACGCTTTCACACTTTCGTATGGGAATTTCCGGCTATGTCATTTTTAATTTTTATGATTTTTCCGAGAGATTTAAACATTTTGGACCAACAAGAGGGCGACACTTGTCACCCTCTCATTGGAACACCTTGGGCGGAAATTGTGGTGGCGAAAGTGTGGCCTTTGTGGTCGGGCGGTTGGTAGGATATTTTTGTGGTAGTTGGCTAGTGTGCACTTGGCAAGATCTTGCCCTACACTTGCTATGCACTTGGCAAGATCTTGGCCATTGGTTGGCCTTGACTTGTGCTATAAATACCCTCTCCCTTTGATGAATTCTTCATCCTTTCCACAAATCTTCTAAGTGTTAAAATCCCTCCCTCTCCTCTCTTGACTCTCGCCCAAGAGCCCTCTCCCCTTTGAAAGGCCCCCTTGGCCGAGAGCCCTCTCCCACTCCTAGTAGTGTGGCCGTGGGTACCCCTAGCCTAGTAGTTTTCGTATAAATACCCCTCTTGTTAGAAATACTCTCAAAAGTATTGTTATAATGCCCAAATTACCTTAGCCGATACCTTGTAGTATTCTAAGGTTATACTTATACTAAAAGCCCAAATACTATTATACTACCCTTCCACACAAAACCGAAACCCTAAGGAAAATCTCCATGGTTAGTTGAAGTAATAAGTAGAAGTTGGTTAGAACTTCTAAGGGTTGTTTGGAGCGGGTTGAGCGCACTGAGTAGAGCTAAACCTTGCTCAGATCGACATTTAAACTCGGATAATTATGGGCTTATCGAGGTAAATATCTTGTCCTCTATTGTAATTGGAAATTACATGTTGTATGATTATATAGTTGAAGTATACTATATATAGAACTGAACGTAGTTATCGGCAATGTCTTTTGACTTAAGCCCAATAATAAGAAACCTTTTCAAAAGAAGAGTCTCGAATCAGATTTACATAAGATCAGACATGAGACTTGTGTAGCTTTTCTGGAGTAGAATTGTACCCGTTCGGGTTAGATGTATAACCCCCGGTTGGCTTGGTGGCGGCCTCGATAAAGGAGGAGATTTACGCCATGTGAGGTCGCCGAATTTTCTCGTAGAATGTTCTACGTAGGGATCTAAATATTAATAAGCGCTGTGGCCTTATAGGTTGAGTACTACGCGTGCGCGATCTACTTGGCTTAAGGAGTAGCCGACGGTTGGAGGTACTTGAGCGTTTTGCTATTAGTCGATACTCGCGAGGTATGTGAACCTCTTCCTATCTCTTCTAGCATGATATGTGTGAACTATGTAGTACGGTAGACGCATACGTGCTAAATGTATTTGATTGGTTTAAAACATAAAGTGTTATAACGGCTTTATGGGAAGTTGGTTATAACGACTTTATGTTGGTAAGAAAATACCGTGGTTTTTAAAAGGTAAATCGATTTGAACTATAACCGCTTGTTATGTGTTAATAAAGAACTTGAAGTTTTTCAAAAGATTTTTGAATCATTTGAAAGAAGAAGTAATACTTGGTTTTGAAAACTTAAGAGTTATACTAGCTTTATGGGAAGTTAGGTATAACGCTTAAGAATGTTTTACTTGATTTCGAAATCGAATGTGTATCGACAAACCACCGCAGCGTTAATAAAAGGAAATGTTTTGACAGATTAAGTATTATTAAAACCAAGAGAAACTTCCATCTGCATGTAAGCTAAGATGAGACAAAATGATATTTCCTAGATCATGGTCATTGTAATAAGATTGTTATAAACAAGAATATCCTACTCACATATAAGGCTTATGTTTCTGATAGTTTAAAAGAGAATTATATTCTTAAATGAATAAGACTATGAACTACGAAACCTTTCTAAAGTAAGAAACGTGAACATTTGAAATTAGGCAAACTTGGACGTTTGAGAAATAATGTTGTTACTTGATTTTACAAAGAGAAGTGTTTTGCTTTACTTCAAAAGATAATCGCTCTAGTTTTCATATACTACGTATTGTGTGACTTTTGTAAACGTAACGTATCTTTAAAAGATAATGTATGAAGTACTTTGAGAATAGATACTCGATCTTGTTAATCATACAATAGAATGTACCTTGTGTGTATAATCTGGATTGTGTTGGTTTGTGATAGCCTTGTAATACCTTCGTGTTGATTTGATAAGTAATCATATTAGGATGCTACGTGTGTTAGTATTCTGTGATGTTTGTGTAAAGGGATTTTCCCTTGATTGTGCTTATGATGTTTAAACGATAAACTGTTATGTTGGTATTATACCACTCACCGTGGTTTCCGGGTTAAGCCGCCTCCGACGCGGGTAGACTCAGCGGTGCAGGGACCATGATTCGAGAATACCTCACGCGGTCCCGGGGCCTACGCGAGCTACGAGAGTTCCGTGTTAGTGCGCGGCCTTTATGGTCACGCGGTCATGTGCCATGCGGATCGCGAGTCCGTGATTTACGCCGGGAGTAGCTACCGATGCGGGGTTATACCTCACGCGCCTATGAGATTGGCCTATGCGAGTCTGCGGAGTTCTGTGGCTAGACGCGCACATTTGATATTGCGCGAGTGACCGGGCCTTTGATCATGTGACGGTCTCAGACAGATATCATGATTCGATTTACGACCTTGTTAGTACCGCTGGTGTTAGTAGTCGCCATGCCTTCGCATTTACCCCGCATCGTTTATTTGGGCACGTGGACCCGTTGTTCATGTGTGTTCCTTGGTGCTTTTCTATCATCGATCGCCGGATGAGGAAGGTATTCCACGCATGATTGATGTTGTGGCGTGAGACCCATATTTATGTATTTGAGTGATGACTTGAGGCGTGAGTCCCCGACTTGATATGATCGCTTATTTATCAGGAATCGTAGTTTGGTTATCATACATGTCTCCCGCTTTATATAGACTACTATGATTTCATTTACGATTTTCGCCAGATACTTGCAGACTGTTATCGACCTCCTTCGGCTGCGCTCACGCCGCAGTAAAGGTACACGGCCGTTGATCCTCACTCTAGGGTCACAGTCATTGCTTGGGAAAGCTCCGCTTCTCCGAGGCTTATCTTGTATAGTCCTGTCGTTGTAGGTATTTACATTCAGGGTATGGCGGGCCCCGTCCCGCCATTGTTGTCGATCTTTTCTTAAGGTGCAGTAGTCTTGTTGCAAGGTGGTTTGTAAAAGGATTAAACTGTTCATTTGTAAGAGTTGTTATTTATATATGCCGAAAGGCAAGTTTTCCTCAAATTACTGTTTTGTACTTCATTTGTTTCATGTATGTGTATTATGTTCCGCTGATTACTCTGATGTTGTATCACTAGGGTGCCCGGGGTAAGGCACCAGTCACGGGCCCAGGTTCGGGTCGTGACATATACTCTTACCCTATCTCAACTGGCCATCATACATAACATAAGCCCTACCGGCTTATCATACATAACATAAGCACTACCGGCTTATCATACAATAAATAAGCAAGTAAAGAAATCCCCCTAACTTCTTATTAGTCTTATTCATATACACTCTCATTTTAGTTTACTTAAGGCACTAACGTGTCATTATAAATCCGGGAGTTTAACCCAAAGTACTACGTACTTCTATTCTTTTAAAATGACTCATTTTCATATAAAACTTCCAAGATACTAATAACCGTAGTATCAAGTCATAACTACATTTTAAGACAAGTCACAATACCTTTTTAGAAAATACATTTTCGGGCTTCTAAATCAAGTGACTTCTTTCTTTTAAAACCTTAAGCAATTGATGTCTTTCGTTATTTCAAGTCATTTAACATACTTAAATTACTTAGAGTAAACCACTCTTTTTAACCTTCCATAAATCTATTATAACCAACTTCCCATAAAGCCGTTATACTAGCTTTATACATTAGCAACTTACATACTTCTTTATAACCAAGAGACTTAAACTTTCCAAAAAAACAAGTATCAATAATACTTTCAACATACTTAAAGTCTCTTAACTTTTGAAAACCAAGATATCCTTAATATTTAAACAAGTGAGTTAATTCCCTACCTCAATCAACTTGGACATTCTTAAAATAAGCCAAGGATATCAAATAGGCCTAGATTGTCAAAATCTTGTACGTCTACCGTACTATACATTTACAACTTATTCATGCTCAAGAGATAAGAAAGTTCCACATACCTCTTCGGTTTAATCCACTTGCTAAGTCCAATTCGCCGTACGTAGTATGTCAACCTATAATGACCATAGTACGTCTATTAACTTCTAGTTTCAAACATAGAATATTCCAAGTGCAAAGTCCCTAAATTCTACAGAAAATCGGACAACACTTCCTTTGTTTCTACATACTTTTCCACCTTTTTCAAGGCCGAATTCAATAACCAAACACGCCACATTTAAGGCCCAACAAAGTAGCTAACAATAGGGGATTACACGCTTAATTAAGACATGTAAAATTCCGCCCCACAATATATAACAAACTAGTCTAAACTACAACGTCAATTCGGCAATTTGGGAAACAATACCAATTCTTATCCAATTTCCATTTCAATCCAAGTTGTTAGCATAACATGATATCAAGTCGCAATCGATTATAACTACTATAATCTTCAAGTAAGTAACATGCGACGATTCTAATAAACGACCAAATTGTAATTCAATTTCAAATGACTCAACATGTCATTTTCGGATTTTGAGCTTCCAAATTTCCATAACACTTATCAAACTTCATAACACATATCACATGATCACTTATAACTTATCATAACATGAAATCTTCAATTACAAAAGTAAAATGAAGGTTATACCTCAATTAGCCCAAATATGATCCAAGATCACAAGTCGATCCTTAGCAGCTTTAGCTCCTCCTTTCTACGTTCCAATCCACTCCAAGAAACCCTTAGAAGCTTATGAATAACTCATCTTCAAATTCCAACTTCAAAGTTGAATAACCCCTTAGGTTTTCGCCTTGCGACTAATAAGAAAATACCATTTTTCCGGGATCTTTCTATTGAGATAAACTTACAATACTCTTAGGAACCTTGGTTTAAAGTGGGGAGATTATTGGACAAAAATTGAAATTTTTTCTTGTCCCAAGAACCTCAAACCCGAGAGCCCTCATAGTTGAAGAACAAGTTTCTTGAAAATTTTCTAAGTGTGGGAACTAATCTTGCTACTAGTATACATATATAACATAATGGAGGGTCAAGATTAGAACAAATGGGTGGCCTAGATGAGTTTCACATGGATCCTAGCCAAGTGGCCTTGACTAAGTCAACAATATCAAGCTATTAGTCTTTGCAAGACTTGGTCATTTAAATTATGGTCAAATGACCATCCTATCCATGAATTTTTCGTCCAAGACCAAGTAAGGGGGGTGACACGTGTCACCCTCCCGTTCGTCGCAATAATTCATTTTCTGACAATTCCATAATTCAGATAAATTTACTCGTCTCAAACCTTAAAATTTTTTAGTTCTTACATACGTTCTTATAAACATATCCTGAAATTCCGGGGTGTAACATTCTTCCCCCCTTAGAAACATTCGTCCCCGAATGTTCTTTCGGGAGTCAAACTTAAAGATAGCAACATAGTCTTCTTTTACAACCCCTACATACCAATAATACCACACGAGGCCACATAACAATACTCATACTAAAATGTCAAGCCGAACCCCATGTGTCAACGTCGGTTATCTGCATAAAGCTTCTGCTGACTCTAAGCTTACTAATAATCTTTCCCGGATAAGCTTCACCTTATCCACAGCCCGCTGAATTAAGTTTGGACCAAATAATTGAACCTTGCCTATGTCGAACCATCCAACCGGCGATCTACACTTTCTTACCTATAAGGCCTCATACATGGCCATCTGAATACTGGAAGGGTATCTGTTATCGTACGTAACACAACAAGAGGTAATTAACCCTCCCGACTATTTCTGAAATCAAGAACACAGGTCCGCAACCTATCCTCAAGTGCCTGGATGGTATGCTCTGTCTGTCCGTCGGTCTGAGGGTGTAATGCAACACTGAGACTCACCTGTGTCCCTAAAACCCTTCTGAAAAACCTCCAGAAGTTATCTCTAATCGAGCTCATCTATCTGACATCATAAACGTACGAACCCCGTACAATTGGAGCAATAAGCACTGCGTGCTTCCCCTAAAACCTGCTGACTAGTCCTGCAGTACCGGGTACACGCAATCTATCTTCATCTCACAAAGACCCCATCCGTGTTACTCAAACAGCTCTTCTCTTCTCTGAGAGCCATATCTCGATACCGTATCATCACTAGATCATCATATCGCCGCTCTTTACCTCCTCAACGATGGAAGACTCGCAACCTCTGATCTAAACTTCATTAACCTTGGAAACAAATAATGAAGCCCCGCTCGTTAGCTAACGAATCTCACGGACCACGCCCCGCTTCACCGCTGCCCTTCCGCATACTACCCTTAGATCCGCGACAAGAGTATCTTTAATCGCCTTGGCTTTCCCCGTGGTATAGATATCGATATCACAATCCTTGAATAACTCTAACCACCGTCGCTGTCGCAATTTCTACTGCCTCAGTCTGCAGATATACCAGAGGCTTTTGTGGTCTGCACAAATATCCACATGAAGTCTATATATATGACATGCCCCCAAATCTTTAAGGCATGATTTAACTGCCGCCAGCTCTAAATCGTGAGTGGCGTAATTTCTTTCCCGCTTCCCTAACTACCGGAAAACATAGGCTCTATCTCATCGGGTTACAAGACACAACCTAGCCCAACACCCAACGTGTTATCATAATAACCTAACCTCTAGTCTTTCAGAGGAGTTAGAATCAGAGTCCACCAACTTATCCGCCAATAATCGGAAGCCTTTCTCATTCTGCGAAATATTTGGGTATCCTTAATCTCGCTTATGGTTCCTGCTTTCCTTTCTCTTGCAACCAAACTTGGTCACTAAACTTAGATTTGATTCCTTTGCTTGCCTCCCGCTAAGACTTCCACAATCACAATTTGTGGGGATTTCCTTGATCTCGAAAAGTTGTAACCTGATTTTCCTTTCCCAGTTTGTAGAGCCTATAGCTAGGTGATACCACATTTCCTCGAAATGTTCTTACTTCCCATTATTTACTAATGGTCTTTACACTGGTCTGGGGTAGTCATATCTCGTGCAACTTACATAACCATAGTCGTATTCTCCTTTATCATTCTGGTCATAACCTTACCTTATGCTTATTATTAGCAAAAGTATTTCTATCTTGGTTCATAATCGTACAGTTTCATATATGCGTACTACCTGCATTTTTCCTTACGACATTTCCTCGACCACTTCGTAACGTCATTCTTAATTACCCCAACACAATACTTTTCCCACGATTATCCACAACTGTAACCTATGGCGTGACGATACCGAAGACCTTACCAGCCTCCTATCCTTCGTCTAACAACATGGGTACACATAACCCCATAATACGCAAAACTGTCCTTTTACGTGGGGGAGAGAACTTATCTCTCTATCAAAATCTAAATCATCAAGCGCCACCTTAATCGTATAGATTTTCAAAATCTACCAACGATGTCTTCTATTTTCCGCAGCCACACTCGTACTTATTTTATTCTTGCCTTGTACATTTTCCTGAAATTATCCGGAAGGTCGTGGCCCTGACCGCCACACCAAACCAACTCCAAGTACCTCCAAGGGCACTTAACATAAATTCCTTCAAATTCAATTATTACTTACTCACACTTACTAATTTACAAGTGAACAAGTCACACGGACTTAAAAAGAAAAACAATGATGCCAAAGAAGAAAGGATAATTCACTGGTTACTACCACTTCTCTTCATTTACACCGATAATCACCACTGTAAAACCGAATCGAGCCAATCTCTCTGCAATAACGCGTTGGCATAACAAGAGGCCAACTAACCCGCACTCATAATGACCTCAATGTTCACATAACAGCTTAGGTCTCGCTAGGGTCCAACGATTGTATCGTTATCGACAATTATCTATCCGCCGCCTACCACCCAACTCTCACGGTGTAGTCACCACGAAAGGTCCTCATGGATTCAGGCTCCATTTCTTTACACTTGGTTGCTCTCTTTTTCACTGGTCGTACTCTTTCCGTACTTCCAAACTTATACTAGCATACATACATAAATTCCATACTAATTCTGGCCTCCACTCTTGGAGTTACTAAATTAAACAATATAAGGCCATTTCCGGCTCACAACTGAACCCGGTGGAACACGCCCACGAACCCGTAAGATGATTAACTAAACTTGGGCTTGCACCTGCGTGACTCGCCACGAGCGACTACTACCAACTGATCCCATTTCATTTCAAGCTGTGGGGCGACCCTTAATAGGTCCCCAACCCGACTCGGCGTCGTATTTAACTCTTTTCCTTGGTCTGTCTTAACTTTTACTACCCGAGAAGGCCTTATATACCTAAGGTCTCGGTGGTTATCACATTCTTAGGCTCGCAATTTCCATGCTCCATGCCTACCTTATCCGTCCCCCCGTAAACGGGTACAAAACTTATCGTAATACCATAATCGTGTTGTCTTGACCACAACGACCATACTTACTCCATACGGATCTCACCCGTACCATTCTCGAAATCCTACTATGTAGCTTAACCTATTAAGGGTCCATTACATTCTCACACAACTCATCATCACCTAATTATCTCAAATTAGCACGTAAAAATTTGATGAGAGTTCCTTAAGTGTTCATACCTTCCCGGTATTTTTAGTCCTTACCAAGTCCTGGTAATCTAAAATCATTCTAGGCAACACGCGTCTGACCCTCATACATAAATCCGTATAGTTGTATGTCACAATAACAACTATACTACAAACATTACCAACCTGGATACGCAATCCACATAATCTTTTCTGGGTCACTGCTGTCTTTCTCGTAGCTGCAAACAACATAACTTGTTAGGGAGAGACGACCCTAACCATACAGCTCTATCGCACGATCTCAGAGTGAGAAGAATGGAAACCAATCCTAAATGTCATGCAGCCTCCTGATTATAGATGTGGTGCACAACACACCGATAATCAAGACTCTACTAGACACGGTCTGTAGACACTTTCCGAGGACTAACTGCTCTGATACCACTTTTGTCACGACCCGACCCCGGGTGTTATACCCCGTATTTCCAGAGTATGTACGTGAGGACGTACGTAGAGAAATTTGAACTTTAAAGTAGGCTTGGCCGATTATTTTTGTGCACAACACCCGGTTAGAGTCGTTTTTCGACGAAACGTTTTACACAACTCGCGTAGGGTAAATTCCGGCTATGCCATTTCTAATTTTTGCGGATTTTTCCGAGAGACGAAACATTTTGTACCAACGAGAGGGCGACACTTGGCACCCTCTCATTGGTGGACCTTGGGGCGGTAAAGTGGACGAATGGAGAGTGGGAGTAGGTAGGATATTTTGTGATATTTGTGTGGTAGATGGATAAGGTACACATGGAGGAATCTTGACCTTACACTTGCCTTGCACTTGGCATGATCTTGGCCATTGGTTGGCCTTTGCTTGACCTATAAATACCCCTCCCCTTTGAAGACTTCTTCATCCAAAATTATTTCCTAAGTCTAAAATCCTCCCCTCTCTTGTGTTCTCGCCCTTCCTTGGTGAGGCCCCTTGGCCGAGAATCCTTCCCCCCCTTGGTGAGGCCCCTTGGCCGAGAATCCTTCCCCCCTTGGTGAGGCCCCTTGGCCGAGAGTACCCCCCCTCCTAGTGGGGTTGGCCGAGGGGTATACACCCCCCCCTTGTGGTGTTGTCTCGTATAAATACCCCCTTTTGTGGTATAGAAATACTCTCCAAGTATTGTTATAATGCCCAAATACTTTAGCCCATATACCTTGTAGTACTTTCCAAAATTACCTCTATACGAAAAGCCCAGAAATACTATTATACTTCCCGTCAGTCACAAAAACGAAACCCTAAGGAAAATCTCCATAGTTAGTTGGAGTATTAAGTAGAAGTTGGTTAGAACTTCTAAGGGTGGTTTGGAGCTGGTTGAGCGCACGAGTTGGAGCTAAATGTTGCTCAGGAGCGACATTAAACTAGGATAATTTTGGGCTTATCGAGGTAAATATCTTGTCCCCCTATTGTAATTGGAAATTGCATGATTGTTAGATTATATAGTTGAAGTATACTATATATAGAATCAATCCTAGCTTTATGCAATGTCTTTGACTTAAGCCGAATATAAAGAAAGAGAATCGAATCAGAATTACATAGATCAGACATAAGAGACTTGTTGTCACGACTGTTCGGCCCGTGATCGTGCCTTACCGGGCACCCAAGTAGCCATACATCGAGTAACGGCGGAAATATAAACCAAGACAGAAATAGCTTTATAAAATAAGACATACGCCTTATGTAAGAAAACGTCGCTTTCGCATATATAAATAATCAAGTTTTGCGATACATCCCAACCGCATAATAGTACTGCACTTCTAAGGAAGTAAACAACTATGCCGACAGGCCCCGCCATACCGATCGCATAAAACTATCTACAATACAGGGAGATCATACCCAAAAGTAGAGCCTGCGGAGAAGATGAAGCTCCTGACACCAACGCAAAAGATCCTAAGGATGCGGATCTAGCACCTGCTTGCCTTTACCTGCGGCATTTAACGCACTCAAGGAGGTCAGTACAACAGGTACCAAGTATGTGAAACTATAAAGAACTGAAATGAAATCAAAGTATTTAAAACCTTTTCACAAATACAATCAGTTCAATTTGCACATAGTGCCACATCACAAACAACAACAGTAATAGGAAAACTGTAACAGGTCTATTCTAGGCCGTGAATGATCGAAGCAAGGCCAATCGCCCATAGTATCATTCTGCGTGCCTAGTCTCGACTTCCGCACCCGCATAGGTCACACATGCACCGCATGAGGTATTCCTTGCATCGGGGGCAGCCAACCCCCGGCATCCGCCTAGGCTCCCGCAGCCCGCATAGCCTCAAAAGACCGCATAGTCTCAACATACCGCATAGGGAATCCCCCGCATCAGGCTAAACACCCGGAATGATCAATCCTGGAGCATACCGCTGCTCCGCATAGTCTCACAGACCGCATAGGCCGTATAGACCAAGATCGAGGGGCAAGCCCTGTGATAACGATCGAGGGTAGGTGATACAATAACAGTACAACGGACTTACCGGTTAGCAACGTAAGCACAGCAAGAATGACCCCCTTACACAGCATTTCAAGACAATAACCCAGGTAGCATCATAATAGTCTACTTATCACACAAATCTTACTACACTTAACAGAAATCAATACAAGGCTTTTATAAACAAACAAGTAAAGTGTTGTTTTTTATCTTTCTTAAGTTGTTATACCTAACTTCCCATAAAGCTAGTATAACTCTTAAGCTTTTGTTTTAAAAACCAAATATTTATCTTCTGTTAAAAATGATTCAGTATTCTTTTGAAATGCTTTCAGTTCTTTGTTATTCAGGCTTAAGCCGTGAGGCATTGCCGTAATTATTATTCAGGCTTAAGCCGTGAGGCATTGCCATAAGTATTATTCAGGCTTAAGTCAAAGACATTGCCGTAGTTATTATTCAGTTAACACATGTACGTCTACCGTACTATATATTGTAAAATATCATGCTTTAGGAGGAATCACATACCTTCTCAGCGAAAACCACCTGCCAAGTTGAATATGTCGCGCGCAGAGAGTCAGCCTATAATAGTCACAGACATCTATCAAAGACTACTCTGAAGGTCATTCTAAACAGAGGGTTCACAATTCTACGGAAAGTCGGGCAGCACTTCCCTACCCGGTGAGCTATATAAGTCTACTGTAAACAAATTCTATGTAAGTCTGATTTGATTATTCTTCTTTTAAACCCTTCTACTGTGGTAACAGTTCAATTCTATTCTGTGATATTCTTCTAAGTATTTATACTTATTCCTATACTACTACAGTAAGTATTCTCTAATTCAAGAGAGGGTTAGGATTAGTTACCTCGGTAAGCCCAATAATATCCTGGATAAAGTCGCGCCTGAGCAAGGTTTAGCTCCTAAGTTGTACGCTCCAGTAGCACCAAGAACCTTAGAAGTTCTTCACAACTTATACAAAGGACTAAGGGATTTGGGCTAGGGTATTTTGGGCATTATAACAATACTAGAAGACAACTTTCTACCAAGGGAGGGGGGGTAGATTTCGCCAGGCTAGTGGGGTAGCCTCGCCAAACTCACTCAAAGGGGGAGAGGTGTTGACGAAAGGCTAAGGGAGAGGAGAGGATTTTTAGACTTGGAAGATAACTTTGTGGATGAAGAACTCTTCATCTTGGGGGTATTTATAGGTCGAAGTGGCCAACCAATGGCCAAGATTAAGACAAGTGCAAGGCAAGTGTAGGTGAAGATTTACTCCACACAAATATCCTACCAACTCCTTGACTTGTGCACAAGGCACAAAAACGCACTTCCTCTCCAATTTCGTCCAATGGACGATTCAAGTCCATCAATGGGAGGGTGCCAGTGTCGCCTCCGGTTGGTCAAAAATGTTTCTTCTCTGGTAAAAAACCGAAAAAATAGTAATGGCATAGCCGGAATTTTCCTACGAAAGTCGTGGAAACGTTTTCGGAAAACGATTCTTTTAGTGAGTTGTGTACAAAAAAACGCCCAAGGCTAATTTCAGACGTATTCCTCACGTACATACTCTGAAATACGGGTATAACATTCTCCTCCTTAGAAACATTCGTCCCGAATGTTCCTTCTCAAGACGATCAAGAAGCTTAAACAGCTTTGTAAGTGCCACACATGGCCACAAAATAACACTTAGGCATAAATGATAATGGAAATTTACAAGTAGGAAAGTGAATTACCCGAGGTGTGGGAATAGGTGAGGATACTTCGCCTCATGTCCTCCTCGGCTTCCCACGCCATCTCCTCCTCGAGCTCGTTCCGCCACAAGACTTTGACGGGCCACGCCCTTCGTCCGCAGACGCCTAACTCGACGATCGACTATCGCTATGGAACCTCCTCATACGATAACCCCGGTCACACCGACATCGTCAATCGGTGTACCCTAGATGGATCCCCGATACATCTCCTCGGATAGATACGTGAAAACGGATGCACCGCCTCCAGATCGGACGGCAGATCCAACTCATAGGCAACCTTGCCTTACCTCGCGACAATCGAACGCCCAATGTACCTAGGTCTGAGTTTCCCCTTCTTCCCAAATCTAATCACACCCTTCATGGGTGACAACTTTAGTAAAACCCAATCATGAACCATGAACTCAAGATGACGACGACGATTATCTGCATACGACTTGGCCGACTCGAAATCGAATAGCCGCCTTGATAAGCTTCACCTTATCCATCGCTGCAGCACCAAATCTGGTCCCACTAACTGCACCTCACCCACATCGAACCAACCTATAGGCGATCTGCACTTCCTCCCATACAAGGCCTCATAAGGCTCCATCTGAATACTGGAGTGGTAGCTATTATTATACGCAAACTCAACTAGAGGCAAATGATCCTCCCAGCTACCATCGGTCAATAACACGGGCTCGCAAAGATATCCTCAAGAGTGCGGATAGTGCGCTCGCTGTCCGTCTGCTCGTGGATGAAATGCGACTGTGCTCACCGCCCCTAAACCCTCTCGAAGGACCTCCGGAAGTTAGTCGAAATCGGGCTCTCGTCTCGATATGATCAAGTAGGACTCCATGCATCGACGATCTCTGATGTAAAGTCCGCATAATCTCACCGAAAAGTCGCCCCGACGGAAGAAAGTGGGCTGATTTCGCCACCGCCGATTTATAACCCATATAGAATCATGTCTCCTCCGAGTGCGAGGTAATCCCGTGATGAAGTCCATGTTGATTACCTCCCACTTCCGTGTCGATCTCAATCGCTCAGAATAAAACCACCGTGCCTCGGTGCTCTACCTTCACCGGCCGACAACACGCACCGAGCTACGAACTCGCAACGCCCTCTTCAAGCCATCCCACCAATACGGATCTAAGGTCGTGGTACATCTTGGTCGACTCGACGGATAGAGTAACGCTTGTGTGCTTCCCCAAGAACTCTTGCCAAGTCCTCAAACATCCGGAATACACGATACCGCCTCAAACCTTAGCACCCCATCGTGCTACAAAAGGACCCTTGCCCTCACGAAGAGTTGTATCACGATATCGAATCAAAGCCGGATCCTCGAATCGTTGCCTCTTCACCTCCTCAACGATGGAAGACTCGCAACCTCACGAACTCTAACCCCATCGCTATCGTAATCAATCAAGCGGACACCAAGGCTCGCTAATCGTGCAAATCACGAACCATGTCCTCCTCTCTAGCCGCACATCCGATAGGCTCCCATCGACCTACGACTAAGAGCATACGCCACAACATTGGCCTTCCCCGTGGTACAGATATCAACATCGTAATCCTTAAGCAACTCTAACCACCGTCTCGCCGTAAGTTCACTCCTCCGGTGAAGATATACCGAGGCTCTTGTGGTGCGTAAAAATATCCACGTAAACCCCATACAAATAGTGCCTCCAGATCTTCAAAGCGTGAATCACACCGCCAACTCCAAATCATGGGGGTAGTTCCTCGTGTTTCTTCACCGTCGGGATGCATATGCTATAACCTTGCCATGCTGCATCAACACACACCCCAACCCGATGCCCGCGATCACAATACACGCATATAACCATCCGACCTCCGAAGAGTAAGAACGGGCGGCCGCGCCTCTTTTCAAAGAATCGAAACCCCGCCACAAGCATCACCATCAAACTGGCTGCCTACGAGTCACCTAGTCAATGGTGCAGATAGAAGCAAACTTCTCCACGAACCGATAATATCCTCGCAAGGCCCGTAAAATCGCGAACCTCTGCCGGAGTAGTAGGTTCAGGCCAAGTCCCGATTGCTCGATCTTGGCGTATCCACTGAATGCCATCAGCCCGATAATATGCCCAAGAAACGCCATCAAGTCAACCAAAACTCACATTTGGAAAACTTGGCGATACCGCCGTCCCGAGAATCACAAGAGCCAGCCTCAAATGCTCGCGATGCTCGCTCTGAGCGAGAATAAACCAAGATATCATCAATGAATACTATCACAAACGTGTCCAAAATGGTTTGAACACTCGGTTCATCAAATCCATGAATACCGTCGAGCATTGGTCAACCCAAAAGACATGACTCGAACTCATAATGCCCGCATCGTCCGAATGCACCCTAGGGACATCCACCTCTCGACACGAACTCGATGATAGCGAACGCAGATCAATCTTGAGAAACATCTCGCGCCCGCAATCGGTCGAACAAATCATCAATCCCGGAAGGGGGTATTCGTTTAATGGTCACCTTGTTCACCGCTCGTAATCAACACACATGCGCAGCTGGCCCCATCCTTCTTCTTCACGAACAATACCGGCGCTTCCCGGGGGAGAAACACTAGGCCGATGAAGCCCTCTTCCAAAGAAATCTCTAAGCCGATCCTTCAACTCTCTCAACTCGGCAGGTGCCATTCTGTATGGCGGAATGGAAATAGGCCGAGTGTCTGGCAATATGTCAATACAAAACTCAATCTCCCTCTCAGGAGGGATACCCGGGAGGTCGTCTAGAAACACGTCTGGGAACTCTCTGACCACTGGAACTGACGGAAAATCTGGTACCGCAGCCTCAGTATCAAACACGAACGAGATGGTAGATATACCCTTCGCACCATCTTCCTAGCCTTGAGGTAGGAAATAAACCTACCTCTACGATACCGTGCTCCTCTCCCACTCAACAACCGGCCTCGTGAAACCGAACTGCATTACTACTCTCTCTCTCTCATAGCCTACATTGGCATAGCAAGAAGCTAGCCAATCCATCCCCATGATCACGTCGAAGTCAATCATCTCCAACTCTATCAAGTCGGCTAGGGTCCGACGACTGTAAATGGTCACAGGACAAGCTCTATATACCCGCCGAGCTACCACCGAATCACCCACTGGCGTAGCTACCTCGAAAGGTCCATGGACTCGTGCTCTATCCCTATCCTACTAGCAACAAGGGAGATATATAGACAGAGTAGAACCGGATCTATCAAAGCATACACATCAAACCCAGAATCGATAAGGTACTCGCGACGACATCAAAGTGAGGCCTCCCGATCCCGCTTACCGGACAAAGCATAAATGCGGTTCGAGGACCGCTAGAATCGGGACCCGCGCGCCACGACCGCCACACTACCGGTCCATGAGTACCTTGCCTCCGGGCGAGTAATCGCTGGGATGAAGAAGCGCAATGCACCGTAGATCGGGCCCTACTACGACGACGCCCGGTCGGACAAACTCGCGAAATGACCTGCCGCCACAAGTATAGCAGCTCCTGCAGTACCCCTGAATGGTATCTACCACAACGGGCACACCGAAAGCAGACTCAACAGTTAGCACCGCTACTCGAAATCAAGTCCCGGGCCCCGACCGCCCGATCGCTTCCGTTGTACCGAAAATGAGGTAGAGCGCTCATACCGGCCGTGGTGCAAATCCGGACTTCACGATGCCGCCCTCACGAGGACCACCAAAAGAACCGCCGTCTTGGCCTTCTTCTGGCTGATATCGCTTACCCGGCGGTCTCTACGCCTCGCATCCTAGTGCATGAGCTCGCATACGGGTTATGTCCATGCTCGGTGAAGGGACACACCCGCACAAGACTCGCCATGTAATCATCTAGCCCGATGACATAGCGATGCACCCGGTCCTCTATCTCTCGCTACAGCAGTGGACATATCGAGCCAAAGAATCAAACTCGACATTGTACTCTCACCGCAAGGCCCTCCTGTCTCAAAGAACAAGAATCTATCACTCGTGCCCTCCTCATCCGCGAGGCAAGAAGTGTGTGAGAAAAGCCTCAAAACTCATCCCATACTGGAGGTGCATGCTCTCCCGAAAGCTCCCATGAATCAAACCAATCGAATGCGGTATCACGCGGCCGACGCGAACCGAATGTCACAGCCTCGGTCCAAGCCACGATCACCCGCATAATCCTCTGCGGTGACGGATGAACTCCTGCGGATCATCCTCGGCCTCGACGTAAAACTCGAGGAGGGCTACAACTAAGGAAATCCCGTAGTCTCAAACTATTCGCCTCGTGCACTACGGTGCGACTAGAGCTGAGCCGAATCGAATCGCCAGATCCAGCCTCTCTCAGACGGGCCACAACTTTAGCCAATAGTCCATCTCCTTGTACTCCTAACTCTCGCCTGTGCCGCGGGATGCGAGGTGTGGTACCGTGGTCTCTTTGGGCCGGGCGCCATAGAACTCGCTGCCTCGGTATAGATCGGGCACGAGCCTCGTGACTGGGTGTCTGCTAGCGCCTCCTCGGCTGTCTTGCCCTTCTCGGTCCCGGTTGCCTTACGTGGAGGCATAATCATACAGAAAGGAATACGTTAGAGGTCCAACCTATAACACAACTCTAAAGCACGATCTCGTAATGAGAAGAATGGAAACCAATCCTAAATATCCTATAGCCTCTCGATTATTGGTGTGGTGCACAACACACCGATAATCAAGACTTACTAGATACGGTCTATAGACACTTTCCGAGGATTAATCGCTCGATACCACTTTTGTCACGACTGCCCGGCCCGTGATCGTGCCTCACCGGCACCCAAGTAGCCATACATCGAGTAACCAGGAAATATAAACCAAGACAGAAACAGTTTATAAAATAAGACACAACTTATGTAAGAAAACGTCGCTTTCGCATATATAAATAATCAAGTTTTGCGCTACATCCCAACTGCATAATAGTACTACTGCACTTCTAAGGAAGTAACAACTATGGCGACAGTGGCCCCGCCATACCGATCGTACAAAACTATCTACAATACAGGAGATCATACCCAAAAGTAGAGCCTCCGAGAAGATGGAGCTCACGACACGAACGCAAAGATCCTAAGGATGCGGATCTAGCACTGCCGCTTTTACTGCGGCATGAACGCAGCCCGGGCGAGGTCAAGACAACAGTACCAAGTATGTGAAACTATAAAGAATCAAATGAAATCAAAGTATTTAAAACCTTTTCACAAATACAATCAGTTCAATTTGCACATAGTGCCACATCACAAACAACAACAGTAATAGGAAAACTGTAACAGGTCTATTCTAGGCCGCGAATGAACGAAGCAAGGCCAATCGCCCATAGTAACATTCTGCGTGCCTAGTCCTGGACTTCCGCACTCGCATAGGTCACACATGCACCGCATGAGGTATTCCCGCATCGGGGCAGCCAACCCCAGATCCGCCTAGGCTCCCGCACTCGCATAGCCTCAAAAGACCGCATAGTCTCAGCAGATCGCATAGGAATCCCCGCATCGGGCTAAACACCCGAATGATCAATCCTGAGCATACCGCTGCCGCATAGTCTCACAGACCGCATAGGCCGTATAGACCGCATCAAGGGCAAGCCCTGTATAACGATCGGGTAGGTGATACAATAACAGTACAACAGACTTACCGGTTAGCAACGTAAGCACAGCAAGAATGACCCCCTTACACAGCATTTCAAGACAATAACCCAGGTAGCATCATAATAGTCTACTTATCACACAAATCTTACTACACTTAACAGAAATCAATACAAGGCTTTTATAAACAAACAAGTAAACAGTTCCTTTTTATCTTTCTTAAGTTGTTATACCTAACTTCCCATAAAGCTAGTATAACTCTTAAGCTTTTGTTTTAAAAACCAAATATTTATCTTCTGTTAAAAATGATTCAGTATTCTTTTGAAATGCTTTCAGTTCTTTGTTATTCAGGCTTAAGCCGTGAGGCATTGCCGTAATTATTATTCAGGCTTAAGCCGTGAGGCATTGCCATAAGTATTATTCAGGCTTAAGTCAAAGACATTGCAAGAGTTATTATTCGATTAACACACGACGCTCACCGTACTATATATTGTAAAATATCATGCTTTAGGAGGAATCACATACCTTCTCAAATAAAACCACCGCCAAGTCAATATGTCGCGCAGAGAGTCACTATAATAGTCACGCACGCCTATCAAAGACTACTCAAGGTCATTCTAAACAGAGGGTTCACAATTCTACGGAAAGTCGGGCAGCACTTCCCTACCGGTGAGCTATATAAGTTCATCGTGAAAACAAATTCTATGTAAGTACGCTTTGATTATTCTTCTTTAAACCCTTCTACTGTGGTAACAGCTCAATTCTATTCGTGATATTCTTCTAAGTATTTATACTTATTCCTATACTACTACAAAGAAGTATTCTCTAATTCAAGAGAGGTTAGGATTAGTTACTGGTAAGCCCAATAATATCCTAGATAAAGTCGCTGAGCAAGGTTTAGCTCCTAAGTTGTACGCTCCAGAGCACTAAGAACCTTAGAAGTTCTTCACAACTTCTACAAAGGACTAAGGGATTTGGGCTAGGTATTTTGGGCATTATAACAATACTAGAAGACAACTTTCTACCAAGGAGGGGGTAGATTTCGCTAGGCTAGTGGGGTAGCCCTCGCCAAACTCACTCAAAGGGGGAGAGGTGTTGGACGAAAGGCTGGGAGAGGAGAGGATTTTTTTAGACTTGGAAGATAATTTTTTGGATGAAGAACTCTTCATCTTTAAGGGTATTTATAGGTCAAGAAGTGGCCAACCAATGGCCAAGATTAAGACAAGTGCAAGGCAAGTGTAGGGTGAAGATTTACTCCACACAAATATCCTACCAACTCCTTGACTTGTGCACAAGGCACAAAAAACGTGCACTTCCTCTCCAATTTCGTCCAATGGACGATTCAAGCCCATCAATGGGAGGTGCCAAGTGTCGCCTCCCGTTGGTCCAAAATGTTTCGTCTCTGGAAAAATCCGCAAAAATTAGTAATGGCATAGCGGAATTTTCCTACGAAAGCCGTGGAAACGTTTCGTGAAACGATTCTTTTAGTGAGTCAGGTACACAAAAACGCCCAAGGCTAACTTTACGTATTCCCACGCATATACCGGAAATACGGGGTATAACACTGGTGTAGCATTAATGTGAAGTCCAATTGTGCCCGTCCGGTTCGATGTATAAACCCCACGGTTGGCTTGATAGCCGCCTCGATAGAAGAGGAGATTTACGCGGTTGCGGGGGAGGTGTTATACCCGTATTTCGCAGTATATGCGTAAGGACGTACGTAGAAAAGTTTGGGCTTTAAAGTGGCTTGGCCGAAATTATTTGTTCACAACACCCGATTAGAGTCGTTTTTTTACGAAACGTTTTACATAACTTGCGAAGGGAAAATTCCGGCTATGTCATTTCTAATTTTTGCGGATTTTTCCGAGAGACGAAACATTTTGGACCAACGAGAGGGTGACACTTGTCACCCTCAAGTGGACGGTAAAGTGAGGCTCAAGTGGGACGATTTCATGCCTTGTTTTGGCCTTGTTTTGTGCAATGTTTTGTGCAATGTTTTGTGGCTTGTTTTGTGGAGTAGGGACTAGGGGGCACTTGGGCACATCTTGGCCCTCCACTTGCCCCCCACATGGCTTGATCTTGGCCCTTGGTTTCCCTATAAATACCCCTCCCTTTGATGAGTTTTCTTCATCCACTCCTCACTCCCTCAAGTCTTGAAAGCCCCTCCCCTTTTCGTGAGGCCCCCCTTGGCCGAGAGTAGCACCCCCCCTCCTTGTGGTGTGGCCGAGACCCACCCCCCTTCCTTTAGGGTTAAACCGTGGGGGTACCCCCCCTTGCCTTGTTGTTCTCGTAGAATACACCCCCCTCTTGGTAGAAATACTCTCCATAGTATTGTTACTATACCCAAATTACCTTAGCCGTATACCTTGTAGTATTCCAAAGATACCTCTATACGTAGAGCCCGGAAATACTACCTTTTGTCCTTTTAGTCTCAAACCGAAACCCTAAGGAAATCTTCATAGTTGGTTGAAGTATTTAAGTAGAAGTTGGTTAGAACTTCTAAGGGTTGTTTGGAGCGGATTGGAGCGCACGGAGTAGGAGCTAAACCTTGCTCAGGATCGACATTATAACTTGGATAATTTTGGGCTTATCGAGGTAATTATCTTGTTCCCCTATTGTAATTGGAAATTACATATTGTTAGAATATATAGTTGAAGTATACTATATATAGAGCTGAACGTAGTTATCGGCAATGTCTTTTGACTTAAGCCTGAATAATAAGAAACCTTTTCGAAAGAAGAGTACTGAACTGTAATTACATAGGACTGTATTACAGTAGACTTGTGTAGCTTTTCTGTGAGGTAGAATTGTGCACGTCCGGATTAGTCGTATGACCCCCCCCCTGGTTGGCTTGGTAGCCGGCCCCGATAGAGGAGGAGATTTACGCTGTCATGGGGAGATCTGCCGAATTTTTCAGAGAATGTTCTCTGAAGAGACCTAAATGTTAATAAGCGCCTTGTGGCCTTATAGGTGGAAGTACTATGCGTGGCGCGATCTACTTGGCTTAAGGAGTAGCCGGCGGTTTGAGGTACTTGGAGCGTTTTGCTATTAGTCGATAATCGTCGCGAGGTATGTGAACCTCTTCCTATCTCTTCTAGCATGATATGTGTGTAACTATGTAGTACGGTAGACGTACATGTGTTAAATGTATTTGATTGGTCTAAACCATAAAGTGTTATAACGACTTTATGGGAAGTTGGTTATAACAGCTTTATGTAGGTAAGAAAATACTTGTGGTTTTTAAAAAGGTAACTGATTTGAACTATAACTGGCTGGTTATGTGATAATAAAGAACTTGAAGTATTTCAAAAGATTTTTGAATCATTTTGAAAGAAGAAGTAATACTGGGTTTTTGAAAACTTAAGAGTTATACTAACTTTATGGGAAGTTAGGTATAACGGCTTAAGAATGTTTTACTGATTTCAGAAATCAGAATGTGTATCGACAAACCACTGCAGCGTTAATAAAAGGAAATGTTTTGACAGATTAAGTATTATTAAAACCAGTAGAAACTTCCATCTGCATAGAAGCTAAGATGAGACAAAATGATATTTCCTAGATCATGGCTGCTGTAATAAGATTGTTATAAACAAGAATATCCTACTCACACATAAGGCTTATGTTTTCTCAGATGGTTTAAAAAGAGAATTATATTCTTAAATGAATAAGACTATGGACTACGAAACCTTTCTAAAATAAGAACCGTGAACATTTGAAATTAGGCAAACTTGGACGTTTGGAAAATAATGTTGTTACTTGATTTTACAAAGATAAGTGTTTTGATTTACTTCAAAAGATAATCACTCTATTTTCATATACTACGGGTATTATGTGACTTTTGTAAACGTAACGTATCTTTTAAAAGATAATGTATGAAGTACTTTGGGAATAGATACCCGATCTTGTTAAATCATATATTAGAATGTACCTTGTGTGTATAACTTGATTGTGTTGGTTTGTGATAGCCTTGTAATACTTTCTTGTTGATTTGATAAGTAAACATGCTAGGATGCTACGTGTGTTAGTATCTTGTGATGTTTTGTGTAAAGGGGTTTTCCTCATCGCGCTTTTAAAGTTGTTTGACTCTCACCGTTATGTTGATATTATACCACTCACCTTGACTTGTCTCGGAGGTTAAGCGCCTCTCCGACGCGGGTAGACTTCGGTGATGCAGGACCATGATTCGAGGATACCTCATGCGGGTCCAAGGATCCATGCGAACTACGGAGTTCCGGTTAGTTTGCGGCCCTTGTGGTCATGCGGTCTTTGTGGCCATGCGATGCGAGTCGGGGCGACGCCGGGAGTAGCTACCCTCGATGCGAGGAATACCTCATGCGGGCCTATGAGGTTGGCCTATGCGGAGCTACGGAGAGTTCCAGGGCTAGACGCGCACATTTGATATTGCGGACGAGTGACCAGCTTTGATCATGTGACGGTCTAGACAGATATCATGATACAGTTATGACCACAGTAGAAATCGTGGGTGTTAGTAGTCGGTTATGCCTTCGTACTTACCCTGTATTGTTTTATTAGGACACAGGTGGGACCTGGTGTTCATGTGTATTTCTTGGTGCTTTTATATCATAAACTGCCGGCAGTGAGGAAGGTATTCCACGGGCATGATTGATGTTATGGGCGTGAGACCCATAGTTACATTTGAGTGATGACTTTGAGGGCGTGAGCCCCTGACTTGACATGACTGCCTACTTATTGTGAACTGTAGTTTGGTTATCATACATGTCTCCTGCTTTATAGACTATTATGATTTCATTTACAGTATTTTCAGTTTCACATACTTGGTACCTGTTGTACTGACCTCCTTCGGGGGGCTGCGTTCATGCCGCAGGTTGAGGTACACCAGTCGTTGATCCTCGCTCTTAGGGTCACAGTTCAGCGTTTGGGAAAGCTCCGTTTCTCCGGAGGCTTATCTTGGTATAGTCCCCTGTTGTTGTAGGTGCTTACATTCAGGGGTATGGCGGGCCCCGTCCGTCGTTGTTGTCATATCATTCGTAGAGGTCTGTAGTACTGTTGTGGGCAGGGTTTGTAAAAAGGATTAAACTGTTCATTTTGAAAGAGTTGTTATTTATATATATGCCAAGAGGCCACTTTTCTTCAGATAAGCATGTGTCTTCTTTACATTGTATCATGTATTGTGTTTTATGTTCCGCTGATTACTCTGATGTTGTATCACTAGGGTGCCCGGTAGGCACGACCACAGCCCGGTTGGTCGTGACAAAAGTGGTATCGAGCGATTAATCCTCGGAAAGTGTCTACAGCACCGTATCGATGAAGTCTTGATTATCGGTATGTTGTGCACCACACCAATAATCAGGAGGCTATAGGATATTTAGGATTGGTTTCTATTCTTCTCACTCTGAGATCGTGCCTTAGAGCTGTGTTGTAAGTTGGACCCTCTCACGTATTTCTTTCCCTTACCGTTAAGCCTCCGCGTAGGGCAACCCGGGCCCAGGAGGGCAAGGCAGCCGAGGGAGCTGCGAGTAGAGTACAGAGGGTTGCGAGGGCACAGGCCCAACCATCACCTGAGTTAGGTGCTTCGTTCGGGGAGTTATGCTACGTCACCAGCCCCAGCAGAGTTAAGCCGCGGCGGCATTCCTCTGCGGCCATGACATTTGAACCTTCGTTCCACGACCAGGAAGCAGATAATATAGATTGCGAAGAGACAACCTGTTACTAGCTATGGATTTGGCTACGCAGAGTATACCGATGTCTGCGAGTCTTGATGAATATCTTAGAAAGGGTTGTGCGAGTAATTCTTGATTAGGCTTGAGCATGGCACGTATGCGGGCTTGTGCGCGCGAGCCAAGCGTAGAGATCGACGGGTTAACTAAGGGCGAGAAGAGGCGGGGCGAAAGGTCCTTTGGCAACTTTCAAGTCGAGTCACCTCACCAGATTAGATTATGCACATCCACGGTGCGAAAGGTCCTCCGAGGTTCGGGACGTTCGGGGTATGCGAGAGTTGGTGAAACTCGAGTTTCCGGTTCCACGGCTACGTAGGTTCCGGCCCGGCGGATTGATTTCTCCCGGATTCACATGTGACGCACGCCATCGGGAATGTCGTCTTTTGTTGGTACTTGTTTTACCTGCGGCCGTCAGGGCCATATGTCGAAAGAATGTCCTAGTAGGAGGACTCAGCCTTCAGGATCGGTGGGTAGTTCGTCATCTTCCCTAACTATGCGCCCTACGGGGTAGATTTTGATTAGAACGACTAAGGGGAGTGAAGCAGTAGATACAGGTATATCCTTAACCCTCTAGAGATCAGTATGTGTGATAAGATGAGTATATCGTAAGTGATATGTTCTGATAGCAGTGTGTAAATTGTAATTAGAAATCTTGGTTAGTTAACCAAGTAATATTTGGGGGATAGAGAAGGTGTGAGCCTTAGAGCTTTATACGTGAAGACCTTAGAGGTAAGGCCATCTCGAGTAAAAGACGTATGTTTATGTTCGACCCTTATAAGAGTGCATAGTGCACGTGAGCTATGTTTGTGGGATAAGTCCCTGTGTAGTGTGGAATGAAAGAGGGTAGTTGAGCTAAGAAGACCGCTAGGTTTTCGTAACGTGATTAGTGAGAGTTTTCCGGTTCGGGGAGCTAGTGTCTTGCGCGTTGCCAGGTCGGGTTGAGGCCACGTTGCGGGTCAACCCGCGGCATGTGTGGTGGTGGGGTCAGTTTGTGGTGGTCCCGCCTTGTGGTAGGGTCACGAGGGTGTTAGGCCCAAGTTTAGTTAACCAGCGTACGAATTCGTGGATGCATTCGACCAGTAGTCGGGCCGAGGAGATCGGTCCCTCTTGTCTTTTAGTCGGGACCGTTTACTCGGCAGAGGGTTATGCGAGATGGTATATCAGAAAGGTTGTAAGGCTGCACGGGGTGTGTCACGACCCGATCCCGGGCCCGTGACCGGTGCCTTACCTCGGGCACCCTAGTGATACAACATCAGAGAAAACCAGCGGAAATAAAAACTTAAACATGAACATGAGACAAGATAATGAAACAGGCCAACCAAACGGTTACCTTCCAATAAAATATATAAACAACTCTTTTTAAAACGAACAGTTTAATCCTTTTTACAAAACCCTGCCCACACAGTGCTACAGACCTCTAAGAGTTTATACAACAACTATGACGGGACAGGGCCCCGCCATACCCCTGAATGTACAAGAACCTGCTGCACTGTGGTAACATACCAACAGATAAGCCTCCGAAGGAACGGAGCTTCCCAAAACGCTGAAATGAGATCCTAAACGCGGGGATCGACAGCCGATGTACTCCTACCTGCGGCATGAACGCAGCCCCCCGAAGGAGGTCAGTACAACAGGTACCAAGTATGTGAAACTGTAAAATACTGTAAATGAAATCATAATAGTCTATAAAAGCAGGAGACATGTATGATAACCAAACTACGATACACACATATGATTATATCAATTCGGTCTCACGCCACAACATCAATCCCGCGTGAGTACCTTCCTCACCGCGATCATGATATGATAACAACAAGACATCAATCCAAATGGGAGCATACGTGCGCTACGATCGTGTCGTATGTCCAAAGGGAACAAATAAGACAACATTCCAAATGGAAGCATACCCGTGCGCTACGCGTCGTGGTCGGCATGTCCAAGGAAACAATAAGACAGCATTCCAAATGGAAGCATCCCCGTGCGCTACTCATCGTTGCATTATGTCCAATGTGAACAATAAGACAACCAGGCGGTAATCAAAGTGGAAGCATACCCATGCGATACGCATCGTGTCAGTATGTCCAAAGCGATTAACAAAAGTAGCACTATCAACGAGAACGTGCGTGGAATTTATCCACATCACGGCCACGCCCAAGTAAGTTCTCAACAAGTCAACCGACCCTCCATCGAGACGCGGTAGTATAGAAACACAATTCTTGCACAACAAAGGCTATCACAACAAGCATAGGCAAGTTTCACAACAAGCATAGGCAAGTTTCACAACAACAAGCATAGGCAAGTTTCACAACAACAAACATAGCAAGTTTATACACAACTCAAGTACTTCCATTTTATGCCCAAGTTCGGTTTTTAACCTAAAGTACTACGACGTTAAATTCCTTTTAAAGAGATTTATTCCTTTTATAAAAGTCACCCGATACCCGTAGTATAAAAATAGAGTGACTTATATCTTTTAAGTAAACCAAAACAACTTCCATACTTTCTTTTTTAAAGTCAAGTTACCACGTTAAAACCAATGATAAAACCTTTCTTTTGTTTTCATAAGGTCGTTATAACCAACTTCCCATAAAGCTGTTATAACACCTTATGCTTTAAACCATTTTAAGACAACACAATGCCTTTCTTTTCCCTAAGGTTCCAGTTTGCCTAATTTTAATTACGCAAGTCTCTTTTTGAAAAATTTCATAGTTCAATGTCTTAATCTCTTTTAAAACAATTGAGTAACATATGCCATAGGCGAGTAGGTTATTCTTGTTCATAATCAATCTTATTAAGCAGCCATGATCTAGAAAATGTAATATCATTTTGTCTCATCTTAGCTTCTATGCAGATGGAGGTTTCTACTGGTTTTAATAATACTTAATTATTCAATACATTTTCCTTTATTAACGCTGCAGTGGTTTGTCGATACACATTCTGATTTCCGAAATCAGTAAAACATTATTCCTTCCAAAAACCAAGTACTCATTACTCACGAATGAGGTTTCACACAAACATCCATATTAAGTCAAGTCTCTTATCCTTTAAGAATAAGTCTCTTAACTTCTAAACCATTAAACCATTCTTTTTATCTCTCTTAAGACGTTACACCTAACTTCTCATAAGCTGGTATAACTCTTATGTTTTCAAACCAAGTACACACTTCTTTCAAAAAGGTTTCTTAATATTTTAGAATACTCCAAGGTTCTTTTACATCCAGTCGGTTTTAAGTCAAATCACTTATCTTTTAAAAACCACAAAGCATTTCTCATTTACATAGAGCTGTTATAACCAACTTCCCATAAAGTCGTTATAACACTTTATGTTTAAAGACAATCAAATACATTTAACACGTACGCGTCACCGCACTACATAGTTATACACATATCATGCTAGAACAGATAGGAAGAGGTTCACATACCTCGCGGCAGTATCGACTAATAGCAAAACGCTCCAAGTACCTCAAACCGCTACACTCTCGATCAAGCGGATCACTCCACACGTAGTACTACAACCTATAGAGGCCACAAAGCGCCTATTAATATCTTTAGATCTCAATGTAGAATATTCTAGAAAATTCGTGACACCTCCCCCGCAACAGCGTAAAACTCCTCTCTATCGAGGCCGGCAAGCCAACCAGAGGGTTAACACGCCTAACCGACGCGTACAATTCTACTCACGGTAATACTACACAAGCTTCATGTACTGATCCTATGTAATTCTGATCGATTCACTTCTTAAAATTCAGGCTTAAGTCGCAAGACATTGCCGTAAGTATTATTCAGGCTTAAGTCAAAAGACATTGCCGCACAATTATAATGTTCAGTTCTATATATAGTATACTTCAACTATATAATCCTACAACATGTAATTTCCAATTACAATAGAAGGTCATGAGTGTTTACCTCGATAAGCCCAAAAATTATCCAAGTTATATGTCGATCCTGAGCAAGGTTTAGCTCCTACTCCGTGCGCTCCGACCCGCTCCAACCAACCCTTAGAAGTTCTAACCAACTTCTACTTAAAACTTCAACTACGGGTGAAGATTTACTTAGGGTTTCGTTTTTGTGACTGAGGGAAGTATAATAGTATTTTCTGGGCTTTTGTATAAGTGTAACTTTGGGAATACTACAAGGTATTTGGCTAAAGTATTTTGGGCATTATAACAATACTAGGAGAGTATTTCTATACCACAACAAGGGGTATTTATACGAGACAACTAGGCTAGGGGGGGGGGGTGTACCCCACGGCCAAGCCTCTACAAAGGGGGGGTAGGTTTCGGCCAAGGGGCCTTCAAGAGGGGGAGGGGTGTTTCGGCTAGGCTACCAATAAGGGGGAGGGGTGTGTGGCGGACGAGATCACAAGAGGGAGAGGGAGGGTTTGAGACTTAGAAAGATTGCTCAATTTTTGGATGAAGAATGTCTTCAACTAGAGGGGTATTTATAGGTCAAGTGAAGGCCAACCAATGGCCAAGATGAAGACAAGTGTGGTGCAAGTGTAGGGCTAGATTTCAACCATGTGGACCTTATCCATCTACCACACCAACTTGCACAAATATCCTACCTAACCCAAGGCACAAAAAACGTGCCTTTGCTTGCCTTGCCGTCCACTTCTCACGTCGATGTGAGGTGACATGTCACCCTCCCGTTGGTCCAAAATGTTTCGTCTCTCGGAAAAATCCGCAAAAATTATAAATGACATAGCCGGAATTTTCCCTTCGAAAGCTGTGGAAACGTTTCGTCGAAAAATGACTCCTTTTGGTAGCTATGCACAAATTCGAACCTATGCCTACTTTAAGGCTCAAATTGTATACGTACGCCCTCACGTATATACTCTGGAAATACGGGGTATAACATTCTCCCCTCCTTAGAAACATTCGTCCCGAATGTTCCTTCTCGAGACGGATAACGAAGAATTTCTTCTAACAAGTTGCCAACGCCACCCTGGCCACGAAATATCACACGTTCTCTTCCTTCCTTACTCATCGTGCCCTTCTCGGACACTTGAACTCCTCTAGTATACGTACCACACTTCAGTCATCGCTTTAGTTCCAAAACTTTGGAGTCACTACCTCCAACTTGGTCATCTTACTAACCGCAATCTCCCTTAAGGCCATTCCCGGCCTTCATGATCCGCTTCTGGTCGAACATAACCACGAACTCATACGACGGTCATCTAAACTTGGGCCTAGCACCCTCGTGACCCTACCACCTGGAGGGACCACCTCGATCGACCCACCTCATTCCGGCCACGGGTTGACACGCAACACGCCCTCAACCCGAGCCTCACACGCGACTCTCTCGTTTCTCGATCCGGAACAATCTTACCTATACAGGTCATGAAAACTACCAATTACATTTCACACTACCCATGGACTTATCCCACAACATATGTATACGCAAACCAAGTATTTCAACAAGGACTAACCGTAAAATCTTTTATTCAAGATGACCTTACATCTAAGGTCTCAACATGAAATATTCTTAAGTTCACACTTCCCATGCCCCCCCATACATAACCATTCAACTAGCCAAGCTTCCTAACTCATAACCAACATAATGCTAAACACATCATCAACATCAATACATATAAGTCTCTAGAGGGTTAAGGATATACCTGAAAATAGGCGATTCAGAGGACCGCTAAGCGGGAACTTCCACCGCGACCTCTACCGTGGCCCCGGTGTATGAACATCTGCTGACTATGGAAGGTGAAGAACCCGCCCGATCCGTGATGCATGCTATCCTACCAGCGCTACCCACAGTCGGACAATTTCTCCCAAAATGGCCTGTGGCGCATGTAAAACAAACTCCCGGACTAGCACGACACTCCCCACTGTGGAGTCTACCACAGCGGTCACAACGAGGTAGGGGTGGCTTCAGCTGGTTAACACCCCTGCTCTCCCGAAAATCTGAACCCTTGGAGCCCTGACCTGCTCCTGAAAACTCGACGCTCAAGATTGTGAGGACCACTGCATCAAGGCGGAGGCGCATAACTAGTCTGCTGTTGAGGCGGTCTGCCTCGAAAATCACCAAAGGACCCTGCAGTTCTGGCCCTCTTCTGCTGACTTTGGTCATTCCGTCGATTTCTCCGCTCCTCACCTCCAGTGCATATGCTGCGTGCGGGTAATGTCCATGCCGGTGAAGAGCTACACGAACAACTCTACGCTAGGTAATCATCGAGCCTCAGAACATATCGGTGCACTCAATCCTCCATACTAGCTACTAATGCGGGACGTCGGGCCAATGAGTCGAACTCACATTGTACTCCCGAACCGTGCGCGGATTCTGCGTAACACCAAAAATCATGCGCGAGCCCTCCTCATCTGTGGAGGCAAGAAACGTGCAAGAAATGCCTCTGAGAACTCGTCCCATAAAGCTGGAAGTGCATGCTCTCCCCGGGACAGCTCCCATGAATCAAACCAGTCGACTGCGGTATCACGCAGCTGATGCGAACCTAGGACCACCGACTCGGTCTCCGATGCCTTGATCACTCTCATGATCCGCTGTAACTGTCGGATGAACTCCTGCGGATCATCCTCAGGCCTCGACCCATAAAACTCTGGCGGGTTACACCTCAGAAAATCCCGTAGTCTCAAATGCGCTCGGGGTGAACTCACGGGTGCTCTGAAGCTGCGCATCGGCCTATCCTCAAGTTCGCCTGACCACGGCCATTAATCGGGCCATCTCTTGTAACCTATCTCTGCGGCTTCACCGTAGGATCGAGGCTCGTATCTTGTGGTCTCTGCCGCTGCTCTACTCGCAGCTCCCTCTGCTGCCTTGCCCTTCTGGGCCCGGGTTGCCTTACGCGGAGGCATAACTGGTAAAAACGAAGTATGTCAGAGGGGTTCAATCTTATTACACAGCTCTAAGGCACGATCTCAGAATGAGAAGAATGGAAACCAATCCTAAATGTCCTATAGCCTCCTGATTATTGGTGTGGTGCACAACACACCGATAATCAAGACTCTACTAGACACGCGATGCGTAGATACTTTCCGAGACTAATCGCTCGATACCACTTTTGTCACGACCGATCCGGGCGTGATCGTGCCTACCGGGCACCCTAGTGATACAACATCAGAGAAAACCAGCGGAAATAAAAACTTAAACATGAACATGAGACAAGATAATAAAACAGGCCAACCAAACGGTTACCTTCCAATAAAATATATAAACAACTCTTTTTAAAACGAACAGTTTAATCCTTTTTACAAAACCACCGCCATTACTACTGCACCTCTAGAGTTTATACAACAACTATGACGGACAGGGCCGCCATACCCCGAATGTACAAGAACCTGCTGGACTGTGGTAACATACCAACCGACAAGCCTCAGAAGGAACGGAGCTTCCCAAAACGCTGAAATGAGATCCTAAACGCGGGGATCGACAGCCGATGTACTCCTACCTGCGGCATGAACGCAGCCCCCCGAAGGAGGTCAGTACAACAGGTACCAAGTATGTGAAACTGTAAAATACTGTAAATGAAATCATAATAGTCTATAAAAGCAGGAGACAGGTATGATAACCAAACTACAGTACACACACATAACAGTTATATCAATTCAGGGTCTCACGCCCACAACATCAATCCTGCCCGTGGAGTACCTTCCTCACTGCCGTGATGCATGATATGATAACAACAAGACAGCAATCCAAATGGGAGCATACCCGTGCGCTACGCATCGTGTCAGTATGTCCAAAGGGAACAAATAAGACAACATTCCAAATGGAAGCATACCCGTGCGCTACGCATCGTGTCAGCATGTCCAAAGGGAAACAATAAGACAACATTCCAAATGGAAGCATACCCGTGCGCTACGCATCGTGTCAGTATGTCCAAAGGGAAACAATAAGACAACAAAGCGGTAATCAAAGTGGAAGCATACCCGTGCGCCACGATCGTGTCGATATGTCCAAAGCGATTAACAAAAGTAACACTATCAGCGAGGCGTCTGTGGAATTTATCCGTCACCGCGGCCACGCCCAAGTAAGTTCTCAACAAGTCAACCGACCCTCCATCGAGAGACGCGGTAGTATAGAAACACAATTCTTGCACAACAAAGGCTATCACAACAAGCATAGGCAAGTTTCACAACAACAAGCATAGGCAAGTTTCACAACAACAAGCATAGGCAAGTTTCACAACAACAAGCATAGGCAAGTTTATACACAACTCGAAGTACTTCCATTTTATGCCCAAGTTCGGTTTTTAACCCTAAAGTACTACGTACGTTAAATTCCTTTTAAAGAGATTTATTCCTTTTATAAAAGTCACCCGATACCCGTAGTATAAAAATAGAGTGACTTATATCTTTTAAGTAAACCAAAACAACTTCCATACTTTCTTTTTAAAGTCAAGTTACCACGTTAAAACCAATGATAAAACCTTTCTTTTGTTTTCATAAGGTCGTTATAACCAACTTCCCATAAAGCTGTTATAACACCTTATGCTTTAAACCATTTTAAGACAACACAATGCCTTTCTTTTCCCTAAGGTTCCAGTTTGCCTAATTTTAATTACGCAAGTCTCTTTTTGAAAAATTTCATAGTTCAATGTCTTAATCTCTTTTAAAACAATTGAGTAACATATGCCATAAAGTAGTAGGTTATTCTTGTTCATAATCAATCTTATTAAGCGACCATGATCTAGAAAATGTAATATCATTTTGTCTCATCTTAGCTTCTATGCAGATGGAGGTTTCTCTTGGTTTAATAATACTTAATTATTCAATACATTTTCCTTTATTAACGCCGATGGTTTGTCGATACACATTCGATTTCCAAATCAAGAAACATTATTCCTTCCAAAACCAAGTACTCATTACTCACGAATGAGGTTTCACACAAACATCCATATTAAGTCAAGTCTCTTATCCTTTAAGAATAAGTCTCTGAACTTCTAAACCATTAAACCATTCTTTTTATCTCTCTTAAGGCGTTACACCTAACTTCTCATAAAGTGGTATAACTCTTATGTTTTCAAACCAAGTACACTTCTTTCAAAAAGGTTTCTTAATCTTTTAGAATACTCCAAGGTTCTTTTACATCCGATCGGTTATAAGTCAAATCGCTTATCTTTTAAAAACCACAAAGCATTTCTCATGTACATAGAGTCATTATAACCAACTTCCCATAAAGCCGTTATAACACTTTATGTTTAAAGACAATCAAATACATTTAACACGTACGCGTCTACCGTACTACATAGTTATACACATATCATGCTAGAACAGATAGGAAGAGGTTCACATACCTCGCGACAGTATCGACTAATAGCAAAACGCTCCAGTACCTCAAACCGCGCTACACTCTCGATCAGCGGATCACTCCACACGTAGTACTACAACCTATAGAGGCCACAAAGCGCCTATTAATATCTTTAGATCTCAATGTAGAATATTCTACAGAAAATTCGGCAGCACCTCCCCCCCCCCCCCGCAACAGCGTAAAACTCCTCCTCTATCGAGGCCGGCTACCAAGCCAACCAGGGGGGGGGGTTAACACGTCTAACCGGACGCGTACAATTATACTCACAGTAATACTACACAAGCTTCACCGTAATACCCTATGTAATTACTGATTGATTCACTTCTTAAAATTCAGGCTTAAGTCGCAAGACATTGCCGTAAGTATTATTCAGGCTTAAGTCAAAAGACATTGCCGCACAATTATAATGTTCAGTTCTATATATAGTATACTTCAACTATATAATCCTACAACATGTAATTTCCAATTACAATAGAAGGTCATGAGTGTTTACCTCGATAAGCCCAAAAATTATCCAAGTTATATGTCGATCCTGAGCAAGGTTTAGCTCCTACTCCGTGCGCTCCGACCCGCTCCAACCAACCCTTAGAAGTTCTAACCAACTTCTACTTAAAACTTCAACTACGGGTGAAGATTTACTTAGGGTTTCGTTTTTGTGACTGAGGGAAGTATAATAGTATTTTCTGGGCTTTTGTATAAGTGTAACTTTGGGAATACTACAAGGTATTTGGCTAAAGTATTTTGGGCATTATAACAATACTAGGAGAGTATTTCTATACCACAACAAGGGGTATTTATACGAGACAACTAGGCTAGGGGGGGGGGTGTACCCCACGGCCAAGCCTCTACAAAGGGGTAGGTTTGGCCAGGGCCTTGAGAGGAGGGTGTTTCGGCTAGGCTACCAATACGGGGGAGGGGTGTGTGGCAGACGAGATCAGCAGAGGGAGAGGGAGGGTTTGAGACTTAGAAAGATTGCTCAATTTTGGATGAAGAATGTCTTCAACTAGAGGGGTATTTATAGGTCAAGTGAAGGCCAACCAATGGCCAAGATGAAGACAAGTGTGGTGCAAGTGTAGGGCTAGATTTCAACCATGTGGACCTTATCCATCTACCACACCAACTTGCACAAATATCCTACCTAACCCAAGGCACAAAAAACATGCCTTTGCTTGCCTTTGCCGTCCACTTCTCACGTCCAATGTGAGGGTGACACATGTCACCCTCCCGTTGGTCCAAAATGTTTCGTCTCTCGGAAAAATCCGCAAAAATTATAAATGACATAGCCGGAATTTTCCTTGAAAGTCATGGAAACGTTTCGTCGAAAAACGACTCCTTTTGGTAGCTATGCACAAATTCGAACCTATGCCTACTTTAAGGCTCAAATTGTATACGTACGCCCTCACGTATATACTCTGGAAATACGGGGTATAACAGGGTGCCTACCTTCACCTTATGACAGGCAGTGGAGCCCAGGGTACGGCTGTTTTTGTTTCTGGAAGTTTTACCAAGCAGGGTTAAGAACTCAGGTGAGTCTCAGAATCGCATTCGCCCTCGGGCCAGTGTGTGGATTTTAGGGGTAGTTGTGGGGATTGTTGTCTCCTGTGGAGGGAGTGTTTAAGCTACCATTTCAGTGTTCGGATGTCGCCTTATGAAGCCTTGTAGGGGTGGATGTGTAAGTCGCCGGTCGATTGGTTCGATGTTGGCAAGATTCAGATAGTTGGTTCAGGCTTGTTCCAGCAGACTGTGGATAGGGTAAAGCTTGTCTAGAAGAGGTTCTGGCAGCTCAGAGAAATCGTGCGGATAATCGGCGACGACGCTTAGAGTTCAGGTTGACGGTCGGTCTTCTTGAAAGTACCACCCCGGGTTGGGTGTGACGAGTTTTGGAAAACAGAGGGAACTTAGCCCGAGTTACTTTGGGCCCTTTTGAGTTCATGTGAAGAATAGGCCAGGTTGCCTATATGATTAGCTTTTGTCGTCCGACTTAGGAGGCAATACGTCCGGTCTTTCGTATTGTTATGATCGGGAAAGTATCGGAGATCCATCCAGAGTGTTCCCAGTTAATGATGACCACGTTAGAGTTAGTAACCCCGAGTTTCGGAAACTGAAGCAGTATCAGAAATGTGGTAAGAGTTCGAGTGTACGACAGCCTCAGGGATCGCATGCAGCCCGGTGCCATTTGTTAGGCCGCCGGAGTGACACTAGAACCTCGCGGCAAAGTGACAAAAGTGGTATCACGACGAGTTAAGGGAGAAGCGAGCGTGTATTGCGAGCAGAGATGTGACCATTTCTTTTGTATGGAGAAAGTGCGAAGGAATTATATTTTAGACCCTTGGGTGGGAGCGTTTGTGATGTTAGAGGTGTTTCCTCGTGGACTTGGATGTAAGTATTTTGCGCAAGTTGTTTCTGTGGCCATGTGTGGTAGGATTGTTTCGTAAGTATAGTAGTGAAGACTATACTGGCGCACGTTTGTTTTGAGACTTAGAAGGAACATTCGGGACGAATGTTTCTAAGGAGGGGAGAATGTTATACCCCGTATTTCCAGAGTATGTACGTAAGGACGTACGTAGAAAAGTTTGGGCTTTAAAGTGGCTTGGCCGAAATTATTTGTTCACAACACCCGATTAGAGTCGTTTTTTGACGAAACGTTTTACATAACTTGCGAAGGGAAAATTCCGGCTATGTCATTTCTAATTTTTGCGGATTTTTCCGAGAGACGAAACATTTTGGACCAACGAGAGGGTGACACTTGTCACCCTCAAGTGGACGGTAAAGTGAGGCTCAAGTGGGACGATTTCATGCCTTATTTTGGCCTTGTTTTGTGCAATGTTTTGTGCAATGTTTTGTGGCTTGTTTTGTGGAGTAGGGACTAGGGGGCACTTGGGCACATCTTGGCCCTCCACTTGCCCCCCACATGGCTTGATCTTGGCCCTTGGTTTTCCTCTAAATACCCTCCTTTGATGAGTTTTCTTCCTACACTCCTAACTCCATCAAGTCTTGAAAGCCCCTCCACATTTCGTGAGGCCCCCCTTGGTCGAGAGTAGCAACCCCCCTCCTTGTGGTGTGGCAGAGACCCACCCCTCCTTCCTAGGGTTAACCAGGGTACCCCCCCTTGCCTTGTTGTTCTCGTAGAATACACCCCCCCTCTTGGTAGAAATACTCTCCATAGTATTGTTACTATACCCAAATTACCTTAGTCGTATACCTTGTAGTATTCCAAAGATACCTCTATACGTAGAGCCCGGAAATACTACCTTTTGTCCTTTTAGTCTTAAACTGAAACCCTAAGGAAATCTTCATAGTTGGTTGAAGTATTTAAGTAGAAGTTGGTTAGAACTTCTAAGGGTTGTTTGGAGCGGATTGGAGCGCACGGAGTAGGAGCTAAACCTTGCTCAGGATCGACATTATAACTTGGATAATTTTGGGCTTATCGAGGTAATTATCTTGTTCCCCTATTGTAATTGGAAATTACATATTGTTAGAATATATAGTTGAAGTATACTATATATAGAGCTGAACGTAGTTATCGGCAATGTCTTTTGACTTAAGCCTGAATAATAAGAAACATTTTCGAAAGAAGAGTCTCGAATTGTAATTACATAGGGTGTATCAGATGAGACTTGTGTAGCTTTTCTGTGAGGTAGAATTGCACGTCCGATTAGTCGTATGACCCCGGTTGGCTTGGTAGCGGCCCGATAGAGGAGGAGATTTCTGCCATGTTGCGGGGATCTTCGAATTTTCTGTAGAATGTTCTACGTAGAGACCTAAATGTTAATAAGCGCCTTGTGGCCTTATAGGTGGAAGTACTATGCGTGGCGCGATCTACTTGGCTTAAGGAGTAGCCGGCGGTTTGAGGTACATGGAGCGTTTTGCTATTAGTCGATAATCGTCGCGAGGTATGTGAACCTCTTCCTATCTCTTCTAGAATGATATGTGTGTAACTATGTAGTACGTTAGACGTACATGTGTTAAATGTATTTGATTGGTCTAAACCATAAAGTGTTATAACGGCTTTATGGGAAGTTGGTTATAACAGCTTTATGTAGGTAAGAAAATACTTGTGGTTTTTAAAAAGGTAACTGATTTGAACTATAACTGGCTGGTTATGTGATAATAAAGAACTTGAAGTATTTCAAAAGATTTTTGAATCATTTTGAAAGAAGAAGTAATACTGGGTTTTTGAAAACATAAGAGTTATACTAACTTTATGGGAAGTTAGGTATAACGACTTAAGAATGTTTTACTGATTTCATAAATCAGAATGTGTATCGACAAACCACTGCAGCGTTAATAAAAGGAAATGTTTTGACAGATTAAGTATTATTAAAACCAGTAGAAACTTCCATCTGCATAGACGCTAAGATGAGACAAAATGATATTTCCTAGATCATAGCTGCTGTAATAAGATTGTTATAAACAAGAATATCCTACTCACACATAAGGCTTATGTTTTCTCAGATGGTTTAAAAAGAGAATTATATTCTTAAATGAATAAGACTATGGACTACGAAACCTTTCTAAAATAAGAACCGTGAACATTTGAAATTAGGCAAACTTGGACGTTTGGAAAATAATGTTGTTACTTGATTTTACAAAGATAAGTGTTTTGATTTACTTCAAAAGATAATCACTCTATTTTCATATACTACGGGTATTATGTGACTTTTGTAAACGTAACGTATCTTTTAAAAGATAATGTATGAAGTACTTTGGGAATAGATACCCGATCTTGTTAAATCATATATTAGAATGTACCTTGTGTGTATAACTTGATTGTGTTGGTTTGTGATAGCCTTGTAATACTTTCTTGTTGATTTGATAAGTAAACATGCTAGGATGCTACGTGTGTTAGTATCTTGTGATGTTTTGTGTAAAGGGGTTTTCCTCGATCGCGCTTTAAAGTTGTTTGACTCTCACCGTTATGTTGATATTGTACCACTCACCTTGACTTGTCTCGGAGGTTGTGCCCTCCGTCGCGGGGTAGACTCAGCGATGCGGGACCATGATTCGAGGATACCTCGTGCGGGTCGAGGATCCATGCGGAACTACGGAGTTCCAGGTTAGTTTGCGGCCCTTGTGGTCATGCGGTCTTTGTGGCCACGCGGACTGCGAGTCGGGGCGATGCGGGAGTAGCTACCCTCGACGCGAGGAATACCTCGCGGGCCTATGAGGTTGGCCTACGCGAGCTACGAAGAGTTCCAGGGCTAGACGCGCACATTTGATATTTCGGACGAGTGACCAGCTTTGATCATGTGACGGTCTAGACAGATATCATGATCTGATTATGACCACATTAAATCGTAGGTGTTAGTAGTCGGTTATGCCTTCGTACTTACCTGTCATCGTTTTATTAGGACACAGTGGGACCCGGTGTTCATGTGTATTTCTTGGTGCTTTTATATCATAAATCGCGGCGGTGAGGAAGGTATTCCACGGCATGATTGATGTTATGGGCGTGAGACCCATAGTTACATTTGAGTGATGACTTTGAGGCGTGAGCCACGACTTGACATATCGCCTACTTATTGTGAATCGTAGTTTGGTTATCATACATGTCTCTGCTTTATAGACTATTATGATTTCATTTACGATATTTTCGATTTCCATACTTGGTACTGTGTCTTGACCTCCTTCGGGCTGCGTTCACGCCGCAGTTGAGGTACACGATCGTTGATCCTCGCTCTTGGAGTCACTGATTCAGCGTTTGGGAAAGCTCCGTTTCTCGGAGGCTTATCTTCGTATAGTCCTGTTGTTGTAGGTGCTACATTCGTGTATGACGGCCCCTGTCCGTCGTTGTTATCATATCATTCGTAAGTGCATGAAATCTTGTTGTGGCGGGGTTTGTAAAAAGGATTAAACTGTTCATTTTGAAAGAGTTGTTATTTATATATATGCTAAGAGGCCACTTTTCTTCAGATAAGCATGTGTCTTCTTTACATTGTATCATGTATTGTGTTTTATGTTCCGCTGATTACTCTGATGTTGTATCACTAGGGTGCCCGGGGTAAGGCACCAGTCACGGGCCCGGGTTCGGGTCGTGACAGGAGGTGCTGCCGAATTTTCTGTAGAATGTTCTACGATAAGATCTAGATGTTAATAAGCGCCTTGTGGCCTTATAGGTTGAAGTACTATGCGTGGCGCGATCTACTTGGCTTAAGGAGTAGCCGACGGTTTGAGGTACTTGGAGCGTTTTGCTATTAGTCGATAATCGCCGCGAGGTATGTGAACCTCTTCCTATCTTTTCTAGCATGATATGTGTAATAACTATGTAGTACGGTAGACGTACATGTGTTAAATGTATTTGATTGGTTTAAAAACATAAAGTGTTATAACGGCTTTATGGGAAGTTGGTTATAACAGCTTTATGTAGGTAAGAAAATGCTTTGTGGTGTTAAAAACTTAAGAGTTAAAATAGCTTTATGGGAAGTTAGGTATAACGGCTTAAGAGAGATAAAATGAATGATTTATTGATTTTAGAAGTTAAGAGACTTGATCTTAAAAGATAAGAGATTTGACTTAATTAAATTAATATGAATTTTGTGTGAAACCTCATTCGTGAGTAATGAGTACTTGGTTTTTAAAAGGAATAATGTTTCTTGATTTCGAAATCGAATGAGTATCGACAAACCACTGCAGCGTTAATAAAGGAAATGTTTTGATTAATGAAGTATGATTAAAACCAGAGAAACCCCTATCCGCATGAAGCTAAGATGAGACAAAATGATATTACATTTCCTAGATCATGGCTGCTTAATAAGATTGATTATGAACAAGAATAACCTAATCACATATAAGGCATATGTTTCTCAGATTGTTAAAAAAAAGGAATTATATTCTTAAATGAATAAGACTATGAGCTACGAAACCTTTCTAAAATAAGAAACGTGAACATTTGAAATTAGGCAAACTTGAACGTTTGGAAAAGAATGTTGTACTTGATTTTACAAAGAGAAGTGTTTTGATTTACTTCAAAGGATAATCACTCTATTTTTATATACTACGGGTATTGTGGACTTTTTGTGAAAGCAACGTATCTTTTAAAAAGTTAATGTATGAAGTACTTTGGGAATAAAAACCCGATCTTGTTAATCATATAGTAGAAAGTACCTTGTGTGTATAACTTGATTGTGTTGGTTTGTGATAGCCTTGTAATACTTTCTTGTTGATTTGTTAAGTAAACATGCTAGGATGCTACATGTGTTAGTATCTTGTGATGTTTGTGTAAAGGGGTTTCCCTTGATTGTGCTTATGTTGTTTAAACGATAAGCTGTTATGTTGATATTGTATCACTCATGATTCCGGGGGTTAAGCTGCCCTCCGATGCGGGGTAGACTCAGGCGGGTCTGTGTGACCTATGATTCGAGAATACCTCATGCGGGTCTGTGTGACACCCATGCGGAGCTACGAGAGTTCCAGGTTAGTGTGCGGCCTTTGTGGTCATGCGGTCTATGTGGCCATGCGGACTGCGAGTCCAGGACGATGCCGGGGAGTAGCTACCCTCGATGCGAGGAATACCTCATGCGGGCCTATGAGGTTGGCCTATGCGGAGCTGCGGGAAGTTCCAGGGCTAGACGCGCACATTAGATACTGCGGGCGAGTGGCCAGCTTTGATCATGTGACGGTCTAGACAGATCTCATGATACAGTTTATGACCTTGTTGGTACTGTGGGTTTTAGTAGTCGGCTATGCCTTCGTACTTACCCCGTACGGTTTTATGATGACACAGGTGGGACCTGGTGTTCATGTGTATTCCTTGGTGCTTTTATATCATAGACTGCCGGCAGTGAGGAAGGTATTCCACGGGCATGATTGATGTTGTGGGCGTGAGACCCATTGTTATATTTGAGTGATGACTTTGAGGGCGTGAGTCCCCGACTTGACATGACTGCTTATTTATTGTGAACTGTAGTTTGGTTATCATACATGTCTCCTGCTTTATATAGACTGCTATGATTTCATTCTGATATTTTGATTTCACATACTTGGTACTGTTGTCTCGACCTCGCCGGGGCTGCGTTCATGCCGCAGTTGAGGTACACCGATCGTTGATCCTAGCTCTCGGTCACGATTCGGCGTTTGGGAAGCTCCGTTTCTCAGGAGGCTTATCGATGGCATAGTCCCCTGCCGTAGGAAGTATTTACATTCGAGGGTATGACGGGGCCTGTCCGCCATTGTTGTCATGTCACTCTTAGAGGTGCAGTAATGCTTGTGTGGGCGAGTTGTATATGGGATGAATCGTTGGTGCTCAAATTGTTATTTATATATATCTTGAAGGTAACCATTTTGGTTATCCTGTCTTATTTCACCGTCTTATTACAATTTGGTTTCATGTATTGTCTTTATGTTCTGATTACTCGATGTATGTCTACTTGGGTGCAGGGTAAGGCACGATCACGGCCCGTTCGGTCGTGACACCGGCACGCGATCGTGCCCTACACAGGCACCCCTTTCGGTATACATCAGAGAATAGCAGCGGAACATACACAACTTATAAAATGCTTAAACATAAAATAATAACAGGCTAGCTGATAAGGCCACCTTCCGTACAATATACGCAATAAAACAATACGTTTTTTTTTCTTTACAACCCAATCCACAAATGTGACTACAGACCTCTAAGAATAACAACTCTGGCGGGGCGGGCCCGCCATACCCTGAATGTACAACGGCCGACAATACCGTGGATAAGCCTCGGAATAAAGGAGCTTACGAGCGGTGAGCGGTGATCCTATGGCGAGGATCGCAACATGTACTCTGCGGCGTGAACGCCCGCCGAAGGAGGTCGATAACGTGTACCAAATATGTGGCCCGAAATCGTAATGAAATTATAAGTCTATAATAAAACTGGAGACAGGTATGATAACTCAATTAATAGTACACAGTGCCTTACTAACAATGAGAGTAATCAAAAGTATAGGTAGCAAATCCACGGAAACAGGTGGTATAACGATCTTGGGGATTTACCCCTCATTTATACTCTTACCCTGAAGCAGGTGGTAAATCAGGTGGTATAACTATCTTGGGGAGCTACCCCTCAGATATACTCTTACCCTGGAGAAGGAGGTAAATGTTACACCCCGTAAGTCCAGAACATGTATAAGAGAATGTACGAAAGGAAACAAGACTTGGAAATTAGTACGAAAGGAAGAATTATTTTTCCGACGGAAAATCTTCCGAACGTCGGAAAGGAAAAATGTTCGTTGTTGAGAATTGGATTCTCAAAAGGCATTATTTGAAGAATATGGAACTTATTAAAATTATGGAAATTTATTTTTACGGATTTTGTCACATGGGGCCCACCCGAGGAATTTTACATTTTTGTGGGGCCCACGAGGGGTACGGAATTTTGTGTACGAATGAGAGGGCGACACGTGGCACCCCCTCCATGATGTTGGACGAAATATTGCAAGGGTGTTATGGTCATTTGACCTATGTAGATGATAAGTCTTCCAAAGCTTGATATTGTTGACAAGTCAACTTGTCCACCTAGGCTTGATCCAAGTGAAACACATCCTAACCTCACATTTGTTTAAGTATTGACCCTCCAATGTGTTATATATACATAGCTAGTGCAAGACTTGGCATTTTCTACACTTAGAAAAAATTAGAACCCTTAGAGAGAGGAGATGAGCTCTCGGGTTAGGGCTTCTCCCACACAAAAATTTGTAATTTTGTTCCTTTGTCCACAAGACTTAAACCCAATGTCCCCAAGGGTATTGTAAGGTTATCTCAATAGAAAGATTTCGGAAAAAACGCATTTTTACGTTAGTCGTGGCGGAAACTAAGGAGTTCTTCATTTTGAAGTTGGAACTTGAAGATGGGTTCTTCATAGGCCTCTAAGGAATGCTTGGGCGGATTGGAACTTAAGGAAAGGAGCTAAGAATTGCTAAGGCGACTTTGGATCTTGGATATTTTAAGGGCTTGGAAAGGTATAAATTTTGTCGTTTTAGTAGTTAAGACTTACTTATTGTTGTAGCTATGGATTTTAGCAAGCATGTGTTATATAGTATGAAGTTTGATATGTTTATGGGCTATTGGAACCCTAATCCGAAAACTAGAATGTTAGCCTTAAGACTACAATTCAAGTTGATTATTCGTTTAAGTCGTCGCATGTTGTGTAAGAAGGAAATTGTAGTTGTTGAAGTTGTTTATGACTAAATAACATGTTGACCTAAGAACTTGAAATTGGAAAAGGATTGGAAAAGACGTAGTGTTATTGGTTATATGTTGGCCGAGAATGGCTAGTGTAGTATTATACTATTTGGTATGAATTGTGGGCGGAATTTTACGTATTGTAAGGCGTGTAATCCCACTGTTTGGTTGTTGTTTGGAGCCTTAAATGTGGCTTGTTGGTTATTGTATTCGGCCTTGAAAAAGGTGGCAAAGTGAGTAGAAACAAAGGAAGTGCTGCCCGATTTTTCGTAGAATTAGAGACCAAATACTTAGTATTATTCTACGTTAGAGACTAGAAGATTGATAGTCTTGTTGTGACCATTATAGGTTGAAACTTCTACGTACGGCGTATTCGGCTTAGCTTGAGGAATTAGCCAAAAAGGTATGTGAACTATCTCCTCTTCTAGCATGACTCCTTAAGAGAAAGAAAGTACGTCCTACTCCTTAAATGATCCATTCCTTGATTGTATTTGGATTGCCTAAAGTAGAATTTGTTCTATGTACTTCCTTTGATTGTACTTTGATGTTTAAATTGTAAGTTGTATAATCCATTGCCTTAGTGAAGTTGGATTCTTAAAAGTGAAAGTATTTTACTTAAAGTACATAGAGTCTTGAAAAGGAAGTGGTTTCCAAATCTTTTGGGCTAGTGCCTTAGTCCCAAAATCCTAAAGGTCATTATAATGACTTTAGGGGAGTCAAAGGAGTGATTTACTTAATTGTTTTAAAAGAGGAGAAATGACATGATTTAAGTGAAGTAACTTGTTTTAAAGGAGTGAGTTACTTGAGGTTTAAAAAGTAGAAGAAACTTGTTTTCTATATATTAAGAGACTTGAAGTGTTTTGAAAGTTAAGAACTTGATTTGTAAGTATGTGATACTTAGTTTTAATAGAATAAGTCTCTTGGTTATAAAAGGAATGGATATGTCTAAAACCATAAAGGGTTATAACGGCTTTATGGGAAGTTGGTTATAACGACTTTATGGAAGGTTTAGAAAGTTGTCTATTTTGATTAATCGGCATAAGTTGCATAGTTTGTGAAAATTTGAAGTTACTTGATTTCAAGCTTTGAAATGAGTTTCCAAAAGTATGGTAAATTACTTTGAAAAATAGACACGCCTTGATACTACGGGTGTTAGTATCTTGGGAATTTACATAAAAAGGAGTCTTTTGAAAAGAATGTACGTACGTAGTACTTTGGCTTGATAAATTGAGAATTTGTCTAAGTGTGCCCTGATAAGTACTTTGGCTTGTTAAATGAGAACTATTCTATTTGTGCCCTGATAAGTACTTTGTCTTGTTAAATGAGAATTATTCTATTTGTGCCCTGATAAGTACTTTGGCTTGTTAAATGAGAATTATTCTATTTGTGCCCTGATAAGTACTTTGGCTTGTTAAATGAGAATTATTCTATTTGTGCGTTGATAAGTACTTTTGCTTGTTAAATGAGAATTATTCTATTTGTGCCCTGATAAGTACTTTGGCTTGTCAAATGAGAATTATTCTATGTGTGCCTTGATAAGTACTTTGGCTTGGTTAATTGAGAATTATTTCCATGTGTGCCTTGATAAGTACTTGGCTTGATTAGTTGAGAATTGCCTATGTGTGCTGGAAATAGCCGGTTGTGTGCTATTGGTATATCAGTCGTTTCGGGGTCATTCCCCGGGTTTGTGGCATTTGCATATTCCGTGGAATTGCTACCCACGATGCGAGGAATACCTCATGCGGGTCCGTAAGGACTTATGCGGGTGAAATAGTCCCATGCGGGCGGGTCCAGCCTATGCGAGGAATACCTCATGCGAGTCCGTAAGGACTTATGCGGGTGAAATTTCCCATGCGGGCGGGTCCAGCCTATGCGAGGAATACCTCATGCGAGTCCGTAAGGGATTATGCGGGTGAAATAGTCCCATGCGAGGGATACCTCACGCGGGTCCACGCGGCCTATGCGGGTGAAATAGTCCCAGGAGTAGGATGGCTAAATGATACTGCGGGCGGATGGTCCTGTTTTGATCATGAGCTTCCTATTTTATATTGTAAGGATACTACTGTTTACTCTCATTTTTAGTAAGGCACAATGTGTTGTAATTTGATTGTCATATATGTCCCCGGATTTGTTTGTGTTACCCTATGGTCATGCTTTTACGATGTGGGATTTCGGGGCATGAGACCACGTGGTATTTAGGACACAGGTGGGACTTGGTGTTCATGTATCCTTATTGGTGTTATTACATCAAGGACTGCCGGCAGTGAGGAAGGATTCCACGGGCATGATTGATATTATGGGCGTGAGACCCATAGTTATATTTGAGTAGTGACTTTGAGGGCTGCGTCCACGACTTGATATATTTGCTTATGTGTTATGTCTTGTAGGTTGGCTATCATACATGTCTCTGTTTTGTTTAGACTGTTATGATTTTATTACTGATTTCACATTCCACATACTTGTACATTCTTCGTCTTGACCTCCTTGAGGGCTGCGTTATCTGCGCGAGTTTAGGTCTGTGACGCAGTGATCGGCAGTGTAGGACCGCCGTAGTTTTGGATAGCTCCCTCTGTTCATGAGTCTATCATTTTGGTATAGTTCCTTGATGCAGGCTTTTATGCGATTATGGATGCGGCGGGGCCTTGTCCGTCATATTTGATAAAACTCTTAGAGTGCGTATTCATATGTGGGATTGGACTCGTATGCGGTGTTGTGTCTTTGTATGTATCATGGCAGCCTTGTCGGCTTTGCCTTGCACGTCGTTGGTTTTAAAAAAAGAGGTGTTACTTCATTTCCGCGATTTACTTAGTTGTTAAGGTAGAAGGGTGCGGGTAGGGCACGATCCACGATCGAGGATCGGGGTGTGACAGTGGTATCAAAGCGATCGATCCTCGGAATGTCTGACCGTGTCTAGTAGAGTCTTGATTATCGGTGTGTTGCGCGCCACACCCATAAACGAGGCTACGGGACATTTAGGAGTTAGTTTCTATTCTTCTCACTCTAGATCGTGCCATAGATTGTGTTAGTAAGATAATTCTTCTCGGCGTATTGTTGTGTTCTGATTATGCCTCGAGAGGGCAACCGCCCGAAGGGCAAAGGAGTAGCGAGAGCTACTAGTCGAGCCTTGAGAGTTGATAGGGCTTATGCCGGGGCATACCGGATGTGGTTCGCGATCGGCGAGTTCTTCGCCGAGTTTTGTAGCCCGGCACGAGCCTCAGTTTCTCGATTAGGGAATACTTTAGGGTCATGAAGGAAGCCATTATGTTATTGACCCGGATAGCGATGCTGATTTCATCGAGGGTTATTCGGCGATCAGAGCGGTGTACGAGGGTAGAGGGCGGCGGAGATCTGCGTAAGAGGGCTAGACCGGTTGGGTATTCCGGTGAGTTTTTGGACGAGCTGTCTCAGCAGCGAGTGAGATATTCGCCCCAGCCTACCCAGTACGTACCCCCGCAGATCACAGGTGGAAGATTGGACCCCACAAGGTATTTAGGAGCCGGTCCAAGCTCCAGGATCGAGGTTCCGAGGAAGCGGAGGATTTTCTCGATCGAGGCCATTTATTCCTCGATGTTCAGTGTGGTAAGCGTCATTCGGGAAATGCCGTTATGGCGCAGTGTTTGTTTTTATTGTGGCCGTCCGGGCCATATTGCGAGTATGTCCTTTTAGAAAGAGCACGGTGAGGTAGCTCGACTATGAGCGATGGTTGATCCTTTCCTCGCGGTATGCGTTCCCGAGCGGGGTGTCTGGATGTTAGCGGCCGTGGTGGAGGTCGAGTGGAGTTTATAGTTCGCGGCCGCCGAACGCGAGATGACGTGACTCTTGGGCGAGGATCGAGAAGCGACACCGCACGGGGTTACAGGTATAGTTCGATTCTTTTGAATCATACGTGTGTTGATAGATTCAGATTTTACCCTAGCGTATATGTTTTCCCTTCATTGCCAGAGTTGTAAAGTGATAGTACCCCAGAGGTAGGGATACCTTGATTAGTAAAGTGAGAAGTTAAGAATGTTGACAAGAATGATAAGTGAACTGAGACTATAGTTGTGTAGAGTTCACACGTAGTAATTACCCCGTAACAGTGTAAGACCGATAGGGAAGGATGTACAGTAGAAATACTTTGACTTATGTGACGAACCTCTAGTGAATAGGGGGATAAGGTAAGAAGTACCTTGAGATAAGAGAGAGATTTATTTCAGACTAAGAATGAGGAGTTAAGTGTGACGATCAGTCGGGTTATGGACTCATTTCGGGTCAGCCGATAGTATGGAATGGGGTGATGTGATTAGAAATGGTCAGATTATGTGATAGGGTCAGGGATGCAAGGCCCAGTTTAGTTAATCGTTATGCGAGTTTGTGGGCGCGTTCCACGGAACTAGGTCGTAAGGACCGAGAAGAGCCTTAACGGGAATGTAAGTAACTATATGGCCAAGTTTGGATAGTAACTCGAGTTGGGAGCGAAACAAAATTTGAGATTTTATGCGTGTACTAGATGAGTTTGAAAGTACGAGAAAGTATGACAAGTAAGGAAAGAAAGGAACCTCTAAGGATCCGTGTTTTAGAAAATGTAACCTTGAGTTTTGGGAGAAGAGTCGCAGACGGAAGGTCCATTGATATGTTTACGTATGTTAGGCGATGGCCAGGTGTGGCATCGTTAGTCTTGTGGAGTATTGATTGATAGGCATAGTATAGAGATTGTGCCGGGGTTTGTATAGCGTGACAACCGACTAAGAACATTCTGGGACGAATAATTCTAAGCGGGGAAGAATGTTACACCCCGTAAGTCCAGAACATGTATAAGAGAATGTACGAAAGGAAACAAGACTTGGAAATTAGTACGAAATGAAGAATTGTTTTTCCGACGGAAAATCTTCCGAACGTCAGAAAGGAAAAATGTTCGTTGTTGAGAATTGGATTCTCAAAAGGCATTATTTGAAGAATATGGAACTTATTAAAATTATGGAAATTTATTTTTACGGATTTGGTCACGTGGGGCCCACCCGAGGAATTTTACATTTTTGTGGGGCCCACGAGGGGTACGGAATTTTGTGGACGAATGAGAGGGCGAAACGTGGCACCCCCTCCATGATGTTGGACGAAATATTGCAAGTGTGTTATGGTTATTTGACCTATGTAGATGATAAGTCTTCCAAAGCTTGATATTGTTGACAAGTCAACTTGTCCACCTAGGCTTGATCCAAGTGAAACACATCCTAACCTCACATTTGTTTAAGTCTTGACCCTCCAATGTGTTATATATACATAGCTAGTGCAAGACTTAGCATTTTCTACACTTAGAAAAAATTAGAACCCTTAGAGAGAGGAGATGAGCTCTCGGGTTAGGGCTTCTCCCACACAAAAAAATTTGTAATTTTGTTCCTTTGTCCACAAGACTTAAACCCAATGTCCCCAAGGGTATTGTAAGGTTATCTCAATAGAAATATTTCGGAAAAAACGCATTTTTACGTTAGTCGCAAGGCGGAAACTAAGGGAGTTCTTCAACTTTGAAGTTGGAACTTGAAGATGGGTTCTTCATAGGCCTCTAAGGAATGCTTGGAGAGGATTGGAACTTAAGGAAAGGAGCTAAGAATTGCTAAGGCGCGACTTTGGATCTTGGAAATTTTAAGGGCTTGGAAAGGTATAAATTTTGTCGTTTTAGTAGTTAAGACTTACTTATTGTTGTAGCTATGGATTTTAGCAAGCATGTGTTATATAGTATGAAGTTTGATATGTTTATGGGCTATTGGAACCCTAATCTGAAAACTAGAATGTTAGCCTTAAGACTACAATTCAAGTTGATTATTCGTTTAAGTCGTCGCATGTTGTGTAAGAAGGAAATTGTAGTTGTTGAAGTTGTTTATGACTAAATAACATGTTGACCTAAGAACTTGAAATTGGAAAAGGATTGGAAAAGACGTAGTGTTATTGGTTATATGTTGGCCGAGAATGGCTAGTGTAGTATTATACTATTTGGTATGAATTGTGGGGCGGAATTTTACACGTATTGTAAGGCGTGTAATTCCCTTTGTTTGGTTGTTGTTTGGAGCTTTAAATGTGGCTTGTTGGTTATTGTATTCGGCCTTGAAAAAGGTGGCAAAGTGAGTAGAAACAAAGGAAGTGCTGCCCGATTTTCCGTAGAATTAGAGACCAAATACTTAGTATTATTCTACGTTAGAGACTAGAAGATTGATAGTCTTGTTGTGACCATTATAGGTTGAAACTTCTACGTACGGCGTATTCAGCTTAGCTTGAGGAATTAGCCGAAAAGGTATGTGAACTATCTCCTCTTCTAGCATGACTCCTTAAGAGAAAGAAAGTATGTCCTACTCCTTAAATGATCCATTCCTTGATTGTATTTGGATTGCCTAAAGTAGAATTTGTTCTATGTACTTCCTTTGATTGTACTTTGATGTTTAAATTGTAAGTTGTATAATCCATTGCCTTAGTGAAGTTGGATTCTTAAAAGTGAAAGTATTTTACTTAAAGTACATAGAGTCTTGAAAAGGAAGTGGTTTCCAAATCTTTTGGGCTAGTGCCTTAGTCCCAAAATCCTAAAGGTCATTATAATGACTTTAGGGGAGTCAAATGAGTGATTTACTTAATTGTTTTAAAAGAGGAGAAATGACATGATTTAAGTGAAGTAACTTGTTTTAAAGGAGTGAGTTACTTGAGGTTTAAAAAGTAGAAGAAACTTGTTTTCTATATATTAAGAGACTTGAAGTGTTTTGAAAGTTAAGAACTTGATTTGTAAGTATGTGATACTTAGTTTTAATAGAATAAGTCTCTTGGTTATAAAAAGAATGGATATGTCTAAAACCATAAAGGGTTATAACGGCTTTATGGTAAGTTGGTTATAACGGCTTTATGGAAGGTTTAGAAAGTTGTCTATTTTGATTAATCGGCATAAGTTGCTGTCACGACCCGAACCCGGGCCCGTGACTGGTGCCTTACCCCGGGCACCCTAGTGATACAACATCAGAGAAAATCAGCGGAAATAAAAACATGAACATGAATTAAGAGAAAAGATAAATAAACAGGCCAACCAAAACAGTTGCCTTCATCATATATACATAAATACCGACGGTTATCCTTTTACAAACCACGCCACAACGATTACTCTGAGACCTCTAAGATTTTACAACGGCTATGGCGGGACGGGGCCCCGCCCACAGAATGTATAAGCATCTACAGACTCAGGGTAACATACCAAAAGATAAGCCTCCGAAGGAACGGAGCTTCCCAATACGCTGAAAGGTGATCCTAAAAGCGGGGGTCGACAGCCGATGTACCTTTTACCTGCGGCATGAACGCAGCCCCCCGAAGGAGGTCAGTACAACAGGTACCAAGTATGTGAAACTGTAAAATACTGTAAATGAAATCATAATAGTCTATATAAAGCAGGAGACATGTATGATAACCAAACTACGATTCCGCATAGAAGCGATCATGTCAAGTCGAGGACTCACGCCTCAAAGTCATCCTCACGTACGTGGAACTTCTTCCTCACTGCGTGATCTAGGTACAAATCATGTGATACGTATAACAGGTCTCGGCCCATCTTATGGACCCAATATAGAAACGTGTGGAATACATTCCCGGATGAACCGGTAGTCAGTGAAATACATTCCCGGATGAACCGGTAGTCAAGTGATATACATTCCCGGATGAACCGGTAGTCGAGTGAAATACATTCCCGGATGAACCGGTAATCAAGTGAAATACATTCCCGGATGAACCGGTAATCAAGTGAAATACATTCCCGGATGAACCGGTAATCAAGTGAAATACAGTCGGATGACGTGTCAAGTGAAATACATTCGGATGACCGGTAATCGATGAAATACATTCGGATGAACCGGTAGTCGAGTAGAACACAGTACTTGCACAACAAGGCTATCACACGTAACATGGTCAAACAAGCATAAGCAAGTTACACACGACTCAAGGTACTTTCATTTTATGTCAAAGTCCGGATTTTAACCTTAAAGTACTACGTCCGTTAAATCCCTTTTAAGATCCATTTCTTTTACGAAGGTCACCCGATACCCGTAGTATAAAATTGGAGTGACTAACATTGTTAAGTAAACCAAAATGCTTTCCTTTGTAAAATCAAGTAACAACCTTATTTTCCAAACGTTCAAGTTTGCCTAATTTGAATGCTCAAGTTTCTCATTTTAGAAAAAGGTTTCGTAGTTCATAGTTTTAGTCCTTTAAAACATAATTCTCCTTTAAACGTTTTGAGAAACATATGTCTTATATGTGAGTAGGTTATTCTTGTTTATAATCAATCTTATTAAGCAGCCATGATCTAGGAAATGTAATATCATTTTGTCTCATCTTAGCTTCATGCGGATGGAGGTTTCTCTTGGTTTTAATAATACTTCATTAGTCAATACATTTTCCATTTATTAACGCTGCAGTGGTTTGTCGATACACATTCTGATTTCCGAAAATCAGTAAAACATTCTTAAGCCGTTATACCTAACTTCCCATAAAGCTAGTATAACTCTTAAGCTTTCAAAACCAAGTACTACTCATTCTTTCAAAGCGATTCATAAATCTTTTGAAATACTTCAAGTTCTTTATTAACACATATCAAGCGGTTATTATTCAAATCGCTTACCTTTTAGAAACCACAAGTATTTGCTTATCCACGTAAAGTGTTATAACCGACTTCCCATAAAGCCGTTATAACACTTTATGTTTTAAACCAATCAAATACATTTAGCACGTATCGTCTACCATACTACATAGTTCACACATATCATGCTAGAAGAGATAGGAAGAGGTTCACATACCTCGCGACGATTATCGACAATAAGCACAAAGCTCCAAGTCCTACACCCTTGCTAGCCCTGTCCACTCCTCGCGTAGAATACGCTACTCTTAGTACTTTCACCTATAAAGGCCACAAACGCGTCTATTAACTCTTAAACACAAGTTTCCATCTTTCTGAGAAAATTGGCGGACCTCCCCACACATGCAGCGTAAATCTCCTCTCTATCGAGGCCGGCTACCAAGCCAACGAGGGGTTAACACGTCGACGGGCGTGTACAATTCTACTACACAGAATGCTACACAAGTCTCATGTCTGATCTATGTAATTACGATTCGATTCTCTTATTTGAATTCGAGCTTAAGTCGCAAGACATTGCCGCACAACTATGTTCAGTTCTATATATAGTATACTTCAACTATATAATCCAACAATATGTAATTTCCAATTACAACAGAAGGTCAAGAATGTTTACCTCGATAAGCCCAAAATTATCCGAGTTTAAATGTCGATCTGAGCAAGGTTTAGCTCTACTCAGCGCTCAGGCAGCTCAAACAACCCTTAGAAGTTCTAACCAACTTCTACTTATAACTTCAACTACGGGTGAAGATTTACTTAGGGTTTCGTTTTAGTGAATGAGGGAAAGTATAATAGTATTTTACTGGCTTTTGTAAAAAGGGTACTTTGGAAAGTAATACAAGGTATTTGGCTAAAGTATTTTGGGCATTATAACAATACTAGTAGAGTATTTCTATACAACAAAGGGGTATTATACGAAACAACTAGGCTAGGGGTAGACCTCTCGGCCAAGGCTTCTCAAGGGGGGGGGGTAGTGTGGCGGACGAAAGTAAGTAAGAGGGAGGGAGTATTTTGAGACTTAGGTAGATTGCTCAAGTTTTGGATGAAGAAAGTTCATCAACTAAGGGGGTATTTATAGGTCAAGTGAAGGCCAACCAATGGCCAAGATGAAGACAAGTGCATAGCAAGTGTAAGGCCAAGATTAAGCCATGTGCAACCTTATCCATCTACACAAAATATCCTACCTAACCCTTGACCACAATTCAACACAAAAAACGTGCCAATCCTTGCCCATTTCGTCAGTCAACATGCCACTTGAGGTGACAAGTGTCACCTCTCGTTGGTCCAAAATGTTACGTCTCGGAAAAATCCGCAAAAATTAAAAATGACATAGCGAATTTTCCCTAAGAAAGTCAGGAAAGCGTTTACGTCGAAACGACTCTAATCGGGGGTTGTGTACAAATTTCGAAACTAGCTTACTTTAAGGCTCAAATTATAATACGTACGCGCTCACGTACATACTCTGGAAATACGGGGTATAACATTCTCCCCTCCTTAGAAACATTCGTCCCGAATGTTCCTTCTCAGCAGATAACGATAAAGTTCTTCTAATAAGTTGCCAACGCCACAACCGCCACGAAACACCGCGTAAATACTTACATCCAAGTCCACGAAACACCTCTAACATCACAAACTTTTGTCACTTTGCGCGAGGTTCTAGTGTCATTCCGACCCAACAAATGGTACGGACTGCGCGATCCACGAGGTCTAAAAATATTCATCCTTCGCACCTTCTCCCACGAGAAATGATCATATCTATGCTCGCAATACATGTTCGTCTCTACTCTTACTCGTCGTACTCTTCTCGAACACTCGAACTCTTCTAGTATCGTACCATACTTGATTTCCAAAACTTTGGAGTCACTACCTCAAACTTGGTCATCTTACTAGCCTCGATCTTCCTTAAGGCCACTTAGGCCTTCACGATCCGCCGGTCGAATATATCCACGAACTCATACGATCGTCATCTAAACTTGGGCCTAGCACCCTCGTGACCTACCGCTGGCGGGACCACGAGCTGACCCACCTCATTCCGGCTCACGGGTTGACACGCAACACGTCCTCAACGAGCCTCATCACGCGCCGACTCTCGTTTCTCGATCGGAACAACCTTGCTAAATCACATCATGAAAGATACCACTTTCATTTACCCAACCCAGAGACTTATCAAACAATATTTTCTAGGCATAAAATGCACTCTGACAAGGATCACTAGCAGAATCTTGTACTCAAGAAGGCCTTACATCTAAGGTCTCAACTGTAATATTCTAAGGTTAATCATTTTCTCACCCCCCAGGCTTACCCTTATTCCCCAACCTGGTTCCTAAATCACATTTTAGCACTAAGCTATCCGATCATAACACTTAACACATTAACATAACATCAAAAAATACCAGCCTATAGATGGTTAAGGATATACATGAAGCTACCGCTTCACTCTAATCATAAGTCCGCCTGCGATAATCGTATGAAAGCGATGAACACGCCATCGATCCGTGAGTGCGCGCTGCCGTACCTCTCCTATAAGCAGTCTCGTCACATGGCCGCGGCGCGCAGTGAAACAAGCACGATAAAAGACGACATTTCGGGATGATGTTTGCCACATCGCGTACACCGAGGGCATGAATCCTGGCAGCTAGCACGTAACGTGAACGCGGAAGCCACGAGCTCGACCAGCTCGAATACCGAACGACCAAGGCGCGGAGGACCACTCATCTTGGCGGAGGTACATAACTAGGCTCTTTGAGGCGTCCGCCTCGAAAGTTACCAAAGGACCTGCTGTTCGCCTCTTCTGCGATCTCGGTCATTCCGTCGACCTCTCCGTGCCTCGCATCCTAGTGCATGAGCTTGCATGCGGAAATGTCCATGCGGTGAAGAGCTACACCGTACAAGCCTCGCCAAGTGTCGTCCAGCCCGGTGGCGTAGCGGTGTACTCATCCTCCATATCCGCTACTCTGGCGGGAACATACCGAGCTAATGAGTCGAACTCCACATTGTACTCTCTAACCGTCCGCCCGCCCCGCCTCAGCGTCAAAAATCTGTCGGCCGAGCCTCCTCATCTGTGGAGGCAAGAAATGTGCAAGAAATGCCCTCGAGAACTCGTCCCAAATGCTGGAAGTGCATGCTCTTCCCGGGACAGCTCACGAATCAAACCGATCAATCGCAGATCACGCGGTGATGCGAACTCAATACCACCGACTACGCCTCGAGGCTCGATCACTCTCATGATCCGTCAGAGCTGTCGGATAAACTCCGAGTCGTCCTCGGCTCTCGATCCATAGAACACCGGAGGCTACAACTCGGGAAGTCCGTAGCCTCAAATGCGCTCGGGGGTGAACTACGGTCTTCTTGGAAATCGCTGATCCGGCCTATCCTCATATCTGGCCACGACCGCGGCGATCGGGCCATCTCCTTGTACCCATCTCATCGGCTCAGTGTGGGATGGAGGCTCAGTGTATGTAGTCTCAGCAGCCACCGCCTGCGCTCTAAACTCTTTGGTCTTGGCGGCGCGAAACCCGCCGTCGGAATCTTGTCTCAGTCTTGGCCGGGCTGCGCCTCGTACTCCTCTGTATCTCACTAAGCTCCTCGATCGCCTTGCCTATACGGGCTGGGTTGCCTTTACGGAGGCATGGCGGTAAAGGAAAGGAATACGTCGGAGGGTCGATTTATCACACACTCTAAGGCACGATCTCGGAATGAGAAGAATGGAAACCAATCCTAAATGTCCTGCGACCTCACGATTATAGATGTGGTGCACAACACACCGATAATCAAGACTCTACTAGACACGATGCAGAGACACTTTCCGAGGACTAACTGCTCTGATACCACTTTTGTCACGACCCGAACCCGGGCCCGTGAATGGTGCCTTACCCCGGGCACCCTAGTGATACAACATCAGAGAAAATCAGCGGAAATAAAAACATGAACATGAATTAAGAGAAAAGATAAATAAATAGGCCAACCAAAAGCGATTTGCCTTCATCATATATACATAAATACGAACATTTATCCTTTTTACAAACCACACAACATTGCTCTGAGACCTCTAAGATTTTACAACAGCTATGACGGGACCGGGCCCCGCCATACCCCTGACTGTATAAGCATCTACAGACTCAGGGTACCATACCAAAAGATAAGCCTGCGAAGGACCGGAGCTTCCCAATCTGAAAGGTGATCCTAAGCGGGGATCGGCAATGATGTACCTTTACTGCGGCATGACGCGGCCCCGAAGGAGGTCGATAACAGTACCAAGTATGTGAAAGCGTAAAATCAGTAAATGAAATCATACTCGTCTATCTCAAGCAGGAGACATGTAGGCTAACCAAACTACAGTTCACAACATAGAAGCAGTCATGTCAAGTCAGGGACTCACGCCCTCAAAGTCATCCTCGTACCCGTGGAACTTCTTCCTCACCGCCGTGATCTAGGTACAAATCATGTGATACGTATAATGAGTCTCGGCCCGTCTTATGGACCCAATATAGAAACGTGTGGAATACATTCCCGGATGAACCGGTAGTCAGTGAAATACATTCCCGAATGAACCGGTAGTCAAGTGATATACATTCCCGGATGAACCGGTAGTCGAGTGAAATACATTCCCGGATGAACCGGTAATCAAGTGAAATACATTTCCGGATGAACCGGTAATCAAGTGAAATACATTCCCGGATGAACCGGTAATCAAGTGAAATACATTCCCGGATGACCCGGTAATCAAGTGAAATACATTCCCGGATGACCCGGTAATCCAGTGAAATACATTCCCGGATGAACCGGTAGTTGAGTAGAACACAGTACTTGCACAACAAGGCTATCACACGTAACATGGTCAAACAAGCATAAGCAAGTTACACACGACTCAAGGTACTTTCATTTTATGTCAAAGTCCGGATTTTAACCTTAAAGTACTACGTCCGTTAAATCCCTTTTAAGATCCATTTCTTTTACAAAGGTCACCCGATACCCGTAGTATAAAATTGGAGTGACTAACATTGTTAAGTAAACCAAAATGCTTTCCTTTGTAAAATCAAGTAACAACCTTATTTTCCAAACGTTCAAGTTTGCCTAATTTCGAATGCTCAAGTTTCTCATTTTAGAAAAAGGTTTCGTAGTTCATAGTTTTAGTCCTTTAAAACATAATTCTCCTTTAAACGTTTTGAGAAACATATGTCTTATATGTGAGTAGGTTATTCTTGTTTATAATCAATCTTATTAAGCAGCCATGATCTAGGAAATGTAATATCATTTTGTCTCATCTTAGCTTCATGCGGATGAAGGTTTCTCTTGGTTTTAATAATACTTCATTAGTCAATACATTTTCCATTTATTAACGCGATGGTTTGTCGATACACATTCGATTTCGAAAATCAAGAAAACATTCTTAAGCCGTTATACCTAACTTCCCATAAAGCTAGTATAACTCTTAAGCTTTCAAAACCAAGTACTACTCATTCTTTCAAAACGATTCATAAATCTTTTGAAATACTTCAAGTTCTTTATTAACACATATCAAGCGGTTATTATTCAAATCGATTACCTTTTAGAAACCACAAAGTATTTGCTTATCCACATAAAGGTTATAACCGACTTCCCATAAAGCCGTTATAACACTTTATGTTTTAAACCAATCAAATACATTTAGCACGTACGCGTCTCCGTACTACATAGTTCACACATATCATGCTAGAAGAGATAGGAAGAGGTTCATCAGAACGACCGTCCGGGGCGTTCTTTGGTGCCTTATCGGGCACCCTAGTGACACAACATCGAGAAAACGGCGGAAAATAAAACTTTAAACAAGAAACAAGATATATGATCATAAAGCAGAGCCAACCCAGCGGTTACGCTGATAACATATATAAATACAACTCTTACAAAGCGAGCAGTTTAATCCTTTTACAAACCACACTTACAAGATTACTCTGGACCTCTAAGATTTACAACAACTATGACGGGGCGGGGCCGCCATACCACGAATGTACAGAACCTACAACTCAGGAACACATACAAAAGATAAGCCTCGGAGAAAGCGGAGCTTCCCAAAACGCTGGCCCGAGATCCTAGGCGAGGATCCACGGCCGATGTACCTCTACTGCGGCATGAGCGGCCCCGAAGGAGGTCGAGAACAGTACAGTATGTGGCGTAAAAATCGTAATGAAATCATACTAGTCTATATAAAGCGAGGAGACATGTATGATAACCAAACTACGATTCACAACATAAAGCGGTCATGTCGATCGAGGACTCACGCCTCAAGTCATCACTCAAATATAACTATGGGTCTCACGCCCACAACATCAATCATGTTCGCATCACGGCGCGTGCCGGAAGTCTGCATCGGTGTAGACATGTCCATGATGCAACAATAATACCAATGCCCCATGGCCACATGCCCCCGGAATTCTACCTCGGTGTAGACACGTCCATGTGACATCAACAATAATATACTGGGTGATCAACCCTGCCGCATGGCCACATGCCCCCGGAATTCTACCTCGATAAGCCCATAATTATCCAAGTTAAATGTCGATCCTTAGCAACGTTTAGCTCCAACTCCGGGTGCTCCATCCCGCTCCAAACAACCCTTAGAAGTTCTAACCAACTTCTACTTAAATACTTCAATCAATCAATGAAGATTTTCTTAGGGTTTCGGTTTGAGACTAAAGGGACAAAAGGGTAGTATTTTCGGGCTCTACGTATAGAGGTATCTTTGGAATACTACAAGGTACAAGGCTAAGGTATTTTGGGCATTATAACAATACTTGGAAGACAACTTTCTACCAAGAGGGTAGGCTCGGCTAGCACACTAGGCTAGGGGAGGGTGTTCTCGGCCAAAGGCCACGAAAAGGGGAGGAAGGCTCTCGGTTTAGAGCTCACAGGGGAGGAGAGGGTTTCAAGACTTGGACGTTTTGGGAATGGATGAAGTCTTCACCTTTAGGGGGGTATTTATAGCAAAACCAAAGGCCAACCAAGGGCCAAGATCCTTCCAAGTGTATAGCAAGTGTAAGGACAAGATTAAGCCAAGTGCACCCTAAACCCTACTCCACAAAACAAGGCACAAAACATGGCACCAAACAAGCCACAAAACAAGGCCAAAACAAGGAGCCAATAGGCCATAGAAACGTGACCCAATCGGCCAACCCAACGCCCGGAGGGTGACAAGTGCCACCCTCCCGTTGGTCCAAAACATTTCGTCTCTCGGAAAAATTCGCAAAAATACTAAATGACATAGCCGGAATTTTCCCAACGTAAGCTATGGAAACGTTTCGTCGGAAAACGACTCTATTCGGCACTTGTGCCCAAATTTCGAACCAAAGCCTAACTTAAGGCTCAAATTCTCCACGTACGTCCTTACGTACATACTCTGGAAATACGGGGTATAACATTCACATACCTCGCGACGATTATCGACAATAAGCAAAAAGCTCCAAGTACTACAACCTTGCTAGCCCTTTCCACTCCTCGAGTAGAATACGCTACTCTTAGTACTTTCACCTATAAAGGCCACAAACGTCTATTAACTCTTAAACACAAGTTTCCATCTTTCTGAGAAAATTCGGCACCTCCCCAAATGGCGTAAATCTCCTCCTCTATCGAGGCCGCTACCAAGCCAACCGAGGGTTAACACGTCTAACGGGCGTGTACAATTCTACTACTGCAATGCTACACAAGTCTCATCATGTCTGATCTATGTAATTACAGTTCAGTTCTCTTATTTGAATTCAGGCTTAAGTCGCAAGACATTGCCGCACAACTATGTTCAGTTCTATATATAGTATACTTCAACTATATAATCCAACAACATGTAATTTCCAATTACAACAGAAGGTCAAGAATGTTTACCTCGATAAGCCCAAAATTATCCGAGTTTAAATGTCGATCCTGAGCAAGGTTTAGCTCTTACTCCGAGCGCTCGACCGCTCCAAACAACCCTTAGAAGTTCTAACCAACTTCTACTTATAACTTCAACTACGGGTGAAGATTTACTTAGGGTTTCGTTTTAGTAGTGAGGAAAGTATAATAGTATTTTCTGGGCTTTTGTAAAAAGGGTACTTTGGAAAGTACTACAAGGTATTTGGCTAAAGTATTTTGGGCATTATAACAATACTAGGAGAGTATTTCTATACCACAACAAGGGGTATTATACGAAAACAACTAGGCTAGGGGGGGGGGGGTAGTGTGGCGGACGAAAGTAAGTAAGAGGGAGGGAGTATTTTGAGACTTAGGTAGATTGCTCAAGTTTTGGATGAAGAAAGTTCATCAACTAAGGGGGTATTTATAGGTCAAGTGAAGGCCAACCAATGGCCAAGATGAAGACAAGTGCATAGCAAGTGTAAGGCCAAGATTAAGCCATGTGCAACCTTATCCATCTACACAAAATATCCTACCTAACCCTTGACCACAATTCAACACAAAAAACGTGCCAATCCTTGCCCATTTCGTCCGTCAACATGCCGCGAGGGTGACAAGTGTCACCTCGTTGGTCCAAAATGTTACGTCTCTCGGAAAAATCCGCAAAAATTAAAAATGACATAGCCGGAATTTTCCCTAAGAAAGTTGTGGAAACGTTTCGTCAGAAAACGACTCTAATCGGGGGTTGTGTACAAATTTCGAAACTAGCTTACTTTAAGGCTCAAATTATAATACGTACGCGCTCACGTACATACTCTGGAAATACGGGGTATAACAGTTGCCTAGTTTGTGAAAATTTGAAGTTACTTGATTTCAAGCTTTGAAATGAGTTTCCAAAAGTATGGTAAATTACTTTGAAAAATAGACACGCCTTGATATTACGGGTGTTAGTATCTTGGGAATTTACATAAAAATGAGTCTTTTGAAAAGAATGTACGTACGTAGTACTTTGGCTTGATAAATTGAGAATTTGTCTAAGTGTGCCCTGATAAGTACTTTGGCTTGTTAAATGAGAATTATTCTATTTGTGCCCTGATAAGTACTTTGTCTTGTTAAATGAGAATTATTCTATTTGTGCCCTGATAAGTACTTTGGCTTGTTAAATGAGAATTATTCTATTTGTGCCCTGATAAGTACTTTGGCTTGTTAAATGAGAATTATTCTATTTGTGCCCTGATAAGTACTTTGGCTTGTCAAATGAGAATTATTCTATGTGTGCCTTGATAAGTACTTTGGCTTGGTTAATTGAGAATTATTTCCATGTGTGCCTTGATAAGTACTTGGCCTGATTAGTTGAGAATTGCCTATGTGTGCTGGAAATAGCCGGTTGTGTGCTATTGGTATATCAGTCGTTTCGGGGTCATTCCCCGGGTTTGTGGCATTTGCAGATTCCGTGGAATTGCTACCCACGATCACGAGAATACCTCATGCGGGTCCGTATGGACTTATGCGGAGTGAAATAGTCCCGTGCGGCGGGTCCGACCTATGCGAGGAATACCTCGTGCGAGTCCGTATGGACTTATGCGGGTGAAATAGTCCCACGCGGGCGGGTCCACCTATGCGAGAATACCTCACGCGAGTCCGTAAGGGCTTATGCGGGTGAAATAGTCCCGTGCGAGGATACCTCACGCGGGTCCACGCGGCCTATCACGGTGAAATAGTCCCGCGAGTAGGATGGCTAAATGATCTGCGAGCGGATGGTCCTGTTTTGATCATGAGCTTCTTATTTTATATTGTAAGGATACTCGCTTACTCTCATTGTTAGTAAGGAACAATGTGTTGTAATTTGATTATCATATATGTCCCGGTTGTTTGTGTTACCCTATGGTCATGCTTTTACGATGTGGGATTAGGGGCATGAGACCACGTGGTATTTAGGACACGGTGAGACTTGGTGTTCATGTATCCTTATTGGTGTTATTACATCATGGATGGCGGTGAGGAAGGATTCCAGGCATGATTGATATTATGGGCGTGAGACCATAGTTATATTTGAGTAGTGACTTTGAGGGCTGCGTCCACGACTTGATATGACCGCTTATGTGTTATGTGCGTAGGTTGGCTATCATACATGTCTCTGCTTTGTTTAGATGTTATGATTTTATTACGATACTTCATCGCTCACATACTTGTACATTCTTCTTGACCTCCCCGGAAGTGCGTTCATCTGCAGTTTAGGTCTTGATCCGGTGATCGGCAGGTGTAGGACCCTGCTCAGAGTTTTTGGATAGCTCCCTCTGTTCATGAGTTTATCATTTTGGTATAGTTCCTTCCGATGTGCTTTTGTACGATTATGCAGCGGGGGCCTTGTCGTCATATTTGATAAAACTCTTAAGTGCGTATTCATATGTGGGATTGGACTCATGTGCAGTGTTGTGTCTTTTGTATGTATCATGGCAGCCTTGTCGGCTTTGCCCTTGCACGTACGTTGGTTTAAAAAAAAAAAGAGGTGTTACTTCATTTCCGCAGTTTACTTAGTTGTTAAGGTAGAAGTGTGCCCAGGTAGGGCACCAGTCACGGGCCCGGGGATCGGGGTGTGACAATAAAGCAGGTGGTATAACTATCTTGGGGAGCTACCCCTCAGATATACTCTTACCCTGGGGAAGGAGGCAGGTGGTATAACTACCTTAGGGAGATACCCCTCAGATATACTCTTACCCTGGAGAAGGTGGTATAACTATCTTGGGGATTTACCCCTCAGATATACTCTTACCCTATCTCAACTGGCCATCATACATAACATAAGCCCTACCGGCTTATCATACATAACATATGCACTACCGGCTTTCATACAATAAATAAGCAAGTTAAGAAATCCCCCTAACTTCTTATTAGTTGTTACACCCCGTAAATTCAAGAGGTTAAGTTAAGAGCGTACAAAAGGAAAGAAGATTTGAATTTGGAAACTTAGGTTGGCAAAAAGTTGTGGGCAGATTTTCAGTCAACTTTGGAGTGGTATATCTCTTAGTTCCTTAGGAGTTTTGAGGAGTTTTAAAAGACTAGAATGAAGGTTGTTGAGTCTAGTTTCCAACGCAACAAACCACTCGTCGATTGGACATCGGGGTAGGAAGTTACGGGCGTTAGAAGTTCGGTGGGCTGACACAGAGGACAGGCTTCCCAGCAGGCGTCGCAGCGCCGTGGCGCCGTCGGCAGGGCCGCAGCGCCGATATTTCCGAAAGTCCTCTGAGGTTGCAGCGCCGCGGCGCCGAAATGCAGGAAATTCTCAGAAGTGGAAGCGCCGCGGCGCCAAGGCGGGATTTTTGACGCGGTAAGGGCGAAAACAGGACAGATATTTTGATAAAAGGCCTATGGGAGGGTGACAAGTGTCCCTCCCATCTTTTTGACCAAAGGAGGGTCTTATTTTAGGGCCAAGCCTTCTAGATTTGGCCATTTGCAAGGGTTTCTCCTAAGAAAAATCCCTCTTCTCTCTCTCAAATTGATGAACCCCGGTGAGATTTTTGGAAGGGCTTCAAGAAGGAAAAGTGTTGGCACGCTTGTAGAGGACTCTTGTGAGCGATTTTAAAGTGAAGAAAATTTCGGAAAGAGGGCTTCTTGAGGTAAAAACCTTCTCCTTCTTGTGATATTGTAGCCGAATGGGGCTTGGAATTATTGGGTTGTTTTGTATTATTGTGGGGCAGAATTTTACGCGTCCTGTAAAGGCGTGTAATCCCCTTTTGGTTAGCTGAATTGTTGTGCCTTAAATGCGGCGTTTGATTATTGAATTCGGACCTTGAAAAAGGTGGAAAAGTAAGTAGAAACAAAGGAAGTGCTGGCCAATTTTCTCGTAGAACAAGGGATTTTTCATTAGAATATACTACGTTGAAGCTAGAAGCTAATAGACGTATTATGGTCATTATAGGTTGACATCTACGGACGGCATATTGGACTTGGCAAGTGGATTAAACAAAAGAGGTATGTAGAACTCTTCCTATCTCTTGAGCATGAGTAGTTATAACTGTATGGTACGGTAGACGTACGTGATTTAAATGAAGTGAAGTCATTTGATATATTTGACTTGTTTTAAGGATGTCTAATTGGTTGAGTTAGAGAATTAACTCACGTGCCCTTAAAGAATGGTTATAAGAATGGTTATAAGAATGGTTATACGAATGGTTTATCCTAATAAGGTAGACAAGGAATTTTTGACATGAGTAAGTATAGAATACTGGATTTGGGAAGTATTGATTGTTGAACTAATCCAACGATAAGAGACCTGATTCCTAAGTTAAGATTTTTGAAGTATTTTGAAAGTAGTGTAACTTGAATTGAAGTACAAGCCTCTTGGCTATAGAGAGAACAAAGTGGTCTAAGACATAAAGAGTTATAACGACTTTATGGGAAGTTAGTTATGACGGCTTTATGGGAGGATAAGGAGGTCTTGGTTTCTAAAGCATAAAGTTAGTATAACGGCTTTATGGAAAGTTGGTTATAATAACTTTATGGAGGCTTAAAGAAATGGTTTTTCTCGGATAAGGTAAGCCTAGACAAAAGAATGGATACTAAGAAAGGCAATTCGTTTTAAAGGCATCAATTGCCTAAAGTTTAAAATGAGGGTCACTTGAGTTAGAAGCCGAAGCATATTTCTAATAGTATAGTGACCTGTTTGAAATGTAGATAAGCCTGGATACTACGGGTGTTAGTATCTTGGGGTCCTATGTGGAAAAGGGATCTTGGAAAGAATAGAAGTACATAGTACTTTGGGTTGAATTTCCCCGGACTCGTTAAGTGATATGAACAGTGACTTAAGGTTGATGAATGAGATTCATTCTGTTTGATAATAGAAGTCTAGAAGTTAAGAACTTACTTGGACGCATCGATGATGGAGGATTCCACGGGTATACTTCCATTGCCTTCTTATGAATCTACCGGGACGTACCGACAGTGATGTGGGATTCCACGGGTATGCTTCCATGGTCTTAGTATGAGTTTACGGGGACATACCGTCAGTGATGTGGGATTCCACGGGTATGCACCGTGGACATGCTTACGATGAGGGATCCCGAGGCATGTAGTTCGAGGGGTAAGAGTATACCTGAGGGGTAAATCCCCAAGATAGTTATACCACCTGTCTCCGTGGATTTGCTACCCACGATGCGAGGAATACCTCATGCGAGTCCTTATGAGCTTATGCGGGTGAAATAGTCTCATGCGGTAGTACGACTTATGCGAGGAATACCTCACGCGAGTCCTTATGGGCTTACGCGGGTGAAATAGTCCCACGTGCGGTAGTCTGACTATGCGAGGAATACCTCATGCGGGTCCACACGACCTATGCGGGTGAAATAGTCCCAGGGGTAGGATTGCTTAAGGATACTGCGGGCGGGTGGTCCTGCTTTGATCGCGAGTCATGTACCCGAGATGAGGGATTCCACGGGCATGAGATATATATATGTATGTATTGTGTATGTGTACGCCGACAGTGAGGTAGGATGTCACATGGTTGTATTTTACTCTTACGGCTGTCGGCAGTGACGGGGGAATTCCACGGGCAGAGGATATAGGTATATACGTGTTGTATGTGTGTACGCCGACAGTGAGGTAGGATACCACGAGCGCGTCACATGGTTAGATTTGTGTGTACGCCGACAGTGAGGAAGGATGCCACGGGCGCGTCACAGAGTTAGATTTTACACCTAGCGGTCGGCAGTGATGGGAATCCCGCGGGCGCTTGGATATTCGGTGGTGTTCATAGCCCTGGGGTGACTACGGTTCATATGATGAAACAGGCTGTATAAGGTAAAACTGACTTTCATTACTTCTACTTCAGTAAGGCACAGGGTACTGTAAATTGGGTTATCATATTTGTCTTCAGCTGTATTTTGACTATATTGATTTAAATTACAGTACTTTCAGTTTTACATACTTGGTACATATTTTTGTACTGACCTCCTTCGGGGGGCTGCGTTCATGCCGCAGGTTGAGGTACATAGCTTGCTGATCCGCGCTCTTAGGATCACTGTTCAGTTCTGGAAAGCTCCATTTCTCCGGAGGCTTTGTTTTTGGTATGGTTCCCTGAAGTAGTTGACTTTTGTACATTCAGGGGTATGGCGGGGCCCTGTCCCGTCACAGTTGTTATGTAAACTCTTAGAGGTCTGTAGTCATATATTGTGGGTCACTTTATAAAAAAACAATTTGAGGTAACTGTTGTTGGATTTGTTTATATCCAGGAAGGTAGCCTTATCGGCTAACCTATTATTTATTTCATTGTTTAAGTTTATGTATGTTCCGCTGTTTATCTCTGATGTATACCTGTAAGGGTGCCCAGGTAGGGCACCAGTCGCGGGCCCGGGTCGTGACATTAGTCTTATTCATATACACTCTCATTTTAGTTTACTTAAGGCACTAACGTGTCATTATAAATCCGGGAGTTTAACCCAAAGTACTATGTACTTCTATTCTTTTAAAATGACTCATTTTCATATAAAACTTCCAAGATACTAATAACCGTAGTATCAAGTCATAAGTACATTTTAAGACAAGTCACAGTACCTTTTTAGAAAATACATTTTCGGGCTTCTAAATCAAGTGACTTCTTTCTTTTAAAACCTTAAGCAATTGATGCCTTTAAATCAATTTGCCTTTCGTTATTTCATGTCATTTAACATACTTATATTACTTAGAGTAAATCACTCTTTTTAACCTTCCATAAAGCTATTATAACCAACTTCCCATAAAGTCGTTATACTAGCTTTATACATTAGCAACTTACATACTTCTTTATAACCAAGAGACTTAAACTTTCCAATAAAACAAGTATCAATAATACTTTCAACATACTTAAAGTCTCTTAACTTTTGAAAACCAAGATATCCTTAATATTTAAACAAGTGAGTTAATTCCCTAACTCAATCAACTTGGACATTCTTAAAATAAGCCAAGGATATCAAATAGGCCTAGATTGTCAAAATCTTCAGACGCTCACCGTACTATACATTTACAACTTATTCATGCTCAAGAGATAAGAAAGTTCCACATACCTCTTCGGTTTAATCCACTTGCTAAGTCCAATTCGCCGTACGTAGTATGTCAACCTATAATGACCATAGTACGTCTATTAACTTCTAGTTTCAAACATAGAATATTCCAAGTGCAAAGTCCCTAAATTCTACGGAAAATCGGACAGCACTTCCTTTGTTTCTACATACTTTGCCACCTTTTTCAAGGCCGAATTCAATAACCAAACACGCCACATTTAAGGCCCAACAAAGTAGCTAACAATAGGGGATTACACGCTTAATCAATACATGTAAAATTCCGCCCCACAATATATAACAAACTAGTCTAAACTACAATGCCAATTCGGCAATTTTGGAAACAATACCAATTCTTATCCAATTTCCATTTCAATCCAAGTTGTTAGCATAACATGATATCAAGTCGCAATCGATTATAACTACTATAATCTTCAAGTAAGTAACATGTGACGATTCTAATAAACGACCAAATTGTAATTCAATTTCAAATGACTCAACATGTCATTTTCAGATTTTGAGCTTCCAAATTTCCATAACACTTATCAAACTTCATAACACATATCACATGATCACTTATAACTTATCATAACATGAAATCTTCAATTACAAAAGTAAAATAAAGGTTATACCTCAATTAGCCCAAATATGATCCAAGATCACAAGTCGATCCTTAGCAACTTTAGCTCCTCCTTTTGACGTTCCAATCCACTCCAAGCAACCCTTAGAAGCTTATGAATAACTCATCTTCAAGTTCCAACTTCAAAGTTGAATAACCCCTTAGGTTTTCGCCTTGCGACTAATACGAAAACACCATTTTGCCGGGATCTTTCTATTGAGATAACCTTACAATACTCTTAGGAACCTTGGTTTAAAGTGGGGAGATTATTGGACAAAAATTGAAATTTTTTCTTGTCCCAAGAACCTCAAACCCGAGAGCCCTCATAGTTGAAGAACAAGTTTCTTGAAAATTTTCTAAGTGTGGGAACTAGTCTTGCTACTAGTATACATATATAACATAATGGAGGGTCAAGATTAGAACAAATGGGTGGCCTAGATGAGTTTCACATGGATCCTAGCCAAGTGGCCTTGACTAAGTCAACAATATCAAGCTATTAGTCTTTGCAAGACTTGGTCATTTAAATTATGGTCAAATGACCATCCTATCCATGAATTTTTCGTCCAAGACCAAGTAAGGGGGGGGGGGTGACATGTGTCGCCCTCCCGTTCGTCGCAATAATTCGTTTTCCGACAATTCCATAATTCCGATAAATTTACTCGTCTCAAACCTTAATATTTTTGAGTTCTTACGTACGTTCTTATAAACATATCCTGAAATTCCGGGGTGTAACATCATCTCCTCTCGGTTATCATTCCTCCACAAGACTTTGACGGAAGCCACATCCTTGGTTCGTAGTCGCCTGACCTGGCGATCGAGTATCACTATGGGACTCTCTTCATACGATAACCCCTCTGTCACCTGGACCTCACTAGCAGGGAAAACTCTCGCTGGATCTCCGATACATTTCTGCAACATAGAAACATGGAAGACCGGATGTACCGCCTCTAACTCTGATGGCAGATCCAACTCATAGGCAACCTTCCCTACTCGACGAACGATCTGGTAGGGCCCAATGTACCTTGGGGTGAGTTTCCCCTTCTTCCCGAATCTCATCACACCCTTCATGGGTGACACCTTCAAGAAGACCCAATCGTCTACCTGAAACTCCAAATGCCGACGCCGATTATCCGCATATGACTTCTGCCGACTGAGCCGCTACGGTCTCTCCCGGATAAGATTCACTTATCCACACCTGAACCAAGTCAGGCCAACTAATCGCACTCGCCCACGCCGAACCAACCAATCGGCGACTGCATTTCCGCCATACAATGCCTCGTATGGCGCCATCTCAGATAATCGGAATGGTAGGTTGTTATAAGAAAACTCCACAAGAGGGAAATGATCCTCCCACTACCCTCGAAATCAATCACGCAGCTCGCGGCATATCCTCGTGTTCGGATAAGACGCTCGCTGCCGTCGATCCGAGGATGAAACGTCAGACCGAGACTCACATGTGTCCCTAATCCCTTCTGGAAAGACCTCCAGAAGTTAGCCATAAACTGGGCTCCTCTATCTGATATAATCGACACAGGGACTCCGTGCAGTCTCACAATCTCTCTGATGTACAATATGGCATAGTCCTCAGCCGAAAACGTCGTCCAGATTGGAAGGAAATGGGCTGATTTCGTCAGCCTGTCAACAATAACCCAAATGGAGTCATACTTCCTCTGAGTACGAGGTAACCCTGTAACAAAGTCCATGTTGATCACCTCCCACTTCCAAGTCGGAATCTCAATAGCATGCAATAGCCCACTAGGCCTCTGGTGCTCGACCTTGACCTGCTGGTAATTAGGACACTGTGCAACAAAGCCTGCCACGTCCCTCTTCAGGCCATCCCACCAATACATACATCTGAGGTCATGGTACATCTTGGTCGACCCCGGATGAATAGAATAACGAGTACTGTGTGACTCCCCCAGAATCTGCTGACGAAGTCCTGTCACATCGGGAACACACAATCGGCCCTCAAATCTTAGCACCCCATCAGGCGCTACCTCGAATAGACTCTTCTACTCCCGAAGAGTTGCGTCTCGATACCGTACCAACACTGGGTCCTCAAACTGTCGCCTTTTCACCTCATCAACGATGGAAGACTCGGCAACCTCACGAACCCGTACCCCACTATCGTCGGTATCGATCAAACGAACCCCAAGGCTCGCTAGCTGGTGGATCTGACGGACCATGTCCTGTATCTCTGGCTGTACCTCTGACAGACTCCCCATCGATCTACGACTCAAGGCATCAGCAACCACGTTGGCTTTCCCCGGATGGTATAGAATATCAACATCATAATCTTTCAACAACTCTAACCACCGTCTCTGTCGCAAGTTCAGCTCCCTCTGCCTGAAGATATACTGGAGGCTCTTGTGGTCTGTATAAATATCCACATGAACCCCATACAAATAATGTCTCCAAATCTTCAAGGCATGCATAACCGCGGCCAACTCTAAGTCGTGGGTAGGGTAATTCCTCTCATGCTTCCGTAACTGCCGGAAAGCATAGGCTATAACCTTGTCGTGCTGCATCAAAACAAACCCTAGCCCGATACCCGAGGCATCACAATAGATCACGTGCTGCCTAACCCTCGGGAAGAGTAAGAAAGCCGCGTTGTCAATCTTTCCTTCAAGAATCGAAACCATTCTCGCAAGACTCGCCCATCGGAACTTGGTCGCTTCCGAGTCGGCCTAGTCAACGATCTTGAAATCGAAGCAACCGCCCACAAACCTACGATAATAACCTGCCAGCCCTAAGAAACTGCGCACCTTGGTCGGAGTAGTAGGTCTCGGCCAAGACTTGACTGCCTCAATCTTTGCCGTATCCACCTGAACACCATCAGCCCCAATAATGTGCCCCAGGAATGCCACTGAGGCCAACCAAAACTCACACTTGGAGAACTTGGCGAATAACTGTCGGCTCCGGAGGACCCCAAGTACCGTCCTCAAGTGATCTGCATGCTCCTGCTCTGCACACGAATAAACCAGGATGTCATCAATGAATACTATAACAAAAGTATCCAAAAATGGCTTGAACACCCGGTTCATCAGATCTATAAATACCGCTGGAGCATTGGTCAAACCGAAAGACATAACCCTGAACTCATAGTGCCCATACCGGTCCCGAATGCGATCTTTGGGATATCGCCTCGACTCGCACTGATGATAACTGCACCGCAGGTCTATCTTGGAGAAACACCTCGCACCCTGCAACTGGTCAAACAAATCATCAATCCTGGGGAGGGGGTACCTATTCTTGATGGTTACCTTATTCAGCTGCCTGTAATCAACACACATACGCAGCGTCCCATCCTTCTTCTTCATAAACAAAACCAGCGCTCCCCAGGGAGAAACACTAGGCCTAATAAAGCCTTTTTCCAGCAAATCTTTCAGTTGGTCCTTCAGCTCCCTCAACTCAGCAGGTGTCATCCTGTATGGCGGAATAGAAATAGGTCGAGTGTCTGGCAACGTATCAATACAAAACTCATTCTCCCTCTCAGGAGGGATACTCGGAAGATCGTCTGGGAACACATCTGGAAACTCCCTAACCACCGCACCGAAGAATCGGCACCTCACCTGGTATCAAATACCCGAACCAGATGATAGATGTACCCTTTCTGCACCATCTTCCTAGCCTTGAGGTAAGAAATAAACCTACCCCTCGGCGACGCTGTGTTGCCCTTCCTGTTACACCCCGTAGTTCGGGTCATACTTAGAGGGACGTACGAAAGGGATTAAGACTTAAATTTTAGAAAGATAGGATGACGGATTGTTTCGGACGGATTTTCAGTCAACATTGAGGCGGGTTATGACCCGTTACATTGAGAGTTCCTAGGTGTTTCAAAAGCCTAGTATGTAGTTCGTTGAGTCTAGTTTCCAACGCAACCAACCGTTCATCGATAAAACATCAGAGTAGAAAGTTATGGGGGTTACAAGTTCGGTCATGTGATCGGACGGGAAGGTGTTTCGGGAGCCACGAGGTCAGCGCGCCGGATGATCCGGTGTTCGCTAAAGTTCCAGCGCCGCAGCGCCGGGAAGCAGGGCCGCGGCGCCGGAAAGTTCTGGGAGTTGGCAGAGGTTTCTGCGAAATTGAGTGGAAAAATCTGAACTGTTTTGTTTTAAAAAAGGCCATGGGAGGGTGACAAGTGTTCCCCCCCCCCCCTCCATCTGATTTTGCATGCCCTATTTATTGACTTGGTCATTCTTCAAGTTCATCTCTCTCTCTAAGATTAAGAGATCTCCCTTCTCTCTAGAAAATCAAGAGGAAATCTAAGCTTGAGGAAAATCTGAAAAGTGTGGCAAGAAGGAAACTTGTTTGCAAGCTAGTAGGAGTCATTGTGGTGGTGTTTTTGGAAAGGAGGCTAGCAAATTTTGTTGGATTAATTTGGCTAAAGCTCTAAGGTAACAATTCTTCTTTTGTGGCTAGTTATTGGTGTTGCATGTGAAGAAGAAAGAACTTGTAGTAGTAAATATTGCTCTTAGATACATTGCATGTAAGAATATGGTTTGGATATGAAAGGATTGGATAAGAAGGTTATGTGAGCATGTTGTAGCCTAAATACTACCTTAAACTTGTTAAGTTAGTTGTTATACATTGTGGGGCAGATTTTTTCACATCCAAGATTAGGTGTGTAATCCCCTTTGAAATGTTTGGATTGTTGGGCCTTAAATGTGGCGTTTGGATGTTGAATTCGGCCTTGAAAAAGGTGGCAAAGTATGTAGAAACAAAGGAAATGCTGTCCGATTTTCCGTAGGATTTAGTGACTTTGCACTTGGATTATTCTACGTTGAAGCTAGAGGTTAATAAACGTATTATGGTCATTATAGGTTGACGTTCTACGTGCGGTATATTGGACATAGCAAGTGGATTGAGCCGAAGAGGTATGTGGAAACTTTCTTATCTCTTGAGCATGAGTAGTTATAACTATATAGTACGGTAGTCGTACGTGTTTTAAATGAAGTAAATCCATTTGTTATACTTGACTTGTTTTAAGGAAATGCCTAAGTTGGTTGGGTTAAGGAGTTAACCCACTTGTTCTTGAGGAATGGTTTATCCTAAATAAGGTAGACAAGGATTTCTTGATATGAAGAAGTATAGAGTACTTGGTGTGAAAGTATTGAGTATTGAATTATTCTAAGAATAAGAGACCTAATGTTTAAGGTAAGAAACTTGTTTTCTAAAGATAACAGACTTGAAGTATTTTGAAAATTGTGTAAATTTGATTTGAAGTATAAGTCTCTTGGGTAATAAAAGAACGAAATCGTTTGAGATATATGGAGTTATAACGGCTTTATGGGAGGTTAGTTATAACGGCCTTATGAAAGGATAAGAATGTCTAAAGTTTTAAAGCATAAAGTTAGTATAACGGCTTTATGGGGAGTTGGTTATAATAACTTTATGTAAGGTTAAAGAGTTGGTTTTTCCTGAATAAGGTAAACATAGACGAAAGAAATGAAAGTCTAAAGAAGTTATGAGTTTACTTGGAAGTACCGTCAGTGATGGAGGATTCCACGGGTATGCTTCCATTGTCTTAGTATGAGTTTACTTGGACGTACCGTCAGTGATGTGGGATTCCACGGGTATGCACCTTGGACATGCTTACGATGAGGAATTCTGAGGCATGCGGTATGAGGGGTAAGAGTCTAAATGAGGGGTAAGTCCCCAAGACGTTATACCACCTTCTTGAGGGGTAAAAGTATAAATGAGGGGTACACCCCCAAGATGTTATACCACCTTCTGAGTATTCCGTGGATTTGCTACCCACGATGCGAGGAATACCTCATGCGAGTCCGTTGAGGCTTATGCAGGTGAAATAGTCCCATGTGGGTGAGTACAGCCTATGCGAGGAATACCTCATGCGGGTCCACATGACCCATGCGGGTGAAATAGTCCCAAGAGTAGGAGTGCTTAATGATACTGCGGGCAGGTGACCTGGCTTTGATCATGAGATTCCTATTTTCATGCAGTATGGTATATACTTGATATTCTCATTGTTAGTAGGGCACAGTGTACTGTAAATTGATTATCATGCATGTCTCTAATTATTTTAGACTTATGAGGTATTTTCAGTATTTTTTCCGCCGCATACTTGGTACTGTCAGATCGACCTCCTTCGGGGGGCTGCGTTCATGCCGCAGGTTGAGGTACGTAGCTTGCTGATCCCCACTCTTAGGATCATTGTCAGTTCTTGGAAAGCTCCATTTCTCCGGAGGCTTTGTCTTTTGGTACGGTTCCCAGAGGTTGTAGACTTTTGTACATTCAGGGGGTATGGCGGGGCCCTGTCTCGTCACAGTTGTTATTCCTAGAGGTCTGTAGTCACGTTTGTGGTTTTGGACTGTAAGGACAAGTTGTACTTTTGATTAAGTATATTTTTATGGAAGGCAGCCTTATCGGCTTGCCAGTGATGTTTAATTTTTACAGGTTATGTGTTATGTATGTTCCGCTGATATTCTCTGATGTATACTGACGGGTGCCCCAGAGGCACTACCGCGCCCCGGTCCTGGTCGTGACAAAAGTGATATCAGAGCAGTTAGTCCTCGGAAAGTGTCTACATACCGTGTCTAGTAGAGTCTTGATTATTGGTGTGGTTTGCACCACATCTATAATCAGGAGGCTGCAGGATATTTAGGATTGGTTTCCATTCTTTTACTCTAAGATCGTGCAATAGAGTTGTGTTATAGGTTGAACTCCCTCTGATATTTTCCTTTATGTATCAGTTATGCCTCCACGCAAGGCAACCGCGGCCCAGAAGGGTAGGGCAGCTGAGGGAGCTTCTAGTAGGACGCGGAGGGTCACGAGGGCACATGCCCAGTCTTTACCGGAGATGATGTTTCGGGCGGCGAGTTCCACGACGTCGCAAATTTCAAAGAGAGTTCGAGGCGCAGCAGCGCCATCGAGACCGCGGTACCGAGCCTCGGTTCCACACCAAGGCGTAGTATAGGGATTACGGAGAGCAGATCAGGTTGTTGACTAGCATTGTGGCAGGGCAGCACCGTCAGGAGCCGGTAGCTAACCCTAGAGCCGATAGTTTAAGGATTCGGGACTTTCTGAGTTGTAATCCACCCGAGTTCTATGGGTCGAGGTCTGAGGAGGATCCTCAGGAGTTCCTTTGGCAGGTGCGGCGGACTATGCAGGTGCTTAGGGCCTCGGAGACGGAGTCTGTTGTGTTAGCTTCTTACCGGTTGCGCGATATTGCGTTGAACTGGTTTGAGTCGTGGGTGTTGTCAAGAGGTGTAGGTGCCCCTCCAGCTATTTGGGATGAGTTCACGGAAGCCTTCCTCGGTCACTTTTTGCCTCCCGAGACGAGGAGAGCCCGCTTGGATAGGTTCTTGGCATTAAGACAGAATCGGAGGACCATCAGGGAATACAACCTGGAGTTTGATTCATCGCTGTATCGCCCACTATTGTGGCGGATACGGGCGATGAGTTCACCGCTATGTGACGGGCTAGACCGTTATATGGTTACTGCATGTCTGGGTGTGGCTCTTCAGCCAGGTATGGATATTGCCAGGATGCAGGCGTATGCACAGGGGATTGAGGACAGAGAGTGAGGCGAGCCAGTCCAGCTTCGCCAAGAGGCCAGACATGTGGTTTCGTGGATAGCCAGGTGGTGGACAGCCAGCAGTCGGGCTACATTTTCGCCAACGCAGAGTGCCCCTTTCGGGCCTTCCGGCGGGTGGTTTGACCGCCGGGGATATTCAGGAGCAGGTCAAGGCTTCAGGGTTGCAGGTTCACAGGTGTACGAAGATAGCAGCCAGGGGAGGCCACCTTTGCCTCGGTGTGGTCATTGTGGTAGATCTCATTTTGGGGAGTGTCGGACTAGATCGACAGCTTGTTATGCTTGCGGCCAACAGGGCCATTTGGCGAGGGACTGTCCGACCAGGGGTGGCACTGGTGGGATGGAACAGTCTATTGGATCAGTTGCGGGTTCTTCACCTTCAATGGCTAGGCAGGACGTTCATGCACCGGCGGGCCGCGACAGCGGTCGTGGTTGCAGTTCTCGGTTTTAGCGGTCCCTTGACCCGCCTATGTGATGTCAGGTATATCTTTGACCCTTTAGAGATTAGTATGCATGATAGGATTGTTGTATGGTGGAATGTCATGACTGGATAATATTAAGGTTAAGTATGTATGCTAGCAGTAGGTTGGAAGTACGATAAGAGAATCCTTTTAGGCCTTGAATGGGAGTAAGATAGCGTTGGTGCACCTTTGAGATCTGTTTTCCTGTTTGACTTACGATGAATGGATATGCGGGTGCGATATCTTAGGGTCACAAGTGGCATAATAAGGTCCCATTAAGCGTGAAGTACGAGGAGGTACCGAGGAATACTAGATTGGCCCCAAAAGAACATTCGGGGACGAATGTTTCTAAGGAGGGGAGAATGTTACACCCCGTAGTTCGGGTCATGCTTATGGGGACATACGAAATGGATTAAGACTTAAATTTTAGAAAGATAGGTTGACGGATTGTTTCGGATGGGTTTTTAGTCAACTTTGAGGCGGGTTATGACCCATTACATTGAGAGTTCCTAGGTGTTTCAAAAGCCTAGTATGTAGTTCGTTGAGTCTAGTTTCCAACGCAACCAACCGTTCGTCGATAGGACATCGGAGTAGAACGTTATGGGGGATACAAGTTCAGTGCGCAGTCGGACATGAAGGTGTTTCGGCCAGAGCGCTGGCCGCGCGCGGATGCGTGGTCGCAGCCGCGGATGATCTGGGTGTTCGCTGAAGTTGCAGCGCCGCGGCGCCGGGAATCAGGGCCGCGGCGCCGGAAAGTTATGGGAGTAGGCAGAGGTTTCAGCGCCGCGGCGCCGGATGCAGGGCCGCGGCGCCGAGGCGGGTTCTGCGAAGTTGAGTGGAAAAATCTGAACTGTTTTGTTTTAAAAAAGGCCATGGGAGGGTGACAAGTGTCCCCCCATCTGATTTTGCATGCCCTATTTATTGACCAAGTCATGAAGACTTGGTCATTCTTCAAGTTCATCTCTCTCTCTAAGATTAAGAGCTCTCCCTTCTCTCTAGAAAATCAAGAGGAAATCTAAGCTTGAGGAAAATCTGAAAGTGTGGCAAGAAGGAAACTTGTTTGCAAGCTAGTAGGAGTCATTGTGGTGGTGTTTTTGGAAAGGAGGCTAGCAAATTTTGTTGGATTAATTTGGCTAAAGATCTAAGGTAACAATTCTTCTTTTGTGTCTAGTTATTGGTGTTGCATGTGAAGAAGAAAGAACTTGTAGTAGTAAATATTGCTCTTAGATACATTGCATGTAAGAAATATGGTTTGGATATGAAAGGATTGGATAAGAAGGTTATGTGAGCATGTTGTAGCCTAAATACTACCTTAAACTTGTTAAGTTAGTTGTTTTACATTGTGGGGCAGATTTTTCACATCCAAGATTAGGTGTGTAATCCCCTTTGAAATGTTTGGATTGTTGGGCCTTAAATGTGGAGTTTGGATGTTGAATTCGGCCTTGAAAAAGGTGGCAAAGTATGTAGAAACAAAGGAAATGTTGTCCGATTTTCCGTAGGATTTAGTGACTTTGCACTTGGATTATTCTACGTTGAAGCTAGAGGTTAATAAACGTATTATGGTCATTATAGGTTGACGTTCTACGTGTGGTATATTGGACATAGCAAGTGGATTGAGCCGAAGAGGTATGTGGAAACTTTCTTATCTCTTGAGCATGAGTAGTTATAACTATATAGTACGGTAGTCGTACGTGTTTTAAATGAAGTAAATCCATTTGTTATACTTGACTTGTTTTAAGGAAATGCCTAAGTTGGGTCAAGGGAGTTAACCCACTTGTTCTTGAGGAATGGTTTATCCTTAATAAGGTAGACAAGGATTTCTTGATATGAAGAAGTATAGAGTACTTGGTGTGAAAGTATTGAGTATTGAATTATTCTAAGAATAAGAGACCTAATGTTTAAGGTAAGAAACTTGTTTTCTAAAGATAACAGACTTGAAGTATTTTGAAAATTGTATAAATTTGATTTGAAGTATAAGTCTCTTGGGTAATAAAAGAACGAAATCGTTTGAGATATAGGGAGTTATAACGGCTTTATGGGAGGTTAGTTATAACGGCCTTATGAAAGGATAAGAATGTCTAAAGTTTTAAAGCATAAAGTTAGTATAACAGCTTTATGGGGAGTTGGTTTTAATAACTTTATGGAAGGTTAAAGAGTTGGTTTTTCTTGAATAAGGTAAACATAGACGAAAGAAATGAAAGTCTAAAGAAGTTATGAGTTTACTTGGAAGTACCGTCAGTGATGGAGGATTCCACGGGTATGCTTCCATTGTCTTAGTATGAGTTTACTTGGACGTACCGTCAGTGATGTGGGATTCCACGGGTATGCACCTTGGACATGCTTACGATGAGGTATTCCGAGGCATGCAGTATGAGGGGTAAGAGTATAAATGAGGGGTAAGTCCCCAAGACGTTACACCACCTTCTTGAGGGGTAAGAGTATAAATGAGAGGTACACCCCCAAGACGTTATACCACCTTCTGAGTATTCCGTGGATTTACTACCCACGATGCGAGGAATACCTCATGCGAGTCCGTTGAGGCTTATGCGGGTGAAATAGTCCCATGCGGGTGAGTACAACCTATGCGAGGAATACCTCATGCGGGTCCACATGACCCATGCGGGTGAAATAGTCTCAGGAGTAGGAGTGCTTAATGACATCTGCGCAGTGACCTGGCTTTGATCATGAGCTTCCTATTTTCATGCAGTATGGTATATACTTGATATTCTCATTGTTAGTAGGGCACAGTGTACTGTAAATTGATTATCATACATGTCTCCAGTTATTTTAGACTTATGAGGTATTTTTCAGTATTTTTTCCGCGCATACTTGGTACTGTTAGATCGACTCTTTCGGGCCGCATTCATGCCGCAGGTTGAGGTACATAGCTTGCTGATCCGCACTCTTAGGATCATTGTCAGTTCTTGGAAAGCTCCATTTCTCCGCAGGCTTTGTCTTTTGGTACGGTTTTCTGAAGTTGTAGACTTTTGTACATTCAGGGGGTATGGCGGGGCCCTGTCCCGTCACAGTTGTTATTCCTAGAGGTCTGTAGTCACGTTTGTGGTTTTGGACTGTAAGGACAAGTTGTACTTTTGATTAAGTATATTTTTATGGAAGGCAGCCTTATTGGCTTGCCAGTGATGTTTAATTTTTACAGGTTATGTGTTATGTATGTTTCGCTGCTATTCTCTGATGTATACCTGATGGGGTGCCCCGGTAGGGCACCAGTCGCAGCCCCGGGGTCAGGTCGTGACACTTCCACTCGATAACTGGCTCGCCAGGAAACTGGAACTGAACCAACCTGTCTCTACAGTCAACGTTGGCATAACAAGAAGCCAACCAGTCCATACCCATAATGACATCAAAATCTGTCATCTCCAACTCTATCAACTGCGCGGTCCGACGATCAGAATAAACACCGGACAACCTCTATACACCCGCTCAACTAACACTGAATCACCCACTGACGTAGCTACCTCAAAAGGCTCTATCGAGACCGGCTCTATCCCGATTTTACCAGCAATAAGAGGGGACACATAGGACAAGGTAGAACCTGGATCTATCAAAGCATATACATCACAGCATGAAATCAATAATGTACCTGTGACGACGTCAGGGGAAGCCTCCTGATCCTGGCGACTTGCTAAGGAATAAATGCGGTTCTGTGGACCGTTAGAACTTGAACCACCACCACGACCTCTGCCGTGGCCTGCCGGTCCGTGAACACCTCGCCCGGCGCATAACCACGTAAGAAGAAGACCCAAAGAATCGATCATGTCGGCTGCACCGGACCACCCATGCTGCCTCTGGTCGAACAGTCTCTATTCAAATGGCCCACCGCCACAACAAGAATAAGCTCCCGGCGAACACGACACTCGCCGCGAGATCTACCGCATCGAGCACACCGCGTGATGTGGTGGTCTCGACGCGACGGCCGCTGCCTCGAAACCCCAAGTCTCGGAGCCACGACCGCTTCGAATGACCGGCTGATCAGACCTCCTGCCAGAAAATAGAGAAGGAGCACTCCGTGCTGGCTGAAATGTTGACCTAGTCTCGCCGAGGTTGTCCGCCTAAAATCGCCACGAGACCGCTGCCCCGCCCTTCGGGCTGGCCGCCGCTGCCGATCCTCCCTCTCTCTGTCCTCTATCCCCTGCGCGTAGGCCTGCGTCCTGGCAATATCCATACCGGGCTGAAGAGCCACACCCAAGCATGCAGTAATCATATGACGGTCTAGCCCCATCACATAACGATGAACTGTGTCCGCCATGTCAGCTACAATGGTGTGCGCATGCCTGGCCAAAGAATCAAACTCCAGGCTGTACTCTCTGATAGTCCTCCCATTCTGCCTCAAGGTCAAGAACCTATCTACGCGGGCTCTCCTCATCTCAGGAGGCAAAAAGTGATCCATGAAGGCCTCTGTGAACTCCTCCCAAACAGTTGGAAGAGCATCCTCACCTCTCGACAGCTCCCATGACTCAAACCAGTTCAACGCAATATCGCGTTACCGGTAAGAGGCTAGCATAACTGACTCTGTCTCCGAAGCCCTAAGAACCTGCATAGTCCGCTTTAACTGCCGAATGAACTACTGCGGATCCTCCTCAGACTTCGAACTATAAAACTCGGGTGGATGACAACCCAGAAAATCCCGAATCCGCAAACTGTCGGCTCTAGGGTTAGCTACCGCTCGTTTGCCGGCGCTCGCTATTATGCTAGTCAATAACCGGATCTGCTCCCCATAGTCTCTATACTCATCTCGGCCGAATCGAAGCTCGTGTACGGAACCTCTCGAGCTACTGCCGCTTCCGGCCTCTAATATCGCTGACGTGGTGAACTCGCCGACCCGCCTACTACCTCGTGCATAGTCCACTGAGTCCGAGTAACTCTTCGTGTACCGCTAGCGCCTCCGCCGCTTTGCCCTTCTCGGGCCACAGTCGCCCGTAGGCATAATCGTACATAAGAATAGGTCAGAGAGGATTCAACCTAATAAGACAGCTCTACTGCACGATCTCAGAGAGAGAAGAATGGAAACCAATCCTAAATGTCCTGCAACCTCTTGATTATAGATGTGGTGCACAACACACCGATAATCAAGACTCTACTAGACACGGTCTGTAGACACTTTCTGAGGACTAACTGCTCTGATACCACTTTTGTCACGACCACCCTCGACGCGACCGTGCCCTACCCGGCACCTGCTCGTGCATACATCGAGAATAGCAATGAACATACACAACATATAACAACACAAAGCTAGCCGATAAGGCCGCCTCCATAAAATATACATAATCAACAAGAAACAAGATAACTCGTTCTACGCCCAACCACAAATGTGACTACTGCACTTCTGGAATAACAATCGTGGCGGGTGAGGCTCGCCATACCCCGAATGTAGATAAAATTTACAACATCGGGGAAAAAGCACTAAAAGACAAGCCTCCGAGAAAATGGAGCTTCGACACTGACCGTGATCCTAAGAATGAGGATCCGCCACCTGCTTACCCCTACCTGCGGCATGAACGCAGCCCCCGAGGAAGGGGGTCAGTACACAATATGTACTAAGTATGTAAAACTGGAAAATACTGTAATTACATCATAAGTCTAAAACAAAGCCGGAGACATGTATGATAATCAAATTACAGTACACTGTGCCTTACTAACAATGAGAGTAAATAAGAGTATACTTACAACATAAAAATAGGAAGCTCACGATCAAAGCAGGACCACCCGCCCGCAGTATCATTAAGCAATCCTACTCCTGGGACTATTTCACCCGCAAGGGTCGTGTGGACCCGCATGAGGTATTCCTCGCATAGGCTGTATCCGCCCGCATAGGTCGTGTAGACCCGCATGAGGTATTCCTCGCATAGGACTGATCCGCCCCGCATGGGACTATTTCACCCGCATAAGCCCTTACGGACTCGCATGAGGTATTCCTCGCATCGTGGGTAGCAAATCCACGGAATATGCAAATGCCACAAACCCGGGGAATGACCCCGTAATGAATAATATACCACTAGCACAAACCGGCTATCATACATAACATAAGCACTACCGGCTTATCATACAATATATAAGCAAGTTAAGAAATCCCCTAACTTCTTATTAGTCTTGTTCATATACACTCTCATTTTAGTTTACTTAAGGCACTAACATGTCTTTTGTAGAAATCCGGGAATTTAACCCAAAGTACTACATACTTCCACTCTTTTAAAAATGACTCTTTTTCATATAAAACTTCCAAGATACTAATAACCGTAGTATCAAGTCACAATTACTTTTCAAGACAAGTCACACTACCTTTAGAAATAACATTAGGCTTCTAAATCAAGTGACTTCTTTTCTTATAAAACCTTAGGCAATTGATGCCTTAAAATCAATTTTCCTTTCATTAAAACAACCAAGTCATTTATCCTTATTTATCTTTCCATAAAGCTAATATAACCAACTTCCCATAAAGTCGTTATATTAACTTTATACCTTAGCCAATTACAATTTCCTATCCAAGGGACTTATACGTTTTAAAACGAAACAAGTATCAAATACTTTAAAACTCTTCATGTCCCTTAACTTTGAAAACTTAAGACATCCTTAATACTTTTAAAGAAGTGAGTTAATCTCCTAACTCACCCAACTTGGCTATTCTTAAAAACAAGTAAAGGATATCAAGGTCTTGTACGTCTACCGTACTATATACGTGCAACTATTCATGCTCAAAAGATAGGAAAGTTCTACATACCTCTTCGGGTCAATCCACTTGCTAAGTACAATATCCCGCCCGTAGTATGTCAACCTATAATGTCCACAATACGTCTATTAACGTCTTACTTCAAACGTAGAATATTATAAGTGCAAAGTCACTAAATTCTACGGAAAATCGGACAACACCTCCTTTGTTTCTACATACTTTGCCACCTTTTTCAAGGCCGAATTCAATAACCAAACACGCCACATTTAAGGCCCAACAATGCAATTAACAATAGGGGATTACACGCCTACTAGACGTGTAAAATTCCGCCCCACAAATGACATCAAACTAATACAAACTACTAGGCCAATTCGGCAACTTGAGTGTCACGACCCGAACCCGGGCCCGTGACTGGTGCCTTACCCCGGGCACCCTAGTGATACAACATCAGAGAAAATCAGCGGAAATAAAACATGAACATGAAATGAGAGATATTATAAATAAACAGGCCAACCAAAACAGTTGCCTTTCAACACATATATATATAAACGTTTGAGCGATAATTCTTACAACCCCGCCACGCATGCTACTGCACTTAAGATTTACAACAACTATGACGGACAGTGGCCCCGCCATACCCGAATGTACAAGAACCTACGACTCAGTGGAACACATACTAAAAGATAAGCCTCGAAGGAACGGAGCTTCCCAATAAGTGAAAGGTGATCCTAAAGCGGATCGACAACCAATGTACTTCTACCGCGCAGATTTAACGCACCCGGGCGAGGTCAAGACAACAGTATTAAGTATGTGAAATCAGAATACTGTAAATGAAATCATAATAGTCTATATAAAGCAGAGACATGTATGATGACCAAACTACGATACATAACATATAACGATACATCAAGTCGTGGACTCACGCCCAAATTATCACTCGTGCGTGGAATTTCTTCCTCATCACGGCGGCTTTATGATATAACAATACCAAGGAGTATATATGAACACGTGTCCCACTGTGTCATAAAACCGTGACAGACAAGTATAACTACCAAATCCGACCGTACGCAATACAATGCAACCAAAACACGGGCGACACGGCAAGCGCGAGCCGACTACCAGATACCAAGGCCGGTCACGTAGCTGACCGGGGCAAGTACGAGGGCTGACCACCGGGTACCAAGACCGTATCACGAGACTTCGTCACTACACTGAACGGGGCAAGTGCGAGGTCTAACTACCGGGTACCAAGGCCGAATCAGCCACGAGACGGGGCAAGTACGAAAGCCGACCACCAGGTACCAAGGCCGAACAGTAAGGAACCTCATGGAGAGCTAGTCCATGGAATAACAATATCAACAGGAGCGCACTGTGGTATTTTCCACACCGCCAGACGCCCAAGTAAGTCCTCAACAAGTCAACCGGCACTCCATTGAGAGACGCGGTTATATAGAACACAATTCTTGCACAACAAAGGCTATCACCATAAGCATAAGCAAGTTACACAACAACAGGCATAGGCAAGTTACACAACCACAAGCATAGGCAAGTTACACAAAAACAAGCATAGGCAAGTTACACAACCACAAGCATAGGCAAGTTACACAACTCAAGGTACTTTCATTTCATGCCAAAGTCCGGGTTTTAACCCTAAAGTACTACGTATGTTAAGTTCCTTTTAAAGATCCATTCCCTTTGTAAAAGTCACCCGATACGTAGTATAAAAATAGAGTGACTTATATCTTTTAAGTAAACCAAAATGCTTTCCTTTGTAAAATCAAGTAACAACCTATTTTCCAAACGTTCAAGTTTGCCTAATTTCAAATGCTCAAGTTTCTCATTTTAGAAAAGGTTTCGTAGTTCATAGTTTTAATCCTTTAAAACATAATTCTCCATTAAACGTTTTGAGAAACATATGTCTTATATGTGAGTAGGTTATTCTTGTTTATAAACAATCTTATTAAGCAGCCATGATCTAGGAAATGTAATATCATTTTGTCTCATCTTAGCTTCTATGCAGATGGAGGTTTCTACTGGTTTTAATAATACTTAATTATTCAATACATTTTCCTTTATTAACGCCGCAGATGGTTTGTCGATACACATTCGATTTCCAAATCAAGAAACATTATTCCTTTCAAAAACCAAGTACTCATTACTCACGAATGAGGTTTCACTCAAAATTCATATTAATTTAATTAAGTTAAGTCTCTTATCTTATAAGATCAAGTCTCTTAACTTCTAAAATCAGTAAACCATTTTCTTTACCTCTCTTAAGACGTTATACCTAACTCCCCATAAAGCTAGTATAACTCTTTTTAAAACCTTTTCAAACCAAGTGTTATTCTTCTTCCAAAAATGGTTTCTTAACTTTTGACACACTTCAAGTTCCTTATTATCACACATCAAGTCAGTTATAAGTCAAATCAGTTACCTTTTAAAACCACTGGCATTTTCTTACCTACATAAAGCTGTTATAACCAACTTCCCATAAAGCCGTTATAACACTTTATGTTTCAAACCAATCAAATACATTAAACACATGTACGTCTACCGTACTACATAGTTATACACATATCATGCTAGAACAGATAGGAAGAGGTTCACATACCTCGCGACGATTATCGACTAATAGCAAAATGCTCCAAGTACCTCAAACCGTCAGCTACACCTTAAGCCAAGTAGACCACGCCACACGTAGTATTTCAACCTATAGAGGCCACAAGGCGCCTATTAACATCTTTAGATCTCAATGTAGAATATCCTACAGAAAATTGGCAAAGACTCTCCCCGCAACAGCGTAAATCTCCTCCTCTATCGAGGCCGGCTACCCAGCCAACCAGGGGGGGTTTACACGTCTAACCGGACGTGTACAACTCTACTACACATCAATGCTACACAAGTCTACTGTAATTCAGTCCTATGCAATTACAGTTCAGTTCTCTTCTTTATATTCAGGCTTAAGTCGCAAGACATTGCCGTAAGTATTATTCAGGCTTAAGTCAAAAGACATTGCCGCACAACTATGTTCACTTCTATATATAGTATACTTTAACTATATATTCCTACAACATGTAATTCCCAATTACAACAGAAGGTCAAGAGTGTTTACCTCGATAAGCCCAAAATTATCCAAGTTATATGTCGATCCTGAACAACGTTTAGCTCCTACTCCGGCGCTCCAATCCGCTCCAAACAACCCTTAGAAGTTCTTCGCAACTTCTACTTAAACACTTCAACCGACTATGAAGGTTTTCCTTAGGGTTTCGTTTTGTGACTGAGGGAAGTATAATAGTATTTTCTGGGCTTTTGTATAAGTGCAACCTTGGGAATACTACAAGGTATTTGGGCCAAGGTATTTGGGCATTATAACAATACTAGGAGAGTATTTCTATACCACAACAAGGGGTATTATACGAAAACAACTAGGCTAGGGGGGGGGGTACCCCACGGCTAGCACCTCGCGAGTGGGGATACTTTCTAGGCTGAGGAGGGCCTCGGCGAACCACTTAGGCTAGAGGGGAGCGGGTGTTGGACGAAAAGCTCAAGGGAGAGGGGAGGATTTTTCAAGACTTAGAACAATTTAGGATGAAGAAGTTCATCAACTTAGAGGGGTATTTATAGGTCAAGCCATGGCCAACCAATGGCCAAGATCACTCCAAGTGTAAGGCAAGTGTAGGGCTAGATTTCAACCATGTGTACCTTATCCATCTACCACACAACTTGCACAAAATATCCTACCTACTACACAAGACCCAATCGTCCAATGTTGCCGTCCAAGCTTTCCAATGTGAGGGTGACACATGTCACCCTCCCGTTGGTCCAAAATGTTACGTCTCTCGGAAAAATCCGCAAAAATTATAAATGACATAGCCGGAATTTTCCCTACGTAGTCGTGGAAACGTTTCGAAAAACGACTTTGGTAGTTATGCACAAATTCGAACCTATGCCTACTTCAAGGCTCAAATTGTATACGCACGCCTCACGCATATACCGGAAATACGGTATAACATTCTCCTCCTTAGAAACATTCGTCCCGAATGTTCCTTCTCAAGACGGATAACGATGAAGTTCTTCTAACAAGTTGCCAACGCCACACCTGGCCACGAAATATCACACGTTCTCTTCCTTCCTTACTCGTCATACTCTTCTCGAACACTCGAACTCTTCTAGTATACCTACCACACTTGATCATCGCCTGCCAAACCTTGAGTCACCACCTCCAACTTGGTCATCTTACTAGCCTCAATCTTCCTTAAGGCCATTCCCGCCTTCACGACCGCTCGGTCGAACATACCCACGAACTCATACGATGGTCAACTAAACTTGGGCCTAGCACCTCGTGACTTACCACTTGGCGGACCACCCAGTGACCCCACCGAAGCGGCCGCGGGTTGGCCCGCAACATGGCCCCAACCCGACCCACTTAACGCATCAAGCTCTTGTTCCCCGATCCGGAACAATCTTACCTATACAGGTCATGAAAGATACCACTTCCATTTCACACTACCCATGGACTTATCCCACAACACATTTATACGCAAACCAAGTATTTCAACAAAGACTAACCGTAAAATCTTTTATTCAAGATGACCTTACATCTAAGGTCTCAACACGAAATATTCTAAGGTTCACACTTTCCATGCCCCCACACATATCCTTTCAACAAGCCAAGCTTTCTAACTCATAACCAACATAACGCTAAACACATCATCAACATCAATACATATAAGTCTCTAGAGGGTTAAGGATATACCTGAAAATAGGCGGTTCAAAGGACCGCTTAAAATCGAACTCCCACCGCGACCTCTACCGGGGCCTTCCGGTGTACTAGCATCCTGCATGGCTAAGGAAGGTGAAGAACCCGAAACTGCTCTAGTAGTCTGTGCTATCCTACCAGCTACTTCAGTCGGACAGCTTCTGCAGACGGCCCGTTGGGCCGCAAGAATAACAATCTCCCAAGTCGACGACACTCTCCCTTATGAAGTTTTCCACAACGCCACACCGAGACAGTGGCAACCTCCTCCGCGAGCACTCGAAAATCTGAAACACGGGAGCCCCGACCGCTCTCGAATATCTCGAAGGTCCCGGCGCCGCGAGGACCACTCAGACCGCTGGAGGCGCATAATCGCTCTTCCGAGGCGGTCCGCCTCGAAAGTCACCAAAGGACCTCGCTGCTCGCCTCTCTTCGACCACACTCGTCATTCCGCCGATTTATCCGCCTCACATCCAAGTGCATACGCTGCACGCGGCAATGTCCATGCCCGATCAAGAGCTACACCGAACAACTCTCGCCAGGTGATCATCGAGCCTCAGTAACAAATCGGTGCACTCGATCCTCCATACTAGCTACCAACGCGGGACGCATCGCCAATGAGTCGAACTCACATTGTACTCCCAACCGACGCCCGCTCGCCAGTAACACCAAAAATCTGTCGCCCGAGCCCTCTCATCCGCGAGGCAAGAAATATGCAAGAAAGGCCTCGAGAACTCGTCCCCAAAAGCCGGAAGTGCATGCTCTCCCGACAGCTCCCACGAATCAAACCCGATCTTCGATCACGCAATCGATGCGAACCTAGACCACCGACTCGGTCTCCGATGCCTTGATCACTCTACGATCCGCAGAATCGTTTGATGAACTCCTCGCGATCATCCTCGTGTCTCGACCCATAAAACTCGGGCGGTTTACAACTCGTAAAATCCCGTAGCCTCGAACTATCTCGACCTAGGGTGAACCATCGTGCATCGAACCGCTGCGCCCACTTATCCTCAAGTTCGCCACAACCCCGCCATTAATCGGGCCTACTTTGTAACTCATCTCTCTCGCCTGCATCAGCGGATGGAGGCTCCGTGTGGTCTTCGCCACGTTTACTCGCAGCCTCTCTCGCCGCTTGCCCTTCGGGCCCGGTTGCCTTACGCGAGGCATAATCGTAAAACGAAGTATGTCGGAGGGTCCAATCTTATCACACGCCTCTAAGGCACGATCTCGTAATGAGAAGAATGGAAACCAATCCTAAATGTCCTATAGCCTCGATTATAGATGTGGTGCACAACACACCGATAATCAAGACTCTACTAGACACGGTGCGTAGACACTTTCCGAGGACTAATCGCTCGATACCACTTTTGTCACGACCAACCGGGCGTGATCGTGCCTTACCCCGCACCCTGGTGATACAACATCGAGAAAATCAGCGAAATAAAACATGAACATGAAATGAGAGATATTATAAATAAACAAAGCAACCAAAACATTGCCTTTCAACACATATATATATAAACGTTTGAACGAGCATAATCCTTACAACCCCGCCTACGATAAAGGCTGCACTTAAGATTTACAACAACTATGACGGGACAGGGCCCCGCCATACCCCTGAATGTACAAGAACCTACGACTCAGGGAACACATACCAAAAGATAAGCCTCCGAAGGAACGGAGCTTCCCAATAAGCTGAAAGGTGATCCTAAAAGCGGGGATCGACATTAACGATTTCTACTCATGCAGTGAACGCACTTCAAGGAGGTCAAGACAACAGTACTAAGTATGTGAAATCAGAATATCATAAATGAAATCATAATAGTCTATATAAAGCAGGAGACATGTATGATGACCAAACTACAGTACATAACATATAACCAGTTACATCAAGTCAGGGACTCACGCCCTCCAAATTATCACTCGTGCCCGTGGAATTTCTTCCTCACTGCCGGCAGTTTATGATATAACAATACCAAGGAGTATATATGAACACCAGGTCCCACCTGTGTCATAAAAACCGTACAGGACAAGTATAACTACCAAATCCGACCGTACCAGTAATACAATGCAACCAAAACACGAAGCTGACACGGGGCAAGTGCGAGAGCCGACTACCAGATACCAAGGCCGGTCACGTAGCTGACCGGGGCAAGTACGAGGGCTGACCACCGGGTACCAAGGCCATATCACGAGACTTCACTACACCGAACGGGCAAGCGAGGGCTAACTCACCGTACTAAGGCCGAATCACCACGACGGCAAGTACGAAAGCCGACCACCAGGTACCAAGGCCGAACAGTAAGGAACCTCAAGGAGAGCTAGTCCATGGAATAACATTATCAACGCGAGCGCACGTGGTATTTTCCACACGCCGCAGACGCCCAAGTAAGTCCTCAACAAGTCAACCGGCACTCCATTGAGAGACGCGGTTATATAGAACACAATTCTTGCACAACAAAGGCTATCACCATAAGCATAACCAAGTTACACAACAACAGGCATAGGCAAGTTACACAACAACAAGCATAGGCAAGTTACACAACCACAAGCATAGGCAAGTTACACAACTCAAGGTACTTTCATTTCATGCCAAAGTCCGGGTTTTAACCCTAAAGTACTACGTATGTTAAGTTCCTTTTAAAGATCCATTCCCTTTTGTAAAAGTCACCCGATACCCGTAGTATAAAAAATAGAGTGACTTATATCTTTTAAGTAAACCAAAATGCTTTCCTTTGTAAAATCAAGTAACAACCTATTTTCCAAACGTTCAAGTTTGCCTAATTTCAAATGCTCAAGTTTCTCATTTTAGAAAAGGTTTCGTAGTTCATAGTTTTAATCCTTTAAAACATAATTCTCCTTTAAACGTTTTGAGAAACATATGTCTTATATGTGAGTAGGTTATTCTTGTTTATAAACAATCTTATTAAGCAGCCATGATCTAGGAAATGTAATATCATTTTGTCTCATCTTAGCTTCTATGCAGATGGAGGTTTCTACTGGTTTTAATAATACTTAATTATTCAATACATTTTCCTTTATTAACGCTGCAGTGGTTTGTCGATACACATTCGATTTCCAAATCAAGAAACATTATTCCTTTCAAAACCAAGTACTCATTACTCACGAATGAGGTTTCACACAAAATTCATATTAATTTAATTAAGTTAAGTCTCTCATCTTATAAGATCAAGTCTCTTAACTTCTAAAATCAGTAAACCATTTTCTTTACCTCTCTTAAGACGTTATACCTAACTCCCCATAAAGCTAGTATAACTCTTTTTAAAACCTTTTCAAACCAAGTGTTATTCTTCTTCCAAAAATGGTTTCTTAACTTTTGACACACTTCAAGTTCCTTATTATCACACATCAAGTCAGTTATAAGTCAAATCAGTTACCTTTTAAAACCACTGGCATTTTCTTACCTACATAAAGCTGTTATAACCAACTTCCCATAAAGCCGTTATAACACTTTATATTTCAAACCAATCAAATACATTAAACACATGTACGTCTACCGTACTACATAGTTATACACATATCATGCTAGAACAGATAGGAAGAGGTTCACATACCTCGCGACGATTATCGACTAATAGCAAAATGCTCCAAGTACCTCAAACCGTCAGCTACACCTTAAGCCAAGTAGACCACGCCACACGTAGTATTTCAACCTATAGAGGCCACAAGGCGCCTATTAACATCTTTAGATCTCAATGTAGAATATCCTACGTAAAATTCGAAGACTCTCCCGCAACAGCGTAAATCTCCTCCTCTATCGAGGCCGGCTACCCAGCCAACCGGGGGGGGGGGGGTTTACACGTCTAACCGGACGTGTACAACTACACATCAATGCTACACAAGTCTACTGTAATTCAGTCCTATGCAATTACAGTTCTGTTCTCTTCTTTATATTCAGGCTTAAGTCGCAAGACATTGCCGTAAGTATTATTCAGGCTTAAGTCAAAAGACATTGCCGCACAACTATGTTCACTTCTATATATAGTATACTTTAACTATATATTCCTACAACATGTAATTCCCAATTACAACAGAAGGTCAAGAGTGTTTACCTCGATAAGCCCAAAATTATCCCAAGTTATATGTCGATCCCGAACAACGTTTAGCTCCTACTCCGGCCCAATGCCTCCAACAACCCTTAGAAGTTCTTCTAACTTACTTAAACACTTCAACCGACTGAAGGTTTTCCTAGGGTTTCGTTTGTGATCGAGGAAGTATAATAGTATTTTCTGGCTTTTGTATAAGTGCAACCTTGGGAATACTACAAGGTATTTGGGCCAAGGTATTTGGGCATTATAACAATACTAGAGAGTATTTCTATACCACAACAAGGGGTATTATACGAAACAACTAGGCTGGGGTACCCACTGCTAGCACCTCGGCGAGGGGGATACTTTCGGCTAGGCTAGGAGGGGCCTCGGCCGAACCACTTAGGCTAGAGGGGAGAGGGTGTTGACGAAAAGCTCAAGGAGGGAGGATTTTTCAAGACTTAGAACAATTTAGGATGAAGAAGTTCATCAACTTAGAGGGGTATTTATAGGTCAAGCCATGGCCAACCAATGGCCAAGATCACTCCAAGTGTAAGGCAAGTGTAGGGCTAGATTTCAACCATGTGTACCTTATCCATCTACCACACAACGTGCACAAAATATCCTACCTACTACACAAGACCCAATCGTCCAATGTTGCCGTCCAAGCCTTCCAATGTGAGGGTGACACATGTCACCCTCCCGTTGGTCCAAAATGTTACGTCTCTCGGAAAAATCCGCAAAAATTATAAATGACATAGCCGGAATTTTCCCTACGTAAGCTGTGGAAACGTTTCGTCGAAAAACGACTCCTTTGGTAGTTATGCACAAATTCGAACCTATGCCTACTTCAAGGCTCAAATTGTATACGTACGCCCTCACGTACATACTCTGGAAATACGGGGTATAACATTGAGATACAATAACACCAATTCTAATCCAATTTCCTTTTCAATCCAAATTTTTAGCATAACATGATATCAAGTCGCAATCGATTACAACTACTACAATCTTCAAGTAAGTAACATGCGACGATTCTAAATAACTACCAAATTGTAATTCAACTTCAAAAGGCTTATATGTCATTTCGGATTTGAGGCTACAACAATCCATAACACTTATAAAACTTCAACACATATACTTCATGCTAGCAAACATGTAAGGCTAACAACAATATATAATCTTGTAATACTTTAAGAGACAAGATTATTACCTCAACGAGTCTTAGTCCAACTTCAAATCCGAAGTCGCTTCTTAGCAACTTAGAGCCTCTTCTAGACACTTCAATCCGCCACTTGAGACCCTTACAATAACACAAACAACTTTCCTTCAATCTTCCAAACAAAACCTAGAAAAGCAACTAGGTTTTCATCTTGCGACTAATACGAAAACTATCTTTTTCCGGGATTTTTCTATTGAGATACTCTTACAATACCCTCATGAACCTTGGTTTAAAGTGTGGAGCTTAAAGGACAACAACCAAATTTTTTTTCTCTTTTCTTGGTAGTGAACCCGAGAGCTAACTCTATGTGTTCTTCAAATTCTTGAAATTTTTTCTAAGTGTAGAAGTTAGTCTTGCTACTAGTACTACTATATAGTTCAATGGAGGGTCAAGATGTGCACAAATGTGTGGCTTGGATGAAGTTCCTTTAAATATCAAGACTTGTGGTCCCATTGACTAAGTCAACATTATCAAGCTCTTCAACTTGCAAGACTTTGTCTTCCTAACAATGGTCAAATGACCCTTTTGTCCATGCTTATTTCGTCCAAGACAACATAAGGGGGGGGGGGGGTGACATGTGTCGCCCTCCCATTCGCCACAATATTACGTTTTCCGACAATTCCATAATTTCGATAAATTTTTACAAGTCTCTAATCTTAACATTTGGGATTCTCACGAACGTTCTTAAAACATGTCTTGTAAATACGGGGTGTAACATCGGCGAGTTCAGCCACGCCGGCAGTATTGGAGGAGCCGAGAGCGGTCGTAGCTCCAGAGGTTTCGATACCTGAGCCTTCAGTTCCGCAGCCAGGGGCATAGTATAGAGATTATAGAGAGCAGATCATGTTATTGACTAGCATAGTGGCAGGGCAGCTCCGACAGGAGCAGGTAGCTAACCCTAGAGCCGACAGTTTGAGGATTCGGGATTTTCTGGGTTGTAGTCCACCCGAGTTCTATGGTTCGAGATCTGAGGATGATCCCCAGGATTTCATTCGGCAGATACAGCGGACTATGCAGGTACTTAGGGCCTCGGAGACAGAGTCAGTTATGTTAGTTTCTTACCGGTTACGCGATATTGCGTTGAACTGGTTTGAGTCATGGGAGTTGTCTAGAGGTGTGGGTGCTCCTCCAGCTGTTTGGGATGAGTTCACAGAGGCCTTCCTTGATCACTTTTTGCCTCCTGAGATGAGGAGAGCCCACGTGGATAGGTTCTTGATATTGAGACAGAATGGAAGGACTATCAGAGAGTACAACCTGGAGTTTGACTCATCGCCGTGCGCGCCACTATTGTGGGCCGACACGGCGACATAGTTCACCGCTATGTGATGGGCTAGACCGTTATATGGTTACCGCATGCCAGGAGTGGCCCTTCACCTGTATGGATATTGCTAGACGCAGGAATATGCATGAGGATCGAGGACAGAGAGAGGACCAGCCAGACACGCCCACCCCAAGAGGCGGTGACGGCGAGTTTCACACGACCGATTCCGGCCCGTGATCGTGCCTTACCCCGCACCTTAGTGATACAACATCGAGTAATCACGAACATAAACGATACAAGACATATTATGAAATATGAAACAATAACTGAGAAAACTTGCCTTTCGATATATATAAACAACAACTTTTTCAACATGAGCAGCTTTAACTTTTTTACAAACCCCGCCTACAACAAGATTACTGACTTCTAAGAAATTATACGACAACAATGGCGGACAGGGCCCGCCATACCCGAATGTAAACACCTACAACAACAGGGAACTATACCACCGATAAGCCTCGAGCAACGAGCTTTACCAAGTTACCGAATCGTGACCCTAAGAGCGAGGATCAATGATCGTGTACCTTTACCGCGATTTAACGCGGCCCAAGGAGGTCAAGATAACAACCGAGTATGTGAAACTAAAAATATCGTAAATGAAATCATAATAGTCTATAAAGCAGAGACATGTATGATAACCAAACTACGCTCACAATAATAAGCAAATATGTCAAGTCGTGGACTCACCCACTCAAGTCAAAACTCAAAAATAAAAATGGGTCTCACGACCACAACATCTAGCATCCCCGTTGAATACCTACCTCAAAGCCGGCAGTTTCTGATATAAAAGCACCAAGGACCACACATGAACACCGTGTCCCACCTGTGCATAATAACACGCATGTGGTAAGTACGAAGGCATAGCCGACTACTAACACCTACGCACCAACAAGGTCATGAATCAGATCATAAGATCTGTCTGCACCGTCACATGATCAAAGCCGACCACTTGCCCGCAGATCTAATGTGCGCGTCAGCCACGAACTTTCCGCGACTCCGCATAGGCCAATCAGATCGCCCGCATGAGGTATAACCCCGCATCGAGGGTAGCTACTCCGGCAGCTGCCCCGACTCGCCGTCCGCACGCCACAAGGACCGCATGACCACAAGGGCCGCATCCTAACTCGAACTCCCGCAGCCCGCATAGCCCCCGACCCGCATGAGGTAGTCTCGAATCATAGGTCCATCAACCCGCTGAGTCTACCCCAGACGGAGGGCGCTAACCCTAATCATCTCAAGAGATGAGTGATGTATAATACTATTATAACGACTTATCGTTAAACAACATAAGCACAACAAAGGAAAACCCCTTTACACAAACATCACAAGATACTAACACACGTAGCATCCTAGCATGTTTACTTATCAAATCAACAAGAAAGTATTACAAGGCTATCACAAACCAACACAATCAAGTTATACACACAAGATACTTTCTACTATATGCTAACAAGTGGGTTTTATCCCCAAAGTACTTCATACATTAACTCTTTAAAAGATACGTTACTTTCACAAAAGTCATACAATACCCGTAGTATATGAAAATAGAGTGATTATCTTTTGAAGTAAATCAAAACACTTCTCTTTGTAAAACTCAAGTAACAACATTATTTTCCAAACGTCCAAGTTTGCCTAATTTCAAATGTTCATGTTTCTTATTTAGAAAGGTTTCAGTAGTTCATAGTCTTATTCATTTAAGAATATAATTCTCTTTAAACTATCTGAGAAACATAAGTCTTATATGTGAGTAGGATATTCTTGTTTACAACAATCTTATTACAGCAGCCATGATCTAGGAAATATCATTTTGTCTCATCTTAGCTTCTATGCAGATGGAAGTTTCTACTGGTTTTAATAATACTTAATCACAAAACATTTCCTTTTATTAACGCCGCAGTTGGTTTGTCGATACACATTCCGATTTCCAAAATCAAGAAACATTCTTAAGACGTTATACCTAACTTTCCATAAAGCTAGTATAACTCTTAAGTTTTCAAAACAAATCAAGTATTACCTCTTCTTTCAAAATGAATCAAAACCTTTTGAAATACTTCAAGTTCTTTTATTAACACATAACAAGCCGCTTATAGTTCAAATCACTTACCCTTTAAAACCACAAGTATTTTCTTACCAACATAAAGTCGTTATAACCAACTTCCCATAAAGCCGTTATAACACTTTATGTTTTAAACCAATCAAATACATTTAGCACATGTACGCTCACCGCACTACATAGTTCACACATATCATGCTTGGAAGAGATAGAAAGAGGTTCACATACCTCGCGACGAGTATCGACTAATAGCAAAACGCCCAAGTACTTCCAACCGCTTCAACTCCTTTAAGCCAAGTAGATCGCGCCACACGTAGTACTCAACCTATAAGGCCACAAGGCGCTTATTAATATTTAGGTCCCTTCAGAACATTCTACGTAAAATTGGCAAAGACTCTCCCGCAACAACAGAAAATCTCCTCCTCTATCGAGGCCGCTACCAAGCCAACCAGGGGGTTATACGCCTAACCCTAACGGTACAATTCTACTCCACGGTACTACTACACAAGTCTACCGTAATACACCCTATGTAATTACTGTTCAAGATTCTTCTTTAAATTCAGCTTAAGTCGCAAGACATTGCTGTAAGTATTATTCAGCTTAAGTCAAAAGACATTGCCGATAACTACGTTCGATTCTATATATAGTATACTTCAACTATATAATCTAAAAACATGTAATTTCCAATTACAAGGGGACAAGATATTTACCTCGATAAGCCCATAATTATCCAAGTATAAAGTCGATCCCGGCAATCGTTTAGCTCCAACTCCGTGCGCCCAACCCGCTCCAAACTACCCTTAGAAGTTCTAACCAACTTCTACATACTACTCCAACAAACCATGGAGATTTTCCTTGTGGTTTCGATTTGGTGACCGACGGGAAGTATAATAGTATAACTGGCTTTTCAGATAAGTATAACCTTAGAATACTACAAGGTATATGGCTAAGGTAATTTGGGCATTATAACAATACTTTGAGAGTATTTCTACCAAGAGGGGGTGTATTATACGAGACAACTAGGCTAGTGGGTACCCCACGGCCACACTACAAGGAGGGGAGAGGGCTCTCGCCGAGGGACCTTTCAAAGGGGGAGAGGGCTCTGACGAGAGTCAACAAGAGGGGAGAGGAGGGATTTTAACACTTAGGAACATTTAGGAATGGATGAATAAGTCTTCAAAGGGATGGGTATTTATAGGCTGCGAAGGCCAACCAATGGCCAAGATCGAGCCAAGTGCTACACGTTGTAAGGCCAAGATTCACCCAAGTGTCCCTTAACCAACTAACACACAAATATCCTACCAACTCCATGACAAAATGACCAACTTTCGCCAAGCTTGACCGCCTAGGTTCCAATGAGAGGGTGACAAGTGTCGCCTCTTGTTGGTCCAAAATGTTTCGCCTCTCTAAAAATCCGCAAAAATAAAATATGGCATAGCGGAAATTCCCTACGAAAGTCGTGGAAAACGTTTCACTAAAAACGACTCTAACCGTGTTGTGCACAAAATTAAATCGCCAAGCCTACTTTCTCAAGTTCAAATTTTCACGCACGCCCCACGCACATACTGAAATACGGTATAACATTCTCCTCTCTTAGAAACATTCGTCCGAATGTTCCTTCTAAGTCTCAAACAAACGTGCGCCAAGATAGTCTTCACTACCATACTTACGAAACAATCACGCCACAATGGCCACGTAAACAATCGCAAAAATACTTACATCCAAGTCCACGAGGAATCACCTCTATCATCACCACAAACACCTCTCTCCGGTCTAAAATATACTTCCTTCGACCTTCTCCTTACAAAAGAAATGATCACATCTATGCTCGCCATACATGCTCGCTTCTTCCCGATACCACTTTTGTCACTTTACTGCGAGGTTCTAGTGTCACTCCGCGACCCAACAATTGGTACCGACTACATGTGATCCCCGAGGTGTCAGACACTCGAACTCTTACCACATTCGATACGGCTTCGCCAAGACTCGGTTACTATCTCTAACGTGGTCATCATTAATCGAACACTGATGGATCTCCGATACTTTCCGAACATAACAATACGAAAGACGGACGATCGCTTCCTAAGCCTGGACGGCCAAAGCTAACATATAGGCAACCCGCCTATTCTTCACATGAACTTAAAAAGGCCCAAAACAACTCGCTAAGTTTCTCGCTTTTTCCAAAGCTCGTCACACCTAATCCGGTGGTACTTTCAAGAAGACCGACCGGCCAACCTCAACTCTGCGCTGCCGCCGATTATCCGCACGATTTCCTCGAGCCGCGAACTCCTTCTAGACAAGCTTCTCACTAACCACGACCTTGGAACAAGCTCGAACCAATCGTTCAACTTGCCAACATCGAACCACTCGACCGACAACTTACACATCCGCCCCTACAAGGCTTAATAAGGCGACATCCGAACACCGAAATGGTAGCTTAAACACTCTCCACCGAGACAACAATCTTCACAACTACCCTCAAATACACACACCGCCCGAGGCGAATGCGATTCCGAGACTCACCGAGTTCTTAACCTCGCTTGGTAAAACTTCCAAAAACGAAAATAGCCACAACTCGGGCTTCATCGCTCGACATAAGGTGAAGGTAGGCACCTCGTGCAGCCTTTACAACCTTTCTCGATATAACATCTCGCATAACCTCACGAGAAAACGGTCCGAACGAAGAACACGATGGGCTGCCCCATCGACCACCACGGCCGAACGTATCCACGAACTCAGACACTGGTTAACTAAACTCGCCTAACACCCTCGTGACTTATCACAAGCGGGACCACCACAACCGAATGACCACCAAACAAAGCCGCGGGTTGACCCGCAACGCGGCTCAACCCGACCCGCAACGCGCACCATACTAGCTCCCGAACCGAACAATCTCACTAATCACGTTACGAAAACCTAGCGCCTTCTTAGCTCAACTACCCTCTTTCATTCCACACTACTCGTGACTAATCCCACAAGCATAACTCACGCACTATGCACTCCTATAAGGTGGTCAAACATAAACAATACATCTTTTACTCGAGATGGCCTTACCTCTAAGGTCTCTACGTATACAACTCTAAGGCTCACACCTTCTCTATCCCCAAAATCTTACTCGGTTAACCCACCATGATTTCTAATCACAACTAACACACCGCTATCGTAACATAGCACTTAAGGTATACTCACCTTATCACATAAACAAAACTCAGAGGGTTAAAGATATATCTATATCTATCGCTTCACTCCCTTAGTCGTTCTAATCAAACTCGCCTGTAGGCGATAGCTGAAGATGACAAACTACCCACCGATTCAAGGCCGAGTCCTCCTACCAGACACTCTCGACATCGACTGACGGCCATAGGTACAACAAGTACCAACTAAAAGACGACATTCCCGAGATGACTTCGCCACACCGTGAACACCGAGAAAACGAATCGGATGGCCGGAACCTTCGCAGGATCGTGGAACCGGAAGCTCGAGCTCGACCAACTCCTCGCATACCCGAACGCCCCGAACCCCGTGGAGGACCTTTCGCGACCGTGGATGCGCATAACCTAATTCACGCGAGGCGACTACTCGAAAGTTACCAAAGGACCTTGCCGCTCGCCCTCTTCTCGCCCTCGTTAACCCGTCGATTGCTACGCTTTCGGCGACGCGCATAAGCCCGACCACGTGCCATGCTCAAGCCCAATCAAGAACTACTCTTGCAAAACCTTCTCGTTGATAGTCATCAAGACTCGCAGACATCCAGATACTCTCCGTAGTCAAATCCATAGTTAGTAATGTGGTTGTCTCTTTGCAATCCATATTCTCTGCTCCTGGCCGTGAATGAAGGTTCAAATATCATGGCGCAGCAGAACTAGCGCCGTGCTAAAACTCACGGGGCTAGTGACGTCGCAGAACTCCCGAATGAAGCACTACCCTAGGTAATGATTGGGCTGTGCCTCGCCACCCTCACGAACTCTACTCAGCCTCCGCCGCTTTGCCTCCCGGGCCCGGTTGCCACTACGCGAGGCATAACGATAAGGAAATAATTTCGTCGAGGGTCCAACTTACAACACGGCTCTAAGGCACGATCTCGAGTGAGAAGAATAGAAACCAATCCTAAATACCCTATAGCCTCCTCGATTATTGGTGGTGCACAACACACCGATAATCAAGACTCTGAATCGATACGGTCAGACACTTTCCGAGGATTAATCGCTCGATACCACTTTTGTCACGACCGATTCCGGCCCGGATCGTGCCTTACCCGCACCTTAGTGATACAACATCGAGTAATCACGAACATAAACGATACAAGACATATTATGAAATATGAAACAATAACTGAGAAAACTTGCCTTTCGATATATATAAACAACAACTTTTTCAACATGAGCAGCTTAACTTTTTTACAAACCCCGCCCACAACGATTACTGCACTTCTAAGAAATTATACGACAACAATGGCGGACAGTGGCCCCGCCATACCCCGAATGTAAACACCTACAACAACAGGGAACTATACCATCGATAAGCCTCCGAGCAACGAGCTTTACTGCTACCGAATGACCCTAAGAGCGAGGATCAATGATCGTGTACCTTTACTGCGCATGAACGCACTCAAGGAGGTCGATAACAAAAATTTAGTATGTGAAACTAAAAATATCAGAAATGAAATCATAATAGTCTATAAAGCAGAGACATGTATGATAACCAAACTACGCTCACACAATAATAGCCATGTCAAGTCGTGACTCACGCCTCAAGTCATCACTCAAATATAACAATGGGTCTCACGCCACAACATCAATCATGCCCGTGGAATACCTTTCCTCACCGCCAGCTTTATGATATAAAAGCACCAAGGACACATGAACACCGTGTCCCACTGTGCATAATAACACGCATGAGGTAAGTACGAAGGCATAGCCGACTACTAACACCTACGCACTAACAATGTCATGAACTGTATCATAAGATCTGTCTAGACCGTCACATGATCATAGCCGACCACTTGCCCGCAGTATCTAATGTGCGCGTCTAGCCCTGGAACTTTCCGCAGCTCCGCATAGGCCAATCAGATCGGCCCGCATGAGGTATAACCCCGCATCGAGGGTAGCTACTCCCCGGCAGCGTCCTGGACTCGCCGTCCGCACGCATGGCCACAAGGACCGCATGACCACAAGGGCCGCATCTCAACTCGAACTCCCGCAGCTCCGATAGCCCTCGACCCGCATGAGGTAGTCTCGAATCATAGGTCCATCGACCGCCCGAAGTCTACCCCAGACGGAGGCGCTTAACCCCTAATCATCTCAAGAGATGAGTGATGTATAATACTATTATAACAACTTATCGTTAAACAACATAAGCACAATCAAGGGAAAACCCCTTTACACAAACATCACAGAATACTAACACCCGTAGCATCCTAGCATGTTTACTTATCAAATCAACAAGAAAGTATTACAAGGCTATCACAAACCAACACAATCACGTTATACACACAAGATACTTTCTACTATATGCTAACAAGTTCGGGTTTTATCCCCAAAGTACTTCATACATTAACTCTTTAAAAGATACGTTACTTTCACAAAAGTCATACAATACGTAGTATATGAAAATAGAGTGATTATCTTTTGAAGTAAATCAAAACACTTCTCTTTGTAAAACTCAAGTAACAACATTATTTTCCAAACGCCCAAGTTTGCCTAATTTCAAATGTTCATGTTTCTTATTTAGAAAGGTTTAAGTAGTTCATAGTCTTATTCATTTAAGAATATAATTCTCTTTTAAACTATCCGAGAAACATAAGTCTTATATGTGAGTAGGATATTCTTGTTTACAACAATCTTATTACAAAGACCATGATCTAGGAAATATCATTTTGTCTCATCTTAGCTTCTATGCAGATGGAAGTTTCTCGGTTTTAATAATACTTAATCACAAAACATTTCCTTTTATTAACGCCGCAGTTGGTTTGTCGATACACATTCGATTTCCAAAATCAAGAAACATTCTTAAGACGTTATACCTAACTTTCCATAAAGCTAGTATAACTCTTAAGTTTTCAAAACAAATCAAGTATTACCTCTTCTTTCAAAATGAATCAAAAACCTTTTGAAATACTTCAAGTTCTTTTATTAACACATAACAAGCCAATTATAGTTCAAATCAGTTACCCTTTAAAAACCACAAGTATTTTCTTACCAACATAAAGCTGTTATAACCAACTTCCCATAAAGCCGTTATAACACTTTATGTTTTAAACCAATCAAATACATTTAGCACATGTACGTCTACCGTACTACATAGTTCACACATATCATGCTGGAAGAGATAGGAAGAGGTTCACATACCTCGCGAGTATCGACTAATAGCAAAACGCTCCAAGTACTTCCAACCGCTTCAAGAACTCCTTTAAGCCAAGTAGATCGCGCCACACGTAGTACTCAACCTATAAGGCCACAAGGCGCTTTATTAATATTTAGGTCCCTTCAGAGAACATTCTACGAAAATTCAAAGACTCTCCCCGCAACAACGTAAAATCTCCTCCTCTATCGAGGCCGGCTACCAAGCCAACCGGGGGGGGGTTATACGTCTAACCCTAACGGGTACAATTCTACTCCACGGTACTACTACACAAGTCTACTGTAATACAGCCCTATGTAATTACAGTTCAGTACTCTTATTAAATTGGGCTTAAGTCGCAAGACATTGCCGTAAGTATTATTCAGCTTAAGTCAAAAGACATCCGATAACTACGTTCAGTTCTATATATAGTATACTTCAACTATATAATCTAACAACATGTAATTTCCAATTACAATAGGGGACAAGATATTTACCTCGATAAGCCCATAATTATCCAAGTATAAAGTCGATCCCGGCAATCGTTTAGCTCCAACTCCGCGCTCCAACTCCGCTCCAAACTACCCTTAGAAGTTCTAACCAACTTCTACATACTACTCCAACAAACCATGGAGATTTTCCTTAGGGTTTCGATTTGGTGACTGACGGAAGTATAATAGTATAACTGGCTTTTCAGATAAGTATAACCTTAGAATACTACAAGGTATATGGCTAAGGTAATTTGGGCATTATAACAATACTTTTGAGAGTATTTCTACCAAGAGGGGTGTATTATACGAGACAACTAGGCTAGTGGGTACCCCACGCCACACTACAAGGAGTGGGAGAGGGCTCTCGCCAAGGGACCTTTCAAAGGGGGAGAGGGCTCTGACGAGAGTCAACAAGAGGGGAGAGGAGGGATTTTAACACTTAGGAACATTTAGGAATGGATGAATAAGTCTTCAAAGGGATGGGTATTTATAGGCTGCGAAGGCCAACCAATGGCCAAGATTGAGCCAAGTGCTACACAAGTGTAAGGCCAAGATTCACCCAAGTGTCCCTTAACCAACTAACACACAAATATCCTACCAACTCCATGACAAAATGACCAACTTTCGCCAAGCTTGACCGCCCAAGGTGTTCCAATGAGAGGTGACAAGTGTCGCCTCTTGTTGGTCCAAATGTTTCGCCTCTCGGAAAAATCCGCAAAAATAAAATATGGCATAGCCGGAAATTCCCTACGAAAGTCGTGGAAAACGCTTTCACTAAAAACGACTTAACCGTGTTGTGCACAAAATTAAATCGCCAAGCCTACTTTCTCAAGTTCAAATTTTCTACGCACGCCCTTACGCATATACTGGAAATACGGTATAACAGTTGGGGTAATTTTCGAGGCGACAAATTTCAAAGAATGTGCTAGATCTACATTTCAGCCAGCACCGAGTGCTCCTACACAGTTTTCCGGCAGGGGTTTTTACAACCCCGGGAATGCAGGGGCCGGTCAGATCTCTAGAGCTTCAGGGTCCCAGGGTGATAGGGGTTCCAGTCAGTCGAGGCCAACTGTGCCTCAATGCACCCAGTGTGGTAGGTTCCATTTTGGGGTGTGTCGCTCCGGTACGGGTGCTTGTTTTTCTTGTGGTCGTCTAGGCCATATGTTAAGAGAGTGTCCTTATAGAGGTGGCACTGGTGGGACAGCACAGTCTACTGGATCAGTTGCAGGTCCTTCGCCTTCAATAGCTAGGCAGGATGTTCATGCACCGGCAGGCCGTGGCAGAGGTCGTGGTGGAAGTTCCCAGTTTTAGCGGTCTTTTGAACCGCCTATATGATTTCAGGTATATCTTTGACCCTTTAGAGACTTGTATGCATGATAAGGTTGTTGTATGTTTAAGTGTCATGAACGGATAATATTGAGATTATGTACGTATGCTAGAATAAGTTTGGAAGTACGAAAAAAATAATCCTTTTAGGCCATTAATGGGAGTAAATAGTGATGGTGCACACGTTGTATTTGTTTTCTCGTTTGGCTTATGATGGATGGATATGAATGTGCGATGTATTAAGGCCATATGTGGCATAATTAGGTTTCATTAAGTCGAGTTTTATGAGACTATGCCGAGAAATGTTAGATTGAGCTCCGAAAGAACATTCGAGGACGAATATTTCTAAGGGGGGAAGAATGTTACACCCCGAAATTCCAGGACATATATATAAGAACATACGTAAGAAATCAGGACGCTAAAATTTGAGACTTGTAGAATTTATCGGAATTATGGAAATGTCGGGAAACGAAATATTGTGATGAAAGGGAGGGTGACACGTGTCAACCCCCCCCCCCCCCCCTTAGATGGTCATGGACGAAATAGACCAAGGGCAAAAAGGTCAATTGACCAAAGCTTAGATGATCAAGTCTTGACTAAGCTAGAGTTTGAGATAATTGACTAAGTCAATGAGCCACTTGACTAGATTTTTAAATGAAATTCATCCAAGCCACACAAATGTTTTAGTCTAGACCCTCCATTTCATTATATAATCATCCTAAGTATTAAGACTTGTCTCCACACCTAGAAAAAAATTCAAGAAACTTGTGTGTCTCTTTTATAGCTCTCGGCTAAGCTCCATTTGAAGAAGAAAATTTTTTCGTTTGTGGTTCAATAATCCCAATACTTTAAACAAAGGTTCCTAGGGGTATTGTAAGAATATCTCAATAGAAAGATCCCAGAAAAACTACGTTTTTACGTTAGTCGCAAGGTGAAAACCTTAGTGTTCTTCAACTTTGAAGTTGGAAATAGAAGAGGGGTTCTTCACAAGCTTCTAAGGGTTGCAAATAGCGGATCGGAACGTCAAGAAGAGGAGTTGAAGTTGCTAAGGATCAACTTTAGGTTTTGGATTATTTTGGGCTTAAAGAGGTAATAATCTCCGTCTTGCTATTGTAATTCAAGATTTCATGTTGTAGTAGTTAGAAATGATCATGTGAAATATATAATGAAGATTGATAAGTGTTATGGATATTGGAACCACTAATCCAAAAGTTGCATGATTAACCTTAAGATTATAATTCAATTTAGTTTTTAGTTTTAGTCGTCGCATGTTATATAAATAAGGGACTATAGTTGTTAAAGTTGTGTCACAACCCGAATCCGGGCCCGTGACTGGTGCCTTACCCCGGGCACCCTAGTGATACAACATCAGAGAAAATCAGCGGAAATAAAACATGAACATGAAATGAGAGATATTATAAATAAACAGACCAACCAAAACAGTTACCTTTCAACACATATATATATAAAAACGTTTGAACAATTACAATCCTTACAACCCTGCCCACAACAGTGCTACAGACCTCTAAGATTTTTACAACAACTATGACGGGACAGGGCCCCGCCATACCCCTGAATGTACAAGAACCTATGCATCGTGGTAACATACCAAAGATAAGCCTCCAAGGAACGGAGCTTCCAATACGCCAAAGGTGATCCTAAAGCGGATCGACACCGATGCGATTTCTACTGCAGATGAACGCAGCCTCCCGGGCGAGGTCAAGATAATAGGTACCAAGTATGTGAAATCAGAACATCAGAAATGAAATCATAATAGTCTATATAAAGCAGAGACATGTATGATAACCAAACTACAAGACACACATATAACGCTTATATCAAGTCGTGGTCTCACGCCTCCGGTCATTTACTCAAATATAATTATGGGTCTCACGCCCACAACATCGCCATGCCCGTGGAATACCTTCCTCACCGCTGCCTATGATATGATAACATCAAGAAGTACACCAACACCAAGTCCTACGATGCCAAAGCCGTAATAACAATACAATACAAACAAACCACGAAGTCGACACGGCAAGTGCGAGAGCCGACTACAGATACCAAGGCCGGCCACGAGTCGACCGGGCAAGTACGAGGGTCGACCACCGTACCAAGCGTCAGATCACGAGACTTCGCCACTACACTGAACGGGGCAAGTGCGAGGGCTAACTACCAGGTACCAAGGCCAAATCAGCCACGAGACGGGACAAGTACGAAAGCCGACCACCAGGTACCAAGGCCGAACAGTAAGAAACCTCATGGAGAGCTAGTCCATGGAATAACACTATCATCAGGAGCATACCCGTGAAATTTTCTGTCACTGCCGGTACGTTCAAGTAAGTTCTCAACAAGTCAACCGGCCCTCCATTGAGAGACGCGGTAATATAGAACACAATTCTTGCATAACAAAGGCTATCACAACAAGCATAGGCAAGTTACACAACCACAAGCATAGGCAAGTTACACAACAACAAGCATAGGCAAGTTATCCACAACTCAAGGTACTTTCAATTATGTCAAGTCCGGGTTTTAACCCTAAAGTACTACGTACGTTAAATTCCTTTTTAAAGATCCATTCCCTTTTTATAAAAGTCACTCGATGCCCGTAGCATAAAATAGAGTGACTTATATCTTTTAAGTAAACCAAAACAACTTCCATACTATCCTTTTTAAAACCAAATTAAGGCAATACCATGCCTTCTTTTTAGACCAAAACACTTCTCTTTTTAAAGTCAAGTTACCACATTAAAACCAAAGTGATAAAACCCTTCTTTGTTTTCATAAAGTCGTTATAACCAACTTCCCATAAGGTCGTTATAACACTTTATGTTTTAAACCATTTTAAGACAACACAATGCCTTTCTTTACCCTAAAGTTCCAGCTTTGCCTAATTTCAATTACGCTACTTTTTAGAAAAGTTTCATAGTTCAATGTCTTAATCTCTTTTAAAACAATTGAGTAACATATGCCCTAAAGTAGTAGTTATTCTTGTTCATAATCAATCTTATTAAGCACCATGATCTAGAAAATGTAATCTCATTTTGTCTCATCTTAGCTTCATGCAGATGGAGGTTTCTACCGGTTTTAATAATACTTCATTAGTCATTACATTTTCCTTTATTAGCGCAGTTGGTTTGTTCGATACTTATTCGATTTCGAATCAAGAAACATTATTCCTTTTACAACTGTGTACTCATTACTCACGAATGAGGTTTCACACTAACATCCATATCAAGTCAAGTCTCTTATCTTTTAAGATTAAGTCTCTTAACTTCTAAAAATCAAGAAACCATTCTTCTTAAGACGTTATACCTAACTTCCCATAAAGCTAGTATAACTCTTATGTTTTCAAAACCAAGTATTACTCTTACATAAAGATGATTCAAAGATTCTTTGAAATACTTCAAGATTCTTTACTATTACACAACAAGTCGGTTATAAGTCAAATCGATTACCTTTTAAAACCACAAAGCATTTCCTTACCTACATAAAGTCGTTATAACTAACTTGCCATAAAGTCGTTATAACACTTTATGTTTTAAACCAATCAAATACATTTAGCACATGACGTCACCGCACTACATAGTTACACACATATCATGCTAGAAAAGATAGGAAGAGGTTCACATACCTCGCGACGATTATCGACTAATAGCAAAACGCTCAAGTACCTCAAACCGCTTGGCCACACCTTAAGCCAAGTAGACCACGCCACACGTAGTATTTCAACCTATAGAGGCCACAAGGCGCCTATTAACATCTTAGATCTCAATGTAGAATATTCTACGTAAACTTCGAAGATTCTCCGCACAACAGTAAAACTCCTCCTCTATCGAGGCCGGCTACCAAGCCAACCAGGGGGGGGGGGGGTTTGCACGACTAACCGGACGTTTAAAATTCTACTTACAGAATGCTACACAAGTCCCATCAATACACCCTATGTAATTACAGTTCAGTTTTCTTCTTTAAATTCAGGCTTAAGTCGCAAGACATTGCCGTAAGTATAATGTTCAGTTCTATATATAGTATACTTCAACTATATATTCCTACAACATGTAATTTCCAATTACAATAGAAGGTCAAGAGTGTTTACCTCGATAAGCCCAAAATTATCCGAGTTTATATGTCGATCCTGAGCAAGGTTTAGCTCCTACTCCGTGCGCTCCAACCCGCTCCAAACAACCCTTAGAAGTTCTAACCAACTTCTACTCAATTACTTCAACTATCAATGAAGATTTCCTTAGGGTTTCGTTTAGTGGCTAAAGGAAGTATAATAGTATTTTCAGGCTTTTATATGTGTAACCTGGGAAAACTACAAGGTATTTGGGCCAAGGTATTTGGACATAACAACAATACTAGGAGAGTATTTCTATACCACAATAAGGTATTATACGAAACAACTAGCAGTGGGTACCCTACCGCTAACCACTACAAAGGAGGGGAAGCTCTCGCCAAAGGGCCTTCTCAAAGGGGAGGTGTGGTGGGCGAAAGAACAAGAGGAGGGAGTATTTTGAGACTTAGATAGATTGCTCAAGTTTTGGATGAAGAAAGTCTTCAACTTAGAGGTATTTATAGGTCAAGTGAAGGCCAACCAATGGCCAAGATGAAGACAAGTGCATAGCAAGTGTAAGGCCAAGATTTAGCCATGTGCTACCTTATCCATCTACAAAAATATCCTACCTAACCCTTGACCAAAATTTCAACACAAAAACGTGCTAACGGTCTAGCTTTGCCGCCCACTTGCTTCCAATGAGGGTGACACTTGTCCTCCCGTTGGTCCAAAATGTTTCGTCTCTGAAAAATCCGAAAAAATTATAAATTACATTGCCGGAATTTTCCCTACTTAAGCTGTGGAAAGGTTTCGTCGTAAAACGACTATTTTCGGCACTTGTGCCCAATTTCGAACCTTTCCTAATCTTAAGGCTCAAATTCTTATACGCACGCCTCACGCACATACCGAAGTACGGGTATAACATTCTCCTCCTTAGAAACATTCGTCCGAATGTTCCTTCTCAAGACGGATAACGATGAAGTTCTTCTAACAAGTTGCCAACGCCACACCGCCACGAAATAACACACGCTCTTCTTCCTTCCTTACTCGTCGTGCCCTTCTCGAACACCGAACTCTTCTAGTATACGCATTCACACTTCATCATCGCATAGCTTCCCAAAACTTTGGAGTCACCACCTCCAAACTTGGTCATCTTACTAGCTTCACTTCTCAAGGCCATTCCCGCCTTCACGATCCGCTCGGTCGAATATAACCACGAACTCATACGACGGCCATCTAAACTGGGCCTAGCACCCTCGTGACCCTACCACTTGGCGGGACCACCTCGATCGACCCCACCTCATTCCGGCCACGGTTGACACGCAACACGCCCTCAACCCGAGCCTCACACGCCGACTCTCGTTTCGATCCGAACAATCTTACCTATACAGTCATGAAAGCTACCACTTCCATTTACACCACCCAAGGAAATTTTTCCACAATTACACCACGATACTTACACATTCGACAAAGATCCCCGCAAATCTTGTACTCAAGATGGCGTTACATCTAAGGTCTCAACGTAATATTCTAAGGTTCATCACTTTCACCCCTGTAACGCCCGAACCCGGCCCACATCGTGCCTTACCGGGCACCCTAGTGATACAACATCGAGAAAACCAAATGGAAAATAAAACATGAATCATGAAACAAGAGATATAATAAATAAACAGCCAACCAAAACAGCTTGCCTTCAGATATACATAAAACCCGAACAGCTTTAATCCTTTTACAACCCCGCCACAACAAAGCATGCACTTAAGATTTACAACAACTATGACGGACAGTGGCTCCGCCATACCCCGAATGTATAAGCATCTATGCACTGTGGTAACATACCAAAGATAAGCCTCCAAGGAACGGAGCTTTCCAATACGCCAAAGGTGATCCTAAAAGTGGATCGACAAACGATGTACCTTTTACTCATGCAGATGAACGCACTCAAGGAGGTCAAGATAACAGTACTAAGTATGTGAAATCACAACATCAGAAATGAAATCATAATAGTCTATATAAAGCAGAGACATGTATGATGACCAAACTATGATATAACATATAACGATTCATCAAGACAGTGGACTCACGCCCAAATTATCACTCGTGCGTGGAATTTCTTCCTCATCACGGCAGCTTTATGATATAACAATACCAAGGATTATACATGAACACCATGTCCCAATGTGTTATAAAACCGTGCAGACAAGTATAACTACCAGATCCGACCGCACTAATAATACAATGCAACCAAAACACGGCCGACACGGCAAGTGAGAGCCGATCATCGGATATCAAGGCCGGCCACGCACCGACCGGGCAAGTACGAGGGTCGACCACCAGGACCAAGGTCAGATCACGAAACCGTCACTATCTCGAACGGCAAGCGCGAGGGTGACTACCGATACCAAGGCCGAATCACCACGAGGCGGCAGTACGCAGAGCCGACCACCGGATACCCAGCCGAACAAGAAGAAACCTCAACTACCAATCGCCCTCTATCGAGACGCCAGAATACGTAAAACACCACACTTGCACAACAAAGGCTATCATCACAAACATAGGCAAGTTTCACAACAACAAGCATAGGAATGTTTCACCACAACAAGCATAGGCAAGTTTCACATCACTCAAAGTACCTTCATTTTATGCCAAAGTCCGGTTTCAACCTAAAGTACTACGACGTTAAATTCTTTAAAAGAGATCCATTACTTATCAAAGTCACCCGATACGTAGTATTAGAATGACCAACCCACATTCCTTTTCAAAATCAAGTAACAACATTCTTTTCCTAAGTTCGGCTTTGCCTAGTTTCAATTACTCAAGCTTCTCATTTTCAAATGGTTTCATAGTTCATAAACTTAATCACTTGGTTCCGCTTTTAGAACAATTGAGTAATATAAGTCTCACGCGAGAGTAGGTTATTCTTGTTTACAACATTCTTATTACAAAGACCATGATCTAGAAAATGTAATATCATTTTGTCTCATCTTAGTTTCTATGCAGATGGAGGTTTCACCGGTTTTAATACAATTCATCATTATTCAATACATTTTCCTTTATTAACGCTCGCAGGTCCTGTCGATACACATTCGATTTCCAAATCAAGAAACATTATCCTTTAAATAAAACCAAGTACTCATTACTCACGAATGAGGTTTCACACAAACATCCACATTAAAACAAATAAGTTAAGTCTCTTATCTTATAAGATCAAGTCTCTTAACTTCTAACATCAGTAAACCATTTTCTTTACCTTTCTTAAGACATTATACCTAACTCCCATCAAGCTAGTATAACTCTTTTAAAACCTTTAAAACCAAGTGTTACTCTCCCTTCAAAACGATTTAGAAATCTTTTGAAATACATCAAGTTCTTTATTATAACTAGCCAGTTATAATTCACATCAGTTACCTTTTAAAACCACAAAGTATTTTCTTACCTACATAAAGTTGTTATAACCAACTTCCCATAAAGCCGTTATAACACTTTATGTTTTAAGAACAATCAAACACACTTAACACATGTACGTCTACCGTACTACATAGTTCACACATATCATGCTAGAAGAGATAGGAAGAGGTTCACATACCTCGCGACGATTTAACGACAATAAGCAAAATGCTCCAAGTACTACAACCTTGCTAGCCCTTTCCACTCCTCGAGTAGAATACGCTACTCTTAGTACTTTCACCTATAAAGGCCACAAACGTCTCATTAAATCTTAAACACACGCTCCCATCTTTCTACGTAAAATTAGCAAAGACTCTCCCCGCAACAACAGAAATCTCCTCCTCTATCGAGGCTCGCTACCAAGCCAACTGGGGGTTAACACGCCTAACCTGACGCTGCATACCCTACTACACAAGAATGCTACATAAGCTTCATCAGAATACAACCCTAGGTAATTACAGTCGCTTCTTCTCTTTATTATCCTTCATGTGATTACTGCTCAATTCTTCATTCTTCAGCTTAAGTCAAAAGACATTGCCATAATACTAAGTTCATTCTATATATAGTATATAACACTATATATTCAACACTTATGTAATTTCCAATTACAATAGGGACAAGATATTTACCTCGATAAGCCCAAAAATTATCCGAGTTTAAAGTCGCCTCCGAGCAAGGTTTAGCTCCTCCTCCGAGTGCTCCAATCCGCTCCAAACAACCCTTAGAAGTTCTACGCAACTTCTACTCCATACTTCAACAACGGGTGAAGATTTTCCTGTGGTTTCGTGTAGAGGCTAAGGAAAGTATAATCGTATTTTCCGGTTTTTCAGACAAAGTGGTACTTTGGAAAGTACTACAAGATATTTGGGCTAAAGTATTTTGACATTATAACAATACTTAGAGAGTATTTCTATACCACAACAAAGGGTATTATACGAAAACAACTAGGCTAGTGGGTACCCCATCGCAAGGCACCACAAAGGGGGGAAAGCTTCGGCAAAGGGGGAAAGGTGTGGTGGATTTAATTTCACAAGGGAGGAGGAAGAGAACTTCAAGACTTAGGCAATTTGTGGATGAAGAAAGTCTTCACAGGGAGCTATTTATAGGCCAAGCAAAGGCCAACCAATGGCCAAGATCCATCCATGTGTTAGGCAAGTGTAAGGCCAAGATCAAGCCAAGTGCACCCACAAAACACTCCACAAAACACTCCACAAAACAACCCACAAAACAAGGCACAAAAGGAGGGACCAATCGCCAAGGCCAAGCCTCCTCTTTGCCCAACGAGGTGACAAGTGTCACCTCCCGTTGGTCCAAAATGTTCCGTCGCTTCTAAAAATCCGCAAAAATACTAAATGACATAGCCGAATTTTCCCAACGTAAGTCGTGGAAACGCTTCGTCGTAAAACGACTTATTCGCACTTGTGCCCAAATTTCAACCAAAGCCAATTCTTAAGGCAAAAAAAAATTTAATACGCACGCCTCACGCATATACTGGAAATACGGTATAACATTCATCCCCTTAGAAACATTCGTCCGAATGTTCCTTCAAGGTCTCAAAACAACAGCGCCGGATAGTCTTCACCGCTATACGCATTTAAAACAATCATGCCACACCGCCACAAAACATACGCTCACTTTTCCCTTTCGTAGTACTCGCCACGAACACTCGAACTCGCTTCTAGTATCCGCATCACACTTCGCCAACGCTCGCTTTCCAACCTCGAGTCACTACCTCCAAACTTGGTCATCTCACTAACCTCGATTTCTAAGGCCATTCCCGCCTTCACGAACTGATTCTCGATCGAACGATCCACGAACTCATACGATGGTCATCTAAACTTGGGCCTAGCACCTCGTGACCCTACCACCGCTGACCACCCAGACCGACCCCACCCTAAACCGGGTTACGGTTGACCCGCATATGGTCCTCAACCCGACCCCAATCGCGCCAACTCTTGTTCCCGATCCGAACAATCTTACTATTTCACTTCATGAAAGCTACCACTTCCATCTCACACTACCTGGACTTACCCTTTTCACTAACTGTGTTTCTAAATCACATTTTTACACAAAGCTATCCAAACATAACATTAAACACATCAACAACATCAATACAACAAAACTCTAGAGGTTAAGGATATACTCAAACTAGGCGGTTCAAGGACCGCTAAATCGAACTCCCACCGCGACTCTACCGGCCTTCCTGTACGCAGCATCCCGCCTGCTACGGAAGGTGAAGAACCCGCAATCGCCTAGTAGTCCATGCTATCCTACAGCTACCTCGGCCTGACGCTTGCCGATGGCCTGCTGGCCGCAAAAATAACAATCTCCCGAGTTAGTACGACACTCTCCTTACGAAGCTTTCCACAACGCCACACCGAGACAAGGGCACCTCATCCGCGAGCACTCCCGCTTCCTCGAAAATCTGAAACTCGGGAGCCCCGACCGCTTCCTGAATATCCCGGCGTCCCGAAGCCGGGAGGACCACTGCATCGACGAGGTACATAACTAGTTCGCCACGAGGCGGTCCGCCTCGAAAGTCACCAGGACCTCGCTGCTCGCCCTCTCGCCGACTTTGGTCATTCCGCCGATTTATCCGCCTCACATCCAAGTGTATACGCTGCACGCGGCAATGTCCATGCCCTACCAAGAGCTACACCAACAACTCTCTCGCAAGGCAATCATCGAGCCTCAGAACATATCTGCACTCGATCCTCCATACTAGCTACTAACGCGGACGCACGCCAATGAGTCGAACTCACATTGTACTCCAACCGCACGCCTGCTCGCCAGAACACCAAAAATCTGCTTACCGAGCCCTCTCATCCGGGAGGCAAGAAATGTGCAAGAAAGGCCTCGAGAACTCGCTCCATACCACTGGAAGTGCATGCTCTCCCTCGACAGCTCCCAAGAATCAAACCACGATCGCGGTATCACGCAGCTGATGTGAACCTGTGGCCACCGACTCGATCTCCGATGCCTTGATCACTTACGATCCGTCAGAATCGCTTCGGATGAACTCCTCGCGATCATCCTCGTGCCTCGACCCATAAAACTCGCGCCTACAACTCGTAAAATCCCGTAGCCTCGAACTATCTGGATCTAGGTGAACCATCGGTGTTATCGAACCGCCGCCCACTTATCCTCAAGTTCGCCACAACCCCGCCATTAATCGCCCACTTTGTAACTCATCTCCTTGCTCTGCATCGCGGATCGAGGCTCAGTATCGTGGGTCTCGCCACGCTTTACTCGCAGATCCTTCACGCTTTGCCCTTCGGGCCCGGTTGCTTTCGCAGAGGCATAATCGTAAAAACGAAACACGCCGGAGGGTCCAATCTTATCACACGCCTCTAAGGCACGATCTCGTAATGAGAAGAATGGAAACCAATCCTAAATGTCCTATAGCCTCGATTATAGATGGTGCACAACACACCGATAATCCGACTTACTAGACACGGTTCAGACACTTTCCGAGGATTAATCGCTCGATACCACTTTGTAACGCCCAACCGGCCCGCATCGTGCCTTACCCCGCACCCTAGTGATACAACATCGAGAAAACCAGCGAAAATAAAACATGAATCATGAAACAAGAGATATAATAAATAAACAAGCCAACCAAAACAGCTTGCCTTCAAGATATACATAAAACCCAACAGCTTTAATCCTTTTACAACCCCGCTTACAACAAGGTTACTGCACTTAAGATTTACAACAACTATGACGGACAGGGCCCCGCCATACCCCGAATGTATAAGCATCTACTGCACTGTGGTAACATACCAAAAGATAAGCCTCCAAGGAACGGAGCTTTCCAATACGCAAAGGTGATCCTAAAAGCTGGATCGACAAATGATGTACCTTTTACTCGCAGATGAACGCACTTCAAGGAGGTCAAGATAACAGTACTAAGTATGTGAATCACAACATCAGAAATGAAATCATAATAGTCTATATAAAGCAGAGACATGTATGATGACCAAACTACAAGATATAACATATAACCGACATCAAGACAGTGGACTCACGCCTCCAAATTATCACTGTGTTCGTGGAATTTCTTCCTCATCACGGCAGCTTTATGATATAACAATACCAAGGATTATACATGAACACCATGTCCCACCTGTGTTATAAAAACCGCATGTGACAAGTATAACTACCAGATCCGACCGTACTAATAATACAATGCAACCAAAACACGGCCGATACGGGGCAAGCGCGAGCCGACCATCGGATACTCAAGGCCGGCCACGCGGTTGACCGGGCAAGTACGAGGTCGACCACTGTGACCAAGGTCAGATCACGAAACCGTCACTATAATCGAACGGGCAAGCGCGAGGGTCGACTACCGATACCAAGGCCGAATCACCACGAGACGGGCAGTACGAGAGCCGACCACCGGATACCCAGCCGAACAAGAAGAAACCTCAACTACCAATCGCCTCTATCGAGAGACGCAGAACACGTAAACACCACACTTGCACAACAAAGGCTATCATCACAAACATAGGCAAGTTTCACAACAACAAGCATAGGAATGTTTCACCACAACAAGCATAGGCAAGTTTCACATCACTCAAAGTACCTTCATTTTATGCCAAAGTCCGGTTTCAACCCTAAAGTACTACGACGTTAAATTCTTTAAAAGAGATCCATTACTTATCAAAGTCACCCGATACGTAGTATTAGAATGACCAACCCACATTCCTTTTCAAAATCAAGTAACAACATTCTTTCCTAAGTTCCGCTTGCCTAGTTTCAATTACTCAAGCTTCTCATTTTCAAATGGTTTCATAGTTCATAAACTTAATCACTGGTTCCGCTTTAGAACAATTGAGTAATATAAGTCTCACGCGAGAGTAGGTTATTCTTGTTTACAACATTCTTATTACAATGCATGATCTAGAAAATGTAATATCATTTTGTCTCATCTTAGTTTCTATGCATGGAGGTTTCTACCGGTTTTAATACAATTCATCATTATTCAATACATTTTCCTTTATTAACGCCGCAGTTGGTCCTGTCGATACACATTCTGATTTCCGAAATCAGTAAAACATTATCCTTTAAATAAAACCAAGTACTCATTACTCACGAATGAGGTTTCACACAAACATCCACATTAAAACAAATAAGTTAAGTCTCTTATCTTATAAGATCAAGTCTCTTAACTTCTAACATCAGTAAACCATTTTCTTTACCTTTCTTAAGACATTATACCTAACTCCCCATCAAGCTAGTATAACTCTTTTTAAAACCTTTAAAACCAAGTGTTACTCTCCCTTCAAAACGATTTAGAAATCTTTTGAAATACATCAAGTTCTTTATTATAACTAGCCAGTTATAATTCACATCAGTTACCTTTTAAAACCACAAAGTATTTTCTTACCTACATAAAGCTGTTATAACCAACTTCCCATAAAGCCGTTATAACACTTTATGTTTTAAGAACAATCAAACACAATTAACACATGTACGTCTACCGTACTACATAGTTCACACATATCATGCTAGAAGAGATAGGAAGAGGTTCACATACCTCGCGACGATTTAACGACAATAAGCAAAATGCTCCAAGTACTACAACCTTGCTAGCCCTTTCCACTCCTCGAGTAGAATACGCTACTCTTAGTACTTTCACCTATAAAGGCCACAAACGTCTATTAAATCTTAAACACACGTTCCCATCTTTCTACAGAAAATTCGAAGATTCTCCCGCAATCAGAAATCTCCTCCTTCATCGAGGTCGGCTACCAAGCCAACCAGTGGGTTAACACGCCTAACCGGACGCTGCATAAATTCTACTACACAAGAATGCTACATAAGCCTCATCAGAATACAACCCTAGGTAATTACGCTTCTTCTCTTTATTATCCTTCTATGTGATTACTGTTCAATTCTTCATTCTTCAGGCTTAAGTCAAAAGACATTGCCATAATACTAAGTTCAGTTCTATATATAGTATATAACACTATATATTCAACACTTATGTAATTTCCAATTACAATAGGGGGACAAGATATTTACCTCGATAAGCCCAAAATTATCCGAGTTTAAAGTCGCCTCCCGAGCAAGGTTTAGCTCCTCCTCCGAGTGCTCCAATCCGCTCCAAACAACCCTTAGAAGTTCTACGCAACTTACTCCATACTTCAACAACGGGTGAAGATTTTCCTTAGGGTTTCGTGTAGAGGCTAAGGAAAGTATAATCGTATTTTCCGGTTTTTCAGACAAAGGGTACTTTGGAAAGTACTACAAGATATTTGGGCTAAAGTATTTTGGACATTATAACAATACTTAGGAGAGTATTTCTATACCACAACAAAGGGTATTATACGAAAACAACTAGGCTAGTGGGTACCATCGCCAAGGCACCACAAAGTGGGGAAAGCTTTCGGCAAAGGAAAGGTGTGGTGGACGAATTTCACAAGGAGGGAGGAAGAGAACTTCAAGACTTAGGCAATTTGTGGATGAAGAAAGTCTTCACAAAGGGAGCTATTTATAGGCTGCAAAGGCCAACCAATGGCCAAGATCCATCCATGTGTTAGGCAAGTGTAAGGCCAAGATCAAGCCAAGTGCACCCACAAAACACTCCACAAAACACTCCACAAAACAAGCCACAAACAAGGCACAAAAGGAGGGACCAATCGCCAAGCCAAGCCTCCTCTTTGCCGTCCAACGAGGGTGACAAGTGTCACCTCCCGTTGGTCCAAAATGTTCCGCCGCTAAAAATCCGCAAAAATACTAAATGACATAGCCGGAATTTTCCCAACGTAGTCGTGGAAACGCTTCGCCGTAAAACGACTTATTCGCACTTGTGCCCAAATTTGAACCAAAGCCAATTCTTAAGGCAAAAAAATTTAATACGCACGCCTCACGCATATACTGAAATACTGGGTATAACACCTGTGCTTACCCATTTTACCAACCAGTTTCTAAATCACATTTTAGCACAAGGCTATCCGAACATAACACTAAACACATCATCATAACATCAATACATACAAAACTCTAGAGGTTAAGGATATACACGAAAATAGCGCTCAAAGGACCGCTAAAATCGAACTCCCACCGAGACTCACCGGGCTCGCCGGCACGAACATCTGCTGGCTATGGAAGGTGTAGAACCCGCAATCGCTGCAGTAGTCAGGCTATCCTACCAGCGCTACCGTCGGACAGGTCTTGCCGATGGCCCTATTGGCCGCAAGAATAACAATCTCCCAAGTCGACGACACTCTCCTTATGAAGTTTTCCACAACGCCACACCGAGACAAGGGCAACTCATCCGCGAGCACTTACTCCTCAAAATCTGAAACTGGGAGCCCCGACCGCCCCGAATATCCCAAAGGTCCCGGCGCGTGGAGGACCACTCAGACCGTGGAGGCGCATAATCGCTGGCCTTTGAGGCGGTCCGCCTCGAAGTCACCAAAGGACCATTGCTCGCCTCTTCTCACGACTCGGTCATTCCGGCCGATTTATCCGCCTCACATCCAAGTGCATACGTCTGCACGCGGCAATGTCCATGCCCGGCCAAGAGCTACACCAACAACTCGCCTAGGTGATCATCGAGCCTCAGAACATATCGGTGCACTCGATCCTCCATACTAGCTACCAACGCGGACGCATCGCCAATGAGTCGAACTCATATTGTACTCCCGAACCGCACGCCTGCTCGCCGCAACACCAAAAATCTGTTTACCGAGCCCTCCTCATCCGCGAGGCAAGAAATGTGCAAGAAAGGCCTCGAGAACTCGTCCCATAAAGCCGGAAGTGTATGCTCTCCCGACAGCTCCCACGAATCAAACCACCGATCATGCGGTATCACGCGGCCGATGCGAACCTAGACCACCGACTCGGTCTCCGATGCCTTGATCACTCTACGATCCGCAGAATCGCTTGATGAACTCCTCGGATCATCCTCGTGCCTCGACCTATAAAACTCTGGCGGCCTACAACTCGTAAAATCTCGTAGCCTCGAACTATCTCGATCTAGGTGAACCATGGTGCATCGAACTGGCTGCGCCCACTTATCCTCAAGTCCGCCACAACTCGCCATTAATCGGGCCTACCTTTGTAACTCATCTCTCTACCTGCATCGCGGATCGAGGCTCAGTATCGTGGTCTCGCCACGCTTTACTCGCAGCTCCTCTCGCCGCTTTGCCCTTCGGGCCCGGTTGCCTTTACGCGAGGCATAATCGTAAAAATGAAGTATGTCGAGGGTCCAATCTTATTACACACTCAAGGCACGATCTCGTAATGAGAAGAATGGAAACCAACCCTAAATGTCTCGCACTCCTCGATTATAGATGTGGTGCACAACACACCGATAATCAAGACTATACTAGACACGGTCAGTAGACACTTTCCGAGTACAAACTGCTCTGATACCACGCTGTCACACCCCGAATCCGCGCCCGTGACTCGTGCCTTACCCCGGGCACCCTAGTGACACAACATCAGAGAAAATCAATAAAATAAAACATGAACATGAAATGAGAGATATTATAAATAAACAGGCCAACCAAAACAGTTACCTTTCAACACATATATATATAAAAACGTTTGAACAGTTACAATCCTTACAACCCTACCCACAACAAGCATGCACTTAAGATTTTTACAACAACTATGACGGACAGTGGCCCCGCCATACCCCGAATGTACAAGAACCTACTGCATCGTGGTAACATACCAAAGATAAGCCTCCAAGGAACGGAGCTTCCCAATACGCTGAAAGGTGATCCTAAAATGGATCGACAAATGACGATTTCTACCGCAGATGAACGCAGCCTCCCAAGGAGGTCAAGACAACAGTACCAAGTATGTGAAATCAGAATATCAGAAATGAAATCATAATAGTCTATATAAAGCAGAGACATGTATGATAACCAAACTATAGTACACACATATAACAGTTATATCAAGTCAGGGTCTCACGCCCTCCGGGTCATTTACTCAAATATAATTATAGGTCTCACGCCCACAACATCAGTCATGCCCGTGGAATACCTTCCTCACCGCCAGCGCATGATATGATAACATCAAGAAGTACACCTGAACACCAAGTCCTACCTGATGCCAAAGCCGTAATAACAATACAATACAACCAAACCACGAAGCTGACACGGCAAGTGCGAGAGCCGACTACCAGATACCAAGGCCGGTCACGAGTCGATCGGGCAAGTACGAGGGTCGACCACCGGTACCAAGGGCGTCAGACACGAGACTTCGCCACTACATCGAATCTGGCAAGTGCGAGGGCTAACTACTGTGTACCAAGGCCAAATCAGCCACGAGACGGACAAGCACGAAAGCCACCACGGTACCAAGGCCGAACAAGAAGAAACCTCGTGGAGAGCTAGTCCATGGAATAACACTATCATCGTGAGCATACCCGTGAAATTTTCTCACACGCCAGACGCTCAAGTAAGTTCTCAATAAGTCAACCGCCTCCATTGAGACGCGCAGTAATATAGAACACAATTCTTGCATAACAAAGGCTATCACAACAAGCATAGGCAAGTTACACAACCACAAGCATAGGCAAGTTACACAACAAGCATAGGCAAGTTATCCACAACTCAAGGTACTTTCGATTATGTCAAGTCCGGTTTTAACTCCTAAAGTACTACGACGTTAAATTCCTTTTAAAGATCCATTCCTTTATAAAAGTCACTCACGCCCGTAGCATAAAAATAGAGTGACTTATATCTTTAAGTAAACCAAAACAACTTCCATACTATCCTTTTAAAACCAAATTAAGGCAATACCATGCCTTCTTTTTAGACCAAAACACTTCTTTTTAAAGTCAAGTTACCACATTAAAACCAGTGATAAAACCCTTCTTTTGTTTTCATAAAGTCGTTATAACCAACTTCCCATAAGGTCATTATAACACTTTATGTTTTAAACCATTTTAAGACAACACAATGCCTTTCTTTACCCTAAAGTTCCAGTTTGCCTAATTTCAATTACGCTAGTCTCTTTTTAGAAAAGTTTCATAGTTCAATGTCTTAATCTCTTTAAAACAATTGAGTAACATATGCCCTAAAGTAGTAGTTATTCTTGTTCATAATCAATCTTATTAAGCAACCATGATCTAGAAAATGTAATCTCATTTTGTCTCATCTTAGCTTCATGCAGATGGAGGTTTCTACCGTTTTAATAATACTTCATTAGTCATTACATTTTCCTTTATTAGCGCTGCGATGGTTTGTTCGATACTTATTCGATTTCAATCAAGAAACATTATTCCTTTTACAACTGTGTACTCATTACTCACGAATGAGGTTTCACACTAACATCCATATCAAGTCAAGTCTCTTATCGCTTAAGATTAAGTCTCTTAACTTCTAAAAATCAAGAAACCATTCTTCTCTTAAGACGTTATACCTAACTTTCCATAAAGCTAGTATAACTCTTATGTTTTCAAAACCAAGTATTACTCTTCATAAAGATGATTCAAAGATTCTTTGAAATACTTCAAGATTCTTTACTATTACACAACAAGTCGCTTATAAGTCAAATCGCTTACCTTTTAAAACCACAAAGCATTTCCTTACCTACATAAAGTCGTTATAACTAACTTGCCATAAAGTCGTTATAACACTTTATGTTTTAAACCAATCAAATACATTTAGCACACGACGCCTACCGACTACATAGTTACACACATATCATGCTAGAAAAGATAGGAAGAGGTTCACATACCTCGCGACGATTATCGACTAATAGCAAAACGCTCCAAGTACCTCAAACCGTCGGCTACACCTTAAGCCAAGTAGACCACGCCACACGCAGTATCTCAACCTATAGAGGCCACAAGGCGCCTATTAACATCTTAGATCTCAATGTAGAATATTCTACAGAAACTTCTAAAGACTTCCCCGCAACAACAGAAATCTCCTCCTCTATCGAGGCCGGCCACCAAGCCAACTGTGGGGTTTGCACGTCTAACCGGACGTGTACAATTCTACTTACAGTAATGCTACACAAGTCTACTGTAATACAGTCCTATGTAATTACAGTTCAGTTCTCTTCTTTAAATTCAGGCTTAAGTCGCAAGACATTGCCGTAAGTATAATGTTCAGTTCTATATATAGTATACTTCAACTATATATTCCTACAACATGTAATTTCCAATTACAATAGAAGGTCAAGAGTGTTTACCTCGATAAGCCCAAAATTATCCGAGTTTATATGTCGATCCTGAGCAAGGTTTAGCTCCTACTCCGTGCGCTCCAACCCGCTCCAAACAACCCTTAGAAGTTCTAACCATCTTCTACTCAATTACTTCAACTATCAATGAAGATTTCCTTGTGGTTTCAGTGGCTAAAGTAAGTATAATAGTATTTTCTGGGCTTTTATATAAGTGTAACCTTGGGAAAACTACAAGGTATTTGGACATAACAACAATACTAGGAGAGTATTTCTATACCACAACAAGGGGTATTATACGAAAACAACTAGCAGTGGGGTACCCTACGCTAACCACTACAGAGGGGAAGCTCTCGGCCAAAGGGCCTTCTCAAAGGGGGAGGGGGTGTGGTGGACGAAAGAACAAGAGGGAGGGAGTATTTTGAGACTTAGATAGATTGCTCAAGTTTTGGATGAAGAAAGTCTTCAACTTAGAGGGGTATTTATAGGTCAAGTGAAGGCCAACCAATGGCCAAGATGAAGACAAGTGCATAGCAAGTGTAAGACCAAGATTTAGCCATGTGCTACCTTATCCATCTACACAAAATATCCTACCTAACCCTTGACCAAAATTTCAACACAAAAAACGTGCCAATGGTCTAGCTTTGCCGTCCACTTGCTTCCAATGGGAGGGTGACACTTGTCCCCCTCCCGTTGGTCCAAAATGTTTCGTCTCTCGGAAAAATCCGCAAAAATTATTAATGACATAGACGGAATTTTCCCTACGTAAGCTGTGGAAACGTTTCGTCGGAAAACGACTCTTTTCGGCACTTGTGCCCAATTTCGAACCTTGCCTAATCTTAAGGCTCAAATTCTTATACGTACGCCCTCACGTACATACTCTGGAAGTACGGGGTATAACAAGTTGCTTGTGACTATATAACATGTTAGAACGACAATATGGATTGAAAGGAATTGGAAAGGATTATATGTGGTTGTACCTTGTAGCCGAGAATGATAACTTAATATTGGATTGTTTTGTATAAATTGTGGGGCAGAATTTTACACGTCTTGTAAGGCGTGTAATCCCCTTTGGATAGCTGAATTGTTGGGCCTTAAATGTGGCATGTTTGATTGTTAAATTCGGGCCTTGAAAAACGTGGAAAAGTACGTAGAAACAAAGGAAGTGCTGCCTAAATTTCTGTAGAATAAGAGACTTAGCACTTAGTATTATTCCACGTTAATAAGCTAGGAGTTGATAGGCATGTTATGGTTATTATAGGTTGAAGTACTACGTATAGCGTATTCTACTTGAAGGATGAAATAGCTATCAAGGTTGAAGTACTTTGGAGCATTTTGCTACTTGTCGATAATCGTCGCGAGGTATGTGAACCTTTTCCTTCTTTGGGCATGTTCTATGTGTGAAATATAAATGTGGTTTTATTTTATAAGTTTCATGTATGTTCCGCTGATTTTCTCTGATGTATACCAGTCAGGGTGCCCAGGTAGGGCACCAGTCGCGGGCCCGGGGTCGGGTCATTACACATCTATAATGAACTCTATCTCCCGTTCTAGAGGAAGAACTGGAAGGTTATCTGGAAATACGTCTGGGAATTCATTAACTACCGGAACTGTCCGAAGAGCCGGTACCTCTGCTTCCATATCATACACTCAAACCAAATGATAAATATAACCTTTTCTTACCATTTTCCTCGCCTTGAGGTATGAAATAATATTACCCCTCGGCGATGTTGTATTCCCTCTCCACTCTATAATTGGTTCACTTGGAAACTGAAATCGGACTATCTTTTCTCTACAATCGACATTAGCATAACACGAAGCCAACCAATCCATACCCATAATAACATCAAATTCAGTCATGCATAACTCTACCAAGTCTGCTATGGTATGACGACTATATATAACCACCGAACAATTTCTATATACCTGCTTAGCTATGATAGAATGTCCTACCGGTGAAGCTACCTCAGATGGTTCTATCAACTCAGGTTTATTCCAATTCTACTAGCAACAAAGGGAGATATATATGATAATGTGGAACCTGGATCTATCAATGTATATACGTCTCAGAAAAAATCGATAATATACCTGTAACCACATTTGGTGACACCTCCTGATCCTGCCTACTAGCCAAAGCATATATATAGTTCGAGGGACCGTTAGAACTGGAAACTCCGCCACGACCTCTACCACAGCCTGCTGGTATATGAATACTCCGCCCTGTGGGGCGCATAGCTATAGAAGAAGATGAACCAGCAACCGATCTAGTAGACCGAGACATACTACCTGTACCACTTCTATAAGGACATTCTCTCATCATATGGCCTTGATAGCCGCAAGAAAAACAAGCACCTGTAGTAAAACGACATTCACCATAATGAGACCTACCATACCGAGAACACCGAGGTATAAGTAGCCTTGACTGACTCGAACCCCTGTTCATTTGTGAACCTGAAGCCTTGGAGCTCTGACCAACTCCTAAATACCCTGTGCGGTCAAATCTCCTACCTGTTAACTGTGGGGGGTGCACTCTGTGCTAGCTGGGAAGAATATCTAACATGCTGCCCACCTCAAAACTCACCAGAATATCCAGCCGACCTAGCCCTCTTATGATGTCCTCTGTCGTGATCCCTATCTGGCTAACTCCCTCTGTGTCGGTCCTCTACCCCCTGTGCATATGCCTGTATCCGAGCAATATCCATACCTGGCTGAAGAGCCACTGCCATACAACCATCAACCAAATAGCAATCCAGTCCCATCACATAACGATATACTTTATATGTCATATCAGCTACAATAGTAGGCGCATATCTAGCCAATGAATCAAACTCAAGATTATATTCTCGAATGCTCATACCATTCTGCCTCAAATGTAAGAATCTATCGACTCTAGCTCTCCTCATCTCTGGAGGCAGGAAGTGGCCAATGAAGGCCTCTACACACTCATCCCATACTGCTGGAAGAACACCCTCGCCCGTAGAGAACTCCCAAGACTCATACCAATTAACAGCTACATCCTGTAATCGATACGAAGCCAACTCAACAGACTCAGTCTCAGAAGCTTTGATTATCCTCAATGTACGATATAGCTACTGAATAAACTCCTGCGGATCATCCTCAGTCTTTTACCAGAAAAACTCTAGAGGATTACAACTCAAGAAGTCGCGAACCTTCAAACTATCCGATCTATAGTCAACTCCTAGTCCATGCTCGCGTCCGCCTCTACCACTAATCTGCCACCGAACCGCATCTCTCACGGCACTATCCTCTTCTCGGCCGGTGAGCCGAGGCTCAGTACTAGGCATCGGAGCTAGCGGTGACGCTGCCTCGAATCGGAGTTGCCGCCGCTCTAAGCTCCTCAAGGTGGCGGCAGAATCGAAGCTCGCGATCGAGTACATCGTGACGCCAACCCGCCGCATCGTGCCTTACCCCGGGCACCCTAGTGATACAACATCAGAGAAAACCAGCGGAAAATAAAACATGAATCATGAAACAAGAGATATAATAAATAGACAAAGCAACCAAAACAGCTTTTCAAGATATACATAAAACCCAACAGCTTTAATCCTTTTACAACCTCGCCCACAATGGCTATGCACTTAAGATTTACAACGACTATGACGGACAGTGGCCCCGCCATACCTGAATGTACAAGAACCTACAACTCAGTGGAACACATACCAAAAGATAAGCCTCCGAGAAACGGAGCTTCCCAAAACGCTGAACCGAGATCCCGAGAGCGAGGATCCACGATCGATGTACTCTACCGCAGCATGAACGCACTTCAAGGAGGTCGATAACAGTACCAAGTATGTGAAATCACAACATCAGAATGAAATCATAATAGCTTAACAAGGTGAGACATGTATGATAACCAAAATACAAGACGCAACATAAAAATAAGTCGTGACTCACGCCTCAAAGTCACCACTCAAATATAACTATGGGTCTCACGCCCATAACATCCATCATGTTCGCATCATGGCCGCATGCCCCCGGAATACTGCCTCGGTGTAGACATGTCCATGATGCAACAATAATAACAAGGCCGCATGGCCCCATGCCCCCGGAATACTGCATCGGTGTAGACATGCCCATGTAACCTCAATAAGAATATACTGGTCAACCCTGCCGCACGCCACATGCCCCGGAATCAGACGGTGTAGACACGCCCATGTTGCAACAATAATAAGGCCGCACGCCACATGCCCCGAATATCGTGACGGTGTAGACATGTCCATGTTACCTCAATAACAATATATTTGGGTGGTCAACTCGCCGCATGGCCACATGCCCCGGACATCAGACGGCAGACATGTCCATGTGACATCAACAACAAGACAGTAATCAAAATGGAAACATACCCGTGGAATTCTCCATCACTGCCAGCACGTCCAAGTAAGTTCTCAACAAGTCAACCGGCCCTCTATCGAGAGACACGGTAACACAGAAATACCACACTGGCACAACAAAGGCTATCATCACAAGCATAGGCAAGTTTCACAACAACAAGCATAGGCAAGTTTCACAACAACAAGCATAGGCAAGCTTCACACAACTCAAAGTACTTTCATATTATGCCAAAGTCCGGGTTTTTAACCCCAAAGTACTACATACGTTAAGTTCTTTTTAAAAGAGATCCATTACTTTTATAAAAGTCACCCGATACCCGTAGTATAAGAATGACCAACCCACATCCCTTTTCAAAATCAAGTAACAACATTCTTTTCCTAAGTTCCAGTTTTGCCTAGTTTCAATTACTCAAGCTTCTCATTTCAAATGGTTTCATAGTTCATAAACTTAATCACTTGATTTCTTTAGAACAATTGAGTAATATAAGTCTCGCGTGAGAGTAGGTTATTCTTGTTTACAACATTCTTATTACAAAGACCATGATCTAGAAAATGTAATATCATTTTGTCTCATCTTAGTTTCTATGCAGATGGAGGTTTCTACCGGTTTTAATACGATACATCATTATTCAATACATTTTCCTTTATTAACGCCGCAGTTGGTCCTGTCGATACACATTCGATTTCCAAATCAAGAAACATTATCCCTTTAAATAAAACCAAGTACTCATTACTCACGAATGAGGTTTCACACAAACATCCTCATTAAAACAAATAAGTTAAGTCTCTTATCTTATAAGATCAAGTCTCTTAACTTCTAACATCAGTAAACCATTTTCTTTACCTTTCTTAAGACATTATACCTAACTCCCCATCAAGCTAGTATAACTCTTTTTAAAACCTTTAAAACCAAGTGTTACTCTCCCTTCAAAACGATTTAGAAATCTTTGAAATACATCAAGTTCTTTATTATAACTAGCCAGTTATAATTCACATCAGTTACCTTTTAAAACCACAAAGTATTTCCTTACCTACATAAAGCTGTTATAACCAACTTCCCATAAAGCCGTTATAACACTTTATGTTTTAAGAACAATCAAACACAGTTAACACATGTACGTCTACCGTACTACATAGTTCACGCATATCATGCTAGAAGAGATAGGAAGAGGTTCACATACCTCGCGACGATTTATCGACAATAAGCAAAATGCTCCAAGTACTACAACCTTGCTAGCCCTTTCCACTCCTCGAGTAGAATACGCTACTCTTAGTACTTTCACCTATAAAGGTCACAAACGTCTATTAACCCCAAAACACAAGTTTCTATCTTTCTACGTAAAAATTCAAAGACTCTCCCGCAACAACAGAAATCTCTTCCTTTATCGAGGTCGGCTACCAAGCCAACCGGGGGTTAACACGCCTAACCGACGATGCATAATTCTACTACACAAGAATGCTACAAGTCTATCAGAATATGCCCTAGGTAATTACAGTTCAGTTCTTCTCTTTATTATCCTTCTATGTGATTACTGTTCAATTCTTCGTTCTTCAGGCTTAAGTCAAAAGACATTGCCACAATTCTAAGTTTAGTTCTATATATAGTATACAACAACTATATATTCAATACTTATGTAATTTCCAATTACAATAGAAGGACAGTAGTGTTACCTCGATAAGCCCAAAATTATCCGAGTATAAAGTCGATCCTGAGCAACGCTTAGCTCCTACTCCGAGCGCTCCAAACAACCCTTAGAAGTTCTAACCAACTTCTACTTACAACTTCAACAACGGGTGAAGATTTCCTTAGGGTTTCGTTTTTGTGGCTAAAGGAAGTATAATCGTATTTTCCGGCTTTTGTATGTTGTAACCTTGGGAATACTACAAGGTATTTAGGCCAAGGTATTTGGACATTATAACAATACTAGGAGAGTATTTCTATACCACAACAAGGGGTATTATACGAAAACGACTAGGCTAGGGGGGGGGGTACCCCACGGCCAAGGCACCACAAAGGGGGAGGGGTGTGCTCTCGGCCACAAGGCCTCACGAACCGGGGGAGGGAGGGGAAGCTCTCGGCTAGCACAACAAGAAGGGAGGAGAGGGTTTCAAGACTTGGAAGTTTTTGGAATGGATGAAGTCTTCACACTTAGGGGGGTATTTATAGCAAAACCAAAAGCCAACCAATGGCCAAGATCAAGCCATGTGCAAGGCAAGTGTAAGGCCAAGATCAAGCCAAGTGCACCCTAACCCTACTCCACAAAACACTCCACAAAACACTCCACAAAACAAGGCCAAAACAAGGCACAATTCAGTGGGACCAATCGCCAAGGCCAACCGATCCTCTCGACGCCCAATCGCCCAAGTCCTCCACTTGCTAATAATGTGGGTGACCCATGTCACCCTCCGGTGGGTCCAACTTGTTTGGTCTCTCGGAAAAATCCGCAAAAATTATAAATGACATAGCGGGAATTTACCCACGGTAAGCTGTGGAAACTTTTGTTCATAAAACGACTCTATTCGGCACTTGTGCCCAAATATTTCGAAACATGCCTAACTTAAGGCTCAAAATTGTGACGCACGCCCACACGCATATACTGGAAATACGGGTATAACATTCTTCCTTAGAAACATTCGTCCCAATGTTCCTTCAAGGTCTCAAACAAACAGCGCCAAGATAGTCTTCACCGCTATACGCATTTAAAACAATCATGCCACACCGCCACAAAACACACGCTCACTTCTCCCTTTCTCGTAGTACTGCCACGAACACTCGAACTCGCTCTAGTATCCGCATCACACTTCGCCAACGCCTGCTTTCCAACCCTCGAGTCACTACTCCAAACTTGGTCATCTCACTAACCTCGATTTCCTCTAAGGTCGTTCCCGGCCTCCACGACCCGCTTCTGGTCGAACATATCCACCAACTCATACGATGGTCATACAAACTTGGGCCTAGCATCCTCGTGACCCTACCACCTGGAGGGACCACCCAGAACTGACCCTACCTTAATTCGGGCTACGGGTTGACCCGTATCACGTCCTCAACCCGACCCACAATCGCGTCAAGCCCTTGTTCCCCGACACGGAACAATCCTACCTATACAGGTCATGAAAGCTACCACTTCCATTTCACACTACCCAGGGACTTACCCTTTTCACTAACCAGGTTTCTAAATCATATTTTAGCACAAAGCTATCCAAACATAACACATCATTAACATCAATACATACAAGTATCTACAGGGTTAAGGATATACCTGAAACTAGGCGGTTCAAGGACCGCTAAAACTGGGAACTTCCACCGCGACTTACCGTGGCCCGCAATCGCTTCTAATAGTTCGCGCTTATCCTACCACGCTACCTCGGCCTGATCTCGCCATATGGCCTCGTTGGCCGCAAGAATAACAAGCTCCTCGTACTACGACACTTCCCGAACGCGGTCTACCACATCGACCACACCGGTAGGGTGATCGTGATCCGCCAACACCCTACTCCTCAACGCCTAAAACTCGGGAGCCTGCACCGCCTCAAAATCCTGCGGTCCCGGCGTCGCGGAGGACCACTCAGAATGGCGGAGGTACATAACTAGTTCTGCCGAGGCGTCCGCCTCGAAGTCGCCAAAATATCCTACTGCCTTGGCCTTCTTCTCGAAAGCCGTCCACCTGCCGACCGCGCCTCGCACTCCAAGTGCATGAGCTCGCACGCGGCAATGTCCATGCCCACAAGAGAAACACCCGCACAACTCGCTAGGTAATCATCGAGCCTCAGAACATATCGGTGCACTCGATCCTCCATACTAGCTACTAATACGGAACATACCGCCAATGAGTCGAACTCCACATTGTACTCCCGAATCAGACGCCTGCTCGCTTTAACATCAAAAACTGTTTACCGAGCCCTCTCATCCGCGAGGCAAGAAATGTGCCAGAAGGCCTCAAAACTCGCCCCAAACGGCCGGAAGTGCATTCTCTCCCGACAGCTCCCACGATCAAACCACCGATCGCGTATCACGCAGCCGATGCGAACCTCAGACCACCGACTCGGTCTCAAGCTCGATCACTCACGATCCGGTCAGAATCGCTTGGATGAACTCCCCGCGATCATCTCGTGCCTCGACCAGTAGAACTCAAGCGCTACATCTCGTAAAGTCCTGTAGCCTCAAACCGCTCGCCGGGGTGAACTACGGTGCTATTGGGCCGGAATCGTGATTCAAATTTATCTCATATTCGCCACGACTCGCCAAGAATCGCCATCTCTTGTAACCCAACTCTTCTCGCCTCTGCATCGCGGATCGAGGCTCGTGTATCAGAGTCTCAGCAGCCATCGCCGCGCTCTAAACTCGCTGGTCGGGCGGGCGCGAAACCCGGGCCGGAAGCACTGCTCGTGCATCGACCGCTCGCGCTCGCATTCTCCTCAATCACACTAGCAGCCTCTGGCCGCCTTGCCCTTCGGGCCCCGCCGCTTTTCGCAGGCATAATCGTAAAACGAAACACGCTGCAGGGGTCCAACTTACAACACATCTCTAAGGCACGATCTCGAATGAGAAGAATGGAAACCAATCCTAAATGTCCTATAGCCTCGATTATAGATGTGGTGCACAACACACCGATAATCAAGACTCTACTAGACACGGTGCAGACACTTTCCGAGGACTAATCGCTCGATACCACTTGTGACGCCCAACCTCGGCCCGCATCGTGCCTTACCCCGCACCCTAGTGATACAACATCGAGAAAACCAATGGAAAATAAAACATGAATCATGAAACAAGAGATATAATAAATAGACAAAGCAACCAAAACAGCTTGCCTTCAAGATATACATAAAACCCAATGCTTTAATCTTTTACAACCCCGCCCACAACAGTTCTGGCTGCACTTAAGATTTACAACGACTATGACGGACAGGCCCCGCCATACCCCGAATGTACAAGAACCTACAACTCAGTGGAACACATACCAAAAGATAAGCCTCCGAGAAACGGAGCTTCCCAAAACGCTGAACCGAGATCCCGAGAGCGAGGATCCACGACCGATGTACTCTACCGCGGCATGAACGCACTCGGCGAGGTCAAGATAACAGTACTAAGTATGTGAAATCACAACATCAGAATGAAATCATAATAGCTTAACAAGGTGAGACATGTATGATAACCAAAATACAAGACGCAACATAAAATAAGCCAAGTCGTGACTCACGCCTCAAAGTCACCACTAAATATAACTATGGGTCTCACGCCCATAACATCCATCATGTTCGCATCATGGCCGCATGCCGAATATCGCTTCTGTAGACATGTCCATGATGCAACACATAACAAGGCCGCATGGCCCCATGCCCCGGAATCAGTGACGGTGTAGATATGCCCATGTAACCTCAATAAGAATATATCGTCAACCCCGCCGCACGGCCACATGCCCCGGAATCAGACGGTGTAGACACGCCCATGTTGCAACACACACAAGCGCCGCATGGCCACATGCCCCGGAATCGTGACGGTGTAGACATGTCCATGTTACCTCAATAACAATATATTTGGTGGTCAACCCCGCCGCATGGCCACATGCCCTGGAATCAGACGGTGTAGATACGTCCATGTGACATCAACAACAAGACAAGAATCAAAATGGAAACATACCCGTGGAATTCTCCATCACCGCCAAAGACGCCCAAGTAAGTTCTCAATAAGTCAACCGCCTCTATCGAGACACGGTGAACGCAGTAAATACCACACCGCACAACAAAGGCTATCATCACAAGCATAGGCAAGTTTCACAACAACAAGCATAGGCAAGTTTCACAACAACAAGCATAGGCAAGCTTCACACAACTCAAAGTACTTTCATATTATGCCAAAGTCCGGGTTTTTAACCCCAAAGTACTACATACGTTAAGTTCTTTTTAAAAGAGATCCATTACTTTTATAAAAGTCACCCGATACCCGTAGTATAAGAATGACCAACCCACATCCCTTTTCAAAATCAAGTAACAACATTCTTTTCCTAAGTTCGGCTTTGCCTAGTTTCAATTACTCAAGCTTCTCATTTCAAATGGTTTCATAGTTCATAAACTTAATCACTTGATTTCTTTTTAGAACAATTGAGTAATATAAGTCTCGCGTGAGAGTAGGTTATTCTTGTTTACAACATTCTTATTACAGCAGCCATGATCTAGAAAATGTAATATCATTTTGTCTCATCTTAGTTTCTATGCAGATGGAGGTTTCTACTGGTTTTAATACGATACATCATTATTCAATACATTTTCCTTTATTAACGCTGCAGTGGTCTGTCGATACACATTCTGATTTCCGAAATCAGTAAAACATTATCCCTTTAAATAAAACCAAGTACTCATTACTCACGAATGAGGTTTCACACAAACATCCTCATTAAAACAAATAAGTTAAGTCTCTTATCTTATAAGATCAAGTCTCTTAACTTCTAACATCAGTAAACCATTTTCTTTACCTTTCTTAAGACATTATACCTAACTCCCCATCAAGCTAGTATAACTCTTTTTAAAACCTTTAAAACCAAGTGTTACTCTCCCTTCAAAACGATTTAGAAATCTTTGAAATACATCAAGTTCTTTATTATAACTAGCCAGTTATAATTCACATCAGTTACCTTTTAAAACCACAAAGTATTTCCTTACCTACATAAAGCTGTTATAACCAACTTCCCATAAAGCCGTTATAACACTTTATGTTTTAAGAACAATCAAACACGCTTAACACGTATGCGTCTACCGTACTACATAGTTCACGATATCATGCTAGAAGAGATAGGAAGAGGTTCACATACCTCGCGACGATTTATCGACAATAAGCAAAATGCTCCCAAAGATTACAACCTTGCTAGCCCTTTCCACTCCTCGAGTAGAATACGCTACTCTTAGTACTTTCACCTATAAAGGTCACAAACGTCTATTAACCCCAAAACACAAGTTTCTATCTTTCTACGTAAAATTCGAACACCTCCCCGCAACAACGTAAATCTCTTCCTTTATCGGTGGCTACCAAGCCAACCGGGGTTAACACGCCTAACCGATGCGTACAATTCTACTACAAGAATGCTACAAGTCTCATGTAATACAGCCCTAGGTAATTACAGTCATTCTTCTCTTTATTATCCTTCATGTGATTACTGCTCAATTCTTCGTTCTTGTGCTTAAGTCAAAAGACATTGCCACAATTCTAAGTTTAGTTCTATATATAGTATACAACAACTATATATTCAATACTTATGTAATTTCCAATTACAATAGAAGACGATAGTGTTACCTCGATAAGCCCAAAATTATCCGAGTATAAAGTCGATCTGAGCAACGCTTAGCTCTACTCCGAGCGCTCAAACAACCCTTAGAAGGTCTAACCAACTTCTACTTACAACTTCAACAACGGGTGAAGATTTCCTTAGGGTTTCGTTTTTGTGGCTAAAGGAAGTATAATCGTATTTCTGGGCTTTTGTATAAGTGTAACCTTGGGAATACTACAAGGTATTTAGGCCAAGGTATTTGGACATTATCACGATACTAGGAGAGTCTTTCTCTACCACAACAAAGGGTATTATACGAAACGACTAGGCAGTGGGGGTACCACTACCAAGGCACCACAAAGGGGAGGGTGTGCTCTCGCCACAAGGCCTCACGAAAAGGGAGGGAGGAAGCTCGGCTAGCACAACAAGAAGGGAGGAGAGGGTTTCAAGACTTGGAAGTTTTTGGAATGGATGAAGTCTTCACACTTAGGGGGGTATTTATAGCAAAACCAAAAGCCAACCAATGGCCAAGATCAAGCCATGTGCAAGGCAAGTGTAAGGCCAAGATCAAGCCAAGTGCACCCTAACCCTACTCCACAAAACACTCCACAAAACACTCCACAAAACAAGGCCAAAACAAGGCACAATTCAAGGGACCAATCGCCAAGGCCAACGATCCTCTTGGGCCCAATCGCCCAAGTCCTCCACTTGCTAATAATGTGGGGGTGACACATGTCACCCTCCCGTTGGTCCAAAATGTTTCGTCTCTCGGAAAAATCCGCAAAAATTATAAATGACATAGCCGGAATTTTCCCAACGTAAGCTGTGGAAACGTTTCGTCAGAAAACGACTCTATTCGGCACTTGTGCCCAAATTTCGAAACATGCCTAACTTAAGGCTCAAAATTCGTACGTACGTCCACACGTACATACTCTGGAAATACGGGGTATAACAACCACCTCAGGGGTCGACTGGGCATAGGCCCTAGTAATTCTCCGGATCTGACTAGTATCGCCTGCTACTGATTTCCCCTTCTGGGCCGCTGTCGTTTTCTTTGAAGGCATAGCTGAAAACACAATAAGATTATCCTAATAACATAGCTTTATCGCACGATCTAGAGAAGAAGAAAAGATGATATCCTAAATGTCTGGTAGCCTCCTGTTTATAGATGTGGTGCACAACAGACCTATAAACAAGACTCTACTGCACACACTGTATAGACATTTCGAGGACGAACTGCTCTGATACCATTCTTTGTCATGACCCAAACCAGTGGGCTGTGACTGGTGCCCTAGTTGGACACCCGTTTATGAACCTGTCACATATAATCAGACTGATACTAAGGACAATGTAGAAATCTGTAAAATTATGCAGAAGACTCATAATGCTACATATCAGAATGAACTTGTCTCCCGAGGAGTCACAACTAATCAAACATAACAAAATAGGCAAGCCGACAAGGCTGCCATTGTACATGGGAATTTCCAAAAAGAACTGCAACTGTATAGATGACCAAAACACATCTACAATCCCCACCTGTCTATGTCCATAGACTTCTAAGAGTATAACGGTGAAATATGACGGGATAGGGCCCCGCCATACCCCTGAATATGCATAAGTCTATGACAAAAGATCTGTACCAAAATGACTAGGCTCCGGAACAATAGAACACTCCAAATAGCTGAGCAGGAATCCTAGACTTGAGGATCACCAAACCGAGTGTATATACCTGCGGGCATGAAATGCAGCCCCCCGAAAGAAGGGGGTCAGTACGAAAAATGTACCGAGTGTATAAAACATGAAGTACGATAAAAAGATCACAACTGGCCAAAAGATGACAAGAGACAAGTATAATAAAAAATACCAATGCACATGTGCCTTATGAAATGAGAGTCATACCTGTCCATATCATATAACGTACCCAGCCCATTATGAGACTCGGTGAATGAGGTCATATACATATACATACCGTACTCGGCCCTCTAGTGAGGGTCTCGGTGAAATGATCATATATACCATACCCGACGCATTCGGGGACTTGGTGAATGATGTCATAATCATATATATACCGTACCCGACCTTCTAGTGATGGTCTCGGTGAAAAATGAAATAAAATACGCACGAACATACCTGGTCTGGGACTCGGTGAAATGATATAATCACATTTTGCACGAATAGAGTATCATGAGCAACCATATACAAATTAAATCATCATCTGAGACTCAATGGAGTAGTTAGAATGAACTATCACTGGAGAATCAAAGACAACTATCATATCAAGTATCACTAGGAATTAGGATTCATTGGAATTATGTACGTCCGTCGTATGCGCATTTATGTAACTCATGCCAAAAAGAAAGAAGGAATAGTTTCACATACCGCTTGTCGTCTGTATCAACTCAATAATTAAAATTCGTCTCGATTAGCACTTCAACCTATAACAATATTAACATGTCCGTCAACTCAATGATTACTAGTATACGTTATATATCGAATGATGACTCTCTTTTTATAAAAGAAATTGGGCAGCACTTCCTCTGCTTATACACACATCCGCAATTCACACACAATGGCCAACAATAATCGATAACATGACATAACTCAAGGATGACAAAATCAGTCTGATATACCCTATATACGTCATCGTTATACATTCTTTCTCTTTACATCCATGTAATACAACAACCATAACAACCAAGGTGATTACTACACCTATTTCTCATGTTAATCCAGCCCTTTTATCCATATTAAAACAGTCATTAAAAACAGTCCATACTCCCGCAACAACAAGAATGCAATGTAAAACTTTTCTATACCTTTATTCTTTTAGGACATATGTTAGCAACTACCACAATGTACATGCATATTCATAACTAAAATTCCAGCATTCTAACTCAACAAGAACAACCCCTAAATACAATACAACAATGCCCACGATTTCATGAATGTCACGGCCCACAAGACGTAATACCATAACTCTTCTCATAATTCCTTAAAATCTAATTCATATTTCAACACTTTCGTATAAACAACTATAGCTTTAAATATCAAGATTTTCTTCAATTTTAACATGCAATCAATGACAACGATAACCACGACAATAATCAAACCCAATGTAATTAAAACAACCCCAAATCGGCTCAACTACAACACCAATACAATCACATACATTTTCTTACTTCCAATTTCTCTTAACACGAGTTCATCTCTTAACTACAACATCATTTAACTAAAATTACTCTATAAGAAGAAGAAATCTTACCTTAACTTAGCCAAAACAGTCCCTTCTTGCATCGGCACTCACTGCTCCAATTTGCACCATTTCTTCAACTTACAATGACATGCATGCATTCTTTACAAGTTTAACCCCATCTTACTTACATGTTTTTCTTTCAAATAACTCATCTCCAAAACTAAAGTTTCTGGAGCTATGTTTCGGTCCAGTCAATTACCGTGACATCCACTATTTGGAGTTTACCATGGCTTAGAACTTAGTAGAAGAACTTAATCTTGGAAGGGGAGATAATTTAGTCTTCACTTTGTTATGGAAATGGAGGAAAATCTGTTGGAGGAGAATGTGGGGGATGAGTGAGGGAGAATTTCGAATTAGAGGTAAAGAAATGATAGATACATAGGTATAAGTGAGCTGAAAAGGGATATGAGCCTATGCATGTTGGTTCTTTCGCCACTTGTTCCATGCGTGGGGGGGGGGGGGGAGGGGAGGGCACAAGTCTCCACAATTTGTCCACTAGTTCCCATTATTATTCTCCTCTCCACTAAAATTAATCCCACTTCATTTAAATTATGAAAATTTCGATATCCTCATGTTCTCGACGTCAAACATTTTTATAATTCGACACTAATCCATAACCCCATTGGGAAAATTCAACTACTAGTATTAATTCCCATCATCCTATTTGTTGTATCCAGAATTATTCCGGGATTACATCTTTTGTATACTAATTTCCAATACTTGAATCTTATTTTCTTAATTACGTTCTCAATTTATAGCCCTAAAATTACGAGTTGTAACAGAAATGATGATAAATGAGAAATTTTAGCCTCCGAGGTCTTTGTCGGACACCATAAAACAAAGATGATTGTCCGATACCTGAGGTCTTTACCGGGATCATGAGACTGTCTGATGCCTGAGGTCTTTACCGGGATTGTGAGACTGTTACATGGACTTTGCGGGTCCCTCATTGGTCATGACTGCCAGTACATAGAGATATTTTGCTCGGAGCATGTGTGTATGGAGATTATATTTGGCCAGTGTATTGCATTGCATATTCACTCATCATTATATTCACATATTTCTTGGAATGTGATAGTGTTTTTACTTGATTGCGAGCATGACTATGTTTTAGTTTCTTTCTTTGTATATGTTAGCTAACTGTTGTTGGCCTATGATACTTACCGATACATAGTGTTTGTACCGATACTACCTTGCTATATTCTTTATGAGTTCAGAGTTTTGTGACGGTATCTACCTCCGCTTCTCATGACTGATTCCCGCAGCTTGCTGGTGAACTTCTAGGGTGAGTTCATGGACGGATACACAGGCTAGGTGTTTCTTTAATTACTTGTATTCTTTGTTTTCTGAGATAGTATCGTACTTGTAGATTATACATTTATATTCAGACTTGTATCTTAATTTATAGTGACTCTTGTACTGCCTTAGACCAGACTCCTGGGATGATTGTGTTATTTTTGCATCATTTCTTTATTTATCTGAGTGTATTACTTATTTTGATGGCTGGGTTTTATTTCATCATTAATTTGATTGTGATAAAGGGATGGGTTCACCTACCTGGTGGAAAATGGGTAGGTGCTTGCATTTTTGAATTTAGGACGTGATAAGTTGGTATCAGAGTCTAGATTTCCCGACCTATAAGTACAAAAGCAATGTATAGTAGTCTCATGGAATAGTATGAAAATGTGTGTACCCATCCACAAGAGGCTATAGGACATTTAGGAAATTTCCTTTCTTTCTTTCTTATCATGCCACTTCTGTCAAATTGAAAACTAGATGTGCCTAATTTATATCTATTTGATTCCAATTGGTATCTAACGATGTCATCGTTATGGTGTCGTGTGGGTTTGGTTCTTATGCGAAGAACAATTGACGAGTCCTATTGTTGTGCAAGTTTAGATGGCATCAGAGAATTCCCTTTAATTGTAGATAAATTCTCTTTATTTCAGAAATCATCGTTATAACGAGTAAGACACGCGCCTACAACCACCTTCTTTGCATATTTTCGGGTCAACCCAAAACTTACCAAGACCTAAACCACTTACCAACTCAAAGCCCTTTGTACTTACATCAATCCCACAACAAAATACATAGCAATCATCTCCCATTTCCACTCAGGAATGGGCATCCTTTGGGAAAGAACACCTGGACGCTGGTGCTCATACTTGACTTGTTGGCAATTATGACACCGAGACACAAAATCATCAATATATCTCTTTATCATTCCCCACCAGCAGTGCTGCCTCAAATCACAATACATCTTAGTAGCACCTGGATAAATCGAATATATATACTTGTGGCCTCATCTATAATCAATCTATTCAAATATCCAACACGAGGCATAAACACTCTACCCTTGATCATTAGAACACCCTCACTATCAATCATGGCATCCTTGGCCTCATCACTCATTACTTTATCTCGAATCTTACACAACCCCACATCATTATTGTTATACCCCGTATTTCCAGAGTATGTACGTGAGGGCGTACGTAGAAAAGTTTGAGCCTTAAATTAGGCAAGGGACGGAAATTTTGTTCACAACTACCAAAAAGAATTGTTTTCCGACGAAACGTTTTCCAAACTTTGCGAAGGGAAAAATACGACTATGCCATTTATTATTTTTGCGGATTTTTCCGAGAGATGAAATATTTTGGACCAACGAGAGGGTGACACTTGTCCCTCAAGTGGACGGCAAAGCTAGGGGAGTTGGTGCACGTTTTTTTTCATTTATTTTGCCTAAAACATTTGGTCAATGGTTGGTAGGATATTTTGTGTAGTTGATGAGCAAGTGGGACCCACTTACACTTGTCCAAATCCACACCCTACACTTGCCCACCACTTGTCTAAATCTTGGCCATTGATTGACCTATAAATACCCCTCCAATGCAAGACTTATTCTTCATCCACACTTGTGAAATTCCAAGGAAAATACTCCCTCCCCTTTGTGTAGATTTCGTCCAAAGCCTCCCCCTCCCCCTCCTTGAGAGGCCCTCGGCCGAACCCCCCCTTGCCTAGTTGTTTTCGTAAAATACCCCCCCTTGGTAGAAAAGTATTCTCCAAGTATTGTTACTATTCCAAAATACCTTGGCCCAAATACCTTGTAGTATTCCAAGGTTACACCTATACTAAAAGCCCAGAAATACTATTATACTTCCCTTCAGTCACAAAAACGAAACCCTAAGGAAAATCTTCATAGTCGGTTGAAGTGTTAAGTAGAAGTTGTGTAGAACTTCTAAGGGTTGTTTGGAGCGGGTTGGAGCGTTCAGAATAGGAGCTAAACGTTGCTCAGGATCGACATTAAAACTTGGATAATTTTGGGCTTATCGAGGTAAATACTACTGTCCTTCTATTGTAATTGGAAATTACATACTGTAGTAGTATAGAAATGAGTATAAGACGTATATAAGGATGGTATAAAAGAAGAGAATTGAATGGAAATCACATCAGAAGAATATTAAAGAAGAAGACTGAACTGTACTTACATAGGACTGTATTTACAGTAGACTTGTGTAGTTTGGCGGGTAGGGAAGTGCTGCCCAATTTTCCGTAGAATAAGGAATCTGTATCTAGAATTATTCTACAGAGTAGTCTAGACGTTAATAGACTTGTATGACCGTTATAGGTTGAAGTACTGCGAGTAGCGTATTCTACTCGAAGGGTGGAAAAGGCTAGCAGGATTACAGTACTTTGGAGCTATTTGCTAATAGTCGATAATCGTCGCGAGGTATGTGATTCTTCCTATCCTCTTGAGCATGATATTTTAAAAGAATATATATATAGTACGGTAGACGTACGTGTGTTAACTGAACGTGGTTTTACTTCGATGTCTTTTGACTTGAGTTTTAAATAATAAGAATCTTGAAGTATTTCAAAAGAATTAAGAATCATTTTTGAAAGAAGAGTAATACTTGGTTGTGAAAGTTTAAGAGTTATACTAGCTTTATGGGAAGTTAGGTATAACGACTTAGGAGTAATAAAAAGAATGGTTTATTGATTTTAGAAGATAAGAGACTTGATCTCAAAAGATAAGAAGCTTGACTTAATTAAATTGATATGAATTTTGTTAAAAAGTGTGAAACCTCATTCGTGAGTAATGAGTACTTGGTTTTAAAAAAAAAAGAATAATGTTTTACTGATTCGGAAATGAAAATAAGTATCGAATGAACCATTGCAGCGTTAATAAAGGAAAATGTATTGACAAATAAGTAATTATATTAAAACCAGTAGAAACCTCCATCTGCATAGAAGCTAAGATAAGACAAAATTGTATTACATTTCCTAGATCATTGCTGCTTTAATAAGTTTGTTATAAACAAGAATAACCTACTCATACATAAGGCATATATTGCTCAACTGTTTTAAAAGAGAATTATGTTATTAAATGATTAAGACTATGAACTATGAAATCTTTCGAAAACAAGAGACGTGAATATTTGAAATTAGGCAAACTTGAACTTTTGGAAAAGAATGTTGTTACTTGACTTTAAGAAGGAAAGTGTTTTGGTTTAAAAAGCAGGGCATAATATTACCTTAGTTGTTTTAAAAGGAAAATATGGTATTATCTTTATCTGTCTTAAAAGAGCGTTTAAATGTTATGACCACACGACACCGCGTTCATGGGATGAACCGGGAATGTATTCCACCTGATTTGATACCGCGTTCATGAGATGAACCGGGAATGTATTTCACTCGACACCGCGTTCATGGGATGAACCGGGAATGTATTCCACCTGATTTGATACCGCGTTCATGAGATGAACCGGGAATGTATTTCACTCGACACCGCGTTCATGGGATGAACCGGGAATGTATTCCACACGACACCGCGTTCATGAGATGAACCGGGAATGTATTTCACACGATACCGAGTTCATGAGATGGACCGGGAATGTATTTCATGCGACACCGCGTTCATGGGATGAACCGGGAATGTATACCACCTGATTTGATACCGAGTCCATGAGATGGACCGGGAATGTATTCCATACGATTTCACCTCGAGTCCATGAGATGGGCCGAGACATGTTACACGTATCACATGACTTATACCTAGACTGCCGGCAGTGAGGAAGGAGTTCCACGGGCATGAGGGATGACCTTGAGGGCGTGAGTCCCTGACTTGACATGACTACTTTTATGCTGTGAACTGTAGTTTTGTTATCATATATGTCTTCTGTTTTATTTAGACTATTATGATTTCATTTTCAGTATTTTCAGTTTCACATACTTGGTACCTGTTAATCGACCTCCTTCGGGGGGCTGCGTTCATGCCGCAGGTAGAGGTACACCGGTTGTTGATCCTCGCTCATAGGATCACAGTTCAGCGTATTGGGAAGCTCCGTTTCTCCGGAGGCTTATCTTTTGGTATGTTTCCCTGAGTTGTAGGTTCTGCATATCTGTGGTATGGCGGGGCCCTGTCCCATCATAGGTGTTGTTACATTCTTAGAGGTCTGTAGTACTGTTGTGGGCAGGGTTTGTAAAAGGGATGTAACTGTTCAAAATTTTTTGTATATATGCAAGAAGGCAACCGTTTTGGTTGGCCTGTTTTATTATCTTATCTCTTGTTTCATATCTGTATGTTTTATATTCCGCTGATTTCTCTGATGTATGACTACTTGGGTGCCCGGGTAAGGCACCAGTCACGGGCCCCGGAACGGGTCGTGACAATTATACTAGTGTGCTAGAATCTGATCCAAAAGAGACGACCTCTCCTCCACACAAGGGGAAATCCTACTCGTACTTGAAATAATCGAGTCTCACAAAACAATTGGCCAGAGAATGGACCTCGAATCCCAAAGGACACTCGGAAAGAATCAAACAAGCTAAACTCCCCATACTAACCACCTTTCGGCTCAAAGTTTGTGCCACCACATTGGCCTTGCTAGTGTGCTCGAATCGGATCCAAAAGCGATGACCTCTCCTCCACACAAGCCAGAATCATACTCGGATTTGAAATATCGAGTCTCACAAAACAATTGGAGCAACTCAAGCCCGTGTCAACTTTCGGATCAGTAAATATGTCGCTGAATTGTGGTGCGACGTCCTTCTGATGGAGGCGTGTCACATATTATTGGGGAGGCTATGGAAATTCGACCAAAGGACATTGCATAATGTGGAGGACAACACCTATTCCTTCCATAAGGATGGAACAGGGACTTTCGTTTATGACCTATTTCACCTAGCCAAGAAAAATAATGAAACTTCAAAATGCAAGAGAATGTTAATCCGAATCCGAGGCTCTCCTGATTGAGAGGCAAAAAGTAGAGGAAGAACTAAAGAAGGGCAGACTATGGAACGTGTTGGTGCCACTACTTGTTAAATTAGCCCAAGAAGGAAGTGACACTTGATTCATGAGTGTCTATGATCACAAGATTCTCAAATTTGTCTTGAGGCGCGAACCGAGAATGGATGAATATTGAAATCTCATTTCTAGGATAACGTTGAGTGGTGATCAAACAGTGGTTCCCGAGAGATAACTTGATGAGTCTAAGTGGATTGTGGAATCATTTGGGATGTATGTTGATCTAGGCTACCCAAGAGATATAAAGACAAAGAAGATTGGTCTGAGAGTTCGAAAATTAGCCGAGACAATGGTGTGGGTATTTCTAACACTCGGTTATTCTGAGTCCATGGACATGTTGATGCTCCTATCACAATTGTGGGAGAAATTTCTCAAAAGGAACATGGAATTGATGCTGACCTAGGCCAATAACCACAAGTCATGGATGTCTATGGTGCGGAATTGAAGGATGTACATCACAATCATTGGGCATGTGATTCCTTGTTCCAATGGGAGACATATGTGAAGAAGGGTCCCTTCCAATTGTTAGCCGAACTTCAAGAAATCTCTTGCAAGAAACCAAGACCAAATGAAAGAGTGGATGCAAAGTTGTATGATCTAGACTTGTCCTTGTATGTGATCCCCAATAATTTGATGGCAAATTATTCCAAAGAAGGGGAGAATGATGTAAATCAAACGCCGTACATAATTCCTCAGTTCAAGATACGAAGTGAAGCTCCATGGTTGCCAATGGTGAATCATGAACACACGACTAGAAGTTTGAATGCGTATGGAGTATGGAATGGTGTAGGAACAATACATGATTGTCTCAAAGAGTTATACTTTATTCGGCCGTACGTGTTGGTCTTGGCCGAGACCTTGCCTTTAAATTATTATCTTTAAGTTCTTGACATTAAGTTCTTAAATTAACATACTTAGGACATATTAAAGTGAGGTAATCCCATAGCTACACAATAGGACACATTCAATGAGGGGTAGATGACGAAGCCAAGAGAAGCCTCATCCCGGGATAACATGGACAAGTGTGTACACGACCACAAGAGGATCATGCACCATCTAGAAGATGTGATCTTCATGGACAAACCGTGTGTCTATATTTCATCAATGATGCATTTTGGTGAAGACGAGAGGTTGGCCGAGTAGACCTTCTTACCAATAGACCAACGGGCATGCATCTCAACACACTCCAAGGAGATCATTCAAGTTCTAACTAACCGTTTATGGAAGACATCAAAAAAGGTTCTAAAACATTGAATTTTTATGTGAGGCTCCCCTCGGCCGAGGACCCTTCCCCTCCCCATTTCCCACATAGTCGACTAAGTCTTAGTCTGTCTTTATGTTTTCTTTCTAGAATGTTTCTTGTTTTATTATAAAAGGAGCCCTTAGGATGTTGTATTAGGTAGTTATTGTTGATATAAAATTGAGTGTTTACTCATTTTGCTAAGTCCTTTAATCCAGGTTTGTATGTTCTTAGTTGATCCTCCGGGAGGATCGCTTGGTTCTCCGGGAGAACCACCTATCATTTATAAGGTTTCAGTCACCCTTGCTTGGTTAGTGTTGAACATCGCGATCAGAAAATCTCAACATAGTCCTTGTGCAATTGACGACAACATCCTAGGAGACCACATGAGCAATTAACTCCTCGTGTTACCATCCGAGAACCACATATCGACTAAATTGAGACTTGGTTTGAGTCTCGGATTGTTTCTAACAATCAGTATACATTCCTTGTTACATTTATTTATTTATTTCTCCACACTACTATCTCCCACCATACCTCATTACCATCCTCTCAAAAGGTCTTCATCCTTCTCCAACCATAACCCCATGGATACGCTAGAAAACATATTAACGCCCCATCTAGACTCCATTCTCACATACCCTCACTATCGCTGTAAACTTACGAGCCCTTACCGTTACTAAAACACCAGAGCCCCACCACCACAGTATCCCCCATATCACTCGAAACACCACCCAAAGTGCCTTGTCCCAACTCCTTCTACATCTACCCGAAACGTTCGACAAACACACCATATCTCGACTTACCGAAAAACCCAGAACCCCACCTTCCTTGCCTATTTTGGGTCAACCCAAAACTCACCAACTGAAAGTACTCCGTACTTACATCATCTCCCATTTCCACTCGAGAATGGGAATCCTTTGGGACATACCACCTAGACGCTGGTTCTCATACTTGACCTGTTGACAATTATGACACCGAGACACAAAATTAGCAATATATCTCATTATTGTCCCCCACCAGTAGTGCTGCCTCAAATCACAATACATCTTAGTAGCATCTGGATAAATCAAATATCTACACTTGTAGGCCTCCTCCATAATCAATATAGTCAAATATCCAACACGAGGCACACACTCTCTACCCCTGATCATTAAAACACCCTCACTATCAATCATGGCCTCCTTGTCCTCACCACTCATCACTTTATCTTGAATCTTGCACAACCCCACATCATCATACTAGTGTGCTCGAATCTGATCCAAAAGAGACGACCTCTCATTCACACAAGCCAAAATCCTACTAGGATTTGAAATATTGAGTCTCATAAAACAACTGGCTAGAGAATGGACCTCTAATGCCAAAGGACACTCGAAAACAACCAAACAAGCAAAACTCCCCATACTGACCACCTTTTGGCTCAAAGTATCTGCCACCACATTGGCCTTGCTCGGATGATATAAAATAGTCATGTCATATTCCTTCAACAACTCCATCCACCAGTGCTACTTTGAATTCAAATCCCTCTGATTAAACACATAATGAAGAGTTAGCTAGTCGATAAACACCTCACAATGAAAGCCATACAGATAATGCCTCTAAATATTCAAACAAAATACAACAACCAACTTCAAATCATGAATAAGGTAGTTCCATTCGTGCACCTTCAAAGCTCGATGCATAAGCAATCACCTTACCATCCTACATCAACACACAAAACAACCCAATCCAAGAAGCATCACAATACACAATAAAAACCTTCCCCTCTACTGGAAGGCATCAAATTGGTGTTGTAGTCAATAAAGTCTTGAGCTTTTGAAAACTCTACTCACACTCATCAGACCACTGGAAAGAAACATTTTTCTAAGTCAAACATGTCAGAAGAGAAGCAACATAAGATAATTCCTTGACGAATTGGCGGCAGTAGCTAGCAAGACCCACGAAACTCCTAATCTCTATAACAGAAGTTGGTCTAGGCCAGTCCTTCACTGCCTCTATATTCTTAGGGTCAACCATAATCCTATCATTGGACACCATGACACAAGAATTCCACAACTCTCAACTAAAACTCACACTTCGTGAACTTAGCATACAACTTCTTCTCTTTCAAAATCACAAGGACCACCCTCATATGTTGCTCATGGTCCTCCCGACTATTCGAATATATCAGGATATCATCAATAAACACAATAACAAGTAAATCCAAGTACAACTTGAATATCCCATTTATCAGATCCATGAACGTTGCGGGGGCATTGGTAAGCCTAAATTATATCACCAAAAACTAATAATGCCTATAACTAGTCTGGAAAGTTGTCTTGGGAACATCCTCGAGCCTGATCTTTCACTGATAATACCCGGACCTCATCAATCTTTGAAAATACAGAAGCACCTTAAAATTGGCCAAACATGTCATTAATATACGGAATCAGATACTTATTTCTGATAGTGTCCTTGTTAAACTATCTATAATCAATACACATACGCATAGTGCATTTATTATTCTTCACAAATAAGATAAGAGCACCCTACAGAGATATACTCGGTCGAATGAAGCCCTTATTGAATAAATCGTAAAGATGCTCCTTCAACTCTCTCAACTCTATTGGAGCCATACAATACAGAGGGATAGAAATGGGTCGAGTACCCGACTCGAGATGAATACAAAAGTAAATGTCTCAGTCTGGTGGCATACCTGGTAAATATGAAGAAAATACCTCCATGAACTCACTAGCTACCGGAACAAAATCAAGAGAAGGAGTCTCTGCACTCGTACCTATAATATGAGCGAGATAAGCCAAAAAATTGTGGTCAACTAACTTCCTAGCCCGAATATAAAAAATAATTATCCTAGGAGCAGAGATGGGAGCGCCTCTCCCCTCCAACCTCAGAAGACCAATCATAGCTAGCGTGACTATCTTAGAATAGTAGTCCAGAATCTCATGATAACCAATCCATACTGAAAATAACATCAAAATCCACCATATCTAAGATAACAAAATCTACCCAAGTGTTGTACCCCATGAAAGTAATGACAATGATGTGATACACTCTATCAATAATCACAGAGTCACCAATCGATATAGACACATAAATAGGAATATCAAGCATATCATACCACATCTCTAATTTAGCAGCAAAGTAAGCAGACACATAAGATAGTGTATACTCTAGATCAAATAACACAATAGCAGACCAATGATTGACCAAGATGATACATATGAAAATAGTGCTAGATGTTGTATCCTCTATCGTACCAGGTAATGCATAGAAATGGGTGTGTCCTACCTCAAACTGAGCACCCTGCTGGCCACCTTGTACTGATTGAGCTCTATCTCTCCTATCTGGGATCCACCATGGCTAACATTAATCCCCTTTGGCTAACCTTACTACCACCGCTGGCTGGATAGGCTAGAGTGCTAGATGTACAAGATGCACTCGATGTAAGTATGGGACAATCTCTCTTGAAATTCTCAACCTCTCCATACTCAAAATAAATCCTCAACGCTGAAGGCTGATGAATAGAGATAGCAGACTCGAACCACCATAGTTGAAATATCTAGACTAAGAACCCCTAGATGACTATCCCCCAATATAACCATCAGAAATCGGTAGAGATGCATGGACTGGTCAATTAGGCTTCGATTGATGATATCTCCCCTGATATCCAAAACCATAAGAAGTAAAACCACCGAATTGACCAAATCGCCAAACACTCTTATTGGGTTCATATATAGACAAGCCATATTTCATGCACTTTCCTATTATAGCATGCTCTACCACGGTCACAAAATATTCTCCTGAAGCTACCAACTACAATGTGGACAACTGGAGTGGAATACTCAATCCTCGCGCTAACTTAGTAGGTAACAATGGTGCTGCATAATGGGATAAGGAATTGAAGCGGGTCTGATACTGCACAACTAAAGAATGTCTTGGCTAATCTTCTGGAACTTATCTCTCTTGCACAAACGTAAGCTCAATGTCACATACTACTCCAAGAAAACCCTGTAGAATTAAACCCATACCAACAGAGGCATCCTTGTGGGAAAACAATCAACATATGTCAGTCACCACTACTTCGCGTTACCTCTAAGATGAAAGGCCACAAAACTAACCCTATGAGACTCAACAATACAATGATTATGCAACCTCTCATGGCTTCTCACGATGAACTCATTATGTCCTCCTCAAGCTTTCTAAAGAACATAGGAGGCTTAATGTTCGAGAAGTGCTCCCAAATATTCCACTCGTTCTGGGTCATAGTTGTCCTACCAATAGGCTGGGGACTAAATTTTGGAGTATGAACCTCATCTATGTGTGGCGCTAACGTCATTGTAGGATGAATATCAGGTATACAAAACTCAAGGGTGTGAGTTTGCCCTACCTCTTGCATGGGTCTGAGAACTAACCATAGTAGTAGGATGTGCGCCTACCTGAGCAAACTTGTTGAGTACACTTAACAACTAGACTAGTGTATCCTGAACGACTTGTGTAGCAATAAATTTAGGTTGATCCGGGGCTGGTCCCACCTTCTTCTCTAGCATATCATCTTAAGGTTTGATATAAGGCTGTGATGACTCTGACCTAGCACGAGCCTGACCAACTCCCTATGCTCCACCCCTAGCTGGTGATGTTGCTCTATCCCTATCCGATCTTGAGCGCGTGTTATACCACATCTATGCATAGCCGGTGCCGGTGCTTGGGTCTATGCCTCATCTATCACCATATCAACATGAGTCCTCACCATATGTGACAGAATATAAACAATGGTTAGATACCAATTTGATTCAACTTATCACGAAAGGAATAAAGAAAGTGAAATTTCCTAGATGTCTCATAGCCTGCTGAAGATAAGTATGGATGTCTCTATACCGATCTGTGAGACTCTACTAGACACTACTCTTGTACTTGAAACTGTTTAACACAGGGCTCTGATGCCAACTTTGTCACGACTATTTTTCAGGAATCGTGGTGACACCTACATAATCCCATCACACAGGCAAACCACTGCCAAATCCAATGCATTATACATTATTAATAAAAGCGGAAGACTTAATATACTTCAAAGTGTCTGATAGTAATAATATACAAAAAGATAAATCTAATACAATCAAAAACCACCCCGAGGAATCTAGTATGTGAGTACAAGAGCTCTAAAGAACATAACATAGTCTGAAAATCAACGACAACAAGTTCAAGTCAAATACATAAGATGAAGTCTGAAAATATGTCTCTGAATCAAATGTAAAGACAGTAAATGGGATAAGCAGTCGGGGGCATGCTTGAAAAATAATCCTCACCCTGGCAGCTGAAGGCAACTGCGTGGTCTCGAGTTTGTAGTCGGATCTATCTGCATCACGAAAAGATGCAACAAGTGTAGCATGAGTATAAAACGTACCCCATAAATATCATTGGACGATAGCAACAGAAGTACATAATTAGAGATAAATAGCAACTAATCCTATACTACAAAGTCCAATAATCCAGATAAGGAATGTTATCCACATAGTTCACATAATTCCCTATTTTATTCAGAGTGCATAAATGATCATATTTATTTAATTTCTGAGAGTTCTAGAACAGTCGAAGTATCAAACATTATAATCTCTTCATGTGTAGACACTTAGTCAAATTATCAGAATTAACTTCAATACGAGTTCAATAACAAGTAACCAATGATATGGCATATATAGATATGATATGTATGCAATGCATATGTAAGGTGTCTTTTCATCAATCGGTATACACACTTCACAGGAGTATCCCATAAGAAAGTGACCCATGGGGGACACACATATTCCATATACCCCTCCGCTCCAGAATAACTTGTCGGATCATAGAGTCCAACACATGGCTATAATAAAATCATGTTGCAAGCTTGTAACTCTTAGCCATCCCCGCATATCAATACCATCTTAGTGTTGCCATAATCTCAACAGTGCTCTTACCTTTCCCGATCTCTTCAACCCATAACAAAATCATACCACTCTAATTTCAGATCATTAGAACCATGAGTGTAGGAATGCAAATGACATATATAAGGCAAGAAACCTCATAATGATATGGAACTAGGTAAGAGATCAAATACCACAAGATTTTAGGAGTTCACAACACGTATAAAATCCATGTACAAATCAAGATATAATGTCAAACATGTTTGATGAATAAACAAGTCAATGAACTATGGCGACGAGCCCACATATCACGACAAGTTCAAATAATAAGCAATCAGAACCAGCATAAGGTTAATTCCCCAATCATCCAATTATCATAGTTCAACACTGATACCCACTCAGACTCATGACAACTCCCTAAGTGGAACCCCTAACACACCTAATATCCCTCAATTATTATAATTAATTACATACCTCTATTGATGTCTTGAAAATTTAAATTGTAGCCTACCTCACAATCGAGCAGGTGCGTTATACGATCAATCATTAATAACAACCTTGCCTTTCCTTTATGCCTCATGACGGTCGAAGTCTATTCACGTATATACTACTAGTTAATACAAAGCTTTCACAATATATAAGGATAATGACTTTACAAACACGACTCTAAAATCCCACCCTAGGCCCAAGACATAAAGACTCGAACTTTGATACTCAAAAACCTTAATTACATACTAAGTAATCATAACCTTAAATTAATTGAAAATCAATGGAACCTCCAATTGAACAATAATAAAAAAAACCCAATTTGAAACCCGATAATTTCCTCCTTTTGAAAACAAGCTTCTATAATCAAATTAAGCCTAAAACTATGATTATTTATCCTTACATAATATTAATTAACAATAATATCACTTCTTTTTTAAATCCATAAACCTCCATTAAAATCTACCATATAACTATCTTATTCTCATAAACACAAGAAATTCATCTTCACCAACATAACCTCATGCTAAAACACCATCAAAGAGTTTATAAAAATCACCTAAACTAATAAAAGGATGGAATCTATTACCTCATGGTCAAAATGCTCCTAAAGGTTCTGAATTCTCTGCTAGGCGACACTGATGTCGAGGGTTTCTAATTTGGGTAAAGAATTTTCGGACTTAGGAAAATATATAGGGGTCTGGTATAATGTTTTTTCCCCAGTGAAATTGACTCCTCTATGGCAGAAACCCTTCCCTGAGGGAAGAGTCACATAACACCTCACCCCTCAGAACTCTGACCCAATTTTGCGGTGGTCGAAAGTCCCAACTCTCAACCTTTTTCTTCGGCGAGTCAACCTCTCACCGAGGCAAACCCGTCGTAGAAGACAATGTGTTGCCGTGGAGGACACCAGACACCAGCAAAGACAAAATTAGTCCAAACCTCAAACAAACATCCAAACACTTCCGGAACCCCCCAGACACAAACCAGATATGTTCGTCTATGGTAAATAGTGCTACAAACTCATTCGTATCCTCGAATTTCACAAATAATCATGCTAAGCCATTCTTTTGTAAAGAACCACCCGAAAAAACAAATAACCAAATTTTACAAATAATGCCACAAAACTCATCCAATTACCTCGGGAAGTAATAAATGACTCAACTAAGTCATAAATGACTCAAATAAGTCATAAATGACTTTCCAAAACTACCAGAAGCATTGGAACCTGGAAATGAACTCATCAAGCCAAAAGTCAACTTTGAGTCAAACTAACTAACTCTAAGTTTTTAGATCTGGTCGTTTCATCCGAAACATATATAAATAAACCTCAAGATTTGTACCATCCATCCTCGCACATCACAAACTCTATAGAGAGACCACAAGAATGGTAAAATAGGTAAATAAATGTCTTTAGCTAAAAATGATCAGACATGTCGTTACATTGATTAAAAGTAAATAGAAAAACTAAAGGGAAAATAAAAATAGAGAGAGAGTAATTAGACATTCTCATCATGGAAAGGTCTACGAAAGTGAAAACATGTTTAACTTGTTAAGTAGATAATTGAAATTTCAGAATTCTTTCATATAGTATCGCATGCATATTACACTTAATGATACATATTGTGATTTCTCGAGGGATAATGATTATGAGTGGAGTGATGATATTGATAGCTGAACTGGCTGATTACATGCGGGAAAATGGTTCTAGGTAGGTGTATGGTCCTCGCGAGTCTCACATGAGTCATGAATTCCCATTAAAAGAGTGTGTATATATCGGTTACCTTTGGCCAGTGCATTTCATATCATTTCATCTTTATTTGATTCAATTCTGAATCACTTTACTTGAATTTATGAGATTTTGTCTTATTTCATACATTATTTCACATCTTATTTTTCAACTTTATTGACTTATGACTATTGAGAATCACATTAAATAAGTGTAGAAGCATTTAGCAGACCAACTCTTGACTCCACATTAGTTTAGGATCGGTGGATGATATTGAGGAGTGAACATTATTTCTCGTACTCATACTACACTTGTTGCACCTTTTTGTGCGTAGAGTCTGTGTCAGGTATGAATGGAGCACGCATAGTTGTTTGAGCTGTAGCGGTTCACTTTGAGATGTTAGCAGGTATAAGTTCGCTAAGATTTATATAATATAAGTGAACTATCTTTCTCTAATTAGGAATAATGTTGACCAACATAAAGATAAACAATCATAAAAAGACATCATGAAGTTCTAAATAGTTATATAAGCTTTAAAACTGGAAGGAAGATTTGGGAATGACTTTGAATATTCTATTCAGTAAATTATATGTAATGACCCGCTAGTTTTTTTTGAGATTTTGGACCTGTTTTCTCCAAAATACCATTCCTATAGTTTTATCTTAATATTTATTACTTGCGGGGATGGGTGAGGCGATCCCCGATGGATCAGATGAGTATCGGAGAAGAACCAGTAAAATTGAAATTTTAATAAGGTAAAGAAAGGAGGAAGTTTGACCAAAGTCAATATTGGGGTAAATGCTTCTTTTTTAAAGTGTCAGCGATTCCATTACGCCTGGAATGTGATTTTTGACTTAGTAGAACAAATGGTTTAGGTCCAGAGGGGTTCGAGTATGATTTGAGTCATTGGTTGAGAAACTAGTTAAAGAACTAGAGTTAACCATGGTCAATATCAGGTGAAGATGCCATCTTTTGGGAATTTCGAGTGTGCAAGAAGGTTCAGATAGGGTTTGATTTGTTTCTCTTTGAACGACTCTCTCTCTCCTCTCTTTCTGTCTCTCTAACCTACCTAACAGTCATCATCCCTCATCCCTCTCCCCTCTCATCTCCCCATACATCCCTCATTTCTTACGGTATGTGCCGCTCCGACCACTCTCCGGCGGCAGTGTTTGTTTTTTTTAAAACTCCGACAAGTGAACAATACTTCGGGGTGTCGTAAATAGTGACGGTGAACAGTGTTCATGAACAGTAACGGTGTACGTGAACAGTGTTCATGAACAATAATTTCGCCGACACCAGGTTTGATTCAACTGGAGTTGGTACCTCCGGTTGCCCGTATCCATTATTTATCCTTAACATTCTTATTAAATTTTGTCATTTCTTGTCTTTAGTTATAACATTCCTGGTGTAGTGGTTTTACTTGCATTTAGATTTTTGTTAACTTGTGCTTGAACTCTGATCCCTTCCTGTTTTAGGGTAAACGTTTAAGTAGTTTATTATTTTATATTTGCTTTAGTGGCTTTGATAACTGATAGTAGATTAGGGTCATGTTCTCAGTTGGGGACAGGGGCGAGGGGTGAGGGTAAGTGGGTTAAGAGAGAGCTAGACTTAGAATAGGGTCTTGGAATATTGGGACTTTATCGGGAAAGTCCATAGAGATAGTTAAGATTCTTAAGAATAGGAGGATTAATATAGCATGTGTCTAGGAAAACAAGTGGGTAGGATCTAAGGCTAAGGATGTAGACGGGTATAATTTATGGTCCTCGGGTAGGTCGCAGTACAGAAATGGGATAGACATTTTGGTAGACAGCGAGTTAAGGGAGCAGGTGGTAGATGTGATGAGGGTCAATAACCGGATGATGGCGATTAAGTTGATAATTGGAGGGTGCACTATGAACATTATTATTACTTATGCTCCGTAGGCGGGCTTGGACTAAAAAGAGAAGAGACGCTTTTGGGATAATTTGGACGAAATGGTGGGAGGCATACCACCCACTGAAAAGTTATTTGTAGTAGGGGATTTCAATGGTCATATCAGGTCACTTCCGGAGGGTTATGATGATGTGTATGGAGGATTTGGGATTGGGAACAGGAACGGGGGAGGAGTCTCCCGTTTGGAGTTCGCTAGAGCTAGTGGAATGGTGATAGCCAATTCAAGGTTCCTGAAGAAGGAGGAACACTTGGTGACTTTCCGCAGTTCGATGGCTAAGACTCAGATAGACTTCTTGCTCCTTAGGAAGGTTGACAAAGGTCTTTATAAAGACTGCAAGGTTATTCCGAAGGAAGAGTTTACAACCCGACATAAGCTTTTGGTAATGGATTTGGAGATCAAGTTGGAGAAGAAGAAGAAGGTGGTGGATGACAGGTTAAGAATCAAATGGGGGAGTTTGACCATGTCTAGTGCAAATAATATGGGGGAGAGGTTGATGGCTAGTGGGTCTTGGAAGAGTAGTGGAGATGCGACCGGTATGTGGAACAAGACGGCCAGTTGTATTCGGGAGGTAGCTAGAGAAGTGTTAGGGGTCTCGCGGGGAAACGGTGGTGGGCGTCGAGGGGACTGGTGGTGGAATGGTAGAGTCCAAGATAAGGTGAATGCAAAGAATTTGGCATATATGAGATTGGTAGAAAGCAACGATGAGGTGGAGAAGTGGACGAATAGAAAATTGTATAAGATAGCGAGGAATAAGGCAAAACAAGCTGTTACAGAAGCGAAAATAACGGCTTTTGAACGCATGTATGTGGAATTAGAAGAGAAATGAGGGGATAAGAAGTTATACAGACTAGCCAAGGAAAGGGAAAGAAGGGCCCGTGACTTGGATCACGTGAGGTGCATCAAGGATGGGGACGACAATGTACTGGTGGAGGAAGAGCATATTAGGCGGAGGTGGCAGTCGTACTTCTATAAACTCTTGAATGAAAAAGGAGATGGAGATATTGGGTTGGGAGATCTGGAGCATTCTGGTAGGTGCCGAGATTTTCGGTATTGTAGACACATTAAGGTTGAGGAGGTTAAGAGTGTTATTCCCAGGATGCGCAGGGGACGAGCGACCAGGCTTGATGAGATTCCAGTTGAATTTTGGAAGAACGCAGGCAGTGCAGGTTTGAATGACTGACTGAGTTGTTTAACGTCATTTTTAAGACGATAAGAATGCCCGAAGAATAGAGGTGGAGTACAATGATTCCCTTGTACAAAAACAAAGGTGATATCCAAAATTGCAACAACTATATAGGTATTAAGCTGCAGAACCACACTATGAAAGTTTGGGAAAGGGTCATGGAGATAAGGGTGAGGAAATACGTGTCTATTTCCTAGAACCAATTTGGATTCATTCCAGGGCGTTCGACTACCGAGGTCATTCATCTTATTAGGAGGTTGGTGGAGCAGTATAGGGAGAAAAAGAAATATTTACATATGGTTTTCATCGACCTCGAAAAGGCATACGACAAAGTCCCTATGGTGATGTTTGGAGGTTTGAGGTGTATATGTGGCGTACACTAGGGCTATCAAGAATATGTATGATGGAGCCAAGACTAGGGTACGGTCAGTAGGAGGAGACTCAGAGCACTTTCTTGGGACGATAGGGCTGCACCAAGGATCGACTCTTAGTCCATTCCTATTTGCTTTGGTCATGGACGGACTGACGCAACAAATCCAAGGGCAGGTACCATGGTGTATGTTATTCGCAGACGACATAGTCCTGATTGATGAGGCTCGCAGCGGACTGAACGCTAAACTAGAGGTTTGAAGACAGACTTTAGAGTCTAAAGGGTTCAAGCTATGTAGGACCAAGACAGAATATTTGGAGTGCAAGTTCAACAATGGGAGCGATCCTGAGACAAGCGTAGAGGTGAGACTTGATACTTAAGTCATTTCAAAGAAAGAAAGCTTCAAATACCTAGGGTCTATTATCCAAGAGAATTGAGAGATTGATGACGATGCCACACATCGTATTAGGGCAGGGTGGATGAAATAGAGGCTCGCATCTGGAGTTTTGTGTGACAAAAAGGTGCCAACTAAACTTAAAAGCAAGTTCTATAGGGCGGTGGTTAAACCAACTATATTGTATGGGTCAGGGTATTGGTCAGTCAAGACTTCGCACATACAAAATATGAGAGTGGCAGAGATGAGGATGCTGAGATGGATGTGTGGGAATACAAGGAGAGATATGATTAGGAATAATGATATCCGGGATAAAGTGGGAATGGCTTCGGTGGAGGATAAGATGCGGGAAGCGAGGTTGAGATGGTTCGGGCATGTGTAGAGGAGAGACACAGATGCCCCAGTGCGGAGGTGTGAGAGGTTGGCTATTGTTACACCCCGTAAGTCCAGGACATGTATAAGATAAAGTACGTAAGGAAACAAGACTTGGAAATTAGTACGAAAGGAAGAATTGTTTTTCCGACGGAAAATCTTCCGAAGGTCGGAAAGGAAAAATGTTCGTTATTGAGAATTGGATTCTCAAAATGCATTATTTGAAGAGTATGGAACTTATAAATAATATGGAAATTTATTTTTACGGATTTGGTCATGTGGGGCCCACCCGAGGAAATTTTACATTTTTGTGGGGCCCACGAGGGTTACGGAATTTTATGGACGAATGAGAGGGCGACACGTGGCACCCCCATAAGTGGTCTTGGTCGAATTAGAGGAGGGGTATTTTGGTCATTGAACCTCTTGGAAGATAAGTCTTCAAAGCTTGACATAATTGACTAGTCAACTTGCCACTTAGGCTTGATCCATGTGATTTTAATCCTAACCTCACATTTGTTTAAGTCTAAGCCCTCCAATATGTGTTATATACTAACTAGTAGCAAGACTAGCTCTTTAACACTTAGAAAATATTAGAGAAACTCTTGTTCTTCATGTGAGACCTCTCGGGTTTGGAGGAGTACCAACAAGAAAATTTTGTGATTTTGATCCTTTGTCCACAAGACTTTAACCCAATGTCCCTTATGGTATTGTAAGGATATCTCAATAGAAAGATTTCGGAAAAACGGAATTTTCACGTTAGTCGCAAGGCGAAAACTAAGGGAGTTCTTCAACTTTGAAGTTGGAACTTGAAGAAGGGTTCTTCATAGGCCTCTAAGGAATACTTGGAGCGGATTGGAAATTAAGGAAAGGAGCTAAGAATTGCTAAGGCGCGACTTTGGATCTTGGAAATTTTAAGGGCTTGGAAAGGTATAAATTTTGTCGTTTTAGTAGTTAAGACTTACTTATTGTTGTAGCTATGGATTTTAGCAAGCATGTGTTATATAGTATGAAGTTTGATATGTTTATGGGCTATTGGAACCCTAATCCGAAAACTAGCATGTTTAGCTTTAAGATTGGAATTCAAGTTGATTATTAGTTTAAGTCGTCGCATGTTGAATAAAGAAGGAAATTTTAGTTGTTGAAGTTGTTTATGACTAAGTAACATGTCGACTTAAGAACTTGAAATTGGAAAAGGATTGGAAAAGACGTAGTGTTATTGGTTATATGTTGGCCGAGAATGGCTAGTGTAGTATTATACTATTTGGTATGAATTGTGGGGCGGAATATTACACGTATTGTAAGGCGTGTAATCCCCTTTGTTTGGTTGTTGTTGGAGCCTTAAATGTGGCTTGTTGGTTATTGTATTCGGCCTTGAAAAAGGTGGCAAAGTGAGTAGAAACAAAGGAAGTGCTTCCCGATTTTCCGTAGAATTAGAGACTAAATACTTAGTATTATTCTACATAGAGACTAGAAGTTGATAGTCTTGTTGTGACCATTTTAGGTTCACACTTCTACGTACGGCGTATTCGGCTTAGCTTGAGGATTTAGCCGAAAAGGTATGTGAACTATCTCCTCTTCTAGCATGATTCCTTAGAATAAAGAAAGTAAGTTTTACTCCTTAAATGATCCATTCCTTGGTTGTATTTGGATTGCCTAAAATAGAATTTGTTCTATGTACTTCCTTGATTGTACTTTGATGTTTAGATTGCAAGTTGTAGAATCCATTCTCTTGATGAAGTTGGATTCTTAAAAGTGAAGGTATTTTACTTAAAGTACATGTAGTCTTAAAAAGGAAGTGGTTTCCAAATCTTTTGGCTAGTGCCTTAGTTCTAAAACCTAAAGGTCATCATAATGACTTTAGGGGAGTCAAAGGAGTGATTTACTTATTTGATTTAAAAGAGGAGAAATGGCATGATTTAAGAGAAGTAACTTGTGTTAAGGGTGAAGTTACTTGAGGTTTAAAAAGTAGAAGAAAACTTGTTTTCTAACTATTAAGAGACTTGAAGTATTTTGAAAGTTAAGAACTTGATTTGTAAGTATGTGATACTTGGTTTTAATAGCAAAAGTCTCTTGGTTATTGAAGGAATGGATAAGTCTAAAACCATAAAGGGTTATAACGGCTTTATGGGAAGTTGGTTATAACGGCTTTATGGAAGGTTTAGAAAGTTGTCTATTTTGATTAATCGGCATAAGTTGCCTAGATTGTGAAAATTTGGAGTTACTTGATTTCAAGCTTTGAAATGAGTTTTCTAAAGGAGTAGTAACTTACTTTGAAAAATAGACAAGCCTTGATACTACGGGTGTTAGTATCTTGGGGCTTTACATAGAAGGGAGTCTTTTATAAAAGAATGTACGTATGTAGTACTTTGGCTTGATAAATTGAGAATTTGTCTAAGTGTGCCTTGATAAGTACTTTGACTTGTTAAAAGAGATTTTTTCTATGTATGCCTTGATTAGTACTTTGGCTTGATAAATTGAGAATTTGTCTAAGTGTGCCTTGATAAGTACTTTGACTTGTTAAAAGAGAATTATTCTATGTATGCCTTGATTAGTACTTTGGCTTGATAAATTGAGAATTTGTCTAAGTGTGTCACGACCCGAACCGGGGCCCGTGACTGGTGCCTTACCCGGGCACCCCAGTAGTCATACATCAGAGAAATCGGCGGAATATAAAGACAATACATGAAACCAATGTAATAAGACAGTGAAATAAGAAGACAGGCTAACCAAAAACGGTTACCTTCAGTATATATATGAATAACAATTTGAACAGTTACATCTCACTTACAACTCTGCCCACAACAGTACTACAGACCTCTACGAATGATATGACAACAACGACGGGACAGGGCCCCGTCATACCCCTGAATGTAAGTACCTACAACAACAGGGGACTATACCAAGATAAGCCTCCGGAGAAACGGAGCTTCCCAACGCTAATGGCGTGACCCTAAGAGCGAGGATCAACGGCGGTGTAACTTTACGTGGCATGAACGCGGCCCGAAGGAAGGTCGATGCAACAGTACCAAGTATGTGGCGAAAATCGTAAATGAAATCATAGTAGTCTATATAAAGCGGAGACATGTATGATAACCAAACTACGATTCCTGATAAATAAGCGATCATGTCAAGTCGGGGACTCACGCCTCAAAGTCATCACTCAAATATAACTATGGGTCTCACGCCCATAACATCAATCATGCGTGGAATACCTTCCTCACTGGCGATCTATGATATAAAAGCACCAAGGAATACATGAACACGAGTCCCACTGTGTCATCATAAAACCGTGCGGGGTAAATGCGAAGGCATAGCCGACTACTAGAATCCACAGTACAAACAAGGTCATAAAGCGTATCATGAGATCTGTCTGCACCGTCATCATCAAAGCCGCCACTCGCGCGATATCTAATGTGCGCGTCTAGCCTGGAACTTCCGCGACTCCGCATAGGCCACTCGATGGCCCGTGAGGTATTCCTGCGAGGGTAGCTCTCCCGGCATCGCGGACTCGCGATCCGCGTGGCCACATAGACCGCATGACCATAAAGGCCGCACACTAACACGAACTCTCATAGCTCGCATAGGCCCCGGGACCCGCATGAGGTATTCTCGAATCATGGTCCTGCATCGCTGAGTCTACCCGCGTCGGAGGCGGCTTAACCCGGAATCAAGGTGAGTGGTATAATACCAACATAACAGTTTATCGTTTAAACAACATAAGCACAATCAAGGGAAACCCCTTTACACAAACATCACAAGATACTAACACACGTAGCATCCTAACATGTTTATTTATCAAATCAACAAGAAAGTATTTACAAGGCTATCACAAACCAACACAATCAAATTATTTACATAAGGTACTTTCTACTATATGATTAACAAGATCGGGTTTTTATCCCCAAAGTACTTCATACATTAACTTTTTAAGAGATATGTTCTTTCACAATTAGTCACACAATACTCGTAGTATATGAAAATAGATTGATTATCTTTTGAAGTAAATCAAAACACTTCTCTTTGTAAAATCGAGTAACAACATTCTTTTCCAAACGTTCAAGTTTGCCTAATTTCAATTACTCAAGTTTCTCATTTTCGAAAGGTTTCGTAGTTCATAGTTTTAATCCTTTAAAACAATTTGAGAAATATATACTTATGTGTGAGTAGGTTATTCTTGCTCATAACAATCTTGATACAACAGCCATGATCTAGGAAATGTAATATCATTTTGTCTCATCTTAGCTTCTAATGCAGATGGTAGTTTCTACTGGTTTTAATAATACTTTATTAGTCAAAACATTTCCCTTTATTAGCGCTGCTGTGGTTTGTTCGATACTTATTCTGATTTCCGAAATCAGTAAAACATAATTCCTTTTGAAAACCAAGTACTCATTACTCACGAATGAGGTTTCACACTTTTTAACAAAATTCAATTAAGTCAAGTCTCTTAACTTCTTAATCAATAAATCATTCTTTTTATCTCTCTTAAGCCGTTATACCTAACTTCCCATAAAGCTAGTATAACTCTTAAGCTTTTAAAACCAAGTGTTACTCTTCTTTCAAAAAGGTTACTTAATTCTTCTGAAATACTTCAGATTCTTATTATTCAGGCTTAAGTCAAAAGACATTGCCGTAGTTATTATTCAGGCTTAAGTCCGAAGACATTGCCGTAATTATTATTCAGTTAACACACGTACGTCTACCGTACTATATATATATATTCATTTAAAATATCATGCTCAAGAGGATAGGAAGAATCACATACCTCGCGACGATTATCGACTATTAGCAAATCGCTCACGGCTATAACCCGGCTAGCCTTGTCCACCTTTCAAGTAGCACATGCTACTCACAGAACATTCAACATATTAAGGTTATACAGTCTATCAAAGTCCAGACTACTCGGTAGAATAAATCTAGATACAAGATTCTACAGAAATTTGGGCACTTCCTATCCAGTCAAACTACACAAGTCTCTATGTCTGATCCTGCGTAATTCTGATTCGATTCTCTTCTTTAAATTCAGGCTTAAGTCCAAAGACATTGCCGCAAAATTATGTTCAGTTCTATATATAGTATACTTCAACTATATATTCCTACAACATGTATTTAAAATTACAATAGGGGGATAAGATAATTACATCGATAATCCAATAAATAACCAAGTAAAAATGTCGGTCTGGGCAGCGCTTAGCTCTACTCTGGCGCTCAACCCGCTCCAAACAACCCTTAGAAGTTCTACGCAACTTCTTCTTAATACTCCAACCAACTATGGAGATTTTCCCTAGGGTTTGGTTTGAGACAAAAGGACATCTGGTAGTATTTAAGACTCTACGTATAGAGGTATCTTTGGAATACTACAAGGTATACGGCTAAGGTAATTTGGGTATAACAACAATACTTTTGAGAGTATTTCTACCAAGAGGGGGGGTATTTATACGAGACAACACCACAAAGGGGGGGTGTATACCAACTGACCCACTAGGGGTACTCTCGACGAGGGGAAGGGCTAGCGGCCAAAGGGCCCTCTGAAAGGGGAGGAGGCTAGGGGCGAGAACCACACTACAAGGGAGGGAGGATTTTAACACTTAGGAAATTTTAGGAATGGATGAAGAAGTCTTCCAAAGGGGGGGTATTTATAGTACAAGCCAAGGCCAACCAATGGCCAAGATCATGCCAAGTGCAAGGCAAGTGTAGGGCCAAGATTCACCCATGTGTCCTTATCCATCTACCACCAAAATATCCTACCAACCCCTTGACCAACAAGGCCACCAATCGTCCACTTTACCGCCACCAATGAGAGGGTGCCAAGTGTCGCCCTCTCGTTGGTCCAAAATGTTACGTCTCTCGGAAAAATCCGCAAAAATTAGAAATGACATAGCCGGAATTTTCCCATCGCAAGTTATGTAAAACGTTTCGTCGAAAAACGACTCTAATCGGGTGTTGTGCACAAAGTAAAATCGGCCAAGCCACTTTAAAAGCCCAAACTTTTCTACGTACGTCCTTACGTACATACTCTGGAAATACGGGGTATAACAAAGTGTGCCTTGATAAGTACTTTGACTTGTTAAAAGAGAATTATTCTATGTATGCCTTGATTAGTACTTTGGCTTGATAAATTGAGAATTTGTCTAAGTGTGCCTTGATAAGTACTTTGACTTGTTAAAAGAGAATTATTCTATGTATGCCTTGATTAGTGCTTTGGCTTGATAAATTGTGAATTTGTCTAAGTGTGCCTTGATAAGTACTTTGGCTTGTTAAAGAGAATTATTCTAAGTGTGCCTTGGTAAGGACTTTGGCTTGTAATTAAGGATTTGCCTATGTGTCTTTGGAAATAGCGGTTGTGTGCTATTGTTATATCGGTCGTTTAGGTCATTCCGGGTTGGTGGCATTTGCATAATTAGTGGATTTGCTACCGCGATCTGAGGAATACCTCATGCGAGTCCTTATGGGCTTATGCGGGTGAAATAGTCCCATGCGGGCGGGTCCAGCCTATGCGAGGAATACCTCATGCGAGTCCGTAAGGGCTTATGCGGGTGAAATAGTCCTATGCGAGGAATACCTCACGCGGGTCCACGCGGCCTATGCGGGTGAAATAGTCCCAAGAGTAGGATGGCTAAATGATACTGCGGGCGGATGGTCCTGTTTTGATCATGAGCTTCCTAGTTTATATTGTAAGGATACTACTGTTTACTCTCATTGTTAGTAAGGCACAATGTGTTGTAATTTGATTATCATATATGTCCCCGGATTTGTTTGTGTTACCCTATGGTCATGTTTTACGATGTGGGATTCCGGGGCATGAGACCACGTGGTATTTAGGACACAGGTGGGGTAGGGTGTTCATGTATCCTTATTGGTGTTATTACATCATGGATGGCGGTGAGGAAGGATTCCACGGGCATGATTGATATTATCGTGAGACCCATAGTTATATTTGAGTAGTGACTTTGATGGCTGCGTCACGACTTGATATATCGCTTATGTTTTGTATCTGTAGGTTGGCTATCATACATGTCTCTGCTTTGTTTAGACTGTTATGATTTCATTCTGATTACTTACATTCACATACTTGGTACATTCTTGTCTTGACCTCGCTTGAGGCTGCGTTCATCTGCATGAGTTTAGGTCTGTTGTTTGGTGATCGGCAGTGTAGAATCTGCTCGGGGTTTTGGATAGCTCCTCTGTCGAGTTTATCTTTTGGTATATATCCTTGATGCAGGCTTTATGCAGTTTTAGATGCAGCGGGGCCTTGTCCGTCATATTTGATTTAACTCCTAGAGTGCTGTATTCATATGTGGATTGGACTCGTATGCGGTGTAGTGTCTTTTGTTTATGTATATATGGCAGCCTTATCGGCTTTGCCCTTGCGTCTGGTTGTTTTAAAAGAAAAAAAATGAGGTGTTATTTAATTTCATGATTACTTGTATTGTTAAGGTAGAAGGGTGCCTGGGTAGGGCACCGATCCGAGCTTGAGGTTCGGGGCGTGACAGTGGTATCGAAGCTGATCGGTCCTCGGAATGTCTGAGGCCGTGTCTAGTAGAGTCTTGATTATCGGTGTGTTGAGCGCCACACCCATAAGCAGGAGGCTACAGGACATTTAGGAGTTGGTTTCTATTCTTCTCACTCTAAGATCGTGCCATAGAGTTGTGTTAGTAAGAAAATTCCTCTCTGACGTATTGTTGTGTTCTGATTATGCCTCGAGGAGAACGGCCTTGAAGGGCAAAAAGGAGTAGCAAGAGCTACTAGTCAGACTCAGAGAGTTGATAGGGCTTATGCCCAGGGTATACCGGATGTTGTTCCGCAGTCGGCGAGTTCTTCTGCGCGAGTTTGAGGCCAAGCACGAGCCTCCAGTTTCGGTTAGGAGAAGACTATAGGGTCGTGAGAAGCCGTTGTGTTATTGACCAAGATAAGCGGTGCTAGCGGTTGTAAGTGATAGTACCCAGGTAGGATACTTTGATTAGTAAGTGAGAAGTAAGAATGTTGACAAGAATGATAGGTGAACTGAGACTATAGTTGTATAAAGTTCACAAGTTGTAATTGCCCCATGACAAGTGTAAGACCAATAGGGAAGATTGTACAGTAGAAATACTTTGGCTTATGTGACGAACCTCTAGTGAATAGGGGATAGGGTAAGAAGTACCTTGAGATAAGAGAGATTTATTTCAGACTAAGAACGAGAAGTTAAGTGTGACGATGAGTCGGGTTATAGACTCATTTCGGGTCAACCGATAGTATCGAATCGGGTGATGTCAGTTAGAAATAGTCCCGTTAAGTGATAGGGTCACGGGATGCAGGGCCCAAGTTTAATTAATCGTTATGCGAGTTTGTGGGCGCGTTCCACGGAACTAGTCGTAAGGACGAGAAGAGCCTTAGCGGAAATTCAAGTAGCTTAATGGCGGGTTTGATTAGTAACTCCAAGGAGTGGAGAAGCGAAGCGATATTGAGATTTTATGCGTGTACTAGATAAGTTTGAAAGTACGAGAAAGTATGACTAGTAAGGAAAGAAAGGAACCTCTAAGGATCCCGTGTTTTGGGAAGACTGTAACCTTCGAGTTTTGTGAGAAGGGGGTCGCGGACGGAAGGTCCATTGTTATTTTTACGTATGTTGTGGTGGCCATGTGTGGCATCGTTGGTCTTGTGCAGTTTTGATCGATAGGCATAGTATAGAGATTGTGTCGGAGTGTGTATAGCTTGGCAACCGACTAAGAACATTCGGGGACGAATGTTTCTAAGGGAGGAAGAATGTTACACCCCGTAAGTCCAGGACATGTATAAGAGAAAGTACATAAGGAAACAAGACTTGGAAATTAGTACGAAAGGAAGAATTGTTTTTCCGACGGAAAATCTTCCGAAGGTCGGAAAGGAAAAATGTTCGTTATTGAGAATTGGATTCTCAAAATGCATTATTTGAAGAGTATGGATCTTATAAATAATATGGAAATTTATTTTTACGGATTTGGTCATGTGGGGCCCACCCGAGGAAATTTTACATTTTTGTGGGGCCATGAGGTTCTGAATTTTATGGACGAATGAGAGGGCGACACGTGGGACCCCCATAAGTGGTCTTGGTCGAATTAGAGGAGGGGTATTTTGGTCATTGAACCTCTTGGAAGATAAGTCTTCAAAGCTTGACATAATTGACTAGTCAACTTGCCACTTAGGCTTGATCCATGTGATTTTAATCCTAACCTCACATTTGTTTAAGTCTAAGCCCTCGATATGTTATATACTAACTAGTAGCAAGACTAGCTCTTTAACACTTAGAAAATATTAGAGAAACTCTTGTTCTTCATGTGAGACCTCTCGGGTTTGGAGGAGTACCAACAAGAAAATTTTGTGATTTTGATCCTTTGTCCACAAGACTTTAACCCAATGTCCCTTATGGTATTGTAAGGATATCTCAATAGAAAGATTTCGGAAAAACGGAGTTTTCACGTTAGTCATGGCGAAAACTAAGGAGTTCTTCACTTTGAAGTTGGAACTTGAAGAAGGGTACTTCATAGGCCTCTAAGGAATGCTTGAAGCGGATTGGAACTTAAGGAAAGGAGCTAAGAATTGCTAAGGCGCGACTTTGGATCTTGGAAATTTTAAGGGCTTGGAAAGGTATAAATTTTGTCGTTTTAGTAGTTAAGACTTACTTATTGTTGTAGCTATGGATTTTAGCAAGCATGTGTTATATAGTATGAAGTTTGATATGTTTATGGGCTATTGGAACCCTAATCCGAAAACTAGCATGTTTAGCTTTAAGATTGGAATTCAAGTTGATTATTAGTTTAAGTCGTCGCATGTTGAATAAAGAAGGAAATTTTAGTTGTTGAAGTTGTTTATGACTAAGTAACATGTCGACTTAAGAACTTGAAATTGGAAAAGGATTGGAAAAGACGTAGTGTTATTGGTTATATGTTGGCCGAGAATGGCTAGTGTAGTATTATACTATTTGGTATGAATTGTGGGGCGGAATATTACACGTATTGTAAGGCGTGTAATCCCCTTTGTTTGGTTGTTGTTGGAGCCTTAAATGTGGCTTGTTGATTATTGTATCCGGCCTTGAAAAAGGTGGCAAAGTGAGTAGAAACAAAGGAAGTGCTGCCCGATTTTCCGTAGAATTAGAGACTAAATACTTAGTATTATTCTACATAGAGACTAGAAGTTGATAGTCTTGTTGTGACCATTTTAGGTTGACACTTATACGTACGGCGTATTCGGCTTAGCTTGAGGATTTAGCCGAAAAGGTATGTGAACTATCTCCTCTTCTAGCATGATTCCTTAGAATAAAGAAAGTAAATTTTACTCCTTAAATGATCCATTCCTTGGTTGTATTTGGATTGCCTAAAATAGAATTTGTTCTATGTACTTCCTTGATTGTACTTTGATGTTTAGATTGCAAGTTGTAGAATCCATTCTCTTGATGAAGTTGGATTCTTAAAAGTGAAGGTATTTTACTTAAAGTACATGTAGTCTAAAAAAGGAAGTGGTTTCCAAATCTTTTGGCTAGTGCCTTAGTTCTAAAATCTAAAGGTCATCATAATGACTTTAGGGGAGTCAAAGGAGTGATTTACTTATTTGATTTAAAAGAGGAGAAATGGCATGATTTAAGAGAAGTAACTTGTGTTAAGGGTGAAGTTACTTGAGGTTTAAAAAGTAGAAGAAAACTTGTTTTCTAACTATTAAGAGACTTGAAGTATTTTGAAAGTTAAGAACTTGATTTGTAAGTATGTGATACTTGGTTTTAATAGCAAAAGTCTCTTGGTTATTGAAGGAATGGATAAGTCTAAAACCATAAAGGGTTATAACGGCTTTATGGGAAGTTGGTTATAACGGCTTTATGGAAGGTTTAGAAAGTTGTCTATTTTGATTAATCGGCATAAGTTGCCTAGATTTTGAAAATTTGGAGTTACTTGATTTCAAGCTTTGAAATGAGTTTTCTAAAGGAGTAGTAACTTACTTTGAAAAATAGACACGCCTTGATACTACGGGTGTTAGTATCTTGGGGCTTTACATAGAAGGGAGTCTTTTATAAAAGAATGTACGTATGTAGTACTTTGGCTTGATAAATTGAGAATTTGTCTAAGTGTGCCTTGATAAGTACTTTGACTTGTTAAAAGAGAATTTTTCTATGTATGCCTTGATTAGTACTTTGGCTTGATAAATTGAGAATTTGTCTAAGTGTGCCTTGATAAGTACTTTGACTTGTTAAAAGAGAATTATTCTATGTATGCCTTGATTAGTACTTTGGCTTGATAAATTGAGAATTTGTCTAAGTGTGCCTTGATAAGTACTTTGACTTGTTAAAGAGAATTATTCTATGTATGCCTTGATTAGTACTTTGGCTTGATAAATTGAGAATTTGTCTAAGTGTGCCTTGATAAGTACTTTGGCTGGTTTACTGGAGAATTATTCTATGTATGCCTTGATTAGTGCTTTGGCTTGATAAATTGAGAATTTGTCTAAGTGTGCCTTGATAAGTACTTTGGCTTGGTAAAGAGAATTATTCTAAGTGTGCCTTAGTAAGGACTTTGGCTTGTAATTAAGGATTTGCCTATGTGTCTTTGAAATAGCGGTTGTGTGCTATTGTTATATCGGTCGTTTAGGTCATTCCGGGTTGGTGGCATTTGCATAATTCCGTGGATTTGCTACCCACGATGCGAGGAATACCTCATGCGAGTCCGTAGGGCTTATGCGGGTGAAATAGTCCCATGCGGGCGGGTCCAGCCTATGCGAGGAATACCTCATGCGAGTCCGTAAGGGCTTATGCGGGTGAAATAGTCCTATGCGAGGAATACCTCACGCGGGTCCACGCGGCCTAAGCGGGTGAAATAGTCTCAGGAGTAGGATGGCTAAATGATACTGCGGGTGGATGGTCCTGTTTTGATCATGAGCTTCCTAGTTTATATTGTAAGGATACTATTGTTTACTCTCATTGTTAGTAAGGCACAATGTGTTGTAATTTGATTATCATATATGTCCCGGTTGTTTGTGTTACCATGGTCATGTTTTACGATGTGGGATTAGGGCATGAGACCACGTGGTATTTAGGACACAGGTGGGGTGGGTGTTCATGTATCCTTATTGGTGTTATTACATCATGGATCGGCGGTGAGGAAGGATTCCACGGGCATGATTGATATTATGGGCGTGAGACCCATAGTTATATTTGAGTAGTGACTTTGAGGGCCTGCGTCCCTGACTTGATATGACTGCTTATGTTTTGTGTACTGTAGGTTGGCTATCATACATGTCTCCTGCTTTGTTTAGGCGTATGATTTCATTCTGATGCTTACTGTTCACATACTTGGTACATTCTTACGTCTTGACCTCCTTGAAGCTGCGTTCATCTGCCGAGTTTAGGTCTGTTGTTTGGTGATCGGCAGTGTAGAATCCTTTCGGGGTTTTGGATAGCTCCTCTGTGTCGAGGAGTTTATCTTTTGGTATATATCCTTGATGCAGGCTTTATGCGATTTTGGGTGCAGCGGGGCCTTGTCCGTCATATTCGATTTAACTCCTAAGTGCGTATTCATATATGGGATTGGACTCATGTACGGTGTAGTGTCTTTTGTTTATGTATATATGGCAGCCTTGTCGACTTTTCCCTTGCACGTACGGTTGTTTTAAAAGAAAAAAAATGAGGTGTTATTTAATTTCCGCAGATTACTTGTATTGTTAAGGTAGAAGGGTGCCCAGGTAGGGCACCAGTCACGGGCCCGGGGTTCGGGGCGTGACAGCTATAGACGACTTCAGGAGGGGTAGAGGTAGGCCAAAGAAGTATTGGGGATAGGTGATTAGACGGGATATGGCACATGTGCAACTTATTGAGGACATGACCTTAGATACGGGGTTGTAGAGGACACAGATTAGGGTAGAAGGGTAGTAGATAGTCGAATGTAGTCTTCTTTACGCTTACAAAATGATAGTGTAATATTATTACTATAGGCTCGATTAGCTTGTCACACTTATAGGCGCATTATTGCTCTATAGTACTCGGTAGTTTAATTCCTGCTGTTATGTGTTCTATAGTGTAATTTATTCATCTTATTTAGTTGTGTTAGCTACTGCTTCTTGTTAGCTACTACTTCCTTTTTGGTAGAATGCCCTACCGTTGCGTATTTGATTTTTACTATCTGCTGTCCAAAATGCGTTAATTTCTTGTCTGAGTCTGATCGTTTCTCATACTTTGTTTTGATTTTCTTGTTTTGCCTGATTATTCTTTGTCTTGAGCCGATGATATCCCAGAAACAACCGCTCTACCTACCAAGGTGGAGGTGAGGTCTGTGTACATTCTACCCTCCCCAGACCCCACGTTGTGGGATTTTCACTGGGTATATTATTGTTGTTGTAAGAAGGTTCAGATAAGTTTCGAGTGCTAAAATTATGATTTTTTATTTCTAAATTTTCTGGTGTAATAATTCCGAAAATACTAATTATGTCCCTAAAGTTCGCCCCTAAATATTTGTATTCTTTCAAAACTTGAAAACATCATATCTCTCTCATTTTAAGCCCAATTGAGTTACTCAAAAGATTATCTTAGGTGAAATTTGGAAAAAAAAAATTGGGAATGTCAAAAGTGAGCTTCGTGATCATTTAACACCTTATTTGGAAAAAACATCTCATTTTTTTGTTATTTATTTCGGGACCTTCTCTCCCAATTTTGGGAGCTCATATTTGGGTGATTTTTGAGGGGTTCTCCAACATTATTTATAGGGTAAGGTTCTAACGTTCCTTTTACCAATATCTCTTTGATTTATTATGGAATTGCATCCTAGAAACCATGATTCTAAGTTATAAAATTAGGATTTTCCATAGATTTGGGTTTAGATTAAATTAGTGAAATAGAAGGTCCAATGGTTACAACTTCATGATTTTTAGAATATTGACTATATAGACTATGTGTAACATGATTCTAAATTGAATTTCTAGTTTTTCCCTTGTGGGCTCGGGGTTGTTTTTGTCCATTTTTTGTGTTTCGAAATAAAATATAGTAATATGGGTAACATTGGACTCGTCTTACTCCGTATATTACTATTTTGACTAGATTGAACTCGTTTGGATAATTTAGATGTAGTAGATCTTTTGTGTCACGCCCCGAACCCCGGGCCCGTGACTGGTGCCCTACCTGGGCACCCTTCTACCTTAATAACTAAGTAAACTGCGGAAATTAAATAACACCTCTTTTTTTTTTCAAAACCAACATACGTACAAGGGCAAAGCCGACAAGGCTTTCATAATATACATAATCAAAAGACAATATACTATACATGAGTCCAATCACACATATGAATACAGACCTCTAAGAGTTATACTGAAATATGACGGGACAAGGCCGTGTACCATGCAGTACAAAAGCCTATCTTGAAGGAACTATACCAAAAGATAAACTCACGAGCAGAGGAGCTATCCAAAACTACGGCGGTCCTACACCTGCAAATCACCAAACTGCGTACCTAAACCTGCGGCATGAACGCAGCCCCCCGAAGGAGGTCAGTACGAAGAATGTACCAAGTATGTGAAACAGTAAGTATTGTAATGAAATCATAACAGTCTAAACAAAACAGAACACATGTATGATAGACAACCTACATTACACAATACATAAGCAGTCATATCAAGGCAGGGACACATGCCCTCAAAGTCATTACTAAAATATGACCATGGGTCTTACGCCCATAATATCAATCATGCCCGTGGAATCCTTCCTCACTGCCGGCAGTCCATGATATAATATAACACCAATAAGCATACATGAACACAAAGTCCCACCTGTGTCCTAAAAACTGTACGGGCCAAGTAGGAAAACGAACCACCAGATCCAATCTGTATCATAAAATGGACGGGGGCAAGTACGAAAGCCAACTACCAGATCCAACCTGCGTCAACAAGCGGCGGGGCAAGTGCAGCTAACTACGGATCGACTGCGAGAATGAGATATGACGGGGCAAGTCGCGCAAGCTATCTCAGGAGCCTATCGTACGGCGTGTAATAGCGATAGCGGGGCAAGTCACGAAAGCCAACTACGAGCCATCTGCATCGCCACCGGCGGGGACAAGTGCAGCTAACTACCAGATCCATCCTACGTCACTAAATCTCATGGATGGCTAATCCATGGAATAACAATATCCCTCGTGGTCGCATGCCCCGAAATCCCACATCGTATAAGCATGACCATGGGGTAATACAAACAAATCCGGGATTCTAACATTTGTGGCGCCGAAAATCGGGCGTCAGGTGCCTTACCGGGCACCTAGTGATACAACATCGAGAAAACGGCGGAATAAAACTTTACACATGAAATGAGAGATATAGTAAATAAGCAGGCCAACCAAAGCAGTTGCCTTGGTATATACATAAAACACGAGCAGTTTAATCCTTTTACAACATAATCGGGCCCGTCACTGGTGCCTTACCCCGGGCACCCTAGTGATACAACATCAGAGAAAACCAGCGGAATAAAACTTTACACATGAAATGAGAGATATAGTAAATAAACAGGCCAACCAAAACAGTTGCCTTCAGTATATACATAAAACCTGAACAGTTTAATCCTTTTACAACCTCGCCTTGCACGATTACTGACCTCACAAGATTTATACAACAACTATGACGGGACGGGGCCGCCATACCTGACGTACAAGAACTTACGGACTCGTGGTAACATACCAAAGATAAGCCTCAGCGGAATGGAGCTTCCCAAACCGCTGAAATGAGATCCTAACCGCGGGGATCGGCGGTAGATGTACCTCTACTGCGGCGTGAACGCAGCCCGAAGAGGTCGAGACAACGGTACCAAGTATGTGAAAGCGTAAATCAGTAAATGAAATCATAATAGTCTATATAAAGCGGAGACATGTATGATGACCAAACTACGATATATAACATATAACGATTACATCAGAGCGAGGACTCGCGCCAAATTATCACTCGTGCGTGGAATTTCTTCCTCAGCTGGCGGTTTATGATATAACAATACCAAGGATTATACATGAACACCATGTCCCACTGTGTTATAAAACCGTGCGGAGACAAGTATAACTACGAGATCCGGCCGTACCAATAATACAATGCAACCAAACACGAAGCCGTCACGGGGCAAGTGCGAGAGCCGACTACAGGATACCAAGGCGGTCACGCGCGGTGGCCGGGGCAAGTCTGGTGACCACCGGGGACCAAGGCCGTATCACGAAACCGTCACTATCTTGAGCAGGGGCAAGTGCGGTGACTACGGATACCAAGGCGAATCAATCACGAGGCAGGGCGGTGCGAGGCGACCACCGGATACGGGCGAGCGGTAAGAAACCTCAACGATCAACCGCCCTCTATCGAGAGCGGTAACACGAAACACCACACTTGCACAACAAAGGCTATCATCACAAGCATAGGCAAGTTTCACAACAAGCATAGGAATGTTTCACCACGACAAGCATAGGCAAGTTTCACATCACTCAAAGTACCTTCGTTTTATGCCAAAGTCAGGGTTTCAACCTAAAGTACTACGTCGTTAAATTCTTTAAAAGAGATCCATTACTTATCAAAGTCACCCGATACGTAGTATTAGAATGACCAACCCACATTCCTTTTCAAAATCAAGTAACAACATTCTTTTCCTAAGTTCGGTTTGCCTAGTTTCAATTACTCAAGCTTCTCATTTTCAAATGGTTTCATAGTTTATAAACTTAATCACTTGATTCCTTTTTAGAACAATTGAGTAATATAAGTCTCACGTGAGTAGGTTATTCTTGTTTACAACATTCTTATTACGACCATGATCTAGAAAATGTATATCATTTTGTCTCATCTTAGTTTCTATGCAGATGGAGGTTTCTACTGGTTTTAATACAATTCATCATTATTCAATACATTTTCCTTTATTAACGTTGCAGTGGTCTGTCGATACACATTCTGATTTCCGAAATCAGTCAAACATTATCCCTTTAACTAACACCAAGTACTCATTACTCACGAATGAGGTTTCACACAAACATTCACATTAGAACAAATAAGTTAAGTCTCTTATCTTATAAGATCAAGTCTCTTAACTCCTAACATCAGTAAACCATTTTCTTTACCTCTCTTAAGACATTATACCTAACTCCCCATAAAGCTTAGTATAACTCTTTTTAAAACCTTTTAAAACCAAGTGTTACTCTCCCTTCAAAACGATTTATAAATCTTTTTGAAATACATCAAGTCCTTTATTATAACAAGCCAGTTATAATTCTCATCAGTTACCCTTTTTTTTTTTAAAACCACAAAGTATTTTCTTACCTACATAAAGCTGTTATAACCAACTTCCCATAAAGCCGTTATAACACTTTATGTTTTAAGAACAATCAAACACAGTTAACACATGTACGTCTACCGTACTACATAGTTCACACATATCATGCTAGAAGAGATAGGAAGAGGTTCACATACCTCGCGACGATTTAACGACAATAAGCAAAATGCTCCAAGTACTACAACCTTGCTAGCCCTTTCCACTCCTCGAGTAGAATACGCTACTCTTAGTACTTTCACCTATAAAGGCCAGGCGTCTATTAAATCTTAAACACGTTCCCATCTTTCTCTGAGAAAATTCGACACCTCACACATGGCGTAAATCTCCTTCTATCGAGGTCGGCTACCAAGCCAACGGGGGTTAACACGTCTAACGGACGTACAATTCTACTACGGTAATGCTACATAAGTCTCTTGTAATACAACCTAGGTAATTACTGATTCGATTCTTCTCTTTATTATCCTACATGTGATTCTTGTTCAATTCTTCATTCTTGGGCTTAAGTCAAAAGACATTGCCATAATACTAAGTTGATTCTATATATAGTATACAACACTATATATTCAACACTTATGTAATTTCCAATTACAATAGGGGACAAGATATTTACCTCGATAAGCCCAAAAATTATCCGAGTTTAAAGTCGCTCTGAGCAAGGTTTAGCTCCTCCTCGAGTGCTCGATCCGCTCCAAACAACCCTTAGAAGTTCTCAACTTCTACTCCATACTTCAACAACGGGTGAAGATTTTCCTTAGGGTTTCGTGTAGAGGCTAAGGAAAGTATAATCGTATTTTCGGGTTTTTCGTACAAAGGGTACTTTGGAAAGTACTACAAGGTATTTGGGCTAAAGTATTTTGGACATTATAACAATACTTAGGAGAGTATTTCTATACCACAACAAAGGGTATTATCTGAAAACAACTAGGCTAGGGGAAGCTCTCGGCAAAGGGGAAAGGGGTGTGGTGGGCCAATTTCACAAGGGAGGAGGAGGAAGAGAACTTCAAGACTTAGGCAATTTGTGGATGAAGAAAGTCTTCACAAAGGGGAGCTATTTATAGCAAAACCAAAGGCCAACCAAGGGCCAAGATCCTTCCAAGTGTATAGCAAGTGTAAGGGCAAGATTAAACCAAGTGCACCCTAAACCCTACTCCACAAAACACTCCACAAAACAAGCCACAAAACAAGGCACAAATCAAGGAGCCAATTGGCGAGAGAGCGTGACCCATTTCGTCCAAGCCATGCCATGGTTGCCGTCCAAGCCTTCCAATTAGAGGGTGACAAGTGTCGCCCTCTCGTTGGTCCAAAATGTTTCGTCTCTCGGAAAAATCCGCAAAAAATATAAATGACATAGCCGGAATTTTCCCTACGAAAGCTGTGGAAACGTTTCGTCGAAAAACGACTCCTTTCGGCACTTGTGTACAAATTTCGAAACTATGCCTACTTAAGGCTCAAATTGTACACGTACGCCCTCACGTACATACTCTGGAAATACGGGGTATAACATTCTCCCCCCCTTAGAAACATTCGTCCCGAATGTTCCTTCAAGGTCTCAAAACAAACAGGCGTCAGTATAGTCTTCACTGCTATACGTACGAAAACAATCATGCCACGCTGCCACAAAAACATACGTTCACTTGTCCCCTGTCTCGTAGTACGCGTCACGAACACTCGAACTCGTTCTAGTATCCGTACCACACTACATCAACGCTACGTTTCCAACCCTTGAGTCACTACCTCGAACTTGGTCATCTCACTAACCTCGATTTCCCCTAAGGCCATTCCCGGCCTTCACGAACTGATTCTGATCGAACGCATCCACGAACTCATACGATGGTCATCTAAACTTGGGCCTAGCACCCTCGTGACCCTACCACCTGGCGGGACCACCCGAATCGACCCACCCACCACCGGGTTCTGGGTTGACCGCAAATGGTCCTCAACCCGACCCCGCGCCAACTCTTGTTCCCGATCCGAACAATCTTACTATTTCACATCGTAAAGCTACCACTTCCGTCTCACACTACCCAGGACTTACCCTTTTCACTAACGGGTTTCTAAATCACATTTTAGCACAAAGCTATCCAAACATAACATTAAACACATCAACAACATCAATACAAACAAAACTCTAGAGGTTAAGGATATACGAAACTAGGCGGTTGAGGACCGCTAAAGCAGGAACTCCACCGCGACCTCTGGGGCCTTCGGTGTGCGAACATCTGCTGGCTACGGAAGGTGAAGAACCATATCGCTCTAGTAGTCCATGCTATCCTACCAGTGCTACCCACAGTCGGACGATCTCTTGCCGGATATGGTTGGCGCAAAAATAACAATCTCCGAGTTAGTCGACACTCTCCCTTATGAAGCTTTCCACAACGGCCACATGAGACAAGGGCAACCTCATCCGGCGAGCACTCCTGCTCCGAAAATCTGAAACACAGGAGCCAGGCACGCTCACGAATATCCGAAGGTCGAAAGGCGGGAGGACCACTCTGTCTTGTGAGGTACATAACTAGTCTGCTCGAGGCGGTCCGCCTCGAAAGTCACCAAAGGACCTGCTGTTCGGCCTCTTACGCGACTTTGGTCATTCCGTCGATTTATCGCTCCTCACATCCAAGTGTATACGCTGCGTGCGGGCAATGTCCATGCGGTGAAGAGCTACCGAACAACTCTGCCAAGGCAATCATCGAGCCACGTAACATATCGGTGCACTCGATCCTCCATACTAGCTACTAACGCGGGGGCGTCTGGGCCAATGAGTCGAACTCCATTGTACTCGAACCGTCGCCTGTTCTGCGTAACACCAAAAATCTGCCGGCGAGCCCTCGCAAATCCGGGAGGCAAGAAATGTGCAAGAAAGGCCTCGAGAACTTCGTTCCATACCGGCTGGAAGTGCATGCTCTCCTGGACAGCTCGAGAATCAAACGATCATTGCGGTATCACGCGATTGATGTGAACCTAAGGCCACCGACTCGATCTCCGATGCCTTGATCACTCTCGTGATCCGAATGGCGTCGGATGAACTCTGCGGATCATCCTCGGGCCTCGACCCATAAAACTCTGGCGGCCTGACTCGAGAAAATCCGTAGCCTCGAACTACTCGATCTAGGGTGAACCACTGGTGCTCTTTGGGCTGCTGCGTCGGCCTATCCTCAAGTCAGCCTGACCACGGCCATTAATCGGGCCAGCTCGCGTAACTCATCTCCTGCTCGGTGCGGGGATGGAGGCTCAGTCTTGTGGTCTCTGCGCATTGCTCTGCTCGCAGATCCTCTGTTGCCTTGCCGCCACGGGCGGGTTGCCTTCGCGAGGCATAAGCGGTAAAAGCGAAACACGTCGGAGGGTCGATCTTATCACCTGCGGCTACAGGCACGATCTCGGAATGAGAAGAATGGAAACCAATCCTAAATGTCCTATAGCCTCACGATTATAGATGTGGTGCACAACACACCGATAATCCGGACTCTACTAGACAGTGCGTAGACACTTTCAGAGGATTAAGCGCTTCGATACCACTTGTGACGCCCGAAAATCGGGCGTCGCCAGTGCACTACCGGGCACCCTAGTGATACAACATCAGAGAAAACCAGCGGAATAAAACTTTACACATGAAATGAGAGATATAGTAAATAAACAGGCCAACCAAAACAGTTGCCTTCAGTATATACATAAAACCTGAACAGTTTAATCCTTTTACAACCTAATCGGGCCCGTCACTGGTGCCTTACCCCGGGCACCCTAGTGATACAACATCAGAGAAAACCAGCGGAATAAAACTTTACACATGAAATGAGAGATATAGTAAATAAACAGGCCAACCAAAGCGATTTGCCTTGGTATATACATAAAACCTGAACAGTTTAATCCTTTTACAACCCTGCCCACAATAGTACTACAGACCTCTAAGATTTATACAACAACTATGACGGGACAGGGCCCCGCCATACCCCTGAACGTACAAGAACTTACAGACTCAGGGTAACATACCAAAGATAAGCCTCCGACGGAACGGAGCTTCCCAAAACGCTGAAATGAGATCCTAAACGCGGGGATCGGCGGTGATGTACCTCTACTGCGGCGTGAACGCGGCCCGAAGGAGGTCGATAACAGTACCAAGTATGTGAAGCGTAAATCACGTAAATGAAATCATAATAGTCTATATAAAGCGGGAGACATGTATGATGACCAAACTACGATATATAACATATAACCGATTCATCAAGAGCGAGGACTCACGCCTCAATTATCACTCGTGCGTGGAATTTCTTCCTCATCGCGATTTATGATATAACAATACCAAGGATTATACATGAACACCATGTCCCACGTGTTATAAAACCGTGCAGACAAGTATAACTACCGATCCGACCGTACCAATAATACAATGCAACAAAACAAGCCGTCACGGGGCAAGTGCGAGGCCGACTCACAGGATACCAAGGCGGTCACGCGGTGGCGGGGCAATCGGTGACCACGGGGACCAAGGCGTATCACGAAACCGTCACTATCTTGAGCAGGGGCAAGTCACGGTGACTACGGATACGAGCGAATCAATCACGAGGCGGGGCGATGCGAGCCGACCACCGGATACCGGGCGAGCGAAGAAACCTCAACGGTCAACGGCCCTCTATCGAGACGCGGTAACACAGAAACACCACACTTGCACAACAAAGGCTATCATCACAAGCATAGGCAAGTTTCACAACAACAAGCATAGGAATGTTTCACCACGACAAGCATAGGCAAGTTTCACAACAACAAGCATAGGAATGTTTCACCACGACAAGCATAGGCAAGTTTCACATCACTCAAAGTACCTTCATTTTATGCCAAAGTCCGGGTTTCAACCCTAAAGTACTACGTACGTTAAATTCTTTAAAGAGATCCATTACTTATCAAAGTCACCCGATACGTAGTATTAGAATGACCAACCCACATTCCTTTTCAAAATCAAGTAACAACATTCTTTTCCTAAGTTCGGTTTGCCTAGTTTCAATTACTCAAGCTTCTCATTTTCAAATGGTTTCATAGTTCATAAACTTAATCACTTGATTCCTTTTTAGAACAATTGAGTAATATAAGTCTCACGTGAGAGTAGGTTATTCTTGTTTACAACATTCTTATTATGACCATGATCTAGAAAATGTATATCATTTTGTCTCATCTTAGTTTCTATGCGGATGGAGGTTTCTCTTGGTTTTAATACAATTCATCATTATTCAATACATTTTCCTTTATTAACGCTGCGGTGGTGCAGTCGATACACATTACGATTTCAAATCGGTCAAACATTATCCCTTTAACTAACACCAGTACTCATTACTCACGAATGAGGTTTCACACAAACATTCACATTAGAACAAATAAGTTAAGTCTCTTATCTTATAAGATCAAGTCTCTTAACTCCTAACATCAGTAAACCATTTTCTTTACCTCTCTTATGACATTATACCTAACTCCCCATAAAGCTTAGTATAACTCTTTTTAAAACCTTTTAAAACCAAGTGTTACTCTCAAGCGATTTATAAATCTTTTGAAATACATCAAGTCCTTTATTATAACAAGCGATTATAATTCTCATTGATTACCACTTTTTTTAAAACCACAAAGTATTTTCTTACCTACATAAAGTCGTTATAACCAACTTCCCATAAAGCCGTTATAACACTTTATGTTTTAAACAATCAAACACGATTAACACGTATGCGTCACCGTACTACATAGTTCACACATATCATGCTAGAAGAGATAGGAAGAGGTTCACATACCTCGCGACGATTTAACGACAATAAGCAAAATGCTCCAAGTACTACAACCTTGCTAGCCCTTTCCACTCCTCGAGTAGAATACGCTACTCTTAGTACTTTCACCTATAAAGGCCACAAACGTCTATTAAATCTTAAACACACGTTCCCATCTTTCTGAGAAAATTCGGCGACACCTCACACATGGCAGCGTAAATCTCCTCTCTATCGAGGTGGCTACCAAGCCAACCGAGGGGTTAACACGTCTAACGGACGCGTACAATTCTACTACGGTAATGCTACATAAGTCTCTTGTAATACAACCTAGGTAATTCTGATTCAATTCTTCTCTTTATTATCCTTACATGTGATTCTTGTTCAATTCTTCATTCTTGGGCTTAAGTCAAAGACATTGCCATAATACTAAGTTGATTCTATATATAGTATACAACACTATATATATTCAACTTATGTAATTTCCAATTACAATAGGGGACAAGATATTTACCTCGATAAGCCCAAAATTATCCGAGTTTAAAGTCGCTCCCGAGCAAGGTTTAGCTCCTCCTCCGAGTGCTCGATCCGCTCCAAACAACCCTTAGAAGTTCTACGCAACTTCTACTCCATACTTCAACAACGGGTGAAGATTTTCCTTAGGGTTTCGTGTAGAGGCTAAGGAAAGTATAATCGTATTTTAGGGTTTTTACAAAGGGTACTTTGGAAAGTACTACAAGGTATTTGGGCTAAAGTATTTTGGACATTATAACAATACTTAGGAGAGTATTTCTATACCACAACAAAGGGTATTATCTGAAAACAACTAGGCTAGGGAAGCTCTCGGCAAAGGGAAAGGGGTGTGGTGGGCGAATTTCACAAGGGAGGAAGAGAACTTCAAGACTTAGGCAATTTGTGGATGAAGAAAGTCTTCACAAAGGGAGCTATTTATAGCAAAACCAAAGGCCAACCAAGGGCGAGATCCTTCCAAGTGTATAGCAAGTGTAAGGGCAAGATTAAACCAAGTGCACCTAAACCCTACTCCACAAAACACTCCACAAAACAAGCCACAAAACAAGGCACAAATCAAGGAGCCAATTGGCGAAGAAACGTGACCCATTTCGTCCAAGCCATGCCATGGTTGCCGTCGAGCCTTCGATTAGAGGTGACAAGTGTCGCCCTCTCGTTGGTCCAAAATGTTTCGTCTCTCGGAAAAATCCGCAAAAAATATAAATGACATAGCCGGAATTTTCCCTACGAAAGCTGTGGAAACGTTTCGTCGAAAAACGACTCCTTTCGGCACTTGTGTACAAATTTCGAAACTATGCCTACTTAAGGCTCAAATTGTACACGTACGCCCTCACGTACATACTCTGGAAATACGGGGTATAACACCCGCCTCCTGGTCACATGCCCCGGAATCCCACATCGTATAAGCATGTCCAAGGAGTAACAATATCCCACGTGGTCGCATGCCCCGGAATCCCACATCATATAAGCATGACCATAGGGTAATACAAACAAATTCCGGGAATCTAACCCGCCCCCTGGTCACATGCCCCAGAATCCCACATCGTATAAGCATGTCCAAGGAGTAACACAAATAATGGAAGCATACCCGTGGAATCCCACATCACTGTCGGTACGTCCAAGTAAACTTATAACAAGACAGCCGACTCTCCAACCGAGAGTCGCGGCAACGTAATAAAACGTAATACTTGCACTCAAAAGCTATCACCAGCACACATAGTCAAGTTCATAAAATCTTTGGACTTTCATTTTATAAACTCAAGACACTTATAGAATAATTCTCAATTAAACAAGCCAAAGTACTTATCAAGGCACACATAGAATAATTCTCAATTAAACAAGCCAAAGTACTTATCAAGGCACACATAGAATAATTCACAATTAAACAAGCCAAAGTACTACGTACGTACATTCTTTTCAAAAGACTCCTTTTTATGTAAAACCCCAAGATACTAACACCCGTAGTATCAAGGAATGTCTATTTTTCAAAGTAAGTTACTACACTTTTAGAAAACTCATTTCAAAGCTTGAAATCAAGTAACTTCAAATTTTCACAATCTAGACAACTTATGCCCATTAATCAAAATAGACAACTTTCTTAACCTTCCATAAAGCCGTTATAACCAACTTCTCATAAAGCCGTTATAACCCTTTATGGTTTTAGACATATCCATTCCTTTTATAACCAAGAGACTTATACTTTTAAAACCAAGTATCACATACTTACAAATCAAGTTCTTAACTTTCAAAATACTTCAAGTCTCTTAATATTTAGAAAACAAGTTTCTTCTAGTTAAATCATGTCATTTCTTCTCTTTTAAAACAATTAAGTAAATCACTCCTTTTGACTCCCCTAAAGTCATTATAACAACCCTTAGGTTTTGGAACTAAGGCACTTAGCCAAAAGGTTTGGAAACCACTTCCTTTTCAAGACTCTATGTACTTTAAGTAAAATACTTTCACTTTTAAGAATCCAAACATCACTAAGGAAATGGATTATAACAACTTACAATTAAAACATCAAAGTACAATCAAGGAAGTACATAGAACAAATTCTAGTTTAGGCAACCCAAGTACAACCAAGGAATGGATCATTTAAGGAGTAGGACATACTTTCTTTATCTTAAGGAATCATGCTAGAAGAGGAGATAGTTCACATACCTTTTCGGCTAAATCCACAAGCTAAGCCGAATACGCCGTACGTAGAATTGTCAACCTATAATGGTCACAACATGACTATCAATTTCTAGTTTCTAACGTAGAATAATACTAAGTACACGGTCTCTTATCCTACGGAAAATCGGGCAGCACTTCCTTTGTTTCTACATACTTTGCCACCTTTTGCAAGGCCGAATACAATAACCAAACATGCCACATTTAACGCTCAAAACAACAACCAACCAAAGGGGATTACACGCCTTATAATGCGTGTAAAATTCTGCCCCACAATTCATACCAAGTAGTTTAAAATCCAAGCCATTCTCGGCCAACAACATAACCAACAATTCAAAGTCTTTTCCAATCCTTTTCCAATTCCAAGTTCTAAGGTCTAACATGTTATATAGTCATAAACAAATTCAACAACTACAATTTCCTTCTTTATACAACATGCGACGACTTAAACTAATAATCAACTTGAATTGTAATCTTAAGGCTAAACATGCTAGTTTTCGGATTAGGGTTCCAATAACCAATAAACTTATCAAACCTCATACTAAATACCCCATGCTTGCTAATTGTTATACCCCATATTTCAATAGTATGTACGTGAGGACGTACGTAGAAAAGTTTGAGCCTTAAAGTAGGCAATGGCCGAAAATGTTGTTCACAAGTACCGAAAAGAATCGTTTTTCGACGAAACGTTTTGCAAGACTTGCGTAGGGAAAATTCCAGCTATGTCATTTAAAATTTTTGCGGATTTTTCCGAGAGATGAAATATTTTGGACCAACGGGAGGGTGACATGTGTCACCCTCAAAAGTGGACGGCCAAGGGCATTCCTTTGCGTTTTTGTTATACCGTATTTCTGAGTATATGCGTGGGGCGTCGTAGAAAAGTTTGGGCTTTTATAGTGGCTTGGCGGATTTCACTTTGTGCACAACAAACGATTAGAGTCATTTTAAATGAAACGTTTTACATAACTTGCGAAGGGAAAATTCCGGCTATGTCATTTTTAATTTTTGCGGATTTTTCCGAGAGACGAAGCGTGTTGGACCAACGAGAGGGCGCCACTTGGCACCCTCTCATTGGCGGAATAGTGGGGCGGCACATGGGACGATTTGGCCATTGTTTTGGTCAAGGGGTTGGTAGGATATTTTGGTGGTAGATGGATAAGGTGCACTTGGCATGATCATGGCCCTACACTTGCCTTGCACTTGGCATGATCTTGGCCATTGGTTGGCCTTTGCTAGACCTATAAATACCCCTCCCCTTTGAAGACTTATTCATCCTAAAATGTTCTAAGTCTTAGAAATCCTCCCCCTCCCTTATTGTTGTTCTCGTCCTCCCCCTTTGAGAGGCCCCCTTGGCCGAGAGTTCTCCCCTTGGCGAGAGTACCCCCACTAGTGGGGTAGGCGAGGGTATACACCACTTGTGTTGTTGTCTCGTATAAATACCCCTCTCTTGGTAGAAATACTCTCAAAGTATTGTTCTTATACCCAAATTACCTTAGCCGTATACCTTGTAGTATTCTAAGGTTATACCTATCTGAAAAGCCAGTAATACTATTATACTTCCTTGATCCTACAAACCAACCTAAGGAAAATCTCCATAGTTAGTTGGAGTATTAGGTAGAAGTTGGTTAGAACTTCTAAGGGTGGTTTGAGCGGGTTGGAGCACGGAGTTGGAGCTAAACGTTGCCGGGATCGACTTTATACTTGGATAATTTTGGGCTTATCGAGGTAATATCTTGTCCTTATGGTAATTGGAAATTACATGTTGTAAGATTATATAGTTGAAGTATACTATATATAGAATGAACCTAGCTTTGCGGCAATGTCTTTTGACTTAAGCTGAATATAAAGAAAGAGAAGCGACTGTAATTACATAGGGTGTATTCTGAGACTTGTGTAAATTGCGTGAAGTAGAATTGTACACGTCAGGTTAGATGTATAAACCCCTGGTTGGCTTGATAGCGGCCTCGATAGAGAGGAGATTTCTGTGATTTGCGGGGAGAGTCTTTGCGAATTTTCTGTAGAATGTTCTAAGAAGAGATCTAAATGTTAATAAGCGCCTTGTGGCCTTATAGGTTGAATTACTATGCGTGGCGCGATCTAATTGGCTTAAGGAGTAGCCGGCGGTTTGAGGTACTTGGAGCGTTTTGCTATTAGTCGATACTCGTCGCGAGGTATGTGAACCTCTTCCTATCTCTTCTAGCATGATATGTGTGTAACTATGTAGTACGATAGACGTACATGTGTAAAATGTATTTGATTGGTCTAAAACATAAAGTGTTATAACGGCTTTATGGGAAGTTGGTTATAACAGCTTTATGTAGGTAAGAAAATACTTGTGGTTTTTAAAAGGTAACTGATTTGAACTATAAGCATTTGGTTATGTGATAATAAAGAACTTGAAGTATTTCAAAAGATTTTTGAATCATTTTGAAAGAAGAAGTAATACTTGTTTTTTGAAAACTTAAGAGTTATACTAGCTTTATGGGAAGTTAGGTATAACGGCTTAAGGATGTTTCTTGATTTGAAATCGAATGTGTATCGACAAACCAACTGCGGCGTTAATAAAGGAAATATTTTGTGATTAAGTATTATTAAAACCAGTCGAAACTTCCATCTGCATAGAAGCGACGATGAGGCAAAATGATATTTCCTAGATCATGGCTGCTGTCATAAAATTGTTATAAACAAGAATAGCCTACTCACATACAAGGCTTATGATTCTCAGATGGTTTAAAGAGAATTATATTCTTAAATGAATAAGACTATGAACTACGAAACCTTTCTAAAATAAGAACCGTGAACATTTGAAATTAGGCAAACTTGGCGTTGGGAAAGAATGTTGTTACTTGATTTTACAAAGAGAAGTGTTACGATTTACTTCAAAGATAATCACTCTATTTTTATACTACGGGTATTGTGTGACTTTTGTGAAAGAAGCGGATCTTTTAAAGAGTAATACATGAAGTACTTTGGGGCTAAAACCGAACTTGTTAACATAATGTAGAAAGTACCTTGTGTGAATAACTTGATTGTATTGATTTGTGATAGTCTTGTAAAACGTTCTTGTTGACTTGATAAGTAAACATGTTAGGATGCTACGTGAGTTAGTATCGTGTGATGTTTGTGGACAGGGGTTTTCCCTTGATGTGCTCAGGTTGTTTAACGATAAGTTGTCATGTTGATATTATATCACTCATGATTAGGGGTTAAGCTGCCCTCCGACGCTGGGGTAGACTCAGCGGTCTAGTGACCTATGATTCGAGAATACCTTATGCAGTGCAGTATGGCCTATGCGGAACTACGGGAGTTCGAGTTAGTACGGCCCTTGTGGTCATGCGGTCTTTGTGGCTGCGGACGGCGAGTCGAGCGCTGCCGGGAGTAGCTACCGATGCGGGAATACCTCATGCGGGCCATTGGGTGGCCCGTGCGGGCTCTGGGGAAGTTCGGGGCTAGACGCACATTAGATCTGCGGCGAGTGGCGGCTTTGATCATGTGACGATGCAGACAGATCTCATGATCTGATTTACGACCTTGTTATCGTGGGTTTTAGTAGTCGGCTATGCCTCGCACTTACCCGTGCGGTTTTATGATGACTTTGAGGCGTGAGTCACGACTTGACATGGCTTATTTATTGTGGCTGTAGTTTTGGTTATCATACATGTCTCTGCTTTATATAGACTACTATGATTTCATTTCTGATATTTTGATTTCACATACTTGGTACTGTTATGCGACCTCGCTTGAGGCTGCGTTCATCGCAGTAAAGGTACACGATGTTGATCCTCGCTCTTAGGGTCACGATTCGCCGTATGGGAAGCTCCGTTTCTCGGAGGCTTATCGATGGTATAGTCCGTCGTTATAGGTATTTACATTCGAGGGGTATGGCGGGGCCTGTCCATCGCCATTGTTGTCGTATCATTCTTAAGTGCAGTAATCTTGTTGTGGCGAGTTGTAATGGGATGTAGCTGTTCGGTTTTAAATTGATTTATATATATATGCCGTAAGGCAAGTTTTCTCAGACTATTGTTTCATACTTCTTGTTATTTCATGTTATCGTCTTATGTTACGCTGATTACTCTGATGTTGTATCACTAGGGTGCCCGGGGTAAGGCACCAGTCGCGGGCCCGGGTTCGGGTCGTGACAAAAGTGGTATCAGAGCAGTTAATCCTCGGAAAGTGTCTACAGACCGTATCCGATGAAGTCTTGATTATCGGTATGTTGTGCACCACACCAATAATCAGGAGGCTATAGGATATTTAGGATTGGTTTCTATTCTTCTCACTCTGAGATCGTGCCTTAGAGCTGTGTTGTAAGTTGGACCCTCTGTCACGAGCCGAACCCGGGCCCGTGACTGGTGCCTTACCCCGGGCACCCTAGGGATACAACATCAGAGAAATCAGCGGAACATAACACAACAACATGAAATAACAAGAAGCGTACGACAATTATCTTTAGAAAACTTGCCCTTCGGCATAAATAATAATAACAACTCTTTCAAAATGAACTGTTTAATCCTTTCTTTACAAACCCTGCCCACAGCGATTACTCTGGACCTCAGAAAAGATACGCGCAACGGGGCGAGGGCCGTCATACCACAGATGTAGCACCTACAACAACAGGACTATACGCGATAAGCCTCGGAGAAGCGGAGCTTTCCCAACGCTGTGACCCTAAGAGCGAGGATCAACGGCGGTGTACCTTTACTGCGGCATGAACGGCCCCGAAGGTCGATCTAACAAAATTAGTATGAAACTAAAAATAAATCACGTAAATGAAATCATGCTGATCATATAAAGCGAGAGACATGTATGATAACCAAACTACGATTTACAACAAGCGACATGTCAAGTCGTGGACTCACGCCTCAGTCATCACTCAAGTATAACAATGGGTCTCGGGCCCACAACATCAATCATGCGTGGAATACCTTCCTCACTGGCGATCTATGATATAAAAGCACCAAGGAACACACATGAACACGTGTCCCACTGTGTCATAATAAAGCTGTGCGGGGTAAGTGCGAAGGCATAGCGAGCTACTAAAAACCCACGGTACCAACAAGGTCATGAATCGTATCATAAGATCTGTCTGACCGTCACATGATCAAAGGCGCCACTTGCGCGATGTCAATGCGCGTCTAACCTCGAACTCCGCGACTCGCATAGGCCAATCTCATCGGCCCGCGTGAGGTATTCCGCATCGAGGTAGCTACTCCGGCATCGCCCCGACGCGATCCGCGTGGCCACATGGACGCATGCCCATAAAGGGCACACTAACACGGAACTCTCGTAGCTCCGCATAGGCCCTCAGGACTGCGTGAGGTATTCTCGAATCATAGGTCCATCGACCGCTGAGTCTACCCGCGTCGGAGGCGCTTAACCGGAATCATCTCAAGAGATGAGTGATGTAAAATACTAACACAACAGCTTATCGTTAAGCAACATAAGCACAACAAAGGAAAACCCCTTTACACAACATCACAAGATACTAACACACGTAGCATCCTAGCATGTTTACTTATCAATCAACAAGAAAGTATTACAAGGCTATCACAAACCAACACAATCAAATTATACACACAAGGTACTTTAAGCTAACAAGTTCGGGTATCTACCCCTAAAGTACTTCATACATTAAATGTTTTAAAAGATCCGTTGCTTTCACATAAGTCACACAATACCTGTAGTATAAAATAGAGTGACTGTCTTTTTAAATAAACCAAAACACTTACCTTTGTAAAATCAAGTAACAACATTATTTTCCAAACGTCCAAGTTTGCCTACTTTCAAATGTTCATGTTTCTTATTTTAGAAAGGTTTCGTAGTTCATAGTCTTATTCATTTAAGAATATAATTCTCTTTTAAACAATCTGAGAAACATAAGTCTTATATGTGAGTAGGATATTCTTGTTTATAACAATCTTATTACTGTAGTGATCTAGGAAATATCATTTTGTCTCATCTTAGCTTCTATGCGGATGGAAGTTTCTCTGGTTTTAATAATACTTAATTAGTCAAAACATTTCCTTTTATTAACTGCACAGATGGTTTGTCGATACACATTCTGATTTCCGAAATCAGTAAAACATTCTTAAGCCGTTATACCTAACTTCCCATAAAGCTAGTATAACTCTTAAGTTTTTCAAGTATTACTTCTTCTTTCAAAATGATTCAAAAATCTTTTGAAATACTTCAAGTTCTTTATTAACACATAACAAGCCAGTTATAGTTCAAATCAGTTACCTTTTAAAGACCACAAGTATTTTCTTACCAACATAAAGCTGTTATAACCAACCTCCCATAAAGCCGTTATAACACTTTATGTTTTAAACCAATCAAATACGTTTAGCACACGTACGCGTCACGTACTACATAGTTCACACATATCATGCTAGAAGAGATAGGAAGAGGTTCACATACCTCGCGGCGAGTATCGACTAATAGCAAACGCTCAAGTACTTCCAACGTCGGCTACTCCTTAAGCCAAGTAGATCGCGCCACACGTAGTACTTGACCTATAAGGCCACAAGGCGCTTATTAACATTTAGATCCTCGTAGAACATTCTACAGAAAATTCGTGACACCTCCCCATGACAACGTAAATCTCCTCTCTATCGAGGCTACCAAGCCAACCAGGGGGTTATACGTCTAACCCTGCGGGTACAATTCTACTCCACGGTACTACTACACAAGTCTCATGTCTGATACACCTATGTAATTACGATTCAAGATTCTTCTTAAAATTGGGCTTAAGTCGCAAGACATTGCAGTAAGTATTATCGGGCTTAAGTCAAAAGACATTGCGATAACTACGTTCGATTCTATATATAGTATACTTCAACTATATATTCTAACAATATGTAATTTCCAATTACAATAGAGGACAAGATAATTACCTCGATAAGCCCATAATTATCCTAGTTAAAGTCGATCTGGGCAATCGTTTAGCTCAACTCCGGCGCCCAACCGCTCTAAACCACCCTTAGAAGTTCTAACCAACTTCTACACAATACTCAACGGACTATGGAGATTTTCCTAGGGTTTCGGTTTTGTGGTGTGAAGTATAATAGTATTTACGGGCATTTTCGTATAGGTATAACCTTAGAATACAACAAGGTATCTGCTAAGGTAATTTGGGCATTATAACAATACTTTTGAGAGTATTTCTACACCACAAAGGGGTATTATCTGAAAGCAACTAGGCTAGGGGTACCCGGCCACACTACTAGGAGTGGCGCTACTCGGCCAAGGGGCCTCACGAAATGGGAGGGAGCTCTCAAGACTTAGAGATTTTTGGATGAAGAAGTCTTCAAAGGGAAGGGGTATTTATAGGTCAAGTGAAGGCCAACCAATGGCCAAGATCTTGCCAAGTGCAAGGCAAGTGTAGGGCCAAGATTCACCCATGTGTCCTTGACCAACTAACACACAAAATATCCTACCAACTACACCTCTCCATTTCGTCCAATCAGAGCCCTTACGTCCGCCAATGGGAGGGTGCCCAGTGGCGCCCTCTTGTTAATGCCCAACACGTTCGTCTCTCGGAAAAATCCGCAAAAATAAAAATGACATAGCGGAAATTCCCTACGAAAGTTTGAAAGCGTTTAGTCGAAAAACGACTCTAAACGGGTGTTGTGAACAAAATTAATTCGGCCAAGCCTTAGTACAAGTTTCAAATTTTCTCGTGCGCCCTTACGTACATACTCGAAATACGGTATAACATTCTCCTCGCTAGAAACATTCGTCCCGAATGTTCCTTCTAAGTCTCAAAACAAACGTGCGCCAGTATAGTCTTCACTACCATACTTACGAAACAATCCTGCCACAATGGCCACAGAAACAACTGCGCAAAAATACTTACATCCAAGTCCACGAGGAATCACCTCTAATCATCACCACAAAACACTCCTCACCGGGGTCTAAAATATACTTCCTTCGCACCTTCTCTTTACAAAAGAAATGATCACATCTATGCCCGCCATACATGCTCGCTTCTCTCCTTACTCGTCGTAGATACCACTTTGTCACTTTGCCTGAGGCATTAACCTTCTCAGGCGACCCAACAAATGGTACCACTTTTGTCACCTTGTCGCGAGCCTTGCTCCGACGACCCAACAAATGGTACCGGGCTGCTTGCGACCCCTGAGGCTGTCGTACACTCGAACTCTTACCACATTCTGATACGGCTTCAGTTTCCAAGACTCGGGGTTACTATCTCTAACGTGGTCATCATTAACTGGGAACACTCTGGATGGATTCTCCGATACTTTCCCGATCATAACAATACGAAAGACCGGACGTACTGCCTCCTAAGTCGGACGGCAAAAGCTATCATATAGGCAACCTGGCCTATCCTTCACATGAACTCAAAAAGGCCCAAAGTAACACGGGCTAAGTTCCCTCTGTATTCCAAAACTCGCCACACCCACCCCGGGGTGGTACTTTCAAGAAGACCGACCGTCAACCTGAACTCTAAGCGTCGTCGCCGATTATCCGCACGATTTCTCTGAGCTGCCAGAACCTCTTCTAGACAAGCTTTACTCTATCCACAGTCTGCTGGAACAAGCCTGAACCAACTATCTGAATCTTGCCAACATCGAACCATTCGACCGGCGACTTACACATCCGCCCCTACAAGGCCTCAAAAGGTGACATCCGAACACTGAAATGGTAGCTTAAACACTCCCTCCACAGGAGACAACAATCTCCACTACCCGCGAAATCGACCGGCTGGCGAATGCGATTCTAAGACTCGGCGAGTTCCTAACCTGCACGTAAACTTTTGAAAACGAAAATAGTCACAACACAGGCTTCACTGCGACATAAGGTGAAGGTAGGCACCGTGCGACCTTTCAACCTTTCTCGACCTAACATCACCGCGAGCAACGGTCTGATCGAAAGACACGATGGGTGACCCGTTGGCGACTCATCGGTCGAATGCATCCACGAACTCGTCTGTTTGGTTAACCGAACATGGACCTAACACCCTCGTGACCTACCACAGGCGGGACCACAACCGACCCGCACCAAACATGTCGGGTTGACCCGCGTGCCTCAACCCGACCAACGCGCCGCACAATACTAGCTCGATCGGAACAATCTCACTAATCACGTTTGAAAACCTAGCGGTCTTCTTAGCTCAACTACCTCTTTCATTCCACACTACACGAGGACTAATCCCACCATAACTTACGTGCACTATGCACTCCTATAAGGGTCAAACATAAACATTACACCTTTTCTCGAGATGGCATCACTTCTAAGGTCTCTACGTATAAAACTCTAAGGCTCACACCTTCTCTATCCCCCAAATCTTACTTGGTTAACTAACCAAGATTTCTAATCACGATAATAACACCGCTATCAAAACATAGCACTTATAACATACCCATCTTATCACACATACGGATCTCAGAAGGTTAAGGATATATCTATATCTCTTGCTTCACTCCTTAGTCGTTCTAATCAAACCTCGCCGTGAGCGCATAGCTAAGGAAGATGACAAACTACCCACCGATCACGAAGGCTAAGTCCTCCGCGAGACACTCTTTCCACATCGGACCACGGCGGTCATAGGTACAACAAGTACCAACTAAAAAGACGACATTCCACGAGATGGCGCTGCCACGCTGTGAACACCGAAAAAGCGAATCGGATCATTTGGAACGCCGTGTATTGTGAGCGGAAGCTCTGGAGCTCGACCAACTCTGCGCATACCTCGAGCGTCACGAACCACAGTGGAGGACCTTTACGCACTTGGTGGGTGTGCATAATCTAATCTATTTGGTGAGGTGACTTGACTCGAAAGCTACTAAAGGACCTTGCTACTGCGGCCTGCCTGCTTTGTCCTTGGTTAACCCGTCGATCTCGTTTCTCGGCTGCTTGCATAAGCGTACACGTACCATGCTCGAAGCCTAATCAAGAACTTACTCTTGCACAACCTTACCGTTGATATTCATCAAGACTCGCGGTACATCGGTACACTCTCGGTAGCCAAATCCATAGCTAATGTGAGGTTGTCTCTTTGCAATCCATATTCTCTGTTCTGGTCGTGGGCGAAGGTTCAAATATCATGGCGCAGTGAGGGCTGCGCGCCGTGCTAAACTTTCGGGGCTAGTGATGTCGCAGAAATCCCGAATGAAGCACCTAACTCGGGTGATGATTGGGCTGTGCCTCGTAACCCTCCGAACTCTACTCGCGACTCCGCCGTTTGCCTTGCCCTCTGGGCGGGTTGCCCTGCGGAGGTATAGCAGTGAGGAAAGAAATACGTTAGAGGTCCACTTACAACACGGCTCTAAGGCACGATCTCGAGTGAGAGAAGAATAGAAACCAATCCTAAATATCCTATAGCCTCACGATTATTGATGTGGTGCACAACACACGATAATCAAGACTCTCTTGAATCTGATGCGTAGACACTTTACGAGGATTAAGCGCTCGATACCACTTTTGTCACGACCGAACCGGGCGTGGCGGTGCCTTACCGGGCACCCTAGGGATACAACATCGGAGAAATCAGCGGAACATAACACAACAACATGAAATAACAAGAAGCGTCGACAATTATCTTTAGAAAACTTGCCGCCGGCATAAATAATAATAACAACTCTTTCAAAATGAGCTGTTTAATCCTTTCTTTACAAACCACGCCCACAATGATTACTACTGGACCTCTAAGAAAAGATCGGCGGCAACGACGGGCGGGGCCGTCATACCCACGAATGGCACCTCTGACAACGGGGACTATACCACGATAAGCCTCGGAGAAGCGGAGCTTTCCCAACGCTGAATCTGTGACCCTAGAGCGAGGATCAACGGCCGGTGTACCTTTACTGCGGCATGAACGCGGCCCCGAGGAGTCGATAACAGATGCAGAGTATGTGAAACTAAAAATAAATCACGTAAATGAAATCATACTTGATCATATAAAGCGGGAGACATGTATGATAACCAAACTACGATTTACAAAGCGATCATGTCAAGTCGGGGACTCACGCCCTCAGTCATCACTCAAGTATAACAATGGGTCTCGGGCCCACAACATCAATCATGCGTGGAATACCTTCCGCCGTGATCATGATATAAAAGCACGAGAACACACATGAACACGGGTCCCACTGTGTCATAATAAAGCTGTGCGGGAGTAAATGCGAAGGCATAGCCGACTAATAAAAACCCACGTACCAACAAGGTCATGAATCGTATCATAAGATCTGTCTAGACCGTCACATGATCAAAGGCGGCCACTTGCCGCGATATCGATGTCGCGTCTAACCACGGAACTCCGCGACTCCGCGTAGGCCAATCTCATCGGCCGCATGAGGTATTCCCGCATCGAGGGTAGCTACTCCCGGCGTCGTCACGACTTCGCGATCCGCGTAGCCCACATGGACCGCATTCCCATAAAGGACGCGCTAACACGGAACTCTCGTAGCTCGCATAGGCCCGCGGGACTGCGTGAGGTATTCTCGAATCATAGGTCCATCGACGCTGAGTCTACCCGCGTGGAGGCGGCTTAACCGGAATCATCTCAAGAGATGAGTGATGTAAAATACTAACACAATGACTTATCGTTAAGCAACATAAGCACAAAGGAAAACCCCTTTACACAACATCACAAGATACTAACACACGTAGCATCCTAGCATGTTTACTTATCAATCAACAAGAAAGTATTACAAGGCTATCACAAACCAACACAATCAAATTATACACACAAGGTACTTTAAGCTAACAAGTTCGGGTATCTACCTAAAGTACGTCATACATTAAATGTTTTAAAAGATCCGTTGCTTTCACATAAGTCACACAATACGTAGTATAAAATAGAGTGGTATCTTTTAAATAAACCAAAACACTTACCTTTGTAAAATTAAGTAACAACATTATTTTCCAAACGTCCAAGTTTGCCTACTTTCAAATGTTCACGTTTCTTATTTTAGAAAGGTTTCGTAGTTCATAGTCTTATTCATTTAAGAATATAATTCTCTTTTAAACAATCTGAGAAACATAAGTCTTATATGTGAGTAGGATATTCTTGTTTATAACAATCTTATTACAGCAGCCGTGATCTAGGAAATATCATTTTGTCTCATCTTAGCTTACATGCGGATGGAAGTTTCTCTTGGTTTTAATAATACTTAATTAGTCAAAACATTTCCTTTTATTAACGCTATGATGGTTTGTCGATACACATTCTGATTTCCGAAATCAGTAAAACATTCTTAAGCCGTTATACCTAACTTCCCATAAAGCTAGTATAACTCTTAAGTTTTTCAAGTATTACTTCTTCTTTCAAAATGATTCAAAAATCTTTTGAAATACTTCAAGTTCTTTATTAACACATAACAAGCCAGTTATAGTTCAAATCAGTTACCTTTTAAAGACCACAAGTATTTTCTTACCAACATAAAGTCATTATAACCAACCTCCCATAAAGCCGTTATAACACTTTATGTTTTAAACAATCAAATACGTTTAGCACGTATGCGTCTACCGTACTACATAGTTCACACATATCATGCTAGAAGAGATAGGAAGAGGTTCACATACCTCGCGACGAGTATCGACTAATAGCAAAACGCTCAAGTACTTCCAAGTCGGCTACTCCTAAGCCAAGTAGATCGCGCCACACGTAGTACTTGACCTATAAGGCCACAAGCGCTTATTAACATTTAGATCCTCGTAGAACATTCTACGTAAAATTCAAGACACCTCCCACCCCCGGCGTAAATCTCCTCTATCGAGGCGGCTACCAAGCCAACCGGGGCGTTATACGTCTAACCCTAACGGGTACAATTCTACTCCACGGTACTACTACACAAGTCTCTGTGTAATACACCCTATGTAATTACGATTCGATTCTTCTTAAAATTAGGGCTTAAGTCGCAAGACATTGCGTAAGTATTATTCGAGCTTAAGTCAAAAGACATTGCGATAACTACGTTCGATTCTATATATAGTATACTTCAACTATATATTCTAACAATATGTAATTTCCAATTACAATAGAGGACAAGATAGTTACCTCGATAAGCCCATAATTCTCCTAGTTCAAGTCGATCTGGGCAATCGTTTAGCTCGACTCAGGCGCTCCAACCGCTCTAAACCACCCTTAGAAGTTCTAACCAACTTCTACACAATACTCAACGGACTATGGAGATTTTCCTAGGGTTTCGGTTTTGTGGTGTGGAAGTATAATAGTATTTCTGGCATTTTCGTATAGGTATAACCTTAGAATACAACAAGGTATACGGCTAAGGTAATTTGGGCATTATAACAATACTTTTGAGAGTATTTCTACACCACAAAGGGGGGTATTATACGAAAGCAACTAGGCTAGGGGGGGGGTACCCCACGGCCACACTACTAGGAGGGGGGGCGCTACTCTCGGCCAAGGGGGCCTCACGAAATGGGGAGGGGGAGCTCTCAAGACTTAGAGATTTTTTTGGATGAAGAAGTCTTCAAAGGGAAGGGGTATTTATAGGTCAAGTGAAGGCCAACCAATGGCCAAGATCTTGCCAAGTGCAAGGCAAGTGTAGGGCCAAGATTCACCCATGTGTCCTTGACCAACTAACACACAAAATATCCTACCAACTACACCTCTCCATTTCGTCCAATCCGAGCCCTTACGTCCGCCAATGGGAGGGTGCCAAGTGGCGCCCTCTTGTTGGCCCAACACGTTTCGTCTCTCGGAAAAATCCGCAAAAATTAAAAATGACATAGCCGGAAATTCCCCTACGAAAGTTGGAAAGCGTTTCGTCGAAAAACGACTCTAAACGGGTGTTGTGAACAAAATTAATTCGGCCAAGCCTTAGTACAAGTTTCAAATTTTCTACGTACGTCCTTACGTACATACTCAGGAAATACGGGGTATAACACCCTCTCACGTATTTCTTTACCTTACCGTTATGCCTCCGCGTAGGGCAGGGCCGGAGAGGGCAAAGCGTAGGAAGGCTGCGAGTAAATCTGAGGTTACGAGGGCACAGGCCCAATCATTACCTAGGGTAGTGCTTCATTCGGGAGTTCTGCGGCGTCGCGGCCCATGAGTTTAGCAGCGGCGATTCCTACTGCGGCCATGACATTTGAACCTTCAGTTCCACGACCGGAAACAGATAATATAGATTGCGAAGAGACAACCCTGTTACTAGCTATGGATTTGGCTACCAGAGAGTATACCGATGTCCGCGAGTCTTGATGAATATCTTAGAAAGGGTTGTGCGAGTAATTCTTGATTAGGCTTGAGCATGACTCGTATGCGGGCTTGTCGCGGCGAGCCAAGCGTAGAGATCGGCGGGTTAACGAAGGGCGAGAGGGCGGGGCGAAGGTCCTTTGGCAACTTTAGTCGAGTCACCTCGCGTGATTAGATTATGCACATCCACCAGTGCAGAAAGGTCCTCCATAGGTTTCAGGACGTTCGGGGTATGCAGGAGTTAGTCGAGCTCGAGCTTAGGTTCACGACTACGTAGGTTCCAGCCAGCCGGATTCAGTTTTTTCCCCAGTGTTCACAGTGTGACAGACGTCATCCCGGGGAATGTCATCTTTTAGTTGGTACTTGTTTTACCGGCGGCCGTCAGGGCCATGTGTCGAATGGGTGACCTAGTAGGAAGGTTGTAAGTAGGAGGACTTAGCCTTCAGGATCGATGGGTAGTTCGTCACCTTCCCAGCTATGCCCTACAGGCGAGTTTGATTAGAACGACTAAGGGAGTGAAGCGATAAATCTGAGATAAATCTTTAACCCTCTAGGGATTAGTATGTATGATAAGATGGGTATATCATAAGTGTTATGTTCAGATAGCATGGTGTAAATTGTGATTAGGAAATCATGGTTAGTTAACCAAGTAAGATTTGGGGGATAGAGAAGGTGTGAGCCTTAGAGCATTATACGTGAAGACCTTAGAGGTAAGGCCATCTCGAGTAAAAGACGTATGTTTATGTTTGACCCTTATAGGAGTGCATAGTGCACGTGAGCTATGTTTGTGGGATAAGTCCCGAGTAGTGTGGAATGAAAGAGGGTAGTTGAGCTAAGAAGACCGCTAGGTTTTCGTAACGTGATTAGTGAGAGTTTTAGGTTACGGAGCTAATGTCTTGCGCGTAGCCGGGTCGGGTTGAGGCCACGTTGCGGGTCAACCCGCGGCAGGTATGGTGGTGGGGTCAGTTTGTGGTGGTCCCGCTTTGGGTTAGGGTTATGAGGGTGTTAGGCCCAAGTTTAGTTAACCAGCGTACGAGTTCGTGGATTCATTCGACCAGTAGTCGGGCCGAGGAGGTCAGCCGTCTTGTCTTCTAGCAAAGACCTTTTACTCGGCAGTGTGGATTTATCGAGAAAGGTTGTAAGGCTGCGCAGGTGCCTACCTTTACCTTATGATGACAGTGGAGCCAGTTCTGTTGTTTCTTTCTGGAAGTTTTACCAGGCGGGACTAGGAACTGGTGAGTCTCGTATCGTATTCGCCTCGGGCGGTGTGTGGATTTCAGGGGTACTAGAGAGGATTGTTGTCTCATGTTGAGTGAGGTTTTTAGTAGCTACCATTTCAGTATTCGGATGTCGCTTTATGGCGCCTTGCGGCGGAAGTGTAAGTTGTCGGTCGATTGGTTTGATGTTGGCAAGTTGAGATAGTTGGTTCAGCTTGTTCCAATGGTCGTGGATAAGGTGAGGCTTATCTAGAAGAGGTTTTTGGCGGCTCGGAGAAATCGTGCGGATTATCGGCGGCACGCTTGGAGTTGAGTTGACGGTCGGTCTTGAAGATACAACCGGTTAGGGTGTGACGAGTTTTGGAAGACAGAGGAACTTAGCGAGTTACTTTGGGCCTTTTGAGTTCATGTGAAGAGTAGGCGGGTTGCCTATATGTTAGCATTTGCCGTCCGACTTAGGAGGCAAGACGTCCGTCTTCGTATGGTTATATTCGGGAAAGTATCGGAGATCTATCCAGAGTGTTCCCAGTTAATGTTGACCACGTTAGAGATAGTAACCCCGAGTTTTGGGAACTGAAGCAGTATCAGAAATGTGGTAGGTTATGAGAAAGAGTTCGAGTGTACAAGAAGTGTATGACAGCCTCAGGGATCGCATGCAGCCCGGTACCATTTGTTGGGTCGCCGGAGTGACACTAGAACCTCGCGGCAAAGTGACAAAAGTGGTATCGGGAAGAAGCGAGCATGTATGGCGAGCATAGATGTGATCATTTCTTTTATAAAGAGAATGTTATACCCCGTATTTCCAGAGTATGTACGTAAGGAGATACGTACAAAAAGTTTGGCTTTAAAGTTAGCCTTGGACGTTTTTTTTGTACACAACTCGCTAAAAGAATCGTTTTCCGACGAAACGTTTCCACAGCTTTCGTAGGGAAAATTCCGGCTATGCCATTACTAATTTCTACGGATTTTTCCGAGAGACGAAACATTTTGGACCAACGGGAGGGCGACACTTGGCACCCTCCCATTGATGGACTTGAATCGTCCATTGGACGAGATTGGAGAGGTGGAGCACGTTTTTTGTGCCTTGTGCACAAGTCAAGGAGTTGGTAGGATATTTGTGTGGAGTAAATCTCCACCCTATACTTGCCTTGCACTTGTCTTAATCTTGGCCATTGGTTGGCCACTTCTTGACCTATAAATACCCCCCTTAAGATGAAGAGTTCTTCATCCACAAATCTTCCAAGTCTTGAAAAATCCTCCCCTCTCCCTTTGTGAGCTTTTCGTCCAACACCCCTTCCCTCCCCTTGTGAGTTTGGCCGAGGGCCTAACCCCCCCTAGCCTAGCCGAAATCTACCCTCCTTGGTAGAAAAGTTGTCTTCTAGTATCGTTATAATGCCCAAAATACCTAGCCCAAATCCCTTAGTCTTTGGTAGAAGTTGTGAAGAACTTCTAAGGTTTCTTGGAGCTCTGGCGTCTGCAACTTAGGAGCTAAACCTTGCTCAGGCGACTTTATCTAGGATATTATTGGGCTTACCGAGGTAATAATCCTAACCTCTTTTGAATTAGAGAATACTTCTTTGTTGTAGTATAAGGATAAGTATAAATACTTAGAAGAATATCACGAGAAAAGAATTGAACTATTACCACGTAGAAGGTTTTAAAGAAGAATAATCACACTTGTACTCACATGACTGTTTTCACGATGAACTTATATAGCTCACGGGTAGGGTTGTGCCCGACTTTCCGTAGAATTGTGAACCCTCTGTTTAGAATGACCTCGGAGTAGTCTTTGATAGATATCTGTGACTATTATAGGTGACTCTCTGCGCGACATATTGACTTGGCGGTGGTTTTATTTGAAGGTATGTGATTCTTCCTAAAGCATGATATTTTACAATATATAGTACGGTAGACGTACATGGGTTAACTGAATAATAACTACGGCAATGTCTTTGACTTAAGCCTGAATAATACTTATGGCAATGCCTCACGGCTTAAGCCTGAATAACAAAGAACTGAAAACATTTCAAAAGAATACTGAATCATTTTTAACAGAAGATAAATAATTGGTTTTTTAACAAAGGCTTAAGAGTTATGCTAGCTTTATGGGAAGTTAGGTATAACAACTTAAGAATGATAAAAAGGAACTGTTTACTTGTTTGTTTATAAAAGCCTTGTATTGATCTCTGTTAAGTGTAGTAAGATTGTTTGATAAGTAGACATATCATGATGCTACCTGTGTTAGTGTCTTGTAATCTTTGTGTAAGGGTCATTCTTCTTTGTGCTTACGTTGCTAACCGGTAAGTCCGTTGTCTTTATTCAGTATCACCTACCCCGGACTATTATACAGGGCTTGCCCGCGATGCGGTCTATACGGCTATGCGGTCTGTGAGACTATGCGAGCGGCGGTATGCTCGGGATTGATCATTCGGCGTCTAGCACGATCGCGGGGATTCCTATGCGGTCTGTTGAGACTACGCGGTCTTTTGAGGCTATGCGGTGCGGGAGCCTAGGCGGATCTGGGGGTTGGCTGCCCCGATGCGAGGGCTACCTCATGCGGGTCACGTGACTATGCGGGCTGCGAAAGTCGGGACTAGGCACGCAGAATGATACTATGGGCGATTGGCCTTGCTTCGATCATTCGCGGCCTAGAATAGACACATTCTGATCTTTCCATTTCCGTTGTTGTTTGTGATGTGGCACTATGTGCAATTGAGCGATTGTATTTGTGAAAAGGTTTTAAATACTTTGATTTCATTTGATTCCTTATAGTTTCACATACTTGGTACTGTTGTCTCGACCTCGCCCGGGGCTGCGTTCATCCGCGGTAAGGCAGCAGTGCTAGATCCACATCCTTAGGATCTTTGCGTTGGTGTCGAGCTCCATCTTCTCGGAGGCTCTACTTTGGGTATGATCTCCTGTATTGTAGATAGTTTTGTCAGATCGAGGTATGGCGGGCCCTGTCCGCCATAGTTGTTTACTTCCTTAAGTGCAGTAGTACTATTATGCAGTTGGGATGTAGCGCAAAACTTGAGTTATTTATATTATCGAAAGGCAAGCTTTTCATCGAGATAAAGCGTGTCTTATTTTATAAAGCTGTTTCTGTCTTGTTTTATATTCCGTGGTTACTCGATGTATGACTACTTGGGTGCCCCAAGAGGCACGATCCACGGGCCGGGCAGTCGTGACAAAAGTGGTATCGAGCGATTAATCCTCGGAAAATGTCTACAGACCGTATCTAGTAAGTCTTGATTATCGGTGTGTTGTGCACCACACCAATGTCGGGAGGCTATAGGATATTTAGGATTGGTTTCCATTCTTCTTACGAGATCGTGCTTTAGAGTTGTGTTATAGGTTGGACCCTCTAACGTATTCCTTTCTATGTGATTATGCCTCCACGTAAGGCAACCGGGCCCCGAAGGCAAAGCGTAGGAGGCGCTAGCGAGACACCCAGTCACGAGGGCTCGTGGCCAGTCTATACGAGCGGCGAGTTCTATGACGCCTGGCCCAGCCAGAGACCACAGTACCCACCTCCCGTCCCACGGCTGGGGCGGAGGTTAGGGTACAAGGAGACGGCCCACTATTGGCTAAAGTTGTGGCCGATACGAGAGGCTGGATCACGGCAGTTCGGCTCGGCTCGATCGCACCGTAGTGCACGAGGCGAGATAGTTTGAGGTGCGAGATTTCTTGAGTTGTAGCCCGCGAGTTTCTGGTCGAGGCGGAGGATGATCGCGAGGAGTTCATCCGTCACCGCAGAGGATTATCGCGGGTGATCGTGGCTTGAGGCCGAGGTGTGACATTCGGTTCGCGTCGGCGTGACACCGCGATCGATTGGTTTGATTCATGGGAGCTTTCGGGAGAGCATGCACCTCCGTGATATGGGATGAGTTTTGAGGCTTTTCTCACACACTTCTTGCCTCCGCGGATGAGAGAGGCACGTGATAGATTCTTCGCTTGAGGCGGGGACGCCGTCGAGAATACAATGTCGAGTTTGATTCTTTGGCTAGATATGTCCCAGCATTGGTAGCGAGATATGGAGGATAGGTACACCGCTCGCCAGGGCTAGATGATTATATGGCCGAGTCATGTGCGGGTGTTTCTCTTCAGCCGGGTATGGACATTACCCGCATGCAGGCTCATGCACTAGGATGCGAGGAGCGCAGAGACCGCCGGGTAGAGCGATATCAGCAGCAGAAGAAGGCCAAGGCCGGTTCTTTTTGGTGGTCCTCGGGGTGGCGGCATCGCAGAAGTCGGTGCACCACAGCCAGCGCAGAGCGCTCCTACCTCATTTTCAAGCCACCCGAGCGATCGGGGCGGTCGGGGCCCGGGACTTGATTTCGAGTAGCGAGGTGCTAACTGCTCGAGACTGCTCGGTGTGCCCGTTGTGGCGAATACCATTCGGGAGCCGTACTCGAGGAGCTTGCTATACTTGTGGCGGCGGTCACTTTGCGAGTTTGTCCGAGGCCAGGGCGGTGGTAGGGCTCGGCTACGAGGTCTGCATTGCGCTTCTTCATCCCCGACGATTACTCGCCCGGGGCAAGGTACACATGGACCAGCGGTCGCGGAGGTCGTGGCGCGAGTCGATTCTAGCGGTCCTCGAGCGCATATATGCTTTGTCGGTAAGCGACAGATCGGAGGCCTCACGATGTCGTCACAGTACCTTATCGATTCGGGTTTGATGTGTATGCTTTGATAGATCCGGGTTCTACTCATCTATATATCTCCACTTGTTGCTAGTAGGATAGGGATAGAGCACGAGGCCATAGACCCTTTCGAGGTAGCTACGCGATGGTGATTCGGTGGTAGCTCGGCGGGTATATAGAGCTTGTCTGTGACCATTCTGATCGTCGGACCTAGCCGACTTGATAGAGTTGGAGATGATTGACTTCGCGTGATCATGGGGATGGATTGGCTAGCCTCTTGCTACGCCAATGTGGACTGAGAGAGAAAGTAATGCGGTTCGATTTCTGAGAGCCGGTTGTTGAGTGGGAGAGCACGGTATCGCCGAGGGTAGGTTTATTTCCTACCTCAAGGCTAGGAGGATGGTGCGAAGGGTATATCTACCATCTCGTTCGGGTGTTAAATCTGAAGGCTGCGGTACCAGATTTCGATCGATTCGATGGTCGTGAGTTCCCAGACGTGTTTCCAGATGACCTCCCGGGTATCCCTCCTGAGAGGGAGATCGAGTTTTGTATAGATGTGCTGCCAGATACTCGGCCTATTTCCATTCCGCCATACAGAATGGCACCTGCCGAGTTGAGAGAGTTGAAGGATCGGCAGGGATTTCTTTGGAGAAGGGCTTCATCGGGCCTAGTGTTTCTCCAGGAAGCGCGGTATTGTTCGTGAAAAAGAAGGGCGGGGCGCTGCGCATGTGTGTTGATTCTGAGCGGTGAACAAGGTTACCATTAAGAACAGATACCCCCTTCCCAGGATTGATGATTTGTTCGACCAGTTGCAGGGCGCGAGATGTTTCTCCAAGATTGATCTGCGTTCGGGCTATCATCAGGTTCGTGTCAGAGAGGTGGATGTCCTTAGGGTGCATTCGGACGATGCGGGCATTATGAGTTCAGTCATGTCTTTTGGGTTGACCATGCTCGTGGTATTCATGGATTTGATGAACCGAGTGTTCAAACCATTTTGGAACGCGTTTGTGATAGTGTTCATTGATGATATCTTGGTTTATTCTCGCTCGAGGCGGGAGCATGCGGAGCATTTGAGGCGTGCTACTTGATTCTCCAGACCAGCGATTATACGCCAAGTTTTCCAAATGTGAGTTTTGGTTGACTTGATGGCGTTTCTTGGGCATATTGCCGGGTGATGGCATTCGAGTGGATCGGCCAAGATCGAAGCGATCGAACTTGGCCTGACCTACTACTCGAGGAGGTTCGCGATTTCGGGCCTTGCGAGGATATTATCGGTTCGTGGAGAAGTTTGCTTCTATCTACGCACCATTGACTAGGTGACTCGTAAGCGGCCAAGTTTGATGGTGATGCTTGTGGCGGGGTTTCGATTCTTTGAAAGAAGGCGGCGACCGCCCGTTCTTACTCTTCCGGAGGTCGGATGGATATGTCGTGTATTGTGATCGTCGGGCATCGGGTTGGGATGTGTGTTGATGCGGCATGGCGGGGTTATAGCATATGCATCCCGGTGAAGAAACACGAGAGGAACTACCCGCCATGATTTGGAGTTGGCGGCCATGATTCACGCTTTGAAGATCCGGAGGCACTATTTGTATGGGGTTCACGTGGATATTTTTACAGACCACAAGAGCCTCGGTATATCTTGACCGGAGGAGCTGAACTTACGGCGAGGCGGTGGTTAGAGTTGCTTAAGGATTACGATGTTGATATCATGTACCACGGGAAGGCCAATGTTGTGGCGGATGCTCTTAGTCGTAGGTCGATGGGAGCCTATCGGATGTGCGGCTAGAGAGGAGGACATGGTTCGTGATTTGCATCGATTAGCGAGCCTTGGTGTCCGTTTGATTGATTACGATAGCGGTGGGGTTAGAGTTCGTGAGGTTGCGAGTCTTCCATCGTTGAGGAGGTGAAGAGGCTTGATTCGAGGATCCGGCTTTGATGCGATATCGTGATACAACTCTTCGTGAGGCAAGGGTCCTTTTGAGTAGCACTGATGGGGTGCTAAGGTTTGAGAGCGGTATGTGTTCCGGATGTTTGAGGACTTGGCGGAGTTCTTGGGGAAGCACACGGTAGCGCGTTACTCTATCCATCCGGTCGACCAAGATGTACCACGACCTTAGATCTGTGTATTGGTGGGATGGCTTGAAGAGGGGCGTTGCGAGTTCGTAGCTCGGTGCGTGTTGCCGCAGTGAAGGTAGAGCACGGAGGCACGGTGGTTTATTCTGACGATAGAGATCCCGACACGGAAGTGGGAGGTGATCAACATGGACTTCATCACGGGATTGCCTCGCTCGGAGGAGACATGATTCTATATGGGTTATCGTCGGCGGTGTGAAATCAGCCCACTTTCTTCCGTCGGGGCGACTTTTGGTGAGGATTATGCCGACTTTACATCAGAGATCGTCAGTTGCATGAGTCCCTACCGATTATATCGAGCAGAGAGCCCGGTTTACGGCTAACTTACGGAGGTCTTTCGAGAGGTTTAGGGGCGCGGTGAGCACAATCGCATTTCATCCATGAGCAGACGGACGAGCGAGCGCCTTATCCGCACTCTTGAGGATATCTTTGCGAGCTTTGTGTTATTGACTTCAGTGGTAGTTGGGAGGATCATTTGCCTAGTGGAGTTCGCGTATAATAATAGCTACCACTCGGTATTCGGATGGCGCCTTATGAGGCCTTATATGGGAGGAAGTGCGGATCGCCTATAGGTTGGTTCGATGTGGGCGAGTGCGGCTAGTGGGACCAGATTTGGTGCAGCGATGGATAAGGTGAAGCTTATCCGAGGCGACTATTAATGACTCGAGTCGGCAGTCGTATCGCAGATCATCGTCGTCGGCATCCGGAGTTCGCGATAGATGATTGGGTTTTCCTAAAGGTGTCACCCATGAAGGGTGTGATGAGATTCGGGAAGAAGAAACTTCGGCCCAGTACATTGGGCGTTTGATTGTCGCGAGGTAGGCAAGGTTGCCTACGAGTTGAATCTGCCGTCCGATCTGGAGGCGGTGCATCCGTGTTTCACGTATCTATCTTTGAAGAGATGTATCGGGGTCCATCTAGGGTGCACCGATTGGCGATGTCGGTGTGACCAGGGGTTATCGTATGAGGAGGTTCCATAGCGATAATCGATCGTCGGGTTAAGCGTCTGCGGACGAAGGGCGTGGCTTCCGTCAGGTCTTGTGGCGGAGCGAGCTCGAGGAGGAGATGACGTGGGAAGCCGAGGAGGACATGAGGCGAAGTATCCTCACCTATTCCCCACACCTCCAGGTAATTCACTTTCCTACTTGTAAATTTCCATTATCATTTATGCCTAAGTGTTGTTTTGTGGCCGTGTGTGGCATTTGCAAACTGTTTAAGCTTCTTCGTTATCTGTCTTGAGAAGGAACATTCGGGACGAATGTTTCTAAGGAGGGGAGAATGTTATACCCCGTATTTCCAGAGTATGTACGTAAGGAGATACGTACAAAAAGTTTGGCTTTAAAGTTAGCCTTGGGCGTTTTTGTACACAACTCGCTAAAAGAATCGTTTCCGACGAAACGTTTCCACGACTTTCGTAGGGAAAATTCCGGCTATGCCATTACTAATTTCTACGGATTTTTCCGAGAGACGAAACATTTTGGACCAACGGGAGGGCGACACTTGGCACCCTCCCATTGATGGACTTGAATCGTCCATTGGACGAGATTGGAGAGGTGGAGCACGTTTTTTGTGCCTTGTGCACAAGTCAAGGAGTTGGTAGGATATTTGTGTGGAGTAAATCTCCACCCTACACTTGCCTTGCACTTGTCTTAATCTTGGCCATTGGTTGGCCACTTCTTGACCTATAAATACCCCCCTTAAGATGAAGAGTTCTTCATCCACAAATCTTCCAAGTCTTGAAAAATCCTCCCCTCTCCCTTTGTGAGCTTTTAGTCCAACACCCTTCCCTCCTCATGAGTTTGGCCGAGGCCTAACCCCTAGCCTAGCCGAAATCTACCCTCCCTTGGTAGAAAAGTTGTCTTCTAGTATCGTTATAATGCCCAAAATACCTAGCCCAAATCCCTTAGTCTTTGGTAGAAGTTGTGAAGAACTTCTAAGGTTTCTTGGAGCTCCCGGCGTGCAACTTAGGAGCTAAACCTTGCTCAGGCGCGACTTTATCTAGGATATTATTGGGCTTACCGAGGTTCTAATCCTAACCCTCTTTTGCATCCGCGAATACTTCCTGTTGTAGTATAAGGATAAGTATAAATACTTAGAAGGATATCACAGAAAAGAATTGAACGATGACCCCAGTAGAAGGTTTTCAAAGAACAATAATCCTGCTTGTACTCACATAGAATTTGTTTTCTGATGAGACTTATATAGCTCACGGGTAGGGTTGTCTGCCCGACTTTCCGTAGAATTGTGAACCCTCTGTTTAGAATGACCCTCGAGTAGTCTTTGATAGATATACGTGACTATATAGGTGACTCTGTGCGCGACATATTGACTTGGCGGTGGTTTTATTTGAGAAGGTATGTGATTCTTCCTAAAGCATGATATTTTACAATATATAGTACGGTAGGCGTACATGGGTTAAGCGAATAATAACTACGGCAATGTCTTTGACTTAAGCTGAATAATACTTATGGTAATGCCTGGCTTAAGCTTTGAATAACAAAGAATCAAAACATTTCAAAAGAATCTTGAATCATTTTTAACAGAAGATAAATAATTGGTTTTAAAACAAAGGCTTAAGAGTTATGCTAGCTTTATGGGAAGTTAGGTATAACACTTAAGAATGATAAAAAGGAACTGTTTACTTGTTTGTTTATAAAAGCCTTGTATTGATCTCTGTTAAGTGTAGTAAGATTGTTTGATAAGTAGACATATCATGATGCTACCTGTGTTAGTGTCTTGTAATGCTGTGTAAGGGGGTCATTCTTGATGTGCTTACGTTGCTAACCGGTAAGTCCGTTGTCTTATTCTTGTATCACCTACCCCGACTATTATCTGAGGGCTTGCCCGCCGATGCGGTCTATACGGCTATCACGGTCTGTGAGACTATGCGGGCAGCGGTATGCTCGGGATTGATCATTCCGGCGTCTAGCACGATGCGGGGATTCCTATGCGGTCTGTTGAGACTATGCGGTCTTTTGAGGCTATGCGGGCTGCGGGAGCCTAGGCGGATGCCGGGGGTTGGCTGCCCCCGATGCGAGGGCTACCTCATGCGGGTCTACGTGTGACCTATGCGGGCTGCGAAAGTCGGGACTAGGCACGCAGAATGATACTATGGGCGATTGGCCTTGCCCGATCATTCGCGGCCTAGAATAGACTATTCTGATCTTTCCATTTCCGTTGTTGTTTGTGATGTGGCACTATGTGCAATTGAACCGATTGTATTTGTGAAAAGGTTTTAAATACTTTGATTTCATTTCATTCCTTATAGTTTCACATACTTGGTACTGTTATCGACCTCGCCCGGGCTGCGTTCATGCCGCGGTAAGGGCAGCGGTGCTAGATCCACATCCTTAGGATCTTTGCGTTGGTGTCGTGAGCTCCATCTTCTAGGAGGCTCTACTTTTGGGTATGATCTCCTGTATTGTAGATAGTTTTGTCTGATCGAGGGTATGGCGGGCCCTGTCCCGCCATAGTTGTTTACTTCCTTAGAGGTGCAGTAGTACTATTATGCAGTTGGGATGTAGCGCAAAACTTGAGTTATTTATATTATGCCGAAAGGCAAGCTTTTCATCGAGATAAAGCGTGTCTTATTTTATAAAGCTGTTTCTGTCTTGTTTTATATTCCGCTGGTTACTCGATGTATGACTACTTGGGTGCCCAGAGGCACGATCCACGGGCCGGGCAGTCGTGTGAAGAAGGTCTTGAAGAAAGTATATTCTAGACCCCGGAGAGAGGTGTTTTGTGGTGATGTTAGAAGTGTTCCCTCGTGGACGTGGATGTAAGTATTTTGCGCGAGTGTTTCTGTGGCCAGGTGTGGCAGGTTTGTTCTCCTAATTATAGTAGTGAAGGCTATACTGGCGCATGTTCCTTGCACGTTTTTTGTTATACCCCGTATTTCCAGAGTATGTACGTAAGGACGTACGTAGAAAAGTTTGGGCTTTTAAAGTGGCTTGGCCGATTTCACTTTGTGCACAACACCCGATTAGAGTCATTTTTCGACGAAACGTTTTACATAACTTGCGAAGGGAAAATTCCGGCTATGTCATTTTTAATTTTTGCGGATTTTTCCGAGAGACGAGGCGTGTTGGACCAACGAGAGGGCGCCACTTGGCACCCTCTCATTGGCGGAATAGTGGGGCGGCACATGGGACGATTTGGCCATTGTTTTGGTCAAGGGGTTGGTAGGATATTTTGGTGGTAGATGGATAAGGTGCACTTGGCATGATCATGGCCCTACACTTGCCTTGCACTTGGCATGATCTTGGCCATTGGTTGGCCTTTGCTAGACCTATAAATACCCCTCCCCTTTGAAGACTTATTCATCCTAAAATGTTCTAAGTCTTAGAAATCCTCCTCCCTTCTTGTTGTTCTCGTCCTCCCTTTGAGAGGCCCCTGGCCGAGAGTTCTCCCCTTGGCCGAGTACCCCTAGTGGGGTGGTAGAGTATACACCCCCCCTTGTGTTGTTGTCTCGTATAAATACCCCCCTCTCTTGGTAGAAATACTCTCAAAAGTATTGTTACTATACCCAAATTACCTTAGCCGTATACCTTGTAGTATTCTAAGGTTATACCTATACGAAAAGCCCCGTAATACTATTATACTTCCCTTCAGTCACAAAACCGAACCCTAAGGAAAATCTCCATAGTTAGTTGGAGTATTAGGTAGAAGTTGGTTAGAACTTCTAAGGGTGGTTTTGAGCGGGTTGGAGAGCACGGAGTTGGAGCTAAACGTTGCCCAGGATCGACTTTATACTTGGATAATTTTGGGCTTATCGAGGTAATATCTTGTCCCCTTATGGTAATTGGAAATTACATGTTGTAAGATTATATAGTTGAAGTATACTATATATAGAACTGAACCTAGCTTTGCGGCAATGTCTTTTGACTTAAGCCTGAATATAAAGAAAGAGAACTGAACTGTAATTACATAGGACTGTATTACAGTAGACTTGTGTAGAATTACTGTGAAGTAGAATTGTACACGTCCGGTTAGATGTATAAACCCCCCCTGGTTGGCTTGATAGCCGGCCTCGATAGAGGAGGAGATTTACGCGGTTGCGGGGGGGGAGGTGCTGCCGAATTTTCTGTAGAATGTTCTACGAAGAGATCTAAATGTTAATAAGCGCCTTGTGGCCTTATAGGTTGAAGTACTATGCGTGGCGCGATCTACTTGGCTTAAGGAGTAGTTGGCGGTTTGAGGTACTTGGAGCGTTTTGCTATTAGTCGATACTCGTCGCGAGGTATGTGAACCTCTTCCTATCTCTTCTAGCATGATATGTGTGTAACTATGTAGTACGATAGACGTACATGTGTTAAATGTATTTGATTGGTCTAAAACATAAAGTGTTATAACGGCTTTATGGGAAGTTGGTTATATGACTTTATGTAGGTAAGAAAATACTTGTGGTTTTAAAAGGTAATCGATTTGAACTATAAGCTGGTGGTTATGTGATAATAAAGAACTTGAAGTATTTCAAAAGATTTTTGAATCATTTTGAAAGAAGAAGTAATACTTGGTTTTTGAAAACTTAAGAGTTATACTAGCTTTATGGGAAGTTAGGTATAACGGCTTAAGGATGTTTCTTGATTTGGAAATCGAATGTGTATCGACAAACCATGCGGCGTTAATAAAAGGAAATATTTTGTGATTAAGTATTATTAAAACCAGTAGAAACTTCCATCTGCATAGAAGCTAAGATGAGACAAAATGATATTTCCTAGATCATGGCTGCTGTAATAAAATTGTTATAAACAAGAATATCCTACTCACATACAAGGCTTATGATTCTCAGATGGTTTAAAAGAGAATTATATTCTTAAATGAATAAGACTATGAACTACGAAACCTTTCTAAAATAAGAACCGTGAACATTTGAAATTAGGCAAACTTGAGCGTTGGGAAAAGAATGTTGTTACTTGATTTTACAAAGAGAAGTGTTCTGATTTACTTCAAAAGATAATCACTCTATTTTTATACTACGGGTATTGTGTGACTTTTGTGAAGAAACGGATCTTTTAAAAGAGTAATACATGAAGTACTTTGGGGCTAAAAACCCGAACTTGTTAACATAATGTAGAAAGTACCTTGTGTGAATAACTTGATTGTATTGATTTGTGATAGTCTTGTAATACTTTCTTGTTGACTTGATAAGTAAACATGTTAGGATGCTACGTGAGTTAGTATCTTGTGATGTTTGTGTAAAGGGGTTTTCCCTTGTTGTGCTTAGGTTGTTTAACGATAAGCTGTCATGTTGATATTATATCACTCATGATTCCGGGGTTAATTGCCTCCGTCACGGGGTAGACTCAGCGGGTCTAGTGACCTATGATTCGAGAATACCTTATGCAGTGCAGATGGCCTATGCGGAACTACGGGAGTTCCAAGTTAGTATGCGGCCCTTGTGGTCATGCGGTCTTTGTGGCCATGCGGACGGCGAGTCCAGGACGCTGCCGGGGAGTAGCTACCCTCGATGCGGGGAATACCTCATGCGGGCCATTGGAGTGGCCCATGCGGAGCTACGGGAAGTTCCGGTCTTTCATGTTGTTATGTTCGGAAAAGTATCGGAGATCCATCCAGATTGTTCCCAGTAATGATGATCAAGTTGGAGGTAGTAACCCAGAGATTTTTGAAATTGATGCGAATGAAATGTGGTAAGTTATGAGAAAGAGTTCGAGTGTACGAGAAGGGTACGACGAGTAAGGGAAGAAGCGAGCATGTGTTGAGAGCATAGATGTGATCTTTTCTTTTGTAAAGTGAAGGTGCGAAGGGAGTATCTTTTAGCCCTGGGATGGGAGCTGTTGTAGTGATGGAAGTGATTCCTCGTGGACTTGGATGTAAGTATTTGCGCGTGTGGTATTGTGGCCAGGTGTGGCATGATTGTTTTCGTAAGTATAGCAGTGAAGACTACTGGCGCATGGTTGTTTTGAGACTTAGAAGGAACATTCGGGACGAATGTTTCAAAGGTGGGGAGAATGTTATACCCCGTATTTCCAGAGTATGTACGTGAGGACGTACGTAGAAAAGTTTGAGCCTTAAAGTAGGCAATGGCCGAAAATGTTGTTCACAAGTACCGAAAAGAATCGTTTTTTTAAACGAAGCGTTTTGCAAGACTTGCGTAGGAAAATTCGGCTATGTCATTTAAAATTTTTGCGGATTTTTCGAGAGATGAAATATTTTGGACCAACGGGAGGGTGACATGTGTCACCCTCAAAAGTGGACGGCAAAGGGCATTCCTTGCACGTTTTTTGTGCCTTGTTTGTGGTCAAGGGTTGGTAGGATATTTTGGTGGTAGATGGATAAGGTACACTAGCCCAAATCTTGGCCTTACACTTGCCTAGCACTTGGCTTCATCTTGGCAATTGGTTGGCCATTGGTTGGCCTATAAATACTCCCCTCAAGGTTTCTTCATCCTCAATTGATTTCTATGTCTTGAAATCCCTTTCCCCTCTTGAGAGCTCTGGCCAGAGCCCCTTCTCCCCCAGTGTAGTTTCGTCCAAGTCCCCTCCCTTTGAGAGGCCTTGGCGAGAAGTATCCCCTTGCCTAGTTGTTCTCGTAAAATACCACCCCTTGGTTGAGAAATACTTCTCCAAGTATTGTTTTAATGCCAAAATACTCTAGCCCAAAACCTTTGTAGAATTTCCAAGTACCCTCTTTACGAAAAGCCCGGAAAATACTACTATACTTTCCTTAAGCCACTAAATGAAACCCTATGGAAAAATCTCCATAATTGGTTGGAGTACTTAGTAGAAGTGTGTAGAACTTCTAAGGGTTGTTTGGAGCGGGTTGGAGCACCCGGAGTAGAAGCTAAACGTTGCTCAGGATCGACATTAAACTTGGATAATTTTGGGCTTACCGAGGTAAATAATCCTATCCTTCTATTGTAATTGGAAATTACATCGTAGTTGTATAGAAATGAATATAAGATTCATAGAAGAGAATTGAATCGTAATAGAAGGATATTACTGAAAATAATTGAATGAAATCACGTCGGAAGAATATTAAAGAAGAAGATTGAATCTGTACTTACATAGAATTTGTATTCTGATGAGACTTGTGTAGCTTAACGGGTAGGGAAGTGCTGCCCGATTTTCCGTAGAATAGAGAACCTACTGCTTAGAATATTCTACAGAGTAGTCTAGACTTTGATAGACTGGTATAACCTTTATAGGTTAAATGTTCTGCGAGTAGCATGTGCTACTTAAAAGGTGGACAAGGCTAGCCGGGTTATAGCCGTGGAGCGTTTTGCTAATAGTCGATAATCGTCGCGAGGTATGTGATTCTTCCTATCCTCTTGAGCATGATATTTTAAAAGAATATATATATAGTACGGTAGACGTACGTGTGTTAACTGAATGTAGTTTTACGGCAATGTCTTTTGACTTAAGCCTGAATAATAAGAATCTTGAAGTATTTCAAAGGAATAATGTTTTACTGATTTCAGAAATCAGAATAAGTATCGAACAAACCACTGCAGCGCTAATAAAGGGAAATGTATTGAATAATTAAGTATTATTAAAACCAGTAGAAACCTCCATCTGCATAGAAGCTAAGATGAGACAAAATGATATTACATTTCCTAGATCATGGCTGCTTAAATAAAATTGATTATGAACAAGAATAACCTACTCACATATAAGGCATATGTATCTCAAATTGTTTTAAAGGAGAATTATATCATTAAGTGATTAAAACTATGAACTACGAAACCTTTCGAAAATGAGAAACTTAAGCATTTGGAATTAGGCAAACTTGAACGTTTGGAAAATAATATTGTTACTTGATTTACAAAGGGAGGTGTTTTGGTTTACTTAAAAGGATAGTCACTCTATTTTTATACTACGGGTATTGTGTGACTTTTTGAAAGAATCGGATCTTTTAAAAAGAGTTAATATATGAAGTACTTTGGGGATAAAAACCCGAAATTGTTAACATAAAGTAGAAAGTACCTTGTGTGAATAATTTGATTGTGTTGGTTTGTGATAGCCTTGAAATACTTTCTTGTTGATTTGATAAGTAAACGTGTTAGGATGCTACGTGTGTTAGTATCTGGTGATGTTTGTATAAAGGGGTTCCCCTTGTTGTGCTTATGTTGTTTAACGATAAGCTGTTATGTTATTATATCACATACCCCCTTGACTTGTTATACCGAGGGCTTGCCACCCTTGACGCGGTCTATACGGCTATGCGGATCCGTGTGACTATGCGGAGTGCGGGAGTTCCAGGTTGATCATTCCGGTGTTTTATCCGTCACGGGGATGCCCTATGCGATGCTGTGACTATGCGGTCTATTGAGACTATGCGGACTGCGGGAGTCCAGGAGGGTACCGGGGTTAGCTACCCCCGATGCGAGGAATACCTCATGCGGGTCTATGTGTGACCTATGCGGACTGCGGGAGTCCAGGGTTAGGCATGCATAATGATACTATGGGCGATTGGCCTTGCCCGATCATTCGCGGCCTAGGAAAGACCTGTTACAGTTTACCTATTATTGCTCTTGTTTGTGATATGGCACTATGTGCAAATTGAACTAATTGTATTTGCAAATGGTTTTAAATACTTTGATTTCATTTAAAGTACTTTCTGATTTCACATACTTGGTACTGTTATCGACCTCCTTGGGCTGCGTTCATGCCGCAGTAGAGGTACACGATGTTGATCCTCGCTCAGGGTCACAGTTCAGCGTTTGGGAAGCTCCGTTTCTCCGGAGGCTTATCAGTGGTATAGTCCCCTGTCGTTGTAGGTGCTTACATTCAGGGGTATGGCGGGGCCCTGTCCCGTCATTGTTGTCATATCATTCTTAGAGGTGCAGTAATCTTTGTTGTGGCGAGTTGTAAAAAGGAATGTAACTGTTCTAGTTGTTATATATATATGCCGCAAGGCGAGTTTTCTCAGATGAACTGTTTTTATTTCATGTCTTGTTTTATATTCCGCTGATTACTCTGATGTATGTCTACTTGGGTGCCCGGGGTAAGGCACCAGTCACGGGCCCGGGTTCGGGTCGTGACACTAATATCCATAACTACAATGATAAGTAAACTTTAATTGCTAATACGACAAGATTTATACATTTACAAGCCCTTAAAATTTCCAAGATTCAAAGTCGCGCCTTAGCAATTCTTAGCTCCTTTCCTTATGTACCAATCCGCTCCAAGCACTCCTTAGAAGCCTATGAAGAACCCATCTTCAAGTTCCAACTTCAAAGTTGAAGAACTCCTTAAGATTCCGCCTTGCGACTAATACGAAAACGCCGTTTTTTCCGAAATCTTTCTATTGAGATATCCTTACAATACCCTTAGGGACCTTGGGTTTAAGTCTAGTGAATAATAGATCAAAACTACAAATTTTTTGTGTGGGAAAGAGGGTGAACCCGAGAGCTCTCAAAGCTAGCACAAGCTTTCTCTAAATTTTTCTAAGTGTTCAAGACTAGTCTTGCACTAGTAGTATGCTTATATAACACATTGGATGGCTTAGATTAAAACACTTGTGGGCTAGGATGAAGGACAATTAATGTAAAGCCAAGTGGACAAGTTGACTTGGTCAACAATCTCAAGCTAGCAAGACTTATCTTCCTTGATGGTCAATGACCATTTTACCTTTACTAAATTCGACCAAGACCAAGTGTGGGGGTGCCACGTGTCGCCCTCTCATTCGTCCATAAAATTCCGTAACCCTCGTGGGCCCCACAAAACGTAAAATTCCTCGGGTGGGCCCCACGTGACCAAATCTGTAAAAATAAATTCCATAATGTTAATAAATTCCATATCCTTCAAATAATGCATTTTGAGAATCTAATTCTCCTCAACGAACATTTTTCCTTTCCGACGTTCGGAAGATTTTCCGTCGGAAAAACAATTCTTCCTTTCGTACCAATTTTCAAGTCTTGATTCCTTACGTACATTCTCTTATACATGTCCTAGACTTACGGGGTGTAACATTTTGAAAGGCTTAATTTTTGCTCGAATCAAGTTTGGGATCTTTAGGAGGCGTAGACGAAGGGCAATCCATTCGTGAGCCTTGGGACTTCAAATCTAAGTCAAGTTGAGACTTAGTACTAAATTTATGAAGTGTGATTTGTTGGTTAATTAAATTAAGAGGCATAATGGTGAATTATGGGTCCCGTACTCGTGAGGTAATGAGTACTTTTACGGGCACCGATGTAATTGTATGGGTAATTAACCAACAAAGTAGTTATACTTGTGATGAAGATTACATGTTTAGCCTTCGAGCGATGGGGATGGTGGATAAGTCCATTTAGGTTGGTATGATTGTTGTTTATTTGAGCTATGATAGCCGTCTTGGTTGACATCTATGAATATTGACTTATCTGGCATTCATCACTCTACATCTCGTCTAAACTATGAGAGAATACATATATTCTTGATGTTGAATTGATATTATTCACGGTATAGGAATATCCATTTTATTCATTCGTAATATTATTGTCATTTAATTGACGAAATATGATAAAAGGAGCCTGGGAGGCCAGATGTTGAATATGGTACATGAACGGGGTGAGGTGAATAATAAAAAGCCAAATTGGGACTTCTTATGCATATTTATACTTGCATATAGTGGGCTCGGATTGCACGGTTGCAATAGATGATATTATGGTTGGCTCGGGTTGTACGCCTGGAATGAATAGATATTATAGCCTACGAGTAGGTACCCGATGGGAAATAGTTTTGGGTGGGTATATGGACCTCATGAGTCCCCCATGGATCATGTGAAATGTACTACATGAGTGTGTGTATATTGGGTGCATATGGTCATTGCATAGCATGCATTTTATTTGTATTACATATTATTTATACTTATTGATGTGATTTCATGCCACATGTGCTTTTGATAATATAAATATGATATCTTTATGGTTTACTCATGTGAGATGAAAGAGATATATAACCTTTACAAATTTCCTCGGTTTAAAAGACGGAAATATTGAATCTTTATGATATTAATTGTCCTACAAGATGGAAAGATCAAAACATTATTAATATATTGTCATAAATCATGTAACGGGAGTCTTTATGACTAAACTTGTCATAATCAACAAAAAGGTGACCATACTTATGAGTATATGAACCTTAGTTGAGTGAAAGATTGAATATTTATCACTATAACTGCTCTAAATAACTAAAAATGTAATCATTATGGTTCTACTCTTTTAAAAAGAAATAAATATTCGATCTAGTTTCCATAACTTAAAGAATGGAAATATTGAATCTTTATGATGATACTTGTTTTAAATGATAAAAAGACTGAATCTTTATTAAAATATTTCCTTATATAGTGTAAATTTAACGTCGTTATGAATTTATGTGCATAAATTGATGTATAGATTGGATCTTTTTAAGCAAAATTGCTTAATTTGATGAAGATATGGAATCTTTATGGGTTTAGATGCCCGATTTGGGTAAAGGTTGGAACATTATTACTATATGTTTCCTAATTGAGGTAAAGTTAGAAACTTTATGATGATCCTTGAAAAGTAGCAACCTTTATGCCTAGGTTTAGCAGTAGAATCATTATTTATATTGTTGAAATGCTTACAAATTGTTTTATTGTAAAACAAACTAAGAAAAAAGAGAAGTATCGGAAGTACCAACCCTCTTCATCGCTATAGTTTAAGGTCAGTAAATGATGTTGCTGGGTACATGTTCTTCCCGTACTTACTCTACACTTGTTGCACCTTTTGTGTGCAGGTTTGGTTTCCGGTATGAATAGAGGGTGAGATCCTGTTGACCGTAGAGGCATGCTATCTTGGAGTCTAAGATGAGTTGATGATGCTTCCACAGCCCAAGACAACTTCTCATATATATTTTCTATCTTATTTCATCTCAGGCAATGTTTAAGTAGTAGTTCAAGAGAAATGTCTAGTAAGCCTTGTACATTGATATGAAGATCTCTTTTTTTTGGGTAAATAAATGATATTATTACTAGAAATCAGAAAGGTACAATTAATCATTGAGGGTTCTCAAGCCTCAATGGAAAACAAAATAAACAAGAGCATGAACTCAAGCATGCAATGGACGGGAGGGGTACATTCTAAAAAATGTATGAGGGGGATAAATGGAAAAAAGACTCTATATGTTGCTAGCTTGACTCTAGCAATAACTTCATCTTCACTCGAACTTGTTCCCTCAAAGATTAATGCATTTCGGGCCTTCCAAATTTCAGAAACTACTACACAGAAGGCTAGTAGAGTAGCCTTGGACCGAATGCCTGTTCCTTGGTGTTCCTTTTTGATCCACTTGAGAGCACTTTCGATGGTGTTCATTTCTCGCCTAATCCCCAACCAAACTCTGATGGGTTTCCAAATCTTGTTTGAATAAGGACAAGCAAAGAAAAGGTGAGAATGAGTTTCATTTTCCCTCTTACAAAATCCACAAGTCACATCCTCAATATTAAGATAAGAGAGATTGCCTTTGGTAGCAAGGCGTTTCCGGCAATTGAGCTAGACCACGAACGAGTACTTGGGTGGTATATATCTCTTTCAAATTTGAGACATCCATAGCTTACGCTCACGTGGGGTGCGCAAAACATCATACACAAGGCTAGAGTCTAACCTTCCATTGACACAACACCTCTCCAATCTAGTTATAGTATCCTCGTGGTTACCAAAAAATGCATATGAAATTATCACGGATACCACAAAGTTTCTTGAACAAGAGTGAGTCTCTATCACGTACCTCATAAGCCCAAATCGATTGACCTCTCAAATAGTAAGAATTCACCCATTTCACCCACAATGAATCCACATTCGTATGAAAGAGCCAAACGGATCGAGAGAGCAAGGCTTGATTCCATACCTTCACATCCATAAGTCCTAAGCCACCTTCCAATTGATGAACACATTTCTCATCCCAGGCAACACGAGCAGGCTTGCCCCCCCCACAAAAACTTGATACAGGCTGAGCGCACCTTGTTGAGAACCGCAGTAGGGAGCAGGAATGCACGAAACCAAAAGCCTTCAACCCCTTGAATAACCGATCGGATCAACTCAAGTTTTCCTGCATAAGATAAGGAGTGATGCCCCCATTTTTGAATGTAACCTGAGACGGCATTTGTGAATGGAGCAAACTGATCCACCGAGACTAAAAGTGGGGCCAAAGGAACCCCTAGATACCGCACGAGAAACTCACCTATCGAAAAACCAACTCGAGCCATGATCCTGTCTCGATGAACATCGTGTACTCCCGCTAAATAGATGGCGGACTTAGAGGGATTCAAAGATAGACCGGAAACCTCTTCTAAATTCTCAAGACACTCCATAAGTATACCAACCGAGGCTTCATCTCCTTTAGCAAAAAGCATGAGATCATCCGCAAACGCAAGATGAGTGATACCCAAAGTTTTACACTTAGGATGATAGGAAAATTCCGGAGCCAATGTCTGCTTCTGTAGAAGTCTTGAGAGATATTCAATGCAAAGTATAAATAAAGTAGGAGACATAGTGTCACGACCCGGCCCCGAGCCGCGATTGGTGCCCTACTTGGGCACCCTTCTAATCATACAACATAATAAACTGCGTAAGATAAATAACACTCTTTTTTTTAAGCCAAGGCCAACCCGATAAGGCTGCCATAACATAAAAATTACCTGAAAGGGTCTACACTGTTTAATAATGTAAAAACAACTCTAGCCAGTCCAGCCCACAGATGAATACAGACCTCTAAGGTTTGAACAAATACTATGACAGGATAAGGCCCCGCCATACCCCTGAATATACATAGCCATGACAACTCCGAAACATTGGAGCCATCTCAAAATGCTGAACCAGGATCCTAAGCTCGCGGATCCACAACTGTGTACCTAAACCTGCGGACATGAATGCAGCCCCGAAGAAGTCGATAACAAAAGTGCAGAATATGGAACGGAAAATAAGGTACAGTAACAAATCATAACTGTACAAAAGAATGACAGGGGCAAGTATAAAGAAAGGGTAAATACCAGATCCTACCGTGTTGTCACGACCCGGGCCCGCGACTGGTGCCCTACCTGGGCACCCCTTTCGGTATACATCAGAGAATAGCAGCGGAACATACACAACTGATAAAATGCTTAAACATAAAATAATAACAGGCTAGCCGATAAGGCCACCTTCCGTAAACTATACAAATAAAACAGTACAATTTTTTTTTCTTTACAACCCAATCCACAATGTGACTACAGACCTCTAAGAATAACAACTGTGACGGGACAGGGCCCCGCCATACCCCTGAATAAACAACAACCAACCATACCAGGGATAGGCCTCCGGAGAAATGGAGATTCCCAACAGCTGAACAGTGATCCTAAAAGTGAGGATCAACTACCTGTACTCTACCTGCGGCATGAACGCAGCCCCCCGGAGGAGGTCAGTACAACATGTACCAAATATGTGGAACTGAAAGTACTGTAATGAAATCATAATTCCATAATAAAACTGGAGACATGTATGATAACTCAATTAATAGTACACTGTGCCTTACTAACAATGAGAGTAATCAAGAGTATACTTACAACATAAAAATAGGGAGCTCACGATCAAAGCAGGACCACCCGCCCGCAGTATCATTAAGCAATCCTACTCTTGGGACTATTTCACTCGCATAGGTCGTGTGGACCCGCATGAGGTATTCCTCGCATAGGTTGTATCCGCCCGCATGAGACTATTTCACCCGCATAAGCCCTTACGGACTCGCATGAGGTATTCCTCGCATAGGCTGTATCCGCCCGCATGGGACTATTTCACCCGCATAAGCCCTTACGGACTCGCATGAGGTATTCCTCGCATAGGCTGTATCCGCCCGCATGGGACTATTTCACCCGCATAAGCCCTTACGGACTCGCATGAGGTATTCCTCGCATAGGCTGTATCCGCCCGCATGAGACTATTTCACCCGCATAAGCCCTTACGGACTCGCATGAGGTATTCCTCGCATAGGCTGTATCTGCCCGCATGGGACTATTTCACCCGCATAAGTCCTTACGGACTCACATGATGTATTCCTCGCATCTGTCACGACCCGAAACTGGGCCCGTGACTGGTGCCTTACCCCGGGCACCCTAGTGACACAACATCAGAGTAATCAGCGGAACATAAAACATATACATGAAACAAGTGAAGTACAAAGCGATGTCGAGGAAAACTTGCCTTTTGGCATATATAAATAACAACTTTTACAAATAAACAGTTTAATCCTTTTCACAAACCCTGCCCACGACAGTACTACAGACCTCTAAGAAATGATACGACAACAATGGCGGGCGGGGCCCGCCATACCCCGAATGTAAACACCTACAACAGGGGACTATACCACTGATAAGCCTCCGGAGAAAGCGGGCTTTCCCAAATCTTGGCGTGACCCTAAGAGCGAGGATCAATGACTGGTGTACCTTTACCTGCGGCATGAACGCAGCCCCCCGAAGGAGGTCAGTACAACAGGTACCGAGTATGTGAAACTGAAAATAAATACTATAAATGAAATCATAGTAGTCTATATAAAGCAGGAGACATGTATGATAACCAAACTACAGTTCACAACATAGAAGCAGTCATGTCAAGTCAGGGACTCACGCCCTAAAAGTCATCCCTCATGCCCGTGGAACTCCTTCCTCACCGTGATCTAGGTACAAATCATGTGATACGTATAACAGGTCTCGGCCCGTCTTATGGACCCAATATAGAAAATGGTGGAATACATTCCCGGATGAACCGGTAATCAAGTGATATACATTCCCGGATGACCCGGTAGTCAAGTGATATACATTCCCGGATGAACCGGTAGTCGAGTAGAACACAGTACTTACACAACAAGGCTATCACACGTAACATGGTCAAGTTTCATAACAAAAAGTATAAGCAAGTTACACACGACTCAAGGTACATTCATTTTATATAAAAGTCCGGATTATAACCTTAATGTACTAATTCCGTTAAATTCCTTTTAAGATCCATTCCTATTACAAAGGTCACCCGATACAGTAGTATAAGATTTGAGTGACTAACATTGTTAAGTAAACCAAAATGCTTTCCTTTGTAAAATCAAGTGACAACCTTATTTTCCAAACGTTCAAGTTGCCTAATTTCGAATGCTCAAGTTTCTCATTTTAGAAAAAGGTTTCGTAGTTCATAGTTTTAAATCCTTTAAAGCATAATTCTCCTTTAAACGTTTTGAGAAACCTATGTCTTATAAGTGAGTAGGTATTCTTGTTTATAATCAATCTTATTAAGCAGCCATGATCTAGGAAATGTAATATCATTTTGTCTCATCTTAGCTTACATGCGGATGGAGGTTTCTCTTGGTTTTAATAATACTTCTTTAGTCAATACATTTTCCTTTTATTAACGCCGCAGTGGTTTGTCGATACATTCGATTTCGAAATCAAGAAAACATTCTTAAGCCGTTATACCTAACTTCCCATAAAGCTAGTATAACTCTTAAGCTTTCAAAACCCAAGTAATACTCATTCTTTCAAAACGATTCATAGATCTTTTGAAATGCTTCAAGTTCTTTATTAACACATATCAAGCCAGTTATTATTCAAATCAGTTACCTTTTTTAAAACCCACAAAGTATGTGCTTATCCACATAAAGCTATTATAACCAACTTCCCATAAAGCCGTTATAACACTTTATGTTTTAAATCAATCAAATACATTTAGCACATGTACGTCTACCGTACTACATAGTTCACACATATCATGCTAGAAGAGATAGGAAGAGGTCCACATACCTCGCGACGAGTATCGACTAATAGCAAAACGCTCCAAGTACTTCCAAACGTCGGCTACTCCTTAAGCCAAGTAGATCGCGCCACACGTAGTACTTCAACCTATAAGGCCACAAGGCGCTTATTAACATCTAGATCTTATCGTAGATCATTCTACAGAAAATTCGGCAGCACCTCCCCCCCCCCCGCCACAGCGTAAATCTCCTCCTCTATCGAGGCCGGCTATCAAGCCAACCAGGGGGGGGTTCTACACGTCTAACCGGACGTGTACAATTCTACTCCACAGTACCACTACACAAGTCTACTGTAATACAGTCCTATGTAATTACGATTCGATTCTTTATTCTTGGGCTTAAGTCAAAAGACATTGCCAACTAACTACGTTCAGTTCTATATATAGTATACTTCAACTATATATTCTAACAACATGTAATATCCAATTACAATAGGGGGACAAGATAATTACCTCGATAAGCCCATAATTATCCGAGTTAAAAGTCGATCCTTAGCAATGTTTCGCTCCTACTCCGGGTGCTCCAACCCGCTCCAAATAACCCTTAGAAGTTCTACTCAACTTAATAATACTCCAACCAACAATGGAGATTTTCCTTGGGTTTCGTTTAGTGATGAAGGAAGGTATAATAGTATTTCGGGCTTTTCAGATAGGTATAACCTTAGAATACTACAAGGTATAAGGCTAAGGTATTAGGGCATTATAACAATACTTTGGAGAGTATTTCTATACCACAAAGGGGGTATTATACGAAAACAACTAGGCTAGGGGGTGTATACCCTCGGCCTACCCACTAGGGGTACTCTCGGACGAGGGGAGGGGTACACTCTCGGCTAGCACCCCTAGAGGGGGGGGGTGCTCTCGGCCGAACTCACACAAAGGGGAGGGAGAAGGCTCTCAAGACTTAGGCATTTTGGATGAAGAAGTCTTCAACCTTAAGGGGGTATTTATAGGTCAAGGGATGGCCAACCAAAGGCCAAGATCAATCCATGTGTTAGGCAAGTGTAGGGCTAGGATTTACCAAACACAAATATCCTACCAACCCTTGACTTTTCAAAGGCACAAAAACGTGCTCCACCCTTGTCCATTTAGTCTGGGGCGTTTCAAGTCCACTGATAAGAGGGTGCCACGTGGCGCCCTCTTGTTGGTCCAAAATGTTTCGTCTCTCGGAAAAATCCGCAAAAATTAAAAATGACATAGCCGGAAATTCCCCTACGAAAGCTGTGAAAACGTTTCGTCTAAAAACGACTCCAAACGGGTGTTGTGAACAAACATTAATTCGGCCAAGCCTTACTTGAAGTTCGAAATTTCCTACGTACGTCCTCGCATATACTGGAAATACGGTATAACATTCTCCTCCTTAGAAACATTCGTCCCGAATGTTCCTTCTAAGTCTCACAACAAACGCGCGCCAGTATAGTCTTCACTACTATACTTACGAGAACAAACCTGCCACACATGGCCACAGAAACAACTGCGCACAATACTTACATCTAAGTCCACGAGGAAACACCTCTAACATCACCACAAATAATACTACTTTGTCACTTTGTCTGAGATACCACTTTGTCACTTTGTCGCGAGCCTTGCTCCGACGACCCAACAAATGGTACCGGGCTGCTTGCGATCACTGAAGCTGTCGTACACTCGAATTATTACCACATTTCTGATACTGCTTTAGTATCCAAAACTCGGGGTTACTATCTCTAACGTGGTCATCATTAATCGGAACATTCGGATGGATCTTGATACTTTCCCGAACATAACAATACGAAAGACCGGACGTCCTTCCTCCTAAGTCGGACGACAAATGCTAACATATAGGCAACCTGGCCTATTCTTCACATGAACTCACAAAGGCCCAAAGTAACTCGGGCTAAGTTCCTCAGTTTTTCCACAACTCGTCACACCTAACCGGGTGGTACCTTCAAGGACCGACCGTCAACACGAACTCTAGCGTCGTCGCCGATTATCCGCACGATATCTCTGAGCTGCCAGAACCTCTTCTAGACAAGCTTCTCACTACCCACAATTTGCTGGAACAAGCCTGAACCAACTATCTGAACCTTGCCAACATCGAACCAATCGACCGACAACTTACATTTCTGCCCCTACAAGGTTTCAAAAGGCGACATCCGAACACTGAACTGGTAGCTTAAACACTCCCTCCACAGGAGACAACAATCCCTACAACTACCCCTGAAATCCAACATCGGCGAGGCGAATGCGATTCGAGACTCACGAGTTCTTAATCTTGCACGGTAAAACTTCCGAAACAAAACAGCCGTAACACTGGCTCCACTGCGTCATAAGGTGAAGGTAGGCACCCCGTGCAGCCTTACAACCTTTCTGATAAATCAACACTGCCGAGTGAATGGTCCTGACCGAAGAACACGATGGGCTGCCCCCATCGGCCCGACCACTGGTCGAACGCATCCACGAACTCGTACGCTGGTTAACTAAACTTGGGCCTAACACCCTCACAACCCTAACACAAGGCGGGACCACCACAACCTGACCCCACCAAACCTACCGCGGGTTGAACCGCAACGGCCTCAACCCGACCGCAACGCGCGCACAATACTAGCTCGAAGGAACAATCTCACTAAACACGTTACGAAAACCTAGCGGTCTTCTTAGCTCAACTACCCTCTTTCATCCCACACTACTCAGGGACTTATCTCACAACCATCGTTCACGTGCACTAGGCACCCCGATAAGGATCAACATACCCATACGTCTTTTACTCTAGATGACCTTACCTCAAGGTCTCTACGTAACAAAACTCTAAGGTTCACACCTTATTCCCCGAATCTTACTTGGTTAACTAACCAACACACTGCTATCAGAACATAGCACTTAAGGTATACTCACCTTATCACATAAACAAAACTCTAGAGGGTTAAAGATATATCTATATCTACTGCTTCACTCCCCTTAGTCGTTCTAAACAAACCTGCCCCGTAGGGCGCATAGCTAAGGAAGATGACAAACTACCCACCGATCCTGAAGGCTAAGTCTTCCTACAAGGACACTCTTCGACACCAGACCCTGACGGTCATAGGTACAACAAGTACCAACTAAAAGACGACATTCCCCGGATGGCGTGCATCGCGTGTGACCGGAAGCCACGAGTTCTGACCAACTCCTTCATAACCCGAACGTCCTGAACCCCGTGGAAGACCACTCTGCACTGGTGGATGTGCATAACCTAATCTGCTGGTGAGGCGACTCGCCTCGAAAGTTACCAAAGGACCTTACTGCTCTGGCCCTCTTCTGTTGTCCTTCGTTAACCTGTCAATCTCTACGTTCATCGGCCTGCTGCGCATAAGCCCGTACGATGCTCAAGCCTAACTGAAGGATTACTCTTGCACAATCTTCTCTTAGGTAGTCATCAAGACTTGCGGTACAACGGTATACTCTCTGGTAGCCAAATCCATAGCTAGTAACAGGGTTGCCTCTTTGCAATCCATACTGCTTCCGGTCGTGGGCGAAGGTTCAAATATCATGGCGCGATGGAGCGCCGTCGCCGTGCTTAAACTCTGCTGGGGCTAGTGACGTCGCAGAAATCCCCGAATGAAGCATTACCCTAGGTAATGATTGGCCTGTGCCCACGTAACCCTCTGAACTCTACTCGCAGCTCCTGGCCGCCTTGCCTGGGCGGGTTGCCTACGCGGAGCATAATGATAAGGAAAGAATTTCATCGGAGGGTCCAACTTACAACTCACTCTAAGGCACGATCTCGAGTGAGAAGAATAGAAACCAATCCTAAATATCCTATAGCCTCACGATTATTGGCGTGGTGCAACACACCGATAATCAAGACTTCTTGGATACGATGCAGACACTTTCCGAGGATTAATCGCTCGATACCACTTTTGTCACGACCAAATGGGCGTGATCGTGCCTACCGGGCACCCTAGTGACACAACATCAGAGTAATCAGCGGAACATAAAACATATACATGAAACAAGTGAAGTACAAAACAGTAATCTGAGGAAAACTTGCCTTTTGGCATATATAAATAACAACTTTTACAAATAAACAGTTTAATCCTTTTCACAAACCCTGCCCACGACAGTACTACAGACCTCTAAGAAATGATACGACAACAATGGCGGGACAGGGCCCCGCCATACCCCTGAATGTAAACACCTACAACAACAGGGGACTATACGTGATAAGCCTCGAGAAAGCGGAGCTTTCCCAAATCTTTGGCTGACCCTAAGAGCGAGGATCAATGACTGGTGTACCTTTACCTGCGGCATGAACGCAGCCCCCCGAAGGAGGTCAGTACAACAGGTACCGAGTATGTGAAACTGAAAATAAATACTATAAATGAAATCATAGTAGTCTATATAAAGCAGGAGACATGTATGATAACCAAACTACAGTTCACAACATAGAAGCAGTCATGTCAAGTCAGGGACTCACGCCCTAAAAGTCATCCTCATGCGTGGAACTCCTTCCTCACCGCGTGATCTAGGTACAAATCATGTGATACGTATAACAGGTCTCGGCCCGTCTTATGGACCCAATATAGAAAATGGTGGAATACATTCCCGGATGAACCGGTAATCAAGTGATATACATTCCCGGATGACCCGGTAGTCAAGTGATATACATTCCCGGATGAACCGGTAGTCGAGTAGAACACAGTACTTACACAACAAGGCTATCACACGTAACATGGTCAAGTTTCATAACAACAAGTATAAGCAAGTTACACACGACTCAAGGTACTTTCATTTTATATCAAAGTCCGGATTTTAACCTTAAAGTACTACGTCCGTTAAATTCCTTTTAAGATCCATTCCTTTTACAAAGGTCACCCGATACCCGTAGTATAAGATTTGAGTGACTAACATTGTTAAGTAAACCAAAATGCTTTCCTTTGTAAAATCAAGTGACAACCTTATTTTCCAAACGTTCAAGTTGCCTAATTTCGAATGCTCAAGTTTCTCATTTTAGAAAAAGGTTTGTTGTTCATAGTTTTAAATAGTTTAAAGAATAATTCTCCTTTAATCGTTTTGAGAAACCTATGTCTTATAAGTGAGTAGGTTTTCTTGTTTATAATCAATCTTATGAAGCGACCATGATCTAGGAAATGTAATATCATTTTGTCTCATCTTAGCTTATGCGGATGGAGGTTTCTCTTGGTTTTAATAATACTTCTTTAGTCAATACATTTTCCTTTTATTAACGCTGCAGTTGGTTTGTCGATACACATTCGATTTCAAATCAAAAACATTCTTAAGCCGTTATACCTAACTTCCCATAAAGCTAGTATAACTCTTAAGCTTTCAAAACTCAAGTAATACTCATTCTTTCAAAACGATTCATAGATCTTTTGAAATGCTTCAAGTTCTTTATTAACACATATCAAGCCAGTTATTATTCAAATCAGTTACCTTTTTTTTAAAACCCACAAAGTATGTGCTTATCCACATAAAGCTATTATAACCAACTTCCCATAAAGCCGTTATAACACTTTATGTTTTAAATCAATCAAATACATTTAGCACATGTACGTCTACCGTACTACATAGTTCACACATATCATGCTAGAAGAGATAGGAAGAGGTCCACATACCTCGCGACGAGTATCGACTAATAGCAAAACGCTCCAAGTACTTCCAAACGTCGGCTACTCCTTAAGCCAAGTAGATCGCGCCACACGTAGTACTCCCACCTATAAGGCCACAAGGCGCTTATTAACATCTAGATCTTATCGTAGATCATTCTACGTAAAATTCGCGGCACCTCCCCGCCACAACAGTAAATCTCCTCTCTATCGAGGCCGCCATCAAGCCAACCGGGGGTTCTACACGCCTAACCTGACGTGTACAATTCTACTCCACGTTACCTACACAAGTCTCATCAGTAATACGATCCATGTAATTACAGATTCGATTCGATTCTTTATTCTTCAGCTTAAGTCAAAAGACATTGCCAACTAACTACGCTCAGTTCTATATATAGTATACTTCAACTATATATTCTAACAACATGTAATATCCAATTACAATAGGGGGACAAGATAATTACCTCGATAAGCCCATAATTATCCGAGTTAAAAGTCGATCCTTAGCAATGTTTCGCTCCTACTCCGGGTGCTCTAACCCGCTCCAAATAACCCTTAGAAGTTCTACTCAACTTCTTAATAATACTCCAACCAACAATGGAGATTTTCCTTAGGGTTTCGTTTAGTAGTGAAGGAATGTATAATAGTATTTACGGGCTTTTCAGATAGGTATCACCTTAGAATACTACACCGTATAACGCTAAGCTATTAGGGCATTATAACAATCCTTTGGAGAGTATTTCTATACCACAACGGGGGGTATTATACGAAAACAACTAGGCTAGGGGGGGGTGTATACCTCTGCCTACCCCACTGGGGGTACTCTCGGCGAGGGGAGGGTACACTCGGCTAGCACCCCAGAGGGGGTGCTCTCGGCGAACTCACACAGGGGAGGAGAAGGCTCTCAAGACTTAGGCATTTTGGATGAAGAAGTCTTCACCTTAAGGGTATTTATAGGTCAAGGGATGGCCAACCAAGGCCAAGATCAATCCATGTGTTAGGCAAGTGTAGGGCTAGGATTTACCAAACACAAATATCCTACCAACCCTTGACTTTCAAAGGCACAAAAACGTGCTCCACCCTTGTCCATTTCGTCTAAGGGCGTTTCAAGTCCATCAATGAGAGGGTGCCAAGTGGCGCCTCTTGTTGATCCAAAATGTTTCGCCTCTCGGAAAATCCATAAAATTAAAAATGACATAGCCGGAAATTCCCCTACGAAAGCTGTGAAAACGTTTCGTCGAAAAACGACTCCAAACGGGTGTTGTGAACAAACATTAATTCGGCCAAGCCTTACTTGAAGTTCGAAATTTCCTACGTACGTCCTCGCGTACATACTCTGGAAATACGGGGTATAACAGCATCGTGGGTAGTAAATCCACGGAATATGCAAATGCCACAAACCCGGGGAATGACCCGGTAATGAATAATATACCACTAGCACAAACCGGCTATCATGCATAACATAAGCACTACCGGCTTATCATACAATATATAAGCAAGTTATGAAATCCCCTAACTTCTTATTATTCTTGTTTATATACACTCTCATTTTAGTTTACTTAAGGCACTAACATGTCTTTTATAAAAATCCGGGAATTTAACCCAAGGTACTACATACTTCCACTCTTTTAAAATGACTCTTTTTCATATAAAACTTCCAATATACTAATAACCATAGTATCAAGTCAAAACTACGTTTCAAGACAAGTCACAATACCTTTTAGAAATACAATTATAGGCTTCTAAATCAAGTGACTTCTTTCTTTTAAAACTTTAAGCAATGGATGCCTTTAAATCAATTTTCCTTTCATTATTTCAAGTCATTTATCATACTTAAATTACTTAGAGTAAATCACTCTTTTTAACCTTCCATAAAGCTATTATAACCAATGTTATACCCCGTATTTCCAGAGTATGTACGTAAGGGAATACGTACAAAAGTCTAGCCTTAAAGTTTAGGCAAAACGTTTTTATTTGTGCACAACTCGCTAAAAGAATCGTTTTCCGACGAAACGTTTCCACAGCTTTCGTAGGGTAAATTCCGGCTATGCCATTTCTACTTTTTGCGGAATTTTCCGAGAGACGAAATATTTTGGACCAACGGGAGGGCGACACTTGGCACCCTCCAATTTGTGGACTTGAAATCGTCCATTTGGACGAATTGGAATACCTTGGCACGTTTTTTGTGCCTTGTGCACAAATCAAGGAGTTGGTAGGATATTTGTGTGGAGTAAATCTTCACCCTACACTTGCCTTGCACTTGTCTTAATCTTGGCCCTTGGTTGGCCACTTCTTGACCTATAAATACCACCTTAGAGATGAAGAGTTCTTCATCCACAAATCTTTCCAAGTCTTGAAAATCCTCTCCTCTCCCTTTGTAGACTTTTCGTCCAAAACACCTCCCCCTCCCCGTGTGAAGGCCCTTGGCCGAATACCCCTCCCCTCTAGCCTAGTAGTTTGGCCGAGGCCCCCCTAGCCTAGCCAAAACCTACCCCCCTCCCTTGGTAGAAAAGTTGCCTTCTTGTATTGTTATAATGCCCAAAATACCCTAGCCCAAATACCGTAGTACTTAGTAGAAGTTGTGAAGAACTTCTAAGGTTTCCTTAGAGCATACAACTTAGGAGCAAAACCTTGCTCAGGCGCGACTTTTTCTAGGATATTATTGGGCTTACCGAGGTAACTAATCCTAACCCTCTTTTGAATTAGAGAATACTTACTGTTGTAGTATAAGTATAAGTATAAATACTTAGAAGAATATTGCAGAATAGAATTGAACTGTTATCACAGTGGAAGGGTTTAAAAGAAGAATAATTGAACTATGCTTATATAGGACTATTTTCACAGTAGACTTATATAGCTCACCGGGTAGGGAAGTGCTGCCCGACTTTCCGTAGAATTGTGAACCCTCTGTTTAGAATGACCTTCAGAGTAGTCTTTGATAGATGTCTGTGACTATTATAGGCTGACTCTCTGCGCGCGACATATTCAACTTGGCAGGTGGTTTTCGCTGAGAAAGTATATGATTCTTCCTAAAGCATGATATTTTATAATATATGTAGTACGGTAGACGTACATGTGTTAACTGAATAATAACTACACGAATGCCTCACGCTTAAGCTTTGAATAACACTTACGGTGATGCCTCCGGCTTAAGCCTTGAATAATAAAGATCGAAAGCATTTCAAAAGAATCTTGAATCATTTTTAATGTAAGAGAACTAATTGGTTTTTAAACAGAAGCTTAAGAGTTATACTAGCTTTATGGGAAGTTAAGTATAACCACTTAAGATTGATAAAAGAAACAGTTTGCCTATGTGTTTATAACAGACTTATATTGAATCGTGAAAAGAATAATAAGATGGTTTGATAAGTAGACATGATATGATGCTATGTGTGTTAGTGTCTTGTAACGTTTGTGTAAAAGAGTATTCTTGTTGTGCTTATGTTGTTTAACGATAAGCTGTTAGGTTAGTGTAACATCACTCACCTCTTGACATATTACAGGGGTTGTCGCCTCCGACGCGGGGTAGACTCAGTGATGCGGGACCATGATTCGAGAATACCTCATGCGGGTCCAAGGGACCTATGCGGAGCTACGGGAGTTCCAGGTTAGTGTGCGGGGTTATACCTCATGCGGTCTATGTGGCCATGCGGACTACGAGTCCAGGACGATGCCGAGGAGTAGCTACCCTCGATGCGGGGTTATATACCCTATGCGGGCCTATGTGATTGGCCTATGCGGACTACGGGAGTCCAGGATTAGGCTTGCATGGTGATACTACGGGAAATTGGCCCTGCTTCGATCATTCGCAGCCTAGAAAAGACACATTCTGCTTTACCTATTGCTCTTGTTTGTGATGTGGCACTATGTGCGGTTTCCTTGGTTGTTTCATACATACTTGCAAAACTGTTTTTAAAATGATATGTTTCATTTAAGTATTTTTACAGTTTCATATACTTAGTACCTGTTGTACTGACCTCCTTCGGGGGGCTGCGTTCATGCCGCAGGTAAGGGCAAGCAGGTGCTAGATCCACATTCTTAGGATCTCTACGTTGGTGTCTGAGCTCCATCTTTTAGGAGGCTCTACTTTGGGTATGATCTCCTGTTGTAGATAGTTTTATCTGATCGAGGTATGGCGGGCCCTGTCCGCCATAGTTGTATATTTCCTTAGAGGTATGTAGTCATGTTTATGCGATTTCGGATGTAATCGCTAAACCATGTTTATATATATATGCCGAAAAGCGATGTTTTATCACATAAATCGTGTCTTATTTTATAAAGCTTTCATGTCTTGCTTTATACTTCCGATTACTCGATGTATGACTACTTGGGTGCCCGTAAGGCACGATCCACGAACCGGGCAGTCGTGACAAAAGTGGTATCGAGCGATTAATCCTCGAAAGTGTCTGAGGCACCGTATCTAGTAAGTCTTGATTATCGGTGTGTTGTGCACCACACCAATAATCGTGAGGCTATAGGATATTTAGGATTGGTTTCCATTCTTCTCATTCCGAGATCGTGCATTAGAGGCGTGTTATAGGTTGGACCCTCTAACGTATTCCTTTCTGTATGATTATGCCTCGCGTAAGGCAACCGGGCGGAAGGGCAGCGGCGAGAGGCGCTAGCAGACACCCAGTCACGAGGCTCGGGCTAGTCTATACGAGACGGCGAGTTCTATGACGCCGCCGGCCAGCGAGACCACGGTACCACACCTCGTCCCACGGCTGGGGCGGAGGTTAGGAGTACAAGGAGATGGCCCAACTATTGGCTAAAGTTGTGGCCCGTCGAGAGAGATTGGATGCGGCGGTTCGGTTCAGCTCAGCTCGATCGCGCCCCGTGGTGCACCCGAGGGCAGATAGTTTGAGACTACGAGATTTCTTGAGTTGTAGCCCGCCCGAGTTTTACGGGTCGAGGCGGAGGATGATCCGCGAGTTCATCCGTCGACTCTGAGAGGATCATGAGGTGATCAAGGCCTCGAGAGCGAGTCTGTGACCTTCGGTTCGCATCGGCTGCGTGATACCGCAGTCGATTGGTTTGATTCATGGGAGTTATCCCGGGGAGAGCACGCGTCCCCAGCTACTTGGGATGAGTTCTCAGAGGCTTTCCTCACCCACTTCTTGCCTCCACAGATGAGGAGGGCGCGGGTGATAGATTTTACTGCTGGCGAGAGAGGCGCCTTTGTCGAGTACAATGTCGAGTTTGATTCATTGGCTCGATATGTCCCAGCATTGGTAGCAGTTATGGAGGATAGGGTGCACCGCTACGTCACCGGGCTAGATGACTATATGGCCGAGTCATGTGCGGGTGTTTCTCTTCAGCCGGGTATGGACATTACCCGCATGCAGGCTCATGCTCTTGGATGTGAGGAGCGTAGAGATCGCCGGGTTGTGCAGCAATAGCGAGAAGACCGGGGCGGCGGTCGTTTGGTGGCTATCGTGGTGGCGGCCTCGTGGCGGTTTAGATTTGCACCACGGCCGGCTCGAGCACTCACTGCCGTCACCGGCACGGCCGGAGATATTCGAGGCGCACCGGGGCCCGGGACTTGAGACATCCAGGCGGCGAGAGGTTACGGCGACGGGACCACCTCCTCCGGTGTGGCGTGCGGTAGCTCCCACTTCGGGCGTTGTGGTACGGGAGGTTGGTTCAGTTGTGGCCAGCCGGGTCACTATGCGAGGACCTGTCAGGCGAGCGATCTTGATGGTAGGGGTCAGCCTACAGGTTCTTTCGCCGGGTCTTCTTCATCTCCTACAGTTACTCGCCCCGGAGGGCAGGGTACTCATGGGTCAGCAGGTCGCGGCAGAGGTCGTGGCTCGGGTCCCAGTTCTAGCGGTCCTCAGAACCGCATTTATGCTTTGTCCAGCCGACAGGATCAGGAGGCCTCACCTGATGTCGTCACAGGTACTTTATCAGTTTCTGGGTTTGATGTGTATGCTTTGATAGATCCGGGTTCTACTCTGTCCTATATATCTCCCCTTGTTGCTAGTAGGATAGGGATAGAGCCTGAGTCCATAGACCCTTTCGAGGTAGCTACGCCAGTGGGTGATTCGGTGGTAGCTCGGCGGGTATATAGAGCTTGTCCTGTGACCATTTGATCGTCGGACCACAGCCGACTTGATAGAGTTGGAGATGATTGACCGGCGTGATCATGGGGATGGATTGGCTAGCTTCTTGCTACGCCAATGTAGCCGCAGAGAGAGTAATGCGGTTCCGATTTCTGAGGAGCCGGTTGTTGAGTGGGAGGGGAGCACGGTATCGCCGAGAGGTAGGTTTATTTCCTACCTCAAGGCTAGGAAGATGGTGCAGAAGGGGTATATCTACCATCTCGTTCGGGTGTTTGATACTGAAGCTGCGGTACCAGATTTTGATCGATTCGATGGTCGTGAGTTCCCAGACGTGTTTCCAGATGACCTCCCGGGTATCCCTCCTGAGAGGGAGATTGAGTTTTGTATTGACATATTGCCAGACACTCGGCCTATTTCCATTCCGCCATACAGAATGGCACCTGCCGCGTTGAGAGAGTTGAAGGATCGGCTTAGAGATTTCTTTGGAGAAAGGCTTCATCGGGCCTAGTGTTTCTCCCACAGGGAGCGCGGTATTGTTCGTGAAGAAGATGGGCGGGGCTGCGCATGTGTGTTGATTACGACGGTGAACAAGGTGACCATTAAACAGATACCCTTCCGGGATTGATGATTTGTTCGACCAGTTGCAGGGTTCGAGATGTTTCTCCAAGATTGATATGCGATCGGGCTATCATCAGGTGCGAGTCAGAGAGGTGGATGTCCCTAGATCGCATTCGGACTGTGCGGGCATTATGAGTTCAGTCATGTCTTTGGTTGACCAATGCTCGTGGTATTCATGGATTTGATGAACCGAGTGTTCAAACCATTTTGGACACGTTTGTGATAGTGTTCATTGATGATATCTTGGTTTATTCGCTCGAGCGGGAGCATGCGGAGCATTTGAGGCTGTCTTGGCGATTCTCCAGACCAGTGATTATCGCCAAGTTTTCCAAATGTGAGTTTTGGTTGACTTGATGGCGTTTCTTGGGCATATTATCGGGGTGATGGCATTCGAGTGGATACGGCGAATCGAAGCGATCGAGGACTTGGCCTGAACCTCTTACTCCGGCGAGAGGTTCGCGATTTTACGGGCCTTGCAGGATATTATCGGCGGTTCGTGGAGAAGTTTGCTTCTATCTGCACCATTGACTAGGTGACTCGAGAAGGCGGCCAAGTTTGATGGTGATGCTTGTGGCGGGGTTTCGATTCTTGAAAGAGAGGACGACCGCCCGTTCTTACTCTTCGGAGGTCGGATGGTTATGTCGTGTATTGTGATCGTCGGGCATCGGGTTGGGATGTGTGTTGATGCAGCATGGCGGGGTTATAGCATATGCATCGGCGGTGAAGAAACACGAGAACTACCCCACGTGATTTGGAGTTGGCGGTGTGATTCACGCTTTGAAGATCCGAGGCACTATTTGTATGGGGTTCACGTGGATATTTTTACGGACCACAAGAGCCTCAAAGATATCTTCACCGGAGGAGCTGAACTTACGACAGAGACGGTGGTTAGAGTTGCTTAAGGATTACGATGTTGATATTCTGTACCACCCGGGGAAGGCCAATGTTGTGGCAGATGCTCTTAGTCGTAGGTCGATGGGGAGCCTATCAGATGTGCAGCTAGAGAGGAGGGACATGGTTCGTGATTTGCATCAGTTAGCGAGCCTTAGTGTCCGTTTGATTGATTCTGATAGCAGTGGGGTTAGAGTTCGTGAGGTTGCCGAGTCTTCCATCGTCGAGGAGGTGAAGAGGCGATTCGAGGATCCGGCTTTGATTCGATATCGTGATCTGACTCTTCGTGAGGCAAGCGGTCCTTTTGAGGTAGCACGATGGGGTGCTAAGGTTTGAGGCGGTTGTGTGTTCGGATGTTTGAGGACTTGGCAAGAGTTCTTGGGAAGCACAGCGGTAGCGTTACTCTATCCATCGGTCGACCAAGATGTACCACGACCTTAGATCGTGTATTGGTGGGATGGCTTGAAGAGGACGTTGCGAGTTCGTAGCTCGGTGCGTGTTGTCGGCGGTGAAGGTAGAGCACGAGGCCCGGTGGTTTGTTCTGCGATTGAGATCCCGACACGGAAGTGGGAGGTAATCAACATGGACTTCATCACAGGATTACCTCGCACTCGGAGAGACATAATTCTATATGGGTTATCGTCGACGGTGTGAAATCAGCCCACTTTCTTCCGTCGGGACGACTTTTTCGGCTGAGGATTATGACAGACTTTACATCCGAGAGATCGCCGGTGCATGGAGTCCCTACCCGATCATATCGCACGAGAGCCCGGTTCTGGCTAACGGAGGTCCTTCCAGAGGGTTTAGGGGCGAGTGAGCACGAAATCGCATTTCATCAACAGAGCAGACGGACAGCAGCGCACTATCCGCACTCTTGAGGATATCTGCGAGCTGTGTTATTGACCGATGGTAGTTGGGAGGATCATTTGCCTCTAGTTGAGTTCGCGTATAATAATAGCTACCACTCCGGTATTCGGATGGCGCCTTATGAGGCCTTGTATGGGAGGAAGTGCGGTCGCCTATAGGTTGGTTCGATGTGGGCGAGTGCGGCTAGTGGGACCAGATTTGGTACAACAGATGGATAAGGTGAAGCTTATCCGAGGCGGCTATTAATGACTCGAGTCGGCAAGTCGTATCAGATCATCGTCGTCGGCATCTTGAGTTCGAGGTTCATGATTGGGTTTTCCTAAAGGTGTCACCCATGAAGGGTGTGATGAGATTCGGGAAGAAGAAACTTCGGCCCAAGGTACATTGGGCGTTTGATTGTCGCGAGGTAGGCAAGGTTGCTATGAGTTGGATCTGCCGTCCGATCGGAGGCGATGCATCCGGTTTTCACGTATCTATCTGAGGAAATGTATCGTGGATCCATCTAGGGTACACCCGATTGACGATGTCGGTGACCAGGGGTTATCGTATGAGGAGATTCCCATAGCGATAGTCGATCGTCGGAGTTAGGCGTCTGCGGACCAGGGCGTGGCTTAGTCAAAGTCTTGTGGCGGAACGAGCTCGGGGAGGAGATGACGTGGGAAGCCGAGGAGGACATGAGGCGAAGTATCCTCACCTATTCCCACACCTCCGGGTAATTCACTTTCCTACTTGTAAATTTTCGTTATCGTTTACGCCTAAGTGTTGTTACGTGGCGTGTGTGGCATTTGCAATCTGTTTAAGTTATGAAGAATCTTATCGTTAATCGTCTTGGGAAGGAACATTCGGACGAATGTTTCTAAGGAGAGAGAATGTTATACCGTATTTCCAGTATATGCGTAAGGAATACGTGCAAAAGTCTAGCCTTAAAGTTTAGGCAAAACGTTTTTATTTGTGCACAACTCGCTAAAAGAATCGTTTTCGTGAAAGCGTTTCCACGACTTTCGTAGGGTAAATTCCGGCTATGCCATTTCTAATTTTTGCGGATTTTTCCGAGAGATGAAACATTTTGGACCAACGGGAGGGCGACACTTGGCACCCTCCAATTTGTGGACTTGAAATCGTCCATTTGGACGAATTGGAATACCTTGGCACGTTTTTTGTGCCTTGTGCACAAGTCAAGGAGTTGGTAGGATATTTGTGTGGAGTAAATCTTCACCCTACACTTGCCTTGCACTTGTCTTAATCTTGGCCCTTGGTTGGCCACTTCTTGACCTATAAATACCCCCTTAGAGATGAAGAGTTCTTCATCCACAAATCTTTCCAAGTCTTGAAAATCCTCTCCTCTCCCTTTGTAGCCTTTTCGTCCAAAACACCTCCCCCTCCCCGTGTGAAGGACCTTGGCTGAATACCCCTCCCCTCTAGCCTAGTAGTTTGGCCGAGGCCCCCCTAGCCTAGCCAAAACCTACCCCCCCTCCCTTGGTAGAAAAGTTGCCTTCTTGTATTGTTATAATGCCCAAAATACCCTAGCCCAAATACCTTAGTACTTAGTAGAAGTTGTGAAGAACTTCTAAGGTTTCCTTGGAGCATACAACTTAGGAGCAAAACCTTGCTCAGGCGCGACTTTTTCTAGGATATTATTGGGCTTACCGAGGTAACTAATCCTAATCCTCTTTTGAATTAGAGAATACTTACTGTTGTAGTATAAGTATAAGTATAAATACTTAGAAGAATATTGCAGAATAGAATTGAACTTATCACGATGGAAGGGTTTAAAAGAAGAATAATTGAACTATGCTTATATAGAATCTGTTTTCACGAGACTTATATAGCTCACCGGGTGGAAGTGCTGCCCGACTTTCCGTAGAATTGTGAACCCTCTGTTTAGAATGACCTTCAGAGTAGTCTTTGATAGATGTCTGTGACTATTATAGGCTGACTCTCTGCGCGCGACATATTCAACTTGGCAGGTGGTTTTCGCTGAGAAGGTATGTGATTCTTCCTAAAGCATGATATTTTATAATATATGTAGTACGGTAGACGTACATGTGTTAACTGAATAATAACTACGGCAATGCCTCACGGCTTAAGCCTGAATAACACTTACGGCAATGCCTCACGGCTTAAGCCTGAATAATAAAGATCTGAAAGCATTTCAAAAGAATACTGAATCATTTTTTTTACAGAAGAGAACTAATTGGTTTTTAAACAGAAGCTTAAGAGTTATACTAGCTTTATGGGAAGTTAAGTATAACCACTTAAGATTGATAAAAGAAACGATTTGCCTATGTGTTTATAATGGACTTATATTGAATCGTGAAAAGAATAATAAGATGGTTTGATAAGTAGACATGATATGATGCTATGTGTGTTAGTGTCTTGTAACGTTTGTGTAAAAGAGTATTCTTGTTGTGCTTATGTTGTTTAACGATAAGCTGTTAGGTTAGTGTAACATCACTCACCTCTTGACATATTACCGGGGGTTAAGCTGCCCTCCGATGCGGGGTAGACTCGGTGATGCAGGACCATGATTCGAGAATACCTCATGCGGGTCCAAGGGACCTATGCGAGCTACGGAGTTCCGTGTTAGTGTGCGGGGTTATACCTCATGCGGTCTATGTGGCCATGCGGACTACGAGTCGGGGCGATGCCGAGAGTAGCTACCTCGATGCGGGGTTATATACCCTATGCGGGCCTATGTGATTGGCCTATGCGGACTACGGGAGTCCAGGATTAGGCTTGCATGGTGATACTACGGGCAGTTGGCCCTGCTTCGATCATTCGCAGCCTAGAAAAGACACATTACGATTTACCTATCACGCTCTTGTTTGTGATGTGGCACTATGCGCGGTTTCCTTGGTTGTTTCATACATACTTGCAAAACTGTTTTTAAAATGATATGTTGCATTTAAGTATTTTTACAGTTTCATATACTTAGTACCTGTTGTACTGACCTCCGTCGGGGGGCTGCGTGCCTGCCGCAGGTAAGGCGGCAGTGCTAGATCCACATTCTTAGGATCTACGCGTTGGTGTCGGAGCTCCATCTTTTCCGAGGCTCTACTTTTGGGTATGATCTCCTGTTGTAGATAGTTTTGTGTATCGGTATGGCGGGCCCTGTCCGCCATAGTTGTATATTTCCTTAGAGTGCTGTAGTCATGTTATGCGATTGTCGGATGTATCGCTAAACCATGTTTATATATATATGCCGAAAGGCGATGTTTTCTCACATAAACTGTGTCTTATTTTATAAACTGTTTCATGTCTTGCTTTATACTTCCGCTGATTACTCTGATGTATGACTACTTGGGTGCCCCGGTAAGGCACCAGTCACGGGCCCCGGAACGGGTCGTGACAACCAACTTCCCATAAAGCCGTTATACTAGCTTTATACCTTAGAAACTTACATTTTTCTTTAAAACCGAGGGGCTTAAACTTTCCAACAAAACAAGTATCAAAAATACTTTCAACATACTTAAAGTCTCTTAACTTTTGAAAACCAAGATATCCTTAATATTTAAACAAGTGAGTTAATTCCCTAACTCAACCAATTTGGACATTCTTAAAATAAGCCAAGGATATCAAATTGACTATATTTTCAAAATCTTGTACGTCTACCGTACTATACATTTACAACTTATTCATGCTCAAGAGATAAGATGGTTCCACATACCTCTTCGGTTTAATCCACTTGCTAAGTCCAATTCGCCGTACGTAGTATGTCAACCTATAATGACCATAATACGTCTATTAACTTCTTACTTCAAACGTAGAATATTCCAAGTGCAAAGTCACTAAATTCTACGGAAAATCGGACAGCACTTCCTTTGTTTCTACATACTTTGCCACCTTTTTCAAGGCCGAATTCAATAACCAAACATGCCACATTTAAGGCTCAACCAAATAGTTAACAATAGGGGATTACACGTCTACAAGACGTGTAAAATTCCGCCCCACAATTGATATCACACTAGTCCAAAATATAATGTCCATTCGGCAAAATAGGGACAACAATACAAATTCGTTTCCAATACCTTTTCAATCCAAGTGGTTTAATATAACATGTTATCTAGCCGCAATTGATTATAACTACTACAATCCTCAAGTAGGTAAACATGTGACGATTCTAATTATCGACCAAATTGTATTTCAATTTCAAATGGCTTAACATGTCATTTTTGGATTTGAGCTTCCAAATTTTCCATAACACTTATCAATCTTCATAACACATATCACATGATCATTTCTAACTTATAATAACATGGAATCTTCAATTACAAAAGTAAGACGAAGATTATACCTCATTTAGCCCAAATATGATCCAAGATTACAAGTCGATCCTTAACAACTTTAGCTCCTCCTTTCGACGTTCCAATCCACTCCAAGCAACCCTTAGAAGCTTATGAAGAACTTCTCTTCAAGTTGTAACTTCAAAGTTGAATAACTCCTTAGGTTTTCGCCTTGCGATAAATACGAAAACACCATTTTTCCGGGATCTTTCTATTGAGATACACTTACAATACCCTTAGGAACCTTGGTTTAATGTATGGGGATTATTGGACAAAAATTGAATTTTTTTCTTGCTCTTTGGACCCCAAACCCGAGAGCCTCACAAGAGTTCTTCAAGATTTCATGAAAAATGACTAAGTGTGGGAACTAGTCTTGCTACTAGTATACATATATAACATAATGGAGGGTCAAGATTAGAACTGTTACACCCCGTAATTTCAGAAAGATTAGATAAGTTGACATATATGTGTTGGACGGATTTTGAGTCTACTTTGGAGTGCTGTACCCCAGTTACTAAAATTGAGAGGTGTTTCGCAAGCCTAGTTTAAAGTTTGATGAGTCTAGTTTCTAACGCAACAAACCGCTCGTCGATAGGACATCGGAGCGGAGAGGTATGGGCGTTAGAAGTTGTTACACCCCGTAATACCAGGGCTACTAATTGAGAACGTGAATAAGGATTTAAGATTTGAATTTTGGAAGGAAAGAATAATTACATTTTCTTAAGGAAAATTTCGGAAAAAATGTGACGACGGAAAAATTATTAACTTGGAGTATAATACTTCTAATTGGATTTATGGACTTAGTATTGGATTATAAGGTGTTGGAATTGATAATATGGGGTCCGCCGAGAATTTCACAATTTCGTAGGGACCTTCGAAAAATTATAATATTTTGGACCAATCGGAGGGCGACACGTGGCACCCCTCCACTTGTCTTGCTAAGATGACAACAAATTAGATATTTTGAGAGGGGACAAGTGGACATGGGTCCCACTCCACTTGGCTATACATATCCAAGTCTTGCAAGACTTGGATCACCTTACACTTAGACCAAAAAATAAGCTCTCATCTTCTCCCCTTTAGCTCCATAATTTCGAGAGCACCTTGGCTAAGAACAACCATTGTTGATCAATTTATTTCTCCAAGATTAAGCCCTTAAACCAAGTGCTAAGCCTAGATTAATATTCTACACGTTTTTACTTGTCTTGGCCGAAAGTTGATGCCAAAACCCTAGGGGTTCCGTCGACTTTTTGGAAGTGAGATTCAAAGAGAAGTTACTCCTAAGGTTGTAGGGGGTACATATATGTGATTGAAACTTGAAGAAGTGGAGCGAAACGAAAACTGCGTACCAATAAAGACCGGACTGTTTTGGGGCGTTTTTGGGCAAAAAATGAGGTAAAAGTCCTTCTTCTTTTAAAGTAATTGGATATTACTTATTGTTATTATGTATGGATGAACTTGTGTTAGAAAATAATGAAGAATAAAAAGCGTTTGAGCCATTTTTGGGTCTAAAACCGATTTGGGACAGATTTGGTGCAAATGGAATTCGTTGGTTATTGTCGTTGTTATCTTCACCTATTGCATATTATAATGGATTAATATTGTTGTTAATAAGTTGTTATAACTTATGTAGAAGTTTTGGAACTCGAATTGGAATAAAATGGATTAAGGAACGAGTTATCGGGTTGTAGTTGTTGTGGCCGAGAAACTGCCCAAAACTGTTAGACGTTGTTGTGTCGTTTAGTGGATTGTTTTAAGGTATTAAATGCTGGAAATTTAGTTGTTGTTATGCATGTTTAAGTGTAGTAGTTGCTAATGAAAGTCCTAAGGGAATAAGGGTGTGGAAAGGCGTTAAAAGGCCTCACATTTTACCCTCGTTATGGTTGGATTGCGAACTGTTTTTATGGGCTGATTTGTGGACTGTTTTTATGGGCTGATTTGTGGACTGTTTTGTATAACTGTGGGGCAGAATTTTACACGTCCATTTAGGCGCGTAATCCCCTTTGGCTAACTGTTGGTTGTGCCTTAAATGTGGCTTGTTGGTTGATGAATACGGGCCTTGGAAAAGGTGAAAAAGTACGTAGAAACAAAGGAAGTGCTGCCCAATTTTCCGTAGAATTAGAGGGCCATTATTTGGTATAAGTCCTACACTTGATAGCTTGTAGTTGATAGAAGTTTTATGGCCATTTTAGGTTGAAGTACCAAGTATAGCGTATTCTACTTGAAGGATGGAATAGCTAGCAAGGTTGAAGTACTTTGGAGCATTTTGCTATTTGTCGATAATCGTCGCGAGGTATGTGAACCTCTTCCTTCTTTTGACATGATTCTATGTATGGAATATACATGTAGTACTATTTCATGATTCCTTCTACTCTTAGAAGTTATGAGGTATGTATGTTGATTTACTCTACTTAAAGGTTATGTCTAAGTTATCCTAAGTTCTTACCATGTCTTATGGGGGATGTTGGTAAGAGTCGTTAGGAGGTATTTGGAGCCAAGTTGACTTGGCTAAGTTACAGCACAAATGAGAATAAGTATCGAACAAGCCACTGCAGCGTTAATAAAGGAAAATGTAATGACAATCAATTAAGTAAAAATGAGTAGAATTCTCCATCTGCATAGAAGCTAAGATAAGACAAAATTGTATTACATTTTCTAGATCATGGCTACTTGATTAAGATCGTTATAAATAAGTATAACTTATTCACAACGCACCAAAGTATATGTTACTTAATTTATAAGAATTTACGTATGAAGTTTTAAGAGTATGGACCTCAAATTTTTAAAAGGTTAAGGGACTTTATTTTTCAAGTTATGAGACTTGATTCTTAAAGGGAGAAATGAATTGATTTAAAAGTATAGAATACTTGATTTGGAAAGTATTGATTTCTTGCCATTCTAAAGTTAAGAAACTTGTTTTCTTAAAAGTTAAGAGACTTGAAGTATTTTGAAAGCTATGTGATTTGATTTGAAAGTATAAGTCTCTTGGTTATAAAAGGAATGAATTTGTCTAAGACATAAAGAGTTATAACGGCTTTATGGGAAGTTGGTTTTAACAACTTTATGGAAGATTAAAAGAATGGTTTTCTTCAGTAATGTAAGCAAAGAAATGATTTGAAATAAAGAAGGGAAAATTGTTTTAAAGGTACCAATTGCTTAAGGTTTTAAAGAAAGAAGTAACTTGATTTAGAAGCCTATTAATGTATTTCTAAAAGGTATTGTGACTTGTCTTGAAAAGTAGATATGACTTGATACTACGGTTTTTAGTATCTTGGAAGTTTTATTTGAAAAAGAGTCATTTTTAAAAGGAGTAGAGGTACGTAGTACGTTGGGTTAAATTCCCGGATTTTATATGACCTTATCGCGTCCCAGAAATGGGTCGGGCAGTATACCTTTATGGGCAGACTATATGACATTATCGCGTCCCAGAAATGGGCCGGGAAGTATACCTTTATGGGCAGACTATATGACATTATCGCGTCCCAGAAATGGGCCGGGCAGTATACCTTTATGGGCAGACTATATGACATTATCGCGTCCCAGAAATGGGCCGGGCAGTATACCTTTATGGGCAGACTATATGACATTATCGCGTCCCAGAAATGGGCCGGGCAGTATACCTCTATGGGCAGACTTATGTGACTTTATCGCGTCCCAGATTGGGCCGGGCAGTACAGGCGTCCCTCCATAAAGGGTCGGATTATTTTATGCAAGGTAAGTAAGTTATATGGTAATGAACTTGACGGTTTTTCCTAAGCATGTACGTAAGAATGTGACTATAACTTTTATGTAAAAATGGGAAAAGATAATAAGGTACGATTAAGTTCACGAGATGGTAATGACACGGTAGGATCTGGTATTTACCCTTTTTTATACTTGCCCCTGTCATTCTTTTGTACAGTTATGATCTTGTTTAATGTACTTTATTTTCGTTCCATACTTAGTACTTGTTATCGACCCCTTCGGGGCTGCGTTCATGTCCGCAGGTCTAGGTACACAGTTGTGGATCCGCGAGCTTAGGATCCTTGTTCAGCATTTTGAGATGGCTCCAAGTTAGGAGTTTGTCATTATGACTAGGTATATTCAGTGCGGCGGGGCCTTGTCCGTCATAGTTGTTGTCACCTTCGCAGAGTGCGTATTCATATGTGGGCTGGTGTAAGTTGTATTTATATTGTTGTACATCGTAGACCCTTTCGGGTGATTTATATTTATACAGAAGCCTTTCCGGCTTTGCCTTTGTTTTAAAAAACAAATGAGTGCTATTTATCTTCCGCATTTTATTTATGTTGTATGGGTAGAAGGGTGCCCAGGTAGGGGCACCAGTCATGGGCCCGGGATTTGGGGCGTGACAGAGTGGTATCAGAGCAGTTAGTCCTCGGCATGTCTATAGACCGTGTATAGTAGAGTCTTGTTTATCGATGTGTTGTGCACCACATCTATAAACAGGAGGCTATAGTACATTTAGGATTGGTTTCCCTTCTTCTCACTCTGAGATCGTGCGATAGAGTTGTGTTGTTAGGGTAGTCTCTCCCTAACATGTTATTTTGATTGTAGATATGAGAAATGCAACAGTGACCCAGAAAGGATTATATGGGCTTCGTATCCAGGTTGGTAAAACTATTGTACAGTTGGTATAATGATGATGTGTATCTGTACGAGCGTATTTATTTGGGGTCATATGTGCGTTGCCTAGAATGATTATGAGTTACCATGAGTTGGTTAAACCTTAATAATTACTTGGAAGGTGTGAAACAGTTTATTGAATCCACACCTAGGCTTTATTTATGTACTTATTTGGAATAGTCAAGAGGTAATGAACTGACTAAGATTGTGATAGACTCTTGAAAGATCAGGTTTAATTGACTTATGGACATACCATGTTATTAGATTAAGCTGTGTTGTATGCTTAAGTGAGATGCACGAATAATATTTTTATGGAGTAAATATGGTTGTTGTGATTAGGACAACATGATATTGAGATTTTGAGAAACTATCTTACCCGTATGAGGGGATAGATAATGTAAGATTGGGACATGGAATAATCGAGAATCGTGGAATACTAGCTAACTATTGAGACCTTAGATGGACATTCGAGGACGAATGTTTCTAAGGGGGGAAGGATGTTACACCCCGTAATACCAGGGCTACTAATTGAGAACGTGAATAAGGATTTAAGATTTGAATTTTGGAAGGAAAGAATAATTACATTTTCTTAAGGAAAATTTCGGAAAAAATGTGACGACGGAAAAATTATTAACTTGGAGTATAATACTTCTAATTGGATTTATGGACTTAGTATTGGATTATAAGGTGTTGGAATTGATAATATGGGGTCCGCCGAGAATTTCACAATTTCGTAGGGACCTTCGAAAAATTATAATATTTTGGACCAATCGGAGGGCGACACGTAGCACCCCTCCACTTGTCTTGCTAAGATGACAACAAATTAGATATTTTGAGAGGGGACAAGTGGACATGGGTCCCACTCCACTTGGCTATACATATCCAAGTCTTGCAAGACTTGGATCACCTTACACTTAGACCAAAAAATAAGCTCTCATCTTCTCCCCTTTAGCTCCATAATTTCGAGAGCACCTTGGCTAAGAACAACCATTGTTGATCAATTTATTTCTCCAAGATTAAGCCCTTAAACCAAGTGCTAAGCCTAGATTAATATTCTACACGTTTTTACTTGTCTTGGCCGAAAGTTGATGCCAAAACCCTAGGGGTTCCGTCGACTTTTTGGAAGTGAGATTCAAAGAGAAGTTACTCCTAAGGTTGTAGGGGGTACATATATGTGATTGAAACTTGAAGAAGTGGAGCGAAACGAAAACTGCGTACCAATAAAGATCGGACTGTTTTGGGGCGTTTTTGGGCAAAAAATGAGGTAAAAGTCCTTCTTCTTTTAAAGTAATTGGATATTACTTATTGTTATTATGTATGGATGAACTTGTGTTAGAAAATAATGAAGAATAAAAAGCATTTGAGCCATTTTTGGGGCTAAAACCGATTTGGGACAGATTTGGTGCAAATGGAATTCGTTGGTTATTGTCGTTGTTATCTTCACCTATTGCATGTTATAATGGATTAATATTGTTGTTAATAAGTTGTTATAACTTATGTAGAAGTTTTGGAACTCGAATTGGAATAAAATGGATTAAGGAACGAGTTATCGGGTTGTAGTTGTTGTGGCGAAACCGCCCAAAAGCGTTAGACGTTGTTGTGTCGTTTAGTGGACTGTTTTGAGGTATTAAATGCTGGAAATTTAGTTGTTGTTATGCATGTTTAAGTGTAGTAGTTGCTAATGAAAGTCCTAAGGGAATAAGGGTGTGGAAAGGCGTTAAAAGGCCTCACATTTTACCCTCGTTATGGTTGGATTGCGGACTGTTTTTATGGGCTGATTTGTGGACTGTTTTTATGGGCTGATTTGTGGACTGTTTTGTATAACTGTGGGGCAGAATTTTACACGTCCATTTAGGCGTGTAATCCCCTTTGGCTAACTGTTGGTTGTGCCTTAAATGTGGCTTGTTGGTTGATGAATACGGGCCTTGGAAAAGGTGGAAAAGTACGTAGAAACAAAGGAAGTGCTGCCCAATTTTCCGTAGAATTAGAGGGCCATTATTTGGTATAAGTCCTACACTTGATAGCTTGTAGTTGATAGAAGTTTTATGGCCATTTTAGGTTGAAGTACCAAGTATAGCGTATTCTACTTGAAGGATGGAATAGCTAGCAAGGTTGAAGTACTTTGGAGCATTTTGCTATTTGTCGATAATCGCCGCGAGGTATGTGAACCTCTTCCTTCTTTTGACATGATTCTATGTATGGAATATACATGTAGTACTATTTCATGATTCCTTCTAATCTTAGAAGTTATGAGGTATGTATGTTGATTTACTCTACTTAAAGGTTATGTCTAAGTTATCCTAAGTTCTTACCAAGTCTTATGGGGGATGTTGGTAAGAGTCGTTAGGAGGTATTTGGAGCCAAGTTGACTTGGCTAAGTTACGACACAAATGAGAATAAGTATCGAACAAGCCACTGCAGCGTTAATAAAGGAAAATGTAATGACAATCAATTAAGTTAAAATGAGTAGAATTCTCCATCTGCATAGAAGCTAAGATAAGACAAAATTGTATTACATTTTCTAGATCATGGCTACTTGATTAAGATCGTTATAAATATGTATAACTTATTCACAACGCACCAAAGTATATGTTACTTAATTTATAAGAATTTACGTATGAAGTTTTAAGACTATGGACCTCAAATTTTTAAAAGGTTAAGGGACTTTATTTTTAAAGTTATGGGACTTGATTCTTAAAGGGAGAAATGAATTGATTTAAAAGTATAGAATACTTGATTTGGAAAGTATTGATTTCTTGCCATTCTAAAGTTAAGAAACTTGTTTTCTTAAAAGTTAAGAGACTTGAAGTATTTTGAAAGCTATGTGATTTGATTTGAAAGTATAAGTCTCTTGGTTATAAAAGGAATGAATTTGTCTAAGACATAAAGAGTTATAACGGCTTTATGGGAAGTTGGTTTTAACAACTTTATGGAAGATTAAAAGAATGGTTTTCTTCAGTAATGTAAGCAAAGAAATGATTTGAAATAAAGAAGGGAAAATTGTTTTAAAGGTACCAATTGCTTAAGGTTTTAAAGAAAGAAGTAACTTGATTTAGAAGCCTATTAATGTATTTCTAAAAGGTATTGTGACTTGTCTTGAAAAGTAGATATGACTTGATACTACGGTTGTTAGTATCTTGGAAGTTTTATTTGAAAAAGAGTCATTTTAAAAAAAAGGAGTAGAGGTACGTAGTACGTTGGGTTAAATTCCCGAATTTTATATAACCTTATCGCGTCCTATAAATGGGCCGGGCAATATACCTTTATGGGCAGACTATATGACATTATCGCGTCCCAGAAATGGGTCGGGCAGTATACCTTTATGGGCAGACTATATGACATTATCGCGTCGAGAAATGGGGCAAAGATACCTTTATGGGCGGACTATATGACATTATCGCGTCGAGAAATGGCGGGCGGTATACCTTTATGGGCGAACTATATGACATTATCGCGTCGAGAAATGGGCGCGATATACCTCATGGGCAGACTTATGTGACTTTATCGCGTCCCGCATTGGGCGCAAGCGCAAAGCGTCCTCCATAAAGGGTCGGATTATTTTATGCAAGGTAAGTAAGTTATATGGTAATGAACTTGACGGTTTTTCCTAAGCATGTACGTAAGAATGTGACTATAACTTTTATGTAAAAATGGGAAAAGATAATAAGGTACGATTAAGTTCACGAGATGGTAATGACACGGTAGGATCTGATATTTACCCTTTTTATACTTGCCCCTGTCATTCTTTTGTACAGTTATGATCTTGTTTAATGTACTTTATTTTCGTTCCATACTTAGTACTTGTTGTCTTGACCGAATTTGCGTTCATGTCCGCAGTCTAGGTACCTGATTGTGGATCCGCGAGCTTAGGATCCTTGTTCAGCATTTTGAGATGGCTCCAAGTTCCGGAGTTTGTCATTATGGCTAGGTATATTCACGGGTACGGCGGGGCCTTGTCCCGTCTTAGTTGTTGTCACCTTCTTAGAGGTATGTATTCATATGTGGACTGGACTGGTGTAAGTTGTATTTACATTGTTGTACATCGTAGACCCTTTCGGGTGATTTATATTTATACAGAAGCCTTTCCGGCTTTGCCTTTGTTTTAAAAAACAAATGAGTGTTATTTATCTTCCGCGTTTTATTTATGTTGTATGGGTAGAAGGGTGCCCAGGTAGGGGCACCAGTCATGGGCCCGGGATTTGGGGCGTGACAGAAGTTCAGTGGACAGGCGCGGAGGAAAGATTTTTGAATCAGGCGTCGCAGCGCCGCGGCGCCGTTAGCAAGGCCGCGGCGCCACTAATCCTGAAGATCCTCTAAGGTTGCGGCGCCGAGGCGGGATTTTTTCCGCGGAAAGGGCTGAAATCAGGGAATATTTTCGAAAAAGGCTTATGGGAGGGTGACAAGTGTCCCTCCCATCTTGTTGACTAAGGAAAGGGTCCTATTTTAAGACCAAGTCTTGAAAGACTTGGTCATTTCATCCTAGAACTCCTCTCCCTTTTTCTCTCTAGAGATTAAAGAAAAACCCTAGCTTAGTGGGTATTGTTGGAGCGGCGGTAAGAAGGCAAAGTGTTGATAAACTGGTGGGAAGCTCGCGTGGACGAGTTTGACAGAAAAAGGAGTTGAAGAAAAAGGGTTTTAGTGGGATAATCCTTAAGGTAAAAGACTTCCTCTTCTCTTGGAAATTTATAACAATCCTTGTTATAGTTGAAATTGACCACGTGAATCATGTTTTAGATTGATATGTATTATAGGTATTGTTAGCCATTTGAAATGTGAAATACAAAGGAAATCAATAGTTTAGTTGTCGCATGTTATTTAAATGGAAGGTTAAGGTTGTCAAAGTTGGTTGCGGCTATATAACATGCGAAGGCAACTTTGTGGATGAAAAAGACTTGTTGTGGTTATATTTGTAGTCAAAATGGCCGTTAATATTGGATTGTTGTATATGAATTGTGGGGCGGAATTTTGCACGTCTAGTAGGCGTGTAATCCCCTATTGTTGATTGCATTGATTGGGCCTTAAATGTGGCGTGTTTGGTTATTGTATTCGGCCTTGAAAAAGGTGGAAAAGTAAGTAGAAACAAAGGAGGTGCTGTCCGATTTTTCGTAGAATTTAGAGACTCTACACTTATAATATTCTACGTTTGAAGTAAGGCGTTAATAGACGTATTGTGAATATTATAGGTTGACATACTACGGGCGGGACATTGTACTTGGCAAGTGGTTTGACCCGAAGAGGTATGTAGAACTTTTCCTATCTTTTGAGCATGACTAGTTACACGTATATAGTACGGTAGACGTACAAGATCTTGATATCCTTTACTAGTTTTATGAATGGCCAAGTCGGGTGAGTTAGGAGATTAACTCGCTTCTTTGAAAGTATTAAGGATGTCTTAAGTTTTATTAAAGTTAAGGGACTTGAAGAGTTTTAAAGTATGTGATACTTGTTCCGTTTTAAACGTATAAGTCCCTTGGATAGGAAATTGTATTTGGCTAAGGTATAAAGTGAATATAACGACTTTATGGGAAGTTGGTTATATTTGTTTTATGGAAAGATAAATGACTTGATTGTAATGAAAAGGCAATTTGATTTTAAGGCATCAATTGCCTAAGGTTTTATAAGAAAAGGAGTCACTTGATTTAGAAACCTAACTTTATTTCTAAAGGTATTGTGACTTGTTTTGAAAAGTAATTTTGACTTGATACTACGGTTAATAGTATCTTGGAAGTTTTATATGAAAGAGAGTCATTTTTAAAAGAGTGGAAGTATGTAGTACTTTGGGTTAAATTCCCGGATCTTTATAAAAGACATGTTAGTGCCTTAAGTAAACTAAAATGAGAGTGTATGTGAACAAGAATAATAAGAAGTTAGGGGGCTTCTTAACTTGCTTATATATTGTATGATAGCCGGTTTTGTGCTAGTGATATATTATTCATTACGGGGTCATTCCCCGGTTTTGTGGCATTTGCATATTCCGTGGATTTGCTACCCACGATGCGAGGAATACCTCATGCGAGTCCGCAAGGGCTTATGCGGGTGAAATAGTCCCATGCGGGCGGATACAGCCTATGCGAGGAATACCTCATGCGAGTCCGTAAGGGCTTATGCGGGTGAAATAGTCCCATGCGAGGAATACCTCATGCGGGTCCACGCGACCTATGCGGGTGGAATAGTCCCAGGAGTAGGATTGCTTAATGATACTACGGGCGGGGGGTCCTGCTTTGATCGTGAGCTTCCTATTTTATATTGTAAGTATACTACTATTTACTCTCATTGTTAGTAAGGCACAGTGTACTGTAATTTGATTATCATACATGTCTCCGGCTTCGTTTTAAACCTATGATGTAATTACAGTATTTTTTTTCAGTTTTACATACTTAGTACATATTGTGTCGACCCTTCTCGGGGATGCGTTCACGCCAGGTGGTAAGTAGCGGTGGTGGATCCTCATTCTTAGGATCACTTATCAGACGTCTGAAGCTCCATTTCTCCGGAGGCTTGTCTTTTTGGTACAGTCTTTCCCTGAAGTTGTAGATTTATGTACATTCAGGGGTATGGCGGGGCCCTGTCCCGCCACTGTTGTTATTCCTAGAGGTCTGTTAGTCACATGTTGTGGTTTGGGGCTGTAAGAACCGAGTTGTACATTTTTTCTTGGATTATGCAGATTTTATGGAAGGCGGCCTTATCGGCTAGCCTGTGTTATTATTATCTAAATATTGTATGTTGTGTATGTTCCGCTGCTATTCTCTGATGTATACGAGCAGGTGCCTGGTAGGGCACGATCGCGGCCCGGCCTGGTCGTGACAAAAGTGGTATCAAAGCAGTTAGTCCTTGGAAAGTGTCTACAGACCGTGTCTAGTAGAGTCTTGATTATCGGTGTGTTGTGCATCACATCTATAATCAGGAGGTTGCAGGACATTTAGGATTGGTTTCCATTCTTCTCTGCGAGATCGTGCGAGAGCTGTCTTATTAGGTTGAATCCTCTCTTACCTATTCTTATGAAACAGTTATGCCTCCACAGAAGGCGACCAGAGCCCAGAAGGGCAAGGCAGCAACAGGAGCTGCTAGCGGTACTCAGAGGGTTACACGGACTCAGGCATAGACTATGCCTGAGGTAGTAGGCGGGTCGGCGAGTTTAGCCACGCCAGATAGAAGGCGAGAGCGGCGGTAGATCCAGAGGTTCGTGCGAGCCTCCATCCCACGGCCGGGGCGAGTATAGAGACTACGGGAGCGGTCCGGTTATTGACCAAGATATAAGCAGCGGCGGCACGAAGCGAGCGGCTAACCCTGGCCGACAGTTTGCGGATTCGGGATTTTCTGGGTTGTCATCCGCCCGAGTTTTATTGTTCGAGGTCTGAGGAGGATCCGCAGGTGTTCATTCGGCGGCTACAGCGGACTATGCAGGTTCTTAGAGCCTCTTACCGGTTACGCGATATTGCGTTGAACTGGTTTGAGTCCTGGGAGCTGTCGAGAGGTGAGGATGGTCTTCCAGCTATTTGGGAGGAGTTCACAGAGGCCTTCATGGATCACTTTTTGCCTCCTAAGATGAGGAGAGTCCGTGTAGATAGATTCTTGACCTTGAGGCAGAATGGGAGGACTATCAGGGAGTACAGCCTAGAGTTTGACTCCTTGGTCAGGCATGCGCACACCATTGTAGCTGACATGGCGGATAGAGTTCATCGTTATGTGATGGGGCTAGACCATCATATGATTACTGCCTGCTTGGGGGTGGCTCTTCAGCCCGGTATGGACATTGTCAGGATGCAGGCCTATGCGCAGGGGATAGAGGATAGAGAGAGGGAGGACCAGATTGACTCGAGCGGCCCAAGAGGCGGGGCAGCCAGGTCTCATGGCAGTTTTCGAGGCGGACAGCCTCAGCAGCAGACTAGGTCCACATTCCAGCCAGCACAGAGTGCTCCGTCACGGTTTCGCGGGGCGTCGATCGGCCAGTCATTCGAGAGCGGTCGGGGCTCGGGACTTCGGGGTTTCAGGGAGGCAGAGATCGTCGCCGATTGAGACCACCCACATCTCGGTGTGCTCGATGCGGTAGATCTCACCCAGGCGAGTGTCGTGTTCCTGCAGGAGCTTGTTACTCTTGTGGCCAGCTGGGCCATTTGAAGAGAGATTTTCCGTCGAGAGGCAGCATGGGTGGTGCAGTGCGGCAAGCGGATCGATTCTTTGGGTCTTCCTCTCCTTACGTGGTTATGCGCCCGAGGCGTGGTACTCACGGACCGGCAGGCCGCGGTAGAGGTCGTGGTGGTGGTTCCAGTTGTAGCGGTCCCCAGAACCGCATTTATTCATTAGCCAGCCGCCAGGATCAGGAGGCTTCCCCTGACGTCGTCACATGTACATTATTGATTTCATGATGTGACGTTTATGCTTTGATAGATCCAGGTTCTACCTTGTCCTATGTGTCCCCTCTTATTGCGGGTAGAATCGGGATAGAGTCGGAGTCGATAGAGCCTTTTGAGGTAGCTACGCCAGTGGGTGATTCGGTGTTAGCTGAGCGGGTGTATAGAGGTTGTCCGGTATTTATTTACAGTCATCAGACTCTTGCAGACTTGATAGAGTTGGAGATGACAGATTTTGATGTCATTATGGGTATGGACTGGTTGGCTTCTTGTTATCCCAACGTTGACTGTAGGGACAGGTTGGTTCGGTTCCAGTTTCCTGGCGAGCCAGTTATCGAGTGGAAGCGGCAACACAGCGTCGTAGGGTAGGTTTATTTCTTACCTCAAGGCTAGGAAGATGGTGCGAGAAAGCGGTACATCTATCATCCGTTCGGGTATTTGATACGAGGCCGAGTGCAGTTCTTGATCGATGCCGATGGTTAGGAGTTTCGGATGTGTTCCCGCGATCTTGGGTATCCTCCCGAGAGGAGATTGAGTTTTGTATTGACACGTTGCCAGACACTCGACCTATTTCCATTCCGTCATACAGGATGACACCTGCTGAGTTGAGGGAGCTGAAGGACCAGCTGAAAGATTTGCTGGAAAAAAGCTTTATCAGGCCTAGTGTTTCTCCCTGGGGAGCGCCGGTATTGTTCGTGAAGAAGAAGGACGGGACGCTGCGCATGTGTGTTGATTACAGGCAGCTGAACAAGGTGACTATTAAGAACAGATACCCCTTTCCCAGGATTGATGATTTGTTCAACCAGTTGCAGGGTGCGAGATGTTTCTCCAAGATTGATCTGCGATCGGGCTATCATCAGGTGCGAGTTAGAGAGGCGAATGTCCCTAGGATCGCATTCGGACCGATGCGCACTATGAGTTCAGGGTTATGTCTTTCAGTTTGACCAATGCTCCGGCGGTATTTATGGATTTGATGAACCGAGTGTTCAAGCCATTTTTGGATACGTTTGTGATAGTATTCATTGATGACATCTTGGTTTATTCTCGCTGAGAGCAGGAGCATGCGGAGCATTTGAGGACGGTGCTGAGAGTTCTCCAGGACCAGCGGTTGTACGCCAAGTTTTTGAAGTGTGAGTTTTGAGTGGTGTTATACCCCGTATTTCCAGAGTATGTACGTAAGGGAATACGTACAAAAAGTTTGGCCTTAAAGTTAGCCTTGGACGTTTTTATTTGTGCACAACTCACTAAAAGAATCGTTTTCCGACGAAACGTTTCCACAGCTTTCGTAGGGAAAATTCCGACTATGTCATTTAGTATTTTTGCGGATTTTTCCGAGAGACGAAACATTTTGGACCAACGGGAGGGCGACACTTGCACCTTCCAATTGGTGGACTTGAATCGTCCATGGGACGAATTGGAATGGGATTGGCACGTTTTTGGTGCCTTGCTCAAAGTCAAGGAGTTGGTAGGATATTTGTGTATAGTTAATCCTCACCCTACACTTGCCTTGCACTTGTCTTCATCTTGGCCATTGGTTGGCCAAGGCTTGAGCTATAAATACCCCCCTTTAGATGAAAAGTTCTTCATCCACAAAGTTATCTTCCAAGTCTTGAAATCCTCTCCTCTCCCTTAAGCCTTTCGTCCAACACCTCCCCCCCCCCCCCCCTTTGAGTGAGTTTGGCCGAGGGCCTACCCCCCCTAGCCTAGCCGAAATCTACCCCCCTCCCTTGGTAGAAAAGTTGTCTTCTAGTATTGTTATAATGCCCAAAATACCCTAGCCCAAATCCCTTAGTCCTTTGTAGAAGTTGTGAAGAACTTCTAAGGTTTCTTGGAGCTACCGGAGCGTACAACTTAGGAGCTAAACCTTGCTCAGGCGCGACTTTATCTAGGATATTATTGGGCTTACCGAGGTACTAATCCTAACCCTCTTTGAATTAGAGAATACATACTGTAGTAGTATAAGAATAAGTATAAATACTTAGAAGAATATTGCAGAATAGAATTGAACTGTTATCACAGTAGAAGGGTTTAAAAGAAGAATAATTAAACTATGCTTATATAGGACTGTTTTCACAGTAGACTTATATAGCTCACCGGGTAGGGAAGTGCTGCCCGACTTTCCGTAGAATTGTGAACCCTCTGTTTAGAATGACCTTCAGAGTAGTCTTTGATAGATGTGCGTGACTATTATGGTGACTCTGCGCGACATATTCAACTTGGCAGGTGGTTTTCGCTGAGAAGGTATGTGATTCTTCCTAAAGCATGATATTTTACAATATATATATAGTACGGTAGACGTACATGTGTTAACTGAATAATAACTACGGCAATGTCTTTGACTTAAGCCTGAATAATACTTACGGCAATGCCTCACGGCTTAAGCCTGAATAATACTTACGGCAATGCCTCACGGCTTAAGCCTGAATAATAAAGAACTGAAAGCATTTCAAAAGAATACTGAATCATTTTTTTTAACAGAAGATAAATATTTGGTTTTTAAAACAAAAGCTTAAGAGTTATACTAGCTTTATGGGAAGTTAGGTATAACAACTTAAGAAAGATAAAAAGGAACTGTTTACTTGTTTGTTTATAAAAGCCTTGTATTGATTTCTGTTAAGTGTAGTAAGATTTGTGTGATAAGTATACATATTATGATGCTACAGGTTAGTGTCTTGAAATCTTTGTGTAAGGGGTCATTCTTGCTTTGTGCTTACGTTGCTAACCAGTAAGTCCGTTGTCTTGTTATTGTATCACCTACCCTCGATCGTTATACAGGGCTTGCCCTCGATCTTGGTCTATACGGCCTATGCGGTCTGTGAGACTATGCGGAGCAGCGGTATGCTCCAGGATTGATCATTCCGGGTGTTTAGCCTGATGCGGGGAATTCCCTATGCGGTCTGTTGAGACTATGCGGTCTTTTGAGGCTATGCGGGCTGCGGGAGCCTAGGCGGATGCCGGGGGTTGGCTGCCCCCGATGCGAGGAATACCTCATGCGGGTCTGTGTGTGACCTATGCGGACTGCGGAAGTCCAGGACTAGGCACGCAGAATGATACTATGGGCGATTGGCCTTGCTTCGATCATTCGCGGCCTAGAATAGACCTGTTACAGTTTTCCTATTACTGTTGTTGTTTGTGATGTGGCACTATGTGCAATTGAACTGATTGTATTTGTGAAAAGGTTTTAAATACTTTGATTTCATTTCAGTTCTTTATAGTTTCACATACTTGGTACCTGTTGTACTGACCTCCTTCGGGGGGCTGCGTTCATGCCGCAGGTAAAGGCAAGCAGGTGCTAGATCCGCATCCTTAGGATCTTTTGCGTTGGTGTCAGGAGCTCCATCTTCTCCGGAGGCTCTACTTGTGGGTATGATCTCCCTGTTGTAGATAGTTTTGTATGCTGATCGAGGTATGGCGAGGCGTCCCGCCATAGTTGTATATTTCCTTAGAGTGCAGTCATGTTATGCAGTTTGAGATGTAATCTTGAACCATGTTTATTTATATATGCCGAAAGGCGACGTTTTCTCACATAAACTGTGTCTTATTTTATAAACTGTTTCCTGTCTTGTTTTATATTTCCGCTGGTTACTCTGATGTATGACTACTTGGGTGCCGGTAAGGCACGATCACGGGCCGGGCAGGTCGTGACAAAAGTGGTATCGAGCGATTAATCCTCGGAAAGTGTCTGCACCGTATCTAGTAGAATCTTGATTATCGGTGTGTTGTGCACCACACCAATAATCGTGAGGCTATAGGATATTTAGGATTGGTTTCCATTCTTCATTACGAGATCGTGCTTTAGAGGCGTGTTATAGGTTGGACCTCTAACGTATTCCTTTCTCAGATTATGCCTCCACGTAAGGCAACCCGCCCGAGAAGGGCAAGGCGGCCAGGAGTCGCTAGCAGGACACCCAGAGTCACGAGGGCTCAGGCCCAGTCTATACCAGAGACGGCGAGTTCTATGACGCCGCCGGCCCCAGCAGAGACCACAGTACCCACACCTCCTGTCCCACAGCCTGGGGCGGAGGAGTTAGGGTACAAGGAGACGGCCCGCCTATTGGCTAGGTTGTGGCCCGAGAGAGATTTGGATGCGGCGATTCGATTCGGCTCGATCGCACCCGTGGTGCACCCGAGGGCAGATAGTTTGAGGCTACGAGATTTCTTGAGTTGTAGCCCGCCAGAGTTTTACGGGTCGAGGCCTGAGGATGATCCGCAGGAGTTCATCCGTCAGCTACAGAGGATCATGCGGGTGATCAAGGCCTCAGAGACAGAGTCTGTGACTTTCGGTTCGCATCGGCTGCGTGATACCGCAGTCGATTGGTTTGATTCATGGGAGCTTTCCCGGGGAGAGCATGCACCTCCAGCAGTATGGGATGAGTTTTCAGAGGCTTTTCTCACACACTTCTTGCCTCCGCAGATGAGGAGGGCACGAGCTGATAGATTCTTGTTCGAGACAGGAGGGCCATGGTGAGGGAGTACAATGTCGAGTTTGATTCTTTGGCTCGATATGTCCCTGCACTGGTAGCAGAGATGGAGGACCGGGTGCATCGCTATGTCACTGGGCTAGATGATTACATGGCCGAGTCTTGTGCGGGTGTGTCCCTTCAGCCAGGCATGGACATAACCCGTATGCAGGCTCATGCACTAGGATGCGAGGAGCGTAGAGACCGCCGGGTAGAGCGATATCAGCAGCAGAAGAAGGCCAAGACGGCCGGTTCTTTTGGTGGTTCTCAGGGTGGGCGGCATCAGCAGAAGTCCAGATTTGCACCACAGCCGGCGCAGAGCGCTCCTACCTCATTTTCGGTACAGCCAGAGCAGTCGGGGGCAGGTCAGGGCCCGGGACTGGATTTCGAGTAGCGAGGTGCTAACTGCTCGAGGTCCGCCGGTGTGCCGTTGTGGTAGATACCATTCTAGAGTCAGACCGAGCCTGCTATACTTGTGGCCAGCAGGGTCATTTCGCGAGAGTTTGTCCGACCGGGGGCGGCGCTGGTAGTAGGGCCCAGTCTACAGGGTCTGTTGCCGCTTCTTCATCCCCGACAGTTACTCGCCCCGGAGGGCAAGGTACTCATGGACCAGCGGGTCGCGGCAGAGGTCGTGGCGCGGGTCCCAGTTCTAGCGGTCCTCAGAACCGCATTTATGCTTTGTCCAGCCGACAGGATCAGGAGGCCTCACCTGATGTCGTCACAGGTACCTTATCAGTTTCTGGGTTTGATGTGTATGCTTTGATAGATCCGGGTTCTACTCTGTCCTATATATCTCCCCTTGTTGCTAGTAGGATAGGGATAGAGCCTGAGTCCATAGACCCTTTCGAGGTAGCTACGCCAGTGGGTGATTCGGTGGTAGCTCGGCGGGTATATAGAGCTTGTCCTGTGACCATTTACAGTCGTCGGACCCTAGCCGACTTGATAGAGTTGGAGATGATTGACTTCGACGTGATCATGGGGATGGATTGGCTAGCTTCTTGCTACGCCAATGTAGACTGCAGAGAGAGAGTAGTACGGTTCCAGTTTCCTGAGGAGCCGGTTGTTGAGTGGGAGGGGAGCACGGTATCGCCGAGGGGTAGGTTTATTTCCTACCTCAAGGCTAGGAAGATGGTGTAGAAGGGGTATATCTACCATCTCGTTCGGGTGTTTGATCAAGTCTGCGGTACCAGATTTTCCGTCGATTCGGTGGTCGAGAGAGTTCCTGCACGTATTTCCAGACGACCTCCCGGGTATCCCTCCTGAGAGGGAGATTGAGTTTTGTATTGACATATTGCCAGACACTCGGCCTATTTCCATTCCGCCATACAGAATGGCACCTGCCGAGTTGATAGAGTTGAAGGATCAGCTTAGGGATTTTCTGGAGAAGGGCTTCATCAGGCATAGTGTTTCTCCCTGGGGAGCGCCGGTATTGTTCGTGAAGAAGAAGGACGGGACGCTGCGCATGTGTGTTGATTACAGGCAGCTGAACAAGGTGACCATTAAGAATAGATACCCCCTTCCCAGGATTGATGATTTGTTCGACCAGTTGCAGGGCGCGAGATGTTTCTCCAAGATTGATCTGCGTTCGGGCTATCATCGAATCTGAGTCGAGAGAGGTGGATGTCCCTAGATCGCATTCCGGACCTTGCGGGCATTATGAGTTCAGGGTCATGTCTTTTGGGTTGACCAATGCTCCGGCGGTATTCATGGATTTGATGAACCGAGTGTTCAAACCATTTTTGGACACGTTTGTGATAGTGTTCATTGATGATATCTTGGTTTATTCTCGCTCAGAGCAGGAGCATGCGGAGCATTTGAGATCGTGTGATTCTCCGGACAAGAACAGACGCCAAGTTTTCCAAATGTGAGTTTTGGTTAACTTCGGTGGCTTTTCTTGGGCACATTGTCGGGGCCGATGGTATTCAGGTAGATACGGCCAAGATCGAGGCAGTCCGGAGTTGGCCTAGACCTACTACTCCGACAGAGGTTCGCAGTTTTCTGGGCCTTGCAGGATATTATCGGCGGTTCGTGGAGAAGTTTGCTTCTATCTCTGCACCATTGACTAGGCTGACTCGTGGCGGCCAAGTTTGATGGACTGATGCTTGTGGCGTGGTTTCGATTCTTTGAAAGAGAGACTGACGACCGCCCCCGTTCTTACTCTTCCAGAGGGTCCAGATGGTTATGTCGTGTATTGTGATGCGTCAGGCATCGGGTTGGGATGTGTGTTGATGCAGCATGGCAGGGTTATAGCATATGCATCCCGACAGCTGAAGAAACACGAGAGGAACTACCCCACCCATGATTTGGAGTTGGCGGCTGTGATTCACGCTCTGAAGATCTGGAGGCACTATTTGTATGGGGTTCACGTGGATATTTTTACAGACCACAAGAGCCTCGGATATCTTCACCAGAGGAATCGAACTTACGGCGAGGCGGTGGTTAGAGTTGCTTAAGGATTACGATGTTGATATCCTGTACCACCGGGAAGGCCAATGTTGTGGCGTATGCTCTTAGTCGTAGGTCGATGGGGAGCCTATCAGATGTGCAGCTAGAGAGGAGGGACATGGTTCGTGATTTGCATCAGCTAGCGAGCCTTGGTGTCCGTTTGATTGATTCTGATAGCAGTGGGGTTAGAGTTCGCGAGGTTGCCGAGTCTTCCATCGTCGAGGAGGTGAAGAGGCAACAGTTCGAGGATCCAGCTTTGATTCGATATCGTGATACAGCTCTTCGTGAGGGCAAGGGTCCTTTTGAGGTAGCACCTGATGGGGTGCTAAGGTTTGAGGGCAGGTTGTGTGTCCCAGATGTTTCAGGACTTCGCGGCAGAGTTCTTGGGAAGCACATAGCACGCGTTACTCTATCCATCCAGGGTCGACCAAGATGTACCACGACCTTAGATCGGTGTATTGGTGGGATGGCTTGAAGAGGGACGTTGCAGAGTTCGTAGCTCAGTGCCCGTGTTGTCAGCAGGTGAAGGTAGAGCACCAGAGGCCTGGTGGTTTGTTACAGGCGATAGAGATCCCGACCTGGAAGTGGGAGGTAATCAACATGGACTTCATCACAGGATTACCTCGCACTCAGAGGAGACATGATTCTATATGGGTTATCGTCGACAGTGTGAAATCAGCCCACTTTCTTCCCGTCGGACGACTTTTGGTACCGAGGATTATGCCGACTTTACATCCAAGAGATCGCCGATCGCATGGAGTCCCTATTTCGATCATATCGCATGCAGGAGCCCGATTTACGGCTAACTCGGAGGTCCTTCCAGAGGGTTTAGGGACGCAGTGAGCCCGAGTCTGCATTTCATCCACGCAGCAGACGGACAGAGCGGCGCACTATCCGCACTCTCGAGGATATGTCGCGAGCTGTTATTGACTTCAGTGGTAGTTGGGAGGATCATTTGCCTCTAGTTGAGTTTGCGTATAATAATAGCTACCACTCCAGTATTCAGATGGCGCCTTATGAGGCCTTGTATGGGAGGAAGTGCAGATCGCCTATAGGTTGGTTCGATGTGGGCGAGGTGCAGCTAGTGGGACCAGATTTGGTACAGCAGCTGGATAAGGTGAAGCTTATCCGAGCGGCTATCGACATTTCGAGTCGCATAAGTCGATGCAGATCATCGTCGTCGGCATCTTGAGTTCGAGGTTCATGATTGGGTTTTCCTAAAGGTGCCACCCATGAAGGGTGTGATGAGATTCGGGAAGAAGGGGAAACTCGGCCCAAGGTACATCGGGCGTTTCGTATTGTCCGCAGGTAGGCAAGGTTGCTTATGAGTTGATCTGCCGTCCGATCCGGAGGCGGTGCATCGTTTTTCACGTATCTATGCCGAGGAGATGTATCGGGATCCATCTAGGGTACACCCGATTGACGATGTCCAGTGACCAGGGGTTATCGATGAGAGATTCCCATAGCGATAGTCGATCGTCAAAGTTAGGCGTCCGCGGACGAAGGACGTGGCTTCCACAAAGTCTTGTGGCGGACCGAGCTCAGGGAGGAGATGACGTGGGAAGCCGAGGAGGACATGAGGCAGAAGTATCCTCACCTATTCCCCACACCTCCAGGTAATTCACTTTCCTGCTTGTAAATTTTCATTATCATATATGCCTAAGTGTTATTTTGTGGCCATGTGTGGCACTTACAAACTGTTTAAGCTTCTTCGATAATCGTTTGAGAAGGAACATTCGGGACGAATGTTTCTAAGGAGGGGAGAATGTTATACCCCGTATTTCCAGAGTATGTACGTAAGGGAATACGTACAAAAAGTTTGGCCTTAAAGTTAGCCTTGGACGTTTTTATTTGTGCACAACTCACTAAAAGAATCGTTTTCCGACGAAACGTTTCCACAGCTTTCGTAGGGAAAATTCCGACTATGTCATTTAGTATTTTTGCGGATTTTTCCGAGTGACGAAACATTTTGGACCAATGGGAGGGCGACACTTGGCACCCTCCAATTAGTGGACTTGAATCGTCCATGGGACGAATTGGAATGGGATTGGCACGTTTTTGGTGCCTTGCTCAAAGTCAAGGAGTTGGTAGGATATTTGTGTATAGTTAATCCTCACCCTACACTTGCCTTGCACTTGTCTTCATCTTGGCCATTGGTTGGCCAAGGCTTGAGCTATAAATACCCCCCTTTAGATGAAGAGTTCTTCATCCACAAAGTTATCTTCCAAGTCTTGAAATCCTCTCCTCTCCCTTAAGCCTTTCGTCCAACACCTTCCCCCCCCCCCTTTGAGTGAGTTTGGCCGAGGGCCTACCCCCCTAGCCGAAATCTACCCCCCTCCCTTGGTAGAAAAGTTGTCTTCTAGTATTGTTATAATGCCCAAAATACCCTAGCCCAAATCCCTTAGTCCTTTGTAGAGGTTGTGAAGAACTTCTAAGGTTTCTTGGAGCTACCGGAGCGTACAACTTAGGAGCTAAACCTTGCTCAGGCGCGACTTTATCTAGGATATTATTGGGCTTACCGAGGTAACTAATCCTAACCCTCTTTTGAATTAGAGAATACTTACTGTAGTAGTATAAGAATAAGTATAAATACTTAGAAGAATATTGCAGAATAGAATTGAACTGTTATCACAGTAGAAGGGTTTAAAAGAAGAATAATTAAACTATGCTTATATAGGACTGTTTTCACAGTAGACTTATATAGCTCACGGGGTAAGGAAGTGCTGCCCGACTTTCCGTAGAATTGTGAACCCTCTGTTTAGAATGACCTTCAGAGTAGTCTTTGATAGATGTCTGTGACTATTATAGGCTGACTCTCTGCGCGCGACATATTCAACTTGGCAGGTGGTTTTCGCTGAGAAGGTATGTGATTCTTCCTAAAGAATGATATTTTACAATATATATATAGTACGGTAGACGTACATGTGTTAACTGAATAATAACTACGGCAATGTCTTTGACTTAAGCCTGAATAATACTTACGGAAATGCCTCACGGCTTAAGCCTGAATAATACTTACGGCAATGCCTCACGGCTTAAGCCTGAATAACAAAGAACTGAAAGCATTTCAAAAGAATACTGAATCATTTTTTTTTTAACAGAAGATAAATATTTGGTTTTTAAAACAAAAGCTTAAGAGTTATACTAGCTTTATGGGAAGTTAGGTATAACAACTTAAGAAAGATAAAAAGGAACTGTTACTTGTTTGTTTATAAAAGCCTTGTATTGATTTCTGTTAAGTGTAGTAAGATTTGTGTGATAAGTAGACATATTATGATGCTACCTGGGTTAGTGTCTTGAAACGTGTAAGGGGGTCATTCTTGCGGCTTACGTTGCTAACCTGTAAGTCCGTTGTCTCGTTATTGTATCACCTACCCCTCGATCGTTATACAGGGCTTGCCCTCGATCTTGGTCTATACGGCTATGCGGTTTGTGAGACTACGCGAGCAGCGGTATGCTCGGATTGATCATTCCGGTGTTTAGCCCGACGCGGGATTCTATGCGATCTGCCGAGACTACGCGGTCTTTTGAGGCTATGCGTGCGGAGCCTAGGCGGATCCGGGGGTTGGCTGCCCCGACGCGAGGAATACCTCATGCGGGCTGTGTGTGACCTATGCGATGCGGAAGTCGGGACTAGGCACGCAGAATGATACTATGGGCGATCGCCTTGCCGATCATTCGCGGCCTAGAATAGACTGCTGACTTTTCCTATTATTGTTGTTTGTGATGTGGCACTATGTGCAATTGAACCGATTGTATTTGTGAAAAGGTTTTAAATACTTTGATTTCATTTGATTCTTTATAGTTTCACATACTTGGTACTGTTATCGACCTCCTGTGGGCCGCTCATGCCGCAGTAAAGGCAGCAGTGCTAGATCCGCATCCTTAGGATCTTTTGCGATGGTGTCAGGAGCTCCAACTTCTCCGGAGGCTCTACTTGTGGGTATGATCTCCTGTTGTAGATAGTTTTGCATCGAGGTATGGCGGGGCCTGTCCCGCCATAGTTGTATATTTCCTTAGAGGTCTGTAGTCATGTTGTATGCGATTTGGGATGTAGCACAACCATGTTTATTTATATATGCCGAAAGGCGACGTTTTCACATAAACTGTGTCTTATTTTATAAACTGTTTCCTGTCTTGTTTTATATTTCCGCTGGTTACTCTGATGTATGACTACTTGGGTGCCCCGGTAAGGCACCAGTCACGGGCCCCGGAACGGGTCGTGACAGTTGGCTTCGGTGGCGTTCTTAGGGCACATTGTTGGGGCCGATGGTATTCGGGTGGATACGGCCAAGATCGAGGCAGTCAGGAGTTGGCCTAGACCTACTACTCCGACAGAGGTGCGCAGCTTTCTGGGCCTTGCAGGTTACTATCGGAGGTTCGTGGAGAAGTTTGCTTCTATTTCGGCACCTTTGACTAAGCTGACTCAGAAGGCAGCTAAGTTTCAGTGGACGGATGCTTGTGAGGAGGGCTTCCGGTTACTGAAAGAGAGATTGACGACCGCCCCAGTTCTTACTCTTCCTGAGGGTCTAGACGGCTATGTCGTGTATTGTGATGCGTCAGGCATCGGGCTTGGATGTGTGTTGATGCAGCAGGGCAAGGTTATAGCATACGCATCTCGGCAGCTCAAGAAGCATGAGAAGAATTACCCCACCCATGATTTGGAGTCGCGGTGATTCACCAAGATCTGGAGGCACTATTTGTATGGAGTTCATGTGGATATTTACACAGACCACAAGAGCCTCCAGTATATCTTCAGCCAGAGGGAGCTGAACTTAGGACAGAGACGGTGGTTAGAGCTACCAAGGATTACGATGTCGATATCCTATACCACCCGGGAAGGCGATGTTGTGGCGTACGCCTTAGTCGTAGGTCGATGGGTAGTCTATCAGAGGTGCATCCAGAGAGGAGGGGCATGGTCCGCGAGTTACATCAGCTAGCGAGCCTTGGAGTCCGATTGATTGATTCTGATAGTAGTGGGGTTCGAGTTCGAGAGGTTGCCGAGTCTTCCATCGTCGAGGAGGTGAAGAGGCGACAGTTTGAGGATCCGAGTATGACCCGGTATCGTGATACGGCTCTTCGTGAGGGGAAGGGTCCATTCGAGGTAGCACCTGATGGGTTGCTAAGGTTTGAGGGCAGGTTGTGTATTCCAGATATTGCAGGACTTCGACAGCAGGTTCTATGGGAAGCACACAGTGCGCGTTACTCTATCCATCCAGGGTCGACAAAGATGTACCACGACCTCAGATCTGTGTTTTGGTGGGATGGACTGAAGAGAGATGTTGCAGAGTTTGTTGCTCAGTGCCCATGTTGTCAGCAGGTAAAGGTAGAGCACTAGAGGCCTGGTGGATTATTGCAGACGATAGAGATCCCGACCTGGAAGTGGGAGGTGATCAACATGGACTTTATCACAGGGTTACCTCGCACTCAGAGGAAGCATGATTCTATCTGGGTTATCGTCGACAGGCTGACGAAATCAACCCACTTTCTTCCAGTCAGGACGACTTTTTCGGCCGAGGATTATGCCAGGCTTTACATCTGAGAGATCGTGAGACTGCATGGGGTCCCTATTACTATCATATCGCATGCAGGAGCCCGCTTTACGGCTAACTTCCTGAGGTCTTTCGGAAGGGATTAGGGACGCAGTGAGCCTCGATCGCATTCCATCCTCAGACAGACGGACAGGCAGAGCGTACTATCCAGACTCTTGAGGATATGCTGCGAGCCTGTGTTATTGATTTCAGGGGTAGCTGGGAGGATCATTTGCCGCTAGTAGAGTTTGCGTATAATAACATCTACCATTCCAGTATCCAGATGGCGCCTTATGATGCCTTGTATGGGAGGAAGTGCAGGTCGCCGATAGGTTGGTTTGATGTGGGCGAGGTTCAGTTGGTTTGTTACACCCCGGAAGTCCAGGACATGTATAAGAGAATGTATGTAAGGAATCAAGACTTGGAAATTAGTATGAAAGGAAGAATTGTTTTTCCGACGGAAAATCTTCCGGACGTCGGAAAGGAAAAATATTCGTTGTTGAGAATTGGATTCTCAAAATACATTATTTGAAAAGTATGGAACTCTTAACTCTTTGGAAATTTATTTTTACGGATTTGGTCATGTGGGGCCCACCCGAGGAATTTTACATTTTTGAGGGACCCACGAGGTTCTGCAATTTTAGGGACGAATGAGAGGGCGACACGTGGCACCCCCACAAGGTCTTGGTCGAATTGGTAAGGGGGTAAAATGGTCATTGACCATCTTGGAAGATAAGTCTTGCAAGCTTGATATAATTGACCAAGTCAACTTGCCACTTGGGATTGATCCATGTGATCTTCATCTTAACCACCCATTTGTTTAAGTCTAAGCCATCCAATGTGTTATATAAGCATGCTACTAGTGCAAGACTTGCTCTTCAACACTTAGAAAAATTAGACAACTCTTGTCCCTCACTAATTGCTCTCGGGTTTGAAGTCTCTTGCACAAGAAAATTTTGTAGTTTTGATCATTTAGCCACAAGACTTTAACCCAATGTCCCTAAGGGTATTGTAAGGATATCTCAATAGAAAGATTTCGAAAAAAACGCATTTTTACGTTAGTCGCAAGGCGGAAACTTAAGGAGTTCTTCAACTTTGAAGTTGGAACTTGAAGATGGGTTCTTCATAGGCCTCTAAGGAGTGCTTGGAACGGATTGGAACCTAAGGAAAGGAGCTAAGAATTGCTAAGGCGCGACTTTGAATCTTGGAAATTTTAAGGGCTTGGAAAGGTATAAATTTTGTCGTTTTAGTAGTTAAGACTTACTTGTTGTTGTAGCTATGGATATTAGCAAGCATGTGGTTTATAGTGTGAAGTTGATAAGTTTATTGGCTATTGGAACCCTAATACGAATACTAGCATGTTAGCCTTAAGACTACAATTCACGTTGATTATTCGTTTAAGTCGTCGCATGTTGTGTAAGAAGGAAATTGTAGTTGTTGAAGTGGTTTATAACTATATAACATGTTAGACCTTAGAACTTGGAATTGGAAAAGGATTGGAAAAGACTTAGTGTTGTTGGTTATAAGTTGGTCGAGAATGGCTTGGATTTTTATACTACTTGATATGAATTGTGGGGCGGAATTTTACACGTATTGTAAGGCGTGTAATCCCCTTTGTTTGGTTGTTGTTTTGAGCCTTAAATGTGGCGTGTTGGTTATTGTATTCGGCCTTGAAAAAGGTGGCAAAGTGAGTAGAAACAAAGGAAGTCTCGCCGATTTTCCGTAGAATTAGATCGTATACTTAGTATTATTCTACATTAGAGACTAGAAGTTGATAGTCTTGTTGTGACCATTATAGGTTGACACTTCTACGCGCGTATTCGGCAGCTTGTGGATTTAGCCGAAAGGTATGTGAACTATCTCCTCTTCTAGCATGATTCCTTAAGATAAAGAAAGTATTTCCTACTCTTAAATGATCCATTCCTTGGTTGTATTTGGATTGCCTAAAGTAGAATTTGTTCTATGTACTCCCTTGATTGTACTTTGATGTTTAAATTGTAAGTTGTATAATCCATGTCCTTGGTGAAGTTTGGATTCTTAAAAGTGAAAGTATGTTACTTAAAGTACATGGAGTCTTGAAAAGGAAATGGTTTCCAAACCTTTTGGCTAGTGCCTTAGTTCCAAAACCTAAAGGTCATTATAATGACTTTAGGGGAGTCAAATGAGTGATTTACTTAATTGTTTTAAAAGAGGAGAAATGACATGATTTAAGAGAAGTAACTTGTCTTAAAGGTGTGAGTTACTTGAGGTTTAAAAGTAGAAGAAACTTGTTGTCGATATATTAAGAGACTCGAAGTATTTTTGAAAGTTAAGAAACTTGATTTGAAAGTTTGTGATACTTGGTTTAAGTATAAGTCTCTTGGTTATAAAAAAGGAATGAAATTGTCTAAAAACCATAAAGGGTTATAACGACTTTATGGGAAGTTGGTTATAACGGCTTTATGGAAGGTTTAGGAAGTTGTCTATTTTGATTAATGGGCATAAGTTGCCTAGATTGTGAAAATTTGAAGTTACTTGATTTCAAGATTTGAAATGAATTTTCTAAGAGTGTAGTAACTTACTTGAAAAATAGACACACCTTGATACTACGGGTGTTAGTATCTTGGAGTAATTCATAAAAAAGAGTCTTTTGAAAAGAATGTGCGTACGTAGTACTTTGGCTTGATTAATTGAGAATTAGTCTAAGTGTGCCTTGATAAGTACTTTGGCTTGTTTAATTGAGAATTAGACTATATGACATTATCGTCCCAGAAATGGGCCGGGCATTATACCTTTACGGGCAGACTATATGACATTATCGTCCCAGAAACGGGCGCAAAGATACCTTACGCGGACTATATGACATTATCGCCCCGAAATGGGCGGGCAAGATACCTTACGGAAGACTATATGACATTATCGCCCCGTAATGGGCCGGCGGTATACCTTTACGCGGCAGTATGACATTATCATCCCGAGAAATGGGCGGGCGATACCTTTACGCGCACTATATGACATTATCGCCCCGAAATGGGTCGGGCAGATACCTTACGCGCGGACTATATGACATTATCGCCCCGAGAAATGGGCGCAAAGATACCTTTACGGGCGAACTATATGACATTATGCTTATTGGTGTGATATTATATCATGGACTGCCGGCAGTGAGAAAGGATAACACGGGCATGATTGATATTATGGGCGTGAGACCCATGGTTATATTTGAGTAATGACTTTGAGGGAATGCGTCCCTGACTTGATATGACTATTTATGTGTTGTGTACTGTAGGTTGGTTATCATACATGTCTCCTGTTTTGTTAGACTGTTATGATTTCATTACAGTACTTACTGCTTCACATACTTGGTACATTATTCGCATCGACCTCGCCGGGGCCGCGTTCACGCCGCAGTTTAGGTCTTGATTTGGTGATCTGCAGTGTAGGACCGCCGTAGTTTTGGATAGCTCCCTCTGTTTAGGAGCTTATCTATTGGTATAGTTCCTTCAGTACAGGCTTTTGTACGGTTATGGGTACGGCAGGGCCTTGTCCCGTCATATTTCAGTAAAACTCTTAGAGGTCTGTATTCATATATGTGATTGGACTCATGTACGTTGTAGTGTCTTTCGTTTATGTATATTATGGCAGCCTTGTCGGCCTTGCCCTTGCACGTACGTTGGTTTAAAAAAAAATGAGGTGTTATTTAAATTCCGCAGTTTACTTGTGTTGTTAAGGTAGAAGGGTGCCCAGGTAGGGCACTAGTCATGGGCCCGGGGTTCGGGGCGTGACAGAGTGGTATCAAAGCAGTCAGTCCTCGGAATGTCTACAGACCGTGTCTAGTAGAGTCTTGATTATCGGTGTGTTGCGCGCCACACCCATAAACAGGAGGCTACAGGACATCTAGGAGTTGGTTTCTATTCTTCTCACTCTAAGATCGTGCCATAGAGCTGTGTTAGTAAGATAATTCCTCTCTGACGTATTTTTGTGTTCTGTTATGCATCGAGGAGGCAACGATCGCCCGAGAAGGGCAAAGGAGTAGCGAGCTACTCAGAGAGTTGATAGGGCTTATGCCTGTGGTATACGGATGTTGTGCGCGATCGGCGAGTTCCTGCGCTGAGTTTTGAGACCCGGCACGAGCCTCCATTTCTCGATTAGGAGAAGACTATAGGGTCATGAATGAAGCAGTTGTAAGTGATAGTACCCCAGAGGTAGGGATACCTTGATTAGTAAAGTGAGAAGTTATGAATATTGACAAAAATGGTAAGTGAACTGAGACTATAGTTGTGTAGAGTTCACACGAAATTGCCCCATGACAGTGTAAGACCAATAGGGCAGATTGTACAGTAGAAATACTTTGGCTTATGTGACGAACCTCTAGTGAATGGGAGGATAGGGTGAGAAGTACCTTGAGATAAGAGAGAGATTTATTTCAGACTAAGAATGAGAATGTCATGACCCATTCCGGGGCCCGTGACTGGTGTCTTACCGGGGCACCCAAGTAGTCATACATCAGAGTAATCAGCGGAAATATAAAACAAGACATGAAACAGTTTATAAAATAAGACACAGTTTATGTGAGAAAACGTCGCCTTTCGGCATATATATAAACATGGTTTAGCGATTACATCGATCTTGTACAACATGACTACAGACTCTAAGGAAATATACAACTATGGCGGACAGGGCCCGCCATACCACTCGTACAAAACTATATACAACGGGAGATCATACCCAAAGTAGAGCCTCGGAAAAGATGGAGCTCAGACACCAACGTAGAGATCCTAAGAATGTGGATCTAGCACTGCTTGCCGCTTACTGCGGCATGAACGCAGCCCCCGAAGTCGATCTACAACAGTACTAAGTATATGGCAGTAAAATACTTAAATGAAAACATATCATTTTAAAATCAGTTTTGCAAGTATGTATGAAACAACCAAGGGGACCGCGCATAGTGCCACATCATAAACAAGAGCAACAATAGGTAAACTGTAACAGGTCTTTTCTAGGCTGCGAATGATCGAAGCAGGGCCAATTTCCCGTAGTATCACCATGCAAGCCTAATCCTGGACTCTCGTAGTCCGCATAGGCCACTCACATAGGCCCGCATAGGTACATAACCCGCATCGAGGGTAGCTACTCCTCGGCATCGCCCCGGACTCGTAGTCCGCATGGCCACATAGACGCGTGAGGTATAACCCGCATCACTAACCTCGAACTCCGTAGCTCGCATAGGTCCCTTGGACCCGCATGAGGTATTCTCGAATCATGGTCCTGCATCACCGAGTCTACCGCGTCGGAGGCGACTTAACCCCTGTAATATGTCAAGAGGTGAGTGATAGTATACTAACATAACGACTTATCTTTAAACAACATAAGCACAACAAGAATACTCTCTTATACAAACGTTACAAGACACTAACACACATAGCATCATATCATGTCTACTTATCAAACCATCTTATTATTTTTTCACAATTCAATATAAGTCCATTATAAACACATAGGCAAAATGTTTCTTTTATCATTCTTAAGTGGTTATACTTAACTTTCCATAAAGCTAGTATAACTCTTAAGCTTCTGTTTTAAAACTCAATTATTTCTCTTCTGTTAAAAATGATTCAGTATTCTTTTGAAAGGCTTTGATTCTTTATTATTCAGCTTAAGCGTGAGGCATTCAGTAAGTGTTATTCGAGCTTAAGCGTGAGGCATTGCCGTAAGTATTATTCAGCTTAAGTCAAAGACATTGCCGTAGTTATTATTCGATTAACACGTACGCGTCACCGTACTACATATATATTGTAAAATATCATGCTTTAGGAAGAATCACATACCTTCTCGTGAAAACCACCGAAGTTGAATATGTCGCGCGCAGAGAATCGACCTATAATAGTCGACACGCCTATCAACGCTCGACTACTTTGTATGATTCTAAGCAGAGGTTCTATATCTTACGGAAAATTGGGCGTACTTCCCTGCGGTGAGCTACTCAAGTCTCATTGTGAAAACAGTCTATGTAAGTCTGATTTGATTATTCTTCTTTTAAACCCTTCTCGTGATACTTGATTCAATTCTATTACGCAATATTCTTCTAAGTATCTAATACTTATTCTTATACTACTACATTAAGTTTTCTATATTTCAACAGAGGGTTTGGTTTTGTTACCTCGGTATGCCGATTAATATGCTAGATTAAGTCGCGCCGAGCAAGGTTTTGCTCTAAGTTGTATGCTCGAGAAACCTTAGAAGCTCTTCACAACTTCTACTAAGTACTAAGGGATTTGGGCTAGGGTATTTTGGGCATTATAACAATACAAGAAGGCAACTTTTCTACCAAGGGAGGGGTAGATTTCGGCTAGGCAGGGGGCCTCGGCCAAACTTCAAAGGGGAGGAGGTGTTTGGACGAAAAGGCTACAAAGGGAGAGGAGAGGATTTTTAGACTTGGAAGCTTTTGTGGATGAAGAACTCTTCATCTCAAGAGTATTTATAGGTCAAGATGGCCAAGGGCCAGATGTAGCCAAGTGCTAGGCAAGTGTAAGGCCAAGATTAGGGAAAGTGTACCTAGCCAACTTGCACACAAAATATCCTACCAACTACTTGACAAAATTGGCTCTCAATTCGGTCCAATTCGCCACAAGTCCATCAATTGGAGGTGACAAGTGTCGCCTCCCGTTGGTCAAAATGTTTCGTCTCTCGGAAAAATCCATAAAAATTAGAAATGGCATAGCCGGAATTTACCTACGAAAGTGTGGAAGCGTTTAGTCGGAAAACTATTTGCTTTGTGAGTTGTGCCCAAAATCGTCCAAGGCCTAAACTTTAAGGCCAAACTTTTACGTATTCCCTTACGTACATACTGCAAATACGAGGTATAACATTCTCCCTCCCTAGAAACATTCGTCGAATGTTCCTTCCCAAGAGGATAACGATAAGGTTCTTCATAACTTAAGCGGTTGCAAAAGCCACACGCCACAAAACAACACTTAGGCAAAAGCGATAATGAAGATTTACGGTAGGAAAAGTGAATTACGGAGGTGTGGGGAATAGGTGAGATACTTCGCCTCATGTCTTCCTCGGCTTCCCAAGTCATCTCCTCCCGAGCTCGTTCGCGCAGACTTTGTGGAAGCCACGTCCTTGGTCCGCAGACGCCTAACTTTGACGATCGATTATCGCTATGGGAACCTCCTCATCGATAACCCGCGGTCACTGGACATCGTCAATCGGGTGCACTCTAGATGGATCCCGATACATCTCCTCAAAGTAGATCGTGAAAAACCGGATGACTGCCTCGGATAGGACGGCAGATCCAAGTCATAGGCACCCTTGCCTACCCGGCGGCCAATCTGAAAGGGCCCTATGTACCTTGGTGAGTTTCCTTCTTCCGAATCTCATCACACCGCCGTGGGTGACACGCTTAGAAAACCCAATCATGAACCTCGAACTCAAGATGCCGACAGCGATGATCTGCGCATCGACCATCGACTACGGCTGTCGATAAGCGCTCTCGGATAAGCTTCACCTTATCCATCGCCTTGCACCAAATCTGGTCCCACTAGCCGCACCTCGCCCATCGAACCAACCTATAGGCGATCGCACTTCCTCCCATACAAGGCCTCATAGGCGCCATCCCGAATCTGGAGTGGTAGCTATTATTGTACGCGAACTCAACGAGAGGCAAATGATCCGCCCAGCGACCCCTGAAGTCGATCACACAGGCGCGCAGCAGATCCTCACGAGTCTGGATAGTGCGCTCGGCTGTCGATGCAATGCGTGGATGGAATGCGATTACTCGGGCTCACTGCGTCCTAAACCTCTGGAAAGACCTCGAAGTTAGCCATAACCGGGCTCCTGCATGCGATATGATCGAAATAGGGACTCCATGCGATCGGCGACCTCGGATGTAAAGTCGGCATAATCCTCAGCCGAAAAAGTCGTCCTGACGGAAAGAAAGTGGGCTGATTTCGTCAGCCTGTCGACGATAACTCATATAGAATCATGTCTCCTCTGAGTGCGAGGTAATCTGTGATGAAGTCCATGTTGATCACCTCCCACTTCCGTCGGGATCTCTATCGCTGCAACAAACCACGGGCCTCGGTGCTCTACCTTCGCTGCGACAACATGGGCGAGCTACGAACTCGCAACGTCCTCTTCAAGCCATCCCACCATACGGATCTAAGGTCGTGGTACATCTTGGTCGACCCGGATGGATGTAACGCTTGTATTGTGTGCTTCCCAGAACCTGCTGCGAAGTCCTGAAACATCCGGAACACACAATATGCCCTCAAACCTTAGCACCCGTGGTGCTACCTCAGGACCGCGCCTCGAAGAGTCGTATCACGATATCGAATCATAGCTGGATTCTCGAACTGTTGCCTCTTCACCTCCTCGACGATGGAAGACTCTGCAACCTCACGAACTCTAACCCCACTGCTATCAGAATCAATCAAACGGACACCAAGGCTCGCTAAGCGATGCAAATCACGAACCATGTCCTCTCTCTGCCGCACATCCGATAGGCTCCCATCGACCTACGACTAAGGCATACGCCTGACATTGGCCTTCCGGGTGGTACAGGATATCAACATCGTAATCCTTAAGCAACTCTAACCACCGTCTGCCGTAAGTTCGGCTCCTCCGGTGAAGATATCTGGAGGCTCTTGTGGTGCGTAAAAATATCCACGTGAACCCATACAAATAGTGCCTCAGGATCTTCAAAGCGTGAATTACATCCGCCACTCCAAATCATGGGTGGGGTAGTTCCTCCGTGTTTCTTCCGGTGTCGGGATGCATATGCTATAACCTGCCATCTGCGTCAACACACATCCCAACCCGATGCACGGCGCAATACACGACATAACCATCCGGACCTACGGAAGAGTAAGAAGCGAGGCGTCGTCGATCTCTCTTCAACAATCGAAACCACGCTCCAAGCATCGATCCATGAAACTTGGTGCCTTCGAGTCGGCCCTAGTCAATGGTGCGAAGATAAAGCAAACTTCTCCACGAACCGCCGATAATATCTGCAAGGCCCGAGCTGCGAACCTGCGCCGGAGTAGTAGGTCCAGGCCAAGTCTGGCGCCGATCTTGGTCGTATCACTCGAATGCCATCAGCCCCGACAATATGCCCAAGCGCCGCGAAGTCAACAAAACTCACATTTGGAAAACTTGGCGTACAAGCTGGTCTGGAAGAATCGGCCTGATCGCCAAATGCTCGCGTGCTCCTGCTCGGGCGAGAATAAACCAAGATATCATCAATGAACACTATCACAAGCGTGTCCAAAAATGGTTTGAACACTCGATTCATCAAATCCATGAATCTGCGGAGCATTGGTCAACCAAAGACATGACCACGAACTCATAATGCGTCTGGGTCCCGAATGCGATCTAGGGACATCTACCTCTCGACTCGCACTTTGATGATAGCCCGAAGTAGATCAATCTTGGAGAAGCATCTCGCACCACTGCTGGTCGAACAAATCATCAATCACAGGAAGGGGGTATACATTCTTAATGGTCACCTTGTTGGTGCTGTAATCAACACACGTGCGCGGCGTCGTCCTTCTTTTCACGAACAATCGGCGCTCCCGGGGAGAAACACTAGGCACGATGAAGCCGCTTCTCGGCAAATCTCTGGTGATCCTTGACTCTCTCAACTCGGCGGAGTGCCATTACGTATGGCGGAATGGAAATAGGCGAGTGTGCGCAATATGTCTATACAAAACTCAATCTCCTCTCGGGAGGATACGGGAGGTCGTGCGGAAACACGCACGGGAACTCTCGACCACTGGGCGGCGGAAAATCTGGTACGCGGCTTGATTATCAAACACCGAGCGAGATGGTAGATATACCCTTCGCACCATCTTCCTAGCCTTGAGGTAGGAAATAAACCTACCGCCGGCGTCTGTGCTCCTCCCACTCAACAATGGCTCGCCGAGAGCTGGGAACCGTGCTACTCTCTCTGCGGTCTACATTGGCGTAACAAGAAGCTAGCCAATCCATCCCGTGATCACGTCGAAGTCAATCATCTCCACTCTATCAAGTCGGCTGGGGTCCGATGAACGGGACCGCGCCATGACCTCCCCGCGACCTGGCGGTCCATGAGTACCTTGCCCTCCGGGGCGAGTGGCTGTCGGATGAAGAAGACCGGCGAAGAACCTGTGGTGACCCTACCCCATCAAGATCGCCGCCAGTCGGACGGTTCCCGCATAGTGACCTGGCCACTGAAACAAGCTCGTAGCACGCGACTCGTGAGGCTCACGATCTCCCGGTCGGCCACACTCTGAGGTCCCGGGACGCGAGGCTGCGGCCCACGAGTCACGCGCCTCGAATATCACTTTGTCGCGGGGCGGTGCGAGTGCTCTGAGCTGGCGTGGTGCAAATCTAGGCTGCTGCGAGGCGCCACCACGATAGCCGCCAAAAGACCTGCGCGTAATGGTCTTATTACCCATCGTCATGCTCTGCGCGTCGGCTCGGCCATATAGTGACGTGCGTGCGGGTATCCTGCCATATCTGCTACTAATGCCGGGACATATCGAGCCAAAGAATCAAACTCGACATTGTACTCCACGGCGGTCGTCCTCTGCCTCGGCGGTAAAAATCTATCGGCCCGCGCCCTCGCCATGTGGAGGCAAGAAGTGAGTGAGGAAAGCCTGCGAGAACTCATCCCAAATAGGCGGGGGGCGTGCTCTCCCGGGATAACTCCGTAGATCAAACCAATCATTGCGGTATCACGCGGCCGATGCAAACCAAAGTCACGGACTGTCTCTGAGGCCTTGATCACCCGCGTGATCCTCTGTGGGCGGCGGATGAACTCCTGCGGATCATCCTCGACCTCGGCCGTAAAACTCTGGCGGGCTCTGACTCGAAATCTTGTAGCCTCAAACTATACGCCTCGGGTGCACGGGTGCGGCCAGGCTGGGCCCAGGCTGCCGCGTCGGCCTATCCTCGTATCTGGCCTGACTCTAGCCAATGGTGGGCCATCTCGCGTACCTAACTCCTCGCCCGGTGTGGGGCGGGAGGTGTGGTGCTGTGGTCTCTTTGGGCGGCGGCGTCGTGAACTCGCCGTCTGCGGTATAGGCCCGGGCAGAGCCCTCGTGACTCTAGGTGTCCCACTAGCGACTCACTCGGTGCCTTTCCGCCACGGGCGGGTTGCCTTACGTGGAGGCATAAGCTGCATTACGAAAGGAATACGTTAGAGGTCCAACTTTAACACAACTCTAAAGCACGATCTCGAGTAAGAAGAGTGAAACCAATCCTAAATATCCTATAGCCTCACGATTATTGGTGTGGTGCACAACACGCGATAATCAAGACTACTAGATACGGTCTATAGACACTTTCAGAGATTAAGCGCTCGATACCACTTTTGTCACGACCCATTCGGGGCGTGGTGGTGCCTTGGGGCACCCAGTAGTCATACATCAGTAATCGTGAAATATAAAACAAGACATAAACGATTTATAAAATAAGACCAGTTTATGTGAAAACGTCGCCTTTCGGCATATATATAAACATGGTTTAGCGATTACATCCGATCTTGTACAACATGACTACTGACCTCTGAAATATACAACTATGGCGGGACGGGGCCCCGCCATACCTGTATACAAAACTATCTACAACGGGGAGATCATACCTAAGTAGAGCCTCGGAAAGATGGAGCTCGACACCAACGTAGAGATCCTAAGAATGTGGATCTAGCACTGCTTGCCACCTGCGGCATGAACGCAGCCCAGAAGGAGGTCGATCTGAGTAATAAGTATATGAAAGCGTAAAATACTTAAATGAAAACATATCATTTTAAAATCGGTTTTGCAAGTATGTATGAAACAACGAGGACGCGCATAGTGCCACATCATTATCACGACCGTTCGGGGCGTGGTAGTGCCTAGGGGCACCCAGTAGTCATACATCAGTAATCGCGAAACATAAAGCAAGACATGAACAGTTTATAAAATAAGACACAGTTATGTGAGAAAACATCGCCTTCGGCGTATATATATAATCATGGTTTAGCGATTACATCCGAAATCGCACAACATGACTACAGACCTCACAGGAAATATACAACTATGGCGGGGCGGGGCCGCCATACCTACTATACAAAAACTATCTACAACAGGAGATCATACCAAAAGTAGAGCCTCGGAAGAGATGGAGCTCCCGCAACGTAGAGATCCAGGATGCGGATCTAGCACTGCTTGCCCACTGCGGCATGAACGCAGCCGAAGGAAGTCGCATAACGGTACTAAGTATGCGAAACGTAAAGTACTTAAATGAAAACATATCATTTTAAAACGGTTTACAAATATGTGTGAAACAACCAGGAAACCGCGCATAGTGCCGCATCAAACAAGAGCAACAATAGGTAAGCGTATCACGTCTTGTCTGAAGGCTGCGAATGATCGAAAGCGGGCGCTCGCCCTCATTCTACGCAAGCCTAATCCTGGACTCCGAGTCCGTAGGCCACTCGCGTGGGCGCATGAGGTATAACCCGCGCGTGGTATTCTCGAATCATGGTACCTGCGTCGAGTCTACAACCGTGGATGGCTTAACCCCTCGATCAAGAGGTGAGTGATAGTACACTAACATAACGACTTATCTTTAAACAACATAAGTACAACAAGAATAACTTATACAAGCGTTACAAGGTACTAACACACATAGCAACATATGTCTACTTATCAAACCATCTTATTATTCTTTTCTGATTTCATATAAGTGCATGTAAATACATAGGCAACTTGTTTCTTTTATCAATCTTAAGTGGTTATACTTAACTTCCCATAAAGCTAGTATAACTCTTAAGCTTTTTAAAAAACCAATTAGTTCTCTTCTGTAAAAATGATTCAGTAGTCCTTTTGAAATGTTTTCAGTTCTTTATTATTCAGGCTTAAGCGTGAGGCATTGCGTCACGTATTATTCGAGCTTAAGCGTGAGGCATTCCGTAAGTATTATTCGAGCTTAAGTCAAAGACATTGCGTTAGTTATTATTCGATTAACACGTATCGTCTAGTACTATATACATATTGTAAAATATCATGCTTTAGGAAGAATCACATACCTTGAAAACCACGCGAGTTGAATATGTCGCGAGAGAGTCGACTATAATAGTCACGGATATCTATCAAAGACTACTCGAAGGTCATTCTAAGCAGAGGTTCACAATTCTATGGAAAGTTGGGCAACCTGACCCTACGGTGAGCTATATGAGTCTCTGTGAAAGCGATCTATCACGTCTGATTCAATTATTCTTCTTTTAAACCGCCTACTGTGATAGCAGTTCAATTCTATACGTGATATTCTTCTAAGTATTTATACTTATTCTTATTCTACAAAAGTAAGTATTCTACAATTCAAAAGAGGGTTAGGATTAGTTACCTCGGTAAGCCCAATAATATCCTAGAAAAGTCGCGCTGAGCAGGTTTTGCTCACAAGTTGTATGATCGAGAAACCTTAGAAGTTCTTCACAACTTCTACTAATTACTAAGGTTTTTGGGGTTGGTTTTTTTGTGCATTATAACAATAAAAGAAGGCAACTTTTCTCCCCAGGGCGGGGGGGTAGGTTTCGACTAGGCTAGGGGGTGGGGTAGCCTCGGCGAGCTTCCGAGGGAGGGGGTGTTGGGCGAATTGCTTACAAAGGGAGAGGGAAGGATTTTTAGACTTGGAAAGCTTTTGTGGATGAAGAACTCTTCATCTCAAGAGGGTATTTATAGGTCAAGGGATGGCCAACGATGGCCAAGATGAAGACAAGTGCAAGGCAAGTGTAGGGTCGAGATTTGGGCAAGTGTACTAGCCAACTTGCACACAAAATATCTTACCAACAACTTGACCAAGTTGGCAACTCGATCGGCCATATGAGCGCTTCACATCCATCAATTGGAGGGTGACAAGTGTCGCCTCCGTTGGTCCAAAATGTTTCGTCTCTCGGAAAAATCCATAAAAATAGAAATGGCATAGCGGAATTTACTCTACGAAAGTGTGAAAGCGTTTCGTCGGAAAACTATTCGCTTTGTGAGTTGTGCTAAAAATCGTCCAAGGCCTAACTTTAAGACCAAACTTTTTATCGTATTCCTTTACGTACATACTGGAAATCTGAGGTATAACATTCTCCCCTCGCGAAACATTCGTCCGAATGTTCCTCCCAAGCAGGATAACGATAAGGTTCTTCAAAACTTAAGCAGTTTGCAAAAGCCACACACGGCCATAAACAACACTTAGGCATAAGCGATAATGAATATTTACAAGTAGGAAAGTGAATTACGGAGGTGTGGGAGCGGTGAGGATATTTCGCCTCATGTCCTCGGCTTCCCGTCATCTCCCGAGCTCGTTCCGCCACAGACTTTGTGGAAGCCACGTCCTTCGTCGCAGACGCCTAACACGGCGATCGATTATCGCTATGGGAATCTCGCCATCGATAACCCGCGGTCACTGGACATCGTCAATCGATATGTACTAGATGGATCCGATACATCTCGCCGGCGTAAACGTGAAACACCGGATGCCGCCTCCGGATCGGACGGCAGATCCAACTCATAGGCAACCTTGCCTACCTGCGGACAATGCGAAGCGGCCCGATGTACCCGGTGAGTTTCCTCCTTCCCGAATCTCATCACACCGCCGTGGGTGGCACGAGGAAAACCCAATCATCAGCTGCGAACTCCGGATGTCGGCGGCGATGATCTGCATCGACCATCGACTACGGTGTCGATAGCGCTCTCGGATAAGCTTCACCTTATCATCTGCTGCGCACCGTCTGGTCCCAGCTGCACTCTCGCCCACCTCGAACCAACCTATAGGCGTCTGCACTTCCTCATACAAGGCCTCATAAGGCGCCATCGAATCTGGGTGGTAGCTATTATTATACGCGAACTCAACTAGAGGCAAATGATCCTCGACTACCACTGAAGTCAATAACACGGGCTCGCGGCATATCCTCGAGAGTGCGGATAGTGCGCTCTGCTGTCCGATGCATGCGTGGATGAAATGCGATTACTCGTGCTCTCACTGCGTCCCTAAACCCCTCTGGAAGGACCTCAGGAAGTTGGCGTAAGCGGGCTCCTGCATGCGATATGATCGGTAGGGACTCCATGCGATCGGCGATCTCTCGGATGTAAATGCGGCATAATCCTCGGTAGAAAAAGTCGTCATGACGGGAAGAAAGTGGGCTGATTTAAATCGACTGTCGGCGATAACCCATATAGAATCATGTCTCTCCGAGTGCGAGGTAATCACGTGATGAAGTCCATGTTGATTACCTCGGCTTCCGGTCGGGATCTCTATCGCTGTAACAAACCACGGTCTACGGTGCTCTGCCTTCACTGCGACAACACGGGCCTTTGAGCTACGAACTCGCAGCGTCCTCTTGAGCCATCCCACGATACACGGATCTAAGGTCGTGGTACATCTTGGTCGACCGGATGGATGAAATGCTTGTAGTGTGTGCTTCCCGAGAACTGCTGCGAAGTCTGAAACATCTGGAACACACAACACGCCCTCAAACCTTAGCACCCCATGGTGCTACCTCAGGACCGCGCCTGCGAAGAGTTGTATCACGATATCGAATCAAAGTGGATCCTCGGCTGTTGCCTCTTGCCTCGCCGGCGATGGAAGACTCGGCAACCTCACGAACTCTAACCCGTTGCTATCGAGAATCAATCAAGCGGACACGAGGCTCGCTTCGCGGTGCAAATTACGAACCATGTCCCTTCTCTCTGCCGCACATCGATAGGCTCCCATCGACTACGACTAAGAGCATACGCCTGAACGTTGGCCTTGCGGGTAGTGCGGGATGTCCACATCGTAATCCTTAAGCAACTCTAACCACCGTCTGCCGTAAGTTCGGCTCCTCCGGTGAAGATATCTGGAGGCTCTTGTGGTGCAGTAAAAATATCCACGTGAACCCGTACAAATAGTGCCTCGGATCTTGGCGTGAATCACGGTGCGACTCGAATCATGGGTGGGGTAGTTCGCCGTGTTTCTTGGTGTCGGGATGCATATGCTATAACTTCTGCCATCTGCATCAACACATCCCAACCCGATGCAGCGCGATCACAATACACGCGTAACCATCTGGACCTTACGGAAGAGTAAGAGCGAGGCGATCGTCGGTCTCTCTTTCAAAGCTGGAAACCGCTCGCGAAGCATCGATCCATGAAACTTGTGCGCCACGAGTCGGCCTAGTCAATGGTGCGAAGATAGAAGCAAACTTCTCCACGAACCGATAATACCTGCGAGGCCCGAGCTGCGAACCTGCAGCCGGAGTAGTAGGTCAGGCAAGTCTCCGCCTCGATCTTGGCGTATCAACTCGAATGCCGGCCGAGCAATATGCCCAGCGCCGCGAAGTCAACAAAACTCACGTTTGGAAAACTTGGCGTAACTGCTAGTCTGGAAGCTATCGGCCGCGATCGCCGAAATGCTCGCGTACTCTGCTCTGGCGAGAATAAACCAAGATATCATCGATGAACACTATCACAAGCGTGTCCAAAATGGTTTGAACACTCGGTTCATCAAATCCATGAATACCGCCGGGCATTGGTCAACCAAGACATGACCACGAACTCATAATGCGTCTGGGTCGGAATGCGATCTAGGGACATCCACCTCTCGACTACTTTGATGATAGCGATCGCGGATCAATCTTGGAGAAACATCTCGCACTGCACTGGTCGAACAAATCATCAATCTAGGAAGGGGTATCATTCTTAATGGTCACCTTGTTCATGCGTGTAATCAACACACGTGCGCGGCGTCGTCCTTCTTCTTCTGAACAATCCGGCGCTCCCGGGGAGAAACACTAGGCCTAATGAAGCCGCCTCTAGCAAATCCCTAAGTGATCCTTGACTCTCTCAACTCGGCGGTGCCGTTACGTATGGCGGAGCGGAAATAGGCGAGTATCGCGCAACACATCTATACAAAACTCGATCTCCTCTCGGGAGGATACGAGGTCATCCGGAAACACGTGCGGGAACTCGTGACTCTGGGCCCGACGGAAAATCTGGTACCGCGATTATCAAACACCCGAGCGAGATGGTAGATATACCGCCTGCACCATCTTCCTAGCCTTGAGGTAGGAAATAAACCTACCACCGGCGTCTGTGCTCCTCGCTCGACCACCGGCTCGCCGAGCTGGAACCGTACTATTCTCTCTGCGGTCTACATTGGCGTAGCGGGGCTAGCCAATCCGTCCCGTGATCACGTCGAAGTCAATCATCTCGACTCTATCAAGTCGGCGGTGCGGCGGCGTAAATGGTCACGGACAAGCTCTATATACGCCGAGCTACCACGAATCACCAGCTGGCGTAGCTACCTCGAAAGGGTATATGGACTCGGGCTCTATCCTATCCTACTAGCAACAAGGGAGATATATGGGGCCAGTAGAACCGGATCTATCAAAGCATACACATCAAACCCGAGCGATAAGGTACGTGGCGACATCGGTGAGGCCTCACGATCTGTCGGTGGACAAAGCATAAATGCGGTTACGAGGACCGCTAGGCTGGACGAGCCACGGCCTGCCCGCGACCTGTGACCATGAGCACCACGCCTCGGGGCGAGTAACTATAGGAGATGATGAAGCGGCAGCGAACACGAAGGTGAGCCTACCGCGTGCCGCCGGTCGGACGATCCTCGCAAAGTGACCTGCTGGCCTGAGCGTAACAAGCTCCAAAAGTAGTACCACACTTCCCGTAATGGGATCTGCATCGGCCACCGGCTGGGGTGGTCCGTCGGCGATCCTCTGCTACTGCGGGCGTCCGAAGCCACAGGGCCTGAGTGCGCCTCGAAAACTCTGGTGTCTTGAGGGCGGTGCGAGTGCTCTGAGATGGGCGTGGTGCGAATCTAGGCTGCTTGAGGCCGCCCACGATAACCACGAGAAGACCCTCGTCACGGCGCCTTAACCTGCTGCTTTGTCTGTCACTCGTCGACCTCTGCGCTCGCCGCATCAGGCGTGAGTCTGCGTCGGGTAATGTCCATGTACGGTGGAGAGAAACCATACATGACTTCGGCCATATAGTCGTCTAGCCGGTGACATAGCGGTGCACCTATCCTCATATCTGCTACCAATCTTTGGGACATATCGAGCGATGAATCAAACTCGACATTGTACTCCACGACGGTCGTCCTCTGCCTCGATGGTAAAAATCTATCGGCCGCGCCCTCGCCATCTGTGGAGGCGAAGTGAGTGAGGAAAGCCTCGAGAACTCATCCCAGTAGGTGGGGACACGTGCTCTCCCGGGATAACTCCGTGAATCAAACCAATCATTGCGGTATCACGCGGCTATGTGAACCAAAGATCACGGACTCGGTCTCGGCGTCACGATCACTCTCAAAATCCTCTGAAGGTGGCGGATGAACTCCTGCGGATCATCCTCGGCCTCGATCCATAAAACTCCGTGAACTCTGACTCGAAGTCTCGTAGCCTCAAACTCTGCGCCTCGGGTGAGCAACGGGTGCGGCCGTGGCTGGGCTAGGCCCCAGGCGCGTCCGGCCTCTCTCGTATCGGGCCTGACTTTAGCCAAAGGCTGGGCCATCTCCTTGTACCTAACTCCTCCGCCCGGTGTGGGGCGGGAGGTGTGGATCTTGTGGTCTCTTTGGGGCGCGGCGTCATAGAACTCGCCGTCTACGGTATGGCGGGCACGAGCCCTCGTGACTCTGGGTGTCTGCTAGCGACTCCTCGGCTGCCTTGCCCACGGGCGGGTTGCCTTACGTGGAGGCATAGCATTACGGGAAAGGAATACGTTAGAGGGTCCAACCTATAACACGGCTCTAAGCACGATCTCGGAATGAGAAGCGGAAACCAATCCTAAATATCCTATAGCCTCACGATTATTTGTCACGACCCGGCGGGCGTGGTGGTGCCTACCGGGCACCCTAGTGACACAACATCAGTGTCGTGGAACATAAAACAACAACGTGAGATAACGAAATATAAAACAATAATCTGTGAAAACTTGCCTTTCGGCGTATATATAACCATCAACTCTTTTACAAATGAGCGACTTAATCCTTTTTACCAACCACGCACAGCGATTTTCTGGACCTCTAGAATGATCGACCATGATGGCGGGGCGGGGCCCGCCAAACCACGAATGTAAACACTTACTGACGGGGACTATACCGTGATAAGCCTCGGAGAAGCGGAGCTTCCCAAGCGCTTGTGACCACGAGAGCTAGGATCGGCGGTGATGTACCTCGACTGCGGCATGAGCGCGGCCCGAAGGAGGTCGATCTGACCAGTGCAGAGTATGTGAAACTAAAATAAATCGTAAATGAAATCATAGTAGTCTATACAAAGCGGGAGACATGTATGATAACCAAACTACGATTCGCGTAAATAGCGATCATGTCAAGTCGGGGACTCGCACTCAGTCATCACTCGATTTAACAATGGGTCTCACGCCCAGCATCAATCGTGCGTGGAATACCTTCGCCGGCTGGCGGTTTATGATATACAAGCACCAAGGAATACACATGAACACGAGTCCGCTGTGTCCTAATAAAGCTATGCGGGGTAAATCTGAAGGCATAGCCGACTACTAACACTCGCGTACCAACAAGGTCATAAAGCGTATCATAAGATCTGTCTGAAGCCGCCACGTGATCAAAGGCGGCCAACGCATGATATCTAATGTCGCGTCTAGTCCTGGAACTTCCGCGACTCGCGTAGGCCAATCTCATCGGCCCGCATGAGGTATTCCCGCGTCGGTAGCTACTCCCGGCGTCGTCACGGACGCGATCGCGTAGCGCGAGGCCGCGTGCCCGTAAGGGCGTACACTAACACGGAACTCGTAGCTCGCATAGGCCCCGGGACCGCATGAGGTATTCTCGAATCATGGTCCCGGACACTTTGAGTCTACCCGCGTCGGAGGCGGCAACCCGGAATCATCTCGAGATGAATGCCACAATACTATCATAACGGTGATAGTTAATAAGCACAATCGAGGAAACCCGCACACAAACATCACAAGATACTAACACCCGTAGCATCCTAACACTTTTACTTATCAAAGCAACAAGAAAGTATTACAAGGCTATCACAAACCAATACAATCAAGTTATTCACACAAGGTACTTTCTACTAACAAGTTCGGGTATCTATCCCCAAAGTACTTCACACATTAAAATCTTAAAAAAAGATCATTTCTTTCACATAAGTCACACAATACGTAGTATAAAATAGAGTATTATCCTTTTAAGAAAACCAAAACTCTTACCTTTGTAAAATCAAGTAACAACATTATTTTCCAAGCGTCCAAGTTTGCCTAATTTCAAATGTTCACGTTTCTTATTTTAGAAAGGTTTCTCAGTTCATAGTCTTATTCATTTAAGAATATAATTCTCTTTTAAACAATCTGAGAAACATAAGCCTTATATGTGAGTAGGATATTCTTGTTTATAACAATCTTTATTCTGATGACCATGATCTAGGAAATATCATTTTGTCTCATCTTAGCTTCATGCGGATGGAAGTTTCTCTTGGTTTTAATAATACTTAATTGTTCAAAACATTTCCTTTTATTGTATTTGCGATGGTTTGTCGATACGTCACGATTTCCGAAATCAGTAAAGCATTCATAATCCGTTATACCTAACTTCCAATAAAGCTAGTATAACTCTTAAGTTCTCAAAACCAAGTATTACTTCTCTTTCAAGCGATTTGAAATCTTTTGAAATACTTCAAGTTCTTTATAATCACACATCAAGCGATTATAAACAAATCATTTACCTTTTAAAAACCACAAAGTGTTTTCTTATCTACATAATGATGTTATAACCAACTTCCCATAAAGCCGTTATAACACTTTATGTTTTAAACCCATCGAATACATTTAGCACGTATGCGTCTACCGTACTACATAGTTCACACATATCATGCTAGAGATAGGAAGAGGTTCGCATACCTCGCGACGATTATCGACTAATAGCAAAATGCTCAAAGTACCTCAGCCGTCGGCTACTCCTAAGCCAAGTAGACGCGCCACACGTAGTACTTGACCTATAAGGCCACAGTGACGCTTATTAACATTTAGGTCTCATCGTAGAACTTTCTCTGAAATTTGTGACACCTCCCCATGACAGCGTAAATCTCCTCTCTAGCAGGTAGCTACGAAGCCAACCGGGGGTTATACATCTAACCTAGGGTACAATTCTACTCCACGGTACTACTACACAAGTCTCATGTCTGATCTATGTAATTCTGATTCGATTACTATATATAGTATACTTGACTATATACTCTCTGACATGTAATATCGATTACAATAGGGGACAAGATAATTACCTCGATAAGCCCATAATTATCCAAGTAAAAAGTCGATCTGGGCAATCGTTTAGCTCGACTCAGCGCTCAACCCGCTCTAAACCACCCTTAGAAGTTCTAACCAACACACAATACTCAACGGACTATGGAGATTTTCCTAGGGTTTGGTTTCGTGGTGTGGGAAGTATAATAGTATTTACGGGCTTTTCGTATAGGTATAACCTTAGAATACAACAAGGTATAAGGCTAAGGTAATTTGGGCATTACAACAATACTTGGAGAGTATTTCTATACCACTGAGGGGGTATTATCTGAAAGCAACTAGGCTAGGGGGTACCCAGCGCGCCCACAGGAGGGGGTGGCTGCCCTCGGCCTACCCAGTGGGGAACTCTCGGACGAGGGCCTGCGAAAAGGGGAGGAAGGCTCTCGACTTAGGCATTTTGGATGAAGAAGTTCATCAAAGGAGAGGTATTTATAGCACAAGCCAAGGCCAACCAATGGCGAGATCTAGCCAAGTGTTAGGCAAGTGTAGGGCGAGATTCACCCGTGTGTACCTAGCCACTTGCACACAAATATCTACCAAAATATCTCCTTGCCATTTCCCAATCGTCCGTTGTGCGCCCACTTGCTTCCCGATGTGAGGTGACACATGTCACCTCCGTTGGTCCAAAATGTTCCGTCTCTCGGAAAAATCCATAAAAATACTTAATGACATAGCGGAAATTCCCTACGAAAGGCGTGAAAGCGTTTAGTCGAAGCGACTCTAGCAGGGTGTTGTGCACAAACATATTTCGGCCCAAAGGTGCCACGTGGGGTGACACGTGTCGCCCCGATTAAATCAAAATATTTCGTCTTAGAAAATATCCAAAGCGGCCAAAATCTCAAAATCAAAGCGGGCCCCACAAAGTAAATTTCTCGTGGGCCCAGCGTGACCATTTCGAAAATAAAATTCCATAATTCTCTAATATTCGGAAGTCAGAATACGAAATCGGAATCAATTCCATGCGAACCTTTTTCCTTCACAAGCGGAAACTTTTCCGTGGAAAATTCACCTCTTTCTTCCTTTCCGATCGTTCTGTCGTATTCTCGTACGTACGTCCTTGCATACATACCCTGGAACTACGGGGTATAACATTCTTCCCCCCTTAGAAACATTCGTCCCGAATGTTCCTTCTAAGTCTCAAAACAACCGTGCGCCAGTATAGTCTTCACTACTATACTTACGAACCAATCTGCCATACACGGCCACGCGAAATACTGCGCAAAACTTACATCTAAGTCCACGAGGAAACACCTCTACATCACCACAAATACCTCTTCCGGGGTCAAAATATACTTCCAGTCGCGATACCACTTTTGTCACTTTGTCGAGCCTTGCTCGACGACCAACAAATGGTGCGGGCTGCTTGTGATCGGAGGATCGTACACTCGAACTCTTACCACGTTACGTCGGCGGTTTCCAAAACTGGGTTACTATCTCTAACGTGGTCATCATTAGCGGGAACATGCGGATGGATCTTGATACTTTCGAACATAACAATCTGAAAGGCCGGACGTCCTTCTTCCAAGTCGGACGGCAAATGCTAACATATAGGCACGGCCTATTCTTCACATGAACTCACAAAGGCCCAGTAACTCGGGCTAAGTTCCTACATTTCCAAAACTCGTCACACCACAGGTGGTACTTTCAAGAAGACCGACCGTCGGCACTGAACTCTGAGCGTCGTCGCCGATTATCCATACGATTCCTGCAGTGCGAACTTCTTCTAGACAAGCTTCACTATCCACGATCTGCTGGAACAAGCTGAACCAACTATCTGAACCACGCCAACATCGAGACCAATCGGCCGGCAACTTGCATTTACGCCTAAAGGCGTCACGCGAGGCGACATCCGAACAACGACATGGTAGCTTAAACACTCCAACCGGAACAACGATCCTCGCGGTACCGCGAAATCAAAACAGCGGCGAGGCGAATGCGTCTGGAGACTCACGAGTTCTAGCCACGCACGTACAAACTCGGAAGAAAGCAGTAGTACCACTGGCTCCGGCTGTCGTCATAAGGTGAAGGTAGGCACCGTGCAACCTCGCAACCTTTCGGATAACATCAACCTGCCAGGAGCGACCACGACCAGAAGAACACGATAGGCTGCCCCATCGGCCCGACCAGCGGTCGACGCATCCACGAACTTGTCTGGCTAACTAAACATGGGCCTAACACCCTCGTGACCCTAACACAAAGAGGACCACCACTGACCCGCGCAAACCTACCGCGGGTTGACCGCGCGTAGCCTCAACACGACCGGCAGCGCGAAATACCATCTCCCGAAGGAACAATCTTACTAAACACGTTACGAAAACACGGCGGTCTTCTTAGCTCGACTACCTTCCTTCAAATCACGCTACTGCGGGACTTATCCACGAACATAGCTTCGCGTGCACTATGCACTCCTATAAGGGTCAAACATAACACTACACCTTTCTCGAGATGGCCTTACCTCTAAGGTCTTTACGTATAACACTCTAAGGCTCACACCTTCTCTATCCCCAAAATCTTACTCGGTTAACCGCGTGATTCTAATCACAACTAACACCTTGCTATCGAACATAGCACTTAAGGTATACTCGCCTTGAAAGTTACGAAGGACGCTGCTTTGCTCGACGACCTCTTCCTGCATCCTTGGTTAACGCGTCAATCTCTACGTTTTCGGCTGCTGTACATAAGCGTACGAGGCCATGCTCAACCAATGAAGAATTACTCTTGCACAACCTTCTCTTAGGTAGTCATCAAGACTCGCGATACATCGGTATACTCTCGGTAGCCAAATCCATAGCTAGTAACAAGGTTGTCTCTTGGCAATCTATATTCTATTCGGTCGTGGGCGAAGGTTCAAATATCGTGGGCCAGATGGAGCTGCCGTCATTTGTGCTAAACTCTGTGGGGCTAGTGACGTCGCGAAATCCCGAATGAAGCACTACCTAGGTAATGATTGGGCTGTGCCCTCGCCACCTCTGAACTCTACTCGCGGCTCCCGGTACGCCTTGCCCTCACAGGCTCGGGTTGCCTACGCGGAGCATAATGATAAGGAAAGATTTCGTCGGAGGGTTGACTTACAACGGACTCTAAGGCACGATCTCGAGTGAGAAGAATAGAAACCAATCCTAAATATCCTATAGCCTCACGATTATTGATGTGGTGCACAACACGCGATAATCAAGACTCTTGGATACGATCTGTAGACACTTTCAGGATTAAGCGCTCGATACCACTTTTGTCACGACGGCGGGCGTGTTGGTGCCTTACCGGGCACCCTAGTGACACAACATCAGTAATCGGCGGAACATAAAACAACAACATGAGATAACGAAATATAAAACAATAATGCGTGAAAACTTGCCTTTCGGCATATATATAACCATCAACTCTTTTACAAATGAGCAGCAATCCTTTTTACCAACCACCTTGCGGTACTACGGACCTCTAAGAATGATACGACCACAATGGCGGGACGGGGCCCGCCAAACCACGAATGTAAACACTTACTACGACAGGGACTATACGTGATAAGCCTCGGAGAAGCGGAGCTTCCCAAATGACTGTGACCACGAGCTAGGATCGGCGGATGTACCTCGACTGCGGCATGAACGCGGCCCGAAGAGGTCGATCTGGCAGTGCAGAGTATGTGAAACTAAAATAAATCGTAAATGAAATCATAGTAGTCTATACAAAGCGGGAGACATGTATGATAACCAAACTACTGATTCACCATAAATAGCGATCGTGTCAAGTCGAGGACTCGCACCTCAAGTCATCACTCAATTTAACAATGGGTCTCACGCCCAACATCAATCGTGCGTGGAATACCTTCCTCACTGCCGGCGGTTATGATATACAAGCACCAAGGAATACACATGAACACGGTCCCACTGTGTCTAATAAAGCATGCGGGGGTAAATGCGAAGGCATAGCGACTACTAACACTCACCGTACCAACAAGGTCATAAACTGTATCATAAGATCTGTCTAGACCGCCACATGATCAAAGGCGGCCACTTGCGCGATATCTAATGTCGCGCGTCTAGTCTGGAACTTCCGCGACTCGCGTAGGCCAATCTCATCGGCCCGCGTGAGGTATTCCCGCATCGGTGCTACTCCGGCGTCGTCACGGACGCGATCGCGCATGGCCACAGGACCGCGTGCCCGTAAGGGCGTCGCTAACACGGAACTCGTAGCTCGCATAGGCCCCGGGACCGCGTAGGTATTCTCGAATCATGGTCCTGGACCGCTGAGTCTACCGCGTCGGAGGGCTTAACCCGGAATCGTCTCAAGAGATGAATGCCACAATACTATCATAACGTGATAGTTAATAAGCACAATCGAGAAACCCGCACACAAACATCACAAGATACTAACACACGTAGCATCCTAACACTTTTACTTATCAAAGCAACAAGAAAGTATTACAAGGCTATCACAAACCAATACAATCAAGTTATTCACACAGGTACTTTCTACTAACAAGTTCGAATTATCATCCCCAAGTACTTCACACATTAAAATCTTAAAAAAGATCATTTCTTTCACATAAGTCACATGATACGTAGTATAAAATAGAGTATCCTTTTAAGAAAACCAAAACTCTTACCTTTGTAAAATCAAGTAACAACATTATTTTCCAAGCGTCCAAGTTTGCCTAATTTCAAATGTTCACGTTTCTTATTTTAGAAAGGTTTAGCGATTCATAGTCTTATTCATTTAAGAATATAATTCTCTTTTAAACAATCTGAGAAACATAAGCCTTATATGTGAGTAGGATATTCTTGTTTATAACAATCTTTATTACAATGACCGTGATCTAGGAAATATCATTTTGTCTCATCTTAGCTTCATGCGGATGGAAGTTTCTCTGGTTTTAATAATACTTAATTGTTCAAAACATTTCCTTTTATTAACTGCGATGGTTTGTCGATACACATCACGATTTCCAAAATCGGTAAAAGCGTTCTTAAGCCGTTATACCTAACTTCCCATAAAGCTAGTATAACTCTTAAGTTCTCAAAACCAAGTATTACTTCTCTTTCAAAACGATTTGAAATCTTTTGAAATACTTCAAGTTCTTTATAATCACACATCAAGCGATTATAAACAAATCATTTACCTTTTAAAAACCACAAAGTGTTTTCTTATCTACATAAAGGTTATAACCAACTTCCCATAAAGCCGTTATAACACTTTATGTTTTAAACCATCGAATACATTTAGCACATGTCGTCTACCGTACTACATAGTTCACACATATCATGCTAGAGAGATAGGAAGAGGTTCACATACCTCGCGGCGATTATCGACTAATAGCAAAATGCTCAGTACCTCAAGCCGTCGGCTACTCCTTAAGCCAAGTAGAGCGCGCCACACGTAGTACTTGACCTATAAGGCCACAGCGCTTATTAACATTTAGGTCTCATCGTAGAACTTTCTCTGAAATTTGGCGGCACCTCCCCATGACAGCGTAAATCTCCTCCTCTGCAGGTAGGCTACGAAGCCAACCGGGGTTATCATCTAACCCTGGGTACAATTCTACTCCACGGTACTCTTACTACAAGTCTCATGTCTGAGTCCTATGTAATTACTGATTCGGTACTATATATAGTATACTTGACTATATACTCACCTACATGTAATATCGATTACAATAGGGGACAAGATAATTACCTCGATAAGCCCATAATTATCCAAGTAAAAAGTCGATCTGGGCAATCGTTTAGCTCGACTCAGGCGCTCCAACCAGCTCTAAACCACCCTTAGAAGTTCTAACCAACTTCACACAATACTCAACGGACTATGGAGATTTTCCTAGGGTTTCGGTTTCGTGACTGACGGGAAGTAGAATATTATTTCTGGGCTTGTCGTATAGGTATAACCTTAGAATACAACAAGGTATAAGTCTAAGGTAATTTGGGCATTACAACAATACTTGGAGAGTATTTCTATACCACAGGGGGTATTATCTGAAAGCAACTAGGCTAGGGGTACCCACGGCCACACCTGAGGAGGGGTGGCTGCCCTCGCCTACCCCACTTGGGGAACTCTCGGCGAGGGCCTGCGAAAAGGGGAGGGGAAGGCTCTCGAGACTTAGGCATTTTGGATGAAGAAGTTCATCAAAGGAGAGGGTATTTATAGCACAAGCCAAGGCCAACCAATGGCGAAGATCTAGCCAAGTGTTAGGCAAGTGTAGGGCGAGATTCACCCGTGTACCTAGCCAACTTGCACAAAATATCTACAAAAATATCTCCCACTTGCCATTCCCAATCGTCCATTGTGCGCCCACTGCTTCGATGTGAGGTGACACATGTCACCCTCCGTTGGTCCAAAATGTTCGTCTCTCGGAAAAATCCATAAAAATACTTAATGACATAGCGGAAATTCCCTACGATTTGTGAAAGCGTTTAGTCAAAAACGACTCTAGCAGGGTGTTGTGCACAAACATATTTCGGCCCAAAGGTGCCACATGGGGGTGACACGTGTCGCCCCGATTAAATCAAAATATTTCGTCTTAGAAAATATCCAGCGGCCAAAATCTCAAAATCAGCGGGCCCCACAAAGCCAGTAAATTTCTCCGTGGGCCCAGCGTGACCATTTTCGAAAATAAAATTCCATAATTCTCTAATATTCCGGAAGTCCGAATACCAAATCTGGGAATCCAATTCCATAAACGAACCTTTTTCCTTCACAAAACCGGAAACTTTTAGTGGAAAATTCACTCTTTCTTCCTTTCCAATCTTTACGCCATTGTATTCTAAATGCGTCGCCCTTGCATACATACCACGGAACTACGGGTATAACATTATTGGTGTGGTGCACAACAGCGATAATCAAGACTTACTAGATACGATGCGTAGACACTTTCAGAGGATTAAGCGCTCACGATACCACTTTTGTCACGACCCGTTCGGGGCGTGATCGTGCCTTAGGGCACCCAGTAGTCATACATCGAGTAATCGGTGGAAACATAAAGCAAGACATGAAACAGTTTATAAAATAAGACACAGTTATGTGAGAAAACATCGCCTTTCGGCGTATATATATAATCATGGTTTAGCGATTCACATCCGACACTGCATACATGACTACAGACCTCTGAAATATACAACTATGGCGGGACGGGGCCCCGCCATACCTCGATCGTACAAAACTATCTACAACAGGAGATCATACAAAAGTAGAGCCTCGGAAGAGATGGAGCTCAGGCACCAACGTAGAGATCCTAAGATGCGGATCTAGCACTGCTTGCCGCCTTACTGCGGCATGAGCGGCCCCGAAGGAGGTCGATAACAACGGTACTAAGTATGCGAAGCGTAAAGTACTTAAATGAAAACACATCATTTTTAAAACCGGTTTACAAATATGTGTGAAACAACCAAGAAACGCATAGTGCGCATCACAAACAAGAGCAACAATAGGTAAGCGTAATACGTCTTGTCTAGGCTGCGAATGATCGAAGCAGGGCTACTCGCCCACATCCTCATTCTGCAAGCCTAATCACGGACTCGAGTCGCGTAGGCCACTCGCGTGGGCGCGTGAGGTATAACCCGCATCGAGGGTAGCTACTCCTCGGCGTAAATCTGGACTCATTGTCCGCATGGCCACGTAGGCCGCGTGAGGCATAACCCGCATACTAACCTGGAACTCGTAGCTCCGCATAGGCCCCCTGGACCCGCATGAGGTATTCTCGAATCATGGTCCCAGACCGCCTGAGTCTACCCCGCATCGGAGGGCAGCTTAACCCCCGGTATCATCTCAAGAGGTGAGTGATAGTACACTAACATAACGACTTATCTTTAAACAACATAAGTACAACAAGGATACTCACTTATACAAACGTTACAAGGTACTAACACACATAGCAACATGTCATGTCTACTTATCAAACCATCTTATTATTCTTTTCACAATTTCATATAAGTCTGTTAGAAATACATAGGCAACTTGTTTCTTTTATCAATCTTAAGTGGTTATACTTAACTTCCCATAAAGCTAGTATAACTCTTAAGCTTCTGTTTAAAAAAACCAATTAGTTCTCTTCTGTAAAAATGATTCAGTAGTCCTTTTGAAATGTTTTCAGTTCTTTATTATTCAGGCTTAAGCCGTGAGGCATTGCCGTACGTATTATTCAGGCTTAAGCCGTGAGGCATTCCGTAAGTATTATTCGAGCTTAAGTCAAAGACATTGCCGTTAGTTATTATTCGGTTAACACGTATGCGTCTACCGTACTATATACATATTGTAAAATATCATGCTTTAGGAAGAATCACATACCTACCGTGAAAACCACGCGAGTTGAATATGTCGCGCAGAGAGTCACCTATAATAGTCACGATATCTATCAAAGACTACTCGAAGGTCATTCTAAGCAGAGGGTTCACAATTCTATGGAAAGTTGGGCAGCTGACCCTACCGGTGAGCTATATGAGTCTCATTGAAGCTTGATCTATCGCGAAATCTGATTCAATTATTCTTCTTTTAAACCGCCTACGTGATAGCAGTTCAATTCTATACGTGATATTCTTCTAAGTATTTATACGTATTCTTAGTCTACAACGGTAAGTATTCTCTAATTCAAAAGAGGGTTAGGATTAGTTACCTCGGTAAGCCCAATAATATCCTAGAAAAGTCGCGCTTTGAGCAAGGTTTTGCTCTAAGTTGTATGCTCGAGAAACCTTAGAAGTTCTTCACAACTTCTACTAAGTACTAAGGTATTTGGGCTAGGGTATTTTGGGCATTATAACAATACAAGAAGGCAACTTTTCTACCAAGGGAGGGGGGGTAGGTTTCGGCTAGGCTAGGGGGTGGGGTAGCCTCGGCGAGCTTCTCAAGGGGGGGGTGTTGGACGAATTGCTTACAAAGGGAGAGGGAAGGATTTTTAGACTTGGAAAGCTTTTGTGGATGAAGAACTCTTCATCTCAAGAGGGGTATTTATAGGTCAAGGGATGGCCAACCAATGGCCAAGATGAAGACAAGTGCAAGGCAAGTGTAGGGTCAAGATTAGGGCAAGTGTACCTAGCCAACTTGCACACAAAATATCTTACCAACAACTTGACCAAGTTGGCAACTCCAATCGGCCATATGAACGCTTCACATCCATCAATTGGAGGGTGACAAGTGTCGCCCTCCCGTTGGTCCAAAATGTTTCGTCTCTCGGAAAAATCCGAAAAATAGAAATGGCATAGCGGAATTTACTACGAAATGTGGAAACGTTTCGTCGGAAAACTATTCGCTTTGTGAGTTGTGCCTAAAAATCGTCCAAGGCCTAACTTTAAGACCAAACTTTTTGTACGTATTCCTTTACGTACATACTCTGGAAATACGGGGTATAACAATCATAAACAAGAGCAACAATAGGTAAAGCGAATGTCTTTTCTAGGTGCGAATGATCGGCGAGGCGATTTCGTAGTATCACCATGCAAGCCTAATCACGGACTCGTAGTCGCGCAGGCCACTCCACATAGGCCGCATAGGGTACATAACCCGCATCGAGGGTAGCTACTCCTCGGCATCGTCTGGACTCGTAGTCCGCATGGCCACATAGACCGCGTGAGGTATAACCCGCATCACTAACACGGAACTCCGTAGCTCGCATAGGTCCCTTGGACCCGCATGAGGTATTCTCGAATCATGGTCCTGCACCTCACGAGTCTACCCGCATCGGAGGCGACAACCCCAGTAATATGTCAAGAGGTGAGTGATAGTATACTAACATAACGACTTATCTTTAAACAACATAAGCACAACAAGAATACTCTCTTATACAAACGTTACAAGACACTAACACACATAGCATCATATCATGTCTACTTATCAAACCATCTTATTATTTTTCACAATTCAATATAAGTCTGTTATAAACACATAGGCAAACTGTTTCTTTTATCATTCTTAAGTGGTTATACTTAACTTCCCATAAAGCTAGTATAACTCTTAAGCTTCTGTTTTAAAACTCAATTAGTTCTCTTCTGTTAAAAATGATTCAGTATTCTTTTGAAATGCTTTCAGTTCTTTATTATTCGGGCTTAAGCGTGAGGCATTCGTAAGTGTTATTCGAGCTTAAGCGGTGAGGCATTCCGTAAGTATTATTCGAGCTTAAGTCAAAAACATTGCGTAGTTATTATTCGATTAACACGTATGCGTCTAGTACTACATATATATTGTAAAATATCATGCTTTAGGAAGAATCACATACCTTCTCAGCGAAAACCACCTGCCAAGTTGAATATGTCGCGCGCAGAGAATCAGCCTATAATAGTCAGACACGTCTATCAACGTTCAGACTACTTTGTAAATAGTTCTAAACAGAGGGTTCTATATCTTACGGAAAATTGGGCGATCTTCCCTGCAGGTGAGCTACTCAAGTCTCATGTGAAAACGATCCTATGTAAATCAGTTTGATTATTCTTCTTTTAAACCCTTCTCTTGTGATATGATTCAATTCTATTCTGCAATATTCTTCTAAGTATCTAATACTTATTCTTATACTACTACAGTAAGTATTCTCTAATTCAAAAGAGGTTAGGATTAGTTACCTCGGTAAGCCCAATAATATCCTAGATAATGTCGCTGAGCAGGTTTTGCTCACAAGTTTTATGCTCGAGAAACCTTAGAAGTTCTTCACAACTTCTACTAAGTACTAAGGGATTTGGGCTAGGGTATTTTGGGCATTATAACAATACAAGAAGGCAACTTTTCTACCAAGGGAGGGGTAGATTTCGGCTAGGCTGAGGGCCTCGGCAAACTTCAAAATGGGAGGAGGTGTTTGGGCGAAAAGGCTACAAAGGGAGAGGAGAGGATTTTTAGACTTGGAAGCTTTTGTGGATGAAGAACTCTTCATCTCAAGAGGGGTATTTATAGGTCAAGGGATGGCCAACCAAGGGACAAGATGTAGCCAAGTGCTAGGCAAGTGTAAGGCCAAGATTAGGGCAAGTGTACCTAGCCAACTTGCACACAAAATATCCTACCAACTACTTGACAAAATTGGCTCTCCAATTCGGTCCAATTCCGCCACAAGTCCATCAATTGGAGGGTGACAAGTGTCGCCCTCCCATTGGTCCAAAATGTTTCGTCTCTCGGAAAAATCCGCAAAAATTAGAAATGGCATAGCCGGAATTTACCCTACGAAAGCTGTGGAAACGTTTCGTCGGAAAACTATTTGCTTTGTGAGTTGTGCCCAAAAATTGTCCAAGGCCTAAACTTTAAGGCCAAACTTTTTGTACGTATTCCCTTACGTACATACTCTGGAAATACTGGGTATAACAGAGAAGTTAAGTGTGACGATGGGTCGGGTTATAGACTCATTTCGGGTCAACCGGTAGTATGGAATGGGGTGATGTCAGTTAGAAATGGTCCCGTTATGTGGTAGGGTCACAAGGATGCCAGGCCCAAGTTTAGTTAATCGTTGTACGAGTTCGTGGATGCGTTCCACCGGAACTAGGTCGTAAGGACCGAGAAGAGCCTTAACGGGAATGTAAGTAACAATATGGCCAAGTTTGGATAGTAACTCCAAGGATTGGAGAACAGAAACAAAATTTGAGATTTTTGTACGTATACTAGATGAGTTTGAAAGTACGAGAAAGTATGACAAGTAAGGAAATAAAGGAACCTCTATGGATCCCGTGTTTTAGAAGTCTTTAACCTTCGAGTTTTGTGAGAAGGGGACGCGGACGGAAGGTCCATTGATATGTTTACGTATGTTGTGGTGGCCATGAGTGGCATCGTTGGTCTTGTGGAGTATTGACTGTTAGGCATAGTATAGAGTTTATGCCGGAGTTTGTATAGCTTGACAACCGACTAAGAACATTCGAGGACGAATGTTTCTAAGGGGGGGAGAATGTTACACCCCGGAAGTCCAGGACATGTATAAGAGAATGTATGTAAGGAATCAAGACTTGGAAATTAGTACGAAAGGAAGAATTGTTTTTCCGACGGAAAATCTTCCGGACGTCGGAAAGGAAAAATGTTCGTTGTTGAGAATTGGATTCTCAAAATACATTATTTGAAAAGTATGGAACTCTTAACTCTTTGGAAATTTATTTTTACGGATTTGGTCATGTGGGGCCCACCCGAGGAATTTTACATTTTTGAGGGACCCACGAGGGTTACGGAATTTTATGGACGAATGAGAGGGCGACACGTGGCACCCCCACAAGGTCTTGGTCGAATTGGTAAGGGGGTAAAATGGTCATTGACCATCTTGGAAGATAAGTCTTGCAAGCTTGATATAATTGACCAAGTCAACTTGCCACTTGGGCTTGATCCATGTGATATTCATCTTAACCACCCATTTGTTTAAGTCTAAGCCATCCAATGTGTTATATAAGCATGCTACTAGTGCAAGACTTGCTCTTCAACACTTAGAAAAATTAGACAACTCTTGTCCCTCACTAATTGCTCTCGGGTTTGAAGTCTTTTGCACAAGAAAATTTTGTAGTTTTGATACTTTAGCCACAAGACTTTAACCCAATGTCCCTAAGGGTATTGTAAGGATATCTCAATAGAAAGATTTCGGAAAAAACGCATTTTTACGTTAGTCGCAAGGCGGAAACTTAAGGAGTTCTTCAACTTTGAAGTTGAAACTTGAAGATGGGTTCTTCATAGGCCTCTAAGGAGTGCTTGGAGCGGATTGGAACCTAAGGAAAGGAGCTAAGAATTGCTAAGGCACGACTTTGAATCTTGGAAATTTTAAGGGCTTGGAAAGGTATAAATTTTGTCGTTTTAGTAGTTAAGACTTACTTGTTGTTGTAGCTATGGATATTAGCAAGAATGTGGTTTATAGTGTGAAGTTGATAAGTTTATTGGCTATTGGAACCCTAATCCGAATACTAGCATGTTAGCCTTAAGACTACAATTCAAGTTGATTATTCGTTTAAGTCGTCGCATGTTGTGTAAGAAGGAAATTGTAGTTGTTGAAGTGGTTTATAACTATATAACATGTTAGACCTTAGAACTTGGAATTGGAAAAGGATTGGAAAAGACTTAGTGTTGTTGGTTATAAGTTGGTCGAGAATGGCTTGGATTTTTATACTACTTGATATGAATTGTGGGGCGGAATTTTACACGTATTGTAAGGCGTGTAATCCCCTTTGTTTGGTTGTTGTTTTGAGCCTTAAATGTGGCGTGTTGGTTATTGTATTCGGCCTTGAAAAAGGTGGCAAAGTGAGTAGAAACAAAGGAAGTTGTCACGACCCGAACCCGGGCCCATGACTGGTGCCTTACCCCGGGCACCCTAGTGATACAACATCAGAGTAATCAGCGGAACATAAAACAAGACATGAAAAATATTATGAAGTAAACGATGTCGGAGAAAACTTGCCTTACGGCATATATATATAGATCAATTTAAAACCGAACGATTACATCCCATTACAACTCGCCTGGCGATTACTACGGACCTAAGAATGATACGGCAACAATGGCGGACGGGGCCCGCCATACCTGAATGTAAATACCTACAACGCCGAGGACTATACCACTGATAAGCCTCGGAGAAACGGAGCTTCCCATCTGAATCTGTTACCCTAAGGCGAGGATCAACAACGGTGTACCTTTACTGCGGCATGAACGCGGCCCGAAGAGTCGACAACAGTACCAAGTATGTGGAACGAAAATCGTAAATGAAATCATAATAGTCTATAAAGCGGGAGACATGTATGATAACCAAACTACGATTCACAATAAATAGCGATCGTGTCAAGTCGGGGACTCACGCCTCAAAGTCATCACTCAAATGTAACTATGGGTCTCACGCCCATAACATCAATCATGCGTGGAATACCTTCCTCACTGGCGGTTTATGATATAAAAGCACCAAGAAATACACATGAACACGGGTCCCACTGTGTCCTAATAAAACGATGCAGGGTAATACGAAGGCATAACCGACTACTAACACCCACAAGACTAACAGGTCATAAATCGTATCATGATATCTGTCTAGGCCGTCACATGATCAAAGCCGGTCACTCGCCTGATATCAAATGTGCGCGTCTAGCCACGAACTCTCCGTAGCTCGCGATAGGCCAACCTCATAGGCGCGTGAGGTATTCCTCGCATCGAGGGTAGCTACTCCCGACATCGATCGGACTCGCGATCCGCATGACCACAAAGACCGCGTGACCACAAGGGCCGCAAACTAACACGGAACTCCGTAGTCCCGCATGGATCCCTGGACCCGCATGAGGTATTCTCGAATCATGGTCCTGCATCACTGAGTCTACCCGCGTGGAGGCGACAACCTCGGAAACAAGTCAAGGTGAGTGGTACAATACCAACATAACGGTGATAGTCAAACAACTTAAGCGCGATCGAAGGAAAACCCCTTTACACAACCATCACAAGATACTAACACACGTAGCATCCTAGCATGTTTACTTAACAAATCACCAAGAAAGTATTACAAGGCTATCACAAACCAACACAATCAAGTTATATACACAAGGTACTTTCTACTATATGATTAACAAGATCGGGTTTTATCCCCAAAGTACTTCATACATTAACTCTTTAAAAGATCGTTACTTCACAAAACCACACAATACGTAGTATATGAAAATAGAGTGATTATCTTTTGAAGTAAATCAAAACACTTACCTTTGTAAAATCAAGTAACAACATTATTTTCCAAGCGTCCAAGTTTGCCTAATTTCAAATGTTCACGGTTCTTATTTTAGAAAGGTTTCGTAGTTCATAGTCTTATTCATTTAAGAATATAATTCTCTTTTAAACCATCTGAGAAACATAAGCCTTATATGTGAGTAGGATATTCTTGTTTATAACAATCTTATTACAAAGATCCATGATCTAGGAAATATCATTTTGTCTCATCTTAGCTTACATGCGGATGGAAGTTTCTCTTGGTTTTAATAATACTTAATCTGTCAAAATATTTCCTTTTATTAACGCTGCGATGGTTTGTCGATACACATTCGATTTCGAAATCAAGAAAACATTCTTAAGCCGTTATACCTAACTTCCCATAAAGCGAGTATAACTCTTATGTTTTCAAAAACCAAGTATTACTTCTTCTTTCAAAAAGATTCAAAAATCTTTTGAAATACTTCAAGTTCTTTATTATCACATAACCAGCCGATTATAGTTCAAATCGATTACCTTTTAAAAACCACAAGTATTTTCTTACCTACATAAAGTCATTATAACCAACTTCCCATAAAGCCGTTATAACACTTTATGTTTTAGACAATCAAATACATTTAACACGTATGCGTCTTATCGTACTACATAGTTACACATATCATGCTAGAAGAGATAGGAAGAGGTTCACATACCTCGCGGCAGTATCGACTAATAGCAAAACGCTCCAAGTACTTCCAACCGGCTACTCCTTAAGCCAAGTAGATCGCGCCACACGTAGTACTTCAACCTATAAGGCCACAGCGCTTTATTAACATTTAGATCTCTTCGTAGAACATTCTGAGAAAATTGGCGGCACCTCACACATGGCAGCGTAAATCTCCTCTCTGGCCGACTACGAAGCCTACCGGGGTTATACGTCTAATCCGGACGTGCACAATTCTACCTCGCGAAAAGCTACACAAGTCTACTATAATACGGTCCTATGTAATTCTGATTCAGACTCTTCTTCGAAAAAGTTTCTTATTATTGGGCTTAAGTCCAAAGACATTGCCGATAACAACGTTCGATTCTATATATAGTATACTTCAACTATATAGTCTAACAATCATGTAATTTCCAATTACAATAGAGGACAAGATATTTACCTCGATAAGCCCATAATTATCCAAGTATAAAGTCGATCTGGGCAACGTTTAGCTCGACTCGTGCGCTCAACCGCTCCAAACTACCCTTAGAAGTTCTAACCAACTTCTACATACTACTCCAACTAACCATGGAGATTTTCCTTAGGGTTTCGGTTTGGTGGTGACGGAAGTATAATAGTATTACGGGGCTTTTCGTATAGGTATAACCTTAGAATACTACAAGGTATACGGCTAAGGTAATTGGGAATTATAACAATACTTTTGAGAGTATTTCTACCAAGAGGGGGGGTATTTATACGAGACAACACCACAAAGGGGGGATGTATACCCCTCGGCCTACCCCACTAGGTGGGGGTACTCTCGGCGAGGGGAAGGGCTCTCGGCCAAAGGGCCTTCTCAAAGGGGGAGGGGGGGGGGGGTGTTTGGACGAAACACTACAAGGAGAGGGGAAGGCTTTCAAGACTTAGAAACTTTGTGGAATGGATGAAGAAGTCATCAAAGAGGGGGGTATTTATAGGTCAAGCCATGGCCAACCAATGGCCAAGATCATGCCAAGTGCAAGGCAAGTGTAGGGCCAAGATCATTCCAAGTGCACCTTATCCATCTAACACCAAAATATCCTACCTACTACTTGACAAAAGCCAACCCATTTCGTCCACCCTTGACCGCCCAAGTCCTTCCAATGAGAGGGTGACAAGTGTCTCCCTCTTGTTGGTCCAAAATGTTTCGTCTCTCGGAAAAATCCGCAAAAATTAAAAATGACATAGCCGGAAATTCCCCTACGAAGTCGTGAAAGGTTTCGTCGAAAAACGACTCTAACCGGGTGTTGTGCACAAAATAATTCGGCCAAGCCTTATTTAAAAAGTTCAAATTTTTCTACGTACGTCCTTACGTACATACTCTGGAAATACGGGGTATAACATTCTCCCCTCCTTAGAAACATTCATCCCGAATGTTCCTTCTAAGTCTCAAAACAAACGCGCGCCAGTATAGTCTTCACTACTATACTTACGAGAACAATCCTGCCACACATGGCCACGAAACACCAGCGCAAATACCTCCATCAAAGTCCACGAAACACCTCTAACATTACCACAAACACCTCTCTCGGTCTAAAATATACTTCCTTCGCACCTTCTCCTTTCAAAGAAATGATCACATCTATGCTCGCCATACATGCTCGCTTCTCCCTTTACTCGTCGTGATACCACTTTTGTCACTTTGCGCGAGGTTCTAGTGTCACTCGGCGACCCAACAAATGGTGCCGGGCTGCATGCGATCCACGAGGTGTCGTACACTCGAACTCTTACCACATTTAAATCGCTTGGTTTCCAAAACTTCGGTTACTATCTCTAACGTGGTCATCATTAGCGGGAACACTGCGGATGGATCTCCGATACTTTCCGATCATAACAATACGAAGAGCGGACGTCTTGCCTCTAATCGGACGGCAAATGCTAACATATAGGCAACCTTGCCTATTCTTCACAAGAACTCAAAGGGCCCAAGTAACTCGGGCTAAGTTCCTCTGTTTTCCAAAACTCGTCCACATGACCGGTGGTACTTTCAAGAAGACCGACCGTCAACTGAACTCTAAGCGTCGTCGCGATTATCCGCACGATTTCTCCGAGTGCGAACCTCTTCTAGACAAGCTTTACCTATCCGATCTGCTGGAACAAGCTGAACCAACTATCGAATCTTGCCAACATCGAACCAATCGTGGCGACTTACATCCGCCCTACAAGGCTTCATAAGGCGACATCGAACACCGAAATGGTAGCTTAAACACTCCTCCACAGGAGACAACAATCCCCACAACTACCGCGAAATCCACACGCTGGCGAGGCGAATGCGGTCGAGACTACTGAGTTCTTAACCTGCTTGGTAAAACTTCCGAGAAACAAAACAGTAGTACCACTGGCTCCACATGCGTCATAAGGTGAAGGTAGGCACCCGTGCAGCCTTACAACCTTTACGATAAATCAACACCGCCGAGTAAGCGGTCTTTGCTAGAAAACAAGGCGGTGACCTCGCCGGCGACTCTTTGGTCGAATCGTCCACGGTCGTCTGTTGGTTAACTAAACTTGGGCCTAACACCTCGTGACCTACCACTGGCGGGACCACAGCCGACCCCACCATACATGCCGCGGGTTGACCCGCAGCGTGGCCTCAACAGGCCTAAGCGCCGCGAAGCGCTAGCTCGAAGGAAAACTCTCGCTAATCACGTTACGAAAACCTAGCGGTCTTCTTAGCTCAACTACCCTCTTTCATTCCACACTACTCAGGGACTTATCCCAAACATAGCTCACGTGCACTATGCACTCCGATAAGGATCAAACATAACACTACACCTTTACTCGAGATGGCCTTACCTGCAAGGTCTGCGTAAAAAACTCTAAGGCTCACACCTTCATCCCCCAAATCTTACTTGGTTAACTAACCAAGATTTCTAATCACAATTTACATAATGCAATCGAATAACACTTAAGGTGTACTCACCTTATCTCACATACTAACCCCCAGAGGGTTAAGGATATATCTATATCTACTGCTTCACTCCCCTTAGTCGTTCTAGTCAAACCTGCCCCGTAGGGCGCATAGCTAGGGAAGATGACGAACTACCCACCGATCTGAAGGCTAAGTCCTCCTCTGCAAGGACACTCGCCCGACATCGGACCACGGCGGTCGTAGGTACAACAAGTACCAACTAAAAGACGACATTCCGGGATGGCGTCATCCTGTATGACGGAAGCCCTGGAGTTCTGACCAACTCCTGCATACCCCGAACGTCCTGAAATCCGTGGAAGACCACTCTGCACTGGCGGAGGTGCATATCTAATCTGCTGGTGAGGCGACTCGCCTCGAAAGTTACCAAAGGACCTTGCTGCTCTGGCCCTCTTCTGCTGCCCTTCGTTAACCCGTCGATCTCTACGCTTCTCGGCCTGCTGCGCATAAGCCCGTACACAGGCCATGCTCAAGCCTAACTGAAGAATTACTCTTGCACAACCCTCTCTTAGATAGTCATCAAGACTCGCGGTACATCGGTATACTCTCTGGTAGCCAAATCCATAGCTAGTAACAGGGTCGCCTTCTTGCAATCTAAATTCACTGTTCCATTTCGTGGAACTGAAGGTTCAAATATCATGGCCGCAGTAGGAACTACCGCCGCCGTGCTAAACTCTGCTGGCGCTAGTGACGTCGCAAAACTCCCCGAATAAAGCACCACCCCAGGTGATGATTGGGCCTGTGCCCACGTAACCCTCTGTACTGCTCGCGGCTCCTCGGTGCCTTGTCCTCTGGGCGGGTTTGCCTACGCGGAGCATAATGGTAAGGAAAGAAATACGTTAGAGGTCGAACTTACAACCGGCTGACTAGGGCACGATCTCGAGGCGAGAAGAATAGAAACGATCCTAAATATCCTATAGCCTCACGATTATTGGCGTGGTGCACAACGCACCGATAATCAAGACTCTTGGATACGATGCGTAGACACTTTCAGAGGATTAAGCGCTTTGATACCACTTTTGTCACGACCGAACGGGCGTGGTAGTGCCTACCGGGCACCCTGGTGATACAACATCAGTGTCAGTGGAACATAAAACAAGACATGAAAAATATTATGAAGTAAGCGATGTCGGAGAAAACTTGCCTACGGCGTATATATATAGATCAATTTAAAACGACGATTACATCCCATTACAACTCGCCTGGCAAGATTACTACGGACCTCTAAGAATGATACGGCAACAATGGCGGGACGGGGCCCGCCGTACCTGAATGTAAATACCTACAACGACGGGGACTATACGGCGATAAGCCTCGGAGAAGCGAGCTTCCCATCTGTTGAATGTGACCCTAAGGCGAGGATCAACAACGGTGTACCTTTACTGCGGCGTGAGCGGCCCGGAAGGTCGATAACAGTACCAAGTATGTGGCGAAAATCGTAAATGAAATCATAATAGTCTATAAAGCGGGAGACATGTATGATAACCAAACTACGATTCACAATAAATAGGCGATCATGTCAAGTCGAGGACTCGCGCCTCAAAGTCATCACTCAAATGTAACTATGGGTCTCACGCCCATAACATCAATCATGCGTGGAATACCTTCCTCATTCTTGCGGTTTATGATATAAAAGCACGAAATACACATGAACACGGGTCCCACCTATGTCCTAATAAAGCGATGCAGGGTAGAAATCTGAAGGCATAGCGACTACTAACACCGGCAAGACTAACAGTGGTCATAAAGCGTATCATGATATCTGTCTAGGCCGTCACATGATCAAAGGCGGTCACTCGCGCATGATATCAAATGTGCGCGTCAGCCACGAACTCTCCGTAGCTCGCGTAGGCCAACCTCGTAGGCCCGCGTGAGGTATTCCTCGCGTCGGGTAGCTACTCCCGGCGTAAATCCTGGACTCGCGATCCGCGTAGCCACAAACCGCGTGACCACGAGGGCGCCAAACTAACGGAACTCCGTAGTCGCGTGGATCCACTGGACCCGCGTGAGGTATTCTCGAATCATGGTCCCGCATCGCTGAGTCTACCGCGTGGAGGCGACAACCTCGGAAACAAGTCAAGGTGAGTGGTACAATACCAACATAACGGTTGATAGTCAAACAACTTAAGCGCGATCGAAGGAAAACCCGCTTTACACAACCATCACAAGAATCTAACACGCGTAGCATCCTAGCATGTTTACTTAACAAATCACCAAGAAAGTATTACAAGGCTATCACAAACCAACACAATCAAGTTATATACACAAGGTACTTTCTACTATATGATTAACAAGATCGGGTTTTTATCCCCAAAGTACTTCATACATTAACTCTTTAAAAGATACGTTACTTCACAAAAACCACACAACACCCGTAGTATATGAAAATAGAGTGATTATCTTTTGAAGTAAATCAAAACACTTACCTTTGTAAAATCAAGTAACAACATTATTTTCCAAACGTCCAAGTTTGCCTAATTTCAAATGTTCACGGTTCTTATTTTAGAAAGGTTTCGTAGTTCATAGTCTTATTCATTTAAGAATATAATTCTCTTTTAAACCATCTGAGAAACATAAGCCTTATATGTGAGTAGGATATTCTTGTTTATAACAATCTTATTACAGCATCCATGATCTACTGGTTTTAATAATACTTAATCTGTCAAAATATTTCCTTTTATTAACGCTGCAGTGGTTTGTCGATACACATTCTGATTTCCGAAATCAGTAAAACATTCTTAAGCCGTTATACCTAACTTCCCATAAAGCTAGTATAACTCTTAAGTTTTCAAAAACCAAGTATTACTTCTTCTTTAAAAATGATTCAAAAATCTTTTGAAATACTTCAAGTTCTTTATTATCACATAACCAGCCAGTTATAGTTCAAATCAGTTACCCTTTTAAAAACCACAAGTATTTTCTTACCTACATAAAGCTGTTATAACCAACTTCCCATAAAGCCGTTATAACACTTTATGTTTTAGACCAATCAAATACATTTAACACGTATGCGTCTTATCGTACTACATAGTTACACACATATCATGCTAGAAGAGATAGGAAGAGGTTCACATACCTCGCGGCGAGTATCGACTAATAGCAAAGCGCTCCAAGTACTTCCAACCGCGGGCTACTCCTTAAGCCAAGTAGATCGCGCCACGTAGTACTTCAACCTATAAGGCCACAAGGCGCATTAACATTTAGATCTCTTCGTAGAACATTCTGAGAAAATTCGCGACACCTCCCCACACACAGCGTAAATCTCTCTCTATCGGGTAGCTCACGAGCCAACCAGGGGTTATCGTCTAATCCGGACGTGCACAATTCTACCTCACAGAAAAGCTACACAAGTCTATGTCTGATCCTATGTAATTCTGATTCGGACTCTTCTTTCGAAAAGGTTTCTTATTATTGGGCTTAAGTCCAAAGACATTGCGATAACAACGTTGATTCTATATATAGTATACTTCAACTATATAGTCTAACAATCATGTAATATCCAATTACAATAGAGGACAAGATATTTACCTCGATAAGCCCATAATTATCCAAGTATAAAGTCGATCTGGGCAGCGTTTAGCTCGACTCCGTGCGCTCCAACTGCTCAAACTACCCTTAGAAGTTCTAACCAACTTCTACATACTACTCCAACTAACCATGGAGATTTTCCTTAGGGTTTCGGTTTGGTGGTGACGGGAAGTATAATAGTATTACGGGGCTTTCGTATAGGTATAACCTTAGAATAATACAAGGTATCTGGCTAAGGTAATTGGGCATTATAACAATACTTTTGAGAGTATTTCTACCAAGAGGGTATTTATACGAGACAACACCACAAGGGGGTGTATACCTCGGCCTACCCACTAGGGGTACTCTCGACGAGGGGAAGGGCTCTCGGCCAAGGGCCTTCTCAAAGGGGAGGGGGTGTTTGGGCGAAACACTACAAGGAGAGGAAGGCTTTCAAGACTTAGAAACTTTGTGGAATGGATGAAGAAGTCATCAAAGAGGGGGTATTTTATAGTCAAGCCCATGGCCAACCAATGGCCAAGATCATGCCAAGTGCAAGGCAAGTGTAGGGCCAAGATCATGCCAAGTGCACCTTATCCATCTACCACCAAAATATCCTACCTACTACTTGACAAAAGCCAACCCATTTCGTCCACCCTTGACCGCCCAAGTCCTTCCAATGAGAGGGTGACAAGTGTCGCCCTCTTGTTGGTCCAAAATGTTTCGTCTCTCGGAAAAATCATAAAAATTAAAAATGACATAGCGGAATTTTCCTACGAAAGTTAATGGAAACGTTTAAAAAACGACTCTAACCGGGTGTTGTGCACAAAATAATTCGGCCAAGCCTTATTTAAAAAGTTCAAATTTTTCTACGTATGTCCTTACGTACATACTCTGGAAATACGGGGTATAACAGAAGTGCTACCCGATTTTCCGTAGAATTAGAGACCGTATACTTAGTATTATTCTACATTAGAGACTAGAAGTTGATAGTCTTGTTGTGACCATTATAGGTTGACACTTCTACGTACGGCGTATTCGGCTTAGCTTGTGGATTTAGCCGGAAAGGTATGTGAACTATCTCCTCTTCTAGCATGATTCCTTAAGATAAAGAAAGTATTTCCTACTCCTTAAATGATCCATTCCTTGGTTGTATTTGGATTGCCTAAAGTAGAATTTGTTCTATGTACTCCCTTGATTGTACTTTGATGTTTAAATTGTAAGTTGTATAATCCATGTCCTTGGTGAAGTTTGGATTCTTAAAAGTGAAAGTATGTTACTTAAAGTACACGGAGTCTTGAAAAGGAAATGGTTTCCAAACCTTTTGGCTAGTGCCTTAGTTCCAAAACCTAAAGGTCATTATAATGACTTTAGGGGAGTCAAATGAGTGATTTACTTCATTGTTTTAAAAGAGGAGAAATGACATGATTTAAGAGAAGTAACTTGTCTTAAAGGTGTGAGTTACTTGAGGTTTAAAAGTAGAAGAAACTTGTTTTCGATATATTAAGAGACTCGAAGTATTTTTGAAAGTTAAGAAACTTGATTTGAAAGTTTGTGATACTTGGTTTAAGTATAAGTCTCTTGGTTATAAAAAAGGAATGAAATTGTCTAAAAACCATAAAGGGTTATAACAGCTTTATGGGAAGTTGGTTATAACGGCTTTATGGAAGGTTTAGGAAGTTGTCTATTTTAATTAATGGGCATAAGTTGCCTAGATTGTGAAAATTTGAAGTTACTTGATTTCAAGATTTGAAATGAGTTTTCTAAGAGTGTAGTAACTTACTTGAAAAATAGACACACCTTGATACTACGGATGTTAGTATCTTGGAGTAATTCATAAAAAGAAGTCTTTTGAAAAGAATGTACGTACGTAGTACTTTGGCTTGATTAATTGAGAATTAGTCTAAGTGTGTTATACCCCGTATTTCCAGAGTATGTACGTAAGGACGTACGTACGAAAGTTTAGCCTTAAAGTTAGGCAAGGTTCGAATTTTGTTCACAACCCCCGATTAGAGTCGTTTTTCGACGAAACGTTTTACAAAACTTGCGAAGGGAAAATTCCGGCTATGTCATTTATTATTTTTGCGAATTTTTCCGAGAGACAAAATGTTTTGGACCAACGAGAGGGCGACACTTGTCACCCTCTAGTGGGCGGTCAAGTTGGCCGATTGGGTCACGATTTTTGGCCTTGTTTTGTGCCTTATTTTGTGCCATGTTTGGTGCCTTGTTTTGTGCCTTGTTTTGTGGAGTAGGGTTAGGGTGCACTTGGCTTGATCTTGGCCCTCCACTTGCCCCCCACATGGCTTGATCTTGTCCATTGGTTTCCCTATAAATACCCCTCCCCTTTGAAGACTTCTTCATCCATTCCACCAATCTCCAAGTCTTGAAAACCCCTCCCCCATTTCGTGAGGCCCCCTTGGCCGAGAGATATCACCCCCCCCCCCCCTTCCTAGAGGTGCTAAGCCGAGGGGTACCCCCCCCCCCCCCCTTGCCTAGTTGTTCTCGCAAATACACCCCTCTCTCTTGGTAGAAATACTCTCCAGTATTGTTACTATACCCAAAATACCTTAGCCTTATACCTTGTAGTATTCCAAAAGTTACCTCTATCGTAGAGCAGAAAATACTACCTTATGTCCTTTTTGTCTCAAACCGAAACCCTAAGGAAAATCTTCACAGTTGGTTGAAGTATTAAGTAGAAGTTGCGTAGAACTTCTAAGGGTTGTTTGGAGCGGGTTGGAGCACCCAGAGTAGGAGCTAAACGTTGCTCAGGATCGACATTTAAACTTGGATAATTATGGGATTATCGAGGTAAATATCTTGTCTCCCTTTTGTAAGTGAGTTTACATACTATTGAAGTATAAGAATTAAGTATAAGTTATATACAAGGAAAGTATATAATAAGAGAATTGAACTGTACTTACATAGAATTTGTATTCTGATGAGACTTGTGAAGTTTGTGGGTAGGGAAGTCTTTGCCCAATTTTAAAGTAGAAACTTGTATCTAGATTTATTCTCCGAGTAGTCTAGGCGTTGATAGACTTGTATAACCTTTATAGATAGAATTTTCTGCAAGTAGCATGTTCTACTTGAAAGGTGGACAAGGCTAGAGGGTTATAAGCCGTGGAGCGTTTCTTTATTAGTCGATAATCGTCGCGAGGTATGTGATTCTTCCTATACTCTTGAGCATGATATTTTAAAATATATATAGTACGGTAGACGTACGTGTGTTAACTGAATAATAATTACGGCAATGTCTTTTGACTTAAGCCTGAATAATAATTACGGCAATGTCTTTTGACTTAAGCCTGAATAATCTTGAAGTATTTCAAAAGAATACTGAATCATTTTTAACAGAAGAGTAATACTTGGTTTTAAAAACTTAAGAGTTATACTAGCTTTATGGGAAGTTAGGTATAACGGCTTAAGAGAGATAAAAAGAATGATTTATTGATTTAAGAAGTTAAGAGACTTGATCTTAAAAGATAAGAGACTTGACTTAATTGAATTAATCTGAATTTTTGTTAAAAAGTATGAAACCTCATTCGTGAGTAATGAGTACTTGGTTTTTAAAAGGAATAATGTTTTACTGATTTCGGAAATCAGAATAAGTATCGAACAGACCACAGCAGCGCTAATAAAGGGAAATGTATTGACTATTTAAGTATTATTAAAACCAGTAGAAACCTCCATCTGCATAGAAGCTAAGATGAGACAAAATGATATTACATTTCCTAGATCATGGCTGCTGTTATAAGATTGTTATAAACAAGAATAACCTACTCACATATAAGGTATATGTTTCTCAAATGGTTTTAAATGAGAATTACATCATTAAGTGATTAAAACTATGAACTACGAAACCTTTCGAAAATGAGAAACTTGAGCATTTGAAATTAGGCAAACTTGAACGTTTGGAAAATAATGTGGTTACTTGATTTTACAAAAGGAGGTGTTTGGGTTTACTTAAAAAGATAGTCACTCTATTTTTATACTATGGGTATTGTGTGACTTTTGTGAAAGAAACGGATCTTTTAAAAGAGTTAATGTATGGAGTACTTTGGGGATAAAAACCCGATCTTGTTAATCATATAGTATAAAGTACCTTGTGTGAATAACTTGATTGTGTTGGTTTGTGATAGTCTTGTAATACTTTCTTGTTGATTTGATAAGTAATCATGCTAGGATGCTACGTGTGTTAGTATCTTGTGATGATTGTGTAAAGGGTTTCCCGATTGCGCTTAAGTTGTTTAACGATCAGTAGTTATGTTGGTATTGTACCACTCACCGACTTGATCCGGAGGTTAAGCTGCCCTCCGTCTGGGGTATATCTCGGTGATGCAGGACCATGATTCGAGAATACCTCATGCGGGTCCAGGGGACCTATGCGGAGCTACGAGAGTTCCAGGTTAGTGTGCGGCCTTTATGGTCATGCGGTCTATGTGGCCATGCGAACTGCGAGTCCAGGCGGATGTCGGGGAGTAGCTACCCGCGATGCGAGGAATACCTCATGCGGGCCTATGAGGTTGGCCTATGCGGAGATGCGGGAAGTTCGAGGCTAACAGCGCATTTGATACCGCGGCGTGTGGCGGCCGATCATGTGGCGGTCTAGACAGATCTCATGATACAGTTTATGACCTTGTTAGTACTGTGGGTTTTAGTAGTCGGCTATGCCTTCGTACTTACCCCGTACAGTTTTATTATGACACGGGTGGGACCTGGTGTTCATGTGTATTCCTTGGTGCTTTGATATCATAGACTGCCGGCAGTGAGGAAGGTATTCTACGGGCATGATTGATGTTATTGGCGTGAGACCCATAGTGATATTTTAGTGATGACTTTGAGGGCGTGAGTCCCTGACTTGACATGACTGCTTATTTATTGTGAACTGTAGTTTGGTTATCATACATGTCTCCTGTTTTATATATACTACTATGATTTCTTTTCTGATATTTTTGATTTCACATACTTGGTACTGTTATGCGACCTCATTCGAAGGCTGCGTTCATGCCGCAGGTAGAGGTACACCAGTGTTGATCCTCTCTCATAGCGTCACAGTTCAGCGTTTGGGAAGCTCCGTTTCTCCGGAGGCTTATCTTGGTATAGTCCCCTGTTGTTGTAGGTGCTTACATTCAGGGGTATGACGGGGCCCTGTCCCGTCGTTGTTGTCATATCATTCGTAAGTGCATGTAATCTTGTTGTGGCGGGGTTGTAATGGGATGTAGCTATTGGATCTAAGTTTTTATATATATATATATGCCGAAAGGCAACTTTTCTTCAGGTAAACATGTGTTTCCTTTGCATTATTTCATGTTGTGTTTTATGTTCCGCTGATTACTCTGATGTATGTCTACTTGGGTGCCCGGGGTAAGGCACGATCACGAACCGGGTTGGTCGTGACAAAAGTGGTATCGAGCGATTAATCCTCGGAAAGTGTCTACTGTTGTATCTAGTAGAGTCTTGATTATCGGTGTGTTGTGCACCACACCAATAATCAGGAGGCTATAGGATATTTAGGATTGGTTTTCATTCTTCTCACTCTGAGATCGTGCCTTAGAGCTGTGTTATAAGTTGGACCCCTCTAACGTATTTCTTTCCCTTACCATTATGCCTCCGAGTAAGGCAACCCGGGCCCAGAAGGGCAAAGCGACCAAGGAGGCTGAGTAAATCTGAGAGTTACGAGGCAGGACCAATCATCACTGGGTGGTGCTTCATTCGGGAGTTCTGCGACGTCGCCCGGCAGAGTTTGCGGCGGCGGCGATTCCTCTGCGGCCATGATATATGAACCTTGATTCACGGCCGGAGCAGAGAATATAGATTGCAAAGAGGCGACCCTGTTACTAGCTAAGGATGTAGCTACCAGAGAGTATGATGTATTGATTTATCGAGGGCCTTGATGAATATCTAAGAAAGGGTTGTGCAAGAGTAGCTCTTGATCGGCGGGAGCATGGCTGCGTCTGAGCTTATGCACAACAGTCGAAAGCGTGGATCGATGGGTTAACCAAGATCGGCAGAAAAAGGTCAGAACAACAGGGTCCTTTGGTAACTTTCGAGGCGGACCTTCTCGGTGAATTGGTTATGCGCCTCCGCCCGAGTAAGTGGTTCTCCATGGTTGAGCGTTTGGGGTACGGAGTTAGTGAGCTCGGGGCTTAGGTTCCGATGTGGCGGCGTCATCGGGAATATCATCTTTTAGTTGGTACTTGTTTTACCTGCGGCCGTCAGGGCCATGTGTCGAAAGGATGTCCTAGTAGGAGGGATGTAAGTAGGAGGACTCGACGCCGAGGATCGGTGGCTAGTTCGTCACCTTCCAGATATCATGACCAGGCAGGATTGATTAGAACGACAGAGGGGAGTGAAACAGTAGAGACAGGTATATCCTTAACCCTCTAGAGATTTGTATGTGTGATAGGATGAGTATCCCTTAAGTGTTATGTCCAGATAGCATTGTGTTAGTTGTGATTAGAAATCATGGTTAGTTAAAGTGTAAGATTGGGGATAAGGTAAGTGTAAGCCTTAGAGTTTTATACGTAGAGACCTTAGAGGCAAGGTGTTACACCCCGTAAGTCCAGGACATGTATAAGAGAATGTACGTAAGGAAACAAGACTTGGAAATTAGTACGAAAGGAAGAATTGTTTTTCCGACGGAAAATCTTCCGAAGGTCGGAAAGGAAAAATGTTCGTTGTTGAGAATTGGATTCTCAAATTTGATTATTTGAAAAGTATGGAACTTGTTAATATTATGGAAATTTATCTTTACGGATTTGGTCATGTGGGGCCCACCCGAGGAATTTTACGTTTTGTGGGGCCCACGAGGGTTACAGAATTTTATGTACGAATGAGAGTGCGACATGTGGCACACACATAAGTGGTCTTGGTCGAATTAGAGGAGGGGTATTATGGTCATTGAACATCTTGGAAGATAAGTCTTCAAAGCTTGACATACTTGACTAGTCAACTTGCCACATAAGCTTGATCCATGTGATTTTAATCCTAGCCTCATATTTGTTTAAGTCTAAGCCCTCCATTGTGTGTTATAAGGTTAATACTAGTGCAAGACTAGCTCATTTACACTTAGAAACTTTTAGAGATACATTTTTCTAGCAACATTGCTCTCGGGTTTGCATACTATACCAGCACAAAAATTTGTGATTTTGATCCTTTGTTCACAAGACTTAAAACCAAGGTTCTAAGAGTGTTGTAAGGTTATCTCAATAGAAAGATTTGGAAAAAGCGTATTTTTACGTTAGTCATGCGGAAACTAAGGGAGTTCTTCAACTTTGAAGTTAGAACTTGAAGATGGGTTCTTCATAGGCCTCTAAGGAGTGCTTGGAGCGGATTGGAACCTAAGGATAGGAGCTAAGAATTGCTAAGGCGCGACTTTGGAATCTTGGAAATTTTAGGGGCTTTAAAGGTATATTCTTGTCGTTGTAGCAATTAAGGTTTACTTATCATTGTAGCTATGGTTTTAGCAAGCATGAGTTATATAGTATGAAGTTTGATATGTTTATTGGCTATTGGAACCCTAATCCGAAATCTAGCATGTTTAACTTTAAGATTTCAATTCTAGTCGATTATTAGTCTAAGCGTCGCATGTTTTATAAAGAAGGAAATTGTACTTGTTGAAGTTGTTTAGACTATATAACATGTTAGACCTTAGAACTTGGAATTGTAAGAAGGATTGAAAAAGACTTAGTGTTGTTCTAGAGGTTGGCCGAGAATGGCTTTTGGCATATTCACTATTTCGTATGAATTGTGGGGCGGAATTTTACGTATTGTAAAGCGTGTAATCCCCTTTTGTTTGGTTGTTGTTTGGAGCCTTAAATGTGGCTTGTTGGTTATTGTATTCGACCTTGAAAAGGTGGCAAAGTGAGTAGAAACAAAGGAAGTCTTTGCGATTTTCCGTAGAATTAGAGACTAAATACTTAGTATTATTCTACATAGAGACTAGAAGTTGATAGCCTTGTTGTGACCATTATAGGTTGACACTTCTATGCAGCGTATTCGGCTTAGCTTGTGGATATTAGCAGAAAGGTATGTGAACTATCTCTCTTCTAGCATGATTCCTTAAGATAAAGAAAGTAGGTTACTCGCCAAATGATCCATTCCTTGGTTGTATTTGGATTGCTAAAATAGAATTTGTTCTATGTATTTCCTTGATTGTACTTTGATGTTTAGATTGTAAGTTATAGAATCCACTTTCTTGATGAAGTTTGGATTCTTAAAAGTGAAGGTATTTTTACTTAAAGTACATGTAGTCTTAAAAAGGAAGTGGTTTCCAAATCTTTTGGCTAGTGCCTTAGTTCTAAAACCTAAAGGTCATTATAATGACTTTAGAAGTCAAAGGAGTGATTTACTTATTTGATTTAAAAGAGGAGAAATGACATGATTTAAGAGAAGTAACTTGTGTTAAGGGTGAAGTTACTTGAGGTTTAAAAAGTAGAAGAAAACTTGTTTTCTAACTATTAAGAGACTTGAAGTATTTTGAAAGTTGAGAACTTGATTTGTAAGTATGTGATACTTGGTTTTAATAGTATAAGTCTCTTGGTTATTGAAGGAATGGATACGTCTAAAACCATAAAGGGTTATAACGGCTTTATGGGAAGTTGGTTATAACGGCTTTATGGAAGGTTTAGAAAGTTGTCTATTTTATTAATCGGCATAAGTTGCCTAGATTGTGAAAATTTGGAGTTACTTGATTTCAAGCTTTGAAATGAGTTTTCTAAAAATGTAGTAACTTACTTTGAAAAATAGACACGCCTTGATACTACGGGTGTTAGTATCTTGGGGCTTTACATAGAAAGGAGTCTTTTATAAAAGAATGTACGTACATAGTACTTTGGCTTGTTAAAAGAGAATTATTCTATGTATGCCTTGATTAGTACTTTGGCTTGATAAATTGAGGATTTGTCTAAGTGTGCCTTGATAAGTACTTTGGCTTGTTAAAAGAGAATTATTCTATGTATGCCTCGATTAGTACTTTGGCTTGTTAAAAGAGAATTATTCTATGTATAACTTGATTAGTACTTTGGCTTGATAAATTGAGGATTTGTCTAAGTGTGCCTTGATAAGTACTTTGGCTTGTTAAAAGAGAATTATTCTAAGTGTGCCTTGATAAGTACTTTGGCTTGTTAAAAGAGAATTATTCTATGTATGCCTTGATTAGTACTTTGGCTTGATAAATTGAGGATTTGTCTAAGTGTGCCTTGATAAGTACTTTGGCTTGTTAAAAGAGAATTATTCTATGTATGCCTCGATTAGTACTTTGGCTTGTTAAAAGAGAATTATTCTATGTATAACTTGATTAGTACTTTGGCTTGATAAATTGAGGATTTGTCTAAGTGTGCCTTGATAAGTACTTTGGCTTGTTAAAAGAGAATTATTCTAAGTGTGCCTTGATAAGTACTTTGGCTTGTTAAAAGAGATTTTTTCTATGTATGCCTTGATTAGTACTTTGGCTTGATAAATTGAGGATTTGTCTAAGTATGCCTTGATAAGTACTTTGGCTTGTTAAAAGAGAATTATTCTATGTATGCCTCGATTAGTACTTTGGCTTGTTAAAAGAGAATTATTCTATGTATAACTTGATTAGTACTTTGGCTTGATAAATTGAGGATTTGTCTAAGTGTGCCTTGATAAGTACTTTGGCTTGTTAAAAGAGAATTATTCTAAGTGTGCCTTGATAAGTACTTTGGCTTGTTAAAAGAGAATTTTTCTATGTATGCCTTGATTAGTACTTTGGCTTGATAAATTGAGGATTTGTCTAAGTGTGCCTTGATAAGTACTTTGGCTTGTTAAAAGAGAATTATTCTATGTATGCCTTGATTAGTACTTTGGCTTGATAAATTGAGGATTTGTCTAAGTGTACCTTGATAAGTACTTTGGCTTGTTAAAAGAGGATTATTCTAAGTGTGCCTTGATAAGTACTTTGGCTTGTTAAAAGAGAATTATTCTAAGTGTGCCTTGATAAGTACTTTGGCTTGTTAAAAGAGAATTTTTCTATGTATGCCTTGATTAGTACTTTGGCTTGATAAATTGAGGATTTGTCTAAGTGTCCCTTGATAAGTACTTTGGCTTGTTAAAAGAGAATTATTCTATGTATGCCTTGATTAGTACTTTGGCTTGATAAATTGAGGATTTGTCTAAGTGTGCCTTGATAAGTACTTTGGCTTGTTAAAAGAGAATTATTCTATGTATAACTTGATTAGTACTTTGGCTTGATAAATTGAGGATTTGTCTAAGTGTGCCTTGATAAGTACTTTGGCTTGTTAAAAGAGAATTATTCTATGTATGCCTTGATTAGTACTTTGGCTTGATAAATTGAGAATTTGTCTAAGTATCGTGATAAGTACTTGGGCTTGTTAATTGAGAATTGCCTATGTGTCTTTGGAAATAGCCAGGTTGTGTGCTATTGGTATATCGATCGTTTGGGGTCATTCCCGGGTTTGTGGCATTTGCATAATTAGTGGATTTGCTACCCACGATGCGAGGAATACCTCAATGCGAGTCCGTAGGGCTTATGCGGGTGAAATAGTCCCGTGCGGGCGGGTCCAACCTATCACGAGGAATACCTCGTGCGAGTCCGTAAGTGCTTATGCGGGTGAAATAGTCCTATGCGAGGAATACCTCATGCGGGTGAAATAGTCCCGTGCGGCGAGTCCGGCTATCACGAGGAATACCTCGCGGGTCCACGACCTATGCGGGTGAAATAGTCCCGGAATAGGATTGCTAAATGATATTGCGGCGGATGGTCTGTGATCATGAGCTTCCTAGTTTATATTGTAAGGATACTCATTTACTCTCATTGTTAGTAAGGCACAATGTGTTGTATTTTGATTATCATATATGTCCCGGTTGTTTGTGTTACCCTAGTCATGCTTTTACGAGGTGGGACTTGGTGTTCATGTATCCTTATTGGTGTTATTACATCATGAGTGCCGGTGAGGAAGGATTCCACGGGCATGATTGATATTACGGGCGTGAGACCCGTGGTTATATTGAGTAATGACTTTGAGGGCTGCGTCACGACTTGATATATTTGCTTATGTGTTATGTCTTGTAGGTTGGCTATCATCATGTCTCTGTTTTGTTTAGATTATGATTTCATTCTGATACTTATTGTTCACATACTTGCGTTCTTGTCTTGACCTCCTTTGGGGTTGCGTTACGTACGCGAGTTTAGGTACGCGTGTTATACCGTATTTCAGTATATGCGTGAGGGCATACGTATTAATTTTTGCCTTAAGAATTGGCTTTGGTTGAAATTTGGGCACAGTGCGAATAGAGTCGTTTTACGACGAAAGCGTTTCCACGACTACGTTGGAAAAATTCGGCTATGTCATTTAGTATTTTGCGGATTTTTAGGCGGCGGAACATTTTGGACCAGCGGGAGGGTGACACTTGTCACCTCGTTGGGCAACAAAAGGAGGCTTGGCCTTGGCGATTGGTCCCTCCTTTTGTGCCTTGTTTGTGGCTTGTTTTGTGGAGTGTTTTGTGGAGTGTTTTGTGGGTGCACTTGGCTTGATCTTGGCCTTACACTTGCCTAACACATGGATGGATCTTGGCCATTGGTTGGCCTTTGCTTGGACTATAAATAGCTCCACTTTGTGAAGACTTTCTTCGTCCACAAATTGCCTAAGTCTTGAAGTTCTCTTCCTCCCTCCACTTGTGAAATTCGTCCACCACACCCTTTCCCCTTGTAGAAAGCTTTCCCCACTTTGTGGTGCCTTGGCGTGGGGTACCCCACTAGCCTAGTTGTTTCGTATAATACCCTTGTTGGTATAGAAATACTCTCTAGTATTGTTATAATGCCCAAAATACCTTAGCCTTGTACCTTGTAGTATTCCAAGATACCTCTATCGTAGAACAGGAAATACTACCTTTTTGTCCTTTTAGTCTCAAACCGAAACCCTAAGGAAATCTTCATTGTTGTTTGAAGTACTTAAGAAGTTGGTTAGAACTTGAAGGGTTGTTTGGGCGGATTGGAGCACTCGGAGTAGGAGCTAAACCTTGCTCGGGAGGCGACGTTAAACTCGGATAATTTTGGGCTTATCGAGGTAAATATCTTGTCCTATTGTACTTGGAAATTACATATGAGTTGAATATATAGTTGTTGTATACTATATATAGAACTGAACTTGGTATTGTGGCAATGTCTGTTGACTTAAGCCTGAAGAATGAAGAATTGAACAGTAATCATAGAAGGTTAATAAAGAGAAGAACTGAACTGTAATTACATAGGGTTGTATTCTGATAGACTTATGTAGCATTCTTGTGTAGTAGAATTATGCAGCGTCAGGTTAGGCGTGTTAACCCCACGGTTGGCTTGGTGGCCAGGCCTCGATGAGGAGGAGATTTCTGTTGTTGCGGGGAGGTCTTCTTGAATTTTACGTAGAAAGATGGGAGCGTGTGTTTATGATTTAATAGGCGTTTGTGGCCTTTATAGGTGAAAGTACTAAGAGTAGCGTATTACTCGAGGAGTGGAAAGGGCTAGCAAGGTTGTAGTACTTGGAGCATTTTGCTTATTGTCGATAAATCGTCGCGAGGTATGTGAACCTCTTACTATCTCTACTAGCATGATATTTGTGAACTATGTAGTAGCGGTGAGCGTACATGTGTTAAGCTGTGTTTGATTGTTCTTAAAACATAAAGTGTTATAACGGCTTTATGGGAAGTTGGTTATAACGACTTTATGTAGATAAGAAAATACTTTGTGGTTTTAAAGGTGGCGATGTGAATTATAAGCGGCTAGTTATAATAAAGAACTTGATGTATTTCAAAAGATTTCTAAATCGTTTTGAAGGGAGAGTAACACTTGGTTTTAAAGGTTTTAAAAAGAGTTATACTAGCTTGATGGGAGTTAGGTATAATGTCTTAAGAAAGGTAAAGAAAATGGTTTCTTGATGTTAGAAGTTAAGAGACTTGATCTTATAAGATAAGAGACTTAACTTATTTGTTTTAAATGTGGATGTTTGTGTGAAACCTCATTCGTGAGTAATGAGTACTTGGTTTTATTTAAAGGATAATGTTTCTTGATTTGGAAATCGAGAATGTGTATCGACAGGACCAACTGCGGCGTTAATAAAGGAAAATGTATTGAATAATGATGAATTGTATTAAAACCGGTAGAAACCTCCATCTGCATAGAAACTAAGATGAGACAAAATGATATTACATTTTCTAGATCATGTTCTTTGTAATAAGAATGTTGTAAACAAGAATAACCTACTCTCACGTGAGACTTATATTACTAAATTGTTCTAAAAAGAAATAAAGTGATTTATTTTATTAACTATGAAACCATTTGAAAGGAGAAGCTTGATTAATTGAAACTAGGGAAAACTGGAACTTAGTAAAAGAATGTTGTTACTTGATTTTGAAAAGGGATGTGGGTTGGTCATTCTTATACTACTGGTATAGGGTGAATTTTATAAAAGTAATGGATCTATTTTAAAAAGAACTTAACGTATGTAGTACTTTGGGGTTAAAAACCGGACTTTGGCATAATATGAAAGTACCTTGAGTTGTGTGAAGCTTACTATGCTTGTTGTTGTGAAACTTGCCTATCTTGTTGTTGTGAAACTTGCCTATGCTTGTGATGATAGCCTTTGTTGTGCGGTGTGGTATTTACGTATTCTGGTGTCTCTTGATAGAGGTAGGTTGACTTATTGAGAACTTACTTGGGCGTCTTTGGCGGTGATGGAGAATTCCACGGGTATGTTTCCATTTTGATTCTGGTCTTGTTGTTGATGTCACATGGGCGTATCTACCGTCTGATGTCCAGGGGCATGTGGCCATGCGGCGGGGTTGACCATGATATATTGTTATTGAGGCAACATGGGCGTGTCTGCCGTCTGATGTCCGGGGCATGTGGCGTGCGGCACTTGTTGTGTGTTGCAACATGGGCGTGTCTACCGTCTGATGTCAGGGGCATGTGGCCATGCGGCGGGGTTGACCGAGTATATTCTTATTGAGGCAACATGGGCGTGTCTACCTGCCGTCACGATGTCCGGGGCATGTGGCCATGCGGCCTTGTGTGTGTTGCATCATGGGCGTGTCTGCAGAAGCGATATTAGGGGCATGCGGCCGTGATGCGAACATGATGGATGTTATGGGCGTGAGACCCGTAGTCGTATTTAGTGGTGACTTTGAGGCGTGAGTCCACAGTGGGTATTTTTATGTTGCGTCTTGTATTTTGGTTATCATACATGTCTCACCTTGTTAAGCTATTATGATTTCATTCTGATGTTGTGATTTCACATACTTAGTACTGTTATGTGACCTCCTTGAAGTGCGTTAAATGCATGAGTAAGTCATCGTAGTGGATCCTCGCTCTCGGGATCTCGATTCAGCGTTTTGGGAGCTCCGTTTCTCGGAGGCTTATCTTTTAGTATGTGTTCCACGAGTTGTAGGTTAGCTTGTACATTCGGGGTATGGCGGGACCTGTCCGTCATAGTCGTTGTAAATCTTAAGTGCATGCAGAAGCTGTTGTGGGCGGGGTTGTAAAAGGATTAAAGCTATTCGGATTTTATGTATATCTTGAAAAGCTGTTTTGGTTGCTTTGTCTATTTATTATATCTCTTGTTTCATGATTCATGTTTTATTTTCCATTTGGTTTCCTCGATGTTGTATCACTAGGGTGCGGGGTAAGGCACGATAGGGCCGGGTTGAGGCGTTACAAAGTGGTATCGAGCGATTAGTCTCGGAAAGTGTCTGAACCGTGTCTAGTAGAGTCTTGATTATCGGTGTGTTGTGCACCACGTCTATGTCGAGGAGGCTATAGGACATTTAGGATTAGTTTCCATTCTTCTCATTACGAGATCGTGCCTTAGAGGCGTGTTGTAAGTTGGACCCTGCAGCGTGTTCGTTTTACAGTTATGCCTGCGAAAACGACGGGGCCGAAGGGCAAAGCGTAGGAGGCTGCTAGTGGGATTGAGGAAATGCGAGCGCGAGCGATCGATACGAGTAGTGCTTGAGCGGCGAGTTTTGCGGCGCCGCCCGGCACCAGCGAGTTTAAGCGCGGCGATGGCTGCTGAGACTCTGATACACGAGCCTCGGTCCGCGATGCAGGCGGGAGAGATGAATCGCGAGAGATGGCGATTATTGGCGGGAGTTGTGGCGAATATGAGATAAGTGGGCCTTGGCGATTCGATTCAGCGGCGCTGTGGTGCGCAGAAGCGAGCGATTTGAGGCTACGGGATTTCCTTAGTTGTAGCACTTTGAGTTTCTGGTCGGCGGAGGATGATCGCGAGAGTTCATCCGTCGATTCTGAGAGGATCATGCGGGTGATCGAGCTTGGTGAGTCGGTGACATTTGGTTCGCGTCAATTTGCGTGATACGCGATCGATTGGTTTGACTTCGTGGGAGCTTTCGGGAGAGCATCACTTCCGGCCGTTTGGGGCGAGTTTTGAGGGCATACAGGCACATTTCTTGCCTCGCAAATGAGGAGGCTCGGTAAACAATTTTTGATGTTGGCGAAGCAGGCGTCTGATTCGAGTACAATGTGAGTTCGACTCATTGGCGGTATGTTCCGCATTAGTAGCTAGTATGGAGGATCGAGTGCGCTTGGATATATTCTGAGGCTCGATGATTACCTAGCGAGAAGTTGTTGGTGTTTCTCTTGTTGGGCATGGGCATTACCGCGTTCGAGCTCGTACTTGGAGTGCGAGGCGCGGTCGGCAGGTGGACGGCTTTCGAGAAGAAGGCGAGCAACGGCGGATATTTTAGCGACTTCGGCGGACGCCTCGGCCGAACTAGTTATGTACCTCGCCCATTGCGAGTGGTCCTCGCGACGCCGGGACCGCAGGATATTCGGGAAGCGGTCGGGGCTCCAGTTTGAATGTTCGAGGAAGTAGGGTGTTGGCGGGCGCGATCGCTTTACCTCGGTGTGTCGATGTGGTAGCCGCGTTTGAGGAATGTCGTAGTACGAGGAGCTTGTTATTCTTGCGGCAGCGGGGCCATATAAGGCTTGTCAGGCCGAGTATGCTGGTAGGATAGCCTGACTACTAGGCGATTGCGGGCCACGGTAGAGTCGCGGTGGAAGTTCGATTTTAGCGGTCTTGAACGCCTAGTTTGAGTATATCCTTAACATACAGAGTTTTGTGTGTATTGATGTTGTCGATGTGTTTAATGATATGTTTGGATAGCTTTGTGCTAAAATGTGATTTAGAAACAGTTAGTGAAAAGGGTAAGTCACAGGTAGTGTGAGATGGAAGTGGTAGCTTTCGTGATGTGAAATAGTAAGATTGTTAGGATCGGGAACAAGAGTTAGTTGATTGGGGTCGGGTTGAGGACCATTTGCGGGTCAACGTAACCCGGTTTGGGGTGGGGTCGATTACTGGGTGGTCGCGGTGGTAGGGTCGCGAGGGTGCTAGGCCCAGTTTAGATGACCATCGTATGAGTTCGTGGATCGTTCGATCGAGAATCGATTCGTGAAGGCGGGAATGGCCTTAGGAAATCGAGGTTAGTGAGATGACCAAGTTTGGAAGTAGTGACTCGAGGTTGGAAAGCGAGCGTTGGCGAAGTGTGATGCGGATACTAGAGCGAGTTCGGTGTTGCGTGGCGAGTACTACGAGAAAGGGAAAAGTGAGCGTATGTTTTGTGGCGGTGTGGCATGATTGTTTTTAAATGCGTATAGCGGTGAAGACTATCACGGCGCTGTTGTTTTGAGACCTTGAAGGAACATTCGGGGCGAATGTTTCTAAGAGGATGAATGTTATACCGTATTTCGAGTATATGCGTGAGGGCATGCGTATTAATTTTGCCTTAGAATTGGCTTTGGTTGAAATTTGGGCGCGAAGTGCGAATAAGTCGTTTTACGGCGAAGCGTTTCCACGACTTACGTTGGAAAAATTCGGCTATGTCGTTTAGTATTTTTGCGGATTTTTAGAAGCGGCGGAACATTTTGGACCAGCGGGAGGGTGACACTTGTCACCCTCGTTGGGCAACAAGAGGAGGCTTGGCCTTGGCGATTGGTCCCTGCTTTTGTGCCTTGTTTTGTGGCTTGTTTTGTGGAGTGTTTTGTGGAGTGTTTTGTGGGTGCACTTGGCTTGATCTTGGCCTTACACTTGCCTAACACATGGATGGATCTTGGCCATTGGTTGGCCTTTGCTTGGCCTATAAATAGCTCACTTTGTGAAGACTTTCTTCGTCCACAAATTACTAAGTCTTGAAGTTCTCTTCCTCCTCACTTGTGAAATTCGTCCACCAGCCTTTCCCCTTGCTGAAAGCTTTCCCCACTTTGTGGTGCCTTGGCGTGGGTACCCACTAGCCTAGTTGTTTTAGTATAATACCATTGTTGTGGTATAGAAATACTCTCTAGTATTGTTATAATGCCCAAAATACCTTAGCCTTGTACCTTGTAGTATTCCAAAGATACCTCATCGTAGAACAGGAAATACTACCTTTTTGTCCTTTTAGTCTCAACCGAAACCACAAGGAAATCTTCATTGTTGTTTGAAGTACTTAAGAAGTTGGTTAGAACTTCTAAGGGTTGTTTGGAGCGGATTGGAGCACTCGGAGTAGGAGCTAAACCTTGCTCGGGAGGCGACATTAAACTCGGATAATTTTTGGGCTTATCGAGGTAAATATCTTGTCCCTATTGTAATTGGAAATTACATATGAGTTGAATATATAGTTGTTGTATACTATATATAGAACTGAACTTGGTATTGTGGCAATGTCTGACTTAAGCTGAAGAATGAAGAATTGAGCGATGTAATCATAGAAGGTTAATAAAGAGAAGAAGCTGACTGTAATTACCTAGGGTTGTATTCTGATGAACTTATGTAGCATTCTTGTGTAGTAGAATTATGCAGCGTCAGGTTAGGCGTGTTAACCCACTGGTTGGCTTGGTAGCGACCTCGATAGAGAGGAGATTTCTGTTGTTGCGGGAGAGTCTTCTTGAATTTTACGTAGAAAGATGAGCGTGTGTTTATGATTTAATAGCCGTTTGTGGCCTTTATAGGTGAAAGTACTAAGAGTAGCGTATTCTACTCGAGGAGTGGAAAGGGCTAGCAAGGTTGTAGTACTTGGAGCATTTTGCTTATTGTCGATAAATCGTCGCGAGGTATGTGAACCGCTTACATCTCTTAGCATGATATGTGTGAACTATGTAATGCGGTGAGCGTACATGTGTTAGCGTGTTTGATTGTTCTTAAAACATAAAGTGTTATAACGGCTTTATGGGAAGTTGGTTATAACAGCTTTATGTAGATAAGAAAATACTTTGTGGTTTTAAAAGGTAACTGATGTGAATTATAACTGGCTAGTTATAATAAAGAACTTGATGTATTTCAAAAGATTTCTAAATCGTTTTGAAGGGAGAGTAACACTTGGTTTTAAAGGTTTTAAAAAGAGTTATACTAGCTTGATGGGGAGTTAGGTATAATGTCTTAAGAAAGGTAAAGGAAATGGTTTACTGATGTTAGAAGTTAAGAGACTTGATCTTATAAGATAAGAGACTTAACTTATTTGTTTTAAATGTGGATGTTTGTGTGAAACCTCATTCGTGAGTAATGAGTACTTGGTTTTATTTAAAGGATAATGTTTCTTGATTTGGAAATCAGAATGTGTATCGACAGGACCAACTGCGGCGTTAATAAAGGAAAATGTATTGAATAATGATGAATTGTATTAAAACCGGTGAAACCTCCATCTGCATAGAAACTAAGATGAGACAAAATGATATTACATTTTCTAGATCATATTCTTTGTAATAAGAATGTTGTAAACAAGAATAACCTACTCTCGCGTGAGACTTATATTACTCAATTGTTCTAAAAGAAATCAAGTGATTAAGTTTATGAACTATGAAACCATTTGAAATGAGAAGCTTGAGTAATTGAAACTAGGCAAAGCTGGAACTTAGGAAAGAATGTTGTTACTTGATTTTGAAAAGGGATGTGGGTTGGTCATTCTTATACTACGGTATCGGGTGACTTTTATAAAAGTAATGGATCTCTTTTAAAAAGAACTTAACGTATGTAGTACTTTGGGGTTAAAAGGACTTTGGCATAATATGAAAGTACCTTGAGTTGTGTGAAGCTTGCTATGCTTGTTGTTGTGAAACTTGCCTATGCTTGTTGTTGTGAAACTTGCCTATGCTTGTGATGATAGCCTTTGTTGTGCGGTGTGGTATTTACGTATTCTGGTGTCTCTTGATAGAGTAGGTTGACTTATTGAGAACTTACTTGGGCGTCTTTGGCGGTGATGGAAATTCCACGGGTATGTTTCCATTTTGATTCTGGTCTTGTTGTTGATGTCACATGGGCGTGTCTACACCGTCTGATGTCCGGGGCATGTGGCGTGCGGCGAGGTTGACCGCCCGATATATTGTTATTGAGGCAACATGGGCGTGTCTACACCGTCGATGTCCGGGGCATGTGGCCATGCGGCCTTATTATGTGTTGCAACATGGGCGTGTCTACCGTCTGATATTCGGGGGCATGTGGCCATGCGGCGAGGTTGACGATATATTCTTATTGAGGCAACATGGGCGTGTCTACCGTCTGATATTCGGGGGCATGTGGCGTGCGGCCTTGTTATGTGTTGCATCGTGGACGTATCTGCAGAAGCGATATTCGGGGCATGCGGCCATGATGCGAACATGATGGATGTTATGGGCGTGAGACCCGTAGTCGTATTTGAGTGGTGACTTTGAGGCGTGAGTCACGGCGGTATTTTTATGTTGCGTCTTGTATTTTGGTTATCATACATGTCTCACCTTGTTAAGCTATTATGATTTCATTCTGATGTTGTGATTTCACATACTTAGTACTGTTATCTTGACCTCCTTGAAGCTGCGTTCACCGCGGTAAGTACATCGTAGTGGATCCTCGCTCTCGAGGATCTCGATTCAGCGTTTTGGAGCTCCGTTTCTCGGAGGCTTATCTTTTAGTATGTGTTCCACTGAGTTGTAGGTTCTTGTACATTGAGGGTATGGCGGGACTGTCGTCATAGTCGTTGTAAATCTTAAGTGCAGTAGAAGCTGTTGTGGGCGGGGTTGTAAAAGGATTAAAGCATTGGATTTTATGTATATCTTGAAGGCAAGCTTTTGGTTGCTTTGTCTATTTATTATATCTCTTGTTTCATGATTCATGTTTTATTTTCCAGTTTCCTCGATGTTGTATCACTAGGGTGCAGGGTAAGGCACGATATGGGCCGGGTTCGGCGTTACTGCATGATTGTGATCGGCAGTGTAGGATCTGCTCGGGGTTTTGGATAAGCTCCTACATTAGGAGTTTATCTTTGGTATATGTCCTTGATGCAGGCTTTGTATAGTTTTGAGTGCGGCGGGGCCTTGTCCGTCATAGTTGATGTAACTCACAGAAGTGCTGTATTCATATGTAGGATTGGACTCGTATGCGGTGTAGTGTCTTTTGTTTATGTATATATGGCGGCCTTGTCGGCTTTGCCACTTGCACGTCGTTTGTTTTAGAAAAAAAAAAATGAGGTGTTATTTGATTCATGACTTACTTGTTTTGTTAAGGTAGAAGGGTGCGGGTAGGGCACTGATCCAGAGCTTGAGGTTGGGGCGTGACCTGAGCCATCTTAGGTAGAAGAGTTATTTTATGTTTGACCCTTATCAGTGCATTGTTTTGCGTGAGCTATGTTTTAGGATAAGTCCACGAGTAGTGTGAATAAAAGGGTAGTTGAGCTAAGAAGGCGCTAGGTTTTCGTAGCGTGATTAAAGAGATTGTTCGGATCGGGAACTAGTGTTTCTTGTGAAAGTGGGTGGGTTGAGGCCGTGTTGCGGGTCAACCGTGGCTTTGTATGGTGGTGGGGTCGGTTGTGGTGGTCGGCTTTGTGTTAGGGTCACGGGGTGTTAGGCCCAAGTTTAGTTAACCATCGTGCGAGTTCGTGGATCGTCGCGACGATGGTCGGGCGATGAGGTCGGCCCATCTTGTCCTTGATCGGGGTATTTACTCGGCGAGAGGTTATGCGAGATGTTATATTAAGAAGGTTGTAAGGCTATGCAGGTGCCTACTTTCACCTTATGACAGTGAAGCCCGGGAGTGGCTATTTCATTTTGGAAGTTTTACGAGCGGGGTTAGGAACTGGTGAGTCTCGTGTGCATTTACCCTCGGGCCAGTGTTTGATTTCAAGGGTAGCTGTGAGGATTGTTGCCTCCTGTTGAGGGAGTGTTTTAGCTACCATTTCAGTGTTCGGATATTGCCTTATGAAGCCTTGTAGGGGCGGAAGTGTAAATTGCCGGTCGATTGATTCGATGTAGCAAGGTTCAGATAATTGGTTCATACTTGTTCAGCAGAATGTGGATAGGGTGTGACGAATTTTGGAAAACAGAGGGAACTTAGCCTGAGGTACTTGGAGCATTTTCAGATCCGTTGGAGGATAGGCCAGGTTGCCTATAAGTTAGCTTTGACGTCCGACGTGGGAGACAGTATGTCCGGTCTTTCATGTTGTTATGTTCGGAGAAGTATCGGAGATCCACCCAGAGTGTTCCCAGTTAATGATGATCAAGTTGGAGGTAGTAACCCCGAGATTTTTGGAAATTGAAGCAGTAGCGAAAATGTGGTAAGTTATGAGAAAGAGTTCGAGTGTACGAGAAGGGTACGACGAGTAAGGGAAGAAGCGAGCATGTGTTAAGAATATAGATGTGATCATTTCTTTTGTAAAGTGAAGGTGCGAAGGGAGTATCTTTTAGACCTTGGGTGGGAGTTTTTGTTATGCTAGAGATGGTTCCTCGTGGACTGGGATGTAAGTGTTTTCGCGTGTTGTATTGTAGCCAGGTGTGGCATGATTGTTTTAAATGAAATGCAATGGTGAAGACTATCTTTGGCGCATGTGTGTTTTGAGACTTGGAAGGAACATTCGGGACGAATGTTTCTAAGGAAGGGAGAATGTTATACCCCGTATTTCCAGTATATGCGTGGGGCGTGCGTCAAAGTTTAGCCTTAAAGTTAGGCAAGGTTCGAATTTTGTTCACAACCCCCGAATAGAGTCGTTTTTCAACGAAACGTTTTACAAAACTTGCGAAGGGAAAATTCCGGCTATGTCATTTATTATTTTTGCGGATTTTTCCGAGAGACGAAATGTTTTGGACCAACGAGAGGGCGACAATTGTCACCCTCTAGTGGGCGGTCAAGTTGGCCGATTGGGTCACGATTTTTGGCCTTGTTTTGTGCCTTATTTTGTGCCATGTTTGGTGCCTTGTTTTGTGCCTTGTTTTGTGGAGTAGGGTTAGGGTGCACTTGGCTTGATCTTGGCCCTCCACATGCCCCCCACATGGCTTGATCTTGTCCATTGGTTTCCCTATAAATACCCCTCCCCTTTGAAGACTTCTTCATCCATTCCACCAATCTCCAAGTCTTGAAAACCCCTCCCCGTTTCGTGAGGCCCCGCCGAGAGATATCACCACTTCCTAGAGGTGCTAAGCAGAAATTTACCCACTTGCCTAGTTGTTCTCATGACACACCACTCTCTTGGTAGAAATACTTTCCAAGTATTGTTACTATACCCAAAATACCTTAGCCTTATACCTTGTAGTATTCCAAAAGTTACCTCTGTCGTAGAGCAGGAAATACTACCTTATGTCCTTTTGTCTCAAACCGAAACCCTAAGGAACATCTTCAGTTGGTTGAAGTATTAAGTAGAAGTTGCGTAGAACTTCTAAGGGTTGTTTGGAGGCGGGTTGGGCGCCAGTAGGAGCTAAGCGTTGCTCGGGATCGACATTTAAACTTGGATAATTATGGGCTTATCGAGGTAAATATCTTGTCTCCTTTTGTAAGTGAGTTTACACACTATTGAAGTATAAGAATTAAGTATAAGTTATATCTGAGGAAAGTATATAAGAAGAGAATTGAATGTACTTACATAGAATTTGTATTCTGATGAACTTGTGAAGTTTGTGGGTAGGAAGTCTTGCCCAATTTTTCCGTAGAAACTTGTATCTAGATTTATTCTCCGAGTAGTCTAGGCGTTGATAGACTTGTATAACCTTTATAGGTTGAAAGTTACGCAAGTAGCATGTTACTACTTGAAGGTGGACAAGGCTAAGGGTTATAAGCCGTGGGCGTTTTGCTATTAGTCGATAATCGTCGCGAGGTATGTGATTCTTCCTATACTCTTGAGCATGATATTTTAAAATATATATAGTACGGTGAGCGTCGTGTGTTAAGCGAATAATAATTACGGCAATGTCTTTTGACTTAAGCACGAATAATAATTACGCAATGTCTTTTGACTTAAGCTGAATAATCTTGAAGTATTTCAAAGAATCTTGAATCATTTTTAACGGAAGAGTAATACTTGGTTTTAAAACTTAAGAGTTATACTAGCTTTATGGGAAGTTAGGTATAACGGCTTAAGAAGATAAAAGAATGATTTATTGATTTAAGAAGTTAAGAGACTTGATCTTAAAAGATAAGAGACTTGACTTAATTGAATTAATCACGAATTTTTGTTAAAAGTATGAAACCTCATTCGTGAGTAATGAGTACTTGGTTTTAAAGGAATAATGTTTCTTGATTTGAAATCAGAATAAGTATCGAACAGACCACAGCAGCGCTAATAAAGGGAAATGTATTGACTATTTAAGTATTATTAAAACCAGTAGAAACCTCCATCTGCATAGAAGCTAAGATGAGACAAAATGATATTACATTTCCTAGATCATGGCTGTTGTTATAAGATTGTTATAAACAAGAATAACCTACTCACATATAAGGTATATGTTTCTCAAATGGTTTTAAAGGAGAATTGCATCATTAAGTGATTAAAACTATGAACTACGAAACCTTTCGAAAATGAGAAACTTGAGCTTTTGAAATTAGGCAAACTTGAACGTTTGGAAGATAATGTGGTTACTTGATTTTACAAAAGGAAGTGTTTGGGTTTACTTAAAAAGATAGTCACTCTATTTTTATACTACGGGTATTGTGTGACTTTTGTGAAAGAAACGGATCTTTTAAAAGAGTTAATGTATGAAGTACTTTGGGGATAAAAACCCGATCTTGTTAATCATATAGTAGAAAGTACCTTGTGTGAATAACTTGATTGTGTTGGTTTGTGATAGTCTTGTAATACTTTCTTGTTGATTTGATAAGTAATCATGCTAGGATGCTACGTGTGTTAGTATCTTGTGATGATTGTGTAAAGGGGTTTCCCTCGATTGCGCTTAAGTTGTTTAACGATCAGCCGTTATGTTGGTATTGTACCACTCGCTTGACTTGATCCGGAGGTTAAGGCGCCCTCCGTCACGGGGTATATCTCGGTGATGCAGGACCGTGATTCGAGAATACCTCATGCGGGTCGAGGACTATGCGGGCTACGAGTTCGAGTTAGTGTGCGGCCTTTATGGTCATGCGATGCATGTGGCCCATGACTGCGAGTCGAGCGGATGTCGGGAGTAGCTACGCGATGCGAGAATACCTCATGCGGGCTATGAGGTTGGCCTATGCGGAGATGCGGGAAGTTCGAGGGCTAAAGCGCACATTTGATCTGCGAGCGTGTGGCGGCCGATCATGTGGCGATGCAGCAGATCTCGTAATCTGATTTATGACCTTGTTAATCTTGTAGGTTTTAGTAGTCGGCTATGCCTTACTTACCGTCTGATTTTATTATGACACAGTGGGACACGGTGTTCATGTGTATTCCTTGGTGCTTTGATATCATGGCTGAAGCGGTGAGGAAGGTATTCCACGAGCATGATTGATGTTATGGGCGTGAGACCCGTAGTGATATTTGTGTGATGACTTTGAGGCGTGAGTCCACGACTTGACATATGGCTTGCTTATTTATTGTGAAGCGTAGTTTGGTTATCATACATGTCTCTGTTTTATATATACTACTATGATTTCTTTACTGATATTTTGATTTCACATACTTGGTACATGTTATCTTGACCTCGCCGAGGCTGCGTTCATCCGCGTGTAGAGTACACGGTGTTGATCCTCGCTCGTAGGGTCCTGATTCAGCGTTTGGGAAGCTCTGTTTCTCGGAGGCTTATCTTGGTATAGTCCACTGTTGTTGTAAGTGCTTACATTCGAGGTATGGCGGCCACTGTCCGTCGTTGTTGTCATATCATTCGTAAGTGCAGTAATCTTGTTTTGGGCAGGGTTGTAATGGGATGTAACTGTTCGGATCTAAGTTTTTATATATATATATGCCGAAAGGCAACTTTTCTTCAGGTAAACATGTGTTTCCTTTGCATTATTTCATGTTGTGTTTTATGTTCCGCTGATTACTCTGATGTATGTCTACTTGGGTGTCCGTGGTAAGGCACCAGTCACGGGCCCGGGTTCGGGTCGTGACAAAGTGTGCCTTGATAAGTACTTTGGATTGTTTAATTGAGAATTAGACTATATGACATTATCGTCCCAGAAATGGGCCGGGCAGTATACCTTTACGGGCAGACTATATGACATTATCGTCCCAGAAATGGGTCGGGCAGTATACCTTCTGGCGAGACTATATGACATTATTGTCCCGAGAAATGGGCGGGCGGTATACGCTGCAGGCGAACTATATGACATTATCTTCCCGTAAATGGGCAGGCGTTATACCTTGCAGGCGGACTATATGACATTATCGTCCCGAGAAATGGGCAGGCGGTATCGCTGCAGGCGGACTATATGACATTATCGTCCCGAGAAATGGGCGGGCGATACCTTTACGGGTAGACTATATGACATTATCATCCCAGAAATGGGCCGGGCAGTATACATTTATGGGCAGACTATATGACATTATTCTTATTGGTGTGATATTATATCATGGATTGCCAGCAGTGAAAAAGGATAACACGGGCATGATTGATATTATGGGCATGAGACCCATGGTTATATTTGAGTAATGACTTTGAGGCATCGTCCACGACTTGATATATTTATTTATGTGTTGTGTCTTGTAGGTTGGATATCATACATGTCTCTGTTTTGTTAAGTTATGATTTCATTCTGATGCTTCTGCTTCACATACTTGGATGCATTATTAAATGCGTTGACCTCCTTGAAGTTTGCGTTCATCTGCATGAGTTTAGTGCCTTGATTTGGTGATCTGCGGTGTAGGACCACCTTTCGAGTTTTGGATAGCTCCCTCTGTTCAGGAGCTTATCTATTGGTATAGTTCCTTTAGTACAGGCTTTTATACGATTATGGGTACGGCGGGGCCTTGTCCCGTCATATTTCAGTAAAACTCTTAGAGGTCTGTATTCATATGTGGGATTGGACTCATGTACGTTGTAGTGTCTTTCGTTTATGTATATTATGGCAGCCTTGTCGGCCTTTCCCTTGCACGTACGTTGGTTTAAAAAAAATTAGGTGTTATTTAAATTCCGCAGTTTACTTGTGTTGTTAAGGTAGAAGGGTGCCCAGGTAGGGCACCAGTCACGGGCCCGGGGTTCGGGGCGTGACATGGTTGGGCCGGACTTGATACATCAGGCAGTGGATAAGGTGAAACTTATCGGGGCGATTCTTGGCAGTAGAGTCGATAGAAGTCGTATCTGGATCATCGGCGTCGACATTTGGAGTTTGAGGTTCTTGATTGGGTTTTCTGAAGGTGTCACCCATGAAGGGTGTGATGAGTCGGGAAGAAATGGAAACTTCGGCCCAGTACATTGGGCCTTATCAGTTGTCCATTGGGTAGCAAGGTTGCCTATGAGTTGGATCTGTCGTCCGTCTGGGAAGCGATGCATCCGGTTTTCCATGTTTCTATCTTTGAGGAGATGTATCGGAGATCCATCAGAGTGCACCGTTGGCGATGTCTAGGTGGCCAGGGGTTATCGTATGAGAGATTCCCATAGCGATACTCGATCGTCGGGGTTAGGCGACTACGGACGAAGGATGTGGCTTAGTCGAGGTCTTATGGCGGAACGAGCACAGAGAGGAGATGACGTGGGAAGCAGAGGAGGACATGAGGCAGAGGTATCCTCACCTATTCCCCACACCTCCAGGTAACTCACTTTCCTACTTGTAAATTTTCTTTGGCATATGTACTTAAGTGTTGTAATGTGGACATGTATGGCATTTGTAAATTGTTTAAATTATGAGGAACTTATCGTTATCTTTGTGAGAAGGAACATTCGGGACGAATGTTTCTTAGGGGGGGAGAATGTTATACCCCGTAGTTCCAGAGTATGTATGTGAGGACGTACGTACAATTGTGTAAGCCCTAATTAGGTTAAGGACGAAATTGTGAACTTTCAACGGAAAAGATTTCGAACCTTGTGAAAGAAATTTTACGTTTTTAATATTTTAACCAATTACGGATTTTTTCCGAGAGATGAAATATTTTGGACCAATAGGAGGGCGACATGTGTCACCCTTAGGTGGCACACGTTGGACGAAAATTGTGGGCAAGTGGCCAAGTCAATTAGTCAAAGTCTTGGAAGATATTTTTGTGGGCAAGTGGGGGATGCCTTGGACGGTTTTTAGGTGCAAGTGGCTAGCCACATGGCTCATTTTTTGTGGTGGACATATGTCCCAAAGTTGTGGTGGACATGTTATACCCCGTATTTCCGGAGTATGTACGTAAGGGTGTACGTACAAAAGTTTAGCCTTAGTTAGGCATTATGGACGAAAAAGTTTGTGCACAACTCACTTAAAGAATCGTTTTGCGACGAAACGTTTTACAAGACTCGCGTAGGATAAATTCCGGCTATGTCATTTATATTTTTTGCGAATTTTTCCGAAAGACGAAACATTTTGGACCAACGAGAGGGTGACACTTGTCACCCTCTAGTTGGCGGACTTAATGAAATGGGGCGAATTGGATGGCCTATTTTGTCATGGAGTTGGTAGGATATTTTGTGTGCAAGTTGGCTAAGGTACACTTGCCCAAATCTTGACCTTACACTTGCCTTGCACTTGGCATCATCTTGGCCATTGGTTGGCCACTTCTTGACCTATAAATACCCCCCTTAAGATGAAGAGTTCTTCATCCACAAATTACTTTCAAAGTATTGAAAATCCTCTCCTCTCCTTGTGAGCCTTTTCGTCCAAGCCTTCGCCCCCAGGTGAAGCTTGGCGAGGCAACCCCACTAGCCTGGCGAAACCTACCCCTCCTTGGTAGAAAAGTTGCCTTAGTATTGTTATAATGCCCAAAATACCTAGCCCAAATCCCTTAGTACTTAGTAGAAGTTGTGAAGAACTTAAGGTTTCCTTGGAGCTATCGGAGCGTACAACTTAGGAGCTAAGCCTTGCTCAGGATCGACTTATATCTAGGATATTATTGGGCTTACCGAGGTAAATAATCTTGTCCTTCTTTTGTAAATTAGAGAATACATACTGTAGTAGTATAAGAATAAGTATTAAATACTTAGAAGAATATTCTGAGAATAGAATTGAGCTGTTATCACGATGAAGGGTTTAAAGAAGAATAATCAAGCTGTACTTACATGGAATTTGTTTTCCTGATGAACTTGAGTAGCTCAGGGTAGGAAGTCTTGCCCAATTTTCCGTAGGATATAGAACCTACTGCTTAGAAGCTTTCTGAGAATAGTCTGAACGTTGATAGACGTGTCTGACCATTATAGGTTGATTCTCTGCGCGCGACATATTCAACTTGCCATTATAGGAGTTGTGAAGAACTTCTAAGGGTTCTTGGAGCTATCGGAGCGTACAACTTAGGAGCTAAACCTTGCTCAGGATCGACGTATTATCTAGGATATTATTGGGCTTAGGGTAAATAATCTTATCCTTCTTTTGTAATTAGAGAATTCATCTTGTAGAAGTATAGAAGAAAGTATAAAATACTTAGAAGGATATTAAAGAATAGAATTGAGCTATTATCACGGTAGAAGGGTATAAAGAAGAATAATTGAACTATACTTACTTAGAATTTGTTTTCACGGTGGACTTGAGTAGCTCAGGGTAGGAAGTCTGCCCGATTTTCCGTAGAATAAAGGACCATCCGCTAGAATCGTTTCTGAGTAGTCTAGGCGTTGATAGGCGTGTCGACTATTATAGGTTGATTCTCTGCGCGCGACATATTCGACTTGGCGGTGGATTTGTAGAAGGTATGTGATTCTTCCTACACTCTTGAGCATGATATTTTAAATATATGATACGGTAGGCGTCACAGTGTTAAGCGAATAATAACTACGTGATGTCTTGACTTAAGCTGAATAATAACTACGGCAATGTCTCTTGACTTAAGCCTGAATAATAAAAGATCTTGAAGCATTTCAAAAGAGTACTAAATCATTTTTTTTAACAGAAGAGAAACAGTTGGTTTTTAAACAAAAGCTTAAAAGTTATACTAGCTTTATGGGAAGTTAGGTATAACCACTTAAGAAAGATAAAAAGAACTGTTTACTTAACTTCTTATAAGAATCTTGTATTGATTTTCTGTAAGGTATAGTAAGATTGTTTGATAAATAGACATACTATGATGCTATGTGTGTTAGTGTCTTGTGATGTTGTGAAAGGGGGGTCATTCTTGTTGTGCTTACGTTGCTGAGCGGTAAGTCGGTTATCTTGTTATTATATCACCTACCCGCTTGGATGGTTATACAGGGCTTGCCACCCTTGATCACGGTCTATCGGCTATGCGGTCTGTGAGACTATGCGGGCTGCGAGCTCGAGTTGATCATTCGGGTGTTTTAGCGACGCGGGGATGCCTATGCGATGCAATGTGACTATGCGGTCTATTGAGACTATGCGGTGCGGGAGTCGAGGAGAATGCAGGGGTTAGCTACCCCGATGCGAGAATACCTCATGCGGTGCGTGTGTGACTATGCGGTGCGGGAAGTCGAGGACTAGGCACGCATAATGATACTATGGGCGATTGGCCTTGCCCGATCATTCGCGGCCTAGGAAGACCGGTTACAATATATCTATGTTGCTCTTGCTTATGTTGTGGCACTTATGTGCAATTGAAGCGATTGTATTTGCAATGGCTTTAAAAACTTTGATTTCATTTAAGTACTTTCTGATTTCACATACTTAGTACTGTTATCTTGACCTCCTTGAAGTGCGTTCATCGCGGTAAGGGCAAGCAGTGCTAGATCCACATCCTTAGGATCTTTGCGTTGGTGTCGGGAGCTCATCTTCTCGGAGGCTCTACTTTTGGGTATGATCTCCGCATGTCTTGTAGATAGTTTTGTACATTCGAGGTATGGCGGGGCCTGTCCGCCATAGTTGTTACTTCCTTAAGTGCGTAGTCTATTATGCAGTTGGGATGTAGCGCAAAACTTGGGTTATATATATATGCGAAAGCGACTTTCTCACGTAAAGCGTGTCTCATTTACAAGCTGTTTCATGTCTTGTTTTTATATTCGTGATTACTCGATGTATGACTACTTGGGTGCGGGTAAGGCACGATCCACGAGCCGGGCAGTCGTGACAAAAGTGGTATCGAGCGATTAATCCTCGGAAAGTGTCTCTGACCGTATCTAGTAGAGTCTTGATTATCGGTGTGTTGTGCACCACATAATCGAGGAGGCTATAGGATATTTAGGATTAGTTTCCATTCTTCTCACTCTGAGATCGTGCCTTAGAGGCGTGTTATAAGTTGGACCCCTCTACAACATATTCCTTTTACATGTGATTATGCCTCGCGTAAGGCAACCGGGCCCGAGAAGGGCAAAGCGTAGGAGGCGCTAGTAGGACAGGGATTCACGAGGGCTCGAGCCCGATCTATGCAGGACGGCCCGAGTTCCATGGCGCCGTCGGCCCGTAGACCACGATGCCGTACCTCTGTCCCGCGGCACAGGGGCGGAGAGTTAAGGTACTGGAGATAGCCCGGCTATTGGCTAGGATTGTGGCGAACATGAGGGCAGTGGATCTGGTGATTCGATTCGGCCCGATGGCGTCGTGGTTCACGAGGCGAGATAGTTTGAGGCTACGGGACTTCACGAGTTGTAGCCCGCGAGTTTCTGCAGTCGAGGCGGAGGATGATCGCGAGGAGTTCATCCGTCGACTCTGAAGGATTATGAGTGATCGGGCGTCGAGACCGAGTCCGTGATCTTCGGTTCGCGTCGGTGCGTGATACCGCGATCGATTGGTTTGATTCATGGGAGTTATCGGGAGAAATCTGCGTCCCGGCTACTTGGGATGAGTTCTCGAGGCTTTCCTCACTCACTTCTTGCCTCGCGGATGAGGAGGCGCGGTAACGATTTCTAATGCGAGGCAGAGGGGCCGCGGTTAGGGAGTACAATGTCGAGTTCGATTCTTTGGCTCGATATGTCCTGCATTGGTAGCGGATATGGAGGGCGAGTGCATCGCTACGTCACTGGGCTAGATGATTATATGGCGAGTCTTGTGCGGGTGTGTCTCTTGACGGCATGGACATTACGTATGCGAGCTCGTACCGGATGCGAGGCGTAGAGACGCCGGGTAGGCCGATATCAGCGGCGAAGAAAGGCGAGCGGTGCATCGCTACGTCACTGGGCTAGATGATTATATGGCGAGTCTTGTGCGGGTGTGTCTCTTGACGAGCATGGACATTACCGTATGCGAGCTCATGCCTTTGGATCACGAGGCGTAGAGGCCGGGTAGACCGATATCGGCGAGAAGGCCAAGGCGGCCGGTTCTTTTGGTAGCCCTCGGGGTGGGCGGCATCGTGAAGTCTAGATTTGCACCACAGTAGGCTCGAGCACTCCTACATCGTTTTGATACAGTCGAGCATTCGAGGCGGTCGGGGCCCGGGACTTGATTTCGAGTAGCAAGGTGCTAACGATCGAGTCCGCTCGGTGTGTCGTATGGCGAGTTCCATTCGAGGTTGCGGTACTACTCGGGAGCTTGCTACACTGTGGCGCAGGTCATTTGCGATGAGTCAGGCGGCGTGATGGTAGGAGTCGACTGCGGTCGATTCCGGTTCTTCATCCCGATTACTCGCCGGAGAAAGGTACTCATGGGCGGCAGTCGCGGCGGCGGTCGGCGCGGTCGATTCTAGCGGTCCTCGAAGCGCATTTATGCCTTGTCGGCCGGCGGACGGGAGGCCTCACCTGATGTCGTCACAGGTACCTTATCAGTCTCTCATTATGATGTGTATGCCTTGATAGATCCGGGTTCTACTCTGTCCTATATATCTCCCCTTGTTGCTAGTAGGATAGGAATAAAGCCTGAGTCCATAGACCCTTTCGAGTAGCTCTGACGATGGGTGATTCGGTGGTAGCGGCGGGTATATGAAACTTGTCCGGTGACCGTATACGATCAGCGGACCTAGCGACTTGATAGAGTTGGATATGGCCCGATTTCGGCGTGATCATGGGTATGGATTGGCTAGCTTCTTGCTACGCCCATGAAGCTGCGAGGAGAGAGTAAATGCGGTTCGATTTCTGACGAGGCGGTTGTCAGTGGGAGGAACTTTGTATCGCAGAGGTAGGTTTATTTCCTACCTCGAGGCTAGGAAGATGGTGCGAAGGGTATATCTACCATCGTTCGGGTGTTTGATCGAGGCTGCGGTACCAGATTTTGATCGATTCGATAGTCGAGAGTTCCCAGACGTGTTTCAGGCGACCTCGGGTATCCTCACGAGAGGAGATAGAGTTTTGCATCGATGTCTTGCCGGACACTCGGCTATTTCCATTCCGCCATACAAAATGGCACTGCGAGTTGAGAGATTTGAAGGACGGTGAGAGATTTCTTTGGAGAAGGGTTTCATCAGACCTAGTGTTTCTCGCAGGAAGCGCGGTATTGTTCGTGAAGAAGAAGGGCGGGGCCAGCTGCGCATGTGTGTTGATTCTGAGCGGTGAACAAGGTGACCATTAAACGAATACCGCTTCCCGGGATTGATGATTTGTTCGACCGGTGCGGTGTGAGATGTTTCTCGAGATTGATCTGCGATCGGGCTATCATCAGTACTAGTCGAGAGGTGGATGTCCTGAATTTGCATTCGGACGATGCGGGCATTATGAGTTGAGGTCATGTCTTTTGGGTTGACGATGCTCGTGCGGTATTCATGGATTTGATGAACCGAGTGTTCAAACCATTTTGGACACGTTTGTGATAGTGTTCATCGATGATATCTTGGTTTATTCTCGCTCGAGCGGAGCATGCGAGCATTTGAGGCTGTCTTGTGATTCTCGGGACAGGCGATTATACGCCAAGTTTTCCAAATGTGAGTTTTGGTTAACGGCGGCTTTTCTGGGCATATTGTGGTGATGGTATTCGGTGGATACGGCGAGATCGGCGATCGGGATTTGGCCTCGACCTACTACTCGGCAGAGGTTCGCGATTTTACGGGCCTTGCGAGTTTTTATCGGTTCGTGGAAGTTTGCTTCTATCTACGCACCATTGACTAGAGTGACTCGAGAAGCGGCTAAGTTTGATGGTGATGCGTGTGAGTAGGGTTTCGATTCTTGAAGGAGGCGGCGGCGCCCCGTTCTTACTCTCGGAGGGTCCAGCGGTTATGTCGTATATTGTGATCGTCGAGCATCGGGTTGGGATATGTGTTGATCTGCGAGGCAAGGTTATAACGTATGCATCCCGCGGTGAAGAAACACGAGAGGAACTACCCGCGTGATTTGGAGTTAGGCGGTGATTCACGCCTTGAAGATGCGGAGGCACTATTTGTATGGGGTTCATGTGGATATTTATGGACCACAAGAGCCTCAGGTATATCTTCGGCGGAGGAGGCTGAACTTACGGCGAGGCGGTGGTTAGAGTTGCTTAAGGATTACGATATTGATATCTGTACCACCGGGAAGGCGATGTTGTGGCGAATGCTCTTAGTCGTAGGTCGATGAGAGTCTATCGGATGTGCGGCAGAGAGGAGGACATGGTTCGTGATTTGCATCGATTAGCGAGCCTTGGTATGCATTTGATTGATTACGATAGCGGTGGGGTTCGAGTTCGTGAGGTTGCGAGTCTTCCATCGTCGAGGAGGTGTAGAGCGGCGATTCGAGGATCGGTTTTGACACGTTATCGTGATCGACTCTTCGTGAGGAAGGTCCTTGAGTAGCACTTTGATGGGGTGCTAAGGTTTGAGCGAGTTGTGTGTTCCGGATGTTTGAGGACTTGGCGAGTTCTTGGGAAGCACTGGTAGCGGCGTTACTCCATCCGTCGAGTCGACCAAGATGTACCACGACCTTAGATCGTGTATTGGTGGGATGGCTTGAAGAGGGCGTTGCGAGTTCATAGCTCGGTGCGTGTTGTCGGCGGTGAAGGTAGAGCACGGAGGCACGGTGGTTTGTTCTGAGCGATAGAGATCCGGGCACGGAAGTGGGAGGTGATCAACATGGACTTAATCACGGGATTACCTCGCGCTTTCGGAGGAGACATGATTCTATATGGGTTATCGTCGGCGGTGTGAAATCAGCCCACTTTATTCCGTCGGGGCGACTTTTGGTGAGATTATGCGGACTTTACATCAGAGATCGTCCGTGCGTGAGTCCCTATTTCGATCATATCGAGAGAGAGCCCGGTTTACGGTTAACTGGAGGTCTTTCGAGAAGGGTTTGGGAGCAGCGGTGAGCACGAGTCTGCATTCCATCCACGAGCAGACGGGCGGTAGAAGCGCACTATCGGACTCTTGAGGATATCTGCGAGCACGTGTTATTGACCGAGGGTGTGGGAGGATCATTTGCCTCTAGTTGAGTTTGCGTGTAATAATAGCTACCACTCCAGTATTCAGATGGCGCCTTATGAGGCCTTGTATTGGAGGAAGTGCAGATCGCCGATAGGCTGGTTTGATGTGGGCGAGTGCGATTAGTGGGACGGATTTGGTGCAACGAGCGATGGATAAGGTGAAGCTTATCCGGGAGAGGTTGCTTACGGCTCGAGTCGGCGAAGTCATATCGAGATCATCGTCGTCGGCATGGAGTTCGAGGTTGATGATTGGGTTTTCTAAATGTGTCACCCATGAAGGGTGTGATGAGATTCGGGAAGAAAGGCTTCGGCCCAAGGTACGTTGGGCGTATCAGTTGTCGCGAGGTAGGCACGGTTGCCTATGAGTTGGATCTGCCGTCCGATCTGGAGGCAGTGCATCCGGTGTTCCATGTTTCCATGCTGAGGAGATGTATCGGGGATCCCTCTAGGGTACACCGATTGGCGATGTCGGTGTGACCGGGGTTATCGTATGAGGAGATTCCATAGCGATAGTCGATCGTCGGGTTAGGCGTCTGCGGACGGGGCGTGGCTTCCGTCAAAGTCTTGTGGCGGAACGAGCTCAGGGAGGAGATGACGTGGGAAGCTGAGGAGGACATGAGGCAGAAATATCCTCACCTATTCCCCCCACCTCCAGGTAATTCACTTTCCTACTTGTAAATTTTCATTGCTATATATGCCTAAGTGTGTTTTGTGGCCGTATGTGGCATTTGCAAACTGTTTAAGCTTTATCGTTAACTGTCTTAGGAAGGAACATTCGGGACGAATGTTTCTAAGGAGGGGAGAATGTTATACCCCGTATTTCCGGAGTATGTACGTAAGGGTGTACGTACAAAAGTTTAGCCTTAGTTAGGCATTATGGACGAAAAAGTTTGTGCACAACTCACTTAAAGAATCGTTTTGCGACGAAACGTTTTACAAGACTCGCGTAGGATAAATTCCGGCTATGTCATTTATATTTTTTACGAATTTTTCCGAGAGACGAAACATTTTGGACCAACGAGAGGGCGACACTTGTCACCCTCTAGTTGGCGTATGGCGGAAATGGGACAGGTGGATGGCCTATTTTGTCATGGAGTTGGTAGGATATTTTGTGTGCAAGTTGGCTAAGGTACACTTGCCCAAATCTTGACCTTACACTTGCCTTGCACTTGGCATCATCTTGGCCATTGGTTGGCCACTTCTTGACCTATAAATACCCCCCTTAAGATGAAGAGTTCTTCATCCACAAATTACTTTCAAAGTCTTGAAAATCCTCCCCTCTCCCTTGTGAGCCTTTTCGTCCAAGCTTTCTCCCCCCCCTCCCCTTGAGTGAAGCTTGGCCGAGGCAACCCACAGCCTAGCCGAAACTTACTCCCCTCCCTTGGTAGAAAAGTTGCCTTCTAGTATTGTTATAATGAACAAAATACCTAGCCCAAATCCCTTAGTACTTAGTAGGAGTTGTGAAGAACTTCTAAGGGTTTTTGGAGCTATCGGAGCGTACAACTTAGGAGCTAAACCTTGCTCAGGATGGACGTATTATCTAGGATATTATTGGGCTTACCGAGGTAAATAATCTTATCCTTCTTTTTGTAATTAGAGAATTCATACTGTAGAAGTATAGAAGAAAGTATAAAATACTTAGAAGGATATTAAAGAATAGAATTGAACTGTTATCACAGTAGAAGGGTATAAAAGAAGAATAATTGAACTATACTTACTTAGGACTGTTTTCACTGTGGACTTGAGTAGCTCACCGGGTAGGGAAGTGCTGCCCGATTTTACGTAGAATAAAGGACCCTCTACTTAGAATTGTTTACAGAGTAGTCTAGACGTTGATAGACGTGTCTGACTATTATAGGTTGATTCTCTGCGCGCGACATATTCGACTTGGCAGGTGGATTTCGCCGAGAAGGTATGTGATTCTTCCTACACTCTTGAGCATGATATTTTAAATATATAGTACGGTAGACGTACGAGTGTTAACTGAATAATAACTACGGCAATGTCTTCTGACTTAAGCCTGAATAATAACTACGACAATGTCTCTTGACTTAAGCCTGAATAATAAAAGATCTTGAAGCATTTCAAAAGAGTACTAAATCATTTTTTTTAACAGAAGAGAAACAGTTGGTTTTTAAACAAAAGCTTAAAAGTTATACTAGCTTTATGGGAAGTTAGGTATAACCACTTAAGAAAGATAAAAATAACTGTTTACTTAACTGCTTATAAGAATCTTGTATTGATTTCTGTAAGGTATAGTAAGATTGTTTGATAAATAGACATACTATGATGCTATGTGTGTTAGTGTCTTGTGATGTTGTGAAAGGGGGGTCATTCTTGTTGTGCTTACGTTGCTAGACGTTAAGTCGATTATCTTGTTATTATATCACCTACCCCGCTTGGTTATACAGGGCTTGCCACGCGATGCGGTCTATACGGCTATGCGGTGCGTGAGACTATGAGGAGGCTGCGCGAGCTCGGGATTGATCATTCGGGTGTTTTAGCCGTCACGGGGATGCCCTATGCGGTGCAATGTGACTATGCGGTCTATTGAGACTATGCGGCTGCGGGAGTCGAGGAGAATGCAGGGGTTAGCTACCCCGTCACGAGAATACCTCATGCGGGTCTGTGTGTGACCTATGCGGACTGCGGGAAGTCCAGGACTAGGCACGCATAATGATACTATGGGCGATTGGCCTTGCTTCGATCATTCGCGGCCTAGGAAAGACCAGTTACAGTATATCTATGTTGCTCTTGCTTATGTTGTGGCACTATGTGCAATTGAACTGATTGTATTTGCAATGGCTTTAAAAACTTTGATTTCATTTAAGTACTTTACAGTTTCACATACTTAGTACCTGTTGTACTGACCTCCTTCGGGGGGCTGCGTTCATGCCGCAGGTAAGGGCAAGCAGGTGCTAGATCCACATCCTTAGGATCTTTGCGTTGGTGTCGGGAGCTCCATCTTCTCCGGAGGCTCTACTTTTGGGTATGATCTCCCTGTACTGTAGATAGTTTTTGTACATTCAGGGTATGGCGGGGCCCTGTCCCGCCATAGTTGTTTACTTCCTTAGAGGTCTGTAGTCCTATTGTACAGTTGGGATGTAACTGCAAAACTTGGGTTATATATATATGCCGAAAGGCGACTTTTTCTCACATAAAACTGTGTCTCATTTTACAACTATTTCATGTCTTGTTTTTATATTCCGATGATTACTCTGATGTATGACTACTTGGGTGCCCGGGTAAGGCACCAGTCACGGGCCCCGGAATGGGTCGTGACAGGACATATGTCCCAATGTTGTGGTGGACACTTGGTGGAAGACTCCACTTGCTCAAGCAACCAAATCTACACCTTACACATGTTTTAATCTTGGCCATTGAAGGTCCTATAAATACCCCCCTTAAGTTGCAAGACTCTTCATCCACTTAACAATTTCCAAGTCTCAAAACTCCTCCCCCAGAAGCTCGTCCAAACTCCTCCCCTTTTGGAAGTCTCGTCCGAAACAACACCCCCCCTTGGTAGAAAAATTGTCTTCAAGTATTGTTGCTATCCCAAAATACCTTAGCCTAAATCCCTTGTTGTATTCCAAAGTTACCTCTATACTAAAAGTCCGGAAATACTACTTTATATCCTTTAGTCACAAAACGAAACCTTAGGAAAATCTTCATAGTTGGTTGAAGTTTAAAGTAGAAGTTGTTTAGAAACTTCTAAGGGTTTATTGGAGCTATCGGAGCGTGCAGAATAGGAGCTAAACGTTGTTCAGGATCGACATTTAATCTTGGATTATTTTGGGCTTATCGAGGTAATAATCCTTGTCCTTCTATTGTAATTGGAGATTACATATTGTAGTAGTTTAGAATTAAGTATAAGATATATAGAAGGATGGTATAAAAGAAGAGAATTGAACTGTACTTACATTGAGTTGTATTTACAGTAGACTTGTGTAGTTTTGCGGGTAGGGAAGTGCTGCCCAATTTTCCGTAGAATTAAGAACCTTCTGCTTAGAATATTCTACAGAGTAGTCTAGACGTTGATAGACATATTTAACTATTATAGGTTGATACTCTGCGCGCGACATATTCGACTTGGCAGGTGGATTTCGCCGAGGAGGTATGTGATTCTTCCTACCCTCTTGAGCATGATACTTTTGAAATATATATGATGCGGTGAGCGTCGTGTGTTAACTAAACTTGGTTTTACTTTTATGTCTTTTGACTTGAGTTTTAAATGATAAGAATCTTGGAAATATTTTAGAAGAGTTATGAATCATTTTTGAAAGAAAAGTAATACTTGGTTTTAAAAGCTTAAGAGTTATACTAGCTTTATGGGAAGTTAGGTATAACGACTTAAGAAAGATAAAAGGAACGGTTTACTTATTTGTTTATGAAAGTCTTGTATTGATTTCTGGAAAGTGTAGTAAGATGGTTTGATAAGTAAACATGTTATGATGCTACGTGTGTTAGTGTCTTGTGATGTTTTTGTAAGGGGGTTATTCTTGTTGTGCTTACGTTGTTAAACGATAAGCGTTATCGCTATTATATCACATACCCCCCTGACTTGTTATGATGCCGAGGACTTGTCACCCTCGATGCGAGGAATACCTCATGCGGGTCCATGTGACCTATGCGGAGCTGCGGGAGTTCCAGGATTGATCACTCCGGGTGTGTTACGCGTCACGAGGATACCTCACGCGTCCATGGACTATCACGGACTTCGGGGTCCAGGATGATGTCGCGGGTTAGCTACCCCGTCGAGAAATACCTCATGCGGGCCTATGTGGCCTATGCGGACTGCGGGAGTTCCAGGATTAGGCTCGCATAATGATACTATGGGTGAATGGCCTTACTTCGATCATTAGTGGCCTAGAAAAGACCAGTTATGTTATATCTATTTTGCTCTTGGTTATCTTTGTGGCACTATGTGCGATTACATTGGTTGTTTCGTACATATTTGTAAAATTGGTTTTAAAATGATATGATTTCATTTAAGTACTTCTGATTTCACATACTTGGTACTGTTATGTGACCTCCTTGAGGCTGCGTTCACGCCGCAGTCGAGGTACTCTGTTGTTGATACCCGCTCTAGGATCACCGTTTACGCTTTTGGAAAGCCCGTTTCTCGGAGGCTTGTCTTTTGGGTATGATCTCACTGCCATTGTAGCTTTATGTACATTCAGGGTATGGAGGGGCCCTATCACGCCATAGTTGTTTAAATTAATATAGGAATGTAGTCCTGTTGTAAAGCTGGGATGTAATTGTTCACTCTTGATGTATATATACATGCCGAAAGGCAATCTTTTCTTGTATAAATTGTTTCTCATTTCATAATTGTTTCATGTCTTGTTTTTATATTCCGCTGGTTACTCTGATGTATGTCTACTTAGGTGCCCGGGTAAGGCATCAGTCACGGGCCCGGGTTCGGGTCGTGACACTTACTAACAATAAGAGTAATCAAGAGTATACTTACAACATAAAAATAGGGAGCTCACGATCAAAGCAGGACCACTCGCCCGCAGTATCATTTTGAGAATCTAATTCTCCTTAACGAACATTACTCCTTTCCGACGTTCGAAAGATTTTTCCGTCGGAAAAACAATTCTTCCTTTCGTACTAATTTCCAAGTCTTGATTCCTTACGTACATTCTATTTTACATGTCCTGGACTTACGGGGTGTAACATTACACGCCTTACAGTACGTGTAAAATTTCGCCCCACAATTAATACCAACTAAGTCCTTAATCAAGGCCATTCTCGGCTAACTTATTCAATAACACAAAGTCCTTTCCAATTCTTTTTCAATCCAACTTCTTAGGTCTAACATGTTATATAGTCATAAACAACTTAGCAATTATAACCACCTTAATCAATTCTTTAGATAACATGCGACGACTAAACTAGTAACTAAATTGAATTACAATCTTAAAGGCTAAATCACGCAACTTTCGGATTCCATCCAACTATTCCATAACACATATCATTCTTCATAATATAACCCACATGATCATTTCTAACTACTACAACATGAAATCTTGAATTATAATAGTAAGACGGAGATTAATACCTTCTTAAGCTCAAAATGCTCCAAAACCCTAAGTCGATCCTTAGCAACTCCAACTCCTTTTCTTAACGTTCCAATCCGCTATTTGCGACCCTTAGAAGCTTGTGAAAAACTCCTCTTCTATTTCCAACTTCAAAGTTGAAGAACACCTTAGGGTTTCGCCTTGCGACTAACGTAAAAATGCGGTTTTTCCGGGATCTTTCTATTGATATATCCTTACAATACCCTTAGGGACCTTGGGTTAAAGTCTTGTGAATAATGGATCAAAACTACAAAAATTTTGTGTGTATTTTTAGGCAAAGCCGAGAGCTTCCCAATGTGGAACAAGGTCTCTCTATTTTTTCTAAGTGTTGGAAGACAAGTCTTGCTACTAGTGTGCTTATATAATACATTGGAGGGTCTAGATTATAACACTTGTAAAGTTTGGAGGGAAGAGATCAAGCCAAGTGGCCCTTGGACTTAGTCAACAATATCAAGCTCTTAATTAGCAAGACTTTGTCATCTATACATTGGTCAAATGACCATTTTACCCTTGCTTCAATTTCGTCCAAGACCAATGTGGGGGGGTGCCACGTGTCGCCCTCCCATTCGTCCATAAAATTCTGTAACCCTCATGGGTCCCACAAAACGTAAAATTCCTCGGGTGGGCCCCACGTGACCAATTACGTAAAAAATAAATTTCCATAATGATAATAAGTTCCATACTCTTCAATTAATGCATTTTGAGAATCTAATTCTCACCAACGAACATTTCTCCTTTCCGACATTCGGAAGATTTTCCGTCGGAAAAACAATTCTTCCTTTCGTACCATTTTCAAGTCTTGAGTTCCTTACGTACATTCTCTTAAACATGTCCTGGACTTACGGGGTGTAACATTCTTCCCCCCTTAGAAACATTCGTCCCCGTATGTTCTTTCGGAGTCCAATCTAATTAGATAGCGACATAGTCCCCTTTTACTACACCCTTCATACAACATATGCCACCCGTGGCCTCATAACAATACTTACACTAAAATGTCAACCTTGGCACTCACGAAGCCAACTAGCCCATACTCATAATGACCTCAAAGTCTGTCATAATCCTCTCTACTAGGTCTACTAAGGTCTGACGACTGTATCATCACCGGGAAAATCTCATATTCACCCCACACACTCACGGGTGTAGTTACCTCGAAAGGTTCTTATGGATTCAGGCTCTATTCCTTTACACTTGGTTGTTATCTTTCTTACTGGTCGTACTCTTTCCGTACTTCCAACTCATACTAGCATACATACATAACTTCCATACCGATTATGGCCTCTAATCTTTGGAGTCGCTCTATAAAACAATATAAGGCCATTTTCGGCTTTCACGACCCGGTTCCGGTGGAACGCTTCCACGAACCCGTAAAACAATTAACTAGACTTGGGCCTTGCACCCTCGTGACCTTGTCACGTAGCGGGACTACTACCAACTGATCCCACTCCATTTCAAACCATGAGGCAACCCGTAATAGGTCCTCAACCCGACTCAGCGTCGCACTTAACTCTTATCCTTGGTCTGACTTAAATTTTTACTACCCGAGAAGGCCTTATATACCTAAGGTCTCGGCGGTTATCAACATTCTTAGGCTCACAATTTTCATGCTCCCAGCCTACCTTATCAGTCCCCCCGTAAACGGGTACCAAAACTTCTCATAATACCATAACCATGTTGTCTCGATCACAACAACCATTACTTACTCTATACAGACCTCATCCGTACAATTCTCTTAAGCCTACCGCGTAGCTTAATATATTAACATGGTATTCCATTAAGTTTCTTAACATGATTTCTTAAGGGTTCACTGCCCTATCAGACAGCTCATCCTTTCCTAATTATCTCAAAATAAAACACAAGACCTTGGCGAGAATTCATTAACTGTTTCATACCCTCCCGGTATGTAGTTAGTCTTTACCAACTCTTGGTAATCTAAAATCATTCTAGACAACACGCGTCTGACCCTCATACATAACTCCGTATAGCTGTATGTCATAATACCAACTATACTATAATCATTACCAACCCGGATATGCAATCCACATAGTCCTTCCTAGGTCACTGCTGCTTTTCTCGTAACTGCAATCAACATAACTCGTTAGGGAGAGACGACCCTAACAACACAGCTCTATCGCACGATCTCAGAGTGAGAAGAATGGAAACCAATCCTAAATGTCCTGCAGCCTCCTGATTATAGATGTGGTGCACAACACACCGATAATCAAGACTCTACTAGACACGGTCTGTAGACACTTTCCGAGGACTAAGCGCTCGATACCACTTTTGTCACGACCGACCGGGCGCGGTAGTGCCTACCTGGGCACCGCTTCTAATCATACAACATAATAAACGCGAAAGATAAATAACACTCTTTTTTTAAGCCAAGGCGAGCGATAAAGTGCCATAACATAAAAATTACCCGAAAGGGTCTACACTGTTTAACAATGTAAAAACAACTCTAGCCAGTCCAGCCCACAAATGAATACAGACCTCTAAGGTTTGAACAAATACTATGATAGGACAAGGCCCCGTCGTACCCCTGAATATACATAGCCATGACAACTCCGGAACATTGGAGCCATCTCAAAATGCTGAACCAGGATCCTAAGCTCGCGGATCCACAACTGTGTACCTAAACCTGCGGACATGAACGCAGACCCCGAAGAAGTCGATGCAAAGTGCAGAATATGGAGCGGAAAATAAGTGCGATAACAAATCATAAGCGTACAAAAGAATGGCGAGGGCAAGTATAAAGAAAGGGTAAATACGAATCCTAGTGTCATTTCCATCTCGTGAACTTAATCGTACCTTATTATCTTTTCCCATTTTTTCATAAGAGTATAGTCAAATTCTTACGTACATACTTAAGAAAAATCATCAAGTTCATAAACATATAACTTACGTATCTTGCATAACCTAATCCGCCCATTTATGGACGAACGCCTATAATGTCGGTCCAATCTGGGACGTGATAGAGTCACATAAGTCTTCCCATAAAGGTATACTGCCGGGCCCAATCTGGGATGCGATAATGTTATACCCCGTATTTCCAGAGTATGTACGTAAGGACGTACGTAGAAAATTTGAAACTTTTGATTTGGCTTGGCCGAATTAAACTTTGTTCACAACACCCGGTTAGAGTCGTTTTTCGACGAAACGTTTTCACAGCTTTCGTAGGGAAAATTCCGGCTATGACATTTCTAATTTTTGCGGATTTTTCCGAGAGACGAAAACATTTTGGACCAACAAGAGGGCGACACTTGTCACCCTCTCATTGGAACACCTTGGACGACATTATGGACGATTTGGGCTTAAGGGAGTAGGTAGGATATTTTGTGTTGGTTGGTGTGGTAGATGGATAAGGTGTACTTGGGTGAATCTTGGCCTTACACTTGTGTAGCACTTGGCTCAATCTTGGCCATTGGTTGGCCTTCACTTGGCCTATAAATACCCATCCCTTTGAAGACTTATTCATCCATTCCTAAATATTCCTAAGTGTTAAATCTTCTCCCTCCCCTTTGTGTTGAGTTCGGCCAAGAGGCCTCCCCCTCTCCTAGAGGCCTTGGCCGAGGGGTATACCCCCCCTCCTAGTAGTGTGGCCGTGGGGTACCCCACTGCTAGTTGCTTCGTATAATACCACTCTCTTGGTAGAAATACTCTCAAAAGTATTGTTAAAATGCCCAAATTACCTTAGCCTAATACCTTGTAGTATTCTAAGGTTATCACGTCTGAAAAGCCGGATATACTATTATACTTCCCGTCAGTCACCAAATCGAAACCCTAAGGAAAATCTCCATGGTTTGTTGGAGTAGTATGTAGAAGTTGGTTAGAACTTCTTGTTATACCCCGTATTTTCAGAGTATGTACGTAAGGACGTACGTAGAAAAATTTGAAGTTTAAAGTTGGCTTGGCCGAAAATTATTTTGTTCACAACACCCGTTTAGAGTCGTTTTTCGACGAAACGTTTTCCACGACTTTCGTAGGGAAAATTCGGCTATGTCATTTTTAATTTTTGTGGATTTTTCGAGAGGCGAAACATTTTGGACCATGAGGCGCCACTTGGCACCCTCTCATTGGAGCACGTTTGGGGCGGTAAAGGGGTGGGCGAATGGCCATTGTTTGGTCAAGGGTTGGTAGGATATTTTGTGGTAGATGGATAAGGTGCACTTGGCAAGATCTTGGCCTACACTTGCCTTGCACTTGGCAAGATCTTGGCCATTGGTTGGCCTTTGCTAGACTATAAATACCCCTCTTTGATGACTTCTTCATCCATTCTACAAATCTCTAAGTGTTAAAAATCCTCCTCTCTTAGTAGTGTTCTCGTCCAACACCATCCCCTCCCATGGCGAGAGCCCTCCCCTCTAGTAGTGTGGTAGTGGGGTACTCACTAACTAGTTGTTTAGTATAATGCCCCTCTTGTTAGAAATACTCTCAAAGTATTGTTATAATGCCCAAATTACCTTAGCCATATACCTTGTAGTATTCTAAGGTTATACCTTCTAAAGCCGAAATACTATTATACTTCCCTTGATCACAAAACCGAAACCCTAAGTAAATCTTCACAGTAGTTGAAGTTATAAGTAGAAGTTGGTTAGAACTTCTAAGGGTTGTTTGGAGGCGGAGTCGGAGCGCGGAGTAGGAGCTAAACCTTGCTCGGGATCGACATTTAAACTCGGATAATTATGGGCTTATCGAGGTAAATATCTTGTCCTCTATTGTAATTGGAGATTACATGATTGTTAGACTATATAGTTGAAGTATACTATATATAGAACTGAGCGTTGTTATCGTGATGTCTTTTGACTTAAGCTTGAATAATAAGAAACCTTTTGAAAGAAGAATCTTGTTGTATTTACATAGGGTGTATTCTGATAGACTTGTGTAGCTTTTACGTGAGGTAGAATTGTGCGTCCGGATTAAGCGTATAACCCACACTGGTTGGCTTGGTGGCGGCCAGATAGAGGAGGAGATTTCTGCATTGCGGGAGAGTCTTTGCCAATTTTACGTAGAATGTTCTCTGAAGGGATCTAAATGTTAATAAGCGCCTTGTGGCCTTATAGGTTGAAGTACTCGTGTGGCGCGATCTACTTGGCAAAGGAGTAGCGACGGTTGGAAGTACTTGGGCGTTTTGCTATTAGTCGATACTAAATCGCGAGGTATGTGAACCTCTTCCTATCTCTTCTAGCATGATATGTGTGAACTATGTAGAATGCGGTGAGGCGTACATGTGCTAAATGTATTTGATTGGTTTAAAACATAAAGTGTTATAACGGCTTTATGGGAAGTTGGTTATAACGACTTTATGTTGGTAAGAAAATACTTGTGGTTTTAAAAGGTAGCGATTTGAACTATAAGCGGCTTGTTTTGTGTTAATAAAGAACTTGAAGTATTTCAAAGATTTTTGAATCATTTTGAAAGAAGAGGTAATACTTGATTTTTAGAAAACTTAAGAGTTATACTAGCCTTATGGAAAGTTAGGTATAACGGCTTAAGAATGTTTCTTGATTTTGGAAATCAGAATGTGTATCGACAAACCACTGCAGCGTTAATAAAAGGAAATGTTTTTAATAATTAAGTATTATTAAAACCAGTAGAAACTTCCATCTGCATAGAAGCTAAGATGAGACAAAATGATAATTCTAGATCATGGTCATTTTTGTAATAAGATTGTTATAAACAAGAATATCCTACTCACTTATAAGGCTTATGTTTCTCAGTTGTTTAAAGGAGAATTATATTCTTAAATGAATAAGACTATGAACTACGAAACCTTTCTAAAATGAGAAACTTGAATATGGGAAATTAGGCAAACTTGAACATTGGAAATTAGGCAAACTTGAACATTGGAAAAGAATGTTGCTACTTGATTTTACAAAGAGAAGTAATTGATTTACTTTAAAAGATAATCACTCTATTTTCATATACTACTGGTATTGTGTGGTTTTGTGAAGTAACGTATCTTTTAAAGATTTAATGTATGAAGTACTTTGGGGATAGGTACAGAACTTGTTAGTAGAAAGTACCTTGTGTGAATAACTTGATTGTATTGGTTTGTGATAGCCTTGTAATACTTTCTTGTTGATTTGATAAGTAAGCATGTTAGGATGCTACGTGTGTTAGTATCTTGTGATTATTGTGTAAGGGGTCACTCTTGTTGTGCTTACGTTGTCAAGCGTTAAGCCCGTTATCTTGTTATTGTATCACATACCCCTGACTTATTATACCGGGCTTGCCACCCTTGATGCGGTCTATCGGCTATGCGATCCTTGTGACTATGCGAGTCGCGGTAGCTCGGGATTGATCATTCGGGTGTTTAGCACGATGCGGGATTCCTATGCGGATGCTGTAGAGACTATGCGGTCTTTTGAGACTATGCGGTGCGGGAGCCTAGGCGGATACCGAGGGTTATTTGCGCCGATGCGGGGTATACCTCGGTGATGCAGGACCATGATTCGAGAATACCTCATGCGGGTGCGTGGGTGACCTATGCGGGTGCGAGAGTTCGAGGATAGACGCGCGCATTGATATTGCGGGCGAGTGGCGGCCGATCATGTGGTGCGGTCTAGAAAGACCTCGGGATACGATTTGTGGTATTTTTGTGCTGTGGGTCTTAGTAGTCGGCTATGCCTTCGTACTTGCCGTCACGGTTTTATTGTGATAACTTTGAGGCGTGAGTCACGACTTGACATATTGCTTATTTATTGTGAAGCGTAGTTTGGTTATCATACATGTCTCTGCTTTATATAGACTACTATGATTTCATTCTGATATTTATTTTGATTTCATACTTGGTACTGTTATCTTGACCTCGCCGGGCTGCGTTCATCTGCGAGTAAAGGTACACGATCGTTGATCCTCGCTCTTAGGGTCCTGATTCGGCGTTTGGGAAAGCTCGTTTCTCGGAGGCTTATCAGGTATAGTCCACTGTCGTTGTAGGTATTTACATTCGAGGTATGGCGGGGCCCTGTCCCGCCATTGTTGTCGTATCATTTCGTAAGTGCAGAAATCTTTATTGTGGCGGGGTTGTAAAAAGATTAAAGCTGTTCATTTGTAGGAGTTGTTATTTATATATATGAAAAGGCAAGTTTTCCTCATTCTTGTTTTGTACTTCATTTGTTTCATGTATGTGTTTTATGTTCCGCTGATTACTCTGATGTTGTATCACTAGGGTGCCCGGGGTAAGGCACCAGTCACGGGCCCAGATTCGGGTCGTGACACTTCTAAGGGTAGTTTGGAACGGGTTGGAGCGCACGGAGTTGGAGCTAAACGATTGCCCAGGATCGACTTTATACTTGGATAATTATGGGCTTATCGAGGTAAATATCTTGTCCCCCTATTGTAATTGGAAATTACATGTTGTTAGATTATATAGTTGAAGTATGATATATATAGTACTGAACATAGTTATCGGCAATGTCTTGCGACTTAAGCCTGAATAAAACTTACGGCAATGTCTTGCGACTTAAGCCTGAATTTAAAGAAGAATATTGAACTGTAATTACATAGGGCTGTATTACAGTAGACTTGTGTAGTAGTAGTGGAGTAGAATTGTACAGTTAGGGTTAGATGTATAACCCCCGGTTGGCACAGTGGCGGCCTCGATAGAGGAGGAGATTTCTGTTGTTGCGGGGAGAGTCTTTGCCAATTTTTACGTAGAATGTTCTCTGAAGGGATCTAAATGTTAATGGCGCCTTGTGGCCTTATAGGTTGAAGTACTACGTGTGGCGCGATCTACTTGGCAAAGGAGTAGCGGTTGGAAGTACTTGGGCGTTTTGCTATTAGTCGATACTCGTCGCGAGGTATGTGAACCTCTTCCTATCTCTTCTAGCATGATATGTGTGAACTATGTAGATGCGGTAGGCGTACATGTGCTAAATGTATTTGATTGGTTTAAAACATAAAGTGTTATAACGGCTTTATGGGAAGTCGGTTATAAGCGACTTTATGTTGGTAAGAAAATACTTGTGGTTTTAAAAGGTAGCGATTTGAACTATAAGCGGCTTGTTATGTGTTAATAGAGAACTTGAAGTAATACTTGGTTTTGAAAACTTAAGAGTTATACTAGCTTTATGGGAAGTTAGGTATAACGGCTTAAGAATGTTTCTTGATTTGAATCGAATGTGTATCGACAAACCAACTGCGGCGTTAATAAAAGGAAAATGTTTTGAATAATTAAGTATTATTAAACCAGTAGAAACTTCCATCTGCATAGAAGCTAAGATGAGACAAAATGATATTTCCTAGATCATGGCTGCTGTAATAAGATTGTTATAAACAAGAATATCCTTCTCACATATAAGGCTTATGTTTCTCAGATAGTTTAAAAGAATTATATTCTTAAATGAATAAGACTATGAACTACAAAACCTTCTAAGATAAGAAAGCGTGAACATTGGAAATTAGGCAAACTTGAACATTGGAAATTAGGCAAACTTGAACATTGGAAAAGAATGTTACTACTTGATATTACAAAGAGAAGTAATTGATTTACTTTAAAAAGATAGTCACTCTATTTTTATACTACGGGTATTGTGTGACATTGTGAAAGTAACGTATCTTTTAAAGAGTTAATGTATGAAGTACTTTGGGGATAAAACCCCGAACTTGTGGGCATATAATAGAAAGTACCTTGTGTGTATAACTTGATTTTGTTGGTTTGTGATAGCCTTGTAATACTTTCTTGTTGATTGATAAGTAAACATGCTAGGATGCTACGTGTGTTAGTATCTTGTGATGTTTGTGTAAAGGGGGTTTTTCCTTTGTTGTGCTTATGTTGTTTAACGATAAGCTGTTATGTTAGTATTTTACATCACTCATCTCTTGAGATGATTAGGATTAAGCGCCCTCCGTGCGGGGTAGACTCAGGGCGGGTCGATGGACCTATGATTCGAGAATACCTCACGCAGTCCCGAGGGCTATCTTGCGAGCTACGAGTTCGAGTTAGTGTGCGTCCTTTATAGGCATGCGGTCCATGTGGCCATGTGGACTGCGAAGTCCAGGACGATGTCGGGGAGTAGCTACCCTCGATGCGGGGAATACCTCATGCGGGCCGATGAGATTGGCCTATGCGGAGCTGCGGGAAGTTCGGGACTAGGCGCGCATTAGATCTGCGGGCAAGTGGCGGCTTTGATCATGTGACGGTGCAGACAGATCTTATAATCTGATTCATGACCTTGTTGGTGCTGTGGGTGTTAGTAGTCGGCTATGCCTTCGTACTTACCGTGCGGTGTTATTATAGCGCAGTGGGACTGGTGTTCATGTGTGTTCCTTGGTGCTTTTATATCATAAAGCTGGCGGTGAGGAAGGTATTCCACGGGCATGATTGATGTTGTGGGCGTGAGACCCGTTGTTATGTTTGAGTGATGACTTTGAGGCGTGAGTCACGACTTGATATATTGCTTGTTTATTGTGAGCGTAGTTTTGTTATCATACATGTCTCGCTTTATATAGACTACTATGATTCCATTTACGGTATTTTGATTTCACACACTCGGTACATGTTATCTTGACCTCCTTGAGGCTGCGTTCATCGCGAGTTGAGGTACACCGATCGTTGATCCTAGCTCGTGGTCACGATTTCAGCGTTGGGAAGCTCCGTTTCTCGGAGGCTTATCGATGGTATAGTCCCTGTCGTAGTAAGTGTTTACATTCGGGGTTTGGCGGGGCCTGTCGCCACGTGGTTTGTCATATCATTCGTAAGTGCATGTAATCTTGTTGTGGGCGGGGTTTGTAAAAAGGATTAAGCATTCATGTTGAAAAAGTTGTCATTTATACATATCGAAAGCAAGTTTTCTCAGTTATTGTTTCATATTTCATAATATGTCTTGTATCGTTTATGTTATTGATTACTCGATGTTGTATCACTAGGGTGCGGGGTAAGGCACGATCACGGGCCGGAATCGGTCGTGACAAAAGTGGTATCGAGCGATTAATCCTCGGAAAGTGTCTGAGCCGTATCGATGAAGTCTTGATTATCGGTGTGTTGTGCACCACACCAATAATCAGGAGGCTATAGGATATTTTAGGATTGGTTTCTATTCTTCTCACTCTGAGATCGTGCCTTAGAGTTGTGTTGTAAGTTGGACCCTCTAACGTATTTCTTTCCCTTACCGTTATGCCTCCGCGTAGGGCAACCCGGGCCCAGGAGGGCAAAGCGGCAGGAGGCTGCGAGTAAATCTGAGAGGGTTACGTGGGCACAGGCCCAATCATCACAGGGTGGTGCTTCGTTCGGGAGTTTTGCGGCGTCACTAGCCCAAAGAGTTTAGTCTGGCGGCGATTCCTCTGCGGCCATGACATTGAACGCGGTTCCACGGCCAGGAAGCAGAATTTAGATTGCAAAGGCGACCACATTACTAGCTATAGATTTGGCTACGAGAGTATACCGATGTCTGCGAGTCTTGAGACTATCTAAAGAGGTTGTGCAAGAGTAATTCTTGATTGGGCTTGAGCATGGCACGTATGCGGGCTTATGCGCGTGGCCGAAAGCGTAGAGATCGGCGGGTTAACGAAGGGCGGAGGAGGGCGAGCAACAAGGTCCTTTGGTAACTTCGAGGCAAGTCGCCTCGCGGCGATTTGATATGCACCTCCGCCAGTGCAGAGTGGTCTCCCACGGATATCAGGACGTTCGGAGTATGCAGGAGTTGGTCAGAACTCCAGGGCTTCCGGTTCATTGTGTGACAGACGTCATCCCGGGGAATGTCATCTTTTAGTTGGTACTTGTTGTACCTGCGGCCGTCAGGGCCATGTATCGAGAGAGTGTCCTTGTAGGAGGACTTAGCCTTCAGGATTGGTGGGTAGTTCGTCATCTTCCTTAGCTATGCGCCTACAGGCGGGTTTGATTTGAGCGACTAAGGGAGTGAGCGGTAGGTATAGATATATCTTTAACCTCTAGAGATCGGTATGTGTGATAAGGTGAGTATACCTTAAGTGCTATGTTCGATAACGATGTGTTAGTCGTGATTAGATCATGGTTGTTTAGCAGTAAGATTTTGGGGATAGAGAAGGTGTGAGCCTTAGAGCTTTACGTAGAGACCTTAGAGGTGAGGCCGTCTCGAGAAAGGTGTAGTGTTATGTTTGACCCTTATCGGAAGTGCATAGTGCGTGAGTTATGTCAGGATAGGTCCTGGTAGTGTGGAATGAAAGGGGTAGTTGAGCTAAGAAGACCGCTAGGTTTTGAAGCGTGATTTGTGAGATTGTTAGAATCGGGAGCTAGTATTGTGCGGCGTTGCGGGTCGGGTTGAGGCCACGTTGCGGGTCAATCCGCGGTAGGTTTGGTGGTGGGGTCAGGTTGTGGTGGTCCGCCTTGTGTTAGGGTTGTGAGGGTGTTAGGCCCAAGTTTAGTTAACCGCGTCTGAGTTCGTGGATGCGTTCGACCGGTGGTCGGGTCGATGGGGCAGCCCGTTGTGTTCTTGATCGGGGCCGTTTACTCGTTGTGTTGAGTTATACGAAAGGTTGTAAGGCTGCGGGGTGCCTACGCCACCTTATAATGACAGATGGAGCCAGGTAGAAATTTGTTGTTGTTCTGGAAGTTTTGCCAAGCATGTGTTAAGAACTTCGGTGAGTCTCGAGTCGCGTTCGCCACGGGCGGTGTTTGGATTTGAGGGGATAGTTGTGGGGATTGTTGTCTCTGTGGAGGTAGTGTTTAAGCTACCATTTGGTGTTCGGATGTCGCCTTTTGAAGCCTTGTAGGGCGGAAGTGTAAGTTCTTGGTCGATTGGTTCGATGTTGGCAAGGTTGGATAGTTGGTTGAGCTTGTTCCGGTGATGTGGTTAGGGTGTGACGAGTTTTGGTATAACAAAGGAACTTAGCGTGTTACTTTGGGCCCTTTTGAGTTCATGTGAAGGATAGGCGGGTTGCCTATATGTTAGCTTTGCCGTCCGAGCTTAGGAAGCGATGCGTCCGATCTTTCGTATTATTATGTTGGAAAGTATCGGAGATCCGTCAGTGTTCCCGATTAATGATGACCACGTTAGGGATAGTAACCCGAGTTTTGAAGCGCGAAGCGTATCGAATGTGGTAAGAGTTCGAGTGTCACGACATCCTCGGGGATCGCGTGCGGCCGGTACCATTTGTTGGGTCGTCCGAGCAAGGCTCGCGACAAAGTGACAAAAGTGGTACCATTTGTTGGGTCGCTTTGAGAAGGTTAATGCCTCGTGCAAAGTGACAAAGTGGTATCTGACGAGTAAAGAGAAGCGAGCATGTATGGCGGCATAGGTGTGATCATTTCTTTTGTAAAGAGAAGGTCACGAAGGAAGTATATTTTAGACCGGTGAGAAGTGTTTTGTGGTGATGATTAGAGGTGTTTTCGTGGACTTGGATGTAAGCATTTTGCACGGATGTTTCTGTGGCCAGGTATGGCAGGATTGTTCTCGTAAGTATAGTAGATAAGACTATACTGGCGCGTGTTTGTTTTGAGACTTAGAAGGAACATTCGGGACGAATGTTTCTAAGGAGGAGAATGTTATACCGTATTTCAGTATGCGTGGGGCGTGCGTAGAAAATTTGAAACTTTTGATTTGGCTTGGCGAATTAAACTTTGTTCACAACACTGGTTAGAGTCGTTTTTAAAGCGTTTTCACGACTTTCGTAGGAAAATTCCGGCTATGACATTTCTAATTTTTGCGGATTTTTCCGAGAGGCGAAACATTTTGGACCAACAAGAGGCGACACTTGTCACCTCTCATTGGAACACCTTGGGCGGCATTATGGGCGATTTGGGCTTAAGGGAGTAGGTAGGATATTTTGTGTTGGTTGGTGTGGTAGATGGATAAGGTGTACTTGGGTGAATCTTGGCCTTACACTTGTGTAGCACTTGGCTCGATCTTGGCCATTGGTTGGCCTTCACTTGGCCTATAAATACCCGTCCCTTTGAAGACTTATTCATCCGTTCCTAAATATTCCTAAGTGTTAAATCTTCTCCCCTCACTTTGTGTTGAGTTCGGCGAGGTCTCCTCTCCAGAGGCCTTGGCGAGGGGTATACCCACTCTAGTAGTGTGGCGTGGGGTACCCCACTAGCCTAGTTGCTTCGTATAATACCCCATCTCTTGGTAGAAATACTCTCAAAAGTATTGTTATAATGCCCAAATTACCTTAGCCTTATACCTTGTAGTATTCTAAGGTTATACCTATCTGAAAAGCCGGATATAATATTATACTTCCGTCGGTCACCAAATCGAAACCACTAAGGAAAATCTCCATGGTTTGTTGGAGTAGTATGTAGAAGTTGGTTAGAACTTCTAAGGGTAGTTTGGAGGCGGGTTGGGCGCGGAGTTGGAGCTAAGCGATTGCCGGGATCGACTTTATACTTGGATAATTATGGGCTTATCGAGGTAAATATCTTGTCCCCTATTGTAATTGGAAATTACATGTTGTTAGATTATATAGTTGAAGTATGCTATATATAGTCTTGAACATAGTTATCGGCAATGTCTTGCGACTTAAGCTGAATAAAACTTACGGCAATGTCTTTGCGACTTAAGCTGAATTTAAAGAAGAATCTTGTTGTAATTACATAGGGTGTATTACGATGAACTTGTGTAGTAGTGCAGTGGAGTAGAATTGTGCAGTTAGGGTTAGATGTATAACCCACACGGTTGGCTTGGTGGCCGGCCTCGATAGAGGAGGAGATTTCTGTTTGTTGCGGGAGTCTTCTTGAATTTTACGTAGAATATTCTACGATTAGACCTAAATGTTAATAAAGCGCCTTGTGGCCTTATAGGTTGAAGTACTACGTGTGGCGCGATCTACTTGGCTTAGGAGTAGAAGCGTTTGGAAGTACTTGGGCGTTTTGCTATTAGTCGATACTCGTCGCGAGGTATGTGAACCTCTTCCTATCTCTTAGCATGATATGTGTGAACTATGTAGTACGGTAGGCGTCGTGTGCTAAATGTATTTGATTGGTTTAAAACATAAAGTGTTATAACGGCTTTATGGGAAGTCGATTATAAATGACTTTATGTTGGTAAGAAAATACTTGTGGTTTTAAAAGGTAACCGATTTGAACTATAACTGGCTTGTTATGTGTTAATAGAGAACTTGAAGTAATACTTGGTTTTTGAAAACTTAAGAGTTATACTAGCTTTATGGGAAGTTAGGTATAACGGCTTAAGAATGTTTTACTGATTTCGGAAATCAGAATGTGTATCGACAAACCACTGCAGCGTTAATAAAAGGAAAATGTTTTGAATAATTAAGTATTATTAAAACCAGTAGAAACTTCCATCTGCATAGAAGCTAAGATGAGACAAAATGATATTTCCTAGATCATGGCTGCTGTAATAAGATTGTTATAAACAAGAATATCCTTCTCACATATAAGGCTTATGTTTCTCAGATAGTTTAAAAGAGAATTATATTCTTAAATGAATAAGACTATGAACTACAAAACCTTCTAAGATAAGAAACGTGAACATTGGAAATTAGGCAAACTTGAACATTGGAAATTAGGCAAACTTGAACATTGGAAAAGAATGTTACTACTTGATATTACAAAGAGAAGTAATTGATTTACTTTAAAAAGATAGTCACTCTATTTTTATACTACGGGTATTGTGTGACATTGTGAAAGTAACGTATCTTTTAAAGAGTTAATGTATGAAGTACTTTGGAGATAAAACCCCGAACTTGTGGGCATATAATAGAAAGTACCTTGTGTGTATAACTTGATTTTGTTGGTTTGTGATAGCCTTGTAATATTTTCTTGTTGATTGATAAGTAAACATGCTAGGATGCTACGTGTGTTAGTATCTTGTGATGTTTGTGTAAAGGGGGTTTTTCCTTTGTTGTGCTTATGTTGTTTAACGATAATTATTATGTTAGTATTTTACATCACTCATCTCTTGAGATGATTAGGGTTAAGCGCCTCCGTCTGGGGTAGACTTCGGCGGTCGATGGACCTATGATTCGAGAATACCTCATGCGAGTCCCGAGGGCTATGCGGAGCTACGAGAGTTCGAGGTTAGTGTCGTCCTTTATGGGCATGCGGTCCATGTGGCCATGCGGTGCGAAGTCGGGGCGATCTTGGGAGTAGCTACCCTCGATGCGAGAATACCATGCGGGCGATGAGATTGGCCTGGCGGGCTGCGGGAAGTTCGGGACTAGACGCGCACATTAGATCTGCGGGCAAGTGGCGGCTTTGATCATGTGACGGATGCAGAGCGGATCTTATAATCTGATTCATGACCTTGTTAGTGCGTAGGTGTTAGTAGTCGGCTATGCCTTACTTACCACCGTCACGGTGTTATTATGGCAGTGGGACACGTGTTCATGTGTGTTCCTTGGTGCTTTTATATCATAAGCTATGGCGGTGAGGAAGGTATTCCACGGGCATGATTGATGTTGTGGGCGTGAGACCCATTGTTATGTTTGAGTGATGACTTTGAGGCGTGAGTCACGACTTGATATATTTGCTTGTTTATTGTGAGCGTAGTTTTGTTATCATACATGTCTCTGCTTTATATAGACTACTATGATTCCATTCTGATATTTTGATTTCACACACTCGGTACTTGTTATCGACCTCCTTGGGGCTGCGTTAAATGCCGCAGTTGAGGTACACGATCGTTGATCCTAGCTCTCGGTCACGATTTGGCGTTAGGAAGCTCCGTTTCTCGGAGGCTTATCGATGGTATAGTCCTGTCGTAGTAAGTGTTTACATTCAGGGTTTGGCGGGGCCCCTGTCCGCCATGGTTGTCATATCATTCGTAAGTCTGTAATCTTGTTGTGGCGGGGTTTGTAAAAAGGATTAAACTGTTCATGTTGAAAAAGTTGTCATTTATACATATGCCGAAAGGCAAGTTTTTCTCAGATTATTGTTTCATTTTTCATAATATGTCTTGTATCGTTTTATGTTCCGCTGATTACTCTGATGTTGTATCACTAGGGTGCCCGGGGTAAGGCACCAGTCACGGGCCCGGAATCGGGTCGTGACAGATAAAATCACAAAAGTCTGCCTATAAAGGTATACTGCATAAAAATAGGAGGCTCATGATCAAGCGGGTCCTGCCGCGTAGTATCGATAAGAAATCCTACTCGCAGGACTATTTCACCGCATGGAGTCTGTGGACCGCGTGAGGTATTCCTCGCATAAATTTGTACCGCCCGCGTGGGACTATTTCACCGTATAAGCCCATAAGGACTCGCGTAAGGTATTCCTCACATCATGGGTATCAAATCCACGGAACGGTGGTATAACGTCTTGGGGTTTACCGCCGTTTATACTCTTACCACAAGCGGGTGGTATAACGTCTTGGGGGTTTACCCCTCATTTATACTCTTACCCTGGAGAAGGTGGTATAACGTCTTGGGGGTGTACCCCTCATTTATACTCTTACCCTAGCTCAACCGGCCATCATACATAACATAAATCCTACCGGCTTATCATACATAACATAAGCACTACCGGCTTATCATACATAACATAAGCAAGTTAAGAAATCTCCTAACTTCTTATTAGCTTTGTTCATATACACTCTCATTTTAGTTTACTTAAGGCACTAACATGTCATTATAAAATCCGGGAATTTAACCCAACGTACTACGTGCCTCTACTCCTTTAAAATGATTCTCTTTCAAATAAAACTTCCAAGATACTAATAACCGTAGTATCAAGTCATATCTACTTTTCAAGACAAGTCACAATACCTTTTAGAAATACATTTATAGGCTTCTAAATCAAGTGACTTCTTTCTTTAAAACCTTAAGCAATTGGTACCTTTAAAACAATTTGTCATTCTTTATTTCAAATCATTTCTTTGCTTACATTACTGAAGAAAACCATTCTTTTAATCTTCCATAAAGTTGTTATAACCAACTTCCCATAAAGCCGTTATAACTTTTTATGTCTTAGACAAATTCATTCCTTTTATAACCGAGAGACTTATACTTTCAAATCAAATCACATAGCTTTCAAAATACTTCAAGTCTCTTAACTTTTAAGGAAACAAGTTTCTTAACTTTAGAATGGCAAGAAATCAATACTTTCCAAATCAAGTATTCTATACTTTTAAATCATTCATTTCTCCCTTTAATAATAAAGTCCCATAACTTGAAAAATAAAGTCACTTAACCTTTTAAAAATTTGAGGTTCATAGTCTTAAAACTTCATACGTAAATTCTTATAAATTAAGTAACATATACTTTGGTGTGTTGTGAATAAGTTATACTTATTTATAACGATCTTAATCAAGTAGCCATGATCTAGAAAATGTAATACAATTTTGTCTTATCTTAGCTTCTATGCAGATGGAGAATTCTACTCATTTTAACTTAATTGATTGTCATTACATTTTCCTTTATTAACGCTGCAGTGGCTTGTTCGATACTTATTCTCATTTGTGCCGTAACTTAGCCAAGTCAACTTGGCTCCAAATACCTCCTAACGACTCTTACCAACATCCCCCATAAGACTTGGTAAGAACTTAGGATAACTTAGACATAACCTTTACGTAGAGTAATCAACATACATACCTCTTAACTTCTAAGAGTAGAAGGAATCATGAAATAGTACCACATGTATATTCCATACATAGAATCATGTCAAAAGAAGGAAGAGGTTCACATACCTCGCGACGATTATCGACAAATAGCAAAATGCTCCAAAGTACCTCAACCTTGATAGCTATTCCATCCTTCAAGTAGAATACGCTATACTTAGTACTTAAACCTATAATGAACATAATACGTCCATTAAACCTCTAGCTTCAAACGTAGAATATTCTAAGTGCAAAGTCACTAAATTCTACGGAAAATCGGACATCACTTCCTTTGTTTCTACATACTTTGCCACTTTTTTCAAGGCCGAATACAATAACCAAACACGCCACATTTAAGGCTCAATACAACAACCAATCAAAGGGATTACACGCCTTACAATACGTGTAAAATTCCGCCCCACAATTAATACCAACTAAGTCTTTAATCAAGGCCATTCTCGGCTAACTTATTCAATAACACAAAGTCCTTTCCAATTCTTTTTCAATCCAACTTCTTAGGTCTAACATGTTATATAGTCATAAACAACTTAGCAATTATAACCACCTTAATCAATTCTTTAGATAACATGCGACGACTAAACTAGTAACTAAATTGAATTACAATCTTAAAGGCTAAATCATACAACTTTTCGGATTCCATCCAAATATTCCATAACACATATCATTCTTCATAATATAATCCACATGATCATTTCTAACTACTACAACATGAAATCTTGAATTTTAATAGCAAGACGGAGATTATTACCTCCTTAAGCTCAAAATGATCCAAAACCCTAAGTCGATCCTTAGCAACTCCAACTCCTTTTCTTGACGTTCCAATCCGCTATTTGCAACCCTTAGAAGCTTGTGAAAAACTCCTCTTCTATTTCCAACTTCAAAGTTGAAGAACACCTTGGGTTTTCGCCTTGCGACTAACGTAAAAATGCGGGTTTTCCGGGATCTTTCTATTGAGATATCCTTACAATACCCTTAGGGACCTTGGGTTAAACTCTTGTGAATAATGGATCAAAACTACAAAAATTTTGTGTGTATTTTTACGCAAAGCCGAGAGCTTCCCAATGTGGAACAAGGTCTCTCTATTTTTTCTAAGTGTTGGAAGACAAGTCTTGCTACTAGTGTGCTTATATAATACATTGGAGGGTCTAGATTATAACACTTGTAAAGTTTGGAGGGAAGAGATCAAGCCAAGTGGCCCTTGGACTTAGTTAACAATATCAATCTCTTAATTAGCAAGACTTTGTCATCTATACATTGGTCAAATGACCATTTTACCCTTGCTTCAATTTCGTCCAAGACCAATGTGGGGGGTGTCACGTGTCGCCCTCCCATTCGTCCATAAAATTCTGTAACCCTCGTGGGTCCCACAAAACGTAAAATTCCTCGGGTGGGACCCACGTGACCAATTACGTCAAAAATAAATTTCCATAATGATAATAGTTCCATACTCTTCAATTAATGCATTTTGAGAATCTAATTCTCACCAACGAACATTTCTCCTTTCCGACGTTCGGAAGATTTTCCGTCGGAAAAACAATTCTTGCTTTCGTACCCTTTTCAAGTCTTGAGTTCCTTACGTACATTCTCTTAAACATGTCCTGGACTTACGGGGTGTAACACATAGTATCACCTTGTCTCAAGCCACGTCTACCTGCAAAATAGCCATGTAATTCACCATTGATGGAAAGAGAGAATGAAGTTGAAGAAGCACACTCCATAATCCATCCGATAAATCTGTCCGGAAACCCAAGACTCCGTAGCACCGATTCAAGGAAAGTCCAAGAAACTGTATCAAATGCTTTCCTAAGATCAACCATAAGCATACACCTTGGGGAGACACACGCTCTATTAGAGCCCCTTACAAGTTCCTGAGCAATGAAGACATTATCTACAAGATTCCTTCCCTTCACAAAGGCGCCTTGGCACTCATTAACAAGACTAGGGAGAAGAGGTGCCATCCAATTTTCTAGAATCTTTGTGATGATCTTATAAGTCACATTAGTCAAGCCGATAGGCCTAAAGTCACTTACCTTTGATATGAAGATCTCTGTATCTATCTTCGAGAGGCTATATGATATATAGGAAATTTCCATTCTTTCATTACATATTGTGCGTACGTGATTCAATTCAAGATCTAAACTTCTTGGTTTCAATATCATACCAATGGCGAGGACACATTCTTGGGTACACACATGAGCATTTGAATATGACATCACGTGGTATGGTACAAGATGGGTCACCGTGATAAGGACACAAGATCAAGTCCAGATTGCAACTATGACTGGATGATTTAATTGAGTGTGATAAATTTATTAAGTTGTCATGGGATGAGGCTACTCTATTCATGACTGAATGTTAAATGAAGATCAATTGGTCGGTAAGTTCTACCATGTCATAGGCTGCCAATAGTACAATGGTCGGCTAATGAGGATGGATCTAGTAATGAATAAGGGTTTTTTACTTAAGGAGTTATCGATTGTTGCACTTAATCTTTGATAAAGTATATGGGCATTATATCTTTTTCTTAGGGCTTCAAAATATTTTGCAATTTCCGATGATGTGACACTCTTAATTGTCTTGCAATCCTGTATTATTTTTGAGTTGAAGGTCTATCGGAAATAGCCTCTCTACCCCATAAAGGTGGAGTTGACAAACTTAAAGTGAGAACCACATGAATTGTTGGTAGGGATTATAGTTTGGCGAAACAAGGAAAGAAATGGTTCTTCTTAGGCAAGCATCATTTAACTACCTTTAAGTTAGGTGTCAGTTAATAAGGACATTTAAAGTGGTAGATCATTGGTTGATATTAGCTAACTCGAGTTCTAAAGGGTATTTTACAAAATTAAGGATCAATGATACCGATTGAAACCAAGAGAATTAAATTCACTATAGTACTTCTATGTATTGATATTTGGTTGGTGGACTTGTAAGCCAAGATAGAAGAAGGATTCCTCACTTATGGGATCTTTGGCTAGGATATCGGTAGGGAATCATATGATAATGTAGTGGTATTGTGTTAACATTAAGTAAGATCTCCATACAAATTATGGATCAGTGTAGTAGTGGTTTGGAATATTACATCGACAATAATAGAATCACTTTGTTGGAGTAACAAAGGTTGGTCGGTAGTTTCTGGTGAAAAGTCTTCATGAATGATTGTTCGTATGATGCGCTTGATTTAGATAAGTATCCAGTTTTGAGATTCGAGTGAGGCAGGAAAAAGTTCATTTGTTCGAGTTTGTGGCTTACTACTATCTCTAGGATTGGCTCATCTATTTTATAAAGTTTATGATATTTTAGTACACACTCGAGTGGGTTGAGTGATTTTCGGTCTATAGCGATGAATGTGATTTTGAATGAAATATGGAAATTAGATAATTAAGATAAAGACATGTTTTGATTTTAAATAGAAAGGAGTATGGTACATCTTCAAAACAAGATTGAATTCGAAGCAACATGATTATTCCAGTCAAGTATGAATTATAGTGGCATTATCTCGCATCATTCAGATGGATCTAATTGTTAATTGTAATTTTATATCATTCTTGAATGAATGGGATAAAGTTGATTATTAAAAAGGAGTCTTGAAATATAATCAATGTGTAAGCTAAAGTCACATTTTCGAGGTGAAACTGTGTTCGTGATAGTAGAGTGCGTCTGTCACGACCCGACCTCGGGCCCGCGACTGGTGCCTTACCCCGGGCACCCTAGTGATACTACATCAGAGAAAATCAGCGGAAATAAAAACTTAAACAGGAAACAAGATACAACATAAGAAAACAGGCTAACCAAAAGCGGTCACGCCATGTATATACATACAACCGAAACGATTCTGATCCTTTACACCGCCCACAACAAGATTACTACAGACCTAAGATTTTTACAACAACTATGACGGGACGGGGCCCGCCATACCACGAATGTACAAAAACTTACAAACTCGGGAAAACATACCAAAAGATAAGCCTCGGAGAAGCGGAGCTTCCCAATCTGTTGACGTGATCCTAAGAACGAAGATCAACAACGATGTACCTCTACTGCGGCGTGACGGCCAGGAGGTCGATACAGTACCAAGTATGTGGCGAAAATCATCAGAACGAAATCATAACGATCTAAATAAAACAGGAGACATGTATGATAACCAAACTACAGTTCACGACATAAAAGAAGTCATGTCAAAGCAGGGACTCACGCCCTCAAAGTCATCACTCAAATATAACCAAGGGTCTCACGCCCACAATATCAATCATGCGCGTCGCCACATGCCGGAATTCTCCATCGGTGTAGACATGTCGAGGATGCAATAACGATATCTGGGTAATCAACCACGCGCATGGCCACATGCCCCCAGAATTCTTCATCGGTGCAGACATGTCCATGTAACAACGATAACAATATATCGGGTAATCAACCTGCGTGGCGCGTACCCCGGAATTCTTCATGCAGAGCGTGTCCATGTAATAACAATAACAATATACGGGTGATTAACCGCGCATGCCGAATTCTTCATCGGTGCAGACATGTCCATGTAACAACAATAACAATATACCGGGTGATTAACCCACCGCATGGCCGCATGCCCCCGAAATTCTTCATCGGTGCAGACATGTCCATGTAACAACAATAACAATATATCGGCCCTCCATCGAGAGACGCGGTAGCATAGGAATACAACTTTTACACAACAAGGCTATCACAAGCAAACACAAGCAAATTACCATACTTCAATTCTCTTACAAATATCCATTCTTTACGAAGTCACGATACCAACACTGTAGTATCCAAAAGCAGTAACTATTATTTTAAGTAAACCAAAATAATTTCCCTTTTTTAAAGACAAGTAACAACATTCTTTTCCAAAAGTTCAAGTTTGCCTAATTTCAAATACTCAAGTCTCTTATTTTCGAAAGGTTTCGTAGTTCAAAGTCTTAATCACTTAATAACATAATTCTCTTTTAAAACAATTTGAGTAACATATGCCTTATGTGTGAGTAAGTTATTCTTGTTTATATCAATCTTATTAAAGCAGCCATGATCTAGAAAATGTAATACAATTTTGTCTTATCTTAGCTTCTATGCAGATTGAGGTTTCTAGTGGTTTTAATAATAATTACTTAGTCAATACATTTTCCTTTATTAACGATGCAGTGGTTTGTTCGATACTTGTTCTCATTTCCGAAATCAATATAACATTATTCCTTTTAAAACCCAATTACCCATTTCTCATTAAAGCGGTTTCACAACTTTTTAACACAACACAAGTCCTTATTATTTCACATCAAGTCTTTTATCTTTTAAAAACCACAAACCATTTCTTTGCCCACATAAAGTTGTTATAACAAACTTCCCATAAAGTCGTTATAACACTTTATGTTTTAAATCAACCAAATTCATTTAACACATGTATGTCCGTACTACATAGTTCACAACATATCATGCTAGAAAAGATAGGAAGAGGTTCACATACCTCGCGACGATTATCGACAATTAGCAAAATGCTCCAAGTACTACAACCTTGCTAGCCTTTTCCACCCTTCAAGTAGAATACGCTACTCGTAGTACTTCCACATATAATGGCCATAAAACGCCTATTAACCTCTAGTTCTCTTCGTAGAACATTTCTACGGAAAATTCGCGACACCTCCCCACGCCCGCTATCCCATAAATCTCATCCACTACCAACGCCCGCTACCATGCCAACAACTCCACGGGATTACACGTCTAACAGGACGTGTTCAATTCTACTTCACAGAATACTACAAGTCTCACGTAAATCTGATCCTATGTAATTCTGATTCAATCTTCTTCTTTAATATCCATTCTATATATAGTATACTCAAATATACATTACTACAACATGTAATTTCCAATTCTGATAGGGGATAAAGATCATTACCTCGATAAGCCCAAAATTATCCAAGATTAAAGTCGATCACGAGCAACGTTTAGCTCCTACTCCGTGAGCTCGACCGCTCCAAGCAACCCTTATACGCTCACAACCAACTCTCTTTAAGAACCACCTAAAATGAAGAACACTAAGGTTCTTGTCCTCACAACTCTCGGCCAAGGTGAGGCTTTAGGGGCTAGGGTGTGAAATCTTTTCTAACTTTTGGTTAACAATCTTCCTAATATACTAAGGAAGAACACTTAAGAGTTTAGGAATTTTTGGACAAAGTTTGGTTAAGGGAGAGGGGTGTTTCGGACGAAGGCTTTCAAGGAAGGGGAGGAAGTTTGGGCGAGAACTTCAACTAAAGGGAGAGGATTTTGAGACTTGGAAATTGTTCAAGTGATGAAGAAGTCTTGCTATCAAGGGGGGGTATTTATAGAACCACCAAGGGCCAAGATTAAAACAAATGGAGGGTGAAGATTTGGATCCATGTGAAGAATGAGGTCTTCCACACAAGTGTCCACCACAATGTTGGGACATATGTCCACCACAACCTTGGGACATATGTCCCCCACAACAATGAGCTATGTGGCCTTCCACTAGCACCAAAAACGTCCACCACCTACTCCCACTCACCCAAAGAAATATCTTCCAAGACTTGACCATTTGACTTGTCCACTAGCCCAACATTTTCGTCCAACCCATGCCAACTAAGGGTGACACATGTCGCCCTCCTATTGGTCCAAAATATTTCGTCTCTCGAAAAAAAATCCGTAATGCCAAAAATCCAAAAATAAAGTGGGCCTCACAAAACCGTAAGTTCTCTCGTGGGCCCCACGTGACCAATTCCGGAAATTAAAATTTCAATACTTCTAAAATATTCCAAAAAGTCCGAATACCAAATCTGGGAATCCAATTCCCATTAACGAACCTTTTTACTTCACAGAAACCGGAAACTTTTCCGTCGAAAAATCACATCTTTCTTTCTTTCCACAATTACTGTCGTATTCTCGTACGTACGTCTTCACATACATACCCTGGAACTACGGGGTGTAACATTCTTCCCCCCTTAGAAACATTCGTCCCGAATGTTCCTTCTTAGTCTCCAAACGTACATGCGCCGGTATAGTCTTCACTACTATACTTACGAAACCAACTATGCCCCATATTGCCATAATAAAATCATACGCGCGAAACCCAAATCCAAGCCAACGAATAATCACCTCGAAGGTGTAAAACAACACCAACTCTCGCTCCTGGTCCAAAGGATACTCATGTCGCACATTCACTTCACAAAAATGATCACTTCTATCTCTCAGCACATGTTCACTTCTTTCCTTACTCGTCGTACTCTTCTCGAACACTCGAACTCTTTCTAGTACACGTACCATACTTCAGTCATCACTTCAGTTTCCAAAATCTTTGGAGTCACTACCTCCAAACTCGGTCATCTTACTAGCCTCGAATTTCTTCAAGCCATTCCCGGCCTTCACGATCCGATTCTGGTCGAACACGTCCACGAACTCATACAGTGGTTACCTAAACTTAGGCCTTGCACCCTCGTGATCCTACCACCTGGCGGGACCACATAGAACTGACCCCACCTCATGTCGGGCTACGGGTTGACCCGCGAATGGTCCTCAACCCGACCCATAATCGCGCCAAACTCTTGTTCCCCGATACAGAACAATCTTACTAATTCACGTCATGAAAGCTACCACTTCCATCTCACACTACCCATGGACTTATCACACTAATTCACCCTATGCATATAATGCACTCCGACAAGGATCATTTGCAAAATCCTTTACTCAAGACGGCCTTACATCTAAGGTCTTAACGTGAAATATTCTAAGGTTCATACTTTCCATGTCCCCATACTTATCCTATCAACTAACCATGTTTGCTAGATCACAATTTTACACAATGCTATCCAAACATAACACTCAACATAAAATCATCATATCACGCATACAAATCTCTAGAGGGTTAAGGATATACATGTAACTACCGCTTTACTCTAATCACGATCACGCCTGCAGCGCCAGCTAGTGAAGGTGATGAACCACCGATCTGAAGGTGAGTCGTAACATCCGCTACCCACAGTCGACAGATTCCGCAAAATGGCCCTGACGACCGCAAATATAACAGGCTCCCTTGGCAGCACGAAACTCCCCAAAATGGGGTCTACCACATTGACCGCACCGAGGTCGGGGTGGCTTCATCTGGCCAGCACCCTAACTCCCCTGAAAACCTGAACCCTTGGAGCCCTGATCTGCTCCTGAATATCCTGGAAGCCACGAAGGCGCGGAGGACCACTCTGTACTGGCGAAGGTGCATAACTAACTTCTTCTTGGCGGTCCGCCTCGAAAGTCACCAAAGGACCTCGCTGTTCGGCCTCTTCTGCCGATCTCGGTCATTCCGTGACCTCTCGCTCCGCATCCAAGTGCATAAGCTGCGTGCGGGCAATGTCCATGCCCGAAGAGCTACACCGAACAAGCCTGCGCCAAGTAGTCATCGAGCCTGTAGCGTGGCGGTGCACTCTGTCCTTCATGTCGGATACTAACGCGGGGACGTACCGAGCTAGTGAGTCAAACTCCACTTTGTACTCCCGAACCGTCGCCTCTGTCTCGGCGTCATAAATCATCGGCCGTGCCCTCGCCATCTGCGAGGCAAGAAGTGAGTGAGAATGCCTCGAGAACTCGTCCCATCTGCTGGAAGTGCATGCTCTCCCGGGACAGCTCGCGAATCAAACGATCGCGGTATCACGCGATCGATGCGAACCTAAGACCACCGACTCGGTCTCCGAAGCCTTGATCACTCTCATGATCCGCTGTAACTATCGGATGAACTCCTGCGGATCATCCTCAGGCCTCGACCCATAGAACTCTGGCGGGCTGCAACTCAGAAAATACCGTAGCCTCAAACTATCCGATCTCGGGTGAACCACGGGTGCTACTGGAACTGCTGCGTCCAGCCTATCCTCATGTCTGGCCACAATCCTGGCCAATAACTGGGCCATCTCCTTGTAACCCATCTCCTCTGCTCCAGGCTGTGGGACTGGAGGCTCGTGTACCGTGGTCTCGGTAGCCCGCTTCTTTGCTCTACTCGCGACTCCGCCTGCTGCCTTGCCACGGGCCACGATTGCCTTGCGTGGAGGCATAAATGGTAAAAACGAAATACGTCAGAGGGGTCCAACTTATAACACAACTCTAAGGCATGATCTTAGAGTGAGAAGAATGGAAACCAATCCTAAATGTCCTGCAGCCTCCTGATTATAGATGTGGTGCACAATACACCGATAATCAAGACTCTACTAGACACGGTCTGTAGACACTTTCCGAGGACGAACTGCTCTGATACCACTTTTGTCACGACCCGACCTCGGGCCCGCGACTGGTGCCTTACCCCGGGTACCCTAGTGATACTACATCAGAGAAAATCAGCAGAAATAAAAACTTAAACAGGAAACAAGTTACAACATAAGAAAACAGGCTAACAAGCGGTCACGCCATGTATATACATCTGGCCGACGATTCTAATCCTTTACACACCGCCCACAACGATTACTCTGGACCTCTAAGATTTTTACAACAACTATGACGGGACGGGGCCCGCCATACCCCGAATGTACATAAACTTACAAACTCGGGAAAACATACAAAAGATAAGCCTCGGGAAAGCGGAGCTTCCCAATCTGTTGAGCGTGATCCTAAGAACGAAGATCAACAACGATGTACCTCTACTGCGGCGTGAACGCAGCCTCGAAGGAGGTCGATGCAACAGTACCAGTATGTGGCGAAAATCATGCGAAATCATAACGATCTAAATAAAATAGGAGACATGTATGATAACCAAACTACGATTCACGACATAAGCGATCATGTCAGCGGGGACTCACGCCTCAAAGTCATCACTCAAATATAACGAGGTCTCACGCCCAATATCAATCATGCGCGTCATGGCCACATGCCCCCGGAATTCTCCATCGGTGTAGACATGTCCAGGATGCAATAACAGTATACCGGGTAATCAACCCTGCCGCATGGCCACATGCCCCCGGAATTCTTCATCGGTGCAGACATGTCCATGTAACAACGATAACAATATATCGGGTAATCAACCCTGCCGCATGGCCACATGCCCCCAGAATTCTTCATCGGTGCAGACATGTCCATGTAACAACAATAACAATATACCGGGTGATTAACCGCGCGTAACCGGAATTCTTCATCGGTGCAAACATGTCCATGTAACAACAATAACAATATATCGGGTGATTAACCCGCCGCATGACCGCATGCCCCCGGAATTCTTCATCGGTGCAGATATGTCCATGTAACAACAATAACAATATACCGGTCCTCCATCGAGTGACGTGGTAGCATAGGAATACAACTTTTACACAACAAGGCTATCACAAGCAAACACAAGCAAATTACCATACTTCAATTCTTTTACAAATATCCATTCTTTCATAAGAAGTCACCTGATACCAACACTCGTAGTATCCAAAATAGAGTAACTATTATTTTAAGTAAACCAAAATAATTTCCCTTTTTTAAAGACAAGTAACAACATTCTTTTCCAAAAGTTCAAGTTTGCCTAATTTCAAATACTCAAGTCTCTTATTTTCGAAAGGTTTCGTAGTTCAAAGTCTTAATCACTTAATAACATAATTCTCTTTTAAAACAATTTGAGTAACATATGCCTTATGTGTGAGTAGGTTATTCTTGTTTATATCAATCTTATTAAAGCAGCCATGATCTAGAAAATGTAATACAATTTTGTCTTATCTTAGCTTCTATGCAGATGGAGGTTTCTACTGGTTTTAATAATAATTACTTAGTCAATACATTTTCCTTTATTAACGCTGCAGTGGTTTGTTCGATACTTGTTCTCATTTCCGAAATCAATATAACATTATTCCTTTTAAAACCCAATTACCCATTTCTCATTAAAGCGGTTTCACAACTTTTTAACACAACCCAAGTCCTTATTATTTCACATCAAGTCTTTTATCTTTTAAAAACCACAAACCATTTCTTTGCCCACATAAAGTTGTTATAACAAACTTCCCATAAAGCCGTTATAACACTTTATGTTTTAAATCAACCAAATTCATTTAACACATGTACGTCTACCGTACTACATAGTTCTGACATATCATGCTAGAAAAGATAGGAAGAGGTTCACATACCTCGCGACGATTATCGACAATTAGCAAAATGCTCCAAGTACTACAACCTTGCTAGCCTTTTCCACCCTTCAAGTAGAATACGCTACTCGTAGTACTTCCACCTATAATGGCCATAAAACGCCTATTAACCTCTAGTTCTCTTCGTAGAATATTTCTACGGAAAATTCGGCAGCACCTCCCCCCCCCCCCCGCTATCACATAAATCTCCTCCCCTACCAAGGCCCGCTACCAGGCCAACAACTCCCAGGGGATTACACGTCTAACCGGACGTGTTCAATTCTACTTCACAGGAATACTACAAGTCTACTGTAAATATAGTCCTTTGTAATTACAGTTCAATCTTCTTCTTTAATATCCATTCTATATATAGTATACTCAACTATACATTACTACAACATGTAATTTCCAATTACAATAGGGGGATAAAGATCATTACCTCGATAAGCCCAAAATTATCCAAGATTAAAGTCGATCCTGAGAAACGTTTAGCTCCTACTCCGTGCGCTCCAACCCGCTCCAAACAACCCTTATACGCTCCTAACCAACTTATCTTTAAGAACCACCCTAAACAAGTGAAGAACACTAAGGTTCTTGTCCTCACAACTCTCGGCCAAGGTGAGGCTTTAGGGGCTAGGGTGTGAAATCTTTTCTAACTTTTGGTTAACAATCTTCCTAATATACTAAGGAAGAACACTTAAGAGTTTAGGAATTTTTGGACAAAGTTTGGTTAAGGGAGAGGGGTGTTTCGGACGAAGGCTTTCAAGGAAGGGGGAGGGGAAGTTTGGACGAGAACTTCAACTAAAGGGGGAGAGGGATTTTGAGACTTGGAAATTGTTCAAGTGATGAAGAAGTCTTGCTATCAAGGGGGGGTATTTATAGAACCACCAAGGGCCAAGATTAAAACAAATGGAGGGTGAAGATTTAGATCCATGTGAAGAAAGAGGTCTTCCACCCAAGTGTCCACCACAATGTTGGGACATATGTCCACCACAACCTTGGGACATATTTCCCCCACAACAATGAGCCATGTGGCCTTCCACTAGCACCAAAAACGTCCACCACCTACTCCCACTCACCCAAAGAAATATCTTCCAAGACTTGACCATTTGACTTGTCCACTAGCCCAACATTTTCGTCCAACCCATGCCAACTAAGGGTGACACCTGTCGCCCTCCTATTGGTCCAAAATATTTTGTCTCTCGGAAAAAAATCCGTAATGCCAAAAATCCGAAAATAAAGTGGGCCTCACAAAACCGTAAGTTCTCTCGTGGGCCCCACGTGACCAATTCCGGAAATTAAAATTTCAATACTTCTAAAATATTCCAAAAAGTCCGAATACCAAATCTGGGAATCCAATTCCCATTAACGAACGTTTTTACTTCACAGAAACCGGAAACTTTTCCGTCGAAAAATCACATCTTTCTTTCTTTCCAAAATTTACTGTCGTATTCTCGTACGTACGTCTTCACATACATACCCTGGAACTACGGTGTGTAACAGCGTCGAAGCATTACTGGTTGGATAATATGGTTGAGTATATTATGTATTAATGACTTGAGAGTATTTGTGTGTGGCAAGGCACATGTATGGTAAGAATTGATATTGTTGAATTTTCTAAAGGCATAAAAATGATATTACAATAAGAGATTCAATGGTTATGAAGGAGGAGTACGAGGCTTTGGTCTTCCGTCGAGGTATTTTTTGTAGTGGACGAATTAAGTTAAAGCACACGAAGGAAAATTCGATGTATTTAAATTCTATGGAGTTCTTTTAGATTTGTGCATCGGGTGTGAATTGGGAAACATGAAGATTAAGTCATAAGGTCTATATCCTCGGTACTATGTTGATTACTTGGATAAAATCATATTTTGAAGTCGGGTATGACGTCGCGGTATTTAGTATTCACGAGCAACAAATTAAAATTGGTCACCAAAGACTTATGAAAGTTCTATAATTTATTTTATTAGGGTTTAGAGTCAGTTCAGATGACTCTTAGTGACGTTCGAGGAGTTGTGCATCTTGCGCTGGCTCATAATCGTTTATGTAATGTTAATGGCTTATGGATGCAATACTAGGAAGATTTAGTGTTATTCTAGTAACCCGTCTTTGAAGATTTGATAGATTTTCTGTTTAGAACAAAGGCATGACAGGGTTACCAATCATTATTGGAGTTTCCAAGTGGATTTGACTATATTTTAGTAATGGCAGATATTAAGACAAATCATATGGTTTGCGGCGGTGCTTGGTGATGTATTTAGGAGGAACAATTGGTTACGAGTTATGTTTGGAGTGATCAATTGATTTTTTTACAAAATAGGCATGGCAAAGTAATCACAAGGGTGATGCGCATAGTATGTTGTTTGAAGATTTAAGAGGAATTGGGCAATGGGTGTTGAATCAGTAGTTTTTTTTTCCAAATGAAACGGAACTAAAATCTTTGGATTTAGCGCGATTGGTCTTGGATAAGGTTAGTTTTTACGAAAGTTCTTAGAATTGGCTAAAAAAAGAACAAAATCTTTTCTGGCGAGAAGGAGTCGTGATTTAGACCTGCGGTATGTGACAATGTGTTTTGTACGACTTTTTGTACTAAAGGTGAATTTAGAAGTTGAGGAAGAAAGATAAGTAAAATCAAGATATTTGACCGGTATAACTAGGAAATGAATTGTGGCTACAACTAAAGGATTGTGGTATCGATGATGGAATTTGTGGAATCAATCAATTGTTTTTAGAGGCGTGGTTATAATAAAAATCAGGATATTCGAGCAAAGTCAATTCAAATACATGAGGATTAGTCGTGGAAGAAATTTTAGATATAGAAAACTGGAAATTTAGGCCTTTGAGCTAAGTAAAAAGGAAGTTTAGATTGATAAAGTGAATCAATGGTGTTACCAGTGTTATTCTTATAGAGCCTTTCATGAGGTGTATGACGAAGATTCTTTGGCGGCTCGAGAACTTTGGTACTTCTCTTTAATGTTCGAGGATGAATGTATATTTAAATAGTAGATGATGTAACGACCCGCTAGTTTGTTTTGAGATTTTCGACTTGTTTTATCCAAAATACCCTTCGTGTTATTTCATCTTGGTATTTATGACTTGTGGGGATGGATAAAATAGTCCCCGAGGCGATCAAATGAGTATCAGAGAAAAAATAGTTAAATTGGAAGTTTAATAAGATAAAGAAGGAAAGAATTTTGACCAAAGTCAATATTGGGCTAAATACATCTTTTTTAAAATTTCATCGATTCCATTACGTTTGAAATGTGATTTTTGACTTAGTCGAGTAATTAGTTCGGGTCCTGAGGGGTTCGAGTATGATTTGAGTCATTAGTTGAGAAACTAGTTAAGGAGTTAGAATTGACCATGATCAATATTAGGTTCAGATTACCTCTTTTTGGAATTTCGATCATGCGAGCAGGTTCGTAACATATTTTATATTCAAAATTCATATATGATTTATGTCTGGAAGGTTCCGGATAAGTTTCGGTGCTAAAATTAAAATATTTGTAATTTCTAAATTTTCTTGTGTAACAATTACGAAAATACTAATTATGTCCATAAAGTCCGCCCTAAAATATATGCATTTATTCAAAACATGAATACATCATATTTCTCTCATTTTAAGGCAAAATTAGGTGAATCAAAAGGCTATATTAGGTGAAATTATGCAAGGATTTTATTGCACTTTTCAAAAGTAACCTTCGTGATCATGTAGCACCTGATTTAGAGCTGGACAACTACTGCATTTTTTTTTTTATTATTTGTTTCAGGACATTATCTCACAAATTTGGGGAGCTTGGGAGCTCGGATTTCGGAGATTTTTGATGGGTTATCCATGATTCTTCACGGGGGTAAGTTTCTAACGTTCCTTATACCATTAATACCTTTGTGATCATGTAGCACCTGATTTAGAGCTGGACAGCTACTGCATTTTATTTTTTTATTATTTGTTTCGGGACATTATCTCACAAATTTGGGGAGCTTGGGAGCTCGGATTTCGGAGATTTTTGATGGGTTGTCCATGATTCTTCACGGGGGTAAGTTTCTAACGTTCCTTATACCATTAATACCTTCGTGATCATGTAGCACCTGATTTAGAGCTGGACAGCTACTGCATTTTATTTTTTTATTATTTGTTTCGGGACATTATCTCACAAATTTGGGGAGCTTGGGAGCTCGGATTTCGGAGATTTTTGATGGGTTGTCCATGATTCTTCACGGGGGTAAGTTTCTAACGCTCCTTATACCATTATACCTTAGATTATTATGGAATTGCATCCCAGAAACCATGATTTTAAGTTATAAAATAAGGGGTTTCCATGGATTTGAGTTTAGATTAAATTAGTGATATTTAAGCTAACAACATCTTTTCCAAGCATGTATATTACATAACCGATAGAACTTAGTTGTTGGCCAAACAATCAAGCATGTATGCTCAGAATTAAAGAAACAATCAAAATCAACAACTCGTATTAAGATAAATATAGTCTTCAAACATCAGTATTCATGACTATACCACACCCTAGAACGCGCAGTTAAGCTTCACATAGACATGTAGGAAAAACAACAATTCATCCAAAGAAATATATAAACTAGTAGTAAGAAAAATAAAAGATAAAATCAAATAACTCTGGCCTCCACAGCGACTCCAAACCCTCTCTAGGTCAATGTTCTGAACTCAGGGTCACAAGTTATCTCAAAGTTATCAAAACATCATGGCTTATGTACTATTTATAGGTGTAGGAAAAGCCGAGACGAAATAACTTAATCCAAAATAAATTGAACGAATTAATTTTCGAAACTCCATCTTCTCGAGGGGCGAAGTGAACAACCATCAAATAGCTCGCCATCTGCTTCGCTTAGCGAGGTCAAATTGGTTCTTCCTTTTTTTTCCTTTGCCTTCAAATGGGTGCCACATACTGTTATAATTTCCATCTTGGGAGCAAAAAGGCGAAATCCCTCGCCCACAGGGTCCCCACCCCTCCGACCCGACAGAGATTGGTGGAGGAGGTAAATCATGGTACTCAGCGACCCACTAGGTGAGAGGAACAGTGTCACGACCCGACCCCGGGACCGCGACTGGTGCCCTACCTGGGCACCCTTAAAGGTATACATCAGAGAAAATCAGCGGAACATACTTGAAACTTATTAATAAAACATCGGAAGTAAAACAACAGGTTAGCCTATAGGGCTACCTTCCTGAACATATATAAATACAACCGAAGCAGTTGCCTCATTTCTTTTACAAACTGACCCACAAAATGTGAATACAGACTTCTAGGAATAACAACTGAACAACTGTGGCGGGACAAGGCCCCGCCGTACCCCTGAATATACATATCCACGACAACTCCGGAACATTGGAGCCATCTCAAAATGCTGAACCAGGATCCTAAGCTCGCGGATCCATAGCGTAATACCTAAACTGCGGACATGAACGCGGCCCGAAGAAGTCGATGCAACAGTACCGAATATGGAGCAGAAATAACGTCTGATGAAATGATCATAATTGTACAAAAGAATGACAAGGACAAGTATAAAAATACATACCAGATCCTGCCGTGTCATTACCACTTATGAACTTAATCGTACATTAATCATTCTTTTCCTTCTTTCAATAGGAATTAACATCATATTCTTACATACATACTTAAGAATTCAATCAAGTTTTCCACATAACTTACATCAATATTTTTTTCCATTCCATTAAGAGTTATAGTCATATCTTACGTACTTACTTAGGAGAAGTCATTAAGTTCATTTCTATCTAACTTACTTATCTTTCATAACATAGTCCGGCCCACTACGGAGGGACACATATACTACCCGGCCCAAACTGGGACGCGATCAAGTCACACCAATATCAAAGCATGCCCGTGGAATCCCCCATCACTGTCGACAGCTAAAAGTGTAAAACATAACCATGGGTCTCACGCCCATAATATCAATCAAAACAGGTGGTATAACGTCTGGGGGCTTGCCCCTCATTTATACTCTTACCCTGGAGAAGGTGGTAAAGCAGGGGGTATAACGTCTTGGGGCTTGCCCCTCATTTATACTCTTACCCTGGAGAAGGTGGTATAACGTCTTGGGGCTTGCCCCTCATTTATACTCTTACCCTATCTCAACCGGTCGTCAAGTAACACATAAAGCAGGTGGTACAGCGTCTTGGGGATTTACCCCTCACTTATACTCTTACCCTGGAGAAGGTGGTATAACGTCTTGGGGCTTGCCCCTCATTTATACTCTTACCCTAACTCAACCGGCCATCATACATAATATAAGCACTACCGACTTATCATACATAACATAAGCACTACCGGCTTATCGTACATAATATAAGCAAGTTAAGAAATCCCCTAACTTCTTATTATCTTGTTCATATACACTCTCATTTTTGTTTACTTAAGGCACTAACATGTCATTATAAAATCCGGGAATTTAACCCAACGTACTACGTGCCTCTACTCCTTTTAAAATGATTCTCTTTCAAATAAAACTTCCAAGATACTAATAACCGTAGTATCAAGTCATATCTACTTTTCACGACAAGTCACAATACTTTTTTAGAAATACATTTATAGGCTTCTAAATCTAGTGACTTCTTTCTTTGAAACCTAAAGCAATTGGTACCTTTAAAACAATTTGCCCTTCTTTATTTCAAATCATTTCTTTGCTTACTTTCAAGAAAACCATTCTTTTAAATCTTCCATAAAGTTGTTATAACCAACTTCCCATAAAGCCGTTATAACTCTTTATTTCTTAGACAAATACATTCATTTGATAACCAAGAAACTTATACTTTCAATTCAAATCGCAAAGCTTTCAAAATACTTCAAGTCTCTTAACTTTTAGGAACACAAGTTTCTTAACCTTTTAACACTTTGAGGTCCATAGTCTTAAAACTTCATACGTAAATCCTTATAAATTAAGTAACATATACTTGGTGCGGTGTGAATAAGTTATACTTATTTATAACTATCTTAATCAAGTAGCCATGATCTAGAAAATGTAATACAATTTTGTCTTATCTTAGCTTACATGCGGATGGAGAATTCTACTTGTTTTAACATAAGTAATGTCATTACATTTTCCTTTATTAACGCTGCAATGGCTTGTTCGATACTTATTCTCATTTGTGCCGTAAATTAGCCAAGTCAACTTGGCTCCAAATACCCCCTAACGACTCTTACCAACATCCCCCATAAGACTTGGTAAGAACTTAGGATAACTTAGACATAACCTTTACGTAGAGTAATTCAACATACATACCTCTTAACTTCTAAGAGTAGAAGGAATCATGAAATAGTACTACACGTATATTCCATACATAGAATCATGTCAAAAGAAGGAAGAGGTTCACATACCTCGCGACGATTGTCGACAAGTAGCAAGATGCTCCAAAGTACTTCAACCTTGAGCTATCACAATCTTCCAGTAGGATACGCTATACTTAGTTCTTCAACCTATCATGGTCACAATACGTCCATTAACCTCTTACTTCACACGTAGAATATTCTAAGTGCTAAGTCGCCAAATTCTACGGAAAATCGGACAGCACCTCCTTTGTTTCTACTCACTTTGCCACCTTTTTCAAGGTCGATTACAATAACCAAACAGCCCCAATTGGCTCACAATTAAGTAGAAGATAGTCCAATACAAATGACTAACTAAACAACCCCAATTGGCTCACAATTAAATAGAAAATAGTCCAATACAAATGACTAACCAACTACTACAAACTACAAGTCCAAAACCGGCCACCTTGAGTTCAACCAAACTAATTCTTATCCAATTTCCATTTCAATCCAAATTGGTAGCATAATAAGATATCAAGTCGCATTTGGTTATTACTACCATAAGCTTCAAGTCAATAACATGCGACGATTCTAACAACGATCAAATTGTAATCCAAATTAATATGGCCTACATTTCATTTCGAATTTCAAAGACTACAATCGATCTATAATCCTTATAAACTTCAACATATACTTCATGCTAGCAACAAGTAAGCTAACAACAAAATAAATAATTTTGTAATACTTTCAAAGAACAAGATTATACCTCAACGCTTTTTAATCCAATCTTCAAAACCGAAGTTGCTCTTTAGCAACCTAGAGCCTCTTCAAGATACTTCAATCCGCTACTTGAGACCCTTAGAACCATACCAACAATTTTCCTTCAAACTTCCAACCAAAACCTAGAAAAGCCATTAGGTTTTCACCTTGCGACTAATACGAAAACTCTCTTTTTCCGGGATTTTTCTATTGAGATATACTCACAATACACTTAGGAACCTTGGTTTAAAGTATGGGGATTATTGGACAAAGATTGAAAATTCTTGTCTTGAAGGACCTTCAAAACCGTGAGCCCTCATTTAGTGTTCCTAAGTTTCTTGAAAAAAATTCTAAGTGTAGTGCCCTTGTCTTGCTACTTGTACACATATATAATACTATGGAGGGTCAAGATCTACACAAATGGTTGGCTTAGAAGAGTTTCACATGGATCAAGCCAAGTGGCCCTTGGACTTTTAGTCAACAATGTCAAGCTAAGTCATGTGCAAGACTTGGTCATCTCACTAATGGTCAAATGACCCTTTTGCCCAAGGCAAATTTCGTCCAAGACACTAAGGGGGGGGTGACACGTGTCGCCCTCTCATTCGTCGCAATATTTCGTTTCCGACAATTTCACAATTTCCGATAAATTTTTACTCGTCTCTAATCTTAACATCTTTGAGTTCTTACTTACGTTCTTAAAACATATCCTGTAAAAATGGGGTGTAACATTCTTCCCCCCTTAGAAACATTCGTCCTCGAATGTTCTTTCGGAGTCAATCTTTATAATTAGCGACATAGTTTCCTTTCACAACCCTGACATACAAATAATGCCACACATAGCCCTAATACCTCGCACACGCATATCCGTCCATCATAAGCCCAAAAGAGGTTATCTTTTTGGTACTTCCAACTCTTCCTAGCATACATACATAACTTCCATACCAATTCTGGCCTCTAATCTTTGGAGTCATTCTATAAGACAATATACGACCATTTAAACTTTCGACACGGTTCGGTGGAACGCGTCCACGAACCCGTAGAACAATTAATTAGACTTGGGCCTTGCGCCGCCGTGACCGCCACGTGGCGGAACTACTACCAACTGATCCCTCCATTCCAGGCCATGGGGAGACGTGCGAGTCCTCAACCCGACTTCGTCGCACCTTAACTCTTATCCTTGGTCTGACTTAAAATCTTATTGCCAGAGAAAACCTTATACATCTAAGGTCTCGGCAGTTATCAATATTCTTAGGCTCGCAATTTCCATGCTCCCAGCCTATCTTATCAGCCCCCCAGTAAACGGGTATAAAAACTTCTCACAAAACCATAACCATGTTGTCTCGATCACAACAACCATTATTTACTCTATACAGGCCTCATCCGTATAATCTTCTTAAGCTTACTACACAGCTTAATCTATTAACATGACATTCCGTTAGGTTCCTTAATATGGCTTCTTAAGGGTTCACTACCCTATCAGACAACTCATCCCTTCCCAATAATCTCAAAATAAACCACAAGACCTTGGCGAAATTTCATTAACTATTCCATACCTTCCCGGTATCTAGTTAGTCTTTACCGATCCCTGGTAATCTAAAATCATTCTAGGCAACACGCGTCTGACCCTCATACATAACTCCGTATAGATGTATGTCACAATACCAACTATACTATAATCAATACCAACCTGGATACGCAATCCACATAGTCATTCCTGGTCATCTTGCCTTTCGTAGCTGCAAACAATCATAACCTGTTAGGGAGGGACGACCCTAACAACACAGCTCTATCGCACGATCTCAGAATGAGAAGAATGGAAACCAATCCTAAATGTCCTGCAGCCTCCTAATTATAGATGTGGTGCACAACACACCGATAATCAAGACTCTACTAGAAACGGTCTGTAGACACTTTCCGAGGACAACCTGGCTCTGATACCACTTTTGTCACGACCCGACCCGGGATCGCCCGGTGCCCTACAGGCCCTTAAAGGTATACATCAGAGAAAATCAGCGGAACATACTTGAAACTTATTAATAAAACATCGGAAGTAAAACAACAGGTTAGCCTATAGGGCTACCTTCCTGAACATATATAAATACAACCGAAGCAGTTGCCTCATTTCTTTTACAAACTGACCCACAAAATGTGAATACAGACCTCTAGGAATAACAACTGAACAACTGTGGCGGGACAAGGCCCCGCCGTACTTCGAATATACATAGCCACGACAACTCGGAACATTGGAGCCATCTCGAAATCTTTGAACCGGGATCCTAAGCTCGCGGATCCATAGCGTATACCTAAACTGCGGACATGAACGCGGCCCGAAGAAATTCGATGCAACAGTGCGAATATGGAGCGAAATAACGTCTGATGCAGATCATAAGCGTACAAAGAATGACAAGGACAAGTATAAAAATACATACGGATCCTGTAGTGTCATTACCAACATGAACTTAATCGTACATTAATCATTCTTTTCCTTCTTTCAATAGAATTAACATCATATTCTTACATACATACTTAAGAATTCAATCAAGTTTTTCCACATAACTTACATCAATATCTTTTCCATTCCATTAAGAGTTATAGTCATATCTTACGTACTTACTTAGGAGAAGTCATTAAGTTCATTTTATCTAACTTACTTATCTTTCATAACATAGTCCGCCCACTACGGAGGGACATATACTACCCCCAATGGGACGCGATCAAATCACACCAATATCAAAGCATGCGTGGAATCCCCATCATCGCCGACTAAAAGTGTAAAACATAACCATGGGTCTCACGCCCATAATATCAATCAAAACAGGTGGTATAACGTCGGGGGCTTGCCTCATTTATACTCTTACCACGGAGAAGGTGGTAAGCGGGGGTATAACGTCTTGGGGCTTGCCCTCATTCTCTCTTACCTGGAGAAGGTGGTATAACGTCTTGGGGCTTGCCCGCCATTTATACTCTTACCCTATCTCAACCGGTCGTCAAGTAACACATAAGCGGGTGGTACAGCGTCTTGGGATTTACCCTCACTTATACTCTTACGGAGAAGGTGGTATAACGTCTTGGGGCTTGCCTCATTTATACTCTTACCCTAACTCAATGGTCATCATACATAATATAAGCACTCTGAGCTTGTCATACATAACATAAGCACTACCGCTTATCGCACATAATATAAGCAAGTTAAGAAATCCCCTAACTTCTTATTATCTTGTTCATATACACTCTCATTTTTGTTTACTTAAGGCACTAACATGTCATTATAAAATCCGGGAATTTAACCCAACGTACTACGTGCCTCTACTCCTTTTAAAATGATTCTCTTTCAAATAAAACTTCCAAGATACTAATAACCGTAGTATCAAGTCATATCTACTTTTCACGACAAGTCACAATACTTTTTAGAAATACATTTATAGGCTTCTAAATCTAGTGACTTCTTTCTTTGAAACCTAAAGCAATTGGTACCTTTAAAACAATTTGCCCTTCTTTATTTCAAATCATTTCTTTGCTTACTTTACTGAAGAAAACCATTCTTTTAAATCTTCCATAAAGTTGTTATAACCAACTTCCCATAAAGCCGTTATAACTCTTTATTTCTTAGACAAATACATTCATTTGATAACCAAGAAACTTATACTTTCAATTCAAATCGCAAAGCTTTCAAAATACTTCAAGTCTCTTAACTTTTAGGAACACAAGTTTCTTAACCTTTTAACACTTTGAGGTCCATAGTCTTAAAACTTCATACGTAAATCCTTATAAATTAAGTAACATATACTTGGTGCGGTGTGAATAAGTTATACTTATTTATAACTATCTTAATCAAGTAGCCATGATCTAGAAAATGTAATACAATTTTGTCTTATCTTAGCTTCTATGCAGATGGAGAATTCTACTTGTTTTAACATAAGTAATGTCATTACATTTTCCTTTATTAACGCTGCAATGGCTTGTTCGATACTTATTCTCATTTGTGCCGTAAATTAGCCAAGTCAACTTGGCTCCAAATACCCCCTAACGACTCTTACCAACATCCCCCATAAGACTTGGTAAGAACTTAGGATAACTTAGACATAACCTTTACGTAGAGTAAATCAACATACATACCTCTTAACTTCTAAGAGTAGAAGGAATCATGAAATAGTACTACACGTATATTCCATACATAGAATCATGTCAAAAGAAGGAAGAGGTTCACATACCTCGCGACGATTGTCGACAAGTAGCAAGATGCTCCAAAGTACTTCAACCTTGAGCTATCACAATCTTCCAGTAGGATACGCTATACTTAGTTCTTCAACCTATCATGGTCACAATACGTCCATTAACCTCTTACTTCACACGTAGAATATTCTAAGTGCTAAGTCGCCAAATTCTACGGAAAATCGGACAGCACCTCCTTTGTTTCTACTCACTTTGCCACCTTTTTCAAGGTCGATTACAATAACCAAACAGCCCCAATTGGCTCACAATTAAGTAGAAGATAGTCCAATACAAATGACTAACTAAACAGCCCCAATTGGCTCACAATTAAATAGAAAATAGTCCAATACAAATGACTAACCAACTACTACAAACTACAAGTCCAAAACCGGCCACCTTGAGTTCAACCAAACTAATTCTTATCCAATTTCCATTTCAATCCAAATTGGTAGCATAATAAGATATCAAGTCGCATTTGGTTATTACTACCATAAGCTTCAAGTCAATAACATGCGACGATTCTAACAACGATCAAATTGTAATCCAACTTAATATGGCCTACATTTCATTTCGAATTTCAAAGACTACAATCGATCTATAATCCTTATAAACTTCAACATATACTTCATTCTAGCAACAAGTAAGCTAACAACAAAATAAATAATTTTGTAATACTTTCAAAGAACAAGATTATACCTCAACGCTTTTTAATCCAATCTTCAAAACCGAAGTTGCTCTTTAGCAACCTAGAGCCTCTTCAAGATACTTCAATCCGCTACTTGAGACCCTTAGAACCATACCAACAATTTTCCTTCAAACTTCCAACCAAAACCTAGAAAAGCCATTAGGTTTTCACCTTGCGACTAATACGAAAACTCTCTTTTTCCGGGATTTTTCTATTGAGATATACTCACAATACACTTAGGAACCTTGGTTTAAAGTATGGGGATTATTGGACAAAGATTGAAAATTCTTGTCTTGAAGGACCTTCAAACCGTGAGCCTCATTTAGTGTTCCTAAGTTTCTTGAAAAAAATTCTAAGTGTAGTGCCCTTGTCTTGCTACTTGTACACATATATAATACTATGGAGGGTCAAGATCTACACAAATGGTTGGCTTAGAAGAGTTTCACATGGATCAAGCCAAGTGGCCCTTGGACTTTTAGTCAACAATGTCAAGCTAAGTCATGTGCAAGACTTGGTCATCTCACTAATGGTCAAATAACCCTTTTGCCCAAGGCAAATTTCGTCCAAGACACTAAGGGGGGGGGGGGGTGACACGTGTCGCCCTCTCATTCGTCGCAATATTTCGTTTCCGACAATTTCACAATTTCCGATAAATTTTTACTCGTCTCTAATCTTAACATCTTTGAGTTCTTACTTACGTTCTTAAAACATATCCTGTAAAAATGGGGTGTAACACACAGTGCCTGGTGACCACAAGGAGTCATCCCTCACAAAGGAGAAATGAACTCCCACACTGCGGCTGTCAGGGCTCGAACCTGTCTTCAATTGATAAAGTGTGTAACTCTTATTTCTCTGCTTTATTTTAATTTACATGGCAGGTAATCATTAGCCCAAATAATTAAACCATCATTATGTTTCCCACTTGTCTCCCTCATTTATCTTTTTTTTTTCTTCCGCTTTTTATTCAATTTTACTTTGAATCTTTTTAATTTGGTAATGCTTTCTTCCTACATAGTAAAATATAAAATTAAGCAAAAAGCACAATAAAATAATATTCAAAAGATGATTAAAAGTATCAAGATGTGAGGCAATAATGACTAATTATATACATTTTTACCAAACATCACTACCCCACATTTAAACTCTTCCTCGTCATCGAGTAAACTAAACCCTTCTCAATAAATCAAATCTTAGTACACCACCATTTTGATTGATAAGAATAATTACGCGAAATATCAACTCATAACATCAAATATACACTTCATGATCATCATGCAAGATATACAGGTCAACTCAATCGAACAACAAACTTCTAACCTCAAAACCTCAAAGACGGACTCTAGTTTATCAAGTTTAAGATGACTCACCTAATCTGTAAAGAAGCTAATAACATCACATATCTATCATGAAACAAGTTCCCTAATAAGAAGAAATAATCCACACTCAAGTTAAAAAATCAAATGGTATTTAAAGACTTAACATCAATGCACAACTCTCGCACTCACAAGGAAATTCACATGTATGACCGAAAATTATAGGCTTGCCCATTATGTACATCTCTACTAATTAAGTGTTCTCAAATAAAATCAAATAAGACTTTAAAAGATTGTAATGTTGGCTAGTGTAGGTTTTGTTGGGTCTAAAACACACAAGTAAGACACAACGGAAGTTTAAAATTTTATTAACTTGCCCCAACAATTTCGTCTGGTATGTTTACGCCACAATGAAATTTGCAAGACACAAAAAAGATTTACAGTTTACAAGCTTTAGAATCTTTACTAAAAGGTGCGCACACAATTGTATGCTCGGGTGCAAGCCTTCGCTACGACATATCCCTCTGTCAGGAAAGCCAGGAAATCTTGACAGAGGTTTGAGAGGATTTTAGTCTCTGAACTCTGAGTTAAGAAAGTAAGAGTTTAGTTTATGATTCTAGTAAGAATTCAACCAACCTAATCTTATGGGTTAAGTGCTAAATATATGAGAGAGATTAGGATACAAATCTGACTGGATAAGGCTTAAAAACCTGACCCAATCAGTTGCGGTTGGCTGATTTGGGACCATTGTCATGCAGTAGCATGACCCACCTTTGAGGCGCGCTTCTTGCCTCTTTTATTTTAAAGTTTCATCAAGTTTTGATTTTAATTTAAATACAAAATCTAATTTTGACTTAATTAAATAATTTCCATCAAATAGAAATTATCCCATAATTTATCTTGGCTAAAAAATCTCGATTCTAAATTGAATATTTTATCCTCTCTATATACCCTTAGACCGAAATGACAATCGACTTAGTGTGACCCTTTAGGTCTTCACACATCGACACTTAATTAAATTAAGGTTTACATGGAGCTCCTAGACTGCGCCACATGACGAACTCAATATGTGAAGAACGTTTACAAGACTCTTAGTAAACATAACCTCTATGTGGATAATGAATTCCTTTCATTCGCTACACACTCGATCAAGCTTAGGATTTGTCAAGTATATATCGAAATGAATTGATCACTTTATCTCATTTTTATTAGTCGAGAACTAGATCATATCACAAATATGTCTCTTGCATTGGCCAATGACTTGGTTGACCTAATATCACTGAGAAGTTGAGTGTTCACTCGAATATCTAATCGAGGAATGAATCCTATTATTGGCTCAACTACCACTTTAGTCTGTATCGCAATGTACCCAATTCAAGTCATGTCTTATCCTATAAGTAATTTAATCTTAGCACATGATCAAAGTACATTACTCTACAAACTAGGTGCGTATTGACCTCAAGTCAAAGGACCTCTATCGCCCACATGCTGATAATACTCTAGACATGTATAACAAATAGTTTATCAGCAGGTTATGCCAATACCCTATAAGAGTATCCATGTGTCCATCACTAGGAATAATTACTAGTAGTAAGTGAGACATACTACATTCTCTAAGAATGTGATGCAGACCACACGTCGACTTACAATATGTCATTGATATCTCATTCTCAATGATCATCAGTCAATGTTGTTTTAAGAACTACGCTCTATCATTAATATCTCACCGTATCAATGACAACGTAAGCTCAAAGGATGCACATTAATGAATAATACAAACAATCAAACAATAATTCAATAATTACAAAATCCATAAATATATTAATCTCATTAATAATACAAATGTATTCAAGTACATCTTTCCCTAAATGATTGTCTCTAGGACATATATACTTTCAATCCCCCACTTGACCTAGATCTAATCTCTAACGTATTTAATGGCCATATTTTCGAAATGACCATAATGCTTGACTAAGCTTAATAGTTTAGTAAATTGGTCTGCCAGATTTTCATCTGTGGGAACGTAGTCTAACTTTATTTCTTCAGTCTCCACCATCTCACTAAGTATGTGGTATTTCCTTGGTACATGCTTATTTCTGTTCGTTGATCTTGGTTCCTTAACTTGCGCTATCGCGCCAGTGTTGTCACAATAAATCGTTATTGGACAAGTGGCACTTGGAACAACCCTTAGTTCTTTTAAGAACTCAGATATCGCGACAACTTCCTTACCAGCTTCCAATCCAGCAATGTACTTGACTTCAGTAGTTGAATCAACAGTTGTAGTTTGTTTGAAACTTTTCTAAACAATCGGAATTTGACCTCCCTCAAATGGATGGATCTGGGATTGATTGTGGAACCGAGCAGAGAGAACCCGGGGCAGGCAGACCGGTGACATGGAAAGATCTCTTTCTATGTCAGCAGGAAGCCGTTTAGGCTTATGGCATTGTCGATCGCCTACCCGTCGCGTGCGGCAGGTATGCTATTGGGTCAATCCAATAATCCGGGATGATGAGATACGGCGACCAAGGATCGCATTCAGTTGGAAGTCCCTCCCGAGGAACCGAACTCATTTCCGAGGAATTACCAAGTGCGATAAAGAGCAAGCGAAAACCAGCCCTTGGAGACGGAGGATGGCAGAAGCGAAGTTCAACTATGAACAGACGACTAGATCCTGGACCATTATATGAAAGAGCGAAGGCTCGAAACATTCAAAGTGAAATGGATGAGGTTTTTTCCTGCGGCCGCCAAAAGCCTACCCTCTCTCGGATATTGAGTGGGTTGACCCGGGAAGAGATGCCTGCCTTATTCTTCTCCCGTTCGGGACATATCCAGATTGAGATTTGAAGTCATCAAGATCTATCTGGAAGCTAGAATCAGTGTACCCAATAGCTACTAGCTTTTCTTGTCCACCATAGACTAAGAAATATTCTTTAGTTCGTCTAAGATACTTAAGAATACTCTTGACTGCTTTCCAGTGTTACTCCCCAGGATTTTGCTGGAATTTGCAAGTCATACGTAGTGTATAGGCCTTGTACAGGTCATGGCATACATGATTGATCCTATAGCCGAAGCATATGCGATCCTCTTCATGCGTTCAAGTTCTTCAATAGTAGAAGGACTATTCTTATTTGATAACTTGATGCCTTGATCTATAGGAAGATTTCCTTTCTTGGAATTTTCTATGGAGAAACGTTTTAGCACTTTGTCTATGTATACAGACTGTGACAGCCACAAAAATCTATAAGGTCTATCTTTGTATATCCTAATTCCAATAATGTAGCAGGCTTCACCTATGTCCTACATCATGAAGGCGCTGGATAACCATTCCTTGACTGATTATATCAGAGTCTTGTTATCTCCCATTATCAATATGTCATCTACATATATGACAATGAAGACAATACTCTCATCTGTGCGTTTACTATAAATGCATGGGTCTTCCTTGCTTCTAACAAAGTCAAATGATTTGACTGCTTTGTCAAAGCAAATATTCCAACTCCTTGAGTCTTGCTTAAGTCCATAAATGGACTTTTGTAGTTTGCATACTTCTTTGGGTTGAGTCTTGGATGAAAAACCCTCTGGATGTATCATATACACCTCCTCAATTAGGTTACCATTGAGGAAGGTAATTTTAACATCCATTTTCCAAATATCATAATCATAGTATGCATCTACAAAATTCGAATGGGATTAATCTTTGCAACATGTGAAAAGGTTTATTCATAATCAACCACATGCCGTTGATTATAACCTTTAACCACCAATCTTTCTTTATAAGTCTGTACTTTGTCATATGCATCAATCTTTTTCTTGAAGACCCACTTGCATCCTATGTGTCTAAACCCTGTTGGCAAATCAACCAAGTTCCATACTTGATTTATGTAATGGATTACATTTCGGATTTTATGGCTTCTTGCCATCTCTGTGAATCAATGTCTAGCATTGCTTCAATGTAGGTAGTAGGCTCATCATAATCAGTAATATCTATCTCATTGTGTGTTTCAATAAGGAGGTTAAGTCTTTCAGGTGCACGATGAGTCCTAGTGGTCCTACGGAGTTGAATATTCTGCGTTTCAGTATTTGTTGTATCATGATTGAGAAGATGTTTGTGTGTTGGACAATCCAGCACCTTGAAAGCTTTCAGGAATATCATTTTGAATAGGATGTTGTACAACCATTGTGTCATGTTCCATTGGTTGTGTATGACAGTCTTGTATTTCTGCATTATCTCTGACATCACTGCCACTGGTTGAAGGGCGCACTCTAAGTACCCAATCATCATCAAATACTCCTACTAAATCCTTGCCTAGGTCATTTGACAAGGGTTCATGTTACACCCCGTACTTACAGGACATGTTTTAAGAACGTACGTAAGAACTCACAAGTGTTAAGAATTGAGACTTGCAAAAATTTATCGGAATTATGAAATTGTCGGAAAAACGTACTATTGTGACGAATGGGAGGGCGACACGTGTCACCCCCCCTTAAGTGAGCCTTGGACGAATTTGAACTTGGACACAAGGGTCATTTGACCCTTGTTAAGAAGACTAATCTTGCAAGTAGTAAAGCTTGACAATGTTGACTTGGTCAATGGGACCACTTGTTGATATTTACTAAGACTTCATCCAAACCTCACATTTGTGCTAATCCCAACCCTCCATGTCCCTTTATTATACTACTAGTAGCAAGAGAGAGCCAACACTTAGCCACATTTCACAAGAATTCGAAGAACTAGAGCAAGAAGCTCTCGGGTTCTACATGGGAAAGAAAGAAAAAATTTCCTTTCTTGTTCTTTAAGCTCCACACTATAAACCAAGGTTCCTATGTGTATTGTAAGCATATCTCAATAGAAAAATCCCGGAAAAAGAGAGTTTTCGTATTAGTCGCAAAATGGAAACCTAGTGACTTTCTAGGTTTTGGATTGGAAGTTTGAAGGAAAGTTGTTGGTACGGTTCTAAGGGTCTCAACAAACGGATTGAAGTGTCTTGGAGAGGTTCTAAACTACTAAGGAGCGACTTCGGATTGGAATTGGATTAAGAATCGTTAAGGTATAATCTTGTCTTTTAAAAGTGTTACAAGATTATATAATTATATTGTTGTTGTTAGCTTTGCATGTTGCTAGCATGAAGTTGTTAAGTTGAAGTTCATAAGGATTATAGATCGATTGTGGTCTTGGAAGTTCGAAATGTAATGTAGGCCATGTTAAGTTGGATTACAATTTGATCGTTATTAGAATCGTCGCATGTCACTTATTTGAAGATTATGGTAGTTATAATCAAATGCGACTTGATGTCATGTTATGCTACCAATTTGGATTGAAATGGAAATTGATAAGAATTGGTATTGTTGTTTTCATTATGGCCGAAAATTGGACTAGTAGTTGCATAGTTTGTTATTCATTTGTATTGGACTACCTTCTATATTGTGGTGAGCCAATTGGGGCTGTATGGTTATTTATTTGTATTGGAGTACCTTATAGATTTTGTGAGCCAATTGGGGCTGTTTGGTTATTGTATTCGGCCTTGAAAAAGGTGGCAAAGTTAGTAAAAACAAAGGAGGTGCTGTCCGATTTTCCGTAGAATTTAGTGACTTGGCACTTAGGATATTCTACGTTTAAAGTAAGAGGTTAATGGACGTATTGTGGCCATGATAGGTTGAAGTACTAAGTTTAGCGTATCCTACTTGAAGAATGGAATAGCTCAAGGTTGAAGTACTTTAGAGCATTTTGCTACTTGTCGACAATCGTCGCGAGGTATGTGAACCTCTTCTTTCTTTGGCATGATCCTACGTATGAAATATCCATGTGATAACATTTTAAGATTCCTTCTACTCTTAGAAGTTAAGAAGTATTTACATTGTTGAATCTAAGTTAAGAGTATGTTTAAATTGTCCTAAGTCCTTACTAGGTCTTATGGGAGACGTTGGTAAAGATGGTTAGGAAATTTTGAGATTTGATTTAAGGGCTATGTATCTTGATTTATTTAAAGTAAGTATGTAAGTTGATTTTTATGTTTGAAAATGACTTGAATTTATATGTGAAAAGGGGATTGGTTTTAAAAGTGTAGATGACATGATTTTACAAGTATAAGTAAACGGACTTTAAAGAATGTATGTTATGAAGTTTTAAGACTATGAACTTTGATTTTCTTTAAAGGATTGTGAAACTTTATTTTTCAAGTTATGGGACTTGATTTCTAAAGTATAAGCGACATGATTTGAAAGAGTGTATGCTACGAGGTGTTAAGGCTATAAGCCTTGATTTTATAAGTGGAAATGACTTAATTTTACAAAGTATGGCTTAATTTATTTCAAAAGATAAGAAGATGGCTTCCAAAAGAGTATGTGACTTGAGCTTTAAAAAGAATGGAGTTCTATGATTCTTTTTAAGTATGTATGTACGTAGTATTTTTGGATCTAGTTTTCCAAATGTTGTAAGAATAAAAGTGTCTTAAGTTCTCTAAAATGAAAGGTTGTTATAATAGCTTTATGGGAAGTTGTTATGACGACTTAAGAAGAAGTGAAAAGATGGTTTGAAAATGTTATGTAAGGAAAATCACAGAGCCTACAAATAGGCGGATTACGTTATGAAATACACCGAGCCTACAAATAGGCGGATTACGTTATGAGATACACCGAGCCTACAAATAGGCGGATTACGTTTTGAGATACACCGAGCCTACACATAGGATTACGCCATATTACCCCGAGCCTTCACATAAAGCCGGTTACGTCATCTTACACCGAGCCCCACAGCGGGCGGATTATGTTATATGATTCCACAGTACACCGAGCCCCACAGGCGGGCCGGATTATGTTATATGATTCCACAGTACACCGAGCCCCACAGGCGGGCCGGATTATGTTATATGATTCCACAGTACACCGAGTCCCACAGGCGGGCCGGATTATGTTATATGATTCCACAGTACACCGAGCCCCACAGGCGGGCCGGATTATGTTATGTAAGATATGTAAGTTATGTGAAAAAGGCTGGATTAAACTCTTAAGTAAGTATGTAAGAATTTGTTGTTAAATCTTATCGAAAGAAGGAAAGGAACAGTTAATATATGATTGGTTTCAGGAGTTAAAAGGACATTCTTTTATGCAGATATGATTTGGTTATTGCATTTTATTTTTGTTCCATATTCGGTACCTGTTGTACTGACCCCCTTCGGGGGGCTGCGTTCATGCCCGCAGGTGTTAGGTACACATGTTGGTGATCCTTGCTTTTAGGATCTCTGTTCAGTTTTGGAAAGAAGCTCCTTTCACTCCGGAGGCTTATCTTTTAGTGCAGTTTTCTGATGTGGTAGACTTATGTACATTCAGGGTATGGCGGGGCCCCGTCCCGCCGTGATTGTAATTCCTAAGTGCAGTAGTCACATGTTGTGGGTCGGTTTGTAAAAAGAAAGGGATGTAACTGCTATTGTTATGTATATGTATATGTGTCCAGGAAGGTAGCCTTATCGGCTAGCCTGTGTTTAAATTTTTCGTTATTTTATTTTATAAGTTTCATGTATGTTCATTGCTATTCTCGACGTATACAGGCAGGGTGCCTGGTAGGGCACGATCGCGCGAGGGTCGGTCGTGACAAAAGTGGTATCAGAGCAGTTAGTCCTCGGAAAGTGTCTACAGACCGTGTCTAGTAGAGTCTTGATTATCGGTGTGTTGTGCACCACATCTATAATCAGGAGGCTACAGGACATTTAGGATTGGTTTCCATTCTTCTCACTCAGATCGTGCGATAGATTGTGTTGTTAGGGTCGTCTCTCCCTAACGAGTTATGTTGTTTGCATTCTGAGAAAGCGTGATGACCAGGAAAGACTATGTGGATTGCGTATCCAGGTTGGTAATGATTGTAGTATAGTGGTATTGTGACATACATCTATACGGAGTTATGTATGAGGGTCAGACGCGTGTTGCCTAGAATGATGTTAGATTTCCAGGAATTGGTAAAGACTAACTAGATACCGGGAAGGTATGGAATAGTTAATGAATTCTCGCCAAGATCTTATGTTTTATTTGAGATAATTGGGAAAGGATGAGCTGTCTGATAGGGTAGTGAACCCTTAAGAAGCCATGTTAAGGAACCTAACGGAATGTCATGTTAATAGATTAAGCTGCGTAGTAGGCTTAAGAGAATTGTACGGATGAGGTCCGCATAGAGTGAGTAATGGGTGTTGTGATGGAGACAACATGGTTTTGGTGTTATGAGAAGTTTTTGTACCCGTTTATTGGGGGACTGGTAAGTTAGGCTTGGAGCATGGAAATTGCGAGCCTAAGAATATTGATTACTGCCGAGACCTTAGGTATATAAGGCTTTCTCTGGCAATAAGATTTTAAGTCAGACCAAGGATAAGAGTTAAGTGCGATGCTGAGTCGGGTGGAGGACCTGTTACGGGTCTCCCCATGGCCTGGAATAGAGTAGGATCAGTTGGTAGTAGTTCCGCTACGTGACAGGGTCACGAGGGTGCAAGGCCCAAGTCTAGTTAATTGTTTTAAGGGTTATTGGACGCGGTCCACGGAACCAGTCATGGCGGAAATGGCCTTATATTGTTTCATAGAGTGACTCCAAAGATTAGAGGCCAGAATAGGTATGGAAGTTATGTATGTATGTTAGAAGGAGTTGGAAGTACGAAAATATAATCTCTTTTGGGCTTATGATGGACAGATATGCGTGTGCGAGGTATTAGGTCCATGTGTGGCATTGTTGGTATGTTGGGGTTGTGAAAGGAGACTATGTCGCTAATTATAAGTTTGACTCCGAAAGAACATTCGGGGACGAATGTTTCTAAGGGGGGAAGAATGTTACACCCCGTACTTACAGGACATGTTTTAAGAACGTACGTAAGAACTCACAAGTGTTAAGAATTGAGACTTGCAAAAATTTATCATTATGAAATTGTCGGAAAAACGTACTATTGTGACGAATGGGAGGGCGACACGTGTCACCCCCCCTTAAGTGAGCCTTGGACGAATTTGAACTTGGACACAAGGGTCATTTGACCCTTGTTAAGAAGACTAATCTTGCAAGTAGTAAAGCTTGACAATGTTGACTTGGTCAATGGGACCACTTGTTGATATTTACTAAGACTTCATCCAAACCTCACATTTGTGCTAATCCCAACCCTCCATGTCCCTTTATTATGCTACTAGTAGCAAGAGAGAGCCAACACTTAGCCACATTTCACAAGAATTCGAAGAACTAGAGCAAGAAGCTCTCGGGTTCTACATGGGAAAGAAAGAAAAAATTTCCTTTCTTGTTCTTTAAGCTCCACACTTTAAACCAAGGTTCCTATGTGTATTGTAAGCATATCTCAATAGAAAAATCCCGGAAAAAGAGAGTTTTCGTATTAGTCGCAAAATGGAAACCTAGTGACTTTCTAGGTTTTGGATTGGAAGTTTGAAGGAAAGTTGTTGGTACGGTTCTAAGGGTCTCAACAAACGGATTGAAGTGTCTTGGAGAGGTTCTAAACTACTAAGGAGCGACTTCGGATTGGAATTGGATTAAGAATCGTTAAGGTATAATCTTGTCTTTTAAAAGTGTTACAAGATTATATAATTATATTGTTGTTGTTAGCTTTGCATGTTGCTAGCATGAAGTTGTTAAGTTGAAGTTCATAAGGATTATAGATCGATTGTGGTCTTGGAAGTTCGAAATGTAATGTAGGCCATGTTAAGTTGGATTACAATTTGATCGTTATTAGAATCGTCGCATGTCACTTATTTGAAGATTATGGTAGTTATAATCAAATGCGACTTGATGTCATGTTATGCTACCAATTTGGATTGAAATGGAAATTTGATAAGAATTGGTATTTGTTACACCCCGTATGTACAGGACGTGTTTTAAGAACGTACGTAAGAACTCACAAGTGTTAAGATTTGAGACTTGTAAAAAAAAAAAAAAAAAAAAAAGTGATTTAGCGGAATTATGAAATTGTCGGAAAATGTATTATTGTGACGAATGGGAGGGCGACACGTGTCACCCCCCTTATAGTGAGCTTGGACGAAATGCCATGGACTAAAGGGTCATTTGACCTTTGGTGGGATGACAAAGTCTTGCAACTTGTTAGCATGAGAATTTTGACTAAGTCAAGGGTCCATTAGTCTTGGTTTTTATTAAGACTTCATCCACACCACCCATTTGTTTGTATCTTGACCCTCCATGTCCCTATATAATACTAGTAGTAGTATGACAAGTTCCATACTTAGCCAAAATTACAAAAAATTGGAAGAACATCACATTGTTGCTCTCGGCTTCCACATGAGAAAAATAGAAAAAATTTCGTTGCTTGTTCTTTAAGCTCCACACTTTAAACCAAGGTTCTTGAGGGTAGTGTAAGCGTATCTCAATAGAAAAATCTCGGAAAAAGATAGTTTTCGGGTTAGTCGCAAAGTGAAAACCTAGTGGCTTTCTAGGTTTTTGGATTGGAAGCTTGAAGGAAAGTTGTTGGTAGGGTTCTAAGGGTTTCAAGGAGCGGATTGAGGTGTCTTGATGAGGCTCTAGGTTTCTAAGGAGCAACTTCGGTTTTGAAGATTGGATTACAATTCGTTGAGGTATAATCTTGTTCTTTGGAAGTGTTACAAGATTATTTATATTGTTGTTGTTAGCTTTACATGTTGCTAGCATGAAGTTGTTAAGTTGAAGTTTATAAGTATTATGGATTACTTGTAGCTTAAGTTCGAATTGAAAAGTAAGTCATGTTAAGTTGGAATACAAATTGATCGTTTATTAGAAATCGTCGCATGTCACTTACTTAAAGATTATGGTTGTTATAATCAAATGCGACTCGATATCATGTTATGCTACCAATTTGGATTAAAATGGAAATTGGATAAGAATTGGTATTGTTGAACACAAGATGGCCGATTTGTACTTGTGGTTTATAGTAGTTTGTTAATTATTTGTATTGGACTACCTTCTATATTGTGGTGAGCCAATTGGGGCTGTATAGTTAATTATTTGTATTGGACTACCTTATAGATTGTGGTGAGCCAATTGGGGCTGTTTGGTTATTGTATTCGGCCTTGAAAAAGGTGGCAAAGTAAGTAAAAACAAAGGAGGTGCTGTCCGATTTTCCGTAGAATTTAGCGACTTAGCACCTAGAATATTCTACGTTTGAAATAAGAGGTTAATGGACGTATTATGGCCAATTTAGGTTGAAGTACCAAGTATAGCGTATTCTACTTGAAGGATGGAATAACTAGCAAGGTTGAAGTACTTTGGAGCTTTTTGCTACTTGTCGATAATCGTCGCGAGGTATGTGAACCTCTTCCTTCCTTTGGCATGATTCTATGTATGAAATATACATGTAGTAGTATTTCATGATTCCGTCTACTCTTAGAAGTTAAGAGGTAGTTATGTTGATTTACTCTATGTAAAAGTTACGTCTAAGAAATCCTAAGTCCTTACCAAGTCTTATGGGGGATGTTGGTAAGAGTCGTTAGGAAGTATTTGGAGTCGAGTTGACTTGGCTAATTTACTACGAATGAGAATAAGTATCGAACAAGCCATTGCAGCGTTAATAAAGGAAAATGTAATGACAATTAATTATGTTAAAACAAGTAGAATTCTCCATCTGCATAGAAGCTAAGATAAGACAAAATTGTATTACATTTTCTAGATCATGGCTACTTGAATAAGATCGTTATAAATAAGTATAACTTATTCACAACGCACCAAGGTATATGTTACTTAATTTAAAAGAGTTTACGTATGAAGTTTTTAACACTTTGAAACTTGTTTTCTTAAAAGTTAAGAGACTTGAAGTATTTTGAAAGCTATGTGATTTGATTTGAAAGTATAAGTCTCTTGGTTATAAAAAGAATGAATTAGTTTAAGGCATAAAGTTAGTATGACGGCTTTATGGAAAGTTGATTATAATAACTTTATGGGAGGTTAAGAGAATGGTTTTCTTCAGTAACATAAACAAGAAATGATTTGAAATAAAGAAGGGCAATTGTTTTAAAGGTACCAATTGCTTAAAGTTTTAAAGAAAGAAGTCACTTGATTTAGAAGCCGGTAATTGTATTTCTAAAAAGTATTGTGACTGGTCGTGAAAAGTAGATATGACTTGATATTACGGTTATTAGTATCTTGGAAGTTTTTTTTTAATAGAATCATTTTAAAGGACTAGAGGCACGTAGTACGTTGGGTTAAATTCTCGGATTTTATAATGACATGATTAGTGCCTTAAGTAAACAAAAATGAGAGTGTATATGAACAAGCTAATAAGAAGTTAGGGGATTTCTTAACTTGCTATGTTATGTATGGTAAGCCGGTGGTGCTTATGTTATGTATGATAAGTCGGTAGTGCTTATGTTATGTATGATAAGCCGGTAGGGCTTATGTTATGTATGATGGCCGGTTGAGTTAGGGTAAGAGTATAAATGAGGGGTAAACCCCCAAGACGTTATACCACCTTCTTCAGGGTAAGAGTATAAATGAGGGGTAAACCCCCAAGACGTTATACCACCTGTTTCGTTGATTTGCTACCCATGATGCGAGGAATACCTCATGCGAGTCCTTATGGGCTTATGCGGGTGAAATAGTCCCATGCGGGCGGGTACAACCTATGCGAGGAATACCTCATGCGAGTCCTTATGGGCTTATGCGGGTGAAATAGTCCCATGCGGGCGGGTACAGCCTATGCGAGGAATACCTCATGCGGGTCCACAGGATCTATGCGGGTGAAATAGTCCCAAGAGTAGGACTGCTTAATGATACTGCGGGCGGGTGGCCCTGCTTGATCATGAGCCTCCTATGTTTACGCGGATACCTCGTAGGCGCACTTATGTGATTTTATCGCGTCTAGATTGGGTAAAGATAGGCGTTCCTCCATAAAGGGACGGATTAGGTTATGCAAGATACGTAAGTTATATGTTTATGAACTTGATGAGTTTTCTTAAGTATGTACGTAAGAATTTGACTATACTCTTATGGAAAAATGGGAAAAGAAAATGATATGCAATTAAGTTCATAAGTGGTAATGACACGGCAGGATCCGGTATGCACTTTTTATACTTGCTCTGTCATTCTTTTATGCGATTATGATCATTTCAGTACTTTATTTTCTGTTCCATCTTGGTTTGTTATCGACCCCGGGCTGCGTTCATGCCCTGATTTTAGGTACGATTGTGGATCCGCGAGCTTAGGATCCGGTTCAAAGAAGTCGAGATGGCTCCGGTGTTCGGAGTTGTCACGTTTATGTTTATTGAAGTGCAGCGGGGCCTTGTCCATACGATTGTTATGTTAAAACTCTTGAGGTGCAGCCACATATTGTGGGTCGGTTGTAAAGAAAATGAGGCAATCGCCGTTTATGTATATGCGTCGGCGAAGGTAGCCTATCGGCTAACTGTTGTTTTATTATCGTTGTTTTATTTTATAAGTTTCATGTATGTTCCGCTGATTATCTCGATGTTTACTCGTAGGGTGCCTGTGTAGGGCACGATGTGAGCCGGGCCTGGTCGTGACAAAAGTGGTATCAGAGCAGTTAGTCCTCGGAAAGTGTCTACAGACCGTGTCTAGTAGAGTCTTGATTATCGGTGTGTTGTGCACCACATCTATAATCAGGAGGCTGCAGGACATTTAGGATTGGTTTCCATTCTTCTCACTCTGAGATCGTGCGACAAATTTGTGTTGTTAGGGTCGTCTCTCCCTAACGAGTTATGTTGTTTGCATTCACGAGAAAGCGTGATGACCGGGAAAGACTATGTGGATTTCGTATCCAGGTTGGTAATGATTGTAGTATAGTTGGTATTGTGACATACATCTATACGGAGTTATGTATGAGGGTCGTTTATTGGTTGCCTAGAATGGTTTTAGATTTACCAAGAGTGGCAAAGACTAACTAGATACCGGGAAGGTATGGAATAGTTAATGAATTTTCGCCAAGGTCTTGTGTTTTATTTTGAATAATTGGGAAAGGATGAGCTGTCTGATAGGGTGGTGAACCCTTAAGAAGCCATATTAAGGAACCTAACTGTCACGACCCGATTCCGGGCCCGTGACTGGTGCCTTACCCCGGGCACCCTAGTGATACAACATCAGAGTAATCAGCGGAACATAAAACGATACAAGACATATTATGAAATATGAAACAATAATCTGAGAAAAACTTGCCTTTCGGCATATATGTAAATAACAACTTTTTCAACATGAACAGTTTAATCCTTTTTACAAACCCGCCACACTTGTGACTACGGACCTCAAGAATGATATGACAACAATGGCGGACGGGGCCGCAAACCCCGAATGTAAACACTTACTACGACGGGGACTATACCACCGATAAGCCTCGGAGAAACGGAGCTTCCCAAGCTGAAGCTTGTGACCACGAGCTAGGATCAACGGCGGTGTACCTCAACTGCGGCATGAACGGCCCCGAAGGAGTCGATGCAACAGTGCAGAGTATGTGAAACTAAAAAAATCGTAAATGAAATCATAATAGTCTATAAAGCGGGAGACATGTATGATAAGCAAACTACGATTCACAACAAATAAGCAATCATGTCAAGTCGGGGACTCACGCCTCAAAGTTATCACAATAAAGCGCATGCGGGCAAGTGCGAAGGCATAGCCGACTACTAAGACCACGGTACCAAAAATACCACAATCAGTATCCGAGGTCTTTCTAGACGCACCACATGATCAAAGGCGGCCACTCGCGCAATATCAATGTGCGCGTCTATCCTCGAACTCTCGCAGCTCGCATAGGTCACACGGACCCGCATGAGGTATTCCTCGAATCATGGTCCTGCATCGCCGAGGTATACCGCGTCGAAGGCGGCTAATCCTCGGTATCCGCCTAGGCTCCATGACCGCATAGTCTCAAAAGACCGCATAGTCTCAGCGGACCACATGGAATCCCCGCGTCGGGCTAAACACCGGAATGATCAATCTCGAGCTACCGCACTCCGCATAGTCACGAGGACCGCATAGCCGTAGACCGCATCAAGGGTGGCAAGCCCTCGGTATAATAAGTCAAAGGGGTATGTGATACAATAATAGTACAACGGGCTTAACGTTTAACAACGTAAGCACAACAAGAATGACCCCCTTACATCACGATCACACAAGATACTAACACACGTAGCATCCTAACATTTTCACTTATCACATCAACAAGAAAGTATTTACAAGGCTATCTCAAACCAGCACAATCAAGTTATTCACACAAGGTACTTTAAGCTAACAAGTTCGGGTATCTACCCCTAAAGGACTTCATACATTAAATCTTTTAAAAGATCCGTTGCTTTCACATAAGTCACACAATACCCGTAGTATAAAATAGAGTGACTGTCTTTTTAATTACCAAAACACTTACCTTTGTAAAATCAAGTAACAACATTATTTTCCAAACGTCCAAGTTTGCCTAATTTCAAATGTTCACGTTTCTTATTTTAGAAAGGTTTCGTAGTTCATAGTCTTATTCATTTAAGAATATAATTCTCTTTTAAACAATCTGAGAAACATAAGTCTTATATGTGAGTAGGATATTCTTGTTTATAACAATCTTATTACAGCAGCCGTGATCTAGGAAATATCATTTTGTCTCATCTTAGCTTCTATGCAGATGGAAGTTTCTACTGGTTTTAATAATACTTAATTAGTCAAAACATTTCCTTTTATTAATTTGCGTTGGTTTGTCGATACATTCTGATTTCCGAAATCAGTAAAACATTCTTAAGCCGTTATACCTAACTTCCCATAAAGCTAGTATAACTCTTAAGTTTTTCACAAACCAAGTATTACTTCTTCTTTCAAAATGATTCAAAAATCTTTTGAAATACTTCAAGTTCTTTATTAACACATAACAAGTCAGTTATAGTTCAAATCAGTTACCTTTTAAAGACCACAAGTATTTTCTTACCAACATAAAGCTGTTTATAACCAACTTCCCATAAAGCCGTTATAACACTTTATGTTTTAAATCAATCAAATACGTTTAGCACGTATCGTCTACCGTACTACATAGTTCATACATATCATGCTAGAAGAGATAGGAAGAGGTTCACATACCTCGCGACAGTATCGACTAATAGCAAAACGCTCAAGTACTTCCAACCGTCGGCTACTCCTTAAGCCAAGTAGATCGCGCCACGTAGTACTTCAACCTATAAGGCCACAAGGCGCTTATTAACCTTTAGATCTCATCGTAGAACATTCTAGAAAATTCAAGACACCTCCCCCACATGACAGCGTAAATCTCCTCCTCTATCGAGGTCGGCTACCAAGCCAACCAGGGGGGGGGGGTTATACGTCTAACCCAAACGGGTACAATTATAAACCACGGTACTACACAAGTCTCATGTCTGACGCCTCATGTAATTACTCAAGATTCTTCTTTTAAAAATTCAGGCTTAAGTCGCAAGACATTGCCGTAAGTATTATTCAGGCTTAAGTCAAAAGACATTGCCGATAACTACGTTCAGTTCTATATATAGTATACTTCAACTATATATTCTAACAATATGTAATTTCCAATTACAATAGAGGGACAAGATAATTACCTCGATAAGCCCATAATTATCCTAGTTAAAGTCGATCCTGGGCAATCGTTTAGCTCCAACTCCGAGCGCTCCAACCCGCTCTAAACCACCCTTAGAAGTTCTAACCAACTTCTACACAATACTCCAACGGACTATGGATATTTTCCTAGGGTTTCGGTTTTGTGACTGACGGAAGTATAATAGTATTTCTGGGCATTTTTGTATAGGTATAACCTTAGAATACAACAAGGTATACGTGTTATACCCCGTATTTCCAGAGTATGTACGTAAGGGAATACGTACAAAAGTTTAGCCTTAAAGATTAGGCCAAGTTCGAAATTGTGCACAACTCGCTTAAAGAATCGTTTTCCAAAAGCGTTTCCACGACTTCGTAGGGTAAATTCGGCTATGCCATTTCTAATTTTGCGGATTTTTCCGAGAGGCGAAACATTTTGGACCAACGGGAGGCGACACTTGGCACCTCCATTGGTGGACTTCAAATCGTCCATTTGGGCGAATTGGCTAAGCAATGGCACGTTTTTGTGCCTTGTGCACAAGTCGAGAGTTGGTAGGATATTTGTGTATAGTTAATCCTCACCCTACACTTGCCTTGCACTTGTCTAAATCTTGGCCATTGGTTGGCCACTTCGACCTATAAATACCCTTAAGATGAAGAGTTCTTCATCCACAAATTACTTTCCAAGTCTTGAAAATCCTCCCTTCTCCCTTTGTTAGCCATTTCGTCCAAGCCCTTCCCCTCTAGGCTAAGTGACCTTGTCGAGGCTTCCCACTAGCCTAGCCGAAATCTACCCCCTTGGTAGAAAAGTTGCCTTCTAGTATTGTTATAATGCCCAAAATACCTAGCCCAAATACCTTAGTACTTAGTAGAAGTTGTGAAGAACTTCTAAGGCTTCCTGAGCATACAACTTAGGAGCAAAACCTTGCTCAGCGACTTTTCTAAGATATTATTGGGCTTACCGAGGTAACTAATCCTAACCCTCTTTTGAATTAGAAATACTTCTGTAGTAGTATTAGAATAAGTATCAAATACTTAGAAGAATATCACGAATAGAATTGAACTGTTACCATGAGAAGGGTTTAAAAAAAGAATAATCAAACTACACTTACATGGAATTTGTTTTCACAAGAGACTTATATAGCTCACGGGTAGGGAAGTCTTTGCCCACTTTCCGTAGAATTATGAACCCTCTGTTTAGAATGACCTTGAGTAGTCTTTGATAGATATCTGTGACTATTATAGGTGACTCTCTGCGCGACATATTCAACTTGGCGGTGGTTTTATTTGAGAAGGTATGTGATTCTTCCTAAAGCATGATATTTTATAATATATATAGTGCGGTGAAGCGTACATGTGTTAAGCGAATAATAACTACGGCAATGTCTTTGACTTAAGCTGAATAATACTTACGGCAATGCCTGGCTTAAGCCCTGAATAACACTTACGTGATGCCTCAAACTAAGCACGAATAATAAAGATCTGAAAGCATTTCAAAAGAATCTTGAATCATTTTTAATGAAGAGAACTAACTGGTTTTAAAGCGAAGCTTAAGAGTTATACTAGCTTTATGGGAAGTTGAGTATAACCACTTAAGATTGATAAAAGAAACAAGTTTGACTATGTGTGTATATGGACTTAAATTGAATGGTGAAAAGAATAATAAGATGGTTTGATAAGTAGACATGATATGATGCTATGTGTGTTAGTGTCTTGTAACGTTTGTGAAAAGAGTATTCTTGTTGTGATTATGTTGTTTAAAGATAATTTGTTATGTTAGTGTACCATCACTCACCTCTTGAGATGATCAGGGGTTGTCGCCTCCGTCTGGGGTAGACTCGGTGATGCAGGACCATGATTCGAGAATACCTCATGCGGGTCGGGGGCCTATGCGAGCTACGAGTTCGAGGTTAGTATGCGGGGTTATGCCTCATGCGGTCTATGTGGCATGCGGACAACGAGTCGGGGCGATGCAGGAGGTAGCTACCCTCGATGCGGGGTTATACCTCATGCGGGCCCATGTGAGTGGCCTATGCGGACTCCGGGAGTCCAGGATTAGGCTTGCAGAGTGATAATACGGGCGAGTGGCCCTGCTTCGAATCATTCGCAGCCTAGAAAAGACGTATTCTGATTTACCTATTGTTGCTCTTGTTTGTGATGTGGCACTATGTGCGGGTTCCTTGGTTGTTTCATACATACTTGCAAAACTGTTTTTTTTAAAATGATATGTTTCATTTAAGTATTTTACAGTTTCATATACTTAGTACCTGTTGTACTGACCTCCTTGAGGCTGCGTTCATCTGCGGTAAGGGCAGCAGTGCTAGATCCACATTCTTAGGATCTCTACGTTGGTGTCGGGAGCTCCATCTTTTAGGAGGCTCTACTTTTGGGTATGATCTCCTGTTGTAGATAGTTTTATCTGATCAGGGTATGGCGGGGCCTGTCGCCATAGTTGTATATTTCCTTAGAGTGCTGTAGTCATGTTATGCGATTGTCGGATGTAGCTGCTAAACCATGTTTATATATGTATCTTAGAAAGCGATGTTTTCTCACATAAAGCGTGTCCTATTTTATAAAGCTGTTTCATGTCTTGCTTTATATTTCCGATTACTACGATGTATGACTACTTGGGTGCCGGTAAGGCACGATCCACGCCCCTGAACGGTCGTGACAAAAGTGGTATCGAGCGATTAATCCTCGGAAAGTGTCTCTGACGTATCTAGTAAGTCTTGATTATCGGTGTGTTGTGCACCACACCAATAATCGAGAGGCTATAGGATATTTAGGATTGGTTTCCATTCTTCTCATTACGAGATCGTGCGTTAGAGGCGTGTTATAGGTTGGACCCTCTAACGTATTCCTTTCTATGTGATTATGCCTCACGTAAGGCAACCCGGCCGAGAAGGCAAAGCGGCAGGAGGCGCTAGCGAGACACCCAGTCACGAGGCTCGAGGCCCGATCTATACGAGACGGCAAGTTCTATGACGCCCGGCCCGGCCAGACCACGGTACCAGCCTCACCTCCCGCGGCACAGGGCGGAGAGTTAGGAAGTCTGAGAGATATTGACTTTTGGCTAAAGTTATGGCCCGTCGAGGAGAAATTTGGATCACGGCGATTCAGCTCAGCCACGGCCGCACCGTGGTACACAGGCGAGATAGTTTGAGGCTACGAGATTTCTTGAGTTGTAGCCCGCGAGTTTTTTCGGGTCGGCGGAGGATGATCCGAGGAGTTCATCCGTCGGCAGAGGATCGTGAGGTGATCAAGGCCTCGAGACAAGTCTGTGACGCCGGTTCGCATCGGTGCGTGATCGCGATCGATTGGTTTTGATTCATGGGAGTTATCGGGAGAGCACGCGTCCCAGCCTACTGGGATGAGTTCTCGGAGGCTTTCTCACTACTTCTTGCCTCCACGGATGAGGAGGCGCGGGCTGATAGATATTTACCATCGAGGCGAGAGAGGGCCTTTGTCGGGAAGTACAATGTCGAGTTTGATTCATTGGCTCGATATGTCCCGGCTTTGGTAGCGATATGGAGGATAGGGTGCACCGCTATGTCACGGGCTGAAGCGACTATATGGCGAGTCGTGTGCGGGTGTTTCTCTTAGGGTATGGACATTACCGCATGCGAGCTCACGCTCTTGGATGCGAGGCGCGAGAGGTCGACGAGTGGGCGACGGCGAGAAGAAGGCGGGGCGGGAGGGTCTTACGGGGTTATCGTGGTGGCGGCCTCAGCGGCGATCTAGATTCGCACCACGGCCGGCTCGAGCACTCTGCGCACCGGCCTGGCCCGAGTTTTGAGGCGGACCGAGGCCAGGGGCTTGGGCGTCGAGTAGCGAGTGCGGCGATCGGGACCACCCGGTGTGGCGATGCGGTAGATCCCATTACGGGAAGTGTGGTACGATTTTGGAGCTTATTCTGATTGTGGCCAGCGGGGGCCACTTGGCGAGGCTTGTCCGGCCAAGTGTGGCGGTGGTAGGGCTCACGCCGAGTTACATTGCGCTTCATCATCTCCTCTGATTACTCGCCGGGGCGTGGTACATGGGTCGGCCAGTCGCGGCAGGTCGTGGCTCGGGTCCCGATTCTAGCGGTCCTCAACCGCATTTATGCTTTGTCGGTAGCGGGATCGGAGGCCTCACGATGTCGTCGCAGTACCTTATCGGTTCTGGGTTTGATGTGTATGCTTTGATAGATCCGGTTCTACTCTGTCCTATATATCTCCCTTGTTGCTAGTAGGATAGGGATAGAGCCCGAGTCCATAGACCGCTTCGAGGTAGCTACGCGCGATGGGTGATTCGGTGGTAGCTCGGCGGGTATATGAGCTTGTCTGTGACCATTCTGATCGTCGGACCCTAGCCGACTTGATAGAGTTGGAGATGATTGACCGACGTGATTATGGGGATGGATTGGCTAGCTTGCTACGCCAATGTATCGCAGAGAGAGAAGTAATGCGGTTCGGTTTCACGAGGCCGGTTGTTGAGTGGGAGGAGCGCGGTATCGCCGGGGTAGGTTTATTTCCTACCTCAAGGCTAGGAAGATGGTGCGAAGGGGTATATCTACCATCTCGTTCGGGTGTTTGATCTGAAGGCTGCGGTACCAGATTTTGATCGATTCCGATGGTCGAGTTCCCGGGCGTGTTTCGGATGACCTCCGGGTATCCTCCCGAGAGGAGATCGAGTTTTGTATTGACATATTGCGGACACTCGGCCTATTTCCATTCCGCCATCTGAGAATGGCGCTGCCGAGTTGAGGAGTTGAAGGATCGGCTTAGAGATTTCTTGGAGAAGGGCTTCATCGGGCCTAGTGTTTCTCCCAGGGAAGCGCGGTATTGTTCGTGAAGAAGAAGGGCGGGGCCAGCTGCGCATGTGTTGATTACGGTGAACAAGGTGACCATTAAACGAATACCCCTTCCCGGGATTGATGATTTGTTCGACCGATTGCGAGTGCGAGATGTTTCTCAAGATTGATCTGCGATCGGGCTATCATCAGTGCGAGTCGAGAGAGGTGGATGTCCCTAGATCGCATTCGGACGATGCGGGCATTATGAGTTCAGGGTCATGTCTTTTGGATTGACCAATGCTCCGGCGGTATTCATGGATTTGATGAACCGAGTGTTCAAACCATTTTTGGACACGTTTGTGATAGTGTTCATTGATGATATCTTGGTTTATTCTCGCCAGGCGAGGAGCATGCGGAGCATTTGAGGCGATCTTGCGATTCTCGAGACCAGCGATTATCGCCAAGTTTTCCAAATGTGAGTTTTGGTTGACTTGATGGCGTTTCTTGGGTATATTGTCGGGTGATGGCATTCAGTGGATACGGCCAAAATCGAAGCGATTAGGACTTGGCGAGACCTCTTACTCGACGGAGGTTCGCGATTTCGGGCCTTGCGAGTTATTATCGGTTCGTGGAGAAGTTTGCTTATCTACGCACCATTGACTAGGGTGACTCGAGGCGGCCAAGTTCGATGGTGATGCTTGTGGCGGGGTTTCGATTCTTTGAAAGAGAGATTGACGACCGCCCGTTCTTACTCTTCCGCAGGTCGACGGTTATGTTGTGTATTGTGATCGTCGGGCATCGGGTTGGGATGTGTGTTGATGCGGCATGGCGAGTTATAGCATATGCGTCGACGGTGAAGAAACACGGAGGAACTACCCCACCCATGATTTGGAGTCGGCGGTGTGATTCACGCTTTGAAGATCCGGAGGCACTATTTGTATGGGGTTCACGTGGATATTTATACGGACCACAAGAGCCTCGGTATATCTTCACGGAGGAGTGAACTTACGGCGAGGCGGTGGTTAGAGTTGCTTAAGGATTACGATGTTGATATCTGTACCACCGGGAAGGCGATGTTGTGGCGGATGCTCTTAGTCGTAGGTCGATGGGAGCCTATCGGATGTGCGGCTAGAGAGGAGGACATGGTTCGTGATTTGCATCGATTAGCGAGCCTTGGTGTCCGTTTGATTGATTACGATAGCGGTGGGGTTAGAGTTCGTGAGGTTGCCGAGTCTTCCATCGTCGAGGAGGTGAAGAGGCAACGATTCGAGGATCGGCTTTGATTCGATATCGTGATCTGACTCTTCGTGAGGGCAAGGGTCCTTTTGAGTAGCACGATGGGGTGCTAAGGTTTGAGAAGCGGTGTGTGTTCAGATGTTTGAGGACTTGGCGAGTTCTTGGGAAGCACACGTAGCGGCGTTACTCTATCCATCCGGTCGACCAAGATGTACCACGACCTTAGATCGTGTATTGGTGGGATGGCTTGAAGAGACGTTGCGAGTTCGTAGCTCGATGCGTGTTGTCGCAGTGAAGGTAGAGCACGAGAGGCACGGTGGTTTGTTCTGACGATTGAGATCGACACGGAAGTGGGAGGTAATCAACATGGACTTCATCACAGGATTACCTCGCACTCGGAGGAGACATGATTCTATATGGGTTATCGTCGACGGTGGCGAAATCAGCCCACTTTCTTCCGTCGGGGCGACTTTTTCGGTGAGGATTATGGCAGACTTTACATCAGAGATCGTCGGTGCATGGAGTCCCTACGATCATATCGCAGAGAGCCCGATTTCGGCTAACACGGAGGTCCTTCGAGAGGGTTTAGGGGCCTTGGTGAGCTGAGTATCGCATTTCATCCACGAGCAGACGGACAGCGAGCGCACTATCCGGACTCGAGGATATCTGCGAGCTGTGTTATTGACTTGATGGTAGTTGGGAGGATCATTTGCCTCTAGTTGAGTTCGCGTATAATAATAGCTACCACTCGGTATTCGGATGGCGCCTTATGAGGCCTTGTATTGGAGGAAGTGCAGATCGCCTATAGGTTGGTTCGATGTGGGCGAGTGCGGCTAGTGGGACCAGATTTGGTACGGCACGATGGATAAGGTGAAGCTTATCCGAGGCGGCTATTAATGACTTAGAGTCGGCGAGTCGTATGCGAGATCATCGTCGTCGGCATCTTGAGTTCGAGGTTCATGATTGGGTTTTCCTAAAGGTGTCACCCATGAAGGGTGTGATGAGATTCGGGAAGAAGGAAACTCAACCCTAGGTACATCGGGCCATTTCAGTTGTCGCGGGGTAGGCAAGGTTGCTATGAGTTGGATCTGCCGTCCGATCTGGAGGCAGTGCATCCGGTTTTTCACGTATCTATGTTGAGGAGATGTATCGGGGATCCATCTAGGGTACACCCGATTGACGATGTCGAGGTGACCGAGTGGTTATCGTATGAGGAGATTCCCATAGCGATAGTCGATCGTCAGGTTAGGCGTCTGCGGACGAAGGACGTGGCTTCCGTCAAAGTCTTGTGGCGGAACGAGCTCAGAGAGGAGATGACGTGGGAAGCCGAGGAGGACATGAGGCGAAGTATCCTCACCTATTCCCCACCTCCAGGTAATTCACTTTCCTACTTGTAAATTTTCGTTATCGTTTATGCCTAAGTGTTGTTTTGTGGCCGCGTGTGGCATTTGCAAACTGTTTAAGTTATGAAGAATCTTATCGTTAACTGTCTTGGGAAGGAACATTCGGGACGAATGTTTCTAAGTGGGGGAGAATGTTATACCCCGTATTTCCAGTATATGCGTGGGAATACGTACAAAAGTTTAGCCTTAAAGATTAGGCCAAGTTCGAAATTGTGCACAACTCCCTTAAAGAATCGTTTTCCGACGAAACGTTTCCACAGCTTTCGTAGGGTAAATTCCGGCTATGCCATTTCTATTTTTTTGCGGATTTTTCCGAGAGACGAAACATTTTGGACCAACGGGAGGGCGACAGTTGGCACCCTCCAATTGGTGGACTTCAAATCGTCCATTTGGACGAATTGGCTAAGATGGCACGTTTTTGTGCCTTGTGCACAAGTCGAGTTGGTAGGATATTTGTGTATAGTTAATCCTCACTACACTTGCCTTGCACTTGTCTAAATCTTGGCCATTGGTTGGCCACTTCGACCTATAAATACCCCCAAGATGAAGAGTTCTTCATCCACAAATTACTTTCCAAGTCTTGAAAATCCTCCTTCTCCCTTGTTAGCCATTTCGTCCAAGCCCTCTTCCCTCTAGCCTAAGTGACCTTGGCGAGGCTTCCCCTAGCCTGGCGAAATCTACCCCTCCCTTGGTAGAAAAGTTGCCTTCTAGTATTGTTATAATGCCCAAAATACCCTAGCCCAAATACCTTAGTACTTAGTAGAAGTTGTGAAGAACTTCTAAGGCTTCCTTGGAGCATACAACTTAGGAGCAAAACCTTGCTCAGGCGCGACTTTTTCTAGGATATTATTGGGCTTACCGAGGTAACTAATCCTAACCCTCTTTTGAATTAGAGAAATACTTACTGTAGTAGTATTAGAATAAGTATCAAATACTTAGAAGAATATCACAGAATAGAATTGAACTGTTACCACAGTAGAAGGGTTTAAAAAAAAAGAATAATCAAACTACACTTACATAGGACTGTTTTCACAGTAGACTTATATAGCTCACCGGGTAGGGAAGTGCTGCCCGACTTTCCGTAGAATTATGAACCCTCTGTTTAGAATGACCTTCAGAGTAGTCTTTGATAGATATCTGTGACTATTATAGGCTGACTCTCTGCGCGCGACATATTCAACTTGGCAGGTGGTTTTCGCTGAGAAGGTATGTGATTCTTCCTAAAGCATGATATTTTACAATATATATAGTACGGTAGACGTACATGTGTTAACTGAATAATAACTACGGCAATGTCTTTGACTTAAGCCTGAATAATACTTACGGCAATGCCTCACGGCTTAAGCCTGAATAACACTTACGGCAATGCCTCACGGCTTAAGCCTGAATAATAAAGATCTGAAAGCATTTCAAAAGAATACTGAATCATTTTTAACAGAAGAGAACTAACTGGTTTTTAAAAACAGAAGCTTAAGAGTTATACTAGCTTTATGGGAAGTTGAGTATAACCACTTAAGATTGATAAAAGAAACAAGTTTGACTATGTGTGTATAACAGACTTAAATTGAATGGTGAAAAGAATAATAAGATGGTTTGATAAGTAGACATGATATGATGCTATGTGTGTTAGTGTCTTGTAACGTTTGTGAAAAAGAGTATTCTTGTTGTGATTATGTTGTTTAAAGATAAGCTGTTATGTTAGTGTACCATCACTCACCTCTTGAGATGATAGGGGTTAAGGCGCCTCCGTCGCGGGTAGACTTCGAGCGATGCAGGACCATGATTCGAGAATACCTCATGCGGGTCGGGGGCCTATGCGAGCTACGAGAGTTCGAGTTAGTATGCGGGGTTATGCCTCATGCGGTCTATGTGGCCATGCGGACAACGAGTCGGGGCGATGCCGAGTAGCTACCTCGATGCGGGGTTATACCTCATGCGGGCCCATCCGAGTGGCCTATGCGGACTCGGAGTCGAGATTAGGCTTGCGAGTGATATCTGGCGAGTGGCCTGCTTCGATCATTCGCAGCCTAGAAAAGACCTGTTACAGTTTACCTATTGCTGCTCTTGTTTGTGATGTGGCACTATGTGCGGTTTCCTTGGTTGTTTTATACATACTTGCAAAACTGTTTTAAAATGATATGTTTCATTTAAGTATTTTACAGTTTCATATACTTAGTACCTGTTGTACTGACCTCCTTCGGGGGGCTGCGTTCATGCCGCAGGTAAGGGCAAGCAGGTGCTAGATCCACATTCTTAGGATCTCTACGTTGGTGTCGGGAGCTCCATCTTTTAGGAGGCTCTACTTTTGGGTATGATCTCCTGTTGTAGATAGTTTTATACGATCCAGGTATGGCGGGGCCACTGTCGCCATAGTTGTATATTTCCTTAAGTGCTGTAGTCGTATTTATGCGATTGTCGGATGTAGCGCTAAACCATGTTTATATATGTATCTTAGAAAGCGATGTTTTCTCATAAAGCGTGTCTATTTTATAAAGCATTCCATGTCTTGCTTTATATTTCCGTGATTACTCGATGTATGACTACTTGGGTGCCCGTAAGGCACGATCCACGAACCACGGCAGTCGTGACAATACGGCTAAGGTAATTTGGGCATTATAACAATACTTTTGAGTATTTCTACCAAGAGGGTATTATACGAAAACAACTAGGCTAGGGGTACCCACGGCTGCACCAAGGAGGGGGTGGCTACCTCGGCCTACCACTAGGGGAAACTCTCGGCCAAGGGCCTCACGAAATGGGAGGGAGCTCTCAAGACTTAGAGATTTTTGGATGAAGAAGTCTTCAGGAAGCGGGTATTTATAGGTCAAGTGAAGGTCAACCAATGGCAAGATCTTGCCAAGTGCAAGGCAAGTGTAGGGCCAAGATTCACCCGTGTGTCCTTGACCAACTAACACACAAAATATCCTACCAACTACACCTCTCCATTTCGTCCAAACCGAGCTCTCACGTCCATGATGGGAGGTGCCAAGTGGCGCCTCTTGTTGGCCCAACACGTTCGTCTCTCGGAAAAATCCGCAAAAATTAAAAATGACATAGCGGAAATTCCCTACGAAAGGTGGAAAACGTTTAGGAAAAACGACTCTAAGCGGGTGTTGTGAACAAAATTAATTCGCCAAGCCTTAGTACAAGTTTCAAATTTTCTACGTGCGCCCCACGCATACTGCGAAAATACGGGTATAACATTCTCCTCCTTAGAAACATTCGTCCCGAATGTTCCTTCTAAGACTCAAAACAAACGCGCGCCAGTATAGTCTTCACTACTATACTTACGAGAACAATCCTGCCACAGCTGCACCTGCGTAAATACTTACATCAAAGTCCACGAGGAAACACCTCTAATCATCACCACAAAACACTCCTCACCGGGGTCTAAAATATAATTCCTTCGCACCTTCTCTTTACAAAGAAATGATCACATCTATGCCCGCCATACCTGCTCGCTTCTCTCTTTACTCGTCGTAGATACCACTTTGTCCTTTTGCCTGAGGCATTAACCTTCTCCGGCGACACAACACATGGTACCACTTTTGTCACTTTGTCGCGAGCCTTGCTCGACGACCCAACAAATGGTACCGGCCGAACTGCGACCACGAGGTCGTCGTGACACTCGAACTCTTACCACGTTCGATACGGCGGTTCGCCAAGACTGGGTTACTATCTCTAACGTGGTCATCATTAGCGGGAACACTGGATGGATTCTCCGATACTTTCCGATCATAACAATACGAAGACGGACGTCTTGCCTAAGTCGGACGGCAAAAGCTATCATATAGGCAACCCGGCCTATCCTTCATGAACTCAAAGGGCCCAAAGTAACACGGGCTAAGTTCCTCTGTCATACCAAAACTCGTCACACCCTAACCACGATCTACCGGAACAAGCTGAACCAGCTATGCGAACGCTTGCCAACATCGAACCAATCGGCCGCAACTTACACTTCCGCCTACAAGGCTTCATAAGGCGATATCCGAACACCGAAATGGTAGCTTAAACACTTCCTCCACGACAATCCCGACTACCTCGAGATACACACCGCCCGAGGCGAATGCGGTCTGAGACTCACTGAGTTCCTAACCTTGCGGCAAAACCTCGAGAAAAAGCGGTAGTAACACGGGCTCCATGCTCGTCTTAAGGTGTAGGTAGGCACCTCGTGCAGCCTGACGCTTCGATAACTCAACACGGTAGATAGCGGTCTGGCCAGAAGAACACGATGGCTGCCCCATCGGCCCGACCACCGGTCGAACGCATCCACGAACTCGTTCATTTGGTTAACTAAACTTGGGCCTAACATCCTCACAACCCTAACGAGGCGGGACCACCACACTGACCCGCGCAAACCTACCGCGGGTTGACCCGCAACGTGGCCTCGGCAGGTTGTCACGACCCGACCGGGCGCGGCGGTGCCCTACACAGGCACCTGTTCGGTATACATCGAGAGAATAGCGGCGGAACATACACAACTTAAACATAAGTGTAAACAAAGACAACACAGTGGCCGATAAAGTGCCTTCCATATTATAAACATAATCAAAAGTTCAACTCGGTTCTTACGTGACCACATATGTGAATACAGACCTCAGGAATAACAATCGAACAATCGTGGCGGGCGGGGCCGCCATACCACGAATATACATGAATCTACTACCTCGTGGAAGCGTACAAGAGATAAGCCTCGGAGCAAATGGAGCTTTTCGCGAGCGAGATCCTATGAGCAAGGATCACCAACATGTGTACCTAAACCTGCGGGCATGAACGCTTGGCCCAGAAGAAATTCGATCTAACAGTGCGAATATGGAACAGAAATAACGTACAGTAAACAGATCATAACTGTACAAAAGAATGACAAGGACAAGTATAAAAATACATACCAGATCCTGCCGTGTCATTACCACTTATGAACTTAATCGTACCTTATTACCCTTTCCATTCCCAATAAAAGTTATAGTCACATTCTTACGTACATTATTTAGAAAAAGAATCATTAAGTTCATTACCATATAACTTACTTATCTTTCATAACATAGTCCGGCCCACTACGGAGGGACACATATACTACGACCCGAACGGACGCGATCAAATCACACTAATATCAAATCATGCGTGGAATCCCCATCACCGTCGGCTATTAGTGTAACATAGAACCATGTGGCGCGCCCGTGGCATCCCACCATCGCCGGGCGTACACTTACACAATACATATATATATATCACGCGTGGAATCAGCATCACCGCCAAGCGATCCGGTATAATAATACACCAATAGGCATACATGAACACCAAGTCCCACCGGTGGTATAGCGTCTTGGGGGTCTACCACTCACTTATACTCTTACCCTGGAGAAGGTGGTAAAGCAGGTGGTATAGCATCTTGGGGGTCTACCCCTCACTTATACTCTTACCCTGGAGAAGGTGGTATAACGTCTTGGGGCTTGCCCCTCATTTATCTCTTACCCTATCTCGACCAGGTCGTCAAACAACACATAAAGCGGGTGGTACAACGTCTTGGGGTTTACCCTCACTTATACTCTTACCCGGAGAAGGTGGTATAACGTCTTGGGGCTTGCCTCATTTATACTCTTACCCTATCTCGATCGACCATCAAACAAGACATAAGCACTACCATGTCTTTTATAAAATCCGAATTTAACCCAAGTGCTACAAATAACGGAAGCATACGTGGAATCCCATCACCGCTTGTCGACGCGTCAAGTAACTTATAACAAGACAGTAGGCCCTCGGTAAGTCGCGGCAGCGTAAAAAAACATAATACTTGCACTCAAAGGCTATCACCAAAGACATATAGGCTAAATCTCGATTAACTAAGCCAAATTACTTATCAAGGCACACATAGAATAATTCTCATTTAATCAAGCCAAAGTACTAATCAAGGCATACTTAGAATAATTCTCATTTAACAAGCCAAAGTACTTATCAAGGCATACTTAGACTAATTCTCAATTAATCAAGCCAAAGTACTAATCAAGGCATACTTAGACTAATTCTCAATTAATCAAGACAAAGTACTAATCAAGGCATCACATAGAATAATTCTCATTTAACCAAGCCAAAGTACTACGTACGTCCATTCTTTTCAAAAGACTCCTTTCCGAATAAAACTTCCCCGATACTAACAACCGTAGTATCAAGTCCTATCCACCTTCGAGACAAGTCACAATACCTTTTAGAAATACAATTACGAACTTCTAAATCAAGTGACTTCTTTATTAAAACCTTAAGCAATTGGTACCTTTAAAACAATTTGCCCTTCCTTAACACAAGTTATTCCTTTGATTACTTTACTAGAAAACCATTCTCTTAACCTTCCATAAAGCGTTATAACCAACTTCCCATAAAGCCGTTATAACCGCTTTTATGGTTTAGACCAATACGTTCTTTTATAATCAGAGACTTCTACTTTTTGAAACCAAGTATTATATTCTTTCAAATCAATTCTCTTAACTTTCAAAAATACCATTTGTCTCTTAACCTTTAGAAAACAAGTGACTCCTTTTATTATAAAACCTTAGGCAATTGATGCCTTAAAAACAAGTTGACTATACAATTAAAATCAATACATTTTTCTTTCCATAAAGCAAAAATAACCAACTCCCATAAAGTCGTTGTATTTACTTTATACCTTAGCCAAAATACAATTTCCTATCCAAGGGACTTATGCGTTTAAAGCGAGCAAGTATCACATACTTTAAAACTCTTCAAGTCCCCTAACTTTAAAATCAACTTAAGACATCCTTACTATTTTCAAAGAAGTGAGTTAATCTCCTAACCCACCCGACTTGGCATTACATAAAACAAGTAAAGAATGTCATAGTCTTGTACGTCTACCGTACTACATACGTGCAACTAGTCATGCTCAAAAGATAGGAAAAGTTCTACATAGAGTAAATCACACAACTACCTCTTAACTTCTAAGAGTAGAAGGAAACATGAAATGATACCACAAGTGTATTCCATACATATAATCATGCCAAAGGAAGGAAGAGGTTCACATACCTCGCGACGATTGTCGACAAGTAGCAAAATGCTCCAAAGTACTTCAACCTTGAGCTATTCCATTCTTCAAGTGGGATACGCTATACTTAGTACATCAACCTATAATGGTCACCATACGTCCATTAACCTCTTACTTCATACGTAGAATATTCTAGGTGCTAAGTCGCTAAATTCTACGGAAAATCGGACAGCACCTCCTTTGTTTCTACTCACTTTGCCACCTTTTTCAAGGCCGAATACAATAACCAAACAGCCCCAATTGGCTCACAACAATATAGAAGGTAGTTCAGTATAAATGAGTAACCAAACAGCCCCAATTGGCTCACAATTTAGAAGGTGGTCCAATACAAATGAATAACAAACTAATACCAACTACAAGTCCAAATTCGGCCACCTTGAGTTCAACAATACTAATTCTTATCCAATTTCCATTTCAATCCTAATTTGGTAGCATAACATGATATCTAGTCGCAACCAATTATAACTACTATAATCTTCAAGTCAATTACATGCGACGATTCTAATAACGATCAAATTGTATTCCAACTTAACATGACTTACTTTTCATTTCGAACTTAAGCTACAAGTAATCCATAATACTTATAAACTTCAACTTAACAACTTCATGCTAGCAACATGTAAAGTTAACAACAACAATATAAATAATCTTGTAACACTTTCAAAGAACAAGATTATACCTCAACGAATTGTAATCCAATCTTCAAAACCGAAGTTGCTCCTTAGCAACCTAGAGCCTCATCAAGACACCTCAATCCGCTCCTTGATACCCTTAGAACCACACCAACAACTTTCCTTCAAACCTCCAATCCAAAACCTAGAAAGCCACTAGGTTTTCACTTTGCGACTAACCCGAAAACTCAGGGACCTTGGTTTAAAGTGGGAAGATTATTGGATAACAAACAAAAATTTTCTTGTGGGAAGCTAGCCTAACCCGAGAGCACCTCCTTGGATTCTTGAAATTCTTGGAAATTTTTCTAAGTGTCAAACTTGGTCTTGCTACTAGTAGTGTTATATAGAACCTTGGAGGGTCAAGATGCAAACAATTGGGTGGTTTGGATGATCTCTAATTAAAATATCAAGACTTAGGACCCTTTGACTTAGTCAATTTTGTCAAGCTAATTAATTGGAAGACTTAGTCATCCTAAGGCTATGGTCAATGACCATTTTGGCCATGCCTAAAATCGTCCAAGGCATCAATAAGGGGGGTGACAAGTGTCGCCCACCCATTCGTCACAATATTACGTTTTTCCGACAATTTCACAATTCCGATAAAATTTTACAAGTCTCTAATTTTAACACTAGCGAGTTCTTACGTACGTTCTTAAAGCATGTCCTGCAAATACGGGGTGTAACATTCTTCCCCCCTTAGAAACATTCGTCCTCGAATGTTCTTTCGGAGTCAAACTTATAATTAGCGACATAGTTCTCTTTCACAACCCCGACATACCAACAATGCCACACATGGCCCTAATACCTTGTACACGCATACCAGTCCATCACAAGCCCAAAAGAGGTTACCTTTTCGCACTTCCAACTCCTTCTAACATACATACATAACTTCCATACCTATTCTGGCCTCAAATCTTTGGAGTCACTCTATGAAACAATATAAGGTCATTTCCGGCTTTCACTACCTGGTTCGGTGGACGCGTCCACTGAACAAGTAAAACAATTAACTAGACTTGGGCTTGCACCTCGTGACCTGTCACGTGGCGGAACTACTACCAACTGATCCCACTCCATTCCAGGCCATGGGAGACCCGTAACAGGTCCTCAACCACTCGTCGCACTTAACTCTTATCCTCGGTCCGACTTAAAATCTTATTTCAGAGAAAACCTTATATACCTAAGGTCTCGGCGAATCAATATTCTTAGGCTCGCATTTCCATGCTCGACCTACCTTATCAGTCCCCGTGCGGGTACAAAAACTTCTCATAAAACCATAACCATGTTGTCTCGATCACAACAACCATTACATACTCTATACAGGCCTTATCCGTATAATTCTCTTAAGCATACTACGCAGCTTGATCTATTACATGACATTCCGTTAGGTTCCTTAATATGGCTTCTTAAGGGTCCACTACCCTATCAGACAGCTCATCCTTTCCCAATTATCTCAAAATAAAACACAAGACCTTGGCGAAAATTCATTAACTATTCCATACCTTCCCGGTATCTAGTTAGTCTTTACCGATTCCTGGTAATCTAAAATAATTCTAGGCAACACGCGTCTGACCCTCATACATAACTCCGTATAGATGTATGTCACAATACCAACTATACTATAATCATTACCAACCTGGATACGCAATCCACATAGTCATTCTGGTCATCACTTTGCCTTTCTCGTACTGCGATCAACATAACTCGTTAGGGAGGGCGACCCTAACAATCTGACTCTATCGCACGATCTCGAGTGAGAAGAATGGAAACCAATCCTAAATGTCCTGCGACCTCACGATTATAGATGTGGTGCACAACACATCGATAATCAAGACTCTACTAGACACGATGCAGTAGACACTTTCCGAGGACTAAGCGCTCGATACCACTTTTGTCACGACCCGACCCGGGCGCGGCGGTGCCTACACAGGCACCACTGTTGATATACATCGAGAGAATAGCAATGAACATACACAACTTAAACATAAGTGTAAACAAAAGACAACACGGTGGCCGATAAGGCGCGCTTCCATATTATAAACATAATCAAAAGTTCAACTCGGTTCTTACTGACCATATATGTGAATACGGACCTGCAGGAATAACAATCGAACAATCGTGGCGGGACGGGGCCCGCCATACCACGAATATACATGAATCTACTACCTCGGAAGCGTACAAGAGATAAGCCTCGGAGCAAATGGAGCTTTTCTCAGCGAACCGAGATCCATGAGCAAGGATCACCAACATGTGTACCTAAACTGCGGGCATGAACGGCCCGAAGAAGTCGATAACAGTGCGAATATGGAACAGAATATAACGTCTGATAAACAAATCATAATCGTACAAAAGAATGACAAGGACAAGTATAAAAATACATACGGATCTGCCGTGTCATTACCACATGAACTTAATCGTACCTTATTACCCTTTCCATTCCCAATAAAAGTTATAGTCACATTCTTACGTACATTATTTAGAAACAGAATCATTAAGTTCATTACCATATAACTTACTTATCTTTCATAACATAGTCCGGCCCACTACGGAGGGACACATATACTACCCCCGAACGGGACGCGATCAAGTCACACTAATATCAAAGCATGCCCGTGGAATCCCCCATCACTGTCGACAGCTATTGGTGTAAAATATAACCATGTGGCGCGCCCGTTGTCACGACCCGAAACTGGGCCCGTGACTGGTGCCTTACCCCGGGCACCCTAGTGACACAACATCAGAGTAATCGGCGGAACATAAAACAACAACATGAGATAACAGAAATATAAAACAATAATCTGTGAAAACTTGCCTTTCGGCATATATATAACCATCAACTCTTTTACAAATGAACAGCTTAATCCTTTTTACCAACCACCGCCAACAAGATTACTACGGACCTAAGAATGGTGCGACACATGATGGCGGGGAGGCCCGCCAAACCCCGAATGTAAACACTTACTACGACGGACTATACGTGATAAGCCTCCGAGAAAGCGGAGCTTCCCAAGCAATGACGTGACCACGAGAGCTAGGATCAACGGCGATGTACCTCAACTGCGGCATGAACGCGGCCCGGAGGTCGATAACAGTCTGAGTATGTGAAACTAAAAATAAATCGTAAATGAAATCATAGTAGTCTATACAAAGCGGAGACATGTATGATAACCAAACTACGATTCACCATAGATAGCGATCATGTCAAGTCGTGGACTCACACCTCAAGTCATCACTCAATTTAACAATGGGTCTCACGCCACAACATCAATCGTGCGTGGAATACCTTCCATCGCTGCAGGCGGTTTATGATATACAAGCACCAAGAATACATATGAACACGAGTCCCACTGTGTCCTAATAAAACTGCATGGTAGTAATGCGAAGGCATAGCCGACTACTAACACCAGCGATGCAACAAGGTCATAAAGCGTATCATAAGATCTGTCTGAACCGTCACATGATCAAAGGCGGCCACTTGCGCGGTATCTAATGTCGCGTCTAGTCTCGAACTTCCGCTGACTCGCGTAGGCCAATCTCATCGGCCGCATGAGGTATTCCCGCGTCGAGGGTAGCTACTCCGGCATCGTCCCGACTTTCAGTCGCGTGGCGCAAGGACGCGTGCCCATAAGGGCACGCTAACACGGAACTCGTAGCTCGCATAGGCCCCAGGACCCGCGTGAGGTATTCTCGAATCATGGTCCTGCATCGCCGAGTCTACCCGCGTCGGAGGGCTTAACCCGGAATCATCTCAAGAGATGAATGCCACAATACTATGATAACGATCGATAGTTAATAAGCACAATCAAGAAACCCCTTACACAAACATCACAAGATACTAACACACGTAGCATCCTAACACGTTTACTTATCAAAGCAACAAGAAAGTATTACAAGGCTATCACAAACCAATACAATCAAGTTATTCACACAAGTACTTTCTACTAACAAGTTCTATCTATCCCCAAAGTACTTCACATTAAAATCTAAAAAAGATCTGTTTCTTTCACATAAGTCACCTGATACCCGTAGTATAAAATAGAGTGGTATGTCCTTTTAAGAAAACCAAAACTCTTACCTTTGTAAAATCAAGTAACAACATTATTTTCCAAACGTCCAAGTTTGCCTAATTTCAAATGTTCACGTTTCTTATTTTAGAAAGGTTTCGTAGTTCATAGTCTTATTCATTTAAGAATATAATTCTCTTTTAAACAATCGAGAAACATAAGCCTTATATGTGAGTAGGATATTCTTGTTTATAACAATCTTATTACAAAGACCATGATCTAGGAAATATCATTTTGTCTCATCTTAGCTTACATGCGGATGGAAGTTTCTACTGGTTTTAATAATACTTAATTATTCAAAACATTTCCTTTTATCAACGCTGCAGTGGTTTGTCGATACACATTCTGATTTCCGAAATCAGTAAAGCATTCTTAAGCCGTTATACCTAACTTCCCATAAAGCTAGTATAACTCTTAAGTTTTCAAACACCAAGTATTACTTCTCCTTTCAAAATGATTCAAAATCTTTTGAAGTACTTCAAGTTCTTTCTTATCATATAACAAGAGAGTTATAGTTCAAATCAGTTACCTTTTAAAAACCACATGTATTTTCTTACTAACATAAAGCTGTTATAACCAACTTCCCATAAAGCCGTTATAACACTTTATGTTTTAAACCACTCAAACACATTTAGCACCTGTACGTCTACCGTACTACATAGTTCACACATATCATGCTAGAAGAGATAGGAAGAGGTTCACATACCTCGCGACGAGTATCGACTAATAGCAAAAGCGCTCCAAGTACTTCCAACCGTCGGCTACTCCTTAAGCCAAGTAGACGCGCCACGTAGTACTTCAATCCTATAGGGCCCGCGCGCTTATTAACATCAAGATCTTATCGTAGAACATTCTGAGAAAATTGGCACCTCACACCCCATGGCAGCGTAAATCTCCTCTCTAACGGGTAGCTACGAAGCCAACCAGGGGTTATACATCTAACCCGAGCGGTACAATTCTACTCCACAAGATTACTACACAAGTCTCATGTCTGAGACCTATGTAATTCTGATTCGATTCGATTCTTGGGCTTAAGTCAAAAGACATTGCGCATACTAAGCTTAGTTCTATATATAGTATACTTGACTATATAATCTAACAACATGTAATTTCCAATTACAATAGAGGACAAGATATTTACCTCGATAAGCCCATAATTATCCAAGTACAAAGTCGATCACGGGCAATCGTTTAGCTCGACTCAGGCGCTCAACCCGCTCTAAACCACCCTTAGAAGTTCTAACCAAACTACACAATACTCCAACGGACTATGGAGATTTTCCTAGGGTTTCGGTTTTGTGGTCGTGGGAAGTATAATAGTATTTACGGGCTTTTAGATAGGTATAACCTTAGAATACTACAAGGTATACGACTAAGGTAATTTGGGCCTTATAACAATACTTGGAGAGTATTTCCTACCAAGAGGGGTACCCAAGACACCACTAGGAGAGGGGGTGTACCCTCGGCCAAGGCCTCTAGGAGGGTGCACCCTCGGCCAAGGCCTCACAAAGGAAGAGGAGGGACGAAACCAACGAGGAGGGAGGAGGTTTTGAGACTTGGAAATTATGGAATGGATGAAGAAGTCTTCAAAGGGGAGGTATTTATAGGCCAAGCAAAGGCCAACCAATGGCCAAGATCTAGCCAAGAGGGGGGCAAGTGGAGGGCCAAGATATGCCCAAGTGCCCCATATACCCTACTCCTTAAAACCCTCACAAATATCTACACAAAAAATCAACCAAGACTTGCTCATTCAATCGGCCTAACGCCTTTCAAGTCCACGGCGAGAGGGTGCCAAGTGTTGCCCTCTCGTTGGTCCAAAACGTTTCGTCTCTCGGAAAAATCCGCAAAAATACTAAATGACATAGCGTAATTTACCGCCCGAGTTAGGTAGAGCGTTTAGTCGAAAACGACTCTAACAAGGGTGTTGTGCACAAACATATTTCGGCCCGAGGTGCCACGTGGGGTGACACGTGTCGCCCCGATTAAATCAAAATATTTCGTCTTCCGAAAATATCCATAACGGCCAAAATCTCAAAATCAAAGCGGGCCCCACAAAACCGTAAATTTCTCCCGTGGGCCCCACGTGACCATTTTCGAAAATAAAATTCCATAATTCTCTAATATTCCAGGAAGTCCGAATACCAAATCTGGGAATCCAATTCCCATTAACGAACCTTTTTCCTTCAAAAAAAACCGGAAACTTTTCCGTGGAAAAATCGCCTCTTTCTTCCTTTCCAATCTTTACGTATGCATTATACTGCGTGCGTCACGCGCATACATACCACGGGACTACGGGTATAACATTCTTCCTCGCTAGAAACATTCGTCCCGAATGTTCCTTCTAAGTCTCAAAAACAAACGTGCGCCAGTATAGTCTTCACTACTATACTTACGAAACAATCCTGCCATACCTGGCCACAGAAACACCTGCGCAAAGACTTACATCCATGCCCACGAGGAAACACCTCTATCTCACCACAAATAATACCACTTTTGTCACTTTGTCACGAGCCTTGCTCCGACGACCCACCAAATGGTACCGGCGTCACGATCACGAAGGCGTCGTGCACTCGAACCCTTACCACATTTACGATCGCTTTAGTTTCCAAAACTCGGGGTTACTATCTCTTTACGTGGGCATCATTAATCGGGAACATTCGGATGGATCTTCGATACTTCCGAACATAAAAATCTGAAAGGCCGGACGTCCTGCCTCTTAAGTCGGACGGCAAAAGCTAACATATAGGCAACCTGGTCTATTCTTCACATGAACTCTTAAAGGCCCAAAGTAACCCGGGCTAAGTTCCTTCTGTTTCCAAAACTCGTCACACCCTAACCGGGGTGGTACTTTCAAGAAGACCGACCGTCAACTTTGAACTCTAAGCGTCGTCGCCGATTATCCGCACGATTTCTCTGAGCTGCCAGAACTTCTTCTAGACAAGTTTCGCACTATCCACAGTCTGCTGGAACAAGCCTGAACCAACTAACTGAACCTTGCCAACATCGAACCAATCGACTGGCAACTTACACTTCCGCCCTACAAGGCTTCAAAAGGCGACATCCGAACACCGAAATGGTAGCAACGCTCCCTCCACAGAGACAACAATCCTCGCAACTACCGCGAAATCCAGCGCTGGCGAGGCGAATGCGGTCGAGACTCACGAGTCCTTAACCTGCACGGTAAAACTTCGAGAAACAAAACAGCCGTAACACGGGCTCCACCATGCGCCATAAGGTGAAGGTAGGCACCTCGTGCGACCTTACAACCTTTACGCTAAATCAACATCGCGAGTGAGCGGTCCCAGAAGAACACGATGGGCTGCCCATCGACCGACCACTGGTCGAACGCATCCACGAACTCGTACGCTAGTTAACTAAACTCGAGCCTAACACCCTCGTGACCCTACCACAAGGCGGGACCACCACAACCAGACCCCACCACCAAACATGCCGCGGGTTGACCCGCAACGTGGCCTCAACCCGACCCGGCAAGGCGCAAAATACTATCTCCCCGAAGGAACAATCTCTCAAAACACGTTACGAAAACCTAGCGGTCTTCTTAGCTCAACTACCCTCTTTCATTTCATACCACTTAGGGACCTATCCTAAACATAGCTCACGTGCACTATGCACTCCGATAAGGATCAAACATAACACTACACCTTTACTCGAGATGGCCTTACCTCTAAGGTCTGTACGTATAACACTCTAAGGCTCACACCTTCTCTATCCCCCAAAATCTTACTCGGTTAACCCACCATGATTTCTAATCACAACTACCACGCTGCTATCAGAACATAGCACTTAAGGTATACTCACCTTGAAAGTTACCGAAGGACCTTGCTGCTCTGGCCCTCTTCTGCTGTCCTTGGTTAACCCGTCGATCTCTACGTTTTTCGGCCTGCTGTACATAAGCCCGTACACAGGCCATGCTCAAGCCCAACTGAAGAATTACTCTTGCACAACCCTCTCTTAGGTAGTCATCAAGACTCGTGGTACATCGGTATAATCTCTGGTAGCCAAATCCATAGCTAGTAACAGGGTCGCCTCTTTGCAATCTATATTCACTGTTCTGCGTGGGCGAAGGTTCAAATATCATGGACGCAGAGGGCTGCCGTCACCGTGCTAAACTCTGGCGGGGCTAGTGACGTCGCGAAATCCCGAATGAAGCACTACCTAGGTAATGATTGGGCTGTGCCTCATGACCTTCTCGAACTCAACTCGCGACTCCGCCGCTGCCACGCCTCTGGGCGGGTTGCCTACGCGAGGCATAACGATAAGGAATGAATTTCGTCGGAGGTCCAACTTACAACACGGCTCTAAGGCACGATCTCGAGTGAGAAGAATAGAAACCAATCCTAAATATCCTATAGCCTCACGATTATTGGTGTGGTGCACAACACCCGATAATCAAGACTTCTTGGATCTGATGCGTCAGACACTTTCAGAAATTAATCGCTCTGATACCACTTTTGTCACGACCGGCGGGCGTGGCGGTGCCTTACCGGGCACCCTAGTGACACAACATCAGTGTCGGCGGAACATAAAACAACAACATGAGATAACGAAATATAAAACAATAATCAGGAAAACTTGCCTTTGGCATATATATAACCATCAACTCTTTTACAAATGAGCGGCTTAATCCTTTTTACCAACCACGCCCCAGTGATTACTGGACCTCTAAGAATGGTACGACACGATGGCGGGACGGGGCCGCCAAACCCCGAATGTAAACACTTACTACGACGGGGACTATACCACCGATAAGCCTCGGAGAAGCGGAGCTTCCCAATATTGAGCGTGACCACGAGCTAGGATCAACGGCGATGTACCTCAACTGCGGCATGAGCGGCCCGAAGGAGGTCGATCTGCAGTGCAGTATGTGAAACTAAAAATAAATATTGTAAATGAAATCATAGTAGTCTATACAAAGCGGGAGACATGTATGATAACCAAACTCTGATTCACCATAGATAGCGATCATGTCAAGTCGTGGACTCACACCTCAAGTCATCACTCAATTTAACAATGGGTCTCACGCCCACAACATCAATCGTGCGTGGAATACCTTCGCCACTGCCGCGCTTTATGATATACAAGCACCAAGGAATACATATGAACACCATGTCCCACGTGTCCTAATAAAGCGCATGCGGGGTAAATGCGAAGGCATAGCCGACTACTAACACCAGCAGATCAACAAGGTCATAAAGCGTATCATAAGATCTGTCTGCACCGTCACATGATCAAAGGCGGCCACTTGCCCGATATCTAATGTCGCGTCTAGTCCTGGAACTTCCGCGACTCGCGTAGGCCAATCTCATCGGCCGCGTGAGGTATTCCCGCATCGAGGTAGCTACTCCCCGGCATCGCCCCGACTTTCGAGTCCGCATGGCCACGCGACCGCGTGCCCATAAAGGACGACACTAACACGGAACTCTCGTAGCTCGCATAGGCCCCAGGACCCGCATGAGGTATTCTCGAATCATGGTCCTGCATCGCTGAGTCTACCCGCGTCGGAGGCGGCTTAACCCGGAATCATCTCAAGAGATGAATGCCACAATACTATCATAACGATGATAGTTAATAAGCACAATCAGAAACCCCTTACAAACATCACAAGATACTAACACACGTAGCATCCTAACACGTTTACTTATCAAAGCAACAAGAAAGTATTACAAGGCTATCACAAACCAATACAATCAAGTTATTCACACAAGGTACTTTCTACTAACAAGTTCAATTATCTATCCCCAAAGTACTTCACACATTAAAATCTAAAAAAGATCTGTTTCTTTCACATAAGTCACCTGATACGTAGTATAAAATAGAGTGATTGTCCCTTTAAGAAAACCAAAACTCTTACCTTTGTAAAATCAAGTAAAAACATTATTTTCCAAGCGCCCAAGTTTGCCTAATTTCAAATGTTCACGTTTCTTATTTTAGAAAGGTTTCGTAGTTCATAGTCTTATTCATTTAAGAATATAATTCTCTTTTAAACAATCGAGAAACATAAGCCTTATATGTGAGTAGGATATTCTTGTTTATAACAATCTTATTACATGACCATGATCTAGGAAATATCATTTTGTCTCATCTTAGCTTACATGCGGATGGAAGTTTCTCTTGGTTTTAATAATACTTAATTATTCAAAACATTTCCTTTTATCAACGCTGCGATGGTTTGTCGATACACATTCGATTTCAAATCAAGAAAGCATTCTTAAGCGTTATACCTAACTTCCCATAAAGCTAGTATAACTCTTAAGTTTTCAAACACCAAGTATTACTTCTCCTTTCAAAATGATTCAAAAATCTTTTGAAATACTTCAAGTTCTTTCTTATCATATAACAAGCGATTATAGTTCAAATCGATTACCTTTTAAAAACCACATGTATTTTCTTACTAACATAAAGTGTTATAACCAACTTCCCATAAAGCCGTTATAACACTTTATGTTTTAAACCACTCAAACACATTTAGCACGTATACGTCTACCGTACTACATAGTTCACACATATCATGCTAGAAGAGATAGGAAGAGGTTCACATACCTCGCGGCAGTATCGACTCATAGCAAAACGCTCCAAGTACTTCCAACCGCCGCTACTCCTTAAGCCAAGTAGAGCGCCACACGTAGTACTTCAATCCTATAGGGCCCACGCGCTTATTAACATCAAGATCTTATCGTAGAACATTACTAGAAAATTGAAGACCTCCCCGCAACAGCGTAAATCTCCTCCTCTAACTGTAGGCTGCCCAAGCCAACCGGGGGTTATACATCTAACGACGGGTACAATTCTACTCCACAAGACTACTACACAAGTCTCATGTCTGAGACCTATGTAATTACTGATTCGATTCGATTCTTGAGCTTAAGTCAAAAGACATTGCCGCAGTACTAAGCTTAGTTCTATATCTAGTATACTTCAACTATATAATCTAACAACATGTAAGTTCCAATTACAATAGAGGACAAGATATTTACCTCGATAAGCCCATAATTATCCAAGTACAAAGTCGATCTGGGCAATCGTTTAGCTCGACTCAGGCGCTCAACCGCTCTAAACCACCCTAGAAGTTCTAACCAACTTCTACACAATACTCACGGACTATGGAGATTTTCCTAGGGTTTCGGTTTTGTGGTCGACGGGAAGTATAATAGTATTTCCAGGGCTTTAGTATAGGTATAACCTTAGAATACTACAAGGTATCTGGCTAAGGTAATTTGGGCATTATAACAATACTTGGAGAGTATTTCCTACCAGAGAGGGGTACCTACCAAGACACTAGGAGAGGGGTGTACCCACCGGCCAAGGCCTCTAGGAGGGTGCACCTCGGCCAAGGCCTCACAAAGGAAGAGGAGGGACGAAACCAACGAGGAGGAGGAGGTTTACAAGACTTGCAATTGATGGAATGGATGAAGAAGTATTCTAAGGGGGAGGGTTTTTTTAGGCCAAGCAATGGCCAACCACTGGCCTAGATCTAGCAAATTGGGGGGCAAGTGGAGGCAAGATATGCCCAAGTGCCCCTAGACCTACTCCAAAACCTCAAATATCTACACAAAAATCAACCAAGACTTGCTCGTTCAATCGGCCCTAACGCCTCGAGTCCACCAACGAGAGGGTGCCAAGTGTTGCCCTCGTTGGTCCAAAGCGTTTCGTCTCTCGGAAAAATCCGCAAAAATACTAAATGACATAGCCGTAATTTACCGCCATGAAGTTAGGTAGAGCGTTTAGTCAACGACTCTAGCAGGGTGTTGTGCACAAACATATTTACCCCGAGGTGCCACATGGGGTGACACGTGTCGCCCCGATTAAATCAAAATATTTCGTCTTGAAAATATCCATAACGGCCAAAATCTCAAAATCAGCGGGCCCCACAAAGCGTAAATTTCTCCGTGGGCCCACGTGACCATTTTCGAAAATAAAATTCCATAATTCTCTAATATTCGGGAAGTCCGAATACCAAATCGGGAATCCAATTCCCATTAACGAACCTTTTTCCTTCACAAAACCGGAAACTTTTCCGTGGAAAAATCGCCTCTTTCTTCGCTCCAATCTTTACATGCGTATGCTCAAATGCGTGCGTCTCGCATACATACCACGGGACTACGGTATAACACCGTGGCATCCCACCTCACGTCGTGCACTTACACAATACATATATATATATCCCGCGTGGAATCCCATCACCGCAAGCAGTCCGAGGTATAATAATACACGATAGGCATACATGAACACGAAGTCCCACGGTGGTATAGCGTCTTGGGGTCTACCTCACTTATACTCTTACCTGGAGAAGGTGGTCAAGCGGGTGGTATAGCATCTTGGGGTCTACCTCACTTATACTCTTACCACGGAGAAGGTGGTATAACGTCTTGGGGCTTGCCGCCATTTATCTCTTACCCTATCTCGGCCAGGTCGTCAAACAACACATAAAGCGGGTGGTGCAGCGTCTTGGGGTTTACCCTCACTTATACTCTTACGGAGAAGGTGGTATAACGTCTTGGGGCTTGCCTCATTTATACTCTTACCTATCTCGTGACCATCAAACAAGACATAAGCACTACCATGTCTTTTATAAAATCCGAATTTAACGAGTGCTACAAATAACGGAAGCATACGGTGGAATCCCATATCAGCGTCGGTGCGTCCAAGTAACTTATAACAAGACAGTAGACCCTCCAAGGAGAGTCGCGGCAACGTAAAAAAAAACATAATACTTGCACTCAAAGGCTATCACCAGCACATATAGGCTAAATCTCAGTTAACCAAGCCAAAGTACTTATCAAGGCACACATAGAATAATTCTCATTTAATCAAGCCAAAGTACTAATCAAGGCATACTTAGAATAATTCTCATTTAACAAGCCAAAATACTTATCAAGGCATACTTAGACTAATTCTCAATTAATCAAGCCAAAGTACTAATCAAGGCATACTTAGACTAATTCTCAATTAATCAAGATAAAGTACTAATCAAGGCATCACATAGAATAATTCTCATTTAACCAAGCCAAAGTACTACGTACGTCCATTCTTTTCAAAAGACTCCTTTCCGAATAAAACTTCCCCGATACTAACAACCGTAGTATCAAGTCCTATCCACCTTTCGAGACAAGTCACAATACCTTTTTAGAAATACAATTACGAACTAAATCAAGTGACTTCTTTATTAAAAACCTTAAGCAATTGGTACCTTTAAAACAATTTGCCCTTCCTTAACACAAGTTATTCCTTTGATTACTTTACTAGAGAAAACCATTCTCTTAACCTTCCATAAAGCCTTTATAACCAACTTCCCATAAAGCCGTTATAACCCTTTATGGTTTAGACCAATACGTTCCTTTTATAATCAAGAGACTTCTACTTTTTGAAACCAAGTATTATATTCTTTCAAATCAATTCTCTTAACTTTCAAAAATACCATTTGTCTCTTAACCTTTAGAAAACAAGTGACTCCTTTTATTATAAAACCTTAGGCAATTGATGCCTTAAAAACAAGTTGCCTATTCACTTAAAATCAAGTCATTTGTCTTTCCATAAAGCAAATATAACCAACTCCCCATAAAGTCGTTGTATTTACTTTATACCTTAGCCAAAATACAATTTCCTATCCAAGGGACTTATACGTTTAAAACGGAGCAAGTATCACATACTTTAAAACTCTTCAAGTCCCCCAACTTTAAAATCAACTTAAGACATCCTTACTATTTTCAAAGAAGTGAGTTAATCTCCTAACCCACCCGACTTGGCATTACATAAAACAAGTAAAGAATGTCATAGTCTTGTACGTCTACCGTACTACATACGTGCAACTAGTCATGCTCAAAAGATAGGAAAAGTTCTACATAGAGTAAATCACACAACTACCTCTTAACTTCTAAGAGTAGAAGGAAACATGAAATGATACCACAAGTGTATTCCATACATATAATCATGCCAAAGGAAGGAAGAGGTTCACATACCTCGCGACGATTGTCGACAAGTAGCAAAATGCTCCAAAGTACTTCAACCTTGAGCTATTCCATTCTTCAAGTGGGATACGCTATACTTAGTACATCAACCTATAATGGTCACCATACGTCCATTAACCTCTTACTTCATACGTAGAATATTCTAGGTGCTAAGTCGCTAAATTCTACGGAAAATCGGACAGCACCTCCTTTGTTTCTACTCACTTTGCCACCTTTTTCAAGGCCGAATACAATAACCAAACAGCCCCAATTGGCTCACAACAATATAGAAGGTAGTTCAGTATAAATGAGTAACCAAACAGCCCCAATTGGCTCACAATTTAGAAGGTGGTCCAATACAAATGAATAACAAACTAATACCAACTACAAGTCCAAATTCGGCCACCTTGAGTTCAACAATACTAATTCTTATCCAATTTCCATTTCAATCCTAATTTGGTAGCATAACATGATATCTAGTCGCAACCAATTATAACTACTATAATCTTCAAGTCAATTACATGCGACGATTCTAATAACGATCAAATTGTATTCCAACTTAACATGACTTACTTTTCATTTCGAACTTAAGCTACAAGTAATCCATAATACTTATAAACTTCAACTTAACAACTTCATGCTAGCAACATGTAAAGTTAACAACAACAATATAAATAATCTTGTAACACTTTCAAAGAACAAGATTATACCTCAACGAATTGTAATCCAATCTTCAAAACCGAAGTTGCTCCTTAGCAACCTAGAGCCTCATCAAGACACCTCAATCCGCTCCTTGATACCCTTAGAACCACACCAACAACTTTCCTTCAAACCTCCAATCCAAAACCTAGAAAGCCACTAGGTTTTCACTTTGCGACTAACCCGAAAACTATCTTTTTCCGAGATTTTTCTATTGAGATAGGCCTCTGATACACACAGGGACCTTGGTTTAAAGTGGGAAGATTATTGGATAACAAACAAAAAAATTTCTTGTGGGAAGCTAGCCTAACCCGAGAGCACCTCCTTGGATTCTTGAAATTCTTGGAAATTTTTCTAAGTGTCAAACTTGGTCTTGCTACTAGTAGTGTTATATAGAACCTTGGAGGGTCAAGATGCAAACAATTGGGTGGTTTGGATGATCTCTAATTAAAATATCAAGACTTAGGCCCTTTGACTTAGTCAATTTTGTCAAGCTAATTAATTGGAAGACTTAGTCATCCTAAGGCTATGGTCGATGACCATTTTGGCCATGCCTAAAATCGTCCAAGGCATCGATAAGGGGTGACAAGTGTCGCCCACCCATTCGTCACAATATTACGTTTTGACAATTTCACAATTCCGATAAAATTTTACAAGTCTCTAATTTTAACACTAGCGAGTTCTTACGTACGTTCTTAAAGCATGTCCTGCAAATACGGGGTGTAACATTCTTCCCCCCTTAGAAACATTCGTCCTCGAATGTTCTTTCGGAGTCAAACTTATAATTAGCGACATAGTTCTCTTTCACAACCCCGACATACCAACAATGCCACACATGGCCCTAATACCTTGTACACGCATACCCGTCCATCACAAGCCCAAAAGAGGTTACCTTGTCGCACTTCCAACTCCTTCTAACATACATACATAACTTCCATACCTATTCTGGCCTCAAATCTTTGGAGTCACTCTATGAAACAATATAAGGTCATTTCCGGCTTTCACACGGTTCGGTGGAACGTCCTGAACGTAAAACAATTAACTAGACTTGGGCCTTGCACCTCGTGACCTGTCACGTGGCGGAACTACTACCAACTGATCCCACTCCATTCCAGGGCCATGGGAGACCCGAATGAGTCCTCAACCGACTCGTGTCACTTAACTCTTATCCTTGGTCTGACTTAAAATCTTATTTCCAGAGAAAACCTTATATACCTAAGGTCTCGGCAGTAATCAATATTCTTAGGCTCGCAATTTCCATGCTCGACCTACCTTATCGGTCCCCGTAGCGGGTACAAAACTTCTCATAAAACCATAACCATGTTGTCTCGATCACAACAACCATTACATACTCTATCTGGGCCTTATCCGTATAATTCTCTTAAGCATACTACGCGACTTGATCTATTACATGACATTAGTTAGGTTCCTTAATATGGCTTCTTAAGGGTCCACTACCCCATCAGACAGCTCATCCTTTCCCAATTATCTCAAAATAAAACACAAGACCTTGGCGAAAATTCATTAACTATTCCATACCTTCCCGGTATCTAGTTAGTCTTTACCGATTCTGGTAATCTAAAATAATTCTAGGCAACACGGCGTCGACCTCATACATAACTCCGTATAGATGTATGTCACAATACCAACTATACTATAATCATTACCAACCGGATACGCAATCCACATAGTCATTCTGGGTCACTGCCTTCTTCGTGGCTGCAATCAACATAACTTTCGTTAGGGAGGGCGACCTACAATCTGACTCTATCGCACGATCTCGAGTGAGAAGAATGGAAACCAATCCTAAATGTCCTGCAGACCTCACGATTATAGATGTGGTGCACAACACATCGATAATCAAGACTCTACTAGACACGGTGCAGACACTTTCAGAGGACTAAGCGCTCGATACCACTTTTGTCACGACCCGACCGGGCGCGGCGGTGCCCTACACAGGCACCTGTTGGTATACATCAGAGAATAGCAGCGGAACATACACAACTTAAACATAAGTGTAAACAAAAGACAACACAGGCTGGCCGATAAGGCTGCCTTCCATATTATAAACATAATCAAAAGTTCAACTCAGTTCTTACAGCCCAACCACATATGTGAATACAGACCTCTAGGAATAACAACTGAACAAGCGTGGCGGGGCGGCCCCGCCATACCACGAATATACATGAATCTACTACCTCGGAAAGCCGTACAAGAGATAAGCCTCGGAGCAAATGGAGCTTTTCTCAAAATCAACCGAGATCCATGAGCAAGGATCACCAACATGTGTACCTAAACTGCGGGCATGAGCGCGGCCAGAAGAAATTCAATACAGTGCAGAATATGGAGCGAATATAACGTCTGATAAATAAATCATAAGCGTACAAAAGAATGACAAGGACAAGTATAAAAATACATACGGATCTGCCGTGTCATTACCACTTATGAACTTAATCGTACCTTATTACCCTTTCCATTCCCAATAAAAGTTATAGTCACATTCTTACGTACATTATTTAGAAAAAGAATCATTAAGTTCATTACCATATAACTTACTTATCTTTCATAACATAGTCCGCCCACTACGGAGGACACATATACTACCCGCCCAACTGGGACGCGATCAAATCACACTAATATCAAAGCATGCCCGTGGAATCCCATCATCGCCGATGACTATTGGTGTAAAATATAACCACGTGGCGCGTGGCATCCCACCTCACTGTCGGCGTACACTTACACAATACATATATATATATCCTGCCCGTGGAATCCCACATCACTGCCGACAGTCCAGGGTATAATAATACACCAATAGGCATACATGAACACCAAGTCCCACCGGTGGTATAGCGTCTTGGGGTCTACCCTCACTTATACTCTTACCACGGAGAAGGTGGTCAAGCGGTGGTATAGCATCTTGAGGGTCTACCTCACTTATACTCTTACCCCGGAGAAGGTGGTATAACGTCTTGGGGCTTGCCCGCCATTTATACTCTTACCTATCTCGTAGGTCGTCAAACAACACATAAAGCGGGTGGTACAGTCTTGGGGTTTACCTCACTTATACTCTTACCACGGAGAAGGTGGTATAACGTCTTGGGGCTTGCCGCCATTTATACTCTTACCCTATCTCGTGACCATCAAACAAGACATAAGCACTACCATGTCTTTTATAAAATCCGAATTTAACCCAGTGCTACAAATAGCGGAAGCATACAGTGGAATCCCATATCACCGTCGATGCGTCCAAGTAACTTATAACAAGACGGTACCTCGGCAGAGTCGCGCAACGTAAAAAAACATAATACTTGCACTCAAAGGCTATCACCCGACATATAGGCTAAATCTCAGTTAACCAAGCCAAAGTACTTATCAAGGCACACATAGAATAATTCTCATTTAATCAAGCCAAAGTACTAATCAAGGCATACTTAGAATAATTCTCATTTAACAAGCCAAAGTACTTATCAAGGCATACTTAGACTAATTCTCAATTAATCAAGCCAAAGTACTAATCAAGGCATACTTAGACTAATTCTCAATTAATCAAGATAAAGTACTAATCAAGGCATCACATAGAATAATTCTCATTTAACCAAGCCAAAGTACTACGTACGTCCATTCTTTTCAAAAGACTCCTTTCCGAATAAAACTTCCCCGATACTAACAACCGTAGTATCAAGTCCTATCCACCTTTCGAGACAAGTCACAATACCTTTTTAGAAATACAATTCAGAACTTCTAAATCAAGTGACTTCTTTATTAAAAACCTTAAGCAATTGGTACCTTTAAAACAATTTGCCCTTCCTTAACACAAGTTATTCCTTTGATTACTTTACTAGAGAAAACCATTCTCTTAACCTGCCATAAAGCCGTTATAACCCTTTATGGTTTAGACCAATACGTTCCTTTTATAATCAAGAGACTTCTACTTTTTGAAACCAAGTATTATATTCTTTCAAATCAATTCTCTTAACTTTCAAAAATACCATTTGTCTCTTAACCTTTAGAAAACAAGTGACTCCTTTTATTATAAAACCTTAGGCAATTGATGCCTTAAAAACAAGTTGCCTATTCACTTAAAATCAAGTCATTTGTCTTTCCATAAAGCAAATATAACCAACTCCCATAAAGTCGTTGTATGTACTTTATACCTTAGCCAAAATACAAGTTCCTATCCAAGGGACTTATACGTTTAAAACGGAGCAAGTATCACATACTTTAAAACTCTTCAAGTCCCCAACTTTAAAATCAACTTAAGACATCCTTACTATTTTCAAAGAAGTGAGTTAATCTCTAACCCACCCGACTTGGCATTACATAAAACAAGTAAAGAATGTCATAGTCTTGACGTCACCGTACTACATACGTCTGACTAGTCATGCTCGAAAGATAGGAAAAGTTCTACATAGAGTAAATCACACAACTACCTCTTAACTTCTAAGAGTAGAAGGAAACATGAAATGATACCACAAGTGTATTCCATACATATAATCATGCCAAAGGAAGGAAGAGGTTCACATACCTCGCGACGATTGTCGACAAGTAGCAAAATGCTCCAAAGTACTTCAACCTTGAGCTATTCCATTCTTTAAGTGGGATACGCTATACTTAGTACATCAACCTATAATGGTCACCATACGTCCATTAACCTCTTACTTCATACGTAGAATATTCTAGGTGCTAAGTCGCTAAATTCTACGGAAAATCGGACAAAGACCTCCTTTGTTTCTACTCACTTTGCCACCTTTTTCAAGGCCGAATACAATAACCAAACAGCCCCAATTGGCTCACAACAATATAGAAGGTAGTTCAGTATAAATGAGTAACCAAACAGCCCCAATTGGCTCACAATTTAGAAGGTGGTCCAATACAAATGAATAACAAACTAATACCAACTACAAGTCCAAATTCGGCCACCTTGAGTTCAACAATACTAATTCTTATCCAATTTCCATTTCAATCCTAATTTGGTAGCATAACATGATATCTAGTCGCAACCAATTATAACTACTATAATCTTCAAGTCAATTACATGCGACGATTCTAATAACGATCAAATTGTATTCCAACTTAACATGACTTACTTTTCATTTCGAACTTAAGCTACAAGTAATCCATAATACTTATAAACTTCAACTTAACAACTTCATGCTAGCAACATGTAAAGTTAACAACAACAATATAAATAATCTTGTAACACTTTCAAAGAACAAGATTATACCTCAACGAATTGTAATCCAATCTTCAAAACCGAAGTTGCTCCTTAGCAACCTAGAGCCTCATCAAGACACCTCAATCCGCTCCTTGATACCCTTAGAACCACACCAACAACTTTCCTTCAAACCTCGATCCAAAACCTAGAAAGCCACTAGGTTTTCACTTTGCGACTAACCGAAAACTATCTTTTCCGAGATTTTTCTATTGAGATATGCCTCTGATACACATAGGGACCTTGGTTTAAAGTGGGAAGATTATTGGATAACAAACAAAAATTTTCTTGTGGGAAGCTAGCCTAACCCGAGAGCACCTCCTTGGATTCTTGAAATTCTTGGAAATTTTTCTAAGTGTCAAACTGGGTCTTGCTACTAGTAGTGTTATATAGAACCTTGGAGGGTCAAGATGCAAACAATTGGGTGGTTTGGATGATCTCTAATTAAAATATCAAGACTTAGGACCCTTTGACTTAGTCAATTTTGTCAAGCTAATTAATTGGAAGACTTAGTCATCCTAAGGCTATGGTCAATGACCATTTTGGCCATGCCTAAAATCGTCCAAGGCATCAATAAGGGGGTGACAAGTGTCGCCCATTCGTCACAATATTACGTTTTTCCGACAATTTCACAATTCCGATAAAATTTTACAAGTCTCTAATTTTAACACTAGCGAGTTCTTACGTACGTTCTTAAAGCATGTCCTGCAAATACGGGGTGTAACACCGGCAACGCGCACAATACTAGCTCCCCGATCCGGAACAATCTTGTAACGACCCGTTCGGGCCGCATGCAGTGCCTTACCGGGCACCCTAGTGATACATCGAGAAAACCGGCGGAAAATAAAACATGAGTCATGAAACAAGAGATATAATAATAAGCGAGCCAACCAAAGCGGTTGCCTTAAGGTATATCATAAAACACGAGCAGTTTAATCCTTTACAACCACCGCCCAGCAAGATTACTACGGACCTCACAAGATTTACAACGACTATGACGGGACGGGGCCCGCCATACCACGAATGTACAAGAACCTACAACTCGGGGAACACATACAAAGATAAGCCTCAGAAAGCGGAGCTTCCAATCTGTTGGCTGTGATCCTAGGCGGGGATCCACGGCCGATGTACCTCTACTGCGGCATGAATGCAGCCGAAGGAGAGTCGATCTGCAGTACCAAGTATGTGGCGTAAATATCTTGTAATGAAATCATACTAGTCTATATAAAGCGGAGACATGTATGATAACCAAACTCTGATTCACAACATAAAGCGATCATATCGATCGAGGACTCACGCCTCAAGTCATCACTCAAATATAACTATGGGTCTCACGCCCACAACATCAATCATGTTCGCATCATGGCGCGTGCCGGAGTCTGCGCCGGTGTAGACATGTCCATGATGCAACAATAATACCAATGCCCGTGGCCACGTGCCGGAATTCTACCTCGGTGTAGACGCGTCCATGTGACATCAACAATAATATCTTGGGTGATCAACCTGCCGCGTGGCATGCCCCGGAATTCTACCTCGGTGTAGACATGTCCATGTAACCACAATAACAATATATCGGGTAATCAACCCGACCGCGTGGCCGCGTGCCGGAGTCTGCGTCGGTGTAGACATGTCCATGTGACATCAACAACAAGCGATAATCAAAATGGAAACATACGTGGAATTCTCCATCACGCCCGGCGTCCAAGTAAGTTCTCGACAAGTCGACCGCCTCTATCGAGACGCGGTTACCGAAATACCACACTTGCACAACAAAGGCTATCATCACAAGCATAGGCAAGTTTCACAACAACAAGCATAGGCAAGTTTCACAACAACAAGCATAGGCAAGTTTCACACAACTCAAAGTACTTTCATTTTATGCCAAAGTCGGGTTTTAACCCCAAAGTACTACATCGTTAAGTTCTTTTAAAAGAGATCCATTACTTTTATAAAAGTCACCCGATACGTAGTATTAGAATGACCAACCCACCTTCCTTTTCAAAATCAAGTAACAACATTCTTTTCCTAAGTTCGGTTGCCTAGTTTGATTACTCAAGCTTCTCATTTTCAAATGGTTTCATAGTTCCCAAACTTAATCACTTGATTCCTTTTTAGAACAATTGAGTAACATATGTCATATATGTGAGTAGTTTATTCTTGTTTATAACGATCTTATTACAACAGCCATTATCTAGAAAATGTAATAGAAGTTTGTCTTATATTAGCTTATGCGGATGGAGGTTTCTACTGGTTTTAATACAACACATCATTATTCAAGACATTTTCCTTTATTAGCAGTGCGGTGGTGCTGCCGATACGTTACGATTCGAAATCAGTAAAACATTATCCCTTTAAAAACCAAGTACTCATTACTCACGAATGAGGTTTCACACAAACATCCACATTAAAACAAATAAGTTAAGTCTCTTATCTTATAAGATCAAGTCTCTTAACTTCTAACATCGAGAAACAATTTTCACTTACATAAGGTCGTTATAACTAACTTCCATAAAGCTATTATAACACCCTATGTTTTAAACCAACCAAATCACTTAGCACGTATGCGTCTACCGTACTACATAGTTCACAACAATCATGCTAGAAAAGATAGGAAGAGGTTCACATACCTCGCGACGATTTATCGACAATAAGCAAAATGCTCCAAGTACTACAACGCTAGCCCTTTCCATTCCTCGAGTAGAATACGCTACTCTTAGTACTTTCACCTATAAAGGTCACAAACGTCTATTAACCCCAAAACACAAGTTTCTATCTTTCTATAGAAAATTGGCATTTCCTCCACACAGCGTAAATCTCCTCTCTGCAGTGGCTACAAGCCAACCGGGGGTTTACGTCTAACGGGCGTGTACAATTCTACACAAGTCTCTTTGTCTGATCTATGTAAATCTGATTCAGTTCGATTCTTTATTCTTGAGCTTAAGTCAAAAGACATTGCCGAATACTAAGTAAAGTTCCATATATAGTATACTTCAACTATATATTCTAACAAACATGTAATTTCCAATTACAATAGAGGACAAGATAATTACCTCGATAAGCCCAAAATTATCCAAGTTATAATGTCGATCTGAGCAAGGTTTAGCTCGCTCAGCGCGCTCCAAACCACTCCAAACAACCCTTAGAAGTTCTAACCAACTTCTACTCAAATCTTGACCAACTATGAAGATTTCCTTAGGGTTTCGGTTTGAGACTAAAAGGACAAAAGGTAGTATTTAGGACTCTACGTAAAGAGGTATCTTTGGAATACTACAAGGTACAAGGCTAAGGTATTTTGGGCATTATAACAATACTAGGGAGTATTTCTATACCACACAAAGGGTATTATACGAAAACAACTAGGCTAGGGGTACCCGCGGCGAGCACCACAAAGGGGAGGGAGGAGGCCTCGGCAAGACTCTCAAAAGAGGGGATGAGTTGGGCGAACTCAACACTAGAGAGGAGGAGGATTTTAGGCTTGGAAGGTTTTATTTGTGGATGAAGAGTTCATCAACATAAGGGGGTATTTATAGCAAAACCAAAGGCCAACCATGGCGAAGATCAAGCCATGTGCAAGGCAAGTGTAAGGCGAGATCAAGCCAAGTGCACCCTAAACCCTACTCCACAAAACACTCCAAAACAATGCACCAAACAAGGCCAAAACAAGGCACAAAACAAGGGAGGAAGGCGTCCCGCGCACTGCAACCGTCACTTGAGGTGAAAAGTGTCACCCTCGTTGGCCCAAAGATGTTCGTCGCTCGGAAAAATCCATAAAAATACAAAAGCGACATAGTCGAATTTTCCTCGCAAGTTATGCAAGCGTTTAGTCGGCGACTCTGTCGGGTGTTGTGCACAAAGGTAAATTCGGCCAAGGGTGCCACGTGGGGTGACACGTGTCGCCCCGATTCGAATATTTCGTCTTGAAAATATCCAAAATACCGAAATCTCAAAAACAAAGCGGGCCCCACAAGCAGTAAATTTCTCCGTGGGCCCACGTGACCATTTCAGAAAATAAAATCTCAAAATTCTAATATAATCTATGAAGTCCAAATACCAAATCTGGAATCCAATTCCCGTTAACGAACCTTTTTCTTCACAAATAGCAGGAAACTTTTAGTGAAAACTCACATCTTTCTTTCTTTTCAAAATTTCTGTGTACTGCAAATGCGTGCGTCTCACATACATACCCTGCAACTACGGGGTATAACAAATCTCACTAATCACGTTTCGAAAACCTAGCGGTCTTCTTAGCTCAACTACCCCCTTTCATTCCACACTACTAGGGACCTATCCTAACATAACTCACGTGCACTATGCGGCTTAGATAAAGTCAAACATAACACTACACCTTTTCTCGAGATGGCCTCACCTCTAAGGTCTTTACGTAAAAAGCTCTAAGGCTCACACCTTCTCTATCCCCCAAAATCTTACTCGGTTAAACAACCATGATCTAATCACGACTAACACACTGCTATCAGAACATAACACTTAAGGTATACTCACCTTATCACACATACTGATCTCTGGAGGGTTAAAGATATATCTATATCTACTGCTTCACTCTCCTTGGTCGTTCTAATCAAACCTGCCACGTAGGGCTCTTAGCTAAGGAAGATGACGAACTACCCACCGATCCTGAAGGCTAAGTCCTCCTACAAGGACACCCCATCGACATCAGACCCGGACGGTCGTAGTGACAAGTACCCGACTAAAAGCGACATTCCGGAATGGCGTGCATCTGTGAACCGGAAGCCACAGGTTCGACCAACTCCTGCACACCGAACGTCACGAAATGCGCGGAAGACCACTCTGCCTTTGGCGGAGGTGCATATCTAATCTTTGGTGAGCGACTCGCCTCGAAAGTTACTAAAGGACCTTCTTTGCTCTGGCCTCTCCCGCATCCTTTGTTAACCCGTAAATCTCTACGTTTCTTGGCTGCTGCGCATAAGCGTACAGGCCATGCTCAAGCCTAAGCGAAGAATTACTCTTGCACAACCCTCTCTTAGATAGTCGTGAGACCAGTGGTACATCGGTATACTCTCTGGTAGCCACGTCCATAGCTAATGTGGTCGTCTTCTTTGCACTCTATATTCACTTGTTCGTCGTGGGCGAAGGTTCAAATATCATGGCGCGGTGGGAGCTGCGCTGCCGTGCCAAACTCTTTGGGGCTAGTGGCGTCATGAAACTCCCGAATGAAGCACTACCTAGGTAATGATTGGGCTGTGCCTCGCCACCTCTGAACTCTACTCGCGGCTCCGCCGGCGCGCCTCTGGGCGGGTTGCCTGCTGCGGAGGCATAGCGGTAAGGGAAAGAAATACGTCGGAGGTCCAACTTACAACACGGCTCTAAGGCACGATCTCGAGTGAGAAGAATAGAAACCAATCCTAAATACCTATAGCCTCACGATTATTGGTGTGGTGCACAACACACGCGATAATCAAGACTTCTTGGATACGATGCGTAGACACTTTCCGAGGATTAGCGCTCGATACCACTTTTGTCACGACCCGATTCGGGCCCGTGGTAGTGCCTACCGGGCACCCTAGTGATACAACATCGAGTAATCGGAACATAAAGCGATACAAGACATATTATGAAATATGAAACAATAACTGGAAAAACTTGCCTTTCGGCATATATGTAAATAACAACTTTTTCAACATGAGCAGTTTAATCCTTTTACAAACCACGCCCACAACGATTACTGCACCTCTAAGAATGATATGACAACAATGGCGGACAGGCCCCGCCAAACCCCGAATGTAAACACTTACTACGACGGGACTATACCACCGATAAGCCTCGGAGAAACGGAGCTTCCCAAACGTCAAAGCGTGACCCTGAGAGCTAGGATCAACGACTGGTGTACCTCAACCTGCGGCATGAACGCAGCCCCCCGAAGGAGGTCAGTACAACAGGTACCGAGTATGTGAAACTAAAAATATTGTAAATGAAATCATAATAGTCTATAAAGCAGGAGACATGTATGATAAGCAAACTACAGTTCACAACAAATAAGCAGTCATGTCAAGTCAGGGACTCACGCCCTCAAAGTTATCACAATAAAGCCAGACGGCAAGTGCGGCGGCATAGCCGACTACTAAGACCCACGGCACCAAAAATACCACAAGCGTATCCCGAGGTCTTTCTAGACCGCACCACATGATCGAAGCCGCCACTCGCCCGCAATATCAATGCGCGTCTATCCACGAACTCTCGCAGCCCGCATAGGTCACACACGACCCGCATGAGGTATTCTCGAATCATGGTCCTGCACCGCTGAGGTATACCCCGCATCGAAGCGGCTAACCTCGGTATCCGCCAGGCTCCCGCAACCCGCATAGTCTCAAAAGACCGCATAGTCTCAGCAGACCGCATAGGAATCCCCGCATCAGGCTAAACACCGGAATGATCAATCTCGAGCTACCGCACTCCGCATAGTCACGAGGACCGCATAGGCCGTAAAGACCCGCATCAAGGGTGGCAAGCCCTCGGTATAATAAGTCAAAGGGGTATGTGATACAATAATAGTACAACGGGCTTAACGTTTAACAACGTAAGCACAACAAGAATGACCCCCTTACATCACGATCACACAAGATACTAACACACGTAGCATCCTAAAATTTTCACTTATCACATCAACAAGAAAGTATTTACAAGGCTATCTCAAACCAGCACAATCAAGTTATTCACACAAGGTACTTTAAGCTAACAAGTTCGGGTATCTACCCCTAAAGGACTTCATACATTAAATCTTTTAAAAGATCCGTTGCTTTCACATAAGTCACACAATACCCGTAGTATAAAATAGAGTGACTGTCTTTTTTAATTACCAAAACACTTACCTTTGTAAAATCAAGTAACAACATTATTTTTCAAACGTCCAAGTTTGCCTAATTTCAAATGTTCACGTTTCTTATTTTAGAAAGGTTTCGTAGTTCATAGTCTTATTCATTTAAGAATATAATTCTCTTTTAAACAATCTGAGAAACATAAGTCTTATATGTGAGTAGGATATTCTTGTTTATAACAATCTTATTACAGCAGCCGTGATCTAGGAAATATCATTTTGTCTCATCTTAGCTTCTATGCAGATGGAAGTTTCTACTGGTTTTAATAATACTTAATTAGTCAAAACATTTCCTTTTATTAACGCTGCAGTGGTTTGTCGATACACATTCTGATTTCCGAAATCAGTAAAACATTCTTAAGCCGTTATACCTAACTTCCCATAAAGCTAGTATAACTCTTAAGTTTTTCAAAAACCAAGTATTACTTCTTCTTTCAAAATGATTCAAAATCTTTTGAAATACTTCAAGTTCTTTATTAACACATAACAAGCCAGTTATAGTTCAAATCAGTTACCTTTTAAAGACCACAAGTATTTTCTTACCAACATAAAGCTGTTTATAACCAACTTCCCATAAAGCCGTTATAACACTTTATGTTTTAAATCAATCAAATACGTTTAGCACATGTACGTCTACCGTACTACATAGTTCACACATATCATGCTAGAAGAGATAGGAAGAGGTTCACATACCTCGCGACGAGTATCGACTAATAGCAAAACGCTCCAAGTACTTCCAACCGTCGGCTACTCCTTAAGCCAAGTAGATCGCGCCACACGTAGTACTTCAACCTATAAGGCCACAAGGCGCTTATTAACATTTAGATCTCATCGTAGAACATTCTACCGAAAATTCGGCAGCACCTCCCCCCCCCCGCAACAGCGTAAATCTCCTCCTCTATCGAGGCCGGCTACCAAGCCAACCAGGGGGGGGGTTATACGTCTAACCCTAACGGGTACAATTATACTCCACGGTACTACTACACAAGTCTACGGTAATACATCCCTATGTAATTACAACAAGATTCTTCTTTTAAAATTCAGGCTTAAGTCGCAAGACATTGTCGTAAGTATTATTCAGGCTTAAGTCAAAAGACATTGCCGATAACTACGTTCAGTTCTATATATAGTATACTTCAACTATATATTCTAACAATATGTAATTTCCAATTACAATAGAGGGACAAGATAATTACCTCGATAAGCCCATAATTATCCTAGTTAAAGTCGATCCTGGGCAATCGTTTAGCTCCAACTCCGAGCGCTCCAACCCGCTCTAAACCACCCTTAGAAGTTCTAACCAACTTCTACACAATACTCCAACGGACTATGGAGATTTTCCTAGGGTTTCGGTTTTGTGACTGACGGAAGTATAATAGTATTTCTGGGCATTTTCGTATAGGTATAACCTTAGAATACAACAAGGTATACGGCTAAGGTAATTTGGGCATTATAACAATACTTTTGAGAGTATTTCTACCAAGAGGGGGGGTATTATACGAAAACAACTAGGCTAGGGGGGGGTACCCCACGGCTAGCACCCCAAGGAGGGTGGCTACCCTCTACCACCCCACTAGGGGAAACTCTCACAAGGGGGCCTCACGAAATGGGAGGAGCTCTCAAGACTTAGAGATTTTTTTTGGATGAAGAAGTCTTCAAAGGGAAGGGGTATTTATAGGTCAAGTGAAGGCCAACCAATGGCCAAGATCTTGCCAAGTGCAAGGCAAGTGTAGGGCCAAGATTCACCCATGTGTCCTTGACCAACTAACACACAAAATATCGTACCAACTACACCTCTCCATTTCGTCCAAACCGAGCTCTCACGTCCGCCAATGGGAGGGTGCCAAGTGGCGCCCTCTTGTTGGCCCAACACGTTTCGTCTCTCGGAAAAATCCGCAAAAATTAAAAATGACATAGCGGAAATTCCCTAAAGTCAGAAAGCGTTTCGTCGAAAAACGACTCTAAACGGGTGTTGTGAACAAAATTAATTCGGCCAAGCCTTAGTACAAGTTTCAAATTTTCTACGTACGTCCTTACGTACATACTCTGAAAATACGGGGTATAACACTAACGGAATGTCATGTTAATAGATTAAGCTGCGTAGTAGGCTTAAGAGAATTGTACGGATGAGGTCCGCATAGAGTGAGTAATGGGTGTTGTGATAGAGACAACATGGTTTTGGTTTTATGAGAAGTTTTTGTACCCGTTTATTGGGGGACTGGTAAGGTAGGCTTGGAGCATGGAAATTGCGAGCCTAAGAATATTGATTACTGCCGAGACCTTAGGTATATAAGGCTTTCTCTGGCAATAAGATTTTAAGTCAGACCAAGGATAAGAGTTAAGTGCGATTTGAGTGGGTGGAGGACTCACGAGTCTCCCCATGGCCTGAAATGGAGTGGGATCAGTTGGTAGTAGTTCCGCTACGTGACAGGGTCACGAGGGTGCAAGGCCCAAGTCTAGTTAATTGTTTTACGGGTTTGTGGATGCGTTCCACCGGAACCAGGTCGTGAAAGCCGGAAATGACCTTATATTGTTTCAAAGAGTGACTCCAAAGATTAGAGGCCAAAATAGGTATGTAAGTTATGTATGTATGTTAGAAGGAGTTGGAAGTACGAAAATATAATCTCTTTTGGGCTTATGATGGACAGTTATGCGTGTGCGGGGTATTAGGGTCATGTGTGGCATTGTTGGTATGTTGGGGTTGTGAAAGGAAACTATGTCGCTAATTATAAGTTTGACTCCGAAAGAACATTCGAGGAAGAATGTTTCTAAGGGGGGAAGAATGTTACACCCCGTATGTACAGGATGTGTTTTAAGAACGTACGTAAGAACTCACAAGTGTTAAGATTTGAGACTTGTAAAAAAAAAAAAAAAAAAAAGTGATTTAGCGGAATTATGAAATTGTCGGAAAATGTATTATTGTGACGAATGGGAGGGCGACACGTGTCACCCCCCTTATAGTGAGCTTGGACGAAATGCCATGGACTAAAGGGTCATTTGACCTTTGGTGGGATGACAAAGTCTTGCAACTTGTTAGCATGAGAATTTTGACTAAGTCAAGGGTCCATTAGTCTTGGTTTTTATTAAGACTTCATCCACACCACCCATTTGTTTGTATCTTGACCCTCCATGTCCCTATATAATACTAGTAGTAGTATGACAAGTTCCATACTTAGCCAAAATTACAAAAAAATTGGAAGAACATCACATTGTTGCTCTCGGCTTCCACATGAGAAAAATAGAAAAAATTTCGTTGCTTGTTCTTTAAGATCCACACTTTAAACCAAGGTTCTTGAGGGTAGTGTAAGCGTATCTCAATAGAAAAATCTCGGAAAAAGATAGTTTTCGGGTTAGTCGCAAAGTGAAAACCTAGTGGCTTTCTAGGTTTTTGGATTGGAAGCTTGAAGGAAAGTTGTTGGTAGGGTTCTAAGGGTTTCAAGGAGCGGATTGAGGTGTCTTGATGAGGCTCTAGGTTTCTAAGGAGCAACTTCGGTTTTGAAGATTGGATTACAATTCGTTGAGGTATAATCTTGTTCTTTGGAAGTGTTACAAGATTATTTATATTGTTGTTGTTAGCTTTACATGTTGCTAGCATGAAGTTGTTAAGTTGAAGTTTATAAGTATTATGGATTACTTGTAGCTTAAGTTCGAATTGAAAAGTAAGTCATGTTAAGTTGGAATACAAATTGATCGTTTATTAGAAATCGTCGCATGTCACTTACTTAATGATTATGGTTGTTATAATCAAATGCGACTCGATATCATGTTATGCTACCAATTTGGATTAAAATGGAAATTGGATAAGAATTGGTATTGTTGAACACAAGATGGCCGATTTGTACTTGTGGTTTGTAGTAGTTTGTTAATTATTTGTATTGGACTACCTTCTATATTGTGGTGAGCCAATTGGGGCTGTATAGTTAATTATTTGTATTGGACTACCTTATAGATTGTGGTGAGCCAATTGGGGCTGTTTGGTTATTGTATTCGGCCTTGAAAAGGTGGCAAAGTAAGTAAAAACAAAGGAGGTGCTGTCCGATTTTCCGTAGAATTTAGCGACTTAGCACCTAGAATATTCTACGTTTGAAATAAGAGGTTAATGGACGTATTATGGCCAATTTAGGTTGAAGTACCAAGTATAGCGTATTCTACTTGAAGGATGGAATAACTAGCAAGGTTGAAGTACTTTGGAGCTTTTTGCTACTTCTCGATAATCGTCGCGAGGTATGTGAACCTCTTCCTTCCTTTGGCATGATTCTATGTATGAAATATACATGTAGTAGTATTTCATGATTCCGTCTACTCTTAGAAGTTAAGAGGTAGTTATGTTGATTTACTCTATGTAAAAGTTACGTCTAAGAAATCCTAAGTCCTTACCAAGTCTTATGGGGGATGTTGGTAAGAGTCGTTAGGAAGTATTTGGAGTCGAGTTGACTTGGCTAATTTACGGCACGAATGAGAATAAGTATCGAACAAGCCATTGCAGCGTTAATAAAGGAAAATGTAATGACAATTAATTATGTTAAAACAAGTAGAATTCTCCATCTGCATAGAAGCTAAGATAAGACAAAATTGTATTACATTTTCTAGATCATGGCTACTTGAATAAGATCGTTATAAATAAGTATAACTTATTCACAACGCACCAAGGTATATGTTACTTAATTTAAAAGAGTTTACGTATGAAGTTTTTAACACTTTGAAACTTGTTTTCTTAAAAGTTAAGAGACTTGAAGTATTTTGAAAGCTATGTGATTTGATTTGAAAGTATAAGTCTCTTGGTTATAAAAAGAATGAATTAGTTTAAGGCATAAAGTTAGATGGAAAGTTGGTTATAATAACTTTATGGGAGGTTAAGAGAATGGTTTTCTTCAGTAACATAAACAAGAAATGATTTGAAATAAAGAAGGGCAATTGTTTTAAAGGTACCAATTGCTTAAAGTTTTAAAGAAAGAAGTCACTTGATTTAGAAGCCGGTAATTGTATTTCTAAAAAGTATTGTGACTGATCGTGAAAAGTAGATATGACTTGATATTACGGTTATTAGTATCTTGGAAGTTTTTTTTAAAGAGAATCATTTTAAAGGACTAGAGGCACGTAGTACGTTGGGTTAAATTCCCGGATTTTATAATGACATGATTAGTGCCTTAAGTAAACAAAAATGAGAGTGTATATGAACAAGCTAATAAGAAGTTAGGGGATTTCTTAACTTGCTATGTTATGTATGGTAAGCCGGTGGTGCTTATGTTATGTATGATAAGTCGGTAGTGCTTATGTTATGTATGATAAGCCGGTAGGGCTTATGTTATGTATGATGGCCGGTTGAGTTAGGGTAAGAGTATAAATGAGGGGTAAACCCCCAAGACGTTATACCACCTTCTTCAGGGTAAGAGTATAAATGAGGGGTAAACCCCCAAGACGTTATACCACCTGTTAGTGGATTTGCTACCCGTGATGCGAGGAATACCTCACGCGAGTCCTTATGGGCTTATGAGGTGAAATAGTCCCATGCGGCGGTACAACCTATGCGAGGAATACCTCACGCGAGTCCTTATGGGCTTATGCGGTGAAATAGTCCCGTGCGGTAGTGCACTATGCGAGGAATACCTCATGCGGGTCCACAGGATCTATGCGGGTGAAATAGTCCCAAGAGTAGGACTGCTTAATGATACTGCGGGCGGGTGGCCCTGCTTGATCATGAGCCTCCTATGTTTATGCAGTATACCTCATGGGCAGACTTATGTGATTTTATCGCCCCAGTTGGGGCCGATAAAGATAGGCGTTCCTCCATAAAAGGGACGGATTAGGTTATGCAAGATACGTAAGTTATATGTTTATGAACTTGATGAGTTTTCTTAAGTATGTACGTAAGAATTTGACTATACTCTTATGGAAAAATGGGAAAAGAAAATGATATGCAATTAAGTTCATAAGTGGTAATGATTCTGGCGGAGATCAGGTATGCTTTTTATACTTGCTCTCATTCTTTTATCTGATTATGATCCATTTCAGACTTTATTTTCTGCTCCATATTAGTACTGTTGTTATGCGACTTCTTCGAGGCTGCGTTCATGCCCGCGAGTTTAGGTACACGATTGTGGATCCGCGAGCTTAGGATCGGTTGTGCAAGTCGAGATGGCTCGGTGTTCGGAGTTGTCACGTTTATGTTTATTCGAGTGCGGCGGGCCTTGTCCCGCCACGTTGTTATGTTAAAACTCTTGAGGTGCAGAGCCACATATTGTGGGTCGGTTGTAAAGAAAAGGAGGCAATGCCGTTTATGTATGTCGTCTGGGAAGGTAGCCCTATCGGCTAACTTGTTGTTTTATTCTTGTTGTTTTATTTTATAAGTTTCATGTATGTTCACTGATTATCTCGATGTTTACGTAAGTGCCTGTGTAGGGCACGATCGCCGGCTGGGTCGTGTCGATGATTGTTGTTTTCATTATGGCGAAAAATTGGACTAGTAGTTGCATAGTTTGTTATTCATTTGTATTGGACTACCTTCTATATTGTGGTGAGCCAATTGGGTGTATGGTTATTTATTTGTATTGGAGTACCTTATAGATTTTGTGAGCCAATTGGGGCTGTTTGGTTATTGTATTCGGCCTTGAAAAGGTGGCAAAGTTAGTAAAAACAAAGGAGGTGCTGTCCGATTTTCCGTAGAATTTAGTGACTTGGCACTTAGGATATTCTACGTTTAAAGTAAGAGGTTAATGGACGTATTGTGGCCATGATAGGTTGAAGTACTAAGTTTAGCGTATCCTACTTGAAGAATGGAATAGCTCAAGGTTGAAGTACTTTGGAGCATTTTGCTACTTGTCGACAATCGTTGCGAGGTATGTGAACCTCTTCTTTCTTTGGCATGATCCTACGTATGAAATATCCATGTGATAACATTTTAAGATTCCTTCTACTCTTAGAAGTTAAGTATTTACATTGTTGAATCTAAGTTAAGAGTATGTTTAAATTGTCCTAAGTCCTTACTAGGTCTTATGGGAGACGTTGGTAAAGATGGTTAGGAAATTATGAGATTTGATTTAAGGGCTATGTATCTTGATTTATTTAAAGTAAGTATGTAAGTTGATTTTTATGTTTGAAAATGACTTGAATTTATATGTGAAAAGGGGATTGGTTTTAAAAGTGTAGATGACATGATTTTACAAGTATAAGTAAACGGACTTTAAAGAATGTATGTTATGAAGTTTTAAGACTATGAACTTTGATTTTCTTTAAAGGATTGTGAAACTTTATTTTTCAAGTTATGGGACTTGATTTCTAAAGTATAAGCGACATGATTTGAAAGAGTGTATGCTCACGAGTGTTAAGGCTATAAGCCTTGATTTTATAAGTGGAAATGACTTAATTTTACAAAGTATGGCTTAATTTATTTCAAAAGATAAGAAGATGGCTTCCAAAAGAGTATGTGACTTGAGCTTTAAAAAGAAAGGAGTTCTATGATTCTTTTTAAGTATGTATGTACGTAGTATTTTGGATCTAGTTTTCCTAATGTTGTAAGAATAAAACTGTCTTAAGTTCTCTAACATGAAAGGTTGTTATAATAGCTTTATGGGAAGTTGTTATGACGACTTAAGAAGAAGTGAAAAGATGGTTTGAAAATGTTATGTAAGGAAAATCACACGAGCCTACAAATAGGCGGACACGTTATGAAATACACCGAGCCTACAAATAGGCGGACACGTTATGAGATACACCGAGCCTACAAATAGGCGGATTACGTTATGAGATACACCGAGCCTACACATAGGCGGATTACGCCATATTACCCCGAGCCTTCACATGGGTTACGTCATCTTACACCGAGCCCCACAGCGGGCGGATTATGTTATATGATTCCACAGTACACCGAGCCCCACAGGCGGGCCGGATTATGTTATATGATTCCACAGTACACCGAGCCCCACAGGCGGGCCGGATTATGTTATATGATTCCACAGTACACCGAGTCCCACAGGCGGGCCGGATTATGTTATATGATTCCACAGTACACCGAGCCCCACAGGCGGGCCGGATTATGTTATCTAAGATATGTAAGTTATGTGAAAAAGGCTGGATTAAACTCTTAAGTAAGTATGTAAGAATTTGTTGTTAAATCTTATCGAAAGAAGGAAAGGAACAGTTAATATATGATTGGTTTCCGGAGTTAAAAGGACATTCTTTTATGCAGATATGATTTGGTTATTGCATTTTATTTCTGTTCCATATTCGGTACCTGTTGTACTGACCCCCTTCGGGGGGCTGCGTTCATGCCCGCAGGTGTTAGGTACACATGTTGGTGATCCTTGCTTTTAGGATCTCTGTTCAGTTTTGGAAAGAAGCTCCTTTCACTCCGGAGGCTTATCTTTTGGTACGGTTTCCCTGATGTGGTAGACTTATGTACATTCAGGGGTATGGCGGGGCCCTGTCCCGCCGCAGTTGTAATTCCTAGAGGTCTGTAGTCACATGTTGTGGGTCGGTTTGTAAAAAGAAAGGGATGTAACTGCTGTTGTTATGTATATGTATATGTGTCCAGGAATGTAGCCTTATCAGCTAGCCTGTGTTTAAATTTCTCGTTATTTTATTTTATAAGTTTCATGTATGTTCCGCTGCTATTCTCTAACGTATACCTGAACAGGGTGCCCAGGTAGGGCACCAGTCGCGGGCCCGGGGTCGGGTCGTGACAGTTCATCCTCTATATTATTTTACACTTATTGAATTTCTTCATGTTTTATCTTGTTGTAACTCTGTTCCTTGTAAACATAGTCTTCTTTAAGGAAAGTTGCATTTCTGGAAACAATTACCTTATGTTCGCCAGGAAGATAGAAGTAGTATCTCCTTGTTTCCTTAGGATATCCCACAAAATATACTTCTCACTTTTAGATTCCAATTTGTCAGTAAGCAACTTCCTTACATATGCAGGGCACCCCTAGTGTCACATGTGTCTAAGTGCTGGCTTCTTGCCGTTCCATATCTCATATGGAGTTTTTTCTACTGACTTTGAAGGAACTCTGTTCAAAATATAGATTGAGCTTTGTAATACATATCCCCATAGCTATGTTTGTAGAGCTGAGAAACTCATCATGGATCTAAACATATCTAATAATGTTCGATTTCTCCATTCAGGAACACCATTCATTTGTGGAGTTCCGGGAGGTGTCCATTGTGATTGAACTCCATGAAGCTTCAAGTAATCTAGAAATTATTTACTTAAGTATTCACCTCCTCGATCTGATCGAAGGGTTTTGATACTTGTTTTAAGTTGCTTCTCTACTTCTGACTTGTACTCCATGAATTTCTCAAAAGCTTCGGACTTATGTTTCATAAGATACACATGCCCAAACCTTGAGAAATCGCCTGTCAAAGTGATGAAATAAAGAAAGCCTCCCTTAGCTTGAGTTGAAAATGTCCCACATACATCGGTATGGATTAACTCAAGAATTTCTTTGGCACGTACCCCCTTCCCGGAAAGTGATTTGGTTGTCATCTTTCCTCTTAAGAAAGATTCACAATTACCATATGACTCTAAGTCAAATGGTTCTAGGTAATCTAATTTCCTCAATCTTGTTATTCTTGATTCATCGATGTGACCATGTCTACAGTGCCATAAGTAGGTGGGATTTCTTGGATTATTTATTTTAGCACGTTTATTTTGTACATTGAAAATTTCACGACTACAGTTTAGAATATACAATCCATCCACAAGCGGAGCACTTCCACAAATAAAACCATTATAAGATAAAACATAGCTTCCATTGGTAATAAATAAGGAAAACCCCTCAATGTCTAACACAGGGACATAAATAATATTCCTCGTTAACGAGGGAACAAAATAACAATTATTGAGTTCTAAACAAAAGAATGAAGGTAAATCTAGTCTATAAGTCCCCACACGTTCAGCATCAACTCTTGCTCCATTTTCAACGCGTAGATCTACTTCCCAAGGTCCAACCTTTCTGCTGTCAATTAGCCCCTGTACATTGTTACAAATGTGTGAGCCACAGGCGGTATCTAATACCCAGCAGTGAGAGTTAGTTATAGACATATTTATTTCAATGACAAACATACCTTGACCAGCAGGTCCAGAAGCACCTAGTGCCTTGTCTCCTCTTGGATCGTTGCAATCCCCTTCATAAGCCTTTAGCATGTTGTGAAGTTCTAGAAGATTCACCTTGGTTCCATTTATGTTGAAGTCCACAATGAAATTCTCAAATAAACCAGGAAGAGAATTCAAGATAGGTTGACAGAGACATTTATAGGCAGTTTTGTTCTAATCGAGTCCAACCTCTCTATTAACCCAATCATCTTTAGAACATTCGCTGACACTGGACCGCTTTCGTTCAGCTTACACTTGAAGAGATCTCTCAACAGTTCATACTCCATTGTCTGAGACTGTGAGTCATAGATATTCTTTAAATGTTCTAGCATCTCGTTGGGACCTATATTGCCTCTGTAACTCTACAGTCATGGAGGACAACATTATACATTGTGCCAAAGAAGCATTGTCTAGATGTTTCGATAAGCCTCCTTGTCAAACAGGGCATACTCAGCAAAATTATTAGCAGGTACTGTTAGGAATGTTGTGTCTAACACATACTCAATTCTTTCTAGTTCTAACACCAATCACAGATTTATTAACCAGTCAGGAAAGTTTGCTCAAGTCAACTTGTTTGTTTCAACCAACATTTTAAGTAACAGATTCGACATAGTATACTGAAGAAAAGATAGACTTGAAATTAACATCCTAATGTAATTTGTATTAAACACATTCGTTAACTAACTAACTGTTACACCCCGTATTTCCAAGGCAATGAGAAGAGAACGTGCGTACGAAATTGAGATTTGAATTTTGGAAAGAAAGAAGAATTACTTTTTCTTAAGGAAAATTCTCGGGAATTTGTGAAGGAAAATGTTTATTAATTGGAATTTGGTTTCTCAAATTTGGTATTCGAGACTTATAGAATATATTGGAATTTTGGATTTTAAATTTTGGATTTGGTCATGTGGGGCCCACACGAGAATTTTACGATTTTGTGGGTCCCACAATATTTTGAGATATTTTAGCCAATTATGGATATTTTGGGAGATGACATGTTTTTAGACCAATGAGAAGGTGACACGTGTCACCCCCATTTTTTGACTATTTGGCTTGGTCTTGGAAGACTTAGATGAGATATTTGGGAGACAAGTGGACAAGTGGGTCCCACACACACCTGTCCACAATCGTGGCCATACACTTGTCCTAATCTTGGCCCTTGGTGATATAATACATGTATACAAGAAGCAAGACTTCTACACTTATCCAAATATTCACAACATTCTATCACTTTCTCTCTTGATGCTCTCGGCCAAGGGCCATTCTTGGAGACCAAAATTCTTCAAAAGTTGATGATAAATCCTCAAACTCAAGGCTAAGCTCCCTAATGAAGTTCTAAGCCTAGCGAAACCCTTAAAACCCCAAGATCATGTGTTGGCCGAAAATAAGGGTGTGAAACCCTAAGGTTCCGGTGACTTTTTGGAAGCGAAATACAAAGTAGAGTTGTGTATAAACTCATAGGGGTCACATATATGTGATTGGATCTTGAAGAAGTAGAGCGAAACGAAAACTGGGGACCAAATACCTTAGGGACTATTTGGGACATTTTTTGGCCTAAACAGGAGGTAATGATTCTTCTTCCTTTGTAGTAATTAGAAATTACTCGTTGTTATGTTTAGTAGATGAATTTGTATTAAGGAAGATATGGAAAATAAGGTGTGTATGCCCTACTTTGGATGATGAGGTCGAGACTAGCCTTTTTGGCCATTGGAATTGTTGATCGTTTTTATGGTTATTATCACGTGTTGCATGTTATATAATGAAGGAAATATTTTTGTTGACAGTTAATATAACTAATATAACATGTTGGAATATGAATTGGATTAAAAGGAATTAAGGAAAAGGACTTTGGATTGTCGTAGTTGTTGTTAGCAGAAAACTGCCTAAAACTGTTAGACGTCGTTGTGTCATTTATATGGACTGTTTTGGGGTGTATTGATGCTGGAAAATCATCCCCTAAAATGCATGATTAAGGTAGTAAATGGCTAATGAAAGTCCTAAGGAATAAGGGTGTTAAAAGATTCACATTGTACCCTTAATGTTGGATAAATTGTGGACTGTTTTATGGACTGTTTTGTATAGATTGTGGGGCAGAATTTTACACGTCAAGTTAGGCGTGTAATCCCCATTGGTTAACTGTTGGCCGTGCCTTAAATGTGGCTTGTTGGTTGATAAATTCTGGCCTTGGAAAAGGTGGAAAGTACGTAGAAACAAAGGAAGTGCTGCCCAAATTTTCATAGAATTAGAGGGCCATTATTTGGTATAGTCTTATAATAGTATCTTGAAGTTGATAGAAATGATATCGTCATTATAGGTTGAAGTACTACGTGTAGCATATTATACTTGGAATGTGGAATAGACGATAAAGTTGAAGTACATTGAAGCGTATTGCTACTTGTCGTATGAGTTAGTCGTCAATGAGGTATGTGAACTTCTTTCTTCTATCGACATGATTATCCTTGAAGTATAGTTTCCTTGTTATTTGGAGTATACGTGACTTATTCCTTGAAGTATACTTGCCTTGTTATTTGAAGTATACATGACTTATTCCTTGAAGTATACCTGCCTTGTTAATTGAAGTATACGTGACTTGTTTTCTAGAAGTATACTTGCCTTGTCATTAGGAAGTATTCATGTTATTGATTCTATGCTAAAGGCATGTCCAAATATAATCCTAAGTCCTTACCAAGTCTTATGGGAGATGTTGGTAAGAGTTGTTAGAAAGTTATGAGACGTGATTTATTTAGAAGTCATGAGACTAGATTTCTTTAAGGATTAAGAGACTTGATTTTCAAGGTTATGAGACTTGTTTTTATTTAAAAGATTGTGAGACTTTATTTTTAAGTTATGGGACTTGATTTTGAAAGTTGTGTGATTTGATTATATGAAGTATAAGTGAATCGATTTGGAAAGTATAGATAATTTGATTTGAAAAGTATAGATTACTTGATTTGAAAAGTATAGATTACTTGATTCGGAAGGAATAAGTAACTCAATTTGAAAAGTATGGATTACTTGTTTTAAACGAAATCGAATTCCTTGTAATATTTGAAAGAAGAATTTCTTGGTTTTAAAGGTATAAGTTACTTAAGTTAAAGTGTAAGTAACTTGGTTTTGATAGCAATTTTTTTTTTGGGGGTTCAACTCCCTAATATTGCATGAAATGATTCTTTTTTTTTTAGGTAAATGCAAATATTATTACTAATAATGAAAAGAAAAATGGCTACAATCAGTCATTGATGGATCTCAAGCCTCAACGTAATGTAAACAAGAAACGGGGGAGGAGAGGGGTGGTCACTCAAAGGTGTCATTACAAGAGGGGATAAAATCATAGAGAACTCTATAAGATGTTGTTTTGATTCTTGCAATGACCTCTTCTGCCGGAAAGCTTGTGCCTTCAAAGAGTAATGTATTTCTTGCCCTCCAAATCTCATAGACCACTATGCAAAAGGTAAGCAAGATAGCTTTGGCTCCTACGCTTGTCCCGCGGTGATCTTTCTTAATCCACTTAAGAGAGCTTTCAACAGTTGTCATCTCTCTTCTAATGCCCAACCAATCTCTTATGCTCTTCCAAATCAAGCGGGTGTAGGGGCAAGAAAAGAAGAGGTGCTCCCTTGTTTCATTAGTTTGCTTGCAGAACCCGCAAGACTTATCCTCCAAGTTAAGATATGAAAGAGTGTCCTTTATAGCTAACCGCTTTCTGCAATTGAGCCACACAGTGAAAGAGAACTTGGGTGGAATGAAGCCTTTCCAAATTTGTGACATCCAAGGCTTTTTAACTTGCTTAGTGCGCAAGATATCATACACGAGGCTGGAGTCATATTTTCCGTTGGTACAACACTTTACCAAGCCATCAATCGCGTCACCATGGCTACCAAAGATAGAAACAAATTTGTCGCGTATCCCACAAATCCTTTTGAATAAAGGGGAGTCCCTAGGACGTACCTCATAGTCCCAAATTGCTATACCTCTCAAATAGTGGCTATTGATCCATTGGACCCATAGAGAATCTGCCTCCGTGTGAGTTTGCCAAATAGTCCTGGATAGCAGGGCATGGTTCCATTCCTTGATGTTCATAAGACCCAAGCCCGCGATTGAGGCAAGCAAATGACATCGGCGACTCTTGGTGGTTTCTCCCATAAGAACTGAATACATGCAGACCGTACCTTGTTGATAATTGTGGCCGGGATAGGAAGTGCCCTGAACCAAAAGCTCTCAACCCCTTGGACAACCGACCTGATTAGTTCCAGCTTACCCGCATAAGAAAGTGTGTGATGCCCCCATTTCTGAATGTAATTCGAAATTGCGCTAGTGAATGGAGCAAATTGGTCCACCGAGACTGAAATTGGGGACAAAGGGATCCCCAAGTATCGTACCGGAAAGCTACCAATGGCGAATCCCACTCTGGACAAGATCAAGTCACGAACTGTATTATGCACTCCCGCTAAGTAGACAGAGGATTTAGACGGGTTAAGAGTTAGCCCTGAGACAACCTCCAACTCCTCCAGACAATTCATAAGAATCCCAACTGAAGATATATCTCCTTTGGCAAAAAGCATGAGGTCATCCGCAAATGCAAGATGAGTAATGCCCAATCTCTTGCACTTTGGAAAATATGAGAAAGCTCTTGCCTTCTAGGGTCAAATCACTCCAATTTTGATTCATCAACACTCTATCAAGCTTGGACCAAATCGAACCATTTGTCCAAGTGTAGAAGGAACCGGAAGAAGGAGTGTCTTCTAGTCCATGAGAATTCCTGAAATCTCCAAGATCCCTAAGTGCATAAGGTGTGAGAGGAGGACCCCCGCCTTATCATGTGGGTAGCAATAAGTGTTGAAATCTCCCATAATCATCCAAGGCTTAGTGATGCCAATTCCCAAGTGAGTAAGGTGATGACAAAGCTTCCTTCTATCGGAGATGCTATAAACTGGGTACACAAATGTGGCAAGGAAGGACACTTGTGTTATAGTGCAACTTGACTGGACATGGATATGCTGAGAATCCATTCCAAGCACTTCGCAACAGACCCTGGAGGGATCCCATAGTAATAGCATTCTTCCGCCATTAATGAATTCCAAATTTGAGCAAAAGTTCCAAGCTTTGAATCTTAGAGTAGAGAAAGAATCTGTCCTTTCCCGAGATAGTTTAGTTTCCAATAGACAAACCATTGCCGCATCATGCTGTTTTGTGAGACTACACACTAGAGCTTGCGTGTCTGCCCCTATCCCTTTGTCTGCAAAGACCACAGACATTCCAACAAAGTATTTTCATTAGGAAACAAATGAGGTTTTGTTAGCACCTCCGCGCTTTGCTGCCTTCGCCTTTCCACTGCCTTTCGGCAAATTCTTCTTTGACAATACTTCCTTCCATCCATCCTCTTTGTTGCTGGAAGCCATAACATGTGGTTCGGCCAAGCTATGTTCCCCGCGTTCAAAGTTAACGTTACTTGACACAAGTCTAGCCTTCTCCGTATCACCCTTGTATGTTTCTCCATCCAATGAAGGTTGCGGGTTCATTGACACCTCAGAATCAGTCTGCTTTGACTCATAACTCATCCTATCATTTTGCGCACCGCCATGGTGAGAATTATGCCGTGAGGACCTTGCCTGAGATTCCCGCAAACTTGATGGGCCAGAATGACCCAAAACCGGAGGACCCGCGGCATGCGATGCTTCTCCCAAACTTCTGGGAACAGGAGGTGTTGTGTGCTCAATTTCTTCAATGTCCATCAAGTTATCAGCATTTGCGGGATGTTGAGAAGTTGGTGGGTGAGGGGGGGAGGGTTGGTTCCACCCGTACCTCTGTTGGCCTCCAAACAAGTAGAATCTTCCTTATTGTTAGAAATTTTGAGTGTTGCCTTTTTAGGAGCTTCTTCGGTGTTGACATCATCCTCGACTTCCTACACTTAGTGGTTGTGTCAAGCCGCACAATGATAGCAAAAGTCAGGGTAATTCTAGTTTACCCTTTGAGTATACCTTCTGTTATCGGGGAGTTTGACGACAAATTCCATTGTTGGCTCCTTGCTGACATCCACTTCCACTAGAACTCTTGCATAGTTCATTTTTGACCTTTCCTTAGTATATTGGTCTGTGTAAAGAGGTTTTCCTACACGTGAAGCAATCTTACTAAGGCGTTACACTCGAATAGAAAGGGAATGTCCGGAAAAGTGACCCAAATAGGAATGTCCATGAATAAATCATCCGTTATCAGAACTCCTTTATTAATAGCCTTGAGCATCATAGTTTTCCCGTAGACCATATAAGGGCCTCTGTGAAGTACATTAGTGCGATCCTCCTCCGTCATGAATTTGAACACCGTCCAGCCTTTGCCATATGGTATAATACGGCATTTTACTCCCCATCCTTTCACAATGGTATTGATGCCTCTCTTAGGAAAGGACAGTGAAGCAACCTATTAAGCAATAAACCATGTTTATGAATGGGCTATCACGACCCGACCGGGGCATCGGTGCCCTACACAGGCACCACTGCAGTAAACATCAGAGATAATCAGCGGAACATACATAAAACTTATAAAATAAACAACAGAAGTAAAACAACAGGTTAGCCGATAGGGCTACCTTCCTGGACATAAATATATACAACCAAAGCGATTTGCCTCATTTCTTTACAAAGCGACCCACAAATATGTGACTACTGGACCTCTAGAGTTTTTATCATAACAAGCTGTGGCGGGATGAGCCCCGCCATACCCCTGAATATACATGAATCTACTACCTCAGGGAAAACCGTACCAAGAGATAAGCCTCCGGAGCAAATGGAGCTTTTTCCCAAAAACTGAACCGAGATCCTAAGAGCAAGGATCACCAACCTGGGTACCTAAAACCTGCGGGCATGAACGCAGCCCCCCGAAGGGGGTCAGTACAACAGGTACCGAATATGGAACGGAAATAAGGTACAACAATTAAAACATATCAGTATAAAAGCATGACAGGGGTAAGTGTAAAAGAAGTAAATACCTGAGCCTATCATGTCATTACCCCCTCGTGAACTTAATCGTACCTTATTATCTTTTCCCATTTCTCAATAAAGGTTATAGTCACTTCCTTACGTACATGCTTCAGAAAATCATCAAGTTCACTACCATATAACCTACTTACCTTACACAACCTAGTCCGGCCGCTACGGAGGACACCTATCTTGCCGTGACACGGACGCGATAAAGTCACATAGTGCGCCACAAGGTATACGGTCCGGCCCATCTCGGGACGCGATAATGTCCTATAGTCCGCGTAAAGGTATCTTGCGGCCCGTCTGGGTCGATAATGTCATATAGTGCGCGTGGGTATCTTGCGGCCGTCTGCGGGTCGATAATGTCATATAGTGCGCGTAAGGTATCTGCGGCCCGTCTACGGGTCGATAATGTCATATAGTGCGCGTGGGTATCTTGCCGACCCGTCTGGGTCGATAATGTCATATAGTCTGCCCGTAAAGGTATACTGCCCGACCCATCTCTGGGTCGATAATGTCATATAAAAATCCGGGAATTTAACCCAACGTACTACGCACCTCTACTTCTTTAGAAGGACTCTTTTTCAAATAAAACTTCCAAGACAACGACACCGAGATCAAGTCATCTCTACATTTTTTAAGACAAGTCACATTACCCTTTTAGAAATTCAATAACCGGCTTCTAAATTACGTGACTTCTTACTTAAAAGCTTTAAACAAGTGATACCTTTAAATCACATTGCCTTTCCTTAATACAAGTTATTTCTTTTATTACATTATTAGAGAAAACCATTCTCTTAACCTTCCATAAAGCCGTCATAACCAACTTCCCATAAAGCCGTTATAACCCTTTATGGTTTGGATAAAACTCATTCCTTTTCTAACCAAGAGACTTCTACTTTTTGAAACCAAGTATTAAATACTTTCAAATCAATTCACTTAACTTTCAAAAATACAAATTAGTCTCTTAACCTTTAGAAATCAAGTGACTCTTTTTATTATACAACCTTAGGCAATTGATTCCTTAAAAATCAAGTTGCCTTTTTCACTAAAATCAAGCCATTTATCTTTCCATAAAGCAAATATAACCAACTCCCCATAAAGTCGTTATATTCACTTTATGCCTTAGCTAAATACAATTTCCTATCCAAGGGACTTATACGTTTAAAACGAAACAAGTATCAAATACTTTAAAACTCTTCAAGTCCCTTAATTTTAATAAAACATTAGACATCCTTAATATTCTCAAAGAAATGAGTTAATCTCCTAACTCACCCGACTTGGCTATTCATAAAACTAGTAAAGGATATCAAGGTCTTGTACGTCTACCGTACTACATACGTGCAACTATTCATGCTCAAAGGATAGGAAAAGTTCTACAAAGAGTAAATCACACCACTACCTCTTAACTTCTAAGAGTAGAAGGAAACATGAAATGATACCATAAGTATATTCCATACATAGAATCATGCCAAAGGAAGGAAGAGGTTCACATACCTCGCGACGATTGTCGACAAGTAGCAAAATGCTCCAAAGTACTTCAACCTTGAGCTATTCCATTCTTCAAGTAGGATACACTATACTTAGTTCTTCAACCTATCATGGTCACAATACGTCCATTAACCTCTTACTTCAAACGTAGAATATTCTAAGTGCTAAGTCGCCAAATTCTACGGAAAATCGGAATGACACCTCCTTTGTTTCTACTACTATGCCACCTTTTTCAAGGCCGAATACAATAACCAAACACGCCACATTTAAGGCCCAAACAATGCAACCAACAATAGGGGATTATACGCCTACTAGACGTGTAAAATTCCGCCCCACAATAGATAACAAACTACCACAACTACTAGCCCATTTTCGGCCAACTTGAAGTACTACAACAACAATTCTTATCCAATTTCCATTTCTATCCAATTTATTAGTCTAACATGATATCAAGTCGCAATTGATTATAACCACTATAATCCTCAAGTAAACAACATGCGACGATTTCTAATAAACGACCAATTAGTAATCCAACTCCAAGTGGCTAATATAACATTTGGATTTAAGCTACAAGCAATCCATAATACTTATGAACTTCAACATATCAACTTCATGCTAGCAACACGTAAAGCTAACAACAACATCACTATACAATCTGGTAACACCTATAAAACACACGATTATACCTCCATGAAACTTAATCCAACTCCACGCCGAAGTTGCTCCTTAGTAGTTTAGAGCCTCCCCAAGACACTTCAATCCATTTGAGACCCTTAGAACAACACCAACAAATATCCTTCAAATCTCCAAGCAAAACCTAGAAAGACAACTAGGTTTTCGTTTTGCGACTAACCCGTAAACTATCTTTTTCCAAGATTTTTCTATTGAGATATGTTTACAATACCCTTTAGAACCTTGCTTTAAAGTGTGGAGCTTAATGGACAACAAACAAAATTTTTTGTAGAGAGAGCTAGCCAAACCCGAGAGCATGCCTTGTGTGTTCTTCAAATTTTTGTGAACAATTGGGTGGTTAGGATGAAGTCTTACTAAATATCAAGACTTTGTGGGCCCATTGACCAAGTCAATTATGTCAAGCTCACTACATTGCAAGACTTGTCTTCCTAACAAGGGTCAAATGACCCTTGTGTCCATGTTGAAATCGTCCAAGCTCACCTAAGGGGGGGTGACACGTGTCGCCCTCCCATTCGTCATAATAATTTATTTTCCGACAATTCCATAATTCCGATAAATTTTTACAAGTCTCAAATCTTAACACTTGTGAGTTTTTACGTACGTTCTTAAAACATGTCCTGTAAATACGGGGTGTAAAATTCTTCCCCCCTTAGAAACATTCGTCCCCGAATGTTCTTTCGGAGTCAAACTTACCATTAGCGACATAGTTTCCTTTCACAACCCCGACATACCAAAAATGCCACACATGGCCGTAATATCACGCACACGCATATCTGTCCATCATAAGCCCAAAAAGGGATTATCTTTTCGTACTTCCAACTCCTTCTAACATATACATAGTCTCAATATAATCGGTTCATAAAACTTAAACATACCACAACTTCATCATGCATACTAGTTTCTAAAGGCCAAAGACATACCTGAAATCATATAGGCGGTTCAAGGACCGCTAAAGCTGAACTCCGCGACCTCTGCCGCGGCACAGCCGGTGCATGAACCCTGCTAGCTATTGAAGGCGAAGAACATGGCCCGATCCGATGAAGCGGTGTTGTCCCACGGGACCCTCTATAAGGACACTCTCTTAACATATGGCCTAAACGACCACAAGAAAAACAAGCACCGTCTGCGTGACATACCCGAATGTAACCTACCACATGGGCGCGTTGAGGCCTGGTGGCCTCGATCGACTGGAACCCCATGCACGAGGCTCTGAAGCTCTAGAGACTGACCAGCCCTGCATTCAGGGGTTGTAAAACCTCCGCCGGAAAAGCGTGGAGGAGCACTCGGTCTGGGCTGCAATGTAGACCTAGTCTGCTGCGAGGATGTCCGCCTCTAAAGCGCCTGAGACCACGATGTCACGGCCTCTTGGGTGGCTTTGAGTCAATCTGGTCCTCCTTCTCTATCCTCTATCCCTGCGCATAGGCTGCGTCCGGCGATGTCCATACGGGTGAAAAGCCACGCTGACATCACGGTAATCATATGACGGTCAAGCCCGTCACATAACGATGAACCCTATCCGCCGTATCGGCTACAATAGTATCGCGTATGCGGCCAGAGTCAAACTCCAAGCTATACTCCCTGACAGTCCTCCCGTTCTGCCTCAAGGTCAAGAATCTGTCTACCCGGGCTCTCCTCATCTCAGGAGGCAAAAAGTGATCCATGAAGGCCTCTGTAAACTCCTCCCAAACAACTGGAAGAGCATCATCACCCCTTGAAAGCAACCACGACTCAAACCAGTTCAACGCAATATCGCGTAACCGGTAAGAGGCTAGCGTAACAGACTCTGTCTCTGAAGCCCTAAGAACCTGCATGGTCCGCTGTAGCTGCCGAATGAACTCCTGCGGATCCTCCTCAGACCTCGAACCATAAAACTCGGGCGGATGACAACCCAGAAAATCCCGGATCCATGGCGCCGGCTCACAGGGTTAGCTACTGCTCTCGCTGCCTCTACCACTATGTCAGTCAATAGTCTGATCTGTTCTCCATAATCTCTGTACTGCCGCCCAGGCTGGAGGCGGAGGTCGAGTGCAGGAACCTCTGGAGCTCTGCCCGCTCTCGGCTCACTCTGTCTTTGGCGTGGCTGAACTTGCTGCCCCGCCTACTACCTCAGGCATAGTCTGTGCCCGAGTCCTGGTAACCCTCTGCGTACCTCTAGCAGCTCCTGCTGCTGCCTTGCCACGGGCTCTGGTGCTCAGTGGAGGCATATGCATTCATAAGACTAGGTCGGAGAGGATTCAATCTAATAAGACGGCTCTCTTGCGATCTCGAGAGAGGCGAATGAAACCAATCCTAAATGTCCTGCGACCTCACGATTATAGGCGTGGTGCACAACACACCGATAATCAAGACTCTACTAGACACGGTGCAGTAGACACTTTCAGAGGACTAATCGCTCCGATACCACTTTTGTCACGACCCGACCGGACCGCGATGGTGCCCTACACGGGAACCCCTTACGTAAACATCGAGAGATAATCGTGGAACATACATGAAACTTATAAAATAAACAACAGTAAAACAACGAGTTAGCCGAGTAGGGCTACCTTCCTATACATAAATATATACAGCAAGCGGTTGCCTCATTTCTTTACAAAGCGACCCAAAAATATGTGACTACAGACCTCAAGAGTTTTATCATAACAATCGTGGCGGGACAGGGCCCGCCATACCACGAATATACATGAAACTACTACCTCGAGGAAAAACCGTACAAGAGATAAGCCTCGGAGCAAATGGAGCTTTCTCCCAAAAAGCGAGAGATCTTAAGAGCAAGGATCACGACACAGGTACCTAAAACCTGCGGGCATGAGCGGCCCAGAAAAGTCGATAACAGTGCAGAATATGGAGCGGAAATAAGGTACAACAATTAAAACATATCGGTATAAAAGCATGACGGGGTAAGTGTAAAAGAAGTAAATACGAGCCTATCATGTCATTACCCGCCGTGAACTTAATCGTACCTTATTATCTTTTCCCGTTTCTCAATAAAGGTTATAGTCACTTCCTACGTCATGCTTGAGAAAATCATCAAGTTCACTACCATATAACCTACTTACCTTACACAACCTAGTCAGGCCGCTGCGGAGGACACCTATCTTGCCGTGACACGGGGCGCGATAAAGTCACGTAGTGCGCCCACAAGGTATCTTGTCCGGCCCGTCTCGGGACGCGATAATGTCCTATAGTCGCGTGGGTATCTTGCCGGCCCGTCTGCGGGTCGATAATGTCATATAGTGCGCGTAAAGGTATCTTGCCCGACCCGTCTGCGGGTCGATAATGTCATATAGTGCGCCTGGGTATCTTGCCGGCCCGTCTGCGGGTCGATAATGTCATAGTCTACGTAAAGGTATCTTGCGGCCCGTCTGCGGGTCGATAATGTCATATAGTATGCGTGGGTATCTTGCGACCCGTCTGCGGGTCGATAATGTCATATAGTGCGCGTAAGGTATCTTGCGGCCCGTCTACGGGTCGATAATGTCATATAAAAATCCGGGAATTTAACCCAACGTACTACGCACCTCTACTTCTTTAGAAGGACTCTTTTTCAAATAAAACTTCCAAGACACTGACAACCGCAGTATCAAGTCATCTCTACCTTTTTTTAAGACAAGTCACATTACCCTTTTAGAAATTCAATAACCGGCTTCTAAATTACGTGACTTCTTACTTAAAAGCTTTAAGCAAGTGATACCTTTAAATCACATTGCCTTTCCTTAATACAAGTTATTTCTTTTATTACATTATTAGAGAAAACCATTCTCTTAACCTTCCATAAAGCCGTCATAACCAACTTCCCATAAAGCGTTATAACCCTTTATGGTTTTGCATAAAACTCATTCCTTTTCTAACCAAGAGACTTCTACTTTTTGAAACCAAGTATTAAATACTTTCAAATCAATTCACTTAACTTTCAAAAATACAAATTAGTCTCTTAACCTTTAGAAATCAAGTGACTCTTTTTATTATACAACCTTAGGCAATTGATGCCTTAAAAATCAAGTTGCCTTTTTCACTAAAATCAAGTCATTTATCTTTCCATAAAGCAAATATAACCAACTCCCCATAAAGTCGTTATATTCACTTTATGCCTTAGCTAAATACAATTTCCTATCCAAGGGACTTATACGTTTAAAACGAAACAAGTATCAAATACTTTAAAACTCTTCAAGTCCCTTAATTTTAATAAAACATTAGACATCCTTAATATTCTCAAAGAAATGAGTTAATTTCCTAACTCACCCGACTTGGCTATTCATAAAACTAGTAAAGGATATCAAGGTCTTGTACGTCTACCGTACTACATACGTGCAACTATTCATGCTCAAAGGATAGGAAAAGTTCTACAAAGAGTAAATCACACCACTACCTCTTAACTTCTAAGAGTGAAGGAAACATGAAATGATACCATAAGTATATTCCATACATAGAATCATGCCAAGGAAGGAAGAGGTTCACATACCGCGACGATTGTCAACAAGTAGCAAAATGCTCCAAAGTACTTCAACCTTGAGCTATTCCATTCTTCAAGTAGGATACACTATACTTAGTTCTTCAACCTATCATGGTCACAATACGTCCATTAACCTCTTACTTCAAACGTAGAATATTCTAAGTGCTAAGTTGCCAAATTCTACGGAAAATCGGATGACACCTCCTTTGTTTCTACTACTATGCCACCTTTTTCAAGGCGAATACAATAACCAAACACGCCACATTTAAGGCCCAAACAATGCAACCAATAGGGGATTACACGTCTAGTAGGCGTGTAAAATTCCGCCCCACAATAGATAACAAACTACCACAACTACTAGCCCATTTTCGGCCAACTTGAAGTACTACAACATCAATTCTTATCCAATTTCCATTTCTATCCAATTTATTAGTCTAACATGATATCAAGTCGCAATTGATTATAACCACTATAATCCTCAAGTAAACAACATGCGACGATTTCTAATAAATGACCAATTAGTAATCCAACTCCAAGTGGCTAATATAACATTTCTGATTTAAGCTACAAGCAATCCATAATACTTATGAACTTCAACATATCAACTTCATTCTAGCAACACGTAACGCTAACAACAACAACATAACTATACAATCTTGTAACACCTATAAAAGACAAGATTATACCTCAATGAAACTTAATCCAACTCCAATCCGAAGTCGCTCCTTAGTAGTTTAGAGCCTCCCCAAGACACTTCAATCCGCTTGTTGAGACCCTTAGAACAACACCAACAAATATCCTTCAAATCTCCAAGCAAAACCTAGAAAGACAACTAGGTTTTCGTTTTGCGACTAACCCGTAAACTATCTTTTTCCAAGATTTTTCTATTGAGATATGTTTTCAATACCCTCTAGAACCTTGCTTTAAAGTGTGGAGCTTAATGGACAACAAACAAAAATTTTTGTAGAGAGAGCTAGCCAAACCCGAGAGCATGCCTTGTGTGTTCTTCAAATTTTTGTGAAAATTGGCTAAGTGTTAAGCTTGTCTTGCACTACTAGTATTAAATAGCAACATGGAGGGTCAAGGTGTGAACAATTGGGTGGTTAGGATGAAGTCTTACTAAATATCAAGACTTTGTGGGCCCATTGACCAAGTCAATTATGTCAAGCTCACTACATTGCAAGACTTGTCTTCCTAACAAGGGTCAAATGACCCTTGTGTCCATGTTGAAATCGTCCAAGCTCACCTAAGGGGGGTGACACGTGTCGCCCTTCCATTCGTCATAATAATTTATTTTCCGACAATTCCATAATTCCGATAAATTTTTACAAGTCTCAAATCTTAACACTTGTGAGTTCTTACGTACGTTCTTAAAACATGTCCTGTAAATACGGGGTGTAACAGGAACTTCATCCTCAGCTTCTATATCTACTTCCGCCCCTTGTTGTTCAATAAATTGTAACTTCATACCTTTTGCTTCAATCCTAGTTCCCGCAAAGATTCCAGCATAAGTCTTCTTGGGAGGGATGGTACCTTTGCCATGGTTTGGGGGAAGATTATTATGAGTTGTACCCGCGGGTGGAACTTGATGTTGTTTTGAAGATGCATTAGTGTGTAAATCATTGGGAGGTATTTCTGGAGGTATAGACAGAGGGGGATGGGTAGAAGGAATTGAACTTGGGCCCGCGATAGGAGAGAGGATTCGCGTGCCATTTGGGAGGGTAGGGAATTTGTCTTGGGTTTCTGGAGGAATAGAAGGAAGGGAAGATAGAAGGGATGAGTTGTTGTGTATTTCAGGGAGTAGTGAAGAGGTATTGGATGAGAGAGGGGTATGTTAAAGACTTTACCCGTGCCCAAGGAAGTATTAAAGACGAAAGGTTTGTTGTGATTCTTGAGATTGACTCCACTAAGCAAACTTGCTAAAGTAGGGAAGGCTTTATTAGTGACACTTAAAGACTTCTGGGGTTGTTGTCTTAATACACGAGAGGGCTCTTTGGATCCCACGTCATTTAAGTCTGACCCCTCGGCTCCTGCGTTATTAATGGTCATGTAGTTCCTAGGCTCCTTGGAAATATAATTTGCTTTGTTTCTCACAAATGACTTAGATCCTTGTATAACGGGAATAATCAATGACCCATGGGCATCCACCTGACCCGTCTTGGAAATCTGACCCTCATGAAGACCCGTCCTTGTAAGAGATTCGTTGGAACCCGCAGCATTAAAGTGTGACGCCTCGGCTCCCTCAATAATAATGTTAGGCTCCTTGGGGATAGAAATCTCTTCGTGCCCCTCATCTGACCTTGATCCTTGCATAATGTGCATATTCCTAGTTTCATTGTTTTCCGCCTGACCCGCCTTATCTTTATGACCCATGCCCCGACCCGGAATAGGAGGAGTCACATCGCTTCCCGGGGCATTAAAGTTTGATCTCTTGGCACCTGCGTCAATCTCCTTGGGACTAGGAGTATCTTCAATGCTATCAACTGACTTTGATTCATGCAAGACGTGATTAGTCTTGGACCCATGGACACCTGCCCGACCCGCCCTGAACTTCTGACCCGCGCCCAAACCCGGTTTAGACCCGAGTATGCCATCACGCCTCATTTCATCAATTGCAATGCCTGGCCCAGATTTTATCCCTTTTACGGCTAACCTGAGTACATTACCAGGTAGTGTCGGGGTACTAATGTTGCCGTGACTGTCCTGTTCTTCCGCAATGATCCCGTTATCAACTAGTTGGCCCGTGATAGGATCGACCACCATAGTAGCATAAGGGGTGTCAATGGCTATCGGTAAAAGACCCTGCCTGCCGGAAGTTTCGAGAGTGTTCTCCCCAGGAGACGTGTGGACAGTGACATGGTCCTCAACTGTGGTCACTTCAGGAGGAGTGAAAGAAGAGATTATTGAAGGACCATGTAGTTTTCCGCCTTCAAATTCACTTGTATCCAAGCTCTCAATTTCTATATTTTTGCCCCATTCATGTATCCTTTGTAGCATAGAATCGTCTACTACATTCTCTAGTGGGATGCGCGAGTCTGGCTTGACATGAACCAACACAGATGGGTCTGAGATTGCCGGAATAAGATTTTCCTCGGCAATTGTTGGACTGCCACCACTCTTTTTTTCCCTTGTTCTAGTCTTCGTCGAACTGCCTGAACCTCCTGAATCGTTTGTAGAACGTGTGTAACGTTTAGACTTCTTCATATTGTGAACAATAACAATCAAACCATTGGGAAACAAACGTAAATCTTAGGGGGGGAAGATGAGGAAAAGCCGAGGGAGCAAACTAAGGGAAAACGTTGAGAGCGTTTCCTTAGTGAGAGAAACTTCTCTCTAACTCCTTAAGTCTCTTCCCTTATTTATGAAATGATTCTTTTATAAAGAATAAATGTACATAGTATTTTTGGGTTTATTTCCCTAATATTACATGATTTGAGTCTTCTTGTAAAGAAGTGAATGTACATAGTACTTGTTACACCCCGAAATTTCCAAGGCAATGAGATAAGAACGTACGTGAGAAATTGAGATTTGAATTTTGAAAAGAATGAAAAATTCCGGAAAAATCCTCCGAACCTCGTGAAGGAAAAAGGTTTATAAAGTGGAGTTTGATTCTCAAATTTGATATTTGGGACTTAGAGAATATATTAGAATTATGGATTTTAATTTTCGGAATTGGTCATGTGGGGTCCACCCGGGAAATTTTACGTTTTTTGGGGCCCACAAGTTTTTCGATATTTTGGCCAATTATGGACTTTTTGGGAGATGAAAATATTTTGGACAAATCATAGGGTGACACGTGGCACACCCCACCCCCTTGTCTTTGTTACACCCCGTAATACCAGGGCTACTAATTGAGAACGTGATTAAGTATTTAAGATTTGAATTTTGGAAGGAAAGAATAATTACATTTTCTTAAGGAAAATTTCGAAAAAAATGTGACGATGGAAAAATTATTAACTTGGAGTATAATACTTCTAATTGGATTTATGGACTTAGTATTGGATTATAAGGTGTTGGAATTGATAATATGGGGTCCGCCGAGAATTTCACAATTTCGCTGGGACCTTCGAAAAATTATAATATTTTGGACCAATCGGAGGGTGACACGTGGCACCCCTCCACTTGTCTTGCTAAGATGACAACAAAATAGATATTTTGAGAGGGGACAAGTGGACATGGGTCCACTCCACTTGGCTATACATATCCAAGTCTTGCAAGACTTGGATCACTTTACACTTAGACAAAAAAATAAGCTCTCATCTTCTCCCCTTTAGCTCCATAATTTCGAGAGCCCCTTGGCTAAGAACAACCATTGTTGATCAATTTATTTCTCCAAGATTAAGCCCTTAAACCAAGTGCTAAGCCTAGATTATTATTCTACACGTTTTTACTTGTCTTGGCCGAAAGTTGATGCCAAAACCCTAGGGGTTCCGTCGACTTTTTGGAAGTGAGATTCAAAGAGAAGTTGCTCCTAAGGTTGTAGGGGGTACATATATGTGATTGGAACTTGAAGAAGTGGAGCGAAACGAAAACTGCGCACCAATAAAGATCGGACTGTTTTGGGGCGTTTTTGGGCAATAAATGAGGTAAAAGTCCTTCTTCTTTTAAAGTAATTGGATATTACTTATTGTTATTATGTATGTATGAACTTGTGTTAGAAAATAATGAAGAATAATAAGCGTTTGAGCCATTTTTTGGGCTAAAACCGATTTGGGACAGATTTGGTGCAAATGAAATTCGTTGGTTATTGTCGTTGTTATCTTCACCTATTGCATGTTATAATGGATTAATATTGTTGTTAATAAGTTGTTATAACTTATGTAGAAGTTTTGGAACTCGAATTGGAATAAAATGGATTAAGGAACGAGTTATCGGGTTGTAGTTGTTGTGGCCGAGAAACTGACCAAAACTGTTAGACGTTGTTGTATCGTTTAGTGGACTGTTTTGAGGTATTAAATGCTGGAAATTTAGTTGTTTTTATGCATGTTTAAGTGTAGTAGTTGCTAATTAAAGTCCTAAGGGAATAAGGGTGTGGAAAGGCGTTAAAAGGCCTCACATTTTACCCTCGTTATGGTTGGATTGCGGACTGTTTTTATGGGCTGATTTGTGGATTGTTTTGTATAACTGTGGGGCAGAATTTTACACGTCCAGTTAGGCGTGTAATCCCCTTTGGCTAACTGTTGGTTGTGCCTTAAATGTGGCTTGTTGGTTGATGAATACGGGCCTTGGAAAAGGTGGAAAAGTACGTAGAAACAAAGGAAGTTGTCACGCCCCAAACCCCGGGCCCGTGACTGGTGCCCTACCTGGGCACCCTTCTACCTTAACAACTAAGTAAACTGCGGAAATTAAATAACACCTCTTTTTTTTTTTCAAAACCAACATACGTACAAGGGCAAAGCCGACAAGGCTGCCATATAATATACATAATAAAAAGACACTACACTGTACATGAGTCCAATCCCATATATGAATACAGACCTCTAAGAGTTTTACTGAACTGTGACGGGACAAGGCCCCGCCGTACCCATAACTGTACAAAAGCTTGTACTGAAAGAACTTATACCAAAAATATAAACTCCCGAACAGAAGGAGCTATCCAAAACTCTGAGTAGGGTCCTACACCTGCCGATCACCAAACAGTGTACCTAAACCTGCGGCATGAACGGCCGAAGGAGGTCGAGCGAAGAATGTACCAAGTATGTGAAAGCGATGAAATGCTTTGTAATGAAATCATAACATCTAAACAAAGCAGGAGACATGTATGATAGCCAACCTACGATACCTGATACATAAACGATCATATCAAGTCGTGGACGCGTGCCTCAAAGTCACTACTCAAATCACAGTAGAAAGTTCCTTACTAACAATGAGAGTAATCAAAAGTATAGGTAGCAAATCCACGGAAACAGGTGGTATAACGATCTTTGGGGATTTACCCCTCATTTATACTCTTACCCTGGAGAAGGTGGTAAAGCAGGTGGTATAACGATCTTTGGGGATTTACCCCTCATTTATACTCTTACCCTGGAGAAGGTGGTAAAGCAGGTGGTATAACGATCTTTGGGGATTTACCCCTCATTTATACTCTTACCCTGGAGAAGGTGGTAAAGCAGGTGGTATAACGATCTTTGGGGATTTACCCCTCATTTATACTCTTACCCTGGAGAAGGTGGTAAATCAGGTGGTATAACGATCTTTGGGGATTTACCCCTCATTTATACTCTTAACCTGGAGAAGGTGGTAAAGCAGGTGGTATAACGATCTTTGGGGATTTACCTCCATTTATACTCTTACCCTGGAGAAGGTGGTATAACGATCTTGGGGATTTACCCCTCAGATATACTCTTACCCTACCTCAATTGGCCATCATACATAACATAAGAACTACTGGCTTACCACACAATAAGTAAGCAAGTTAAGAAATCCCCCTAACTTCTTATTAGTCTTATTCATATACACTCTCATTTTGGTTTACTTAAGGCACTAACATGACATTATAAATCCGGGAATCTAACGCCTCCTCGGTCACGTGCCGGAATCCCATCGTATAAGCATGTCCAGGAGTAACACAAATAATGGAAGCATACGGTGGGATCCTACATCACTGTCGGATGCGTCAAGTAAACTCACAACAAGACAGCCGACCCTCCAACCGAGAGTCGCGACAACGTAATAAAACATAATACTTGTACTCAAATGCTATCACCAGCACACATTGGCAATTCTCAATTAAACAAGCCAAAGTACTTATCAAGACACACATAGAATAATTCTCAATTAAACAAGCCAAAGTACTACGTACGTACATTCTTTTCAAAAGACTCCTTTTTATGTAAAACCCAAGATACTAACACCCGTAGTATCAATGTATGTCTATTTTTCAAAGTAAGTTACTACACTTTTAGAAAACTCTTTTCAAAGCTTGAAATCAAGTAACTTCAAATTTTCACAATCTAGGCAACTTATGCCTAATAATCAAAATAGACAACTTTCTTAACCTTCCATAAAGCCGTTATAACCAACTTCCTATAAAGTCGTTATAACCCTTTATGGTTTTAGACATATTCATTCCTTTTTATAACCAAGAGACTTATACTTAAAACCAAGTATCACATACTTACAAATCAAGTTTCTTAACTTTCAAAATACTTCAAGTCTCTTAATATTTAGAAAACAAGTTTCTTCTACTTTTAAACCTCAAGTAACTCACACCTTTAAAACAAGTTACTTCTCTTAAATCATGTCATTTCTCCTCTCTTAAAACAATTAAGTAAATCACTCCTTTAACTCCTCTAAATTCGTTACAACAACCCTTAGGTTTTGGAACTAAGGCACTAGCCAAAAGGTTTGGAAACCACTTCCTTTTCAAGACTCTATGTACTTTAAGTAAAATACTTTCACTTTTAAGAATCCAAACTTCACTAAGGAAATGGATTATACAACTTACAATTTAAACATTAAAGTACAATCAAGGGAGTACATAGAACGAATTCTATTTTAGGCAATCCAAATACAACCAAGGAATGGATCATTTAAGGAGTAGGACATACTTTCTTTATCTTAAGGAATCATGCTAGAAGAGGAGATAGTTCACATACCTTTTCGGCTAAATCCACAAGCTAAGCCGAATACGCCGTACGTAGAAGTGTCAACCTATAATGGTCACAACAAGACTATCAACTTCTAGTCTCAAACGTAGAATAATACTAAGTATACGGTCTCTAATTCTACGGAAAATCGGGCAGCACTTCCTTTGTTTCTACTCACTTTGCCACCTTTTTCAAGGCCGAATACAATAACCAACACGCCACATTTAAGGCTCAAACAACAACCAAAAAGGGGATTACACGCCTTACAATACGTGTAAAATTCCGCCCCATGATTAATCTGAAGTAGTTCCATATTCAAGCCATTCTCGGCCAACAACATAACCAACAATTCAAAGTCTTTTCCAATCCTTTTCCAATTCCAAGTTCTAAGGTCTAACATGTTATATAGTCATAAACAACTTCAACAACTACAATTTCCTTCTTTCTACAACATGCGACGACTTAAACTAATAATCGACTTGAATTGTAATCTTAAGGCTAACATGCTAGTTTTTCGGATTAGGGTTCCAATAGCCAAAACACTTATCAAACCTCATAATATATAACTCATGCTTTCTAATATCCATAGCTACAATGATAAGTAAACCTTAATTGCTAAAACGACAAGAATTATACCTTTACAAGCCCTTAAAATTTCCAAGATTCAAAGTCGCTCCTTAGCAAATTCTTAGCTCCTTTACTTATGTTCCAATCCGCTCCAAGCACTCCTTAGAAGCCTATGAAGAACCCATCTTCAAGTTCCAACTTCAAAGTTGAAGAACTCCTTAAGTTTCCGCCTTGCGACTAACGTGAAAACGCCATTTTTCCGAAATCTTTCTATTGAGATATCCTTATAATACCCTTAGGGACATTGGGTTTAAGTCTTGTGAACAATGGATCTAAACTACAAATTTTTCTTGTGGCAAAAGGTGCAAACCCGAGAGCAAGTTTTAAGAACAACAATGTTGTGATTTTTCTCTAAGTGTTGGAAGACCTTGTCTTGCACTAGGTTAGTATATAAAACACATTGGAGGGCTTAGATTGCAACACATGAGTGGCTAGGATGAGTTTCACTAGGATCAAGCCCAAGTGGCAAGTTGACTTTGGTCAATAATATCAAGCTTTGAAGACTTATCTTCCAAGATGGTCAATGACCATTTTACCCTTACTAAAAATCGTCCAAGACCATATGTGGGGGGGTGCCACATGTCGCCCTCTCATTCGTCCATAAAATTCCGTAACCCTCGTGGGCCCCACAAAACGTAAAATTCCTCGGGTGGGCCCCACATGACCAAATCCGTAAAAACAAATTTTCATAATGTTAATAAGTTCCATACTCTTCAAATAATGCATTTTGAGAATTCAATTCTCAACAACGAACATTTTTCCTTTCCGACGTTCGGAAGATTTTCCGTCGGAAAAACAATTCTTCCTTTCGTACCAATTTCCAAGTCTTGATTCCTTACGTACATTCTCTTATACATGTCCTGGACTTACGGGGTGTAACAGAAGTGCTGCCCAATTTTCCATAGAATTAGAGGGCCATTATTTGGTATAAGTCCTACACTTGATAGCTTGTAGTTGATAGAAGTGCTATTGTCATTTTAGGTTGAAGTACTACGTGTAGAACATTCTACTTGGCTTGTGGAATAGCCAATGAGGTTGAAGTACATTGGAGCGTATTGCTACTTGTCGTTTGGGTTAGTCGCCAACGAGGTATGTGAACTTTTTCCTTCCTTTGACATGATTATTTGGTAAGTCTATGTGACTAAATTTTAGTGAGTCTATGTGACTTGATTTGGTAAGTCTATGCGACTTAATTCATTTGAAGTAAGTAAGTACATTTTGGAAATATATGAGTCTTGATTATGAAAGTATGAGTGGCTTAGTCAAAATTGTATAAGTTACGTGAAGTACTTTAAAGTTAAGAGATTTGATTTAAGGTTAAGAGACTTGATTTCTTTACAAGTTATGAGACTTTATTTTTCAAGAAATGGGACTTGATTTCTAAAGTTAAGAGATTTGATTTAAAGTTATGAGACTTGATTTCTTTACAAGTTATGAGACTTTATTTTTCAAGATATGGGTTACTTGATTTACTTCTAAAGTTAAGAGGCTTGATTTCGAAAGAGTATGTGACTTGAGTTTTAAAAGTATACGTTTATTGATTTAAAGAGAAGGAGTTTTATGATTATTTTTAAGTATGTATGTACGTAGTACTTTTGGGTTTAGTTTCCCCAATGTGATAAGAAATAAAAGTGCCTTAAGTTCTCTAAAATGAAAGATTGTTATAATAGCTTTATGGGAAGTTGTTATAACGACTTAAGAAAAAGTGAAAGGGTGGTTAAAATGTTACGTAAGGAAAATCACACCGAGCCTACAAATAGGACGGATTATGTTATGAGATACACCGAGCCTACAAATAGGTCGGATTACGCCAAATCACACCGAGCCTACAAATAGGCCGGATTATGTTATGAGATACACCGAGCCTATAAATAGGTCGGATTACGCCATATTACCCCGAGCCTACACATAGGCCGGGTTACGTCATCTTACACCGAGCTCCACAAGCGGGCCGGATTATGCTACATGATTCCACAGTACACCGAGCTCCACAGGCGGGCCGGATTATGCTACATGATTCCATAGTACACCGAGCCCCACAGGCGGGCCGGATTATGCTACATGATTCCACAGTACACCGAGCGCCACAGGCGGGCCGGATTATGCTACATGATTCCACAGTACACCGAGCCCCACAGGCGGGCCGGATTATGCCACATGATTCATCAGTACACCGTGTCCCGCAAATTGGCCGGATTACGTTATCACGTATGGATAATCAAAGTAAGCTCCCAAATAAGAAGTCCCTCCATAAAGGGCCGGATTATGTTATGTAAGATATGTAAGTTATGTGGAAAAACTTGATTGAATTCTTAAGTATGTATGTAAGAATATGATGCTAATTCTTATTGAAAGAAGGAAAAGAATGATTAATGTACGATTGATTTCATGAGTTAAAATGGCACGGTAGGATCTGGTATTTTAATTTTTATACTTGCCCCTGTCATTCTTTTGTACAATTATGATCTTGTTTAATGTACTTTATTTCCGTTCCATACTTAGTACTTGTTGTACTGACCCCCTTAGGGGGGCTGCGTTCATGTCCGCAGGTCTAGGTACACAGTTGTGGATCCGCGAGCTTAGGATCCTTGTTCAGCATTTTGAGATGGCTCCAAGTTCCGGAGTTTGTCATTATGGCTAGGTACATTTAGGGGTAAGGCGGGGCCTTGTCCCGTCATAGTTGTTGTCACCTTCTTAGAGGTCTGTATTCATATATGGGCTGGACTGGTGTAAGTTGTATTTACATTGTTCTATAGCGTAGACCCTTTCGGGTGATTTATATTTATACGGAAGTCTTTCCGGCTTTGCCTTTGTTTTAAAAAAAAATGAGTGTTATTTATCTTCCGCGGTTTATTTATGTTGTATGGGTAGAAGGGTGCCCAGGTAGGGGCACCAGTCACGGGCCCGGGATTTGGGGCGTGACAGTCTTGGTCTTGGAAGACTATGACTATTTGACTTTAGATATTTTCATGAAAATGAAGACAAGTGGACAAGTGGGTCCCACCCACACTTGTCCACCATCTCACCCTCCACTTGTCATCATCCAAGCCTAGGTGATACATTATATATACATAGAGATGTCTTGCAAGACCTAGCCAACACTTAGCCATTCTTCTTTAAGCAAATATATCTCCCTCTTCATTGCTCTCGACCTTAGGGCTAAAAATGGAAAAACAAGACTTAAAATCTTCCAAGCTTAGTTCATTATACAAGATTAAGGTCCCTAACCAAGTGATTAGCTAGATTAAGCACCCTTAACCCCTAAATCTAGGATTGGGCCGAAAATGGTGATGAAACCCTAGGGGTTTCCGTCAACTTTTTGGAAGCGAAACGTGAAGAGAAGTTGCTCCCAAGGTTGTAGGGGATACATATATGTAAGTGAAACTTGAAGAAGTGGAGCGAAACGAAAACTACGGGCCATTGTTTAGCATTCTTCCCGGGACATTTTTGGGCACAAAAATGAGGTAATACTTCTTCTTAAATTAAGGTAATTGGATATTACTTATGTTTATAATGTATAGATGGATTCATGTTAAGGAAGAAATGGAAAATAAGATGTGTATGAGGTAGATATGTTGTTGGCCGATTTGAGGCAATTTTGTGCCCTTGGTTTCGTATGTTATATGGTTGTTATTATCCACACTTGTCGCATGTTAAAATAAGGTAATATGGTTTTTTATAAGTTGGTATGTCATATATGGAAGTGTTGGAACTCAAATTGTAATAAAATGGATTAAGGAAAGAGTTATCGGATTGTAGTTGTTTTAGCCGAAAAACTGCCTAAAACTGTTAGACGTTGTCGTATCATTTTATGGACTGTTTTGGGCGTACATAATGCTGGAAATTAAGCCCCTAATATGCATGTTTAAGTGTAGTATTTCCTTGTCACGCCCCGAACCCCGGGCCCGTGACTGGTGCCCTACCTGGACACCCTTCTACCTGACTGACACAAGTAAATCGCGGAACTTAAATAACACCTCTTTTTTTTAAAACCAACGTACGTACAAGGGCAAAGCCGACCAGGCTGCCATATAATATACATAATCAAAAGACACTACACTGTACATGAGTCCAATCCCACATATGAATACAGACCTCTAAGAGTTATACTGAACTATGACGGGACAAGGCCATTGTACCCATAATCGTACAAAAGCACATCTTGGAGGATCTATACCAAAATGATAAACTCCTGAACAGATGGAGCTATCCAAAAACTCTGAATAGTGTCCTACACCTGCAGATCACCAAACTGCGTACCTAAACCTGTGGCATGAATGCAGCCCCCCGAAGGAGGTCAGTCCGAAGAATGTACCAAGTATGTGAACTGAAAAATATTGTAATAAAATCATAACAGTCTATACAAAACAAGAGACATGTATGATAGCCAAACTACAGTACACAATACATAAGCAGTCACATCAAGTCAGGGACGCATGCCTCAAAGTCATTACTCAAATATAACCATGGGTCTCACGCCCATAATATCAATCATGCTCGTGGAATCGCCATCATCGCTAGTCCATGATATAATATAACACGAGATAAGAATACATGAACACCAAGTCCCACTGTGTCCTAAAAAGCATGCGAGCAGTAGGAAAATGAACCACCAGATCCGGCTGCATCATAAAAGCGGCCGGCAAGTACGAAAGCCAACTACCAGATCCAGCCTGCGTCATCAACTGACCGGGGCAAGTACGAAAGCTAACTACCAGATCCAGCCTATCGTCACGAGATATGACCGGGGCAAGTGCGAAAAGCTATCCACCGGGGCCTCTGCGTACCAAATCGTTCCACTTTAAGTCATGAACGACCGCACTTTCATTAATGAAATCAATACCGTTTCAAAACATGAAGCGTAGTGCGATGTGGTCAACCACCCTCTGTGTTATAATGCAACCTATCATAGGACTATTTCACCCGCAAGGGACTATTTCACCCGCTTAGGTCATGAGGACCCGCAATGAGTCATCGGTACACGATACTCGCATCACAGATAGCTAATCCATGGCTTATATATATCCTGGGAATTTAACCCGCCCGAGTCAAATACCGACCTGCCGTGAGTGTGTACCACTCACCCCCATGGGGAGCTAACCCATGGTATCCTTGAAATAAGTTGCCGGTCCTTTATGGAGGGACGAGGAGATGTGGAAATATGACACTTGCACGAATGTCTATATGAGCAACCCATATGCAAGCAAACCAAGGAAAAACCATGCCTTTACACAAATCAAGACAATTATCATGCCTTTCTTTTTGTCATAAGCCACGACAATACCATGCCTTTACACAAACCAAGACAATTACCATGCCTTCTTTTCACATAAACCAAGACAATTACCATGCCTTCTTTTTACATAAACCAAGAGAAATCCTTATTTAAGCAAGCCAAAGTACATATCAAGGCACACATAGAATAATTCTCATTTAAACAAGCCAAAGTACTATCAAGGCACACATAGAATAATCCTCATTTAAACAAGCCAAAGTACTATCAAGGCACAAATGGAAAAATTTCTCATTTAAACAAGCCAAAGTACTACGTAGTATCAAGGCATGTTTATTTTTCAAAATAAGTTACTACCCTTTTGGAAATTCATTTCAAGGCTTGAAACCAAGTAACTTTAATTTTTACAATCTAGGCAACTCATGCCTATCAACCAAAATAGACAACTCTCTTAACCTTCCATAAAGCCGTTATAACCAACTTCCCATAAAGCCGTTATAACCCTTTATGGTTTTAGACAAATTTATTCTTTTTATATCCAAGAGACTTATACTTTTAAAACCAAGTATCACATACTTCCAAATCAAGTTTCTTAACTTTCAAAATACTTCAAGTCTCTTAATCTTTAGAAATCAAGTTTCTTAACTTTCAAAATACTTCAAGTCCCTTAACTTTAAATCATGTCATTTCTCCTCTTTCTAAATCAATTAAGTAAATCACTCCTTTGACTCCCCTAAAGTCATTATAACAACCTTTAGGTTTTGGAACTAAGGCACTAGCCAAAAGATTTGGAAACCACTTCCTTTTCAAGACTCTATGTACTTTAAGTAAAATACTTTCACTTTTGAGAATCCAAACTTCACTAAGGAAATGGATTATAACAACTTACAATTTAAACATCAATATACAATCAAGGAAGTATATAGAACAAATTCTATATTAGGAAATCCAAATACAACCAAGGAATGGATCATTTAAGGAGTAGGACTCACTTTCTTTATCTTAAGGAATCATGCTAGAAGAAGAGGAGATGGTTCACATACCTTTTCGGCTTAATCCACAAGCTAAGTCGAATATGCCGCACGTAGAGTGTCAACCTATAATGGCCACAACACGACTATCAACTTCTAGTTCTAATGTAGAATAATACTAAGTATACGGTCTCTTACTCTACGGAAAATCGGGCAGCACTTCCTTTGTTTCTACATACTTTTCCACCTTTTTCAAGACCCCGTAATCAATAACCAACATGCCACATTTAAGGCTCAATACATCAACCAAAAAAGGGGATTACACACCTTACAATACGTGTAAAATTCTGCCCCACGATTAATACCAACTAAGTCCATAATCAAAGTCTTTCTCGACTAACTTATTCAACAACACAAAGTTCTTTCCAATTCTTTTTCAATACAAGTTCTTAGGTCAAACATGTTATATAGTCATAAACAACTTTAACAACTATAATTCCTTCTTTATATAACATGTGATGACTTAAACTAATAATCAAATTGAATTGTAATCTTAAGGACTAAACATGCTAGTTTTCGGATTAGGGTTCCAAAAGCCAATACACTTATCAAACTTCATACTATAAACTTCATGCTTGCTAATATCCATAGCTACAATAATAAGTAATCTTAATTACTAAAACGACAAGAATTGTTACCTTTATAAGCCCTTATAATTTCCAAGATTCAAAGTCTCTCCTTAGCAATTCTTAGCTCCTTTCCTTTACGCTCCAATCCGCTATTTAAAGCCTTTAGAAGTTCACAACCAACTTCTCTTCCATTTCCAATCCAAAACTATGAAAACGACTTAGGTTTTCGCCTTGCGACTAACGTGAAAACGTCGTTTTTCCGAAATCTTTCTATTGAGATATCCTTACAATACCCTTAGGAACCTTGGGTTAAAGCCTTGTGAATAATGGACCAAAACTACAAAATTTTTGTGTGGATAAAACCTTGAACCCGAGAGCCCTCATGAAGAACAAATGTTGTCTAAATTTTTCTAAGTGTGGAAGACCTTGTCTTGCACTAGCGTAGTATATATATAACACAATGAAGGGTCAATATAACAACAAATGTGTGGCTAGGATGATGAACACTTGGATAATTAGCCAAGTGGACAAGTCAACAATCTCAAGCTTGAAGACTTATTCATCTTTAATGGTCAATGACCATTTTACCCTTGCAATTTTTCATCCAAGACCATTGTGGGGGGGGGGGGGGTGCCACGTGTCTCCCTTCCATTCGTCCATAAAATTATGTAACCCTCGTAGGCCCCACAAAACGTAAAATTCCTCGGGTGGGCCCCACATGACCAAATCCATAAAATTAAATTTCCATAATGTTAATAAGTTCCATATTCTTCAAATAATGCATTTTGAGAATCCAATTCTCAACAACGAACATTTTTCCTTTCCGACGTTTGGAAGATTTTCCGTCGGAAAAACAATTCTTCCTTTCGTACCAATTTTCAAGTCATGATTCCTTACGCACATTCTCTTATACATGTCCTGGACTTACTGGGTGTAACATTGCTAATGAAAGTCCTAAGGAAATAGGGGTGTGGAAAGGTGTTGAAACGCCTCACATTTTACCCTCGTTATTGTTGGATTACGAACTGTTTTATGGGCTGATTTGTGGACTGTTTTGTATAACTGTGGGGAAAAATTTTACACGTCGAGTTAGGCGTGTAATCCCCTTTGGCTAACTGTTGGTTTCACCTTAAATGTGGCTTGTTGGTTGATGAATACGGGCCTTGGAAAAGGTGGAAAAGTACGTAGAAACAAAGGAAGTGCTGCCCAATTTTTCGTAGAATTAGAGGGCCATTATTTGGTATAAGTACTACACTTGATAGCTTGTAGTTGATAGAAGTGCTATTGTCATTTTTGGTTGATGTACATTGGAGCGTATTGTTACTTGTCGTTTGGGTTAATCGTCGCGAGGTATGTGAACCTCTTCCTTCTTTTGGCATGATTCTACGTTTGAAATATACATGTGGTGTTATTTCATGATTCCTTCTACTCTTAGAAGTTAAGAGGTACGTATGTTGATTTACTCTATGTAAAAGGTATGTCTAAGTTATCCTAAGTTCTTACCAAGTCTTATGGGGGATGTTGGTAAGAGTCGTTAGGAAGTATGTGGAGTCGAGGTGACTTTGCTAATTTACTTCACTAATGAGAATAGGTATCGAACAAGCCATTGCAGCGTTAATAAAAATGTATCGACAATCAATTATATTAAAATGAGTAGAATTCTCCATGTGCATAGAAACTAAGATAAGACAAAATTGTATTACATTTTTGTTATACCCCGTATTTCCAGAGTATGTATGTGAGGACGTACGTACATTTGTACAAAGCCTAATTAGGTTAAGGATGGAATTGTGAACTTTCAACGGAAAAGATTCTCAACCTTATGAAGGAAATTCTACGTTTTTAATATTTTAACCGATTACGGATTTTTCCGAGAGACGAAATAATTTTGGACCAATAGGAAGGCGACATGTTTCACCCTTAGTTGGCATGGGTTGGACGAAAATGTTGGCCAAGTGGACAAGGTCAAGTGGTCAAAGTCTTGGAAGACATTTTCTTTTGGTGAGTGGGAGTAGGTATGTTGGACGTTTTTTTTGTGCCTAGTGGAAGGCCACATGGCTCTTTGTTGTGGGGGACATATGTCCCAATGTTGTGGTGGACATATGTCCCAAGGTTATGGTGGACACTTGGTGGAAGACTCCACTCACACAAGCTATCTAATCTACACCATCCATTTGTTTTAATCTTGGCCCTTGGTGGTTCTATAAATACCCCCCTCTTGTGCAAGACTTCTTCATCACTTGAACAAATTCCAAGTCTCAAAATCCCTCTCCCCCATTGAGAAGCTCTCGTCCAAACACCTTGCCCTCCTTCCAGAAGCTCTGTGAAACTCCCTCCTTCCTAGAAGCTCTCGCCGAAACTCCCCCCCCCCTCTTAATAGTTTTCGCCCAACACCCCTCTCCCTTAACCAAACTTTGTCCAAAAATTCCTAAACTCTTAAGTGTTCTTCCTTAGTGTATTAGGAAGATTATTAACCAAAGGTTAGAAAAGATTTCACACCCTAGCCCCTAAAGCCTCACCTTGGCCGAGAGTTGTGAGGACAAGAACCTTAGTGTTCTTCACTTGTTTAGGTTGGTTCTTGAAGAGGAGTTGGTTAGGAGCATATGAGGGTTGTTTGGAGCGGGTTGGAGCGCACGGAGTAGGAGCTAAACGTTTCTCAGGATCGACATTAAATCTTGGATAATTTTGGGCTTACCGAGGTAAATATCTTGTCATTCTATTGTAATTGGAAATTACATACTGTAGTAGTATAGAAATGAGTATAAGATTTATAGAAGGATGGTATAAGAGAAGAGAATTGAACTGTACTTACATGGGTGCATTTACAGTGAACTTGAGTAGTTTGACGGGTAGGGAAGTGCTGCCCAATTTTCCGTAGAATAGAGAACCCTCTGCTTAGAATATTCTACAGTGTAGTCTAGACGTTGATAAACGTATTTGACTGTTATAGGTTGATACTCTGCGCGCGACATATTCGACTTGGCAGGTGGATTTCGCCGAGGAGGTATGTGATTCTTCCTATCCTCTTGAGCATGATATTTTAAAATATATATAGTACGGTAGACGTACGTGTGTTAACTGAACGTGGTTTTACTTCGATGTCTTTTGACTTGAGTTTTAAATAATAATAATCTTGAAGTATTTCAAAAGAAGTATGAATCGTTTTTGAAAGAAGAGTAATACTTGGTTTTAAAAGCTTAAGAGTTATGCTAGCTTTATGGGAAGTTAGGTATAATGACTTAAGAAAGATAAAAGGAACGATTTACTTAATTATTTATGAAAGCCTTGTATTGATTTCGGAAAAGGGAAATAAGTATCGAACAAACCACTGCAGCGCTAATAAAGGAAAATGTGTTGACTAATTAAGTATTATTAAAACCAGTAGAAACCTCCATCTGCATAGAAGCTAAGATAAGACAAAATTGTATTACATTTCCTAGATCATGGCTGCTTTAATAAGATCATTAATAAACAAGTTTTGATTTTCTTAAAAATTTCAATGTAAGAACTTGATTTATAAAAGACAAAGACTTAAAAAAATTGAAGTGTTTTCATTTAAAAGGGAAGGCATGCTTTTGTCTTAAGTTGGTTCAAAAAGAAGGTAGGGAAATTGTTTTGGTTTACTTAAAAAGATAGTCACTCTATTTTGATACTACGGGTATCGTGTGACTTTTTGTGAAAGAAACAGATCTTTTTAAAGAGTTTATATATGAAGTACTTTGGGGATAAAAACCCGAACTTGTTGACATAAAATAGAAAGTACCTTGTGTGAATAACTTGACTATGTTGGTTTGTGATAGCCTTATAATACTTTCTTGTTGGTTTGATAAGTAAACATGTTATGATGCTACGTGTGTTAGTATCTTGTAACGTTTGTGTAAAGGGGGTTCCCTTGTTGTGCTTATGTTGTTTAACGATAAGCCGTTATGTTAGTATTGTACCACTCACCTCTTGACATGTTATACCGGGGGTTAAGCTTCCCCCCGATGCGAGGGATGCCTCATGCTGGGCCAGGGGACCTATGCGGAGCTACGAGAGTTCCAGGTTAGTGTGCGAGGAATACCTCATGCGGTCTATGTGGCCATGCGGACTACGAGGGTCCAGGAGGATGCCGCGGGTTAGCTACCCCCGATGCGAGGAATACCTCATGCGGGCCTATGTGTGGCCTATGTGGAGCTGCAGTAAGTTCCAGGATTAGACGTGCACATTGATACTGAGGGCGAGTGGCCGGCTTCGATCTAGAAAGACCTCGTGATACAGTTTTATAGCATTGTTGGTACTGTGGGTTTTAGTAGTCGGCTATGCCTTTGCACTTACCCCGTACGGTTTTATTATGACACAGGTGAGACCTGGTGTTCATGTGTATTCCTTGGTGTTTTTATATCATGTACTGCCGGCATTGAGGAAGGAATTCCACGGGCATGATTGATATTGTGGGCATGAGACCCATAGTTATATTTGAGTGATGACTTAAGGGGCGTGAGTCCCTGACTTGACATATCGCATTACATGTGTGTATCGTAAATTGGTTATCATATATGTCTTATTTTATATAGACTATTATGATATCATTCTGATATTTTCGATTTCACATACTTGGTACTGTTATCGACCTCGCCTTGGGCTGCGTTCATGCCGCGGTAGAGTACACCGCGATTGTTGATCCTCGCTCATAGGGTCACAGTTCAGCGTTTTGGGAAGCTCCATTTCTCCGGAGGCTTATCGGTGGTATAGTCCCCTGTCGTTGTAGGTACTTACATTCAGGGGTATGGCGGGGCCCTATCCCGCCATTGTTGTTATAACATTCTTAGAGGTCTGTAGTACTGTTGTGGGAAGGGCTTGTAAAAGGGATGTAACTGTTCAAGTTTTTATATATATATGCCGAAAGGAAACTTTTCTCAGATAAACTGTTTCTCACTTCATATTGTTTCATGTCTTGTTTTATATTCCGCTGGTTACTCTGATGTATGTCTACTTGGGTGCGGGTAAGACACGATCACGGGCGAGTTCGGTCCTGACAAAAGTGGTATCAGAGCAGTTAATCCTCGGAAAGTGTCTACAGACCGTATCTAGTAGAGTCTTGATTATCGGTGTGTTGTGAACCACACCAATAATCAGGAGGCTATAAGATTTTTAGGATTGGTTTCCATTCTTCTCACTCTGAGATCATGCCTTAGAGTTGTGTTATAAGTTGGACCCCTCTAACGTATTTCTTTCCCTTACCAGTTATGCCTCCACGCAAGGCAACCCGGGCCTGAAGGCAAGGCAGTAGGAGCCGCTGAGTAAAGCGAGAGGTTACGAGGGCACAGGCCCAATCATCACCTGAGGTGGTGCTTCATTCGGGGAGTTCTGCGACGTCGCCAGCCCCAGCAGAGTCTAGCACAGCGGCAGTAGTTCCTACAGCGGCCATGATACTTGAACCTTCAGTTCCACGACCAGTAGCAGAAAGAATGGATTGCAAAGAGACGGCCCTGTTACTAGCTAGGGATTTAGCGACCAGAGAGTATATTATGTACCGATTTATCACGGGTCTTGATGATTATCTAAGAGAGGGTTGTGCAAGAGTAGCTCTTCAGTCAGGCATGAGCATGGCCTGCGTACGGGCTTATGCGCAGCAGGCCGAGAAACGTAGGGATCGACGGGTTAACCAAGATCAGCAGAAGAGGGCCAGAACAGCAGGGTCCTTTGGTAACTTTCGAGGCGGACCTTCTCAGCAGCAGACTGGTTATGCGCCTCCGCCAGTACAGAGTGGTCCTCCACAGACTTCAGGACGTTCGGGGTATGAAAGAGTTGGTCAGAGCTCCAGGGCTTCTGGTTCACAGATACACATAGGTTCCATCCAGCCGGATTCAGTTTTCCCTCAGTGTTCACAGTGTGGCAGGCTTCATCCCGGGGAATGTCGTCTTTTTATTGGTGCTTGTTTTACCTGCGGCCGTCAGGGCCATGTGACGAGAGAATGTTCAAGTAGGAGGGATGCAAGCAGGAGGACTCAGCCTACCAGATCAGTTGTGGATTCAGTGGTTCGGAGAGGAAGGGGTGTTAGCCAGAGGAGGCCACCCCCACCTCGGTGTGGCCGTTGTGGTAGGTGTCATTGTGGGGAGTGTCGTACTTCTTCGACAGCTTGTTATGCTTGCGGCCAGCAGGGCCATTTTGCGAGAAATTGTCCGACCAGAGGTGGCGCGGATGTAGAGACTCAGCCTTCAGGATCAGTGGCTAGTTCATCACCTTCCCTAGCTATGCGCCCAACAGGGCAGGATTGATTAGAACGACAAAGGGGAGTGAAGCAGTAGATACAGGTATATCCTTAACCCTCTAGAGATTAGTATGTGTGATAAGATGAGTATATCTTAAGTGTTATGTTCAGATAGCATTGTGTTAATTGTGATTAGAAATCATGGTTAGTTAAAAGGGTAAGATTGGGGATAGGGAAAGTGTGAGCCTTAGAGTTTTATACGTGGAGACCTTAGAGACGAGGCCATCTTGAGTAAAAGATTTATTTTTATGTTTGACCCTTATCGGAGTGCATAGTATACGTGAGATATATTTGTGTGATAAGTCCCTGAGTAGTATGAAATGAAAGAGGGTAGTTGAGCTAAGAAGACCACTAGGTTTTCGTGACTTGATGGTGAGATTGTTCCGGATCGGGAAACAAGAGCTTGGCGCGATAAATAGGTCGGGTTGAGGCGGTGCGGGTCAACCGCGGCCGGTTTGAAGTAAGGAAATATTGTGGTGGTCCCGCTTTGTGATAGGGTCACGAGGGTGCTAGGTCCAAGTTTAGTTAACCATCGTACGAGTTCGTGGATGCGTTTGACCAGTAGTCGGGCCGATGAGGTCAGCCCATCTTGTCTTTCAGTCAGTACTGTTTACTCGGTAGAGGGTTATGCGAGATGTTATATATCAGGAGGGTTGTAAGACTGCACGTGGTTCCTACTCTTACTTTATGTGAGCGGTGGAGCCCGGTTCTGGCTATTTCTTTTTATGGAGGTTTTACCAGGCGAGGTTAGGAACTCAGGTGAGTCTCAGTATTGCATTCACCCTCGGGCCGGTGTTTTTGATTTCAGAGGTAGCTGTAAGGATTATTCGCCTCTTGTTGAGTGAGTATTATAATAGCTACCATTTCAGTATTTGGATGTCACCTTATGAAGCCTTGTATGGGCGGTAGTGTAGGTTGCTGGTCGATTGGTTCGATGTTGGCAAGGTTCAGATTGTTGGTTCATACTTGATTCAGCAGGATGTGGATAGGGTGAAGCTTATCCAGGAGAGGTTATTGACAGCTCAGAGTTAACATGAGTCGGGCGGATAATCTGCGTCGATACTTGGAGTTCAGATTGATGGTCGGTCTTCTTGAAGGTACCACCCCGGAAGGGTGTGACGAGATTTGGAAAGCAGGGGAAACTTAGCCCGAGGTACTTTGAGCGTTTTCAGATCATTTGGAGAATATGCCAGGTTGCCTATAAGTTAGCCTTGCCGTCCGGCGTAGGAGGCAGTACGTCCGGTCTTTCATGTTGCTATGTTCGAAAAAGTATCGGAGATCCATCCAGAGTGTTCCCAGTTAATGATGACCAAGTTGGAGATAGTAACCCCAAGATTTTGGAAACTGAAGCAATAACAGGAAGGTGGTAAGTTTATTTAGGAAGTGTTCGAGTGTACGAGGAGGGTACGACGAGTAAGAGAATATGAGTGATCATTACTTTTGTGAAGTAAAGGTGCGAAGGGAATATCTTTTAGACCTTGGGTGGGAGCTTTTGTGATGATAGAGGTGATTCCTTGTGGACTTGGATTTAAGTATTTGCGCGTGTTGTATTGTGGCCATGTGTGGCATTTGCAAACTGTTTAAGTTATGAGGAACTTTATCGTTATCTGTCTTGAGAAGGAACATTCGGGACGAATGTTTCTAAGGTGGGGAGAATGTTATACCCCGTATTTCCAGAGTATGTATGTGAGGACGTACGTACATTTGTACAAACCCTAATTAGGTTAAGGATGGAATTGTGAACTTTCAACGGAAAAGATTCCGAACCTTGTGAAGGAAATTCTACGTTTATAATATTTTAACCGATTACGGATTTTTCCGAGAGACGAAATAATTTTGGACAAATAGGAAGGCGACATGTGTCACCCTTAGTTGGCATGGGTTGGACGAAAATGTTGGCCAAGTGGACAAGGTCAAGTGGTCAAAGTCTTGGAAGACATTTTCTTTTGGTGAGTGGGAGTAGGTATGTTGGACATTTTTTTTGTGCCTAGTGGAAGGCCACATGGCTCTTTGTTGTGGGGGACATATGTCCCAATGTTGTGGTGGACATATTTCCCAAGGTTATGGTGGACACTTGGTGGAAGACTCCACTCACACAAGCTAGCTAATCTACACCATCCATTTGTTTTAATCTTGGCCCTTTGTGGTTCTATAAATACCCCCCTCTTGTGCAAGACTTCTTCATCACTTGAACAAATTCCAAGTCTCAAAATCCCTCTCCCCCATTGAGAAGCTGTCGTCCAAACACCTTTCCCCCCCTTCCTAGAAGCTCTCGCCGAAACTCTCCATCCCCCCCTCTTAATAGTTTTTGCCCAACACCCCTCTCCCTTAACCAAACTTTGTCCAAAAATTCCTAAACTCTTAAGTGTTCTTCCTTAGTGTATTAGGAAGATTATTAACCAAAGGTTAGAAAAGATTTCACACCCTAGCCCCTAAAGCCTCACCTTGGCCGAGAGTTGTGAGGACAAGAACCTTAGTGTTCTTCACTTGTTTAGGTTGGTTCTTGAAGAGGAGTTGGTTAGGAGCATATGAGGGTTGTTTGGAGCGGGTTGGAGCGCACGGAGTAGGAGCTAAACGTTGCTCAGGATCGACATTAAATCTTGGATAATTTTGGGCTTACCGAGGTAAATATCTTGTCATTCTATTGTAATTGGAAATCATACTGTAGTAGTATAGAAATGAGTATAAGATTTATAGAAGGATGGTATAAGAGAAGAGAATTGAACTGTACTTACATAGGACTGTACTTACAGTAGACTTGAGTAGTTTGACGGGTAGAGAAGTGCTGCCCAATTTTCCATAGAATAGAGAACCCTCTGCTTAGAATATTCTACAGTGTAGTCTAGACGTTGATAGACGTATTTGACTATTATAGGTTGATACTCTGCGCGCGACATATTCGACTTGGCAGGTGGATTTCGCCGAGGAGGTATGTGATTCTTCCTATCCTCTTGGTTTTACTTCGATGTCTTTTGACTTGAGTTTTAAATAATAAGAATCTTGAAGTATTTCAAAAGAAGTATGAATCGTTTTTGAAAGAAGAGTAATACTTGGTTTTAAAAGCTTAAGAGTTATGCTAGCTTTATGGGAAGTTAGGTATAACGACTTAAGAAAGATAAAAGGAACGATTTACTTAATTGTTTATGATAGCCTTGTATTGATTTCGGAAAAGGGAAATAAGTATCGAACAAACCACTGCAGCGCTAATAAAGGAAAATGTGTTGACTAATTAAGTATTATTAAAACCAGTAGAAACCTCCATCTGCATAGAAGCTAAGATAAGACAAAATTGTATTACATTTCCTAGATCATGGCTGCTTTAATAAGATCATTAATAAACAAGTTTTGATTTTCTTAAAAATTTCAAAGTAAGAACTTGATTTATAAAAGACAAAGACTTAAAAAAATTGAAGTGTTTTCATTTAAAAAGGAAAGCATGCTTTTGTCTTAAGTTGGTTCAAAAAGAAGGTAGGGAAATTGTTTTGGTTTACTTAAAAAAATAGTCACTCTATTTTGATACTACGGGTATCGTGTGACTTTTTGTGAAAGAAACGGATCTTTTTAAAGAGTTAATATATGAAGTACTTTGGGGATAAAAACCCGAACTTGATGACATAAAATAGAAAGTACCTTGTGTGAATAACTTGACTATGTTGGTTTGTGATAGCCTTGTAATACTTTCTTGTTGGTTTGATAAGTAAACATGTTATGATGCTACGTGTGTTAGTATCTTGTAACGTTTGTGTAAAGGGGGTTCCCTTGTTGTGCTTATGTTGTTTAACGATAAGCCGTTATGATAGTATTGTACCACTCACCTCTTGACATGTTATACCGGGGTTAAGCGCCCCGTCGAGGATGCCTCATACGGGTCGGGGACCTATGCGAGCTACGAGTTCGTGTTAGTGTGCGAGAATACCTCACGCGTCTATTTGGCCATGCTGACTACGAGAGTCCAGGAGGATGCCGCGGGTTAGCTACCCCGACGAGGAATACCTCACGCGGGCTATTTATGGCCTACGCGAGTGCGGTAAGTTCCAGATTAGACGCGCATTGATCACGAGGCGAGTGGCCGACTTCGATCATGTGGCGCGGTCTAGAAAGACCTCGTGATACAGTTTTATAGCATTGTTGGTACTGTGGGTTTTAGTAGTCGGCTATGCCTTCGCACTTACCCCGTACGGTTTTATTATGACACATGTGGGACCTGGTGTTCATGTGTATTCCTTGGTGCTTTTATATCATGGACTGCCGGCAGTGAGGAAGGAATTCCACGGGCATGATTGATATTGTGGGCATGAGACCCATGGTTATATTTGAGTGATGACTTAAGGGGAGTGAGTCACTGACTTGACATGACTGCTTACATATTGTGTATCATAAATTGGTTATCATATATGTCTTCTGTTTTATATAGACTATTATGATTTCATTCTGATATTTTGATTTCACATACTTGGTACTGTTAGATCGACCTCCTGGAAGTGCGTTCATGCTGTAGAGGTACACCAGTTGTTGATCCTCGCTCATAGGGTCACAGTTCAGCGTTTTGGGAAGCTCCGTTTCTCCGGAGGCTTATCGGTGGTATAGTCCCCTGTCGTTGTAGGTACTTACATTCAGGGGTATGGCGGGGCCCTGTCCCGCCATTGTTGTTATAACATTCTTAGAGTGCAGAATGCTTGTTGTGGCGGGGGCTTGTAAAGGGATGAATCGCTCAAGTTTTTATATATATATCGAAAGGCAACTTTTCTCGAATAAAGCTTCTCACTTCATATTGTTTCATGTCTTGTTTTATATTCCGCTGGTTACTCTTATGTATGTCTACTTGGGTGCCCGGGTAAGGCACCAGTCACGGGCCCGGGTTCGGGTCGTGACAATTTTCTAGATCATGGCTGCGTTGATAAGATCGTTATAAACGAGTATAACCTATTCACAACTCCTAAAAATATATGTTACTTAATTTAAAGATTTTATGTTATGAATTTTAAGACTATGAACCTTGATTCCTTAAAAGGTTATGAGACTTTATTTTTCAAGTTATGGGACTTGATTCTTAAAGAAAGGAATGACTTGATTTAAAAAATATGGTTTCCATGATTTATTTCAAAAGATAAGAGGCTTGATTTCAAAAGAGAATGTAACTTGAGTTTTCAAAAAGAAGAAGTTTATTGATTTAAAAGAGAAGGCGTGGCATGATTCTTTTATAAGTATGCATGTACGTAGTACTTTTGGGTTTAGTTTTCCCTAATGTTGTAAGAAATGAAAGTGTCTTATGTTCTCCAAAATGAAAGGTTGTTATAATAGCTTTATGAGAAGTGGTTATAACGGCTTAAGAAGAAGTAAGAAAAGATGGTTTAAAATGTTATATGACTTTATCGCGTCCCAGAATGGGCCGGGCAGTATACCTTTATGGGCAGACTTATATGACTTTATCGCGTCCCAGAATGGGCCGGGCAGTATACCTTTATGGGCAGACTTATATAACTTTTTAGCGTCCCAGAATGGGCCGGGCAGTATACCTTTATGGGCAGACTTATATGACTTTATCGCGTCCCAGAATGTGCCGGGCAGTATACCTTTATGTGCAGACTTATATGACTTTATCGAGTCCCAGAATGGGCCGGGCAGTATACCTTTATGGGCAGACTTATATGACTTTATCACGTCCCAGAATGGGCCGGGCAGTATACCTTCATGGGAAGACTTTTTCTTTTATGATTTCACCATGTCCCGCAAATGGGCTGGGTTACGTTATCACGTATAGATAATCAAAGTGAACTTCAGAATGAGACGTCCCTCCATAAAGGGCCAGATTTATGTTATGCAAGATACGTAAGTTATGTGTTTATGAACTTGATGATTTTTCCTAAGTATGTACGTAAGAATTTGATTATAACTCTTATTGAAAATGGGAAAAGATAATAATGTGCGATTAAGTTAATGAGTTGTAATGGCACGGTAGGACCTGATATTTACTTTTTATACTTGCCCCTGTCATTCTTTTGTACAGTTATGATTTGTTTATTGTACCTTGTTTCCATTCCATACTCGGTACCTGTTGTACTGACCCCTTTCGGGGGGCTACATTCATGCCCGCAGGTATTAGGTACACAGGTTGGTGATCCTTGCTCTTAGTATCTTTGTTCAGTTTTTGAGAAAAAGCTCCATTACTCCGGAGGCTTATCTTTGGTTCAGATCCCTGGTATTGTCAGTTATTGTACCTTTAAGGGTATGGCGGGGCCCTGTCCCATCACAGTTGTTATGCCAATACTCTTAGAGGTCTGTAGTCATATCTTGTGGGTCAGCTTGTAAAAGAAAAATGATGTAACTGCTTTTGGCTTTGTATATATATATGTCCAGGGAGGTAGCCTTATCGGCTATCCTGTTGTTTATTTTCCTGTTAATGTACGTTATGAGTTTCATATATGTTCCGCTGATTTTCTCTGATGTTTACCTGTAAGGGTGCCCAGGTAGGGCACCAGTCGCGGGCCCGGGGTTCGAGTCGTGATAGTACTTTGGGTTCAACTCCCTTACATGACATGATAATGCCTTGGTTGTATTAAAAGGAAAGACGTGGTAGTGCTTTAGTTTTCTAAAATGAAAGTTGTTATAACGGCTTTATGGGAAGTTTGTTATAACAGTTTTGTGGAAAGTCAAGAGATGGTTTAAAATGTTATATGAGAATCATGTGAGAATGTCTATGATTAAGCCCTTAATATAGTACATGAAACGAAAGTATCTTGAGTTATAAAGTGAATGTACGGCGGACGTACAATTGTTGTAATGGATCTTAATCCTTAATGAACTATGTGATAGTGCCTTGGTGTTATAAAATGAAAGACTTTTTAGTGTCTTGGTTTTTCAAAGAGAATGATAGTTCATTCTATTTGTGCTAACGAGAGTCAAAAGGTGATTTAAAGTGTACATAGTTGCTTGTGATATCTTTATGTGTATAGTCCTTTATATTTATCCCGAGTCCCAGAATAGGCCGGGACATGTTGCACCTTGCATGACAATATTGTTTGGGTTATTTTAGAAAGGATGGCATGACATTGTCTTGGTAATTCTAAAAAGAAAGGCATGGTATTGCCTTGGTTTTTCTAAGGAGGAGAGTACCTCCTATTTGATCTAATGAGAGTTAAAGATTACTCAACTTGCATATGTTGTTCATGATAGCCATTAGTGCTATTGTTATAAGTATAATTGCGGGGTAAACCACCAAGACATTATATATCTCCGTGGATTTGCTCCCCACAATGCGAGTATTGCATATATGCTCATTGCGGGCCCGTAGGTCCTAAGAGGGTGAAATAGTCCTGTGCGGGTGAAATAGTCCTATGCGGGGAAAATTGTCCTATGCGGGTCCACAAGACCCTTGCGGGTGAAACTGTCCCAGGAGTAGGATTGCATAATGATACTACAGGCGGGTGGCCCTAGATTGATCATAAGCTTCCTATTTTAAAGCATGTAAAGTTTACTCTTATTACTCTCATTGTTAATAAGGCATAGTGTATTGTTGATTTGGTTATCATACTTGCCTCCTGCTTTATATTTGGATTATACGATATCCTTTACACTACTTACAGTTTTACATGACTTTATTGCGTCCTTCACTAAAAGTCGGGCAGTGAGTTATCTGATTACTGTTGATCTGATGAGTCTGATGAGACAAGGTCTGATTGGCTCACGATTTTATATGACACGGTAGGATCTGGTATTTGATTTTCATACTTGCCCCTGTCATTCTTTGGTACAGTTATGATTTGTTTACTGTACTTTATTTTCGTTCCATACATAGTACCTGTTGTACTGACCCCTTTCGGGGGGTTGCGTTCATGTCCGGAGGTCTAGGTACTCAGTTGTGGATCCGCGAGCTTAGGATCCTGATTCAGCATTTTGAGATGACTCCAATGTTCTGGAGCTTGTCATTATGGCTAGATATATTCAGGGGTACGGCGGGGCCTTGTCACGCGATTTACTTTCCAAAATAAATGCAGTGCGTATTCATATGCGACTGGGTAGCGTGAGTTGTATTTACATTGTTGTACAGTGTAGTCCCATTCGGGTGTTGTATATTATGGTAGCCTTATCGGCTTTGCCTTTGTTGTGAAAAAGAAAAAAAATGAGTGTTATTTATCTTCCGCAGTTCACTTGTGTTGTATGATTAGAAGGGTGCCCAGGTAGGGCACCAGTCGCGGGCCCGGGGTTCGGGGCGTGACATAGTGGTATCAGAGCAGTTAGTCCTCGGAATGTCTACAAACCGTGTATAGTAGAGTCTTGTTTATCGCTGTGTTGTGCACCACATCTATAAACAGGAGGCTATAGTACATTTAAGATTGGGTTTCCCTTCTTCTCACTCTGAGATCGTGCGATAGAGCTGTGTTGTTAGGGTAATCTCTCCCTAACGTATTATTGTGGTTGCAGCTATGAGAAAGACAACAGTGGCCCAGAAAGGATTATATGGATTGCGTATCCAGGTTGGTAAAAAAAATTATCGTATAGATGGTATTATGATGAGATTTATATGTACGAGTATATTTATTTGGAGCCAAGTGTGTTTTCTAACGTGATTATGAATTACCAGGAGTTGGTTAAGCATTAGTAATTTCTTGGAAGGTGTGAAACAGTTGATTGAATCCACACCTAAGCTTTATATATGTAGTGATTTTGAAGAGTTAGGAGGTAATGAACTGTCTAAGATTGTGATAGACCCTTGAAAGATCAGGTTCAATTGACTTAAGGACATACCATGTTATTAGATTAATCTGTGTTGTACGCTTAAGTGATATGTGTGAATAATATTGGTATGAAGTAAATAGAGTTGTTGTGATTAAGACAAGAAGATTTTGAGATTTTGAGAAGCTACCTTACCCGTATGTGGGGACTGATAAGGTAAACTTAGGCCATGGAATAATTGTGAACCTTGGAATATTGATAACCGCTGAGACATTAGATGTACAAGGCCTTCTCGGGTAGTAAGAATTATTTCAGACAAAAAATGAGAGTTAAGTGCGATGATGGGTCGGTTGTAGGCTGATTGCGGGTCAACCCGTAGCCCGAAATAGAGTGGGGTCAGTTGGAGGTGGTCCCTCTATGTGATAGGGTCACGAGGGTGAGAGGCCCACGTCTAGTTAATCGTTGTATGAGTTCGTGGACGCGTTCCACCAGAACCGGGTCGTGAGGGCCGAGAAGGGCCTTGACGGAAATTGAGTCTAAGTATAATGACCAAGTTTGGATATAGTAACTCCAAGGATTTGAAAAAAAAGAAGCAATGATTGAAATTATGTGCGTATACTAGAATAAGTTTGGAAGTACGAGAAGATTACGACAAGTAAGAAAAGGAGCGAACAAGTGTTAAAATAATTGAAGTGATTATAGTTATGAGTAATGAAGATACGGAAGGAAAATCCTTTTAGGACATGGATGGGAGTTAATAGTGGTGATATACACTATAGATTCGATCCCTCGTTTGGCTTTGATTGATGTATATGCATGTGTGATATATTGGGGCTATATGTGGCATAATTGGTTTCGTTGAGTATAGTTTAAGGAGACTATACCAAGATTTGTTTAGCATGAACCTAGTATGAACATTCGGGACGAATGTTTCTAAGGGGGGAAGGATGTTACACCCCATATTTCAAAGGCAATGAGATGAGAACGTGCGTACGAAATTGAGATTTGAATTTTGGAAAGAAAGAAGAATTACTTTTTCTTAAGGAAAATTCTCGGAAATTTGTGAAGGAAAACGTTTATTAATTGGAATTTGGTTCTCAGATTTGGTATTTGAGACTTATAGAATATATAGGAATTTTGGATTTTAAATTCTGGATTTGGTCATGTGGGCCCACACGAGAATTTTACGGTTTTGTGGGGACCACAATATTTTTAGATATTTTGGCCAATAATGGATATTTTGGGAGATGAAATATTTTTAGACCAATGAGATGGTGACATGTGGCACCCCCCCCCCCCCTTTTGACTATTTGGCTTGGTCTTGGAAGACTTGGATGAGATATTTTGGGAGACAAGTGGACAAGTGGGTCCCACACACACTTGTCCACAATCTTAGCCATACACTTGGCCTAATATTGGCCCTTGGTGATATAATACATGTATACAAGTTGCAAGACTTCTACACTTAGCCAAATATTCAAAACATTCTATCTCTTTCTCTCTTGATGCTCTCGGCCAAGGGCCATTCTTGGAGATCAAAATTCTTCAAAAGTTGATGATAAATCCTCAAACTCAAGGCTAAGCTCCCTAATGAAGTTCTTAGCCTAGCTAAACCCTTAAAACCCCAAGATCATGTGTTGGCCGAAAATAAGGGTGTGAAACCCTAAGGTTCCGTCAACTTTTTGGAAGCGAAATACAAAGTATAGTTGTGTATAAACTCATAGGGGTCACATATATGTGATTGGATCTTGAAGAAGTGGAGCGAAACGAAAACTACGGACCAAAAACCTAAGGGACTGTTTGGGACGTTTTTTGGCCTAAACATGAGGTAATGATCCTTCTTCCTTCGCAGTAATGAGATATTACTCATTGTTATGTTTATTAGATGAATTTGTATTAAGGAAGATATGGAAAATAAGGTGTGCATGCCCTACTTTGGATGATGAGGCCGAGACTAGCCTTTTTGGCCATTGGAATTGTTGATCGTTTTTATGGTTATTAGCACGTGTCGCATGTTATATAATGAAGGAAGTATTGTTGTTGACAGTTAATAAAACTAATATAACATGTTGGAGTATGAATTGGATTAAAAGGAATTAAGGAAAAGGAATTTGGATTGTCGTAGTTGTTGTTGGCCGAAAACTGCCTAAAACTGTTAGACGTCGTTGTGTCATTTTTATGGACTATTTTGGGGTGTATTGATGCTGTAAAATCAGCCCCTAACATGCATGATTAAGGTAGTAAATGGCTAATGAAATTCCTAAGGAATAAGGATGTTAAAGGTTTCACATTGTACCCTTAATGTTGGATAAATTGTGGACTATTTTATGGACTGTTTTGTATAATTTGTGGGGCAGAATTTTACACGTCAAGTTAGGCGTGTAATCCCCTTTTGTTAACTGTTGGTTGTGCCTTAAATGTGGCTTGTTGGTTGATTAATTCGGGTCTTGGAAAAGGTGGAAAAGTACGTAGAAACAAAGGAAGTGCTGCCCAAATTTCTGTAGAATTAGAGGGCCATTATTTGGTATAAGTCTTATAATAGTAGCTTGAAGTTGATAGAAGTTATATCGTCATTATAGATTGAAGTACTACGTGTAGCATATTCTACTTGGAATGTGGAATAGACGATAAAGTTGAAATACATTGGAGCGTATTGCTATTTGTCGTATGAGTTATTCGTCAACGAGGTATGTGAACTTATTTTTTCTATCAACATGATTATCCTTGAAGTATACTTTCCTTGTTATTTGGAGTATACGTGACTTATTCCTTGAAGTATACTTGCCTTGTTATTTGGAGTATACGTAACTTATTTCTTGAAGTATACTTGCCTTGTTAATTGGAGTATACGTGACTTGTTTTCTAGAAGTATACTTTCCTTGTCATTAGGAAGTATTCATGTTATTGATTCTATGCTAAAGGCATGTCCAAATATAATCCTAAGTCCTTACCAAGTCTTTTGGGAGATGTTGGTGTCACGACCCATTCCGGGGCCCGTGACTGGTGCCTTACCGGGGCACCCAAGTAGTCATACATCAGAGTAATCAGCGGAAATATAAAACAAGACATGAAACAGTTTATAAAATAAGACACAGTTTATGTGAGAAAACGTCGCCTTTCGGCATATATATATAAACATGGTTTAGCAGTTACATCCGATACTGTACAACATGACTACAAACCTCTAAGGAAATATACAACTATGGCGGGACAGGGCCCCGCCATACCCTGACTGTACAAAACTATCTACAACAGGGAGATCATACCCAAAAGTAGAGCCTCCGGAAAGGATGGAGCTCCCGACACCAACGTAGAGATCCTAAGAATGTGGATCTAGCACCTGCTTGCCACTTACCGCGCATGAACGGCCTCGAAGGAGAGTCGAGACAACAGGTACTAAGTATATGAAACTGTAAAATACTTAAATGAAAACATATCATTTTAAAATCAGTTTTGCAAGTATGTATGAAACAACCAAGGGGACCGCACATAGTGCCACATCATAAACAAGAGCAACAATAGGTAAACTGTAACAGGTCTTTTCTAGGTGCGAATGATCGAGCGGGGCCAATTGCGTAGTATCACCATGCAAGCCTAATCACGGACTCGTAGTCGCATAGGCCACTCACATAGGCCCGCATAGGGTACATAACCCGCATCGAGGGTAGCTACTCCTCGGCATCGCCCCGACTCGTAGTCGCGTGGCCACATAGACGCGTGAGGTATAACCCGCATCACTAACACGGAACTCCGTAGCTCCGCATAGGTCCCTGGACCGCATGAGGTATTCTCGAATCATGGTCCTGCATCGCTGAGTCTACCCCGCGTCGGAGGCACTTTAACCCCTAATATGTCAATAGGTGAGTGATAGTACACTAACATAACAGCTTATCTTTAAACAACATAAGCACAACAAGAATACTCTCTTATACAAACGTTACAAGACACTAACACACATAGCATCAAATCATGTCTACTTATCAAACCATCTTATTATTCTTTTCACAATTCAATATAAGTCTGTTATAAACACATAGGCAAACTGTTTCTTTTATCAATCTTAAGTGGTTATACTTAACTTCCCATAAAGCTAGTATAACTCTTAAGCTTCTTGTTAAAATCCTATTATTTCTCTTACATTAAAAATGATTCAAGATTCTTTTGAAATGCTTTGATTCTTTATTATTCAGCTTAAGCGTGAGGCATTGCAGTAAGTATTATTCGAGCTTAAGCGTGAGGTATTGCCGTAAGTATTATTCAGCTTAAGTCAAAGACATTGCCGTAGTTATTATTCGATTAACACGTACGCGTCTACCGTACTATATAATATATTTTAAAATATCATGCTTTAGGAAGAATCACATACCTTCTCGGCGAAATCCACCTGCCAAGTTGAATATGTCGCGCGCAGAGAATCAGCCTATAATAGTCAGACACGTCTATCAACGTTCAGACTACTCTGTAAACAGTTCTAAGCAGAGGGTTCTATATCCTACGGAAAATTGGGCAGCACTTCCCTACCCGGTGAGCTACTCAAGTCTACTGTGAAAACAGTCCTATGTAAGTACAGTTTGATTATTCTTCTTTTAAACCCTTCTACTGTGATATGATTCAATTCTATTCGCAATATTCTTCTAAGTATCTAATACTTATTCTTATACTACTACGGTAAGTATTCTCTAATTCAAAGAGGGTTAGGATTAGTTACCTCGGTAAGCCCAATAATATCCTAGATAAAGTCGCTGAGCAAGGTTTTGCTCTAAGTTGTATGCTCAGGAAACCTTAGAAGTTCTTCACAACTTCTACTAAGTACTAAGGGATATGAGCTAGGGTATTTTGGGCATTATAACAATACTAGAAGACAACTTTTCTACCAAGGGAGGGGGTAGATTTTGGCTAGGCTAGGGGGCCTCGCCAAACTTCAAAAGGGAGGGGGTGTTTGGACGAAAAGGCTACAAAGGGAGAGGAGGATTTTTAGACTTGGAAGCTTTTGTGGATGAAGAACTCTTCATCTCAAGAGGGTATTTATAGGTCAAGGATGGCCAACCAAGGGCAAGATGTAGCCAAGTGCTAGGCAAGTGTAAGGTCAAGATTAGGGCAAGTGTCCTTGGCCAACTTGCACACAAAATATCCTACCTAATCCTTGACTTGTGCAAAGGCACAAAAAACGTGCACTTCATTGTCCAAATCGTCCATGGGCGATTTCAAGTCCACCAATTGGAGGTGCCAAGTGTCGCCTCCCGTTGGTCCAAAATGTTTCGCTCTCGGAAAAATCCGCAAAAATTAGAAATGGCATAGACGGAATTTACCCTACGAAAGTCGTGGAAACGTTTAGTCGGAAAACTATTCGCTTTGTGAGTTGTGCCCAAAATCGCCCAAGGCCTAAACTTTAAGGCCAAACTTTTATGCGTATTCCTTACGTACATACTGAAATACTGGGTATAACATTCTCCTCCTTAGAAACATTCGTCGAATGTTCCTTCCCAAGACAGATAACGATAAGGTTCTTCATAACTTAACAGTTTGCAAAAGCCACACACGGCCACAAAACAACACTTAGGCAAAAACGATAACGAAAATTTACAAGTAGGAAAGTGAATTACCTGGAGGTGTGGGGAATAAGTGAGGATACCTCCGCCTCATGTCCTCCTCAGCTTCCCACGTCATCTCCTCCCTAAGCTCGTTCCGCCACAAGTCTTTGATGGAAGCCACATCCTTGGTCCGCAGACGCCTAACCCGACGATCGACTATCGCTATGGGAATCTCCTCATACGATAACCCCTCGGTCACCTGGACATCGTCAATCGGGTGTACCCTAGATGGATCCCCGATACATCTCCTCAGCATAGATACGTGAAACACCGGATGCACTGCCTCCAGATCGGACGGCAGATCCAACTCGTAGGCAACCTTTCCTACCCTGCGGACAATCTGAAACGGCCCAATGTACCTTGGGCTGAGTTTCCCCTTCTTCCCGAATCTCATCACACCCTTCATGGGTGACACCTTTAGGAAAACCCAATCATGAACCTCGAACTCAAGATGCCGACGACGATGATCTGCATACGACTTGCCGACTACGGCTATCGATAGCCGCCTCGGATAAGCTTCACCTTATCCATCGCTGCGCACCAAATCTGGTCCCACTAGCTGCACCTCGCCCACATCGAACCAACCTATAGGCGATCTGCACTTCCTCCCATACAAGGCCTCATAAGGCGCCATATGAATACTGGAGTGGTAGCTATTATTGTACGCGAACTCAACTAGAGGCAAATGATCCTCCCAGCTACCCACGGTCGATAACACAGGCTCGCGAGATATCCTCGAGTTCGGATAGTGCGCTCGGCCGTCCGTCTGCGTGGATGGAATGCGTTACTCGGGCTCACTGCGTCCCTAAACCTCTGGAAAGACCTCCGGAAGTTAGCGTGGCGGGCTCCTCATGCGATATGATCAAGTAGGGACTCATGCGATCGGCGATCTCTCGGATGTAAAGTCCGCATAATCCTCGGTAGAAAAAGTCGTCTGACGGGAAGAAAGTGGGCTGATTTCGTCACTGTCGGCGATAACCCATATAGAATCATGTCTCCTCCGAGTGCGAGGTAATCCCGTGATGAAGTCCATGTTGATCACCTCCCACTTCCGGTCGGGATCTCTATCGCTGCAATAAACCACTGTGCCTCGGTGCTCTACCTTTACCTCATCGACAACACGGGCGAGCTACGAACTCGCAACGTCCTCTTTAAGCCATCCCACCAATACGGATCTAAGGTCGTGGTACATCTTGGTCGACCGGTTATAACGCCCGAACCGGGCGTATCGTGCCTTACCGGGCACCCTAGTGATACAACATCGAGAAAACGGCGGAAAATAAAACACGAGTCATGAAACAAGAGATATAATAAATAAACAGGCCAACCAAGCGATTGCCTTGGTATATACATAAAAACCGAAACGCTTATCCTTTTACAAACCCCGCCACAACGATTACTCTGCACTTAAGATTTACAACAACTATGACGGGACAGGGCCGCCATACCTCGAATGTACAAGAACCTACAACTCGAAACATACCAAAGATAAGCCTCGAAGGAACGGAGCTTTCAACACGCTGAAATGAGATCCTAAGAGCGGGGATCCACGGCCGATGTACTCTACTGCGGCATGAACGCGACCCGAAGGAGGTCGATACAACAGTACCAAGTATGTGAAGCAGTCAAATCAGTAAATGAAATCATAATAGCCTAAAAAGCGGGAGACATGTATGATAACCAAAATACGATGCACGACATAAAGCGATCAAGTCGGGGACTCACGCCTCAAAGTCACCACTAAATATAACTATGGGTCTCACGCCACAACATTCATCATGTTCGCATCATGGCGCGTGCCGGAATCTGCGCCGGTGTAGACATGTCCATGATGCAACAATAATAACAAGGCCGCGTGGCCACGTACCCCGGAATCTGCGCCGGTGTAGACATGCCCATGTAACCTCAATATGATATCTGGGTGGTCAACCTGCGCGCGTAGCCACATGCCCCCGGAATTCTGCATAGGTGTAGACAATTCCATGTTTGAGTAATAACCATATATAGGGAAATCAACCCGACGCGTGGCCGCGTACCCGGAATCTGCGTCGGTGTAGACATGCCCATGACATCAACAACAAGGCGATAATCAAAATGGAAACATACGTGGAATTCTCCATCACGCCAAAGACGCGTCAAGTAAGTTCTCAACAAGTCAACCGGCCCTCTATCGAGAGACGCGGTAACACCGAAATACCACACTTGCACAACAAAGGCTATCATCACAAGCATAGGCAAGTTTCACAACAACAAGCATAGGCAAGTTTCACAACAACAAGCATAGGCAAGTTTCACAACAACAAGCATAGGCAAGTTTCACAACAACAAGCATAGGCAAGTTTCACACAACTCAAAGTACATTCATTTTATGCCAAAGTCCGGGTTTTAACCCTAAAGTACTACGTACGTTAAATTCTTTAAAAGAGATCCATTACTTTTATCAAAGTCACCCGATACCCGTAGTATTAGAATGACCAACCCACATTCCTTTTCAAAATCAAGTAACAACATTCTTTTCCTAAGTTCCAGTTTGCCTAGTTTCAATTACTCAAGCTTCTCATTTTCAAATGGTTTCATAGTTCCCAAACTTAATCACTTGATTCCTTTTTAGAACAATTGAGTAATATATGTCTCACGTGAGAGTAGGTTATTCTTGTTTACAACATTCTTATTACAGCAGCCATGATCTAGAAAATGTAATATCATTTTGTCTTATCTTAGTTTCTATGCGGATGGAGGTTTCTCTTGGTTTTAATAATACAATTCATTAGTCAAGACATTTTCCTTTATTAACGCTGCGGTGGTGCTGTCGATACATTCTGATTTCCGAAATCAGTAAAACATTATCCCTTTAAAAAAAACCAAGTACTCATTACTCATGAATGAGGTTTCACACAAACATTCACATTAAAACAAATAAGTTAAGTCTCTTATCTTATAAGATCAAGTCTCTTAACTTCTAACATCAGTAAACCATTTTCTTTACCTCTCTTAAGACATTATACCTAACTCCCCATAAAGCTAGTATAACTCTTTTTAAAACCTTTAAAACCAAGTGTTACTCTCCCTTCAAAACGATTTATAAATCTTTTGAAATACAGCAAGTTCTTTATTATAACAAGCCAGTTATAATTCACATCAGTTACCTTTTAAAACCACAAAGTATCTTCTTACCTACATAAAGCTGTTATAACCAACTTCCCATAAAGCCGTTATAACACTTTATGTTTTAAAAACAATCAAACACAATTAACACATGTACGTCTACCGTACTACATAGTTCACACATATCATGCTAGAAGAGATAGGAAGAGGTTCACATACCTCGCGACGATTATCGACAATAAGCAAAAAGCTCCAAGTACTACAACCTTGCTAGCCCTTTCCATTCCTCGAGTAGAATACGCTACTCTTAGTACTTTCACCTATAAAGGCCACAAACGTCTATTAAATCTTAAACACAAGTTCCCATCTTTCTGAGAAAATTCGTAAGACCTTCCCGCAACAGCGTAAATCTCTCCTCTATCGAGGCGGCTACCAAGCCAACTGAGGGTTTACACGCCTAACGGGCGTGTACAATTCTACAACACAAGAATGCTATACAAGTCTCTGTAATACTGATCTATGTAATTACTGATTGATTGATTCTTTATTCTTCAGCTTAAGTCAAAAGACATTGCCACAATACTAAGTTGATTCTATATATAGTATACTTCAACTATATATATTCTAACATGTAATTTCCATTTACAATAGAAGGGCGATGAGTGTTTACCTCGATAAGCCCAAAATTATCCGAGTTTAATGTCGCTCACGAGCAAGGTTTAGCTCCTACTCCGAGTGCTCCAATCCGCTCCAAACAACCCTTAGAAGTTCTACGCAACTTCTACTCCATACTTCAACAACGGGTGAAGATTTATTTAGGGTTTCGTTTTTGTGGCTAAAGGAAAGTATAATGGTATTTTTCGGGCTTTTAGATAAGTATAACCTCGAATACTACAAGGTATTTGGGCCAAGGTATTTGGACATTACAACAATACTTTGAGAGTATTTCTATACCACAAAGGGGTATTATACTGAAACCAACTAGGCTAGGGGTACCCTCTCGCCAAAGCTTCTGAGGGGGGTAGAGGCTCAGGACGAGAACTCTTCAAGAGGAGGAGGATTTCAAGACTTAGGCAATTTTTGGATGAAGAAATTCATCAAGTTAGAGGGGTATTTATAGGTCATGAAATGGCCAACCAATGGCCAAGATTCATCCAAGTGTTAGGCAAGTGTAGGGCTAGGATTTAGGCAAGTGTCCATTCTAACAACTACACAAAATATCCTACCAACTCCTTGACAAAAATTGACACCCAATTCGTCCACCATTGCCGTCCACCTTCACCAATTAGAGGGTGACAAGTGTCGCCCTCTTGTTGGTCCAAAATGTTTCGTCTCTCGGAAAAATCCGCAAAAATTAAATATGACATAGCCGGAATTTTCCCTACAAAAGCTGTGGAAACGTTTCGTCGGAAAACGACTCTTTCCGGCACTTGTGCCCAAATTTCCGATTCTTGCCAAACCTTAAGGCAAAAATTATACGTACGCCCTCACGTACATACTCTGGAAATACGGGGTATAACATTCTCCCCTCCTTAGAAACATTCGTTCCGAATGTTCCTTCTAAGTCTCAAAACAAGCGCTGTCAAGATAGTCTTCACTACTATACTTACGAGAATCAAACATGCCACACCTGGCCACAAAATAACATGCGCGCAAAACCCAAATCCACGCCAATGAGGAACCACCTCAGTTAGCACAAAAGTCCCCACCAAGGTCTAAAATATACTCCTTTCGCACCTACCTTTCACAAAATAAACGATCACACACGTTCACTTCTCCCCTATCTCGACGTACCCTTCTCGAACACTCGAGCTCTTTCTAGTATCCGTACCACACTTCCGTCAACGTTTCTGTTTCCAACCCTTGGAGTTACTACCTCCAAACTTGGTCATCTTACTACCCTCGATTTCCTCTAAGGCCATTCTCGGCCTTCACGAACTGATTCTGGTCGAACATATCTATGAACTCATACGATGGTCATCTAAACTTGGGCCTAGCACCCTCGTGACTTCGCCACCGGGCGACCACCGAGCTGACCTTCCTCGAACGGACGCGGGTTGGCCCGCAACATGGCCCCAACCCGACCCATCAGAGCGCCAACTTCCGCCTCCGACACGGAACACATCATGGAAGCTACCACTTCCATCTCACACTAACCAGATTTTTAAATCACACTATAGCACAAAGCTATCCGAACATAACACTTAACACATCATTAACATCAATACATACAAGTATCTACGTGGTTAAGGATATACTCGAAACTAGGCGGTTCAAGGACCGCTAAAATCGAACTTCCACCGCGACCTACCGTGGCCCGCGAATGCTCTAGTAGTCAGTGCTATCCTACCGCTACAGTCGGACAGTCTCTCGTCATATGGCCTCGTTGGCCGCAAGAATAACAAGCTCCTGGTACTACGACACTCCAAATGCGGTCTACCACATCGACCACACCGAGGTAGGTGATCGTGATTCGCCAACACCCCTACTCCTCGAACATCTCAAACACAGGAGCCCCGACCGCCTCTGAATATCCTGGCGGTCCCGGCTGCGGAGGACCACTCGCAATGGCGGAGGTACATAACTAGTCTGGCCGAGGCGGTCCGCCTCGAAAGTCGCCAAAATATCCGCCGTCTTGGCCTTCTTGTGAAAGCGTCCACCTGCCGACCGCGCCTCGCACTCCAAGTGCATGAGCACGAATGCGGCAATGTCCATGCGGTGAAGAGAAACACCCGCACAAGACTTCGCCATATAATCATCTAGCCCGTGGCGTAGCGATGCACCCTATCCTCCATATTCGCAAAGCGCAGGGACATATCGAGCCAAAGAATCGAACTCGACATTGTACTCACGACGGCGCCTCTGCTCTCAAGAACAAAAATTTGTCGGCGTGCCCTCCTCATCTGCGAGGCAAGAAGTGTGAGAAAGGCCCCAAAACTCATCCCATATCTGCTGAGGTGCATGCTCTCCCGAAAGCTCCCACGAATCAAACCAATCGATCATGCGGTATCACGTAGCCGTCGCGAACCGGCGTCACAGACTCGGTCTCTCAAGCCTTGATCACCCGCATGATCCTCTATAATCGACGGATGAACTCGCGGATCATCCTCGTGCCTCGACCCATAAAACTCAAGGGCTACAACTCGTAAAGTCCTGAACCGCATCCGCCTGTTCCTCATATCCGCCACAACTCGCCAATAATCGCCATCTCTTGTGACCCATCTCCCTCGCCTGCATCGGGACCGGAGGCTCAGCATCAGAGTCTCATCGCCACGGCCGCGCTCTAAACCGCTTTGTCGGGCGGCCGCGAAACTCGCCATCGGAAGCACTGCCTCGTGTAATCGTCTCGCCCGCGTACTCCTCTGTATCCCACTAGCGCCTCCTGCCTTGCCTTCCGGGCACCTTGGTTGCCTCGCGCGGAGGCATAACGGTAAAACGAAATACGTCGGAGGGTTGTTATACCTCGTATTTCCGTGAGGACGTGCGTGTACAATTTGAGCCTTAAGTAGGCATAGTTTCGAAATTTGTACACAAGTGCCGAAAGGAGTCGTTCCACATTAGCCTTACGTTGGGAAAATTCGGCTATGTCATTTAGTATTTTTTATGATTTTTCCGAAAATTTGAACATTTTGGACCAACGGGAGGGTGACACTTGTCACCTCATTGACGGCAAAGTGAGGGCTTGGCCGATTGGCTCCTCTTTTGTGCCTTGCTTTGTGGCTTGTTTTGTGGAGTGTTTTGTGGAGTGTTTTGTGGTGCACTTGGCTTGATCTCGCCTTACACTTGCCTAACACATGGATGGATCTCGCCATTGGTTGGCCTTTGGTTTTGCTATAAATACCCCTCTCTTGGAAGACTTCTTCATCCACTCTTCACTTGCCTAAGTCTTGAGAACCCCTCCTCCTCTTGTTGACTCTCGCCCAAGAGCCCTCTCCCTTGTGAAGGCCTTTTGGCCGAAACCTTCCCTTTGTGAGCCAAAGCCGAGAACACCCTCTCCCTAGGTGTTGTTCTCGTGGTACCCCTTGTGGTATTAAAATACTCCTCCAAGTATTGTTATAATGCCCAAAATACCTTAGCCTTATACCTTGTAGTATTCCAAAGTTACCTCTATACGTAGAGTCCGAGAATACTACCTTTTGTCCTTTTAGTCTCAAACCGACCCCAAGGAAACCTTCACCGTTGGTTGAAGTTTTGGAGTAGAAGTTGGATAGAACTTCTAAGGGTTGTTTGGAGCACTTGAGTAGAGCTAAACCTTGCTCGAGCGACATTATACTCGGATAATTTTGGGCTTATCGAGGTAAACACTCTCGTCCTTCTATTGTAATTGGAAATTACATGTTGTAAGAATATATAGTTGAAGTATACTATATATAGAACTATACTTATAATCGTGGCAATGTCTTTTGACTTAAGCTGAAGAATTAAGAATCAACTGAATCAGACATAAGACTTGTGTAGTAATATCATGTAGTAATTGTACACGTCAGGTTAGGCGTGTGAAACCCACTCTGCTGGCTTAGGCAGCCACTCGATAGAAGAGATTCTGTTTGTGGCGGGGAGATGTTCGCCAATTTTACAGAGAATATTCTACGTTGTGGTCTAGATGATAATAAGCGCTTGTGGCCTTATAGGTTGAAGTACTACTCGTGTGGCGCGATTTACTTGGCTTAAGGAGAGCTATTTGTTTGGAGCGTTTGCTATTAGTCGATACCGCCGCGAGGTATGTGAACCTCTTCCTATCTCTTCTAGCATGATATGTGTAAACTATGTGTGGTGAGCGTCGTGTGTGCTTGTGTTTGATTGTTCTTAAAACATAAAGTGTTATAACGGCTTTATGGGAAGTTAAGTTATAACACTTTATGTAGATAAGAAAATACTTTGTGGTTTTAAAAGACTGATGTGAATTATAACTGGCTTGTTATAATAAAGAACTTGATGTATTTCAAAAGATTTATAAATCTTTTTTAAGGTAAAGTAACAATTGGTTTTAAATGTTTTATAAAAGAGTTATACTATCTTTATGGAGTTAGGTATAATGTCTTAAGAGAGGTAAAGAAATGGTTTACTAATGTTTGAAGTTAAGAGACTTGATCTTATAAGATAAGAGACTTAACTTATTTGTTTAATGTGAATGTTTGTGTGAAACCTCATTCGTGAGTAATGAGTACTTGGTTTTATTTAAAGGGATAATGTTTCTTGATTTTGGAAATCGAATGTGTATCGACAGACATGCGTTAATAAAGGGAATGTATTGAATAATGATGAATTGTATTAAAACGGTAGAAACCTCCATCCGCATAGAAACTAAGATGAGACAAAATGATATTACATTTTCTAGATCATTCTTGTAATAAGAATGTTGTAAACAAGAATAACCTACTTTACGTGAAACATATATTACTCAATTGTTCTAAAAGGAATCAAATGATTAAGTTTATGAACTATGAAACCATTTGAAAATGAGAAGCTTGAGTAATTGAAACTAGCAACCGAACTTAGGAAAAGAATGTTGTTACTTGATTTTGAAAAGGAATGGGTTGGTCATTCTAATACTACGGTATCGGGTGACTTTATAAAAGTAATGGATCTCTTTAAAAGAACTTAACGTATGTAGTACTTTGGAGTTAAAAACCGGACTTTGGCATAAAATGAAAGTACTTTGAGTTGTGTGAAACTTGCCTATGCTTGTTGTTGTGAAACTTGCCTATGCTTGTGATGATAGCCTTTGTTGTGCAAGTGTGGTATTACCGCCTGCGTCTCGATGAGGGGCGGTCGACTTGTTGAGAACTTACTTGGACATGCTGGCAGTGATGGAGAATTCCACGGGTACGCTCCTGTTGATAGTGTTATTCCATGGACTAGCTCTCCATGAGGTTTCTTATTGTTCGTTCGCCCGGTATCGGTGGTCGGCTCTCGTACTTGCTCTCGTATCCGGTAGTGGCCTTGCCAAGCGATTATAGTGACGAAGTTTCGTGATACGCCTTGGTCACTTGCCGGTCCCTGCGTGGCCCTTGGTATCCGTAGTCGGCTCGCACTTGCCGTCCGCTTCGTGTTTTGTTGCATTGTATTATTGGTACGGTCGGATCTGGTAGTTATACTTGTCTGCACGGTTTTATAACCACAGGTGGGACATGGTGTTCATGTATAATCCTTGGTATGGTTATATCATAAGCCGGGCGATGAGGAAGAAATTCCACGACACAGTGATAATTTGGAGGCGTGAGTCCTGTCTTGATGCTTGGTTATATGTTATATCGTAGTTTGGTCATCATACATGTCTCTGCTTTATATAGACTATTATGATTTCATTTACTGATTTCACATACTTGGTTACTGTTATGCGACTCACTGCTGCGCGGCCATGCCGAGTAGTAGGTACATCTACCGCCGATCCCCGTTTAGGATCTCATTTCAGCGTTTTGGGAAGCTCAGTCGTCGGAGGCTTATCTTTGGTATGTTACCCGAGTCCGTAAGTTCTTGTGCGTCGGGGGTATGGCGGGCCACTGTCGTCATAGTTGTTGTATAAATCTTAGAGTGCAGAAATCTCTTGTTGTGGCGGGGTTGTAAAAGGATTAAACCTTCGTGTTTTATGTATATCCTTGACCAAGGCTTGTTTTGGTTGCTTTGTTTATTTATTATATCTCTTATTTCTTGTGTAAAGTTTTTATTTCCGCTGGTTTTCTCTCGATGTTGTATCACTAGGGTGCGGTAAGGCACGATGCCCGAGTTCGGGCGTCACAAAGTGTGAGCGATTAATCCTCGGAAAGTGTCTCTGACCGTGTCTAGTAGAGTCTTGATTATCGATGTGTTGTGCACCACATCTATAATCGTGAGGCTATAGGACATTTAGGATTGGTTTCCATTCTTCTCATTCGAGATCGTGCCTTAGAGTGAGTGATAAGATTGGACCCTCCGGCGTGTTTCGTTTTTACGATTATGCCTCTGCGAAAACGAAGGGCAAAGCGGCGAGGATCTGCGAGTAAAGCGGCAGAGACCACGATGCTGAGCCTCGATCCTGCGAGAGATGAGTTACAGAGTGGGCCCGATTAATGGCGGGTGTGGCAGAACTTAGAATATTTGGACCTGGCCGATTCCCGATGCGCGATGGTTCACCCTAGATCGATAGTTCGAGGCTACGGATTTTACGAGTTGTAGGCCGCGAGTTTTATGGGTCGAGGCACGAGGATGATCCGCAGGAGTTCATCCAAGCGATTCTGGATCAGAGTGATCAAGGCATCGGAGGTCGAGTCGGTGGCTAGGTTCACATCAATCGCGTGATACCAATGATCGGTTTGATTCTTGAGCTGTCGAGAGCATGCACTTCCGTATGGAGCGAGTTCTCGAGGCTTTTCTTGCACATTTCTTGCCTCACGGATGAGGGCTCGGTAATGCATTTTTGGTGTTCTGGCAGGCGTGCGGTTCGGAGTACAATGTGGAGTTCGACTCATTGGCCAGCGTCCGCGTTAGTAGCTAGTATGGAGGATCGAGTGCACCGATATGTTCTGAGGGCTCGATGATTGCCTTGCAGAGAGTTGTTCGTGTAGCTCTTCACCGGGCATGGACATTACGCATGCAGCGTATACACTTGGATGTGAGGAGCGGATAAATCGACGGAATGACCAAAGTCGTGAAGAGGCGAGCAGCGGTCCTTTAGTGACTTTCGAGGCGGACCGCCTCACTAGTTATGTACCTCCGTCGATGCAGTGGTCCTCCGCCGACCTTCAGATATTCGGGAGCGTGGGGCTCGTTTCAGATTTTCGGGAAGCCGGAGTGCTCGCGGATGAGGATGCCCTTGTCTCAGCGGCCGTTGTGGAAAGCTTCATAAGGGAGAGTGTCGTACTAACTCGGGAGATTGTTATTTTGCGCCAGCGGGGGCCCAGCTGCAAGGCTCATCTGCCGGGGGGCACTTTGGTAGGATAGCATGGACTACTAGGCGATTGCGGGTTCTTCACCTTCCGTAGCAGCAGGATGTTTGTACCGGAAGGCCGGTAGAAGTCGCGATGGGAGTTCAGTTTTAGCGGTCCTTGAACCGCCTAGTTTCAGTATATCCTTAACCTACAGAGTTTTGTTTGTATTGATGTTCTTGATATGTTTAATGTTATGTTTGGATAGCTTTGTGCTAAAATGTGATTTAGAAACACAGTTAGTGAAAAGGTAAGTCCAGGTAGTGTGAGATGGAAGTGGTAGCTTTCATGATGTGAAATAGTAAGATTGTTCGGATCGGGAACAAGAGTTGGCGATTGGGGTCGGGTTGAGGACCATTTAGGTCAACCAGTAACCCAGTTTGGGGTTCGATTCTGGGTGGTCCCGGTGGTAGGGTCACGAGGGTGCTAGGCCCAAGTTTAGTTGACCATCGTATGAGTTCGTGGGTGTGTTCGACGAGAATCAGTTCGGGAAGGCGGGAATGGCCTTAGGAAATCGAGGTTAGTGAGATGACCAAGTTGGGAGGTAGTGACTCGAGGGTTGGAAAGCGAGCGTTGAAAGAAGTGTGGTGCGGATACTAGAGCGAGTTCGAGTGTTCGTGAGTACTACGAGAAAGGGAGAAGTGAGCGTGTGTTTTGTGGCGGTGTGGCATGATTGTTTTAAATGCGTATAGCGGTGAAGACTATACCACGGCGCTGTTGTTTTGAGACCTAGAAGGAACATTCGGGACGAATGTTTCTAAGGAAGAATGTTATACCGTATTTCGGTATATGCGTGAGGTGCGTGTACAATTTGAGCCTTAAGTAGGCATAGTTTGAAATTTGTACACAAGTGCGAAAGAGTCGTTTTTAAACGAAAGCGTTTCCCTGACTTACGTTGGGAAAATTCCGGCTATGTCATTTAGTATTTTTGCGGATTTTTAGGCGGAACATTTTGGACCAGCGGGAGGTGACACTTGTCACCCTCGTGAGGGACAAAGTGAGGGCTTGGCCTCGGCGATTGGCTCCTCTTTTGTGCCTTGCTTTGTGGCTTGTTTTGTGGAGTGTTTTGTGGAGTGTTTTGTGGGTGCACTTGGCTTGATCTTGGCCTTACACTTGCCTAACACATGGATGGATCTTGGCCATTGGTTGGCCTTTGGTTTGCTATAAATACCCTCTCTTGGAAGACTTCTTCATCCACTCTTCACTTGCCTAAGTCTTGAGAACCCCTCCTCCTCTTGTTGACTCTCGTCCAAGAGCCCTCTCCTTGTGAAGGCCTTTTGGCGAAACCTTCCCCTTGTGAGCCAAAGCCGAGAACACCCCTCACTTGGGGTGTTGTTCTCGTGTGGTACCAGCTGTGGTATTAAAATACTCCTCCAAGTATTGTTATAATGCCCAAAATACCTTAGTATATACCTTGTAGTATTCCAAAGTTACCTCTATCGTAGAGTCAGGAAATACTACCTTTTGTCCTTTAGTCTCAAACCGAACCCTAAGGAAACCTTCACCGTTGGTTGAAGTTTTGGAGTAAGTTGGATAGAACTTCTAAGGGTTGTTTGGAGCACTCGGAGTAGGAGCTAAACCTTGCTCGGTAGCGACATTATACTCGGATAATTTTGGGCTTATCGAGGTAAACACTATTGTCCTTCTATTGTAATTGGAAATTACATGTTGTAGAATATATAGTTGAAGTATACTATATATAGAACTATACTTAATCTTGTGGCAATGTCTTTTGACTTAAGCTGAAGAATTAAATGGCGGTAAGCGTATTCTGATAGACTTGTGTAGTATTCTTGTGTAGTAGAATTGTACACGTCAGGTTAGGCGTGTGAAACCACTCTGTTTGGCTTGGTAGCGGCCTCGATGAGAAGGAGATTTCTGTTGTGGCGGGAGATCTTTGCAATTTTACGTAGAATATTCTACGTTGTGGTCTAGATGATAATAAGCGCCTTGTGGCCTTATAGGTTGAAGTACTACGTGTGGCGCGATTTACTTGGCTTAAGGAGTAGCCATTGTTTGGAGCGTTTTGCTATTAGTCGATACTCGTCGCGAGGTATGTGAACCTCTTCCTATCTCTTCTAGCATGATATGTGTAAACTATAGTACATGTGTTAAGCGTGTTTGATTGTTCTTAAAACATAAAGTGTTATAACGGCTTTATGGGAAGTTGGTTATATGACTTTATGTAGATAAGAAAATACTTTGTGGTTTTAAAAGGTAACTGATGTGAATTATAACTGGCTTGTTATAATAAAGAACTTGAGGTATTTCAAAAGATTTATAAATCGTTTTGAAGGGAAAGTAACACTTGGTTTTAAAGGTTTTAAAAAGAGTTATACTAGCTTTATGGGAGTTAGGTATAATGTCTTAAGAGAGGTAAAGAAATGGTTTACTAATGTTTGAAGTTAAGAGACTTGATCTTATAAGATAAGAGACTTAACTTATTTGTTTAATGTGAATGTTTGTGTGAAACCTCATTCGTGAGTAATGAGTACTTGGTTTTATTTAAAGGGATAATGTTTCTTGATTTTGGAAATCGAGAATGTGTATCGAACTTGCGGCGTTAATAAAGGAATGTATTGAATAATGATGAATTGTATTAAAACGGTAGAAACCTCCATCTGCATAGAAACTAAGATGAGACAAAATGATATTACATTTTCTAGATCATGGCTGCTGTAATAAGTATTTTGTTAACAAGAATAACCTACTCTTACGTGAAACATATATTACTCAATTGTTCTAAATAGTAATCAAATGATTAAGTTTATGAACTATGAAAACATTTGAAAATGAGAAGCTTGAGTAATTGAAACTAGGCAAACTGGAACTTAGGAAAAGAATGTTGTTACTTGATTTTGAAAAGGAATGTGGGTTGGTCATTCTAATACTACGGGTATAGGGTGACTTTTATAAAAGTAATGGATCTCTTTTAAAAGAACTTAACGTATGTAGTACTTTGGGGTTAAAAACCCGGACTTTGGCATAAAATGAAAGTACTTTGAGTTGTGTGAAACTTGCCTATGCTTGTTGTTGTGAAACTTGCCTGTTCTTGTGATGATAGCCTTTGTTGTGCAAGTGTGGTATTTCTGTCATTCTGCGTCTCGATAGAGGCGGTCGACTTATTGAGAACTTACTTGGACATCTTTGGCGGTGATGGAGAATTCCACGGGTATGCTCGCGTTGATAGTGTTATTCCATGGACTAGCTCTCGAGGTTTCTTCGCCCGGTGGTATCGGTGGTCGGCTCGTTACTTGCCCGTCTCGTGGTGATTCGGCCTTGGTATCGGTAGTCGACCCTCGCACTTGCCCTGTTCGATTATAGTGACGAAGTTTCGTGAATCGGCCTTGGTCACGGTGGTGACCCTCGTACTTGCCCGGTCGGTGCGTGACCGCTGTATCCGTAGTCGGCTCTCGCACTTGCCGTATCGGCCGTGTTTTGGTTGCATTGTATTATTGAGTACGGTCGGATCTGGTAGTTATACTTGTCACCGGTTTTATAACACAGTGGGACATGGTGTTCATGTATAATCCTTGGTATGGTTATATCATAAGCCGTGATGAGGAAGAAATTCCACGCACAGTGATAATTTGGAGCGTGAGTCCTGTCTTGATGCTCTTGGTTATATGTTATATCGTAGTTTGGTCATCATACATGTCTCTGCTTTATATAGACTATTATGATTTCATTTCTGATATTCTGATTTCACATACTTAGTACTGTTATCTTGGCCTCGCAGAAGGCTGCGTTATGCGCATGTAGGAATCTGTCATTTATCGATCCGCGTTTAGGATCTCATTTCGTTTTGGGAAGCTCGTTCCGTCGGAGGCTTATCTTTGGTATGTTACCACCCAGTGTGTAAGTTCTTGACGTTCGGGGTATGGCGTCCCGCCCCGTCATAGTTGTTGTATAAATCTTAAGTGCAGTAATCTTGTTGTGGCGGGGTTGTAAAAGGATTAAGCTGTTCAGTTTTATGTATATCTTATTTTGGTTGCTTTGTTTATTTATTATATCTCTTATTTCTTGTGTAAAGTTTTTATTTCATTTGGTTTTCTACGATGTTGTATCACTAGGGTGCGGGTAAGGCACCGACCCGGTTCGGGCGTCACAGGTCCAACTTATCACACAGCTCTAAGGCACGATCTCGTAATGAGAAGAATGAAACCAATCCTAAATGTCCTGCGACCTCACGATTATAGATGTGGTGCACAACACACCGATAATCAAGACTCTACTAGACACGGTGCAGACACCTTCAGGATTAATCGCTCGATACCACTTTGTAACGCCCGAACGGGCGTTCACGGTGCCTTACCGGGCACCCTAGTGATACAACATCGAGAAAACGGCGGAAAATAAAACACGAGTCATGAAACAAGAGATATAATAAATAAACAGCCAACCAAAGCGGTTGCCTTGGTATATACATAAAAACCCGAAACGATTATCCTTTTACAAACCACGCCACAATTGCTCTGACCTAAGATTTAACAACTATGGCGGGACAGGGCGCCATACCACGAATGTACAAGAACCTACAACTCGGGAAACATACCAAAGATAAGCCTCGAAGGAACGGAGCTTTCAACGCCTGAAATGAGATCCTAAGAGCGGGATCCACGACCGATGTACCTCTACTGCGGCATGACGCAGCCCCGAGAGGTCGATACAATGTACCAAGTATGTGAAATGTCAAATCGTAAATGAAATCATAATAGCCTAAAAGCGAGACGTGTATGATAACAAAATACGATGCAACATAAAAGCGATAAGTCGTGACTCACGCCTCAAAGTCACCACTCAAATATAACTATGGGTCTCCCGCCCACAACATTCATCATGTTCGCATCATGGCGCGTGCCGGAATCTTTGCATCGGTGTAGACATGTCCATGATGCAATAATAACAAGGCGCGTGGCCACATACCGGAATCGCGACGGTGTAGACATGCCCATGTAACCTCAATAACAATATACTGGGTGGTCAACCCTGCCGCATGGCCACATGCCCCCGGAATACTGCATCGGTGTAGACACGTCCATGCTGCAGTAATAACCATATATCGGGTAATCAACCCGGCCGCATGGCCGCATGCCCCCGGAATACTGCATCGGTGTAGACATGTCCATGTGACATCAACAACAAGACAGTAATCAAAATGGAAACATACCCGTGGAATTCTCCATCACTGCCAGCACGTCCAAGTAAGTTCTCAACAAGTCAACCGGCACTCTATCGAGAGACGCGGTAACACAGAAATACCACACTTGCACAACAAAGGCTATCATCACAAGCATAGGCAAGTTTCACAACAACAAGCATAGGCAAGTTTCACAACAACAAGCATAGGCAAGTTTCACAACAACAAGCATAGGCAAGTTTCACAACAACAAGCATATGCAAGTTTCACACAACTCAAAGTACATTCATTTTATGCCAAAGTCCGGGTTTTAACCCTAAAGTACTACGTACGTTAAATTCTTTAAAAGAGATCCATTACTTTTATCAAAGTCACCCGATACCCGTAGTATTAGAATGACCAACCCACATTTCTTTTCAAAATCAAGTAACAACATTCTTTTCCTAAGTTCCAGTTTGCCTAGTTTCAATTACTCAAGCTTCTCATTTTCAAATGGTTTCATAGTTCCCAAACTTAATCACTTGATTCATTTTTAGAATAATTGAGTAATATATGTCTCACGTGAGTAGGTTATTCTTGTTTACAACATTCTTATTACAATGACCATGATCTAGAAAATGTAATATCATTTTGTCTTATCTTAGTTTCTATGCGGATGGAGGTTTCTCTTGGTTTTAATAATACAATTCATTAGTCAAGACATTTTCCTTTATTATTTGCGGTGGTGCTGTCGATACACATTCGATTTCAAATCGGTAAAAACATTATCCCTTTAAAAAAACCAAGTACTCATTACTCATGAATGAGGTTTCACACAAACATTCACATTAAAACAAATAAGTTAAGTCTCTTATCTTATAAGATCAAGTCTCTTAACTTCTAACATCGATAAACCATTTTCTTTACCTCTCTTAAGACATTATACCTAACTCCCATAAAGCTAGTATAACTCTTTTTAAAACCTTTAAAACCAAGTGTTACTCTCCTTCAAAACGATTTATAAATCTTTTGAAATACAGAAGTTCTTTATTATAACAAGCCGTTATAATTCACATCGATTACCTTTTAAAACCACAAAGTATCTTCACCTACATAAAGTCGTTATAACGACTTCCCATAAAGCCGTTATAACACTTTATGTTTTAAAAACAATCAAACACAATTAACACGTATGCGTCTACCGTACTACATAGTTCACACATATCATGCTAGAAGAGATAGGAAGAGGTTCACATACCTCGCGACGATTATCGACAATAAGCAAAAAGCTCCAAGTACTACAACGCACTAGCCCTTTCCATTCCTCGAGTAGAATACGCTACTCTTAGTACTTTCACCTATAAAGGCCACAAACGTCTATTAAATCTTAAACACAAGTTCCCATCTTTCTGAGAAAATTGGCGGCACCTCCCCACAACAGCGTAAATCTCCTCTCTATCGAGGCGGCTACCAAGACAACTGTGGGGTTTACCGTCTAACGGGCGTGTACAATTCTACACGGTAATGCTATACAAGTCTCATGTCTGATCCTATGTAATTCTGATTGATTCGATTCTTTATTCTTCAGGCTTAAGTCAAAAGACATTGCCACAATACTAAGTTCAGTTCTATATATAGTATACTTCAACTATATATATTCTAACATGTAATTTCCATTTACAATAGAAGGACAGTAGTGTTTACCTCGATAAGCCCAAAATTATCCGAGTTTAATGTCGCTCCTGAGCAAGGTTTAGCTCCTACTCCGAGTGCTCCAATCCGCTCCAAACAACCCTTAGAAGTTCTACGCAACTTCTACTCCATACTTCAACAACGGGTGAAGATTTCTTTAGGGTTTCGTTTTTGTGGCTAAAGGAAAGTATAATGGTATTTTCCGGGCTTTTCGTATAAGTATAACCTTGGAATACTACAAGGTATTTGGGCCAAGATATTTGGACATTACAACAATACTTTGGAGAGTATTTCTATACCACAAAGGGGGGTATTATACGAAACCAACTAGGCTAGGGGGGGGGGGGGTACCCTCTCGGCCAAAGCTTCTCAAGGGGGTAGAGGCTCTGGGGCGAGAACTCTTCAAGAGGAGGAGGATTTCAAGACTTAGGCAATTTTTGGATGAAGAAATTCATCAAGTTAGAGGGGTATTTATAGGTCAAGAAATGGCCAACCAATGGCCAAGATTCATCCAAGTATTAGGCAAGTGTAGGGCTAGGATTTAGGCAAGTGTCCATTCTAACAACTACACAAAATATCCTACCAACTCCTTGACAAAAATTGACACCCAAATCGTCCACCATTGCCGTCCACCTTCACCAATTAGAGGGTGACAAGTGTCGCCCTCTTGTTGGTCCAAAATGTTTCGTCTCTCGGAAAAATCCGCAAAAATTAAATATGAGAATTTTCCCTACAAAAGCTGTGGAAACGTTTCGTCGGAAAACGACTCTTTCCGGCACTTGTGCCCAAATTTTCGATTCTTGCCAAACCTTAAGGCAAAAATTATACGTACGCCCTCACGTACATACTCTGGAAATACGGGGTATAACACGGATGGATAGAGTAACGCGCGCTGTGTGCTTCCCCAAGAACCTGCTGCCGAAGTCCTGAAACATCTGGAACACACAACCTGCCCTCAAACCTTAGCACCCCATCAGGTGCTACCTCAAAAGGACCCTTGCCCTCACGAAGAGATGTATCACGATAACGTGTCAGAACTGGATCCTCAAACTGTTGCCTCTTCACCTCCTCGACGATGGAAGACTCGGCAACCTCACGAACTCGAACTCCACTGCTATCTGAATCAATCAAACGGACACCAAGGCTCGCTAACTGATGCAAATCACGAACCATGTCCCTCCTCTCTAGCTGCACATCTGATAGGCTCCCCATCGACCTACGACTAAGAGCATCTGCCACAACATTGGCTTTCCCCGGGTGGTACAGGATATCAACATCGTAATCCTTAAGCAACTCTAACCACCGTCTCGCCGTAAGTTCACTCCTCCGTGAAGATATCTTTGGAGGCTCTTGTGGTGCGTAAAAATATCCACGTGAACCCCATACAAATAGTGCTTCCGGATCTTCAAAGCGTGAATCATACCGACTCCAATCATGGGTGGGGTAGTTCCTCGTGTTTCTTGGTTGTCGGGATGCATATGCTATAACCCCGCCATGCTGCAACAACACACATCCCAACCCGATGCTCGACGCGTCACAATACACGACATAACCATCCGGACCCTCCGGAAGAGTAAGAAGCGAGGCGGTCGTCGGTCTCTCTTTCAAAGAATCGAAACCACGCTCACAAGCATCGGTCCATCAAACTTGGCTGCCTTCGAGTCGGCCTAGTCAATGGTGCGAGATAAGCAAACTTCTCCACGAACCGCCGATAATATCTGCAAGGCCCGTAAGCTGCGAACCTGCGCCGGAGTAGTAGGTCTAGGCCAAGTCTCGCCTCGATCTTGGCCGTATCCACTCGAATGCCATCAGCCTCGACAATATGCCCAAGAAACGCCACTGAAGTCAACCAAAACTCACATTTGGAAAACTTGGCGTCAAGCTGGTCTCGAGAAGCGTCGGCCTGATCGCCAAATGCTCGCGTGCTCCGCTCTGGCGAGAATAAACCAAGATATCATCAATGAACACTATCACAAGCGTGTCCAAAAATGGTTTGAACACTCGGTTCATCAAATCCATGAATCTCACGGAGCATTGGTCAACCAAAGACATGACCCTAAACTTCATAATGCGTCTGGGTCTGAATGCGATCCTGGGACATCTACCTCTCGACTACTTTGATGATAGCGGCCGTAGATCAATCTTGGAGAAGCATCTCGCACCACGGAATCGTCGAACAAATCATCAATCCTGGGAAGGGGGTATCTGTTCTTAATGGTCACCTTGTTCAGCTGCCTGTAATCAACACACATGCGCAGCGTCCCGTCCTTCTTCTTCACGAACAATACCGGCGCTCCCGAGGGAGAAACACTAGGCCTGATGAAGCCCTTCTCCAGCAAATCCCTAAGCTGATCCTTGACTCTCTCAACTCGGCAGTGCCATTACGTATGGCGGAATGGAAATAGGCGAGTGTCCGCAATATGTCAATACAAAACTCAATCTCCTCTCGGGAGGATACGGGAGTCGTGCGGAAACACGTCCGGGAACTCTCGACTCTCGAATCGACGGAAAATCTGATACCGCAGCCTTGATTATCAAACACGACGAGATGGTAGATATACCCTTCCGCACCATCTTCCTAGCCTTGAGGTAGGAAATAAACCTACCACCGGCGTCTGGTGCTCCTGCCACTCAACAACCGGCTCCTCGAGCTGGAACGTCATGTCACGACCGACCGGGATCGCGGCCGTGCCCTACTGGCACCGCAGTATACATCAGAGATAATCAGCGGAACATACATGAACCTTATAAAGTAAAACAACAGAAGTAAAACAACAGGTTAGCCGATAGGGCTACCTTCCTGGGCATAAATATGTACAACCGAAGCAGTTGCCTCATTTCTTTACAAACAGACCCACAAAATGTGACTCTGGACCTCAAGAGTTTTAACGTAACAAGCGTGGCGGGACGGGGCCCGTACCACTGAATATACATGAATCTACTACTTCAGGAAAACCGTACCAGAGATAAGCCTCGGAGCAAATGGAGCTTTCCTCAAAATCGAACGAGATCCTAGAGCAAGGATCGCCAACAGGTACCTAAAACTGCGGGCATGACGCGGCCCGAAGAAGTCGATAACAACAGTGCAGAATATGGAACGAAATGACGTCTGATAAGCGGATCATAATCGTACAAAGAATGACAAGGACACGTATAAAAATACATACGGATCTGCCGTGTCATTACCACTTATGAACTTAATCGCACCTTATTATCTTTTCCATTCTTAATAAAAAAGCTATAGCCACATTCTTACGTACATGATTAGGAAAAAAATCATTAAGTTCATTACTGTATAACTTACTTATCTTTCATAAGTATAATCCGGCCCACAGGAGGGCACCTACACTACCCGCCAAATCGGGGCGATCAAGTCACATAGTGCGCGTAAGGTATCTTGCGGCCCGATCACGGGTCGATATATAGTCTGCCCGTAAGGTATCTTGCCGGCCCGATCACGGGTCGATAATGTCATATAGTGCGCGTAAGGTATCTTGCCCGCCCGTTCTCGGTCGATAATGTCATATAGTGCGCGCGTAAAGGTATCTTGCGGCCCATTCTCGGTCGATAATGTCATATAGTGCGCGTAAGGTATCTTGCCGGCCCATTCTGGTCGATAATGTCATATAGTCTGCCCGTAAAGGTATACTGCCCGGCCCATTCCTGGGTCGATAATGTCATATAGTCTGCCCGTATACTAACGACTATAGTATCAAGTCCTATCCACCTTTCAAGACAAGTCACAATACCTTTTTAGAAATACAATTACCGGCTTCTAAAACAAGTGACTTCTTTCTTAAAAACCCTAAGCAACTGGTACCTTAAAAACAGTTTGCCCTTCTTTATTTCAAATCATTTCATTACTTACATTACTGAAGAAAACCATTCTTTTAACCTTTCATAAAGCCGTTATAACCAACTTCCCATAAAGCCGTTATAACCCTTTATGGTTTTAGAACAACTCATTCTTTTTTTAACCAAGAGACTTCTACTTTTTGAAACCAAGTATTAAATACTTTCAAATCAATTCTCTTAACTTTCAAAAAATACAATTAGTCTCTTAACCTTTTGAACTCAAGTGACTCCTTTTATTATAAAACCTTAGGCAATTGATGCCTTAAAATCAAGTTGCCTTTTCATTTAAAACAAGTCATTTATCTTTCCATAAAGAAAATATAACTAACTTCCCATAAAGCCGTTATATTCACTTTATGCCTTAGCCAAAAACAATTTCCTATCCAAGGGACTTATACGTTTAAAACGGAACAAGTATCACATACTTCTAAACTCTTCAAGTCCCTTAACTTTACTAAGACTTAAGACATCCTTAATATTTTCAAAGAAGTGAGTTAACTTCCTAACTCACCCGACTTGGCATTTTATAAGGCTAACAAAGAATGTCAAAGTCTTGTACGTCTACCGTATTACATACGTGCAACTAGTCATGCTTAAAGATAGGAAAAGTTCTATATAGAGTAGGTCACACAACTACCTCTTAACTTCTAAGAGTATAAGGAAACATGAAGTGATACCACAGGTATATTCCATACATAGAATCATGCCAAAGGAAGGAAGAGGTTCACATACCTCGCGACGATTGTCGACAAGTAGCAAAATGCTCCAAAGTACTTCAACCTTGAGCTATCCCATTCTTCAAGTAGTATACGCTATACTTAGTTCTTCAACCTATCATGGTCACAATACGTCCATTAACCTCTTACTTCAAACGTAGAATATTCTAAGTGCTAAGTCGCCAATTTCTACGGAAAATCGGACAGCACCTCCTTTGTTTCTACTACAATGCCACCTTTTTCAAGGCCGAATACAATAACCAAACAGCCCCAATTGGCTCACCACAATCTATAAGGTAGTCCAATACAAATGAAAAACAAACTATTACAACTATAAGTACAATTTCGGCCACCTTGAGTTCAACAATACCAATTCTTATCCAATTTCCATTTCAATCCAAATTGGTAGCATAACATGATATCAAGTCGCATTTGATTATAACAACCAAAATCTTTAAGTAAGTAACATGCGGCGATTTCTAATAACGATCAAATTGTAATCCATCTTAATATGGCCTACATTTCTATTCGAATTTCCAAGACTACAATCGATCTATAATCCTTATAAACTTCAACACATACTTCATGCTAGCAACAAGTAAAGCTAACAACAAAACAAATAATCTTGTAATACTTTCAAAGAACAAGATTATACCTCAACGATTCTTAATCCAATTCCAAATCCGAAGTAGCTTCCTAGCAACTTAGAGACTCTTCAAGACACTTCAATCCGCTACTTGAGACCCTTAGAACAATACCAACAACTTTCCTTCAAACCTTCAATCCAAAACCTAGAAAGCCACTAGGTTTTCACTTTGCGACTAACCCGAAAACTATCTTTTTCCGAGATTTTCTATTGAGATACACTCACAATACACTTAGGAACCTTGGTTTAAAGTGTGGGGCTTAAAGAACAAGAAACGAAAATTTTTGCTCTTCAAAGTGCCATGAACCCGAGAGCTTATCAATGTGGAGTCTTCAAATTGTGTGAAATTTTGGCTAAGTATTAAGCTTGTATTGCACTACTAGTATTATATAGTGTAATGGAGGGTTAAGATCTAAACAAATGGGTGATTTGGATGAGGTCTTAACAAATATCAAGGCTAATGTGGGGTCATTGACTTGGTCAATGTTGTCAAGCTCTAAGGCTAGCAAGACTTGTCTTCCTAACAAGGGTCAAATGACCCTTGTGTCCATGATCAATTTCGTCCAAGGTACTCTAAGGGGGGTGACACGTGTCGCCCTCCCATTAAATCCTGATAATACGTTTTCCGACAATTCCTTAATTCCGCTAAATTTTTACAAGTCTCAAATCTTGACGCTTATGAGTTCTCACGTACGTTCTTAAAACATGTCCTGTAATTACGGGGTGTAATACTCTCTCTTTGCAGTCTACATTGGCGTAGCAAGAAGCTAGCCAATCCATCCCCATGATCACGTCAAAGTCAATCATCTCCAACTCTATCAAGTCGGCTAGGGTCCGACGACTGTAAATGGTCACAGGACAAGCTCTATATACCCGCCGAGCTACCACCGAATCACCCACTGGCGTAGCTACCTCGAAAGGGTCTATGGACTCAGGCTCTATCCCTATCCTACTAGCAACAAGGGGAGATATATAGGACAGAGTAGAACCCGGATCTATCAAAGCATACACATCAAACCCAGAAACTGATAAGGTACCTGTGACGACATCAGGTGAGGCCTCCTGATCCTGCCGGCTGGACAAGGCATAAATGCGGTTCTGAGGACCGCTAGAACTGGGACCCGCGCCATGACCTCTGCCGCGACCTGCTGGTCCATGAGTACCTTTCCCTCCGTGGCGATGGCGTCGGGGATGAAGAAGACCGTGAAAGAACTCGTGGTCGACCCTACCATCAAGATCGCTTGCCGCGGTGGACGGTTCCTCGCATAGTGACCTGCGGCCTGGCGAAACAAGCTCCGTAGCACCACAACTCGAAGTGGGATCTGCGCATCGGCCACACGAGGGTGGTCCGTCGGCGATCACTCGATGCTCGACGTCCAAGTCCGGGGCCTGGTTCGCCCTCGAATATCTGGTGTCTTGAGGGCGGTGCGAGTGCTCACGGTGGTGTGGTGCAAATCTAGGCTCGCTGGTGAGGCCGCCCACGATAGCCACCAAAAGACCTCGCCGCCCCGGTCTTCGCTGCTTCTGCCAACCCGTGGTCTACGCTCGCCTCATCCAAGAGCATGAGCCTGCATGCGGGTAATGTCCATACCCGGCTGAAGAGAAACATCCGCACATGACTCGGCCATATAGTCATCTAGCTCGGTGACGTAGCGGTGCACCCTATCCTCCATAACTGCTACCAACGCTGGGACATATCGAGCCAATGAATCAAACTCGACATTGTACTCCCGACAAGGTCGTCCTCTCTGCCTCAGCAGTAAAAATCTATCAGCCCGCGCCCTCCTCATCTGTGGAGGCAAGAAGTGAGTGAGGAAAGCCTCTGAGAACTCATCCCAAGTAGCTGGGGACGCGTGCTCTCCCCGGGATAACTCCCACGAATCAAACCAATCGACTGCGGTATCACGCAGCCGATGCGAACCGAAGGTCACAGACTCTGTTTACGAGGCCTTGATCACCCGCATGATCCTCAGTGGCGGCGGATGAACTCGCGGATCATCCTCCGCCTCGACCGTAAAACTCGGCGGGCTACAACTCAAGAAATCTCGTAGCCTCAAACTATTCGCCTCGGGTGCACCACGCGGCCTGAGCCGAGGCTGGAAGTGCCGCATCCGGCCTATCCTCGATATCGCCACAACTCTAGCCAATAGTGGGCCATCTCCTTGTACCCTAACTCCGCCCAGCGGTGTGGGACAGGAGGTGTGGGTACTGTGGTCTCTGCTGGGGCCGGCGGCGTCATAGAACTCGCCGTCTGCGGTATAGACTGGGCCTGAGCCCTCGTAACTCTCGGTGTCCGACTGGCAGCTCCCTCGGCTGCCTTGCCCTTCTGGGCCCGGGTTGCCTTACGTGGAGGCATAATCATTCTGAGAAAGGAATACGTTAGAGGGGTCTAATTTTAACACAGCTCTAAAGCACGATCTCAGAGTGAGAAGAATGGAAACCAATCCTAAATATCTTATAGCCTCCTGATTATTGGTGTGGTGCACAACACACCGATAATCAAGACTCTACTAGATACGGTCTGTAGACACTTTCCGAGGATTAACTGCTCTGATACCACTTTTGTCACGACCCATTCCGGGGCCCGTGACTGGTGCCTTACCGGGGCACCCAAGTAGTCATACATCAGAGTAATCAGCGGAAATATAAAACAAGACATGAAACAATTTATAAAATAAGACACAGTTTATGTGAGAAAACGTCGCCTTTCGGCATATATATATAAACATGGTTTAGCAGTTACATCTGATACTGTACAACATGACTACAGACCTCTAAGGAAATATACAACTATGGCGGGACAGGGCCCCGCCATACCTGGCATACAAAACTATCTACTGTGAGGAGATCATACCCAAAAGTAGAGCCTCGGAAAGGATGGAGCTCAGACACCAACGTAGAGATCCTAAGAATGTGGATCTAGCACTGCTTGCCACTGCGGCATGAACGGCCCAGAAGGAGGTCGATAACAATGTACTAAGTATATGAAATCGTAAATACTTAAATGAAAACATATCATTTTAAAATCAGTTTTGCAAGTATGTATGAAACAACCAAGGGGACCGCACATAGTGCCACATCATAAACAAGAGCAACAATAGGTAAACTGTAACAGGTCTTTTCTAGGCTGCGAATGATCGAAGCAGGGCCAATTGCCCGTAGTATCACCATGCAAGCCTAATCATGGACTCTCGTAGTCCGCATAGGCCACTCACATAGGCCCGCATAGGGTACATAACCCCGCATCGAGGGTAGCTACTCCTCGGCATCGCCCCGACTCGTAGTCCGCATGGCCACATAGACCGCATGAGGTATAACCCGCATCACTAACTCGGAACTCCGTAGCTCGCATAGGTCCCTGGACCCGCATGAGGTATTCTCGAATCATGGTCCTGCATCTTTGAGTCTACCGCGACGGAGGCGCCTTAACCCCTGTAATATGTCAAGAGGTGAGTGATAGTACACTAACATAACAACTTATCTTTAAACAACATAAGCAACAAGAATACTCTCTTATACAAACGTTACAAGACACTAACACACATAGCATCATATCATGTCTACTTATCAAACCATCTTATTATTCTTTTCACAATTCAATATAAGTCTGTTATAAACACATAGGCAAACTGTTTCTTTTATCAATCATAAGTGGTTATACTTAACTTCCCATAAAGCTAGTATAACTCTTAAGCTTCTGTTTTAAAAACCAATTAGTTCTCTTCTGTTAAAAATGATTCAGTATTCTTTTGAAATGCTTTCAGTTCTTTATTATTCAGGCTTAAGCCGTGAGGCATTGCCGTAAGTATTATTCAGGCTTAAGCCGTGAGGCATTGCCGTAAGTATTATTCAGGCTTAAGTCAAAGACATTGCCGTAGTTATTATTCAGTTAACACATGTACGTCTACCGTACTACATATATATTGTAAAATATCATGCTTTAGGAAGAATCACATACCTTCTCAGCGAAAACCACCTGCCAAGTTGAATATGTCGCGCGCAGAGAATCAGCCTATAATAGTCAGACACGTCTATCAACGTTCAGACTACTTTGTAAACAGTTCTAAACAGAGGGTTCTATATCCTACGGAAAATTGGGCAGTACTTCCCTACCCGGTGAGCTACTCAAGTCTACTGTGAAAACAGTCCTATGTAAGTACAGTTTGATTATTCTTCTTTTAAACCCTTCTACTGTGATAACAGTTCAATTCTATTCTGCAATATTCTTCTAAGTATCTAATACTTATTCTTATACTACTACAGTAAGTATTCTCTAATTCAAAAGAGGGTTAGGATTAGTTACCTCGGTAAGCCCAATAATATCCTAGATAAAGTCGCGCCTGAGCAAGGTTTTGCTCCTAAGTTGTATGCTCCAAGGAAACCTTAGAAGTTCTTCACAACTTCTACTAAGTACTAAGGGATTTGAGCTAGGGTATTTTGGGCATTATAACAATACTAGAAGACAACTTTTCTACCAAGGGAGGGGGGGTAGATTTTGGCTAGGCTAGGGGGGGGCCCTCGGCCAAACTTCAAAAGGGGAGGGGGGGTGTTTGGACGAAAAGGCTACAAAGGGAGAGGAGGGGATTTTTAGACTTGGAAGCTTTTGTGGATGAAGAACTCTTCATCTCAAGAGGGGTATTTATAGGTCAAGGGATGGCCAACCAAGGGCCAAGATGTAGCCAAGTGCTAGGCCAGTGTAAGGTCAAGATTAGGGCAAGTGTCCTTGGCCAACTTGCACACAAAATATCCTACCTAATCCTTGACTTGTGCAAAGGCACAAAAAACGTGCACTTCATTGTCCAATTCGTCCAATGGACGATTTCAAGTCCACCAATTGGAGGGTGCCAAGTGTCGCCCTCCCGTTGGTCCAAAATGTTTCGTCTCTCGGAAAAATCCGCAAAAATTAGAAATGACATAGCCGGAATTTACCCTACGAAAGCTGTGGAAACGTTTCGTCGGAAAACTATTCGCTTTGTGAGTTGTGCCCAAAAAATCGTCCAAGGCCTAAACTTTAAGGCCAAACTTTTTGTACGTATTCCCTTACGTACATACTCTGTAAATACGGGGTATAACAGTTGGTAAGAGTTGTTAGAAAGTTATGAGACGTTATTTATTTAGAAGTCATGAGACTAGATTTCTTTAAGGATTAAGAGACTTGATTTTCAAGGTTATGAGACTTGTTTTATTTAAAAGATTATGAGACTTTATTTTCAAGTTATGGGACTTGATTTTGAAAGTTGTGTGATTTGATTATATGAAGTATAAGTGAATCGATTTGGAAAGTATAGATAATTTGATTTGAAAAGTATAGATTACTTGATTTGAAAAGTATAGATTACTTGATTCGGAAGGAATAAGTAACTCAATTTGAAAAGTATGGATTACTTGTTTTAAACTAAATCGAATTCCTTGTAGTATTTGAAAGAAGAAATTCTTGGTTTTAAAGCTATAAGTTACTTAAGTTAAAGTGTAAATAACTTGGTTTTGATAGCAAAAGTATTTTTTTGGGGGTTCAACTCCCTAATATTGCATGAAATGATTCTTTTATAAAGAATAGATGTACATAGTATTTTTGGGTTTATTTCCCTAATATTACATGATTTGAGTCTTCTTGTAAAGAAGTGAATGTACATAGTACTTTGGGTTCAACTCCTTTACATGACATGATAATGTCTTGGTTGTATTAAAAGGAAAGACGTGGTAGTGCTTTAGTTTTCTAAAATGAAAGTTGTTATAACGGCTTTATGGAAAGTTTGTATAACAGTTTTGTGGAAAGTCAAGAGATGGTTTAAAATGTTATATGGGAATCATGTGAGAATGTCCATGATTAAGCCCTTAATATAGTACATGAAACGAAAGTGTCTTGAGTTATAAAGTGAATGTACGACGGACGTACAATTGTTGTAATGGATCTTAATCCTCAATGAACTATGTGATAGTGCCTTGATGTTATAAAATGAAAGACTTGTTAGTGTCTTGGTTTTTCAAAGATAATGATAGTTCATTCTATTTGTGATAACGAGAGTCAAAAGGTGATTTAAAGTGTGCATAGTTGCTTGTGATAGCTTTATGTGTACAGTCTTTTATATTTACCCCGAGTCCCAGAATGGGCCGGGACATGTTGTATGACAGTATTGTTGGGATTATTTTAGAAAGGAAGGTATGGCATTGTCTTGGTAATTCTAAAAAGGAAGCCATGGTATTGCCTTTGTTTTTCTAAGGAGGAGAGTACCTCCTATTTGATCTAATGAGAGTTAAAGATTACTCAACTTGCATATGTTGTTCATGATAACCATTAGTGCTAGTGTTATAAGTACAGTTGTGTGGTAAACCACCAAGACATTATACATCTCCGTGGATTTCCTCCCTACGATGCGGGTGAAATAGTCCTATGCGGGGTAAATTATCCTATGCGGGTCCACAAGACCTTTGCGGGTGAAACAGTCCCAGGAGTAGGATTGCATAATGATACTACAGGAGGGTGGCCCTAGATTGATCATAAGCTTCCTATTTTAAAGCATGTAAAGTTTACTCTTATTACTCTCATTGTTAATAAGGCACAATGTATTGTTGATTTGGTTATAATATTTGCCTTCTGTTTTATATTTGGACTGTACGATCTCCTTTACAGTACTTACAGTTTTACATGACTTTATCGCGTCCGTCACTAAAAGCCGAGCAGTGAGTTGTACAGTGTTACAGTGATACAGTAGTACAGTGAGACAAGGTACAATTGACTCTGATTTTATATGACACGGTAGGATCTGGTATTTGATTTTCATACTTGCCCCTGTCATTATTTGTTACAGTTATGATTTGTTTACTGTACTTTATTTTCGTTCCATACTTAGCACCTGTTGTACTGACCCCCTTCGAGGGGTTGCGTTCATGTCCGCATGTCTAGGTACTCAATTGTGGATCCGTGAGCTTAGGTTCCTGGTTCAGCATTTTGAGATGACTCCAATGTTCCAGAGCTTGTCATTATGGCTAGGTATATTCAGGGGTACGACGGTGCCTTGTCCCGTCACAGTTTACTTTCCAAAATCTTTGAGTTCTGTATTCATATGTGGGCTGTACTGGTGTGAGTTGTATTTACATTGTTGTACAGTGTATTCCCATTCGGGTGTTGTATATTATGGTAGCCTTATCGGCTTTTCCTTTGTTGTTAAAAAGAAAAAAAAATGAGTGTTATTTATCTTCCGCAGTTCACTTGTGTTGTATGAATAGAAGGGTGTCCAGATAGGGCACCAGTCGCGGGCCCGGGGTTCGGGGCGTGACTTAGTGGTATCAGAGCAGTTAGTCCTCGGAATGTCTACAAACCATGTATAGTAGAGTCTTGTTTATCGGTGTATTGTGCAACACATCTATAAACAGGAGGCTATAGTACATTTAGGATTGGGTTTCCCTTCTTCTCACTCTGAGATCGTGCAATAGAGCTGTGTTGTTAGGGTAATCTCTCTATAACGTATTATTGTGGTTGCAGCTATGAGAAAGACAACAGTGGCCTAGAAAGGATTATATGGATTGCATATTCAGGTTGGTAAAAAAAAAATTATCGTATAGATGGTATTATGATGAAATATATATGTACGAGCATATTTATTTAGAGCGATGTGTGTTGTCTAAAGTGATTATGAATTACTAGGAGTTGGTTAAGCCTTAGTAATTTCTTGGAAGGGGTGAAACAATTTATTGAATCCACACCTAGGCTTTATATATGTACTGATTTGGAATAGTATGAGGTAATGAACTGTCTAAGATTGTGATAGACCCTTGAAAGATCAGGTTCAATTGTCTTAAGGACATACCATGTTATTAGATTAAGCTGTGTTGTACGCTTAAGTGATATGTGTGAATAATATTGGTATTGAGTAAATATAGTTGTTGTGATTAAGACAACAAGATTTTGAGATTTTGAGAAGCTACCTTACTTGTATGTGGGGACTGATAAGGTAAACTTAGGACAATATTATAATTGTGAACCTTAAAATATTGATAACCGCTGAGACATTAGATGTACAAGGCCTTCTCGGGTAGTAAGAATTATTTCAGACCAAGAATGAGAGTTAAGTGCGATGATGGGTCGGGTTGTAGGCTGATTGCGGGTTAACCCGTAGCCCGAAATATAATGGGGTCAGTTGGAGGTGGTCCCGCTATGTGATAGGGTAACGAGGGTGCGGGGCCCAAGTCTAGTTAATCGTTGTATGAGTTCGTGGACGCGTTCCACCAGAACCGGGTCATGAGGGCCGAGAAGGGCCTTGACGGAAATTGAGTCTAAGTATAATGACCAAGTTTGGATATAGTAACTCCAAAGATTTGAAAACAAAAGCAATGATTGAAATTATGTATGTATACTAGAATAAGTTTGGAAGTACGAGAAGAGTACGAAAAATAAGAAAAGGAGCGAACAAGTGTTAAAAGAATTGAAGTGATTATAGTTATGAGTAATGAAGATACGGAAGGAAAATCCTTTTAGGCCATGGATGGGAGTTAATAGTGGTGATATACACTCTAGATTCGATCCCTCGTTTGGCTTTGATTGATATATATGCATGTGTGATATATTGGGGCTATATGTGGCATAATTGGTTTCGTTGAGTATAGTTTAAGGAGACTATACCAAGATTTGTTTAGCATGAACCTAGTATGAACATTCGGGACGAATGTTTCTAAGGGGGGAAGGATGTTACACCCCATATTTCAAAGGCAATGAGATGAGAACGTGCGTACGAAATTGAGATTTGAATTTTGGAAAGAAAGAAGAATTACTTTTTCTTAAGTAAAATTCTTGGAAATTTGTGAAGGAAAACGTTTATTAATTGAAATTTGGTTCTCAAATTTGGTATTTGAGACTTATAGAATATAGTGGAATTTTGGATTTTAAATTCTGGATTTGGTCATGTGGGGGCCCACACGAGAATTTTACGGTTTTGTGGGGCCCACAATATTTTGAGATATTTTGGCCAATTATGGATATTTTGAAAGATGAAATATTTTTAGACCAATGAGAGGGTGACACGTGGCCCCCCTTGACTATTTGACTTGGTCTTGGAAGACTTGTATGAGATATTTTGGGAGACAAGTGGACAAATGGGTCCCACACACACTTGTCCACAATCTTGGCCATACACTTGTCCTGATCTTGGCCCTTGGTGATATAATACATATATACAAGTTGCAAGACTTCTACACTTAGCCAAATATTCAAAACATTCTATCTTTTTCTCACTTGATGCTCTCGGCCAAGGGCCATTCTTGGAGACCAAAATTCTTCAAAAGTTGATGATAAATCCTCAAACTCAAGGCTAAGCTCCCTAATGAAGTTCTAAGCCTGGCTAAACCCTTAAAACCCCAAGATCAGTTGGCCGAAAATAAGGGTGTGAAACTGTCACGACCCGACCCCGGGCCGCGACTGGTGCCCTACCTGGGCACCCTTCTAATCATACAACATAATAAACTGCGGAAGATAAATAACACTCTTTTCTTTTTTTAAAACAAGGCCAAGCCGATAAGGCTGCCATAACATAAAAATTACCCGAAAGGGTCTACACTGTTTAACAATGTAAAAAAAACAACTCTAGCCACCCAAATTACGGATGAATACAGACCTCTAAGATTTGAACAAATACTATGACGGGACAAGGCCCCGCCGTACTCCTGAATATACATAGCCATGACAACTCCGGAACATTGGAGCCATCTCGAAATGCTGAACCAGGATCTTAAGCTCGCGGATCCACAACTGTGTACCTAAACCTGCGGACATAAACGCGGCCGAAGAGGGTCGCATAACAGTGCAGAATATGGAAGGAAATAAAGTCAAGAAATGATCATAACTGTACAAAAGAATGACAGGGGCAAGTATAAAAAGTACATACCAAATCCTACCGTGTCATTACCACTCATGAACTTAATTGCACATCATTATCTTTTCCATTCCATTAAGAGTTATAGCCAAATCTTACGTACATACTTAGGAGAAATCATTAAGTTCATTACCATATAACTTACTTATCTTTCATAACATAATCCGGCCCTTTATGGAGGGGCGCATATACTACCCGACCCAATCTGGGACGCGATCAAATCACACAAATATGAAAGCGTGCCCGTGGAATCCCCCATCACTGCCGACAGTCATAAGTGTAACATATAACCATGTGACGCGCCCGTGGCATCCCACCTCACTGTCGGCGTACACATACACCACATATATATATCTCCTACCCGTGGAATCCCACATCACTGCCGACAGCCGTAGGTGTAACATATAACCATGAGACGCGCCCGTGGCATCCCACCTCACTGTCGGCGTACACATACACAACATATATATATATATATATATATATATATATAACGTGGCCGCATGCCCCGGAATCCCTCATCGTATAAGCATGGCCATAACGTGCCCTCGGCATCCCTCATCGTGAGTGCAGTCTTCGTGGGAGCTAGCCCATGGAGTAATAATATAACATGCCCCCGGAATCCCTCATCGTGGGTACATGTCTTCATGGGGAGCTAGCCCATGGAGTAATAGTGTACATAGCATGGTCGCATGCACCGGAATCCCTCATCGTATAAGCATGGCCATGGGTAATAAAACAAATCCGGGAATCTAACCCGCATCCTGGTCACATGTCCCGGAATCCCACATCGTATAAGCATGTCCAAGGATCAATCATAATGGAAGCATATCCGTGGAATCCCACATCACTGTCGGTACGTCTAAGTAAACTTACAACAAGACAGCTGACCCTCCAACTGAGAGTCACGACAACGTAAACATATAATACTTGCACTCAAAGCTATCACAAGCAAACATAGGCAAGTTCATTAAACCTTTAGACTTCCATTTTTATAAACTCAGGGCACTTTCGTTTCACACATAAAAATCCGGGAATTTAACCCAAAGTACTACGTGCTTACATTCTTTTCAAAAGACTCATTTTCATATAAAACCCCAAGATACTAACACCCGTAGTATCAAGGCTTGTTTACACCTTACCTAAGTCACTACACTTTTAGAAATACATTTTTCGTCTTCTAAATCAAGTGACTTCTTTCCTTAAAACTTAAGCAATTGATGCTTTTAAATCCATTTGCCTTTCTTTATTTCAAAACATTTATCATTACTTAGAGTAAACTACTCTTTTAACTTTCCATAAAGCTATTATAACCCACTTCCCATAAAGTCGTTATACTAACTTTATACTTTAGGCAAATACATTCTTTTTATAACCAAAAGACTTATACTTTCGAAAACCAAGTATCGTATACTTTCAACATACTTCAAGTCTCTTATCTTTTAGAATCAAGTTTCGTAGTTCATAGTCTTAACACTTCATTACGTAAACTCTTTAAATTAAGCAACATATGCCTTATATGTGTGAATAGGTTATACTTGTTTATACTGATCTCATTAAAGCAGCCATGATCTAGAAAATGTAATACAATTTTGTCTTATCTTAGCTTCTATGCAGATGGAGAATTCTACTTGTTTTAATATAATTTATCGTCATTACATTTTCCTTTATTAACGCTGCAATGGCTTGTTCGATACTTATTCTCATTCGTGCCGTAAATTAGCCAAGTCAACTTGGCTCCAAACACCTCCTAACGACTCTTACCAACATCCCCCATAAGACTTGGTAAGAACTTAGGATAACTCAGACATAACATTTACATAGAGTAAATCAACATAAATACTTCTTAACTTCTAAGAGTAGAAGGAAACATGAAATAATACCACATGTACATTCCATACATAGAATCATGTCAAAAGAAGGAAGAGGTTCACATATCTCGCGACGATTATCGACAAATAGCAAAAATGCTCCTAAGTACTTCAACCTTGATAGCTATTCCATCCTTCAAGTAGAATACGCTATTCTTAGTACTTCAACCTATCATGGCCATAATACGTCCATTAACCTCTATCTCCAAACGTAGAACATTCTAAGTACAAGGTCACTAAATTCTACGGAAAATCGGGCAACACTTCCTTTGTTTCTACATACTTTGCCACCTTTTTCAAGGCCGAATTCAATAACCAAACGCCACATTTAAGGCTCAATTCAATTCAGCAAATACAAAGGGGATTACACGCCTTACAATACGTGTAAAATTCCGCCCCACAATTAATACGAAACTAGTTCCATAATTTCCATGCCATTCTCGGCTAAAAGGTGCTACAACAAAAAGTCTTCCAATTCTTTTCCAATCCAAGTTCTTGGGTCAACATGTTATATAGTCAAAAACAACTTCAAAAACTACAATTTCCTTCTTTATATAACATATGACAACTTAACTAGTAACCAACTTGAATTAAAATCTTAAGGGCTAACATACTAGTTTTCGGATTAGGGTTCCAACAATCAATACACTTATCAAACTTCATACTAAATACCTCATGCTTGCTAATATCCGTAGCTACAACAATAAACTAAAACGATAAGAATTATACCTTTACAAGCCCTTAATCTTTCCAAGATTCAAAGTCGCTCCTTAGCAATTATTAGCTCCTTTCCTTATGTTTCAATCCTCTCCAAGCACTCCTTAGAAGCCTATGAAGAACTCATCTTCAAGTTCCAACTTCAAAGTTGAAGAACTCCTTAAGTTTCCGCCTTGCGACTAATACGAAAATGCCACTTTTCCGGGATCTTTCTATTGAGATATCCTTACAATACCCTTAGGGACCCTGGGTTAAAGTCTTGTGAATATTGGACAACAATTGAAAATTTTCCTTGTTCAAAAGAGCTCAAAGCCGAGAGCATCATATCCCTCTCTCAAGTTTTCTTAAATTTTTCTAAGTGTTGAAGACCTTGCCTTGCACTAGGGTACTATATAAAACACAATAGAAGGCTTAGATTACAACACATGTTAAATTTGGATGAAAGGGATCAAGCCAAGTGGCTCTTGACTTAGTCAACAATGTCAAGCTCAAGCTTAGCAAGACTTTCTCATCTTTACAATGGTCAAATGACCCTTTTGCCCTTGCATCAATTTCGTCCAAGACCAATATGTGGGGGGGGGGGGTGTGCCACGTGTCGCCATCCCATTTGTCCATAAAATTTTGTAACCCTTGTGGGCCCCACAAAACGTAAAATTACACGGGTGGGCCCCACACGACCAAATCCGTAAAAATAAATTTCCATAATGATAATAAGTTCCATACTTCTTCAATTAATGCATTTTGAGAATCTAATTCTCACCAACGAACATTTCTCCTTTCTGACGTTTGGATGATTTTTCCGTCGGAAAAACAATTCTTCCTTTCGTACCAATTTCAAGTCTTGAGTTCCTTACGTACATTCTCTTAAACATGTCCTGGAGTTACGGGGTGTAACATTTTTCCCTCCTTAGAAACATTCGTCCTCGAATGTTCTTTCGGAGTCCAATCTAATTAGATAGCGACATAGTCTCCTTTTACTGCGCCCTTCATCCTACATATGCCACCCATGGCCACATAACAATACTTATACTAAGATGTCAACCTTGGCACTCACAAAGCCAATTAGTCCATACATAATCCTCTCTACTAGGTCTACTAGGGTCTGACGACTGTATCATCACCGGGAAAATCTCATATTCCCGCTCAGCTACCACCCCACATACTTACGGGTGTAGTTACCTCGAAAGGTTCTTATGGATTCACGCTCTACTCCTTTACACTTGGTTGCTATCTTTCTTACTGGTCGCACTCTTTCCGTACTTCCAACTCATACTAGCATACATACATAACTTCCATATCGATTTTGGCCTCTAATCTTTGGAGTCACTCTATAAAACAATATAAGGCCATTTCCGGCTTTCACGACCTGGTTCCGGTGGAACGCGTCCACGAACCCGTAAAACAATTAGCTAGACTTGGGCCTTGCACCCTCGTGACCCTGTCACGTAGCGGAACTACTACCAACTGATCCCACTCTATTTCAGGCTATGGGGCGACCCGTAATAGGTCATCACCCCGTCCCACCGTCGCACTTAACTCTTATTCTTGGCCTATAATAAATCTTTCTACCCGAGAAGACCTTGTACATCTAAGGTCTCAACGGTCATCAATATTCTTAGGCTCGCAATTTCCATGCTCCAAGCCTACCTTACCAGTCCCCCAGTAAACGGGTACAAAAACTTCTCATAATACCATAATCGTGTCGTCTTGATCACAACAACCATTACTTACTCTATACGGACCTCATCCGTACAATTCTCTTAAGCCTACCACATAGCTTAATATATTAACATGGTATTCCATTAAATTCCTTAACATGACTTCTTAAGGGTTCACTGCCCTATCAGACAGCTCATCCTTCCCCAATTATCTCAAAATAAAACATAAGACCTCGATGAGAATTCTTTAACTGTTTCATACCTTCCCGGTATCTAGTTAGTCCTTACCAACTCTTGGTAATCTAAAACCATTCTAGGCAACACGCGTCTGACCCTCATACATAGCTCTGTATAGCTGTATGTCACAATACCAACTATACTACAATCATTACCAACCTGGATATGCAATCCACATAGTCCTTCCAGGGTCACTGCTGCCTTGCTCGTAGCTGCAATCAACATAACTCGTTAGGGAGAGACAACCCTAACGACACAGCTCTATCGCACGATCTCAGAGTGAGAAGAATGGAAACCAATCCTAAATGTCCTGCAGCCTCCTGATTATAGATGTGGTGCACAATACACCGATAATCAAGACTCTACTAGACACGGTCTCTAGACACTTTCCGAGGACTAACTGCTCTGATACCACTTTTGTCACGACCCGACCCCGGGCCGCGACTGGTGCCCTACCTGGGCACCCTTCTAATCATACAACATAATAAACTGCGGAAGATAAATAACACTCTTTTCTTTTTTTAAAACAAGGCCAAGCCGATAAGGCTGCCATAACATAAAAATTACCCGAAAGGGTCTACACTGTTTAACAATGTAAAAACAACTACTCTGGCATCCGGCCCGGATGAATCACGACCTCTAAGATTTGAACAAATACTATGACGGGACAAGGCCCCGCCGTACCCCTGAATATACATAGTCATGACAACTCCGGAACATTGGAGTCATCTCGAAATGCTGAACCAGGATCCTAAGCTCGCGGATCCACACCTGTGTACCTAAACCTGCAGACATGAACGCGGCCGAAGAGGTCGATGCAACAGTGCAGAATATGGAAGCGAAATAAAGTACAGATGCGCAGATCATAATCGTACAAAAGAATGGCGGGCAAGTATAAAAGTACATACGGATCTGCCGTGTCATTACCACTCATGAACTTAATTGTACATCATTATCTTTTCCATTCCATTAAGAGTTATAGCCAAATCTTACGTACATACTTAGGAGAAATCATTAAGTTCATTACCATATAACTTACTTATCTTTCATAACATAATCCGGCCCTTTATGGAGGCGCATATACTACCACCCGATGCGGGACGCGATCAAATCACACAAATATGAAAGCGTGCCCGTGGAATCCCCCATCACTGCCGACAGTCATAAGTGTAACATATAACCATGTGACGCGCCCGTGGCATCCCACCTCCGTCGGCGTACATACACAACACATATATATATCTCCGCCCATGGAATCCCACATCATCGCCAGCGGTACCGTAGGTGTAACATATAACCATGTGGCGCGTGGCATCCCACTCATTTGTCGGCGTACATACACAACATATATATATATATATATATATATATATATATATATATATATATATATAACGTGGCTGCATGCCCCGGAATCCCTCATCGTATAAGCATGGCCATAACGTGCCCTCGGCATCCCTCATCGTAGGTGCAGGTCTTCATGTGGAGCTAGCCCATGGAGTAATAATATAACATGCCCCCGGAATCCCTCATCGTGGGTACATGTCTTCATGGGGAGCTAGCCCATGGAGTAATAGTCGTACATAGCATGGTCGCATGCCCCGGAATCCCTCATCGTATAAGCATGACCATGGGTAATAAAACAAATCCGGGAATCTAACACGCATATTGGTCACATGCCCCAGAATCCCACATCGTATAAGCATGTCTAAGGATCAATCATAATGGAAGAATACCCGTGGAATCCCACATCACTGTCGGTACGTCCAATTAAACTTACAACAAGACAACCGAATTCTCCAACGATCCGCGACAACGTAAACATATAATACTTGCACTCAAAGCTATCACAAGCAAACATAGGCAAGTTCATTAAACCTTTAGACTTCCATTTTTATAAACTCATGGCACTTTCATTTCACACATAAAAATCCGGGAATTTAACCCAAAGTACTACGTGCTTACATTCTTTTCAAAAGACTCCTTTTCATATAAAACCCCAAGATACTAACACACGTAGTATCAAGGCTTGTTTACACCTTACCTAAGTCACTACACTTTTAGAAATACATTTTTCGGCTTCTAAATCAAGTGACTTCTTTCCTTAAAACTTAAGCAATTGATGCTTTTAAATCCATTTGTCTTTCTTTATTTCAAAACATTTATCATTACTTAGAGTAAACTACTCTATTAACTTTCCATAAAGCTATTATAACCCACTTCCCATAAAGTCGTTATACTAACTTTATACTTTAGGCAAATACATTCTTTTTATAACCAAGAGACTTATACTTTCGAAAACCAAGTATCGTATACTTTCAACATACTTCAAGTCTCTTATCTTTTAGAATCAAGTTTCGTAGTTCATAGTCTTAACACTTCATTACGTAAACTCTTTAAATTAAGAAACATATGCCTTATATGTGTGAATAGGTTATACTTGTTTATACTGCTCTCACTAAAGCAGCCATGATCTAGAAAATGTAATACAATTTTGTCTTATCTTAGCTTCTATGCAGATGGAGAATTCTACTTGTTTTAATGTAATTTATCGTCATTACATTTTCCTTTATTAACGCTGCAACGGCTTGTTCGATACTTATTCCCATCCGTGCCGTAAATTAGCCAAGTCAACTTGGCTCCAAACACCTCCTAACGACTCTTACCAACATCCCCCATAAGACTTGGTAAGAACTTAGGATAACTCAGACATAACATTTACATAGAGTAAATCAACATACATACTTCTTAACTTCTAAGAGTAGAAGGAAACATGAAATAATACCACATGTACATTCCATACATAGAATCATGTCAAAAGAAGGAAGAGGTTCACATACCTCGCGACGATTATCGACAAATAGCAAAAATGCTCTGAAGTACTTCAACCTTGATAGCTATTCCATCCTTCAAGTAGAATACGCTATTCTTAGTACTTCAACCTATAATGGCCATAATACGTCCATTAACCTTTAGCTCCGAACGTAGAATATTCTAAATACAAGGTCACTAAATTCTACGGAAAATCGGGCAGCACTTCCTTTGTTTCTACATACTTTGCCACCTTTTTCAAGGCCGAATTCAATAACCAAACGCCACATTTAAGGCTCAATTCAATTCAACAAATACAAAGGAGATTACACGCCTTACAATACGTGTAAAATTCCGCCCCACAATTAATACGAAACTAGTTCCATAATTTCCATGTCATTCTCGGCTAAAAGGTGCTACAACAAAAAGTCTTCCAATTCTTTTCCAATCCAAGTTCTTGGGTCAACATGTTATATAGTCAAAAACAACTTCAAAAACTACAATTTCCTTCTTTATATAACATATGACAACTTAACTAGTAACCAACTTGAATTAAAATCTTAAGGGCTAACATACTAGTTTTCGGATTAGGGTTCAAACAATCAATACACTTATCAAACTTCATACTAAATACCTCATGCTTGCTAATATCCATAGCTACAACAATAAGTAATCTTAATTACTAAAACGACAAGAATTATACCTTTACAAGCCCTTAATCTTTCCAAGATTCAAAGTCGCTCCTTAGCAATTCTTAGCTCCTTTCCTTATGTTTCAATCCTCTCCAAGCACTCCTTAGAAGCCTATGAAGAACTCATCTTCAAGTTCCAACTTCAAAGTTGAAGAACTCCTTAAGTTTCCGCCTTGCGACTAATACGAAAATGCCACTTTTCCGGGATCTTTCTATTGAGATATCCTTACAATACCCTTAGGGACCTTGGGTTAAAGTCTTATGAATATTGGACAACAATTGAAAATTTTCCTTGTTCAAAAGAGCTCAAAGCCGAGAGCATCATATCCCTCTCTCAAGTTTTCTTAAATTTTTCTAAGTGTTGAAGACCTTGTCTTGCACTAGGGTACTATATAAAACACAATAGAAGGCTTAGATTACAACACATGTTAAATTTGGATGAAAGGGATCAAGCCAAGTGGCTCTTGACTTAGTCAACAATGTCAAGCTCAAGCTTAGCAAGACTTTCTCATCTTTACAATGGTCAAATGACCCTTTTGCCCTTGCATCAATTTCGTCCAAGACCAATGTGGGGGGGGGGGGGTGCCACGTGTCGCCCTCCCATTCGTCCATAAAATTCTGTAACCCTCGTGGGCCCCACAAAACGTAAAATTACTCGGGTGGGCCCCAGACGACCAAATCCGTAAAAATAAATTTCCATAATGATAATAAGTTCCATACTTCTTCAATTAATGCATTTTTAGAATCTAATTCTCACCAACGAACATTTCTCATTTCCGACGTTTGGAAGATTTTTCCGTCGGAAAAACAATTCTTCCTTTCGTACCAATTTCAAGTCTTGAGTTCCTTATGTACATTCTCTTAAACATGTCCTGGAGTTACGTGGTGTAACAGAAATCTTAAGGTTCCGTCAACTTTTTGGAAGCGAAATACAAAGTATAGTTGTGTATAAACTCATAGGGGTCACATATATGTGATTGGATCTTGAAGAAGTGGAGCGAAACGAAAACTACGGACCAAAAACCTAAAGGACTGTTTGGGACGTTTTTTGGCCTAAACATGAGGTAATGATTCTTCTTCCTTCGCAGTAATTAGATATTACTCATTGTTATGTTTATTAGATGAATTTGTATTAAGGAAGATATGGAAAATAAGGTGTGTATCCCCTACTTTGGATGATGAGACCGAGACTAGCCTTTTGGCCATTGGAATTGTTGATCGTTTTTATGGTTATTATCACGTGTCGCATGTTATATAATGAAGGAAATATTGTTGTTGACAGTTAATAAAACTAATATAACATGTTGGAGTATGAATTGAATTAAAAGGAATTAAGGAAAAGGACTTTAGATTGTCGTAGTTGTTGTTGGCCGAAAACTGCTAGACGTCGTTGTGTCATTTTTATGGACTATTTTGGGGTGTATTGATGCTGGAAAATAAGCCACTAACATGAATGATTAAGGTAGTAAATGGATAATGAAAGTCCTAAGGAATAAGGGTGTTAAAGGCTTCACATTGTACCCTTAATGTTGGATAAATTGTGGACTTTTTTATTGACTATTTTACATAGATTGTGGGGCAAAATTTTACACGTCTAGTTAGACGTGTAATCCCCTTTGGTTAATTGTTGGTTGTTCCTTAAATATGGCTTGTTGGTTGATAAATTCGGGTCTTGCAAAGGTGGAAAAGTATGTAGAAACAAAGAAAGTGCTGCCCAAATTTTCGTAGAATTAGAGGGTCATTATTTGGTATAAGTTTATAATAGTAGCTTGAAGTTGATAGAAGTGCTATCGTCATTATAGGTTGAAGTACTACGTGTAGCATATTCTACTTGGAAGGTAGAATAGACGATAAAGTTGAAGTACATTGGAGCGTATTTGTCACGACCCGACCCCGGGGCCGCAACTGGTGCCCTACCTGGGCACCCCGTTCAGGTATACATCAGAGAATAGCAGCGAAATATACATAACACATATCAAAACTTAGAAAAAATAAACATCAACAGGCTAGCCGATAAGGCCACCTTCCGTAAAATGTACATAAATCAAAATACGTCAGTACAATTCTGTTCTTTAAAACCCAAACCACAAATGTGACTACAGACCTCTAGGAATAACAACTGTGGCGGGACAGGGCCCCGCCATACCCCTGAATGTACATAATATCTACAACATCAGGGAGAACCATACCAAAAGACAAGCCTCCGGAGGAATGAAGCTTCTGACACCTGATCAGTGATCCTAAGAATGAGGATCCACCACCTGCTTACCCCTACCTGCAACATGAACGCAGCCCCTAAGGAAAGGGGGTCAGTACACAATATGTACTAAGTATGTAAAACTGGAAAATACTGTAATTATATCATAAGTCTAAATAACGCTGGAGACATGGATGATAATCAATTTTACAGTACACTGTGCCTTACTAACAAGGAGAGTAAACAAGAGTATACTTTACTGCATAAAAATAGGAGGCTCATGATCAAAGTAGGGCCACCCGCCTGCAGTATCATTAAGCAATCCTACTCCTGGGACTATTTCACCCGCATAGGTCGTGTGGACCTGCATGAGGTATTCCTCGCATAGAATGTATCCGCCCGCATAGGTCGTGTAGACCCGCATGAGGTATTCCTCGCATAGGACTGGTCCGCCCCGCTTGAGACTATTTCACCCGCATAAGCCCTTACAGACTCGCATGAGGTATTCCTCGCATCATTGGTAGCAAATCCACGGAATATACAAATGCCACAAACCCGGGGAATGACCCCGTAATGAATAATATATCTCTAGCACAAACTGGCTATCATACATAACATAAGCACTACCGGCTTATCATACATAACATAAGCAAGTTAAGAAATCCCCTAACTTCTTATTAGTCTTGTTCACATACACTCTCATTTTAGTTTACTTAAGGCACTAACATGTCTTTATAAAAATCCGGGAATTTAACCCAAAGTACTACGTACTTCTACTCTTTTAAAAATGATTCTTTTTCTAATAAAACTTCCAAGATACTAATAACCGTAGTATCAAGTCATTACTACTTTTTAAGACAAGTCACCATACCTTTTAGAAATATAATTAGGCTTTTAAAACAAATGACTTCTTTTCTTTTAAAACCTTAAGAAATCGATGCCTTCAAATCAAATTGCCTTTCATTAATTCAAGTCATTTATCCTTATTTATTTTACTTAGAGTAAATCTCTCTCTTTAACTTTCCATAAAACTAATATAACCAACTTCCCATAAAGTCGTTATATTTCCTTTATATTGTAGGCAATTATATTCTTCCTTATATCTAAGAGACTTATACGTTTAAAACGAAACAAGTATCATATACTTAAAACACTTCAAGTCCCATAACTTTGAAAACCAAGACATCTTTACTACTTTTAAACAAGTGAGTTAATCCCCTAACTCAACCGACTTGGACATTCCTAAAACAAGTAAAGGATATCAAAGTCTTGTACGTCTACCGTACTATATAGGTACAACTATTCATGCTCAAGAGATAGGAAAGTTCCACGTACCTCTTCGGGTCAATCCACTTGCTAAGTCCAATATACCGCACGTAGTATGTCAACCTATAATGACCATAATACGTCTATTAACTTCTTACTTCGAACGTAGAATATTATAAGTGCAAAGTCACTAAATTCTACGGAAAATCGGACAGCACTTCCTTTGTTTCTACATACGTTTCCACCTTTTTCAAGGCCCGAATTCAATAACCAAACACGCCACATTTAAGGCTCAATAATGCAATTAACAATAGGGGATTACACGCCTACAAGACGTGTAAAATTCTGCCCCACAAGTCATAAAAAAACATTCCAATATTAAATGTCATTTTTCGACTACAAAGTACAACCACAATAAATCTTTTCCAATTCCTTTTTCCATCCATAATGTCGTTTTCGCAGGTTATACAGTCGCAACCAATTTCACAACTATAATCTCTCATTTAGACAACATGCGACAATTATAACTATCGATTCATTTGTATTGCAATTTCAAGTGGCTAGCATGCCATTTCGGATTTTTAAGCTTTCAATGTCCATAATACTTATCAATCTTTAATACCTGATTCACGTGGTCAACATAAACTATTACATGTATAATAGCTTAATTCCAAGAGGAGAGGGAATTTTTACCTTTAAGATTTTTCCCACTATAGCCCTTTTTCCACAACTCCTTTTCTCATCAAACTCGTCCACGCGAGCTTTCTACGAGTTTATCAACACTTCACCTTCTTGCCGCCGCTCCAATAATTCTTCACTAGGCTAAGGTTTTCTTTAAAAGAATTTCTAGAGAGAAGGGAGAGGGTTTTCTTAGGATAGTTCTTAGTAAAATGACCAAGTATTCAAGACTTGGTCCTAAAATAGGACCTTTTCTTGGTCAAAAAGATGGGAGGGACACTTGTCACCCTCCCATAGGCTTTTTCACAAATATCCCCTGATTTTCTCCCTTTTTCCGCGGAAAATCCCGCCTTGGAGCCGCGACTCTGCAGCCGGCGCCGCGGCGCTGCAACTTCAGAGGATTTCCGGATTTATGACGTCGCGGCCCTGCTGACGACGCCGCGGCGCTGTGACGCCTGACTAGAATATCTTTCCTCTGCGTCTGCCCACTGAACTTCTAACGCCCATACCTTTCTGCCCCGGTGTCCTACCGACGAACGGTTTGTTGCGTTGGAAACTAGACTCAACAAACTTTATGCTAGGCTTTTTAAACACCTAAAAACTCTTAATACTTGGGGTATATAGTACTCCAAAGTTGACTCAAAATCTGCCCAAAACATGTTTGTCAACTTATCTTTCCACTTTCAAATCTTAATTCCCTTCGTACGTTCTTATCTTATTCTTCTTGAATTTACGGGGTGTAACATTCTTCCCCCCTTAGAAACATTCGTCCCCGAATGTTCTTTTAGAGTCAAACTTATAGATAGCGACATAGTCTCCCTTTTTCAACCCCTACATACCAATAATGCCACACGTGGCCACATACAAGCACTTAAGCAAACATACTTCATTTAAAACTTGACAATTAAGGGAAATGAATTACCTGAAGGTGTAGAGAATAAGTGAGGATACTTCCTCAACATGTCCTCCTCCGCTTCCCAAGTCATCTCCTCTCTATTATCATTCCGCCACAAAACTTTGACGGAAGCCACATCCTTGGTCCGCAGTCGCCTGACCTGGCGATCGAGTATCGCTATGGGACTCTCCTCATACGATAACCCCTCTATCACCTGGACATCGCTAGCTGGGAAAACTCTCGATGGATCTCCGATACACTTCCGCAACATAGAAACATGGAAGACCGGATGTACCTCCTCTAACTCTGATGGCAGATCCAACTCATAGGCAACCTTGCCTACTCTACGGATGATCTGGTAGGGCCCAATGTACCTTGGGCTAAGTTTCCCCTTCTTTCCGAATCTCATCACACCCTTCATGGGTGATACCTTCAAGAAGACCCAATCGTCTACCTGAAACTCCAAATGTCGACGCCGATTATCTGCATAAGACTTCTGCCGACTCTGAGCTGCTAACAGTCTCTCCTGGATAAGCTTCACCTTATCCATGGCCTGTTGAATCAAGTCTGGGCAAACTAACTGCACCTCGCCCATGTCGAACCAACCCATCGGCGACCTACATTTCCGCCAATACAAAGCCTCATATGGCGCCATCTGTATACTAGAATGGTAGCTGTTGTTATAAGCAAACTCCACAAGAGGCAAATGATCCTCCCAGCTACCCCTGAAATCAATCACACAGGCTCGCAGCATATCCTCAAGTGTCTGGATAGTACGTTCTGCCTGCCCGTCAGTCTGAGGATGAAATGCGGTACTGAGACTCACCTGTGTCCCTAGTCCCTTCTGTAAAGACCTCCAGAAGTTAGCCGTAAACTAGGCTCCTCTGTCTGATATAATCGATATAGGAACTCCGTGTAGTCTCACAATCTCCCTAATATACAATCTGGCATAATCCTCAGCCGAATACGTAGTCCTGACTGGAAGAAAGTGGGCTGATTTCGTCAGCCTGTCAACAATAACCCAGATGGAATCATACTTCCTCTGAGTACGAGGTAACCCTGTAACAAAGTCCATGTTGATCACCTCCCACTTCCATGTCGGAATATCAATAGCCTGCAATAGCCCACCGGGCTTCTGGTGCTCAACCTTGACCTGCTGAGAATTAGGACACTGTGCAACAAAACCTGCCACGTTCCTCTTCAGGACATCCCACCAGAGGTCATGGTACATCTTAGTGGACCCCAGATGAATAGAATAACGGTATTGTGTGCCTCCCGAAATCTGGCGACGAAGTCTCGCAACATCGAACACACACCGCCTCCAACCTTAGCACCCCATCCGGCGCTACCTCAAATAGAATTTTCTCCTCTCGAAGAGCCGTATCTCGATACCGTATCATAACTGGGTCTTCATATTGTCGCCTCCTCACCTCATCAACGATGGAAGACTAGGCAATCTCACGAACCCGTACCCCACTATCATCGGTATCGATCAATCGAACCCCAAGGCTCGCTAACTGATGGATCTGACGGACCATGTCCTGTCTGCAGCTTCGCTCACCGATGACTCCATCGATCTACGACTCAAAGCATCTGCAACCACGTTGGCTTTCCCCGGATGGTATAGAATATCAACATCATAATCCTTCAACAACTTTAACCACCGCCTCTGCCGCAAGTTCAACTCCCTCTGCCTGAAGATGTACTGGAGGCTCTTGTGGTCTGTATAAATATCCACATGAACCCCATATAAATAATGTCTCCAAATCTTCAAAGCATGAATAACTGCGGCCAACTCTAACTCGTGAGTAGGGTAAATCCTCTCATGCTTCCGTAGCTGCTGGGAAGCATAGGCTATTACCTTACCGTGCTGCATCAATACGCACCCTAACCCGATTCTCGAGATATCACAATAAATCACGTATCCCTCTAACCCCTCAGGAAGAGTAAGAACTGTAGTCATCGTCAACTTTTCCTTGATGGCGGAAGCCCTTCTCACGGGCTTACGTCGGCTGGAACTTAGCGCTTCGAGTCGGCTAGTCAATGTCCGATATCGAAGCAAACTACTCCACAAACCTACGATAATAACCTGCCAGCCCTAAGAAACTACGCACCTCCGTCGGAGTAGTAGGTCTCGGCCAATATTTGACCGCCTCAATCTTTGTCGTATCAACCTGAACACCATCAGCCCCAATAATGTGCCCCAAGAATGCCACTGAGGCCAACCAAAACTCACACTGGCCCCGGAGGACCCCAAGTACCGTCCTCAAGTGATCTGCATGCTCCTGCTCTGTGCGCGAATAAACCAGGATGTCATCAATGAATACTATAACAAATGTATCCAAAAAATGGCTTGAACACCCGGTTCATCAAATCCATAAATACCGCTGGAGCATTGGTCAAACCGAAAGACATAACCCTGAACTCATAGTGCCCATACCGGGTCCTGAATGCAGTCTTTGGGATATCTGCCTCTCGATCTCGCACCTGATGATAACCAGACCGCATGTCTATCTTGGAGAAACACCTTGCACCCTGCAACTGGTCAAAAAAATCATCAATCCTGGGGAGGGGGTATTTGTTCTTGATGGTTACCTTATTCAGCAGCCTGTAATCAACACACACACGCAGCGTCCCATCCTTTTTCTTCACAAACAAAACCGGCGCTCCCCAGGGAGAAACACTAGGCCTGATAAAGCCTTTTTCCAGCAAATCTTCCAGCTGGTCCTTCAACACCCTCAACTCAGCAGGTGCCATCCTGTACGGCGGAATAGATATAGGTCGAGTGTCTGGCAACATATCAATACAAAACTCAATCTCCCTCTCAGGAGGGATACTCGGGAGATCGTCTGGGAATACATCTGAAAACTCTCTAACCATCGAATCGATCAAGAATCGGCACTCGGCCTGCGTATCGAATACCCGAACGGATGATAGATGTACCGCTCGCACCATCTTCCTAGCCTTGAGGTAAGAAATAAACCTACCTCTCGGCGACGCTGTGTTGCCCTTCCACTCGATAACTGGCTCACCAGGAAACTGGAATCGGACCAACCTGCCTCTACAGTCAACATTGGCATAACAAGAAGCCAACCAGTCTATACCCATAATGACGTCAAAATCTGTCATCTCTAACTCTATCAAATCTGCTAGGGTCTGACGACTGTAAATAAACACCGGGCAACCTTTGTACACCCGCTCAGCTAACACCGAATCAACCACTGACGTAGCTACCTCAAAAGGCTCTATCGACACCGACTCTATCCCGATTCTACCAGCAACAAGAGGGGACACATAGGACAAGGTAGAACCTGGATATATCAAAGCATAAACGTCACAGCATGAAATCAATAATGTACCTGTGACGACGTCTGGGGAAGCCTGCTAATCCTGGCGGCTGGCTAAGGAATATATGCAGTTCTGTGGACCTCTAGAACTGGGACCCCCACCACGACCCCTGTCGCGGCCTGCCGATCCGTGAACACCCTGCCCTCCGGGGTGCAAAGCCACAGAAGAAGAAGATCTAGCAACTGACCCCGTCGGCTGAACCATAACATTCCCGCCACCTCTGTTCGGACAATCCCTCTTCATATGGCCCTGCTGTCCACAAGAGAAACAAGCTCCCGAAGCCATACAGCACTCGCCCGGGTGAGATCTACAGCATCGAACACACCGAGATGCTGGTGGTCTCGATCGGTGATAGTCTCTGCCTCCCTAAAACCCCGAAGTCCGGGAGCCCTAACTCGCCTCGAATGACCGGTGATCGCCTCTCGCGTAAACCGAGAAGGGGCACTCTGTACCGGCTGAAAAATGGGCCTAGTCTGCTGCTGAGGCTGTCCACCTCGAGAACTGCCCTGAGACCCTGCTGTCCTTGTTATACCCCGTAGTTGCAGGGTATGTAGGTGAGGACGTACGTACGAGTGTACGGCAAAATTTTTGAAAAGAAAGAAAGATGTGAGTTTTCGACGGAAAAGTTTCCGGTTGTTTTTGAAGAAAAGGTTTGTTAATGGGAATTGGATTCCCAGATTTGGTATTTGGACTTCATAGATTATATTAGAATTTTGGGATTTTATTTTCGGAAATGGTCACGTGGGGCCCACAGGAGAAATTTACGGTTTTGTGGAGCCCGCTTTGTTTTTGAGATTTCCGGTATTTTGGATATTTTCGGAAGACAAAATATTTTGGACGAATCGGGGGGCGACACGTGTCACCCCCATGTGGCACCCTTGGCCGAATTATATTTGTGCACAACACCCGGTTAGAGTCGTTTTTCGACGAAACGTTTCCACAGCTTGCGTAGGGAAAATTCCGGCTATGTCATTTGTTATTTTTACGGATTTTTCCGAGTAACGAGACATTTTGGACCAACGGGAGGGTGACATGTGTCACCCTCACATTGGAAGCAAGGGGCGGCAACCCTTGGACGATTTGGGCATGACTTTATGCCTTGTTTTGTGCCTTGTTTTGTGGAGTGTTTTGTGGAGTAGGGTTAGGGTGCACTTGGCTTGATCTTGGCCTTACACTTGCCTTGCACATGGCTTAATCTTGGCCATTGGTTGGCTTTTGGTTTTCCTATAAATACCCCCCCTTAGTGATGAACTTATTCATCCATCCTCACTTTGTCTTAGCCTTGAAAACTCTCCCTCCCCTCGAGTGTTCTCATCCTAAGCCTTCCCCACTCCCTTTGAGTGGCCTTGTGGCGAGAGCCTCCCTCCCCTTTGAGGTGCTAGCAGTAGGGTACCCCCACTGCCTAGTTGTTTCGTATAATACCCCTTTTGTGGTATAGAAATACTCTCAGTATTGTTATAATGCCCAAATACCTTGGCCCAAATACCTTGTAGTATTCCCAGGTTACACTTATACAAAAGCCAGAAAATACTATTATACTTCCTCGATACAAAAACGAAACCCTAAGAAAACCTTCATAGTCGGTTGAAGTGTTAAGTAAGTTGGTTAGAATTTCTAAGGGTTGTTTGGAGCGGGTTGGAGCGCGCAGAGTAGGAGCTAAACCTTGCTCAGGATCGACATATAAACTCGGATAAGTTTGGGCTTATCAAGGTAAACACTCTTGACCTTACATTTGTAATTGGAAATTACATGGGGTTGGAATATATTGTTCAGGTATACTATATCTACAATTGCACGTCGTGGTGCGGCCCTGTGTTTTGTCTTAAGCCTGAAGTTAAAGAAGAGAACTGAACTGTAATTACATAGGACTGTATTACAATAGACTTATGTAGCATTACTGTGAGTAGAATTGTACACGTCTGGTTAGACGTGCAAACCCCCCCCCCTGGTTGGCGTGGTAGCCGGCCTCGATAGAGGAGGAGATTTACGCTGTTTGTTGCGGGAGGAAGTCGCCGAATTTTCTTTAGGATATTCTACATTGAGATCTAGATATTAATAGGCGCCTTGTGGCCTCTATAGGTTGAAGTACTACGTATGGCGTTAGCTACTTGGCTTAGGTGTAAGCGGTTTGAGGTACTTGGAGCGTTTTGCTATTAGTCGATAATCGTCGCGAGGTATGTGAACTTCTTCCTATCTTTTCTAGCATGATTTGTGTATAACTATGTAGTACGGTAGACGTACATGTGTTAAATGTATTTGATTGGTTTAAAACATAAAGTGTTAAAACGACTTTATGGGAAGTTGGTTATAACAGCTTTATGTAAGTAAGAAATGCTTTGTGGTTTTTAAAAGATAACTGATTTGATTTATAACTGACTCGACGTGTGATAAATAAGAATCTTGAAGTATTTCAAAAGACTAAGAAACCGTTTTGAAAGAAGAGCAATACCTGGTTTTGAAAACATAAGAGTTATACTAGCTTTATGGAAAGTTAGGTATAACGTCTTAAGAGTGGTAAAGTGAATGATTTACTGATTTTTAGAAGTTAAGAGACTTGATCTTAAAAGATAAGAGACTTGACTTGAATGAATTAATATGAGTTTTGTGTGAAACCTCATTCGTGAGTAATGAGTACTTGGTTTTTAAAAGGAATAATGTTTTACTGATTTTGGAAATCAGAATGAGTATCGACAAACCATTGCAGCGTTAATAAAAGGAAATGTTTTGACTAATTAAGTATTATTAAAACCAGTAGAAACCTCCATCTGCATAGAAGCTAAGATGAGACAAAATGATATTACATTTCCTAGATCATGGCTGCTTTAATAAGATTGATTATGAACAAGAATAACCTACTCACATATAAGACATATGTTTCTCAAATTATTTAAAAGAGGATTATATTCTTAAGTGATTAAGTCTATGGACTATGAAACCTTTATAAAATAAGAGACCTAAGTGTTTGAAATTAGGCAAACTTGAACTTTTGGAAAAGAATGTTGTTACTTGATGTTGAAAAGGAAAGTGTTTTGGTTTACCTAAAAATGTGAGTCACTCTATTTTAATACTACGGGTATCGGGTGACCTTTATAAAAGGAATGGATCTTTTAAAAAGAATTTAACGTACGTAATACTTTAGGGTTAAAATCCGGACTTTGACATAAAATGAAAGTACCTTGAGTTGTGTATAACTTGCCTATGCTTGTTGTTATGAAACTTGACCATGTTACGTGTGATAGCCTTGTTGTGCAAGTACTGTGTTTCACTCGACTACCGGTTCATCCGGGAATGTATTTCACTCGACTACCGGTTCATCCGGGAATGTATTCCACTCGACTACGGTTCATCCGAATGTATTTCACTCGACTCGGCTCATCCAGAATGTATTCCACTTGATTACGATTCATGGGATGAACCGAATGTATTCCACACGTTTCTATCTGGGTCCATAAGATGGGCGAGACACATTATACGTATCACATGATTTGTACCTAGACGCTGGCGGTGAGGAAGGAGTTCCACGGGCATGAGGATGACTTTGAGGCGTGAGTCACGACTTGACATATCGCTTTTATGTTGTGAACTGTAGTTTGGTTATCATACATGTCTCTTAATTCATGTTCATGTTTTTATTTCCGCTGATTTTCTATGATGTTGTATCACTAGGGTGCCCGGGGTAAGGCACCAGTCACGGGCCCGGGTTCGGGTCGTGACAAAAGTGGTATCAGGCGATTAGTCCTCGGAAAGTGTCTACGACCGTGTCTAGTAGAGTCTTGATTATCGGTGTGTTGTGCACCATCTATAATCGGAGGCTATAGGACATTTAGGATTGGTTTCCATTCTTCTCATTACGAGATCGTGCCACAGAGTTGTGTGATAAGTTGGGCCCTCCGCGTATTCCTTTCCTTTACGATTATGCCTCGCGTAAGGCAACCTTGAGCCCAGATGGGCAAGGCGGTGAGGAGCTGCTGGTGAGATCTGAAGAAATGCAGCGCGAGCGATCGATGCACGAGACAGTGCCGACGGCGAGTTTCGCGACGCCGCCAACACCAGCGAGTTTAGAGCGCGGCGATGGTGCCGAGACTCTGATACACGAGCCTCCTGGTCTCACGGCTGAAGCGAATGAGATGGGGTACAAGGAGATGGCCCGATTCGGCGTGGTCGTGGCGGATATGAGATAGGATCGTGATTCCGGCCCGATAGCACCGTAGTTGACCCCGGCGAGCGGTTTGAGGCTACGTGACTTTACGAGTTGTAGCTCGCCGATGTTACATGGATCGAGGCGAGGATGACCCTCGGGAGTTTATCAAGCGACTCTGGATCATGAGAGTGATCAGAGTCTCAGAGGCAGAGTCGGTGGTATTGGGTTCGCATCAGCTGCGTGATACTGCAGTTGACTGGTTTGATTCGTGGGAGTTGTCCCGGGGAGAGCATGCGCTTCCAGCAGTATGGGACGAGTTCTCAAGGGTTTTTCTTGCACATTTCTTGCCCCCACAGATGAGGAGGGCTCGGGCCGACAGATTTTTGACGTTGAAGCAGGACGGGCGGACGGTTAGAGAGTATAATGTGGAGTTCGACTCATTGGATCGATATATCCCCGCTTTAGTGGCGACCATGGAGGACCAGTACACCGCTACGCCAGGGCTAGATGATTACTTGGCGAGGCTTATGCGGGTGTAGCTCTTCACCGGGCATGGACATTGCCCGCATGCAAGCTCATGCACTAGGATGTGAGGCACGCGGAGAGGTCGACGGAATGACCGAGATCGTGAAGAGAGGGCGTAACAGCAGGTCCTTTGGTAACTTTCGAGCGGACCGCCTCGTGGCCGATCTAGTTATGTACCTCCACGATGCAGTGGTCCCCGCGATCGTCGGGGCGTTCGTGGTATTCGGGGCTGGTGAGCTCGGGGCTTCGTTCCACGGTATGCGTGAGTGCTAGCCGCCAGGATTCATGTCCCGCCGGTATGCGCGATGTGGCAAACATCATCCGGGAATGTCGTCTTTGCGGTGCTTGTTTCACCTGCGGCCGTCAGGGCCATGTGACGAGAGACTGTGCTTATAGGAGGGGTACCGACAACATGACGCAGCCTACCGGATCAGTGGCAAGTTCATCGCCTTCTACAGTTATGCGCCCTGCAGGGCAGGCCTATGATTATAGTGGAGCGGTAGCTTCAGGTATATCCTTAACCCTCTAGAGATTGGTATGCGTGATATGATGACCTTATATTTGTGTGCTATGTATGAATAGCGTTGTGTTATTTGTGAGTTAGAAAACATGGTTAGTTGGAAGGATAAGTATGGGGGCATGGTAGTGTGAACCTTAGACTATTTCACGATTGAGACCTTAGAGGTAAGGTCGTCTTGTGCGAAAGATTTATTTTATGTTTGACCTTTATCAGAGTACGTAGTATACATGGAGATGTTGTGTGATATTTCCTTGGGTTGTGTAAAATGGAAGTGGTAGCTTTCATGACTTAAATAGGTAAGATTGTTTTGGATCGGGGATCAAGAATGTGGCGCGGTTGTGGGTCGGGTTAAGGACCATCCGCGGGTCAACCCGCAGCCCGGTTTGTGGTGGGGTCAGTTCGAGGTGGTCCCGCCAGGTGGTAGGGTCACAAGGATGCTAGGCCCGAGTTTAGTTGACCATCGTATGAGTTCGTGGATGCGTTCGACCAGAAGAGGTTCGTGAAGGCCGGAAATGGCCTTAAAGAAGATTGAGGTTAGTAAGATGACCAAGTTTGGAGATAGTGACTCCACAGTTTTGAGAACTGAAGCGATGACTGAAGTATGGCACGTCCTGAGTGACACTAGAACCTCAGGGATCGCATGCAGTTCGGTACCATTTGTTGGGTCACCGGAGTGACACTAGAACCTCGCGGCAAAGTGACAAAAGTGGTATCGCACGACGAGTAAGGAAGGAAGAGAACGTGTGTTATTTCGCGGCCAAGCTGCGGCGTTGGCAACTTGTTAGAGGAACTTTATCGTTATCCGACTTGAGAAGGAACATTCGGGGCGAATGTTTCTAAGGAGGGGAGAATGTTATACCCCGTAGTTGCAGGGTATGTAGGTGAGGACGTACGTACGAGTGTACGGCAAAATTTTTGAAAAGAAAGAAAGATGTGAGTTTTCGACGGAAAAGTTTCCGGTTGTTTTTGAAGAAAAGGTTCGTTAATGGGAATTGGATTCCCAGATTTGGTATTTTGACTTCATAGATTATATTAGAATTTTGGGATTTTATTTTCGGAAATGGTCACGTGGGGCCCACAGGAGAAATTTACGGTTTTGTGGAGCCCGCTTTGTTTTTGAGATTTCCGGTATTTTGGATATTTTCGGAAGACAAAATATTTTGGACGAATCGGGGGGCGACACGTGTCACCCCCATGTGGCACCCTTGGCCGAATTATATTTGTGCACAACACCCGGTTAGAGTCGTTTTTCGACGAAACGTTTCCACAGCTTGCGTAGGGAAAATTCCGGCTATGTCATTTGTTATTTTTACGGATTTTTCCGAGTAACGAGACATTTTGGACCAACGGGAGGGTGACATTTGTCACCCTCACATTGGAAGCAAGGGGCGGCAACCCTTGGACGATTTGGGCATGACTTTATGCCTTGTTTTGTGCCTTGTTTTGTGGAGTGTTTTGTGGAGTAGGGTTAGGGTGCACTTGGCTTGATCTTGGCCTTACACTTGCCTTGCACATGGCTTAATCTTGGCCATTGGTTGGCTTTTGGTTTTCCTATAAATACCTCCCCTTAGTGATGAACTTATTCATCCACTCCTCACTTTGTCTTAGCCTTGAAAACTCTCCCTCCCCCCTTGAGTGTTCTCGTCCTAAGCCTTCCCCCCCCTCCCCCTTTGAGTGGCCTTGTGGCCGAGAGCCTCCCCCCTCCCCCCTTTGAGGTGCTAGCCGTGGGGTACCCCACTGCTAGTTGTTTCGTATAATACCCCCCTTTTGTGGTATAGAAATACTCTCCAAGTATTGTTATAATGCCCAAATACCTTGGCCCAAATACCTTGTAGTATTCCCAAGGTTACACTTATACAAAAGCCCAGAAAATACTATTATACTTCCCTCAGTCACAAAAACGAAACCCTAAGAAAAACCTTCATAGTCGGTTGAAGTGTTAAGTAGAAGTTGGTTAGAATTTCTAAGGGTTGTTTGGAGCGGGTTGGAGCGCACCGAGTAGGAGCTAAACCTTGCTCAGGATCGACATATAAACTCGGATAATTTTGGGCTTATCAAGGTAAACACTCTTGACCTTCTGTTGTAATTGGAAATTACATGTTGTTGGAATATATAGTTAAGGTATACTATATATAAAATTGAACATAGTTGTGCGGCAATGTCTTTTGACTTAAGCCTGAATTTAAAGAAGAGAACTGAACTGTAATTACATAGGACTGTATTACAGTAGACTTGTGTAGTATTACTGTGAGTAGAATTGTACACGTCTGGTTAGACGTGCAAACCCCCCCCTGGTTGGCTTGGTAGCCGGCCTCGATAGAGGAGGAGATTACGCTGTTGCGGGGGGGGGGGAATGTGCTGCCGAATTTTCTGTAGGATATTCTACATTGAGATCTAGATGTTAATAGGCGCCTTGTGGCCTCTATAGGTTGAAGTACTATGTATGGCGTGAGCTACTTGGCTTAAGGTGTAGCCGACGGTTTGAGGTACTTGGAGCGTTTTGCTATTAGTCGATAATCGTCGCGAGGTATGTGAACCTCTTCCTATCTTTTCTAGCATGATTTGTGTATAACTATGTAGTACGGTAGACGTACATGTGTTAAATGTATTTGATTGGTTTAAAACATAAAGTGTTATAACGGCTTTATGGGAAGTTGGTTATAACAGCTTTATGTAAGTAAGAAATGCTTTGTGGTTTTTAAAAGATAACTGATTTGATTTATAACTGACTCGACATGTGATAAATAAGAATCTTGAAGTATTTCAAAAGACTAAGAAACCGTTTTGAAAGAAGAGCAATACCTGGTTTTGAAAACATAAGAGTTATACTAGCTTTATGGGAAGTTAGGTATAACGTCTTAAGAGTGGTAAAGTGAATGATTTACTGATTGTTAGAAGTTAAGAGACTTGATCTTAAAAGATAAGAGACTTGACTTGAATGAATTAATATGAGTTTTGTGTGAAACCTCATTCGTGAGTAATGAGTACTTGGTTTTTAAAAGGAATAATGTTTTACTGATTTTGGAAATCAGAATGAGTATCGACAAACCACTGCAGCGTTAATAAAAGGAAATGTTTTGACTAATTAAGTATTATTAAAACCAGTAGAAACCTCCATCCGCATAGAAGCTAAGATGAGACAAAATGATATTACATTTCCTAGATCATGGCTGCTTTAATAAGATTGATTATGAACAAGAATAACCTACTCACATATAAGACATATGTTTCTCAAATTATTTAAAAGAGGATTATATTCTTAAGTGATTAAGTCTATGGACTATGAAACCTTTATAAAATAAGAGACCTAAGTGTTTGAAATTAGGCAAACTTGAACTTTTGGAAAAGAATGTTGTTACTTGATGTTGAAAAGGAAAGTGTTTTGGTTTACCTAAAAATGTGAGTCACTCTATTTTAATACTACGGGTATCGGGTGACCTTTATAAAAGGAATGGATCTTTTAAAAAGAATTTAACGTACGTAATACTTTAGGGTTAAAATCCGGACTTTGACATAAAATGAAAGTACCTTGAGTTGTGTATAACTTGCCTATGCTTGTTGTTATGAAACTTGACCATGTTACGTGTGATAGCCTTGTTGTGCAAGTACTGTGTTTCACTCGACTACCGGTTCATCCGGGAATGTATTTCACTCGACTACCGGTTCATCCGGGAATGTATTCCACTCGACTACCGGTTCATCCGGGAATGTATTTCACTCGACTACCGGTTCATCCAGGAATGTATTCCACTTGATTACCAGTTCATGGGATGAACCGGGAATGTATTCCACACGTTTCTATACTGGGTCCATAAGATGGGCCGAGACCTGTTATACGTATCACATGATTTGTACCTAGACTGCCGGCAGTGAGGAAGGAGTTCCACGGGCATGAGGGATGACTTTGAGGGCGTGAGTCCCTGACTTGACATGACTGCTTTTATGTTGTGAACTGTAGTTTGGTTATCATACATGTCTCTTAATTCATGTTCATGTTTTTATTTCCGCTGATTTTCTCTGATGTTGTATCACTAGGGTGCCCGGGGTAAGGCACCAGTCACGGGCCCGAGTTCGGGTCGTGACAGTCCTGGCCCTCTTGGGCTGGCCTGAGTCTAGCTGATCCTCCCTCTCTATGTCCTCTATCCCCTGTGCATACGCCTGCATCCTGGCAATATCCATACCCGGCTGAAGGGCCACCCCCAAGCATGCAGTAATCATATGATGGTCTAGCCCCATCACATAGCGATGAACTATGTCTGCCATGTCAGCCACAATAGTGAGCGCATACCTGGCCAATGAGTCAAACTCAAGGTTGTACTCTCTGATAGTCCTCCCATTCTTCCTCAAGGTCAAGAATCTATCCATGTGGGCTCTCCTTATCTCAGGAGGCAAAAAGTGATCCAGGAAGGCCTCTGTGAACTCCTCCCAAATAGCTGGAAGAGCACCCTCACCTCTAGATAGCTCCCACGACTCAAACCAGTTCAACGCAATATCGCGTAACCGGTAAGAGGATAACATAATTGACTCTGTCTCCATGACCCTAAGCACCTGCATAGTCCGCTGTAACTGCCGAATAAACTCCTGAGGATCCTCCTCAGATCTCGAACTATAGAACTCGGGTGGATGACAACCCAGAAAATCCCGAATCCGTAAACTGTCGGCTCTAGGGTTAGCTACCTGCTCCTGTCGGCGCTGCCCTACTACTATGCTGGTCAATAACCGAATCTGCTCTCCGTAATCTCTATACTCAGCTCCTGCCTGCGGAACTAGAGGCTCAGGTACCGGAACCTCTGGAGCTATTGTCGCTCTCGGCTCCTCTAATACTGCCGGCGTGGCTGAACTTGCGGACCCTCCTACAACCTCAGGCATAGTCCGTGCCTGAGTCCTAGTAACCACTGCGTCGCATGCGACCTGCTTCTTTGCCCGCCTGCCACCTGGTCGCCTTCTGTGGAGGCATAACTGATACATAAGAATAGGTCAGAGAGGATTCAACCTAATAAGACAGCTCTATTGCACGATCTTAGAGAGAGAAGAATGGAAACCAATCCTAAATGTCCTGCAGCCTCCGGATTATAGATGTGGTGCACAAGACACCGATAATCAAGACTACTAGACACGGTCTGTAGACACTTTCCGAGGACTAACTGCTTTGATACCACTTTTGTCACGACCCGACCCCGGGGCCGCGACTGGTGCCCTACCTGGGCACCCCGTTCAGGTATACATCAGAGAATAGCAGCGGAATATACATAACACATATCAAAACTTAGAAAAAATAAACATCAATAGGATAGCCCATAAGGCCACCTTCCGTAAATGTACATAAACCAAAATACGTCAGTAAAATTCTGTTCTTTAAAACCCAAACCACAAATGTGACTACAGACCTCTAGAAATAAGGCCCCGTCATACCCCTGAATGTACATAATATCTACAACATCAGGGAGAACCGTACCAAAAGACAAGCCTCCGGAGGAATGGAGCTTCTGACACCTGATCAGTGATCCTAAGAATGAGGATCCACCACCTGCTTACCCCTACCTGCGGCATGAACGCAGCCCCCAAGAAAAGGGGGTCAGTACACAATATGTACTATGTAAAACTGGAAAATACTTTAATTATATCATAAGTCTAAATAACGCTGGAGACATGGATGATAATCAATTTACAGTACACTGTGCCTTACTAACAATGAGAGTAAACAAGAGTATACTTTACTGCATAAAAATAGGAGGCTCATGATCAAAGTAGGGCCACCCGCCTGTAGTATCATTAAGCAATCCTACTCTTGGGACTATTTCACCCGCATAGGTCGTGTGGACCCGCATGAGATATTCCTCGCATAGACTGTATCCTCCCGCATAGGTCGTGTAGACCCGCATGAGGTATTCCTCGCATAGGACTGGTCCGCCCCGCATGGGACTATTTCACCCGCATAAGACCTTACAGACTCGCATGAGGTATTCCTCGCATCATGGGTAGCAAATCCACGGAATATGCAAATGTCACAAACCCGGGGAATGACCCCGTAATGAATAATATATCCCTAGCACAAACCGACTATCATACATAACATAAGCACTACCGGCTTATCATACATAACATAAGCAATTTAAGAAATCCCCTAACTTCTTATTAGTCTTGTTCACATACACTCTCATTTTAGTTTACTTAAGGCACTAACATGTCTTTATAAAAATCCGGGAATTTAACCCAAAGTACTACGTACTTCTACTCTTTTAAAAATGATTCTTTTTCTTATAAAACTTCCAAGATACTAATAACCGTAGTATCAAGTCATAACTACTTTTTAAGACAAGTCACCATACCTTTTAGAAATATAATTAGGCTTTTAAAACAAATGACTTCTTTTCTTTTAAAACCTTAAGCAATCGATGCCTTCAAATCAAATTGCCTTTCATTAATTCAAGTCATTTATCCTTACTTATTTTACTTAGAGTAAATCTCTCTCTTTAACTTTTCATAAAACTAATATAACCAACTTCCTATAAAGTCGTTATATTTCCTTTATATTGTAGGCAATTATATTCTTCCTTATATCTAAGGGACTTATACGTTTAAAACGAAACAAGTATCATATACTTAAAACACTTCAAGTCCCTTAACTTTGAAAACCAAGACATCTTTACTATTTTTAAACAAGTGAGTTAATCCCCTAACTCAACCGACTTGGACATTCCTAAAACAAGTAAAGGATATCAAAGTCTTGTACGTCTACCGTACTATATAGGTACAACTATTCATGCTCAAGATATAGGAAAGTTCCACATACCTCTCCGTGTCAATCCACTTGCTAAGTCCAATATACCGCACGTAGTATGTCAACCTATAATGACCATAATAGGTCTATTAACTTCTTACTTCGAACGTAGAATATTATAAGTGCAAAGTCACTAAATTCTACGGAAAATAGGACAACACTTCCTTTGTTTCTACATACTTTTCCACCTTTTTCAAGGCCCAAATTCAATAACCAAACACGCCACATTTAAGGCTCAACAATGCAATTTACAATAGGGGATTACACGCCTACAAGACGTGTAAAATTCTGCCCCACAACTCATAAAAAAACAGTCCAATATTTGTCACGACCCGTTCCCGGGCCCGTGACTGGTGCCTTACCCGGGCACCCAAGAAGACATACATCAGAGTAACCAGCGGAATATAAACTTGAAAACATGAAACAGTGTAAAATAAGAACAGTTTATCCAAAGAAAAGTTGCCTTTCGACATGTATATAAATACCCAAAAGTGAACAGTTACATCCCAACTTTACAACAGGACTACATACCTCTAAGAAGGTGTAAACACTATGACGGGACAGGGCCCCGTCATACCCCTGAATGTACAAAACATCTATAACACCAGGGAGAACCGTACCAAAAGTCGAGCCTCCGGAGAAATGGAGCTCCTAACACCTGAGTAAAGATCCTAAGAATGGGGATCCACCACCTGCTTTCCCTTACCTGCGGCATGAACGCACCCCCCCCGAAGGAGGTTAGTACAACAGGTACCAAGTATGTGAAACTGTAAAGTACTGATATATACAATTATAACATTTTAAAGCCAATTCACAAATATGTACGAAACAACCAAGTTAACCGCACATAGTGCCGCATCATAAACAAGAGAAAAAATAGATATAATGTAACTGGTCTTTTCTAGGCCGCTAATGATCGAAGCAAGGCCAATCACCCATAGTATCATTATGCGAGCCTAATCCTGGAACTCCCGCAGTCCGCATAGGCCCTCTAGGCCCGCATGAGGTATTCCTCGCATCGAGGGTAGCTAACCCGCGGCATCGTCCTGGACTCCCGCAGTCCGCATGGCTACATAGACCGCATGAGGTATTCCTCGCATCGGCCTAACACACCCGGAGTGATCATCCTGGAACTCCGCGACTCGCATAGGTCCGTGGACCCGCATGAGGTATTCCTCGCATCGGGCGGCTAACCCGATATCGTAACAAGTCGTGAGGTGAGTGATATAATACTAACACAACGGCTTATCGTTAAACAACATACACACAACAAGAATAACCTCCTTACACAAGCGTCACAAGATACTAACACACGTAGCATCATAACATGTTTATCAAACCAACTTACCATACCTTCAAACATCATTTCAAGCATTTGATAAACAAATAATTAAACCGTTTCTTATCTTTCTTAAGTCGTTATAGCTAACTTCCCATAAAGCTAGTATAACACTTAAAACTTTTTATGAAAACCAAGTATTACTTTTCTTCCAAAATGATTCATAACTCTTTTTGAAATATTCAAGATTCTTATTAATTAGAACTCAAGTCCAAAGACATCAAAGTAAAGCCAAATTTAGTTTAACACACGTACGTCTACCGTACTATATATATTTCACAAATATCATGCTCAAAGGGATGGGAAGAATCACATACCTCCTCGGCTAAATCCACTTGCCAAGTCGGATATGTCGCGCGCAGAGTGTCAACCTATAATAGTCAAAACACGCCTATCAACTTCAAGTTTTATGTGGGATTCTTCTAAGTAAGATTTCTCTTAGTCTACGAAAAATTGGGCAACACCTCCCCCATTTCTACTCAATTCTCCACCTTTTTCAAGGCCCAATAATAGTAACCAACATGCCATAAATAAGGCGCAATAATTCCGAAATTTAAAGAAGGGGATCACACGCCCAAACGGAATGCGATTAACAATCTTCCCCTTAACAACAACAATAATTAAAGAAGGGGATCACATGCCCAAACGGAACGCGATTAACAATCTTCCCCTTAACAACAACAATAATTAAAGAAGGGGATCACACGCCCAAACGGAACGCGATTAACAATCTTCCCCTTAACAACAATGTAAATACAGTCCAAAGTAAATTGTCACGACCCGACCCCAGGCCGCGACTGGTACCCTACCTGGGCACCCTTCTAATCATACAACATAACAAACTACGGAAGATAAATAACACTCTTTTTTTTTAAATCTAAGGCCAAGCCGATAAGGCTGCCATAACATAAAAACATCCCGAAAGGGTCTACACTGTTTAACAATGTAAAAACAACTCTAGCCAGTCCAGCCCAAAGATGAATACAGACCTCTAAGATTTGAACAAACACTATGACGGGACAAGGCCCCGTCGTACCCCTGAATATACATAGTCATGACAACTCCGGAACATTGGAGCCATCTCAAAATGCTGAACCAGGATCCTAAGCTCACGGATCCACAACTGTGTACCTAAACCTGCGGACATGAACGCACGAATAAATTCGATCAACAAGTACCGAATATGGAGCAGAAATAAAGTCTGATAAGCAGATCATAAGCGTACAAAAGAATGACAAGGGCAAGTATAAAAGTACATACGGATCTGCCGTGTCATTACCACTTGTGAACTTAATTGCACATCATTATCTTTTCCATTCCATTAAGAGTTATAGCCAAATCTTACGTACATACTTAGGAGAAGTCATTAATTTCATTACCATCTAACTTACTTATCTTTCATAACATAATCCGGCAGTTTATGGAGGGACGCATATACTACCCGGCCCAATCTGGGACGCGATCAAGTCACACAAATATCAAAGCGTGCGTGGAATCCCCATCACGCCGGCGGCTATAAGTGTAAAATATAACCATGTGGCGTGCTGTGGCATCCCACTCACCGCTTCGGCGTACATACACAATACATATATATATCTCCCGCGTGGAATCCCATCATCGCCGTACCGTAGGTATAACATATAACCATGTGGCGTGCGTGGCATCCCACCTCACCGTCGTGACATACACAACATATATATATATATATATATAACGCGGCCGCATGCCCCGGAATCCCTCATCGTATAAGCATGGCCATAGCGTGCCCTCGGTATCCCTCATCGTAGGTGCAGGTCTTCATGGGGAGCTAGCCCATGGAGTAATAATATAACATGCCCCCGGAATCCCTCATCGTGGGTACATGTCTTCATGGGGAGCTAGCCCATGGAGTAATAGTCGTACATAGCATGGTCGCATGCCCCGAAATCCCTCATCGTATAAGCATGGCCATGGGTAATAAAACAAATCTGGGAATCTAACCCGCTTCCTGGTCACATGCCCCGGAATCCCACATCGTATAAACATGTCCAAGGATCAATCATAATGGAAGCATACCCGTGGAATCCCACATCACTGTCGGTACGTCCAAGTAAACTTACAACAAGACAGCCGGCCCTCCAACTGAGAGTCACGACAACGTAAACATATAATACTTGCACTCAAAGCTATCACAAGCAAACATAGGCAAGTTCATTAAACCTTTAGACTTCTATTTTTATAAACTCATGGAACTTTCGTTTCACACATAAAAATCCGGGAATTTAACCCAAGTACTACGTGCTTACATTCTTTTCAAAAGACTCCTTTTCATATAAAACCCCAAGATACTAACACCCGTAGTATCAAGGCTTGTTTACATTTTACATAAGTCACTACACTTTTAGAAATACATTATTCGGCTTCTAAATCAAGTGACTTCTTTCCTTAAAACTTAAGCAATTGATGCTTTTAAATCCATTTGCCTTCCTTTATTTCAAAACATTTATCATTACTTAGAGAAAACCACTCTTAACTTTCCATAAAGCTATTATAACCCACTTCCCATAAAGTCGTTATACTAACCTTATACATTAGGCAAATACATTCTTTTTTATAACCAAGAGACTTATACTTTCAAAATACTGCAAGTCACTTATCTTTTAGAATCAAGTTTCGTAGTTCATAGTCTTAACACTTCATAACGTAAACTCTTTAATTTAAGAAACATATGTCTTATATGTGTGAATAGGTTATACTTGTTTATACTGATCTCATTAAAGCAGCCATGATCTAGAAAATGTAATACAATTTTGTCTTATCTTAGCTTCTATGCAGATGGAGAATTCTACTTGTTTTAATATAATTTATCGTCATTACATTTTCCTTTATTAACGCTGCAATGGCTTGTTCGATACTTATTCTCATTCGTGCCGTAAATTAGCCAAGTCAACTTGGCTCCAAAATACCTCCTAACGACTCTTACCAACATCCCCCATAAGACTTGGTAAGAACTTAGGATAACTTAGACATAACCCTTACGTAGAGTAAATCAACACACATAATTCTTAACTTCTAAGAGTAGAAGGAATCATGAAATAATACCACGTGTATATTCCATACATAGAATCATGTCTAAAGAAGGAAGAGGTTCACATATCTCGCGACGATTATCGACAAGTAGCAAAATGCTCCAAAGTACTTCAACCTTGATAGCTATTCCATCCTCCAAGTAGAATATGCTATATTAAGTACTTCAACCTATAATGGCCACAATACGTCCATTAACCTCTAGCTTCGAACGTAGAATATTCTAAGTGTAAAGTCACTAAATTCTACGGAAAATCGGACAGCACTTCCTTTGTTTCTACTTACTTTGCCACCTTTTTCAAGGCCGAATACAATAACCAAACACGCCACATTTAAGGCTCAACATACCAACCAATCAAAGGGGATTGCACGCCTTACAATACGTGTAAAATTCCGCCCCATAATTCATACCAAACTAGTTCCATATTTAAAGCCATTCTTGGCTAAACATATACAACAACACAAAGTCCTTTTCCAATTCTTTTTCAATCCAACTTCTTAGGCCTAACATGTTATATAGTCATAAACAACTTAACAATTACAATTTCCTTCAATATAACATGTGACGACTTATACTTATAATCAACTTGAATTGTAATCTTAAGGCTAAACATACTAGTTTCGGATTAGGGTTCCAATAGCCAATATACTATCAAACTTCATAATATAAACATCTCATGCTTGCTAATATCCATAGCTACAACAATAAGTAATCTTAATTACTAAAACGACAAGAATTATACCTTTACAAGCCCTTAATCTTTCCAAGATTCAAAGTCGCTCCTTAGAAATTCTTAGCTCCTCCCCTTATGTTCCAATCCGCTCCAAGCACTCCTTAGAAGCCTATGAAAAACCCATCTTCAAGTTCCAACTTCAAAGTTGAAGAACCCCTTATGTTTCCGCCTTGCGACTAACGTGAAAACGCCGTTTTTCCGAAATCTTTCTATTGAGATATCCTTACAATACCCTTAGGGACCTTGGGTTAATGTCTTGTGGCTAATGGATCAAACTACAATTTTTTTGTGTGAGAGGGATAGCAAACCCGAGAGCATGCTTAAGGAGAACAAGGGTTCTTCAATTTTTCTAAATGTAAAATAGCCTTGTCTTGCTACTAGTATGTATATATAATACATTGGAGGGTCTAGATTACAACACATGTAAAAATTGGATGAAAGGGATCAAGCCAAGTGGCTCTTGACTTAGTCAACAATGTCAAGCTCAAGCTTAGCAAGACTTTCTCATATCTACAATGGTCAAATGACCCTTTTTACCTTGCATCAATTTCGACTAAGCCATGTGGGGGGTGCCACGTGTCGCCCTCCCATTCGTCCATAAAATTCTGTAACCCTCGTGGGCCCCACAAAACGTAAAATTCCTCGGGTGGGCCCCACGTGACCAAATCCGTAAAAATAAATTTCCATAATAATAATACATTCCATAATCCTCAATTAATGCATTTTGAGAATCCAATTCTCTTCAACGAACATTTTTCCTTTCCGACGTTCGGAAGATTTTCCGTCGGAAAAACAATTCTTCCTTTCGTACCCTTTTCAAGTCTTGTGTTCCTTACATACATTCTCTTAAACATGTCCTTGAACTACGGGGTGTAACATAAATACAGTCCAAAGTAAATACAGTCCTTAAGTTGGGGTCCTTGGCCAACTTTTACAATTTTACTTTCCAATTACTTCATTAATCCTTCAACTTATATTCTAATCTTTATATAAGTTATAGTTTCTTTGTTGTTAACTTCTTAGTCAAGTAATGGATACATTTTTACCATTTTAATGGCTAATATGCCAATTCTCCTTTTAACATCTTAACAAGGTCCAAATCTTTCCTTATGTCTCATACTTCATAATATACTTCCAATATATGTATAATATCCAATATACATAATAATCAACTTCACAAAGAGGTTAAGGTTGTCACGACCCATTCCGGGGCCCGTGACTGGTGCCTTACCGGGGCACCCAAGTAGTCATACATCAGAGTAATCAGCGGAAATATAAAACAAGACATGAAACAATTTATAAAATAAGACACAGTTTATGTGAGAAAACATCGCCTTTCGGCATATATATATAAACATGGTTTAGCAGTTACATCCGATACTGTACAACATGACTACAGACCTCTAAGGAAATATACAACTATGGCGGGACAGGGCCCCGCCATACCCTGACTGTACAAAAATATCTACAACAGGGAGATCATACCCAAAAGTAGAGCCTCCGGAAAAGATGGAGCTCCCGACACCAACGTAGAGATCCTAAGAATGTGGATCTAGCACCTGCTTGCCCTTACCTGCGGCATGAACGCAGCCCCCCGAAGGAGGTCAGTACAACAGGTACTAAGTATATGAAACTGTAAAATACTTAAATGAAAACATATCATTTTAAAATCAGTTTTGCAAGTATGTATGAAACAACCAAGGGGACCGCACATAGTGCCACATCATAAACAAGAGCAACAATAGGTAAACTGTAACAGGTCTTTTCTAGGCTACGAATGATCGAAGCAGGGCCAATTGCCCGTAGTATCATAATGCAAGCCTAATCCTGGACTCTCGTAGTCCGCATAGGCCACTCACATAGGCCCGCATAGGGTACATACCCCGCATCGAGGGTAGCTACTCCTCGGCATCGTCCTGGACTCGTAGTCCGCATGGCCACATAGACCGCATGAGGTATAACCCCGCATCACTAACCTGGAACTCCGTAGCTCGCGCATAGGTCCCTGGACCCGCGTGAGGTATTCTCGAATCATGGTCCTGCACCGCGAGTCTACCCCGCCGGAGGCGACAACCCCTGTAATATGTCAAGAGGTGAGTGATAGTACACTAATATAACAGCTTATCTTTAAACAACATAAACACAACAAGAACGTTACAAGACACTAACACACATAGCATCATATCATGTCTACTTATCAAACCATCTTATTATTCTTTTCACAATTCAATATAAGTCTGTTATAAACACATAGGCAAATTGTTTCTTTTATCATTCTTAAGTGGTTATACTTAACTTCCCATAAAGCTAGTATAACTCTTAAGCTTCTGTTTTAAAAACCAATTAGTTCTCTTCTGTTAAAAATGATTCAGTATTCTTTTGAAATGCTTTGATTCTTTATTATTCAAAGCTTAAGCGTGAGGCATTGCGTAAGTATTATTCAGCTTAAGCCGTGAGGCATTCCGTAAGTATTATTCGATTAACACGTACGCGTCTACCGTACTACATATATATTGTAAAATATCATGCTTTAGGAAGAATCACATACCTTCCAAATGAAAACCACCGCCAAGTTGAATATGTCGCGCAGAGAATCACTATAATAGTCGACACGTCTATCAACGTTGGACTACTTTGTATGAACGCTTCTAAGCAGAGGGTTCTATATCCTACGGAAAATTGGGCGATACTTCCCTACCGGTGAGCTACTCAAGTCTCATTGTGAAAACATCCTATGTAAGTACAATTTGATTATTCTTCTTTAAACCCTTCTACTGTGATAACGTTCAATTCTATTACGTGATATTCTTCTAAGTATTTTATACTTATTATTATACTACTACGGTATGTATTCTCTAATTCAAAGAGGTTAGGATTATTTACGTCGGTAAGCCCCATAATAGCCTCGATCAAGTCGCGCTGAGCAAGGTTTAACTCCTAAGTTATGCGCTCAGAGGCTCGAGAAACCTTAGAAGTTCTTCACAACTTCTACTAAGGACTAAGGGATTTGGGCTAGGGTATTTTGGGCATTATAACAATACTAGAAGGCAACTTTTCTACCAAGGGAGGGGGGGTAGATTTCGGCTAGGCTAGGGGGAGGGGTTGCCTCGGCCAAGCTCACTAAAAAGGGGGGGTGTTGGACGAAAAAGGCTACAAGGGAGAGGAGAGGATTTTCAAGACTTGGAAAGGAATTTGTGGATGAAGAACTCTTCATCTTAAGGGGGTATTTATAGGTCAAGACATGGCCAACCAAGGGCCAAGATTTAGCCAAGTGCTAGGCAAGTGTAAGGTCAAGATTAGGGCAAGTGTCCTTGGCCAACTTGCACACAAAATATCCTACCAACTCCTTGACTTGTGCCAAGGCACAAAAAACGTGCAAATCTATCCCCAATTCGTCCAATGGACGATTTCAAGTCCACCAATTGGAGGGTGCCAAGTGTCGCCCTCCCGTTGGTCCAAAATGTTTCGTCTCTCGGAAAAATCCGCAAAAATTAGAAATAGCATAGCCGGAATTTACCCTACGAAAGCTGTGGAAACGTTTCGTCGGAAAACTATTCATTTTGTGAGTTGTGCCCAAAAAAAACGTCTTGTGCCTAAACTTTAAGGCTAGACTTTTGTACGTATTCCCTTACGTACATACTCTGGAAATACGGGGTATAACATTCTCCCCCCCTTAGAAACATTCGTCCCGAATGTTCCTTCCCAAGACAGTTAACGATAAGATTCTTCATAACTTAAACAGTTGCAAATGCCACACGGCCCGGAAACACACTTAGGCATAAACGATAATGAAGATTTACAAGTAGGAAAGTGAATTACGGAGGTGTGGGAATAGGTGAGGATATCGCCTCATGTCTTCCTCGGCTTCCCAGTCATCTCCTCCCGAGCTCGTTCGCCACAAGACTTTGTGGAAGCCACGTCCTTGGTCGCAGACGCCTAACGGACGATCGATTATCGCTATGGGAACCTCCTCATACGATAACCCCCGGTCACTGGACATCGTCAATCGGGTGCACCACAGATGGATCCGATACATCTCCTCGGATAGATACGTGAAAAACCGGATGTCTTGCCTCGGATCGGACGGCAGATTCAACTCATAGGCAACCTTGCCTACCTGCGGACAATCCAACGGCCCAATGTACCTTGGTGAGTTTCCTTCTTCGAATCTCATCACACCGCCATGGGTGACACCTTCAGGAAAACCCAATCATCAACTGCGAACTCCAGATGCCGACGACGATGATCTGCATACGACTTCTGTCGACTCTGAGATGTCAATAGCCGCTCTCGGATAAGCTTCACCTTATCCACTGCCTGCTGCACCAAATCTGGTCCCACTAGCTGCACCTCGCCCACATCGAACCAACCTATAGGCGATCGCACTTCCTCCCATACAAGGCCTCATAAGGCGTCATCGAATCTTTGGAGTGGAAGCTATTATTGTACGCGAACTCAACTAGAGGCAAATGATCCTCCCAGCTACCCCTGAAGTCGATAACACAGGCTCGCAGCATATCCTCAAGAGTCTGGATAGTGCGTTCGGCTGTCGTGCATGCGTGGATGGAATGCGATTACTCGAGCTCACTGCGTCCCTAAACCTCTTCGGAAATACCTCGAAGTTAGCGTGGCGGGCTCCTGCATGCGATATGATCGAAATAGGGACTCCATGCGATCGGCGATATCTCGGATGTAAAGTGCGGCATAATCCTCGGTAGAAAAAGTCGTCTGACGGGAAGAAAGTGGGCTGATTTCGTCGACTGTCAGCGATAACCCATATAGAATCATGTCTCCTCGAGTGCGAGGTAATCACGTGATAAAGTCCATGTTGATTACCTCCCACTTCGGTCGGGATCTCGATAAATGCGTAACAAACCACGGGCCTCGGTGCTCTACCTTTACCGCTAACAACACGGGCGAGCTACGAACTCTGCAGCGTCCTCTTCAAGCCATCCCACCAATACACGGATCTAAGGTCGTGGTACATCTTGGTCGACCGGATGGATAGAGTAAATGTACCGCGTGTGCTTCCCAAGAACCTGCTGCCGAAGTCACGAAACATCCGGAACACACAATCGCCCTCAAACCTTAGCACCCGTGGTGCTACCTCAAAGAGCCCTTGCCCTCACGAAGAGTTGTATCACGATATCGAATCAAAGTGGATCCTCGAGCTGTTGCCTCTTCACCTCTTGACGATGGAAGACTCGGCAACCTCACGAACTCTAACCACCGCTATCGTAATCAATCAAACGGACACCAAGGCTCGCTAACTGATGCAAATCACGAACCATGTCCCTCTTCTCTAGCTGCACATCTGATAGGCTCCCCATCGACCTACGACTAAGAGCATCTACCACAACATTGGCCTTCCCCGGGTGGTACAGGATATCAACATCGTAATCCTTAAGCAACTCTAATGTTATACCCCGTATTTCCAGAGTATGTACGTAAGGGAATACGTACAAAAAGTCTAGCCTTAAAGTTTAGGCAAAACGTTTTTTTTAGGCACAACTCACAAAACGAATAGTTTTCCGACGAAACGTTTCCACAGCTTTCGTAGGGTAAATTCCGGCTATGCCATTTCTAATTTTTGCGGATTTTTCCGAGAGACGAAACATTTTGGACCAACGGGAGGGCGACACTTGTCACCCTCCAATTGATGGACTTGAAATCGTCCATTGGGACGATTTGGACTAGGAGGAGCACGTTTTTTGTGCCTTGTGCACAAGTCAAGGAGTTGGTAGGATATTTGTGTATAGTTAATCCTCACCCTACACTTGCCTTGCACTTGTCTAAATCTTGGCCATTGGTTGGCCACTTCTTGACCTATAAATACCCCCCTTAAGATGAAGAGTTCTTCATCCACAAATTACTTTCCAAGTCTTGAAAATCCTCCTTCTCCACTTGTTAGCCATTTCGTCCAAGCCCTCTTCCCTCTAGCCTAAGTGGCCCTTGGCGAATACTCCCTAGCCTAGCCAAAATCTACCCTCCCTTGGTAGAAAAGTTACCTTCTTGTATCGTTATAATGCCCAAAATACCTAGCCCAAATACCTTAGTACTTAGTAGAAGTTGTGAAGAACTTCTAAGGTTCTGAGCATACAACTTAGGAGCAAAACCTTGCTCGGTAGCGACTTTTCTAGGATATTATTGGGCTTACAGAGGTAATAATCCTAACCCTCTTTTGTATTAGAGAATGCATCTTGTAGAAGTATAAGAATAAGTATTAATCACTTAGAAGGGTTTAAAGAAGAATAATCAAATCAGTACTTACATAGGACTTTGTTTTCACTGATGAACTTATATAGCTCAGGGTAGGGAGGTCTTGCCCAACTTTCCATAGAATTGTGAACCCTCTGTTTAGAATGACCTTCAGTAGTCTTTGATAGATATCTGCGACTATTATAGGCTGACTCTCTGCGCGCGACATATTCAACTTGGCAGGTGGTTTTCGCTGAGAAGGTATGTGATTCTTCCTAAAGCATGATATTTTACAATATAACTACGGCAATGTCTTTGACTTAAGCACGAATAATACTTACGGCAATGCCTCGGCTTAAGCTCGAATAATACTTACGGCAATGCCTCACGGCTTAAGCTTTGAATAATACTTACGGCAATGCCTCACGGCTTAAGCCTGAATAATAAAGAACTGAAAACATTTCAAAAGACTACTGAATCATATTAACAGAAGAGAACTAATTGGTTGGTAAAACAGAAGCTTAAGAGTTATACTAGCTTTATGGGAAGTAAGTATAACCACTTAAGATTTATAAAAGAAACAAGTTTGCCTATGTGTTTATAACAGACTTATATTGTGAAAAGAATAATAAAGATGGTTTGATAAGTAGACATGATATGATGCTATGTGTGTTAGTATCTTGTAACGTTTGTATAGGTGAGTATCCTTGTTGTGCTTATGTTGTTTAAAGATAAGTTGTTATGTTAGTATACTATCACTCACCTCTTGAGATGATCTGGGGTTAAGCGCCTCCGTCGCGGGTAGACTTCGGTGATGCAGGACCATGATTCGAGAATACCTCATGCGGGTCGAGGGGCCTATGCGAGCTACGAGTTCGAGGTTAGTATGCGGGGTTATACCTCATGCGGTCTATGTGGCCATGCGGACAACGAGTCGGGGCGATGCAGGAGTAGCTACCTCCGATGCGGGGTTATACCATGCGGGCCCGTGTGAGTGGCCTATGCGGACTCGAGTCCAGGATTAGGCTTGCAGAATGATGATATGGGCGAGTGGCCCTGTTTCGATCATTCGCAGCCTAGACAAGACCTATTACAGTTACCTATTGTTGCTCTTGTTTGTGATGTGGCACTACGTGCGGTTCCCTTGGTTGTTTCACACATATTTGTAAACTGGTTTTAAAATGATATGTTTTCATTTAAGTACTTCTGATTTCGCATACTTAGTACTGTTATCGACCTCCTTGGGGCTGCGTTCATGCCGCGGTAAGGGCAAGCAGTGCTAGATCCGCATCCTTAGGATCTACGTTGGTGTCGGGAGCTCCATCTCTTCGGAGGCTCTACTTTTGGTATGATCTCCTGTTGTAGATAGTTTTATGCGATCGGGGGTATGGCGGGGCCTGTCGCCATAGTTGTATATATCCTTAGAGGTGCAGTAGTCATGTTATGCGATGTCGGATGTAGCGCTAAACCATGATTTTATATATATATGCGAAAGCGATGTTTTCTCACATAAGCGTGTCTTATTTTATAAAGCTGTTTCATGTCTTGCTTTATATTTCCCGATTACTCGATGTATGACTACTTGGGTGCCGGTAAGGCACGATCACGGGCCGGGCAGTCGTGACAAAAGTGGTATCGAGCGATTAATCCTCGGAAAGTGTCTCTGAGCCGTATCTAGTAGAGTCTTGATTATCGGTGTGTTGTGCACCACGCCAATAATCGAGGGCTATAGGATATTTAGGATTGGTTTCCATTCTTCTCATTACGAGATCGTGCTTTAGAGGCGTGTTATAGGTTGGACCTCTAACGTATTCCTTTCTGTATGATTATGCCTCGCGTAAGGCAACCGGGCCCGAGAAGGGCAAGGCGGCCGAGGAGGCTGCTAGCAGACACCCAGTCACGAGGGCTCGAGGCCCGGTCTATACCGAGGCGGCGAGTTCTATGACGCCGCCCGGCCCAGCGCGACCACAGTACCCACACCTCTGTCCCACGGCACAGGGCGGAGGTTAGTCTACAAGGAGATGGCCCGGCTTTTGGCTAAAGTTGTGGCCCGACACGAGAGAGGCTGGATGCGGCGATTCAGCTCAGCTCGATCGTACCGTTGTTCACGAGGCGAGAGAGTTTGAGGCTACGAGACTTCTTGAGTTGTAGCCCGCGAGTTTTATGGGTCGAGGCGGAGGATGATCCGCGAGAGTTCATCCGTCGATTGAGGATTTTGAGAGTGATCGGGCGTCGGAGACCGAGTCCGTGATCTTTGGTTCACATAGGTGCGTGATACGCGATCGATTGGTTTTATTCAAGGGAGTTATCCCGGGGAGAGCACGCGTCCCCACCTACTTGGGATGAGTTCTCGGAGGCTTTTATCACTCACTTCTTGCCTCGCGGATGAGGAGGCGGGTGATAGATTTTTCTGCTGGCGAGAGAGGGCCTTTGTCGGGAGTACAATGTCGAGTTTGATTCTTTGGCTCGATATGTCCCAGCATTGGTAGCAGATATGGAGGATACGGTGCACCGCTATGTCACCGGGCTGAGCGACTATATGGCCGAGTCTTGTGCGGGGTTTCTCTCGATCGGGTATGGACATTACCGCGTGCGAGCTCACGCCCTTGGATGCGAGGCGCGAGGTCGACGAGTGGGCGACGGCGAAGAAGGCGGGGCGGGAGGGTCTTACGGTGGTTATCGTGGTGGCGGCCTCAGTGGCGATCTAGGTCGCACCACGGCCCGGCTCGAGCACTCTGCACCTCGGCCTGACCCGAGTTTTCGAGGCGGTCGGGGCCCGGGGCTTGGGCGTCGAGTAGCGAGTGCGGCGATCGGGACCACCCGGTGTGGCCGTCACGGTGGATCCCATTACGGGAAGTGTGGTACTACTTTTGGAGCTTATTCTGATTGTGGCCAGCAGGTCACTTTGCGAGGCTCGGCCGGCGTGGCGGTGGTAGGGCTCGGCCGAGTTACATTGCCGCTTCATCATCTCCTCTGATTACTCGCCCGGGGCGTGGTGCTCATGGGTCGGCCAGTCGCGGCGAGTCGTGGCTCGGGTCCCAGTTCTAGCGGTCCTCAGAACCGCATTTATGCTTTGTCCAGCCGACCGGATCAGGAGGCCTCACCTGATGTCGTCACAGGTACCTTATCAGTTTCTGGGTTTGATGTTTATGCCTTGATAGATCCGGGTTCTACTCTGTCCTATATATCTCCCCTTGTTGCTAGTAGGATAGGGATAGAGCCTGAGTCCATAGACCCTTTCGAGGTAGCTACGCCAGTGGGTGATTCGGTGGTAGCTCGGCGGGTATCTAGAGCTTGTCCTGTGACCATTCTGATCGTCGGACCACGGCGACTTGATAGAGTTGGAGATGATTGACCGACGTGATTATGGGGATGGATTGGCTAGCTTCTTGCTATGCCAATGTAGGCTGCGAGAGTAATGCGATTCAGTTTCTGAGGGCCGGTTGTTGATTGGGAGAGCACGGTATCGTAGAGGTAGGTTTATTTCCTACCTCAAGGCTAGGAAGATGGTGCGAGAAGGGTATATCTACCATCTAGTTCGAGTGTTTGATCACGAGGTGCGGTACCAGATTTTGATCGATTCCGTAGTCGTGAGTTCCCGGGCGTGTTCCCAGATGACCTCCCGGGTATCCCTCCTGAGAGGGAGATTGAGTTTTGTATTGACATATTGCCAGACACTCGGCCTATTTCCATTCCGCCATACAGAATGGCACCTGCCGAGTTGAGAGAGTTGAAGGATCAGCTTAGGGATTTGCTAGAGAAGGGCTTCATTAGGCCTAGTGTTTCTCCCTGGGGAGCGCCGGTATTGTTCGTGAAGAAGAAGGACGGGACGCTGCGCATGTGTGTTGATCTGACGGTGAACAAGGTGACCATTAAGAACAGATACCCCCTTCCCAGGATTGATGATTTGTTCGACCAGTTGCAGGGCGCGAGATGTTTCTCCAAGATTGATCTGCGTTCGGGCTATCATCAGGTTCGTGTCAGAGAGGTGGATGTCCCTAGGACTGCATTCCGGACCCGGTACGGGCATTATGAGTTCAGGGTCATGTCTTTTGGGTTGACGATGCTCGGCGGTATTCATGGATTTGATGAACGAGTGTTCAAACCATTTTGGACACGTTTGTGATAGTGTTCATTGATGATATCTTGGTTTATTCGCTCGAAGCGAGGAGCATGCGAGCATTTGAGGATCTTGTGATTCTCGAGATCAGCGATTGTCGCCAAGTTTTCCAAATGTGAGTTTTGGTTGACTTGATGGCGTTTCTTGGGCATATTATGGGGTGATGGCATTCAGTGGATCGGCAAGATCGGCGATCGAGGACTTGGCCTGACCTACTACTCCGGCGAGGTTCGCGATTTCGGGCCTTGCGAGTTATTATCGGCGGTTCGTGGAGAAGTTTGCTTATCTTCGCACCATTGACTAGGTGACTCGAGAAGCGGCCAAGTTCGATGGTGATGCTTTTGATCGGGGTTTCGATTCTTTGAAGAGATTGACGATCGCCCCGTTCTTACTCTTCGGAGGTCGGATGGTTATGTCGTGTATTGTGATCGTCGGGCATCGGGTTGGGATGTGTGTTGATGCATCATGGCGGGGTTATAGCATATCGTCGGCGGTGAGAAACACGGAGGAACTACCCCACCCATGATTTGGAGTTGGCGGTAGTGATTCACGCTTTGAAGATCTGGAGGCACTATTTGTATGGGGTTCACGTGGATATTTATACGGACCACAAGAGCCTCGGTATATCTTCACCAGAGGAGCTGAACTTACGGCGAGACGGTGGTTAGATTTGCTTAAGGATTACGATGTTGATATCTGTACCACAGGAAGGCCATGTTGTGGCGGATGCTCTTAGTCGTAGGTCGATGGGAGCCTATCGGATGTGCAGCTAGAGATGAGGACATGGTTCGTGATTTGCATCGATTAGCAAGCCTTGGTGTCCGTTTGATTGATTACGATAGCGGTGGGGTTAGAGTTCGTGAGGTTGCGAGTCTTCCATCGTCGAGGAGGTGAAGAGCAGATTCGAGATCGGCTTTGATTCGATATCGTGATCTGACTCTTCGTGAGGCAAGGGTCCTTTTGAGTAGCACTGATGGGGTGCTAAGGTTTGAGGCGGTGTGTGTTCGGATGTTTGAGGACTTCGTGCAGTTCTTGGGAAGCACACGGCGCGCGTTACTCTATCCATCGGGTCGACCAAGATGTACCACCACCTAGATCGTGTATTGGTGGGATGGCTTGAAGAGGGCGTTGCGAGTTCGTAGCTCGGTGCGTGTTGTCGGCGGTGAAGGTAGAGCACGGAGGCACGGTGGTTTATTCTGACGATAGAGATCCCGACACGGAAGTGGGAGGTAATCAACATGGACTTCATCACAGGATTACCTCGCACTCGGAGAGACATGATTCTATATGGGTTATCGTCGGCCAGTGTGAAATCAGCCCACTTTCTTCCGTCGGGATGACTTTTGGTGAGGATTATGCGGACTTTACATCAGAGAGATCGTCGATGCGCATGAGTCCCTACCGATCATATCGCATGCAGGAGCCCGGTTCTGGCTAACCGGAGGTCCTTCGAGGGGTTTAGGGGCGAGTGAGCCCAGTCGCATTTCATCCACGAGCAGACGGACGAGCGAGCGCACTATCCGGACTTTGAGGATATCTGCGAGCTGTGTTATTGACCGATGGTAGTTGGTAGGATCATTTGCCTCTAGTTGAGTTCGCGTATAATAATAGCTACCACTCCAGCATTCAGATGGCGCCTTATGAGGCCTTGTATGGGAGGAAGTGCAGATCGCCTATAGGTTGGTTCGATGTGGGCGAGGGACAGCTAGTGGGACCATATTTGGTACAGCAGGCAGTGGATAAGGTGAAGCTTATCAAGGCGGCTATTGACGACTCGAGTCGGCCAATCGTATCACGAGATCATCGTCGTCGGCATCTTGAGTTCGAGGTTCATGATTGGGTTTTCTAAAGGTGTCACCCATGAAGGGTGTGATGAGATTCGGGAAGAAGGAAACTTCGGCCTAGGTACATTGGGCGTTTGATTGTCGCGAGGTAGGCAAGGTTGCCTATGAGTTGGATCTGCCGTCCGTCTGGAAGCGATGCATCCGGTTTTTCACGTATCTATGCTGAGGAGATGTATCGGGGATCCATCTAGGGTACACCCGATTGACGATGTCCAGGTGACCGAGGGGTTATCGTATGAGGAGATTCCCATAGCGATAGTCGATCGTCAGGTTAGGCGTCTGCGGACGAAGGACGTGGCTTCCGTCAAAGTCTTGTGGCGGAACGAGCTCAGGGAGGAGATGACGTGGGAAGCCGAGGAGGACATGAGGCAGAAGTATCCTCACCTATTCCCCACACCTCCAGGTAATTCACTTTCCTACTTGTAAATTTTCGTTATCGTTTCTGCCTAAGTGTTGTCCTGTGGCCGTGTGTGGCATTTGCAACTGTCTAAGTTATGTAGAATCTTATCGTTAACTGTCTTGGGAAGGAACATTCGGGACGAATGTTTCTAAGGGGGGGAGAATGTTATACCCCGTATTTCCAGAGTATGCGTGGGGAATACGCACAAAAAGTCTAGCCTTAAAGTTTAGGCAAAACGTTTTTAGGCACAACTCACAAAACGAATAGTTTTCCGACGAAACGTTTCCACGACTTTCGTAGGTAAATTCGGCTATGCCATTTCTAATTTTTGCGGATTTTTCCGAGAGACGAAACATTTTGGACCAACGGGAGGGCGACACTTGTCACCCTCCAATTGATGGACTTGAAATCGTCCATTGGGACGATTTGGACTAGGAGGAGCACGTTTTTTGTGCCTTGTGCACAAGTCAAGGAGTTGGTAGGATATTTGTGTATAGTTAATCCTCACCCTACACTTGCCTTGCACTTGTCTAAATCTTGGCCATTGGTTGGCCACTTCTTGACCTATAAATACCCCTTAAGATGAAGAGTTCTTCATCCACAAATTACTTTCAAGTCTTGAAAATCCTCCCTTCTCCCTTGTTAGCCATTTCGTCCAAGCCCTCTTCCCTCTAGCCTAAGTGGCCCTTGGCGAATACTCCCCTAGCCTAGCCGAAATCTACCCCCCCCCTCCCTTGGTAGAAAAGTTACCTTCTTGTATCGTTATAATGCCCAAAATACCCTAGCCCAAATACCTTAGTACTTAGTAGAAGTTGTGAAGAACTTCTAAGGTTCTTGGAGCATACAACTTAGGAGCAAAACCTTGCTCAGGCGCGACTTTTTCTAGGATATTATTAGGCTTACCGAGGTAATAATCCTAACCCTCTTTTGTATTAGAGAATGCATACTGTAGAAGTATAAGAATAAGTATTAATCACTTAGAAGGGTTTAAAAGAAGAATAATCAAACTGTACTTACATAGGACTGTTTTCACAGTAGACTTATATAGCTCACCGGGTAGGGAGGTGCTGCCCAACTTTCCATAGAATTGTGAACCCTCTGTTTAGAATGACCTTCAGAGTAGTCTTTGATAGATATCTGCGACTATTATAGGCTGACTCTCTGCGCGCGACATATTCAACTTGGCAGGTGGTTTTCGCTGAGAAGGTATGTGATTCTTCCTAAAGCATGATATTTTACAATATAACTACGGCAATGTCTTTGACTTAAGCCTGAATAATACTTACGGCAATGCCTCACGGCTTAAGCCTGAATAATACTTACGGCAATGCCTCACGGCTTAAGCCTGAATAATACTTACGGCAATGCCTCACGGCTTAAGCCTGAATAATAAAGAACTGAAAACATTTCAAAAGACTCTTTGAATCATATTAATGAAGAGAACTAATTGGTTGGTAAAGTAAGCTTAAGAGTTATACTAGCTTTATGGGAAGTAAGTATAACCACTTAAGATTTATAAAAGAAACAAGTTTGCCTATGTGTTTATAACAGACTTATATTGTGAAAAGAATAATAAAGATGGTTTGATAAGTAGACATGATATGATGCTATGTGTGTTAGTATCTTGTAACGTTTGTATAGGTGAGTATCCTTGTTGTGCTTATGTTGTTTAAAGATAAGTTGTTATGTTAGTATACTATCACTCACCTCTTGAGATGATCTGGGGTTAAGCGCCTCCGTGCGGGGTAGACTCGGTGATGCAGGACCATGATTCGAGAATACCTCATGCGGGTCCAGGGCCTATGCGAGCTACGAGTTCGTGTTAGTATGCGGGGTTATACCTCATGCGGTCTATGTGGCCATGCGGACAACGAGTCGGGGCGATGCCGAGGAGTAGCTACCGACGCGGGGTTATACCTCATGCGGGCCACGTGAGTGGCCTATGCGGACTCGGAGTCGATTAGGCTTGCGAGAATGATGATATGGGCGAGTGGCCTGTTTGATCATTCGCAACCTAGACAAGACCTATTACGATTACCTATTGTTGCTCTTGTTTGTGATGTGGCACTACGTGCGGTTCCTTGGTTGTTTCACACATATTTGTAAACCGGTTTTAAAAATGATATGTTTTCATTTAAGTACTTTACTGATTTCGCATACTTAGTACGTTGTATCGACCTCCTTGGGGGCCTGCGTTCATGCCGCAGGTAAGCAAGCGGTACTAGATCCGCATCCTTAGGATCTCTACGTTGGTGTCGGAGCTCCATCTCTTCCGAGGCTCTACTTTTGGTATGATCTCCTGTTGTAGATAGTTTTGTATCGAGTGGTATGGCGGCCTGTCCGCCATAGTTGTATATTTCCTTAGAGTGCGTAGTCATGTTTATGCGATGTCGGATGTAGCGCTAAACCATGATTTTATATATATATGTCGAAGGCGATGTTTTCTCACATAAGCGTGTCTTATTTTATAAACTGTTTCATGTCTTGCTTTATATTTCCGCTGATTACTCTGATGTATGACTACTTGGGTGCCCCGGTAAGGCACCAGTCACGGGCCCCGGAACGGGTCGTGACATCTAACCACCGTCTCTGTCGTAAGTTCATCTCCCTCTGGCTGAAGATATACTGGAGGCTCTTGTGGTCTGTAAAAATATCCACGTGAACCCCATACAAATAGTGCCTCCAGATCTTCAAAGCGTGAATCACGGTCAACTCCAAATCATGGGTGGGGTAGTTCCTCTCGTGTTTCTTGGTGTCGGGATGCATATGCTATAACCCCGCCATGCTTCAACACACATCCCAACCCGATGCGACGATCACAATACATGACATAACCATCCGGACCTGCGGAAGAGTAAGAAGCGGCGCGGTCGTCTCTCTTTCAAGAATCGAAACCCCGCCACAAGCATCGCCATCAAACTTGGCGCTTACGAGTCAGCCTAGTCAATGGTGCGAGATAAGCAAACTTCTCCACGAACCGCCGATAATATCCTGCAAGGCCCGAAATGCGAACCTCGCCGGTAGTAGTTCAGGCCAAGTCGATCGCCTCGATCTTGGCGTATCCACTCGAATGCCATCACCGACAATATGCCCAAGAAACGCCAAGTCAACCAAAACTCACATTTGGAAAACTTGGCGACAAGCTGGTCTGGAGAATCACAAGCCTGATCAAATGCTCGCATGCTCCTGCTCTGGCGAGAATAAACCAAGATATCATCAATGAACACTATCACAAACGTGTTCAAAAATGGTTTGAACACTCGGTTCATCAAATCCATGAATCTGCCGGAGCATTGGTCAACCCAAAAGACATGACCTGAACTCATAATGCGTCGGTCGAATCTGATCTAGGGACATCCACCTCTCGACTCGCACTTTGATGATAGCCCGATCGCAGATCAATCTTAGAAAAACATCTCGCACCTATGAATCGGTCGAACAAATCATCAATCCCGGGAAGGGGTATACGTTCTTAATGGTCACCTGTTGCTCAATGTCAACACACATGCGCGGCGTCCGCCCTTCTTCTTCACGAACAATACGGCGCTCCCGGGGAGAAACACTAGGCTGATGAAGCCCTTCTCGGCCAAATCCCTAAGCCGATCCTTCAACTCTCTCAACTCGGCGGGTGCCATTACGTATGGCGGAATGGAAATAGGCGAGTGTCCGCAATATGTCAATACAAAACTCAATCTCCTCTCGGGAGGATACGGGAGGTCGTGGAAACACGTGCGGGAACTCTCGACCACTGAATCGACGGAAAATCTGGTACCGCAGCTTGATGATGAAACACCGAACGAGATGGTAGATATACCGCCTTCGCACCATCTTCCTAGCCTTGAGGTAGGAAATAAACCTACCGCTGGCGTCTGGTGCTCTTCCCACTCAACAACGGCTCCTCAGAAGCTGGAATCGTACTACTCTCTCTGCGGTCTACATTGGCGTAGCAAGCTAGCCAATCCATCCCCATGATCACGTCGAAGTCAATCATCTCCAACTCTATCAAGTCGGCTGGTCCGACGTAAATGGTCACAGGACAAGCTCTATATACCCGCCGAGCTACCACCGAATCACCCATGGCGTAGCTACCTCGAAAGGTCTATGGACTCGTGCTCTATCCCTATCCTACTAGCAACAAGGGAGATATATAGGGAGTAGAACCGGATCTATCAAAGCATACACATCAAACCCAGCCCGATAAGGTACACGTGGCGACATCGGTGAGGCCTCCGATCTGTCGGTGGACAAAGCATAAATGCGGTTCGAGGACCGCTAGGCCGGGACCAGCGCCACGACCTCTGCGCGACCTGCTGGTCCATGAGTACCTTGCCCTCGGGCGAGTAGCTATCGGGGATGAAGAAGACCGTGAAAGAACTCGTAGGTGACCACTACCATCGCGCCGCCCGGTGGACGGTTCCTCGCATAGTGACCTGCTGGCACTGGCGAAACAAGCTCCGTAGCACCACAACTCCGAAGTGGGATCTACCGCATCGGCCACACTGAGGGGGTGGTCCCGATCGCCGCACCTCGCCGCTCTGGACGTCAAGTCCGGGGCCTGATGCGCCTCGAATGTCTGGTGTCTGAGGCGGTGCGAGAGTGCTCTGGTGCGTGGTGCAAATCTAGGCTAACGCCGAGGCCGCCCACGATAGCTACCAAAAGACCTGCCGCCCCGGTCTTCCTGCTGCTGCTGTCAACCCGTCGGTCTCTACGCTCTCACATCCAAGAGCATGAGCTGCGTGCGGGTAATGTCCATACCGGTGAAGAAAACACCGCATGACTCGGCCATATAGTCATCTAGCGGTGATGTAGCGGTGCACCTATCCTCCATATTCGCTACTAACGCTGGGACATATCGAGCCAATGAATCAAACTCGACATTGTACTCACGGCGGTCGTCCTCTCGCCTCGGCAGTAAAAATCTATCGGCCGCGCCCTCATCCGTGGAGGCAAGAAGTGAGTGAGAAAGCCTCGAGAACTCATCCCAGTAGGCTGGGACGCGTGCTCTCCCGGGATAACTCCATGAATCAAACCAATCATTGCGGTATCACGCAGCCTATGTGAACCAAAGATCACGGACTCGGTCTCCGACGCCCGATCACTCTCGAGAATCCTCGTAGCCGACGGATGAACTCCTGCGGATCATCCTCGGCCTCGACAGTAAAACTCGGCGGGCTACAACTCGAAGTCTCGTAGCCTCAAACTCTCGCCTCGGGTGAACCACGAATGCAGTGGTGGGGCTGAGGCTGCGCATCGGCTGTCCTCGTATGCGCCACGATCACGGCGATGGTGGGCCATCTCCTTGTACCCTAACTCCTCCGCCCCAGGCTGTGGGACAGGAGGTGTGGGTACTGTGGTCTCTGCTGGGGCCGGCGGCGTCGTAGAACTAGCTATCTCTGGTATAGACTGGGCCCGAGCCCTCGTGACTCTAGGTGTCCCACTAGCAGCCTCCTCTTTGCCTTGCCGCCCGGGCGGGTTGCCTTACGTGGAGGCATAACTGTTACAGAAAAGGCATAACACAGCTCTAAAGCACGATCTCAGAGTGAGAAGAATGGAAACCAATCCTAAATATCCTATAGCCTCCTGATTATTGGTGTGGTGCACAACACACCGATAATCAAGACTCTACTAGATACGGTCTGATACCACTTTTGTCACGACCCATTCCGGGGCACGTGACTGGTGCCTTACCGGGGCACCCAAGTAGTCATACATCAGAGTAATCAGCGGAAATATAAAACAAGACATGAAACAGTTTATAAAATAAGACACAGTTTATGTGAGAAAACATCGCCTTTCGGCATATATATATAAACATGGTTTAGCAGTTACATCCGATACTGTACAACATGACTACAGACCTCTAAGGAAATATACAACTATGGCGGGACAGGGCCCCGCCATACCCTGATCAGACAAAACTATCTACAACATGGAGATCATACCCAAAAGTAGAGCCTCCGGAAAAGATGGAGCTCCCGACACCAACGTAGAGATCCTAAGAATGTGGATCTAGCACCTGCTTGCCCTTACCTGCGGCATGAACGCAGCCCCCCGAAGGAGGTCAGTACAACAGGTACTAAGTATATGAAACTGTAAAATAGTTAAATGAAAACATATCATTTTAAAATCAGTTTTGCAAGTATGTATGAAACAACCAAGGGGACCGCACATAGTGCCACATCATAAACAAGAGCAACAATAGGTAAACTGTAACAGGTCTTTTCTAGGCTGCGAATGATCGAAGCAGGGCCAATTGCCCGTAGTATCACCATGCAAGCCTAATCTCGACTCGTAGTCCGCATGACAGGCCACTCATAGGCCGCGTAGGTACATACCCGCGTCGAGGGTAGCTACTCTCGGCATCGCCCCGGACTCGTAGTCCGCATGGCCACATAGACCGCATGATGTATAACCCCGCATCACTAACACGGAACTCCGTAGCTCGCATAGGTCCTCGGACACGCATGAGGTATTCTCGAATCATGGTCCTGCATCACCGAGTCTACCGCGTCGGAGGCGCTAACCCGGTAATATGTCAAGAGGTGAGTGATAGTACACTAACATAACAGCTTATCTTTAAACAACATAAGCACAACAAGAACGTTACAAGACACTAACACACATAGCATCATATCATGTCTACTTATCAAACCATCTTATTATTCTTTTCACAATTCAATATAAGTCTGTTATAAACACATAGACAAACTGTTTCTTTTATCATTCTTAAGTGGTTATACTTAACTTCCCATAAAGCTAGTATAACTCTTAAGCTTCTGTTTTAAAAACCAATTAGTTCTCTTCTGTTAAAAATGATTCAGTATTCTTTTGAAATGCTTTGCTTTTTATTATTCAGCTTAAGCGTGAGGCATTGCCGTAAGTATTATTCGCTTAACACGTATGCGTCTATTACTACATATATATTGTAAAATATCATGCTTTAGGAAGAATCACATACCTTCAATGAAAACCACCGCCAAGTTGAATATGTCGCGCGTAGAGAATCGACTATAATAGTCGACACGTCTATCAACGCTGACTACTTTGTAAATGTGATTCTAAACAGAGGGTTCTATATCCTACGGAAAATTGGCAGTACTTCCCTACCCGGTGAGTTACTCAAGTCTACTGTGAAAACAGCCCTATGTAAGTACAATTTGATTATTCTTCTTTTAAACCCTTCTACTGTGATAACAGTTCAATTCTATTCTGTGATATTCTTCTAAGTATTTTATACTTATTATTATACTACTACAGTATGTATTCTCTAATTCAAAAGAGGGTTAGGATTATTTACCTCGGTAAGCCCAATAATATCCTAGATAAAGTCGCGCCTAAGCAAGGTTTAACTCCTAAGTTTATGCGCTCAGTAGCTCCAAGAAACCTTAGAAGTTCTTCACAACTTCTACTAAGGACTAAGGGATTTGGGCTAGGGTATTTTGGGCATTATAACAATACTAGAAGGCAAATTTTCTACCAAGGGAGGGGGGGTAGATTTCGGCTAGGCTAGGGGAGGGGTTGCCTCGTAAGCTCACTAAAAAGGGGGTGTTGGACGAAAAAGGCTACAAGGGAGAGGAGAGGATTTTCAAGACTTGGAAAGGAATTTGTGGATGAAGAACTCTTCATCTTAAGGGGGGTATTTATAGGTCAAGACATGACCAACCAAGGGCCAAGATTTAGCCAAGTGCTAGGCAAGTGTAAGGTCAAGATTAGGGCAAGTGTCCTTGGCCAACTTGCACACAAAATATCCTACCAACTCCTTGACTTGTGCCAAGGCACAAAAAACGTGCAAATCTATCCCCAATTCGTCCAATGGACGATTTCAAGTCCACCAATTGGAGGGTGCCAAGTGTCGCCCTCCCGTTGGTCCAAAATGTTTCGTCTCTCGGAAAAATCCGCAAAAATTAGAAATGGCATAGCCGGAATTTACCCTACGAAAGCTGTGGAAACGTTTCGTCGGAAAACTATTCGTTTTGTGAGTTGTGCCCAAAAAAAACGTCTTGTGCCTAAACTTTAAGGCTAGACTTTTGTACGTATTCCCTTACGTACATACTCTGGAAATACGGGGTATAACAAAGGTTCATTACCTCAATTTAGCCCAAAAATATCCAAGAACTTAAAGTCGTTCCTAAGCAAGTTTTAGCTCCAAATCTTTGTGTTCCAAACCACCACAAGTCACCCTTAGAAGTTTCTAACCAACTTCTATTCAAGAATTAACTCCAAAAAGTGAAGAACACTAAAGTTCCAAATCTGTCCACTCTCGGCTTTGTGAGGGTTTTTGAGGCTAGGGGTGTGAAATCTTGTATAACTCTTGGTTAATAATCTTCCTAATACATTAAGGAAGAACACTTATAAGTTTATGAATTTTTGGACAACATTTGGTTAAGGGGAGAGTAACTAGGGAGGAGAGGAAAATATTTTCAAGTCTTGAAATGTTCTAAGTGTGGAAGATTTCATCAACTAGAGGTGTTTATATAGGACAACCAAGGGTTAGGATTGAAACATGTGTATGGTATAGATTGTTTGTGTAGGTTCATTTCTCCACTTATCCCACAAATGCCATGCAAGACTTTGACCATTTGACTTGCCCACTAACATTGCAAAAACCGTCCACTATGCCATGCAAATGCCATGCAAGACTTTTGGCCACTTGTCTTGCCCACTAGTCTTGAAAAATGTCCACCCATGTCCACTTGGGGTGACACATGTCTCCCTCCTATTGGTCCAAAATATTTATCTCTCAGAAAAATTCCATAGTTGGTTAAAATATTGAAAACGTAAAATTTCCTTCACAAGGTTCGGAATATTTTCCGTCGGAAAACAATTCTTTCATTCTTACCCTAAATAGGGTTTATACATTCGTACGTACGTCCTTACATACATATTCCGGAACTACGAGGTATAACATTCTCCCCCCCTTAGAAACATTCATCCCGAATGTTCCTTCAAGATTCAATTAACTCAGATAACGGCATAGTCCCTCATAACTTGAACAATTTTCAAAATGCCACATATGACCACAATAGAACACTTAAGTACATATGACAATTTAAATTAACCAGTAGGAAAGGGAGTTACCTGGAGGTGTGGGGAATAAGTGAGGATACTTCTGCCTCAAGTCCTCCTCTGCTTCCCACGTCATCTCCTCTCTGTTCTCGTTCCGCCATAAGACCTTGACGGAAGCCACATCCTTTGTCCGCAGTCGCCTAACCTGACGATCGAGTATCGCTATGGGAATATCCTCATACGATAACCCCTCTGTCACCTGGACATCATCAATCGGGTGCACTCTGAGCGGATCTCCGTACATCTCTCAAAGATAGAAACATGAAAAACTGGATGTACTGCCTCCAGATCGGACGACAGATCCAACTCATAGGCAACCTTGCCTACCCTACGGACAATCTGATAAGGCCCAATGTACCTTGGGCTGAGCTTCCCTTTCTTCCCAAACCTCATCACACCCTTCATGGGTGACACCTTCAGAAAAACCCAATCAACAACCTCAAACTCCAAATATCGACGCCGATGATCTGCATACGACTTCTGTCGACTCTGAGCTGTCAATAACCGCTCCTGGATAAGTTTCACCTTATCCACTGCCTGTTGTATCAAGTCTGGCCCGACAAACTGCACCTCGCCCACATCGAACCAGCCTATCGGTGACCTGCACTTCCTCCCATATAAGGCCTCATAAGGCGCCATTTGGATACTGGAATGGTAGCTGTTATTATACGCAAACTCCACTAGAGGCAAATGATCCTCCCAGCTACCCCTGAAATCAATGACACAGGCTCGCAACATATCCTCAAGTGTCTGGATGGTACGCTCTGCCTGTCCGTCGGTCTGAGGATGGAATGCAGTACTGAGGCTCACCTGCGTCCCTAAACCCTTCTGGAAATACCTCCAGAAGTTAGCCGTAAACTGGGCTCCTCTGTCCGATATGATAGATATAGGGACCCCATGTAGTCTCACGATCTCTCGGATGTAAAGTCTAGCGTAATCCTCGGCCGAAAAAGTCGTCCTGACGGGAAGAAAGTGGGCTGATTTCGTCAGCCTGTCCACGATAAACCAGATAGAATCATGCTTCCTCTGAGTGCGAGGTAACCCTGTAATAAAGTCCATATTGATCACCTCCCACTTCCATGTCGGAATCTCTATCGTCTGCAACAACCCACCAGGCCTCTGGTGCTATACCTTTACCTGTTGACAACTCGGGCACTGAGCAACAAACTCTGCAACGTCCCTCTTTAGGCCATCCCACCAATACACAGATCTGAGGTCGTGGTACATCTTTGTCGACCCCGGATGGATAGAGTAACGCGCGTTGTGTACTTCCCCTAGAACCTGCTGTCGAAGTCCTGCAATATCTGGAACACACAACCTGCCCTCAAACCTTAGCACCCCATCAGGTGATACCTCAAAAGGACCCTTCCCCTCACGAAGAGCCGTATCTCGATATCGTGTCATAATCGGATCCTCATATTGTCGCCTCTTCACCTCCTCGATGATGGAAGACTCGGCAACCTCTCTGTCACGAACCGACCTCGGGGCCGCGACTGGTGCCCTACCTAGGCACCCCGTTCAGGTATACATCAGAGAATAGCAGCGGAACATACACAACATACAACATTTAGACAATAATAACACAGACTAGCCGATAAGGCCGCCTTCCATAAAAAAATGCATAATCCAAGAAAAATGTACAACTCAGTTCTTACAGCCCCAAACCACAACATGTGACTACAGACCTCTAGGAATAACAACAGTGGCGGGACAGGGCACCGCCATACCCCTGAATGTACATAAATCTACAACATCAGGGAAAGACTGTACCAAAAAGACAAGCCTCCGGAGAAATGGAGCTTCTGACGTCTGATAAGTGATCCTAAGTATGAGGATCCACCACCTGCTTACCCCTACATGCGGCATGAACGCAACCCCCGAGGAAGGGGGTCAGTACACAATATGTACTAAGTATGTAAAACTGGAAAAATACTGTAATTACATCATAGGTTTAAAACAAAGCCGGAGACATGTATGATAATCAAATTACAGTACACTGTGCCTTACTAACAATGAGAGTAAATAGTAGGATACTTGCAATATAAAATAGGAAGCTCACGATCAAAGCAGGACCACCCGCCCGCAGTATCATTAAGCAATCCTACTCCTGGGACTATTTCACCCGCATAAGCCCTTACGGACTCGCATGAGGTATTCCTCGCATAGGCTGTATCCGCCCGCATGGGACTATTTCACCCGCATAAGCCCTTGCGGACTCGCATGAGGTATTCCTCGCATCGTGGGTAGCAAATCCACGGAATATGCAAATGCCACAAACCCGGGGAATGACCCCGTAATGAATAATATACCACTAGCACAAAACCGGCTATCATACAATATATAAGAAAGTTAAGAATCCCCCTAACTTCTTATTATTCTTGTTCACATACACTCTCATTTTAGTTTACTTAAGGCACTAACATGTCTTCTATAAAGATCCGGGAATTTAACCCAAAGTACTACATACTTCCACTCTTTTAAAAATGACTCTCTTTCATATAAAACTTCCAAGATACTATTAACCGTAGTATCAAGTCAAAATTACTTTTCAAGACAAGTCACAATACCTTTAGAAATAAAGTTAGGTTTCTAAATAAAGTGACTCATTTTCTTATAAAACCTTAGGCAATTGATGCCTTAAAATCAAATTGTCTTTTCATTACAATCAAGTCATTTATCTTTCCATAAAGTGAATATAACCAACTTCCCATAAAGTCGTTATATTTACTTTATACTTTAGCCAAATATAATTTCCTATCCAAGGGACTTATACGTTTAAAACGGAACAAGTATCACATACTTTAAAACTCTTCAAGTCCCTTAACTTTAATAAAACTTAAGACATCCTTAATACTTTCAAAGAAGCGAGTTAATCTCCTAACTCACCCGACTTGGCCATTCATAAAACTAGTAAATGATATCAAGATCTTGTACGTCTACCGTACTATATACGTGTAACTAGTCATGCTCAAAAGATAGGAAAAGTTCTACATACCTCTTCGGGTCAAACCACTTGCCAAGTACAAATTCCCGCCCGTAGTATGTCAACCTATAATATTCATAATACGTCTATTAACGCCTTACTTCAAACGTAGAATATTATAAGTGTAAAGTCTCTAAATTCTATGGAAAATCGGACAGCGCCTCCTTTGTTTCTACTTACTTTGCCACCTTTTTCAAGGCCGAATACAATAATCAAACACGCCACATTTAAGGCCCAATCAATGAAATCAACAATAGGGGATTACACGCCTACTAGACGTGTAAAATTCTGCCCCACAATAGATATCAAACTAATACAACTACTAGTCCAATTTCGGCCATATTGAGTACAACAATACCAATTCTTATCCGATTTCCATTTCAATCCAAATTGTTAGCATAACATGATATCAAGTCGCAATCGATTATACTACTATAATCTTCAAGTAAGTAACATGCGACGATTCTAGTAAACGACCAAATTGTAATCCAACTTCACATGACTTACATTACATTTCGAATTTTAAGGCTACAAGCAATCCATAATACTTATAAACTTCAACATATCAACTTCATGCTAGTAACATGTAAAGCTAACAACAACGATATATATATATATATATATATATGATCTTGTAACACTTTTAAGAGACAAGATTATACCTTAACGAATCTTAATCCAACTCCAAATCCGAAGTCGCTCCCTTAGCAACTTAGAGCCTCTTCAAGACACTTCAATCCGCTACTTGAGACCCTTAGAACAATACCAACAAATTTCCTTCAAACTTCCAAACAAAACCTAGAAAGCAACTAGGTTTTCACCTTGCGACTAATACGAAAACTATCTTTTTTCGATATTTTTCTATTGAGATACACTTACAATACACTCAAGAACCTTGGTTTAAAGTGGGGAGCTTAATGAACAAGAAACAAAAAAAATTCTTTTTCTTAGAGAGTGAACCCGAGAGCTAGTAGCTCTTGCTCTTCAATTTTCTTGAAAATTTTCTAAGTGTTGGACTATGTCTTGCTACTAGTAGTATTATAAAGGGACATGGAGGGTCAAGATGTAAACAAATGGGTGGTTTGGATGTGGTCTTACTAAATATCAAGACTTTGTGGACCCTTTGACTTAGTCAAATCTCTCAAGCTCACAACTTGCAAGACTTGTCATCCTACAAAGGTCAAATGACCCTTAAGCCCTTGCTTAAAATCGTCCAAGGCTCCATAAGGGGGGGGGGGGGGTGACACGTGTCGCCCTCCCATTCGTCATAATATTACGTTTTCTGACAAATTTTATAATTCCGATAAATTTTTACAAGCCTCAAATCTTAACACTTGTGAGTTCTTACGTACGTTCTTAAAACATGTCCTGTAAATACGGGGTGTAACATTCTTCCCCCCTTAGAAACATTCGTCCCCGAATGTTCTTTCGGAGTCAAACTTATAATTAGCGACATAGTTTCCTTTCATAACCCCGACATACCAAAAATGCCACACATGGCCACATAATAGCATTTACACAAAACAAATGCTTCAATTAAAACTTGACAAGTAGGGGAAAAGAATTACCTGAAGGTGTAGGGAATAAGTGAGGATACTTCTTCAACATGTCCTCCTCCGCTTCCCAAGTCATCTCCTCCCGGTTATCATTCCTCCACAAGACTTTGACGGAAGCCACATCCTTGGTCCGTAGTCGCCTGACCTGGCGATCGAGTATCGCTATGGGACTCTCCTCATACGATAACCCCTCTGTCACCTGGACCTCACTAGCAGGGAAAACTCTCGCTGGATCTCCGATACATTTCCGTAACATAGAAACATGGAAGACCGGATGTACCGCCTCTAACTCTGATGGCAGATCCAACTCATAGGCAACCTTACCTGCTCGACGGACGATCTGGTAGGGCCCAATGTACCTTGGGCTGAGTTTCCCCTTCTTACCGAATCTCATCACACCCTTCATGGGTGAAACCTTCAAGAATACCCAATCGTCTACCTGAAACTCCAAATGCCGACGCCGATTATTCGCATATGACTTCGCCACTCGAGCCGCTATCATCTCTCTGGATAAGCTTCACCTTATCCACCTCATGAACCAAGTGCGGGCCAACTAATCGCACTCGCCCACGTCGAACCAACCAATCGGCGATCTACATTTCCGCCCATATAAAGCCTCGTATGGCGCCATCTGTATACTGGAATGGTAGCTGTTGTTCTAAGCAAACTCCACAAGAGGCAAATGATCCTCCCAGCTACCCCTGAAATCAATCACGCAGGATCGCAGCATATCCTCAAGTGTCTGGATAGTACGCTCTGCCTGCCCGTCAGTCTGAGGATGAAATGTTGTACTGAGACTCACCTGGGTCCCTAATCCCTTCTGTAAAGACCTTCAGAAGTTAGCCGTAAACTGGGCTCCCCTATCAGATATAATCGACACTGGGACACCGTGCAACCTCACAATCTCTCTGATGTACAATCTGGCATAGTCCTCAGCCGAAAACGTCGTCCTGACTGGAAGGAAATGGGCTGATTTCGTCAGCCTGTCAAAAATAACCCAAATGGAGTCGTACTTCCTCTGAGTACGAGGTAACCCTGTAACAAAGTCCATGTTGATTACCTCCCACTTCCAAGTCGGAATCTCAATAGCCTGCAATAATCCACTGGGCCTCTGGTGCTCGACCTTGACCTGCTGGCAATTAGGACACTGTGCAACAAAACCTGCCACGTCCCTCTTCAGGCCATCCCACCAATACAAACATCTGAGGTCATGGTACATCTTGGTCGACCCCGGATGAATAGAATAACAAGCACTGTGTGCCTCCCCCAAAATCTGCTGACGAAGTCCTGTCACATCGGGAACACACAACCGGCCCTCAAATCTTTGCACCCCATCAGGCGCTACCTCGAATAGGCTCTTCTCCTCCCGAAGAGCTGCATCTCGATACCGTACCAACACTGGGTCCTCAAACTGTCTCCTCTTCACCTCATCAACGATGGAAGACTCGGCAACCTCATGAACCCGTACCCCACTATCGTCGGTATCGATCAACCGAACCCCAAGGCTCGCTAGCTGGTGGATCTGACGGACCATGTCCTATCTCTCTGGCTGTACCTCTGACAGGCTCCCCATCGATCTACGACTCAAGGCATCAGCAACTACGTTGGCCTTCCCCGGATGGTATAGAATATCAACATCATAATCTTTCAAAGACTCTAACCACCGTGTATCGCCAAGTTCGGCTCCCTGCTCGAAGATATCTGGAGGCTCTTGTGGTCTGTATAAATATCCACATGAACCCATACAAATAATGTATCCAAATCTTGAGCATGAATGATTGCGCCAACTCTAAGTCATGGGTAGGGTAATTCCTCTCATGCTTAGAATCGCCGGAAGCATAGGCTATAACCTTGCCGTCTGCGCATCAAAACACACCCTAACCCGATACCCGAGGCATCACAATAGATCACGTGCGTCTAACCCGCCGGGAAGAGTAGGCGGGTGTAGTCAACCTTTCCTTCAAGAATCGGAAACCCTTCTCGCAAGCCTCTGTCCACTGGAACTTGGCTGCCTTCTGAGTCAGCCTAGTCAACGGTGCTGAAATTGAAGCAAACTGCTCCACAAACCTACGATAATAACCTTCCACTTAAGAAAGCTGCGCACTTGGCCGGAGTAGTAGGTCTCGCCAAGACTTGATCGCCTCGATCTTTGTCATATCCACGAACACCATACGCTGATAATATGCCCCAGGAATGCCACTGAGGCCAACCAAAACTCACACTTGGAGAACTTGGCGAATAAATGCCGGTTCCGGAAAACCTCAAGTACCGTCCTCAAGTGATCTGCATGCTCCTTCTCTGTCCGCGAATAAACCAGGATGTCATCAATGAATACTATCATAAATGTATCCAAAAATGGCTTGAACACCCGGTTCATCAAATCCATAAATACCGCTGGAGCGTTGGTGTCACGACGTTCGGGGCCGTGGATCGTGCCTTACCCGCACCTGCGATCATACATCAGAGAAAATCAGCGGAAATATAAAACAAGATAAGAAACATTATTAAAAAGGAGAAACAGTTTATCTGAAGAAAAGCTTGCCTTTCGGCATATATATAACATTGTTTTGCAGTTACATCCCAACTGTACAATAGGACTACAGACCTCTAAGGAAGTAAACAACTATGGCGGGACAGGGCCCCGCCATACCCTGAATGTACAAAACTATCTACAATACAGGGAGATCATACCCAAAAGTAGAGCCTCCGGAGAAGATGGAGCTCCTGACACCAACGCAGATCCTAAGGATGTGGATCTAGCACCTGCTTGCCCTTACCTGCGGCATGAACGGCCCAGAAGGAGGTCAAGACAACGGTACTAAGTATGTGAAATCGTAAAGTACTTAAATGAAATCATATCATTTTAAAACCAATTTTATAAATACGCGAAACAACCAATGTAATCGCATAGTGCCATCATAACAAGAGCAACCATAGGTAAATCTATGTGTCTTTTCTAGGTGCGAATTATCAAGCAGTCCAATTGCGTAGTATCACCACGCAAGCCTAATCTGGACTCCATAGTCCGCATAGGCCACTCACATAGGCCCGCATAGGGTATAACCCGCATCGGTAGCTACTCCTCGGCATGGTCTGGACTCGTAGTCGCATGGCCACATAGACCGCATGAGGTATAACCCGCACACTAACCGGAACTCTCGTAGCTCGCATAGGTATTCTCGAATCATGGTCCTGCATCACTGAGTCTACCAGCGCATGGGAGGCGACTTAACCCGTGCATGTCAAGAGGTGAGTGATATAATACCAACATAACAGCTTATCGTTAAACAACATAAGCACAAGAATACCCTCTTATACAAACGTTACAAGTCACTACCACACATAGCATCATATCACGTCTACTTATCAAACCATTTTATTATTCTTTCATAAATCAATATAAGTGCATTATAAACACATAAGTAAACTGTTCCTTTTATAAATCTTAAGTTGTTATACCTAACTTCCCATAAAGCTAGTATAACTCTTAAGCTTTTTGTTTAAAAACCAATTAGTTCTCTTATGTTAAAATGATTCAGTATTCTTTTGAAATGCATCAAGACTCTCATTATTCAGGCTTAAGTCAAAAGACATTGCCGTAATTATTATTCAGGCTTAAGTCAAAAGACATTTCCGTAGTTATTATTCAGTTAACACATGTACGTCTACCGTACTATATATATATTTTAAAATATCATGCTTTAGGAAGAATCACATACCTTCTGAAATCCACCGCCAAGTCGAATATGTCGCGCGAGAGAATCGACTATAATAGTCAACACGCCTATCAACGCCTAGACTATTACAATGATTCTAAGCAGAGGGTTCTCTATTCTACGGAAAATTGGGCAGCACTTCCCTACCCGGTGAGCTACTCAAGTCTACTGTGAAAACAGTCCTAAGTAAGTATAGTTCAATTATTCTTCTTTTAAACCCTTCTACTATGATAACAGTTTAATTCTATTCTGTAATATCCTTCTAAGTATTTAATACTTATTTCTATACTTCTACAGTATGCATTCTCTAATTACAAAAGAAGGACAAGTTTATTTACCTCGATAAGCCCAATAATATCCTAGATATAAGTCGATCCGGAGCAAGGCTTAGCTCCTAATTTGTACGCTCCGATAGCTCGAAGGAACCCTTAGAAGTTCTTCACAACTTCTACTAAGTACTAAGGGATTTGGGCTAGGGTATTTTGGGCATTATAACAATACTAGAAGGCAACTTTTCTACCAAGGGAGGGGGGTAGGTTTCGGCTAGGCTAGGGGGGGGGTTGCCTCGGCCAAGCTTCACTCAAAGGGGGGGAGGGTGTGTTGGACGAAAAGGCTCAAGGGAGAGGAGAGGATTTTCAAGACTTGGAGAAAGATTTGTGGATGAAGAACTCTTCATCTTAAGGGGGGTATTTATAGGTCAAGAAGTGGCCAACCAATGGCCAAGATTAAGCCATGTGCTAGGCAAGTGTAAGGTCAAGATTAGGGCAAGTGTACCTTAGCCAACTTGCACACAAAATATCCTACCAACTACTTGACAAACAAGGCCATTCAATCGGCCCTAATGCCGTCCCACATCCATCAATGAGAGGGTGACAAGTGTCGCCCTCTCGTTGGCCCAAATTCGTCTCTCGGAAAAATCCGCAAAAATTAGAAATGACATAGCGGAATTTATCCTACGCGAGTCTTGTTAAACGTTTCGTCGGAAAACGATTCTTTGTGTGAGTTGTGCCCAAAAAAACGTCCTAGGCCTAAACTTTTAAGGCTACACTTTCGTACGTACGCCCTTACGTACATACTCTGGAAATACGGGGTATAACAGTTGGTCAAACCGAAAGACATAACCTTGAACTCATAGTGCCCATACCGGGTCCTGAATGCAGTCTTTGGGATATCTGCTTCTCGAACTCGTACCTGATGATAACTGCATGGCAGTCTATCTTGGAAAACACCTAGCACCGCAACTGGTCAAACAAATCATCAATCACGGGAGGGTACCTATTCTTGATGGTTACCTTATTAAGTGCTGTCAACACACATACGCAGCGTCCCATCCTTCTTCTTCACAAACAAAACCGGCGCTCCCCAGGGAGAAACACTAGTCCTGATAAAGCCTTTTTCCAGCAAATCTTTCAGCTGGTCCTTCAGCTCCCTCAACTCAGCAGGTGCCATCATGTATGGCGAAATGGAAATAGGTCGAGTGTCTGGAAACGTGTCAATACAAAACTCAATCTCCCTCTCAGAAGGGATACCCGGAAGATCGTCTGGGAACACATCCGAAACTCCTAACAGCATGGTGAAGAAGCGGCACCTCAGCCTCTGTATCAAATACCCGAACCAGATGATAGATGTACCATTTATGCACCATCTTCCTAGCCTTGAGGTAAGAAATAAACCTACCCCTCGGCGATGCTGTGTTGCCCTTACACTCGATAACTGGCTCGCCAGGAAACTGGAACCGAACCAACCTGTCCCTACAGTCAACATTGGCATAACAAGAAGCCAACCAGTCCATACCCATAATGACATCAAAATCTGTCATCTCCTGCTCTATCAAGTCTGCAAGGGTCTGACGACTGTAAATAAACACTGGATAACCTCTATACACCCGCTCAGCTAACACCGAATCACCCAATGGCGTAGCTACCTCAAAAGGCTCTATCGACACCGGCTCTATCCCGATTCTACCCGCAATAAGAGGGGACACATAGGACAAGGTAGAAACTGGATCTATCAAAGCATAAACATCACATCATGAAATCAATAATGTACCTGTGACGACGTCAGGGGAAGCCTCCTGATCCTGGCGGCTTGCTAATGAATATATACGGTTCTGTGGACCGCTAGAATTGGAACCACCACCCCGACCTCTACCGCGGCCTGCCGGTCCGTGAGTACCCTGCCATCCGGGGCGCATAACCACAGAAGGAGAGGAAGACCCAGCAACTGATCCTGTCGGCTGCACCGTACCACCGATGATGCCTCTCGACGGACAATCTCTCTTCAAATGGCCCAGCTGGCCACAAGAGTAACAAGCTCCTGTAGGAACACGACACTCGCCTGGGTGAGATCTACCGCATCGAGCACACCGAGATGTGGGTGGTCTCGATCGGCGATCTTCGCCTCCCGAAACCAGAAGTCTGGAGCCACGACTGCTCACGAATGACTGGGCGATCGGACCTCCGCGAACCGTGTGGAGCACTCTGTCTTTGGTGGAATGTGGACCTAGTCTGGCTTGAGGCATCCACCTCGAAAGCGCCTGAGACCACATTGTCCTAGCCTCTTGGTGGCTCGAGTCAATCTGGTCCTCCTCTCTCTATCCTCTATCCTCGCACATAGGCTGCATCCGGCAATGTCCATACCGGTGAAGAGCCACCCCAATGACGATAGTCATATGCGGTCTAGCCCCATCACATAACGATGAACTCTATCCGCCATTTCTGCAATGGTGTGCGCGTGCCAAGGAGTCAAAATCCGGCTATACTCTCGATAGTCCTCCCATTCGCCTCGAGGTCAAGAATCTATCTACGGGCTCTCCTCATCTCGGGAGGCAAAAAGTGATCCATGAAGGCCTCTGTGAACTCACGCCAGCAGTGAAAGAGCATCCTCACCTCTCGGCTCCCGGGACTCAAACCGGTTCAACGCAATATCGCGTAACGGTAGAGGCTAGAATAATGAACTCTGTCTGAAGCTCTAAGAACTGCATAGTCCGTAGCTGCTGAATGAACTCCTGCGGATCCTCCTCGGACCTCGAACCATAAAACTTCGGGCGGATGACAACCAGAAAATCCCGGATCCATAAGCATCGGCTCTAGGGTTAGCCGCCTGCTCTGTCGTTGCCTCGCTACTATCTTGGTCAATAACAGGATCGCTCCCCATAGTCTCTATACTCGGCTCCTTCTTGTGGGGTGGAGGCTGCAGTGCGGAACCTCTGAGCTCTTTGCTCTCGGCTCCTAATCTTCGGCGTGGCTGAACTTCGCCGACCAGCCTCTACCTCGGGCATAGTGCGTACTGAGTCGCGTCCTCTCGAGTACCGCTAGCACTCACTGTTCTTTGCCTTGCCATACGGGCCGTGGTCACCTTTCGTGGAGGCATATCTGTTTCATAAGACTAGGTCAGAGAGGATTCAACCTAATAAGGCACTCTCTGCCACGATCTCGGAGAGAAGAATGGAAACCAATCCTAAATGTCCTGCGCCTCTTGATTATAGATGTGGTGCACACACCGATAATCAAGACTCTAATAGACACGATGCAGAGAAACTTCCGAGGACTAAGCGCTCCGATACCACTTTTGTCACGACCGACCGGGCGATCGTGCCCTACACAGGCACCGTTCGTATACATCAGAGAATAGAAGCGGAACATACACAACATACAACATTTAGACAATAATAACACAAAGCCCGATAAGGCGCGCCATAAAAAATGCATAATCCAAGAAAACTGTACAACTCAGTTCTTACAGCCCCAAACCACAACATGTGACTACAGACCTCTAGGAATAACAACAGTGGCGGGACAGGGAGCTTCTGACGTCTGATAAGTGATCCTAAGTATGAGGATCCACCACCTGCTTACCCCTACCTGCGACATGAACGCAGCCCCCGAGAAAGGGGGTCAGTACACAATATGTACTAAGTATGTAAAACTGGAAAATATTATAATTACATCATAGGTTTAAAACAAAGCCGGAGACATGTATGATAATCAAATTACAGTACACTGTGCCTTACTAACAATGAGAGTAAATAGTAGGATACTTGCAATATAAAATAGGAAGCTCACGATCAGCGGGACCGCCGCGCAGATGTCATTAAGCAATCCTACTCGCGGGACTATTTCACCGCATAGGTCGCGTGGACCCGCGTGAGGTATTCCTCGCATGGGACTATTTCACCGCGTAAGCCCTTACGGACTCGCGTGAGGTATTCTCGCATAGGTGTATCGCCGCGTGGGACTATTTCACCCGCATAAGCCCTTGCGGACTCGCATGAGGTATTCCTCGCATCGTGGGTAGCAAATCCACGGAATATGCAAATGCCAAAAACCCGGGGAATGAACCCGTAATGAATAATATACCACTAGCACAAAACCAGCTATCATACAATATATAAGCAAGTTAAGAATCCCCCTAACTTCTTATTATTCTTGTTCACATACACTCTCATTTTAGTTTACTTAAGGCACTAACATGTCTTCTATAAAGATCCGGGAATTTAACCCAAAGTACTACATACTTCCACTCTTTTAAAAATGACTCTCTTTCATATAAAACTTCCAAGATACTATTCACCGTAGTATCAAGTCAAATTACTTTTCAAGACAAGTCACAATACCTTTAGAAATAAAGTTAGGTTTCTAAATCAAGTGACTCCTTTTCTTATAAAACCTTAGGCAATTGATACCTTAAAATCAAATTGTCTTTTCATTACAATCAAGTCATTTATCTTTCCATAAAGCGAATATAACCAACTTCTCATAAAGTCGTTATATTTACTTTATACTTTAGCCAAATACAATTTCCTATCCAAGGGACTTATACGTTTAAAACGGAACAAGTATCACATACTTTAAAACTCTTCAAGTCCCTTAACTTTAATAAAACTTAAGCCATCCTTAATACTTTCAAAGAAGCGAGTTAATCTCCTAACTCACCCGACTTGTCCATTCATAAAACTAGTAAAGGATATCAAGATCTTGTACGTCTACCGTACTATATACGTGTAACTAGTCATGCTCAAAAGATACGAAAAGTTCTACATACCTCTTCGGGTCAAACCACTTGCCAAGTACAAAGTCCCACCCGTAGTATGTCAACCTATAATATTCAAAATACGTCTATTAAAGCCTTACTTCAAACGTAGAATATTATAAGTGTAAAGTCTCTAAATTCTACGGAAAATCGGACAACACCTCATTTGTTTCTACTTACTTTGCCACCTTTTTCAAGGCCGAATACAATTGTCACGACCCGAACCCGGGCCCGTGACTGGTGCCTTACCCCGGGCACCCTAGTGATACAACATCAGAGAAAAATCAGCGGAAATAAAACATGAACATGAAATAAGAGATATTATAAGTAAACAGGCCAACCAAAACAGTTGCCTTCTGCATATAGACATACAAACCCGAACAGTTTAATCCTGTTATACCCCGTATTTTCAGAGTATGTACGTATGGACGTACGTAGAAAATTCGAACTTGAGATAAAGTGCTTGGCCGAAATTATTTTTGTGCACAAGTGCCGAAAAGAGTCATTTTCCGTGAAACGTTTCCCTGACTTTTGTAGGAAAATTCCGGCTATGTCATTTATTATTTTTACGGATTTTTCGAGAGGCGAAACATTTTGGACCAATTGGAGGCGACATGTGTCACCGCCAGGTGTCGAGTTGACGAAATTTCCTTGGTGGAAGCTTCAGGCTTGCACGTTTTTCATCTTTTGTGCCTAAAATGTTTGGTCAATGTTTGTGAGATATTTTGTGGAGTGGATGACCAAGTGGGACCCACACAACACATGGCTTAATCTTCACCTTACACACTGCCACTTGGCTCAATCTTGGCCTTTGAGTGCCCTATAAATACCCGCTTAGTTGATGAGTTATTTCATCCACACTTGAGCAAATTCCTAGACTCAAAACACTCCTCCCTTGTAGTTGTCTCGCCCAACTCCCTCCCTTTGAGTGGCCTTTTGGCCGAGCAACGACCCACAGCCTAGTTGTGCTAATCGAAATACTACCCCCTTGGTAGAAATACTCTTCAGTATTGTTATAATACCCAAATACTTTAGCCCAAATACCTTGTAGTATTTCCAAAGTACCCTCTATCTGAAAAGCAGGAAAATACTATTATACGTCCTTTAGCCACTAAACGAAACCCAAAGGAAAATCTCCATGGTTAGTTGGAGTAGTTTGTAGAAGTTGGTTAGAACTTCTAAGGGTAGTTGGAGGCGGGTTGGGCGCTCGGAGTTGGAGCTAAACGATTGCCAGGATCGACTTTTTACTTGGATAATTATGGGCTTATTGAGGTAAATATCTTGTCCTCTATTGTAATTGGAAATTACATATTGTTAGAATATATAGTTGAAGTATACTATATATAGAATGAACGTAGTTATTGGCAATGTCTTTTGACTTAAGCTGAATAATACTTACGTGATGTCTTGCGACTTAAGCTTTGTATTTAAAGAAGATTCTTGAACTGTAATTACTTAGGCTGTATTGATGAGACTTGTGAAGTAGTACCGTGGAGTAGAATTGTACAGTTAGGGTTAGATGTATAACCCCCTGGTTGGCTTGGTAGCGGCCTCGATAGAGGAGGAGATTTCTGTTGTTGCGGGGAGGTCTTTGCAATTTTACGTAGAATGTTCTCTGAAGAGACCTTATGTTAATAAGCGCCTTGTGGCCTTATAGGTGGAAGTACTATGCGTGGCGCGATCTACTTGGCTTAGGGAGTAGCCGGCGGTTTGAGGTACTTGGAGCGTTTTGCTATTAGTCGATAATCGTCGCGAGGTATGTGAACCTCTTCCTATCTCTTCTAGCATGATATGTGTGAACTATGTAGTGCGGTGAGCGTACGTGTGCTAATGTATGTGATTGGTTTAAAACATAAAGTGTTATAACGACTTTATGGGAAGTTGGTTATAACGACTTTATGTTGGTAAGAAAATACATGTGGTTTTAAAGGTCTTGATTTGAACTATAAGCGGCTTGTTATGTGTTAATAAAGAACTTGAAGTATTTCAAAAGATTTTTGAATCATTTTGAAAGAAGAAGTAATATTTGGTTTTTGAAAAACTTAAGAGTTATACTAGCTTTATGGGAAGTTAGGTATAACGGCTTAAGAATGTTTTACTGATTTCGGAAATCAGAATGTGTAACGACAAACCACTGCAGCGTTAATAAAAGGAAATGTTTTGAATAATTAAGTATTATTAAAACCATAGAAACTTCCATCTGCGTAGAAGCTAAGATGAGACAAAATGATATTTCTAGATCATGCATTTCTTTGTAATAAGATTGTTATAAACAAGAATATCCTACTCACATATAAGACTTATGTTTCTCATATAGTTTTAAGGAGAATTATATTCTCAAATGAATAAGACTATGAACTACGAAACCTTTCTAAAATGAGAAACTTGAACATTGGAAATTAGGCAAACTTGATCATTGGAAAAGAATGTTGCTACTTGATTTTACAAAGAGAAGTAATTGATTTACTTTAAAAGGATAGTCACTCTATTTTATACTACGGTATTGTGTGACATTGTGAAAGTAACGTATCTTTTAAAGAGTTAATGTATGAAGTACTTTGGGGATAAAAACCCGATTTTGTTAATCATATAGTAGAAGGTACCTTGTGTGAACAACTTGATTGTATTGGTTTGTGATAGCCTTGTAATACTTTCTTGATTGCGTTGATAAGTAAACGTGTTGGGATGCTACGTGTGTTAGTATCTTGTGATGTTTGTGTGAAGGGTTTCCCTTGATTGTGCTTATTAACTATCGATCGTTATGATAGTATTGTGGCATTCATCTCGAGATGATTAGGGTTAAGCGCCCTCCGTCTGGGGTAGACTTCAGCGGGTCGATGGACCTATGATTCGAGAATACCTCATGCAGTCCCGGGGCTATCGCGAGCTACGAGTTCCGTGTTAGTGTCGTCCTTTATGGGCATGCGGTCCGTGGCCATGCGGCTGCGAAGTCGGGGCGATGCCGGGAGTGGCTACCCTCGATGCGAGGAATACCTCATGCGGGCGATGAGATTGGCCTATGCGAGCTGCGGGAGTTCGAGGTTAGACAGCGTGCATTGATCTGCGGGCAAGTGGCGGCTTTGATCATGTGACGGTCTAGACAGATCTTATAATCTGATTCGCGACCTTGTTGATGCGTGGGTTTTTAGTAGTCGGCTATGCCTTCGTACTTACCGTCTGATTTTATTATGACACAGTGGGACACGGTGTTCATGTGTGTTCCTTGGTGCTTTTATATCATAGACTGCCGGCAGTGAGGAAGGTATTCCACGGGCACGATTGAGGTTGTGGGCCTGAGACCCATTGTTATACTTGAGTGATGACTTGAGGGCGTAAGTCCCTAACTTGACATATCGCTTTGTTGTAAGCGTAGTTTGGTTATCATACATGTCTCTGCTTTATATGATCGCTATGATTTCATTTCTGATATGTATTTTGATTTCACATACTCGGTACTGTTGTATCGACCTCCTTGAAATTGCGTTCATCTGCGAGTTGAGTACACGATCGTTGATCCTAGCTCTCGGTCCGCGATTTGCGTTTGGGAAGCTCGTTTCTCGGAGGCTTATCGGTGGTATAGTCCCCTGTCGTCGTAAGTGTTTACATTCGGGGTTTGGCGGGGCCTGTCCGCCATTGTTGTCATATCATTCTTAAGTGCAGTGAAATCTTGTTGTGGGCGGGTTTGTAAAAAGGATTAAACATTCATGTTGAAAAAGTTGCTATTTATATATATCTGAAGGTAACCGTTTTTAGTTGCTTTGTCTTCTTATTTCATTGTCTTATTACAATTGGTTTCATGTATTGTCTTTATGTTCGTGATTACTCGATGTATGTCTACTTGGGTGCGGGGTAAGGCACGGTCACGAGCCGGGCAGTCGTGACAAAAGTGGTATCGAGCGATTAATCCTCGGAAAGTGTCTGAGCCGTATCGATAGAGTCTTGATTATCGGTGTGTTGTGCACCACGCCAATAATCAGGAGGCTATAGGATATTTAGGATTGGTTTCTATTCTTCTCACTCTGAGATCGTGCCTTAGAGCTGTGTTGTAAGTTGGACCCTCTGACGAAATTATTTCCCTTATCGTTATGCCTCCGCGTAGGGCAACCCGGGCCCAGGAGGGCAAGGCAGCCGAGGGAGCTGCGAGTAGAGTTCAGAAGGTGGCGAGGGCACAGGCCCAATCATTACCTAGGGTAGTGCTTCATTCGGGGAGTTCTGCGACGTCACTAGCCCCAGCAGAGTTTAGTTCGGCGGCAGCAGTGCCTACTGCGGCCATGATATATGAACCTTCAGTTCCACGACCGGGAACAGAGAATTTAGATTGCAAAGAGGCGACCCTGTTACTAGCTATAGATTTGGCTACCAGAGAGTATACCGATGTACCGCGAATCTTGAGGACTATCTTAAAGAGGGTTGTGCAAGAGTAATTCTTGATTAGGCGAGCATGGCACGTATGCGGGCTTATGCGCAGCCGAGGCGATGTAGAGATCGGCAGTTAACGAAGGACACGAGAAGAGGCGGGCGAGCGGCAAGGTCCTTTAGTAACTTTCGAGGCGAGTCGCCTCACCGCCAATTAGATATGCACCTCGCCCGGTCAGAGTGGTCTTCCAGATTCGGGGCGTTCGGGGTGAGTAGGAGTTGGTCAGAACTCCAGGGCTTCCGGTTCACAGTGTGACAGACGTCATCCCGGGGAATGTCGTCTTTTAGTTGGTACTTGTTGTACCTGCGGCCGTCAGGTCCATGTGTCGAGAGAGTGTCCTTGTAGGAGGACTTAGCCCGTGATTGGTGGGTAGTTCGTCATTTTCCTTAGCTATGCGCCCTACGGGGGAGGTTTGATTAGAACGACTAAGGGGAGTGAAGCGATGAATATAGATATATCTTTAACCCTCAGAGGTCGGTATGTGTGATAAGGTGAGTATACCTTAAGTGCTTTGTTACGATAGCGGTGTGTTAGTTGTGTTTAGAATCATGGTGGGTTAACCGAGTAAGATTTTGGGGGATAGAAAAGGTGTGAGCCTTAGAATGTTTACGTAAAGACCTTAGAGGTAAGGCCATCTCAGGTAAAGGTGTAGTATTATGTTTGATCCTTATGGAAGTGCATAGTGCACGTGAGTTATGTTTGGGATAGGTCCCTAGTAGTGAGGAATGAAAGGGGGTAGTTGAGCTAAGAAGACCGCTAGGTTTTCGAAACGTGATTAGTGAGATTGTTCTGGATCGGGGAGCTAGTATTATGCGCGTTGCCGGGTCGGGTTGAGTCCACGTTGCGGGTCAACCCGCGGCATGTTTGGTGGTGGGGTCCGTTGTGGTGGTCCCGCTTGTGGTAGGTCACGAGGTGTTAGGCCCAGTTTAGTTAACGTGTCACGAACTTCGTGGATGCATTCGACCAGTAGTCGGACCGAGGAGGTCAGCCGTCTTGTCTTCTAGCCAAGACCGTTTACTCGGCAGTATTGTTTTATCAGAAAGGTTGTAAGGCTGCACGGGGTGCCTACCTTCACCTTATGTCAGACAGTGAAGCCCAGGTTGTGGCTATTTTTTTTCGTCTTCTAAAAGTTTACCAGGCAGGGTTAAGAACTCAGGTGAGTCTCAGAATCGCATTCGCCCTCGGGCGGTCGTGGATTTGAAGGTAGTCGTGGGGATTGTTGTCTCTGTGGAGGAAGTGTTTAAGCTACCATTTCGGTGTTGGATATCGCTTTGTGAAGCCTTGTAGGGCGGAAGTGTAAATTGCGGTCGATTGGTTCGATGTTGGCAAGGTTCGATTAGTTGGTTGAGCTTGTTCCAGCGGTGTGGATAGTCGAAGCTTGTCTAGAAGAAGTTCGGCAGCTCGGAGGAGTTGTGCGGATAATCGGCGATGCTTAGAGTTCAGTTGGTCGGTCTTCTTGAAAGTACCACCGGGTTGGGTGTGACGAGTTTGGAATACAGAGGAACTTAGCGAGTTACTTTGGGCCTTTACGAGTTCATGTGAAGAATAGGCGGGTTGCCTATATGTTAGCTTTTGCCGTCCGACTTAGGAGGCGATGCGTCCGGTCTTTCGTATTGTTATGATCGGAAAGTATCGGAGATCCATCCGCAGTGTTCCCACTTAATGATGACCACGTTAGAGATAGTAGCCGAGTTTTGGAAGCTGAGCGATATCGAAATGTGGAAAGAGTTCGAGTATACGACATCCTCGGGGATCGCATGCGATCGGTACCATTTGTTGGGTCGTCGGAGCAAGGCTCACGACAAAGTGACAAAGTGGTACCATTTGTTGGGTCGCTTTGAGAAGGTTAATGCCTCGAGCAAAGTGACAAAGTGGTATCTACGACGAGTAAAGAGAGAAGCGAGCATGTATGGCGGCATAGATGCGATCATTTCTTTTATAAAGAGAAGGTGCGAAGGAAGTATATTTTAGACCCGGTGAGAAGTGTGTTGCGATGATGATTACAGTGTTTTCGTGGACTTTGATGTAAGTATTTCTGTGATTGTTTCGTGGCGGATGTGGCGAGGATTGATTCTCGTAAGTATAGTAGTGAAGACTATCTTGGCGCGCGTTTGTTTGAGACTTAGAAGGAACATTGGACGAATGTTTCTAAGGAGGAGAATGTTATACCGTATTTTGGTATATGCGTATGGGCGTGCGTAGAAAATTCGAACTTGAGATAAAGTGCTTGCCGAAATTATTTTTGTGCACAAGTGCCGAAAAGAGTCATTTTCCGGCGAAACGTTTCCACAGCTTTTGTAGGGAAAATTCCGGCTATGTCATTTATTATTTTTACGGATTTTTCCGAGAGACGAAACATTTTGGACCAATTGGAGGCGGCGTGTGTCACCCAGGTGTCCAAGGTTGGGCGAAATTTCCTTGGTGGAAGCTTCAGGCTTGCGTTTTTCATCTTTTGTGCCTAAAATGTTTGGTCAATGTTTGTGAGATATTTTGTGGAGTGGATGACCAAGTGGGACCCACACAACACATGGCTTAATCTTCACCTTACACTTGCCTACCACTTGGCTCAATCTTGGCCTTTGAGTGCCCTATAAATACCCCCTTAGTTGATGAGTTATTTCATCCACACTTGAGCAAATTCCTAGACTCAAAACACTCCCTCCCTTGTAGTTGTCTCGTCCAACTCCCCCCCCCCCCTTTGAGTGGCCTTTTGGCCGAGAGCAACCCCTAGCCTAGTTGTGCTAATCGAAATACTACCCCGCGGTAGAGAAATACTCTTCAAGTATTGTTATATACCCAAATACTTTAGCCCAAATACCTTGTAGTATTTCCAAAGTACCTACATCTAAAAGCTTGGAAAATACTATTATACGTCCCTTTAGCCTCTAAACGAAACCCTAAGGAAAATCTCCATGGTTAGTTGGAGTAGTTTGTAGAAGTTGGTTAGAACTTCTAAGGGTAGTTGGAGGCGGGTTGGAGCGCTCGGAGTTGAGCTAAGCGATTGCCCGGGATCGACTTTTTACTTGGATAATTATGGGCTTATTGAGGTAAATATCTTGTCCTCTATTGTAATTGGAAATTACATATTGTTAGAATATATAGTTGAAGTATACTATATATAGAATCGAACGTAGTTATTGGCAATGTCTTTTGACTTAAGCTTGAATAATACTTACAGCGATGTCTTTGCGACTTAAGCTGTATTTAAAGAAGATTCTTGAATTGTAATTACTTAGGGTGTATTCTGATAGACTTGTGAAGTAGTACAGTGGAGTAGAATTGTACCGTTAGGGTTAGATGTATAACCCCCGGTTGGCTTGGTGGCCAGGCCTCGATAGAGGAGGAGATTTCTGTTGTTGCGGGGAAGTCTTGCCGAATTTTACGTAGAATGTTCTCTGAAGAGACCTTATGTTAATAAGCGCCTTGTGGCCTTATAGGTGGAAGTACTATGCGTGGCGCGATCTACTTGGCTTAGGGAGTAGCCGGCGGTTTGAGGTACTTGGGCGTTTTGCTATTAGTCGATAATCGTCGCGAGGTATGTGAACCTCTTCCTATCTCTTCTAGCATGATATGTGTGAACTATGTAGTGCGGTGAGCGTCACGTGTGCTAATGTATGTGATTGGTTTAAAACATAAAGTGTTATAACGACTTTATGGGAAGTTGGTTATAACGACTTTATGTTGGTAAGAAAATACATGTGGTTTTAAAAGTCTTGATTTGAACTATAAGCGGCTTGTTATGTGTTAATAAAGAACTTGAAGTATTTCAAAAGATTTTGAATCATTTTGAAAGAAGTAATACTTGGTTTTGAAAAACTTAAGAGTTATACTAGCTTTATGGGAAGTTAGGTATAACGGCTTAAGAATGTTTCTTGATTTTGGAAATCGAGAATGTGTATCGACAAACCAACTGCGGCGTTAATAAAGGAAATGTTTTGACTAATTAAGTATTATTAAAACCAGTAGAAACTTCCATCTGCATAGAAGCTAAGATGAGACAAAATGATATTTCCTAGATCATGGCTGTTGTAATAAGATTGTTATAAACAAGAATATCCTACTCACATATAAGACTTATGTTTCTCAGATAGTTTTAAGGAGAATTATATTCTCAAATGAATAAGACTATGAACTACGAAACCTTTCTAAAATGAGAAACTTGAACATTGGAAATTAGGCAAACTTGATCATTGGAAAAGAATGTTGCTACTTGATTTTACAAAGAGAAGTAATTGATTTACTTTAAAAGGATAGTCACTCTATTTTATACTACGGGTATTGTGTGACATTGTGAAAGTAACGTATCTTTTAAAGAGTTAATGTATGAAGTACTTTGGGGATAAAAACCCGATTTTGTTAATCATATAGTAGAAGGTACCTTGTGTGAACAACTTGATTGTATTGGTTTGTGATAGCCTTGTAATACTTTCTTGATTGCGTTGATAAGTAAACGTGTTGGGATGCTACGTGTGTTAGTATCTTGTGATGTTTGTGTGAAGGGGTTCCCTTGATTGTGCTTATTAACTATCAGTCGTTATGATAGTATTGTGGCATTCATCTCTTGAGATGATTCCGGGGGTTAAGCTGCCCTCCGATGCGGGGTAGACTCAGGCGGGTCGATGGACCTATGATTCGAGAATACCTCATGCAGGTCCCAGGGGCCTATGCGGAGCTACGAGAGTTCCAGGTTAGTGTGCGTCCTTTATGGGCATGCGGTCCATGTGGCCATGCGGACTGCGAAGTCCAGGACGATGCCGGGGTGTAGCTCCCCTCGATTGGGGGATTACCTCATTCGGGCCGTTGAGATTGGCCTATGCGGAGCTGCGGGAGTTCGGGGTTAGGCAGCGTACGGTGATCTGCGGGCAAGTGGCGGCTTTGATCATGTGACGGTCCAAGCAGATCTTATGATCTGATTCATGACCTTGTTGGTACTGTGGGTTTTTAGTAGTCGGCTATGCCTTCGTACTTACCCCGTACAGTTTTATTATGACACAGGTGGGACCTGGTGTTCATGTGTGTTCCTTGGTGCTTTTATATCATAGACTGCCGGCAGTGAGGAAGGTATTCCACGGGCATGATTGATGTTGTGGGCCTGAGACCCATTGTTATACTTGAGTGATGACTTGAGGGCGTGAGTCCCTAACTTGACATGACTGCTTTGTTGTAGCGTAGTTTGGTTATCATACATGTCTCTCGCTTTATATGATCGCTATGATTTCATTTCTGATATGTATTTTGATTTCACATACCATTTTTGTTATCTTGACCTCGCCGAAGTGCGTTCATGCGCGAGTTGAGGTACACCGATCGTTGATCCTAGCTCTCGAGTCCGCGGTTTGACGTTTGGGAAGCTCCGTTTCTCGGAGGCTTATCGGTGGTATAGTCCCGCCGTCGTAAGTGTTTACATTCGGGGTTTGGCGGGGCCCTGTCCGCCATTGTTGTCATATCATTCTTAAGTGCATGTAATCTTTGTTGTGGGCGGGTTTGTAAAAAGGATTAAACTGTTCATGTTGAAAAAGTTGCTATTTATATATATCTTTGAAGGTAACCGTTTTGGTTGCTTTGTCTTCTTATTTCATTTGTCTTATTACCTTGGTTTCATGTATTGTCTTTATGTTCACTGATTACTCACGATGTATGTCTACTTGGGTGCGGGGTAAGGCACCGGTCACGAACCGGGCGGGTCGTGACAAATCCTTTTACAACCACAACTTGCGGTACTACGGACCTCTAAGATTTATAACGACTATGACGGACGGGGCCCGCCATACCCCGAATGTACAGAACCTACAACTCGGGGAACATACCAAAAGATAAGCCTCCGAAGGAACGGAGCTTGATATCTTGAAGGGTGATCCTAAAGCGGGGATCGGCGACGAATGTACTTACTGCGGCGTGAACGGCCCGAAGGAGGTCGATCTGATAGGTACCAAGTATGTGGCCCGAAAATCACGTAGTTAAATCATAACGATCTATATAAAGCGGGAGACATGTATGATGACCAAAATACGATATGTAACATAAGCGATCAAGTCGTGGACTCACGCCTCAAAGTCATCACTCGAATATAACTATGGGTCTCACGCCACAACACCAATCATGTTCGCGTCGTGGCGCGTGCCGGAATTACGCCGGTGTAGACATGTCCATGATGCAACAATAATGACAATCTTTGCATGGCACATGCCGGTCTGCATCGGTGTAGCCACGACCATGTAACTTCAACAACAATATACAGGGTGATCAACCACGCGCGTGACCACATGCCCCGGAGTCTGCATCGGTGTAGACATGTCCACGTGACCACAATAATATCTCGGGTAATCAACCGCCGCGTGGCCCACCCGATTCTGCATCGGTGTAGACATGTCCATGTAACCACAATAACAATATATCGGACAACGGACTATCACAAACAAGGTCAAGCAAATTACCATACTTCTAGACTTTTATAAAAGATCCACTCTTTCTCGAAGTCACTTGATATCAACATTTGCACCACAAAGGCTATCACAACAAGCATAGGCGAGTTACACAACAACAACATAGGCAAGTTATACACAACTCAAGGTACTCCCATTTTATAACAAAGTCGGGTTTTAACCTAAAGTACTACGTCACGTTAAATTCCTTTTAAAGAGATTCATTCTTTTTATAAAAGTCACCGATACCGTAGTAGAAAATAGAGTGACTCACATTTTTAGGTAAACCAGAACACTTTCCTTTTCAACAACATTCTTTCCCCTAAAGTTCCAGGTTGCCTAATTTCATTTACTCAGGTCTCTTTATTTTAGAAAAGTTTCATAGTTCATAGTCTTAATCATTTAAGAATATAATTCTCTTTTAAACACTCTGAGAAAACATATGCCTTATAAGAGTGTACGTTATTCCTGTTCATAATCAAAATTAAGCAGCCATGATCTAGAAAATGTAATATCATTTTGTCTCATCTTAGCTTCTATGCAGATGGAGGTTTCTACTGGTTTTAATATAATACTTCTTTTATTCAATACATTTTCCTTTATTAACGCTGCAGTGGTTTGTCGATACACATTCTGATTCCCGAATCAGTAAAACATTATTCCTTTTTAACAACCAAGTACTCATTACTCACGAATGAGGTTTTACACAAAACTCATATTAATACATTCAAGTCAAGTCTCTTATCTTTTTAAGATCAAGTCTCTTAACTTTTAAAACCAATAAACCATTCATTTTTACCTCCCTTAAGACGTTATACCTAACTTCCCATAAAGCTAGTATAACTCTTATGTTTTCAAAACCAAGTATTACTCTTCTTTCAAACAAAGGATTCTTAATCTTTAGAAATACTTCAAGTTCTTTATGGTCACACATTAAGTCGATTATAAGTCAAATCGATTACCCTTTTTAAAACCACAAGGCATTTCTTAACCTACATAAAGTGTTATAACCAACTTCCCATAAAGTTATAACCCTTTATGTTTTAAACCAATCAAATACATTTAACACGTATGCGTCTACCGTACTACATAGTTATACACATATCATCTTTGGAAAGGATAGGAAGAGGTTCACATACCTCGCGACGATTATCGACTATAAGCAAAACGCTCCAAGTACCTCAAACCGTCGGCTACACCTTAAGCCAAGTAGACCACGCCACACGTAGTACTTCAACCTATAAAGGCCACAAGGCGCCTATTAACATCTAGAGCTCAAAGTAGAATATTCTATAGAAAATCCGGCACTCTCCCCATGGCAGCGTAAGTCTCCTCCTTTATCGAGGCCGGCTACCAAGCCAACCAGGGGGGGGTTAACACGTCTAACCGGACGTGTACAATTCTACTACACAGTAATACTACACAAGTCTACTGTAATACAGTCCTATGTAATTACAGTTCAGTTCTCTTCTTTAATTCAGGCTTAAGTCGCAAGACATTGTCGTAAGTATTATTCAGGCTTAAGTCAAAAGACATTGCCGCACAACTATGATCAATTCTATATATAGTATACCTTAACTATATATTCCTACAACATGTAATTTCCAATTACAACAGAAGGTCAAGAATGTTTACCTCGATAAGCCCAAAATTATCCGAGTTTATATGTCGATCCTGAGCAAGGTTTAGCTCCTACTCCGTGCGCTCCAAAACGCTCCAAGAAACCCTTAGAAGTGTCTACACAACTTCTACTTAATACTTCAACTACGGGTGAATATTTTTCCTTAGGGTTTCGTTTAGTGGCTAAAGGAAAGTATAATAGTATTTTCCGGGCTTTTCGTATAAAGGGTACTTTGGAAAGTACTACAAGGTATTAGGCTAAAGTATTTTGGGCATTATAACAATACTAGGAGAGTATCTCTATACCACAAAAAGGGGTATTATACGAAAACCACTAGGCTAGGGGTACCCTCGGCAGGAGCACCAAAAGGGGAGGGTTTCGCCAAGGCCTTCTCAAGGGGGAGAGGGGCTATTGGACGAGAGCAAGCAAGAGGGAGGAAAGGTTTTCAAGACATCGACAATTTTTGGATGAAGTCGGACATCAAGGTAGGGGGGCTATTTATAGGTCAAGAAATGGCCAACCAATGGCCAAGATTCATCCAAGTGTTAGGCAAGTGTAGGGCTAGGATTAAGCCGTATGTGCGCCTTATCCATCTACCACACCAACTTGCACAAATATCCTACCTACTCCCACTCAAGCAAATCGTCCAAGCCAATGGCCATGTTTGCCGTCAAGCCCTTCCAATGTGAGGTGACACTTGTCACCCTCCGTTGGTCCAAAATGTTTCGTCTCTCGGAAAAATCCAAAAATTAGAAATGACATAGCGGAATTTTCCCTACGAAGTCGTGGAAAGCGTTCGTAAATCGACGACTCTGTCGGGTGTTGTGCACTAATTTGAAACTTGCCTAACTTAAGGCTCAATTATTATACGACGCCATCACGCATACTGCGGAAATACGGGTATAACATTTTCCCCCTTAGAAACATTCGTCGAATGTTCCTTCTCGATCTCAAAGCAAACACGTGCCGGTATAGCCTTCACTACTATACTTACGAAACCAAACATGCCACATCTGGCCACAAAAATAACATGCGCGCGAAAACCCAAATCCAAGCCAACAAGGAATTACCTCTGTTCATCACAAGAGTTCCCACCAAGGTCTAAAAACATAATCCCTTCGCACATTCATTTCTCAAAAGAAACGATCACACACGTTCACTTCTCCCCTATCTCGTTGTACCCTTCTCGAACACTCGGACTCTCTCTAGTATACATACCATACTTGGTTTCCAAAACTTTGGAGTCACTACCTCAAACTTGATCATCTTACTAGCCTCGATCTCCTCAAGGCCATTCTCGGCCTTCACGAACTGATTCTGGTCGAACGTATCCACGAACTCATCGATGGTCATCTAATCTTGGGCCTAGCACCTCGTGACCTGCCACTGGCGGGACCACCTGAGCTGACCCCACCGAACAGGCGCGGGTTGGCCCGCAACATGGCCCCAACCCGACCCACTATCGCCCAACTCTTGCTCCTCGACACGGAACAATCTTGCTAAAACACATCATGAAAGCTACCACTTTCATTTACCCAACCCAGGGACTTATCACACAATACATTATCATAACATCAATACATACAAGTCTCTAGAGGGTTAAGGATATACCTGAATCTACCGCTCCACTCTAATCATAGGCACGCCTGGCAGTATAGCTATAGAAAGCGATGAACCAGCGGCGATCCTGAAGGCTGAGTCGTAACATCCGTGCTACCCTTGGTCGGACAGTTCTTCGCAAAATGGCCCTGCTGGCCGCAAAAATAACAAGCTCCCTTGGCACCACGACACTCCCCGAAATGCGGTCTACCACATCGACCACACCGAGGTAGGGGTGGCGATCCGCCAACACCCTACTCGCAGAAACTGAACCCATGGAGCTCTGACCTGCTCCCGAATACTCTGGATGCCCTGAAGGTTGTGGAGGACCACTCTGCGCTGGCGGAGGTACAAAACTAGGCTGCTGCTGAGGCGGTCCGCCTCGAAAGTCACCAAAGGACCCTGCTGGTTTGGCCCTCTTCTGCTGATCTCGGTCATTCCGTCGATTTCTCCGCTCACACCTGGTGCATAAGCTGCATGCGGGCAATGTCCATGCGGTGAAGAGCTACACCGAACAACTCTCGCTAGGTAGTCATCAAGCCACGTAATATATCGGTGCACTCGATCCTCCATACTAGCTACTAATGCGGGAACATACCGCCAATGAGTCAAACTCCACATTGTACTCCCGGTATGCGCGGATTACGCCTCAACATCAAAAATCTGTCGGCCGAGCCCTCCTCATCCGTGGAGGCAAGAAATGTGCGAAGGCCCCAAAACTCGTCCCCAAACGGTGGAAGTGCATTCTCTCCCGGGAAAGCTCCGCGAATCAAACGATCATTGCGGTATCACGCAGCCGATGCGAACCTAAGACCACCGACTCGGTCTCCGAAGCCTTGATCACTCTCATGATCCGCTGTAACTGTCGGATGAACTCCTGCGGATCATCCTCAGGCCTCGACCCGTAGAACTCTGGCGGGCTACATCTCAGAAAGTCCTGTAGCCTCAAACTATCCGATCTAGGGTGAACCACTGGTGCTACTGGAACTGCTGCGTCCAGCCTATCCTCATATCTGGCCACGACCACGGCGATGGCGCCATCTCCTTGTAACCCATCTCTTACGCCTGCGGACCGTGGGGGAAGGCTCGTATCTTGTAGTCTCGGCGACCCGCTGCTGCGGCTCTAAACTTCTTTGGTCTTTGGCGGCGTCGCGAAACTCGCCGTCGGAATCTTGTCTCAGTCTTGGCCGGGCATGCGCCTCGTACTCCTCTCTGCACCTCACTAGCGACTCCGCCATTTGCCTTGCCACTGGGCGGGTTGCCTTACGCGAAGGCATAGCGATAAAGGAAAGGAATACGTCGAGAGGGTCCAACTTATCACACGACTCTAAGGCACGATCTCGAATGAGAAGAAATGGAAACCAATCCTAAATGTCCTACGACCTCACGATTATAGATGTGGTGCACAACACATCGATAATCAAGACTCTACTGAACACGATGCGTAGACACTTTTCGAGGACTAGCGCTCACGATACCACTTTGTCACGACCGAACCGGGCGTGATCGTGCTTTACCGGGCACCTAGTGATACAACATCGAGAGAAAAATCGTGAAATAAAACATGAACATGAAATAAGAGATATTATAAGTAAGCAGGCCAACCAAAAGCGGTTGCCTTACGCGTATAGACATACAAACGAGCAGTTTAATCCTTTTTACAACCACGCCACAGCGATTACTACAGGACCTCTAAGATTTATAACGACTATGACGGACAGGGGCCGCCATACCACGAATGTACAAGAACCTACAACTCGGGGAACACATACAAAGATAAGCCTCAGAAGGAACGGGCTTCCCAATATCTTTGAAGGGTGATCCTAAAAGCGGGGATCGGCGGCCAATGTACTTCTACTGCGGCATGAGCGGCCCCGAAGGAGGTCGATAACGGTACCAAGTATGTGGCCCGAAAATCTTGTAGTTAAATCATAACAGTCTATATAAAGCAGGAGACATGTATGATGACCAAAATACAGTATGTAACATAAAAGCAGTCAAGTCAGGGACTCACGCCCTCAAAGTCATCACTCAAATATAACTATGGGTCTCACGCCCACACCAATCATGTTCGCATCATGGCGCATACCGGAATTACGCCGGTGTAGACATGTCCATGATGCAACAATAATGACAATGCTGCATGGCCACATGCCCCCGGAATTCTGCATCGGTGTAGACATGCCCATGTAACATCAACAACAATATACTGGGTGATCAACCCTGCCGCATGACCACATGCCCCCGGAATTCTGCATCGGTGTAGACATGTCCATGTGACCACAATAACAATATCTCGGGTAATCAACCCTGGCCGCATGGCCACATGCCCCCGGAATTCTGCATCGGTGTAGACATGTCCATGTAACCACAATAACAATATATCGGACAACCAGACTATCACAAACAAGGTCAAGCAAATTACCATACTTCTAGACTTTTATAAAAGATCCACTATTTCTCGAAGTCACTTGATATCAACATTTGCACCACAAAGGCTATCACAACAAGCATGGCGAGTTACACAACAACAACATAGGCAAGTTATACACAACTCAAGGTACTTCCATTTTATAACAAAGTCCGGGTTTTAACCCTAAAGTACTACGTACGTTAAATTCCTTTTAAAGAGATTCATTCTTTTTATAAAAGTCACCCGATACCCGTAGTAGAAAATAGAGTGACTCACATTTTTAGGTAAACCAGAACACTTTCCTTCTCAACAACATTCTTTCCCCTAAAGTTCCAGGTTGCCTAATTTCATTTACTCAGGTCTCTTTATTTTAGAAAAGTTTCATAGTTCATAGTCTTAATCATTTAAGAATATAATTCTCTTTTAAACACTCTGAGAAAACATATGCCTTATAAGAGTGTACGTTATTCCTGTTCATAATCAAAATTAAGCAGCCATGATCTAGAAAATGTAATATCATTTTGTCTCATCTTAGCTACATGCGGATGGAGGTTTCTCTTGGTTTTAATATAATACTTCTTTTATTCAATACGTTTTCCTTTATTAACGCTGCAGTGGTTTGTCGATACACATTCTGATTCCCGAATCAGTAAAACATTATTCCTTTTTAACAACCAAGTACTCATTACTCACGAATGAGGTTTTACACAAAACTCATATTAATACATTCAAGTCAAGTCTCTTATCTTTTTAAGATCAAGTCTCTTAACTTTTAAAACCAATAAACCATTCATTTTTACCTCCCTTAAGACGTTATACCTAACTTCCCATAAAGCTAGTATAACTCTTATGTTTTCAAAACCAAGTATTACTCTTCTTTCAAACAAAGGATTCTTAATCTTTAGAAATACTTCAAGTTCTTTATGGTCACACATTAAGTCAGTTATAAGTCAAATCAGTTACCCCTTTTAAAAACCACAAGGCATTTCTTAACCTACATAAAGTTGTTATAACCAACTTCCCATAAAGCTGTTATAACCCTTTATGTTTTAAACCAATCAAATACATTTAACACGTATGACGTCTCAAGTACTACATAGTTATACACATATCATGCTGGAAAGGATAGGAAGAGGTTCACATACCTCGCGACGATTATCGACTATAAGCAAAACGCTCCAAGTACCTCAAACCGTCGGCTACACCTTAAGCCAAGTAGACCACGCCACACGTAGTACTTCAACCTATAGAGGCCACAAGGCGCCTATTAACATCTAGAGCTCAAAGTAGAATATTCTATAGAAAATCCGGCAGCACCTCCCCCCCCCGCAACAGCGTAAGTCTCCTCCTTTATCGAGGCCGGCTACCAAGCCAACCAGGGGGGGGTTAACACGTCTAACCGGACGTGTACAATTCTACTACACAGTAATGCTACACAAGTCTACTGTAATACAGTCCTATGTAATTACAGTTCAGTTCTCTTCTTTAATTCAGGCTTAAGTCGCAAGACATTGCCGTAAGTATTATTCAGGCTTAAGTCAAAAGACATTGCCGCACAACTATGATCAATTCTATATATAGTATACCTTAACTATATATTCCTACAACATGTAATTTCCAATTACAACAGAAGGTCAAGAATGTTTACCTCGATAAGCCCAAAATTATCCGAGTTTATATGTCGATCCTGAGCAAGGTTTAGCTCCTACTCCGTGCGCTCCAAAACGCTCCAAGAAACCCTTAGAAGTGTCTACACAACTTCTACTACGGGTGAATATTTTTCCTTAGGGTTTCGTTTAGTGGCTAAAGGAAAGTATAATAGTATTTTCCGGGCTTTTCGTATAAAGGGTACTTTGGAAAGTACTACAAGGTATTAGGCTAAAGTATTTTGGGCATTATAACAATACTAGGAGAGTATCTCTATACCACAAAAAAGGGTATTATACGAAAACCACTAGGCTAGGGGGGGGTACCCCTCGGCTTAGGGCACAAAAACGGGTGGTGGGGGTTTCGGCCAAGGCCTTCTCAAAGGGGGAGAGGGGCTATTGGACGAGAGCAAGCAAGAGGGAGGGGGAAAGGTTTTCAAGACTTAGACAATTTTTGGATGAAGAAGTTCATCAAGTTAGGGGGGGTATTTATAGGTCAAGAAATGGCCAACCAATGGCCAAGATTCATCCAAGTGTTAGTCAAGTGTAGGGCTAGGATTAAGCCATGTGCACCTTATCCATCTACCACACCAACTTGCACAAATATCCTACCTACTCCCACTCAAGCAAATCGTCCAAGCCAATGGCCATGTTTGCATTCCAAGCCCTTCCAATGTGAGGGTGACACTTGTCACCCTCCCGTTGGTCCAAAATGTTTCGTCTCTCGGAAAAATCCGCAAAAATTAGAAATGACATAGCCGGAATTTTCCCTACGAAAGCTGTGGAAACGTTTCGTCAGAAAACGACTCTAATCGGGTGTTGTGCACTAATTTCGAAACTTGCCTAACTTAAGGCTCAAATTATTATACGTACGCCATCACGTACATACTCTGGAAATACGGGGTATAACAACAATAACCAAACACGCCACATTTAAGGCCCAATCAATGCAATCAACAATAGGGGATTACACGCCTACTAGACGTGTAAAATTCCGCCCCACAATAGATATCAAACTAATACAACTACTATTCCAATTTCCATTTCAATCCAAATTGTTAGCATAACATGATATCAAGTGGCAATCGATTACACTACTATAATCTTCAAGTAAGTAACATGCGACGATTCTAGTAAACGACCAAATTGTAATCCAACTTCACATGGCTTACATTACATTTCGGATTTTAAGGCTACAAGCAATCCATAATACTTATAAACTTCAACATATCAACTTCATGCTAGCAACATGTAAAGCTAACAACAACGATATATATATATATGATCTTGTAACACTTTTAAGAGACAAGATTATACCTTAACGAATCTTAATCCAACTCCAAATCCGAAGTCGCTCCCTTAGCAACTTAGAGCCTCTTCAAGACACTTCAATCCGCTACTTGAGACCCTTAGAACAATACCAACAAATTTCCTTCAAACTTCCAAACAAAACCTAGAAAGCAACTAGGTTTTCACCTTCCGACTAATACGAAAACTATATTTTTTCAAGATTTTTCTATTGAGATACACTTACAATACACTCAAGAACCTTGGTTTAAAGTGGGGATCTTAATGAACAAGAAACAAAAAAATTTCTTTTTCTTAGAGAGTGAACCCGAGAGCTAGTAGCTCTTGCTCTTCAATTTTCTTGAAAATTTTCTAAGTGTTGGACTATGTCTTGCTACTAGTAGTATTATAAAGGGACATGGAGGGTCAAGATGTAAACAAATGGGTGGTTTGGATGTGGTCTTACTAAATATCAAGACTTTGTGGACCCTTTGACTTAGTCAAATCTCTCAAGCTCACAACTTGCAAGACTTGTCATCCTACAAAGGTCAAATGACCCTTAAGCCCTTGCTTAAAATCGTCCAAGGCTCCATAAGGGGGGTGACACGTGTCGCCCTCCCATTCGTCACAATATTACGTTTTCTGACAAATTTCATAATTCCGATAAATTTTTACAAGCCTCAAATCTTAACACTTGTGAGTTCTTACGTACGTTCTTAAAACATGTCCTGTAAATACGGGGTGTAACACTCGCGACTGGTGCCCTACCTGGGCACCCTTACAAGTATACATCAGAGATAATCAGCGGAACATACATGAAACTTATAAAATAAAACAACAGAAGTAAAATAACAGGTTAGCCGATAGGGCTACCTTCCTGGACATATATATCTGGCAAAGCGGTTGCCTCGCTTTCCTTTACAAGCAGACCACAATATGTGACTACTGGACCTCTAGAGTTTTAACGTAACACTTGATGGCGGAGGGCCCGCCATACCCCTGAATATACATGAATCTACAACCTCAGGGAAAACCGTACCAAGAGATAAGCCTCCGGAGCAAATGGAGCTTTTTCCCAAAAACTGAACCGAGATCCTAAGAGCAAGGATCACCAACCTGTGTACCTAAACCTGCGGGCATGAACGCAGCCCCCCGAAGGGGGTCAGTACAACAGGTACCGAATATGGAACAGAAATAAAGTACAGTAAACAGATCATAACTGCACAAGAGAATGACAGGGGCAAGTATAAAAAAAAGTACATACCAGATCCTGCCGTGTCATTACCACTTATGAACTTAATCGTACCTTATTATCTTTTCCCGTTTTCAATAAAAGTTATAGTCACTTTCTTACGTACATACTTGGGAAAAATCGTCAAGTTCATTACCATATAACTTACTTATCTTTCATAACATAATCCGACCCTCTATGGAGGGACGCATATACTACCCGGCCCAATCTGGGACGCGATCAAGTCACACAAATATCAAAGCGTGCCCGTGGAATCCCCCATCACTGCCGACAGTCATAAGTGTAACATATAACCATGTGACGCGCCCGTGGCATCCCACCTCACTATCGGTGTACACATACATAATACATATATATATCTCCTGCCCGTGGAATCTCACATCACTGCCGACAGTCATAAGTGTAACATATAACCATGTGACACGTCTGTGGCATCCCACCTCACTGTCGGCGTACACATATACAACACACATATATATATATATATAACGTGGCCGCATGCCCCGGAATCCCTCATCGTATAAGCAGGGCCATAACGTGCCCTCGACATCCCTCATCGTAGGTGCAGGTCTTCATGGGGATCTAGCCCATGGAGTAATAATATAACAGGCCCCCGGAATCCCTCGTCGTGGGTACATGTCTTCATGGGGAGCTAGCCCATGGAGTAATAATCGTACATAGCATGGTCGCATGCCCCGGAATCCCTCATCGTATAAGCATGGCCATGGGTAATAAAACAAATCCGGGAATCTAACCCGCCTCCTGGTCACATGCCCCGGAATCCCACATCGTATAAGCATGTCCAAGGATCAATCATAATGGACGCATACTCGTGGAATCCCACATCACTGTCGGTACGTCCAAGCAAACTTACAACAAGACAGCCGGCCCTCCAACTGAGAGTCACGACAACGTAACATATAATACTTGCACTCAAAACTATCACAAGCAAACATAGGCAAGTTCATTAAACCTTTAGACTTCCATTTTTATAAACTCATGGCACTTCCGTTTCACACATAAAAATCCGGGAATTTAACCCCAAGTACTAAGCACCTCTACTCCTTTAGAAAGACTCTTTTTCAAATAAAACTTCCAAGATACTAACAATCGTAGTATCAAGTCTTATGTACTTTCAAGACAAGTCACAATACCTTTTTAGAAATACAAATACCGGCTTCTAAATCAAGTGACTTCTTTCTTAAAAACCTTAAGCAATTGGTACCTTTAAAACAATTTGCCCTTCTTTATTTCAAATCATTTCTTTGCTTACATTACTGAAGAAATCATTCTTTTTTTTAATCTTCCATAAAGTTGTTATAACCAACTTCCCATAAAGCCGTTATAACTCTTTATGTCTTAGACAAATTCATTCATTTTATAACCAAGAGACTTATACTTTCAAAATACTTCAAGTCTCTTAACTTTTAAGAAAACAAGTTTCTTAACTTTAGAAATAAAGTCTTTCCAAATCGAGTATTCTATACTTGTAAATCAATTCATTTCTTCCTTTAAGAATCAAGTCTCATGACTTAGAAAAATAAAGTCTCTTAACTTTTAAGAATTTGAGATCCATAGCCTTAAAACTTCATACGTAAATTCTTATAAGTTAAGTAACATATACATTGGTGCGTTGTGAATAGGTTATACTTATTTATAACGATCTTATTCAAGTAGCCATGATCTAGAAAATGTAATACAATTTTGTCTTATCTTAGCTTCTATGCAGATGGAGAATTCTACTCATTTTAACATAATTTGATTGTCATTACATTTTCCTTTATTAACGCTGCAATGGCTTGCTCGATACTTATTCTCATTCGGGCCATAAATTAGCCAAGTCAACTTGGCTCCAAAGTACCTCCTAACGACTCTTACCAACATCCCCCATAAGACTCGGTAAGGACTTAGGATAACTTTGACATAAACTTTACATAGAGTAAATCACACACCTACCTCTTAACTTCTAAGAGTAGAAGGAAACATGAAATAATACCACACGTATATTCCATACATAGAATCATGCCAAAGGAAGGAAGAGGTTCACATACCTCGTGACGATTATCGACAAGTAGCAAAATGCTCCAAAGTGCTTCAACCTTGATAGCTATTCCATCCTTCAAGTAGAATACGCTATACTTAGTACTTCAACCTATAATGGCCACAATATGTCCATTAACCTCTTACTTCAAACGTAGAATATTCTTAGTGCTAAGTCACTAATTTCTACGGAAAATCGGACAGCACCTCCTTTGTTTCTACTTACTTTGCCACCTTTTTCAAGGCCGAATTCAATAACCAAACACGCCACATTTAAGGCCCAACAATGCAATTAACAATAGGGGATTACACGCCTACTAGACGTGTAAAATTCCGCCCCACAAAAGATATCAAACTAATACAACTACAAGTGCAATTCCGGCAACTTGAGATACAACAACACCAATTCTTATCCAATTTCCTTTTCAATCCGAATTGTTAGTTTAACATGATATCAAGTCCCAATCGATTATAACCACTATAATCTTCAAGTAATTAACATGCGACGATTCTAATAACAGGCCAAATTGTAATCCAACTTCACAAGGCTTAAATGACATTTCAGATTTAAGGCTATAATCAATCCATAATACTTAAGAAACTTCAACACATATACTTCATGCTAGCAAACATGTAAAGCTAACAACAATATATAATCTTGTAATACTTAAGAGCCAAGATTATTACCTCAACGATTCTTAGTCCAACTTCAAATCCAAAGTCGCTCCCTAGAAACTTAGAGCCCCTCCTTGACACTTCAATCCGCTACTTGAGACCCTTAGAATAACACCAACAAATTTCCTTCAATCTTCCAACCAAAACCTAGAAAAGCAACTAGGTTTTCACCTTGCGACTAATACGAAAACTATCTTTTTCTGGGATTTTTCTATTGAGATACACTTACAATACACTCATGAACCTTGGTTTAAAGTGTGGAGCTTAATGGACAAGAAACAAAAAAAAATTCTTTTCAAAGGGCAAGAACCCGAGAGCTCATTGTGATGTTCTTCCAATTCTCTTGAAAATTTGGCTAAGTGTGGAACTTGTCTCACTACTAGTAGTATTATATAGTAACATGGAGGGTTGAGATGTGTACAAATGGGTGGCTTGGATGAAGCTCTTCTAAATATCAAGCTAGTGGTCCCATTGACTAAGTCAGACATGTCAAGCTTTACTACTTGCAAGACTTGTCTTCCTAACAAGGGTCAAATGACCCTTGTGCCCATGTAATTTCGTCCAAGACATCCAATAAGGGGGGTGACACGTGTCGCCATCCCATTCGTCACAATATTTGTTTTCCGACAATTCCATAATTCCGATAAATTTTTACAAGTCTCAAATCTTAACATTTGGGATTCTCACGTACGTTCTTTAAAACATGCCTGCAAATACGGGGTGTAACATTCTTCCCCCCTTAGAAAAATTCGTCCCCGAATGTTCTTTCTGAGTCAAACTTATAATTAGCGACATAGTTTCCTTTTACCACCCCGACATACCAATAATGCCACACATGGCCCTACTACCTCGCACACACATATCCGTCCATCATAAGCCCAAAAGAGATTATCTTTTCGTACTTCCAACTCCTTCTAGCATATACATATTATCAATAAAATCTGTTCATAACACTTAAACATACCACAACTCTATCATGCATACAAGTTTCTAAAGGGCCGAAGACATACCTGAAATCATATAGGCGGTTCAAAGGACCGCTAAAACTGGGAACTTCCACCACGACCTCTGTCACGGCCTTCCGGTGCATAAACATCCTGCCTAGCTATGGAAGGCGAAGAACCCGCAACTAATCCAGTAGACTGCGCTATCCCACCAGTGCCACCTTTGGTCGGACAGTCTCTCACGAAATGGCCTGCGCATAAGCATAACAAGCTGTCGAAGTAGTACGACACTCCCCAAAATGGAATCTACTACAGTGACCACACCGGGGCAAATGTGGCTTCCCCTGGCTACTATCCTCGGACATCTGTGAACCTGCAGCCCTGGAGCCCTGACCTGCTCCCGAATACCCCCGGCGACCAAACCTCCGGCCAGAAGACCGGGAAGGAGCACTCTGTGTCGGCTGAAAAGTGGACCTACTCTGCTGCTGAGGCTGTCCGCCTCGCGAATTTCCCTGGAACCCTGTTGTCCTGGCCCTCTTGGGCTGGCCTGAGTCTAGTTGACCCTCTCTCTCTCTGTCCTCTATCCCATGCGCATAAGCCTGCATCCTGGCAATATCCATACTGGGCTAAAGGGCCACTCCCAGGCATGCAGTAATCATATAATGGTCTAGCCCCATCACATAACGGTGAACTTTGTCTGCCATATCAGCCACAATAGTGTGCGCATACCTGGCCAACGAGTCAAACTCCAGGTTGTATTCCCTGATGGTCCTCCCATTCTGCCTCAATGACAAGAACCTATCAACACGGGCTCTCCTCATTTCAGGAGACAAAAAGTGATCAAGAAAGGCCTCCGTGAACTTGTCACGACCCGAACCCGGGCCCGTGACTGGTGCCTTACCCCGGGCACCCAAGTAGACATACATCAGAGTAATCAGCGGAACATAAAACAAGACATGAAATATCAAGAAGTGTAAAACAATTATCTGAGAAAATTTGCCTTTCGGCATAATATATAAAACTTAAATCCGAACAGTTACATCCCTTTTACAGCTCTGCCCACAACAGTACTACAGACCTCTAAGAGTGACATGACAACAATGGCGGGACAGGGCCCCGCCATACCCCTGAATGTAAGCACCTACAACAACAGGGGACTATACCACTGATAAGCCTCCGGAGAAACGGAGCTTCCCAAATGACTGTGACCACGAGCTAGGATCGATGGCGGTGTACCTCTACTGCGGCATGAACGCAGCCCCGAGGAGGTCGATAACAGTACCAAGTATGTGGCGAAAAATCGTAAATGAAATCATAGTAGTCTATATAAAGCGGGAGACATGTATGATAGCAAACTACGATTCACAATAAATAAACAGTCATGTCAAGTCAGGGACTCACGCCCTCAAAGTCATCACTCAAATATAACTATGGGTCTCTGTTATACCCCGTATTTCCAGAGTATGTACGTAAGGACGTACGTAGAAAATTTGAACTTGAGATAGTAGCTTGGCCGAGAGCCCTTCCCCCCCCTCCTTGGGGTGCTAGCCGTGGGGTACCCCCCCCCTAGCCTAGTTGCTTTCGTATAATACCCCCCTTTGTGGGGTAGAAATACTCTCAAAAGTATTGTTATAATGCCCAAATTACCTTAGCCGTATACCTTGTAGTATTCTAAGGTTATACTTATCTGAAAAGCCGAGAAATACTATTATACTTCCTTCCGTCACAAAATCGAAACCCTAAGGAAAATCTCCACGATTAGTAGGAGTATTAAGTAGAAGTTGGTTAGAACTTCTAAGGGTTGTTGGAGCGGGTTGGAGCACTGGAGTAGGAGCTAAACCTTGCTCAGGATCGACATTTAAACTCGGATAATTATGGGCTTATCGAGGTAAATATCTTGTCCCTCTATTGTAATTGGAAATTACATGATTGTTAGACTATATAGTTGAAGTATACTATATATATAGAACTGAACGTTGTTGTCGGCAATGTCTTTGGACTTAAGCCTGAATAATAAGAAACCTTGTTGAAAGAAGAGTCTTGTGTATTTACATAGGACTGTATTACAGTAGACTTGTGTAGCTTTTCTGTGGAGTAGAATTGTACCCGTTCGGGTTAGATGTATAACCCCCCCCTGGTTGGCTTGGTAGCCGGCCTCGATAAAGGAGGAGATTTACGCTGTTGCGGGGGGGGGGAGGTGCTGCCGAATTTTCTGTAGAATGTTCTACGAAGGGATCTAAATGTTAATAAGCGCCTTGTGGCCTTATAGGTTGAAGTACTACGTGTGGCGCGATCTACTGGCTAAGGAGTAGCCGACGGTTTGAAGTACTTGGAGCGTTTTGCTATTAGTCGATACTCGTCGCGAGGTATGTGAACCTCTTCCTATCTCTTCTAGCATGATATGTGTGAACTATGTAGTACGGTAGACGTACATGTGCTAAATGTATTTGATTGGTTTAAAACATAAAGTGTTATAACGGCTTTATGGGAAGTTGGTTATAACAGCTTTATGTTGGTAAAAAGATACTTGTGGTTTTTAAAAGGTAACTGGTTTGAACTATAACTGGCTTGTTATGTGTTAATAAAGAACTTGAAGTATTTCAAAAGATTTTTGAATCATTTTGAAAGAAGAAGTAATACTTGGTTTTTGAAAACTTAAGAGTTATACTAGCTTTATGGGAAGTTAGGTATAACGGCTTAAGAATGTTTCTTCGATTTGGAAATCAGAATGTGTATCGACAAACCACTGCAGCGTTAATAAAAGGAAATGTTTTGACAGATTAAGTATTATTAAAACCAGTAGAAACTCCCATCTGCATAGAAGCTAAGATGAGACAAAATGATATTTCCTAGATCATGGCTGCTGTAATAAGATTGTTATAAACAAGAATATCCTACTCACATATAAGACTTATGTTTCTCAGATAGTTTAAAAGAGAATTATATTCTTAAATGAATAAGACTATGAACTACGAAACCTTTCTAAAATAAGAAACGTGAACATTTGAAATTAGGCAAACTTGGACGTTTGGAAAATAATGTCGTTACTTGATTTTACAAAGGTAAGTGTTTTGGTTTACTTAAAAGGATAATCACTCTATTTTCACATAACTACGGGTATTGTGTGACTTTTGTGAAAGTAACGTATCTTTTAAAGATTTAATGTATGAAGTACTTTGGGGATAAAAACCCGAACTTGTTGGCATATAGTAGAAAGTACCTTGTGTGTATAACTTGATTGTGTTGGTTTGTGATAGCCTGGTAATACTTTCTTGTTGATTGATAAGTAAACATGTTAGGATGCTACGTGTGTTAGTATCTTGTGATGTTGTGTAAAGGGGTTTCCTTTGTTGTGCTTATGTTGCTTAACGATAAGCTGTTGTGTTAGTATTTTACATCACTCATCTCTTGAGATGATTCTGGGGGTTAAGCTGCCCTCCGATGCGGGGTAGACTCAGGCGGGTCGATGGACCTATGATTCGAGAATACCTCATGCAGGTCCCAGGGGCCTATCGCGAGCTACGAGTTCGAGGTTAGTGTCGTCCTTTATGGGCATGCGGTCCATGTGGCCATGCGGTGCGAAGTCGGGGCGATGCGGGAGTAGCTACCCTCGACGCGGGAATACCTCATGCGGGCGATGAGATTGGCCTATGCGGGCTGCGGAAAGTTCGGGGCTAGACGCTTGCATTAGATCTTTGCGGGCAAGTGGCGGCTTTGATCATGTGACGGTCCAGACAGATCTTATAATCTGATTCATGACCTTGTTGATGCGTGGGTGTTAGTAGTCGGTTATGCCTTCGTACTTACCTGCATGCGGTGTTATTATGGCACGCAGTGGGACACGGTGTTCATGTGTGTTCCTTGGTGCTTTTATATCATAAAGCTGAGCGATGAGGAAGGTATTCCACGGGCATGATTGATGTTGGGCGTGAGACCCATTGTTATATTTGAGTGATGACTTGAGGCGTGAGTCACGACTTGACATGGCTTATTTATTGTGATCGTAGTTTGGTTATCATACATGTCTCGCCTTTATAGACTATTATGATTTCATTTCTGATATTTTTAGTTTCACATACTAAATTTTTGTTATCGACCTCCTTGGGCTGCGTTCATGCCGCGAGTTGAGGTACACGATCGTTGATCCTAGCTCTCGGTCACAGTTTGGCGTTTGGGAAGCTCCGTTTCTCGGAGGCTTATCGGTGGTATAGTCCCATGCGTCGTAAGTGTTTACATTCGGGGGTTTGGCGGAACCTGTCCCGCCATTGTGTCGTATCATCCTTAGAAGTGCAGTAATCTTGTTGTGGGCGGGGTTTGTAAAAAGGATTAAAGCTCATGTTGAAAGAGTTGTTATTTATATATATCCTGAAGGTAACCGTTTTAGTTGCTTTGTCTTCTTATTTCACCGTCTTATTACACTTTGGTTTCATGTATTGTCTTTATGTTCGTGATTACTCGATGTATGTCTACTTGGGTGCCCGGGTAAGGCACGATCCACTGGCCGGTTCGGTCGTGACAAAAGTGGTATCGAGCGATTAATCCTCGGAAAGTGTCTCTGAGGCCGTATCGATGAAGTCTTGATTATCGGTGTGTTGTGCACCACACGATAATCGAGGCTATAGGTATTTAGGATTGGTTTCTATTCTTCTCACTCGAGATCGTGCCTTAGAGGCGTGTTGTAAGTTGGACCCTCCGACGAAATTATTTCCACTTATCGTTATGCCTCGCGTGGGGCAACCCGGGCCGGGAGGGCAAGGTAGCGAGGAGTGCGAGTAAGTCTGAGAGGGTTACGTGGGCACAGCCCAATTATCACCTTGGGTGGTGCTTCATTCGGGAGTTTTGCGGCGCCACTAGCCCCAAGAAAGTTTAGCACGGCGGCGGTTCCTCTGCGGCCATGATATTTGAACCGGTTCCACGGCCGAGAATAGTGAATATAGATTGCAAGGAGGCGACCACATTACTAACTATGGATTTGACTACCGAGAGTATACCGATGTCCGCGAGTCTTGATGACTATCAGCGAGAAGGTTGTGCAAGTAGTTCTTGATTGGGCTTGAGCATGGCACGTGGTCGGGCTTATGCGCGGCAGCCGAAAGCGTAGCAATCGACGGGTTAACGAGGCGGCGAAGAGGGCGGGCGTGAGTCCTTTGGTAACTTTCGAGGCGAGTCGCCTCGCGTGGCGAATTAGATTATGCGCATCCACGGTGCAGAAAGGTCCTCCACAGGGTTCAGGACGTTCGGGGTATGCAGGAGTTGGTCAGAGCTCCAGAGCTTCCGGTTCACAACTACACGTAGGTTCCAGCCATCCGGATTCAGTTTTTCTCAGTGTTCACAATGTGGCAGGCGTCATCCCAGGGAATGTCGTCTTTTAGTTGGTACTGGTTGTACCTATGACCGTCAGTGCGATGTCGAGTGTCTGGTAGGAGGACTCGGCCTTGAGAATCGGTGGGTAGTTTGTCATCTTCCTTAGCTATCGCCTCTACGGGCGAGTTTGCTTAGAAACGACTAAGGGAGTGAAGCGAGATATAGATATATCTTTAACCCTCTAGAGTTTTGCTTATGTGATAAGGTGAGTATACCTTAAGTGCTATGTTCTGATAGCAGTGTGTTAGTTGTGATTAGAAATCATGGTGGGCTAACCGAGTAAGATTTTGGGGGATAGAGAAGGTGTGAGCCTTAGAGTTATATACGTAGAGACCTTAGAGGTAAGGCCATCTCGAGTAAAAGATGTATTGTTTATGTTTGACCCTTATAGGAGTGCATAGTGCACGTGAGTTATGCTTGTGGGATTAGTCCCTGAGTAGTGTGGAATGAAAGAGGGTAGTTGAGCTAAGAAGACCGCTAGGTTTTCGTAACGTGATTAGTGAGATTGTTCCGGTTCGGGGAGCTAGTATGGTGCGCGTTGCCGGGTCGGGTTGAGGCCACGTTGCGGGTCAACCCGCGGCCTGTTTGGTGGTGGGGTCGGTTGTGGTGGTCCGCCTTGTGATAGGGTCACGAGGGTGTTAGGCCCGAGTTTAGTTAACCAGCGTACGAGTTCGTGGATACGTTCGACCGGTGGTCGGGTCGATGGGGGCAGCCCATCGTGTTCTTCGTTCGGGACCGTTTTCTCGGCAGAGGGTTATGCGAGATGTTATATCAGAAAGGTTGTAAGGCTGCACGAGGTGCCTACCTTCACCTTATGTCAGGCAGTGAAGCCCAGGTTGTGGCTATTTTCGTTTTTCTGGAAGTTTTACCAAGCAGGGTTAAGAACTCAGGTGAGTCTCGGAATCGCATTCGCCCTCGGGCCAGTGTGTGTATTTCAGGGGTAGTTGTGAAGATTGTTGTCTCCGGTGGAGGGAGTGTTTAAGCTACCATTTCAGTGTTCGGATGTCGCCTTATTAAGCCTTGTAGGGGGCGGATGTGTAAGTTGTCGGTCGAGTGGTTCGATGTTGGCAAGGTTCAGACAGTTGGTTCAGGCTTGTTCCAGCAGACTGTGGATAGTGAGAAGCTTGTCTAGAAGAAGTTCTGGCAGCTCAGAGGAAATCGTGCGGATAATCGGCGACGACGCTTAGAGTTCAGGTTGACGGTCGGTCTTCTTGAAAGTACCACCCCGGATTGGGTGTGACGAGCTTTGGAAAAACAGAGGAAACTTAGCCCGAGTTGTTTTGGGCCTTTTTAAGTTCATGTGAAGAATAGGCCAGGTTGCCTATATGTAAGCTTTTGCCGTCCGACTTATGAGGCAGTACGTCCGGTCTTTCGTATTGTTATGTTCGGAAAGTATCGGAGATCCATCCAGAGTGTTCCCAGTTAATGATGACCACGTTAGAGATAGTAACCCCGAGTTTTGGAAACTGAAGCAGTATCAGAAATGTGGTAAGAGTTCGAGTGTACGTCAGCCTCAGGGATCGCATGCAGCCCGGTACCATTTGTTGGGTCGCCGGAGTGAACCTCGCGGCAAAGTGACAAAAGTGGTATCGGGAAGAAGCGAGCATGTATGGCGAGCATAGATGTGACCATTTCTTTTGTTTGGAAAAAATGTGGAGGAAGTATATTTTAGACCCCGGAGAGAGGTGTTTGTGGTGATGTTAGAGGTGATTTCCTCGTGGACTTGGATGTAAGTATTTTGCTTGATTGTTTCGTGGCCATTGTGGCGAGGATGGTTTCGTAAGTATGGTAGTGAAAACTATCTTGGCGCCGCGTTTGTTTGAGACTTAGAAGGAACATTCGGGACGAATGTTTCTAAGAGAGGAGAATGTTATACCGTATTTCAGTATATGCGTGGGGCGTGCGTAGAAAATTTGAACTTGAGATAGTAGCTTGGCCGAGAGCCCTTCCCCACTCGGAGGGTGCTAGCAGTGGTACCCCACTAGCCTAGTTGTTTTCGTATAATAACACCCCTCTTGGTGGAAATACTCTCAAAAGTATTGTTATAATGCCCAAATTACCTTATCAGTATACCTTGTAGTATTCTAAGGTTATACTTATACGAAAAGCCCAGAAATACTATTATAATTCCCTTCAGTCACAAAACTGAAACCCTAAGGAAAATCTCCACAGTTAGTAGGAGTATTAAGTAGAAGTTGGTTAGAACTTCTAAGGGTTGTTTGGAGCGGGTTGGAGCACACGGAGTAGGAGCTAAACCTTGCTCAGGATCGACATTTAAACTCGGATAATTATGGGCTTATCGAGGTAAATATCTTGTCCCTCTATTGTAATTGGAAATTACATGATTGTTAGACTATATAGTTGAAGTATACTATATATATAGAACTGAACGTTGTTGTCGGCAATGTCTTTGGACTTAAGCCTGAATAATAAGAAACCTTGTTGAAAGAAAGTCTTGAATGTATTTACATGGGTGTATTACGTAGACTTGTGTAGCTTTTACGTGGAGTAGAATTGTACCGTTCGGGTTAGATGTATAACCCCCTGGTTGGCTTGGTAGCGGCCTCGATAAAGGAGGAGATTCTGTTTGTTGCGGGAGAGTCTTTGCCGAATTTTCTGTAGAATGTTCTACGAAGGGATCTAAATGTTAATAAGCGCCTTGTGGCCTTATAGGTTGAAGTACTACGTGTGGCGCGATCTACTGGCTAAGGAGTAGCCGACGGTTTGAAGTACTTGGAGCGTTTTGCTATTAGTCGATACTCGTCGCGAGGTATGTGAACCTCTTCCTATCTCTTCTAGCATGATATGTGTGAACTATGTAGTACGGTAGGCGTACATGTGCTAAATGTATTTGATTGGTTTAAAACATAAAGTGTTATAACGGCTTTATGGGAAGTTGGTTATAACAGCTTTATGTTGGTAAGAAGATACTTGTGGTTTTTAAAAAGTAACTGGTTTGAACTATAACTGGCTTGTTATGTGTTAATAAAGAACTTGAAGTATTTCAAAAGATTTTTGAATCATTTTGAAAGAAGAAGTAATACTTGGTTTTTGAAAACTTAAGAGTTATACTAGCTTTATGGGAAGTTAGGTATAACGGCTTAAGAATGTTTCTTGATTTGAATCGAGAATGTGTATCGACAAACCACTGCAGCGTTAATAAAAGGAAATGTTTTGACAGATTAAGTATTATTAAAACCAGTAGAAACTTCCATCTGCATAGAAGCTAAGATGAGACAAAATGATATTTCCTAGATCATGGCTGCTGTAATAAGATTGTTATAAACAAGAATATCCTACTCACATATAAGACTTATGTTTCTCAGATAGTTTAAAAGAGAATTATATTCTTAAATGAATAAGACTATGAACTACGAAACCTTTCTAAAATAAGAAACGTGAACATTTGAAATTATGCAAACTTGGACGTTTGGAAAATAAATGTCGTTACTTGATTTTACAAAGGTAAGTGTTTTGGTTTACTTAAAAGGATAATCACTCTATTTTTACATAACTACGGGTATTGTGTGACTTTTGTGAAAGTAACGTATCTTTTAAAGATTTAATGTATGAAGTACTTCGGGGATAAAACCCCGAACTTGTTGGCATATAGTGGAAAGTACCTTGTGTGTATAACTTGATTGTGTTGGTTTGTGATAGCCTTGTAATACTTTCTTGTTGATTGATAAGTAAACATGCTAGGATGCTACGTGTGTTAGTATCTTGTGATGTTGTGTAAAGGGGTTTTCCTTTGTTGTGCTTATGTTGCTTAACGATAAGTTTGTTGTGTTAGTATTTTACATCACTCATCTCTTGAGATGATTCCGGTTAAGCGCCTCCGTCTGCGGGGTAGACTTCAGGGTCGATGGACCTATGATTCGAGAATACCTCATGCAGTCCCCGGGCCTATGCGGAGCTACGAGAGTTCCAGGTTAGTGTGCGTCCTTTATGGGCATGCGGTCCATGTGGCCATGCGAACTGCGAAGTCCAGGACGATGCCGGGGAGTAGCTACCCTCGATGCGGGGAATACCTCATGCGGGCCGATGAGATTGGCCTATGCGGAGCTGCGGAAAGTTCGGGGCTAGACGCGCATTAGATCTTGTGGGCAAGTGGCGGCTTTGATCATGTGACGGTCAGACAGATCTTGATACTGATTCATGACCTTGTTGGTACTGTGGGTGTTAGTAGTCGGCTATGCCTTCGATTTACTGCATGCGGTGTTATTATGGCACAGGTGGGACACGTGTTCATGTGTGTTCCTTGGTGCTTTTATATCATAAAGCTAGGCGGTGAGGAAGGTATTCCACGGGCATGATTGATGTTGTGGGCGTGAGACCCATTGTTATATTTGAGTGATGACTTGAGGGCGTGAGTCCCTGACTTGACATGACTGCTTATTTATTGTGAACTGTAGTTTGGTTATCATGCATGTCTCCTGCTTTATAGACTATTATGATTTCATTTACAGTATTTTTAGTTTCACATACTCGATGCACTGTTATCGACCTCCGGGGCTGCGTTCATGCGCGAGTTGAGGTACACGATCGTTGATCCTAGCTCTCGGTCACGGTTTCAGCGTTTGGGAAGCTCCGTTTCTCGGAGGCTTATCGATGGTATAGTCCCGCCGTCGTAAGTGTTTACATTCGGGGTTTGGCGGCCCTGTCCGCCATTGTGGTCGTATCATCCTTAGAGTGCAGTAATCTTGTTGTGGCGGGGTTTGTAAAAAGGATTAAAGCTTCATGTATTGAAAGAGTTGTTATTTATATATATCTTGAAGGTAACCGTTTTTAGTTGCTTTGTCTTCTTATTTCAACGTCTTATTACCTGGTTTCATGTATTGTCTTTATGTTTATTGATTACTCGATGTATGTCTACTTGGGTGCGGGGTAAGGCACGATCCAGGCGGGTTCGGTCGTGACGATCTCACAACCACAACATCAATCAAGAGTGAAATAGATATATTATGGCCGGGTCTTTTCTAGGCCGCTAATGATCGAAGCAAGGCCGATCGCCCATAGTATCATTATGCGTGCCTAATCCTGGACTTCCCGTAGCCCGCATAGGTCACACATAGACCCGCATCGGGGGTAGCTAACCCGGTACCCTCCTGGACTCCCGCAATCCGCATAGTCTCAATAGACCGCATAGGGCATCCCCCGCATCGGGATAAAACACCCGGAATGATCAATCCTGGAGCATACCGCTGCTCCGCATAGTCACATAGACCGCATAGGCCGTATAGACCCGCATCAAGGGTGGCAAGCCCTCGGTATAATAAGTCAAGGGGGTATGTGATATAATAACATAACAGCTTATCGTTAAACAACATAAGCACAACAAGGGAAACCCCTTTACACAAACATCACCAGATACTAACACACGTAGCATCCTAACATGTTTACTTATCAAATCAACAAGAAAGTATTACAAGGCTATCACAAACCAACACAATCAAGTTATTCACGCAAGGTACTTTCTACTTTATGTTAACACTTTCGGGTTTTTATCCCCAAAGTACTTCATACATTAACTCTTTAAAAGATCCGTTTCAAAAGTCACACCATACCCGTAGTATTAAAATAGAGTGACTATCTTTTTAAGTAAACCAAAACACTTCCTTATGTAAAATCAATTAACAACATTATTTTCCAAACGTTCAAGTTTGCCTAATTTCAAATGCTCAAGTTTCTCATTTTCGAAAGGTTTCGTAGTTCATAGTTTTAATCACTTAATGATATAATTCTCCTTTAAAACGATTTGAGAAACATATGCCTTATATGTGAGTAGGTTATTCTTGTTTATAACAATCTTATTAAAGCAGCCATGATCTAGGAAATGTAATATCATTTTGTCTCATCTTAGCTTCTATGCAGATGGAGGTTTCTACTGGTTTTAATAATACTTAATTATTCAAGACATTTCCTTTTATTAGCGCAATGGTTTGTTCGATACTTATTCGATTTCAAATCAAGAAACATTATCCCATTTTAAAAACCACGTACTCATTACTCACGAATGAGGTTTCACACTTATTAACAAAATTCATATTAATTCCTTTAAGTCAAGTCTCTTAACTTCTAAATTAATAAACCATTCTTTTTATCTTTCTTAAGCCGTTATACCTAACTTCCCATAAAGCTAGTATAACTCTTAAGTTTTAAAACCAAGTATTACTCTTCTGTTAAAAAATGATTCAGTATTCTTTTGAAATGCTTCAAGATTCTTATTATTCAGGCTTAAGTCAAAAGACATTGCCGCAATTATTATTCAGGCTTAAGTCAAAAGACATTGCCGTAATTATTATTCAGTTAACACACGTACGTCTACCGTACTATATATATATATTCTTTAAAATATCATGCTCAAGAGGATAGGAAGAATCACATACCTCGCGACGATTATCGACTATTAGCAAAACGCTCCACGGCTATAACCCGGCTAGCCTTGTCCACCTTTCAAGTAGTACATGTTACTCGCAGAACATTCAACCTATAAAGGTTAAACAAGTCTATCAAATCCTAGACTACTCTTGTAGAATATTCTTCTGATGTGATTCCAGTTCAAGTCTATTCTGTAATATCCTTCTATTACAGTTCAATTCTCTTCTATGAATCTTATATTCATTTCTATGCTACAACAGTATGTAATTTCCAATTACAATATAAGGACAAGAGTATTTACCTCGATAAGCCCAAAATTATCCAAGTTTAATGTCGATCCTGAGCAACGTTTAGCTCCTACTCCGGGTGCTCCAACCCGCTCCAAACAACCCTTAGAAGTTCTACGCAACTTCTTCTTAATACTCCAACCAACTATGGAGATTTTCCTTAGGGTTTCGTTTAGTGACTGAAGGGACGTATAATAGTATTTCTGGGCTTTTCGTATAAGTGTAACCTTGGAATACTACAAGGTATTTGGGCCAAGGTATTTTGGGAATAGTAACAATACTTGGAGAGTATTTCTACCAAGGTGGGGGTGTATTTTATGAGAACAACTAGGCAAAGGGGGGGTACCCCTCGGCTAGCACCACTAGGAGGGGGGATACTTTCGGCCAAGGGGGAGGGGGCTCTCGGCCAAGGGGCCTTCTCAAAGGGGGAGGGGGGTGTTTGGACGAAACACTACCAAGAGGGGGAAGGGATTTTCAAGACTTAGAAAATGGTTTGTGGATGAAGAAATGTCTTCAACTAAGGGGGTATTTATAGGTCAAGCAATGGCCAACCAATGGCCAAGATCATGCCAAGTGCAAGGCAAGTGTAGGGTCAAGATTCATCCATGTGCACCTTATCCATCTACCACACAAATATCACAAAATATCCTACCTACTCCCACTCTCCATTTCGTCCAATTGCCGCCCCAAAGTCCACCAATTAGAGGGTGCCAAGTGTCGCCCTCTTGTTGGTCCAAAATATTTCGTCTCTCGGAAAAATCCGCAAAAATACTAAATGACATAGCCGGAATTTTCCCTTCGCAAGTTGTGTAAAACGTTTCGTCGAAAAACGATTCTAATCGGGGGTTGTGAACAAAATTCGAACCTTGCCTAACTTTAAGGCTTAAATTTTCCTACATACGTCCTCACGTACATACTATGGAAATACGGGGTATAACAGAACTCATCCCAAACTGCCGGACGAGCACCCACACCTCTCTACAGCTCCCAAGACTCAAACCAGTTCAACGCAATATCGCGTAACCGGTAAGAAGCTAACACAACTGACTCTGTCTCCGAGGCCCTAAGCATCTGCATAGTCCGCTGTAGCTGCCGAACGAACTCTTGAGGATCATCCTCAGATCTCGAACCATAAAACTCGGGTGGACTACAACCCAGAAAATCCCGAATCCTCAAACTGTCGGCTGTAGGGTTAGCTACATGCTCCTGTCGGCGCTGCCCTACCACTATGCTAGTCAATAGCCTGATCTGCTCTCCATAATCTCTAAACTCGCCCGCAGAATCGAGGCTCGGTGCAGGAACCTCGAGAATCGCGCTCTCGGCTCCTCTAATACCGCCGGCGTGGCTGAGCTCGCCGATCCGCCTACTACCTCAGGCATAGTCTGTGCCCGAGTCCTGGTAACCCTCTGCGTACCACTAGCAGCTCCTGCTGCTGCCTAGCCCATCTGGGCGCTGGTCTCCTTCCGTGGAGGCATAACTGTTACATAAGAAGGGGTCAGAGAGGATTCAACCTACTAGGACAGCTCTACTGCACGATCTCAAAGAGATAAGAATGGAAACCAATCCTAAATGTCCTGCAGCCTCCTGATTATAGATGTGGTGCACAACACACCGATAATCAAGACTCTACTAGACACGTGCAGATACACTTTCCGAGGAATAATCGCTCTGATACCACTTTTGTCACGACGACCGGGCATCGTGCCCTACCTGGGCACCCTTACAGGTATACATCAGAGATAATCAGCGGAACATACATGAAACTTATAAAATAAAACAACAGGTTAGCCGATAGGGCTACCTTCCTGGACATATATATACAACCGAAGCAGTTGCCTCCTTTCCTTTACAAACTGACCCACAATATGTGACTACAGACCTCTAAGAGTTTTAACGTAACAACAGTGGCGGGACAGGGCCCCGCCATACCCCTGAATATACATAAATCTACAACCTCAGGGAAAACCGTACCAAGAGATAAGCCTCCGGAACAAATGGAGCTTTTTCCCAAAAACTGAACCGAGATCCTAAGAGCAAGGATCACCAACCTGTGTACCTAAACCTGCGGGCATGAACGCGGCCCGAAGAAGTCGATTACAACATGTACCGAATATGGAAAAAAATTAAGAAATGCGATGCGGTCATAAGCGCACAAGAGAATGACAGGGGAAAGTATAAAAAAAAGTACATACCAGATCCTGCCGTGTCATTACCACTTATGAACTTAATCGTACCTTATTATCTTTTCCCGTTTTCAATAAAAGTTATAGTCACTTTCTTACGTACATACTTGGGAAAAAAATCGTCAAGTTCATTACCATATAACTTACTTATCTTTCATAACATAATCCGACCCTCTATGGAGGGACGCATATACTACGACCCAATGCGGGGCGATCAAGTCACACAAATATCAAAGCGTGCCCGTGGAATCCCCCATCACTACCGACAGTCATAAGTGTAACATATAACCATGTGACGCGCCCGTGGCATCCCACCTCACTGTCGGCGTACACATACACAATACATATATATATCTCCTGCCCGTGGAATCCCACATCACTGCCGACAGTCATAAGTGTAACATATAACCATGTGACGCGCCCGTGGCATCCCACCTCACTGTCGGCGTACACATATACAACACATATATATATATATATATATAACGTGGCCGCATGCCCCGGAATCCCTCATCGTATAAGCATGGCCATAACGTGCCCTCGGCATCCCTCATCGTAGGTGCAGGTCTTCATGGGGAGCTAGCCCATGGAGTAATAATATAACATGCCCCCGGAATCCCTCATCGTGGGTACATGTCTTCATGGGGAGCTAGCCCATGGAGTAATAATCGTACATAGCATGGTCGCATGCCCCGGAATCCCTCATCGTATAAGCATGTCCATGGGTAATAAAACAAATCCGGGAATCTAACCCGTCTCCTGGTCACATGCCCGGAATCCCACATCGTATAAGCATGTCCAAGGATCAATCATAATGGACGCATACCCGTGGAATCCCACATCACTGTCGGTACGTCCAAGCAAACTTACAACAAGATAGCCGGCCCTCCAACTGAGAGTCACGACAACGTAACATATAATACTTGCACTCAAAGCTATCACAAGCAAACATAGACAAGTTCATTAAACCTTTAGACTTCCATTTTTATAAACTCATGGCACTTCCGTTTCACACATAAAAATCCGGGAATTTAACCCCAAGTACTACGCACCTCTACTCCTTTAGAAAGACTCTTTTTCAAATAAAACTTCCAAGATACTAACAACCGTAGTATCAAGTCATATCTACTTCCAAGACAAGTCACAATACCTTTTTAGAAATACAAATACCGGCTTCTAAATCAAGTGACTTCTTTCTTAAAAACCTTAAGCAATTGGTACCTTTAAAACAATTTGCCCTTCTTTATTTCAAATCATTTCTTTGCTTACATTACTGAAGAAAACCATTCTTTTTTTTAATCTTCCATAAAGTTGTTATAACCAACTTCCCATAAAGCCGTTATAACTCTTTATGTCTTAGACAAATTCATTCCTTTTATAACCAAGAGACTTATACTTTCAAAATACTTCAAGTCTCTTAACTTTTAAGAAAACAAGTTTCTTAACTTTAGAAATAAAGTCTTTCCAAATCGAGTATTCTATACTTGTAAATCAATTCATTTCTTCCTTTAAGAATCAAGTCTCATGACTTAGAAAAATAAAGTCTCTTAACTTTTAAGAATTTGAGATCCATAGCCTTAAAACTTCATACGTAAATTCTTATAAGTTAAGTAACATATACATTGGTGCGTTGTGAATAAGTTATACTTATTTATAACGATCTTATTCAAGTAGCCATGATCTAGAAAATGTAATACAATTTTGTCTTATCTTAGCTTCTATGCAGATGGAGAATTCTACTCATTTTAACATAATTTGATTGTCATTACATTTTCCTTTATTAACGCTGCAATGGCTTGCTCGATACTTATTCTCATTCGTTCCATAAATTAGCCAAGTCAACTTGGCTCCAAAGTACCTCCTAACGACTCTTACCAACATCCCCCATAAGACTCGGTAAGGACTTAGGATAACTTTGACATAAACTTTACATAGAGTAAATCACACACCTACCTCTTAACTTCTAAGAGTAGAAGGAAACATGAAATAATACCACACGTATATTCCATACATAGAATCATTCTGTTATACCCCGTATTTCCAGAGTATGTACGTAAAGGAATACGTACAAAAAGTTTGGTCTTAAAGTTAGGCCTTGGACGATTTTTAGGCACAACTCACAAAGCGAACAGTTTTCCGACGAAACGTTTCCACAGCTTTCGTAGGATAAATTCCGGCTATGTCATTTCTAATTTTTGCGGATTTTTAGAGAGGCGTAACACTTTGGACCAACGAGAGGCGACATTTGCCACCCTCTCATTGGTGGACTTGTCCGCGCAATAGGGCGAATGGATGACCATCCTTGTCATAAAGTTGGTTAGATATTTTGTGTGCAAGTTGGCTAGGTACACTTGCCCTAATCTTGACCTTACACTTGCCTAGCACTTGGCTAAATCTTGGCCATTGGTTGGCCATGTCTTGACCTATAAATACCCCTCTTGAGATGAAGAGTTCTTCATCCACAAAAGCTTTCAAAGTCTAAAAATCCTTCCCTCTACCTTTGTAAGCAATTCGTCCAACACACCCCCTCCGAGAAGCTTGCGAGGCTACCCCACCCCTAGCCTAGCGAAACCTACCCCCTCCCTTGGTAGAAAAGTTGCCTTCTTGTATTGTTATAATGCCCAAAATACCTAGCCCAAATACCTTAGTACTTAGTAGAAGTTGTGAAGAACTTCTAAGGTTTCATGGAGCATACAACTTAGGAGCAAAACCTTGCTCAGCGCGACTTTTCTAGGATATTATTGGGCTTACCAGGGTAACTAATCCTAACCCTCTTTTGAATTAGAGAATACTTCTTTGTTGTAGAATAAGAATAAGTATAAATACTTAGAAGGTTATTAAGGAATAGAATTGAATCTGTAACACCTTAGAAGGGTATAAAGAAGAATATCTGTTGTACTTACATGGAATTTGTTTTCACTGATGAACTTATATAGCTCACGGGTAGGGTTGTGCTGCCCGACTTTCCGTAGAATTGAGGACCCTCTGTTTAGAATGACCTCTGAGAATAGTCTAGACTTTGTGGATATCTGTGACTATTATAGGGTGATTCTCTGCGCGACATACTCGACTTGGCGGTGGATTTCGCGAGAAGGTATGTGATTCTTCCTAAAGCATGATATTTTACAATATGTATATAGTACGGTAAGCGTACATGTGTTAAGCGAATAATACTTACGGCAATGCCTGGCTTAAGCTCGAATAATACGTCTGGCAATGCCTCACGGCTTAAGCTTTGAATAATAAGAAGCGAAAACATTTCAAAGGACTCTTGAACCATTTTCTGAGAAGAGAATTAATTGGTTTCTCAAGCGAAGCTTAAGAGTTATACTAGCTTTATGGGAAGTTAAGTATAACCACTTAAGATTGATAAAAGAAACAAGTTGCCTATGTATTTCTAACAGACTTATATGAAATTGTGAAAAGAATAATAAGATGGTTTGATAAGTAGACATGACATATTGCTATCTGTGTTAGTACCTTGTAACGTTTGTATAAGTGAGTATCCTTGTTGTACTTATGTTGTTTAAAGATAAGTCGTTATGTTAGTGTACTATCACTCACCTCTTGAGTTGATCTGGGAGGTTAAAGTGCCTCCGTCACGGGGTAGACTCGGTGATGCAGGACCATGATTCGAGAATACCTCATGCGGGTCGGGGGCCTATGCGAGCTCTGAGAGTTCCGAGTTAGTATGCGGGGTTATGCCTCATGCGGTCTATGTGGCCATGCGGACAGCGAGTCGGGGCGATCGCAGGGTAGCTACACCGATGCGGGTTATACCTCATGCGGGCCCGTGCGAGTGGCCTATGCGGACTCGGGAGTCTGGATTAGGCTTGCAGAATGAGGATGTGGCGAGTGGCCTGTTCCGATCATTCGCAGCCTAGACAAGGCGTATTCTGATTACCTATTGCTGCTCTTGTTTGTGATGTGGCACTATGTGCGGTTTCCTTGGTTGTTTCGCACATATTTGTAAACTGGTTTTAAAAATGATATGTTTCATTTAAGTACTTCTGATTTCGCATACTTAGTACTGTTATCGACCTCCGGGGGCTGCGTTCATGCCGCAGTAAGGGCAAGCGAGTGCTAGATCCGCATCCTCAGGATCTCTACGTTGGTGTCGGGAGCTCCATCTCTTGGAGGCTCTACTTTTGGTATGATCTCCTGTTGTAGATAGTTTTTATGCGATCGAGGTATGGCGGGCTGTCCGCCATAGTTGTATATTTCCTTAGAGTGCTGTAGTCATGTTATGCGATTGTCGGATGTAGCGCTAAAACATGATTATATATATATCGAAAGGAGATGTTTTCTCACATAATGTCATGTCTTGTTTTATAAAGCTGTTTCATGTCTTGCTTTATGTTTCCGATTACTACGATGTATGACTACTTGGGTGCCCGGTAAGGCACGATCCACGGGCCAGGCAGTCGTGACAAAAGTGGTATCGAGCGATTAATCCTCGGAAAGTGTCTGACCGTATCTAGTAAGTCTTGATTATCGGTGTGTTGTGCACCACACCAATAATCGAGGCTATAGGATATTTAGGATTGGTTTCCGTTCTTCTCATTCGAGATCGTGCTTTAGAGGCGTGTTATAGGTTGGACCCCTCTAACGTATTCCTTTCTATGCTGATTATGCCTCACGTAAGGCAACCGGGCCCGAAGGGCAAAGCGGCCGAGGAGGCGCTAGCGAGACACCCAGTCACGAGGCTCGAGCCCGGTCTATACGAGAGGCAGCGAGTTCTATGACGCCCGGCCCAGCGAGACCACAGTACCCACACCTCCGCCTGATGCAGGCGGAGGAGTTAGGGTGAGAGATGGCCCGACTTTTAGCTAAAGTTGTGGCGTCTGAGAGAAGGCTGGATCGGCGATTCAGTTCAGCTCGATCTGCGTCGCACCGTTGTTCACCCGGCGAGAAGTTTGAGGCTACGAGACTTATTGGTTGTAGCCGCGGAGTTTTATGGATCGAGGCGGAGGATGATCCGCAGGAGTTCATCCGTCGGCGAGAGATTTTGAGAGTGATCGAGCGTCGGAGACCGAGTCCGTGATCTTTGGTTCACATAGGCTGCGTGATACGCGATCGATTGGTTTGATTCATGGGAGTTATCGGGAGAAACGCGTCCCAGTACTTGGGATGAGTTCTCGGAGGCTTTCCTCACTTCTTGCCTCGCGGATGAGAGGCGCGGGTGATAGATTTTTACTGCGAGGCGAGAGGGCCTGTCGGGAGTACAATGTCGAGTTTGATTCATTGGCTCGATATGTCCCGGCATTGGTAGCGAATATGGAGGATAGGGTGCACCGCTATGTCACGGGCTGAAGCGACTATATGGCGAGTCATGTGCGGGGTTTCTCTCGGCCGGTAGGTATGGGCATTACGCGTGCGAGCTCACGCCCTTGGATGCGAGGCGCGAGGTCGGCGAGTGGGCGACGGCCGGCGAAGAAGGCGGGGCGGGAGGTCTTACGGTGGTTATCGTGGTGGCGGCCTCGTGGCGATCTGGGTCGCACCACGGCCCGGCCTGAGCACTCCTGCCGTCGCCAGCCGCGGCGCGATTTTGGCGGACCGGGGCCAGGGGCTTGAGCGTCGAGTAGCGAGTGCGGCGATCGGGACCACCCCCGGTGTGGCGTCACGGTAGATCCCATTACGGAAGTGTGGTACTACTTTTGGATCTTATTCTGATTGTGGCGGCAGGTCACTTGGCGGCTTGTCCGGCCGGCGTGGCGGTGGTAGAGCTCGGCGCCGAGTTACATTGCGCCATCATCTCCTACGATTACTCGCCGGGGCGAGTGCTCATGGGTCGGCCGGTGCGGCGAGGCCGTGGCTCGAGTCGATTCTAGCGGTCCTCGAACCGCATTTATGCTTTGTCGGTAAGCGGGATCGGGAGGCCTCACGATGTCGTCCACGGTACCTTATCGGTTCTGGGTTTGATATGTATGCTTTGATAGATCCGGGTTCTACTACATCCTATATATCTCCCTTGTTGCTAGTAGGATAGGGATAGAGCACGAGTCCATAGACCACTTCGAGGTAGCTACGCGATGGGTGATTCGGTGGTAGCTCGGCGGGTATATAGAGCTTGTCTGTGATCATTCTGATCGTCGGACCACAGCCGACTTGATAGAGTTGGAGATGATTGACTTCGATGTGATCATGGGGATGGATTGGCTAGCTTCACCTTACGCCAATGTAGGCTGAGAGAGAGAATATTACAGTTCCAGTTTCTGAGGCCGGTTGTTGAGTGGGAGAAGCACGGTATCGCCGAGGGTAGGTTTATTTCCTACCTCAGGCTAGGAAGATGGTGCGAAGGGTATATCTACCATCTCGTTCGGGTGTTTGATCGAAGGCTGCGGTACCAGATTTTCCGTCAGTTCGATGGTCGTGAGTTCCGGGCGTGTTTCGGATGACCTCGGGTATCCCTCGAGAGGAGATCGAGTTTTGTATAGATGTGTTGCGGATACTCGGCCTATTTCCATTCCGCCATCTGAGAATGGCACTGCCGAGTTGAGAGAGTTGAAGGATCGCTTAGGGATTTGCTAGAGAAGGGCTTCATTAGGCCTAGTGTTTCTCCACGGGAGCCGGTATTGTTCGTGAAGAAGAAGGGCGGGGCCTGCGCATGTGTGTTGATTCTGACGGTGAACAAGGTGACCATTAAAACGAATACCCTTCCTAGGATTGATGATTTGTTCGACCCGTTGCGAGTGCGAGATGTTTCTCAAGATTGATCTGCGATCGGGCTATCATCAGTGCGAGTCGAGAGAGGTGGATGTCCCTAGGGTGCATTCGGACCCGTCACGGGCATTATGAGTTGAGTCATGTCTTTTGGGTTGACCAATGCTCGGCGGTATTCATGGATTTGATGAACCGAGTGTTCAAACCATTTTGGACACGTTTGTGATAGTGTTCATTGATGATATCTTGGTTTATTCTCGCTCGGAAGCGGGAGCATGCGGAGCATTTGAGGCTGTCTTGTGATTCTGCAGACCAGCGATTATGCGCCAAGTTTTCCAAATGTGAGTTTTGGTTGACTTGATGGCGTTTCTTGGGCATATTGCCGGGTGATGGCATTCGAGTTGATCTGGCGAGATCGGCGATCGAGGACTTGGCCTGAACCTCTTACTCCGACAGAGGTTCGCGATTTTAGGCCTTGCGAGGTATTATCGGTTCGTGGAGAAGTTTGCTTCTATCTACGCACCATTGACTAGGGTGACTTAGAAAGCGGCCAAGTTTGATGGTGATGCTTGTGAGCATGGTTTCGATTCTTTGAAAGAGGCGGCGCCCGTTCTTACTCTTCGGAGGTCGGATGGTTATGTCGGTGTATTGTGATCGTCGGGCATCGGGTTGGGATGTGTGTTGATGCGGCATGGCGAGTTATAGCATATGCGTCCGGCGGTGAAGAAACACGAGAGGAACTACCCGCGTGATTTGGAGTTGGCGGTGTGATTCACGCTTTGAAGATCTGGAGGCACTATTTGTATGGGGTTCACGTGGATATTTTTACGGACCACAAGAGCCTCGGTATATCTTCGGCGGAGGAGCCGAACTTCACGGCGAGGCGGTGGTTAGAGTTGCTTAAGGATTACGATGTGGACATCTGTACCACGGGCAAGGCGATGTTGTGGCGGTGCCGCCAGTCGTAGTCGATGGGAGCCTATCGGATGTGCTAGAGAGAAGGGACATGGTTCGTAATTTGCACCGATTAGCGAGCCTTGGTGTCCGTTTGATTGATTACGATAGCAATGGGGTTAGAGTTCGTGAGGTTGCCGAGTCTTCCATCGTTGAGGAGGTGAAGAGGCGATTCGAGGATCCGGCTTTGATTCGATATCGTGATCTGACTCTTCGTGAGGCAAGGGTCCTTTTGAGGTAGCACCTGATGGGGTGCTAAGGTTTGAGGCGAGTTGTGTGTTCGGATGTTTGAGGACTTGTGAGTTCTTGGGGAAGCACGCGTAGCGCGTTACTCTATCCATCCGGGTCGACCAAGATGTACCACGACCTTAGATCGTGTATTGGTGGGATGGCTTGAAGAGGGCGTTGCGAGTTCGTAGCTCGGTGCGTGTTGTCGGCGGTGAAGGTAGAGCACGAGAGACACGGTGGTTTATTCTGACGATAGAGATCCCGACACGGAAGTGGGAGGTAATCAACATGGACTTCACGGGATTACCTCGCACTCGGAGGAGACATGATTCTATATGGGTTATCGTCGACGGTGTGAAATCAGCCCACTTTCTTCCGTCGGGGCGACTTTTCGGTGAGGATTATGCCGACTTTACATCAGAGATCGTCGGTGCATGGAGTCCTACTTCGATCATATCGCAGGCGAGAGCGGATTTACGGCCAACAGAGTCCTTCGAGAGGTTTAGGGGCGGTGAGCTGAAATGCGCATTTCATCCTGAGCAGAGCGGGCGAGCGCCTTATCGACTGCGAGGATATCTGCGAGCTGTGTTATTGACCGATGGTAGTTGGGAGGATCATTTGCCTCTAGTTGAGTTCGCGTATAATAATAGCTACCACTCCAGATTGAGATGGCGCCTTATGAGGCCTTGTATGGGAGGAAGTGCGGTCGCCTATAGGTTGGTTCGAGGTGGGCGAGTGCGGCTAGTGGGACGATTTGGTGCAGCGACGGTGGATAAGGTGAAGCTTATCCGAGGCGGCTATTAATGACTCGAGTCGGCAAGTCGTATCGAGATCATCGTCGTCGACATCCGGAGTTTGATTGATGATTGGGTTTTCTGAAGGTGTCACCCATGAAGGGTGTGATGAGATTCGGGAAGAAGGAAACTTCGGCCAAGGTACATTGGGCGTTTGGTGTCGCGAGGTAGGCAAGGTTGCATATGAGTTGGATCTGCCGTCCGTCCGAGGCGGTGCATCGGTGTTTCACGTTTCTATCTTTGAGGAGATGTATCGGGGATCCATCTAGGGTACATCCGATTGGCGATGTCGGTGTGGGGTTATCGTATGAGAGATTCCATAGCGATAATCGATCGTCGAGTTAGGCGTCTGCGGACGAAGGGCGTGGCTTAAGTCAAAGTCTTGTGGCGGAACGAGCTCGAGGAGGAGATGACGTGGGAAGCCGAGGAGGACATGAGGCGAAGTATCCTCACTGTTCCCACCTCCGGGTAATTCACTTTCCTACTTGTAAATCTTCATTATCGTTTATGCCTAAGTGTTGTTTATGGCGTGTGTGGCTTTTACCAAGTGTTTAAGTTTTGAAGAACCTTATCGTTATCTGTCTTGGGAAGGAACATTGGACGAATGTTTCTAAGGAGGGAGAATGTTATACCAGTATTTCAGTATATGCGTAAAGGAATACGTCTAAAAAGTTTGGTCTTAAAGTTAGGCCTTGGGCGATTTTTAGGCACAACTCACAAAGCGAACGATTTCCGAAAGCGTTTCCACGACTTTCGTAGGATAAATTCGGCTATGTCATTTCTAATTTTTGCGGATTTTTCAGAGGCGTAACACTTTGGACCAACGAGAGGCGACATTTGCCACCCTCTCATTGGTGGACTTGTCACGGCAATAGGGCCGAATGGATGACCATCCTTGTCATAAAGTTGGTTAGATATTTTGTGTGCAAGTTGGCTAGGTACACTTGCCCTAATCTTGACCTTACACTTGCCTAGCACATGGCTAAACCTTGGCCATTGTTTGGCCATGTCTTGACCTATAAATAACCCTCTTGAGATGAAGAGTTCTTCATCCACAAAAGCTTTCCAAGTCTAAAATCCTTCCTCTCCCTTTGTAAGCAATTCGTCAACACACCCCTTGAGAAGCTTGGCGAGGCTACCCCACCCCTAGCGAAACCTACCCCCCCTTGGTAGAAAAGTTGCCTTCTTGTATTGTTATAATGCCCAAAATACCTAGCCCAAATACCTTAGTACTTAGTAGAAGTTGTGAAGAACTTCTAAGGTTTCCTGAGCATACAACTTAGGAGCAAAACCTTGCTCAGTGCGACTTTTCTAGGATATTATTGGGCTTACCGAGGTAACTAATCCTAACCCTCTTTTGAATTAGAGAATACTTCTTGTTGTAGAATAAGAATAAGTATAAATACTTAGAAGGTTATTAAGGAATAGAATTGAACTGTAACACCTTAGAAGGGTATAAAAGAAGAATATCTGTTTGTACTTACATAGAATTTGTTTTCACGATGAACTTATATAGCTCATGGGTAGGGTTGTCTGCCCGACTTTCCGTAGAATTGAGGACCCTCTGTTTAGAATGACCTGAGAATAGTCTAGACTTTGTGAGATATACGTGACTATTATAAATTTGATTCTCTGCGCGACATACTCGACTTGGCGGTGGATTTACGTAGAAGGTATGTGATTCTTCCTAAAGCATGATATTTTACAATATGTATATAGTACGGTAGGCGTACATGTGTTAACTGAATAATACTTACGGCAATGCCTCACGGCTTAAGCCTGAATAATACGTACGACAATGCCTCGGCTTAAGCTTTGAATAATAAAGAAGCGAAAACATTTCAAAGGACTCTTGAACCATTTTTCTGAGAAGAGAATTAATTGGTTTCTCAAGCGAAGCTTAAGAGTTATACTAGCTTTATGGGAAGTTAAGTATAACCACTTAAGATTGATAAAAGAAACAAGTTGCCTATGTATTTCTAACAGACTTATATGAAATTGTGAAAAGAATAATAAGATGGTTTGATAAGTAGACATGACATATTGTTATCTGTGTTAGTACCTTGTAACGTTTGTATAAGTGAGTATCCTTGTTGTACTTATGTTGTTTAAAGATAAGTCGTTATGTTAGTGTACTATCACTCACCTCTTGAGTTGATATCGGAGGTTAAGCTGCCCTCCGTCTGGGGTAGACTCGGTGATGCAGGACCATGATTCGAGAATACCTCATGCGGGTCGGGGGCCTATGCGGAGCTACGAGAGTTCGAGGTTAGTATGCGGGGTTATGCCTCATGCGGTCTATGTGGCCATGCGGACAATGAGTCGGGGCGATGCAGGAGTAGCTACCCTCGATGCGGGTTATACCTCATGCGGGCCCGTGCGAGTGGCCTATCACGGACTCGGAGTCGAGATTAGGCTTGCAGAATGAGGATGTGGCGAGTGGCCTGTTCCGATCATTCGCAGCCTAGACAAGACGTATTCTGATTACTATTGTTGCTCTTGTTTGTGATGTGGCACTATGTGCGGTTTCCTTGGTTGTTTCACACATATTTGTGTGGTTTTAAAAATGATATGTTTTCATTTAAGTACTTTCTGATTTCGCATACTTAGTACTGTTGTGCGACCTCCTTGAGGGCTGCGTTCATGCCGCGGTAAGGGCAGCGGTGCTAGATCCGCATCCTTAGGATCTACGTTGGTGTCGGGAGCTCCATCTCTTGGAGGCTCTACTTTTGGTATGATCTCCTGTTGTAGATAGTTTTTGTCTGATCGAGGTATGGCGGCCACGTCGCCATAGTTGTATATTTCCTTAGAGTGCTGTAGTCATGTTATGCGATTAATCGGATGCTTGCTAAAACATGATTATATATATATCGAAAGGCGATGTTTTCTCACATGTCGTGTCTTGTTTTATAAACTGTTTCATGTCTTGCTTTATGTTTCCGATTACTCGATGTATGACTACTTGGGTGCCGGTAAGGCACGATCCGAACCGGGCAGGTCGTGACACATTCCAAAGGAAGGAAGAGGTTCACATACCTCGCGACGATTATCGACAAGTAGCAAAATGCTCCAAAGTACTTCAACCTTGATAGCTATTCCATCCTTCAAGTAGAATACGCTATACTTAGTACTTCAACCTCTAATGGCCACAATACGTCCATTAACCTCTTACTTCAAACGTAGAATATTCTAAGTGCTAAGTCACTAATTTCTATGGAAAATCGGACAGCACCTCCTTTGTTTCTACTTACTTTGCCACCTTTTTCAAGGCCGAATTCAATAACCAAACACGCCACATTTAAGGCCCAACAATGCAATTAACAATAGGGGATTACACGCCTACTAGACGTGTAAAATTCCGCCCCACAAAAGATATCAAACTAATACAACTACAAGTGCAATTCCGGCAACTTGAGATACAACAACACCAATTCTTATCCAATTTCCTTTTCAATCCGAATTGTTAGTATAACATGATATCAAGTCGCAATCGATTATAACCACTATAATCTTCAAGTAATTAACATGCGACGATTCTAATAACAGGCCAAATTGTAATCCAACTTCACAAGGCTTAAATGACATTTCGGATTTAAGGCTACAATCAATCCATAATAATTAAGAAACTTCAACACATATACTTCATGCTAGCAAACATGTAAGCTAACAACAATATATAATCTTGTAACACTTAAGAGCCAAGATTATTACCTCAACGATTCTTAGTCCAACTTCAAATCCAAAGTCGCTCCCTAGAAACTTAGAGCCCCTCCTTGACACTTCAATCCGCTACTTGAGACCCTTAGAACAACACCAACAAATTTCCTTCAATCTTCCAACCAAAACCTAGAAAAGCAACTAGGTTTTCACCTTGCGACTAATACGAAAACTATCTTTTCCCGGGATTTTTCTATTGAGATACACTTACAATACACTCATGAACCTTGGTTTAAAGTGTGGAGCTTAATGGATAAGAAACAAAAAAAAATATTTTTCAAAGGGCAAGAACCCGAGAGCTCATTGTGATGTTCTTCCAATTCTCTTGAAAATTTGGCTAAGTGTGGAACTTGTCTCACTACTAGTAGTATTATATAGTAACATGGAGGGTTGAGATGTGTACAAATGGGTGGCTTGGATGAAGCTCTTCTAAATATCAAGCTAGTGGTCCCATTGACTAAGTCAAACATGTCAAGCTTTACTAGTTGCAAGACTTGTCTTCCTAACAAGGGTCAAATGACCCTTGTGCCCATGTAATTTCGTCCAAGACATCCAATAAGGGGTGGTGACACGTGTCGCCCTCCCATTCGTCACAATATTCATTTTCCGACAATTCCATAATTCCGATAAATTTTTACAAGTCTCAAATCTTAACATTTGGGATTCTCACGTACGTTCTTTAAAACATGCCTGCAAATACGGGGTGTAACATGACGCATCACAATAAACCACATAGCCGTCTGGACCCTCTGAAGTGTAAGAACTGGGGCGGTCGTCAACCTCTCCTACAGTAACTGGAAGCCCTCCTCACAAGCATCCGTCCACTGAAACTTAGTGCGCCTTACGAGTCGGCTTGGTCAAAATCTTTGAAATAGAAGCAAACTTCTCCACAAACCTCCGGTAGTAACCCGCAAGGCCCAAAAAAACTGTGTACCTCTGTCGGGGTAGTAGGTCTAGGCCAACTCCTGACTGCCTCGATCTTTACCGTATCCACCCGAATACCATCGGCCCCGACAATGTGCCCCAGAAACGCCACCGAAGCCAACCAAAACTCACACTTCGAAAACTTGGCATACACCGTGGTCGGAGAACTCTCAAGGCCGTCCTCAAATGCTCCGCGTGCTCTGCTCGGCGAGAATAAATCAAGATGTCATCAATGAATACTATCACAAGCGTATCCAAAAATGGCTTGAACACTCGGTTCATCAAATCCATAAATCTGCCGGAGCATTGGTCAAGCGAAAGACATGACCACGAACTCATAGTGCGTCTGCGGTCGGAATGCGATCCTAGGGACATCCGTCTCCAACTCGCACTGATGGTAACGGATCGCAGTCTATCTTGGAAAAGCACCTCGCACCGCAATGGTCGAGCAGATCATCAATCACAGGAAGGGGTATCATTCTTAATAGTCACCTTGTTCGATTGCACTGTAATGTCGACACGTGCGGCGTCCATCCTTCTTCTTCACAAACAATACGGCGCTCCCGGGGAGAAACACTATGCTGATAAAGCCGCTTCTCCAGCAAATCTCTCGGTGGTCCTTCAACTCTCTCAACTCGGCGGTGCCATCACGTATGTGGAATGGATATAGGCGAGTGTCCGCAACACATCGATGCAAAACTCAATCTCCTCTCGAGAGGATACGGGAAGTCGTGCAGGAACACATCCGGGAACTCTCGACTCTGGGCGGATGAAGTGCGGTATCTCGGCCTCAGTATCAAATACTCGAATGAGATGGTAGATATACCCCTTATGCACCATCTTCCTGGCCTTGAGGTAATAAATAAACTTACCCCTCGGCGACACAGTGTTCCCCTCCCACTCAATAACCGGCTCCCCAGGAAACTGGAACCGTACGATCTCTCCATCTGATCTACATTGGCGTAGCAAGAAGCTAACCAATCCATACCCATGATCACATCAAAATCGGTCATATCCAACTCTATCAAGTCGGCTAGGGTCTGACGACTGCATATAGTCACTGGGCAAGCCCTATATACCCGCTCAGCTACCACTGAATCCCCCACTGGCGTAGCTACCTCAAAAGGGTCTATGGACTCAGGCTCTATCCCTATCCTACTAGCAATATGGGGAGATATATAGGACAAGGTAGAACCTGGATCTATCAAGGCATACACGTCACAACAAGAAACTGATAAAGTACCTGTGATGACATCCGGTGACGCCTCCTGGTCCTGGCGGCTGGACATGGCATAAATGCGGTTCTGAGGACCGCTGGAACTAGGACCCTTGCCACGACCTCTGCCGCGACCTGCTGGCCCATGAGCACCCTGCCCTCCGGGGCGAGTAACTGTAGGAGATGAAGACCCGGCTAAAGACCACATGGTGTGCGCGCCCTTGGTGGACGATCTCATAAAGTGACCTGCGGCCGCAAAGTGTAACAAACTCCAGCGATAGTACGGAACTCCGTAATGGGATCTACCACATCGAACATCCGAGAGGAAGGTGGTCTCGATCGGTTAGCACTCTGCTACCACGAAGTCTGAAGTCACGGGGCACGCCCCGAATACCCTGGCTGCCCTGAAGACGGTGTAGGAGTGCTCACGAGTGTGGTGAGGTGCAAATCTAGTCTCTTCTTTGAGATCGTGCACCAGAGCTACCAAAAGACCACTGTCGTCGGCCTTCTTCTGGCGATGTCGTCAACCCGTCGGCCTCTACGCTCCTCACACCCAAGTGCATGAGCCTGCATGCGGGCAATATCCATGCCCGGCTGAAGAGCTACACCCGAGCAAGACTCTGCCAAGTAGTCATCAAGCCCTGTGACGTAGCGGAGCACTCTGTCCTCCATATCTGTGTTATATCCCGTACTTCCAGAGTATGTATGCGAGGACGTACGTACGATTATTCAAGCCCTAATTAGGTTAAGATGAAATTGAGAGCTTTCAACGGAAAAGATTCCGAACCTTGTGAAGGAAATTCTACGTTTTTAATATTTTAACCGATTACGGATTTTTTCCGAGAGACGAAATATTTTGGACTAATAGGAGGGCGACATGTGTCACCCTTAGTTGGCATGGGTTGGACGAAATGGTGGCCTAGTGGACAAGTCAAATGGTCAAGTCTTGCAAGATATTTCTTTGGGTGAGTGGGAGTAGGTAAGGGACGATTTTGTGGGCAAGTGGGGGGCTTGCCTTGGGCGTTTTTTTTGTGCTAGTGGAAGGCCACATGGCTCATTGTTGTGGGGGACATATGTCCCAATGTTGTGGTGGACATATGTCCCAAGGTTGTGGTGGACACTTGGTGGAAGACTTCACTTGAACAAGCTACCAAATCTACACCCTCCATTTGTTTTAATCTTGGCCCTTGGTGGTTCTATAAATACCCCCCTCTTGTGCAAGACTTCTTCATCCACAAACACAACTTCCAAGTCTCCAAAATCCTTCCCCCTTAGTTGCTAGTTCTCGTCCAACTCCTCCCCCCCTTTTCTAGTTGTCTCGTCCGAAGCAACACCCCCCCTTTGGTAGAAAAGTATTCTCCAAGTATTGTTACTATTCCAAAATACCTTAGCCAAATACCTTGTAGTATTCCAATGTCACCTCTATACTAAAAGCCCAGAAATACTACTTTATATCCTTTAGTCACAAAACGAAACCCTAGGGAAATCTTCATAGTGGGTTGAAGTGTTAAATAGAAGTTGTTTAGAAACTTCTAAGGGTTTCTTGGAGCTATCAGAGCGTGCAAGTTAGGAGCTAAACGTTGTTCAGGATCGACATTTAAACTTGGATAGTTTTGGGCTTACCGAGGTAAATATCTTGTCCTTCTATTGTAATTGGAGATTACATACTGTAGTAGTATAGAATTAAGTATAAGATATATGGAAGGAGGGTATAAAAGAAGAGAATTGAACTGTACTTACATATGACTGTGTTCTGATGAGACTTGAGTAGTTTTAGGGTAGGAAGTCTGCCCAATTTTCCGTAGGATAGAGAACCTTCGCTTAGAATATTCTCAGAGTAGTCTAGGCGTTGATAGGCGTATTTGACTATTATAGGTTGATACTCTGCGCGCGACATATTCGACTTGGCGGTAGATTTGCCGAGGAGGTATGTGATTCTTCCTATCCTCTTGAGCATGATATTTTTAAAATATATAAATAGTACGGTGAGCGTCGTGTGTTAAGCGAACTTGGTTTTACTCGATGTCTTTTGACTTGAGTTTTAAATAATAAGAATCTTGAAGTATTTCAAAAGAGTTATGAATCATTTTTAAAGAAAAGTAATACTTGGTTTTAAAAGCTTAAAGAGTTATCTGACTTTATAGGAAGTTAGGTGTAACGACTTAAGAAAGATAAAAGGCAGTTTACTTATTTGTTTATGAAAGTCTTGTATTGATTTCGAAAAGTGTAGTAAGATGGTTTGATAAGTAAACATGTTATGATGCTACGCGTGTTAGTGTCTTGTGATGTTACGTAAGGGGTTATTCTTGTTGTGCTTACGTTGTTAAGCGTTAAGCCCGTTATCTTGTTATTATATCACATACCCTCGACTTGTTATACCGAGGACTTGCCACCCTTGATGCGGTCTCTACGGCTATGCGATGCTGTGACTATGCGGAGGCTGCGGGAGTTCGAGGATTGATCATTAGGTGTATTATCCCGTCGAGGAATGCCTCATGCGGTCTGTGTGACTATGCGGTCTATGTCACTATGCGGACTGCGGGAGTCCAGGAGGATACCGCGGGTTAGCTACCCCCGATGCGAGGAATACCTCATGCGGGTCAGTGTGTGACCTATGCGGACTGCGGGAGTTCCAGGATTAGGCTCGCATAATGATACTATGGGCGATTGGCCTTGCTTCGATCATTAGCGGCCTAGAAAAGACCAGTTATGTTATATCTATTTTGCTTTTGGTTATGCTGTGGCACTATGTGCGGTTACATTGGTTGTTTCGTACATATTTGTAAAATTGGTTTTAAAATGATATGATTTCATTTAAAGTACTTTACAGTTTCACATATTTGGTACCTATTGTACTGACCTCCTTCGGGGGGCTGCGTTCATGCCGTAGGTAAAAGGAAACAGGTGGTAGATCCTCATTCTTAGGATCCTTACTATGGTGTCAGGAGCTCCATTTCTCCGGAGGCTCGACTTTTGGTACGACTCTCCCTAGTGTTGTAGATATTTTGTACATTCAGGGTATGGCGGGGCCCTGTCCCGCCATAGTTGTTTACATTCCTAGAGGTCTGTAGTCCTGTTGTAAAATTTGGATGTAACTGCCAGACTTGGTATATATATATATGCCGAAAGACAACTTTTTCTCAGAAAAACTGTGTTACATTTTACATTTGTTTCATGTCTTGATTTATTATTCCGCTGATTACTCTGATGTATGTCTACTTGGGTGCCCGGGTAAGGTACCAGTCACGGGCCCGGGATCGGGTCGTGATAATCTGCCACTAACGCGGGGACATACCGAGCCAACGAGTCGAACTCCACGTTGTACTCCCGAACTGTGCGCCCGTTCTGCCTCAGCATCAAAAATTTGTCGGCTCGTGCTCTCCTCATCTGCGGAGGCAAGAAGTGAGTGAGAAATGCCTCTGAGAACTCGTCCCAAACAGCCGGAGGCGTACTCCGCCGGGGCGGCTCCATGAATCAAACCGATCATTGCGGTATCTCGCAGCCGATGTGAACCTAAGACCACTGACTCGGTCTCCGAAGCCTTGATCACTCTCATGATCCGCTGTAACTGTCGGATGAACTCCTGCGGATCATCCTCAGGCCTCGACCCATATAACTCTGGCGGGCAGCAACTCAGAAAGTCCCAAAGTCTCAAACTATCCGACCTCGGGTGAACCACGGGTACCACTGGAACTGGAACTGATGCATCCAGCCTATCTTCGTGCCTCGCCACGACCCTGGCTAATAACTGGGCCATCTCCTTGTAACCCATCTCCTCTGCTCCAGGCTGTGGGACTGGAAGCTCAGGTGTCGTGGCCTCAGTAGCCACTGCTGCGGCTCTAAACCTGCTTTGGGGCGGCGGCGTCGTGGAACTTCGCTTACGGGGTATCACCTCGGGTAAAGGCATTATACCGTATTTCCAGTATATGCGTGTGGACGTGCGTCAAATTTGAGCCTTAAGTTAGGCATAGGACCGAAATTTGGGCACAAGTGCCGAATAGAGTCGTGTTTTGACGAAAGCGTTTCCACGGCTTCGTAGGAAAATTCCGGCTATGTCATTTATAATTTTGCGGATTTTTCCGAGAGGCGAAACATTTTGGACCAACGGGAGGGTGACATGTGTCACCCTCACATTGGAAGGCAAGTGGGGTGGCTTGGGCGATTGGGCGTCAGAGGATGGTTGGCCTTGGCGATTGGTTCCTTGATTTGTGCCTTGCTTTGTGGCTTGTTTTGTGGAGTGTTTTGTGGAGTAGGGTTAGGGTGCACTTGGCTTGATCTTGGCCTTACACTTGCCTTGCACATGGCTTGATCTTGGCCATTGGTTGGCCTTTGGTTTTGCTATAAATACCCCCCCTAAGCTTGAAGACTTCATCCATTCCTAAAATCACCAAGTCTTGAAAATCCTTCCTCCCTTTCTTGTGCTCTAGCCGTGAGCTTCCCCCTCCCCCGGTTCGTGAGGCCTAGTGGCCGAGAGGGTCCTCCCCCCTTCCTAGTGGCCTTGGAGAGCACGCCACTGCACTTGGGGTGTTCTCGTGAGGTACCCCCCTTTGTGGTATTGAAATACTCCTCCAAGTATTGTTATAATGCCCAAAATACCTTAGCCTTATACCTTGTAGTATTCCAAAAGTTACTGTTATACCCCGTAGTTGCAGGGTATGTATGTGAGGACGTACGTACGAGTGTACGGCAGAAATTTTGAAAGGAAAGAAAGATGTGAGTTTTCGACGGAAAAGTTTCCGGTTATTTTGTGAAGAAAAAGGTTCGTTAATGGGGTGGATTCCCAGTTTGGTATTCGGACTTCTGGAATATTAGAGAATTATGGAATTTTATTTTGGAAATGGTCACGTGGGGCCAGGAGAAATTCTGATTTTGTAGAGCCACTTTGTTTTGAGATTTTGGCCATTGTGGATATTTTTGAAGAGCGTTTTTGGGCCATTAGGAGGGTGACACGTGTCACCCCGCCTAGGTGGCTTGGCGAAGTTACCTTTGTGCACAACTTTGGTTAGAGTCGTTTCGACGAAACGTTTTCGCGTAACTTGCGAAGGGAAAATTCGGCTATGTCGTTTTGTATTTTTGCGGATTTTTAGAGAGGCGAAACATCTCGACGGACCGGGAGGGTGACATGTGTCACCCTCACAATGGAGACAAGTGGGGCGGCTTGGCCGAAATTGAGGGGGCTTGTGGTGCTAGATATTTGTGTAGATATTTGTGAGGGTTTTAAGGAGTAGGGGCTAGGGTGCACTTGGCTTGATCTTGGCCTTACACTTGCCTTGCACTTGGCTAGATCTTGGCCATTGGTTGGCCTTTGGGTTTGCTATAAATACCCCCTTAGTTGATGAACTTTCTTCATCCAAAATCATTTTCCAAGTCTTGGAATCTCTCCCCCTTTGTGAGTTGAAATCGTCCAAAGCCCTCCTCCCCTTTTGTGGAGCTTTGGTAGAGGCCCCTTTGAGTGAGGCTTGGCCGTGGGGTACTCCCCCCCCTAGCCTAGTTGTTTTCGTATAATACCCCTTGTTGTGGTATAGAAATACTCCCCTAGTATTGTTATAATGCCCAAATACCTTAGCCTTGTACCTTGTAGTATTCCAAAGATACCTCTTTGCGTAGAGTCCGGAAATACTACCTTTTGTCCTTTTAGTCTCAAACCGAAACCCTAAGGAAATCTTCATAGTTGGTTGAAGTATGTGAGTAGAAGTTGGTTAGAACTTCTAAGGGTTGTTTGGAGTGGTTTGGAGCGCTCGGAGTGGAGCTAAACCTTGCTCAGGATCGACATTATAACTTGGATAATTTTGGGCTTATCGAGGTAATTATCTTGTCCCTCTATTGTAATTGGAAATTACATGTTTGTTAGGATATATAGTTGAAGTATACTATATATGGAACTATACTTAGTATTCGGCAATGTCTTTTGACTTAAGCCTGAAGAATAAAGAGAAGAACTGAACTGTAATTACCTAGGGTTGTATTACAGTAGACTTATGTAGCATTACTGTGTTGTAGAATTGTACACGTCCGGTTAGACGTGTAAACCCCCCCCCTGGTTGGCTTGGTAGCCGGCCTCGATAGAGGAGGAGATTTACGCTGTTGCGGGGGGGGGGAGGTGCTGCCGAATTTTCTGTAGAAAGATGGGAACGTGTGTTTAAGATTTTAATAGACGTTTGTGGCCTTTATAGGTGAAAGTACTAAGAGTAGCGTATTCTACTCGAGGAGTGGAAAGGGCTAGCAAGGTTGTAGTACTTGGAGCATTTTGCTTATTGTCGTTAAATCGTCGCGAGGTATGTGAACCTCTTCCTATCTCTTCTAGCATGATATGTGTGAACTATGTAGTACGGTGAGCGTACGTGTGTTAGCGTGTTTGATTGTTCTTAAAACATAAAGTGTTATAACGGCTTTATGGGAAGTTGGTTATAACAGCTTTATGTAGGTAAGAAAATACTTTGTGGTTTTAAAAGGTAACTGATGTGAATTATAACTGGCTAGTTATAATAAAGAACTTGATGTATTTCAAAAGATTTCTAAATCGTTTTGAAGGGAGAGTAACACTTGGTTTTAAAGGTTTTAAAAAAAAAGAGTTATACTAGCTTGATGGGGAGTTAGGTATAATGTCTTAAGAGAGGTAAAGAAAATGGTTTACTGATGTTAGAAGTTAAGAGACTTGATCTTATAAGATAAGAGACTTAACTTATTTGTTTTAATGTGGATGTTTGTGTGAAACCTCATTCGTGAGTAATGAGTACTTGGTTTTATTTAAAGGATAATGTTTCTTGATTTGGAAATCGGAATGTGTATCGACAGGACCAACTGCAGCGTTAATAAAGGAAAATGTATTGAATAATGATGAATTGTATTAAAACCGGTAGAAACCTCCATCTGCATAGAAACTAAGATGAGACAAAATGATATTACATTTTCTAGATCATGCATTTCTTTGTAATAAGAATGTTGTAAACAAGAATAACCTACTCTCACGTGAGACTTATATTACTCAATTGTTCTAAAACGGAATCAAGTGATTAAGTTTATGAACTATGAAACCATTTGAAAATGAGAAGCTTGAGTAATTGAAACTAGGCAAACTGGAACTTAGGAAAAGAATGTTGTTACTTGATTTTGAAAAGGAATGTGGGTTGGTCATTCTAATACTACGTATCGGGTGACTTTAATAAGTAATGGATCTCTTTTAAAAAGAACTTAACGTCGTAGTACTTTAGGAGTTGAAACGGACTTTGGCATAAAATGAAGTACTTTGAGTTGTGTGAAACTTGCCTATGCTTGTGATGATAGCCTTTGTTGTGCAAGTGTGGTGTTTTACGTATTCTGGCGTCTCTCGATAGAGGCGGTTGGTAGTTGAGGTTTCTTCTTGTTCGGCTGGGTATCGGTGGTCGGCTCGTACTTGCCGTCTCGTGGTGATTCGGCCTTGGTATCGGTAGTCACCCTCGCGCTTGCCCGTTCGATTATAGTGACGAAGTTTCGTGATCTGACCTTGGTCACAGTGGTCAGCCCTCGTACTTGCCGGTCGGCTGCGTGGCCGGCCTTGTATCCGATGTCGGCTCTCGCACTTGCCCGTATCGGCCGTGTTTTGGTTGCATTGTATTATTAGTACGGTCGGATCGGTAGTTATACTTGTCACATGCGGTTTTATAACACAGGTGGGACATGGTGTTCATGTATAATCCTTGGTATTGTTATATCATAAAGCTAGCGGTGAGGAAGAAATTCCACGCACAGTGATAATTTGGAGGCGTGAGTCTCTGTCTTGATATGGCGGTTATATGTTATATCTCGTAGTTTGGTCATCATACATGTCTCTGCTTTATAGACTATTATGATTTCATTTACGATATTCTGATTTCACATACTTGGTACTGTTATCGACCTCCTTGAAGTGCGTTAAATCCGCAGTAGAGGTACATTTATTGATCCGCGTTTAGGATCTCATTTCAGCGTTTTGGGAAGCTCAGTTCCGTCGGAGGCTTATCTTTGGTATGTTACCACAAGTGCGTAAGTTCTTATGCGTTCGGGGTATGGCGGGCCACTGTCCGTCATAGTTGTTGTATAAATCTTAAGTGCATGAAATCTTGTTGTGGGCGGGGTTGTAAAAGATTAAAGCTATTCGGAGTTTATGTATATCTTGAAGCAAGCTGTTTTGGTTGCTGTTTATTTATTATATCTCTTGTTTCATGATTCATGTTTTATTTTCCTGGTTTTCTCGATGTTGTATCACTAGGGTGCGGGGTAAGGCACCGATGCGGGCCGGGTTCGGGCGTTACAAAGTGGTATCGTGAGCGATTAATCCTCGGAAAGTGTCTGACCGTGTCTAGTAGAGTCTTGATTATCGATGTGTTGTGCACCACATCTATAATCGTGGAGGCTATAGGACATTTAGGATTGGTTTCCATTCTTCTCATTACGAGATCGTGCCTTAGAGGCGTGTGATAAGATTGGACCCTCGGCGTGTTTCGTTTTTACGATTATGCCTCTGCGAAAGGCAACCGGGCGAGAAGAGGCAAAGCGTGAAGGATCTGCGAGTAAACGTGGCGAGACCACGATACTGAGCCTCGATCCGCGATGCAGGCGAGAGAGATGAGTTACAAAGGTGGGCCCGATTAATGGCGAGTTGTGGCGGACTTGAGGATAAGTGGGCCGGCGCAGTTCGATGCACGATGGTTCACCCTAGATCGAGATAGTTCGAGGCTACGGGATTTTACGAGTTGTAGGCGCCCGAGTTTTATGGGTCGAGGCACGAGGATGATCCGCAGGAGTTCATCAAGCGATTCTGTGGATCATGAGTGATCAAGGCATCGGAGATCGAGTCGGTGGCCTAGGTTCACATCAATGCGTGATACCGCGATCGATGGTTTGATTCTTGGGAGCTGTCGGGGAGAGCATGCACTTCCAGGGTATGGAGCGAGTTCTCGAGGCCTTTCTTGCACATTTCTTGCCTCCCGGATGAGGAGGGCTCGGGTAAATGATTTTTGGTATTCTGGCGAATGGCGTGCGGTTCGAGTACAATGTGAGTTCGACTCATTGGCGATGCGTCCGCGTTAGTAGCTAGTATGGAGGATCGAGTGCCGATATGTTCTGAGGCTCGATGATTGCCTTGCAGAGTTGTTCGGGTGTAGCTCTTGGTAGGGCATGGACATTGCCGCGTGCGGCGTATACACTTGGATGTGAGGCGGATAAATCGACGGAATGACCAAAGTCAGCGAAGAGGGCGAGCAGCGAGGTCCTTTGGTGATTTTCGAGCGGACCGCCTCGGTGAACTAGTTATGTACCTCGTCGATGCAGTGGTCCTCGCGGCTTTGGGACCTTCGGGATATTGGGAAGCGGTCGGGGCTCCTGTGTTTGATTTTGGGAGAGCGAGTGCTCGCGGATGAGGTTGCCCTTGTCTCGGTGTGGCGTTGTGGAAAGCTTCATAAGGGAGGGTGTCGTACTAACTCGGGAGATTGTTATTTTGCGGCCAACAGGGCCATCGGCAGAGATCGTCCGACCAGGTAGCTGGTAGGATAGCATGGACTACTAGAAGCGATTCGGGTTCTTCACCTTCGTAGCCAGCAGGATGTTCGTACCGGAAGGCCGGTAGAGGTCGCGGTGGGAGTTCCGATTTTAGCGGTCCTTGAACCGCCTTTAACCAGTATATCCTTAACCTCTAGAGTTTTGTTTATGTTGTTGATGTGTTTAATGTTATGCTTGGTTAGCTTTGTGCTAAAATGTGATTTAGAAACACGTTAGTGAAAAGGGTAAGTCCAGGTAGTGTGAGATGGAAGTGGTAGCTTTCATGATGTGAAATAGTAAGATTGTTAGGATCGGGAACAAGAGTTGCGGTTGGGGTCGGGTTTAGGACCATTTGCGGGTCAAACCGTAACCCGGTTTGGGGTGGGGTCAGTTCTGGGTGGTCCTCCAGGTGGTAGGGTCACGAGGATGCTAGGCCCAAGTTTGTTTGACCAACGATGAGTTCGTGGACGCGTTCGACTGAAGCGGTTCGTAAGGCGGGAATGGCCTTAAGGAAGTTTGAGGTTAGTAAGATGACCAAGTTTGGAGGTAGTGACTCGGAGATTTTGAGAGCAAGTAATGGTGAAGTATGGTACATCTTGGGAGAGTTCAAGTGTTCGAGAAGGGCACGACGAGTAAGGAAGGAAGATAACGTGTGTTATTTCGTGGCGGTGTGGCGTTGACAACTTGTTAGAGGAACTTCATCGATATCCGTCTTGAGAAGGAACATTCGGACGAATGTTTCTAAGGAGGAGAATGTTATACCCGTAGTTGCGGGGTATGTATGTGAGGGCGTGCGTGCAGTGTCTGGCGAGAAATTTTGAAAGGAAAGAAAGATGTGAGTTTTCGGGAAAAGTTTCCGGTTATTTTGTGAAGAAAAGGTTCGTTAATGGGGTGGATTCCCATTTGGTATTCGGACTTCTGGAATATTAGAGAATTATGGAATTTTATTTTGGAAATGGTCACGTGGGGCCACGGGAGAAATTCTGATTTTGTAGAGCCACTTTGTTTTGAGATTTTGGCCATTGTGGATATTTTTGAAGACGTTTTTGGGCCATTAGGAGGGTGACACGTGTCACCCCGCCTAGTGGCTTGGCGAAGTTACCTTTGCACAACACTTTGGTTAGAGTCGTTTTCGACGAAACGTTTGCGTAACTGCGAAGGGAAAATTCGGCTATGTCGTTTTGTATTTTGCGGATTTTTCCGAGGCGAAACATTCGGACCAACGGGAGGGTGACATGTGTCACCTCACAATGGAGACAAGTGGGGCGGCTTGGCCGAAATTGAGGGGGGCTTGTGGTGCTAGATATTTGTGTAGATATTTGTGAGGGTTTTAAGGAGTAGGGGCTAGGGTGCACTTGGCTTGATCTTGGCCTTACACTTGCCTTGCACTTGGCTAGATCTTGGCCATTGGTTGGCCTTTGGGTTTGCTATAAATACCCCCTTAGTTGATGAACTTTCTTCATCCAAAATCATTTTCCAAGTCTTGGAATCTCTCCCCCTTTGTGAGTTGAAATCGTCCAAAGCCCTCCCTCCCCCCGGTTGGGGAGCTTTGGTAGAGGCCCCCTTTGAGTGAGGCTTGGACGTGGGGTACTCCCCCCCCTAGCCTAGTTGTTTTCGTATAATACCCCTTGTTGTGGTATAGAAATACTCCCCTAGTATTGTTATAATGCCCAAATACCTTAGCCTTGTACCTTGTAGTATTCCAAAGATACCTCTTTGCGTAGAGTCCGGAAATACTACCTTTTGTCCTTTTAGTCTCAAACCGAAACCCTAAGGAAATCTTCATAGTTGGTTGAAGTATGTGAGTAGAAGTTGGTTAGAACTTCTAAGGGTTGTTTGGAGTGGTTTGGAGCGCTCGGAGTGGAGCTAAACCTTGCTCAGGATCGACATTATAACTTGGATAATTTTGGGCTTATCGAGGTAATTATCTTGTCCCTCTATTGTAATTGGAAATTACATGTTTGTTAGGATATATAGTTGAAGTATACTATATATGGAACTATACTTAGTATTCGGCAATGTCTTTTGACTTAAGCCTGAAGAATAAAGAGAAGAACTGAACTGTAATTACCTAGGGTTGTATTACAGTAGACTTATGTAGCATTACTGTGTTGTAGAATTGTACACGTCCGGTTAGACGTGTAAACCCCCCCCCTGGTTGGCTTGGTAGCCGGCCTCGATAGAGGAGGAGATTTCTGTTGTTGCGGGGAAGTCTGCCAATTTTACGTAGAAAGATGGGAACGTGTGTTTAAGATTTTAATAGACGTTTGTGGCCTTTATAGGTGAAAGTACTAAGAGTAGCGTATTCTACTCGAGGAGTGGAAAGGGCTAGCAAGGTTGTAGTACTTGGAGCATTTTGCTTATTGTCGTTAAATCGTCGCGAGGTATGTGAACCTCTTCCTATCTCTTCTAGCATGATATGTGTGAACTATGTGGTACGGTAGGCGTCGTGTGTTAACTGTGTTTGATTGTTCTTAAAACATAAAGTGTTATAACGGCTTTATGGGAAGTTGGTTATAACAGCTTTATGTAGGTAAGAAAATACTTTGTGGTTTTAAAAGGTAACTGATGTGAATTATAACTGGCTAGTTATAATAAGGAACTTGATGTATTTCAAAAGATTTCTAAATCGTTTTGAAGGGAGAGTAACACTTGGTTTTAAAGGTTTTAAAAAAAAAAGAGTTATACTAGCTTGATGGGGAGTTAGGTATAATGTCTTAAGAGAGGTAAAGAAAATGGTTTACTGATGTTAGAAGTTAAGAGACTTGATCTTATAAGATAAGAGACTTAACTTATTTGTTTTAATGTGGATGTTTGTGTGAAACCTCATTCGTGAGTAATGAGTACTTGGTTTTATTTAAAGGATAATGTTTCTTGATTTGAATCGGAATGTGTATCGACAGACCACTGCAGCGTTAATAAAGGAAAATGTATTGAATAATGATGAATTGTATTAAAACCAGTAGAAACCTCCATCTGCATAGAAACTAAGATGAGACAAAATGATATTACATTTTCTAGATCATGGCTGCTGTAATAAGAATGTTGTAAACAAGAATAACCTACTCTCACGTGAGACTTATATTACTCAATTGTTCTAAAACGGAATCAAGTGATTAAGTTTATGAACTATGAAACCATTTGAAAATGAGAAGCTTGAGTAATTGAAACTAGGCAAACTGGAACTTAGGAAAAGAATGTTGTTACTTGATTTTGAAAAGGAATGTGGGTTGGTCATTCTAATACTACGTATTGTCGGGTGACTTTAATAAGTAATGGATCTCTTTTAAAAAGAACTTAACGTACGTAGTACTTTAGGGTTGAAACCCGGACTTTGGCATAAAATGAAGGTACTTTGAGTTGTGTGAAACTTGCCTATGCTTGTGATGATAGCCTTTGTTGTGCAAGTGTGGTGTTTCTGTGTTACCGCGTCTCTCGATAGAGGGCCGGTTGGTAGTTGAGGTTTCTTCTTCGGCTGGGTATCGGTGGTCGGCTCTCGTACTTGCCGTCGTGGTGATTCGGCCTTGGTATCGGTAGTCACCCTGACTTGCCCGTTCGATTATAGTGACGAAGTTTCGTGATCTGACCTTGGTCCTGGTGGTCACCCTCGTACTTGCCCGGTCGGTGCGTGGCCGGCCGGTATCCGATGTCGGCTCTCGCACTTGCCCGTGTCGGCCGTGTTTTGGTTGCATTGTATTATTGGTACGGTCGGATCTGGTAGTTATACTTGTCTGCATGCGGTTTTATAACACAGTGGGACATGGTGTTCATGTATAATCCTTGGTATTGTTATATCATAAGCTGGCGATGAGGAAGAAATTCCACGCACAGTGATAATTTGGAGCGTGAGTCCACTGTCTTGATGTAATCGGTTATATGTTATATCTTGTAGTTTGGTCATCATACATGTCTCTGCTTTATAGACTATTATGATTTCATTCTGATATTCTGATTTCACATACTTAGTACTGTTATCTTGACCTCCTTGGGTGCGTTATCTGCCGCAGTAGAGTACATCATTTGTTGATCCGCGTTTAGGATCTCATTTCAGCGTTTTGGGAAGCTCCGTTCCGTCGGAGGCTTATCTTTGGTATGTTACCACAGTCCGTAAGTTCTTATGCGTTCGGGGTATGGCGGGCCACTGTCCGTCATAGTTGTTGTATAAATCTTAGAGTGCAGTAATCTTGTTGTGGCGGGGTTGTAAAAGATTAAACTGTTCGTGTTTTATGTATATCTTGAAGGCAAGCTGTTTTGGTTGCTTTGTTTATTTATTATATCTCTTGTTTCATGATTCATGTTTTATTTTCCGCTGGTTTTCTACGATGTTGTATCACTAGGGTGCAGGGTAAGGCACGATGTGCAGGCCGGTTCGGGCGTTACGATTACTATTTGCGTAGAAATGCGAAATACTACCTTTTGTCCTTTTTCGACTCAAACCGAACCCCTAAGGAAAATCGTCATTGTTGGTGGAAGTTTTGCAGTAGAAGTTGGTTAGAACGTCTAAGGGTTGGTTGGAGCGGATTGGAGCACTCGGAGTAGGAGCTAAGCGTTGCTCAGGATCGACTTTATACTTGGATAATTTTGGGCTTATCGAGGTAAACACTACTGTCCTTCTATTGTAATTGGAAATTACATGTTAGAAATGTATAGTTGAAGTATACTATATATAGAACTGAACTTAGTATTGTGGCAATGTCTTTTGACTTAAGCCTGAAGAATAAAGAGTGAATGGCCAATTGTAATTACATAGGGCGTATTCTGATGAGACTTGTGTAGTATTCTTGTGTAGTAGAATTGTACACGTCAGGTTAGGCGTGTAAACCCCGGTTGGCTTGGTAGCCGCCTCGATAGAGGAGGAGATTTACTGTGTGTGTGGCGGGTCTTAGAATTTTTACGTAGAAAGATGGAAACTTGTGTTTAAATTTAATAGACATTTATGGCCTTATAGGTGGAAGTACTACGAGTAGCGTATTCTACTTGAAGAGTGGAAAAGGCTAGCCGGGTTACAGTACTGTGGAGCGTTTTGCTTCTTGTCGATAATCGTCGCGAGGTATGTGAACCTCTTCCTATCCTTCGAGCATGATGTTTTGTAAACTATGTAGTCTGCGGTGAGCGTACATGTGCTAAATGAGTTTGGTTGGTTCCAAACATAGGGTGTTATAATAGCTTTATGGGAAGTTAGTTATAACGACTACATGTAGGTAAAAGATTGGTTCATTGATTGTAGAAGTTAAGAGACTTGATCTTGAAAGATAAGAGACATAACTTGTTTTACTTGGTAATTAACATTTTGTTAAAAGTATTGTGAAACCTCATTCGTGAGTAATGAGTACTTGGTTTTAAAGAATAATGTTTTACTGATTTCGGAAATGAGAATAAGTGTCGAACAAACCACAAAGCTAATAAAGGAAAGTGTATTGACAAATAACTAATTGATATTAAAACCAGTAGAAACCTCCATCTGCATAGAAGCTAAGATAAGACAAAATTGTATTACATTTCCTAGATCATGGCTGCTGTAACAAGATGGTTATAAACAAGAATAAACTGCTCACACATAAGACATATGTTACTCAATTGTTTTAAAAGGGGATTAAGACTATGAGTTATGAATCTTTTCTAAAAAGAGACTGGAGTAATTGAAATTAGGCAAACTGGAACTCTAGGGAAAAGGAAGGCATTGTTTATCTTAAAATGGTTTAAAACAAAAAGTGTTATAACAGCTTTATGGGAAGTTTAGTTATAACGACTTTATGAAAAAGGGTTTATCATTGATTTTAATGTGGTAACTTGACTTTAAAAGAAAAGTGTTTTGGTTTACCTAAAAATGTAAGTCACTCTATTTTTATACTACGGGTATCGGGTGACTTTTATAAAAGGAATGGATCTCTTTTAAAAAGGTATTTAAAGTACATGGTACTTTAGGGTTAAAACCCGGACTTTGACATAAAATGAAAGTACTTTGAGTTGTTGTAAAACTTGCCTATGCTTGTTGTTGTGAACTTGCCTATGCTTGTTGTTGTAAAACTTGCCTATGCTTGTCGTGATAGCCTTTGTTGTGCAAGAATTGTGTTTCTATACTCTGGCGCCTCTCAATGGAGGTCGATTGACTTGTTGAGAACTTACTTGGACACGCCGTGTGACGGAGAAATTCCGCAGTGCGTTCGTTGATTGTGTTACTTTTGCTAATCGCTTTGGACATACCGACACGATCGTAAGCGCCGCGGGTATGCTTCCATTTTGATCTCGCTTTATTGTTTCCGCTTTGGGCATCACGACCGCGATCGTAGCGCGCGGGTATGTTTCCATTTGGAATGTTGTCTTATTGTTTCCTTTTGGACATACCGACACGATCGTAAGCGCACGGGTATGCTTCCATTTTGATTCTTTGTCTTGTGGTTCCCTTTTTGGACATCCGACACGACGCGTAGCGCACGGGTATGCTTCCATTTGAATTGTTAATCTGACTTTGGCATCGGGTAGGACTTGGTGTGCAGTGTACTTCTTGGTGTTATCATATCATGTGCCGGCAGTGAGGAAGGCATTCCACGGGCATGATTGATGTGAAGGCGTGAGACCACGACTTGATATAAGCGATATATGTGTATCGTAGTTTGGTTATCATTCATGTCTCTCGCTTTATATATGCTATGATTTCATTCTGATATTTCTGATTTCATACTTGGTACTGTTATCGACCTCGCCCGGCTGCGTTCATCCGCGGTAGAGGTACATCGGCCGTGGATCCTCGCTCTTAGGATCACGATTCGGCGTATTAGGAAGCTCCGTTTCTCGGAGGCTTATCTTTTGGTATGTGTTCCACGAGTTGTAGGTTCTTGTACATTGTGGTATGGCGGGGCCTGTCCGTCATAGTTGTTGTAAATCTTAAGTGCATGCTTTGTTGTGGCGGGGTTTGTAAAAGGATAAGCTGTTCGGGTTTTATGTATATATCTTGAAAGCTGTTGGGTTGCTGTTTATTTATTATGTCTCTCATTTCATGTGTAAAGTTTTTATTTCATTGGTTTTTCTACGATGTTGTATCACTAGGGTGCCCGGGGTAAGGCACCAGTCACGGGCCCGGGTTCGGGGCGTTACAAGTGGTATCAGAGCAGTTAATCCTCGGAAAGTGTCTACAGACCGTGTCTAGTAGAGTCTTGATTATCGGTGTGTTGTGCACCACATCTATAATCAGGAGGCTATAGGACATTTAGGATTAGTTTCCATTCTTCTCATTCTGAGATCGTGCCTTAGAGCTGTGTTGTAAGTTGGACCCCTCTGACGTATCTCGTTTTTTACCAGTTATGCCTCCGCAAAGCAGCGAGCCAGAAGGGCAAGGCAGCGAGGAGCTGCTAGGGAGATCTGAGAGAATGCGAGCGCGCAGCGATGCAGACACGAGATTGTGCTTGACGGCGAGTTTTGCACGCCGCCCGGCCAGCGAGTTTAGAAGCGCGGCGGTGGGCTGCTGAGACCACGATACTGAGCCTCGGTCTCACGGCTGGAAGCGAGATGAGATAAGTACAAGAGATGGCGATTCTTGGCGTGGTCGTGGCGAGCATGAGATAATTTGGATCACGGCAGTTCCAGTTCTATGCACCGATGGTTCACCGAAGCGTATAGTTTGAGGCTACGGGACTTTACGAGTTAGAGCTTGAGTTTTATGGGTCGAGGCACGAGGATGATCCGCAGGAGTTCATCCGGCGATTCTGTGGTCATGAGTGATCAAGCCGCTCGAGACCGAGTCGGTGGTCTTAGGTTCGCATCGGTGCGTGATACCGCGATCGGCGTTTGATTCGTGGGAGTTGTCGGGAGAGCATGCGCTTCCAGCGGTATGGGGCGAGTTCTCGGAGGCATTCTCACTCACTTCTTGCCTCGCGGATGAGGAGGGCGCGGTAAACAGTTTATGATCTTTGGCGAGCAGGCGTCTGATTCGGGAGTATAACGTGGAGTTTGACTCGTTGGCTCGGTATGTCCCCGCTTTAGTGGCAACCATGGAGGATAGAGTGCACCGCTACGTCAGGGCTAGATGATTACTTGAAAGAGGCTTGTTGGGTGTAGCTCTTCGGTAGGGCATGGACATTGCCCGTATGCAGCTCATACCGGGATGTGAGGCACGGAGAGATCGACGGAATGACCGTGGTCGGCAAAGAGGCGAGCAGCGAGGTCCTTTGGTGACTTTCGAGGCGAACCGCCTCGGCCAGCCAGACTAGTTATGCGCCTCCGCCCGGTGCAAAGTGGTCCTCCACAATCTTCAAGGCATCAGTATTCGAGGAGCGGTCGGGGCTCGAGGTTCAGATTTTCGGGAGAAGCGGGGTGTTAGCCAACGAAGCCACCTACCTCGTTGTGACGTGTGGTAGACTCCACGGTGGGAGTGTCGTGCTAGTCCGGAGTTTGTTTTACATGCGGCGGCGAGGCCATTTAGGGAAACTGTCCGACTGAGTAGCTGGTAGGATAGCACAGTTCTACGAGATCGATTGCGGGTTCTTCACCTTCCACGGCTAGGCGGGATGTTCATACACGGCGGAGCCCACGGTAGAGGTCGCGGTGGAAGTTCCCGATTTTAGCGGTCCTTTGAACGCCTTTATTTTGGTATATCCTTAACCCTCAGAGACTTGTATGTATTGATGTTAAGATAATGTGTTAAGTGTTATGTTCGGATAGCTTTGTGCTAATATGTGATTGAGAAACTGGTGAGTGTAGAAGGGTAAGCACAGGGGCATGGAAGTGTGAACCTTAGACTATTTCACGATTGAGACCTTAGAGGTAAGGTCGTCATGAGTAAAAGATTTATTTTATGTTTGACCTTTATCGAGTCGTAGTATACGTGGGATTTATTTGTGTGATAAGTCCATGGGTAGTGCGAGATGGAAGTGTTAGCTTTCATGACGTATGTTGGTAAGATTGTTCCGTGTCGGGAACAAGAATGTGGCCTTGATTGTGGGGTCGGGTTGAGGACCATTTGAGGTCAACCGCGGCTCGGTTTGTGGTGGGGTCAGTTCGAGGTGGTTTCGCCAGGTGGTAGGGTCACGAGGATGCTAGGCCCCAGTTTAGGTGACCATCGTATGAGTTCGTGGATACGTTCTACCAGAATCGGTTCGTGAAGGCCGGGAATGGCCTTAAGGGAGATCGAAGTTAGTAAGATGACCAAGTTTGGAGGTAGTAACTCCAATGGTTGGAAAGCGAAGCATTGTGAGTGTGGTACGGATACTAGAAAGAGTTCGAGTGTTCGAGAAGGGTACAACGAGTTAGGGGAGAAGTGAATGTGTGTTTTTGTGGCCAGGTGTGGCATGATTGTTTTAGTAAGTATAGTAGTGAAGACTATACTGGCGCATGTTTGTTTTGAGACTTAGAAGGAACATTCGGGGCGAATGTTTCTAAGGAGGGAGAATGTTATACCGTATTTCCAGTATGCGTGTGGACGTACGTACGAAATTTGAGCCTTAAGTTAGGCATAGGACCGAAATTTGGGCACAAGTGCCGAATAGAGTCGTTTTTCGACGAAACCTTTCCACAACATTCGTAGGGAAAAATACGGCGATGTGATTTATAAATTTTGCGGATTTTTACGAGAGACGAAAAAATTTTGAACAACCGGAGGGTGACATGTGTCACCCTCACAAATGAAGGCAAGTGGGGTGGCTTGGGCGATTGGGCGTCAAGAGGATGGTTGGCCTTGGCGATTGGTTCCTTGATTTGTGCCTTGCTTTGTGGCTTGTTTTGTGGAGTGTTTTGTGGAGTAGGGTTAGGGTGCACTTGGCTTGATCTTGGCCTTACACTTGCCTTGCACATGGCTTGATCTTGGCCATTGGTTGGCCTTTGGTTTTGCTATAAATACCCCCCCTAAGCTTGAAGACTTCATCCATTCCTAAAATCACCAAGTCTTGAAAATCCTTCCTCCCTTTCTTGTGCTCTAGCCGTGAGCTTCCCCCTCCCCCTTTTCGTGAGGCCTAGTGGCCGAGAGGGTACTCCCCCCTTCCTAGTGGCCTTCGGCCGAGCGCACACCCCCCCCTCCCTTGGGGTGGTCTCGTGAGTACCCTTTGTGGTATTGAAATACTCCTCCAAGTATTGTTATAATGCCCAAAATACCTTAGCCTTATACCTTGTAGTATTCCAAAAGTTACCTCTTTGCGTAGAGTACGGAAATACTACCTTTTGTCCTTTTTAGTCTCAAACCAAAACCCTAAGGAAAATCTTCATTGTTGGTTGAAGTTTTAGAGTAGAAGTTGGTTAGAACTTCTAAGGGTTGTTTGGAGCGGATTGGAGCACTCGGAGTAGGAGCTAAGCGTTGCTCAGGATCGACTTTATACTTGGATAATTTTGGGCTTATCGAGGTAAACACTACTGTCCTTCTATTGTAATTGGAAATTACATGTTAGAATGTATAGTTGAAGTATACTATATATAGAACTGAACTTAGTATTGTGGCAATGTCTTTTGACTTAAGCCTGAAGAATAAAGAGCTGAACTGAATTGTAATTACATAGGGCTGTGTTACAGTAGACTTGTGTAGTATTACTGTGTAGTAGAATTGTACACGTCCGGTTAGACGTGTAAACCCCCCCCCCTGGTTGGCTTGGTAGCCGGCCTCGATAGAGGAGGAGATTTACGCTGTGGCGGGGGGGGGAGGTGCTGCCGAATTTTCTGTAGAAAGATGGAAACTTGTGTTTAAATTTAATAGACGTTTGTGGCCTTATAGGTGGAAGTACTACGAGTAGCGTATTCTACTTGAAGAGTGGAAAAGGCTAGCAGATTCTGATCTTGTGGAGCGTTTTGCTTTGTCGATAATCGTCGCGAGGTATGTGAACCTCTTCCTATCCTTCGAGCATGATGTTTTGTAAACTATGTAGTACGGTAGACGTACATGTGCTAAATGAGTTTGGTTGGTTCCAAACATAGGGTGTTATAATAGCTTTATGGGAAGTTAGTTATAACGACTCTATGTAGGTAAAAGATTGGTTCATTGATTGTAGAAGTTAAGAGACTTGATCTTGAAAGATAAGAGACTTAACTTGTTTTACTTGGTAATTAACATTTTGTTAAAAGTATTGTGAAACCTCATTCGTGAGTAATGAGTACTTGGTTTTAAAGAATAATGTTTTACTGATTTCGGAAATGAGAATAAGTGTCGAACAAACCACAACAGCGCTAATAAAGGAAAGTGTATTGACAAATAACTAATTGATATTAAAACCAGTAGAAACCTCCATCTGCATAGAAGCTAAGATAAGACAAAATTGTATTACATTTCCTAGATCATGGCTGCTGTAACAAGATGGTTATAAACAAGAATAAACTGCTCACACATAAGACATATGTTACTCAATTGTTTTAAAAGGGGATTAAGACTATGAGTTATGAATCTTTTCTAAAAAGAGACTGGAGTAATTGAAATTAGGCAAACTGGAACTCTAGGGAAAAGGAAGGCATTGTTTGTCTTAAAATGGTTTAAAACATAAAGTGTTATAACAGCTTTATGGGAAGTTTAGTTATAACGACTTTATGAAAAAGGGTTTATCATTGATTTTAATGTGGTAACTTGACTTTAAAAGAAAAGTGTTTTGGTTTACCTAAAAATGTAAGTCACTCTATTTTTATACTACGGGTATCGGGTGACTTTTATAAAAGGAATGGATCTCTTTTAAAAAGGTATTTAAAGTACGTGGTACTTTAGGGTTAAAACCCGGACCTTGACATAAAATGAAAGTACTTTGAGTTGTTGTAAAACTTGCCTATGCTTGTTGTTGTGAACTTGCCTATGCTTGTTGTTGTAAAACTTGTCTATGCTTGTCGTGATAGCCTTTGTTGTGCAAGAATTGTGTTTCTATACTACCGCGCCTCTCAATGGAGGGTCGGTTGACTTGTTGAGAACTTACTTGGACATGCCGGCAGTGACGGAGAAATTCCACGGGTACGTTCCTGTTGATTGTGTTACTTTTGCTAATCGCTTTGGACATACTGACACGATGCGTAGCGCACGGGTATGCTTCCATTTTGATACTGCTTTATTGTTTCCCTTTGGGCATACTGACACGATGCGTAGCGCACGGGTATGTTTCCATTTGGAATGTTGTCTTATTGTTTCCTTTTGGACATACTGACACGATGCGTAGCGCACGGGTATGCTTCCATTTTGATTGCTGTCTTGTGGTTCCCTTTTTGGACATACTGACACGATGCGTAGCGCACGGGTATGCTTCCATTTGAATTGTTAATACAGCTTTGGCATCAGGTAGGACTTGGTGTGCAGGTGTACTTCTTGGTGTTATCATATCATAGACTGCCGGCAGTGAGGAAGGCATTCCACGGGCATGATTGATGTGAAGGGCGTGAGACCCTGACTTGATATAATCGATATATGTGCATCGTAGTTTGGTTATCATTCATGTCTCTCGCTTTATATATCGCTATGATTTCATTTCTGATATTTCTGATTTCACATACTTGGTACTGTTATCGACCTCGCCGGGCTGCGTTCACGCCGCAGTAGAGGTACATCGGTCGTGGATCCGCTCTTAGGATCACAGTTCAGTATTAGGAAGCTCCGTTTCTCGGAGGCTTATCTTTTGGTATGTGTTCCACGAGTTGTAGGTTCTTGTACATTGTGGGTATGGCGGGGCCTGTCCGTCATAGTTGTTGTAAATCTTAGAGTGCATGCCTTTGTTGTGGGCGGGGTTTGTAAAAGGATAAATGTTCGGGTTTTATGTATATACCAAGGCAATCTGTTGGGTTGCTTTGTTTATTTATTATGTCTCTCATTTCATGTGTAAAGTTTTTATTTCCGCTGGTTTTTCTCTGATGTTGTATCACTAGGGTGCCCGGGGTAAGGCACCAGTCACGGGCCCGGGTTCGGGGCGTTACAAAGGCTGGGCCTGGGCCCTTGTGACCTACGTGTCCTACTAGCACTCTGCCTTTGCCTTGCCGCCTCAGGCGGGTTGCCTTGCGTGGAGGCATAACTGTTAAACAAAAGAAATTCGTCAGAGGGGTCCAACTTATAACACAACTCTAAGGCACGATCTCAAAATGAGAAGAATATAAACCAATCCTAAATATCCTGCAGCCTCCTGATTATTGGTGTGGTGCACAACACACCGATAATCAAGACTCTACTAGATACGGTCTGTAGACACTTTCCGAGGATTTAACTGCTCTGATACCACTGTTGTCACGACCCGTTCGGGGATCGTGCCTTACCCGCACCCAAGCGGACATACATCGAGTAACCGGAATATAAACTTGCAAACATGAAACAAGATAAAATAAACGATCTATCCAAAGAAAAGTTTCCTTTCGGCATGTATATAAATACCCAAAAGTGAACAGTTACATCCCAACTTTACAACAGGACTACAGACCTCTAAGAAGGTGTAAACACTATGACGGGACAGGGCCCCGTCATACCCCTGAATGTACAAAACATCTACCACACCAGGGAGAACCGTACCAAAAGTCGAGCCTCCGGAGAAATGGAGCTCCTGAGTAAAGATCCTAAGAATGGGGATCCACCACCTGCTTTCCCTTACCTGCGGCATGAACGCAGCCCCCCGAAGGAGGTCAGTACAACAGGTACCAAGTATGTGAAACTGTAAAGTACTGATATATACAATTATAACATTTTAAAACCAATTCACAAATATGTACGAAACAACCAAGTTAACCGCACATAGTGCCACATCATAAACAAGAGCAAAAATAGATATAATGTAACTGGTCTTTTCTACGCCGCTAATGATCGAAGCAAGGCCAATCGCCCATAGTATCATTATGCGAGCCTAATCCTGGAACTCCCGCAGTCCGTATAGGCCCCCTAGGCCCGCATGAGGTATTCCTCGCATCGGGGGTAGCTAACCCGCAGATCGCCTGGACTCCCGATCGCGTGGCCACATAGACCGCATGAGGTATTCCTCGCATCGGCGTAACACACCCGGAGTGATCATCCTGGAACTCCCGCAGCTCCGCATAGGTCCCATGGACCCGCATGAGGTATTCCTCGCATCGGGGGCGGCTAACCCACGGTATCGTAACAAGTCAGGAGGGTGAGTGATATAATACTAACACAACGGCTTATCGTTAAACAACATAAGCACAACAAGAATAACCTCCTTAAACAAGCGTCACAAGATACTAACACACGTAGCATCATAACATGTTTATCAAACCAACTTACCATACCTTCAAACATCATTTCAAGCATTTGATAAACAAATAATTAAACCGTTTCTTATCTTTCTTAAGTCGTTATAGCTAACTTCACATAAAGCTAGTATAACACTTAAAACTTTTTATGAAAACCAAGTATTACTTTTCTTGCAAAATGATTCATAACTCTTTTTGAAATATTCAAAATTCTTATTAATTAGAACTCAAGTCCAAAGACATCAAAGTAAAGCCAAATTTAGTTTAACACACGTACGTCTACCGTACTATATATATTTCACAAATATCATGCTCAAAGGGATAGGAAGAATCACATACCTCCTCGGCTAAATCCACTTGCCAAGTCGGATATGTCGCGCGCAGAGTGTCAACCTATAATAGTTAAAACACGCCTATCAACTTCTAGTTTTACGTGAGATTCTTCTAAGTAAGATTTCTCTTAGTCTACGAAAAATTGGGCAGCACCTCCCCCGTTTCTACTCAATTCTCCACGCTTTTCAAGGCCCGATAATAGTAACCAACATGCCATAAATAAGGCGCAATAATTCCGAAATTTAAAGAATGGGATCACACGCCCAAACGGAACGCGATTAACAATCTTCCCCTTAACAACAACAATAATTAAAGAAGGGGATCACACGCCCAAACGGAACACGATTAACAATCTTCCCCTTAACAACAATGTAAATACAGTCCAAAGTAAATACAGTCCAAAGTAAATACAGTCCTTAAGTTGGGGTCCTTGTCCAACTTTTACAATTTTACTTATCCAATTACTTCATTAATCCTTCAACTTATATTCCAATCTTTATATAAGTTATAGTTTCTTTGTTGTTAACTTCTTAGTCAAGTAATGGATACATTTTTACCATTTTAATGGCTAATATTCCAATTCTCCTTTTAACATCTTAACAAGGTCCAAATCTTTCCTTATGTCTTATACTTCATAATATACTTCCAATATATGTATAATATCCAATATACATAATAATCAACTTCACAAAGAGGTTAAGGTTCATTACCTCAATTTAGCCCAAAAATATCCAAGAAGTTAAAGTCGTTCCTAAGCAAGTTTTAGCTCCAAATATTTGTGTTCCAAACCACCACAAGTCACCCTTAGAAGTTTCTAACCAACTTCTATTCAAGAATTAACTCCTAAAAGTGAAGAACACTAAAGTTCCAAATCTGTCCACTCTCGGCTTTGTGAGGGTTTTTGAGGCTAGGGGTGTGAAATCTTGTCTAACTCTTGGTTAATAATCTTCCTAATACATTAAGGAAGAACACTTATAAGTTTAAGAATTTTTGGACAACATTTGCTCAAGAAAGAGGGGTGGGACGAGAGCAACTAGGGAGGAGAGGAAAATATTTTCAAGTCTTGAAATGTTCTAAGTGTGGAAGATTTCATCAACTAGAGGTGTTTATATAGGACAGCCAAGGGTTAGGATTGAAACATGTGTATGGTATAGATTGTTTGTGTAGGTTCCTTTCTCCACTTGTCCCACAAATGTCATGCAAGACTTTGACCATTTGACTTGCCCACTAACCTTGCAAAAACCGTCCACTATGCCATGCAAATGCCATGCAAGACTTTTGGCCACTTGTATTGCCCACTAGTCTTGAAAAACGTCCACCCATGTCCACTTGGGGTGACACATATCGCCCTCCTATTGGTCCAAAATATTTATCTCTTGGAAAAATTCCATAGTTGGTTAAAATATTGAAAACATAAAATTTCCTTCACAAGGTTCGGAATATTTTCCGTCGGAAAACAATTCTTTCATTCTTACCCTAAATAGGGTTTAAACATTCGTACGTACGTCCTTACATACATATTCCGGAACTACGGGGTATAACAATATTAAAGGTCATTTTTCGACTACAAAGTACAACCACAATAAATCTTTTCCAATTCTCTTTTCCATCCATAATGTCGTTTTCGCAGGTTATACAGTCGGAACCAATTTTACAACTATAATCTCTCATTTAGACAACATGCGACAATTATAACTATTTATTCATTTGTATTGCAATTTCAAGTGGCTAGCATGCCATTTCAGATTTTTAAGCTTTCAATGTCCATAATACTTATCAATCTTTAATACCCGATTCACGTGGTCAACATCAACTATTACATGTATAATAGCTTAATTCCAAGAGGAGAGGGAATTTTTACCTTTAAGATTTTTCCCACTATAGCCCTTTTTCCACAACTCATTTTCTCATCAAACTCGTCCACGCGAGCTTTCTACGAGTTTATCAACACTTCACCTTCTTGCCGCCGCTCCAATAATTCTTCACTAGGCTAAGGTTTTCTTTAAAAGAATTTCTAGAGAGAAGGGAGAGGGTTTTCTTAGGATGGTTCTTAGTAAAATGACCAAGTCTTCAAGACTTGGTCCTAAAATAGGACCTTTTCTTGGTCAAAAAGATGGGAGGGACATTTGTCACCCTCCCATAAGCTTTTTCACAAATATCCCCTGATTTTCTCCCCTTTTCCACGGAAAAATCCCGCCTTGGCGCCGCGGCGCTGCAACTTCAGAGGATTTCAGGATTTACGGCGCCGCGGCCCTACTGACGGCGCCGCGACGCTGCGACGCCTGACTGGAATATCTTTCCTCTGCGTCTGCCCACTGAACTTCTAACGCCCATACCTTTCTGCCCCGATGTCCTACCGACTAACGGTTTGTTGCGTTGGAAACTAGACTCAACAAACTTTATGCTAGGCTTTTTAAACACCTAAAAACTCTTAATACTTGGGGTATATAGTACTCCAAAGTTGACTCAAAATCTGCCCAAAACATGTTTGTCAACTTATCTTTCCACTTTCAAATCTTAATTCCCTTCGTACATTCTTATCTTATTCTTCTTGAATTTACGGGGTGTAACAGTATTGCTACTTGTCGTAGGAGTTAGTCGTCAACGAGGTATGTGAACTTCTTTCTTCTATCGACATGATTATCCTTGAAGTATACTTGCCTTGTTATTTGGAGTATATGTGACATATTCATTGAAGTATACTTTCCTTGCTAATTGGAGTATACGTGACTTGTTTTCTAGAAGTATACTTGCCTTGTCATTAGGAAGTATTCATGTTATTAATTCTATGCTAAAGGCATGTCCAAATATAATCCTAAGTCCTTACCAAATCTTATGGGAGATGTTGGTAAGAGTTGTTAGAAAGTTATGAGACGTGATTTATTTAGAAGTCATGAGACTAGATTTCTTTAAGGATTAAGAGACTTGATTTTCAAGGTTATGAGACTTGTTTTATTTAAAAGATTGTGAGACTTTATTTTCAAGTTATGGGACTTGATTTTGAAAGTTGTGTGATTTGATTATATGAAGTATAAGTGAATTGATTTGGAAAGTATAGATAATTTGATTTGAAAAGTATAGATGACTTTATTTGAAAAGTATAAATTACTTGATTCGGAAGAAATAAGTAACTCAATTTGAAAAGTATGGATTACTTGTTTTAAACGAAATCGAATTCCTTGTAGTATATGAAAGAAGAAGTTCTTGGTTTTAAAGGTATAAGTTACTTAAGTTAAAGTGTAAGTAACTTGGTTTTGATAGAAAAAGTATTTTTTTGGGGGTTCAACTCCCTAATATTGCATGAAATGATTCCTTTATAAAGAATAGATGTACATAGTATTTTTGGGTTTATTTCCCTAATATTACATGATTTGAGTCTTCTTGTAAAGAAGTGAATGTACATAGTACTTTGGGTTCAATTCCCTTACATGATATGATAATGCCTTGGTTGTATTAAAAGGAAAGACGTGGTAGTGCTTTAGTTTTATAAAATGAAAGTTGTTATAACGGCTTTATGGGAAGTTTGTTATAACAGTTTTGTGGAAAGTAAAGAGATGGTCTAAAATGTTATATGGGAATCATGTGAGAATGTCCATGATTAAGCCCTTAATTTAGTACATGAAACGAAAGTGTCATGAGTTATAAAGTGAATGTATGGCGGACGTACAATTGTTGTAATGGATCTTAATCCTTAATGAACTATGTGATACTGCCTTGGTGTTATAAAATGAAAGACTTGTTAGTATCTTGGTTTTTCAAAGAGAATGATAGTTCATTCTATTTGTGCTAACAAGAGTCAAAAGGTGATTTAAAGTGTACATAGTTGCTTGTGATAGCTTTATGTGTACAATCCTTTATATATACCCCGAGTCCCAGAATGGGCCGGGACATGCTGTACCTCGCATGACAATATTGTTTAGGTTATTTTATAAAGAAAGACATGGCATTGTCTTGGTAATTCTAAAAAGGAAGACATGGTATTGCCTTGGTTTTTCTAAGGAGGAGAGTACCTCCTATTTGATCTAATGAGAGTTAAAGATTACTCAACTTGCATATGTTGTTCATTGTTATACCCCGTATTTCCAGAGTATGTACGTGAGGGCGTACGTAGAAAAGTTTGAGCTTTAAATTAGGCAAGGGACGAAAATTTTGTTCACAACTACCAAAAAGAATTGTTTTCCGACGAAACGTTTTCCAAACTTTGCGAAGGGAAAAATACGGCTATGCCATTTATTATTTTTGCGGATTTTTCCGAGAGATGAAATATTTTGGACCAACGAGAGGGTGACACTTGTCCCTCAAGTGGACGGCAAAGCTAGGGGAGTTGGTGCACGTTTTTTTCATTTATTTTGCCTAAAACATTTGGTCAATGGTTGGTAGGATATTTTGTGTAGTTGATGAGCAAGTGGGACCCACTTACACTTGTCCAAATCCACACCCTACACTTTCCCACCACTTGTCTAAATCTTGGCCATTGATTGGCCTATAAATACCCCTCCAATGCAATACTTATTCTTCATCCACACTTGTGAAATTCCAAGGAAAATACTCCCTCCCCTTTGTGTAGATTTCGTCCCAAGCCTCCCCTCCTCTCGAGAGGCCCTCACCGAACCCCCTTTGCCTAGTTGTTTTCGTAAAATACCCCTTTGAAAAGTATTCTCCAAGTATTGTTACTATTCTAAAATACCTTGTAGTATTCCAAGGTTACACATATACTAAAAGCCCAGAAATACTATTATACGTTGAAGTGTTTAAGGAGGTTAGTCACAAAAACGAAACCCTAAGGAAAATCTTCATAGTCGGTTGAAGTGTTAAGTAGAAGTTGTGTAGAACTTCTAAAGGTTGTTTGGAGCGGGTTGGAGCATTCAGAATAAGAGCTAAACGTTGCTCAGGATCGACATTAAAACTTGGATAATTTTGGGCTTATCGAGGTAAATAATACTGTCCTTCTATTGTAATTGGAAATTATATACTGTAGTAGTATATAAATGAGTATAAGACGTATATAAGGATGGTATAAAAGAAGAGAATTGAATGGAAATCACATCAGAAGAATATTAAAGAAGAAGACTGAATCAGATTTCTACATAGATGTATTTACTGAGACTTGTGTAGTTTGGCGTAGGGAAGTCACGCCCAATTTTCCGTAGAATAAGGAATCTGTATCTAGAATTATTCTACAGAGTAGTCTAGACGTTAATAGACTTGTATGACCGTTATAGGTTGAAGTACTGCGAGTAGTGTATTCTACTCGAAGTGTGGAAAAGGCTAGCAGGATTACAGTACTTTGGAGCTATTTGCTAATAGTCGATAATCGTCGCGAGGTATGTGATTCTTCCTATCCTCTTGAGCATGATATTTTAAAATAATATATATATATATAGTACGGTAGACGTACGTGTGTTAACTGAACGTGGTTTTACTTCGATGTCTTTTGACTTGAGTTTTAAATAATAAGAATCTTGAAGTATTTCAAAAGAATTAAGAATCATTTTTGTTAAGAGTAATACTTGGTTGTGAAAGTTTAAGAGTTATACTAGCTTTATGGGAAGTTAGGTATAATGACTTAGGAGTAATAAAAAGAATGGTTTATTGATTTTAGAAGATAAGAGACTTGATCTCAAAAGATAAGAGGCTTGACTTAATTGAATTGATATGAATTTTGTTAAAAAGTGTGAAACCTCATTCGTGAGTAATGAGTACTTGGTTTTAAAAAAAAAAGGAATAAGAATAATGTTTTACTGATTCGGAAATGAGAATAAGTATCGAATGAACCACTGCAGCGTTAATAAAGGAAAATGTATTGACAAATAAGTAATTATATTAAAACCAGTAGAAACCTCCATCTGCATAGAAGCTAAGATAAGACAAAATTGTATTACATTTCCTAGATCATGGCTGCTTTAATAAGATTGTTATAAACAAGAATAACCTACTCATACACAAGGCATATATTGCTCAACTGTTTTAAAAGAGAATTATGTTATTAAATGATTAAGACTATGAACTATGAAATCTTTCGAAAACAAGAGACGTGAATATTTGAAATTAGGCAAACTTGAACTTTTGGAAAAGAATGTTGTTACTTGACTTTAAGAAGGAAAGTGTTTTGGTTTAAAAAGCAGGGCATAATATTACATTAGTTGTTTTAAAAGGAAAATATGGTATTATCTTTATCTGTCTTAAAAGAGCGTTTAAATGTTATGACCACACGACACCCCGTTCATGGGATGAACCGGGAATGTATTCCACCTGATTTGATACCGCGTTAATGAGATGAACCGGGAATGTATTTCACTCGACACCGCGTTCATGGGATGAACCGGGAATGTATTCCACCTGATTTGATACCACGTTCATGAGATGAACCGGGAATGTATTTCACTCGACACCGCGTTCATGAGATGAACCGGGAATGTATTTCACAAGATACTGTCACGACCCGAACCCGGGCCCGTGACTGGTGCCTTACCCCGGACACCCTAGTGATACAACATCAGAGAAAATCAGCGGAAATAAAAACACGAACATGAATTAACAGACATGATAAATAAACAGGTCAACCAAAACAGTTGCCTTCAGTATATATACATAAATACCCGAACAGTTATCCTTTTTACAAACTCGCCACAACAAAGATTACGGACTTAAGAAGTGACAACAACTATGATGGGACAGGCTCGCCATACCCCGAATGTACAAGAACCTACTGCACTGTGGTAACATACCAAAAGATAAGCCTCCAAGAAACGGGCTTCCCAACACGCCGAACTTTGATCATATGAGCGAGGATCCATAACCGATGTATTTCTACTGCAGATGAACGCACCTCAAGGAGGTCAAGACAACAGTACCAAGTATGTGAAATCAGAAAAGATCAGAAATGAAATCATACTAGTCTATATAAAGCAGAGACATGTATGATAACCAAACTACGCTCACAACATAAAAGCAATCATGTCAAGTCGTGACTCACGCCTCAAGTCATCCTCACGCCCGTGGAACTCCTTCCTCACCGTCGGCGCCTAGGTGTAAATCGTGGAATACGTGTCCCGCCCATCCCGTGGACTCTGAAAGAATCATGTGGAATACGTGTCCGCCCATCCCACGGGACTCGCAGAGAATCGATGGAATACGTGTCCCGCCCATCTCGCGACTCGGTGAATAATCGATGGAATACGTGTCCCGCCATCCCACGGGACTCGGTGAAGAATCGATGAAATACGTGTCCCGCCCATCTCGGGACTCGGTGAATAATCGATGGAATACGTGTCCCGCCCATCCCACGGGACTCGGTGAAGAATCGATGAAATACGTGTCCCGCCCATCTCGCGACTCGTGGATAATCGATGGAATACGTGTCCCGGCCCATCCCATGGGACTCGGTGAATAATCAGATGGAATACGTGTCCCCGCCCATCCCATGGGACTCGGTGAAGAATCAGATGAAATACGTGTCCCGGCCCATCTCATGGGACTCGGTGAATAATCAGATGGAATACGTGTCCCGGCCCATCCCATGGGACTCGGTGAAGAATCAGATGAAATACGTGTCCCGGCCCATCTCGTGGGACTCAGTGGATAATCAGATGGAATACGTGTCCCGGCCCATCCCATGGGACTCGGTGAATAATCGTTCATAACAAATCAGCCGGCCCTCCATCGAGAGACACGGTGGTATAGAAATACAGTATATGCACACAAGGCTATCAACACAAACATAGGCAAGTTACACACAACTCAAGTTTATTTTAGGCCAAAGTCCAGGTTCTGACCCCAAGGTATTACGTACGTTAAATTCTTTTTAAAAGATCCATTCCTTTTATAAAGGTCACCCGATACCCGTAATATTAAAATAGAGTGACTCACATTTTTAGGTAAACCAAAACACTTTCCTTTTCAACATCAAGTAACAACATTCTTTTCCAAAAGTTCAAGTTTGCCTAATTTCAAACACTTAAGTCTCTTATTTTATAAAGGTTTCATAGTCCATAGACTTAATCACTTAAGAATATAATCCTCTTTTAAACAATTTGAGAAACATATGTCTTATATGTGAGTAGGTTATTCTTGTTCATAATCAATCTTATTAAAGCAACATGATCTAGGAAATGTAATATCATTTTGTCTCATCTTAGCTTCTATGCAGATGGAGGTTTCTACTGGTTTTAATAATACTTATTTAGTCAAAACATTTCCTTTTATTAACGCTGCAGTGGTTTGTCGATACTCATTCTGATTTCCAAAATCAAGAAACATTATTCCTTTTAAAAACCAAGTACTCATTACTCACGAATGAGGTTTCATACTAACATCCATATTAAGTCAAGTCTCTTATCTTTTAAGATTAAGTCTCTTAACTTCTAAAAATCAGTAAACCATTCTCTTTATCTCTCTTAAGACGTTATACCTAACTTCCCATAAAGCTAGTATAACTCTTATGTTTTCAAAACCAAGTATTACTCTTCTTTCAAAAAGGTTTCTTAATTCTTTCGAAATACTTCAAGATTCTTATCATCACACATCAAGTCAGTTATAAGTCAAATCAGTTATCTTTAAAAACCACAAAGCATTTCTTACTTACATAAAGCTGTTATAACCAACTTCCCATAAAGCTTTTGTCACGACCCGATTTCGGGCCCGTGACTGGTGCCTTACCCCGGGCACCCTAGTGATACAACATCAGAGTAATCAGCGGAACATAAAACGATACAAGACATATTATGAAATATGAAACAATAATCTGAGAAAAGCTTGCCTTTCGGCATATATATAAACAACAACTTTTTCAACATGAACAGTTTAATCCTTTTTTTTACAAACCCCGCCACAACAAGATTACTGCACTTACGAATGATATGACAACAACGACGGACAGTGGCCCCGTCATACCCCTTAATGTAAGCACCTACAACAACAGGGTAATATACCAAGATAAGCCTCCGTAGAAACGGAGATTTCCCAACCGCTTAACTGTGACCCTAAGAGCGAGTATCAACGACTGGTGTACCTTTACCGCGCAGATGAACGCACTTCGGCGAGGTCAAGATAATAGGTACCGAGTATGTGAAATGAAAATAACATCAGAATGAAATCATAGTAGTCTATACAAAGCAGAGACATGTATGATAACCAAACTACGCTTATAATAAATAAGCAAATATGTCAAGTCGTGACTCACGCCTCAAGTCATCACTCAATTTTAACAACGGGTCTCACGCCCACAACATCAATCGTGCGTGGAATACATTCTCACCGCGGCCTATGATATGAAAGCACCAAGGAACACACATGAACACCGGTCCCACGTGTTATAATAAAACCGTGACGGTAAGTATGAAGGCATAGCCGACTACTAAAACCCACCGTACCAACAAGGTCATAAATCAGATCATGAGATCTGCTCGACCGCCACATGATCAAAGCCGCCACTCGCTCGCAGATCTAATGTGCGCGTCTAGCCCCGAACTTCCCGCAGCTCGCGATAGGCCAATCTCATAGGCCCGCATGAGGTATAACCCCGCATCGAGGGTAGCTACTCCCCGACATCCGCCTGGACTTCGCAGTCCGCATGGCCACATGGACCGCATGCCCATAAAGGACGCAAACTAACCTGGAACTCTCGTAGCCCGCAGGCCCCTGGGACCCGCATGAGGTATCCTCGAATCATAGGTCACTAGACCCGCCTGAGTCTACCCCGCATCGGAGGGCAGCTTAACCTCCGGAACAGTCAAGGTGAGTGGTACAATACCAACATAACGGCTGATAGTGAAACTATTTAGGCGCAATCGAGGGGAAACCCCTACAAACATCACAAGATACTAACACACGTAGCATCCTAGCATATGTACTTAACAAATCAACAAGAAAGTATTACAAGGCTATCACAACCCAACACAATCAAGTTATACACACAAGGCACTTTCTACTATATGATTAACAAGATCGGGTTTTTATCCCCAAAGTACTTCATACATTAGCTTTTGTAAAAGATACGTTACTTTCACAAGTCACACAATACCCGTAGTATATGAAAATAGAGTGATTATCTTTTGAAATAAATCAAAACACTTCTCTTTGTAAAAAATCAAGTAACAACGTTATTTCCCAAACGTCCAAGTTTGCCTAATTTCAAATGTTAATGATTCTTATTTAGAAAGGTTTCGTAGTTCATAGTCTTATTTATTTACGCATGTAATTCTCTTTTAAACCATCTAAGAAACATAAGCCTTATGTGAGTAGGATATTCTTGTTTATAACAATCTTGTTACAGCAGCCATGATCTAGGAAATATCATTTTGTCTCATCTTAGCTTCTATGCAGATGGAAGTTTCTACTGGTTTTATTAATACTTTATTAATCAAAACATTTCCCTTTATTAACGCTGCAGTGGTTTGTCGATACACATTCTGATTTTCAAATCAAGAAACATTATCCCTTTTAAAAATCAAGTACTCATTACTCACGAATGAGGTTTCACACAAAATTCATATAATTTATTTAAGTTAAGTCTCTTATCTTACAAGATCAAGTCTCTTAACTTCTAAAAATAAATAAATCATTCGTTTTATCTCTCTTAAGCCGTTATACCTAACTTCCCATAAAGCTAGTATAACTCTTAAGCTTTTTAAAACCAAATATTACTCTTCTTTTAAAAACAGTTCTTAATTCTCTTGAACTACTTCTAGATTATTATTATTCGGCTTAAGTCAAAAGGCATCATTGCATAACCACGCTCAATTAACACACGACGCTCACCGTACTACATAGTTATACACATATCATGCTAGAAGAGGTAGGAAGAGGTTCACATACCTCGCGACGATTATCGACTATTAGCAAATCGCCCACGCTATAACCCTAGCTTTGGTCCACCTTCTCAAGAGCACATGCTACTCGCAGAACATTCAACCTATACAAAGTTACACAAGTCTATCAAAGTCTAGACTACTCGAGAATAAATCTAGATATAAGATCCTACGGAAATTGGGCAGCCCTTCCCCGCCCACAACTACACAAGTCTCAGAATACGCCCCCTACGTAATTACAGTTCAGTTCTCTTCTTTAAATTCAGGCTTAAGTCCAAGGACATTGCCACAACACTAAGTTCAGATCTATATATAGTATACTTCAACTATATATTCTAACAACATGTAATCTCCAATTACAAAAGGGGGACAAGATAATTACCTCGATAAGCCCATAATTATCCAAGTAGAGATGTCGATCCTGGGCAACGTTTAGCTCCAACTCCGAGCGCTCCAACCCGCTCTAAACCACCCTTAGAAGTTCTAACCAACTTCTATACAATACTCCAACTAACTAGGAGATTTTCCTGTGGTTTCGGTTTTGTGGATCAAGGGAAGTATAATAGTATTTCGGCTTTTCAGATAAGTATAACCTTGAATACTACAAGGTATACTACTAAGGTAATTGGGCATAAGAATAATACTTTTGTGAGTATTTCTACCAAGAGTGGGTATTTATACGAGACAACACCACAAGGGGTAGATACCTACTACCCCACTGTGGGTACTCTACCAAAAAGTGGGAGGACTCTCGCCAAGGCCTCACAAGGGAGGAGGACGAGAACTCTAGAGGAGTGGGGAGAGCTTTCAAGACTTAGAGATTTTTAGGATGAAGAAGTCTTCAAACTTGGGGTATTTATAGTCAAGCTGCCAACCAATGGCCAAGATTATGCCAAGTGCCTAGCAAGTGTAGGGTCAAGATCATGCCAAGTGCACCTTATCCATTTACCATAAAAATATCCTACCAACTACTTGACAAAACCCACCCAAGTCGTCCACTTTCCCGCCACCAATGAGAGGGTGCCAAGTGGCGCCCTCTTGTTGGTCCAACACGTTTCGTCTCTCGGAAAAATCCGCAAAAATTAGAAATGACATAGCCGAATTTTCCTACGAAAGTCGTGGAAAACGTTTCGTCGAAAAACGACTCTAACCGGGTGTTGTGCACAAAAGGGAAATCGTCCAAGCCTATTTAAAGTTCAAATTTTCTACGTACGTCCTTACGTACATACTCTGGAAATACGGGGTATAACAGCCGTTATAACACTTTATGTTTTAAACCAATAAAATACATTCAACACATGTACGTCTACCGTACTACATAGTTATACACATATCATGCTAGAAAAGATAGGAAGAGGTTCACATACCTCGCGACGATTATCGACTAATAGCAAACGCCCAAGTACCTCAAACCGTCGGCCACACCTTGCCAAGGCTCATGCCACACGTAGTACTTCAACCTATAGAGGCCACAAGGCGCATATTATAATCTTGATCTCAACGTTGAATATTCTACGTAAATTTCAGAAGACCTCCCCGCAAATCACAGAAATCTCCTCCTCTATCGAGGCACGCTAACAGCCAACAACTCCTGTATGTGGGTTGTACGCCTAATCCGGACGTAAAATTCTACTCCACAAGAATGCTACTTAAGTTCATCAGAATAATACCCCACGTAATTACAGTTCAGTTCTCTTCTTTAAATTCAGGCTTAAGTCAAAAGACATTCCGCACAACTATGTTCAGTTCTATATATAGTATACTTTAACTATATAATCCTATAACATGTAATTTCCAATTACAATAGAAGGACAGTAGTATTTACCTCGATAAGCCCAAAATTATCCAAGTTTAAATGTCGATCCTGAGCAAGGTTTAGCTCCAACTCCGTGTGCTCCAACCCGCTCCAAACAACCCTTAGAAGTTCTACGCAACTTCTACTTAACACGTCTGTCACACCCCGAAAATCGGGCCCGTGACTGGTGCCTTACCCCGGGCACCCTAGCGATACATACATCAGAGAAAATCAGCGGAAAATAAAACATGAGTCATTAAACAAGAGATATAATAAATAAACAGGCCAACCAAAACAGTTGCCTTCAGTATAAACATAAAACCTGAACAGCTTTATCCTTTTACAACCCCGCCACAACAAGATTACTGCACTTAAGATTTACAACGACTATGACGGACAGGCCCCGCCATACCCTCGAATGTACAAGAACCTACAACTCAGTGGAACACATACCAAAAGATAAGCCTCCGAGAAACGGAGCTTCCTAACGCTGAACGGTGATCCTATGAGCGAGGATCCACGATCGATGTACTTACTGCGGATGAACGCAGCCCCAAGGAGGTCAAGACAACAGTACCAAGTATGTGAATCGCATAATGTCAGAAATGAAATCATAACGCCTATACAAAGCAGAGAGACATGTATGATAGCCAAACTACAAAGACATCACATATAACGATTATATCAAGTCGTGGTCTCACGCCACAACATCAATCATGCCCGTGGAATACCTTCCTCATCACGGCAATGATGATATGATAACAACAAGACAAAGAATCCAAATGGAAGCATACCCGTGCGCTACGCATCGTGTCAGTATGTCCAAAGGGAAACAATAAGACAACTTTCCAAATGGACGCATACCCGTGCGCTACGCATCGTGTCAGTATGTCCAAAGGGAAACAATAGACAAAGATTCCAAATGGACGATACCCGCGCGCTACGATCGTGTCGCGATGTCCAAAAGGAAATCACAAGGCGATAATCAAAATGGAAACATACCCGCGCGCCACGATCGTGTCAAGATATCCAAAGCGATTAACTACAAGACCTTAACCAAATGGAAGCATACCCGCGCGCTACGATCGTGGTCGTGATGTCCAAAGCGATTAACAACAATAATACTATCACCGTGAACGCACTGCGGAATTTCTCCGCCACCGCCAAGACGCCCAAGTAAGTTCTCAACTACCAACCGACTTATCGAGAGACGCGGTAACACGTAAAACACAACGCTTGTACAATAAAGGCTATCATCACAAGCATAGGCAAGTTTCACAACAACAAGCATAGGCAAGTTTCACACAACTCAAAGTACTTTCATTTTATGCCAAAGTCCGGGTTTTTAACCCCAAAGTACTACATACGTTATGTTCTTTTAAAAGAGATCCATTACTTTTATAAAAGTCACCCGATACCCGTAGTATTAGAATGACCAACCCACCTTCCTTTTCAAAATCAAGTAACAACATTCTTTCCTAAGTCCCGGTTGCCTAGTTTCAATTACTCAAGCTTCTCATTTTCAAATGGTTTCATAGTTCCCAAACTTAATCACTTGATTCCTTTTTAGAACAATTGAGTAACATAAGTCATATATGTGAGTAGTTTATTCTTGTTTATAACGATCTTATTACAGCAGCCATGATCTAGAAAATGTAATATCATTTTGTCTCATCTTAGCTTCTATGCAGATGGAGGTTTCTACTGGTTTTAATACAACACATCATTATTCAATACATTTTCCTTTATTAACGCTGCAGTTGGTCCTGTCGATACACATTCCGATTCCCAAATCAAGAAACATTATCCATTTAAAAAAAACAAGTACTCATTACTCACGAATGAGGTTTCACACAAACATCCACATTTAAACAAATAAGTTAAGTCTCTTATCTTATAAGATCAAGTCTCTTAACTTCTAACATCAGTAAACCATTTTCACTTACATAAGGTCGTTATAACTAACTTCCCATAAAACTATTATAACACCCTATGTTTTAAACCAACCAAATCACTTAGCACATGTACGTCTACCGTACTACATAGTTCACAACAATCATGCTAGAAAAGATAGGAAGAGGTTCACATACCTCGCGACGATTTATCGACAATAAGCAAAATGCTCCAAGTACTACAACCTTGCTAGCCCTTTCCACTCCTCGAGTAGAATACGCTACTCTTAGTACTTTCACCTATAAAGGTCAAAACGTCTATTAACCCCAAAACACAAGTTTCTATCTTTCTATAGAAAATTGGCAAAAGACTCTCCCCGCAACAACAGAAATCTCCTCCTCTATCGAGGCCGGCTACCAAGCCAACTGGTGGTTTACACGCCTACCCTGACGTGTACAATTCTACTCAGAATACTACACAAGTTCATCGCAATACACCCTATATAAATACAGCGATTCGATTCTTTATTCTTCAGGCTTAAGTCAAAAGACATTGCCGAATACTAAGTATGGTTCCATATATAGTATACTTCAACTATATATTCTAACAACCATGTAATTTCCAATTACAATAGAGGGACAAGATAATTACCTCGATAAGCCCAAAATTATCCAAGTTATAATGTCGATCCTGAGCAAGGTTTAGCTCCACTCCTTGCGCTCCAAACAACTCCAAACAACCCTTAGAAGTTCTAACAAACTTCTACTCAAACTACTTCACCCCACGAGGACGATTTCCTTAGGGTTTCGGTTTGAGACTAAAAGGACAAAAGGTAGTATTTCCGGACTCTACGTAAAGAGGTATCTTTGGAATACTACAAGGTACAAGGCTAAGGTATTTTGGGCATTATAACAACACTAGGGGAGTATTTCTATACCACAACAAGGGGTATTATACGAAACAACTAGCAGTGGGTACCCCACGGCTAGCACCACAAAGGGGAACCCTTCTCGCCAAAGTCCACAAGGAGGAGGAGGGGAGAGGCTTAGACGAGAGCTACTAGAGGAGGGGAGGGATTTCAAGACTTAGACAAAGTGAAGAGTGAATGAATAAGTCTTCACAAGGAGTGGTATTTATAGCAAAACCAAAGGCCAACCAAGGGCCAAGATTAAGTCATGTGCAAGGCAAGTGTAAGGCCAAGATCAAGCCAAGTGCACCCTAGCCCCTACTCCTTAAAACCCTCACAAATATCTACACAAATATCTAGCACCACACGCCTCAATTCGCCAAGTCACGCCCCACTTGTCTCCATTGTGAGGTGACACATGTCACCCTCCCGTTGGTCCCAAATGTTTCGACTCCCGCAAAAACCCGCAAAACCACAAACCGACATAGCCGAACTTTCCTTCGCAGTTACGCAAAAACGCTTCGTTAAAAACGACTCCAACCGGTGTTGTGCCCAAATGTAAAATCGCCGGGTGCCACATGGGGGTGACACGTGTCGCCCCGATTCGCCTGCAATATTTCGTCTTCCAAAATATCCAAATTACGGAATCTCAAAACAAAGCGGCTCCACAAAACCAGAATTTCTCCGTGGGCCCACGTGACCATTTCCGAAAATAAAATCTCAAAATTCTAATATAATCTATGAAGTCCAAATACCAAATCTGGGAATCCAATTCCCATTAACGAACCTTTTTCTTCACAAATAACCGGAAACTTTTCCGTCGAAAACTCACATCTTTCTTTCTTTTCAAAATTTTCTCACAGACTCGCACGACGCCCTCACATACATACCCTGCAACTACGGGGTATAACATTCTCCCCTCCTTAGAAACATTTGTCCCGAATGTTCCTTCTCAAGACGGATATCGATGAAGTTCCTCTAACAAGTTGTCAACGCCACAGCTTGGCCACGAAATATCACACGTTATCTTCCTTCCTTACTCGTCGTGCCCTTCTCGAACACTTGAACTCTCCCAAGACGCACCATACTTCGCCATTACTTGCTCTCGAAAATCTGCGAGTCACTACCTCCAAACTTGGTCATCTTACTAACCTCAAACTTCCTTAAGGCCATTCCCGCCTTTACGAACCGCTCGATCGAACGCGTCCACGAACTCATACGATGATCATACAAACTGGGCCTAGCATCCTCGTGACCCTACCACTGGCGGGACCACCTAACTGACCCCACCCCAAACCGGTTACGGGTTGACCCGCAAATGGTCCTCACCCCGACCCCCAACCTCGCCAAACTCTTGTTCCCCGATCTGTTACAATCATACCACTTTACATCATGACAGCTACCACTTCCCTCTCACACTACCCATGGACTCATCATACGATAAATCCCACGATACTACTCACCCTTATAAAGGTCAAACATAAACGAATCTTATACTCAAGATGACCTTACCTCTAAGGTCTCAGTCGTGAAAATAGTCTAAGGTTCACACTTACCATGCCCCCATACGTAACCTTCCAACTAACCATGTATTCTAACTCACACATATCACAATGCTATCCATACATAGCACACAATAATGAGATCATCATAACAAGCATACCAAAACTCTAGAGGTTAAGGATATACTGAGATTACCGCCCACTCTAATCATAGGCTCACTCGCAGGCGCATAGTAAGGTGATGAACCAGCCACAAATCGGGCGTCGAAGTCGTAACATCCGCGCTTCCCTTGGCTCTGACAGTTCGCAAATGGCCCCGCTGGCCGCATGCAAAACAAACTCCCAATCTCGCACGACACTCTCCCAAATGGAGTCTACCCAAACGGTCACAACGAGGTAGGGTGGCTTCACCGTTAACACCCTCGCTTCTCCCGAAAATCTGAACCTCGAGCTCGACTGCATCCGAGACGCGTGGAGGACCACTCAGATCGCGGGGTATATAACTAGCTCGCCGAGGCGGTCCGCTCGAAAGTCACCAAAGGACCTCGCTGTCCCGGCCCTCTTCGCGATCCAGTGTCATTCCTTCGACCTCCGTGCCTCACATCCTAGTGCATGAGCTCGCATGCGGCAATGTCCATGCCCACAAGAGAAACACCCGCACAAGACTCGACCATATAATCATCTAGCGGTGACGTAGCGATGCACCCTATCCTCCATATCCGCAACTAGCGCAGTACATATCGAGCCAAAGAATCGAACTCGACATTGTACTCCCGACAGGCGCCTCTCTGCCTCAAGAATAAAAATCGTTACCGTGCCCTCCTCATCCGTGAGGCAAGAAGTGCGTGAGGAAAGCCCCAAAACTCATCCCATACTGCTGAGGTGCATGCTCTCCCGAAAGCTCCCATGAATCAAACCAATCGATCGCGGTATCACGCACCGATGCGAACCAAAGGTCACAGACTCGGTCTCCAAGCTTGATCACCCGTGACGATCCGTCAGAATCGCCGGATGAACTCCTGCGATCATCCTCGTGCCTCGACCCATAAAACTCGCGGCTAACTCGTAAAGTCCCGTAGCCTCAAACTATCTCGCCGGGGTGAACCATCGTGCATCGAACTGAATCGCCAGATTCAAATTATCTCATATTCGCCACGACTCGCCAATAATCGCCATCTCTCGCGACCCATCTCCCGCCTGCATCGTGTGGACCGAGGCTCGTGTATCAGAGTCTCAGCAGCCATCGCCGCGCTTTAAACTCGCTTTGGCCGGGCGCGAAACTCGCCGTCAAGCACTGCTCGTGTAATCGCCCGGCTCGCGCCTCGCATTCTCTCAGATCTCACTAGCGGCACTCGCCGCTTTGCCCTTCTCGGCTCTGGTTGCCTTGCGCGAGGCATAATCGTAAAAACGAGATACGTCGGAGGGTCCAACTTACAACACGACTCTAAGGCACGATCTCGTAATGAGAAAATGGAAACCAATCCTAAATGTCCTATAGCCTCCGATTATAGATGTGGTGCACAACACACCGATAATCAAGACTCTACTAGACACGGTCAGAGACACTTTCCGAGGATTAATCGCTCGATACCACTCACACACCCCAAAATCGGGCGTGGATCGTGCCTTACCCTGCACCCTAGCGATACATACATCGTAGAAAATCAGCGAACATAAAACATGAGTCATTAAACAAGAGATATAATAAATAAACAGCAACCAAAACAGCTTGCCTTCAAGATAAACATAAAACACGAGCAGCTTTAATCCTTTTACAACCCCGCCCACAACAAGATTACATGCACTCTAAGATTTACAACGACTATGACGGACAGGCCCCGCCATACCCCAATGTACAAGAACCTACAACTCGTGGAACACATACCAAAAGATAAGCCTCCGAGAAACGGAGCTTCCCAACGCTAACGGTGATCCATGAGCGAGGATCCACGCCGATGTACCTCTACCGCAGATTTAACGCAGCCCGGGCGAGGTCGATAACAGTATCAAGTATGTGAAATCGCATAATGTCAGAATGAAATCATAACAGCTATACAAAGCAGAGACATGTATGATAGCCAAACTACAAAGACATCACATATAACGATTATATCAAGTCGTGGTCTCACGCCCACAACATCAATCATGCGTGGAATACCTTCCTCATCACGGCAATGATGATATGATAACAACAAGACAAAGCAATCCAAATGGAAGCATACCCGCGCGCTACGATCGTGTCGTGATGTCCAAAGGGAAACAATAAGACAACTTTCCAAATGGACGATACCCGCGCGCTACGCATCGCGGTCGATGTCCAAAGGGAAACAATAGACAAAGATTCCAAATGGACGCATACCCGCGCGCTACGATCGTGTCAAGATGTCCAAAAGGAAATCACAAGGCGATAATCAAAATGGAACATACCCGCAGCGCCACGATCGTGGTCGGATATCCAAAGCGATTAACCACAAGACCTTAACCAAAATGGAAGCATACCCGCGCGCCACGATCGTGGTCGGTATGTCCAAAGCGATTAACAACAATAATACTATCAGCGAACGCATCTGCGGAATTTCTCCGCCACCGCAGACGCCCAAGTAAGTTCTCAACTACCAACCGACTCTATCGAGACGCAGAACACGTAAACACAACGCTTGTACAATAAAGGCTAACATAACAAGCATAGGCAAGTTTCACAACAACAATCATAGGCAAGTTTCACACAACTCAAAGTACTTTCATTTTATGCCAAAGTCCGGGTTTTTAACCCCAAAGTACTACATACGGTAAGTTCTTTTAAAAGAGATCCATTACTTTTATAAAAGTCACCCGATACCCGTAGTATTAGAATGACCAACCCACCTTCCTTTTCAAAATCAAGTAACAACATTCTTTTCCTAAGTCCCAGTTTGCCTAGTTTCAATTACTCAAGCTTCTCATTTTCAAATGGTTTCATAGTTCCCAAACTTAATCACTTGATTCCTTTTTAGAACAATTGAGTAACATATGTCATATATGTGAGTAGTTTATTCTTGTTTATAACGATCTTATTACAATGACCATGATCTAGAAAATGTAATATCATTTTGTCTCATCTTAGCTTCTATGCAGATGGAGGTTTCTACTGGTTTTAATACAACACATCATTATTCAATACATTTTCCTTTATTAACGCTGCAGTGGTCTGTCGATACACATTCTGATTCCCGAAATCAGTAAAACATTATCCCTTTAAAAAAACCAAGTACTCATTACTCACGAATGAGGTTTCACACAAACATCCACATTTAAACAAATAAGTTAAGTCTCTTATCTTATAAGATCAAGTCTCTTAACTTCTAACATCAGTAAACCATTTTCACTTACATAAGGTCGTTATAACTAACTTCCCATAAAGCTATTATAACACCCTATGTTTTAAACCAACCAAATCACTTAGCACATGTACGTCTACCGTACTACATAGTTCACAACAATCATGCTAGAAAAGATAGGAAGAGGTTCACATACCTCGCGACGATTTATCGACAATAAGCAAAATGCTCCAAGTACTACAACCTTGCTAGCCCTTTCCACTCCTTGAGTAGAATACGCTACTCTTAGTACTTTCACCTATAAAGGTCAAAACGTCTATTAACCCCAAAACACAAGTTTCTATCTTTCTATAGAAAATTGGCAAAGACTCTCCCGCAACAACAGAAATCTCCTCCTCTATCGAGGCCGGCTACCAAGCCAACCGTGGGGTTTACACGTCTACCCTGACGTGTACAATTCTACTCAAGAATACTACACAAGTTCATCGCAATACACCCTATATAAATACTGATTCGATTCTTTATTCTTCAGCTTAAGTCAAAAGACATTGCGAATACTAAGTATGGTTCCATATATAGTATACTTCAACTATATATTCTAACAACCATGTAATTTCCAATTACAATAGAGGACAAGATAATTACCTCGATAAGCCCAAAATTATCCAAGTTATAATGTCGATCCCGAGCAAGGTTTAGCTCCACAGTGCGCCCAAACCACTCCAAACAACCCTTAGAAGTTCTAACCAACTTCTACTCAAATACTTCAACCAACTATGAAGATTTCCTTGTGGTTTTGGGTTTGAGACTAAAGGACAAAAGGTAGTATTTCCTGACTCTACGTAAAGAGGTATCTTTGGAATACTACAAGGTACAAGGCTAAGGTATTTTGGGCATTATAACAACACTAGGAGTATTTCTATACCACAACAAGGGTATTATACGAAAACAACTAGGCAGTGGGTACCCTACTAGCACCACAAAGGGGAACCCTTCTCGCCAAAGGCCACAAGGAGGAGGAGGGGGAGAGGCTTAGGACGAGAGCTACTAGAGGAGGAGGGATTTCAAGACTTAGACAAAGTGAGGAGTGAATGAATAAGTCTTCACAGGAGGGTATTTATAGCAAAACCAAAGGCCAACCAATGGCCAAGATTAAGCCATGTGCAAGGCAAGTGTAAGGCCAAGATCAAGCCAAGTGCACCCTAGCCCCTACTCCTTAAAACCTCACAAATATCTACACAAATATCTAGCACCACACGCCTCAATTCGCCAAGTCACGCCCCACTTGTCTTCATTGTGAGGTGACATGTCACCCTCCCGTTGGTCCAAAATGTTTCGCCTCTGGAAAAATCCGCAAAAATACAAAACGACATAGCCGAATTTTCCTTCGCAGTTACGCGAAAACGTTTCATTTAAAAACGACTAACGGCCAGTGCCCAAATGTAAAATCGCCAAGGTGCCATTGGGGTGACACGTGTCGCCCCGATTCGCCTGAATATTTCGTCTTAAAAATATCCAAATTAATGGAAATCTCAAAAACAAAGCGGGCCCACAAAACCAGAATTTCTCCGTGGCCCCACGTGACCATTTCCGAAAATAAAATCTCAAAATTCTAATATAATCTATGAAGTCCAAATACCAAATCTGGGAATCCAATTCCCATTAACGAACCTTTTTCTTCACAAATAACCGGAAACTTTTCCGTCGAAAACTCACATCTTTCTTTCTTTTCAAAATTTTCTGCCGTACTCTCGTACGTACGTCCTCACATACATACCCTGCAACTACGGGGTATAACAACGTCAACCGACTATGAAGGTTTCCTTAGGGTTTTGTTTAGTGGCTAAAGAAAAGTATAATAGTATTTCCGGGCTCTACGTATAGAGGTAACTTTGGAAAATACTACAAGGTATTTGGGCTAAAGTATTTGGGCATTATAACAATACTTGGAGAGTATTTCTATACCACAAAGGGGGGGTATTATACGAAAACAACTAGGCTAGGGGGGTACCCCACGGCTAGAACACTACAAAGGGGGAAAGGTGCTCTCGGCCAAGGCCTTACTCAAAGGGGAGAGGGCTTTGGACGAAAGCAAACAAGAGGGATGGAGTATTTAGAGACTTAGAAAGAATACTCAAGTTTGGATGAAATAACTCTTCAACAAGGGGGGTATTTATAGGTCAAGAAATGACCAACCAATGGCCAAGATCCATCCAAGTGTAAGGCAAGTGTAGGGCTAGATTTAAGCCAAGTGCACCTTATCCATCTACCACACCAACTTGCACAAAATATCTACCAACTAAAGTGCTCCCAATCGTCCCTTTGCCGTCCACCATTGCTTCCAATGTGAGGGTGACACATGTCACCCTCCCGTTGGTCCAAAATGTTTCGTCTCTCGGAAAAATCCGCAAAAATTATAAATGACATAGCCGGAATTTTCCCTTCGCAAGTTTAGTAAAACGTTTCGTCGAAAAAATGATTCTTTTCGGCACTTGTGCCCAAATTTTCGAACCTAGCCAAACCTTAAGGCTTAAATTTTTATACGCACGCCTCACGCATACTACCGGAAATACGGGTATAACATTCTCCTCCTTAGAAACATTCGTCCGAATGTTCCTTCTCAAGACGTAACGATAAAGTTCTTCTAACAAGTTGCCAACGCCACGCCGCCACGAAATAACACGTGCAAGAAATACTTAAATCTACGCCAACGAGGAACCACCTCGATGATGCAAAACAATACCAACTCTCGCTCTTGGTCCAAGGGACACTCCCTTCGCACATTCATTTCTCAAAAATGATTACTTCCATCTTTCAGCACAAGTTCACTTCCTTCCTTACTCGTCGGACTCTTCTCGAACATTCGAACTCTTCTTAGTACACGTACCACTTCCGGTCAACACTGCATTTCCCAAGACTTTGGAGTCACCACCTCCAAACTTGGTCATCTTACTAGCCTCAATCTTCCTTAAGGCCATTCCCGGCCTTTACGAACCGATTCTGGTCGAACGCATCCACGAACTCATACGATGGTCATCTAAACTTGGGCCTAGCACCCCCGTGACCCTACAACCTGGCGACCACCCAGCTGACCCTACCGAACAAAGCCGCGGGTTGGCCCGCAACATGGCCCCAACCCGACCTACTTAACGCATCAAGCTCTCGTTTCCCGATCCGGAACAATCTTACCTATACAGGTCATGAAAGCTACCACTTCCATTTCACACTACCCATGGACTTATCCCACAACACATTTATACGCAACCAATTATTTCAACAAAGACTAACCGTAAAATCTTTTATTCAAGATGACCTTACCTCTAAGGTCTCAACACGAAATATTCTAAGGTTCATACTTTCCATGCCCCCATACATATCCTTTCAACTAACCATGCTTTCCAACTCATAACCAACATAATGCTATCCGTAAATAGCACACAATAATAAGGTCATCATATCTTGCATACAAATCTCTAGAGGGTTAAGGATATACCTGAATCTACCGCTCCACTCTAATCATAGGTGTCACGACCCGAACCCGGGCCCGTGACTGGTGCCTTACCCCGGGCACCCTAGTGATACAACATCAGAGAAAATCAGCGGAAATAAAACATGAACATGAATTAAGAGACATGATAAGTAAACAGGCCAACCAAAACAATTGCCTTCAGTATATATACATAAATACCCGAACAGTTATCCTTTTTACGGATCGCCACAACAAGATTACTGCACTCTAAGAAGTGATAACAACTATGACGGACAGGCCCCGCCATACCACGAATGTACAAAAACCTACTGACTGTGGTAACATACCAAAGATAAGCCTCCAAGGAACGGAGCTTCCCAACACGAAATGTGATCCTATAAGCGGGGATCGGCGGTCGATGTACCTTTACCGCAGATGAACGCACCCAAGGAGGTCGATAACAGTACCAAGTATGTGAAATCAGAAATATCAGAAATGAAATCATAATAGTCTATATAAAGCAGAGACATGTATGATACCCAAACTACAGCCACAACATAAAAGCAATCATGTCAGTGTCACGACCGAACCTGCCCGTGGATCGTGCCTTACCGGGTACCCAAAGAGCTATACATTAGAGAAAATCAATGAACATAAATCAACAACATAAAATAATGTAGTATAAACAATAATCTGGAAAACTTGCCTTTCGCATATATATATAAACAACAACTCTTTCAACATGAACAGTTTAATCCTATTTACAAACCCTGCCCACAACAGTACTACAAACCTCTACGAATGATATGACAACAACGACGGGACAGGGCCCCGTCATACCCCTGAATGTAATCACCTACAACAACAGGGACTATACCAAGACAAGCCTCCGAGAAACGGAGCTTCCCAAAAGTGAATCGTGACCAAGAGCGAGGATCAACGATCGGTGTACCTTTACTGCGCAGATGAACGCAGACTTCGGGCGAGGTCGCATAACAAAAATTTGAGTATGTGAAATCAAAATATCAGAAATGAAATCATAGTAGTCTATATAAAGGTGAGACATGTATGATAACAAAACTACAGCTCATAATAAACAAGCATCATATCAAGTCGTGGACTCACGCCTCAAGTCATCACAATAAAACCGCACGGTAAGTACGAAGGCATAGCCGACTACTAAGACCCACGCACCAAAAATACCACAACCGTATCCCGAGGTCTTTCTAGACCGCACCACATGATCGAAGCCGCCACTCGCCCGCAATATCAATGCGCGCGTCTATCCTCGAACTCTCGCAGACTCCGCATAGGTCTCACACGACCGCGTGAGGTATTCTCGAATCATGGTCCTGCATCGCCGAGGTATACCCCGCATCGGGCGCTAACCTCGGTATCTTCCTAGGCTCCCGCAACCCGCATAGTCTCAAAAGACCGCATAGTCTCACGGACCGCATAGTGGAATCCCGCATCGCTAAACACTGAATGATCAATCGAGCTACCGCGACTCGCATAGTCACAAGGACCGCATAGCCGTGAAAGACCGCATCAAGGGTGGCAAGCCCTGTATAATAAGTCCGGGGGTATGTGATACAATAATAGTACAACGCTTAACGTTTAACAACGTAAGCACAACAAGAATGACCCCCTTACATCACGATCACACAAGATACTAACACACGTAGCATCCTAACATGTTTACTTATCACATCAACAAGAAAGTATTACAAGGCTATCACAAACCAATACAATCAAGTTATTCACACAAGGTACTTTCTACCAACAAGTTCGGGTACCTATCCCCAAAGTACTTCATACATTAAATCTTTAAAAGATACGTTACTTCACAAAAACCACACAATACCCGTAGTATATGAAAATAGCGTGATTATCTTTTTTAAAGTAAATCAATTACTTCTCTTTGTAAAATCAAGTAGCAACATTCTTTTCCAATGTTCAAGTTTGCCTAATTTCCAATGTTCAAGTTTCTCATTTTAGAACGGTTTCGTAGTTCATAGTCTTATTCATTTAAGAATATAATTCTCCTTTAAACAATCTGAGAAACCTAAGCCTTATGTGAGTAGGATATTCTTGTTTATAACAATCTTATTACAGCAGCCATGATCTAGGAAATATCATTTTGTCTCATCTTAGCTTCTATGCAGATGGAAGTTTCTACTTGTTATACCCCGTATTTCCAGAGTATGTACGCAGGAACGTACGTAGGAAATTTCGAACTTCAAGTAGGCTTGGCCGATTTAATTTTGTGCACAACACCCGGTTAGAGACGTTTTTCGGCGAAACGTTTTCACAGCTTTCGTAGGGGAATTTCCGGCTATGTCATTTTTAATTTTTGCGGATTTTTCCGAGAGACGAAACATTTTGGACCAACAAGAGGGCGCCACTTGGCACCCTCCAATTGGTGGCTTGAAATCGTCCAACTTGGACGAAATGGACAAGGTAAGGCACGTTTTTTGTGCCTTGACAAAGTCAAGGGTAGGTAGGATATTTGTGTTTGGTAAATCCTAGCCCTACACTTGCCTAACACATGGATTGATCTTGGCCTTTGGTTGGCCATCCCTTGACCTATAAATACCCCTCTCCCTTTGATGAATTCTTCATCCTTTCCACAAATCTTTAAGTGTTAAACTCTCCCCCTCCCGTGTTGTGGTTTCGTCCCCCCCCCCCTATTGTGAGGCTTAGCCGAGAGCACCCTTCCCCCCCTTGGCCGAGAGTACCCCCAGTGGGTAGGCCGAGGGTATACACCCCCTCCTTCCAGGGTGCTAGCCCAGGTACCCCTAGCCTAGTTGTTTCCATATAATACCCCTCTTGGTAGAAATACTCTCAAAAGTATTGTTATAATGCCCAAATTACCTTAGCCGTATACCTTGTAGTATTCTAAGGTTATACCTATACAAAAAGCCCAGAAATACTATTATACTTCCCGTCTGTCACAAAACCGAAACCCTAAGGAAAATCTTCACCCGTAGTTGAAGTCATAAGTAGAAGTTGGTTAGAACTTCTAAGGGTTGTTTGGAGCGGGTCGGAGCGCACGGAGTAGGAGCTAAACCTTGCTCAGGACCGACATTTAAACTCGGATAATTATGGGCTTATCGAGGTAAATATCTTGTCCCTATATTGTAATTGGAAATTACATGATTGTTAGACTATATAGTTGAAGTATACTATATATTTAGAACTGAACGTAGTTATCGGCAATGTCTTTTGACTTAAGCCTGAATTTAAAGAAGATTATCGAATCAGAATTACTTAGGTTGTATTACTGAGACTTGTGAAGTAGTACCGTGAGTAGAATTGTACTGTTAGGTTAGATGTATCTTCCGCTGGCTTGGTAGCCTACCGATAGAGAGAGAGATTTACGCTGTCATGTGGGGAGGTCGCCGAATTTTCTGTAGAATGTTCTACGAAGGGATCTAAATGTTAATAAGCGCCTTGTGGCCTTATAGGTTGAAGTACTACGTATGGCGCGATCTACTGGCTAAGGAGTAGCCGACGGTTTGAAGTACTTGGAGCGTTTTGCTATTAGTCGATACTCGTCGCGAGGTATGTGAACCTCTTCCTATGTCTTCTAGCATGATATGTGTGAACTATGTAGTACGGTAGACGTACATGTGCTAAATGTATTTGTTTGGTTTAAAACATAAATTGTTATAACAGCTTTATGGGAAGTTGGTTATAACAGCTTTATGTTGGTAAGAAAATACTTGTGGTTTTTAAAAAGGTAACTGATTTGAACTATAACTGGCGTGTTATGTGTTAATAAAGAACTTGAAGTATTTCAAAAGATTTTTGAATCATTTCGAAAGAAGAAGTAATACTTGATTTGTTTTGAAAACTTAAGAGTTATGCTAGCTTTATGGAAAGTTAGGTATAACGTCTTAAGAATGTTTTACTGATTTTGGAAATCAGAATGTGTATCGACAAACCACTGCAGCGTTTATAAGAGGAAATGTTTTTAATAATTAAGTATTATTAAAACCAAGAGAAACTTCCATCCGCATGAAGCTAAGATGAGACAAAATGATATTTCCTAGATCATGGTCTTTGTAATAAGATTGTTATAAACAAGAATATCCTACTCACATATAAGACTTATGTTTCTCGAGATAGTTTAAAGGAGAATTATATTCTTAAATGAATAAGACTATGAACTACTAAACCTTTCTAAAATGAGAAACTTGAACATTGGAAATTAGGCAAACTTGATCATTGGAAAAGAATGTTGCTACTTGATTTTACAAAGAGAAGTAATTGATTTACTTTAAAAGGATAGTCACTCTATTTTATACTACGTATTGTGTGACATTGTGAAAGTAACGTATCTTTAAAGAGTTAATGTATGAAGTACTTTGGGGATAAAACCCGAACTTGTTGGCATATAGTAGAAAGTACCTTGTGTGTATAACTTGATTGTGTTGGTTTGTGATAGCCAGTAATACTTTCTTGTTGATTGATAAGTAAACATGCTAGGATGCTACGTGTTAGTATCTTGTGATGTTGTGTAAAGCGGGTTTCCTTTGTTGTGCTTATGTTGCTTAACGATAAGTCGTTGTGCTAGTATTTTACATCACTCATCTCTTGAGATGATTCCGGGTTAAGCCGCCCGACGCGGTAGACTCAGCGGTCGATGGACCTATGATTCGAGAATACCTCACGCAGTCCTGTGGGCCTACGCGAGCTACGAGAGTTCCGTGTTAGTGTCGTCCTTATGGGCATGCGGTCCATGTGGCCACGCGGATCGCGAAGTCCGTGACGATGCCGGGAGTAGCTACCCTCGATGCGGGAATACCTCATGCGGGCCGATGAGATTGGCCTATGCGAGTGCGGAGTTCCGTGGTTAGACGCGTACATTGATATCGCGCAAGTGGCGGCCTTTGATCATGTGACGGTCTAGACAGATCTTATGATACGATTCATGACCTTGTTGGTACCGTGGGTTTTTAGTAGTCGGCTATGCCTTCGCATTACCCCGCATGGCTTTATTATGACACGTGGGACTCGTGTTCATGTGTGTTCCTTGGTGCTTTTATATCATAGATCACGGCAGTGAGGAAGGTATTCCACGGGCATGATTGATGTTGTGGGCCTGAGACCCATTGTTATACTTGAGTGATGACTTGAGGGCGTGAGTCCCTGACTTGACATGACTGCTTTGTTGTAAACTGTAGTTTGGTTATCATACATGTCTCCTGCTTTATATGACTGCTATGATTTCATTTACAGTATGTATTTTCAGTTTCACATACTGGCACTTTGTTATCGACTCCTTCGGGGGGCTGCGTTCATGCCGCAGGTTGAGGTACACCAGTCGTTGATCCTAGCTTTCAGGGTCACATTTTCAGCGTTGGGAAGCTCCGTTTCTCCGGAGGCTTATCAGTGGTATAGTCCCCTGTCGTAGTAAGTGTTTACATTCAGGGGTTTGGCGGGGCCCTGTCCCGCCATGGTTGTCATATCATTCGTAGAGGTCTGTAGTACTGTTGTGGGCAGGGTTTGTAAAAAGGATTAAACTGTTCATGTTGAAAAAGTTGTCATTTATATATATGCCGAAAGGCAAGTTTTTCTCAGATTATTGTTTCATATTTCATAATATGTCTTGTATCGTTTTATGTTCCGCTGACACGATGTTGTATCACTAGGGTGCCCGGTAGGCACTACCACGTCTTAATCGGTCGTGACACTACCGGTTTTAATAATACTTAATTAATCAAAACATTTCTTTTATTAACGCCGCAGTTGATTTGTCGATACACATTACGATTTCCAAATCAAGAAACATTCTTAAGCCGTTATACCTAACTTCCCATAAAGCTAGTATAACTCTTAAGTTTTCAAAAACCAAGTATTACTTCTTCTTTCAAAATGATTCAAAAATCTTTTGAGATACTTCAAGTTCTTTATTAACACATAACAAGCCAGTTATAGTTCAAATCAATTACCTTTTTAAAAACCACATGTATTTTCTTACCAAAGATAAAGTCGTTATAACCAACTTCCCATAAAGCCGTTATAACACTTTATGTTTTAAACCAATCAAATATATTTAGCACATGTACGTCTACCTTACTACATAGTTCACACATATCATGCTAGAAGAGATAGGAAGAGGTTCACATACCTCGCGACGAGTATCGACTAATGGCAAAACGCTCCAAGTACTTCCAACCGTCGGCTACTCCTTAAGCCAAGTAGATCGCACCACACGTAGTACTTCAACCTATAAGGCCACAAGGCGCTTATTAACATTTAGATCCCTTCGTAGAACATTCTACAGAAAATTAAGAAGATTCCCGCAACAACAGGTAAATCTCCTCCTCTATGGCGGCCGGGTACCAAGCCAACCAGGGGGGGGGTTTTACATCTAACCCTAACGCGTACAATTCTAGTCCACTGCACTACTACACAAGTCCATTGTAATACAACCCTATGTAATTACGATTCAAGATTCTTCTTTAAATTCGTGCTTAAGTCAAAAGACATTGCCGATAACTACGTTCAGTACTATATATAGTATACTTCAACTATATATTCAAGCAATCATGTAATTTCCAATTACAATAGAGGGACAAGATATTTACCTCGATAAGCCCATAATTATCCGAGTTTAATGTCGATCCTGGGCAATCGTTTAGCTCCAACTCCGAGCGCTCCAACCCGCTTCTAAACCACCCTTAGAAGTTCTAACCAACTTCTACACAAAACTCCAACCGACTATGGAGATTTCCTAGGGTTTCGGTTTGTGGATCGACGGAAGTATAATAGTATTTCTGGCTTTTCAGATAGGTATAACCTTAGAATACAACAAGGTATACTAAGGTAATTTGGGCATTATAACAATACTTTTGAGAGTATTTCTACCAAGAGAGGGGGGGTATTAAACGAAAACAACTAGTTAGTGGGTACCCTACCACACACTACTAGGAGTGGAGAGGGCTCTCGCCGAGGGCCTTTCAAAGGGGAGAGGGCTCTTGGACGAGAGTCAACAAGAGGGGAGAGGGAGGCAATTTAACACTTAGGATTATTTAGGAATGGATGAATAAGTCTTCAAAGGGATGGGTATTTATAGGCCAAGTGAAGGCCAACCAATGGCCAAGATTGAGCCAAGTGCTACACAGTTGTAAGGCCAAGATTCACCCAAGTGTCCTTGACCAACTAACACACAAAATATCCTACCAACTCCCTTGACCAACAAGGCCAATTCGGCCCATCACATTACCGCCACTCCCACCATTAGAGGTGACAAGTGTCGCCCTCTTGTTGGTCCAAAATGTTTCGTCTCTCGGAAAAATCCGCAAAAATTAGAAATGTCATAGCCGGAAATTCCCCTACGAAAGCTGTGAAAACGTTTCGTCGAAAAACGACTCTAAACGGGTGTTGTGAACAAAATTAATTCGGCCAAGCCTTAGTACAAGTTTCAAATTTTCTACGTACGCCCCACGCATATACCCGAAATACGGGGTATAACATTCTCCCCTCCTTAGAAACATTCGTCCCGAATGTTCCTTCTAAGTCTCAAAACAAACGCGCGCCAGTATAGTCTTCACTACTATACTTACGAGAACAATCCTTGCCACACATGGCCATAGAAACAACCGCGCACATACCTCTATCTAAGTCCATGAGGAAACACCTCTAACATTAACCTTCTCAGGCGACCCAACAAATGGTACCACTTTTGTCACTTTGTCGCGAGCCTTGCTCCGACGACCCAACAAATGGTACCGCCGTCATGATCCGGAGGAGGTCGTACACTCGAACTCTTACCACATTCTGATACGGCTTCAGTTTCCAAAACTCGGGGTTACTATCCCTAACGTGGTCATCATTAACTGGGAACACTCTGGATGGATCTCCGATACTTTCCCGATCATATCAATACGAAAGACCGGACGTACTGCCTCCTAAGTCGGACGGCAATTGCTAACATATAGGCAACCCGCCTATTCTTCACATGAACTCAAGCGGCCCAAAGTAACTCGCTAAGTTTTCCTCTGCTTCAAAACTCACACCCTAACCGGGTGGTACTTTCAAGAAGACCGACCACAACCTCAACTCTAAGCGCCGCCGATTATCCGCACGATTTCTTTGAGCCGCCGTAACCTCTTCTAGACAAGCTTTACTTTCCACATTACCGGAACAAGCTCAACTAATCTCAACCTTGCCAACCTCGAACCAATCGACGCAACTTTACACTTCCGCCCCTACAAGGCTTCAAAAGGCAATATCCGAACACCGAAATGGTAGCTTAAACACTCCTCCACAGAGACAACAATCCCCACGACTACCCTCAAATTCACACACCGCCCGGTGGCGAACGCGATTCAGAGAATCATCTGAGTTCTTAACCCTGCCTGGTAAAACTTTTAGAAAACGAAAATAGCCACAACCTGGGCTTCACTGTCTGACATAAGGTGAAGGTAGGCACCCCGTGCAGCCTTACAACCTTTCTGATAACTCAACACAGCCGAGAAAACGGCCCCGATCAAGAACACGATGGGTCGCCCCATCGCCCGACCATCGGTCGAACGCATCCACGAAGTTCGCACACCGTTAACTAAACTTGGGCCTAACACCCTCACAACCCTAACACAAGGCGGGACCACCACAACCTGGCCCCACCACCAAACCTACCGCGGGTTGACCCGCAACGCGCACAATACTAGCTCCCCGAAGGAAAACTCTCACTAATCACGTTACGAAAACCTAGCGGTCTTCTTAGCTCAACTACCCTCTTTCATTCCACACTACTCAGGGACTTATTCCACAAACATAGCTCACGTGCACTATGCACTCCTATAAGGATCAAACATAACACTACACCTTTACTCGAGATGGCCTTACCTCTAAGGTCTCTACGTAAAAAGCTATAAGGCTCACACCTTCTCTATCCCCCAAAATCTTACTCGGTTAAACAACCATGATCTAATCACGACTAACACACTGTTATCAGAACATAGCACTTTAGGTATACTCACCTTATCACACATACTGATCTCTAGAGGGTTAAAGATATATCTATATCTACTGCTTCACTCCCCTTAATCGTTCTAATCAAACCTGCCTGCAGGCGATATAACTGGAAGGTGACGACTACCCATCGATCCTGAAGGCTAAGTCCTCCTACAAGGACACTCTTTCGACATCAGACCCTGACGGTCATAGGTACAACAAGTACCAACTAAAAGACGACATTCCCCGGGATGACGTCTGTCACACTGTGAACCGGAAGCCCTGGAGTTCTGGCCAACTCCTGCATACTCCGAACATCCTGATATCCGTGGAAGACCACTCTGCACTAGCGGAGGTGCATATCAAATCCGCTGGTGAGGCGACTCGCCTCGAAAGTTACCAAAGGACCTTGCCGCCCGCCCTCCTCTCCGCCCTTCGCTTAACCCGTCGATCTCTACGCTTCTGGCCGCGCAGGCCCGCATACGTGCCATGCTCAAGCCCAACTAAAGAATTACTCTTGCACAACCTCTTTTAGATAATCCTCAAGACTCGCGCAGACATCGGTATACTCTCTGTAGCCAAATCTATAGCTAGTAATGTGGTCGCCTCTTTGCAATCTAAATTCTCTGCTCCTGGCCGCGAATCAAGGTTCAAATGTCATGGCCGCAGAGAACCGCCGCCGTGCTAAACTCTGCTAGCTAGCGACGCGCAAAACTCCCGAATGAAGCACTACCCTAGGTAATGATTGGGCTGTGCCTCGCCACCCTCCGAACTCTACTCGTAGCTCTCGGCCGCTTGCCCTCACGGGCGGGTTGCCACGCGAGGCATAACGGTGGAAAAAATACGTTAGAGGGTTCAACTTACAACACAGCTCTAAGGCACGATCTCAGAGTGAGAAGAATAGAAACCAATCCTAAATATCCTATAGCCTCTTGATTATTGATGTGGTGCACAACACACCGATAATCAAGACTTCATCGATACGGCTCAGAGACACTTTCCGAGGATTAATCGCTCGATACCACTTTTGTCACGACCAACCGGCCCGTGATCGTGCCTTACCGGTACCCCAAAGAGCCATACATCGTAGAAAATCAGCGAACATAAATCAACAACATAAAATAAATGTATATAAACAATAATCAGGAAACTTGCTTTCGGCATATATATAAACAACAACTCTTTCAACATGAGCAGCTTTAATCCTATTTACAAACCCCGCCACAACAAGATTACATGCACTCTACGAATGATATGACAACAACGACGGACAGGGCCCGCCATACCCCGAATGTAATCACCTACAAATAACAGGGACTATACGAAGACAAGCCTCCGAGAAACGGAGCTTCCTAAAAGTCGAATTGTGACCCTAAGAGCGAGGATCAACGATCGGTGTACCTTTACTGCGGCATGAACGCAGCCCAAGGAGGTCAAGCATAACAGTGCCGAGTATGTGAAATCAAAATATCAGAAATGAAATCATAGTAGTCTATATAAAGCCGAGACATGTATGATAACAAAACTACGATTCATAATAAACAAGCAAATATATCAAGTCGTGACTCACGCCTCAAGTCATCACAATAAAACCGTGACGGTAAGTGCGAAGGCATAGCCGACTACTAAGACCCATGCAAAAATACCACAAATCGTATCCCGAGGTCTTTCTAGACCGCACCACATGATCGGCCGCCACTCGCCCGCAATATCAATGCTTGGCGTCTATCCTCGAACTCTCGCAGACTCCGCATAGGTCTCACACGACCGCGTGAGGTATTCCTCGAATCATGGTCCCAGACCGCCTGAGGTATACCCCGCATCGAAGGCAGCTAACCCTCGGTATCTTCCTAGGCTCCCGCAACCCGCATAGTCTCAAAAGACCGCATAGTCTCAACAGACCGCATAGGGAATCCCCCGCATCAGGCTAAACACCTGGAATGATCAATCCTGGAGCTACCGTGACCGCATAGTCACAAGGACCGCATAGCCGTGAAAGACCGCATCAAGGGTGGCAAGCCCTCGGTATAATAAGTCAAGGGTATGTGATACAATAATAGTAATAACGAGCTTAACGTTTAACAACGTAAGCACAACAAGAATGACCCCCTTACATCACGATCACACAAGATACTAACACACGTAGCATCCTAACATGTTTACTTATCACATCAACAAGAAAGTATTACAAGGCTATCACAAACCAATACAATCAAGTTATTCACACAAGGTACTTTCTACCAACAAGTTCGGGTACCTATCCCCAAAGTACTTCATACATTAAATCTTTAAAAGATACGTTACTTCACAAAAACCACACAATACCCGTAGTATATGAAAATAGCGTGATTATCTTTTTTAAAGTAAATCAATTACTTCTCTTTGTAAAATCAAGTAGCAACATTCTTTTCCAATGTTCAAGTTTGCCTAATTTCCAATGTTCAAGTTTGCCTAATTTCCAATGTTCAAGTTTCTCATTTTAGAACGGTTTCGTAGTTCATAGTCTTATTCATTTAAGAATATAATTCTCCTTTAAACAATCTGAGAAACCTAAGCCTTATGTGAGTAGGATATTCTTGTTTATAACAATCTTATTACAGCAGCCATGATCTAGGAAATATCATTTTGTCTCATCTTAGCTTCTATGCAGATGGAAGTTTCTACTGGTTTTAATAATACTTAATTAATCAAAACATTTCCTTTATTAACGCCGCAGTTGATTTGTCGATACACATTCGATTTCCAAATCAAGAAACATTCTTAAGCCGTTATACCTAACTTCCCATAAAGCTAGTATAACTCTTAAGTTTTCAAAAACCAAGTATTACTTCTTCTTTCAAAATGATTCAAAAATCTTTTGAAATACTTCAAGTTCTTTATTAACACATAACAAGCTTATAGTTCAAATCAATTACCTTTTAAAACCACATGTATTTTCTTACCAAAGATAAAGTCGTTATAACCAACTTCCCATAAAGCCGTTATAACACTTTATGTTTTAAACCAATCAAATATATTTAGCACACGTACGCTCACCGTACTACATAGTTCACACATATCATGCTAGAAGAGATAGGAAGAGGTTCACATACCTCGCGACGAGTATCGACTAATAGCAAAACGCTCCAAGTACTTCCAACCGTCGGCTACTCCTTAAGCCAAGTAGATCGCACCACACGTAGTACTTCAACCTATAAGGCCACAAGGCGCTTATTAACATTTAGATCCCCTCAGAGAACATTCTACGTAAAAATTCGCAAGATTTTCCCGCAACAAACAGCGTAAATCTCCTCCTCTATCGAGGCCGGCTACCAAGCCAACCAGGGGGGGTTATACATCTAACCCTAACGGGTACAATTCTACTCCACGGTACTACTACACAAGTCTACTGTAATACAACCCTATGTAATTACAGTTCAGTATTCTTCTTTAAATTCAGGCTTAAGTCAAAAGACATTGCCGATAACTACGTTCAGTACTATATATAGTATACTTCAACTATATATTCAAGCAATCATGTAATTTCCAATTACAATAGAGGGACAAGATATTTACCTCGATAAGCCCATAATTATCCGAGTTTAATGTCGATCCTGGGCAATCGTTTAGCTCCAACTCCGAGCGCTCCAACCCGCTCTAAACCACCCTTAGAAGTTCTAACCAACTTCTACACAAAACTCCAACTGACTATGGAGATTTCCCTAGGGTTTCGGTTTTGTGGATCGACGGAAGTATAATAGTATTTCGGGATTTTCAGATAGTATAACCTTAGAATACAACAAGGTATACTAAGGTAATTGGGCATTATAACAATACTTTTGAGAGTATTTCTACCAAGAGAGGGTATTATACGAAACAACTAGGCTAGGGTACCCCACGCCACACTACTAGAGTGGGGAGAGGGCTCTCGCTGGGGCCTTTCAAAGGGGAGAGGCTTGGACGAGAGTCAACAAGAGGGGAGAGGAGGATTTTAACACTTAGGATTATTTAGGAATGGATGAATAAGTCTTCAAAGGGATGGGTATTTATAGCAAGTGAAGGCCAACCAATGGCCAAGATTGAGCCAAGTGCACACAAGTGTAAGGCCAAGATTCACCCAAGTGTCCTCGACCAACTAACACACAAAATATCCTACCAACTCCCTTGACCAACAAGGCCAATTCGGCCCATCACATTACGCCCACTTCACCACCAATTAGAGGGTGACAAGTGTCGCCTCTTGTTGGTCCAAAATGTTTCGCCTCTGGAAAAATCCGCAAAAATTAGAAATGTCATAGCGGAAATTCCCTACGAAAGTCGTGGAAAACGCTTTCGTCAAAAACGACTCTAAACGGGTGTTGTGAACAAAATTAATTCGGCCAAGCCTTAGTACAAGTTTCAAATTTTCTACGTACGTCCTTACGTACATACTCTGGAAATACGGGGTATAACATCAAGTCAGGGACTCACGCCCTCAAAGTCATCCCTCATGCCCGTGGAACTCCTTCCTCACTGCCGGCAGTCTAGGTACAAATCATGTGATACGTATAACAGGTATCGGCCCATCTTATGGACCCAATATAGAAACGTGTGGAATACATTCGGATGAACCAGAGTCAAGTGAAATACATTCCTGATGAACCGTAATCAAGTGAAATACATTCGGATGAACCAGAATCAAGTGAAATACATTCCGGATGAACCGGTAATCAAGTGAAATACATTCGGATGAACCGTAATCAAGTGAAATACATTCGGATGAACCTAATCAAGTGAAACACATTCGGATGAACCTAGAGTTGAGTAGAACACAATACTTGCACAACAAGGCTATCACACGTAACATGGTCAAGTTTCATAACAAAAGCATAGGCAAGTTATACACAAATCAAGGTACTTTCATTTTATGTCAAAGTCCGGATTTTAACCCTAAAGTATTACGTACGTTAAATTCCTTTTAAAGATCCATTTCTTTACGAAGGTCACCCGATACCCGTAGTATAAAAATAGAGTGACTAACTTTGTTAAGTAAACCAAAATGCTTTCCTTTGTAATATCAAGTAACAACCTTATTTTCCAAACGTTCAAGTTTGCGTAATTTCAAAAGCTCAAGTTTCTCATTTTAGAAAAGGTTTCAGTAGTTCATAGTTTTAAATCCTTTAAAACATAATTCTCCTTTAAACGTTTTGAGAAACATATGTCTTATATGTGAGTAGGTTATTCTTGTTTATAATCAATCTTATTAAGCAGCCATGATCTAGGAAATGTAATATCATTTTGTCTCATCTTAGCTTCTATGCAGATGGAGGTTTCTACTGGTTTTAATACCATACTTCATTATTCAATACATTTTCCTCTATTAACGCTGCAGTGGTTTGTCGATACTCATTCTGATTTCCGAAATCAGTAAACCATTCTTTTTATCACTCTTAAGACGTTATACCTAACTTCCCATAAAGCTAGTACAACTCTTATGTTTTCAAAGCCAAGTATTACTCTTCTTTTAAAAAGGACTTTTTGAAACACTTCAAGTTCTTTATTACTACCCATAAAGCCGTTATAACACTTTATGTTTCAAACCAGTCAAATACATTAAACACAGGTACGTCTACCGTACTACATAGTTATACACATATCATGCTAGAACAGATAGGAAGAGGTTCACATACCTCGCGACGATTATCGACTAATAGCAAAACGCTCCAAGTACCTCAAACCGTCGGCTACTCCTTAAGCCAAGTAGATCACGCCAAACGTAGTACTTCAACCTATAGAGGCCACAAGGCGCCTATTAACATCTAGATCTCAATGGAGAATATCCTACGTAAAAATTCAAGATTCTCCCCGCAACAACAGAAATCTCCTCCTCTAGCGAGGCCGCTACCAAGCCAACCAGTGGGGTTAACACGCCTAACCGACGTGTACAATTCTACTACACAGTTGATGTTACACAAGTCTATCTGAATACACCCTATGTAATTACGATTCGCTTCTCTTTAAATTCAGCTTAAGTCGCAATACATTGCCGTAAGTATAATTCAGGCTTAAGTCAAAAGACATTGCCGCACAACTATGTTCAGTTCTATATATAGTATACTTAACTATATACTCCTACAACATGTAATTTCCAATTACAAATGTAGGTTAAGAATGTTTACCTCGATAAGCCCAAAATTATCCGAGTTTATATGTCGATCCCGAGCAAGGTTTAGCTCTACTCCGCGCCCAACCCGCTCCAAACAACCCTTAGAAGTTCTAACCAACTTCCACTTATAACTTCAACTACGGTGAAGATTTACTTAGGTTTCGTTTTAGTGATGAGGGAAAGTATAATGGTATTTTCTGGCTAGTATAAGTGTAACCTTGGGAAATACTACAAGGTATTTGGGCCAAGGTATTTGGACATTATAACAATACTAGAGAGTATTTCTATACCACAACAAGGGGTATTTATACGAGACAACTAGGCTAGGGGGTGTACTTCTGGCTAGTGGCACCACAAAGGGAGGAGGCTCTGCCAAGGGCCTTGCTCAAAGTGGGGAGGGGCTTTGACGATAGCAAGACAAGAGGGAGGGAGTAATTGAGACTTAGGTAGATTGCTCAATTTTTGGATGAAGAAAGTCTTCAAGTAAGGGGAGTATTTATAGGCTAACCAAAGGACAACCAAAGGCCAAGATCAAGACAAGTGCCATGCAAGTGTAGGCCAAGATTAAGCCATGTGCAACCTTATCCATCTACCCAAAATATCCTACCAACTCCTTGACCAAAAACAATGCACAAAATACGTGCCAACTGGCCCACTTCGTCCGTCCACTCCTTCCAATTAGAGGGTGACAAGTGTCGACCTCTCGTTGGTCCAAAATGTTTCGTCTCTCGGAAAAATCCGCAAAAATTATTAATGACATAGCCGGAATTTTCCTATGAAAGTCGTGGAAACGCTTTCGTCGAAAAACTCTTTTCGCACTTGTGTACAAATTTCGAAACTAGCCAACTTTAAGGCTCAAATTATAATACGCACGCTACCACGCATACATACTGAAATACGGTATAACATTCTCCTCCTTAGAAACATTCGTCCCGAATGTTCCTTCTCAAGACGGATAACGATAAAGTTCTTCTAATAAGTTGCCAACGCCACAATCGCCACTTAAACAACACATGCACGCAAATACTTATATCCAAGTCCACGAGGAAACACCTTTAACATCACAAACTTTTGTCACTTTGCCGCGAGGTTCTAGTGTCACCCGCGACCCAACAAATGGTACCGGATCGCACGCGATCCCCGAGGTCTAAAATATACATCCTTCGTGACCTTCTCCCTTCACAAGAAATGAAAGATATCTATGCTCGCAATACATGCTCGCCTCTACCCTTACTCGTCGTACTCTTCTCGAACACTTGAACTCTTCTAGTATACGTACCACACTTCAGTTTCCAAAACTTTGGAGTCACTACCTCCAAACTTGGTCATCTTACTAGCCTCAATCTTCCTTAAGGCCACTTCCGCCTTCACGATCCGCCAGTCGAACATATCCACGAACTCATACGATGGTCATCTAAACTTGGGCCTAGCACCCTCGTGATCCAACCACCTGGCGGGACCACCCAGAGCTGACCCCACTTCATTCCGGGCTACGGGTTGACACGCAACACGTCCTCAACCCGAGCCTCGTCGCTACCGACTTTCTCGCTTTCGATCCGAACAACCTTGCTAAATCACATCAGAAAAATACCACTTTCATTTACCCAACCTGTGACTTATCACACAATACATTTATACGCAAACCAAGTATTTCAACAAGGACTAACCGTAAAATCTTTTATTCAAGATGACCTTACATCTAAGGTCTCAACATGAAATATTTTAAAGTTCACACTTTCCATGTCCCCATACATATCCTTTCAACTAGCCAAGCTTTCTAACTTATAACCAACATAACGCTATCCGAACGTAGCACACAATAATAAGGTCATCAATCATGCATACAAATCTCTAGAGGGTTAAGGATATACCTGAAGCTACCGCTCCACTCTAATCATAAGTCTGCTCGCAGGCGCATAATCGTAGGCGCGGCGAACACGCCATCGATCCGCAGGTCGCGCTGCCGCCGTACCTCTCCTATAAGCACGCCTCTCGTCACATGGCTCGACGGCCGCAGTGAAACAAGCACCGCGAAAGACGACATTCCCGGATGATGTTTGCCACATCGTACACCGAGGGGACATGAATCCCTGGCTAGCACTCACGTATACCGTGAACGAAGCCCCGAGCTCACCAGCCCCGAATACCCAACGCCCCAAGATCGAGGGGACCACTATGTATCGTGGAGGTACATAACTAGATCGGCCACGAGGCGTCCGCCTCGAAAGTTACCAAAGGACCTCGTTGTTCGCCTCTTCTCACGATCTCGGCCATTCCGTCGACCTCTCCGTGCCTCACATCCTAGTGCATGAGCTTGCACGCGGCAATGTCCATGCCCGGTGAAGAGCTACTCCGCACAAGCTCGCCAAGTAATCATCCACCGGTGACGTAGCGGTGTACTCGCCCTCCATATCGGCTACTAGCTGAACATACCGAGCTAATGAGTCGAACTCCACATTGTACTCTCTAACCGCCCGCCCGCCCCGCCTCAACGTCAAAAATTGCCGCCCGAGCCCTCTCATCTGGGGCAAGAAATGTGCAAGAAAAGCCTGAGAACTCGTCCCATACGATCGAGTGCATGCTCTTCCCGGGACAACTCCACGACCAAACTACCAATCGCAGAGATCACGCAATGACCAAACCAATACCACCGACTCGCCTGCGAGACTCGATTACTCATGATCCAGTGTAACTCCCGAGGGTCGCTTTCTCTCGATCCAGAACATCGGGCTACAACTCGTAAAGTCACGTAGCCTCAAATGCTCGCCTGGGGTGAACTCACGGTGCACTTGGGCCGAATCACGATTCACCCTATCATCTCGCTACGACTCGGCGATGAATCGCCATATCCTTGTACTTATCTCATCCGCCGCCGGACTGGAGGCTCGCATCTCTCAGTCTCGTGACCTCGTGGCTTCACTTCAGGCCAAGCTCGGCTGGTCGCTGCCGCGGCGGGCTTCGCCGCTGGCACTGCTCAGCACTGGACGGCTCGCGCCTCTCACTCCTTCAGATCTCTCACTCTTCCTCGCTCGCCGCCTATCGGCTCGCTGCCTTACGCGAGGCATAATCGTAAAGGAAAGGAATACGTCGGAGGGGTCCAATTTATCACACTCTAAGGCACGATCTCGCAATTAGAAGAATGGAAACCAATCCTAAATGTCCTCGCAGCCTCCTCGATTATAGATGGTGCACAACACACCGATAATCAAGACTCTACTAGACACGGTCTCAGACACTTTCCGAGGACTAATCGCTTCGATACCACTTTTGTCACGACCGAACCGGCCCGTGGATCGTGCCTTACCGGGCACCCTAGTGATACAACATCGGAGAAAATCAGGAAATAAAACATGAACATGAATTAAGAGACATGATAAGTAAACAGCCAACCAAAAGCTTGCCTTCGATATATACATAAATACCCAACAGCTTATCCTTTTACGATCGCCACAACAGCATTACTGCACTTAAGAAGTGATAACAACTATGACGGACAGGCCCCGCCATACCCCGAATGTACAAGAACCCATGCACTGTGGTAACATACCAAAGATAAGCCTCAAGGAACGGAGCTTCCCAACACGCTGAAATGTGATCCTATAAGCGGATCGGCGATCGATGTACCTTTACTCGCGGATGAACGCAGCCGGCGAGGTCAAGACAACAGTACCAAGTATGTGAAATCAGAAAAATCGTAAATGAAATCATAATAGTCTATATAAAGCAGAGACATGTATGATACCCAAACTACGATCACAACATAAAAGCGCTATGTCAAGTTAGGGACTCACGCCTCAAAGTCATCCTCACGCCCGTGGAACTCCTTCCCACCGCCAGCCTAGGTACAAATCATGTGATACATATAATGTGTCTCGCCCATCTTATGGACCCAATATAGAAACGTGGAATACATTCCGGATGAACCCAGAGTCAAGTGAATACAATCCGGATGAACCGTAATCAAGTGAAATACATTCGGATGAACCTAATCAAGTGAAATACATTCCGGATGAACCGTAATCAAGTGAAATACATTCGGATGAACCGTAATCAAGTGAAATACATTCGGATGAACCGGTAATCAAGTGAAACACATTCGGATGAACCGGTAGAGTTGAGTAGAACACAATACTTGCACAACAAGGCTATCACACGTAACATGGTCAAGTTTCATAACAAAAGCATAGGCAAGTTATACACAAATCAAGGTACTTTCATTTTATGTCAAAGTCGGATTTTAACCCTAAAGTATTACGACGTTAAAATCCTTTTAAAGATCCATTTCTTTTACGAAGGTCACCCGATACCCGTAGTATAAAAATAGAGTGACTAACTTTGTTAAGTAAACCAAAATGCTTTCCTTTGTAAAATCAAGTAACAACCTTATTTTCCAAACGCTCAAGTTTGCCTAATTTCAAAAGCTCAAGTTTCTCATTTTAGAAAAGGTTTCAGTAGTTCATAGTTTTAAATCCTTTAAAACATAATTCTCCTTTAAACGCTTTGAGAAACATATGTCTTATATGTGAGTAGGTTATTCTTGTTTATAATCAATCTTATTAAGCGACCATGATCTAGGAAATGTAATATCATTTTGTCTCATCTTAGCTTCTATGCAGATGGAGGTTTCTACCGGTTTTAATACCATACTTCATTATTCAATACATTTTCCTCTATTAACGCCGCAGTTGGTTTGTCGATACTCATTCGATTTCCAAATCAAGAAACCATTCTTTTATCACTCTTAAGACGTTATACCTAACTTCCCATAAAGCTAGTACAACTCTTATGTTTTCAAAGCCAAGTATTACTCTTCTTTAAAAAGGTCTTTTGAAACACTTCAAGTTCTTTATTACTACACATCAAACCGTTATAAGTCAAATCGGTTACCCTTTGAAACCACAAAGCATTTTCTTACCTACATAAAGTCGTTATAACTAACTACCCATAAAGCCGTTATAACACTTTATGTTTCAAACCAATCAAATACTTTAAACACATGAACGTCTCCCGAACTAAATAGTTATACACAAATCATGCTAGAACAGATAGGAAGAGGTTCACATATCTCGCGACGATTATCTACTAATAGCAAAACGCTCCAAGTACCCAAAACCGCTCGGCTACTCCTAAGCCAAGTAGATCACGCCAAACGTAGTACTTCAACCTATAGAGGCCACAAGGCGCCTATTAACATCTAGATCTCAATGGAGAATATCCTACGTAAAATTCAAGACACCTCCCCGCAACAACAGAAATCTCCTCTCTAGCGAGGCCGCTACCAAGCCAACCGGGAGTGGGGGTTAACACGCCTAACCGGACGTGTACAATTCTACTACACGGTGATGTTACACAAGTCTCATGTAATACACCCTATGTAATTACAGCTTCTCTTCTTTAAATTCAGCTTAAGTCGCAATACATCATTGCAGTAAGTATAATTCAGCTTAAGTCAAAAGACATTGCCGCACAACTATGTTCAGTTCTATATATAGTATACTTAACTATATACTCCTACAACATGTAATTTCCAATTACAATGTAAGGTTAAGAATGTTTACCTCGATAAGCCCAAAATTATCCGAGTTTATATGTCGATCCCGAGCAAGGTTTAGCTCCTACTCCGGCGCCCAACCCGCTCCAAACAACCCTTAGAAGTTCTAACCAACTTCCACTTATAACTTCAACTACGGGTGAAGATTTACTTAGGGTTTCGTTTTAGTGATCGAGGGAAAGTATAATGGTATTTTCAGGCTAGTATAAGTGTAACCTTGGGAAATACTACAAGGTATTTGGGCCAAGGTATTTGGACATTATAACAATACTAGAGAGTATTTCTATACCACAACAAGGGGTATTTATACGAGACAACTAGGCTAGGGTGTACCTTCTGGCCAGGCACCACAGGGGAGGGAGGCTCTCGCCAAGGGCCTTGCTCAGAAGGGGAGGGGCTTTGGACGATAGCAAGACAAGAGGAGGGAGTATTTGAGACTTAGATAGACTGCTCAAGTTTTGGATGAAGAAAGTCTTCAAGTAAGGGGAGTATTTATAGGCTAACCAAAGGCCAACCAATGGCCAAGATCAAGCCAAGTGCCATGCAAGTGTAGGGCCAAGATTAAGCCATGTGCAACCTTATCCATCTACCCAAAATATCCTACCAACTCCTTGACCAAAACAATGCACAAAAAACGTGCCAACTTGCCCCTTTTCGTCCGTCCACACCTTCCAATTAGAGGGTGACAAGTGTCGCCCTCTCGTTGGTCCAAAATGTTTCGTCTCTCGGAAAAATCCGCAAAAATTATTAATGACATCGCCGGAATTTTCCTATGAAAGCCGTGGAAACGTTTTCGAAAACGACTCTTTTCGCACTTGTGTACAAATTTCGAAACTAGCCAACTTTAAGGCTCAAATTATAATACGACGCGCCACGCATATACTGGAAATACGGTATAACAATAGGCACGCCTGCAGGCGTATAGTCAGAAGGCGATGAACTCGCCATCGACCGTAGGTCGAGTCATTCGTCTCGCATCCTTCCTATTAGAGCGTCATTATACGTTCGACGGCCGCAGAAAAACAAGCACCGAAAAGACGACATTCCGGGATGACGTCATTGCGCATACACCGAGGAAAACTCGAACCCGATCTAGAACCATGTATATTCGTGGAACGAAGCTCGAGCTCGATCAGCCTCCGAATACCCCGATCGTCTCAAGATCGCGTGGAGGACCATTCGCATGGCGGAGGTACATAACTAGTTCTTCCGAGGCGGCCCGCCTCGAAAGTTACCAAAGGACCGCTGCTCGCCTCTTCTCGCTGATCCCGGTCATTCCGCTGACCTCTCCGTGCCTCTCACATCCTAGTGCATGAGCTTGCATGCGGCAATGTCCATGCCCGTGAAGAGCTACACCTGCATAAGCCTCGCTGAGTAATCATCTAGCCCGTGACGTAGCGGTACTGGCCCTCCATATCGCCTACTACGGGAACATACCGAGCTAATGAGTCGAACTCACATTGTACTTCTAACCGTCCGCCCGTCCTGCCTCAACGTCAAAAATCTGTCGGCCCGAGCCCTCTTCATCTGTGGGGGCAAGAAATGTGCAACAAAAGCCCTTGAGAACTCGTCCCAAATGGCCGGAGGTGCATGCTCTCCCCGGGACAGCTCTCACGAATCAAACCAGTCGACTGCAGTATCACGCAGCTGATGCGAACCCAATACCACCGACTCTGCCTCTGAGACTCTGATCACTCTCATGATCCGTTGTAGCTGTCCGATAAACTCCTTAGGGTCATCCTCAGCTCTCGATCCATAGAACATCGGGCTACACTCGTAAAGTCGTAGCCTCAAACCGCTCGCCGGGGTAAACTACGGGTGCTCATCGGGATGGCTGAATCACAGATCCTATCCTCATATCGCTACGACTTCGCGAATCGCCATCTCTTGTACTTATGTCATCTCGCTTCGGGTTGTGGGACTGAGGCTCGTGTAATGTAGTCTCGCAGCCATCGCTGCGGCTCTAAATCTCTGCCGTGGCGGCCGCGCAAAACTCGTCGTCAAGCACTATCTCGTAACGACCGGGCCTGCGCAGGTAACCTCCGTGCTCTACTCGCAGCCTTCTCACGCTTGCCCTTCTTCGCCCGGTTGCCTTACGCGAGGCATAATCGTAAAGGAAAGGAATACGTTAGAGAGTCCAACTTATCACACGGCTCTAAGGCACGATCTCGTAATGAGAAGAATGGAAATCAATCCTAAATGTCCTATAGCCTCACGATTATAGATGTGGTGCACAACACACCGATAATCAAGACTCTACTAGACACGGTGCAGTAGACACTTTCCGAGGATTAATCGCTCGATACCACTTTTGTCACGACCAACGGGCCCGTGATCGTGCCTTACCGGGCACCCTAGTGATACAACATCGAGAAAATCAGCGGAAATAAAAACACGAACATGAATTAAGAGACATGATAAATAAACAAAGCCAACCAAAACAGTTGCCTTCGATATATACATAAATACCCAACAGCTTATCCTTTTACAAACTCGCCACAACAAGATTACTGCACTCTAAGAAGTGACAACAACTATGACGGATAGGGCCCGCCATACCACGAATGTACAAGAACCTCTGCACTGTGGTAACATACCAAAAGATAAGCCTCCGAAGAAACGGGGCTTCCCAACACGCTGAACTTTGATCCTATGAGCGAGGAACCACAACCGATGTACTTCTACTGCGGATGAACGCACTTCAAGGAGGTCGATAACAGTACCAAGTATGTGAAATCAGAAAGGATCAGAAATGAAATCATACTAGTCTATATAAAGCAGGAGACATGTATGATAACCAAACTACAGTTCACAACATAAAAGCAGTCATGTCAAGTCAGGGACTCACGCCCTCAAGTCATCCCTCATGCCCGTGGAACTCCTTCCTCACTGCCGGTAGTCTAGGTGTAAATCGTGTGGAATAAGTGTCCCGGCCCATCCTGTGGGACTCGGTAAAGAATCATGTGGAATACGTGTCCCGGCCCATCCCATGGGACTCGGTAGAGAATCAGATGGAATACGTGTCCCGGCCCATCTCGTGGGACTCGGTGAATAATGAGATGGAATACGTGTCCCGCCCATCCCACGGGACTCGTGAAGAATCGGATGAAATCGTGTCCCGCCCATCTCGGGACTCGGTGAATAATCGATGGAATACGTGTCCCGCCATCCTACGGGACTCGGTGAAGAATCGATGAAATACGTGTCCCGCCCATCTCGTGGGACTTGAGATAATCAGATGGAATACGTGTCCCGGCCCATCCCATGGGACTCGGTGAATAATCAGATGGAATACGTGTCCCGGCCCATCCCATGGGACTCGGTGAAGAATCAGATGAAATACGTGTCCCGGCCCATCTCGTGGGACTCGGTGAATAATCAGATGGAATACGTGTCCCGGCCCATCCCATGGGACTCGGTGAAGAATCAGATGAAATACGTGTCCCGGCCCATCTCGTGGGACTCAGTGGATAATCAGATGGAATACGTGTCCCGGCCCATCCCATGGGACTCGGTGAATAATCGTTCATAACAAATCAGTCGGCCCTCCATCGAGAGACGCAGTGGTATAGAAATACAGTATATGCACACAAGGCTATCAACACAAACATAGGCAAGTTACACACAACTCAAGTTTATTTTAGGACAAAGTCCAGGTTCTGGCCCCAAGGTATTACGTACGTTAAATTCTTTTTAAAAGATCCATTCCTTTTATAAAGGTCACCCGATACCCGTAGTATTAAAATAGAGTGACTCACATTTTTAGGTAAACCAAAACACATTCCTTTTCAACATCAAGTAACAACATTCTTTTCCAAAAGTTCAAGTTTGCCTAATTTCAAACACTTAAGTCTCTTATTTTATAAAGGTTTCATAGTCCATAGACTTAATCACTTAAGAATATAATCCTCTTTTAAACAATTTGAGAAACATATGTCTTATATGTGAGTAGGTTATTCTTGTTCATAATCAATCTTATTAAAGCAGCCATGATCTAGGAAATGTAATATCATTTTGTCTCATCTTAGCTTCTATGCAGATGGAGGTTTCTACTGGTTTTAATAATACTTACTTAGTCAAAACATTTCCTTTTATTAACGCTGCAGTGGTTTGTCGATACTCATTCTGATTTCCAAAATCAGTAAAACATTATTCCTTTTAAAAACCAAGTACTCATTACTCACGAATGAGGTTTCATACTAACATCCATATTAAGTCAAGTCTCTTATCTTTTAAGATTAAGTCTCTTAACTTCTAAAAATCAGTAAACCATTCTCTTTATCTCTCTTAAGACGTTATACCTAACTTCCCATAAAGCTAGTATAACTCTTATGTTTTCAAAACCAAGTATTATTCTTCTTTCAAAAAGGTTTCTTAATTCTTTCGAAATACTTCAAGATTCTTATCATCACACATCAAGTCAGTTATAAGTCAAATCAGTTATCTTTAAAAACCACAAAGCATTTCTTACTTACATAAAGCTGTTATAACCAACTTCCCATAAAGCCGTTATAACACTTTATGTTTTAAACCAATAAAATACATTCAACACATGTACGTATACCGTACTACATAGTTATACACATATCATGCTAGAAAAGATAGGAAGAGGTTCACATACCTCGCGACGATTATCGACTAATAGCAAAACGCTCCAAGTACCTCAAACCGTCGGCTACACCTTAAGCCAAGCACCACGCCACACCTAGTACCTCAACCTATAGAGGCCACAAGGCGGCTATTATCATCTAGATCTCAACGTAGAATATTCTACGAAATTGCAAAGACCTCCCGCAACCGCAGAAATCTCCTCCTTCATCGAGGCCCGCTAACAGCCAACAACTCCCTAGAGTGGGTCAGACGCCTAATCCGGACGTAAAATTCTACTCCACAAGAATGCTATTTAAGTCTCATCTGAATACACCCACGTAATTACGATTCGCTTTCTTTAAATTCAGGCTTAAGTCAAAAGACATTGCCGCACAACTATGTTCAGTTCTATATATAGTATACTTTAACTATATAATCCTATAACATGTAATTTCCAATTACAATAGAAGGACAGTAGTATTTACCTCGATAAGCCCAAAATTATCCAAGTTTAAATGTCGATCCTGAGCAAGGTTTAGCTCCTACTCCGTGTGCTCCAACCGCTCCAAACAACCCTTAGAAGTTCTACGCAACTTCTACTTAACACTTCAACCGACTATGAAGGTTTTCCTTAGGGTTTTGTTTAGTGGCTAAAGGAAAGTATAATAGTATTTCCGGGCTCTACGTATAGAGGTAACTTTGGAAAATACTACAAGGTATTTGGGCTAAAGTATTTGGGCATTATAACAATACTTGGAGAGTATTTCTATACCACAAAGGGGGGGTATTATACGAAAACAACTAGGCTAGGGGGGGTACCCCACGGCTAGAACACTACAAAGGGGGAGAGGTGCTCTCGGCCAAGGCCTTACTCAAAGGGGAGAGGGCTTTGGACGAAAGCAAACAAGAGGGAGGGAGTATTTAGAGACTTAGAAAGAATGCTCAAGTTTGGATGAAATAACTCTTCAACAAGGGGGGTATTTATAGGTCAAGAAATGACCAACCAATGGTCAAGATCCATCCAAGTGTAAGGCAAGTGTAGGGCTAGATTTAAGCCAAGTGCACCTTATCCATCTACCACACCAACTTGCACAAAATATCCTACCAACTAAAGTGCTCCCAATCGTCCCTTTGCCGTCCACCATTGCTTCCAATGTGAGGGTGACACATGTCACCCTCCCGTTGGTCCAAAATGTTTCGTCTCTCGGAAAAATCCGCAAAAATTATAAATGACATAGCCAGAATTTTCCCTTCGCAAGTTTAGTAAAACGTTTCGTCGAAAAAATGATTCTTTTCGGCACTTGTGCCCAAATTTTCGAACCTAGCCAAACCTTAAGGCTTAAATTTTTATACGTACGCCCTCACGTACATACTCTGGAAATACGGGGTATAACAGATACCGAGTTCATGAGATGGACCGGGAATGTATTTCATGCGACACCGCGTTCATGGGATGAACCGGGAATGTATACCACCTGATTTGATACCGAGTCCATGAGATGGACCGGGAATGTATTCCATACGATTTCACCTCGAGTCCATGAGATGGGCCGAGACATGTTACACGTATCACATGACTTATACCTAGATCGCGGAATGAGGAAGGAGTTCCACGGCATGAGGGATGACTCGGAGGAGTGAGTCACGACTTGACATGACTACTTTTGTGCCGTGAATCGTAGTTTTGTTATCATATATGTCTTCGCTTTATTTAGACTATTATGATTTCATTTTGATTTTCGCTTCACATACTTGGTACCAGTTATCTTGACCTTTGGGGTCTTTGCGCTCATGCCGCAGTAGAGGTACACCGGTTGTTGATCCTCGCCATGATCACGATCAACAGATTGGAAGCTCCGTTTCTCGAGGCTTATCTTTTGTATGTTTCCCGAGTTGTAGGTTCCATATCTGTGGTATGGCGGGCCCCGTCTCCATAGTGTTGTTACATTCTTAAGGTCCTGTAGTACCGTTGTGGCAGGGTTTGTAAAAGGGATGTAACTGTTCAAAAATTTATGTATATATGCAAGAAGGCAACCGTTTTGGTTGGCCTGTTTTATTATCTTATCTCTTGTTTCATATCTGTATGTTTTATATTCCGCTGATTTCTCTGATGTATGACTACTTGGGTGCCCGGGTAAGGCACCAGTCACGGGCCCCGGAACGGGTCATGACAAAAGTGGTATCAGAGCAGTTAATCCTCGGAAAGTGTCTACAGACCGTGTCTAGTAGAGTCTTGATTATCGGTGTGTTGTGCACCACATCTATAATCAGGAGGCTGCAGGACATTTAGGATTGGTTTCCATTCTTCTCATTCTGAGATCGTGCCTTAGAGCTGTGTTATAAGTTGGACCCCTCTGACGTATTTCGTTTTTACCAGTTATGCCTCCGCGCAAGGCAACCCGGGCCCAGATGGGCAAGGCAGCCGAGGGAGCTGCTAGTAGGATACAGAGGAGTACGGGGGCGCAGGCCCAGTCAGTACCTGAGATAGTGCTTCAGACGACGAGTTTTGCGACGCCGCCAGCCCCAGCAGAGTTTAGAGCCGCAGCAGTGGCTGCTGAGACCACAGTACCTGAGCCTCCAGTCCCACAGCCTGGAGCAGAGGAGATGGGTTACAAAGAGATGGCCCAGTTATTGGCCAGGATAGTGGCAAGACATGAGGATAGGCTGGATGCAGCAGTTCCAGTTCCAGTAGTACCCATGGTTCACCCTAGATCGGATAGTTTGAGGCTACGGGACTTTCTGAGTTGTAGCCCGCCAGAGTTCTACGGGTCGAGGCCTGAGGATGATCCGCAGGAGTTCATTCGACAGTTACAGCGGATCATGAGAGTGATCAAGGCTTCGGAGACCGAGTCGGTGGTCTTAGGTTCGCATCGGCTGCGTGATACTGCAGTCGACTGGTTTGATTCGTGGGAGCTGTCCCGGGGAGAGTATGCACTTCCAGCCGTATGGAACGAGTTCTCAGGGGCATTTCTTGCACATTTCTTGCCTCCACAGATGAGAAGGGCTCGGGCCGACAGATTTTTGACGTTGAGGCAGACCGGGCGTACGGTTCGGGAGTACAATGTGGAGTTTGACTCACTAGCTCGGTACGTCCCCGCATTGGTAGCCGACATGGAGGACAGAGTGCACCGCTACGTCACCGGGCTTGATGACTACTTGGCAGAGGCTTGTTCGGGAGTAGCTCTTCAGCCGGGCATGGACATTGCCCGCATACAGGCTTATGCACTTGGATGTGAGGAGCGGAGAGGTCGACGGAATGACCGAGATCAGCAGAAGAAGGCCAGGACAGCAGGGTCCTTTGGTAACTTTCGAGGCGGACCGCCTCAGCAGCAGGCTAGTTATGTACCTCCGCCAAGATGCAGTGGTCCTCCGCGCCTTCGGACGTTCGTGGTATTCGAGCCGGTCGAGCTCCGTGGCTTCTGGGTTACAGATATACACGGGTTCTAGCCAGCAGGATTCATGTCCCCTCGCAGTGCACGATGCAAGCGTCATCCCGGAATGTCATCTTCATCGGTGCTTGTTTCACCGCGCCGTCGTGGCCATGTGACGAGAGATCGTGCTTATAGGAGGGGTACAAGCAGAATGACGCAGCCACCGGTCGATGGCGGATCATCGCTTTCATACGCATGCGCAGGCAGGCCTATGATTAGAGTGGAGCAGATGTTACAGGTATATTCTTACCCCTCTAGAGACTAGTATGCGTTGATGTTATGGTGAAGTGTTAAGTATTATGTTCAGATAACATTATGTTAAAATTGTGATTAGAAACATGGTTAATTGGAAGGGTAAGTTTGGGGACAGGGAAAGTGTGAGCCTTAGAGTTTTATACGAAGAACCCTTAGATGCGAGGCCATCTTGAGTAAAAGATTTATGTTTGTGTTGACCTTTATCAGAGTGCATAGTATACGTGGGATATATTTGTGTGATAAGTCCCTGAGTGGTATGAAATGAAAGAGGGTAGTTGAGCTAAGAAGACCACTAGGTTTTCCTGACTTGATTGTGAGATTGTTCCGGATCGAGAAACAAGAGAGTTCGGCACGGCGGAGGGTCGGGTTGAGGACGTATTGCGGGTCAACCCGTAGGCCGGATTTAGGTGGGGTCAGTTCTGGGTGGTCCCGCCAGGTGGTAGGGTCACGAGGGTGCTAGGCCCAGGTTTAGGTAACCATCGTATGAGTTCGTGGATATGTTCGACCAAGAATCGGATCGTAAAGGCCGTGAATGGCCTTAAAGGAATTTGAGGCTAGTAAGATGACCAAGTTTGGAAGTAGTGACTCCAGAGATTTTGGAAACTGAAGCGATGACTGAAGTATGGTACGTATACTAGAAAGAGTTCCAGTGTTCGAGAAGGGTACGACGAGTAAGGGAAGAAGTGAACATGTGTTAAGAGAATAGAAGTGATCGCTTTCTAAGGAGTATCGTTTAGACTTTGGGTGGAAGCTTTTTTGATGTTAGAGGTGATTCCTCGTAGACTTGGATTAAGTATTGGAGCGTGTGTTATTTTGTGGCCATGTGTGGCATTGGCAACTTATTTAAGTTAAGAGGAACTTTATCGTTATCCGTCTTGAGAAGGAACATTCGGGACGAATGTTTCTAAGGAGGGGAGAATGTTATACCCCGTATTTCCAGAGTATGTACGTGAGGGCATACGTAGAAAAGTTTGAGCCTTAAATTAGGCAAGGGACGAAAATTTTGTTCACAACTACCAAAAATAATTGTTTTCCGACGAAACGTTTTCCAAACTTTGCGAAGGGAAAAATACGGCTATGCCATTTATTATTTTTGCGGATTTTTCCGAGAGATGAAATATTTTGGACCAACGAGAGGGTGACACTTGTCCCTCAAGTGGACGGCAAAGCTAGGGGAGTTGGTGCACGTTTTTTTCATTTATTTTGCCTAAAATATTTGGTCAATGGTTGGTAGGATATTTTGTGTAGTTGATGAGCAAAGTGGGACCCACTTACACTTGTCCAAATCCACACCCTACACTTGCCCACCACTTGTCTAAATCTTGGCCATTGATTGGCCTATAAATACCCCTCCAATGCAAGACGTATTCTTCATCCACACTTGTGAAATTCCAAGGAAAATACTCCCTCCCCTTTGTCTAGATTTCGTCCAAAGCCTCCCCCTCCCCCTCCTTGAGAGGCCCTCGGCCGAACCCCCCCTCCCCTTTGCCTAGTTGTTTTCGTAAAATACCCCCCCCCCTTGGTAGAAAAGTATTCTCCAAGTATTGTTACTATTCCAAAATACCTTGGCCCAAATACCTTGTAGTATTCCAAGGTTACACCTATACTAAAAGCCCAGAAATACTATTATACTTCCCTTCATACAAAAACGAAACCCTAAGGAAAATCTTCATAGTCGGTTGAAGTGTTAAGTAGAAGTTGTGTAGAACTTCTAAGGGTTGTTTGGAGGCGGGTTGGAGCGTTCGAATAGGAGCTAAACGTTGCTCAGATCGACATTAAAACTTGGATAATTTTGGGCTTATCGAGGTAAATACTATCATCCTTCTATTGTAATTGGAAATTACATACCGTAGTAGTGTAGAAATGAGTATAAGACGATATATAAGGATGGTATAAAAGAAGAGAATTGAATGGAAATCACATCGAAGAATATTAAAGAAGACCGAATTGTACTTACATGTGATCAGATTTACAAAGAGACTTGTAGTTTGGCGGCAGGGAAGTCGCCCAATTTTCCGTAGAATAAGGAATCAGATCTAGAATTATTCTACAGAGTAGTCTAGACGTTAATAGACTTGTATGACCGTTATAGGTTGAAGTACTGCGAGTAGCATATTCTACTCGAAGGGTGGAAAAGGCTAGCAGGATTACAGTACTTTGGAGCTATTTGCTAATAGTCGATAATCGTCGCGAGGTATGTGATTCTTCCTGTTATACCCCGTATTTCCAGAGTATGTACGTAAGGACGTACGTAGAAAATTTGAACTTTTTAATAAGGCTTGGCCGATTTGTGTTTGTGCACAACACCCGATTAGAGTCGTTTTTCGACGAAACGTTTTCACAGCTTTCGTAGGGAAAATTCCGGCTATGACTTTTTTAATTTTTGCAGATTTTTCCGAGAGACGTAACATTTTGGACCAACGAGAGGGTGACAAGTGTCACCCTGCCGGGCGAAGCGAGCGTTTTTAGCACGCGTTTTAACATTTTTGTTGCCAAAAATGTTTGGTCAATGTTGGTTAGATATTTTGTGTAGATGATGACCAAATGGGACCCACACAACACATGGCTAAATCTACACCTTACACTTGCCTTGCACTTGGCATAATCTTGGCCATTCGTTGGCCTTCACTTGACCTATAAATACCCCCCCTTGTGATGAACTTCTTCATCCACTCTTCACTTGTTCTAAGTCTTGGAAACCCCTCTCCTCCCTCTTGTTGACTCTCGTCCAAGAGCCCCTCTCCCCCTTGTGAAGGCCTTTGGCCGAAACCCTCTCCCTTTGTGAGCATTAGCCGAGAACACCCCCCCCCCCTAGCCTCGGTGGTTTTCGTATAATACCCCCCTGTTTTTGTGGTATAGAAATACTCTCCAAGTATTGTTATAATGCCCAAATACCTTGGCCCAAATACCTTGTAGTATTCCAAGGTTGCACTTATACGAAAAGCCCAGAAATACTATTATACTTCCCCTCTGTCACAAAAGAGAAACCCTTAAGAAAATCTCCATAGTTAGTTGGAGTAGTATGAAGAAGTTGGTTAGAACTTCTAAGGGTTGTTTGGAGCGGGTTGGAGCACCCGGAGTTGGAGCTAAACGTTGCTAAGGATCGACATTTAACTTGGATAATTATGGGCTTATCGAGGTAATTATCTTGTCCCCATATTGTAATTGGATATTACATGTTGTAGGAATATATAGTTGAAGTATACTATATATATAACTGAACATAACTTGTGGCAATGTCCTTGGACTTAAGCCTGAATTTAAAGAAGAGAATCTGAATCAGATTACGTACTGACATGAGACTCGTAGTTTGACTGCAGTGGGAAGGCGCCCAATTTTCCGTAGATCTTGCATCTAGATTTATTCTACCGAGTAGTCTAGACTTTGATAGACTTGTGTAACTGTATAGGTTGAATGTTCTCGCGAGTAGCATGTGCTACTTGAGAAGGTGGACCGACTAGCCGTTATAGCCGTGGAGCGATTTGCTAATAATCGATAATCGTCGCGAGGTATGTGAACCTCTTCCTATCTCTTCTAGCATGATGTGTATAACTATGTAGTACGCAGACGCATACGTGTTAATTGAACGTAGTTGTACGGCAATGTCTTTTGACTTAAGCCCTAATAATAATAATTTTGAAGTAGTTCAAGAGAATTAAGAACTGCTTTTAAAAGAAGAGTAATACTTGGTTTTAAAACTTAAGAGTTATACTAGCTTTATGGGAAGTTAGGTATAACGGCTTAAGAGAGATAAAACGAATGATTTATTTTAGAAGTTAAGAGACTTGATCTTGTAAGATAAGAGACTTAACTTAATCAATGAATTTTGTGTGAAACCTCATTCGTGAGTAATGAGTACTTGATTTTTTAAAAGGGATAATGTTTTACTGATTTCGGAAATCAGAATGTGTATCGACAAACCACTGCAGCGTTAATAGGGAAATGTTTTGATTAATGAAGTATTAATAAAACCGAGAAACTTCCATCTGCATAAGATAAGATGAGATAAAATGATATTTCCTAGATCATGGATGCTGTAATAATATTGTTATAAACAAGAATATCCTACTCACACATAAGGCTTATGTTTCTTAGATGGTTTAAAAGAGATTTATATTCTTAAATGAATAAGACTATGAACAATTTAAACCTTTCTAAAATAAGAAACGTGAACATTTGAAATTAGGCAAACTCGAACGCTTGGAAAATAATGTTGTTACTTGATTTTACAAAGGTAAGTGTTTTGGTTTACTTAAAAAAATACACTCTATTTTATACTACGGCATTGCGTGACTTATGGGAAAGAAGCGGATCTTTTAAAGATTTAATGTGTGAAGTACTTTGGGATAGATACCCAAACTTGTTAGTAGAAAGTACCTTGTGTGAATAACTTGATTGTATTGGTTTGTGATAGTCTTGTAATACTTTCTTGTTGATTGATAAGTAAACATGTTAGGATGCTACGTGTGTTAGTATCTTGTGGTTGTTATGTAAGGGGAGTCATTCTTGCTGTGCTTACGTTGCTAAACGGTAAGTCCATTGTACTATTATTATATCACCTACCCTCGACTTATTATACCGAGGGCTTGCCACCCTGACGCGGGTCTATACGGCCTATGCGGTCCTTGTGACTACGCGGAGCGAGAGCTCCAGGATTGATCATTCCGGTGTTTAGCCCGACGCGGATTCCTATGCGTCCGGTTGAGACTATGCGGTCTTTTGAGACTATGCGGTCATGCGGGAGCCTCAGCGGATACCGGGCGTTAAGCCGCCGACGCGGGTGTACCTCGGGTGGTCTAGGACCATGATTCGAGAATACCTTATGCGGGTGCGTGTGTGACCTATGCGAGTGCGAGAGTTCGAGGATAGACACGCACATTGATATCGCGGGCAAATGGCCGCCGATCACGTGGTGCGATGCAGAAAGACCTCGTGATACGCTTTATGGCATTTGTGGTAATCGAGGGTCTTAGTAGTCGGCTATGCCTTCGCATTTACCTCCCGCACGGTTTATTGTGATGACTTTGAGGGCGTGAGTCCCTAACTTGACATGACTGCTTATTTATTATAAATTGTAGTTTGGTCATCTTACATGTCTCCTGCTTTGTATAGACTACTATGATTTCATTTACAATATTTATTTTCAGTTTCACATACTCTGCACTGCCAGATCGACCTCCTCGGGGCCGTTCATGCCGCAGGTAAAGGTACACCGCCGTTGATCCTCGCTCTTAGGGTCACATTCAGCTTTGGGAAAGCTCCGCTTTCTCGGAGGCTTATTCGTATAGCCCCGTTGTTGTAGGTGCTACATTCGTGGTATGACGGCCCCGTCCGTCGATGTTGTCATATCATTCGTAGAGGTGCAGAGTAATGCTGTGGGCGTGGTTTGTAAAAAAAGGATTAAACTGTTCATGTTGTAAAAAGTTGTTGTTTATATTTATGCCGAAAGGCAAGTTTTTCTCAGATTATTGTTTCGTATTTCATAATATATCTTGTATCGTTTTATGTTCCGCTGATTACTCTGATGTTGTATCACTAGGGTGCCCGGTAGGCACTACCACGCCCGAATCGGTCGTGACAAAAGTGGTATCGAGCGATTGATCCTGAAAGTGTCTACTGCATCAGTATCCAAGAGTCTTGATTATCGGTGTGTTGTGCACCACATCAATAATCAGGAGGCTATAGGATATTTAGGATTGGTTTCTATTCTTCTCACTCTGAGATCGTGCCTTAGAGCTGTATTGTAAGTTGGACCCTCTAACGAAATTCTTTCCCTTATCATTATGTCTCCGCAGAGGCAACCCGCCCAGAGGGCAAGGCAAAGGCGGAGTCGCGAGCAGAGTTCGAGAGGTTACGAGGGCACAGCCCAATCATCACCGTGGTGCTTCATTTGGGGAGTTCTGCGACGCCACTAGCCCCGCAGAGTTTGTACGGCGGCAGCTCCATCTGCGCCATGATATTTGAACCTTCGCCCACGATCGAACAGAATATAGATTTCGGAGGCGACCTCGCATTAACTATGGATTTGACTACCAGAGAGTATACCACGTACCGCGAATCTTGATGAATATCAACGGCGTTGTGCAAGAGTAGTTCTTCGATTAGTTTGAGCATGGCACGTGGTACGAGCTTATACACGCAGCCGAAACGTAGAGATCGACGGGTTAACCAGGCGACAAAGCAGGTGCCGCAATGCAAGGTCCTTTGGTAACTTTCGCGAGTCACCTCGCCAATGGATTAGATTTGCACACCCACCAAAGGCAGAGGTTCTCCACGGATTTCGTGACGTTCGGTATGCAGGAGTTGGTCGTAACTCCGTGGCTTCCGCTCACACAGGCGCACGCCATCCCGGAATGTCGTCTTTTAGTCGGGTACTTGTTGTACCTATGACCGCCGTGGTGCGATGTCGAAAGAGTGTCCTTGTAGGAGGACTTAGCCTTCGTGATCGGTGGGTAGTTCGTCACCTTCCTTAGCTGGCGCTTCACGGGCGTGTTTGATTAGAACGACTGTGGAGTGAAGCAAAGAGATTCGTGCATATCTTTAACCTCTGAGATCGGTATGTGTGATAAGGTGAGTATACCTTAAGTGCTATGTTCGATAACAGGTGTTAGTTGTGATTGGAAATCATGGTGGGTTAACCGAGTAAGATTTTGGGGATAGAAGGTGTGAGCCTTAGAGTTTTATACGTGGAGACCTTAGAGGTAAGGCCATCTCGAGTAAAGGTGTAGCGTTTATGTTTGATCCTTATCGGAGTGCATAGTCCACGTGAGCTATGTTTGGGATAGGTCCCTAAGTAGTATGAAATGGAAGAGGGTAGTTGAGCTAAGAAGACCGCTAGGTTTTCGTAACGTGTTTAGTGAGATTTTTCCTACGGGGAGATGGTATTTTGCGCCTTGCCGGGTCGGGTTGAGGCCACGTTGCGGGTCAAACCGCGGCATGTTTGGTGGTGGGGTCTGGTTGTGGTGGTCCCGCCTTGTGGTAGGGTCACGAGGGTGTTAGGCCCAAGTTTAGTTAACCAGCGTACGAGTTCGTGGATGCGTTCGACCAGTGGTCGGGCCGATGGGGGCAGCCCATCGTGTTTTTCGGTCAGGACCATTTACTCGGCTGTGTTGAGTTATCTGAAAGGTTGTAAGGCTGCACGGGGTGCCTACCTTCACCTTATGACAGACAGTGGAGCCCAGGGTACGGCTGATTTTGTTTCTAGAAGTTTTACCAGGCAGGGTTAAGGACTCAGGTGAGTCTCGAGTCCGATTCGCCTCGTGCCGTGTTTGGATTTCAGGGGTAGTTGTGGGGATTGTTGTCTCCTGTAGCGAGAAGTGTTTTTAGCTACCTTTTCAGTGTTCGAATGTCGCCTTATGAAGCCTTGTAGGGGCGAAAGTGTAAGTTGCCGGTCGATTGGTTCGATGTTGGCAAGGTGCAGATAGTTGGTTCAGGCTTGTTCCAGCAGAATGTGGATAGGGTGAAGCTTGTCCAGAAGAGGTTCTGGCAACTCAGAGGATTATACGGATAATCGGCGACGACGCTTAGAGTTCAGGTTGGCGGTCGGTCTTCTTGAAGGTACCACCCCGGTTAGGGTGTGACGAGTTTTGGAAAACAGAGGGAACTTAGCCCGAGTTACTTTGGGCCTTTTGAGTTCATGTAAGGGATAGGCCAGGTTGCCTATATGTTAGCTTTTGCCGTCCGACTTAGGAGGCAGTACGTCCGGTCTTTCGTATTGTTATGTTCGGGAAAGTATCGGAAATCCATCCAGAGTGTTCCCAGTTAATGATGACCACGTTAGAGATAGTAACCCCGAGTTTTGGAAACTGAAGCAGTATCAAGAGTTTGAGTGTACGACAGCCGCAGTGATCGCATGCAGTCCGGTACCATTTGTTGGGTCGCCTGAGAAGGTTTATGCCTCGGGCAAAGTGACAAAAGTGGTATCATGTGGTAAGAATTCGAGTGTACAAGAAGGCAATGCACGTAAGGAAGAAGCGAGCATGTATGGCGGCGAGAAGTGACCATTTCTTTTGTAAAGGAAAGCGGCGAAGTATATTCTAGACCCCGTGGAGAGGTATTGGTGGTGAGGTTAGAGGTGTTTCCTCGTGGACTTGGATGTAAGCATTTTGCACGGATGTTTCTGTGGCCAGGTATGGCAGGATTGTTCTCGTAAGTATAGTAGATAAGACTATACTGGCGCGTGTTTGTTTTGAGACTTAGAAGGAACATTCGGGACGAATGTTTCTAAGGAGGGGAGAATGTTATACCCCGTATTTCCAGAGTATGTACGTAAGGCGACGAGAAAATTTGAACTTTTTAATAAGGCTTGGCCGATTTGTGTTTGTGCACAACACCCGATTAGAGTCGTTTTTCGATGAAACGTTTTCACAGCTTTCGTAGGGAAAATTCCGGCTATGACTTTTTTAATTTTTGCGGATTTTTCCGAGAGACGTAACATTTTGGACCAACGAGAGGGTGACAAGTGTCACCTCTGGGCGAGTTGTGAGCGTTTTTAGCACGCTTAACATTTTTGTTGCCAAAAATGTTTGGTCAATGTTGGTTAGATATTTTGTGTAGATGATGACCAAATGGGACCCACACAACACATGGCTAAATCTACACCTTACACTTGCCTTGCACTTGGCATAATCTTGGCCATTGGTCGCCTTCACTTGACCTATAAATAACCCCCCATGTGATGAACTTCTTCATCCACACTTCACTTGTTCTAAGTCTTGAAACCCTCTCCTCCCTCTTTTGACTCTCGCCCAAGAGCCCTCTCCCTTGTGAAGGCCTTTGGCGAAACCCTCTCCTCATGAGCATTAGCCGAGAACACCCCCTAGCCTAGGTTGTTTTCGTATAATACCCCCCTTTTTTTGTGGTATAGAAATACTCTCCAAGTATTGTTATAATGCCCAAATACCTTGGCCCAAATACCTTGTAGTATTCCAAGGTTGCACTTATACGAAAAGCCCAGAAATACTATTATACTTCCCCTCTGTCACAAAAGCGAAACCCTTAAGAAAATCTCCATAGTTAGTTGGAGTAGTATGAAGAAGTTGGTTAGAACTTCTAAGGGTTGTTTGGAGCGGGTTGGAGCACCGGAGTCGAGCTAAACGTTGCTAAGGATCGACATTTAACTTGGATAATTATGGGCTTATCGAGGTAATTATCTTGTCCCCCTATTGTAATTGGATATTACATGTTGTAGGAATATATAGTTGAAGTATACTACTTATATAACTGAACATAACTTGTGGCAATGTCCTTGGACTTAAGCCTGAATTTAAAGAAGAGAATCGAATCAGAATTACGTAGGATCAGACATGAGACTCGCAGTTTGACGCAGTGAGGTCGCCAATTTTCCGTAGGATCTTGCATCTAGATTTATTCTACCGAGTAGTCTAGACTTTGATAGACTTGTGTAACTGTATAGGTTGAATGTTCGCGCAGTAGCATGTGCTACTGGAAGGTGGACCAGACTAGCCGTTATAGCCGTGGAGCGATTTGCTAATAATCGATAATCGTCGCGAGGTATGTGAACCTCTTCCTATCTCTTCTAGCATGATGTGTATAACTATGTAGTACGGCAGACGACGTGTTAATTGAACGTAGTTGTGCGGCAATGTCTTTTGACTTAAGCGAATAATAATAATCTTGAAGTAGTTCAAGAGAATTAAGAACTGTTTAAAAAGAAGAGTAATACTTGGTTTTAAAAACTTAAGAGTTATACTAGCTTTATGGGGAGTTAGGTATAACGGCTTAAGAGAGATAAAGCGAATGATTTATTTTAGAAGTTAAGAGACTTGATCTTGTAAGATAAGAGACTTAACTTAATCAATGAATTTGTGTGAAACCTCATTCGTGAGTAATGAGTACTTGATTTTTTAAAAGGGATAATGTTTCTCGATTTGAAATCGAATGTGTATCGACAAACCACCGCAGTTAATAAAGGGAAATGTTTTGATTAATGAAGTATTAATAAAACAAGAGAAACTTCCATCCGCATAGAAGATAAGATGAGACAAAATGATATTTCCTAGATCATGGTTGTAATAAGATTGTTATAAACAAGAATATCCTACTCACACATAAGGCTTATGTTTCTTAGATGGTTTAAAAGAGAATTATATTCTTAAATGAATAAGACTATGAACGACGAAACCTTTCTAAAATAAGAAACGTGAACATTTGAAATTAGGCAAACTCGAACGTTTGGAAAATAATGTTGTTACTTGATTTTACAAAGGTAAGTGTTTTGGTTTACTTAAAAGACAAATACTCTATTTTATACTACGCATTGCGTGACTTATGGGAAAGAAGCGGATCTTTTAAAGATTTAATGTGTGAAGTACTTTGGGGATAGATACCCAAACTTGTTAGTAGAAAGTACCTTGTGTGAATAACTTGATTGTATTGGTTTGTGATAGTCTTGTAATACTTTCTTGTTGACTTGATAAGTAAACATGTTAGGATGCTACGTGTGTTAGTATCTTGTGGTTGTTATGTAAGGGGAGTCATTCTGCCAGGCTTACGTTGCTAAACGGTAAGTCCATTGTACTGTTATTATATCACCTACCCCCTTGACTTATTATACCGAGGGCTTGCCACCCTTGATGCGGGTCTATACGGCCTATGCGGTCCTTGTGACTATACGGAGTGCGAGAGCTCCAGGATTGATCATTCCGGGTGTTTAGCACGACGCGGATTCCTATGCGCGGTCCGTTGAGACTATGCGGTCTTTTGAGACTATGCGGGTTGCGGAGCCTGCGGATACCGGGCGTTAAGCCGCCGACGCGGGTGTACCTCAGCGGTCTAGGACCATGATTCGAGGAATACCTTATGCGGTCTGTGTGACCTACGCGAGTGCGAGAGTTCGAGGATAGACACGCACATTGATATCGCGCAAATGGCCGCCGATCATGGTGCGGTCTAGAAAGACCTCGTGATACAGTTTATGGCATTTGTGGTACTGAGGGTCTTAGTAGTCGGCTATGCCTTCGTACTTACCCCGTACGGTTTTATTGTGATGACTTTGAGGGCGTGAGTCCCTAACTTGACATGACTGCTTATTTATTATAAATTGTAGTTTGGTTATCTTACATGTCTCCTGCTTTGTATAGACTACTATGATTTCATTTACAATATTTATTTTCGATTACATACTCTGCACTTTGTTATCGACCTCCTGGGGCCGCGTTCATGCCGCAGTAAAGGTACACCGCCGTTGATCCTCGCTCTTAGGGTCACAGTCGCTTGGGAAAGCTCCGTTTCTCCGGAGGCTTATCTTGGTATAGTCCCCTGTTGTTGTAGGTGCTTACATTCAGGGGTATGACGGGGCCCTGTCCCGTCGATGTTGTCATATCATTCGTAGAGGTCTGTAGTACTGTTGTGGGCAGGGTTTGTAAAAAGGATTAAACTGTTCATGTTGTAAAAAGTTGTTGTTTATATTTATGCCGAAAGGCAAGTTTTTCTCAGATTATTGTTTCGTATTTCATAATATGTCTTGTATCGTTTTATGTTCCGCTGATTACTCTGATGTTGTATCACTAGGGTGCCCGGGGTAAGGCACCAGTCACGGGCCCGGAATCAGGTCGTGACACTTCCTATCCTCTTGAGCATGATATTTTAAAAGAATATATATATATAGTACGGTAGACGTACGTGTGTTAACTGAACGTGGTTTTACTTCGATGTCTTTTAACTTGAGTTTTAAATAATAAGAATCTTGAAGTATTTCAAAAGAATTAAGAATCATTTTTGAAAGAAGAGTAATACTTGGTTGTGAAAGTTTAAGAGTTATACTAGCTTTATGGGAAGTTAGGTATAACGACTTAGGAGTAATAAAAAGAATGGTTTATTGATTTTAGAAGATAAGAGACTTGATCTCAAAAGATAAGAGGCTTGACTTAATTGAATTGATATGAATTTTGTTAAAAAGTGTGAAACCTCATTCGTGAGTAATGAGTACTTGGTTTTTTTTTAAAAAGGAATAAGAATAATGTTTTACTGATTCGGAAATGAGAATAAGTATCGAATGAACCACTGCAGCGTTAATAAAGGAAAATGTATTGACAAATAAGTAATTATATTAAAACCAGTAGAAACCTCCATCTGCATAGAAGCTAAGATAAGACAAAATTGTATTACATTTCCTAGATCATGGCTGCTTTAATAAGATTGTTATAAACAAGAATAACCTTGTCACGACCCGAACCCGGGCCCGTGACTGGTGTCTTACCCCGGACACCCTAGTGATACAACATCAGAGAAAAACCAGCGGAAATAAAAACTTAAAACATACAATTAGATATGGATCAAGATAAAAGAAAATAGGCCAACCAAAACGGTTGCCTTCTGCAAATACATAAATATCGACATTTGAGCCATAATCCTTACAACCCCGCCTACAACAAAGCATGCACCTCTAAGATTTTTACAACAACTATGACGGACGGGGCCCCGCCATACCCCGAATGTACAAGAACCCTGGACTCGGGTAACATACCAAAAGATAAGCCTCAAGGAACTGAGCTTCCCAATATCTTTGAAATGTGATCCTATAAGGAATCGACAACCGATGTACCTCTACTGCGGCAGATGAACGCGGCCCCAAGGGCGAGGTCAAGACAACAGTACCAAGTATGTGAATCGAAAAATATCGTAAATGAAATCATAATAGTCTATATAAAGCGAGACATGTATGATAACCAAACTACGACACACATATAACAGTTATATCAAGTCAGGGACTCACGCCCTCCAAGTCATTACTCAAATATAATTATGGGTCTCACGCCCACAACATCAATCATGCCCGTGGAATACCTTCCTCACTGCCGGCAGTCTATGATATGATAACCCCAAGAAGTACACCTGAACACCAAGTCCTACCTGATGCCAAAGCCGTACTAACAATACTATACAACCAAACCACGAAGCTGACACGGCAAGCACGAAGCCGACTACGGATACCAAGGCCGTGTCACGAAATGACCGGCAAGTACGAGGGCTAACTACCAGGTACCAAGGCCATGTCACGAGACTTCGTCACAAAACATCCAAACCACGAAGCTGATACGGGGCAAGTACGAAAGTCGACTACCAGATACCAAGGCCGTATCACGAGACTTCGTCACTAAACTGAACGGGGCAAGTGCGAGGGCTAACTACCAGGTACCAAGGCCGAATCAGCCACGAGACGGGGCAAGTACGAAAGCCGACCACCAGATACCAAGGCCGAGCAAGAAACCTCATGGAGAGCTAGTCCATGGAATAACACTATCAACGTGAGTGTACGGTGGAATTCTCCACACCGCCGCGACGCCCAAGTAAGTTCTCAACAAGTCAACCGGCCCTCCATCGAGAGACGCGGTAGTATAGAAACACAATTCTTGCACAACAAAGGCTATCACAATAAGCATAGGCAAGTTTCACAACAACAAGCATAGGCAAGTTATACACAACTCAAGGTACTTCCATTTTATGTCAAAGTCCGGGTTTTAACCCTAAGGTACTACGTACGTTAAATTCCTTTTTAAAGATCCATTTCTTTTACAAAGGTCACCCGATACTCGTAGTATAAAAATAGAGTGACTAACATTGTTAAGTAAACCAAAACACTTCCCTTTGTAAAATCAAGTAACAACATTATTTTCCAAACGTTCAAGTTTGCCTAATTTCAAATGCTCAAGTTTCTCATTTTCGAAAAGGTTTCGTAGTTCATAGTTTTAATCCTTTAAAACAATTTGAGAAGCATATGCCTTATGTGTGAGTAGGTTATTCTTTGTTCATAACAATCTTATTAAAGCAGCCATGATCTAGGAAATGTAATATCATTTTGTCTCATCTTAGCTTCTATGCAGATGGAGGTTTCTACTGGTTTTAATAATACTTAATTATTCAATACATTTCCCTTTATTAGCGCTGCAGTGGTTTGTTCGATACTTATTCTGATTTTCGAAATCAGTAAAACATTATTCCTTTTAAAAACCAAGTACTCATTACTCACGAATGAGGTTTCGCACTTTTTAACAAAATTCATATTAATTCAATTAAGTCAAGTCTCTTATCTTTTAAGATCAAGTCTCTTATCTTTTAAGATCAAGTCTCTTAACTTTTAAGATCAATAAATCATTCTTCTTATCCCTCTTAAGTCGTTATACCTAACTTCCCATAAAGCTAGTATAACTCTTAAGCTTTTAAACCAAGTATTATTCTTCTTTCATAAAGGATTCTTAATTCTTTTGAAATATTTCAAGATTCTTTATTATTCAGGCTTAAGTCAAAAGACATTGCCGTAAAACTACATTCAGTTAACACACGTACGTCTACCGTACTATATATATATTCTTTTAACATACTTCCAGATTCTTATTATTCAGGCTTAAGTCAAAAGACATTGCCGTAAAACTACATTCAGTTAACACACGTACGTCTACCGTACTATATATATATTCTTTTAACATACTTCCAGATTCTTATTATTCAGGCTTAAGTCAAAAGACATTGCCACACGTATGTCTACCGTACTATATATATTCCTTTAAAATATCATGCTCAAGAGTATAGAAAGAATCACATACCTCGCGACGATTATCGACTATTAGCAAAACGCTCCACGGCTTTAACCCGGCTAGCCTTGTCCACCTTCCAAGTAGTACATGCTACTCGCAGAACATTCAACCAATAAAGGTTATAAGTCTATTGTAAATACAGTCCTATGTAAGTACAGTTCAGTCTTCTTCTTTAATATTCTTCTGATGTGATCTATTCAAGTCTTTTCTGTAATATCCTTCCATTACAGTTCAATTCTCTTCTATGAATCTTATATTCATTTCTATACAACTACAGTATGTAATTTCCAATTACAATAGAAGGACAGTAGTATTTACCTTGATAAGCCCAAAATTATCCAAGTTTAATGTCGATCCTGAGCAACGTTTAGCTCATAATCCGTGCGCTCCAACCCGCTCCAAACAACCCTTAGAAGTTCTAACCAACTTCTACTCAAATACTTCAACCATCAATGAAGATTTCCTTAGGGTTTCGTTTAGTGGCTAAAGGAAGTATAATAGTATTTCTGGGCTTTTAGTATAGGTATAACCTTGGAATACTACAAGGTATTTGGGCCAAGGTATTTTGGAATAGTAACAACACTTGGAGAATACTTTTCTACCAAGGGGGGGTTAGTATTTCGACTAGCACAACTAGGAGAGGGGGTGGGTAGGCTCGGCTAAAACCACTAGGCAAGGGGGGGTACTCTCGGCCAAGGGCCTCACAAAGGGGGAGGGGGTGTGGCGGACGAAACCTCAAGAGGGAGGGAGTATTTTTAGACTTGGAATTTGCTCAAGTGTGGATGAAATAACTCATCAACTAAGGGGGTATTTATAGGCCAACCAATGGCCAAGATCAAGCCAAGTGTTAGGCAAGTGTAGGGTGGGGATTTGGACAAGTGTTTGTGGGTCCCACTTGTTCATCAACTACACAAAATATCTCACAAATATCCTACCTAACCTTGACTATAAACAAGGCACAAAAAACGTGCCAATGCTAGCCTTTGCCGTCCACTTTTGAGGGTGACACATGTCACCCTCCCGTTGGTCCAAAATATTTCATCTCTCGGAAAAATCCGCAAAAATAATAAATGACATAGCCGGAATTTTCCCTTCGCAAAGTTTGTAAAACGTTTCGTCGGAAAAAGACTCTTTTCGGGGGTTGTGCACAAATTTCGAACCTTGCCTTCCTTAAGGCTTAAAATTTTCTACGTACGTCCTCACGTACATACTCTGGAAATACGGGGTATAACATTCTCCCCTCCTTAGAAACATTCGTCCCGAATGTTCCTTCTCAAGACAGATAACGATCAAGTTCCTCATAGCTTAACCAGTTTGCAAATGCCGCACATGGTCACAGAATAACCCGCGCGCAAATACTTAAATCCAAGCCAACGAGGAATCACCTCGATGATGCAAAACAGTACCAACTCTCGCTTCTGGTCCAAGGGTACTCCCTTCGCACATTCATTTCACAAAAATGATTACTTCCATCTTTCAGCACAAGTTCACTTCTTTCCTTTCTCGTCGTACCCTTCTCGAACACTCGAACTCTTCCTAGCATACGTACCACACTTCAGTCAACGCTTCTGTTACCAAAACCTTGGAGTCACTACCTCCAAACCTGGTCATCTTACTAGCTTCACTTTCCTCTAAGGCCATTCCCGGCCTTCACGAACCGATTCAGGTCGAACGCATCCACGAATTCATACGATGGTCATCCAAACTTGGGCCTGGCGCCCTCGTGACCCTACCACCTGGCGGGACCACCTCGCACTGACCCAACCCCAAACCGGGCTACGGGTTGACCCGCAACATGGCCCCAACCCGACCCACTTAACGCATCAAGCTCTTGTTCCCCGATCCGGAACAATCCTACCTATACAGGTCATGAAAGCTACCACTTCCATTTTACACCACCCAAGGAATTTTCCCACAATTACTCCACGTATACTTAGACATTCAGACAAGGATCACCCGCAAAATCTTGTACTCAAGACGGCCTTACATCTAAGGTCTCAACTGTAATTCTCTAAGGTTCATCATTTTCTCACCCCCAGGCTTACCATTTTCACTAACCAGGCTTCTAAGTCACATTTTAGCGCAAAGCTATCTGTACATAGCACTCTACATACAATCATTGTATCACGCATGCAAAACTCTAGAGGGTTAAGGATATACCTGAAAAGATAGGCGGTTCAAAGGACCGCTAAAACTGGGAACTTCCACCGCGACCTCTGCCGTGGCTCCGCGGTATGAACATCCCGCCTAGCTATGGAAGGTGAAGAACCCGCAATCGATCTCGTAGTCAGGCTATCCTACCGCTACCCCAGCCTGGCAGTCTCGCCAGATGGCCCTGTTGGCCGCAAGAATAACAATCCCCCAAGTTAGTACGACACTCTCCCTTATGAAGTTTTCCACAACGGCCACACTGAGACAAGGGCGACCTCATCCGGCGAGCACTTCTACTCCCCTGAAAATCTTAAACACAGGAGCCCCGACCGCTCCGAATATCCCGGCGTCCCGGCGTCGTGGAGGACCACTGCATCGGGCGGAGGTACATAACTAGTTCGGCCGAGGCGGTCCGCCTCGAAAGTTATCAAAGGACTCGCTGCTCGCCTCTTCACTGATCTTGGTCATTCCGCCGACCTCTCCGCTCCTCACATCCAAGTGCATAAGCTCGCATGCGGCAATGTCCATGCGGTGAAGAGCTACACCAACAAGCCTCGCCAAGTAGTCATCGAGCCCGGTGGCGTGGCGGTGCACTCGTCCTCCATATCGCTACTAACGCGGGACATACCGAGCCAATGAGTCGAACTCACATTGTACTCCCGAACCACGCCCGCTCGCCTCAACACCAAAAATCTACCCGAGCCCTCTCGCCGTGGAGGTAAGAAATGTGCAAGAAATGCCTCCGAGAACTCGTTCCATACGGCCGAAGTGAATGCTCTCCCGGACAGCTCCCATGAATCAAACCCCGATCGCAGATCACGCAGCCGATGCGAACCAAGACCACCGACTCGGTCTCGGCCCGATCACTCACGATCCGTCAGAATCGCTTCGGATGAACTCCTGCGATCATCCTCGTGCCTCGACCGTAGAACTCGCGGGCTACAACTCGAAAGTCCCGTAGCCTCAAACTATCCGATCTCGGGTGAACCACGGTGCATCTTTGGAATTGCTGCGTCCACCTATCTCAAGTCCGCCACAACCACGCCAACAATCGACAACTCGTAACCCATCTACTATGCTCTGAGCGTGGGATCGAGGCTCGGTATTGTGGTCTCAGAGATCGCGCCGCTTCTACTCGCAGCCTCCTTCGCCGCTTTGCCTTCTCGGGCGGGTTTTACGCGAGGCATAATCGTAAAAACGAGATACGTCGAGGGTCCAACTTATCACACAGCTAAGGCACGATCTCGTAATGAGAAGAATGGAAACCAATCCTAAATGTCCTGCGACCTCACGATTATAGACGTGGTGCACAACAAATCGATAATCAAGACTCTACTACACACGGTCGTAGACACTTTCCGAGGATTAATCGCTCGATACCACTTTTGTCACGACCGAACTCGCCCGTGGATCGTGCCTTACCCCGGACACCCTAGTGATACAACATCAGAGAAAAACCAGCGGAAATAAAAACTTAAAACATACAATTAGATATGGATCAAGATAAAAGAAAATAGGCCAACCAAAACGGTTGCCTTTCTGCAAATACATAAATATCGACATTTGAACAGTTACAATCCTTACAACCCCGCCACAACAAGCATGCACTTAAGATTTTTACAACAACTATGACGGGACAGGGCCCCGCCATACCCCTGAATGTACAAGAACCTACAGACTCAGGGTAACATACCAAAAGATAAGCCTCCGAAGGAACGGAGCTTCCCAATATGCTGAAATGTGATCCTATAAGCGGGAATCGACCGATGTACTCTACTGCGCAGATGAACGCAGCCCCGGAGGTCAAGACAACAGTACCAAGTATGTGAAATCAAAATATCGTAAATGAAATCATAATAGTATATATAAAGCAGGAGACATGTATGATAACCAAACTACAGTACACACATATAACAGTTATATCAAGTCAGGGACTCACGCCCTCCAAGTCATTACTCAAATATAATTATGGGTCTCACACCCACAACATCAATCATGCCCGTGGAATACCTTCCTCACTGCCGGCAGTCTATGATATGATAACCCCAAGAAGTACACCTGAACACCAAGTCCTACCTGATGCCAAAGCCGTACTAACAATACTATACAACCAAACCACGAAGCTGACACGGGGCAAGTACGAAAGTCGACTACCAGATACCAAGGCCGTGTCACGTAGCTGACCGGGGAAAGTACGAGGGCTAACTACCAGGTACCAAGGCCGTGTCACGAGACTTTGTCACAAAATATCCAAACCACGAAGCTGATACGGGTCAACTACGAAAGTCGACTACCAGATACCAAGGCCGTATCACGAGACTTCGTCACTAATCTGAACGGGGCAAGTGCGAGGGCTAACTACCAGGTACCAAGGTCGAATCAGCCACGAGACGGGGCAAGTACGAAAGCCGACCACCAGATACCAAGGCCGAACAGTAAAACCTCATGGAGAGCTAGTCCATGGAATAACACTATCAACAGGAGCATACCCGTGGAATTCTCCACACGCCAAGACGCCCAAGTAAGTTCTCAACAAGTCAACCGGCCCTCCATCGAGAGACGCGGTAGTATAGAAACACAATTCTTGCACAACAAAGGCTATCACAATAAGCATAGGCAAGTTATACACAACTCAAGGTACTTCCATTTTATGTCAAAGTCTGGGTTTTATCCCTAAGGTACTTCGTACGTTAAATTCCTTTTTAAAGATCCATTTCTTTTACAAAGGTCACCCGATACTCGTAGTATAAAAATAGAGTGACTAACATTGTTAAGTAAACCAAAACACTTCCCTTTGTAAAATCAAGTAACAACATTATTTTCCAAACGTTCAAGTTTGCCTAATTTCAAATGCTCAAGTTTCTCATTTTCGAAAAGGTTTCGTAGTTCATAGTTTTAATCCTTTAAAACAATTTGAGAAACATATGCCTTATGTGTGAGTAGGTTATTCTTTGTTCATAACAATCTTATTAAAGCAGTCATGATCTAGGAAATGTAATATCATTTTGTCTCATCTTAGCTTCTATGCAGATGGAGGTTTCTACTGGTTTTAATAATACTTAATTATTCAATACATTTCCCTTTATTAGCGCTGCAGTGGTTTGTTCGATACTTATTCGATTTCAAATCAAGAAACATTATTCCTTTTAAAAACCAAGTACTCATTACTCACGAATGAGGTTTCGAACTTTTTAACAAAATTCATATTAATTCAATTAAGTCAAGTCTCTTATCTTTTAAGATCAAGTCTCTTATCTTTTAAGATCAAGTCTCTTAACTTTTAAGATCAATAAATCATTCTTCTTATCCCTCTTAAGTCGTTATATCTAACGTCCCATAAAGCTAGTATAACTCTTAAGCTTTTAAACCAAGTATTATTCTTCTTTCAAAAAGGATTCTTAATTCTTTTGAAATACTTCAAGATTCTTTATTATCCAGGCTTAAGTCAAAAGACATTGCCGTAAAACTACATTCAGTTAACACATGTACGTCTACCGTACTATATATATATTCTTTTAACATACATCCAGATTCTTATTATTCAGGCTTAAGTCAAAAGACATTGCCGTAAAACTACATTCAGTTAACACACGTACGTCTACCGTACTATATATATATTCTTTTAACATACTTCCAGATTATTATTATTCAGGCTTAAGTCAAAAGACATTGCCACACGTACGTCTATCGTACTATATATATTCCTTTAAAATATCATGCTCAAGAGTATAGGAAGAATCACATACCTCGCGACGATTATCGACTATTAGCAAAACGCTCCACGGCTATAACCCGGCTAGCCTTGTCAACCTTCCAAGTAGTACATGCTACTCGCAGAACATTCAACCAATAAAGGTTATAAGTCTATTGTAAATACAGTCCTATGTAAGTACAGTTCAGTCTTCTTCTTTAATATTCTTCTGATGTGATCTATTCAAGTCTTTTCTGTAATATCCTTCCATTACAGTTCAATTCTCTTCTATGAATCTTATATTCATTTCTATAGAACTACAGTATGTAATTTCCAATTACAATAGAAGGACAGTAGTATCTACCTTGATAAGCCCAAAATTATCCAAGTTTAATGTCGATCCTGAGCAACGTTTAGCTCCTAATCCGTGCGCTCCAACCCGCTCCAAACAACCCTTAGAAGTTCTAACCAACTTCTACTCAAATACTTCAACCATCAATGAAGATTTCCTTAGGGTTTCGTTTAGTGGCTAAAGGAAGTATAATAGTATTTCTGGGCTTTTAGTATAGGTATAACCTTGGAATACTACAAGGTATTTGGGCCAAGGTATTTTGGAATAGTAATAACACTTGGAGAATACTTTTCTACCAAGGGGGGGTTAGTATTTCGACTAGCACAACTAGGAGAGGGGGGGTAGGCTCGGCTAGACCCACTAGTCAAGGGGGGGTACTCTCGGCCAAGGGCCTCACAAAGGGGAGGGTGTGTGGCGACGAAACCTCAAGAGGAGGGAGTATTTTTAGACTTGGAATTTGCTCAAGTGTGGATGAAATAACTCATCAACTAAGGGGGTATTTATAGGCCAACCAATGGCCAAGATCAAGCCAAGTGTTAGGCAAGTGTAGGGTGGGGATTTGGACAAGTGTTTGCGGGTCCCACTTGTTCATCAACTACACAAAATATCTCACAAATATCCTACCTAACCTTGACTATAAACAAGGCACAAAAAACGTGCCAATGCTAGCCTTTGCCGTCCACTTTTGAGGGTGACACATGTCACCCTCCCGTTGGTCCAAAATATTTTATCTCTCGGAAAAATCCGCAAAAATAATAAATGACATAGCCAGAATTTTCCCTTCGCAAAGTTTGTAAAACGTTTCGTCGGAAAACGACTCTTTTCGGGGGTTGTGCACAAATTTCGAACCTTGCCTTCCTTAAGGCTTAAACTTTTCTACGTACGTCCTCACGTACATACTCTGGAAATACGGGGTATAACAAACCTACTCATACACAATGCATATATTGCTCAACTGTTTTAAAAGAGTATTATGTTATTAAATGATTAAGACTATGAACTATGAAATCTTTCGAAAACAAGAGACGTGAATATTTGAAATTAGGCAAACTTGAACTTTTGAAAAAGAATGTTGTTACTTGACTTTAAGAAGGAAAGTGTTTTGGTTTAAAAAGCAGGGCATAATATTACCTTAGTTGTTTTAAAAGGAAAATATGGTATTATCTTTATCTGTCTTAAAATAGCGTTTAAATGTTATGACCACACGACACCGGGTTCATGGGATGAACCGGGAATGTATTCCACCTGATTTGATACCGCGTTCATGAGATGAACCGGGAATGTATTTCACTCGACACCGCGTTCATGGGATGAACAGGGAATGTATTCCACCTGATTTGATACCGCGTTCATGAGATGAACCGGGAATGTATTTCACTCGACACCGCGTTCATGAGATGAACCGGGAATGTATTTCACACGATACCGAGTTCATGAGATGGACCGGGAATGTATTTCATGCGACACCGCGTTCATGGGATGAACCGGGAATGTATACCACCTGATTTGATACCGAGTCCATGAGATGGACCGGGAATGTATTCCATACGATTTCACCTCGAGTCCATGAGATGGGCCGAGACATGTTACACGTATCACATGACTTATACCTAGACTGCCGGCAGTGAGGAAGGAGTTCCACGGGCATGAGGGATGACTCGAGGCGTGAGTCACGACTTGACATGACTACTTTTGTCGTGGAATCGTAGTTTTGTTATCATATATGTCTTCGCTTTATTTAGACTATTATGATTTCATTTTCGATTTTCGCCACATACTTGGTACTGTTATCGACCTCCTTCGGGCCGCGTCATGCCGCAGTAGGTACACGGTTGTTGATCTCGCCATAGGATCACGCTGACGTATTGGGAAGCTCTGTTTCTCCGGAGGCTTATCTTTTGGTATGTTTCCCTGAGTTGTAGGTTCTGTACATTCAGGGGTATGGCGGGGCCCTGTCCCGTCATAGGTGTTGTTACATTCTTAGAGGTATGTAGTACTGTTGTGGGCAGGGTTTGTAAAAGGGATGTAGCTGTTCAAAAATTTCTGTATATATGCAAGAAGGAAACCGTTTTGGTTGACCTGTTTTATTATCTTATCTCTTGTTTCATATCTGTATGTTTTATATTCCGCTGATTTCTCTGATGTATGACTACTTGGGTTCCCGGGTAAGGCACCAGTCACGGGCCCCGGAACGGGTCGTGACATTCATGATAGCCATTAGTGCTAGTGTTATAAGTATAATTGCGGGGTAAACCCCCAAGACATTATACATCTCTGTGGATTTGCTCCCCACGATGTGAGTATTGCGTATATGCTCATTGCGGGCCCGTAGGGCCTAAGCAGGTGAAATAGTCCTGTGCGGGTGAAATAGTCGTATGCTGGGAAAATTGTCCTATGCGGGTCCACAAGATTCTTGCGGGTGAAACAGTCCCAGGAGTAGGATTCCATAATGATACTACGGGCGGGTGGCCCTAGATTGATCATAAGCTTCCTATTTTAAAGCATGTAAAGTTTACTCTTATTAATCTCATTGTTAATAAAGCACAGTGTATTGTTGATTCGGTTATCATACTTGCCTCCTACATTATATTTGGATTGTACGATCTCCTTTACAGTACTTACAGTTTTACATGACTTTATCACGTCCTTCACTAAAATTTGGGCAGTATGTTGTACAATGTTACAGTGATACAGTAGTACAATGAGACAAGGTACAGTTGGCTCTGATTTTATATGACACGGTAGGATCTGGTATTTGATTTTCATACTTGCCCGTGTCATTCTTTGCTACAGTTATGATTTGTTTATTGTACTTTATTTTTGTTCCATAATTAGTACATGTTGTACTGACCCCCTTCGGGGGGTTGCGTTCATGTCCGCAGATCTAGGTACTCAGTTGTGGATCCGCGAGCTTGGGATCCTGGTTCAGCATGTTGAGATGGCTCCAATATTTCGGAACTTGTCATTATGGCTAGGTATATTCAGGGGTACGACGTGGCCTTGTCCCATCACAATTTACTTTCCAAAATCTTAGAGGTTTGTATTCATATGTGGGCTGGACTGGCGTGAGTTGTATTTACATTTTTGTACAGTGTAGTCCCATTCGGGTGTTGTATATTATGGTAGCCTTATCGGCTTTGCCTTTGTTGTTAAAATGAAAAAAAATGAGTGTTATTTATCTTCTGCAGTTCACTTGTGTTGTATGAATAGAAGGGTGCCCAGGTAGGACACCAGTCGCGGACCCGGGGTTCGGGGCGTGACACTAACATGGTCTTTAGTTTAATTAGCTCCCACTATTTTAACATACTCTTTTACCCCATGAAAGAATACAAACTCATATCAAATACGATCATAATGGGCCAAGATCCAGACTCATGTTGTCTCCGCGTTTGCTGAGGCTGATAACTTCAACAACATGATCCAGTAGGTCTTTAAAGCAATTACAAACAATTTGCAACTCTTGGTTGACCGAATGTTCTAAACAATACGATCTGTGTTCCTCGACTGTCCGACACTGGGGCGCCAAGATAGCCTAGCAAGTCAACCCCGTTATGCGACTGCAATTATGTATCTAAGTGGGCTTTTCCTTCATCGAGAAAACACTTTGGTGTAAATACTCATGAAGGTTTCTCACCTATTACAACATTTATATGCATCTATGAAAGGTTCTGAGTCCTCGTAGAATTAGAGCAAATGTTGGGGCTTAAATACTCATCTCGCCAAAAAGGATTTTACACCACAACCAATTATACGGACGACGCGTTCATTTTAAATGAGACTTGTAATAAATTTTGGTGAACATTTTAATTCAAGGTTCTATTCAAGATCAACTATTACATGTTTTAAAAATTACTCAAAGCATTTAAAACGTGTATTTGGGCGCCGCCTACCCAAATATGATTGCAGACTCTAAACTAGTTTTAGGCGCCGCCTACCCAAGCATGATTGCAGACTCTAAACTAGTTTTGGCCGACTACCCAAGAATGATATGTGGACTCTAAAACTTAGTAAAGTAAATGACGATCATTTAGCACGTAAACAGCATACCAATATACTGTGTAATAATAATCATGGATTAAATTTCGAAAACTGAGATTTTAACTTTTGGACGTCTTGCGCCATGAGCTAACAGTGAAATCTTTTGGTTTCGCTTACGTGAATTAGGCCGCGCGCCACGCCCAAAGAAGATCCGAATTATAAACGAAGGTTTTAATCACGACCACTTGATAATTACCATGACCGGCACTGCGGCGCTAAAACATGTAGCCGTGGTGCCGTGCGTGAAACTTTAGCCGCACCGCGACGCCTCATACAATAGCCGCGCGCCACGCCCTTTTCAGAGCGATTTACGTCGATTTTCTAAAAATCGTCCAACCCATAAATCTAATTTAGGGTTCAGATTACGAGTCCTTTACTACCACCCACCATTATCAATAACGCATATGTCGACCATCATCCATTCCTACACGTTCTTCATCGTGCACTATGTTCGCAATGAACCAGTTTCTGCACAAGGCTTAGTTCGTGCTAGAATGGAATGACTTCCTCGATTTAGCGTAGTTGATAATTTAGGGTGATTTCAAAGGTTAATCGCTCAATCAAAGTTTGTCAGATTTCAATAACATTCTTTTAATTCAGATTAAAATTAACTTTATGTTTAACCCATATTATTTTATCTTTCAATTGTTACGTAACCATTGAACCAGCCTGGACTCTGATACCACTGTACATTTTGTTGGGTCTAAAACACACAAGTAAGACACAACGGAAGTTTAAAATTTTATTAACTTACTTGCCCCAACAATTTCGTCTGGTATGTTTACACTACAATTGAAATCTGCAAGACACAAAGAAAATTTACAGTTTATAAGCTTTAGAATCTTTAGTAGAAAGTGCGCACGAGATTGTGTGCTGGGGTGCAAGCTCACTATGGTATATCCTCTCACGTAAAGCCAGGAAATCTTGGCAGAGGTTTGAAAGGATTTTAGTCTCTGAACTCTGAGTTAAGAAAGTAAGAGTTTAGTTTATGATTCTAGTGTTATACCCCGTATTTCCCGAGTATGTACGTAAGGACGTACGTAGAAAATTTGAACTTGAGAATTAGGCTTGGCCGAAATTAATTTTGTTCACAACACCCGGTTAGAGTCGTTTTTAAACGTTTTCCATGACTTTTGTAGGGGAATTTTCGGCTATGTCATTTTTAATTTTTGCGGATTTTTCCGAGAGACGAAACATTTTGGACCAACAAGAGGGCGACACTTGTCACCCTCTCATTGGAACACCTTGGGCGGTAAAGGGAGGTTGGCCGAATGGCCATTGGTTGGTCAAGGGGTTGGTAGGATATTTTGGTGGTAGATGGATAAGGTGCACTTGGCAAGATGTTGGCCCTACACTTGCTATGCACTTGGCTAGATCTTGGCCATTGGTTGGCCTTCACTTGACCTATAAATACCCACCCCTTTGAAGACTAATTCATCCACAAATTGCCTAAGTCTTGAAAGCTTCTTCCTTCCCTTAGTGTGTCTTGGCCGAGAGCCCCTCTCTCCCCTTGGCCGAGTCCCCTAGTGGGGTAGGCCGAGGGTAGACACCCCCTCCTTGGGTGCTAGCCGTGGGTACCCACTAGCCTAGTTGTTTTGATAATACCCCCTCTTGGTAGAAATACTCTCAAAAGTATTGTTATAATGCCCAAATTACCTTAGCAGTATACCTTGTAGTATTCTAAGGTTATACTTATCTGAAAAGCCCGTAAATACTATTATACTTCCCTTCACTACAAAACCGAAACCCTAAGGAAATTCTCCATAGTTAGTTGGAGTATTAAGTAGAAGTTGGTTAGAACTTCTAAGGGTTGTTTGGAGCGGCCTGAGCGCACTGAGTAGGAGCTAAACCTTGCTCGGGATCGACATTTAAACTCGGATAATTATGGGCTTATCGAGGTAAATATCTTGTCCTCTATTGTAATTGGAAATTACATGTTGTTAGACTATATAGTTGAAGTATACTATATATAGAACTGAACGTTGTTATCGCAATGTCTTTTGACTTAAGCTGAATAATAAGAAACCTTTTCGAAAGAAGAGTCTTCGAATCAGATTTACATGATCAGACATGAGACTTGTGTAGCTTTTACGTGAGGTAGAATTGTGCACGTCCGTTAGATGTATGAACCCTCTGGTTGGCTTGATGGCCACCCGATAGAGAGGAGATTTACGTCATGGGGAGGTCTTTGCCAATTTTCGTAGAATGTTTTACGGCGGATCTAAATGTTAATAAAGCGCTTGTGGCCTTATAGGTTGAAGTACTACGTGTGGCGCGATCTACTTGGCTTATGAAGTAGCCGACGGTTGGAAGTACTTGGCGTTTTGCTATTAGTCGATACTGCCGCGAGGTATGTGAACCTCTTCCTATCTCTTCTAGCATGATATGTGTGAACTATGTAGTACGGTGACGCATACGTGCTAAATGTATTTGATTGGTTTAAAACATAAAGTGTTATAACGGCTTTATGGGAAGTTGGTTATAATGACTTTATGTTGGTAAGAAAATACTTGTGGTTTTTAAAAGGTAAGCGATCCGAACTATAAGCGGCTTGTTATGTGTTAATAAAGAACTTGAAGTATTTCAAAAGATTTTTGAATCATTTGAAAGAAGTAATACTTGGTTTTGAAAACTTAAGAGTTATACTAGCTTTATGGGAAGTTAGGTAATAACGGCTTAAGAATGTTTCTTCGATTTGAAATCGGAATGTGTATCGACAAACCACGCAGCGTTAATAAAGGAAATGTTTTGACAGATTTAGTATTATTAAAATCGGTAGAAACTTCCATCCGCATAAGCTAAGATGAGACAAAATGATGTTTCCTAGATCATGGTCTTTGTAATAAGATTGCTATAAACAAGAATATCCTACTCACATATAAGACTTATGTTTCTCGATAGTTTAAAGGAGAATTGTATTCTTAAATGAATAAGACTATGAACTACTTAAACCTTTCTAAAATAAGAAACGTGAACATTTGAAATTAGGCAAACTTGACGCGTTTGGATAATAATGTTACTTGATTTTACAAAGATAAGTGTTTTGATTCACTTCAAAAGATAATCACTCTATTTTCATATACTACGGTATTGTGTGACTTTTGTGAAAGTAACGATCTTTTAAAAAAGGTTAATGTATGAAGTACTTTGGGGATAGAAACCCAACATGTTGACATATAGTAGAAAGTACCTTGTGTGTATAACTTGATTGTGTTGGTTTGTGATAGCCTTGTAATACCTTCGTGATGCTTTGATAAGTAATCATATTAGGATGCTACGTGTGTTAGTATTATGTGATGTTGGTGTAAAGGGGTTTTCCCTTGATTGTGCTTATGTTGTTTAAACGATAAACTGTTATGTTGGTATTATACCACTCACCGTGTTTCGGGGTTAAGTCGCCCTCCACGCGGGTAGACTCAGTGATGCAGGACCATGATGCGAGAATACCTACGCGGGTCACGGGGCCTATGCGAGCTACGAGAGTTCCGTGTTAGTGCGGCCTTTATGGTCACGCGGTCTATGTGGCCATGCGATCGCGAGTCGGGGCGATTTACGCCGGAGTAGCTACCCTCGATGCGGGTTATACCTCATGCGGGCCTATGACCGGCCTATGCGGAGCTGCGGGGAGTTCTGTGGCTAGACGCGCACATTTGATATTGCGGCGGCGACCACTTTGATCATGTGACGGTCAGACAGATATCATGATACATTTTATGACCTTGTTAGATCGTAGGTGTTAGTAGTCGGCTATGCCTTTGTACTTACCCCGCATCGCTTTTAATTGGACAGTGGGACCGTTGTTCATATGTATTCCTCGGTGCTTTTCTATCATTGATCGCCGGTGAGGAAGGTATTCCGCGCATGATTGATGTTGTGGCGTGAGACCCATTGTTATATCGAGTGATGACTTCGAGGCGTGAGTCACGACTTGATATGACCGCTATTTGTTGTGAATCGTAGTTTGGTTATCATACATGTCTCCGCTTTATATAGACTACTATGATTTCATTTACGTATTTTTTGCCACATACCTGCACTGCCATTGATCGACCTCCTTGGGCCGCGTTCATGCCGCAGTAAGGTACACCGCCGTTGATCCTCGCTCTTAGGGTCACAGCGTTTGGGAAAGCTCCGTTTCTCCGAGGCTTATCTTGTATAGTCCTCGTTGTAGGTATTTACATTCGTGGTATGGCGGCCCCGTCCCGCCATTGTTGTCATATCATTTCTTAGGTCCGTAGTAATCTTGCCAGGCGGTGGTTTGTAAAAGGATTGTCGTTCATTTGTAAGAGTTGTTATTTATATATATGCCGAAAGGCAAGTTTTCCTCAGATTACTGTTTTGTACTTCATTTGTTTCATGTATGTGTTTTATGTTCCGCTGATTACTCTGATGTTGTATCACTACTGTTTTGTATCACTTGATAATTACCATGACCGGCACTGCGGCGCTAAAACATGTAGCCGCGGTGCCGCCGTGAAACTTTAGCCGCACCGCGACGCCTCATACAGGGCCGCGCGCCGACGCCCTTTTCGCAGAGCGCTGCGGCCGATTTTCTAAAAATCGTCCAACCCATAAATCTAATTTAGGGTTCAGATTACGAGTCCTTTACTACCACCCACCATTATCAATAACGCATATGTCGACCATCATCCATTCCTACACGTTCTTCATCGTGCACTATGTTCGCAATGAACCAGTTTCTGCACAAGGCTTAGTTCGTGCTAGAATGGAATGACTTCCTCGATTTAGCGTAGTTGATAATTTAGGGTGATTTCAAAGGTTAATCGCTCAATCAAAGTTTGTCAGATTTCAATAACATTCTTTTAATTCAGATTAAAATTAACTTTATGTTTAACCCATATTATTTTATCTTTCAATTGTTACGTAACCATTGAACCAGCCTGGACTCTGATACCACTGTACATTTTGTTGGGTCTAAAACACACAAGTAAGACACAACGGAAGTTTAAAATTTTATTAACTTACTTGCCCCAACAATTTCGTCTGGTATGTTTACACTACAATTGAAATCTGCAAGACACAAAGAAAATTTACAGTTTATAAGCTTTAGAATCTTTAGTAGAAAGTGCGCACGAGATTGTGTGTTGGGGTGCAAGCCTTCGCTATGGTATATCCCTCTGTCAGAAAAGCCAGGAAATCTTGGCAGAGGTTTGAAAGGATTTTAGTCTCTGAACTCTGAGTTAAGAAAGTAAGAGTTTAGTTTATGATTCTAGTAAGAATTCAACCAACCTAATCTTATGGTTTAAGTGCTAAATATATAGGGGAGATTAGTATACAAATTAGATCGACCATCTGCCATACAGTACAGCGACCAAATTTCTCTGGTAGCGCATACGCTGCCTTTTATTTTAAAGTTTCAGCACGTTTTGATTTTAATTTAAATCCAAAGTCTAATTTTAACTTAATTAAATACTTTCCATCAAATGGAAATTATCCCATAATTTATATTGGTTAAAATATCTCAATTCTAAATCGAATATTTTATCCTCTCTCAATATACCCTTAGACCGAAAAGACAATCAACTTAGTGTGACCCTTTAGGACTTCACACATCGACACTTAATCAAATTAAGGTTCACACGGAACTCCTAAACTGCGCTACATGACGAACTCATTATGTGAAGAACATTTACAAGACTTTTAGTAAACATAACCTCTATGTGGGATGATAAATTCCTTTCATTCTCTATACACTCGATCAAGCTTAGGATTTGCCAAGTGTCTATCCAAATGGCTTGATCACTTTATCTCATCTATATTAGTCGACAACTAGATCATATCTCAAATATGTCTCTTGCATTGGCCTATGACTTGGTCGACCTAATGTCACTGAGAAGCCGAGTGTTATCTCGAATATCTAATTTAGGAATGAATCCTATTTGTGGCTCAACTACCACCTTAGTCTGTATCACAATGTACCCAATTCAAGTCATGTCTTATCCTATAAGGAATTTAAGTTTAGGACAGGATGAAAGTACATTACTCTACAAACCAAATGCGTATTGACCTCAAGTTAAAGGACTTCTATCTCCCACATGATGATTATACTCTAGACATGTATAACAAATAGTTTATCAGCAGGGTATGCCAATACCCTCTAAGAGTATCCATGTGTCCATCATTAGCAATCATTACTAGTAGTAAGTGAGACATACTACATTATCTAAGAATGTGATGCAGACCACACGTCGACTTACAATATATCATTGATATCCCATTCTCAATGATCATCAGTCGAGGCTACTTTAAGAACTACGCTCTATCATTAATATCTCACCCTATCAATGTCAACGTAAGCTCAAGGGATGCACATTAATGAATAATATAAACAATCAAATAATAATTCAGTAATTGCAAAAGCCATAAATATATTAATCTCATTAATAATACGAATGTGTTCAAGTACATCTGTCTCTAAATTTCTAAATGATTGTCTCTATGACATATATACTTTCAGCTAGGACATGGGTAGGACAACTATATGATAGTGACTTACACTTCCCTAAGAACCTCACACTTTAATACTTCATCACCCATTATTTTTATCTCTTCACTTTATTTTTCAGCTCTTTCTTCATCAATTATTTCACAAGTCTTTTACGCATATCAAGAATATTTCAATCATTTTCTTTCAAAGAAATTTTTCATTCTTTTTTCTTCACATCACATTCTTTCTTAGAGGATTTTTTTCATCACTTTGTAGCGGTCACTGATCACCATTTCACTTAACCATCCCTTTCTTCATATTTTACAATTATAACAGTCTAAGCTACAATGCTATAAGAAGCAGTGTGCCAAGACTAGCTATTCAACAAGTGAGTCAAGGCAAAAATGCGGCTAACAACGAAAGGCTACAGGCTCAAAGGGCTAACTAGTGGTACAATATCTGAAAAGGCTAAAATTCAAAAGACATATAAGAAAGCCTATTACCATCTTCTAAACAGAGGAACATTTTTTATTTCACTTAAATAATATGTCGGGCAAGTTCTAGACTAAGATACAAAACATGAAATACATATAAAAAATTCTCACCACACATGATACAAGTATCAATCAAGATGGATCAATTATACTCTAAGACATACAAGGTAAATGGGGAATTATAAACTAATAATAAGCTATATACAGAGTAATACCTCTAAGCTTAGGTGTTAGAAAGTCTGCTATTTTTTCATTACTGAAGCACTAATAGGAAAGTATTACTCATGATCAAGCCTAAATATGCTAGTATCAAACAAGTCATCAAGAGTCTTTCTTCTATCTCTTTTACGACTGCAAAAAAAACTACTCCTATAAATAAAAGAAAATTACCAAGTTTAAAGGCTCCCAGTTAAAAAGAATCGAGACCATAAGAAAAACAAAGGGCGGATGATATATGCCACAAATGAAAGAAAAACATGCTATAAAAGAAAAAAAATAAAAGAAATAACAAACTTAAATCATTTTGAATTTTTAGTTTTCTAATTTTTTTATAAGGCTAAGAAATAAGAAAATAGAAAATCCTATGACATAATCATCCTTGACCTCAAAAATATTGAAAGTACCATACCCCACACTTAAAATATTTGTTGTCCTTAATACATGTATAGCAAAGAAAAAAATTAAAACAAGGGTGAGAAATACTCCCTGAGACCCTGTAGGGCCTAGCTAGCAATATGATTCTCAACATCAAGGGCCGACACAATACCACACTTAAGACCAAAGATGCTTCTCAGCTTCAAATTCGGGTACTCAGACTTCCCCTTATCTTGAAAACTAAAACAAAACAAAATGTAACTCTATAAAAATAAGAATCTAAAACAATTACATATTGGGTTGCCTCCCAATAAGCGTCTTAGTTAACGTCGTGGCACTACGCCATCACTTTCACCACTCTTTCTTCCAATTTGACAATATGAATTGTGCCCCTAATTTTGCATTAAATTTCCTGCTCCGCTGTTGGGGTGGTGGTGTGAAAATAATTCAATCAATCAATAGGTAACATATCTTGCACTTCTTGGCTCTTAAGTGAGGGATGTCATTTTATCTTTTTGATATGACAAATTTTAGGTTGTAAGGGCCTTGTTCCTCATCTATGAACTTCTCCACAGGCGTGGAAGGCTCGATTTCCTAGTGATCCAACCAAACATAATGTATAAAATATTTAGAATGAGATCCAACACGCCTTAGTTTCCAAATTGCTTTAGTTTCGACATTCTCACTTTTGTACCTCTCCTCAACATCAGCATCATCACAAATATTTTTGTCAACAGTTGAAACTCAAAATAATTGGTGGTTGGGTGCCAGAAACCTCAATCTTTTTATTTAATTGAGCCTATAGGTCATGGATATTTGAGCCAAATTGGTCAATATCTTGGTTGAACATATTTCTTCTTTATATCAGTTGTATCACCACGTTCGTAAGATCATCACAGAGATCCCCATATTCCTCTAGTAATTTCTAAAAATATCCATACTAACAAAATCACAAGAATTATTAGAATAATAATAATAAGAGCTTGGGATAAGATAACAACACTTAGGATAACTTCATGAATTGCCCCTGCAAATATCACAAGATTGATATGGCGCACGCAACTCACCCTTGGGAATATGTTAACGATTTTGCAAGAAGTGAGGTCCTTTGCAATATGAACATGTATCAACAAAATATTAAAAGTTACCACTCCATAATTTTTCATTCAAAAATGCCATGTTAGAAAGAATAAAACAATAATAAAAAAATAGAACTTGAATAGAAAAAAAAAATCTAATCTAGATAAATAATTAATTTCTAACTCCCTCATAATAGCACCAAAAACTTATTGCTCCTTAACGCACACGCATGTATGCGTGATCGTACAAGTAATATAGTCATTTCATAAATCGGATGTTGAACCCACAAGGACTTGTGATTAAGTATTTACTAAGTCAAATTATTAAAATTATCTAAACAAGAGATGCGATACGAAGGTTTTAATTCTAAACAAAATAAAAATAAAAGAAAATAAGTAATGAATTCAACCAATAAAGAACGAGTTTTTGTGTTATCAATGAGATAAATGTTCCAGGGTTGTGGTTGGTTCACCAATTCTATTGAACTCATGAACTATTTCTCCTTAATCTGAATTATAAACAATTCCTAATTAACATGATTATTAACTCTGGCAGTATTTTCGCGAACTACTACTCACCTATTCAAAACAAGTCGTCGCATATATTCCTATGGAATTGATCTGTTAAGAATGAAATTCGTCCATGTTATTTAATTAAACGTGATGCCTAGGTATATTCCTATCATAGCCACAAATCCTAGCCCAAATGTAGAGATAATCAAATTATGTCCTCTTTACTTATTCTCTAGTCTAACAATATCTTTTCCAAGTATGTATATTATGTCACGACCCGATCCCGGGCCCGTGACTGGTGCCTTACCCGGGCACCCAAGTAGATATACATCAGAGTAACTAGCAGAATATAAAAACAAAGACATGAAACAATAAAGAGTAAGAACAGTCTAACCAAGAAAATGTCGCCTTTCGGCATGTATATATAAACCAAAACTTGAACAGTTACATCCTTTACAAACCACCCTACAACAAGATTGGCTGCACTTAAGAATTTCTATAACAACTATGACGGGACAGGGCCCCGCCATACCCCTGAATGTACAAGTACCTGCAATCTCAGGGAATCATACCAAAAGATAAGCCTCCGGAGAAACGGAGCTTCCCAAAATGCTGAACTGTGATCCTACGAGCGAGGATCAACGACTGATGTACCTCTACCTGCGGCATGAACGCAGCCCCCCGAAGGAGGTCAGTACAACAGGTACCAAGTATGTGAAACTGAAAATACTGTAAATGAAATCATAATAGTCTATATAAAACAGGAGACATATATGATAACCAATTTACGATATACAATAAGCAGTCATGTCAAGTCAGGGACTCACGCCCTCAAAGTCATCACTCAAATATAACCATGGGTCTCATGCCCACAATATCAATCATGCCCGTGGAATTCCTTCCTCACTGCCGGCAGTTCATGATATAAAACACCAAGGAATACACATGAACACTAGGTCCCACCTGTGTCATAATAAAACCGTACGGGGTAAGTACGAAGGCATAGCCGACTACTAGAACCCACCGTACCAACAATGCTATAAAACTGTATCACGAGGTCTTTCTACACCGCCAAATGATCGAAGATGAGCCACTCGCCGCAGATTATCAGGCACGTCTAATCTCGAACTCCCGCAGTTCGCGATAGCCACATAGGCCCGCATGAGGTATTCTCGCATCGCAGGGCAGCTAACCCTTGGCATCGTCCCGACTCGCACCGCACGCCACATAGACCGCATGAGGTATTCCTCGCACCACAATCCTGGAACTCCCGCAGCTCCGCATAGGTCCTATGGACCAGCATGAGGTATTCCTCGCATCGGGGGGCAACTTAACCCCCGGCATCATAACAAGTCAGGGGAGGTGAGTGATATAATACTAACACAACGGCTTATCGTTAAACAACATAAGCACAACAAGAGTAAACTCCTTACACAAACATCACAAGATAGTACTAACACAACGACTTATCGTTAAACAACATAAGCACAACAAGAATAACCTCCTTACACAAACATCACAAGATAATACTAACACCACGGCTTATCGTTAAACAACATAAGCACAACAAGAATAACCTCCTTACACAAACATCACAAGATAATACTAACACCACGGCTTATCGTTAAACAACATAAGCACAACAAGAATAACCTCCTTACACAAACATCACAAGATACTAACACACTTAGCATCATAACATGTTTATTTATCAAACCAACTTACCACACCTTCAGAAATCATTACAATGCTTTTATAAACAAATAAGTAAATCGTTCCTTTTAACTTTCTTAAGTCGTTATACCTAACTTCCCATAAAGCTAGTATAACACTTAAGTTTTATTTAACAACCAAGTATTACTTTTCTTCCAAAAATGATTCATAACTCTTTTGAAAATATTCAAGATTCTTATTAATTAAAACTCAAGTCAAAAGACATCAAAGTGAAACCAAATTTAGTTAACACACGTACGTCTACCGTACTATATATAGTTCGCAAATATCATGCTCAAGAGGATAGGAAGAATCACATACCTCCTCGGCTAAATCCACTTGCCAAGTCGGATATGTCGCGCGCAGAGTGTCAACCTATAATAGTCAAAACACGCCTATCAACTTCTAGTTTTTCTTGGGATTCTTCTAAGTAAGACTTCTCTTAGTCTACGAAAAATTGGGCAGCACTTCCCCCGTTTCTACTCAATTCTCCACCTTTTTCAAGGCCCGATAATAGTAACCAACATGCCATAAATAAGGCGCAATAATTCCGAAATTTAAAGAAGGGGATAACACGCCCAAACGGAACGCGATTAACAATCTCTCCTTCATAATAACAATAATAAAAGAAGGGGATAACACGCCCAAACGGAACGCGATTAACAATCTCTCCTTCATAACAATAATAAAAGAAGGGGATAACACGCCCGAACGGAACGCGATTAACAATCTCTCCTTCATAATAACAATAATAAAAGAAGGGGATAACACGCCCAAACGGAACGCGATTAACAATCTCTCCTTCATAACAATAATAAAAGAAGGGGATTGTTATACCCCGTAGTTCCAGGGTATGTATGCGAGGACGTACGTACGAGAATACGACAGAAAGATTGGAAAGGAAGAAAGAGGCGATTTTTCCACGGAAAAGTTTCCGGTTTTTTTGTGAAGGAAAAAGGTTCGTTAATGGGAATTGGATTCCCAGATTTGGTATTCGGACTTCCTGGAATATTAGAGAATTATGGAATTTTATTTTCGGAAATGGTCACGTGGGGCCCACGGGAGAAATTTACGGTTTTGTGGGGCCCGCTTTGATTTTGAGATTTTGGCCGTTTTGGATATTTTCGGAAGACGAAATATTTTGGACGAATCGGGGGGCGACACGTGTCACCCCCATGTGGCACCTTTGGGCCGAAATATGTTTGTGCACAACACCCGGTTAGAGTCGTGTTTCGACGAAACGTTTTCACAGCTTTCGTAGGGGAATTTCCGGCTATGTCATTTAGTATTTTTGCGGATTTTTCCGAGAGACGGAACATTTTGGACCAACGAGAGGGCGGCACTTGGCACCCTCTCATTGGTGGGCAAAGTGGGCGGCACATGGACGATTGGGAAGGCAAGTGGGAGATATTTTTGGTAGATATTTTGTGTGCAAGTTGGCTAGGTACACATGGGTGAATCTTGGCCCTACACTTGCCTAACACTTGGTGTAATCTTGGCCATTGGTTGGCTTTCACTTGACCTATAAATACCCCTCCCTTTGAAGACTAATTCATTCACAAATTGCCTAAGTCTTGAAAGCTTCTTCCTTCCCCCTTAGTGTAGTGTCTTGGCCGAGAGCCCCTCCCTCCCCCCTTGGCCGAGAGTCCCCCCCCCTAGTGGGGTAGGCCGAGGGGTAGACACCCCCCCCTCCTTTGAGGTGCTAGCCGTGGGGTACCCACAGCCTAGTTGCTTTCGTATAATACCCCCTCAGGTATAGAAATACTCCAAGTATTGTTATAATGCCCAAATTACCTTAGCCTTATACCTTGTTGTATTCTAAGGTTATACCTTGCGAAAAGCCTAAATACTATTATACTTCCCACCACAAAACCAAACCCTAGGAAAATCTCCATAAATTTGGAGTATTGTGTAGAAGTTGGTTAGAACTTCTAAGGGTGGTTTAGAGCGGGTTGGAGCGCTCGGAGTTGGAGCTAAACGATTGCCCAGGATCGACTTTATACTTGGATAATTATGGGCTTATCGAGGTAATTATCTTGTCCCCCTATTGTAATTGGATATTACATGTCAGAGTATATAGTTGAAGTATACTATATATAGTAATCGAATCGTAATTACATAGGTATCTGATGAGACTTGTGTAGTAGTACCGTGGAGTAGAATTGTACCGTTAGGGTTAGATGTATAACCCACTTGGTTGGCTTGGTGGCCTCGATTGAGAGGAGATTTACGCTGTTGGGGGAGAGTCTTTGCGAAATTTCAGAGAAAGTTCTACGATGAGACTGAATGTTAATAAGCGCCTTGTGGCCTTATAGGTGGATGTACTACGTGTGGCGCGATCTACGTGGCTTAAGGGGTAGCCGACGTTTGGAAGTACTTGGAGCGTTTTGCTATGAGTCGATACTCGTCGCGAGGTATGTGAACCTCTTCCTATCTCTCTAGCATGATATGTGTGAACTATGTAGTACGGTAGACGTACATGTGCTAAATGTGTTTGAATGGTTTAAAACATAAAGTGTTATAACGGCTTTATGGGAAGTTGGTTATAACAGCTTTATGTTAGTAAGAAAATACATGTGGTTTTTAAAAGGTAACTGATTTGAACTATAACTGGCTTGTTATATGATAAGAAAGAACTTGAAGTATTTTCAAAAGATTTTTAAATCGTTTTGAAAGAGAAGTAATACTTGGTTTTTTGAGAACTTAAGAGTTATACTAGCTTTATGGGAAGTTAGGTATAACGGCTTAAGAACGTTTTACTGATTTTGGAAATCAGGATGTGTATCGACAAACCACTGCAGCGTTAATAAAAGGAAATGTTTTGAATAAATAAGTATTATTAAAACCAGTAGAAACTTCCATCTGCATAGAAGCTAAGATGAGACAAAATGATATTTCCTAGATCATGGTCATTTGTAATAAGATTGTTATAAACAAGAATATCCTACTCACATATAAGGCTTATGTTTCTGATTGTTTAAAAGAGAATTATATTCTTAAATGAATAAGACTATGAACTCTGAAACCTTTCTAAAATAAGAAACGTGAACATTTGAAATTAGGCAAACTTGACGCTTTGGAAAATAATGTTACTTGATTTTACAAAGGTAAGAGTTTTGGTTTTCTTAAAAGGATACCACTCTATTTTATACTACGTATTGTGTGACTTATGTGAAAGAAGCAGATCTTTTTTAAGATTTTAATGTGTGAAGTACTTTGGGGATAGATACGAACTTGTTAGTAGAAAGTACCTTGTGTGAATAACTTGATTGTATTGGTTTGTGATAACCTTGTAATACTTTCTTGTTGCTTTGATAAGTAAACGTGTTAGGATGCTACGTGTGTTAGTATCTTGTGATGTTTGTGTAAGGGGGTTTCCTTGATTATGCTTATTAACTATCATCGTTATGATAGTATTGTGGCATTCATCTCTTGAGATGATTCCGGGTTAAGTCGCCTCCGACGGGTAGACTCAGTGGTGCGGGACCATGATTCGAGAATACCTACGCGGTCCCGGGGCCTATGCGCGAGCTACGAGAGTTCCGTGTTAGTGACGCCCTTTACGGGCACGCGGTCCATGCGCGCTGCGATCGAAGTCGGGGCGACGCCGGAGTAGCTACCCTCGATGCGGGAATACCTGCGGGCCGATGAGATTGGCCTACGCGAGTGCGGAAGTTCCAGGACTAGACGCGCACATTAGATATCGCGGGCAAGTGGCCGCTTTGATCATGTGGCGGTTCAGACAGATCTTATGATACGATTTATGACCTTGTTGATGCTGGTGTTAGTAGTCGGCTAGGCCTTCGTGATTTACTCGCATGCTTTATTAGGACAGGTGGGACACGTGTTCATATGTATTCCTTGGTGCTTGTATATCATAACCGGCGGTGAGGAAGGTATTCCACGCACGATTGATGTTGTGGGCGTGAGACCCATTGTTAAATTAAGTGATGACTTGAGGCGTGAGTCACGACTTGACATGATCGCTTATTTATGGTGAATCGTAGTTTGGTTATCATACATGTCTCCCGCTTTGTATAGACTACTATGATTTCATTTACGATTTATCTTTAGTTTCACATACCGCACTGTGCATCGACTCCTTCGGCTGCGTTCATGCCGCAGTTGAGGTACATCGCCGTTGATCCTAGCTCTCGTGGTCACGCTCAGCGTTTGGGAAGCTCCGCTTTCTCGGAGGCTTGTCCGATGGTATAGTCCCCGTCGTAGTAAGTGTTTACATTCGGGGTTTGGCGGGGCCCCGCCCGCCATCGCGGTCGTATCATTCTTAGAGGTCCGTAGCATCTTGTGTGGCGTGGTTGGTAAAAAGGATTAAGCCGTTCATTTGTAAAAGAGTTGATGGTTATATATATGCCGAAAGGCAAGTTTTCTGATTATTGTTTTATATTTCGTTATCTCATGTTGTTGTTTTATGTTCCGACATTACTGATGTTGTGTCACTAGGGTGCCCGGTAGGCACGACCACGCCCGCCGGTCGTGACAAAAGTGGTATCGTGAGCGATTAATCCTGGAAAGTGTCTACGCATCAGATCCGCAGTCTTGATTATCGTGTTGTGCACCACACCAATAATCGTGAGGCTATAGGATATTTAGGATTGGTTTCTATTCTTCTCACTCGAGATCGTGCCTTAGAGCCGTGTTGTAAGTTGGACCCTCCGACGAAATTATTTCCTTATCATTATGCCTCCGCAGAGGCAACCCGCCCAGGAGGGCAAGGCAGCCGAGAGAGCTGCGAGTAGAGTTCAGAGGGTGGCGAGGGCACAGGCCCAATCATTACCTAGGGTAGTGCTTCATTCGGGGAGTTTTGCGACGTCACTAGCCCCAGCAGAGTTTAGCACGGCGGCAGCAGTGCCTACAATGACCATAATATTTGAACCTTCGCCTAACGATCGAACAGAGAATATAGATTGCCAAGAGACAACCTGTTACATTAGCTATAGATTTGGCTACTGAGAGTATACCGATGTACCGCGAGTCCGGAGGACTATCTAAAAGAGGTTGTGCAAGAGTAATTCTTGATTAGGCTTGAGCATGGCCTGTACGCCATGCGCGCAGCAGCCGAAAACGTAGAGATTGACGGTTAACCAAGGGCGAGAAGAGGCGAGCAGCAAGGTCCTTCGGTAACTTTCAAGGTGAGTATACCTTAAGTGCTATGTTCTGATAGCAGTGTGTTAGTTGTGATTAGAAATCATGGTGGGTTAACCGAGTAAGATTTTGGGGGATAGAGAAGGTGTGAGCCTTAGAGTGTTATACGTAAAGACCTTAGAGGTAAGGCCATCTCGAGAAAGGTGTAGTGTTATGTTTGACCCTTATAGGAGTGCATAGTGCACGTGAGCTATGTTCGTGGGATAAGTCCCTGAGTAGCGTGATTTGAAAGAAGGTAGTCGAGCTAGGAAGACCGCTAGGTTTTCGTAATATGATTTGTGAAATTATTCCTTCGAGCTAGTGTTTGCGCCTTCCGGCGGGTTGAGGCTACGCGGGTCAACCCGCGTAGGTTTGGTGGGGTCAGTGGTGGTCCCTCTTGTGTTAAGGTCATGAGGGTGTTAGGCCCATGTTTAGTTAGCCGCGCAAGTTCGTGGACGCGTTCGACTGCTGGTCGGGCCGACGGGGCACCATCGTGTTCTTCGGCCGTGGTCGTTCCTCGCGGTTGATGTTATCCGAAAAGGTTGTGAGGTTGCACGGTGCCTACCTTCACCTTATGACGACAGTGGAGCCAGTGGTACTGCTTCTCTTCTAGGAGTTTGTACGTGCGGGCTAGGAACTCAAAGAGTCTCCAGACGCATTCGCCTCGCCGTTGTTTTGATTTCGGGTAGCCGCGAGGATCGTTGTCTCCGGGGGAGTGTTTAAGCTACCATGTCGTTGTTCGGATGTCGCCTTGTGACGCCTTGTAGGGGCGGAATGCAAGTTGCGGCCGATTGGTTCGATGTTGGCGTGGTTCGATAGTTGGTTCAGTTTGTTCCAGCAGACGTGGATAGTGAAGCTTGTCTAGAAGAAGTTCGCACTGCAGGAATCGTATGGATAATCGCGACGACGCCAGAGTTCGTGCCGACGGTCGGTCTTCTTGAAAGTACCACCACATGTGGTGTGACGAGTTTTGGAAATGAAGGAACTTAGCCCGAGTTACTTTGGGCCTTTGTGAGTTCATGTGAAGAATAGGCCGTTGCCTATATGTTAGCATTTGCCGTCCGACTTAGGAGGAAGGACGTCCGGCCTTTCAGATTGTTATGATCGGGAAAGTATCGAGATCCATCCAGAGTGTTCCCGCTAATGATGACCACGTTAGAGATAGTAACCCCGAGTTTTGGAAACCGGCCGACGTCGAATGTGGTAAGAGTTCGAGTACGAGATCCTCCGGATCGCAGCAACCCGCACCATTTGTCGGGTCGCCGAGCAAGGCTCGCGATGCAGTGACAAAAGTGGTATCGATGACTAAGGAAGTATATTTTGACCCCGGAAGAGGTATTTGTGGTGATGTAGAGGTGTTTCCTCGTGGACTTAGATGTAAGTTTTGGCGCAGTGTTTCCATGGCCACCGTGGCGGGATTGTTTCGTAAGTATAGTAGTGAAGACTATACCGCCACGCGTGTTCGCTTTGAGACTTAGAAGGAACATTCGACGAATGTTTCTAAGGGGGAAGAATGTTATACCCGTAGTTCCGTGGTATGTATGCGAGGACGCACGCACGAGAATAATGGTGAAAGATCGGAAGGAAGAAAGAGGCGATTTTTCCACGGAAAAGTTTCCGTTTTGTGAAGGAAAAGGTTCGTTTATGGGAATTGGATTCCCAATTTGGTATTCGGACTTCTGGAATATTAGAGAATTATGGAATTTTATTTTGAAAATGGTCACGTGGGCCCACGAGAAATTTACGCTTTGTGGGGCCCGCTTTGATTTTGAGATTTTGGCCGTTTTGGATATTTTCTAAGACGAAATATTTTGATTTAATCGGGGCGACACGTGTCACCCCCATGTGGCACCTTTGGGCCGAAATATGTTTGTGCACAACACCCGGTTAGAGTCGTTTTTCGACGAAAAGTTTTCACAGCTTTCGTAGGGGAATTTACGGCTATGTCATTTAGTATTTTTGCGGATTTTTCCGAGAGACGGAACATTTTTGACCAAAGAGATGGCGGCACTTGGCCCCCACTCATCAGTGGGCAAAGTCTGCATACGGACGATCAAAGGCAAGTGGGAGATATTTTTGGTAGATATTTTGTGTGCAAGTTGGCTAGGTACACATGGGTGAATCTTGGCCCTACACTTGCCTAACACTTGGTGTAATCTTGGCCATTGGTTGGCTTTCACTTGACCTATAAATACCCCTCCCTTTGAAGACTAATTCATTCACAAATTGCCTAAGTCTTGAAAGCTTCTTCCTCCCCCCTTAGTGTAGTGTCTTGGCCGAGAGCCCTCCTCCCCTTGGCCGAGAGTCCCCAGTGGTAGGCCGGTGGGCAGACACCCTCTCCTTTGAGGTGCTAGCTGGGTACCCCTAGCCTAGTTGCTTTCGTATAATACCCCTCAGGTATAGAAATACTCTCCAAGTATTGTTATAATGCCCAAATTACCTTAGCCTTATACCTTGTTGTATTCTAAGGTTATACCTTGCGAAAAGCCCGTAAATACTATTATACTTCCGTCACTACAAAACCGAAACCCTAGGAAAATCTCCATAGTCATTGGAGTATTGTGTAGAAGTTGGTTAGAACTTCTAAGGGTGGTTTAGAGCCGGTTGGAGCGCCGAGTCAAGCTAAACGATTGCCCAGATCGACTTTATACTTGGATAATTATGGGCTTATCGAGGTAATTATCTTGTCCCCTATTGTAATTGGATATTACATGTCAGGAGTATATAGTTGAAGTATACTATATATAGCATCGAATCGTAATTACATAGACCAGACATTACTGAGACTTGTGTAGTAGTACCGTGGAGTAGAATTGTACCGTTAGGGTTAGATGTATAACCCCTGGTTGGCTTGGTAGCCGCCTCGATTGAGGAGGAGATTTACGCCATGGGGAGGTGTCGAAATTTACGTAGAAAGTTCTACGATGAGACCGAATGTTAATGCGCCTTGTGGCCTTATAGGTGGATGTACTACGTGGCGCGATCTACGTGGCTTAAGGGGGTAGCCGACGTTTGGAAGTACTTGAGCGCTTTTGCATGAGTCGATACTCGTCGCGAGGTATGTGAACCTCTTCCTATCTCTAGCATGATATGTGTGAACTATGTAGTACGGTGACGCATACGTGCTAAATGTGTTTGAATGGTTTAAAACATAAAGTGTTATAACGCTTTATGGGAAGTTGGTTATAATGTTTTATGTTAGTAAGAAAATACATGTGGTTTTTAAAAGGTAATCGATTTGAACTATAAGCGGCTTGTTATATGATAAGAAAGAACTTGAAGTATTTTCAAAAGATTTTTAAATCGTTTGAAAGAGAAGTAATACTTGGTTTTGAGAACTTAAGAGTTATACTAGCTTTATGGGAAGTTAGGTATAACGCTTAAGAACGCTTTTACCGATTTTGGAAATCGTGGATGTGTGTCGACAAACCATCGCGTTAATAAAAGGAAATGTTTTGAATAAATAAGTATTATTAAAACCAAGAGAAACTTCCATCCGCATAGAAGCTAAGATGAGACAAAATGATATTTCCTAGATCATGGTCATTTGTAATAAGATTGTTATAAACAAGAATATCCTACTCACATATAAGGCTTATGTTTCTCAGATTGTTTAAAAGAGAATTATATTCTTAAATGAATAAGACTATGAACTACGAAACCTTTCTAAAATAAGAAACGTGAACATTTGAAATTAGGCAAACTTGGACGTTTGGAAAATAATGTTGTTACTTGATTTTACAAAGGTAAGAGTTTTGGTTTTCTTAAAAGGACAGTCACTCTATTTTATACTACGGTTATTGTGTGACTTATGTGAAAGAAACAGATCTTTTTTAAGATTTTAATGTGTGAAGTACTTTGGGGATAGATACCCGAACTTGTTAGTAGAAAGTACCTTGTGTGAATAACTTGATTGTATTGGTTTGTGATAACCTTGTAATACTTTCTTGTTGCTTTGATAAGTAAACGTGTTAGGATGCTACGTGTGTTAGTATCTTGTGATGTTTGTGTAAGGGGGTTTCCCTTGATTATGCTTATTAACTATCAGTCGTTATGATAGTATTGTGGCATTCATCTCAAGAGATGATTCCGGGTTAAGCCGCCTCCGACGCGGGTAGACTCAGCGATGCAGGACCATGATTCGAGAATACCTCACGCGGTCCCGGGGCCTATGCGCGAGCTACGAGTTCCGTGTTAGTGTACGCCCTTTACGGGCATGCGTCCATGTGGCCATGCGCGATCGCGGGGCGATCGCCGGGAGTAGCTACCTCGATGCGGGAATACCTCATGCGGCCGATGAGATTGGCCTATGCGGAGTCGCGGAAGTTCGAGGACTAGACGCGACATTAGATCTGCGCGCAAGTGGCCGCTTTGATCATGTGGCGGTGCAGACAGATCTTATGATACGCTTTATGACCTTTGGTACTGGTGGTGTTAGTAGTCGGCTAGGCCTTCGATTTACCTGCATGCTTTATTAGGACACGTGGGACACGTGTTCATATGTATTCCTCGTGCTTGTATATCATAAATCGCCGGTGAGGAAGGTATTCCACGCACGATTGATGTTGTGGGCGTGAGACCCATTGTTAAATTAAGTGATGACTTGAGGCGAGTCCCCGACTTGACATGATCGCTATTTATGGTGAATCGTAGTTTGGTTATCATACATGTCTCCCGCTTTGTATAGACTACTATGATTTCATTTACGATTTATCTTTAGTTTCACATACTTGCACTGGCAGATCGACTTCCGGGGCCGCGTTCATGCCGCAGTTGAGGTACATCGCCGTTGATCCTAGCTCGTGGTCACGCTCAGCGTTGGGAAGCTCCGTTTCTCGAGGCTTATCAGGTATAGTCCCCGTCGTAGTAAGTGTTTACATTCGGGTTTGGAGGGCCCTGTCCCGCCATTGTGGTCGTATCATTCTTAGAGGTCTGTAGTACTGTTGTGGGCAGGGTTGGTAAAAAGGATTAAGCTGTTCATTTGTAAAAGAGTTGATGGTTATATATATGCCGAAAGGCAAGTTTTCACAGATTATTGTTTTATATTTCTGTTATCTCATGTTGTTGTTTTATGTTCCGATTGACACTCGATGTTGTGTCACTAGGTGCGGGGTAAGGCACCATCCACGGCCCAGCCGGTCGTGAGGATAACACGCCTGCCGAACGCGATTAACAATCTCTCCTTCATAACAATAATAAAAGAAGGGGATAACACGCCCAAACGGAACGCGATTAACAATCTCTCCTTCATAATAACAATAATAAAAGAAGGGGAAAACACGCCCAAACGGAACGCGATTAACAATATCTCCTTCATAACAACAATGTAAATACGGTCCAAAGTAAATACAGTCCAAAGTAGATACGGTCCAAAGTAGATACGGTCCAAAGTAGATACGGTCCTTAAGTTGGGGTCCTTGGCCAACTTTTACAATTTTACTTATCCAATTACTTCATTAGTCTTCCAACTTATATTCCAATCTTAATATAAGTTATAGTTCCTTTGTTGTTAACCTCTTAGTAAGTAATGGATACATTTTTACCATTTTAATGGATAATATGTCAATTCTCCTTTTAACATCTTAACAAGATCCAAATCTTTCTTTATATCTTATAGTCCATAATATACTTCCAATATATGTATAATATCCATATATACATAATAATCAACTTCACAAAGAGGTTAAGGTTCGTTACCTCAAAATAGCCCAAAAAACGTGACTGTCCAGATTTTTAGCCATTGCTTCGTCAGCTGAACTTGTAACGTCGATAACTCTCTACTACAGTGTCCTATCGACGAGCGGTTTTTTGTGTTGGAAACTAGACTCGACGAACTTCATTTTAGGCTTTTGAAACACCCAAAAACTCCTAATATGCTAGGAGATATTCCCTTCAAAATTTGACTAAAAAGCTGCCCAAAACAGTCCCGAAAATCTGCCCACTCTCGGCCAAGGGGGGGGGGGGGGGTTTGAGGCTAGGGGTGTGAAATCTTGTCTAACTCTTGGTTAAAAATCTTCCTAATACATTAAGGAAGAACACTTATAAGTTTAAGAATTTTTGGACAACATTTGCTCAAGAAATAAAGGGGGTTGGATGAGAGCACTAGGGAGGGAGAGGAAAATATTTTCAAGTCTTGAAATATACTAAGTGTGGAAGATTTTCATCAACTAAAGGGGTTTATATAGTACAACCAAGGATACATACTTCTTAAAAAAGGAGTTAGAGAGAAGTTTCTCTCACTAAGAAAAACGCTCTCAACGTTTTCCTTAGTTGCTCCTACGGTTTTTCCTTCTCCCCCCCCCCCCCCCCCAAATCTACCATTGTTTCCCCATGGTTAGAAGCTTAATGTTCACAACATGAAAAAGACTAAACGTTACACACGCTCCAGCAATGATTCAGGAGGTTCAGGCAGTTCGACGAAGGCTAGAACCAGGAAAAAGAAAAAGAATGGAGGCAGTCCAACAATCGTTGAAGAAAATCTAATTCCGGCAATTTGCACCCATCTGCTGGTTCATGTCACGCCTGATATGCGTATCCAACTCGAGAATGTAGTAGATGATTCAATGCTACAAAGGATTCATGAATGGGGCAGAAATATAGAAAACGAAAGCTTGGATATTAGTGAATTTGAAGGCGAAAATCTACATGGTCCATCAGTAACTAATCCAGTAATAATCTCTACTATTACTCCACCTAATGTGACCACTGTTGAAGTCTATGTCACTAACCATACGCCTCAGGGCAACAACCCTCTTGAAACTCCCGGCAAGCAAAGGATTTTACCGATAGCCATTGACACCCCTTATGTTACTAGGGTGGTCGATCCTATCACGGGCCAACTACAAGACAACGGAACATTGCGGAAGAACAGGCAGCCATGGCATCACTAGTACCCCCACACTACCTGGTAATTTACTCAGACTTGCCGGAAAAGGGGATAAATCTGGGCCAGGTATCGCAATTGATGAAACTAGGCGTGATGGCATACTCGGTTCAAAACCGGGTCAAGGTGCGGGTCAGAAGTTCGTATGGTCGCGGGGTCCATGGGCTAAGACTAATCCGTCTTGCAAGAATCAATTTCATTATTAGCATTGAAGAAACTCCTATTTCCAAGAAGCTCGTCGCGTTCACACTTTAATGCCGCGGAAACGGTGCCTCCTCCTACTCCGGTCGGGCATGGGTCGAGGGGCAAAGCGGGTCAAAGTGAGTTCATGAGTTCACGAATATTCCCATTATGCGTAAATCAAGATCGGTAGGAATGAAGAGATCTCTATCCCCAAGGAGTCTAACATTAATGTCGCGGGAGCCGAGGCGTCACAATTTAATGCTTCGGGTTCCAAGGTGCCTTCTTCAATAACGGTACTATACACTGATCAGAATGCCAATGGGTTTTAGGCGGAAGTCCATGGGTTAATGAATAATAACTTTATGCAAAGACCAAGGTAAATTGGTAGGTACGAAGAGATATCCAATGAGTCTAACATTAATGTCGCGGGAGCCGAGGCGTCACAATTTAATGCTTCGGGTTCCAAGGTGCCTTCTTCAATTACGGGACTATACACTGATCAGAATGCCAAGGCGTGTGAGGCGGAAGTCCATGGGTTAATGAATAATAACGTTATGCAAAGAGCAAGGCAAATTGGTAGGTACGAAGAGATATCTAAGGAGTCTGACATTAATGTCGCGGGAGCCGAGGCGTCGCAATTTAATGATGCTGGTACCAAGGAGCCTTCTTCAATAACGGGTCTTTACTATGGGCAGAATACCAAGACGTGTGAGGCGGATGTCCATGAGTCAATGAATATTAATGTTATGCAAAGACCAAGGTCAATTGTGAGAAACGAAGTGACTTCTATTTCCAAGGAACCTAGGTACTCTATGAACATTAATGACGCGGGAGCCAATGTGACAGAATCAAATGCCGCGGGAATCAATGAGCCTTCTAACTTTATGGGACAACAACCTCTGAATTCTTTAAGTGTCAACAATGAATCCTTCCCTACTTTAGCAAGTTTGCTTAGTGGAACCCATCCCAGAACCCGCAACAACCCCTTTGCCTTTAATTTTACCTTGGGCACGGGAAGAGTCAATAACAACAACCCTCTCTCATCCAATACCTCTTCATTACTTCCTGAAATTCCTAATACCTCACCACTTCTATCCCCCCTACCATCTATTCTTTCTGAAACTCTTAACACATTCCCTACCCTCCCTAATGGCACGCGAATCCTCTCACCTATTGCGGGCCCTAGTTCTTTTCCACCTACCCATCCTCCTCTGTCTATACCTCCAGAAATACCTTCTAATGACTTACCCACAAATACATCTCCAGAACAACATGAAACTCCACCTGTTAGTACAACACATAAAGTTATACCCCAGAAACATGGCAAAGGTCCCCTACCCCCTAAGAAGACTTATGCTGGAGTCTTTGCGGGTACTAGGCTTGAAGCAAAGGGTATGAAGTTACAATTCATTGAACAACAAGGAGAGGAAATTGAAATAGAAGTTGAGGACTAAGTTCCATTCATTGAAACATGGGGATATTGCCTTATAGGTTGCTTCACGGGTCCTTTCCCGGGAAGAGGCGTGAATACCATTGTGAAGGGATGGGGAGTGAAGTGTCGTATTATACCATATGGCAAAGGTTGGACTGTCTTCAAATTCATGACGGAGGAAGAGCGCACAAATGTACTCCACGGTGGCCCTTATATGGTCTACGGGAAAACTATGATGCTGAAGCCTATTGATAAGGGAGTTCTAATAACTGATGATTTATTCATGGACATTCCAATTTGGGTCACCTTCCCTGACATTCCCCTCTCTATTTGGAGTGCAACAGGCCTTAGCAAGATTTCTTCACGTGTAGGAAAACCTATATACACTGACCAATTTACTAAGGAAAGGTCAAAAATGAACTATACAAGAGTATTAGTTGAAGTTGATGTTAGCAAAGAACCGGTAAAGGAATTTGTTGTCAGGCTACCCGACAATAGAAGGTATACTCAAAGGGTGAACTATGAAAACTATCCGGACTTTTGCTATCATTGTGCAACTTTTGGACACAATCACTTGAAGTGTAGAAAGATGAGGGATGATGCGAACACTGAAGAAGCTTCTAATAAACGCAATCCAGTGGTACCCCATAGCAAAGAGGGTGGTTCTACTTGTCCGATTGCCAACAGAACTACGGGTGGAACCAATATTCCTACCTCTTATCCACCACCTTCTCAACATCCCGCTGTTGATGATAACTTGATGGATACTGAAGATAGTGAGCACACACCACCTCTTGTTCCCGGAAGTGTGGGGAATGCTATGCATGCTGCGGTTCCTCCGGTTTTGGGTCAACATGGATCATAAAGCTTGCGGGATCCTCAAGTAGGGGCATCAAGGCTTCTACCACATACTGGCATTGCGCAACATGATAGGATGAGAAAGGAGACAAGGCAGCCTGATTCTGAAGTGCCAATAAACCCGCAACCTTCATTGGATAGGGGAACCTACAAGAATTCTTCGGAGGATTCTAATCTTGCATCAAAGTGCATAAATTTTGAACGCGGGGTACATAGCTTGGATGAGACACATGTTATGGCTTCCAACAACAAAGAAGAGGGATGGAAGGAAGTAATCTCAAAGAAAAACACGGCGAAAGGCAGTGGTAAGGCAAAGGCAGCAAAGCGCGGAGGTGCTAACAAAACCTCCTTTGTTTCCTAATGAAAGTACTTTGTTGGAATGTCCGTGGTCTTTGCGGAAAAAGGGATAGGGCAGCCACACAAGCTCTTGTGTGTAGCCTCACAAAACAACATGATGTGGCAATGGTTTGTCTATTGGAAACTAAATTCTCTCGGGCAAGGACGGAATCTTTTTCTACTCAAAGATTCAAAGCTTGGAATCTTTGCTCAAACTTAGATTTCATTGATGGTGGAAGAATGCTTTTACTTTGGGATCCCTCCAGAGTTTGTTGTGAAGTGCTTGGAATAGATTCTCAGCATATTCATGTCCAGGAAAGATGTAATATAACACAAGTGTCCTTCTTTGCCACATTTGTGTACCCGGTTTATAGCATCCCGGATAGAAGGAAGCTTTGGCATCACCTTACTCACTTGGGCATTGGCATTGTTAAGCCTTGGATGATTATGGGAGATTTCAAAACTTATTGCTACCCACATGATAAGGCGGGGGGTCCTCCTCTCACGCCCTATGCACTTAGGGATCTTGGAGAATTCAGGAATGCTCATGGACTAGAAGACACCCCTTCTTCCGGTTCCTTCTACACTTGGACGAATGGTACGATTTGTTCTAAGCTTGATAGAGTGATGATGAATCAACATTGGAGTGATTTGACCCTTGATTGCACGGCCAATTACTTACCTATGGAACCTGTCTCGGACCACTGTCCCGTGATAGCTACGGTTATTGCATCCTATAATGTTGGGAAACGACCTTTCAAGTTCATGAATATGTGGCTATCTCATCCAACCTTCGACAACATATTGACTTCATGCCGAGACAAGACATATTGGGAACCGCCAATCTGTTCTCGCCTCTAAATTGAAAGCCTTGAAGCAACCATCATGTATTGAACATAAGTGATTTTGGAAGCATTGAACAAAGAGAAAATGGGCAAACATTGAGTTTAAGGAGGCTATCAATGCGCATATGGAAGATCCCTTTGATGAAGAGCTAAAGCCAAGGTTAAGTCCACAAGAGCAAAAGCAAACACTCCATCGAGGCCGAGAGACATTTCATAAGGCAAAAGTCGAGGCGTAAACACTTGCTTGGAAGTGATAGATGCTCCAAATACTTCCACACTTGATCAAGAGCAAGAATGTCGGGAACTCAATCAACTACCTTGTCAAGGCCAATGGTTCTATCACAACATCTCACAGGAAGTTAGAGAATTGCTTGTGGAATTTTACAAAGACCTTTTAGGCACATCGGATCCTCTACCAACTTTGATCCCGGTTGTTCAACTCGCCCGAAGCTAAGTGAGGAGGATGGATTACAACTTTTGCATTTTATCTCCCAAAGGAGATTTGGGAAGCCCTTTCCGATATAGGCAACGACAAGGCACTGGGCGGATGGTTTTTCTACGCTTTCTTCAAGGATAGATGGAGAGATGTGGGGCAAGACGTAGTAAGAAGTGTTCAAGAGTTCTTCTCATCCGGAGTTCTTTTGAAGCAGGTGAACCATACCATCATTACCCTCCTGCCCAAGACTGATCGGGATCCCAAGGTAAATGATTTTAGGCCTATTGGATTGACTAATGTGGTCTACAAGATCATAACGAAGATTTTAGCAAACAGAATGGCAAGGGTTCTTCCTACTCTTGTTGACAAATCTCAAGGGGCTTTTGTGAAAGGAAGAAACATGATGGATAATGTCTTTGTTGCACAAGAGCTTGTGAGAGGTTTCAATAGAGCCAGAGTCTCACCAAGGTGTATGCTTATGGTGGATCTTCGGAAAGCATTTGATACGGTCTCTTGGAGCTTCCTTGAGTCGGTACTAAGAGGTCTAAAATTTCCGGAAAGATTTGTAAGATGGATTATGGAATGTGTTAGCTCAACTTCTTTCTCTCTTTCAATCAACGGGGAGCTTCATGGTTACGTCAAGGGAAAGCGCGGCCTAAGACAAGGTGATCCTATGTCCCCTTCACTCTTTATCTTGTGCATAGAATACCTTTCAAGGATGCTTAAACTTAAGGCAACGGCAAGTGCTTTCTCCTATTATCCAAAGTGTAAGAGATTGGGCATTACTCACCTTGCATTTGCGGATGATCTCATGCTTTTTGCCAAAGGAGATGTATCTTCTGTTGGGATTCTTATGGAGTGTCTTGAAGAGTTGGAGGCTGTCTCAGGGTTAACTCTTAACCCATCTAAATCCAATGTCTACATATCAGGAGTACATGAAACAGTACGTGACTTGATTTTGTCTAGAGTGGGTTTCGGCATTGGAAACTTTCCGGTACGGTACTTGGGGATCTCTTTGTCCCCAATTTCAGTCTCGGTGGATCAGTTTGCTCCGTTCACTAGGGCAATATCGGATTACATTCAGAAATGGGGGCATCACTCGCTATCTTATGCGGGTAAGCTGGAACTTATCAGGTCGGTCATCCAAGGGGTTGAGAGTTTTTGGTTCCGGGCACTTCCTATTCCCGCCACTGTCCTCAACAAGGTACGGTCTACATGCATTCAATTCTTATGGGGAGGTAAACCACCAAGAGTCGCTTGGGATGCCATTTGTTTGCCCCAATCCGAAGGAGGCTTGGGACTTATGAACATCAAAGAATGGAACCATGTTGTTATACCCCGTATTTCCAGAGTATGTACGTAAGGGCGTACGTATTTAAATTTGAGCCTTAAGATTTGACAAGTTCGAAAATTTGGGCACAAGTGCCGAAAAGAGTCGTTTTTCGACGAAACGTTTTACAAATTTTGCGAAGGGAAAATTCCGGCTATGTCATTTATTATTTTTGCGGATTTTTCCGAGAGACGAAATATTTTGGACCAACAGGACCCTTTGTAGTGGTTAGCCGTGGGGTACCCCCCCCCCTAGCCTAGTTGTTTTCGTATAATACCCCCCTTTTTGTGGTATAGAAATACTCTCCTAGTATTGTTGTTATGCCCAAATACTTTAGCCCTATACCTTGTAGTACTTTCCAAAGTTACCTCTATACGTACAGCCCGGAAATACTATTATACTTTCCCTCAGTCACTAAACGAAACCCTAAGGAAATCATCATTGATAGTTGAAGTATTTGAGTAGAAGTTGGTTAGAACTTCTAAGGGTTGTTTGGAGCGGGTTGGAGCGCACGGAGTAGGAGCTAAACCTTGCTCAGGATCGACATATAAACTTGGATAATTTTGGGCTTATCGAGGTAAACACTCTTGACCTTCTATTGTAATTGAAAATTACATGTGTAGGAATATATATAGTTGAAGTATACTATATATATAACTGAACATAATTGTGCGGCAATGTCTTTTGACTTAAGCCTGAATTTAAAGAAGAGAATGTAATCAGAATTACATAGATCATTACAGAGACTTGTGTAGCTTTAATGTGAAGTAGAATTGTACACATCCGGTTAGACGTGTAAACCCTCACTGGTTGCCGGCCTACCGATAGAGGAGAGATTTACGTTGTTGCGGGAGCGCCGAATTTTCTGTAGAATATTCTACGTTGAGATCTAAGATGTTAATAGGCGTCTTGTGGCCTCTATAGGTTGAAGTACTACGTGTGGCGTGATCTACTTGGCTTAAGGAGTAGCCGACGGTTTGAGGTACTTGGAGCGTTTTGCTATTAGTCGATAATCGTCGCGAGGTATGTGAACCTCTTCCTATCTTTTCTAGCATGATATGTGTATAACTATCTAGTACGGTAGACGTACATGTGTTAAATGTATTTGATTGGTTTAAAACATAAAGTGTTATAACGGCTTTATGGGAAGTTGGTTATAACAGCTTTATGTAAGTAAGAAATGCTTTGTGGCTTTTTAAAGATAACTGATTTGACTTATAACTGACTTGATGTGTGATAATAAGAATCTTGAAGTATTTCAAAAGAATTGAGAACCTTTTTGAAAAGAAGAGTAATACTTGGTTTTGAAAACATAAGAGTTATACTAGCTTTATGGGAAGTTAGGTATAACGTCTTAAGAATGGTAAAAAGAAATGGTTTACTGATTTTTAGAAGTTAAGAGACTTGATCTTAAAAGATAAGAGACTTGACTTAATTGTATTGATATGAAGTTTGTTAACAATGTGAAACCTCATTCGTGAGTAATGGGTACTTGGTTTTAAAAGGAATAATGTTTCCGATTCAAATCGAATGAGTATCGACAAACCACTTAAATTAATAAAGGAAAATGTAATGAATAATGAAGTATTATTAAAACCAAGAAACCCCATCCGCATAGAAACTAAGATGAGACAAAATGATATTACATTTCCTAGATCATGGCTGCTTAATAAGATTGATTATGAATAAGAATAACCTACACTCATATAAGGCATATGTTACTCAAAATGTTTTAAAAGAGATTAAGACATTGAACTATGAAACTTTTCTAAAATAAAGAGCCTTGAGCAATTGAAATTAGGCAAACTGGAACCTTAGGGAAAAGAATGTGGTTGAAAAGGAAAGTGTTTTGGTTTACCTATAAATGTGAGTCACTCTATTTTATACTACGGGTATCGGGTGAATTTTATAAAAGGAATGAATCTCTTTAAAAAAAAAAGGAATTTGACGTACGTAGTACTTTAGGGTTAACACCCGGATTTTGACTTAAAATGAAAGTACTTTGAGTTGTGTATAACTTGCCTATGCTTGTTGTTGTGTAACTTGCCTATGCTTGTTGTTGTGTAACTTGCCTATGCTTGTTGTTGGGTAACTTACCTATGCTTATTGAGATAGTCTTTGTTGTGCAAGAATTGTGTTTCTATTCTACCGCGTCTCTCGATGGAGGGCCGGTTGACTTGTTGAGAACTTACTTGGACGTCTGGCGCGACGGAAGATTCCACTGCACGCCCATTATTATTATTACATGGACGCGTGTCTACACCGATGATGTGGACATGTGACCATTATGGTTATTTATGGCGGTATCGTGACTTACGGTTGCCAGGATCGCGTAGCTGCTTACTTGCCCCGCCGCCACGTGACGCAGCGTGGATCTGGTATAGGTTATTGCACCGCCACGTGTCGCCTTCGCGCGGCATCGTGACTTACGGTTGTGATCGGGTGCCTGGCCGATTCACTTGGCCCCGTCAGCTACGTGACGCAGGTGGATCTGGTGGAGGCTAGTGTACTTGCCACGTGTCAGCTTCGCGAGTCAGTATTTGGATGGAGCTTCGTGACTTACGGTTGTGATGTGGGCGTGGCGATTCACTTTCCCCGCCTACACGTGGCGCAGTGGAGCCGCGAGGCTATCAGACTTGCCACGTGTCGGCCATGATATGGTTGTACAATATTATCGTACGGTCGGATCCGTAGTTATACTTGTCCCGCACGGTTTATTGACACAGTAGGACTCGTGTTCACATATACTCGCCGTTGTTATATCATGATCGCCAGCAGGAAGGAATCCCACCGCACGAGTGATGATTTGGAGGCGTGAGTCTCGACTTGATATGATCGTTTATATGTGGCATCGTAGTTTGGTTATCATACATGTCTCTGCTTTATATAGATCGCTATGATTTCATTCTGATTTTTCTGCTTTCACATACTTGGTACTGTTGATCGACCTCCTTCGGGGCCGCGTTCATGCCGCAGCAGTAGAGTGCATCGGTCAATCCCCGCTTTTAGGATCACCTTTCAGCGATTGAAGCTCCGTTCCTTGGAGGCTTATCTTTGGTATGTTACCACGAGTTTGTAGGTCCTTGTACATTCGGGGTATGGCGGGCCCCGTCCCCATAGTTGTTGTATAAATCTTAATGTTCAGAGTAATTGTAGGCGAGTCGTAAAAAGGATAATTGTTCGGTATTTATATATACCAAGGCAACTGCTTTTAGTTGGCTGTTTATTTATCATGTCTCTTAATTCATGTTCGTGTTTTTATTTCCGTTGATTTTCTCTGATGTTGTAACACTAGGGTGCCCGGGGTAAGGCACCAGTCACGGGCCCGGGTTCGGGTCGTGACACATGCCTTGCTATCCCGGACCATTTGGCAAACTCATACTGAAGCAGATTCCTTATGGGTCCAATGGATCAATAGCTACTATTTGAGAGGCCTATCATTTTGGGATTATGAGGTACGCCCTGTGGACTCCCTTATTCAAAAAGTTTGTAGGATCCGCGACAAATTTGTTTCTATCTTTGCAGCCAAGGCGACGCTATCACGGCTTGGAAAAGTGTTGTACCAACGGAAAATTTGATTCTAGCCTCGTGTATGATATCTTGCGCATTCCGCAAGATAAAAAGCTTTGGATGTCACAAATTTGGAAAGGCTTCATTCCTCCCAAGTTCTCCTTCACAGTTTGGCTCACTTGCAGAAAGCGGTTAGCTACAAAAGACACTCTTTCCTATCTAAACTTGGAGGATAAGTCTTGCGGGTTCTGCAAGCGTGCTAATGAGACAAGGGAGCACCTCTTCTTTACTTGCCCCTACACCCGCTTGATTTGGAAGAGCATAAGGGAATGGTTGGGTATCAGAAGAGAAATGACAACTATTGAAAGCTCTCTTAAGTGGATCAAGAAAGACCACCGTGGGACAGGCATCCGAGCCAAATCTATCTTGCTTGCCTTTTGCATAGTGGTCTATGAGATTTGGAAGACAAGAAATACATTGCTCTTTGAAGACACAAGCATACCGGCAGAGGTGGTCATTGCAAAGATTAAAACAACATCTTATAGAGTTCTATATGACTTAATCCCTTCTTGTAATGGCACCTTTTGAGTGACCACCCCTCCCCTCTTCATTTCTTGTTTATATTACGTTGAGGATTGAGAACCCTCAATGACTGATTGTAGCCACCTTTCTTTCCATTATTAGTAATAATATTTGCATTTACCCAAAAAAAAAAAATAGTACAACCAAGGGTTAGGATTGAAACATGTGTATGGTAGAGATTTAGGATGTAGGTTCCTTTGTACATTTGTCCCACAAATGTCATGCAAGACCATGCAAGACTTTGACCATTTGACTTGCCCCACTAATCTTCAAAAAAAACGTCCAAAGACCACTTGGGGTGACACGTGTCGCCCTCCTATTGGTCCAAAATATTTATCTCTCGGAAAATTTATAAAAATATTGAAAACGTAAAATTTCCTTCACAAGGTTCGGAAATATTTTCCGTCGGAAAACAATTCTTTCATTCTTACCCTAATTAGGGTTTATACATACGAACGTACGTCCTTACATACATACTCCGGAACTACGGGGTATAACATTCTTCCCTCTTAGAAACATTCGTCCCGAATGTTCCTTCTAAGTCTCTAAACATACCTGTGCCGGTATAGTCTTCCCTACTATACTTACGAAACCAATTATGCCACTCATGGCCATAATACAACGTACGCGCAAAAACTCACATCCGAGCCAACGAAGAATCATCTCTAAAGCGTATAACAATACTATTAGCTCCACCCATGGTCCAAAGGATACTTTCTTCACATCTTTACTTATAAAACGGACACTTCCATATTCTTCACACATCTTCGCCTCTTTTCTTACTCGTCGTACCCTCCTCGTATACTCGAACTCCTACTATACGTATCACATTTCTGTCATTGCTTCATTTTTTTTTAAATCTCGGGGTTACTATCTTCAACTTGGTTGTCATTAACTGGGAACACTCTGGATGGATCTCCGAGACTCTTCCGAATCATAGCCACATAAAAGACCGGACGTACTGCCTCCTAAGTCGGACGGCAGTGCTAACTTATAGGCAACCTGGCCTATTCTACAAATGATCTGAAAAGGCCCAAAGTACCTTGGGCTAAGTTTCCCCCGCTTTCTAAATCTCGTCACACCCTTCCGGGGTGGTACCTTCAAGAAGACCCACCGTCAACCTGAACTCCAAGTGTTGACGCCGATTATCCGTAAGACTTCTGTTGACTCTGAGCTGCTAATAACCTCTTCTGGATAAGTTTCGCCTTATCCACATTCTGCTGAATCAAGTATGGACCAGCTATCTGAACCTTGCCAACATCGAACCAATCGACCGGCAACCTATACTTCCGCCCATACAAGGCTTCATAAGGCGTCATCCGAACACTGAAATGGTAGCTATTATAATACTCACTCAACACGAGGCAAGTAATCCTCACCGCTCCGCTGAAGTCAAAACACCGGCCCGTAACCTATCCTCAACCGTCTGTATAAAATGTGTTGTTTGTCCGTCGGCCCGAGGGTGAATGCACATCGAGACTCACCGATTTCCTAACCCCTTTGGTAAAACCTCCGTAAAAAAGAAAATAGACGAACCGGCTCCACCGTCACATAAAATAAAAGTAGGAACCCCGTGCAGCCTTACAACCTTCCTGATATATAACATCTCGCATAACCCTCCGCCAAGTAAACAGTCCTGACTGAAAGACAAGATGGGCTGACCTCATCGGCCCGACTACTGGTCGAACGCATCCACGAACTCGTACGATGGTTACCTAAACCTGGGCCTAACACCCTCGTGATCCTATCACCTAGCGGGACTACCTCAAACTGACCCCACCTCAATCTGGGCTGCGGGTTGACCCGCGATCTTGCCTCAACCCGACCCATTATCGCTCTAAATTCTTGTTCCCCGTCCGGGACAATCTTACTTATTCTCGTCATGAAAATTACCACTTTTATCTTGCTCGACCTATGGAATTATCCCACAATACATTTCACGCATACCAAGTACTTCGACAAAGACTAACTGTAAAATCTTTTACTCAAGACGGCCTCACATCTAAGGTCTCAACTGTTATAATATTCTAAGGCTCACAATTTCCCTGCCCCTAAACTTACCTTCTCAACTAACCATGTTCTCTAAATCACAATTTTACACAGTGCTTATCCAAACATAAAACTTTAACATAAAATCATCATATCACGCATACAAATCTCTAGAGGGTTAAGGATATACCTGTAACTACTGCTTCACTCTAATCATAGTCCCACGCAGGCTTATAGCAAAAGAAGGCGATGAACGATCACGATCCCGGGCGTCGAGTCGTAACATCCGCGCCACCTCTGGTCGGACAATTTCTCGCAAAATGGCCCTGATAGACGCAAGCATAACAAGCTGTCGAAGTAGTACGACACTCCCCATGATGATACCTACCACAACGGCCACACCGAGGTGGGGGTGGCCTCCTCTGGCTAACACCCCTTTCTCTCCGAACCATTGAATCCGAAACCGACCTGGTAGGCTGAGTCATCCCACTTGTATCCCTCCTACTAGGACATTCTCTCCTCACATGGTCCTGCCGACCGCAGGTAAAACAAGCATTGGTGAAAAGACGACATTTCCCGGAATGACGCCTACCACCTAGTGAACACTGAGGGAAACTGAATCTGGATGGCTAGAACCTATGTAAATCTGTGAACCAAAAACCCTGGAGCTCTGACCAACTCCTGCATACTCCGAACGCCCCAAGCTCGCGAGGACCACTCAGATCGGGCGGAGGCGCATAACCGGGCTGGCGGCGAGGTCCGCCAAAGTTACCAAAGGACTCGCTGCTCGCCTTCTCGCGATCTTGTTAAACTGCCGATCTCTATGTTCCTCACGCTGGCATAAGCTCAGACGCTGGCAATGTCCATGCTCGATCAAGAGCTACTTGTACACCCTTTACTAGATAATCGTCTAGGCAGTGATATATCGATGCACTCTATACTCGCTTGCTAACATCCTAGCTAGTAACAGTCCATCCTTTGTAATCCATACTCGCCCCTGGCCGTGGAACTGAAGGCTCATATACCCTGGCCGCAGTAGGAACTGCTGCCGCTGTGTTAAACTCTGCTGGGGCTGGCGACGTCACAGAACTCTCTAAATGAAGCACCACCTCAGGTGATGGCTGGGCCTGTGCCCTCGTACTTCTCTGTGTTCTACTCGCAGCTTCTTCTGCTGCCTTGCCCTTCTGGGCCCTGGTTGCCTTTCGCAGAGGCATAACTGGTAAAAAGAAGTACGTCAGAGGGGTCCAAATTATAACACAACTCTAAGGCACGATCTCAGAGTGAGAAGAATGGAAACCAATCCTAAATGTCATGCAGCCTCCTGATTATAGATGTGGTGCACAACACACCGATAATCAAGACTCTACTAGACAAGGTCTGTAGACACTTTCCGAGGACTAACTGCTCTGATACCACTTTTGTCACGATCCGATCCCGGGCCCATGACTGGTGCCTTACCCGGGCACCCAAGTAGATATACATCAGAGTAACTAGCGGAATATAAAAACAAAGACATGAAACAATAAAGAGTAAAAACAATCTAACCAAGAAAATGTCGCCTTTCGGCATGTATATATAAACCAAAACTTGAACAGTTACATCCTTTACAAACCCTGCCCACAACGATTACTGCACTTAAGAATTTCTATAACAACTATGACGGGACAGGGCCCCGCCATACCCCTTAATGTACAAGTACCTGCAATCTCAGGGAATCATACCAAAAGATAAGCCTCCGGAGAAACGGAGCTTCCCAAAATGCTGAACTGTGATCCTACGAGCGAGGATCAACGACTGATGTACCTCTACCTGCGGCATGAACACAGCCCCCCGAAGGAGGTCGACATAACAGTACCAAGTATGTGAAATCAAAATATCAGAAATGAAATCATAATAGTCTATATAAAACAGGAGACATATATGATAACCAATTTACGATATACAATAAGCAGTCATGTCAAGTCAGGGACTCACGCCCTCAAAGTCATCACTCAAATATAACCATGGGTCTCATGCCCACAATATCAATCATGCCCGTGGAATTCCTTCCTCACTGCCGGCAGTTCATGATATAAAACACCAAGGAATACACATGAACACTAGGTCCCACCTGTGTCATAATAAAACCGTACGAGGTAAGTACGAAGGCATAACCGACTACTAGAACCCACCGTTCCAACAATGCTATAAAACTGTATCACGAGGTCTTTCTACACCGCCAAATGATCGAAGCTGAGCCACTCGCCCGCAGTATCATTGTGCGCGTCTAATCCTGGAACTCCCGCAGTTCCGCATAGGCCACATAGGCCCGCATGAGGTATTCCTCGCATCGCAGGGCAGCTAACCCTCGACATCGTCCTGGACTCCCGCAGTCCGCATGGCCACATAGACCGCATGAGGTATTCCTCGCACCACAATCCTGGAACTCCCGCAGCTCCGCATAGGTCCTATGGACCCACATGAGGTATTCCTCGCATCGGGGGCAGCTTAACCTCCGGCATCATAACAAGTCAGGGGGGTGAATGATATAATACTAACATAACGGTTTATCGTTAAACAACATAAGCACAACAAGAGTAACCTCCTTACACAAACATCACAAGATAGTACTAACACAACGACTTATCGTTAAACAACATAAGCACAACAAGAATAACCTCCTTACACAAACATCACAAGATAATACTAACACCACGGCTTATCGTTAAACAACATAAGCACAACAAGAATAACCTCCTTACACAAACATCACAAGATAATACTAACACCACGGCTTATCGTTAAACAACATAAGCACAACAAGAATAACCTCCTTACACAAACATCACAAGATACTAACACACTTAGCATCATAACATGTTTATTTATCAAACCAACTTACCACACCTTCAGAAATCATTACAAGGCTTTTATAAACAAATAAGTAAATCGTTCCTTTTAACTTTCTTAAGTCGTTATACCTAACTTCCCATAAAGCTAGTATAACACTTAAGTTTTATTTAACAACCAAGTATTACTTTTCTTCCAAAAATGATTCATAACTCTTTTTGAAATATTCAAGATTCTTATTAATTAAAACTAAAGTCAAAAGACATCAAAGTGAAACCAAATTTAGTTAACACACATACGTCTACCGTACTATATATAGTTCGCAAATATCATGCTCAAGAGGATAGGAAGAATCACATACCTCCTCGGCTAAATCCACTTGCCAAGTCGGATATGTCGCGCGCAGAGTGTCAACCTATAATAGTTAAAACACGCCTATCAACTTCTAGTTTTTCTTGGGATTCTTCTAAGTAAGACTTCTCTTAGTCTACGAAAAATTGGGCAGCACTTCCCCCGTTTCTACTCAATTCTCCACCTTTTTCAAGGCCCGATAATAGTAACCAACATGCCATAAATAAGGCGCAATAATTCCGAAATTTAAAGAAGGGGATATCACGCCCAAACGGAACGCGATTAACAATCTCTCCTTCATAATAACAATAATAAAAGAAGGGGATAACACGCCAAACGGAACACGATTAACAATCTCTCCTTCATAACAATAATAAAAGAAGGGGATAACACGCCAAAACGGAACGCGATTAACAATCTCTCCTTCATAACAATAATAAAAGAAGGGGATAACACGCCCAAACGGAATGCGATTAACAATCTCTCTTTCATAATAACAATAATAAAAGAAGGGGATAGCACGCCCAAACGGAACGCGATTAACAATATCTCCTTCATAACAATAATAAAATAAGGGGATAACACGCCCAAACGGAACGCGATTAACAATCTCTCCTTCATAACAATAATAAAAGAAGGGGATAACACGCCCAAACGGAACGCGATTAACAATCTCTCCTTCATAATAACAATAATAAAAGAAGGGGATAACACGCCCAAACGGAACGAGATTAACAATCTCTCCTTCATAACAACAATGTAAATACGCTCCAAAGTAAATACGGTCCAAAGTAGATACGGTCCAAAGTAGATACGGTCCAAAGTAAATACGGTCCTTAAGTTGGGGTCCTTGGACAACTTTTACAATTTTACTTATCCAATTACTTCATTAGTCTTCCAACTTATATTCCAATCTTAATATAAGTTATAGTTCCTTTGTTGTTAACCTCTTAGTAAGTAATGGATACATTTTTACCATTTTAATGGATAATATGCCAATTCTCCTTTTAACATCTTAACAAGATCCAAATCTTTCTTTATATCTTATAGTCCATAATATACTTCCAATATATGTATAATATCCATATATACATAATAATCAACTTCACAAAGAGGTTAAGGTTCATTAACTCAAAATAGCCCAAAAAACGTGACTGTCCAGATTTTTAGCCACTGCTTCATCAGCTGAACTTGTAATGTTGGTAACTCTCTACTCCAGTGTCCTATCGATGAGAGGTTTGTTGCGTTGGAAACTAGACTCGACGAACTTCATTTTAGGCTTTTGAAACACCCAAAAACTCCTAATATGCTAGGATATATTCCCTTCCAAATATGACTAAAAATCTGCCCAAAACAGTCCCGAAAATCTGCCCACTCTCGGGGGGGGGTTGAGGCTAGGGGTGTGAAATCTTGTCTAACTCTTGGTTAAAAATCTTCCTAATAAAGTCCCATAGGAGTTAGAGAGAAGTTTCTCTCACTAATGGAAAACGCTCTCAACGTTTTCCCTTAGTTGCTCCTTCGGTTTTTCCCATCTTCCCCCCCTATATTCTACCATTGTTTCACCACGATTTGAAGTTTAATGTACACAGCATGAAAAGGTCTAAACGTTACACACGCTCCAACAATGATTCAGGAGGCTCAGGAAGTTCGACGAAGGCCAGAACTAAGAAAAAAAAAATGGCGGAAGTCCAATCATTGTTGAAGAAAATCTGATCCCGTCAGTTTCAGACCCAACAGTGCTAGTGTCACGACCCGACCCCGGGACCGCGACTGGTGCCCTACCTGGGCACCCTTACAGGTAAACATCAGAGATAATCAGCGGAACATACATGAAACTTATAAATAAAACAACGGAAGTAAAACAACAGGTTAGCCGATAGGGCTACCTTCCTGGACGTACATACATAAACGAAGCAGTTGCCTCCTTTCTTTACAAACAGACCCACAATATGTGACTACAGACCTCTAAGAATTACAACTGTGGCGGGACAGGGCCCCGCCATACCCCTGGATATACATAGCCATGACAACTCCGGAACATCGGAGCCATCTAAAAATGCTGAACCAGGATCCTAAGCTCGCGGATCCACACTGTGTACCTAAACCTGCGGACATGAACGCAGCCCCCCGAAGGGGTCAGTACAACAGGTACCGAATATGGAACAGAAATAACGTGCAAGAATCAAATCATAACTGTACAAAAGAATGCCATTTTTAACTCCTGAAATCAATCATATATTAATCGTTCCTTTCCTTCTTTCAATAAGATTTAACAACATATTCTTACATACATACTTAAGAGTTTAATCCAGTTTTTCCACATAACTTACATATCTTTCATAACATAATCCGGCCCATTTGCGGGACACGGTGTACTGATGAATCATGTGACATAATCCGGCCCGCCTGTGGGGTTCGGTGTACTGTGGAATCATATAACATAATCCGGCCCGCCTGTGGGGCTCGGTGTACTGTGGAATCATATAACATAATCCGGCCCGCCTGTGGGGCTCAGTGTACTGTGGAATCATATAACATAATCCGGCCGCTTTGTGGGGCTCGGTGTCTTGTGGAATCATATAACATAATCCGCGCTTTGTGGGGCTCGGTGTCTTGTGGAATCATATAACATGTCCGGCCGCTGTGGGGCTCGGTGTACTGTGGAATCATATAACATAATCCGGCCCGCCTGTGGGGCTCGGTGTACTGTGGAATCATATAACATAATCCGGCCCGCCTGTGGGGCTCGGTGTACTGTGGAATCATATAACATAATCCGCCCGCTTTGTGGGACTCGGTGTCTTGTGGAATCATATAACATAATCAGGCCGCTTTGTGGGGCTCGGTGTCTTGTGGAATCATATAACATAATCCGCCCTTTGTGGGGCTCGGTGTCTTGTGGAATCATATAACATAATCGGCCGCTTTGTGGGGCTCGGTGTAAGATGACGTAACGGCCTATATGTAGGCTCGGGGTAATATGGCGTGTCCGGCCTATGTGTAGGCTCGGTGTATCTCATAACGTGTCCGGCCTATTCGTAGGCTCGGTGTATTTCATAACGTAATCCGGCCTATGTGTAGGCTCGGTGTGATTTTCCTTACATAACATTTTTAAACCATCTTATTACTTCTTCTTAAGTCGTCATAACAACTTCCCATAAAGCTGTTATAACAACCTTTCATTTAGAGAACTTAAGACACTTTTATTCTTACAACATTAGGGAAACTATACCCAAAAATACTACGTACATACGTACTTAAAAGAATCATAAACTTCTTTCTTTTTTTTTAAAACTCAAGTCACATACTCTTTAAAATCATGTCATCAATACTTTTAGAAATCAAGTCCACAACTTGAAAAATAAAGTTTCATAATCCTTAGAAGACAACCAAAGTTCATAGTCTTAAAACCTTATAACGTACCTTCTTTACAGTCCACTTACTTATACTTATAAACAAATATACAAAGTTCCATACACTTCCAAAACCAAGTAACTTATTCTCTTAAAACCATATAACATCCACTTTTAAAATCGATCCCCTTTTCACATATAAATTCAAGTCATTTTTGAACGTAAAATCCACTTACTTACTTTAAATAAATCAAGACACATAGCCTTTAAATCAAATCTCATAACTTCCTAACCGTTCTTACCAACGTCTCCCATAAGACCTAGTAAGGACTTAGGACAATTTAAACATACTCTTAACTTAGATTCAACAATGTAAATACTTCTTAACTTCTAAGAGTAGAAGAAATCTTGAAATACTATCACATGGAGATTTCATACGTAGGATCATGCCAAAGAAAGAAGAGGTTCACATACCTCGCGACGATTAACGACAATTAGCAAAACGCTCCAAAGTACTTCAACCTAAAATGGCCACAATACGTCCATAGCCTTGAAAATCAATTTTTTTTTGGAGGTCTGCTGGTGGTCCTGCGGCAGCGCGCCGCCACGGCTCAAGGCGGCATCAATGGCGGATTCAAAATCTGAGAATTGAGGCTCGGGATTGGTTGCAAAGCGTAGCTAAGATCAATCTGAACACAGCGGTATCGCCTTAGCCCTCAATTGTACGTAATCGATCGGAATCTTCCAACTTCCGATCGAAGAAAATGTTTTGGTTGACTGCGATCTGGGTTGAATTGGAGGTCGTGGGTGGTGCCAAAATGTCGGCCTTTCCACCACGAATATTTCTACACTAGCCACGGCCGTCGACTCTGCACGTGGTGGCCGGAAAATGCTCGTCGACGACCTAGGGTTTCGACGAAAATCGATCTGGTCGACGGCGAGTTTGAGCAAGAATCGAGGGTCCTGGTTTACATGGAAATGACGGCAAGGAGATGGTGGTTCTGATGGTATACTCCACTCCCGTCGATTGCACCTCAGTTGGTCGGAAAATCAGAAAAACCGAACGGGGAAGATGGATGAACAGTGACCGAAACTTCGATCTGAACCTGCCGGCGATTCCGGGAGAATCGACGGTGGCGGTTGGTATGGACGTGACGGGCTCGACGAGACGAAGCTTTTGGTATATGTCTCGCCCCCGGCGGATTCCTGGTTTGGCCGGAAATGGCGTTTTTCCGAACACTGTTCATCGAACAACACTGTTCATGGACGGGTTTTCACTGTTCATACTCGTTTTGGTATTTTTTTTGTTCTGCGTTGCCTTCCCAAACTCCCCAACATATACAAAATTTCTCGGGTGGTCCCACGTGACCAAATTTCGAAATTAAATTCCAAAATTCCGATAAATTCTAAAAGTCCCAAATACCGAATTCGAGAATTAAATTCAACTAATAAACCTTTTTCCTTTACAAGGTTCGGAGAAATTTTCAGAATCTTTCATTCCTTCTAAAATTCAATTCCCAAATTCTTACGTACGTTCTTATCTCAACTGCCGGAAATACGGGGTGTAACAGCTAGTTCATGTCACACCTGACTCCCGTATCCCACTTGAGAATGTAGCAGACGATTCTATGCTGCAAAAGATACATGAATGGGGCAAAAGTATAGAAGTCGAGGGCTTGGATAATAGTGAGTTTGAAGGGGGAAATTTTCGTGGTTCACCAATAACCAACCTGAATTAATCCATACATTTACTCTGCGGAAATGAGTACCCCGCGGTGCACGGAAATGCGCTCGAGCGAAGGAAAGGAAAAAAAAAAGGGTCAGGAATTGCAATTGTTGATGATAGGAGTGCTGGCATACTCGGGTCCAAACCGGGTCAAGTCGCGGGTCAGCGGTTCAGGGCGGGTCAGGTGGGTGCCCATGGGTTTAGGAATTATCCTGTTATGCTTAGATCTAGATCAGTTGGGAGTATTGAAGATGTTATACCCCGTATTTCCAGAGTATGTACGTGAGCGCGTACGTATTATAATTTGAGCCTTAAAGTTAGGCAAGTTTCGAATTTGTGCATAACTACCTAAAGGAGTCGTTTTTGTGAAAGCGTTTCCACGACTTTCGTAGGGAAAATTCCGGCTATGTCATTAATAATTTTTGCGGATTTTTAGAGAGGCGAAACATTTTGGACCAACGAGAGGCGACACTTGTCACCTACAATTAGAAGGGTGGACGGACGAATTGAGCATTGTTGGCACGTTTTTTGTGCCTTCTCCTTAGTCAAGGAGTTGGTAGGATATTTTGTGTGGAAGATGAGAAAGTGGGACCCACAAACACATGGCTTAATCTTTACCCTACACTTGCATGGCACTTGTCTTCATCTTGGCCATTGGTTGGCCTTCACTTGACCTATAAATACCCCTCTAAGTTGAAGACTTTCTTCATCCTCACTTGAGCAATCTACCTAAGTCTCAAACACTCCTCCTCTTGTTCTCTCGTCCACCACACTCCCCTTTGAGGCCCTATTGGTAGAGCTTCCCTTCCCTTTGTGGTGCCACTAGCGGGGTACCCACACTAGCCTAGTTGTCTCGTATAAATACCCCTTTTTGTGGTATAGAAATACTCTCCAAGTGTTGTTATAATGCCCAAATACCTTGGCCCAAATACCTTGTAGTATTCCCAAGGTTACACTTTTACAAAAGCCCAGAAAATACTATTATACTTCCCTCAGTCACAAAAGCGAAACCCTAAGTAAATCTTCACCCGTAGGTGAAGTTAAGTAGAAGTTGGTTAGAACTTCTAAGGGTTGGTTGGAGCAGTTGGGCGCGGGGTAGGAGCTAAGCGTTGTTCGGGATCGACGTATAAACTCGGATAATTTTGGGCTTATCGAGGTAAACATTCTTGACCTACATTTGTAATTGGAAATTACATGTTGTAGGAGTATATAGTTAAGTATACTATATATAGAATGAACATAATTGTGCGGCAATGTCTTTTGACTTAAGCTCGAATAATACTACGGCAATGTCTTGCGACTTAAGCTGAATTTAAATAAGAGAAGCGACGTAATTACATGGGGTGTATTACTGTAGACTTGTGTAACATTCTTGTGTAGTAGAATTGTACACGTCAGGTTAGGCATGTTAACCCCACGGTTGGCTTGGTGGCGGCCTCGATAGAGAGGAGATTCTGTTGTTGCGGAGAGTCTTCTTGAATTTTACGTAGAATAGTCTACGTCGGGATCTAAAGTGATTAATAGGCGCTTTTGGGCCTCTATAGGTTGTAGTACTACGTGTGGAGTGATCTGCTCGTGAGAGTGTAGCCAAGCGGTTTGAGGTACTTGGGCGTTTTGCTATTAGTCGATAATCGTCGCGAGGTATGTGAACCTCTTCCTATCTCTTCTAGCATGATATGTGTGAACTATGTAGTACGGTAGACGTACATGTGCTAAATGTATTTGATTGGTTTAAAACATAAAGTGTTATAACGGCTTTATGGGAAGTCGGTTATAACAGCTTTATGTGGATAAGCAAATACTTTGTGGTTTCTAAAAGGTAACTGATTTGAATAATAACTGGCTTGATATGTGTTAATAAAGAACTTGAAGTATTTCAAAAGATTTATGAATCGTTTTGAAAGAATGAGTAGTACTTGGGTTTTGAAAGCTTAAGAGTTATACTAGCTTTATGGGAAGCTAGGTATAACGGCTTAAGAATGTTTCTTGATTTGAATCGAATGTGTATCGACAAACCACTGCAGCATTAATAAAAGGAAAATGTATTGACTAATGAAGTATTATTAAAATCAGTAGAAACCTCCATCTGCATAGAAGCTAAGATAAGACAAAATGATATTACATTTCTTAGATCATGGCTGCTTAATAAGATTGATTATAAACAAGAATAACCTACTCACATATAAGACATATGCTTCCAAAACGTTTAAAGGAGAATTATGTTTTAAAGGACTAAAACTATGAACTACGAAACCTTTTTCTAAAATGAGAAACTTGAGCTTTCGAAATTAGGCAAACTTGAACGTTTGGAAAATAAGGTTGTCACTTGATTTTACAAAGGAAAGCATTTTGGTTTACTTAACAATGTTAGTCACTCAAATTTTATACTACGGGTATCGGGTGACCTTTGTAAAAGAAATGGATCTTAAAAGGAATTTAACGGACGTAGTACTTTAAGGTTAAAATCCGGACTTTGACATAAAATGAAAGTACCTTGAGTCGTGTGTAACTTGCTTATACTTGTTGTTATGAAACTTGACCATGTTACGTGTGATAGTCTTGTTGTGCAAGTACTGTGTTCTACTCGACTACCGGTTCATCCGGGAATGTATATCACTTGACTACCGGGTCATCCGGGAATGTATTTCACTTGATTACCGGTTCATCCGGGAATGTATTTCACTTGATGACCGGTTCATCCGGGAATGTATATCACTTGACTACCGGTTCATCCGGGAATGTATTTCACTTGATGACCGGTTCATCAGGAATGTATTTCACTTGACTCTGGGTTCATCCAGAATGTATTCCACTCGACTAGGTTCATGGGATGAGCAGGAATGTATTCCACCCTTTTCTATATTGGGTCCATAAGATGGGCGAGACACATTATCGTATCACATGATTTGTACCTAGGCTGGCGGTGAGGAAGGAGTTCCACGGGCATGAGGATGACTTTTAGGCGTGAGTCACGACTTGACATATTGCTCTTATGTTGTGGCGTAGTTTGGTTATCATACATGTCTCTGCTTTATAGACTATTATGATTTCATTTCTGATATTTCTGATTTCACATACTTGGTACTGTTATCGACCTCGCCGAAGTGCGTTCATGCGCGAGTAAAAGGTACATCGACCGCCGATCCCCGCTTATAGGATCACATTCGGCGTGTTGGGAAGCTCCGTTCCTTGAGGCTTATCTTTTGGTATGTTACCACGAGTGCAGTAGATTCGTATACATTGAGGTATGGCGGGGCCTGTCGTCATAAACGTTGTAAAAATCTTAGAGTGCATGCCTTTGTTGTGGCGGGGTTTGTAAAAAGGATAACTGTTGGGTATTTATGTATATATGATGAAGGCAACTATTTTGGTTGCTTTGTTTATTTATCTGTTCTCTTAATTCATGTTCATGTTTTTATTTCCGTGATTTTCTCGATGTTGTATCACTAGGGTGCGGGGTAAGGCACGATCCGGGCAGGTTGGTCGTGACAAAAGTGGTATCGAAGCGATTAGTCCTCGGAAAGTGTCTGAGCCGTGTCTAGTAAGTCTTGATTATCGGTGTGTTGTGCACCACATCTATAATCGTGGAGGCTGCGAGACATTTAGGATTAGTTTCCATTCTTCTCATTACGAGATCGTGCCTTAGATGTGTGATAAATAGGACCCCTCGGCGTATTCCTTTCCTTTACGATTATGCCTCGCGTAAAACAGCGAGCCCAGATGGGCAAGCGATCGAGAGCTGTTAGTGAGATCTGAGAATGCAGCGCGAGCGGTCGATGCACGCGATGCCAGACGGCGGGTTTAGCGATCGCCCGGCACAAAGAAGTTTAAGCGCGGCGATGGCTGAGACTCTGATACACGAGCCTCGATCCGCGGCACAGGCGATGAGATAAGTACAAGGAGATGGCGATTCTGGCGGTCGTGGCGAATATGAGATAAGTGGATCGCAGATTCCGGCCCAGCGGCACCGTAGTTCACCCCGGCGAGCGGTTTGAGGCTACGGGACTTACGAGTTGTAGCCCTCGGTGTTACATGGATCGAGAGGCGAGGCGACCCTCGAGTTTATCAAGCGACTGACGGATCATGAGTGATCGAGCCTCGAGCGAGTCGGTGGTATTGGGTTCGCATCATTTGCGTGATCTGCGATTGGTAGTTTGATTCGTGGGGCTGTCGGGAAGAGCATGCACTTCCAGCGATTTGGGACGAGTTCTCGAGGCATTTCTTGCACATTTCTTGCCTCCACGAGATGAGAGGGCTCGGGTAAACATTTTTGGCGTTGAGCGGGGCGGGCGAGCGGTTAGAGAGTACAATGTGGAGTTCGACTCATTAGCTCGGTATGTTCCGTAGTAGCGGATATGGAGGAGCGAGTACACCGCTACGTCACCGGCTGGGCGATTACTTGGCGAGGCTTATGCGGGTGTAGCTCTTGGCCGGGCATGGACATTGCCGCATGCAAGCTTCATGCACTAGGATGTGAGGCACGGAGAGGTCGGCGGAATGGCCGAGATCAGCGAGAAGAGGGCGAGCAGCGAGGTCCTTTGGTAACTTTCGAGGCGGACGCCTCAGCCAGCGATCTAGTTATGTACCTCCGCGATGCAGTGGTCCCCTCGATCTTGGGGCGTTCGGGGTATTCGGGGCTGGTGAGCTCGGGGCTTAGTTCCGCGGTATACGTGAGTGCTAGCGGCGGGATTCATGTCCCCGCCGGTGTGCGCGATGTGGCAAACATCATCCGGGAATGTCGTCTTTCTGCGGTGCTTGTTTCACTGCGGCCGTCGAGAGCCATGTGACGAGAGGCGTGCTTATAGGAGAATGCCGCGGCAGCGCGACCTCGGATCGATGGCGGGTTCAAGCCGCGCCTACGATTATGCGCCTGCGAGGACTTATGATTAGAGTTGGCGGTAGCTTGGTATATCCTTAACCCTACAGAGGCTTGTATGTTTTGATGTTATGTTAATGTGTTAAGTGTTATGTTCGGATAGCTTTGTGCTAAAGTGTGATTTAGGAACTGGTTGGGAAAAGGGTAAGCACAGGGTGAGAAATGATGAACCTTAGAATATTCAGATTGAGACCTTAGATGTAAAGCGTCTTGAGTACAAGATTTTGCGAGTGATCCTTGTCAGAGTGCATTTTATGCCTAGAAAATATTGTGTGATAAGTCTCTGGGTTGGGTAAATGAAAGAGGTATCTTTCATGATGTGATTTAGCAAGGTTGTTTCGGATCGAGAAACAAGAGAGTTGGCGTGACGGAGGGTCGGGTTGAGGGCGTGTTGCGTGTCAACCCGTAGCCCGGAATGAGGTGGGGTCAGCTCTGGGTGGTCCCGCCAGGTGGTAGGGTCACCAGAGTGCTAGGCCCAAGTTTTGATGACCATCGTATGAATTCGTGGATACGTTCGACCAGAAGTAGATCGTGAAGGCCGGGAATGGCCTTAAGGAAGATCGAGGCTAATAAGATGACCAAGTTGGGAGGTAGTGACTCCAAGTTTCGGAAACTAAAGTGTGGTGCGTATGCTAAAAGAGTTCAAGAGTTCGAGAAGAGTACGACGAGTAAGGGTAGAGGCGAGCATGTATTGCGAGCATAGATATGATCATTTCTTGTAAAGGGAGAAGGTGCGAAGGATGTATATTTTAGACCTCAGGGATCGCATGCATTCCGGTACCATTTGTTGGGTCGCCGGAATGACACTAGAACCTCGCGGCAAAGTGACAAAAGTTTGTGATGTTAGAGGTGTTTCCTCGTAGACTTGGATATAAGTATTTGCGTGCATGTGTTGTTTCGTGGCCAGTTGTGGCGTTGGCAACTTATTAGAAGAACTTTATCGTTATCCGTCTTGAGAAGGAACATTCGGGACGAATGTTTCTAAGAGGAGAATGTTATACCGTATTTCAGTATATGCGTGAGCGTGCGTATTATAATTTGAGCCTTAAAGTTAGGCAAGTTTGAATTTGTGCATAACTACCTAAAGGAGTCGTTTTTTTGAAACGTTTCCACAACTTTCGTAGGGAAAATTCGGCTATGTCATTAATAATTTTTGCGGATTTTTCAGAGACGAAACATTTTGGACCAACGAGAGGCGACACTTGTCACCTCAATTGGAAGGGTGGACGGACGAATTGAGCATTGTTGGCACGTTTTTGTGCCTTCTCCTTAGTCGAGGAGTTGGTAGGATATTTTGTGTGGAAGATGAGAAAGTGGGACCCACAAACACATGGCTTAATCTTTACCCTACACTTGCATGGCACTTGTCTTCATCTTGGCCATTGGTTGGCCTTCACTTGACCTATAAATACCCTCTAAGTTGAAGACTTTCTTCATCCTCACTTGAGCAATCTACAAGTCTCAAACATTCCCTCCTCTTGTTCTCTCGTCCACCACACCCTCCTTTGAGGCCCTATTGGTAGAGCTTCCCTTCCCCACTGTGGTGCCACTAGCCGAGGGTACCCCACTCTAGCCTAGTTGTCTCGTATAAATACCCTTTTTGTGGTATAGAAATACTCTCAGTATTGTTATAATGCCCAAATACCTTGGCCCAAATACCTTGTAGTATTCCCAAGGTTACACTTTTACAAAAGCCAGAAAATACTATTATACTTCCCTCGATCACAAAAACGAAACCTAAGTAAATCTTCACCCGTAGTTGAAGTCATAAGTAGAAGTTGGTTAGAACTTCTAAGGGTTGGTTGGAGCAGTTGGGCGCGGGGTAGGAGCTAAGCGTTGTTCGGGATCGACGTATAAACTCGGATAATTTTGGGCTTATCGAGGTAAACATTCTTGACCTTACATTTGTAATTGGAAATTACATGTTGTAGGAGTATATAGTTAAGTATACTATATATAGAACTGAACATAATTGTGCGGCAATGTCTTTTGACTTAAGCTGAATAATACTTACGCGATGTCTTGCGACTTAAGCTGAATTTAAATAAGAAACTGAATGTAATTACATGGGTGTATTCTGAGACTTGTGTAACATTCTTGTGTAGTAGAATTGTACACGTCAGGTTAGACATGTTAACCCCAGTTGGCTTGGTAGCGGCCTCGATAGAGAGAGGAGATTTCTGTTGTTGCGGGAGAGTCTTTGCGAATTTTACGTAGAATATTCTACGTCGGGATCTAAAGATATTAATAGCGCTTTGTGGCCTCATAGGTTGTAGTACTACGTGTGGAGTGATACGCTCGTGAGAGTGTAGCCAAGCGGTTTGAGGTACTTGGGCGTTTTGCTATTAGTCGATAATCGTCGCGAGGTATGTGAACCTCTTCCTATCTCTTCTAGCATGATATGTGTGAACTATGTAGTACGGTGAGCGTCACGTGTGCTAAATGTATTTGATTGGTTTAAAACATAAAGTGTTATAACGGCTTTATGGGAAGTCGGTTATAACAGCTTTATGTGGATAAGCAAATACTTTGTGGTTTCTAAAAGGTAACTGATTTGAATAATAACTGGCTTGATATGTGTTAATAAAGAACTTGAAGTATTTAAAAAGATTTATGAAACGTTATGAAAGAATGAGTAGTACTTGGGTTTTGAAAGCTTAAGAGTTATACTAGCTTTATGGGAAGCTAGGTATAACGGCTTAAGAATGTTTTACTGATTTCGGAAATCAGAATGTGTATCGACAAACCACTGCAGCATTAATAAAAGGAAAATGTATTGACTAATGAAGTATTATTAAAATCAGTGGAAACCTCCATCTGCATAGAAGCTAAGATAAGACAAAATGATATTACATTTCTTAGATCATGGCTGCTTAATAAGATTGATTATAAACAAGAATAACCTACTCACATATAAGACATATGCTTCCAAAACGTTTAAAGGAGAATTATGTTTTAAAGGACTAAAACTATGAACTACGAAACCTTTTTCTAAAATGAGAAACTTGAGCTTTCGAAATTAGGCAAACTTGAACGTTTGGAAAATAAGGTTGTCACTTGATTTTACAAAGGAAAGCATTTTGGTTTACTTAACAATGTTAGTCACTCAAATTTTATACTACGGGTATCGGGTGACCTTTGTAAAAGAAATGGATCTTAAAAGGAATTTAACGGACGTAGTACTTTAAGGTTAAAATCCGGACTTTGACATAAAATGAAAGTACCTTGAGTCGTGTGTAACTTGCTTATACTTGTTGTTATGAAACTTGACCATGTTACGTGTGATAGTCTTGTTGTGCAATCTTGTGTTCTACTCGACTACCGGTTCATCCGGAATGTATATCACTTGACTCAGGGTCATCCGAATGTATTTCACTTGATTAGGTTCATCAGGAATGTATTTCACTTGATGACCGGTTCATCCGGGAATGTATATCACTTGACTACCGATTCATCCGGGAATGTATTTCACTTGATGACCGGTTCATCCGGGAATGTATTTCACTTGACTACCGGTTCATCCGGGAATGTATTCCACTCGACTCTGGGTTCGTAGGATGAGCAGGAATGTATTCCACCCTTTTCTATATTGGGTCCATAAGATGGGCCGAGACACATTATACGTATCACATGATTTGTACCTAGACTGCCGGCAGTGAGGAAGGAGTTCCACGGGCATGAGGGATGACTTTTAGGGCGTGAGTCCCTGACTTGACATGACTGCTCTTATGTTGTGAACTGTAGTTTGGTTATCATACATGTCTCTGCTTTATAGACTATTATGATTTCATTCTGATATTTCTGATTTCACATACTTGGTACTGTTATCGACCTCGCCCGGGGCTGCGTTCATCCGCAGTAAAGGTACATCGTTGCTGATCCCGCTTATAGGATCACATTAGGCGTGTTGGGAAGCTCCGTTCCTTGGAGGCTTATCTTTTGGTATGTTACCACAGTGCGTAGATTCGTATACATTCGGGGTATGGCGGGGCCCTGTCATCATTGTTGTAAAAATCTTAGAAGTGCATGCCTTTGTTGTGGCGGGGTTTGTAAAAGGATAAGCTGTTCGGGTATTTATGTATATATGATGAAAAGCTGTTTTGGTTGCTTTGTTTATTTATCTGTTCTCTTAATTCATGTTCATGTTTTTATTTCCGCTGATTTTCTCTGATGTTGTATCACTAGGGTGCCCGGGGTAAGGCACCAGTCACGGGCCCGGGTTCGGGTCGTGACAGAAGAGACTTCTAATCCCAAAGAACCTTTCACGGGTGCCAAAGTGTCTCAATTTAATGTCGCGGATACCAAAGAACCTCTTCGAAGAACGGGACGAGGCGTGAGGCAGAAGGCTAAGGCGGTGCAGGCGGGAGTCCATGAGACTCTGAGCATTCCCATTATGCTTGGATCGAGTTATGTTGATGGAAACAAAGTGCCTAACATTAATCTGCGGGAGAGGAGTCACAATTTAATGTTGTGGGTATCGAAGAGCCCCCTTTAATGACGGGCCATTGCGTGGGACAAAAAGCTAAGGCGGGGCAGACGGGAGTTATTGAGCCTTTGAGCATTCCCATTATGCTTGGATCGAGTTCAGTTGGTGGAAAAGAAGAGTTCTATTTCCCCAAGGTACCTAACATTAATACCGCGGGTGCCGAGGCATCGCCATTTAATGCTGCGGGTATCAAGGAGTCTCCATCAATTACGGGCCATTTCGTGGGACAGAATTCTAAATCGGTTCATAAGGGAGTCCAAGGGTCGAGGTATATTCCCGCATTGCAAGGACAAAGGTCAGTTGTGGGGCACGAAGTTACTTCTAATTCCAAGGTGCCTCGGCAAACCATGAACATTAGTATCTCGGGAACCAATATGTTAGACTTAAATGCAGCGGGTCTTTATGATGGTCTGATTTCCAAGACGGGGCAGGGGGATAACCATGGGTCATTAACTATTCCCGTAAAGCAAGAAGCTAAGTCAGTTGTGAGAAACCAAGCTAATTCTATTTCCAAGGAGCCTAGGAACTCCATGACCATTAATAACGCGGGAGACGAGGGGTCAGCCTTGAATGCTGTGGGATCCAAAGAGTCCTCTCGTGTTTTAAGACAACAACCCCAAATTTCTTTTAGTGTCACTAATGAAGCCTTCCCTACTTTAGATAGTTTGCTAAGTGGAGTCAATGTCAAGAATCACAACAAACCTTTCGTCTTTAATACTTCCTTGGATTCGAGTAAAGTCTTAAACATACCTCCTCTCTCATCTAATACCCCTTCACTACCCTCTGAATTACACAACACCTCACCCCTTTTATCTTATCTTCCTTCTTTTACTCCTGAAACCCAACACAAATTCCCTACCCTCCCAAATGGTACGCGAATCCTCTCTCCTATCGCGGGCCCAAGCTCAGTTCCTCCAACTCAACACCCTCTGCCTATACCTCCAGATATACCTCCCAATGATTTACACACTAATGCATCTTCTAAACCACATCATATTCTGCATGGCTACTACTCATAACAATCTTCCCCCAAACCATGGCAAAGGTACCTTCCCTCCCAAAAAGACTTATGCTGGAGTCTTTGCGGGAACTAGGATTGAGGCAAAGGGTATGAAGTTACAATTTATTGAACAACAAGGGGCAGAAGTAGATATAGAAGTTGAAGATGAAGTTCCTTTCATAGAAACATGGGGCTATTGCCTAATAGGTTGCTTGACGGGTCCTTTCCCGGGAAGAGAAGAATTGAATACCATTGTGAAAGGATGGGGAGTTAAATGTCGTATTATACCATATGGCAAAGGCTGGACAGTGTTCAAATTCATGACGGAGGAGGACCGCACTAATGTACTTCACGGAGGCCCTTATATGGTCTACGGGAAAACTATGATGCTCAAGGCTATCAATAAAGGAGTTCTAATAACGGATGACTTATTCATGGACATTCCTATTTGGGTCACTTTTCCGGACATTCCCCTTTCTATTTGGAGTGCAACGGGCCTTAGTAAGATTGCTTCACGTGTAGGAAAACCTCTTTACACAGACCAATATACTAAGGAAAGGTCAAAAATGAACTATGCAAGAGTTCTAGTGGAAGTGGATGTCAGCAAGGAGCCAATAATGGATTTTGTCGTCAAACTCCCCGATAACAGAAGGTATACTCAAAGGGTAAACTATGAGAATTACCCGGACTTTTGCTATCATTGTGCGGCTTTTGGACACAACCACTTGAAGTGTAGGAAGTCGAGGATGATGACAATGATGAGAAGCTCCCAAAAATGCAATCTTGAGGTACCACTCAACAATAAGGAAGATTCTACTTGTTTGGAGGTCAACAGAGGTACGGGTGGAACTAACCCTCCTCCCCCTCATCCACCAACTTCTCAACATCCCGTAGATGCTAATAACTTGATGGACATTGAAGAAAGTGAGCACACAACACCTCCTGGTACCGGAAGTTTGGGAGAAGCATCACATGACGCGGGTCCTCCGGTTTTGGGTCTTTCTGGCCCACCATGTTTGCGGGATTCTCAAGCAAGGTCCTCAATGCCTAATTCTCACCATGGCAGTGCACAACATGTTAGGATAAGTTGTGAGTCAAAACATTCTGATTTTGAGATGTCTTTGAAGCGCAACGCCGTTGGATGGAGATACATACAAGGGTGCTACGGAAAAGGCTCAAATTGTGTCACACAACGTTACCTTTGAGCGCGGGGAACATAGCTTGGCTGAATCTCATGCTATGGCTTCCAGCAACAAAGATGATGGATGGAAAGAAGTTTTGTCAAAAAAGAATGGGCAGCGTTGGGAAGCGGCGACCAAGCGCGGAGAGTCTTAACAAAACCTCATTTGTTTCTAATGAAAATACTTTGTTGGAATGTCCGTGGTCTTTGCGGACAAAGGGATAAGGCAGCCACGCAAGCTATAGTGTATAGTATCACAAAACAGCATGACGGCTATGATTTGTCTATTGGAAACTAAACTTTCTCGGCGAGGCAGAATCTTTCTACTCAAAGATTCAAAGCTTGGAAGTTTTGCTCAAATTTGGAATTCATTGGAGCGGAAGAATGCTATTACTTTGGGATCCTCTAGGGTTTGTTGCGAAGTGCTTGGTATGGACTCTCGGATATCCATGTCGGGCAAGTTGCAATATAACACAAGTGTCCTTCCTTGCCATATTTGTGTACCCAGTTTATAGCATCTCGGATAGAAGGAAGCTTTGGCATCACCTTACTCACTTGGGCATTGGCATCACTAAGCCTTGGATGATTATGGGAGATTTCAACACTTATTGCAACCCTAATGATAAGATGGGGGGTCCTCCTCTCACGCCTTATGCACTTAGGGATCTTGGTAATTTCAGGATTTCTCATGGACTGAAAGGCGATCCTTCTTCCGGTTCCTTCTACACTTGGACAAATGGTTCGATTTGGTCCAAGCTTGATAGAGTGTTGATGAATCAAAATTGGAGTGATTTGACCCTGGAATGCACGGCCAATTTCATGCCTATGGAACCTGTCTCGGACCACTGTCCTGTAATAGCCACGGTTATTGCATCCTATAATGTTGGGAAGCGCCCTTTCAAGTTCATGAATATGTGGCTTTCTCACCCAGCCTTTGAGCACATATTGACTTCATGTTGGAGACAAGACATATTGGGAACTGCTCAATTCGTCCTTGCCTCAAAATTGAAAGCCTTAAAGCAACCATTAAGGGCATTGAACATAAGTGACTTTGGGGGTATTGAACAAAGAGCAAAAGGGGCAAACATGGAGTTTAAGGAGGCCATCAATGCACACATGGAAAATCCCTTTGATGAGGAGCTAAAAGCCAAGGTTAAGTCCTCAAGAGCTAGAGCAAACACACCTTAGGCGAAAGACACTTCATAAGGCGAAGTCAAGCGAAACACTTGATTGGAAGTGATAGATGCTCCAAATACTTTCATAGCTTGATCAAGAGGAGTAATGTCAGGAACTCAATTAACTTTCTTGTTAAAGCTAATGGTACTATCACTACATCACCAGAAGAAGTTAAGAAGTTGCTTGTTGAATTTTACAAAGATCTATTAGGTACTTCCAGATCTACTACCAACTTTGATCCTGAAGTGTTCAACTATGGCCCAAAGCTAAGTGAAGAGGAGAGATTCTGACTTTTGCATTTCATCACCCCAAAGGAGATTTGGGAAGCTCTTTCGTCTGACAATGACAAGGCACTGGACCGGATGGTTATTGTTGCCTTCTTCAAGAATAGATGGAGAGATGTGGGCCATGATGTTGTAAGAAGTGTCCAAGTTCTTCTCTCTTGGAGTTCTTTTGAGCGGTGAATCATACCATCATTACCCTACTACCAAAGACTGATCATGATCCTAAGGTAAATGATTTCAGGCCCATCGGATTGACTAATGTGGTCTATAAGATCATCACAAAGATTCTAGCTAACAGAATGGCATTGATCCTTGCTTCTCTCATTGACAAATCCCAAGGGGCTTTTGTGAAAGGAAGAAACATGATGGACAACGTATATGTGGCACAAGAGCTTGTGAGAGGATTTAATAGAGCCAGAGTCTCACCAAGATGTATGCTTATGGTGGACCTTCGGAAAGCATTTGATACAGTCTCTTGGAGTTTCCTCGAATTGGTACTAAGAAGTCTAAAATTTCCAGACAGATTTATAAGTTGGATCATGGAATGTGTTAGCTCAACCTCCTTCTCCCTCTCTATCAACGGTGAGCTACATGGATACTTCAAAGGTAAGCGCGGCCTTAGACAAGGTGATCCTATGTCCCCTACTCTTTTTATCTTATGCATGGAATAACTCTCAAGGCTGCTTAAAATGAAGGCTGAAGCAAGAGCTTTCTCATATTTTCCAAACTGCAAGAATTTGGGCATTACTCATCTTGCTTTTGCGGATGACCTCATGCTCTTTGCCAAAGGAGATATATCTTCAGTTGGGATTCTTATGAATTGTCTGGAAGAGTTGGAGGCTGCCTCTGGGCTAACTCTTAACCCGTCCAAATCCTTTGTCTACTTAGCGGGAATGCATATTACTGTTCGTGAATTGATATTGTCCAGAGTGGGATTCGCCATTGGTAGCTTTCCGGTACGATACTTGGGGATCCCTTTGTCCCCAATTTCAGTCTCGGTGGACCAATTTGTTCCATTCACTAGTGCAATTTCGAATTACATTCAGAAATGGGGACATCACACTCTTTCTTATGCGGGCAAGCTGGAGCTTATCAAGTCGGTTGTCCAAGGGGTTGAGAGCTTTTAGTTCCGGGCACTTCCTATCCCGGCCACTATTATCAACAAAGTACGATCTGCTTGTATTCAGTTCTTATGGGGAGGGAAACCACCAAGAGTCGCTTGGGATATCATTTGCTTGCCTCAAACTGAAGGTGGCTTGGGTCTAATGAACATCAAGGATTGGAATCATGCCTTGCTATCCAGGACTATTTGGAAAACTCACATGGATGCTGATTCTCTATGGGTCCAATGGATCAATAGCCACTATTTGAGAGGTAATACAATTTGGGATTATGAGGTACGTCCTAGGGACTCCCCCTTACTCAAAATGATTTGTGGAATTCGCGACAAATTTGTTTCTATCTTTGGTAGCCATGGTAATGCTATTGAGGGCTTTACAAAGTGTTGTACCAACGGTAAATTTGATTCAAGCCTAGTGTATGATATCTTGCGCACTCATGAGTTAAAAGCCTTGGATGTCACAAATTTGGAAAGGCTTCATTCCTCCCAAATTCTCTTTCACTGTGTGGCTAAATTGCAGAAAACGGCTAGCTATAAAGGATACTCTTTCATATCTCAACTTGGAGGATAAGTCTTGCGGGTTCTGCAAGCAAGCTAATGAAACAAGGGAACACCTCTTCTTTACTTGCCCCTACACACACATGATTTGGAAGCACATAAAAGATTGGTTGGGCATTAGAAGAGCGATGACAACTGTTGAAAGCTCCCTTAAGTGGATTAAGAAAGATCACCGCGGGACAAGCATTCGAGCCAAAGCTATTTTGCTTACTTTTTGCATAGTGGTCTTTGAGATTTGGAGGGCAAGAAACACATTGCTCTTTGAAGGCACAAGCTTTCCGGCAGAAGAGGTCATTGCAAGAATCAAAACAACATCTTATAGAGTTCTCTATGATTTTATCCCCTCTTGTAATGGCACCATTTGAGTGACCACCCCTCCCCTCCCTCACTTCTTGTTTACTTTACGTTGAGGCTTGAGATACCTCAACGACTGATTGTAGCCACTTTTCTTTTCGTTATTAGTAATAATATTTGCATTTACCTAAAAAAAAAAAAAATCTTCCTAATACATTAAGGAAGAACACTTATAAGTTTAAGAATTTTTTGACAACATTTGCTCAAGAAATAAAGGGGGTTGGATGAGAGCACTAGGGAGGGAGAGGAAAATATTTTCAAGTCTTGAAATATACTAAGTGTGGAAGATTTTCATCAACTAAAGGGGTTTATATAGTACAACCAAGGGTTAGGATTGAAACATGTGTATGGTAGAGATTTAGGATGTAGGTTCCTTTGTACATTTGTCCCACAAATGTCATGCAAGACCATGCAAGACTTTGACCATTTGACTTGCCCACTAATCTTCAAAAAAAACGTCCAAAGACCACTTGGGGTGACACGTGTCGCCCTCCTATTGGTCCAAAATATTTATCTCTCGGAAAAATTGTAAAAATATTGAAAACGTAAAATTTCCTTCACAAGGTTCGGAAATATTTTCCGTCGGAAAACAATTCTTTCATTCTTACCCTAATTAGGGTTTATACATACGAACGTACGTCCTTACATACATACTCCGAAACTACGGGGTATAACATATTAGATAGTCGATATAACTTAACTGTTGGTCCAATAATCAATCAATTATGCATATAATTAAAGAAATAATCAAAATCAACAATAACGACCCGTTGACCATCACCGATTTTCCTCCCCTCGTTTCTAAACTATATTTGGCTGTTGGGCCCATCAATTAAATGTGGGCGAATTTCAGTCAAAGTAGGGCAGCCCAAATCCACTACCTCACCTTAGTGAAAGGATGGACCGCGCCAGCAGTTCCGCCCTAGTGAACTTTACTTCCACCCCGATGGATGAAGTATAAATTTGATTAAATATACCACCGAAGACAGAATCGGGCTACATCATAGGTCACACCAGCGACAAGCGACAAGCGACAAACCACTGGACATACCTAGTATTTAATGATTCATTTTGGGATTTGGCCACTTTTCACCTAACACACATTCCAAGCTGAATTTTAGGTCAAAATTAAAAAGAACCCCATGGTGCATTGGAAAGGTAAACTCAAAACCTCAAAACCTATAGATGGGGAAAATAAGTTAAAATCTTGAGTATTCTTGGAATTGGAATTTGAGGGATGATGGTTATAAATGACTTGTTTGGGTTTAGAGAACCATAATCTTGGTTATTGATCAATAATGGAAATCTAGAAAGCTAGTTGTAGGATGATGAGTTTTAATGGTTAGTTCAATACTTGAGTTTTAATTATTGTAAATAAATATTATTGGTGGATTTGACTAATATAAGATAGAAATTTCATTTATTAGTAATAGATAGTATTGAATCTTTCATTCTAGTTGACAATTTGGATATGCAAAAATTATGGTTTTTGCCTAAGTTGGGGCTTTTTACCTTTAATGATGATATTTATCAATACATTAGCTAAATTAGAAATTAAAGAGTAGACTTGAACTTCTAGAACGTTGTATTACTGATTTTTCTATTAAAATAAAACTTTACCCTTTTTGCCATAGTTGGTTTTCGATTAAAGGAATAGTCTAGTGGTATGGGTGTTGTTAGTTTATATTTCTAACTTATACTTCAATAATGGCTAGAGTGCAAGTAGAACCGATATCCTCAGGCAGAAAAGGTTCTGGTGTGATCATTGATGGCTCAATACGACATCCAGGTAGGTTATGGCTTACGTACTAGTTAGACATCGGTTTGAAAAACTTATGTATAGTTAGTTACTGTGGGAGAAAGCATGTTACACCTTCAGGTATAAAGTTAGGATGGAGTACCTAGGGTTGGTATTATTGATTGATTTGTCGGCTTGTCGCCATACTTGCTATGTTTGTGACTTGTATTTGCATTCATCTCTCTCTTCATATCTCCCTTATTATCGAAAATGGATGGATAATGAAAGTTTCTTAAAATTGTGAAGTGTACTTTATGATAAGCATAATTGATATCATGCATGACATACATTCTTATTTCATATGGTGTTTTGTTATGAACTGTGATTGGAAATGATGCTAAGTGAGAGTGTAGCCTCCAAGGTCTATGCCAGAGAACGTAACACAAAGATGATTGTCCGATGCATGAGGTCTTTGTTGGGATCATAAGAGTGTCTGATGCACGGGGTCTTTACCGAGATCACGAGAGTGGTACATGGACTTTGTGGGTCCCTCATGGGTCATGACTGCAGAGACATAGAGATATTTCGCTCAGAGCATATATGTACGGAGATTACATTTGGCCAGTGCATTGCATTGTATATTCACTCATCATTACATTCACATATTTCTTGGATTCTGACTTAATACAAGGCAAAAAGTGAGTCAAGGCAAAAATACTTGGGTTGTTTACTCTTGGATTGTGATAGTGTTTTTACTTTATTGTGAGCATCCCTATCCTTTAGTTTCTTTCTTCATATATGTTAGCTAATTGTTGTTGGCCTATGATACTTATCGGTACATAGTATTTGTAGCGATACTACCTTGTTGTATTCTTTATGAGTTCAGAGTTTTGTGATGGTGTCTACGTACACTTCTCAAGACTAATTCTTGTAGCTTGCTGGTGAACTTCTAGGGTGAGTTCATGGACGGATGTGCATCATGGGTGTTTTTTAATTACTTCTCTTATTTATGACTCTTGTACTGCCTTAGACCAGACCCTCATGATGGTTTTGTTATTTTCATAACATTTTTTATTTATCTGAATGTATTACTTATTTTGATGGTTGGGTTTTATTTCATCATTAATTTGATTGTGAGTAAGAGACAAGTTCACCTACCGGGTGGGAAATGGGTAGGTGACCACACATTTTTTAATTTAAGACGTGAAAAGTTGGTATCAGAGCCTAGGTTACCCGACCTATAAGTATAAGAGCAATGTATAGTAGTCTCATGGAATGGTATGAAGATTTTTGTACCCATCCACGAGAGGCTATATGACATTTAGGAAATTTCCGTTCTTTCTTTCTTATCATGCCACTTCTGTCAAATTTAAAACTACATGTTCCCAATTGGTATACATGTGATTCCAATTGGTATCTAATGATGTCATCGTTATGGTGTCATGTCGGTTTGGTTCTTGTGTGAAGAACAATTGATGAGTCCTAGTGTTATACAAGTTTAGATGACATTAGAGAATTCTCTATAAATGGTGATAAATTCCCTCTGTTTTAGAAATCCTCATTGTAACGAGTAAGACACGTGCCTGCAGCCCCGCGCCTATTATGGGAGGGCGGCTGAGGTGAAAATCCATTTTGTGTCGATGTCCGTGCCTTCGGAATCCTATCCACATGACTGAAATCGCCATAGCAAAGACCCAATCACTAGAGCGGACCCTAAGCATGTCATCCATGTTCATAACCACAGTTAGTTTCCTGACGTAGCATACTCGCCGCAGCGGATGTTCCATCCGCTACAGTGAAGGTACTTGCCCAAGAACTTGTGAGCTACTTACCAAAGATTCAAACTTGTTGTAAAATCAAGGAAAATCATACACAGTAGCATCCCTACCCATAAATTTTAAATACATAAATCCAAAGCCCACCAAGGGAACAATTCATTTACCAACGAGGAAATTATCCATCGATCAAGAAACAAAAACAAAAAACAAGAAAACCAAATTGTTCCAAACGTCACCAAAAACAAACCAAAACAATGCCTGAAATAAAAGGCCCTACAAGGCCTAAACCTTGGCTAAAAGGGGAAGAAGGTTATGTAAGTACGGAGGGAATTGAGTGGGTTAAGGGTTCGGGTCCTAATTATATTCAAGTTGACCAAAATGGCAAGGGTAGATTGGGGTTTGTCGGGTTCTCGGTAAACCGAGAAGTAGGGTGCTTTGTGAGAGTTACGGGTAGATGTGGATGGAGTCAAGAAATCACTCTTGGGGAGGTTGTTACATGTGGTGTGAGGATTTATAAGGTGGGCAGGGTTTGGTAGTTTAGTGATCGTAATGTTGCATCACAAAGCTAAAACAGTGGACATTTTGTGGTTATTGGATAAGGTAGGCAGTGTGGTGGTTGAAGGCTGTTTCGGTTGGCTTTCCTTAAAAGAGTGAGTTGGCATTTTGGGATATGGCTCTGGGATCTTGCGGGAGATGGTAGTGGTGTTGGTTTGGTATTTTAGTAGAGTTAAGTATGTGGAAATAACCTGATGTAGTGAGGGTCCGATAGAGACATTTGATACGGACGTTGGTGTTTGGTGGATTTGTATTTAGTTTTGGGTGGAGGCCTTTTTTGGAGGTGGTAAGTAGGTGTTATGGGAGATATAAAAATATAGGAACAGGTAATTGGGGCATATATTATATACGGATTGGTGGAAAAAATCCGAGACAAAATCTAAGTCACAATTAAGTCATTATTGGTCCTTGGATGGTAACACAAGGAGTTAATTGCTCGTGTGGAATCCAAGATGTTGTGATCAATTTCACAAGGACTAGGTTAAGGTTTGTTGCCCGCAGTGCTCAATACTATCCTAGCAAGGGTGATTGAAAGCTTTGACACAAGGGTGGTTCTCCCGGAGAACCAAGTGACCCTACCGGAGGATCAACAAAGTATAATAACCCCAGATTGAAATGCTTATCTAAATTGAGTTATCACTCAAGTTTTTCATTCAATCAACTATGCCCCTTTTACAATAAGCTAAGGGTCCTTTTATAGTGGATAAAGTACCATTCTAGAAGGAAAATATAAAAAGACAAGCTACAAACTAATTCGGGGGAGAGGAAGAGTCTTCGGTCGAGTGGAGTCAATCCCAAACTCCAATGTGTTCTAGAACTTCCCTTGATAGCTTCCACATGTGATCTAATAACCTCTTGTAATGACTAATGATCTTCTTGGAGAGTGGTGAAAGACATTCCCCTTGCTATGCTTTCTTGGACGATTGGTTGGAGTTGTTTGGCCAACTCCTCGTCTTCTTCAAGTTCATCTTGGTGTTCCCAAAAGGAGGAAATCAATCATAGATTAGTCTCTTGAAGACCAGATCTTCTAGATGGTGCATTTAGCACTTGTTTTTATGTACATGTTTAGCCATTTCACTCTCGGACCAAGCTTATTCGACCTACTCACCTTTACTACTATATTTCAAGGCTAATGCGATGACTCAAAATCGTCACCATAGGGTCCTTTTGCTATTGCCTTAGACCTAATGCAACGACGAAAAGTCGTTGCATCCGCTGGCATTGCATTAGATCTAATTCAACGGCTGATCGACCTAATGCGACGGCCTGGTAAATCCATTGCATTAGATATGCACCTAATGCAACGACGATATTTAACCGTCACATTAGGTGCATATCTAATGCAACAGTTTGAAGAAGGTGATGCGACGATATTAGGAAGGTGTTGCATTAGCTATTCGATATCTTATGTGATGACTGTATAAGATAATGCAACAGAACTGTATTAATTATTGTCAAGCCTAGAGTCACCTAATGCAACGACTATAGAAAAAAACATGACAAAATAAATAATAAAAAGATAAAGATAATAATAAAAAAGAATTGTCATTGACATAAAAAGTATGATATTACATTATTAGACCCAATAGAATATATTATAAAATAATTTTTCACAAAAGTATCTCCATATATATAACAAATTTAGCATTAGTACTAGAAACAAAAAATTGACGCAAAAACAAATGCGCGATAAGAGCCTCTACCCACCATTTGTTAGATTGCTAGATTTCTTCTCCATCTAGCTCACCACACACCTACAAGTTAACATAATGAATAGTCATAAGTAAAAAAGTGGTAGACTAGCCAAAACATCATAAATAATAACTTCAATGTAGTTTACTCATATAAAAACATATAATTTCACAATATAATAATATATAAAATTTCAAGCTCCAGAATATTACTATGTGTTGGAAAGAAGAGAAACTGATGTTTCAGTACATATGTAAACCCCCGAAGTCTTTATATTTGAGATGTCCAGAATGGAGAGAAAACAAGAAGATATCATCAGTGCAAGAGATTGCATTGTGCGTTAAACTAACTCACAATCAAGTAATTAACATTATAAAGTTGGTATCGCATTGAACACTTAGAATAAAGAGAAACAACTTTACCTTTCAGTAAATTTATGCTCTTGTTTAGATAGATGATTCCATAAGTCACTAGTGTTTTGTATGTTAAATGAATAACTTTCAATCTGCTGTCAAACATTACTTATGAAATGAATGAAGATGGGATAAGTTGCCCCTAAATGAAAGACATAATAATATACTAGTATCAATTTTCTCTATTGTTTCTTCCTGAAAAGCAAAGATTAAGATACACCAGCATGCAATTCAAAGTAAACCGTGAAAATACATAAATTAATAATGTGTAACACAAGTCGAGAAACTAAAGAAAATAAAGATATACATAAATGAATAATATACCAGAAGATGTAAATGAAATTTTTAGCATCATCAAATGAAATGTAGTTTTGGATTGTCAAGACTGTACCGTCGCCATCGTCGGCTGCCCAGTCGCCGCTGCCATCGCCACCAGCTAGTGGCCGGGAAAAATGGAGAAACTCCAAAGTTGATAACCAAGCTACGGGTAATAGTGCTAAATGTCGAGAAAGATGAGACAAACTAAATTATGTTATCCTTAGCCATCGACAATGACTGAGACGATCAGAAAATGCCCAAAACCGATCGGAAATTTCGAAGGGTCGATCTGAAAGTTGAGGATGAATTGAAGGTGGTGTATGATTGCAAAATTTCGGGGTTAGGACGATGCAACTAATGTTACCAACCTCAGTCATCGACTGTGTCTCAGGTCGCCGGAAAATGTTATGGCGGCGGCTAGGGTTTTCAGATTTTTCGATTGGGTGTTGTGGCATTTTGTTAAGAATCGAATAATGTGGGGGATGTCAAAATGACGGGAAGGTGATTCCGAGTGTGATGGTACCAACGCCAAACCTTGAAATCACCGGAATCGGCCGGAATTTGCAAAAGACCGACCAGAATCGACGAGCTTGCAGTGGGTTTTTCGATCTGAAATTGAAGGAGATGTAGGATGAATCGATGGGGGTACTTCGTATGAAAATTATGGTATTGAAGAGACGAAGCTATTGGACTAAGTCTCGTCCCTGATAGATGACAGAATTGGCCGAAAATGGCGAAGCTCCGGCGGTTTCACTGTTCACTCGGCGAAATCGCCAAAAATGAAAACATTTTGTGTTTTTTGGGAGGGGTGGGGTTTTGGGGTTTTTTAGGGTTATAGATTTAGGGACTGGGGTTTAAAAATGGGATTTCACTTATGAAGGAGGGAAAATAAAAAAATTAAGCGAGGGAAACACTGACAGTTGCATTAGCCAGGAACAGTCGTTGCATTACATAGGCCATTTTTGGTCGTTGCATTAGACAATTTGAGTCGTCGCATTACACAGGCTAATGCAACTGTCATGTTCTTCTGTTGCATTAGCATAATTTTCTGATTTGTTACACTTGAACCCGTCACATTAGCCATATCTTATGCAACAGTACTACATATGTCGTTGCATTATCCTTCTATGAACCGTTGCATTACATTAAAAATGTAGTAGTGTTTTCTACTTACATAGTGCATTAATTGTGTCCTAATATGGAGCTAAGGGTTTATGACATGATTTTGATGTGTCCTTAGTAAACTAATACCAAAACCAAGAATTTAAAGCAAGGCCTCGGGCAAGACCAATAATGAAGGCTGAAAAAACACAACTCTATCTAAGACAATCAAGTGTTGTCACCTAAGTCATTCCACACTCCATATATTTCTATGCTTTTGGCTGTGTGTTTATAATTCACCATTGGCATTCTCGGAGCTCTACTTCTTATATTGAATTGAGGAATTATGTGCGGGATTTGATTTGCATAATTCTCCCATTCTTTGGAAGAATTTGTCCTCAAATTCGTGCAAATCAAATGTGTGGACTCCTCACTGTCAAACCAATTTATATCGATGCTTTCATGTGTACTCGGTTTCTTGCATGAGCCTTCTTGCAATTTGGCTAACCATCTGAATGGACCATTATTCAAATATGTTTCGTATGGGATCAATGAATCATATGTCCACGGCGGGTGATACTCATCCTTCAATTTTGAGTCATAGGCTTCTATGGCTTGCGGTTCTTGGTCTAGATCAAAACCTTCCTCACATACAACTCCAAGTAGCTTCTTCATGATTGGGGTGAATGTGTCAACATAACCTCATCTAAGGACTATAGGGGAAGAATAAATCTTCACATAGACATCTCTAATATCGCACCAATCTTGTCCTACTTCGAAGGGTTAACACCAGGATTTGCAGATAATTAGTTATGTGCCCGGGCAAAGCAAACTCCTTGCATAATACTCAAGGAATAGTTTTGTTTACCACTCATTCGGATTGATACCATAAGCCATTCGCTCCTCTATTGCAGGCCTTTGACGACCACCATTTGCTTGACTCCCCCATTGAATATTTTTAAGTCGTTCTTTAAAGACACTTCGTGAAGAAGTGTATACCAAGTTCCACTCTCTTCAAGCACCCACACAATTGGTACCGTGTAGGAAGCAAGATCTCCTTTTGTAGCTAACTCGGAAGTAATCCTCGGATCATGATAGCTAAGTAGTTGTTTTTCGGATACCATGTTAAGGGCATAAACCAAACCATTTGTTTGAATTGTTCCGATTATCGGGCCATTTGGAAGTGCAACTTACATAACCCTTTAGTTGTCTTCCTCTGCCATAATTGTAGGATCATAAAATGGGTTAGTGAATAGGGTCCAACCATGTATCATCCCAACACCTTCTTCTAGGTCCTCCATAAAATTTTTATTTTCTCCACATACTAACACTTCCGTTGGCCTCCCCTTCTTTGATATTTCTTCCTTCTGTTGCTGTTCCACAATCATCAGAGTCTCATAATTGGCTTGTTTTCTTTGAACTTGTTGAATCTTCATTTCCCTTACCTTACTATGTGGTAAGGATCTTAGCTGGAAATCCTTGACATCTTTGTGGATGACATATGTATTATATTCCCCATCGTGGATTATCTTGCGGTCATACTGTCATGGTCTCCCTAACAAGATATGGCACGCATCCATGGGTAGGATGTTGCACCACAACTCATCTTCATATCCCCCAATTCGGAGGTTAACAAGGACTTAGTTGACTAATTCTAATCTGTTTGCTTTGTTTACCTAACGAAGACGGTAGGTATTGGGATGTGCACGATTTGGCAATTGTAACTTTTTTACCATTTTAAGAGAATCTATACTCACACAAATTCCTCCATCAATTATCACACTACACACTCGGTCCTTCACGATGCACTGTGTGTAGAAGATTTTCTCTCGTTGCGACTCTTTAAGTTCTCCCGATTGCATTCTTAATACATGTTGGAGAACAAGACTTACTCCCTCTTCCGCAAATGTCTTGTTTTCCCCCTGACTTTCTTCTACTTCGGGTTCTTCCACAATGAAGGCACTCTTGGTACTCTTCAAGGGTCATGGCCATCAGATTTTGGCATTCTCTTGCAAAATGTCTGAGACTTTGACATTTAAAACATCTCTTACCGCCTCCTCCAACTTCCTTGGCTGGTTCCACCTTCTTTTCCTTGCCCTTACCCATCTCATCCTGATTGTACAAAGGGTTGGAGTATGATGCACTACCCCTTCCTTTGCTACTCCAGGGCTTAACATATAGTTTAGAGGCACCCTTATTTTATTATTGCTCGAACATTAGTGCCAAATGGTACACATCTTCAAAGTTATGGTAAGTGGACACCTCGACCTTCTCTTGTGTTGTCGGGCTCCATCCACTTATGAATCGTGCAATCCATTGTGTCTCCTTCTCATCCAAGCCACGCAATATTATGACCTTTTCAAACTCCCGAACATATTCTTCGACCTTAAGGACACCTTGCCAAAACTTGGTAAGTTTAAGTTAGAGTTCTTGTTCGTACTCTCGCGGCAAGAACATTTTTTTCATGTTTTTCTTAAGCTTTGCCCAAGAGTGTATTTTTGTTTTGTCTCGCCTACTCCGGCTTGCTTTTAAATTTTCATACCATATAGAACAAAAGACATTAACTGTCACGACCCGACCACGGACCCGTGACTGGTGTCTTACCCCGGGCACCCTTGTGATACAACTTCAGAGAAAACCAGCGGAAAATAAACTCACAACAAGAACCCATATATAAACTAAGAAGGCTAACCCAAAATGGCTACCTCTAATACAACAAAACTAAACAGTTACATCCTTAACAACCCAAGCTATAACAGGACTACAAGTCTCTAAGAATGAGTAAACACTATGACGGAACAGGGCCCCGTCATGCCCCTGAATGTACAAGTATCTACAACACCGGGGAGAACCGTACCAAAAGTCGAGCCTCCGGAGAAATGGAGCTCCTGACACCTGAGTAAAGATCCTATGAATGAGGATCCACCACCTGCTTTCCCTTTCCTGCGGCATGAACGCACCAGAAGGGGTCGATACACATATGTACCAAGCATGTAAAACTGGAAAATACTGAAATAATATCATAAGTTTAAAATAAACTGGAGTCATGGAAGAGAGTCAAAAATACAGTACACTGTGCCTTACTAACAATGAGAGTAACAAGTAAAAACTTTACTGCATGAAAATAGGAGGCTCATGATCAAAACAGGGTCTCTCGCCCGTAGTATCATTAAGCAATCCTACTCCTGGGACTATTTCACCCGCATGGGTCCTGGGGACCCGCATAAGGCCATCCGCCTCGCATGAGACTATTTCACCCGCATGAGGTCATCCGCCTCGCATGAGACTATTTCACCCACATGAGACTATTTCACCCGCATGGACCCAGTGGGCCCGCATGAGTACAAGCGCCGCACTCGCATCATGGGTAGCAAATCCATGGCATAAATAGTAATAATAGTAATAATACATAAATCAGCCTGTAGGCTATCATACATAACATAAGCGCTACCGGCTTATCATAACGTAAGCAAGTTAAGAATATCTCCTAACTTCTTAATAACATTTCTAGTACATCCTCTCATTTTAGTTACTTAAGGCACTACATGTCATTTTAAAAGAAAATCCGAGAATTTAACCCAAGTACCACGTTCCTTAAACCTTTTAAGACAATGACTCCTTTTATGTAAAACTCCCAAGATACTAATAACCGTAGTATCAAGTCACGACAACTTTTCAAAACAAGTCACGTTTACCTTTAAAAATACAATAGGCTTCTAAAATCAAGTGACTTCATTTCTTTCAAAACCTTAGACAATTAATGCCTTAAAAACAATTTGTCTTTCACAAATTCAAATCCCTTATCCGTACTTATCTCACTTGGAGTAAACCTTTCCTTATTAACCTTTCATAAAGACAATACAACCAACTTCCCATAAAGTTGTTATATTACCATTATACACTAGTCAAACAAATCTCCCTATAACCAAGGGACTTATACTTTTAAACGAAACAAGTATCATATACTTAAAACAAGTGAAGAATGTCAAATCTTGTACGTCTACCGTACTACATAGGTACAACTACTCATGCTCAAGAGATAAGAAAGCTCCACATACCTCTTTGGTCAATCAACTTGCTAAGCCCAAAATACCGCACGTAATATGTCAACCTATAATGACCATAATACGTTTATTAACCTCTAATTACAATGTAGAACATTCCAAGTTTCAAGCCACTAAATTCTATGAAAAATTGGGCAGCATTTCCTTTGTTTCTACATAATTTGCCACCTTTTTCAAGGCCTGTTACACCTCGTAAGTTAATACAATAATTAATAACGCAATTAAGGAAATAGGATGTGAATATTGGTTAGTAAAAATGTTTATACATGCTAATCCGAAAGTTGGTATACGAAGGATGTGATTCCGGAAATTTTTTGATTACTACGAGCGTGACAAGGGAAATTGAAGATGATTATTATATATATTCCCGTTATGGGTTAGTAACGTATTACAAGAATTATGATATCGAGTATACGAAGGTCTTATGAGTTTTAGGATTTAAATGAAGTGAGATCTAGAATTAATTATGTGTGTGATTGATTAATTATTGAATTTTCAGTGGGAGACTAATAATTTAATTAGTCAATATTGGATAACTATTAGTGTGGACTAATCCACGTATGACATGGACAAGGGGACAACATGTTATTTAAATACATGGACACATTAGAGGGAGGTGGAATTTGTTAGTGAAATGTAGAAAAGTTGAGCCAAGGAGGTTACACGTATAATACAATAAAGGGATTCTCATGTTTATTAGTTCATTTCCTTGGATTCAACAAAAACATACTCATATTGAAATATGATACCCTTTTATATATGCAGTAACATCCCTTTTAACTAGCAGCAACATTATTTTACTTAGGAGGAGGCACTAGAGAAACTACATATTTGGGAACTTGCGTTGGAGATATTTAAGAACAATATCATTGGATTAGCTACTGGTTTAGGGAGATTTGAGGGATGTTCATCGAGACACCATATGGATAGCACCCACGGTCACTATAGGGAGAAGGGAGGTTCGTGCAATGAAAATGTCGATGATCAATACATTATCGACTACCTTTTAAGGGCTCATAGGAGATTTAAGACATATCTTGAAGGGATTGACTTGCCGTACTCATTCTAAGGTTTAATCGAGGTATGTTAAGACAAATCCTTATTTCTTTTGGCATGATCCTACGTATGAAATAGCCATGTGATATTATTTCATGATTCCTTCTACTCTTAGAAGTTAAGATGTATCCACGTTGTTGGTTCTAAGTTAAAAGTATGTTTAAATTATCTTAAGTCTTATGGGAGATGTTGGTAAGAATGGTTTAGGAAGTTATGAGGTTTGATTTAAAGCTATGTGACTTGAGTTTTAAAAGTATACGTTTATTGATTTAAAGAAAAGAAGTTTTATGATTCTTTTTAAGTATGTATGTACGTAGTACTTTTGGGTTTAGTTTCCCCAATGTGATAAGAAATAAAAGTGCCTTAAATTCTCTAAAATGAAATGTTGTTATAATAGCTTTATGGGAAGTTGTTATAACGACTTAAGAAGAAGTGAAAAGGTGGTTTAAAATGTTATGTAAGGAAAATCACACCGAGCCTACAAATAGGTCGGGTTATGTTATGAGACACACCGAGCCTACAAATAGGCTGGGTTATGTTATGAGATACACCGAGCCTACACATAGGCCGGGTTACGCCATATGCACCGAGCCTACACATAGGCCGGGTTACGTCATCTTACAAGCCCAGCGGGTGGGCGGGTTATGCTACAGATTCCACAGTACACCGAGCTCCACATGTGGGCCGGGTTATGTCACATGATTCATCAGTACACCGGGTCTCGCAAATGGGCCGGATTACGTTATCACGTATGGATAATCAAAGTAAGCTCCCAAATAAGAAGTCCCTCCATAAAGGGCCAGATTATGCTAGGTAAGATATATAAGTTATGTGGAAAAAGATGATTGAATTCTTAAGTATGTATGTAAGAATATGATGTTAATTCTTATTGAAAGAAGGAAAAGAACGGTTAATGTACGATTGATTTCAGGAGTTAAAATGGCATGGTAGGATCTGGTATTTCATTTTTATACTTGCCCCTGTCATTCTTTTATACAGTTATGATTTGGTTACTGTACCTTATTTCTGTTCCATACTAAATTTTTGTTATGCGGCCCGCCTGGGCTGCGTTCATGCCCGCAGGTGTTAGGTACACAGGTTGGTGATCCTTGCTCTTAGGATATCTATTTAGTTTTTGGGAAGAAGCTCTATTCACTCCGGAGGCTTATCTTTTGGGTACGGTTTCCCTGATGTTGTAGATTTATGTACATTCAGGGGTATGGCGGGGCCCTGTCCCACCACAGTTGTAATTCTTAGAGGTCTGTAGTCATATCTTGTGGGTCGATTTGTAAAGAAGAATGATGTAACTGCGTTTGGTTATGTGTATCTATATGCGTCCAGGGAGGTAGCCTTATCGGCTAACTTGTTGTCTATTTCTTGTTGATTTATTTTATAAGTTTCATGTATGTTCCACTGATTATCTCTGATGTATACCTGTAAGGGTGCCCAGGTAGGGCACCAGTCCCGGGCCCGGGGTCGGGTCGTGACAAAAGTAGTATCAGAACAGTTAGTCCTCGGAATGTCTACAGACCGTGTCTAGTAGAGTCTTGTGTATTGGTATGTTGTGCACCATACTTATACGCAGGAGGCTGCTTGACATTTAGGATTGGTTTCTACTCTTTCATCTCGTAGATCGTGCAATAGAGCTATGTCATTAGGATAATTTCCCCCTCTTCCTAATAATTATTGTGGTTGTAGCTATGTCTCGAAAGACAGCGACAGTGGCTCAGAAGGGAAAATCAGAGTTATTTAGACTGGACTTGGTGCCTCAATCCATAAGGGAAGTGAAAGAGTTTGAATAGAAGTATGATGACCAGGTATGGAGATACTAGGTCAACGTCAGGTAAGGTAATTCTTCAGAATCTTTTATGTACCAAATAAGAGAATAAGTTAATAATTCATCACTTAAAGGAATGGTATCATTAGGGATTAGAACCAGGGGCAATGTCCGAGATTATGTATGTATACTAGAATATGTGGGAATTATGAAAAGTACCATAAGTAAGAAATGAGTGAACAAGTGTTAAAAGAAATGAAAGTTGTTTATAATTACGAGTAGTGAGAAGATATAAGAAAAGTTTACATAGGACCTTGGTGTGTGCATTCAATGATGAGGCTCTTAAAAGAGAACTGTGGATGCATATTAGAAGGTTACGTGACCAGGTACAAGGTCCATAAGAAATAATGAGTGATTTCCACTGGGTATTCAGGAGGAATGAAAGAGTGAAGTGTCATGTCGCTATGACGGATATAAGGAATTTTAAGCAGTATATAACAGTACTTACTAATCAAGTATGGGTTGATAATCTATGTGCGTCTAAAAATGCATTTCATAAAACCAGGCCTATATGATTATTCTCTTGGAATAATTAGGTGGGAAGGAGGCATAGAGATTCAGTACAGGTTTGGATACTTTGATATGAGAAGGGTGGAAGACAGATAAGAGAGGTACAAAGATATATATGAATTCAACAAAGTGATAATAGATATTCAGGGTAATGTAACCAAAGTGACAACTGTTGATGCAACGGGTATACACATGAATTGTCGTCATGTTAAGCATGCAGTACAGATTTGGGGAAAACATTACATACCATTATAAATTGAAGCAAGTGTACAAGGTAGTACCAGCCGAAATATTGTGGCAAATTCAAAAATAGAGGAATATAGCACCGCATAGAGACTCTTTAACTTTGTTCAAGGTATTAAATAAGATTCAGTTGAATATTCACATGTAATTTGGTTCCTTACTTAACTATTTTGAATTGGTGAATTGGATGTGTGTTGTATTGTGTCCCTGTGAGGCATCTGTTGGTTTGCTGGATACAGGTGAATAGACATAGTTATAAAGGAGACTCTGCCGACTTTTTATTTTTTTAGCATGAGGCCTATAATGAACATTCGAGGACGAATTTTATAAGGGGGGAAGGATGTTACACCTCGTAAGTTAATACAATAATTAAGAATGTAGTTAAGGAAATAGGATGTGAATATTGGTTAGTAAAAATGTTTATACATGCTAATCCGAAAGTTGGTATACGAAGGATGTGATTCCGGAAATTTTTTGATTACTACGAGCGTGACAAGGGAAATTGAAGATGATTATTATATATATTCCCGTTATGGGTTAGTAACGTATTACAAGAATTATGATATCGAGTATACGAAGGTCTTATGAGTTTTAGGATTTAAATGAAGTGAGATCTAGAATTAATTATGTGTGTGATTGATTAATTATTGAATTTTCAGTGGGAGACTAATAATTTAATTAGTCAATATTGGATAACTATTAGTGTGGACTAATCCACGTATGACATGGACAAGGGGACAACATGTTATTTAAATACATGGACACATTAGAGGGAGGTGGAATTTGTTAGTGAAATGTAGAAAAGTTGAGCCAAGGAGGTTACACGTATAATACAATAAAGGGATTCTCATGTTTATTAGTTCATTTCCTTGGATTCAACAAAAACATACTCATATTGAAATATGATACCCTTTTATATATGCAGTAACATCCCTTTTAACTAGCAGCAACATTATTTTACTTAGGAGGAGGCACTAGAGAAACTACATATTTGGGAACTTGCGTTGGAGATATTTAAGAACAATATCATTGGATTAGCTACTGGTTTAGGGAGATTTGAGGGATGTTCATCGAGACACCATATGGATAGCACCCACGGTCACTGTAGGGAGAAGGGAGGTTCGTGCAATGAGGTATTCCTCGCATCGAGGGTGGCAAGTCCTCGGCATCATAACAAGTCAGGGGGGTATGTGATATAATAACAGTACAACGGGCTTATCGTTTATCAACGTAAGCACAACAAGAATAACCCCTTCGCCTTCACACAACCATCACAAGACACTAACACATGTAGCATCGTAACATGTTTACCTATCAAACCATCTTACTACACTTTCCAGAAATCAATACAAGACTTTCATAAACAAATAAGTAAACCGTTCCTTCTATCTTCCTTAAGTCGTTATACCTAACTTCCCATAAAGCTAGTATAACTCTTTAAGCTTTTAAAACCAAGTATTACTTTTCTTTCAAAAATGATTCATAACTCTTTTGAAATACTTCAAGATTCTTATTATTTAAAACTCAAGTCAAAAGACATCAGAGTAAAACCAATTTTAGTTAACACACGTACGTCTACCGTACTATATATATATATATATCAAAAATATCATGCTCAAGAGGATAGGAAGAATCACATACCTCCTCGGCGAAATCCACCTGCCAAGTCGAATATGTCGCGCGCAGAGTATCAACCTATAATAGTCAAATACGTCTATCAACGTCTAGACTACTCTGTAGAATATTCTAAGCAGAAGGTTCTTAATTCTACGGAAAATTGGGCAGCACTTCCCTACCCGACAAACTACACAAGTCTACTGTAAATACAGTCCTATGTAAGTACAGTTCAATTCTCTTCTTTCATACCATCCTTCTATACGTCTTATACTCATTTCTATACTACTACAGTATGTAATTTTCAATTACAATAGAAGGACAAGATATTTACCTCGACAAGCCCAAAATTATCCAAGATATATGTCGATCCTGAGCAAGGTTTAACTCCTATTCTGCACGCTCCGATAGCTCCAAGAAACCCTTAGAAGTTTCTAAACAACTTCTACTTAATACTTCAACCCACTATGGAGATTTTTCCTAGGGTTTCATTTTGTGACCAAAGGAAATAAAGTAGTATTTCCGGGCTTTTAGTATAGAGGTAACTTAGGAAAATTACAAGGGATTTAAGCTAAGGTATTTTGGAATAGTAACTATTCTTGAAGACAATTTTTCTACCAAGGGGACTTTCGGACGAAACAACTAGGAAAGGGGAGGGGTATTTCGTGAAGCTAGGGAAAAGGGGGGAGGGAGTTGGGACGAGAACTACAACAAGGGAGAGGGAGTTTTTGGAGACTTGGAAGTGTTAAGTGAATGAAGAAGTCTTGCACAAGAGGGGGGGTATTTATAGAACCTTCAATGGACAAGATTAAAACAAATGGAGGGTGAAGATTTGGATCCATGTGAAGAATGAAGTCTTCCAACCAAGTGTCTACCACAATGTTGGGACATATGTCCACCACAACATTGGGACATATGTCCCCCACAACAATGAGCCATGTGGCCTCCCACTTGCTCAAGAAAACCGTCCACTACCTACTCCCACTCACCCAAAGAAATATCTTCCAAGACTTGACCATTTGACATGTCCACTAGCCCAACATTTTCGTCCAAATATGCCACCTAAGGGTGCCACATGTCGCCCTCCTATTGGTCCAAATATTTCGTCTCTCGGAAAAATCCGTAATCGGTTAAAATATTAAAAACGTAAAATTTCCTTCACAAGGTTCAGACTCTCTTCCGTTGAAAGCTCTCAATTTCATCTTAACCTAATTAGGGCTTGAATAATCGTACGTACGTCCTCGTATACATACTCTGGAAGTACGGGGTATAACACATACATTCTCTTAAACATGTCCTGGGGTTACGGGGTGTAACATAAATGGAACCCTTTCCCAAAAACTGAACAGAGATCCTAAGAGCAAGGATCACCAACCTGTGTACCTAATACCTGCGGACATGAACGCAGCCCCTCGAAGGGGGTCAGTACAAAAGGTAACGAGTATGGAACGGAAATAAGGTACAATAAATAAATCATAACTGTACTAAAGAATGACAGGGGCAAGTATAAAAAATAAATACCAGATCCTACCGTGCCATTACAACTCATGAACTTAATCGCACATTATTATCTTTTCCCATTTTTCAATAAGAGTTATAGTCAAATTCTTACGTACATACTTAGGAAAAATCATCAAGTTCATAAACATATAACTTACGTATCTTGCATAACATAACCCGACCATTTATGGAGGGACGTTTCATTTTGGAGTTCACTTTGATTATCCATACGTGATAACGTAACCCGACCCATTTGCGGGACACGACAAATTCATAAAAAGTCTTCCCACGAAGGTATACTGCCCGACCCATTCTGGGACGCGATAAAGTCATATAAGTCTGCCCATAAAGGTACACTGCCCAGCCCATTCTGGGACGCGATAAAGTCATATAAGTCTGCCCATAAAGGTATACTGCCTGGCCCATTCTGGGACGCGATAAAATCATATAAGTCTGCCCATAAAGGTATACTGTCCGGCCCATTCTGGGACGCGATAAAGTCATATAAGTCTGCCCATAAAGGTATAATGCCCGACCCATTCTGGGACGCGATAAAGTCATATAAGTTTGCCCATAAAGGTATACTGCCCGGCCCATTCTGGGACGCGATAAAGTCATATAAGTCTGCCCATAAAGGTATACTGCCCGGCCCATTCTGGGACGCGATAAAGTCTTCTTTACATAACATTTTAAACCATCTTTTCACTTCTTCTTAAGTCGTTATAACAACTTCCCATAAAGCTATTATAACAACCTTTCACTTTAGAGAACTTAAGGCACTTTTATTTCTTATTACATTAGAGAAAATTAAACCCAAAAGTACTACGTACATACATACTTAAAAGAATCATAAAACTCCTTCTCTTTTAAATCAATAAACTTCTTCTTTTGAAAACTCAAGTTACATTCTCTTTTGAAATCAAGCCACTTAACTTTTGAAATAATTCATGGCAACCATACTTTTTAAATCAAATCATTCCTCTATTTAAGAATCAAGTCCCATAACTTGAAAAATAAAGTCTCATAACCTTTTAAGAAACCAAGGTTCATAGTCTTAAAACTTCATAACATAAACTCTTTTAAATTAAGTAACATATACTTTTATGAGTTGTGAATAGGTTATACTCGTTTATAACGATCTTATTAAAGCAGCCATGATCTAGAAAATGTAATAAAATTTTGTCTTATCTTAGTTTCTATGCAGATGGAGAATTCTACTTATTTTTAGTATAATTGATTTTCGATACATTCTTATTAACGCTGCAATGGCTTGTTCGATATCTATTCTCATTAGTGCATCAAATTAGCAAAGTCAACTCGACTCCAAATACCGCCTAATGACTCTTACGAACATCCCCCATAAGACTTGGTAAGAACTTAGGACAACTTAGACATACCTTTTACATAGAGTAAATAAACATACGTACCTCTTAACTTCTAAGAGTAGAAGGAATCATGAAATAACACCACATGTATATTTCTTATGTAGATCATGCCAAAAGAAGGAAGAGGTTCACATACCTCGCGACGATTATCGACAAGTAGCAAAATGCTCCAAAGTACTTCAACTTGATAGCTATTCCATCCTTCAAGTAGAATACACTATACGTAGTACTTCAACCTATAATAACCATAACATGTCTATCAACTCCTAGCTTATCAACGTGGAATAATACTAAGTGCTAGGTCTCTAATTTTACAGAAAATTGGGCAGCACTTCCTTTGTTTCTACGTACTTTTCCACCTTTTTCAAGGCCCGAATTTAACAACCAAACATGTCACATTTAAGGCTCAACAATTCAGCTGTCCAAAGGGGATTACACGCCTTACAAGACGTGTAAAATTCTGCCCCACAATTTATAAAACAGTCAAATATTAAATATCCTTCTCGGCTACAAAGTACAACCACATATAATCCTTTCCACTTCCTTTCAATCCATATTGTCGTTCTAACATGTTATATAGTCTCCAACAACTTTAACAACTATAATCCCTTCTTTATATAACATGCGACGACTAAAACTAATAATTAAATTGAATTACAATCTTAAGGCTAATCATGCAACTTTCGGGTTTCTTTCAAATATTCCATAACACTTATCAATCTCCAATATATATATATATCTCATGCTTGTTTATATATATAACTACAACAACATGTAATCTTTAATCACTACGACGACAAGATGGTTACCTTGATAAGCCCTAATCCAACTTCAAGATTCAAAGTCGCTCCTTAGCAACTTAGCTCATTTCCTTCATGCTCCAATCCGCTATTTGAAGCCCTTAGAAGTTCATAAACAACTTCCCTTCAATTTCCAACTTCAAAGTTGAAGAACATCTTAGGTTTTCATCTTGCGACTATTGTAAAAACGTAGCTTTTCCGGAATCTTTGTATTGAGATAACCTTATAATACCCCTAGGAACCTTGGGTTTAAGTATTGTGAATTATGGAACAAGATTGAAAAAAAATTCTTGTTCAAAAAGAGCTTAGCCGAGAGCTCCTAAGAAAGCACACAAGTTTCTTGAAATTGTTTCTAAGTTTTAGAACTTGTCTTTCTATGTGGGTGTATATATAATACAATGAAGGGTCTAGATTAAAACATTTGTGTGGTCTTGGATGAAGAAATTAAAATATCAAGGGGTCAACTTGACTAGTTGACTTGGTCAATTTTCTCAAGCTTTGTTCATCGTTAATAGGCTACTTAACCTTGGTCACAAGACCACTTAATCTTGGTCAATTATTCGACCAAGCCTATGTAGGGGGGTGATACGTGTCGCCCTCCCATTCATCACAATATTTCGTTTCTCGACATTTCCATAATTCCGATAAATTCTACAATTATATACATGTCCAGGAATTACGGGTGTAACATTCTCCCCCCTTAGAAACATTCGTCCCCGAATGTTCTTTCGGAGCTCAATCTAGCATTTCTCGGTATAGTCTCATAAAACCACACTTAATGAAACCTAATTATGCCACATATGGCCCTAATACATCGCATATGCATATCCAGCCATCATAAACCAAACGAGAAAACAAATCCAAAGTGTGCACCATCACTATTTACTCCCATTCATGGCCTAAAAGGATTATTTTTTTCGTACTTCCAAACTTATTCTAGAATACGTACATAATCTCAATATTATCCGTTCATGACACTTAAACATACAACAACCTTATCATGCATACAAGTCTCTAAAGAGTCAAAGATATACATGAAATAATATAGGCGGTTCAAAGGACCGCTAAAACTGGGAACTTCCACCACGACCTCTACCACGGTCTGCCGGTGCATGAACATCCTACCTAGCTACTGAAGGCGAAGAACCCGCAACTGATCCAGTATACTGTGCTATCCCACCAGTGCCACCTCTATGAGGACACTCTCTTGTCCTATGGCCTGGACGACCACAAGAAAAACAAGCACCTGTACCGGAGTGACACACCCCAGAATGGAACCTACCACACTGGGTGCATTGAGGCAAAGGTGGCCTCGACTGACTGGGATCCCCATCTCCCTGAGACCCTGAAGCTCTAGAGCTCTGACCGGCCCCTGCATTCCCGGGGTTGTAAAACCCCCCGCCGGAAAACTTTGGAGGAGCACTCGGTGCAGGTTAAAATGTAGGCCTAGCCTGCTGCTGAGGCTGTCCGCCTCGAAGATTACCCTGAAACCCCGCCGTCCTGGCGCTCTTGGGCTGGCCTTGGTCTGGCTGGTCCTCTCTCTCCCTGTCTTCAATCCCCTATGCATATGCCTGCATCCTGGCAATATCCATACCTGGCTGAAGGGCCACTCCCAGGCATACAGTAACCATGTAGCGGTCTAGCCCCATCACATAGCGATGAACTCTATCAGTCATGTCAGCCACAATAGTGAGAGCATACCTAGCCAATAAGTCAAACTCCAGGTTATATTCTATGATGGACCTTCCATTCTGTCTCAACGTCAAGAACCTATCCACACGGGCTCTCCTCATCTCAGGAGACAAAAAGTGATCAAGGAAGGCCTCTGTGAACTTATCCCAAATAGCTGGAGGAGCACCCACACCTCTAGACAGCTACCATGACTCAAACCAGTTCAACGCAATATCGCGTAACCGGTAAGAAGCTAGCACAACTGACTCTGTCTCCAAGGCCCTAAGTACCTGCATAGTCCGCTGTATCTGCCGAATGAACTCCTGGGGATCATCTTCAGATCTCGAACCATAGAACTCGGGTGGACTACAACCCAGAAAATACCGAATCCTCAAACTGTGGCTCTATGGTTAGCTACCTGCTCCTGTCGGCGCTGCCCTACCACTATTCTAGTCAATAACCTGATATGCTCTCCATAATCTCTAAACTCTGCCCTTGGCTGCGGAACTGGAGGCTCAGGTATCGGAACCTCTAGAGCTTCGGCTGCTCTCGGCTCCTCTAATATTGTCGGCGTAACTAAACTCGCCGCCTGAGCCACAACCTCAGGCATAATCTGGGCCTGAGTCCTGGTAACCCTTTGTATACCACTAGCAGCTCCTGCTGCTGCCTTGCCCTTCTGGGCCCTGGTCGCCTTCCGTGAAGGCATAACTGATACATAAGAATAGGTCAGAGAGGATTCAACTTAATATGACAGCTCTACTGCACGATCTCAGAAAGAGAAAAATGGAAACCAATCCTAAATGTCCTGCAGCCTCCTGGTTATAGATGTGGTGCACAACACACCGATAACCAAGACTCTACTAGACACGGTCTGTAGACACTTTCCGAGGACTAACTGTTCTGATACCACTTTTGTCAGGGCCCGACACCGGGCCCGCGACTAGTGCACTACCTGGGCACCCTTACAGGTATACATCAGAGAAAATCAGCGGAACATACATACAACTATTAATAAATAAATAAAAAATCAATACGGAATAACCAACAGGAAGCCGATAAGGCTACCTCCCTGGATATATAAATATATAACTGAAAGCAGTTACCTCATTTCTTTTACAAACTGACCCACAAGATATTACTACAGACCTCTAAAAGTTTTAACATAACAATTGTGATGGGACAGGGCCCCGCCATACCCTTGAATGTACATAAATCTACAACCTCAGGGAAACCGTACCAAAAGATAAGCCTCCAGAGTAAATGGAGCCCTTTCCCAAAAACTGAACAGAGATCCTAAGAGCAAGGATCACCAACCTGTGTACCTAATACCTGCGGACATGAACGCAGCCCCGAAGAAGTCGATCTGATAGGTCAGTATGGAACGGAAATAAGGTACAGTAAACAAATCATAACTGTACTAAAGAATGACAGGGGCAAGTATAAAAAGTAAATACAAGATCCTACCATGCCATTACAACTCATGAACTTAATCGCACATTATTATCTTTTTCCATTTTTCAATAAGAGTTATAGTCAAATTCTTACGTACATACTTAGGGAAAATCATCAAGTTCATAAACATATAACTTACGTATCTTGCATAACATAACCCGACCCTTTATGGAGGGACGTCTCATTTTGGAGTTCACTTTGATTATCCATATGTGATAACGTAACCCGACCCATTTGCGGGACACGTCGAATTCATAAAAAGTCTTCCCACGAAGGTATACTGCCCGACCCATTTTGGGATGCGATAAAGTCATATAAGTCTGCCCATAAAGGTATACTTCCCGGCCCATTCTGGGACGCGATAAAGTCATATAAGTCTGCCCATAAAGGTATACTGCCCGGTCCATTCTGGGACACGATAAAGTCATATAAGTCTGGCCATAAAGGTATACTGCCCGGCCTATTCTGGGACGCGATGAAGTTGTTATACCCCGTATTTCCAGAGTATGTACGTAGGACGTACGTAGAAAAATTTGAAACTTTTAATATTGGCTTGGCCGAAAATTATTTGTGCACAACACCCGATTAGAGTCGTTTTTCGACGAAACGTTTCCACAGCTTTCGTAGGGGAATTTCCGGCTATGTCATTTTTAATTTTTGCAGATTTTTCTGAGAGACGAAACATTTTGGACCAACGAGAGGGCGCCACTTGGCACCCTCCCATTGGCGGACGTGAGGACTCGGCTTGGACGAATTGAAGAGGGGGGAGTTGGTAGGATATTTTGTGTGTTAGTTGGTTAAGGACACATGGGTGAATCTTGGCCTACTTGCTAGGCACTTGGCTAGATCTTGGCCATTGGTTGGCCTTGGCTTGTGCTATAAATACCCCTCTAAGGTTGAAGACTTCTTCATCCAAAATGCCTAAGTCTTGAGAGCCTTCGCCCTCCCCGTGAGGCCCCTTGGCCAGAGTAGCGCCCACTCCTAGTAGTGTGGCGTGGGTACCCACTAGCCTTGTTGCTTTCATATAATACCCCCCTTTGTGGTGTAGAAATACTCTCAAAAGTATTGTTATAATGCCCAAATTACCTTAGCCATATACCTTGTTGTATTCTAAGGTTATACCTATACGAAAAGCCCAGAAATACTATTATACTTCCCGTCAGTCACAAAACCGAAACCCTAGGAAAATCTCCATAGTCCGTTGGAGTATTGTGTAGAAGTGGGTTAGAACTTCTAAGGGTGGTTTAGAGCGGGTTGGAGCGCTCAGAGTTGGAGCTAAACGATTGCCCAGGATCGACTTTAAGCTAGGATAATTATGGGCTTATCGAGGTAATTATCTTGTCCCTCTATTGTAATTGGAAATTGCATGATTGAATATATAGTTGAAGTATACTATATAATAGAACTGAACGTAGTTATCGGCAATGTCTTTTGACTTAAGCCTGAATAAAACTTACGGCAATGTCTTGCGACTTAAGCCTGAATTTAAAGAAAGTCTTGAACGGTAATTACATCGGGCTGTATTACAGTAGACTTGTGTAGTAGTACCGTGGAGTAGAATTGTACCCGTTAGGGTTAGATGTATAACCCCCCCCCCCCCTGGTTGGCTTGGTAGCCGGCCTCGTTAGAGGAGGAGATTTACGCTGTTGCGGGGGGGGGAGGTGCTGCCGAATTTTCTGTAGAATGTTCTACGATAAGATCTTGATGCTAATAAGCGCCTTGTGGCCTTATAGGTTGAAGTACTACGTGTAGCACGCGTCGCTTGGCTTAAGGAGTAGCCGACGTTTGGAAGTACTTGGAGCGTTTTGCTATTAGTCGATACTCGTCGCGAGGTATGTGAACCTCTTCCTATCTCTTCTAGCATGATATGTGTGAACTATGTAGTACGGTAGACGTACATGTGCTAAATGTATTTGATTGGTTTAAAGCATAAAGTGTTATAACGGCTTTATGGGAAGTTGGTTATAACAGCTTTATGTTGGTAAGAAAATACTTGTGGTTTTTAAAAGGTAACTGATTTGAACTATAACTGGCTTGTTATATGTTAATAAAGAACTTGAAGTATTTCAAAAGATTTTTGAATCATTTTGAAAGAAGAAGTAATACTTGGTTTTGAAAACTTAAGAGTTATACTAGCTTTATGGGAAGTTAGGTATAACGGCTTAAGAATGTTTCTTGATTTCGGAAATCAGAAAGTGTATCGACAAACCACTGCAGCGTTAATAAAAGGAAATGTTTTGACAGATTAAGTATTATTAAAACCAGTAGAAACTTCCATCTGCATAGAAGCTAAGATAAGACAAAATGATATTTCCTAGATCATGGCTGCTGTAATAAGATTGTTATAAACATGAATATCCTACTCACATATAAGGCTTATGTTTCTCAGATAGTTTAAAGAAGAATTATATTCTTAAATGAATAAGACTATGAACTACGAAACCTTTCTAAAATGAGAAACTTGGACATTGGAAATTAGGCAAACTTGAACATTGGAAAAGAATGTTGCTACTTGATTTTACAAAGAGAAGTAATTGATTTACTTTAAAAAGATAATCACTCTATGTTCATATACTACGGGTATTGTGTGGTTTTTGAAGTAACGTATCTTTTAAAGATTTAATGTATGAAGTACTTTGGGCATAGGTACCCGAACTTGTTAGTAGAAAGTACCTTGTGTGAATAACTTGATTGTATTGGTTTGTGATAGCCTTGTAATACTTTCTTGTTGATTTGATAAGTAAGCATGTTAGGATGCTACGTGTGTTAGTATCTTGTGATTATTATGTAAGGGGGGTCACTCTTGTTGTGCTTACGTTGTCAAACGTTAAGCCGTTATCGTTATTGTATCACATACCCCTTGACTTATTATACCAGGGCTTGCCACCCTTGATGCGGGTCTTTACGGCTATGCGGTCCTTGTGACTATGCGAGTCACGGTAGCTCGGGATTGATCATTCGGGTGTTTAGCACGATGCGGGGATTCCTATGCGGTCTGTTGAGACTATGCGGTCTTTTGAGACTATGCGGGTTGCGGGAGCCTAGGCGGATACCGAGGTTAGCGCCCGATCGAGGTATACCTCGGCGATGCAGGACCATGATTCGAGGAATACCTCATGCGGGTCCGTGTGTGACCTATGCGAGTCTGCGAGAGTTCGAGGATAGACGCGCATTGATATTGCGGGCGAGTGGCGGCTTCGATCATGTGGTGCGGTCTAGAAAGACCTCGGGATACGGTTTGTGGTATTTTTGTGCGTGGGTCTTAGTAGTCGGCTATGCCTTCGTACTTGCCGTCACGGTTTTATGGTGATAACTTTGAGGCGTGAGTCCACGACTTGACATATTCGCTTATTTGTTGTGAATCGTAGTTTGGTTATCATACATGTCTCCGCTTTATAGACTATTATGATTTCATTTCTGTATTTTTAGTTTCACATACTTGCACTGTTGTGCGACCTCCTTGGGCTGCGTTCATGCCGCGGTAAAGGTACACGATCGTTGATCCTCGCTCTTAGGGTCACATTCAGCTTTTGGGAAGCTCGTTTCTCGAGGCTTATCTTGGTATAGTCCCTGTTGTCGTAGGTGCTTACATTCGTGGTATGGCGGGGCCTGTCCGTCGTTGTTGTCATATCTTCGTAAGTGCAGTAATCTTGTTGTGGCGGGGTTTGTAAAAGGATTAAACGTTCATTTGTAAAGTTGTTATTTATATACGCGAAAGGCAAGTTTTCCTCGACTATTGTTTTGTACTTCACTTGTTTCATGCATGTGTTTTATGTTCGATTACTACGATGTTGTGTCACTAGGGTGCGGGGTAAGGCACGATCCACGCCGAACGGTCGTGACAAAAGTGGTATCGAGCGATTAATCCTCGGAAAGTGTCTACGCCGTATCGATGAAGTCTTGATTATCGGTGTGTTGTGCACCACCAATAATCGAGGCTATAGGATATTTAGGATTGGTTTCTATTCTTCTCACTCGAGATCGTGCCTTAGAGGCTGTGTTGTAAGTTGGACCCTCAGCGAAATTATTTCCTTATCGTTATGCCTCGCGTAGGCAACCCGCCCGAGGAGGGCAAGCGGCCGAGGAGGCTGCGAGTAGAGTTCGAGAGGGTTCTGAGGCACAGCCCAATCATCACTGAGTTAGGTGCCATTCGGGATTTCTGCGACGTCACTAGCCCAAAGAGTTTAGTACGGCGGCGGTGCCTCTGCGGCCATGATATATGAACCTTGGTTCGCGGCCGAAGCAGAGAATTTAGATTGCAAGAGCGACCATTACTAGCTATGGATTTGGCTACGGAGAATATACCGATGTACCGTGAGTCTTGAGGACTATCTAAAAGAGGTTGTGCAAGAGTAATTCTCGATTAGGCGAGCATGGCACGTATGCGGGCTTATGCGCGGCGGGGCGAGGCGTGTAGAGATCGGCGGGTTAACGGGCGGTAGAAGAGGGCGAGCGGCAAGGTCCTTTGGTAACTTTAGGCGAGTCGCCTCGCGGCGAATTAGATTTGCACCTCCACCAGTGCAGAATGATCCTCCACGGGGTTCAGGACGTTCGAAGTATGCAGGAGTTGGTCAGAACTCCAGGGCTTCCGGTTCACAGTGTGACAGACGTCATCCCGGGGAATGTCGTCTTTTAGTTGGTACTTGTTGTACCTGCAGCCGTCAGGGCCATGTGTCGAGAGAATGTCCTTGTAGGAGGACTTAGCCTTCAGGATCGGTGGGTAGTTCGTCATCTTCCTTAGCTATGCGCCCTACGGGGCAGGTTTGACTAGAACGACTAAGGGGAGTGAAGCAGTAGATATAGATATATCTTTAACCCTCTAGAGCTTTGTATACGTGATAAGGTGAGTATACCTTAAGTGTTATGTTCAGATAACATGAGTGCTTATTGTGATTAGAAATCTTGGTTAGTTAACCAAGTAAGATTTGGGGGATAGAGAAGGTATGAGCCTTAGAGCTTTTTACGTAGAGACCTTAGAGGTGAGGCCATCTCGAGAAAAGGGGTAGTGTTATGTTTGACCCTTATCGGAAGTGCATAGTGCACGTGAGTTATGTTGGGATAGGTCCCTAGTAGTGTGGAATGAAAGGGGGTAGTTGAGCTAAGAAGACCGCTAGGTTTTCGAAACGTGATTAGTGAGATTGTTCCGGATCGGGGAGCTAGTATTGTGCTCATTGACGGGTCGGGTTGAGGCCACGTTGTGGGTCAACCCGCGGTAGTTTTGGTGGTGGGGTCAGGTTGTGGTGGTCCCGCCTTGTGTTAGGGTTGTGAGGGTGTTAGGCCCAAGTTTAGTTAACCAGCGTACGAGTTCGTGGATGCGTTCGACCAGTGGTCGGGCCGATGGGGGCAGCCCATCGTGTTCTTGATCGGGACCGTTTACTCGTTGTGTTGAGTTATACGAAGGTTGTAAGGCTGCGGGGTGCCTACCTTCACCTTATGGCGACATGGAGCCAGTGTTACGGCTGTTTTTGTTTCTGGAAGTTTTGCCAAGCATGTGTTAAGAACTCAGGTGAGTCTCAGAATCGCATTCGCCCTCGGGCCAGTGTTTGGATTTCAGGGATAGTTGTGGGGATTGTTGTCTCCTGTGGAGGTAGTGTTTAAGCTACCATTTCAGTGTTCGGATATCACCTTATGAAGCCTTGTAAGGGCGGAAGTGTAAGATGCCGGTCGATTGGTTCGATGTTGACAAGGTTCAGACAGTTGGTTCAGGCTTGTTCCAGCAGACTGTGGATAGTGAGAAGCTTGTCTAGAAGAAGTTCTGGCAGCTCAGAGAAATCGTGCGGATAATCGGCGACGACGCTTAGAGTTCAGGTTGACGGTCGGTCTTCTTGAAAGTACCACCCCGGGTTGGGTGTGGCATATTTGGAAAACAGAGGGAACTTAGCCCGAGTTACTTTGGGCCCTTTTGAGATCATGTGAGGGATAGGCCAGGTTGCCTATATGTTAGCATTTGCCGTCCGACGTAGGAGGCAGTACGTCCGGTCTTTCGTTTTGTTATGATCGGGAAAGTATAAGAGATCCATCCAGAGTGTTCCCGGTTAATGATGACCACGTTAGAGATAGTAACCCCGAGTTTTGAATCACGGCCGTATCAGAATGTGGTAAGAGTTTGAGTGTACGACATCCTCCGGGATCGCAAGCAGCCCGGTACCATTTGTTGGGTCGTCGGAGCAAGGCTCGCGACAAAGTGACAAAAGTGGTGCCATTTGTTGGGTCGCCTGAGAAGGTTAATGCCTCAGGCAAAGTGACAAAGTGGTATCTACGACGAGTAAAGAGAGAAGCGAGCATGTATGGCGGCGTAGATGTGATCATTTCTTTTGTAAAGAGAAGGTGCGAAGGAAGTATATTTTAGACCCCGGTGAGAAGTGTTTTGTGGTGATGATTAGAGGTGTTTTCCTCGTGGACTTGGATGGGGGTAGTTACGCAAGTTGTTTCTGTGGCCAGGTGTGGCAGGATTGATTCTCGTAAGTATAGTAGGGAAGACTATACTGGCGCATGTTTGTTTGGGACTTAGAAGGAACATTCGGGACGAATGTTTCTAAGGAGGGGAGAATGTTATACCCCGTATTTCCAGAGTATGTACGTAGGACGTACGTAGAAAAATTTGAAACTTTTAATATTGGCTTGGCCGAAAATTATTTGTGCACAACACCCGATTAGAGTCGTTTTAATGAAACGTTTCCAACTTTCGTAGGGAATTTACGGCTATGTCATTTTTAATTTTTGCGGATTTTTCTGAGAGACGAAACATTTTGGACCAACGAGAGGGCGCCACTTGGCACCCTCCCATTGGCGGACGTGAGGACTCGGCTTGGACGAATTGAAGAGGGGGGAGTTGGTAGGATATTTTGTGTGTTACGTGGTTAAGGACACCTCGGTGACTCTTGGCCCTACACTTGCTAGGCACTGGGCTAGATCTTGGCCAGTGGTTGGCCTTGGCTTGTGCTATAAATACCCCCCTAAGGTTGAAGACTTCTTCATCCAAAATGCCTAAGTCTTGAGCCTTCCCCTCCCTCGTGAGGCCCCTTGGCAGGAGTAGCGCCCACTCTAGTAGTGTGGCCGTGGGGTACCCCCCCCCTAGCCTTGTTGCTTTCATATAATACCCCCCTTTGTGGTGTAGAAATACTCTCAAAAGTATTGTTATAATGCCCAAATTACCTTAGCCATATACCTTGTTGTATTCTAAGGTTATACCTATACGAAAAGCCCAGAAATACTATTATACTTCCCGTCAGTCACAAAACCGAAACCCTAGGAAAATCTCCATAGTCCGTTGGAGTATTGTGTAGAAGTGGGTTAGAACTTCTAAGGGTGGTTTAGAGCGGGTTGGAGCGCTCAGAGTTGGAGCTAAACGATTGCCCAGGATCGACTTTAAGCTAGGATAATTATGGGCTTATCGAGGTAATTATCTTGTCCCTCTATTGTAATTGGAAATTGCATGATTGAATATATAGTTGAAGTATACTATATAATAGAAATCGAGCGTAGTTATCGGCAATGTCTTTTGACATAAGCTGAATAAAACTTACGGCAATGTCTTGCGACTTAAGCTGAATTTAAAGAAAGTCTTGGCTGTAATTACATAGGGCTGTATTACATGAGACTTGTGTAGTAGTACCGTGGAGTAGAATTGTACAGTTAGGGTTAGATGTATAACCCCACGGTTGGCTTGGTAGGCCTCGTTAGAGGAGGAGATTTACGCTGTTGCGGGGAGGTCTTTGAATTTTCGTAGAATGTTCTACGATAAGATCTTGATGCTAATAAGCGCCTTGTGGCCTTATAGGTTGAAGTACTACGTGTAGCGTTACGCTTGGCTTAAGGAGTAGCCGACAGTTGAAAGTACTTGGAGCGTTTTGCTATTAGTCGATACTCGTCGCGAGGTATGTGAACCTCTTCCTATCTCTTCTAGCATGATATGTGTGAACTATGTAGTACGGTAGACGTACATGTGCTAAATGTATTTGATTGGTTTAAAGCATAAAGTGTTATAACGGCTTTATGGGAAGTTGGTTATAACAGCTTTATGTTGGTAAGAAAATACTTGTGGTTTTTAAAAGGTAACTGATTTGAACTATAACTGGCTTGTTATATGTTAATAAAGAACTTGAAGTATTTCAAAAGATTTTTGAATCATTTTGAAAGAAGAAGTAATACTTGGTTTTGAAAACTTAAGAGTTATACTAGCTTTATGGGAAGTTAGGTATAACGGCTTAAGAATGTTTCTTGATTTGGAAATCGAAAGTGTATCGACAAACCATGCGGCGTTAATAAAAGGAAATGTTTTGATTAAGTATTATTAAAACCAGTAGAAACTTCCATCTGCATAGAAGCTAAGATAAGACAAAATGATATTTCCTAGATCATGGCTGCTGTAATAAGATTGTTATAAACAAGAATATCCTACTCACATATAAGGCTTATGTTTCTCAGATAGTTTAAAGAAGAATTATATTCTTAAATGAATAAGACTATGAACTACGAAACCTTTCTAAAATGAGAAACTTGGACATTGGAAATTAGGCAAACTTGAACATTGGAAAAGAATGTTGCTACTTGATTTTACAAAGAGAAGTAATTGATTTACTTTAAAAAGATAATCACTCTATGTTCATATACTACGGGTATTGTGTGGTTTTTGAAGTAACGTATCTTTTAAAGATTTAATGTATGAAGTACTTTGGGGATAGGTACCCGAACTTGTTAGTAGAAAGTACCTTGTGTGAATAACTTGATTGTATTGGTTTGTGATAGCCTTGTAATACTTTCTTGTTGATTTGATAAGTAAGCATGTTAGGATGCTACGTGTGTTAGTATCTTGTGATTATTATGTAAGGGGGGTCACTCTTGTTGTGCTTACGTTGTCAAACGTTAAGCCCGTTGTACTGTTATTGTATCACATACCCCCTTGACTTATTATACCGAGGGCTTGCCACCCTTGATGCGGGTCTTTACGGCCTATGCGGTCCTTGTGACTATGCGGAGTGCGGTAGCTCCAGGATTGATCATTCCGGGTGTTTAGCCTGATGCGGGGGATTCCCTATGCGGTCTGTTGAGACTATGCGGTCTTTTGAGACTATGCGGGTTGCGGGAGCCTAGGCGGATCGAGGTTAGCTGCGCCGATGCGAGGTATACCTCGGTGATGCAGGACCATGATTCGAGGAATACCTCATGCGGGTCCGTGTGTGACCTATGCGGGCTGCGAGAGTTCGAGGATAGACGCGCATTGATATTGCGGGCGAGTGGCGGCTTCGATCATGTGGTGCGGTCTAGAAAGACCTCGGGATACGGTTGTGGTATTTTTGGTGCGTGGGTCTTAGTAGTCGGCTATGCCTTCGTACTTGCCGTCACGGTTTTATGGTGATAACTTTGAGGCGTGAGTCCCGACTTGACATATTCGCTTATTTGTTGTGAATCGTAGTTTGGTTATCATACATGTCTCTGCTTTATAGACTATTATGATTTCATTTACGATATTTTTAGTTTCACATACTCGGTACTGTTATCGACCTCCTGGGCCGTGCGTTCATGCCGCGAGTAAAGGTACACGATCGTTGATCCTCGCTCTTAGGGTCACGATTCAGCTTTTGGAAGCTCCGTTTCTCAGAGGCTTATCTTGGTATAGTCCCTGTTGTCGTAGGTGCTTACATTCGGGGTATGGCGGCCTGTCCGTCGTTGTTGTCATATCTTCGTAAGTGCAGTAATCTTGTTGTGGGCGGGGTTTGTAAAAAGGATTAAACTTCATTTGTAAAAGTTGTTATTTATATATGCGAAAGGCAAGTTTTCCTCGAACTATTGTTTTGTACTTCACTTGTTTCATGCATGTGTTTTATGTTCCGTGATTACTCGATGTTGTGTCACTAGGGTGCGGGGTAAGGCACGATCCACGAACCGGGCGGGTCGTGTGAAGTCATATAAGTCCGCCATAAGGTATCTTGCCGACCCGTTACGGGACGCGATAAAGTCATATAAGTCTGCCCATAAAGGTATACTGCCAGGCCCATTCTGGGACGCGATAAAGTCATATAAGTCTGGCCATAAAGGTATACTGCCCGGCCCATTCTGGGACGCGATAAATTCATATAAGTCTGCCCATAAAGGTATATTGCCCGACCCATTCTGGGACACGATAAAGTATTCTTTACATAACATTTTAAACCATCTTTTCACTTCTTCTTAAGTCGTTATAACAACTTCCCATAAAGCTATTATAACAACCTTTCACTTTAGAGAACTTAAGACACTTTTATTTCTTATTACATTAGGGAAAATTAAACCCAAAAGTACTACGTACATACATACTTAAAAGAATCATAAAACTCCTTCTCTTTTAAATCAATAAACTTCTTCTTTTGAAAACTCAAGTTACATTCTCTTTTGAAATCAAGCCGCTTAACTTTTGAAATAATTCATGGCAATCATACTTTTTAAATCAAGTCATTCCTTTCTTTAAGAATCAAGTCCCATGAAGTCTCACAAGGGAGTTAGAGAGAAGTTTCTCTCACTAAGAAAACGCTCTCAACGTTTCCCTTAGTTGCTCCTTCGGTTTCTTCCTCTTCTTCCCGCCCTTAGATTTTCGTTTGTTTCATTATGGTTTAATTGTTATTGTCCACAATATGAAAAAGTCTAAACGTTACACACGTTCTAGCAATGATTCAGGAGGTTCAGGCAGTTCGGCTAAAGCAAGAACAAAGAAGAAAAAAAAGAATGGCAGTAGTCCAACAATTGCCGAGGAAAATCTTATTCCGACAATCTCGGACCCTTCTGTGTTGGTTCATGTTACTCCAGACTCGCGCTTTCCTTTAGAAAATGTAGTAGATGATTCTATGCTACAAAGGATACATGAATGGGGCAAAAATATAGAAATTGAAAGCTTGGATATAAGTAAGTTTGAAGGCAGAACTTCCGGCAGGACCATTGACGCCCCTAATGCTACTATGGTGGTTGATCATTCCACGGGCCAATTTGTTGGTGAAGGGATCATTTCGGAAGAACTAGACAGTCACTCCAGCATTAGTACCCCGACACTACCTGGAAATTCTCTCAGGTTAGCCGAAAAAGGGTTAAATTCTAGGCCAGACATTGCAATTGGAGAAGCAAGACACGATGGCATTCTCGGGTCCAAACCGGGTCGGGCGTGGGTCGAGAAGTTCATGGCGGTCGTGCGGTGTTCATGGGTCCAAGAGTAATCACGTCTTGTTTGATTCAAAGTCGGTTGAAAGCATTGATGGTACTCACATCCTCGAAGTTCAACGGTACATCGAAGAGCAAACTTCATGCCGGAATCGATGTGATCGCTCTGTGCATTGGGTCTTGGGTCAGAAGGCTAAGGCGGGCCACGAGGATAACAATGATACTAGGAATATGCACTCTATACAAGGATCAAGATCAGATGTGGAATACGAAGGGGTTTCTATCCCCAAGGACCCTAACGTCATTATTGAAGGTGCCGAGGCGTCAAACATTAATGCCGCGGGTATCAATTTTTCACTCACAACCACGGGCCTTTATGATGGTCTGATTTCCAAGGCGGGGCAGGGGGATAACCTAGGGACATTAACTACCCCCGTTTTACAAGGAGCTAAGTCAGTTGTGCGTTCTAACGTTTTTATTGAGGGTGCCGAGGCGTCGCACATTTATGAGGCGGGTAACAATGACTCTCTCATAACACCGGGACTTTATGATGGTCTTAGTTCCAAGACGGATCAGGGGGATAATCTAGGGGCATTGACTACTCACGTTACACAAAGAGCCAAGTCAATTGTGAGAAACAAAGCTATTTCTATGTCCAAGGAGCCTAGGAACTCCATAACCATCAATAATGCGAGAGCCGAGGGGTCAGCATTGAATGATGCGGGATTCAAAGTGCCCTCTCGTGATTCAAGACAACAACCCCAGATTTCTTTAAGTGTCACCAATGAAGCCTTCCCTACTTTAGCTAGTTTGCTAAGTGGAGGCAATCTCAAGAATCACAACACTCCTTTCGTCTTTAACACTTCCTCGGATTCGAATAGAGTCTTGAACATCCCCCCTCTCTCATCTAATACCACTTCACTACTTCCTGAATTTCACAACACCTCACCCCTTCTATTCCTTCTGAAAACCAACACAAATTCCCTACCCTCCCAAATGGCACGCAAATCATCTCTTCTATTGCGGGCCCAAGCTCACTCCCTTCTACCATTCCCTCTCTGCCTATACCTCCAGATATACCTCCCAATGATTTACACACTAATACATCTTCTAAACCACATCATATCCCTACCACGGCCACAACTCATAACAATCTTCCTCCAAACCATGGCAAAGGTCCCTTCCCTCCTAAAAAGACTTATGCTGGAGTCTTTGCGGGAACTAGGATTGAGGCAAAAGGTATGAAGTTACAATTTATTGAACAGCAAGGGGTGGAAGTACATATAGAAGATGAGGATGAAGTTCCTTTCATAGAAACTTGGGGCTATTGCCTAATAGGTTGCTTCACGGGTCCTTTCCCGGGAAGAGAAGCATTGAATACGATTGTGAAAGGATGGGGAGTTAAATGCCGTATTATACCATATGGCAAAGGCTGGACAGTGTTCAAATTCATGACGGAGGAAGAGCGCACTAATGTACTTCACGGAGGCCCTTATATGGTCTACGGGAAAACCATGATGCTCAAGGCTATCAATAAAGGAGTTCTTATAACGGATGATTTGTTTATGGACATTCCTATTTGGGTCACTTTCCCGGACATTCCCCTTTCTATTTGGAGTGCAACGGGCCTTAGTAAGTGTTACACCCCGTAAGTCCAGGACTTGTATAAGAGAGTGTACGTAAGGAATCAAGACTTGGAAATTGGTACGAAAGGAAGAATTGTTTTTCCGACGGAAAATCTTCCGGACGTCGGAAAGGAAAAATGTTCGTTGTTGAGAATTGGATTCTCAAAAGGCATTATTTGAAGAGTATGGAACTCTTAACCTTATGGAAATTATTTTACGGATTTGGTCACGTGGGGCCCACCCGATGAATGTTACGTTTTGCGTGGCCCACGAGGGTTACGGAAATTTTATGGACGAATGAGAGGGCGACACGTGGCACCCCCACAAGGTCTTGGTCGAATTGGAGGAGGGGTAAAATGGTCATTGACCACCTTGGAAGATAAGTCTTGCTAACATGACATTGTTGACTTGTCAACTTGTCCACATAGGCTTAATCCAAGTGAAACTCATCCAAGACACACATTTGTTGATATCTAAGCCATCCAATGTGTTTTAAATACTACACTAGTAGCAAGACTTGGCATTTCCACACTTAGAAAAATTAGAAACCTTGTTGTTCTTCACTACATGCTCTCGGCTTTGTGCCATTTAGGAAGACAAAATTTTGTAGTTTTGATCCATTAGCCACAAGACTTTAACCCAAGGTTCCTAAGAGTGTTGTAAGGTTATCTCAATAGAAAAATCTCAGAAAAAGATAGTTTTCGGGTTAGTCGCAAAGTGAAAACCTAGTGGCTTTCTACGTTATGGATTGAAAGTTTGAAGGAAAGTTGTTGGTGTGGTTCTAAGGGTCTCAACTATCGGATTGGAGTGTCTTGAAGAGGCTCTAAGTTTCTAAGGAGCGACTTCGGATTTGAAGATTGGATTAAGATTCGTTGAGGTATAATCTTGTTCTTTGAATGTGTTACAAGATTATTTATATTGTTGTTAGCTTTACTTGTTGCTAGCATGAAGTACATGTGTTGAAGTTTGTAAGGATTATGGATTGATTGTGGCCTTGGAAATCCGAAATGTAATGTGAGCCATGTTAAGTTAGATTACAATTTGGTCGTTATTAGAATCGTCGCATGTTATTGACTTGAAGATTATAGTAGTTATAATTGGTTGCGACTTGATATCATGTTATGCTAACAACTTGGATTGAATTGGAAATTGGATAAGAATTAATGTTGTAGTACCTCAATGTAGCCGAATTGGCCAAGTATGTTGTATTAAATTTATATCGTTTGTGGGGCGGAATTTTACACGTCTTGTAGGCGTGTAATCCCCTATTGTTGATTGCATTGGTGTGCCCTTAAATGTGGCATGTTTGGTTATTGTATTCGACCTTGAAAAAGGTGGCAAAGTGAGTAGAAACAAAGGAAGTGTTGTCCGATTTTCCGTAGAATTTAGTGACTTAGCACTTAGAATATTCTACGTTCGAAGCTAGAGGTTAATGGACGTATTATGGCCAATTTAGGTTGAAGTACCAAGTATAGCGTATTCTACTTGAAGGATGGAATAGCTAGCAAGGTTGAAGTACTTTGGAGCTTTTTGCTACTTGTCGATAATCGTCGCGAGGTATGTGAACCTCTTCCTTCCTTTGGCATGATTCTATGTATGAAATATACATGTAGTAGTATTTCATGATTCCGTCTACTCTTAGAAGTTAAGAAGTAGTTATGTTGATTTACTCTATGTAAAAGCTATGTCTAAGAAATCCTAAGTCCTTACCAAGTCTTATGGGGGATGTTGGTAAGAGTCGTTAGGAAGTATTTGGAGTCGAGTTGACTTGGCTAATTTACGGCACGAATGAGAATAAGTATCGAACAAGCCATTGCAGCGTTAATAAAGGAAAATGTAATGACAATTAATTATGTTAAAACAAGTAGAATTCTCCATCTGCATAGAAGTTAAGATAAGACAAAATTGTATTACATTTTCTAGATCATGGCTACTTGAATAAGATCGTTATAAATAAGTATAACTTATTCACAACGCACCAAAGTATATGTTACTTAATTTGAAAGAGTTTACGTATGAAGTTTTTAAGACTTTGAAACTTGTTTTCTTAAAAGTTAAGAGACTTGAAGTATTTTGAAAGCTATGTGATTTGATTTGAAAGTATAAGTCTCTTGGTTATAAAAAGAATGAATTAGTTTAAGGCATAAAGTTAGTATGACGGCTTTATGGGAAGTTGGTTATAATAACTTTATGGGAGGTTAAGAGAATGGTTTTCTTCAGTAACATAAACAAGAAATGATTTGAAATAATGAAGGGCAAATTGTTTTAAAGGTACCAATTGCTTAAGGTCTTTAAGAAAGAAGTCACTTAATTTAGAAGCCGGTAATTGTAGTTCTAAAAAGGTATTGTGACTTGTCCTGAAAGGTAGAGATGACTTGATACTACGGTTGTTAGTATCTGGGAAGTTTTATTTGAAGAAGAGTCTTTCTAAAGGAGTAGAGGTGCGTAGTACGTTGGGTTAAATTCCCGGATTTTAATATGACATTATCGACCCAGAGATGGGCCGGGCAGTATACCTTTACGGGCAGACTATATGACATTATCGACCCAGAGATGGGCCGGGCAGTATACCTTTACGGGCAGACTATATGACATTATCGACCCAGAGATGGGCCGGGCAGTATACCTTTACGGGCAGACTATATGACATTATCGACCCAGAGATGGGCCGGGCAGTATACCTTTACGGACAGACTATATGACATTATCGACCCAGAGATGGGCCGGGCAGTATACCTTTAGGGGCAGACTATGTGACTTTATCGCGTCCCAGTTTGGGCCGGGCAGTATAGGCGTCCCTCCGTAAAGAGTCGGATTAGGTTATGAAAGATAAGTAAGTTAGATGGTAAATAACTTAATGACTTCTCCTAAGTATGTACGTAAGATATGGCTATAACTCTTAATGGAATGGAAAAGATAATGATATGCAATTAAGTTCATAAGTGGTAATGACACGGCAGGATCTGGTATGTACTTTTTATACTTGCTCTGTCATTCTTTTGTACAGTTATGATCATTTCTTGTACTTTATTTACATTCCATATTAAATTTTGTTATCGACCCCTTCGGGCTGCGTTCATGTCCGCAGTTTAGGTACCTGATTATGGATCCGCGAGCTTAGGATCTGGTTCAGCATTTTGAGATGGCTCCATGTTCGGAGTTGTCATGGCTATGTTTATTGAAGTGCAGCGGGGCCTTGTCCCGTCATAGTAGGTGTTCAAATCTTAGAGGTCTGTATTCACATGTGGGCTGGACTGGTTAGAATTGTAATTACATTTTTGAATAGTGTAAGCCCTTTTTGGGTGATTTATATTACGGCAGCCTTATCGGCTTTGCCTTGGTTTTAAGAAAAAAAAATGTGTTACTTATTTTTCCGCAGCAGTGTTGTATGTTTTAAGGGTGCCCAGGTAGGGCACCAGTCGCGGCCCGGGGTCGGGTCGTGACAGTAAGATTGCTTCACGTGTAGGAAAACCTCTTTACACTGACCAATATACTAAGGAAAGGTCTAAAATGAACTATGCAAGAGTTCTAGTGGAAGTGGATGTTAGCAAGGAGCCGATAATGGATTTTGTCGTCAATCTCCCGATAATGAAGGTATACTCAAAGGGTAAACTATGAGAATTACCGGACTTTTGCTATCATTGTGCGGCTTTTGGACACAACCATTTGAAGTGTAGGAAGGCGAGGATGATGTCAACAATGAAGAAGCTCCAAAACACGCAATCTTGAGGTACCCTAACAACAAGGATGATTCTACTCGTTTGAAGGTCAACAAAGTGCGGGTGGAACCAACCCTCCTCCTTAATCCACCAACTCATCAACATCCCGTAGATGCTGATAACTTGATGGACATTGAAGAAAGCGAGCACACAACACCTCGCAGTGCAGGAAGCTTGGGAGAAGTATCACGCCGCGGTCCTCGGTTTTGGGTCATTACGGCCCACCATGTTTGCGGGATTCTCTAGCAAAGTCCTCACGCCTAATTTTCACAATGGCGATTACACAACATGTTAGGATGAGGGTGAGTCAAAACATTCTGATTACGAGATGCCTATGAACCCGCCGCCGTTGGATGAAGTGACATACAACGGTGCTACGGAAAAGGCTCAGCTTGTGTCAAGTAACGTTAACTTTGAACGCGGGGAACATATCTTGGCTGGTACACAAGTTATGGTTTCCAGCAACAAAGATGATTGATGGCAAGAGGTTTTGTCGAAAAAGAATGGGCCGAAAAGCAGTGGGAAAGCGAAGGCAGCTAAGCGCGGAGGTGCTAATAAAACCTCCTTTGTTTCCTAATGAAAATACTTTGTTGGAATGTCCGTGGTCTTTGCGGACAAAGGGACAGGGCTACCACGCAAGCTCTAGTGTGTAGTATCACAAAACAGCATGACGCGGCTATGATTTGTCTATTGGAAACTAAGCTATCTCGGCCATGAGACAGAGTCTTTCTACTCAGATTCAAAGCATGGAAGTTTTGCTCAAATTTGGAATTCATTGGAGGCGGTAGAATGCTATTACTTTGGGATCCATCCAGGGTTTGTTGTGAAGTGCTTGGTATGGACTCTCAGCATATCCATGTCCAGGCAAGTTGCAATATAACACAAGTGTCCTTCCTTGCCACATTTGTGTGCCCGGTTTATAGCATCTCGGATAGAAGGATGCTTTGGCATCACCTTTCTCACTTGGGTGTTGGCATCACTAAGCCTTGGATGATTATGGGAGATTTCAACACTTATTGTTACCCTCATGATAAGGTGGGGGGTCCTCCTCTCACGCCTTATGCACTTAGGGATCTTGGAGATTTCAGGAATTCTCATGGACTAGAAAGACATTCGTTCTTAGGTTCCTTCTACACTTGGACGAATGGTTCGATTTGGTGTAAGCTTGATAGAGTGTTGATGAATCAAAATTGGAGTGATTTGACCTAGAATGCACCAATTTCATGCCTATGGAACTGTCTCGGACCAGTCTGTGATAGCCACGATTATTGCATCCTATAATGTTGGGAAACGCATCTTCAAGTTCATGAATATGTGGCTTTCACTGACCTTTGAGAACATTATGACTTCATGTTGGAGACAAGACATATTGGGAATCGCTCAATTGTCCTTGCCTCCAAATTGAAAGCCTTGAAGCAACCTTTAAGGGCTTTGAACATAAGTGACTTTGGAGGTATCGAACAAAGAGCAAAGGGCAAACATATAGTTCGGAGGCTATCAATGCACATGGAAAATCCTTTTGATGAGGAGCTTAAAGCCAAGGTTAAGTCCTCAAGAGCTAGAGCAAACACCTTCTTGGAAGCCGAAAGACACTTCATAAGGCGAAGTCAAGCGAAACACTTGATTGGAAGTGATAGATGTTCCAAATACTTTCATAGCTTGATCGAAAGGAGTAATGTCGGGAACTCCATTAACTTTCTTGTTAAAGCTAATGGTACTATCACTACATCACGGAAGAAGTTAGGAAGTTGCTCGTTGAATTTTACAAAGATCTATTAGGTACTTCGACCCACTACCAACTTTGATCTGAAGTGTTCAACTATGGCCCAAAGTGAGTGAAGAAGAGAGACTACATCTTTTGCGTTTCATCACCCCAAAGGAGATTTGGGAAGCTCTCTCGATATAGGCAATGACAAGGCACTGGACCGGATGGTTATCACGGCGTTTGTTATACCCGTAGTTCGGGGTATATAGGTGAGGATGTGCGTGCGAGAATCTGACGAAATTTTGGAAAGAAAGAAAGATGTGATTTTTCGCGGAAAAGTTTAGGGTTTTGTGAAGGAAAAAGGTTCGTTGATGGGAATTGGATTCCCAGTTTGGTATTTGGGCTTCTTGAATTATATTAGAATTATGGAATTTTATTTAGGAATTGGTCACGTGGGGCCACGGGAGAAATTCTGGTTTTGTGGGGCCACTTTGTTTTCGAGATTTTTGCCTTTATGGATATTTTGGAAGATGAAATATTTTGGGCGAGTAGGAGGCGACACGTGTCACCCCTAGGTGGCCTCATGGCGAAATTTGCTAACAAGTGGCAAGACAAGTGGCCTTGTCTTGCTAGATATTTTGTGGACAAGTGGCCAAGTCTTGCTAGATAGTTTGTGTGGACAAGTGGCTTGTGGGACCCACACACACTTGTCCCCAATCTCAACCACACACTTGCCTTCATCCTAGCCCTTGGTTGTCCTATATATGCACCTTAGTTGATGAAAACTTCCACACTTAACCATTTGAGACAAGAAATTCCCTCCTTCTCCCTTGACCTTGCTCGTTTTGAGCCCATTTCTTGACCTAAATTTGTCCAACAATTCTTAAACTCTCAAGTGTTCTTCCCTAAGGTGTTAGGAAGATTGTGTACCAAGAGTTGGAAAAGATTTCACACCCCAACCTATTGTTCATGCCTTGGCGAAACTTACTAGTTGGAAACCCTAAGTGTTCTTCACTTTTTGGAGTTAGTTCTTGAAGAGAAGTTGGTTAGGAGCTTTTATGGGTTGCTTGTAGCGGATTGGAGCGGAAAGATTTGGAGCTAAGACTTGCTTGGAGCGACATTAAGTTCTTGGATAATTTTGGGCTATTTGAGGTAGTAAACCTTAACCTCTTTGTGAATTGGTCATTATACATATATTATAAGTATATTATGGAGTATATAAAATATGGAGTCATGTTTGGAAAAGTTGGATCTTGTTAACTTGTTAAAAGAAAAGTTGGCCGTTTGCCATTAAAATGGTAAAACGTATCTTACTTGTGAAGAAGTAATTAACAAAGTAACTATAACTTATATTAAGATGGAATATAAGTTGGATGACTAATGAAGTAATTGGATAAGTAAAATGGACAAAGTTGGCCAGGACCCCAACTTAAGGTGTATTTACTTTGGAAAGATTTACTTTGGGTATTTACTTTGGACTGTATTTACATTTCTGTTAAGGGGAAGATTGTTCAATCGCGTTCCGTTTGGGCGTGTGATCCCCTTTTTAATTATTGTATTGTTATGAAGGCGTGATAGTAAACCGCGTTACCGTTTGGGCGCGTAATCCCCTTCTTTTACTTGTTGTTATTATGGAGGCGTGATAGTAAACCGCGTTACCGTTTGGGCGTGTAATCCCCTTATTTATGTTGTTTAAATTATTACGCCTTATATATATATATGGTATATATATTACGGTTATTCGGGCCTTGGAGAAAGATGGAAAAGTGAGTAAAAACGGGGGAAGTGCTGCCGAATTTTCCGTAGAATTAGAGGGCTTTTTATTGGTATAAGTCTTCAATGGTAAGAAAGGTTTGATAGAAGTACTATGACCATTTTAGGAGTGGAGTACTACGTGTGGCGTGATCTACTTAGCAAGGAGTAGCCGGGTTGAAGTACTTGAGCGTTTTGATATTTGTCGATAATCGTCGCGAGGTATGTGAACCTCTTCCTATCTTTTCTAGCATGATTGTTGTGAACTATGTAGTGCGGTGAGCGTACATGTGCTAAGTGATTTGGTTGGTTTAAAACATAGGGTGTTATAATAGCTTTATGGGAAGTTAGTTATAACGACTTTATGTAGGTAAAAGAATGGTTTATTGATTGTAGAAAGATAAAGAGACTTGACTTATACACGACTTGATTTTGAAAGTTAAGAGACTTGATCTTGAAAGATAAGAGACTTGACTTATACACGACTTGATTTTAAAAGTTAAGAGACTTGATCTTGAAAGATAAGAGACTTGACTTAGTTTGACTTGTTATGAATTTTGTTAAAATGTTGTAAAAACCTCATTCGCGAGTAATGAGTAGTTGGTTTTAAAAGAATAATGTTTCTTGATTTGAAATGAGATTAAGTATCGAACAAACCATTGCAGCGTTAATAAAGGAAATGTATTGACTAATTGTTATTAAAACCAGTAGAAACCTCCATCTGCATAGAAGCTAAGATGAGACAAAATGATATTACATTTCCTAGATCATGGCTGCTTTTATAAGATTGTAATAGACAAGAACAACCTACTCACACATAAGGCATATGTTTCTCAAATTTGTTTTAAAGGAGAATTATATTCTTAAGTGATTAAAACTATGAACTACGAAACCTTTCGAAAATGAGAAACTTGAGCATTTGAAATTAGGCAAACTTGAACGTTTGGAAAATAATGTGTTACTTGATTTTACAAGGGAAGTGTTTTGGTTTACTTAAAAGATAGTCACTCTATTTTATACTACGAACATTGTGTGACTTTTGTGAAAGAAACGTATCTTTTTTAAAAGAGTTAATGTATGTAAATACTTTAGGGGCAGAACCGGGATTTTGGCATAAAATGATAGTACCTTAAGTTTTGTGTAACTTGCCTATGTTTGCGTGTGATAGCCTTGTTGTGCAAGTACTGTATTTTACTCGACTACCAGTTCATGGGATGAGCAGGAATGTATTTCACTCGACTACAGCGTTCATAGGATGAGCAGAATGTATTTCACTCGACTATCAGCGTCCGTAGGATGGACCAGGAATGTATTCCATCCAACTACCGAGTTCATGAGATGAACCGGAATGTATTCACTGCGTTTCTATCTGGGTCCATGAGATGGGCGAGACATGTTATACGTATCACATGGTTTGTACCTAGGCTGCGGCGATGAGGAAGGAGTTCCACGGGCATGAAGGATGACTTTGAGGCGTGAGTCCACGACTTGACATATTCGCTTTTATGATTATGGTGTAGTTTGGTTATCATACATGTCTCTGTTTTATATAGTATTATGATTTCATTTCTGATATTTTCGATTTACATACTTGGTACTGTTGTCTTGACCTCCTTGAGGCTGCGTTCATCTGCGCGAGTAGAGTACATCGGTTGTGGATCCTCGCTCATAGGATCACGATTCGTATTGGGAAGCCCGTTTCTCAGGAGACTTATCTTTTGGTATGTTACCACAGTGCGTAGGTTCTTGTACATTCGAGGTATGGCGGGGCCTGTCCGTCATAGTTATTATCACTTCTTAGAAGTGCATGAAATCTTGTTATGGCGAGTTTGTAAAAAGGATAAGTGTTCGGGTTTTATGAATATATACATAAGGCAAGCTATTTTGGTTGCTTTGTTTATTTATCATGTCTCTTGTTTCATGTTTATGTTTTATTTCCATTGATTCTCTCGATGTATCACGAGGTGCCCGGTAAGGCACGATCCACGGGCCGGTTGGTCGTGACAAAAGTGGTATCAAGCGATTAGTCCTCGGAAAGTGTCTCTGACCGTGTCTAGTAGAGTCTTGATTATCGGTGTGTTATGCACCACATCTATAATCGAGGAGGTGCGGGACATTTAGGATTAGTTTCTATTCTTCTCACTCGAGATCGTGCCTTAGAGCCGTGTTATAAGTTGGACTCCCTCCGCGTATTCTTATGTGCGATTATGCCTCGCAAGGCAATCGGGGCCCGAAGGGCAAGGCGGCCGAGGCGTGAGTAAAGCACGGAGGTTCTGGGGTAGAGGCCCGATCGTTACGAGATAGTGCTTGCCGGCGAGTTTTGCGGCGCGCCGCCAGCCGGCGAGTTTAGAGCGCGGCGGTGGCTGCGAGACTCTGATACACGAGCCTCGGTCCAGCGGCTGGAAGCAGATGAGATAAGTACAAGGAGATGGCGATCGGCGAGTCGTGGCGAATATGAGAGAAAGGCTGAATCTGGCGATTCGATCCAGTAGCACCGTAGTTCACCCCGAGCGGTTTGAGACTACGGGACTTTACGAGTTGTAGCCGCCGCGTTACATGGATCGAGGCGAGGATGACCTCGGGAGTTTATCAAGCGACTCAATGGATCATGAGTGATCCAGTCTCGAGGCGGTCGGTGGTATTGGGTTCGCATCACCGCGTGATCTGCATGATCGTGGTTTGATTCATGGAGCGTCGAGGAACATGCGCTCCCAGCAGTTTAGGCGAGTTCTCGAGGATTTCTTGCACATTTCTTGCCTCGCGGATGAGGAGGCTCGGGCGACATATTTTTGACGTTAAGGCGGGCCGGCGTGCGGTTAGGAGTACAACGTGGAGTTTGACTTCGTTGACTCGGTATGTCCCGCCTTAGTGACCGAGCATGGAGGACGAGTGCACCGCCACGTCACCGCTCGATGATTACTTAGCGAGCTTGTTGGTGTAGCTCTTGGTAGAATGGACATTGCTGCATGCGAGCTCATGCGCTGGATGTGAGGCACGAGAGGTCGGCGGAATGACCGGGATCGCGAAGAAGGCGAGCAGCGAGGGTCCTTTGGTAACTTGCGAGGCGACCGCCTCGGCCGAGCTAGTTATGCACCTTCGCGGTCTGAGTGGTCCTCCGCGATCTTGGGGCGTTCGGGGTATTCGGAGCTGAGTCGGGGCTCGGGGCTTAGTTCACAGATATCGTGAGTTCTAGCCGAGATTCATGTCCCCTCGGTGTGCCGCGATGTGGCGGCGTCATCGGGAATGTCGTCTTTTATCGGTTCTTGTTTCACTGCGGCCGTCGGGGCCATGTGACGAAGAATGTGCTTATAGGAGAATGCCGGCGTGACGCGACTACGGATCGATGGCGGGTTCATCGCGCCTTCTGACTATGCACCTGCAGTGGGCCTATGATTAGAGTGAAGCGGTAGATACGGTATATCCTTAACCCTCTAGAGTTTTGTTTTGCGCGATATGATGATCTTATTATTGTGTGCTATGTACGGATAGCATTGTGTTAAGTATAACTTAGAGAACATGACTAGTTGAAGAGGTAAGTTTGGGGTCATGGAAGGTGTGAACCTTAGAATATTATAAGTGGAGACCTTAGATGCGAGGCCGTCTTGAGTAAAATATTTCTTTACGATTGACCTTTGTCGGAGTGCATAGTATACGAGGGGTAAAAAAATTGTGTGATAAGTCCCGAGTGGTGTGAATTATATAAGGATAGTTATGATAAGAAGACCACTAGGTTTGCGTAACTTGATTAGTGAGATTGTTCGGATCGGGAACAAGAGTTTGGCGCGCAAATGGGTCGGGTTGAGGCAAGGTTGCGTGTCAACCCGCAGCCGGTTTGGGGTAAGTCGATTCGAGTGGTCCCGGTGGTAGGTCACGAGGGTGCTAGGCGAGTTTAGGTAACCATCGTGCGGGTTCGTGGACGCGTTCGACGAGAATCGGATCGTGAAGGCGGGAATGGCCTTAGAGTAAATTGAAGCTAGTGGGAGGCTGTTGTGAGATTAAAAATGATTCCTCGTTGGCTTGGATTTGAGTTTTGCGCACATGTTATATTACGGCCATTGGTGGCGTGATCGATTTTGTAAGTATAGTAGTGAAGACTATCTTGACGCAAATACGTTTGGAGACTTAGAAGGAACATTCGGACGAATGTTTCTAAGGAAGAATGTTATACCCGTAGTTCCGGGTATATAGGTGAGGATATGCGTGCGAGAATACGGAGAAATTTTGGAAAGAAAGAAAGATGTGATTTTTCGCGGAAAAGTTTAGGGTTTTGTGAAGGAAAAAGGTTCGTTGATAGGAATTGGATTCCCAGTTTGGTATTTGGGCTTCTTGAATTATATTAGAATTATGGAATTTTATTTAGAATTGGTCACGTGGGCCCACGGGAGAAATTCTGATTTTGTGGGGCCCACTTTGTTTTGAGATTTTGCCTTTATGGATATTTTGGAAGATGAAATATTTTGGGCGAGTAGGAGGCGACATGTGTCACCCTCTAGGTGGCCTCGTGGCCGAAATTTGCTAACAAGTGGCAAGACAAGTGGCCTTGTCTTGCTAGATATTTTGTGGACAAGTGGCCAAGTCTTGCTAGATATTTTGTGTGGACAAGTGGCTTGTGGGACCCACACACTTGTCCCCAATCTCAACCACACACTTGCCTTCATCCTAGCCCTTGGTTGTCCTATATATGCACCTTAGTTGATGAAAACTTCCACTTAACCATTTCAAGACAAGAAATTCCCTCCTTCTCCCTTGACCTTGCTCTCGTTTTTAGCCCATTTCTTGACCTAAATTTGTCCAACAATTCTTAAACTCTCAAGTGTTCTTCCACTAAGGTGTTAGGAAGATTGTGTACCAAGAGTTGGAAAAGATTTCACACCCCTAACCTATTGTTCATGCCTTGGCGAAACTTACTAGTTGGAAACCCTAAGTGTTCTTCACTTTTTGGAGTTAGTTCTTGAAGAGAAGTTGGTTAGGAGCTTCATGGGTTGCTTGTAGCGGATTGGAACGGAAAAATTTGGAGCTAAGACTTGCTTGGAGCGACATTAAGTTCTTGGATAATTTTGGGCTATTTGAGGTAGTAAACCTTAACCTCTTTGTGAATTGGTCATTATATATATATTATAAGTATATTATGGAGTATATAAAATATGGAGTAAAGTTTGGAAAAGTTGGATCTTGTTAACTTGTTAAAAGAAAAGTTGGCCGTTTGCCATTAAAATGGTAAAACGTATCTTACTTGTGAAGAAGTAATTAACAAAGTAACTATAACTTATATTAAGATGGAATATAAGTTGGATGACTAATGAAGTAATTGGATAAGTAAAATGGACAAAGTTGGCCAAGGACCCCAACTTAAGGACTGTATTTACTTTGGACTGTATTTACTTTGGACAGTATTTACTTTGGACTGTATTTACTTTGGACTGTATTTACATTTCTGTTAAGGGGAAGATTGTTCAATCGCGTTCCGTTTGGGCGTGTGATCCCCTTTTTAATTATTGTATTGTTATGAAGGCGTGATAGTAAACGCGTTACCGTTTGGTAGCGTAATCCCTTCTTTTACTTGTTGTTATTATGGAGGCGTGATAGTAAACTGCGTTACCGTTTGGGCGTGTAATCCCCTTCTTTATGTTGTTTAAATTATTACGCCTTATATATATATATATGGTATATATTACGGTTATTCGGGCCTTGGAGAAAGATGGAAAAGTGAGTAAAAGCGGGAAGTCTTTGTAGAATTTTCCGTAGAATTAGAGGGCTTTTTATTGGTATAAGTCTTGATGGTAAGAAAGGTTTGATAGAAGTACTATGACCATTTTAGGAGTGGAGTACTACGTGTGGCGTGATCTACTTGGCTTAGGAGTAGCGGCGTGTTGAAGTACTTGGAGCGTTTTGATATTTGTCGATAATCGTCGCGAGGTATGTGAACCTCTTCCTATCTTTTCTAGCATGATTGTTGTGAACTATGTAGTACGGTGAGCGTCATGTGCTAAGTGATTTGGTTGGTTTAAAACATAGGGTGTTATAATAGCTTTATGGGAAGTTAGTTATAACGACTTTATGTAGGTAAAAGAATGGTTTATTGATTGTAGAAAGATAAAGAGACTTGACTTATACACGACTTGATTTTGAAAGTTAAGAGACTTGATCTTGAAAGATAAGAGACTTGACTTATACACGACTTGATTTTAAAAGTTAAGAGACTTGATCTTGAAAGATAAGAGACTTGACTTAGTTTGACTTGTTATGAATTTTGTTAAAATGTTGTAAAAACCTCATTCGCGAGTAATGAGTAGTTGTTTTTAAAGAATAATGTTTCTTGATTTGGAAATGAGATTAAGTATCGAACAAACCATTGCAGCGTTAATAAAGGAAATGTATTGACTAATTGTTATTAAAACCAGTAGAAACCTCCATCTGCATAGAAGCTAAGATGAGACAAAATGATATTACATTTCCTAGATCATGGCTGCTTTTATAAGATTGTAATAGACAAGAACAACCTACTCACACATAAGGCATATGTTTCTCAAATTTGTTTTAAAGGAGAATTATATTCTTAAGTGATTAAAACTATGAACTACGAAACCTTTCGAAAATGAGAAACTTGAGCATTTGAAATTAGGCAAACTTGAACGTTTGGAAAATAATGTTTTACTTGATTTTACAAGGGAAGTGTTTTGGTTTACTTAAAAGATAGTCACTCTATTTTATACTACGAACATTGTGTGACTTTTGTGAAAGAAACGTATCTTTTTTAAAAGAGTTAATGTATGTAAATACTTTAGGGTCAGAACCGGGATTTTGGCATAAAATGATAGTACCTTAAGTTGTGTGTAACTTGCCTATGTTTGCGTGTGATAGCCTTGTTGTGCAAGTACTGTATTTTACTCGACTACCAGTTCATGGGATGAACCGGGAATGTATTTCACTCGACCGCGTTCATGGGATGAACCGGAATGTATTTCACTCACAGCGTTCGTAGGATGAACCGGAATGTATTTCACTCGACTACGCGTCCGTGGGATGGACCAGGAATGTATTCCATCCGACTACCGAGTTCATGAGATGAGCAGGGAATGTATTTCACACGTTTCTATCTGGGTCCATGAGATGGGCGAGACGTATTATCGTATCACATGGTTTGTACCTAGGCGGCGGTGAGGAAGGAGTTCCACGGGCGTGAAGGATGACTTTGAGGCGTGAGTCACGACTTGACATACCGCTTTTATGATTATGAGTTGTAGTTTGGTTATCATACATGTCTCTGTTTTATATAAGTTATGATTTCATTCTGATATTTTCAGTTTTACATACTTGGTACATATGATCGACCTCCTTGAGCTGCGTTCATCTGTGAGTAGAGTACATCGGTTGTGGATCCTCGCTCATAGGATCACGATTCGTATTGGGAAGCCCGTTTCTCGGAGGCTTATCTTTTGGTATGTTACCACAGTGCAGAGGTTCTTGTACATTCGGTATGGCGGGGCCTGTCCGTCATAGTTATTGTCACTTCTTAAGTGCATGCTTGTATGGCGAGTTTGTAAAAGGATAAGCGTGGGTTTTATGAATATATACATAAGGCAACCGTTTTGGTTGCTTTGTTTATTTATCATGTCTCTTGTTTCATGTTTATGTTTTTATTTCCGTGATTCTCTCGATGTATCACGAGGGTGCGAGGTAAGGCACGATCCACGGGCCGGTTGGTCGTGACAAAAGTGGTATCGAGCGATTAGTCTCGGAAAGTGTCTGAGCCGTGTCTAGTAAGTCTTGATTATCGGTGTGTTGTGCACCACATCTATAATCGGAGGCTGCAGGACATTTAGGATTGGTTTCTATTCTTCTCACTGAGATCGTGCCTTAGAAATGTTATAAGTTGGACTCTCCGACGTATTCTTATGTGCCGTTATGCCTCCGCAAGGCAATCGGGGCCTGAAGGGCAAGGCCGAGGAGCGTGAGTAAACACGGAGGTTACCGGCAGGCCCGGTCGTTACACGAGATAGTGCTTCCGGCGAGTTTTGCGACGCCGGCCAGCGCAGAGTTTAGCCGCAGCGATGGCTGCGAGACTACAAGACTGAGCCTCGGTCCGGCTGGAGCAGATGAGATGGCATGAGAGATGGCCCGATTCGCGGCAGTGTCACGACCGAACCGGGCGTGGCGGTGCCTTACCGGGCACCCTAGTGATACAACATCGAGAAAATCAGCGGAAATAAAAACATGAACATGAATTAAGAGAAAAGATAAATAAGCAGGCCCAGCAGTTGCCTTCATCATATATACATAAATACCCGACGATTATCCTTTTACAAACCCCGCCACTTGTGCTCTGCACTCTAAGATTTTACAACGACTATGGCGGGACGGGGCCGCCATACCACGAATGTATAAGCATCTGGACTCGTGGGTAACATACCAAAAGATAAGCCTCGAAGGAACGAGCTTCCAATCTGTGAAAGGTGATCCTAAGCGAGGATCGACGGCCGATGTACCTTTTACTGCGGCATGAACGGCCCGAAGGAGGTCGACAACAGTACAGTATGTGGCGTAAAATCTTGTAAATGAAATCATAATAGTCTATATAAAGCAGAGACATGTATGATAACCAAACTACGATTCCAACACAAAAGCGGTCATGTCAAGTCGTGGACTCACGCCTCAAAGTCATCCTCATGCGTGGAACTCCTTCCACCGCGGCGATCTAGGTACAAATCATGTGATACGTATATGTGTCTCGGCCCATCTTATGGACCCAATATAGAAACGTGTGGAATACATTCGGATGAACCGGTAGTCGATGAAATACATTCGGATGAACCTAGTCGAGTGAATTACATTCGGATGAACCGGTAGTCGAGTGAAATACATTCCTGATGACGGTAATCAAGTGAAATACATTCGGATGACGGTAATCAAGTGAAATACATTCGGATGACGTGTCAAGTGAAATACATTCGGATGACCGTAATCAAGTGAAATACATTCGGATGAACGGTAGTCGAGTAGAACACGATACTTGCACAACAAGGCTATCACACGTAACATGGTCAAGTTTCATAACAACAAGCATCGCAAGTTACACACAACTCAAGTACTTTCATTTTATGTCAAAGTCGGATTTTAACCTTAAAGTACTCGTCCGTTAAATTCCTTTTAAGATCCATTTCTTTTACAAAGGTCACCCGATACCCGTAGTATAAAAATTTGAGTGACTAACATTGTTAAGTAAACCAAAATGCTTTCCTTTGTAAAATCAAGTAACAACCTTATTTTCCAAACATTCAAGTTTGCCTAATTTCGAATGCTCAAGTTTCTCATTTTAGAAAAAGGTTTCGTAGTTTTTAGTCCTTTAAAACATAACTCTCCTTTAAACGTTTTGAGAAACATATGTCTTATATGTGAGTAGGTTATTCTTGTTTATAATCAATCTTATTAAGCAGCCATGATCTAGGAAATGTAATATCATTTTGTCTCATCTTAGCTTCTATGCAGATGGAGGTTTCTACTGGTTTTAATAATACTTCATTAGTCAATACATTTTCCTTTTATTAACGCTGCAGTGGTTTGTCGATACACATTCTGATTTCCGCGATCAGTAAAACATTCTTAAGCCGTTATACCTAACTTCCCATAAAGCTAGTATAACTCTTAAGCTTTCAAAACCCAAGTACTACTCATTCTTTCAAAACGATTCATAAATCTTTTGAAATACTTCAAGTTCTTTATTAACACATATCAAGCCAGTTATTATTCAAATCAGTTACCTTTTAGAAACCACAAAGTATTTGCTTATCCACATAAAGCTGTTATAACCGACTTCCATAAAGCCGTTATAACACTTTATGTTTTAAACCAATCAAATACATTTAGCACGTATCGTCACCGTACTACATAGTTCACACATATCATGCTAGAAGAGATAGGAAGAGGTTCACATACCTCGCGACGATTATCGACTAATAGCAAAACGCTCAAGTACCTCAAACCGTCGGCTACACTCTCGATCAAGCGGTCACTCCACACGCGATTACAACCTATAGAGGCCACAAGGCGCCTAATAATATCTTTAGATCCAGACGAAGAATATTCTACAGAAAATTCGACACTCTCCCACATGGCAGCGTAAATCTCCTCCTCTATCGAGGTTACCAAGCCAACCAGGGGTTAACACGTCTAACCGGGCGTGTACAATTCTACTACGGCAATGCTACACAAGTCTCGTAATACGGTCCTATGTAATTACTGATTCGATTCTCTTATTTAAATTCGGGCTTAAGTCGCAAGACATTCCGTAAGTATTATTCAGGCTTAAGTCAAAAGACATTGCCGCACAATTATAATGTTCAGTTCTATATATAGTATACTTCAACTATATATTCCTACAACATGTAATTTCCAATTACAATAGAAGGTCAAGAGTGTTTACCTCGATAAGCCCAAAATTATCCGAGTTTATATGTCGATCCTGAGCAAGGTTTAGCTCCTACTCGTGGCTTGACGCTCCAACCAACCCTTAGAAGTTCTAACCAACTTCTACTTATAACTTCAACTACGGGTGAAGATTTACTTAGGGTTTCGTTTAGTGGCTAAAGGAAAGTATAATAGTATTTTCCGGGCTTTTCGTATGAAGGGTACTTTGGAAAGTACTACAAGGTATTTGGCTAAAGTATTTTGGGCATTATAACGATACTTGTAGAATACATTTCTACCAAGGGGGGGGGGGGTAGTATTTTGACTAGCAGAACTAGGCTGGGGTTGCTCTCGGCCAGAGCCACTAGGCAGCAGTGGGGCTCGTAGGCCTCAAGAGGGGAGAGGGGTGGTGTTTGGACGAGAACAAGGTTGAGGGAGAGGGAGGGATTTTCAAGACTTAGACAATGTTTTTGGATGAAGAAGTTCATCAACTAAGGGGGGTATTTATAGGTCAAGTGAAAGCCAACCAATGGCCAAGATGAAGACAAGTGTGGTGCAAGTGTAGGGCTAGATTTAAGCCAAGTGCACCTTATCCATCTACCACAACAACTTGCACAAAATATCCTACCTAACCCCACTCACCAATTCGTCCAAATTGCCGTCCCACTCCATCCAATGTGAGGGTGACACTTGTCACCCTCCCGTTGGTCCAAAATGTTTCGTCTCTCGGAAAAATCCGCAAAAATAATAAATGGCATAGCCGGAATTTTCCCTAAGAAAGCTGTGGAAACGTTTCGTCGAAAAACGACTCAAATCGGGTGTTGTGTACAAATTTCGAAACTTGCCTAACTTAAGGCTCAAATTATTATACGTACGCCCTCACGTACATACTCTGGAAATACGGGGTATAACACCAGGGTCGTGGCCAGATATGAGGAGAGGCTGGATGCAGCAGTTCCAGTCCCAGTAGCACCCGTAGTTCACCCCCGAGCAGACAGTTTGAGACTACGGGACTTTCTGAGTTGTAGCCCGCCAGCGTTCTATGGATCGAGAGCTGAGGATGACCCTCAGGAGTTTATCCGACAGCTACAGCGGATCATGAGAGTGATCAGAGTCTCAGAGGCAGAGTCGGTGGTATTGGGTTCGCATCAGCTGCGTGATACTGCAGTCGACTGGTTTGATTCATGGGAACTGTCCCGAGGGGAACATGCGCTCCCAGCAGTTTGGGGCGAGTTCTCAAGGGCATTTCTTGCACATTTCTTGCCTCCACAGATGAGGAGGGCTCGGGCCGACAAATTTTTGACGTTAAGGCAGACCGGGCGTACGGTTAGGGAGTACAACGTGGAGTTTGACTCGTTGGCTCGGTATGTCCCCGCCTTAGTGACCGATATGGAGGACAGAGTGCACCGCTACGTCACCGGGCTCGATGATTACTGGCGAGGCTTGTTCGGTGTAGCTCTTCACCGAATGGACATTGCTCGCATGCAGCTCATGCACTGGATGTGAGGCACGGAGAGGTCGACGGAATGACCGGATCAGCGAAGGCGAACAGCAGGTCCTTTGGTAACTTGCGAGGCACCGCCAAAGAATAAAGTTATGCACCTTCGCCAAGATGCATTGGTCCTCCGCGCCTTCGGGACGTTCGGTATTCGAGCTGGTCGTGGCTCCGTGGCTTCAGTTCACGATATACGTGAGTTCTAGCCAGGATTCATGTCCCCTCGGTGCCACGACGATGGCGGCGCCATCCCGGGAATGTCGCTTTTTATCGGTTCTTGTTTCACTGCGCCGCCGGGGCCATGGACGAGAATGTGCTTATAGGAGGGGTACCGGCAAAGATGACGCACTACGGATCGATGGCGGTGTTCATCGCCTTTATACACTATGCACCTGCAGTAGTGCCTATGATTAGAGTGAAGTAGATACAGGTATATCCTTAACCCTCTAGAGTTTTGTTTGCGCGATATGATGATCTTATTATTGTGTTCTATGTACAGATAGCATTGTGTTAATTATAACTTAGAGAACTTGACTAGTTGAAGAGTTAAGTTTGGGGTCGTGGAAGGTGTGAACCTTAGAATATTATAAGTGGAGTCCTTTGATGCGAGGCCGTCTTGAGTAAAATATTTGTTTACGATTGACCTTTGTCGGAGTGCATAGTATACGAGGGTAAAAAAATTGTGTGATAAGTCCCCGAGTGGTGTGAATTATATAAGGATAGTTATGATAAAGACCACCAGGTTTGCGTAACTTGATTAGTGAGATTGTTCGGATCGGAAACAAGAGTTTGGCGCGCAAATGGGTCGGGTTGAGGCAAGGTTGCGTGTCAACCCGCAGCCCGGTTTGGGGTGGGCCGATTCGAGGTGATCCCGCCAGGTGGTAGGGTCACGAGGGTGCTAGGCCCAGGTTTAGGTAACCATCGTACGGGTTCGTGGATGCGTTCGACCAGAATCGGATCGTGAAAGCCGGGAATGGCCTTAAAGTAAATTGAAGCTAGTGGAGCTGTTGTGAGATTAGAAATGATTCTCGTTGGCTTGGATTTGAGTTTTGCGCACATGTTATATTCTGGCCATTGGTGGCATGATCGGTTTTGTAAGTATAGTAGTGAAGACTATACCGACGCAAGGACGTTTGGAGACTTAGAAGGAACATTCGGTACGAATGTTTCGAAGGTGGGAAGAATGTTATACCCGTAGTTCCGTGGTATATAGGTGAGGATGCGTGCGAGAATACGTGTAAATTTTGGAAAGAAAGAAAGATGTGATTTTTCGACTAAAAGTTTCCGGTTTTGTGAAGGAAAAAGGTTCGTTGATGGGAATTGATTCCCATTTGGTATTTGGGCTTCTTGAATTATATTAGAATTATGGAATTTTATTTCCGGAATTGGTCACGTGGGGCCCACGGGAGAAATTTACGGTTTTGTGGGGCCCACTTTGTTTTCGAGATTTTTGCCTTTATGGATATTTTCGGAAGATGAAATATTTTGGACGAGTAGGAGGGCGACACGTGTCACCCCCCTAGGTGGCCTCATGGCCGAAATTTGCTAACAAGTGGCAAGACAAGTGGCCTTGTCTTGCTAGATATTTTGTGTGGACAAGTGGCCAAGTCTTGCTAGATATTTTGTGTGGACAAGTGGCTTGTGGGACCCACACACACTTGTCCCCAATCTCAACCACACACTTGCCTTCATCCTAGCCCTTGGTTGTCCTATATATGCACCCTTAGTTGATGAAAACTTCCACACTTAACCATTTCAAGACAAGAAATTCCCTCCCTTCTCCCTTGACCTTGCTCTCGTTTTTTAGCCCATTTCTTGACCTAAATTTGTCCAACAATTCTTAAACTCTCAAGTGTTCTTCCCTAAGGTGTTAGGAAGATTGTGTACCAAGAGTTGGAAAAGATTTCACACCCCTAACCTATTGTTCATGCCTTGCCGAAACTTACTAGTTGGAAACCCTAAGTGTTCTTCACTTTTTGAGTTAGTTCTTGAGAGAAGTTGGTTAGAGCTTCGATGGGTTGCTTGTAGCGGATTGGAACGGAAAGATTTGGAGCTAAGACTTGCTTGGAGCGACATTAAGTTCTTGGATAATTTTGGGCTATTTGAGGTAGTAAACCTTAACCTCTTTGTGAATTGGTCATTATACATATATTATAAGTATATTATGGAGTATATAAAATATGGAGTAAAGTTTGGAAAAGTTGGATCTTGTTAACTTGTTAAAAGAAAGGATTGGCCGTTTGCCATTAAAATGGTAAAAACGTATCTTACTTGTGAAGAAGTAATTAACAAAGTAACTATAACTTATATTAAGATGGAATATAAGTTGGATGACTAATGAAGTAATTGGATAAGTAAAATGGACAAAGTTGGCCAAGGACCCCAACTTAAGGATCAGATTTACTTTGGACAATATTTACTTTGGACTGTATTTACTTTGGACAGTATTTACTTTGGACAGTATTTACTTTGGACTGTATTTACATTTCTGTTAAGGGGAAGATTGTTCAATCGCGTTCCGTTTGGGCGTGTGATCCCCTTTTTAATTATTGTATTGTTATGAAGGCGTGATAGTAAACCGCGTTACCGTTTGGGCGCGTAATCCCCTTCTTTTACTTGTTGTTATTATGGAGGCGTGATAGTAAACCGCGTTACCGTTTGGGCGTGTAATCCCCTTCTTTATGTTGTTTAAATTATTACGCCTTATATATATATATATATATATATATATGGTATATATATTACGGTTATTCGGGCCTTGGAGAAAGATGGAAAAGTGAGTAAAAACGGGGGAAGTGCTGCCGAATTTTCCGTAGAATTAGAGGGCTTTTTATTGGTATAAGTCTTCAATGGTAAGAAAGGTTTGATAGAAGTACTATGACCATTTTAGGAGTGGAGTACTACGTGTGGCGTGATCTACTTGGCTTAAGGAGTAGCCGACGGGTTGAAGTACTTGGAGCGTTTTGATATTTGTCGATAATCGTCGCGAGGTATGTGAACCTCTTCCTATCTTTTCTAGCATGATTGTTGTGAACTATGTAGTACGGTAGACATACATGTGCTAAGTGATTTGGTTGGTTTAAAACATAGGGTGTTATAATAGCTTTATGGTTTATTGATTGTAGAAAGATAAAAAGACTTGACTTATACACGACTTGATTTTGAAAGTTAAGAGACTTGATCTTGAAAGATAAGAGACTTGACTTATACACGACTTGATTTTAAAAGTTAAGAGACTTGATCTTGAAAGATAAGAGACTTGACTTAGTTTGACTTGTTATGAATTTTGTTAAAATGTTGTAAAACCTCATTCGCGAGTAATGAGTAGTTGGTTTTAAAAGAATAATGTTTCTTGATTTCGAAATGAGATTAAGTATCGAACAAACCATTGCAGCGTTAATAAAGGAAATGTATTGACTAATTGTTATTAAAACCAAGAGAAACCTCCATCCGCATAAGCTAAGATGAGACAAAATGATATTACATTTCCTAGATCATGGTCGCTTTATAAGATTGTAATAGACAAGAACAACCTACTCACACATAAGGCATATGTTTCTCAAATTTGTTTTAAAGGAGAATTATATTCTTAAGTGATTAAAACTATGAACTACTAAACCTTTCAAAATGAGAAACTTGAGCATTTGAAATTAGGCAAACTTGAACGTTTGGAAAATAATGTGTTACTTGATTTTACAAGGGAAGTGTTTTGGTTTACTTTAAAAGATAGTCACTCTATTTTATACTACGAACATTGTGTTACTTTTGTGAAAGAAACTTATCTTTTTTAAAAGAGTTAATGTATGTAAATAATTTAGGTTCAGAACCGGTATTTTGGCATAAAATGATAGTACCTTAAGTTTTGTTTAAATTGCATATTTTTGCGTGTGATAGCCTTGTTGTGCAAGGCATCAGATTTTTACTTGACTACCGTTCATGGGATGAACCGAATGTATTTCACTCGACTACCGCGTTCATGGGATGAACCGAATGTATTTCACTGACTACCGCGTTCGTGGATGAACCGGAATGTATTTCACTCGACTATCGCGTCCCACGGATGGACCAGAATGTATTCCATCCGACTACCGAAGTTCACGAGATGAACCGGAATGTATTTCACACGTTTCTATCGGGTCCATGAGATGGGCCGAGACATGTTATATGTATCACATGGTTTGTACCTAGATCGCGATGGCGGAAGGAGTTCCACGCACGTGAAGGATGACTTTGAGGCGTGAGTCACGACTTGACATGATCGCTTTTATGATTATGAGTGTAGTTTGGTTATCATACATGTCTCCTGCTTTATATATCGTTATGATTTCATTTACGATTTTTCGTTTTACATACTTGGTACTGTTATCGACCTCCTTCTGGGCTGCATTCATGCCGCAGGTAGAGGTACATCGTTGTGGATCCTCGCCATAGGATCACGCCAACGTATTGGGAAGCCTCGTTTCTCAGGAGGCTTATCTTTTGCATGTTACCCTCGAGCAGTAGGTTCTTGTACATTCAGGGGTATGGCGGGGCCCTGTCCCGTCATAGTTATTGTCACTTCTTAGAGGTCTGTAGTACTGTTATGGGCAGAGTTTGTAAAAAGGATAACTGTTCGGGTTTTATGAATATATACATAAGGCAACTGTTTTGGTTGGCCTGTTTATTTATCATGTCTCTTGTTTCATGTTTATGTTTTTATTTCCGCTGATTCTCTCTGATGTTGTATCACGAGGGTGCTCGGTAAGGCACGACCACGCCCCGCTCGGTCGTGATACGCCTTCTTCAAGAATAGATGGAAAGACGCGGGCCATGATGTTGTAAGATGTGTCCAAGAGTTCTTCTCATCGGAGTTCTTTCAAGCGGTAAATCATACCATCATTACCTCGCTACCAAAGACCGATCATGATCCCAAGGTAAATGATTTCGCCAATCGGATTGACTAATGTGACCTATAAGATCATCACAAAGATTCTAGCTAACAGAATGACATTGATCCTTCCTTCTCTCATCGACAAATCCCAAGGGCTTTTGTGAAAGGAAGAAACATGATGGACAACGATATGTGGCACAAGAGCTTGTGAGAGGATTAATAACCAGAGTCTCACCAAGATGTATGCTTATGGTGGACGCGTAAAGCATTCGATCTGATCTCGAGCTTCCTCGAATTGGTACTAAGAAGTCTAAAATTTCCGCATGATTTACAAGATGGATCATGGAATGTGTTAGCTCAACCTCCTTCTCCCTTTCTATCAATGGTGAGCTACATGGATACTTCAAAGGAAAGCGCCTAAGACAAGGTGATCCTATGTCCCTACTCTCTTTATCTTGTGCATGGAATACCTCTCAAGGTCGCTTAAAATGAAGTCGAGGCAAGAGCTTTCTCATATTTTCCAAAGTGTAAGAAATTGGGCATTACTCATCCGGCGTTCGGATGACCTCATGCTTTTGCCAAAGGAGATATATCTTGATTGGGATTCTTATGAATTGTCCGGAAGAGTTGGAGGCTGCCTCAGATTAACTCTAACCCACTAAATCCTCTGTCACTTAGCGGAATGCATTCTACGCCGACTTGATATTGTCCAGTGGGTTTCGCCATCGAAGCTTTCGAGACGATACTGGGGATCCCTTTGTCCCCAATTTCAGTCTCGGTGGATCAATTTGCCCCATTCACTAGTGCTATTTCGAATTACATTCAGAAATGGGGCATCACACCCTTTCTTACGCCGTAAGTCGGAACTTATCAGTCGATTGTCCGAGGGTCGAGTGTTTTGGTTCCGCACTTCCTATCCCGCCACTATTATCAACAAGGTACGGTTTGCTTGTATTCAGTTCTTATGGGGTGGGAAACCACCAAGAGTTGCTTGGGATATCATTTGCTTGCCTCAAACTGAAGGTGGCTTGGGTCTTATGAACATCAAGGAATGGAATCATGCTTTGTTATCCAGGACGATTTGGCAAACTCACACGGAAGCTGATTCTCTTTGGATCCAATGGATCAATAGCCACTATTTGAGAGGTATTACAATTTGGGACTATGAGGTACGCCCTGTGGACTCCCTTATTCAAAAAGATTTGTGGGATTCGCGACAAATTTGTTTCTATCTTTGGTAGCCATGGGGATGCTATTGACGGCTTTACAAAATGTTGTGCCAACGGTATATTTGATTCAAGCCTCGTGTATGATATCTTGCGCACTCCGCAAGCTAAAAAGCCTTGGATGTCACAAATTTGGAAAGGCTTCATTCCTCCCAAATTCTCTTTTACTATGTGGCTAAATTGCAGAAAACGGTTAGCTACAAAGGATACTCTATCATTTCTTAACTTGGAGGATAAATCTTGCGGGTTCTCCAAGCAAGCTAATGAAACAAGGGAACACCTCTTCTTTGCCTGCCCCTATACACACATGATTTGGAAGAGCATAAAAGATTGGTTGGGTATTAGAAGAGAGATGACAACTGTTGAAAGCTCCCTTAAATGGATTAAGAAAGAACACCGCGGGACAAGCATCCGAGCCAAAGCTATTTTGCTTACTTTTTGCATAATGGTTTATGAGATTTGGAGGGCAAGAAACACAATGCTCTTTGAAGGCACAAGCTTTCCGGCAGAAGAGGTCATTGCAAGAATCAAAACAACATCTTATAGAGTTCTCTATGATTTTATCCCCTCAGAATGACACACCTTTTGAGTGACCACCCCTCCCCTCTTTCACTTCTTGTTTGCATTACGTTGAGGCCTGAGATACCTCAACGACTGATTGTAGCCACTTCCTTTTCGTTATTAGTAATAATATTTGCATTTACCTAAAAAAAAAAAAAATCAAGTCGCATAACTTGAAAAATAAAGTCTCATAACCTTTTAAGAAACCAAGGTTCATAGTCTTAAAACTTCATAACATAAACTCTTTTAAATTAAGTAACATATACTTTTATGAGTTGTGAATAGGTTATAATCGTTTATAACGATCTTATTAAAGCAGCCATGATCTAGAAAATGTAATACAATTTTGTCTTATCTTAGTTTCTATGCAGATGGAGAATTCTACTTATTTTAGTATAATTGATTTTCGATACATTTTTATTAACGCTGCAATGGCTTGTTCGATACCTATTCTCATTAGTGCAGCAAATTAGCAAAGTCAACTCGACTCCAAATACCGCCTAACGACTCTTACCAACATCCCCCATAAGCCTTGGTAAGAACTTAGGATAACTTAGACATACCTTTTACATAGAGTAAATCAACATACGTACCTCTTAACTTCTAAGAGTAGAATGAATCATGAAATAACACCACATGTATATTTCATACGTAGATCATGCCAAAAGAAGGAAGAGGTTCACATACCTCGCGACGATTATCGACAAGTAGCAAAATGCTCCAAAGTACTTCAAGCTTGATAGTTATTCCATCCTTCAAGTAGAATACGCTATACGTAGTACTTCAACCTATAATAACCATAACATGTCTATCAACTTCTATCTTATCAACGTGGAATAATACTAAGTACTAGGTCTCTAATTCTACAGAAAATTGGGCAGCACTTCCTTTGTTTCTACGTACTTTTCCACCTTTTTCAAGGCCCGAATTTAACAACCAAACATGCCACATTTAAGGCTCAACAATTCAGATATCCAAAGGGGATTACACGCCTTACAAGACGTGTAAAATTCTGCCTCATAATTTATAAAACAGTCCAATATTAAATATCCTTCTCGGTTATAAAGTACAACCACATATAACCCTTTCCACTTCCTTTCAATCCATATTATCGTTCTAACATGTTATATAATCGCCAACAACTTTAACAACTATAATCCCTTCTTTATATAACATGCGACGACTAAAACTAATAACTAAATTGAATTACAATCTTAAGGCTAATCATGCAACTTTTGGATTTCTTCCAAATATTCCATAACATTTATCAATCTCCAAAATATATATCTCATGCTTGTTTATATATATAACTACAACAACATGTAATCTTTAATCACTACGACGACAAGATGGTTACCATGATAAGCCCTAATCCAACTACAAGATTCAAAGACGCTCCTTAGAAACTTAGCTCATTTCCTTCATGCTCCAATCCTCTATTTGAAGCACTTAGAAGTTCATAAACAACTTCCCTTCAATTTCCAACTTCAAAGTTGAAGAACACCTTAGGTTTTCATCTTGCGACTATTGTAAAAACGTAGCTTTTCTGGGATCTTTGTATTGAGATATCCTTATAATACCCCTAGGAACCTTGGGTTTAAGTATTGTGAATTATGGAACAAGATTGAAAAAATTTCTTGTTCAAAAAGAGCTTAGCCGAGAGCTCCTAAGAAAGCACACAAGTTTCTTGAAATTTTTTCTAAGTGTTAGAACTTGTTTTGCTATGTTGGTGTATATATAATACAATGAAGGGTCTAGATTAAAACAATTGTGTGGTCTTGGATGAAGAAATTAAAATATCAAGGGGTCAACTTGACTGTTGACTTGGTCAATTTTCTCAAGCTTTGTTCATCCTTAATAGGCTACTTAACCTTGGTCACAAGACCACTTAATCTTGGTCAATTATTCGACCACGCCTATGTAAGGGGGTGACACATGTCGCCCTCCAATTCTTCACTATATTTCATTTCCCGACATTTCCATAATTCCGATAAATTCTACAAGTCTCAAATCTTAACGTCCTGATTTCTTACGTACGTTCTTATATACATGTCCAGGAATTACGGGGTGTAACAAATAAACCTTGGACTCAACCTCTCTCTCTTGCCGAATCTCATCACACCCTTCATGGGTGAGACCTTTAGTAGAACTTTGTCACCCAGCATGAACTCTAAATCTCGATCCTTTTGGTACGCATACTCTTTCTGCCTGCTCTACACTACTAGGATCTTATCTTAGATTACATTCACTCTCTCCAGGGACTCCCTCAATAAATTAGTACCCTATGGAGGAACGTGAAATTCATAAAACTAACAAATTAGAGACTGACATCTCCTACCATAAAAGGCCTTGAACGGTGCCATATCGATACTGGAGTGATAGTTATTGGTATACGCAAACTCTTCCAACGGTAAGTGTTGGTCCCAATGACCACAAAAATCAATCACATAGGATAGTAATATGTCCTCCAATACCTAAATAGTCTTCTCAGACTAACCGTCGATCTGAGGATGAAACACTGTAATGAGATCCAAGCGAGTACCTAACTCTTTACAAAGTCCACCAGAAATGCTATGTAAACTGAGTACCCCGATCCAAGATTATAGAAATAGGAACGCCATGAAGACGAACAATTTCTCGGATATAGAATTTAGCCAACTTCTCTGCATTATACATCGTCTGAACTGGAATAAAATACGCGGAATTGGTCAGTCTATAAATAATAACCCAAATTGCATCAAACTTGCCTAAGGTCTTGGAAAATCCCACAACAAATCCATAGCGATCATATCCCACTTCCACTCTAGAATGGGCATCCTATGAGACATACCACTGGGATGTTGGTGCGCGTACTTGACCTGCTTGTAACTATGACACTGAGACACAAAATTAGCAATTTAATGACGCATAAAATCATGATACATCTTTGTAGCACCAAAATATATCGAATACCTAGAGTTGTGGGCCTTCTCTATGACCAACCTAATCAAGTCTACCACACGAGGCACACACACTCTACCTCTGATCGTCAGAAAACCTTCACTATAAATCATGGCCTCTTTGGCCTAGCCATTCATCACCTTGTCTCGATTCTTGGACAACTCTACATTATCATACTGGTGCACCCGAATCTGATACAAAAGAGACGACATCACCTCCACACAGAATCCAACCCAAATTTGATTTATAGAGTCTCACAAAATGGTTGGCCAGAGACTGGACCTCTAATGCCAAAACATGCTCGGAAACAACCAAATAAGCTAAACTCCCCATATTGATCGCATTTTGGCTCAAAGAATTTGCTACCACATTGGCCTTGCCCAAATGATACAAAATGGTCACGTCATAATCTATCAATTACTACATCTACCACCACTACTTAGAATTCAATTCCCTCTATTTAAGCACATGCTAAAGATTGCGGTTGTCGGTATACACCTCATAATGAACTCCATAAAGATAATGCCTCCAAATCTTCAAAGCCAATTACAGCCAACTCCGAATCATGAGCATGATAATTCTTCTCATGTACCTTCAACTACCTCAATGCATAAGAAATAACCTTACCCTCGTGCATTAACCCACAACCCAATCCAATCTTAGAAGCATCAAAATACATCGTAATGTCCTTTCCCTCAATCTAAAAGGATAATATTAAGGTTGTGGTCAATAAATATTGAGCTTTTGAAAGCTCTCCTCACACTGATTGGACCACTAGAAAGGAACCTCTTTTTTAGTCAATGTGTCAGATAAGAAGCAATAGACTTGAGTCCCTTGACGAACTAGTAATAATATCTACCATGACCTATAAAACTCTGAATCTTTGTCATAAAAGTCAGTCCAGACATGTCCCTAACTGCCTCTATCTTCTTAGGATCAACCATAGACACCACCTGCCTCATGAATTCCACATAACTCAACCAAAACTCACACTTCGACAACTTAGCATACAATTTCTTCTCCTTTAAAATTCCAAGAACCACTCTCAGATGATGCTTGTGGTCCTCTCAACTATTCTAATATATCAAAATGTCATCAATAAATATAATAACAAAAGAATCTATGTATGGCTTGCAATTCCCATTAATAAAATCCATGAATGTGTTGGGGGCATTGGTAAGCCCAAATGACATCATCAAGAACTCATAATGCCCATAATGAGCTTGGAAAGATATCTTAGGCACATCCTCGACCCTGATATTTAACTGGTGATACCCGAATCTAAAGTCAATATTCAAAAATTGTTACACCCCATAATTCCAGGACATGAATAAGAGAATAGATGCAAGAACACAAGACTTGGAAATTGGTACGAAAGAAAAAATTGTTTTTCCGAAGGAAAATCTTCCGAACGTCGGAAAGGAAAAATGTTCGTTGATGAGAATTATATTCTCAAAATGCATTATTTGAGGAGTATAGAATTTATTGTTATTATGGAAATGTATTTTACAGATTTGGTCACGTAGGGCCCACCCGAGAAATTATACGTTTTGTGGGGCCCACGAGGGTTGCGAAATTTTATGGACGAATGGGAGGGCGACATGTGTCACCCCCCTTGGATGGTCTTGGTCGAATTAGACCAAGGATGGAATGGTCATTTGAGCAAAGCTAAGATGAACAAGTCTTGCAAGCTAGAGCTTGAGTTTATTGACTAAGTCAAAGAGCCACTTGGCTTGATATTTTAATCTCATTCATCCAAACCCAACATGTGTTGTAATCTAGACCCTCCAATGTTTTATATAATCATCCTTGTAGCAAGACAAGTCTCTAACACTTAGAAAAAAACTAGAACACTTAAGAGGGAGATATGGGTGCTCTCGGCTTTGAGCTTTTTCCACACAAAAAAATTTACAAATGTGGATCATAATTTACAAGACTTTAACCCAAGGTTCCTAGGGGTATTGTAAGGATATCTCAATAGAAAGATCCCGGAAAAACGACGTTTTTACGTTAGTCGCAAGGCGAAAACCTAAGGTGTTCTTCAACTTTGAAGATGGAACTTGAAGAGGAGTTCTTCATGAGCCTCTAAGGAGTGCTTGGAGCGGATTGGATCATAAGAAGAGGAGCTAAAAGTTGCTAAGGAACGACTTTTATGCTTGGACATTATTAGGGCTTATTGAGGTAAAATCTTCATCTTCTTAATGTAATTGAAGATTACATGTTATAGTAGTTAAGAAATGAGCATGTGGTATATAGAATGAAGTTTGAAAATATTTGGATCATGTCGACATGTTAAAACCGAAATATGGACAAGTTAGCCATTAATGTTGTAATCAATTTGGTCGATAGTTACAATCGTCGCATGTTAAGGAAGAAAGGATTTATAGTTGTTGTAATTGTTATTATGTATATAACATTTTGGAATAACAACTTGAATTGAAAAAGGAATTGAAAGAGAATTGGTATTGTTATGGATAGTGTTATTGTCGAGAATGTGCCTTAAGGAATGGACATTTTTATATTGATTGTGGGAAAGAATTTTACACGTCCTATTAGGCGTGTAATCCCCTTTGTATTTGCTGAATTGTTGGGCCTTAAATGTGGTGTTTGGTTATTGATTTTCGGGCCTTGAAAAGGTAGAAAAGTACGTAGAAACAAAGGAAGTGCTGCCCAATTTTCCGTAGAATAAGAGACATTACACTTAGTATGATTCTACGTTAAAAAGTGAGGAGTTGATAGACATGTTATGATTAATATAGGTTGAAGTACTACGAGTAGCGTATTCTACTAAAATGATGGAATAACTATCAAGATTGAAGTACTTTGAAGCATTTTGCTACTTGTCGATAATCGTCACGAGGTATGTGAACCTCTTCCTTCTTCTGGCATGATTTTATGTATGAAATATACATGTGGTGTTATTTCATGATTCCTTCTACTCTTAGAAGTTAAGAGGTATGTATGTTGATTTACTCTATGTAAAAGTTATGTCTAAGTTATCCTAAGTTCTTACCAAGTCTTATGGGGGATGTTGGTAAGAGTCGTTAGGAAGTATTTGGAGTGGAGTTGACTTTGCTAATTTACTGCACGAATGAGAATAAAGTATCAAACAAGCCATTGCAGCGTTAATAAAAGAAAATGTATCGACAATCGATTATATTAAAATGAGTAGAATTCTCCATCTGCATAGAAACTAAGATAAGACAAAATTGTATTACATTTTCTAGATCATGGCTGCTTTAATAAGATCGTTATAAACGAGTATAAACTATTCACAACGCATAAACGTATATGTTACTTAATATTAAAAAGTTTACGTTATGAAGTTTTAAGACCATGAACCTTGAATTTTTAAAAGGTTAAGAGACTTTATTTTTAAAGTTAAGAGACTTTATTTTTAAAGTTAAGAGACTTGAAATTCTAAGTTAAAGAGACTTAATATTCTAAGTTAAGAAACTTGATTTCTAAAGTTAAGAGACTTGAAGTGTTTTGAAAGTTATGTAACTTGATTTGGAAGTATAAGTCTCTTAGTTATAAAAAAGGAATGAATTAGTCTAAGGCATAAAGTTAGTATAACGGCTTTATGGGAAGTTGGTTATAACAACTTTATGGAGGTTAGAAGAATGATTTTCTCTAGTAATGTAAACAAAGAAATGACTTGAAATAAGGAAGGGCAATTTGATTTAAAGGTATCCATTGCTTAAAGTTTTAAAGTAAGAGTCACTTGATTTAGAAGCCTAGAAATGTATTTCTAAAAATGTAGTGACTTGTTTGAAATGTAGACATGCCTTGATACTACGGGTGTTAGTATCTTGGGGTTTTATATGAAAATGAGTCTTTTGAAAAGAATGGAAGTACGTAGTACTTTGGGTTAAATTCCCGGATTTTTATGTGAAATGAAAAGTGCCTTGAGTATATAAAATGAAAGTCTAATGATTTAATGAACTTGCCTATGCTTGCTTGTGATAGCCTTGAGTGCAAGTATTATATGTTTACGCTGCCGTAACTCTCAGTTGGAGGGCCGGCTGTCTTGTTGTGAATTTACTTGGACGTACCGACAGTGACGGAGGCTTCCACGGGTATGCTTCCATTGTGATTGATCCTTGGACATGCTTATACGATGTGGGATTATGGGGTATGCTACCAGGATGTGGGTTAGATTCCTGGATTGTTTTTATTGCTCATTGGACATGCTTATACGATGTGGGATTCCGGGGCATGCAACCAGGAGGCGGGTTAGATTCTCGGATTTGTTTTATTACCCCATAGCCATGCTTATACGATGAGGGATTCCGGGGCATGTGACCATGTTATATACGATTGTTACTCCATGGACTAGCTCCCCATGAAGACATGTACCCGAGATGAGGGATTCCACAGGCATGTTATATACGATTATTACTCCATGGACTAGCTCCCCATGAAGATATGTACCCGAGATGAGGGATTCCACGGGTATGTTATATACGATTATTACCCCATGGATTAGCTCTCCATGAAGTCATGTACCCGAGATGAGGGATTCCACGGGCATGAGATATATATATATATCTATATATATATATATATATCTATATATATATATATATATATATATATATGTATGTGTTGTATGTGTGTACGCTGAAGTGAGGTAGGATGCCACGCGTCACATGGTTATATTTTACACTTACTACCGCTTGCAGTGATGATGGGATTCCACGCGTGATATATATATATATGTTGTATGTGTGTACGACGACAGGTAGGTGTCACGACTGCCCGTTCGTGGATCGTGCCTTAATGGCACCCAAGTAGTCATACATCGAGTAACCGGAATATAAAACAAGACAGAAACAGCTTTATAAAATAAGACACGCTTATCCGATGAAAAGCTTGCCTTTCGGCATAATATAAATAACTCAAGTTTTGCGAGCTACATCCCAACTGCATAATAGTACTACTGCACTTCTAAGGAAGTAACAACTATGGCGGACAGTGGCCCGCCATACCCCGATCAGCACAAAACTATCTACAATACAGGAGATCATACCCAAAAGTAGAGCCTCCGAGAAGATGAGCTCACGACACCAACGCAAAGATCCTAAGGATGTGGATCTAGCACTGCTTGCCTTACCGCGGCATGAACGCAATTTCGGGCGAGGTCAAGATAACAGTACCAAGTATGTGAAACTATAAAGTACTTAAAATGAAATCAAAGTATTTAAAACCTTTTCACAAATACAATCAGTTCAATTGCACATAGTGCCACATCACAAACAACAACAAGAATAGGAAAATCAGAATAGTCTATTCTAGGCCGCGAATGATCGGGCAAGGCCAATCGCCCATAGTATCATTCTCGCGTGCCTAGTCCTGGACTTCCGCAGCCGCATAGGTCCCACACAGACCCGCATGAGATATTTCTCGCATCGGGGGCAGCCAACCCCCGGCATCCGCCTAGGCTCCCGCAGCCCGCATAGCCTCAAAAGACCGCATAGTCTCAACAGACCGCATAGGGAGTCCCCCGCATCAGGCTAAACGCCCGGAATGATCAATCCTGGAGCATACCGCTGCTCCGCATAGTCTCACAGACCGCATAGGCCGTATAGACCCGCATCAAGGGGGTCAAGCCCTCGTATAACGATCGAGGGTAGGTGATACAATAACAAGATACAATGGACTTACGGTTAGCAACGTAAGCACGCAAGAATGACCCTTACACAAAGATTACAAGACACTAACACGTAGCATCATAACATGTCTACTTATCAAACAATCTTACTACACTTAATGTAAATCAATACAAGGCTTTTATAAACAAAACAAGTAAACAGCCTTTTTATCTTCTTAAGTTGTTATACCTAACTTCCCATAAAGCCAGATAACTCTTACGCTTTTGTTTTAAAACCAAATATTTATCTTATTAAAATGATTCAAGATTCTTTTGAAATGTTTTCGCTTCTTTGTTATTCAGCTTAAGCCGTGAGGCATTGCCGTCAGTATTATTCGGGCTTAAGCCGTGAGGCATTGCCATAAGTATTATTCAGGCTTAAGTCAAAGACCTTGCCGTAGTTATTATTCGCTTAACACATGTACGTCACCGTACTATATATTGTAAAATATCATGCTTTAGGAAGAATCACATACCTTTCTCAAATAAAACCACCGCCAAGTTGAATATGTCATACAGAGAGTCAGCCTATAATAGTCACAGATATCTATCAAAGACTGCTCTGAGGGTAATTCTAAACAGGGGGTTCATAATTCTACGGAAAGTCGGGCAGCACAACCCTACCCGATAAGCTATGTAAGTTCATCGTGAAAACAAATCCTATGTGAGTACAGTTAAATTATTCTTCTTTTAAACCATTCTACTGTGATAACAGATCAATTCTATTCTTTGATATTATTCTAAGTATCTAATACTTATTCTAATACTACAACAGTAAGTATTCTCTAATTCAAAAGAGGGTTAGGATTAGTTACCTCGGTAAGCCCAATAATATCCTAGATAAAGTCGCGCCTGAGCAAGGTTTAGCTCCTAAGTTGTACGCTCCGGTAGCTCCAAGAAACCTTAGAAGTTCTTCACAACTTCTACTAAGGACTAAGGGATTTGGGCTAGGGTATTTTGGGCATTATAACGATACTAGAAGACAACTTTTCTACCAAGGGAGGGGGGGTAGATTTCGGCTAGGCTAGGGGGGGTAGGCTCTCGGCCACACTACACAAGGGGAGGGAAGAGGTGTTGGACGAAAAGCTTAAGGGAGAGGAGAGGATTTTTAGACTTGGAAGATAACTTTGTGGATGAATAACTCTTCATCTCTAAGGGGGTATTTATAGCTCAAGCCTTGGCCAACCAATGGCCAAGATGAAGACAAGTGCAAGGCAAGTGTAGGGTGAGGATTAACTAAACACAAATATCCTACCAACCCTTGACTTGTGCACAAGGCACAAAAAACGTGCCTTGGCTCTCCAATTTCGTCCATGGACGATTCAAGTCCACCAATGGGAGGGTGCCAAGTGTTGCCCTCCCGTTGGTCCAAAATGTTTCGCCTCTAAAAATCCGCAAAAATTAGTAATGGCATAGCCGAATTTTCCCTACGAAAGTCGTGGGAAACGTTTCGTCTGAAACGATTATTTAAGCGAGTCAGGTACAAAAACGCCCAAGGCTAACTTTAAAGCCAAACTTTTACGTATTCCCTTACGCATACTCTGGAAATACGGTATAACATTCTCCTCCTTAGAAACATTCGTCCCGAATGTTCCTTCTCAAGACGCTTATCGGTTAAGCTTAAACAGCTAGCAAATGCCACACACGGCCACAAACAACACTTAGGCATAAATGATAATGGAAATTTACAAGTAGGAAAGTGAATTACCCGAGGTGTGGGGAATAGGTGAGGATACTTCGTCTCATGTCCTCCTCGGCTTCCCACGCCATCTCCTCTCGAGCTCGCTCCGCCACAATACTTTGACGAAGCCACGCCCTTCGTCCGCAGACGCCTAACTCGACGATCGACTATCGCTATGGGAATCTCCTCATACGATAACCCTCGGTCACCGGACATCGCCAATCGGTGTACCCTAGATGGATCCCCGATACATCTCTCAAAGATAGATACGTGAAACACCGGATGCACCGCCTCCAGATCGGACGGCAGATTCAACTCGTAGGCAACCTTGCCTACCTGCGACAACTGAAACGCCCAATGTACTGGGCCGAGTTTCCTTCTTCCCGAATCTCATCACACCCTTCATGGGTGACACCTTTAGGAAAACCCAATCATCTATCGCGAACTCTGGATGCCGACGACGATGATCCGTGATACGACTGGCCGACTCGAGTCATCAATAGTCGCCTCGATAAGCTTCACCTTATCCATCGCTCACGCACCAAATCGTCCTACTAGCCGCACTCGCCCACATCGAACCAACCTATAGGCGATCCGCACTTCCTCCCATACAAGGCCTCATAAGGCGCCATCCGAATACCGGAGTGGTAGCTATTATTATACGCAAACTCAACTAGAGGCAAATGATCCTCCCAACTACCATCGGTCAATAACACAGCTCGCAGATATCCTCGCAGTCCGGATAGTGCGCTCGCTGTCCGCCTGTCTGCGTGGATGAAATGCAAGATTGTGCTCACATGCGCCCCTAAACCTCTCGAAGGACCTCCGTAAGTTAGCCGAACCGGGCTCCTCTCGATATGATCGAGGTAGGGACTCCACGCACCGACGATCTCTGATGTAAAGTCCGCATAATCCTCACCAAAAAGTCGCCCGACGGAAGAAAGTGGGCTGATTTCACCATGTCGACGATAACCCATATAGAATCATGTCTCCTCCGAGTGCGAGGTAATCCCGTGATGAAGTCCATGTTGATTACCTCCCACTTCCGTGTCGGGATCTCAATCGTCAGAATAAACCACCGTGCCTCCGTGCTCTACCTTCACCGCCGACAACACGCACCGAGCTACGAACTCGCAACGCCCCTCTTCAAGCCATCCCACCAATACACGATCTAAGGTCGTGGTACATCTTGGTCGACCCGATGGATAGAGTAACGCGCTACCGTGTGCTTCCCAAGAACTCACGCCAAGTCCTCAAACATCCGAACACATACCGCTTCTCAAACCTTAGCACCCCATCGTGCTACCTCAAAAGGACCCTTGCCTCACGAAGAGTCAGATCACGATATCGAATCAAAGCGGGATCCTCGAATCAAGGCTCTTCACCTCTCAACGATGGAAGACTCGCAACCTCACGAACTCTAACCCCACCGCTATCGTAATCAATCAAACGGACACCAAGGCTCGCTAATCGATGCAAATCACGAACCATGTCCCTCCTCTCTAGCCGCACATCCGATAGGCTCCCATCGACCTACGACTAAGAGCATCCGCCACAACATCGGCCTTCCCCGTGGTACAGATATCAACATCGTAATCCTTAAGCAACTCTAACCACCGCCTCGCCGCAAGTTCACTCCTCCGTCAAGATATACCGAGGCTCTTGTGGTCCGTATAAATATCCACGTGAACCCCATACAAATAGTGCCTCCAGATCTTCAAAGCGTGAATCACTACCGCTAACTCCAAATCACGGGTAGTTCCTCTCGTGTTTCTTCACCGTCGGATGCATATGCTATAACCCCGCCATGCCGCATCAACACACATCCCAACCCGATGCCCGACGATCACAATACACACATAACCATCCGACCTCCGAAGAGTAAGAACGGGGCGGTCGCGCCTCTTTTCAAAGAATCGAAACCCCGCCACAAGCATCACCATCAAACTTGGCCGCTTTCGAGTCACCTAGTCAACGGTGCAGATAGAAGCAAACTTCTCCACGAACCGATAATATCCTCGCAAGGCCCGTAAAATCGCGAACCTCTCGCTGAGTAAGAGTTCAGGCCAAGTCCTCGATCGCCGATCTTGGCGATCCACTGAATGCCATCACCCGGCTAATATGCCCAAGAAACGCCATCAAGTCAACCAAAACTCACATTTGGAAAACTTGGCGATAATCGCTGGTCTCGAGAATCACAAGACAAATTTCAAATGCTCCGCATGCTCCTCGCCCGAGCGAGAATAAACCAAGATATCATCAATGAACACTATCACAAACGTGTCCAAAAATGGTTTGAACACTCGGTTCATCAAATCCATGAATACCACGAGCATTGGTCAACCCAAAAGACATGACCGAACTCATAATGCCCGCACGGGTCCCGAATGCACCTAGTGGACATCCACCTCTCGACTCGCACTGATGATAGCCCGATCGCAGATCAATCTTGGAGAAACATCTCGCACTCGCAACCGGTCGAACAAATCATCAATCTCGGGAAGCGGGTATCGTTCTTAATGGTCACCTTGTTCACCGTCAGAATCAACACACACGCAGCTGGCCCCGCCATTCTTCTTCACGAACAATACCGGCGCCTCGTGGAGAAACACTAGGCCCGATGAAGCCCTTCTCCAAAGAAATCTCTAAGCCGATCCTTCAACTCTCTCAACTCGGCAGTGCCATTCTCAGATGGCGGAATGGAAATAGGCCGAGTGTCCGCAATATGTCAATACAAAACTCAATCTCCTCTCGGGAGGGATACCCGAGGTCATCCGAAACACGCCTAGAACTCGCCGACCATCGAATCGATCAAAATCTGGTACCGCAGCCTTCAGATCAAACACCAACGAGATGGTAGATATACCCTTCGCACCATCTTCCTAGCCTTGAGGTAGGAAATAAACCTACCCCTCGATACCGCGTCTCTCCCACTCAACAACCGGCCTCAGAAACTGAACTGCACTACTCTCTCTCAGCCTACATTGGCGAAAGAAGCCAGCCAATCCATCCCCATAATCACGCCGGTCAATCATCTCCAACTCTATCAAGTCGGCAGGGTCCGACGATCAGAATGGTCACAGACAAGCTCTATATACCCGCCGAGCTACCACCGAATCACCCATCGGCGTAGCTACCTCGAAAGTGGTCTATGGACTCGTGCTCTATCCCTATCCTACTAGCAACAAGGGAGATATATAGGACAGAGTAGAACCCGGATCTATCAAAGCATACACATCAAACCTGAACCGATAAGGTACCGTGACGACATCAGCGAGGCCTCCGATCCCGCTTACCGACAAAGCATATATGCGCTTCAGGACCGCTAGAATCGACTCGCGCCACGACCTCGCCGCGACCGCTGATCCATGTGTACCTTGCTCCGGGCGAGTAATCGCGGGGATGAAGAAGCGCAATGCACTCGTAGCCGAGCCCTACCACCGCCGCCCGGCCGGACAAACTCGCAAAGTGACCGCCGCCACAAGTATAGCAAGCTCCCGAGTACGCCTCCCGCACGGTATCTTCCACAACGCACACCGAGCAGACTCGAACGGTTAGCACTCGCTACTCGAAATCAAGTCCCGGGCCCCGACCGCCTCGACCGCCTGGGCCGTGGCTGAAATGAGGTAGAGCGCTCGCTACCGTGGTGCACCGACTTCACGATGCCGCCACCCGAGGACCACCAAAAGAATCGCCGTCGCCTTCTTCTCGCGCTGATATCGCTCTACCCGGCGGTCTCTACGCCTCACAACCCAGCAGATGAGCTCGCATACGTTATGTCCATGCTCGGGCGGGACACACCCGCACAAGACTCGCCATGTAATCATCTAGCCCAGTGACATAGCGATGCACCGCCCTCCATCTCTCGCTACAGCAGTGGACATATCGAGCCAAAGAATCAAACTCGACATTGTACTCCTCACCGCAAGGCCCTCCCGCCTCAAAGAATAAGAATCTATCACCGTGCCCTCCTCATCCGCGGAGGCAAGAAGTGTGAGAAAAGCCTCAAAACTCATCCCATACCGCTGAGGTGCATGCATGCTCTCCCGAAAGCTCCCATGAATCAAACCAATCGATCGCGGTATCACGCAGCCGACGCGAACCGAATGTCACAGCCTCACCTCAAGCCCCGATCACCCGTGATAATCCTTCTCGCACTGACGGATGAACTCGCGATCATCCTCCGCCGACCAGAAAACTCGCGGGCTACAACTCAAGAAATCTCGTAGCCTCAAACTATTCGCCTCGGTGCACTACGGCGCGATCGAGCCGAGCCGAATCGCCGTGATCCAGCCTTCTCCTCAGACGGCCACAACTTTAGCCAATAGCTGGGCCATCTCTCATTTCCTAACTCTCCGCCCAGCCGGGACGAGGCGCTGGTACTGTGGTCTCGCTGGGCCAAGGCCATAGAACTCGCTCTCGTATAGATCGGCCTCGAGCCCTCGTAACTCTGGGTGTCTCGCTAGCAGCCTCCACGCTTTGCCCTTCTCGGGCCCGGTTGCCTTACGTGAGGCATAATCAGCATAGAAAGGAATACGTTAGAGGGGTCCAACCTATAACACGCTTTCTAAAGCACGATCTCGTAATGAGAAGAATGGAAACCAATCCTAAATATCCTATAGCCTCTCGACATCGTGGTGCACAACACACCGATAATCAAGACTTACTAGATACGGTCTGTAGACACTTTCCGAGGATTAATCGCTCGATACCACTTTTGTCACGACTGCCCGGCTCGTGGATCGTGCCTTACCGGCACCCAAGTAGTCATACATCGTAGTAACCAATGAATATAAAACAAGACAGAAACAGCTTTATAAAATAAGACATACGCTTTATCTCGATGAAAAGCTTGCCTTTCGCATAATATAAATAACTCAAGTTTTGCGCTACATCCCAACTGCATAATAGTACTACTGCACTTAAGGAAGTAACAACTATGGCGACAGGCCCCGCCATACCCTCGATCAGCATAAAACTATCTACAATACAGGAGATCATACCCAAAAGTAGAGCCTCGGAGAAGATGGAGCTCCCGACACCAACGCAAAGATCCTAAGGATGTGGATCTAGCACTGCCGCCTCTTACCGCGCAGATTTAACGCAGCCCAAGGAGGTCAAGACAACAGTACCAAGTATGTGAAACTATAAAGTACTTAAAATGAAATCAAAGTATTTAAAACCTTTTCACAAATACAATCGCTCAATTGCACATAGTGCCACATCACAAACAACAACAAGAATAGGAAAATCAGAATGTGTCTATTCTAGGCCGCGAATGATCGGGCAAGGCCAATCGCCTATAGTATCATTCTCGCGTGCCTAGTCCTCGACTTCCGCACTCGCATAGTCCCACATGCACCGCATGAGATATTTCTCGATCGGGCCAGCCAACCCCAGATCCGCCTAGGCTCCCGCAGCCCGCATAGCCTCAAAAGACCGCATAGTCTCAACAGATCGCAGTGAGTCTCGCATCAAAGCAACGCCCGAATGATCAATCTCGAGCATACCGCTGCCCGCATAGTCTCACAGACCGCATAAAGCCGATAGACCGCATCAAGGGGCAAGCCCTCGTATAACAAATAAGGGGTAGGTGATACAATAACAAGACAATGGACTTACCTGCTAGCAACGTAAGCACAGCAAGAACGCACTTTACACAAAGATTACAAGACACTAACACAGTAGCATCATAACATGTCTACTTATCAAACAATCTTACTACACTTAACAGTAAATCAATACAAGGCTTTTATAAACAAAACAAGTAAACAGCCTTTTTATCTTCTTAAGTTGTTATACCTAACTTCCCATAAAGCCAAGATAACTCTTACGCTTTTGTTTTAAAACCAAATATTTATCTTCTGTTAAAAATGATTCAAGATTCTTTGAAATGTTTTCGCTTCTTTGTTATTCAGCTTAAGTGAGGCATTGCCGTAAGTATTATTCAGTGCTTAAGCCGTGAGGCATTGCCATAAGTATTATTCAGCTTAAGTCAAAGACATTGCCGTAGTTATTATTCGCTTAACACACGACGCTCACCGTACTATATATTGTAAAATATCATGCTTTAGGAAGAATCACATACCTTCTCAAATAAAACCACCGCCAAGTCAATATGTCGCAGAGAGTCACCTATAATAGTCAGATATCTATCAAAGATCGCTTCCGAGGGTCATTCTAAACAGTGGGTTCATAATTCTACTGGAAAGTCGGGCAGCACAACCCTACCCTGAGCTATGTAAGTTCATCAGGAAAACAAATTCATGTGAGTACGCTCAATTATTCTTCTTTAAACCCTTCTATCGTGATAACAGCTCAATTCTATTCGTGATATTCTTCTAAGTATCTAATACTTATTCTAATACTACAACAAGAAGTATTCTCTAATTCAAAAGAGGTTAGGATTAGTTACCCGGTAAGCCCAATAATATCCTAGATAAAGTCGCTACCGAGCAAGGTTTAGCTCCTAAGTTGTACGCTCCCAGAGTCTAAGAAACCTTAGAAGTTCTTCACAACTTCTACTAAGGACTAAGGATTTGGGCTAGGTATTTTGGGCATTATAACGATACTAGAAGACAACTTTTCTACCAAGGAGGGGTAGATTTCGCCAGGCAGTGGGGGTAGGCTCTCGCCACACTACACAAGGGGAGGGAAGAGGTGTTGGACGAAAAGCTTAAGGGAGAGGAGAGGATTTTTAGACTTGGAAGATAACTTTGTGGATGAATAACTCTTCATCTCTGGGGGTATTTATAGCTCAAGCCTTGGCCAACCAATGGCCAAGATGAAGACAAGTGCAAGGCAAGTGTAGGGTGAGGATTAACTAAACACAAATATCCTACCAACCTCGATTGTGCACAAGGCACAAAAACGCGTGCCTTGCTCTCCAATTTCGCCCATGGATCTATCTGTCCACCAATGGGAGGGTGCCAAGTGTTGCCCTCCCGCTGGTCCAAAATGTTTCGCCTCTCTAAAAATCCGCAAAATTAGTAATGGCATAGCCGAATTTTCCTACGAAAGTCGTGGGAAACGCTTTCATTTAAAACGATTCTTTAAGCGAGTCAGGTACAAAAACGCCCAAGGCTAACTTTAAAGCCAACCAGACGTATTCCTCACGCATATACTGAAATACGGTATAACAAAGAGGATTCCACGCGCCACACGGTAATATTTTACACTTACACCGCCTACAGCGATTGGGATTCCACGGGCACACTTTGATATTTGAGGGCTTGAGACCCTTACTGGATTGTGTGATGATATTTGAGGGATTGTATCCATAGCCCTAGTGTTACTATTGTTCATGTGTTTAAATAGTCTGTATAAGGTAAAACTGACTTTCATTACTTTCACTTCTAAGGCACGTTGTAATCGTTATTTCGTTATCATACATGTCTCCAGCTTTATTATAAGACTGTTATGATTTCATTACAATATTTTCACTTGGTACATATTTCGTACTGACCTCCTTCGGGGGGCTGCATTCATGTCGCAGGTTGAGGTACATAGCTTTCTGATCCTCATTCTTAGGATCACTGTTCAGCTGGTTGGAAAGCTCAATTATTTCGGAGGCTTTGTATTTTTGGTACAGTTCCCTGAGGTTGTAGATTTATGTACATTCAGGGGTATGGCGGGGCCCTGTCCCGTCACAGTTGTTATGTCAGAAATTCTTAGAGGTCTATAGTCATATCTTGTGGATTGGGTTGTGTAAAGAAAAAAAAAAGTAACTGTTTTTTGGGTTACGTGTATATTTTTGGAAGATGGCCTTATCGGCTAACCTGTTATTTATTTCCTGTTAAGTTTATGTATGTTCCGCTGATTATCTCTGATGTATACTGGCACTACCATGGCCCGGCCTGACGTGACAAAACATAAGACTCGAAGCTAGTCAAACAAGTCATCAATACTCAGAATTGAATACTTATTTCTGATGGTGACCTTGGTCATCTACCTATAATTTTTACACCTCGTAAGTCCAGGACATGTATAAGAGATTGTACGTAAGGAATCAAGGCTTGAAAATTTGTACGAAAGAAAGAATTGTTTTTCCGACGGAAAATCTTCCGAACGTCGGAAAGGAAAAATGTTCGTTGATGAGAATTGGATTCTCAAAATGCATTATTTGATGAGTATGGAACTTATTAATGTTATGGAAATTTATTTTTACGGATTTGGTCATGTGGGGCCCACCCGAGGAATTTTACGTTTTGTGGGGCCCACGAGGGTTACAGAATTTTATGGACGAATGGGAGGGCGACACGTGGCACCTCTCCCACTTGGTGTTGGACGAAAATTTCAAGGTTAAAATGGTCATTGACCCTTGAAGATGATAAGTCTTGCTAGCTTGATAATATTGACCAAGTAAACTTGTCCACTTGGCTATTTAATTAATGATCTTCATCCAAGACACACATTTGTTATAATCTCGAATTCTCCATCAGGTTATATATACTACACTAGTGCAAGACTTGCTCTTCAACACTTAGAATTATTTCACACATTCTTGTTCTTCAAGGAGTGCTCTCGGCTTTGTCCAATATTCCCACACAAAATTTTGTAATTTTGTTCCATTATTCACAAGACTTAAACCCAAGGTCCCTAAGGGTATTGTAAGGGTATCTCAATAGAAAGATTTCGGAAAAATGGTGTTTTCACGTTAGTCGCAAGGCGATAACCTAAGTAGTTTTCCTAGTTTTGGATTGGAAATGGAAGAGAAGTTGATTGTGAACTTCTAAGGGCTTCAAATAGCGGATTGGAGCGTAAAGGAAAGGAGCTAAGAATTTCTAAGGAGCGACTTTGAATCTTGGAATTTTTAAGGGCTTGTAAAGGTATAAATTCTTGTCGTTTTAGTAATTAAGATTACTTATTGTTGTAACTATGGATATTAGTAAGCATGAGATGTTTATATTATGAAGTTTGATATGTATATTGGCTATTGGAACCCTAATCCGAAACTAGCATGTTTAGGCTTAAGATTACAATTCAAGTTGATTATAAGTATAAGTCGTCACATGTTATATAAAGAAGGAAATTGTAGTTGTTGAAGTTGTCTATGACTATGTTATACCCCGTAGTTCCAGGGTATGTATGCGAGGACGTACGTACGAGAGCACGACAGAAAAATTGGAAAGGAAGAAAGAGGTGATTTTTCCACGGAAAGAGTTTCCGGTTTTTGTAAAGAAAAATGTTCGTTGATGGGAATTGGATTCCCAGATTTGGAATATGGGCTTCTTAAATTATATTAGAATTTTGAGATTTTATTTTCGGAAATGGTCACGTGGGGCCCACGGAGAAATTTACTGGCTTTGTGGGCCCGCTTTGATTTTGAGATTTTGGCCGTTATGGATATTTTCTAAGATGAATTATTTTGGACAACAGAGGGCGACACGTGTCACTCCCTAGGTGGCTTGGCCGAATTATCTTTGTGCACAACACCCTGCTAGAGTCGTTTTCGACTAAACGCTTTACATAACTTGTAGGGAAAATTCGGCTATGTCTTTTCTTATTTTTATGGATTTTTCCGAGAGACGAAACATTTTGGACCAACGGGAGGGTGACATATGTCACCTCACATCGAAGCAAGTGGCGTAACTCGACGATCGGGGTGTCAGTGGGTAGATATTTTTGGTAGATATTTGAGGGTTTTACGAGTAGGGCTAGGGGCACTTGGGCACATCTTGGCCCTACACTTGCATAGCACTTGGCTAGATCTTGGCCATTGGTTGGCCTTTACTTGACCTATAAATACCCCTCCCCTTTGAAGACTTATTCATCCTAAAATGTTCTAAGTCTTAGAAATCCTCCCTCCCTCTCTTGTGTTCTCCCCCCTTGGCCGAGAGTACCCCCCCTAGTGGGGTTGGCCGAGGGGTATACACCCCCCCTTGTGGTGTTGTCTCGTATAAATACCCCCCCTCTTGGTAGAAATACTCTCAAAAGTATTGTTGTTATACCCAAAATTACCTTAGCCGTATACCTTGTAGTATTCCAAAGATACCTCTATACGTAGAGCCCGTAAATACTACCTAAATGTCCTTTTTGTCTCAAACCGAAACCCTAAGGAAAATCTCCATAGTTGGTTGGAGTATTAAGAAGCTGCTGAGAACTTCTAAGGGTTGTTTGGAGCGGGTCGAGCACCGAGTAGAAGCTAAGCGTTGCTAAGGATCGACATCTATACTTGGATAATTATGGGCTTATCGAGGTAATTATCTTGTCCCCCTATTGTGATTGGAAAATACATGTTGTAGGAATATATAGTTGAAGTATACTATATATAGAACTGAACATAGTTTTGCGGCAATGTCTTTGGACTTAAGCCCAATCTAAAGAAGAGAATCGAATCGTAATTACGCAGGATCAGACATGAGATTGTGTAGTTTGACTGATAGGAAGTGCGCCCGATTTTCCGTAGGATCTTGTATCTAGATTTATTCTACCGAGTAGTCTAGACTTTGATAGACTTGTATAACTGTGATAGGTTGAATGTTCGCGAGTAGCATGTGCTACTTGAGAAGGTGGACCAAAGCTAGGGTTATAGCCGTGGAGCGATTTGCTAATAGTCGATAATCGTCGCGAGGTATGTAATTCTTCCTATACGCTTGAGCATGATATTTTAAAGAAGTATATATAGTACGGTAGACGTACGCGTGTTAACTGAACGTAGTTGTACGGCAATGTCTTTTGACTTAAGCCTGAATGATAAGAACTTTGAAGTATTTCAAAAAGTATTAAGAATTGTTTTTGAAAGAAGAGTAACACTTGGTTTTGAAAACATAAGAGTTATACTAGCTTTATGGGAAGTTAGGTGTAACGTCTTAAGAAAGATAAAATGAATGATTTATTGATTATAAAGTTAAGAGACTTGATCTTAAAAGATAAGAGACTTGACTTAAATGAATTGATATGAATTTCGTGTGAAACCTCATTCGTGAGTAATGAGTACTTGGTTTTAAAAGGAATAATGTTTTACTGATTTCTAAATCGTAATAAGTATCGAACAAACCACAAAGCCGCTAATAAAGGGAAATGTTTTGACTAATAAAGTATTATTAAAACCAGTAGAAACTTCCATCTGCATAGAAGCTAAGATGAGACAAAATGATATTACATTTCCTAGATCATGGCTGCTGTAATAAGATTGTTATGAACAAGAATAACCTACTCACACATAAGGTATATGTTTCTCAAATTGTTTTAAAGGATTAAAACTATGAACTACGAAACCTTTCAAAAATGTTATACCCCGTAGTTCCAGGGTATGTATGTGGGGATGTACGTACGAGAATACGACAGAAATTTTGGAAAGAAAGAAAGATGTGAATTTTTCGACGGAAAAGTTCCGGTTTTTGTGAAGAAAAAGGTTCGTTAGTGGGAATTGGATTCCCAGATTTGGTATTCGGACTTCTTGGATTATATTAGAATTTTGAGATTTTATTTTCGGAAATGGTCACGTGGGCCCACGGAGGAATTTACTGGCTTTGTGGGGCCCGCTTGTTTTTGAGGTTTCCGCATTTTGGATATTTTCTAAGACGAAATATTTTGGATTTAATCGGGGCGACACGTGTCACCCTGTGTGGCCATGTGGGCTGAATGGTGTGACAAGTGGCTAGCCACTTGTCACCTACTCACTTGGCCGATTTTGGCCTTGACACTGGTAGCCTATTTCGTTGGCCATGTGTTGTGGTGGGACCCACACACACATGGCCCAATCTTGACCACCCACCTTGCATTGATCTTGGCCCTTGACTCTTCTATATATACCCCTTAGCTTGAAGAGTATTTCATCAACACTTGAAAGCCTTTCAAGGCAAAATACTCCCCTCCCTTTTTTGTGGTTTCGTCCCACCCCTCCCCTCTTGTGTAGAATACCTTGTGTATTGTGGTATAATTCCAAATACACTAGCCTAGTATCCCTAGTAGTATTCCAAGGTTGTTTTAATACTTGGAGCCCGGAAATACTACTTTATCCGCTAGTCGCAAAATGAAACCCTAGAAAATCTTCATAAGCTTGGTTGAAGTATTTAGAGAAGTTGTTTAGAAACTTCTAAGGGTTGCTTGGAGCGGGTTGAGCGTAAGGAATCGAGCTAAGCGTTGCTCAGGATCGACATATAATCTTGGATAATTTTGGGCTTATCGAGGTAATGATCTATGTCCCCCTATTGTAATTGGATATTACATATTGTAGTAATATATAGTTGAGCATACTATATATAGAATGAGTATTGAACTGTATTTACATAGGGCTGTATTTACAGTAGACTGTTGTATTATTGTGGAGTAGAATTGAACACGTCCGGTTAGACGTATAATCCCCTGGGAGTTGTTGGCCTGGTAGCGGGCCTGGATAGGGGAGGAGATTTATGTGATAGCGGGGGGGAGGTGCTGCCGAATTTTCTGTAGAATCAGAATCTGCATTTAAGTATTCTACGAAGAGAACTAGAGATTGATAGATATATTGTGGCCTTTATAGGTGGATCTTCTACGCGCGACATACTTGACTTGGCTTGTGGCTTAAGCTAAAAGGTATGTGATTCTTCCTATACTCTTGAGCATGATTGTTGTAAACTAAATAGTACGGTAGACGTACGTGTGTGAAATGGATTTTGTTTGTTTAAAACATAAAGTGTTATAATGGCTTTATGCGAAGTTAGTTATAACGACTTTATGAAAATAAAAGAAAGATTTGGTTTTGACTGTAAAACGACTTGATTTTGAAAGTTAAGAGACTTGATCTTGAAAGACAAGAGACTTGACTTATAACGACTTGTTTTTTTGGAAAAAGAGAAGTAACTTGATTTAAGTATAGGTTACTTGTTTTGAAAAGAGTAAAGTTATTTGGGTTTTAAAAGAACACTTGTTGTTGTTTTAAAAGAAAAGCACTTGGTTTTAAAAAGGTATAGTACTTGATTTTAAAAATCTTATAAAGATTTTCCAAGGTGTAGTAATTTGGTTTAACAAGGGAAAAGTGTTTTAATACTACGAGTATTAGTATCATGTGGCTTTTACGAAAAAGAGGTCTTTTTGAAAGAATGAAAGTATGTAGTATTTTGGGTTTGAAACCCGGATTGTTGATAAAAATGTATGTATGTTGAACTTGCCTATGCTTGTCGTGATAGTCTTTGATGTGCAAGTGTTTTGTTGATGTGCTGCCGTGACTCTCTGGGAGGGCCGGTTATCTGATTGATTGTTGACATACCGACGCGTTGGATTTTCCACGAGTACGCGCCCACTTTGAGTATCATCTTGTTATTCCTTCGACATGCCGACGTGATGGATGTTCCACGCACGCGCCCAAAGAGGATGGTTTCATGGCCATGACTTCCGAGGTGAGATGTCGGGGCATGCGGTCATTGTGAGGTTCAGATTGTTAGTCCATGGACCGCTAATCCATGAAGCTTGCCGCAGTGACGAGCGATCACGGGCTTGATTTGTACGTGTGGTTCAGGCACACTTTAGATACTTGTTCGGTCATTTCTGTATCGGTAGCCTCCGGTAGATAGCTTCGAGATACTTGCCTCGGCCATATCTCGTGAGACGGTTGGCTAGGCACGTTAGCTTTGGTACTTGCCTCGCCATGCGTGGCTAGCTTTGATCCGTAATTAGCTTCCGTACCTTGCCCATGAAGTTTTATGACTAGCTTTTGGATCTTGTATAGAGCGATTCTACTTGGCCCGATCGGTTTGATGACGCAGGCAGGATCTAGTGTTCAGGTTCACATATGGATGTTGTTTTACATCATGCATCGCGGCATGAGGAATGAGTTCCACGCACGAGTGATATTACGGGCGTGAGACCCATAGTTATGTGCGAGTGATTATTCGGGATGTCGTCCCTTACTTGGCATAATCGCACTTTATCGCAAAGGTTTTATAAAATGATGAAATGTGATTTCATTACGCATTTTTCGCCACATACTTGGTACTGTTATCGACTCCTTCGGCCGCGTTCATGCCGCAGTAGAGGTACATCGGCCAGGATCCTCGCCATAGGATCTCGCCAACAGATTGGGAAGCTCCGCTTTCTCGAGGCTTATCTTTTGGTATGTTTCCACGAGTTGTAGGTTCTTGTACATTCGTGGTATGGCGGGCCCCGTCTGGTCATAGTTGTTGTTACATTCTTAGAGGTCCGTAGTAATCGCTGTGGCGGTGTAAAGGATTGTAACTATTCGATTTTATATATACGCATGAAGGCGACCGTTTTGGTTGGCCTATTTTCTTATGATGTATCTTGTTTCCTGTTTTAGTTTTTATTTTCGCTGATTTTCTCTGATGTTATATCACTAGGGTGCCCGGGGTAAGGCACCAGTCACGGGCCCGAGGTCGGGTCGTGACAAAAGTGGTATCAGAGCAGTTAATCCTCGGAAGGTGTCTACGCATCGTGTTCAGTAGAGTCTTGATTATCGTGTGTTTTGCACCACATCTATAATCGTGAGGTCGCAGGATATTTAGGATTGGTTTCCATTCTTCTCATTCCGAGATCGTGCCTTAGAGCCGTGTTGTAAGTCGACTCTTCCGACGTATTCTTTCTCGCCGCTTATGCCTCCACGTAAAGCGACCGTGAGCCCGGGAGGCAAGGCAGCCGAGAGAGCTGCTAGTAGGATACAGAGGAGTACGAGGGCGCAGGCCCGGTTATTGCCTGAGATAGTGCTTCAGACGGCGAGTTTTGTGACGCCGCCAGCCCCAACAGAGTTTAGGGCCGCAGCAGCGGGTCGCAGAGACCACTGCACTCGAGCCTCCACCCCACACCGAGCAGGGAGACGGGTTACGCGAGATGGCCCGCCATTACTAGCCGGATCGCGGCGCATACGAGGATAGGCCGACGCAGCAGCCTCAGCCCGAAGAGCCCCCGTAGTTCACCCCGCATCGAGATAGTTTGAGGCTACGGATTTTACGAGTTGTAACCCGCGAGTTCTACGGTCGAGGCTCGAGGATGATCCGCAGGAGTTCATCCGCCGCCATGCAGATCACGCGCGTGATCAAGGCTTCGAGACCGAGTCCGTGATCTTCGATTCACATCGGCCGCGTGATACCGCAGCCGATCGTTTGATTCGCGAGCCGTCCCGGGGAGCACGCGCCCACTGTTGGGACGAAGTTCTCAAGCATTTCTCGCCCATTTCTTGCCTCCGCAGATGCGGAGGGCACGGGCCGACAGGTTTTTGATGCTGAGACAGGGAGGACGCACAGTTCGGGAGTACAACGTAGAGTTCAACTCGTTGGCCCGATATGTCCCTGCGTTAGTAGCTAATATGGAGGACCGAGTGCACCGCTACATCACATGGCTTGATGACTACTTGGAAGAGTCTTGTTCGTGTATCGTCACCGGCATGGACATTGCCCGCATGCAGCTCATGCACTAGGTGCGAGGCACGAGAGACCGACGGATTGACCAATACCGCGAAGAAGGCGCCGTGACGGCAGAGTCCTTTGGCAACTTTCAAAGCGGACCGCCGCAGCAGCAAACTAGTTATGCACCTCCGCCGACTGAGTGGTCCTCACGCCTTCGGAGCGTCGGGGCTCCTGTGGTTCAGTTTTCGTGGAAGCGGAGTGTTGGCCGGATGAAGCCACCCCAACCTCGGTGGTCGGTGTGGGTAAACCCGTGCGTGAGTGTCGCAGATTCGAGAGTTTGTTTTTCATGCGGCGCAGGCCATTTAGCGAAGAATTGTCCGACCGCAGGTAGCGGATGTTGAGACTCGGCCCGGATCTGCATGGTTCTTCACCTTCGATAGCTAGGCAGGGTGTTCATACACCGGCAGGCCAGGGCAGGGGTCGTGGTGGAAGCTCCCAGTTCTAGCGGTCCTTGGAACCGCCTATTTGATTTCAGGTATATCCTTTACACTCTAGAGACTAGTATGCATTGATGATGTGATGTTGTGCTAAGTATTATGTTAATTGTGATTTAGAGGCCCGGTTAGTAAAGGGGAAGTTGGGTACATAGAGATTGTGAGCCCTAGAATATTATACGTGGAGACCTTAGAGGCGAGGCCGTCTTGGGTAAAAGATTTTGTTTGCGATTCGACCTTTGTTGGAGTGCATAGTATACGTGGGGTATAATTGCGTGATAAGTCCCTGAGGGGTGTGAATTATAAGAGGGTAGTTGAGCTAAGAAGACCACTAGGTTTTTATTGACTTGATTAGTGAGATTGTTCCGGATCGGGGAACAAGGATTGGCGCGAAATGGGTCGGGTTGAGGCCAGATGGCGGGTCAACCCGCAACCCGGAATAAGGTGGGGTCGATTTGTGGTGGTCCCGCTGTGTGATGGGGTCACGAGGGTGCTAGGCCCAAGTTTAGGTAACCATCGTACGAGTTCGAGGATGCGTTCGACCAGTAGTCAGGCTGATGAGGTCAGCCTATCTTGTCTTTCAGTCAGGACTGTTTACTCGGCGGAGGATTATGCGAGATGTTATGTATCAGGAGGGTTGTAAGGCTGCCCGGGGTTCCTACTTTCTATGGCAGGCAGTGGAGCCCGCGGCTATTTCTTTGTGTCCGGAGGTTTTACCAGCAGGATAGGAACTCGAGTGAGTCTCAGTATTGCATTTACCCTCGGGCCGGTGTTGTGATTTCAGGGGTAGCTGTAAGGATTATGTGCCTCTTGTTGAGTGTGTATTATTATAATAGCTACCATTTCAGTATTCGGATATCGCATTACGAAGGCTTGTATAGGCGGAAGTGTTGATTGCCAATCGATTGGTTCGATGTTGGCAAGGTTCAGATAGTGGGTACATACTTGTTTCAGCAGAATGTGGATAGGGTGAAGCTTATCCAGATGGGGTTGTTTGCAGCTCGGAGTCAGCAGAAGTCGTACGGATAATCAGCATCAACACTTGGAGTTCAGGTTGACGGTGGGTCTTCTTGAAGGTACCACCCCGGAAGGGTGTGACGAGTTTTGGAAAGCAGGGGCAACTTAGCCCGAAGTACTTTTGGGCCTTTCAGCATTGGTTGTACAATAGGCCGGGTTGCCTATAAGATAGCACTGCCGTCCGACTTAGGAGGCGATACGTCCGGTACTCCATGTTACTAGGTTTCGGAAGAGTATCCTTTGGACCAGGAGTGAGAGTTAGTGTTGTTTTACATGTTAGAGGTGATTCCTCGTGGTTTGGATTTGTATGTTATGCTATGGCCATTGATGGCATGATTGGTTTCGTAAGTGTAGTAGTGAAGACTATACCGGAGCATGTGTGTAGAAGGAACATTCGGGACGAATGTTTCTAAGGGGGGAAGAATGTTATACCCCGTAGTTCCAGGGTATGTATGTGGGGATGTACGTACGAGAATACGACAGAAATTTTGGAAAGAAAGAAAGATGTGAATTTTTCGACGGAAAAGTTCCGGTTTTTGTGAAGAAAAAGGTTCGTTAGTGGGAATTGGATTCCCAGATTTGGTATTCGGACTTCTTGGATTATATTAGAATTTTGAGATTTTATTTTCGGAAATGGTCACGTGGGGCCCACGGGAGGAATTTACGGTTTTGTGGGGCCCGCTTTGTTTTTGAGGTTTCCGGCATTTTGGATATTTTCGGAAGACGAAATATTTTGGACGAATCGGGGGGCGACACGTGTCACCCCCTTGTGTGGCCATGTGGGCCGAAATGGTGTGACAAGTGGCTAGCCACTTGTCACCTACTCACTTGGCCGATTTTGGCCTTGACACTTGGTAGCCTATTTCGTTGGCCATGTGTTGTGGTGGGACCCACACACACATGGCCCAATCTTGACCACCCACCTTGCATTGATCTTTGCCCTTGACTCTTTTATATATACCCCTTAGCTCAAGAGTATTTCATCAACACTTGAAAGCCTTTCAAGGCAAAATACTCCCCTCCCTTTTTGTGGTTTCGTCCCACCCCTCCCCTCTTGTGTAGAAGACCTTGTGTATTGTGGTATAATTCCAAATACACTAGCCTAGTATCCCTAGTAGTATTCCAAGGTTGTTTTAATACTGGAGCCCTGAATACTACTTTATCCGCTAGTCGCAAAATGAAACCCTAGAAAATCTTCATAAGCTTGGTGGAAGTATTTAGAGAAGTTGTTTAGAAACTTCTAAGGGTTGCTGGAGCGGTTGAGCGTAAGGAATCGAGCTAAGCGTTGCTCGGGATCGACATATAATCTTGGATAATTTTGGGCTTATCGGTAATGATCTATGCCCCTATTGTAATTGGATATTACATATTGTAGTAATATATAGTTGAGCATACTATATATAGAATGAGTATTGAATGTATTTACATAGGTGTATTCTGATGAGATCGTTGTATTATTGTGGAGTAGAATTGAACACGCCCGGTTAGACGTATAATCCGCAGGAGTTGTTGGCCGTAGCGGCCCGGATAGGAGGAGATTTATGTGATAGCGGGAGGTGCCGCTAATTTTACGTAGAATCGAACTGTTTACTTAAGTATTCTACGAAGAGAACTAGAGATTGATAGATATATTGTGGCCTTTATAGGTGGATCTTCTACGCGCGACATACTTGACTTGGCTTGGCTTAAGCTAAAAGGTATGTGATTCTTCCTATACTCTTGAGAATGATTGTTGTAAACTATATAGTACGGTAGGCGTGCGTGTGTGAAATGGATTTTGTTTGTTTAAAACATAAAGTGTTATAATGGCTTTATGGGAATTTAGTTATAACGACTTTATGAAAATAAAAGAAAGATTTGGTTTGATCAGAAACGACTTGATTTTGAAAGTTAAGAGACTTGATCTTGAAAGACAAGAGACTTGACTTATAACGACTTGTTTTTTGGAAAAGAGAAGTAACTTGATTTAAGTATAGGTTACTTGTTTTGAAAAGAGTAAAGTTATTTGGGTTTTAAAAGAACACTTGTGTTGTTTTAAAAGAAAAGCACTGGTTTTAAAAAGGTATAGAGTACTTGATTTTAAAAATCTTATAAAGATTTTCGAAGGTGTAGTAATTTGGTTTAAAAGGAAACGTGTTTTAATACTACGAGTATTAGTATCACGTGGCTTTTACGAAAAAGAGGTCTTTTGAAAGAATGAAAGTATGTAGTATTTTGGGTTTGAAACCTGGATTGTTGATAAAATGTATGTATGTTGAATTTGCCTATGCTTGTCGTGATAGTCTTTGATGTGCAAGTGTTTTGTTGATGTCGCCTAGTGACTGCAGGAGGCGGTTATCCGATTGATTGTTGGACATACCGACGCCGCTGGATTTTCCACGAGTACGCTGGCCCACTTGAGTATCATCTTGTTATTCCTTCGACATGCCGACGTGATGGATGTTCCACGCACGCGCCCGCAGGATGGTTTCATGGCCATGACTTCCGAGTGAGACGCCGGGCACGCGGTCATTGTGAGGTTCAGATTGTTAGTCCACGGACCGTTAATCCATGAAGCTTGCCGCAGCGACGAGCGATCACGCTTGATTTATACGCGTGTGGTTCGTGCACACTTTAGATACTTGTTCGTCATTTCTCGTATCGGTAGCCTCGGTAGATAGCTCGAGATACTTGCCTCTGGCCATATCTCGTGAGACGGTTGGCTAGTGGTACGTTAGCTTTGGTACTTGCCTCGGCCGATTGTGGCTAGCTTTTGGATCCGTAATTAGCTTCCGCACCTTGCCGTGAAGTTTTATGACTAGCTTTGGATCCGTATAGAGCGATTCTACTGCCCGATCGGTTTGACGACGCAGCGTGATCTAGTGTTCAGTTCACATATGGATGTTGTTTTACATCATGTACATCGCCGGCGTGAGGAATGAGTTCCACGCATGAGTGATATTATGGGCGTGAGACCCATAGTTATGTGTGAGTGATTATTCGGGACGCGTCCCTTACTTGGCATAATCGCACTTATCGCAAAGGTTTTATAAAATGATGAAATGTGATTTCATTACGATTTTTCGCCACATACTTGGTACTGTTGACCTCGACTCTTCGGGCTGCGTTCATGCCGCAGTAGAGATACATCGGTTGTGGATCCTCGCCATAGGATCTCGCCAACAGATTGGGAAGCTCCGTTTCTCCGGAGGCTTATCTTTTGGTATGTTTCCCTGAGTTGTAGGTTCTTGTACATTCAGGGGTATGGCGGGGCCCTGTCCCGTCATAGTTGTTGTTACATTCTTAGAGGTATGTAGTACTGTTGTGGGCAGTGTTGTAAAGGATTGTAACTATTCGGTTTTATATATACGCATGAAGGCGACCGTTTTGGTTGGCCTATTTTCTTATGATGTATCTTGTTTCCTATTTAAGTTTTTATTTCCGCTGATTTTCTCTGATGTTATATCACTAGGGTGCCCGGGGTAAGGCACCAGTCACGGGCCCGAGGTCGGGTCGTGACAGAAAATGAGAAACTTGAGTAATTGAAATTAGGCAAACTTGAACGTTTGAAAAAGAATGTTACTTGATTTTACAAAGAGAAGTGTTTTTGAATTACTTCAAAAGATAATCGCTCTATTTTTTTATATACTACGGGTATTGTGTGACTTTTGTGAAAGTAACGTATCTTTTAAAGAGTTAATGTATAAAGTACTTTGGGGATAAAAACCCGATCTTGGTAATCATATAGTAGAAAGTACCTCGTGTGAATAACTTGATTGTGTTGGTTTGTGATAGCCTTGTAATACTTTCTTGTTGAGTTGATAAATAAACATGTTAGGATGCTACGTGTGTTAAGTATCTTGTGATGTTTGTGTAAAGGGTTTCCTCGATTGTGCTTATGTTGTTTAAACGATAAATCGTTATGTTGGTATTATATCACTCACCTTGATCCCGGGGTTAAGCTTCCTCCACGCGGTAGACTCAAAGTGTCTGTGGACCTATGATTCGAGAATACCTCATGCGGTCACGGGGCCTATCCGAGCTACGAGTTCCAGTTAGCAGGCGCCTTTATGGTCACGCGGTCCATGTGGCTACGCAGATCGCGAGTCCAGACGCCGCCGGAGTAAGAACCCTCGACGCGGGAATACCTCACGCGGGCCATCGAGTGGCCTACGCGAGTCGCGAAGTTTCGTGGCTAGACGCGCACATTAGATACATCGCGCGAGTGGCGGCTTTGATCATGTGACGATGCAGACAGATCTCATGATACGCTTTATGTCCTTGTTTGTACCGGGTTTTAGTAGTCGGCTATGCCTTCGCATTTACCCCGCAGACGGTTTTATGATGACAGGTGGGACCCGTGTTCATGTATTCCTCGTGCTTTCATATCATAGATCACGGCGGTGAGGAAGGTATTCCACGCATGATTGATGTTGTGGGCGTGAGACCCATTGTTATATTTGAGTGATGACTTGGAGGCGTGAGTCACGACTTGACATAATCGCTATTTATCAGAATCGTAGTTTGGTTATCATACATGTCTCCCGCTTTATATAGACTACTATGATTTCATTTACGTATTTTCGATTTACATACTTGGTACTGTTATCGACCTCCTTCGGGGCCGCGTTCATGCCGCAGTAAAGGTACACCGCCGTTGATCCTCGCTCTGTGGTCACGCCGGCGTTGGGAAAGCTCCGCTTTCTGGAGGCTTATCTTGGTATAGTCCCCTGTTGTAGGTGCTTACATTCGTGGTATGACGGCCTGTCCGTCGTTGTTGTCATATCATTCGTAGAAGTGCAGAGTACCGCTGTTGTGGCAGGGTTGTAATGGGATGTAATCGCTCAAATTGTTATTTATATATATACCGGGCGTAACCGCTTTAGTTAGCCTGCCTTTCTTATTTCACCGTCTTATTGCATTGGCTTCATGTTATTGTTTTATGTTCCGCTGATTTTCTCGATGTATGACTACTGGGTGCCCGGTAAGGCACCATCCACGCCCCGAACGGATCGTGACAAAAGTGGTATCGAGCGATTAATCCTCGGAAAGTGTCTGCACCGTATCTAGTAGAGTCTTGATTATCGGTGTGTTGTGCACCACACCAATAATCGTGAGGCTATAGGATATTTAGGATTGGTTTCCATTCTTCTCACTGATATCGTGCTTAGAGCCGTGTTATAAGTTGGACCTCTAACGTAATTCTTTCCCTTATCGTTATGTCTTCGCGTAAGGCAACCAGGCCCAGTGAGGCGCGCAGAGAGAGTCGCGAGTAGTACAGAGGGTTACGAGGCACGTGCCCAATCATTACCTAGGTAGTGCTTCCTTCGGGAGTTCTGCGACGTCACTAGCCCCGCAGAGTTTAGCACTACGCGGCGCTCCTACTGCGCCATGATATTTGAACCTTCGCTCCACGATCGGGAACGGTGAATTTAGATTGCAAGGCGACCACATTAGCTATGGATTTGGCTACCAGAGAGTATACCGATGTATCGCGAGTCTTGATGAATATCAACAAGAGGTTGCAAAAGAGTAGTTCTTGATTAGGCTTGAGCATGGCACGTACGGGCATGACAAAGAGCCGAGAAACGTAGAGATCGACGGGTTAACCAAGGACAGCAGAAGAGGGCCAGCAGCAAGGTCATTTGGTAACTTTCGAGGCGAGTCACCTCACCAGCGGATTAGATTATGCACATCCACCAGTGCAGAGTGGTCCTCCGCTGTGGTTCGTGACGCTCGGTACGCAGGAGTTGGGTCGAGCTCCGGGACTTCCGCTCACGTGTGGCGGCGCCATTCGGGAATGTCGCTTTTTGTCGGTACTGCTTTTACCGCCGCCGTAGCCATGTGTCGAATGGGTGACCTAGTAGGAGGACTTAGCCTTCAGGATCGATAGGTAGTTCGTCACCTCCTTAGCTACGCCTCACGGCAAGGTTTGATTAGAACGACTAAGGTGAGCAAAGAATACAGATAAATCTTTAACCCTCAGGGATTAGTATGTGTACTAAGGTGAGTAGACCTTAAGTGTTATATTCTGATAGCATTGTGTAAATTGTGATTAGAAATCTTGGTTAGTTAACCAAGTAAGATTTGGGGGATAGAGAAGGTATGAGCCTTAGGGTTTTATACTTGGAGACCTTAGAGGTAAGGCCATCTCGAGTAAAGGTTTAGTGTTATGTTTGATCCTTATCGGAGTGCATAGTGCACGTGAGATATATTGTGTGATAAGTCCCTGGGTAGTGTGAAATGAAAGGGGGTAGTTGAACTAAGAAGACCGCTAGGTTTTTCGTAACGAATTTAGTGAGAGTTTTCCTTCGGGGAGCTAGTGTTTTGCGCGTTGCCGGGTCGGGTTGAGGCCACGTTGCGGGTCAACCCGCGCGGTTTAGTGGTGGGTCGGTTGTGGTGGTCCCGCCTTGTGATAAGTCATAAGGGTGTTAGGCCCATGTTTAGTTAACCAACAGACGAGTTCGTAGACGATTCAACCAAAGAGTCGGGCCGATGGGGCAGCCCATCGTGTTCTTCTGGCCGGACCATTTACTCGGCGGTGTTGAGATATCGAAAGGTTGTCAGGCGTCGCACGGTGCCTACCTTCACCTTATGGCAGAAAGTGGGGCCCAAGGTACGGCTGTTTCTTTTTTTGGAAGTTTTACCAGGCAGGGTTAGGAACTCAGGTGAGTCTCCGTATCGTATTCATCCTCGGGCCAGTGTTTGGATTTCAGGGGTAGTTGTGAGGTTTGTTGTCTCCTGTGGAGGGAGTGTTTTATAGCTACCATTTCAGTATTCGGTTTTTGCCTTATGAAGCCTTAGGGGCGGAAGTGTAAGTTGTCGGTCGATTGGTTCGATGTTGGCAAGAATTCAGATAGTTGGTTTATACTTGTTCAACAGAAATGTGGTAGGTTATGAGAAAGAGTTCGAGGGTACAAGAAGGGTACGACACGTAAGGGAAGAAGCGAGCATGTATGGCGAGCATAGATGTGATCATTCCTTTTGTAAGAAGGAGGTGTGAAGGAAGTATATTTTAGACTTCGGATAAGGGCTTTTGTGATGTTAGAGGTGTTTCCTAAAATGGTCACGTGGGGCCCACGGGAAAAATTTACGGTTTTGTGGGGCCCGCTTTGATTTTGAGATTTTGGCCGTTATGGATATTTTCGGAAGATGAATTATTTTGGACAAATAGGAGGGTGACACGTGTCACTCCCCCCCTAGGTGGCTTGGCCGAATTATCTTTGTGCACAACACCCGGTTAGAGTCGTTTTTCGACGAAACGTTTTACATAACTTGCGAGGGGAAAATTCCGGCTATGTCTTTTCTTATTTTTGCGGATTTTTCCGAAAGACGAAACATTTTGGACCAACGGGAGGGTGACATGTGTCACCCTCACATTGGAAGCAAGTGGGCGTAACTCGACGATTGGGGTGTCAGTGGGTAGATATTTTTGGTAGATATTTGTAGGGTTTTAAGGAGTAGGGGCTGGGGCACTTGGGCATATCTTGCCCTACACTTGCCTAGCACTTGGCTAGATCTTGCCATTGGTTGGCCTTTACTTGACCTATAAATACCTCCCTTTGAAGACTTATTCATCCTAAAATTTTCTAAGTCTTAGAAATCCTCCCCCCCCCCCCTCTCTTGTGGTGTTCTCGTCCTCCCCCTTGGCCGAGAGCCCCTCCCCTCCCCCCCCCTTGGCCGAGAATACCCCCCCTAGTGGGGTTGGCCGAGGGGTATACACCCCCCCTTGTGGTGTTGTCTCGTATAAATACCCCCCTCTTGGTAGAAATACTCTCAAAAGTATTGTTGTTATACCCAAAATTACCTTAGTCAGATACCTTGTAGTATTCCAAAGATACTCTATACGTAGAGCCCTAAATACTACCTAAATGTCCTTTTGTCTCAAACCGAAACCCCAAGGAAAATCTCCATAGTTGGTTGGAGTATTAAGAAGAAGTTGCGTAGAACTTCTAAGGGTTGTTTGGAGCGGGTTGAGCACCGAGTAGTGAGCTAAGCGTTGCTAAGGATCGACATCTATACTTGGATAATTATGGGCTTATCGAGGTAATTATCTTGTCCCCTATGTGATTGGAAAATACATGTTGTAGGAATATATAGTTGAAGTATACTATATATAGAACTGAACATAGTTTTGCGGCAATGTCTTTGGACTTAAGCCCAATCTAAAGAAGAGAATCGAATTGTAATTACGCAGGATCAGACATTACAAGAGACTTGTGTAGTTTGACTGGATAGGAAGTCCGCCCGATTTTCCGTAGGATCTTGTATCTAGATTTATTCTACCGAGTAGTCTAGACTTTGATAGACTTGTATAACTGTATAGGTTGAATGTTCTGCAGAAGATGTGCTACTTGAGAAGGTGGACCAGGCTAGTCGGGTTATAGCCGTGGAGCGATTTGCTAATAGTCGATAATCGTCGCGAGGTATGTGATTCTTCCTATACGCTTGAGCATGATATTTTAAAGAAGTATATATAGTACGGTAGACGTACGCGTGTTAACTGAACGTAGTTGTAATGACAATGTCTTTTGACTTAAGCCCGAATGATAAGAACTTTGAAGTATTTCAAAAAGTATTAAGAACTGTTTTTGAAAGAAGAGTAACACTTGGTTTTGAAAACATAAGAGTTATACTAGCTTTATGGGAAGTTAGGTGTAACGTCTTAAGAAAGATAAAATGAATGATTTATTGATTATAAAAGTTAAGAGACTTGATCTTAAAAGATAAGAGACTTGACTTAAATGAATTGATATGAATTTCGTGTGAAACCTCATTCGTGAGTAATGAGTACTTGGTTTTAAAAGGAATAATGTTTTACTGATTTCGGAAATCAGAATAAGTATCGAACAAACCACAGCAGCGCTAATAAAGGGAAATGTTTTGACTAGTAAAGTATTATTAAAACCAAGAGAAACTTCCATCCGCATGTAAGCTAAGATGAGACAAAATGATATTACATTTCCTAGATCATGGCTGCTGTAATAAGATTGTTATGAACAAGAATAACCTACTCACACATAAGGTATATGTTTCTCAAATTGTTTTAAAGGATTAAAACTATGAACTACGAAACCTTTCGAAAATGAGAAACTTGAGTAATTGAAATTAGGCAAACTTGAACGTTTGAAAAAGAATGTTACTTGATTTTACAAAGAGAAGTGTTTTTGAATTACTTCAAAAGATAATCGCTTCATTTTTTATATACTACGGGTATTGTGTGACTTTTGTGAAAGTAACGTATCTTTTAAAGAGTTAATGTATAAAGTACTTTGGGGATAAAAACCCGATCTTGGTAATCATATAGTAGAAAGTACCTCGTGTGAATAACTTGATTGTGTTGGTTTGTGATAGCCTTGTAATACTTTCTTGTTGAGTTGATAAATAAACATGTTAGGATGCTACGTGTGTTAAGTATCTTGTGATGTTTGTGTAAAGGGGTTTCCCTTGATTGTGCTTATGTTGTTTAAACGATAAACTGTTATGTTGGTATTATATCACTCACCTTGATCCCGGGGGTTAAGCTGCCCTCCGATGCGGGGTAGACTCAGGCGAGAGTCTATGATTCGAGAATACCTCATGCGGGTCCTGGGGGCCTATGCGGAGCTACGAGAGTTCCAGGTTAGTGTGCGGCCTTTATGGTCATGCGGTCTATGTGGCCATGCGGACTGCGAGTCCAGGACGCTGCCGGAGTAGCTACCGATGCGGGAATACCTCACGCGAGCCATCGAGTGGCCTACGCGAGTGCGGGAAGTTCTGTGGCTAGACGCGCACATTAGATACTGCGGGCGAGTGGCCAGCTTTGATCATGTGACGGTCTAGACAGATCTCATGATACAGTTTATGTCCTTGTTTGTACTGGGGGTTTTAGTAGTCGGCTATGCCTTCGTACTTACCCCGTACGGTTTTATGATGACACAGGTGGGACCTGGTGTTCATGTGTATTTCTTGGTGCTTTCATATCATGATCGCCATGAGGAAGGTATTCCACGGGCATGATTGATGTTGTGGGTGTGAGACCCATTGTTATATTTGAGTGATGACTTGGAGGGCGTGAGTCCCTGACTTGACATAACTGCTATTTATTGTGAACTGTAGTTTGGTTATCATACATGTCTCCTGCTTTATATAGACTACTATGATTTCATTTACAGTATTTTCAGTTTCACATACTTGGTACCTGCCAGATCGACTCTTCGGGCCGCTCATGCCGCAGTAAAGGTACACAAGTCGTTGATCCTCGCTCTTAGGGTCACAATCGGTTGGGAAAGCTCCGCTTCTCCGAGGCTTATCTTCGTATAGTCCCCTGTTGTAGGTGCTACATTCGTGGTATGACGGCCCCGCCCCGTTGTTGTCATATCATTCGTAGAGTCAGTAGTAATCGTTGTGGCGTGGTTGTAATGGGATGTAATCGCTTTCAAATTGTTATTTATATATATACTGAAGGTAACCGTTTTGGTTAGCCTGTCTTCTTATTTCACTGTCTTATTGCATTGGCTTCATGTTATTGTTTTATGTTCCGCTGATTTTCTCTGATGTATGACTACTTGGGTGCCCGGGTAAGGCACCAGTCACGGGCCCCGGAACGGGTCGTGACAGACTATGTAACATGTTAGACCTAAGAACTTGGATTGAAAAAAGAATTGGAAATGACTTAGGATTGATTATAAGTTGGCCGAGAATGGCTAGGATATTAAACTTACTTGGTATGAATTGTGGGGCGGAATTTTACACGTATTGTAAGGCGTGTAATCCCCTTTGATTGGTTGGTATGTTGAGCCTTAAATGTGGCATGTTTGGTTATTGTATTCGGCCTTGAAAAAGGTGGCAAAATATGTAGAAACAAAGGAAGTGTTGTCCGATTTTCCGTAGGATTTAGGGACTTTACACTTAGAATATTCTACGATTGAAGCTAGAGGTTAATGGACGTGTTATGACTATTATAGGTTGAAGTACTACGAGTAGCGTATTCTACTTGAAGGGTGGAAAGGCTAGCAAGGTTATAGTACTTTGGAGCATTTTGCAACTTGTCGCTAGTCGTCATGGCGATGTGAACCTCTTCTTTCTTTGGCATGATCCTACGTATGAAATATCCATGTGATAGTATTTCATGATTCCTTCTACTCTTAGAAGTTAAGAAGTATTCACATTGTTGACTCTAAGTTAAAAGTATGTTAAATTGTCCTAAGTCCTTACCAAGTCTTATGAGAGATGTTGGTAAGAATGGTTAGGAAATTATGAGATTTGATTTAAAGCTATGTGTCTTGATTTATTTAATGTAAGTAAGTGGATTTTATGTTCGAAAATGACTTGAATTTATATGTGAAAAGGGGATTGATTTTAAAAGTGGAAGTTATATGATTTTAAGAGAATAAGTTACTTGGTTTTGGAAGTGTATGGAACTTTATATTTTTTTTATAAGTATAAGTAAATGGACTTTAAAGAATGTATGTTATGAAGTTTTAAGACTATGAACTTTGGTTGTCTTTTAAGGATTTTGAAACTTTATTTTTCAAGTTATGTGATTTGAGCTTTAAAAAGAAAGATGTTTTATGATTCTTTTAAGTATGTAAGTACGTTGTATTTTTGGGTTTAGTTTCCCTAATGTTGCAAGAATAATGTGCCTTAAGTTCTCTAAAATGAAAGGTTGTTATAATAGCTTTATGGGAAGTTGTTATAACGACTTAAGAAGAAATAATAATACGATTTAAAATGTTATGTAAGGAAAATACACCGAGCCTACAAATAGGCCGGATTACGTTATGAAATACACCGAGCCTACAAATAGGCCGGATTACGTTATGAGATACACCGAGCCTACACATAGGCCGAATTACGCCATATTACCCCGAGCCTACACATAGGCCGGGTTACGTCATCTTACACCGAGCTCCACAGGCGGGCCGGATTACGCTACATGATTCCACAGTACATCGAGCTCCACAGGCGGGCCGGATTATGCTACATGATTCCACAGTACACTGAGCTCCACAGGCGGGCCGGATTATGCTACATGATCCCACAGTACACCGAGCTCCACAGGCCGGCCGGATTATGCTACATGATTCCACAGTACACCGAGCTCCACAGGCGGGCCGGATTATGCCACATGATTCATCAGTACACCGTGTCCCGCAAATGGGCCAGATTACGTTATCACGTATGAAAAATCAAAGTTAGCTTCCAAATAAGAAGTCCCTCCATAAAAGGATCGGATTATGTTATGTAAGATATGTAAGTTATGTGGAAAAACTTGATTAAATTCTTAAGTATATATGTAAGAATATGATGTTAATTCTTATTGAAAGAAGGAAAGGAACGGTTAATATACGATTGATTTCAGGAGTTAAAATGGCATTCTTTTATACAGTTATGTTTTGGTTGTTGCACCTTATTTCTGTTCCATACTTGCACTGTTGTGATCGACCTTCTGGGCCGTGCTCATGCCCGCAGGTGTTAGGTACACAGGTTGGTGATCCTTGCTCTTAGGATCTCTGTTCAGTTTTTGGGAAGAAGCTCCATTCACTCCGGAGGCTTATCTTTTTGGTACGGTTTCCCTGATGTTGTAGATTTATGTACATTCAGGGGTATGGCGGGGCCCTGTCCCGCCACAGTTGTAATTCTTAGAGGTCTGTAGTCACATGTTGTGGGTCGGTTTGTAAAAAAAAAAAGGATATAACTGCTGTTGTTTATGTATATGTATATGTGTCCAGGGAGGTAGCCTTATCGGCTAACCTGTTGTTTAAATTCTCGTTGTTTTATTTTATAAGTTTCATGTATGTTCCGCTGATTATATCTGATGTATACCTGTAAGGGTGCCTGTAGGGCACCATCGCCCGGTCGGTCGTGACAAAAGTGGTATCGAGCGATTAGTCCTCGGAAAGTGTCTACGCACGTGTCTAGTAGAGTCTTGATTATCGGTGTTGTGCACCACATCTATAATCGTGAGAGGTCAGGACATTTAGCATTTGATTCCATTCTTCTCACTCTGAGATCGTGCAGTAGAGCTGTATTAATAGGTTGATCCGTCTCTGACGTATTCTTATGTATATGAATCAGCTATGCCTCCACGGAAGGCGACCAGGTCCCAGAAGGGCAAGGCAGCAGCAGGAGCTGCCAGTGGTGCGCAGAGGGTTACTAGGACTCAGGCCTAGACTATGCCTGAGGTTGTGGTCCAGGCGGCGAGTTCAGTTACGCCGGCAGTATTAGAGGAGCAAAGAGCAGCCGCAGCTCCAGGGGTTTCGATACCTGAGCCTCCAGTCCCTCAGCCAGGGGCGGAGTATAGAGATTATGGAGAGCATATCAGGTTATTGACTAGCATAGTGGTAGGGCAGCGCCAACAGGAGCAGTTAGTTAACCCTAGAGCTGACAGTTTGAGGATTCGGGATTTTCTGGGTTGTAGTCCACCCGAATTCTATGGTTCGAGATCTGAGGAGGATCCTCAGGAGTTTATTCGGCAGATACAGCGGACTATGCAGGTGCTTAGGGTCTCAGAGACTGAGTCAGTGGTGCTAGCTTCTTACCGGTTACGCGATATTGCGTTGAACTGGTTTGAGTCATGGGAACTGTCTAGGGGTGTGGGTGCTCCTCCAGCTGTTTGGGATGAGTTCACAGAGGCCTTTCTTGATCACTTTTTGCCTCCTGAGTTGAGGAGAGCCCGTGTTGATAGGTTCTTGTCATTGAGACAGAATGGGAGGACCATCAGGGAGTACAACCTGGAGTTTGACTCGTTGGCTAGGTATGCTCACACTATTGTGGCTGATATGGCTGATAAAGTTCATCGCTATGTTATGGGGCTAGACCGTTATATGATCACTGCTTGCCTCGGAGTGGCCCTTCAGCCAGGTATGGATATTGCCAGGATGCAGACATATGCACATGGGATTGAGGATAGGGAGAGAGAGGACCGACCAGACCAAGGCCAGCCCAAGAGTGCCAGGACGGCAGGGGTTCAGGGTGATTTTCGAGGCGGAGAGCCTCAGCAGCAGGCTAGGTCTACATTTCAGCCGGCACAGAGTGCTCCTTCCCAGTTTTCTGGCGGGAGGTTGGATCAGCCGGGTAATTCAGGAGCCGGTCAGAGCTCCAGAGCTTCGGATTCGTATGCGCACATGGGTTCTAGGCGATGGGCCACTCTTCCTCGGTGTCCACAAAGGCCTGCATCACCATGGGAATGTCGTCTGCCATCGCATGTTTTACTGTGGCCGCTGGGGCCATATGTTGAGGGATTGTCCTAGTAGGAGAGTTACAGGAGGACATGTACCCTACTGATCAGCCATGTTCTTCGCCTTCAGTAGCTAGGCAGGATGTTCATACACCGGCAGGCCGTGGCAGAGGTCGTGGTGGAAGTTCCCAGTTTTAGCGGTCCTTTGAACCGCCTATATGATTTCAGGTATATCTTCGACCCTTTAGAGATTTGTATGCATGATAAGGTTGTTGTATGTTTAAGTATCAAGAACGGATAATATTGAGATTTTGTATGTATGTTAGAAGTAAGTTGGAAGTACGAAAAGATAATCCTTTTAGGCCATGAATGTGAGTAGATAGTGATGGTGCACACTTTGGATTTGTTTCCTCGTTTGGTTTGTGATGGATAAATATGCAAGTGCGGTATATTAGGGCCATATGTGGCATAATTAGGTTGTCACGACCCAACCCCGGGGCCGCGACTGGTACCCTACCGGGGTACCCTGTCAGGTATATGTCAGAGAATAGCAGCGGAACATACATAACACATAACTTAATAAAAGGGTAAACATCTCTGGCCAGCCGATAAGGCTGCCTTCCATAAAACATACTTAACAATGTATAGTAGTACAACTGGTTCTTAGAGCCCAAAATATAAATGTGACCACGCACTTAAAGATAACAATTGTGTGGCAGGTTCCCGCCATACCCTCGAATGTACAAAATACCTATAGCATCGTGGAATGTCCGTACTAATAAACAAACTTCCGAGGAATGGAGCTTCGACACCTAATAGTGATCCTAAGAACGAGGATCCACAATCGCTACTTTACCACCGCGGATGAACGCAGCCCCGAGAAGGGGGTCGACACAACGTACCAAGTATGTAAAACTGGAAAATACTGTAGTAATATCATAAGTCAAAAATAAGCTGGAGTCATAGATAAAAATCAATTTCCTTGCACTGTGTCTTACTAACAATGAGAGTAACAAGTATAAAACTTATAGCATAAAAATAGGAGGCTCACGATCAAAACAGGGTACCTCGCCCGTAGTATCATTAAGCAATCGTACTCCTGGGACTATTTCACCCGCATGCGTCCTGTGGACCCGCATGAGGTCATCCGCCTCGTCATGGGACTATTTCACCCGCATGGGACTATTTCACCCGCATGGATCCTGTGGATCCGCATGAGTACCATCGCCGTACTCGCATGGGACTATTTCACCCGCATGGGTCCTGTGGTCCGGATCCGCATGAGTTCAAGCGCCGCACTCGCATCATGGGTAGCAAATCCATGGCATAGATAATAACCCGGGGTTTACCCCGTAATAATACAAATATATAACATAGCTCATCCGGCTATCATACATAGCATAAGCACTACCGGCCTATCATATCATACATAAGCACTACCGGCCTATCATATCACAACATAAGAACTACCGGCCTATCATATCACAACATAAGCACTACCGGCCTATCATATCACAACATAAGCACTACCGGCCTATCATATCATACATAAGCACTACCGGCCTATCATATCATACATAAGCACTATCGGCTTATCATAACATAAGCAAGTTAAGAAATCCCCTAACTTCTTATTAACATTATTAATATATCCTCTCATTTTAGTATCCTAAGGCACTAACATGTCTTTTAATAGAAAATCCGGGAATTCAACCCAAGTACCATGTACCTCTAACTTTTTTTAGAAAAACTCTTTTTATACAAAGATTCCAAGATACTATTCACCCTAGTATCAAGTTACGATTTCTTTTCAAAACAAGTCACATTTCCTTTTAGAAATATAATAGACTTCTAAATCAAGTGACTTCATTTCCTTTAAAACCTTAGGCAACTAATGCCTAAAAATCAATCCACCTTCCATAGTTTCAAACCCTTTACCCGTACTTGTTTTAATTAGAGTAAACCATTCTTTGTGAACCTTTCAAAACTAATATAACCAACTTCCCATAAAGTCATTATATTAGCGTTATTCCTTTGTCAAATACATTTTCCCTAAATCCAAGGGACTTATACTTTTGAAATGAAACAAGTATCATATACTTTAAAACAAGTGTAGATTATCAAATCTTGTACGTATACCGTACTACATAGATATAACTATTCATGCTCAAGAGATAGGAAAGCTCTACATACCTCTTCGGTCAATCCACTTGCTAAGTCCAACTACCGCAAGTAATATGTCAACCTATAATAACCATAGTGCGTTTATTAACCTCTAATTTCAATGTAGAAATTCCAAATTCAAGTTACCAATTCCTAAGGAAAATTGGGCAGCATTTCCTTTGTTTCTACTCACTTTGCCACCTTTTTCAAAGGCCGATTTTCAACACTCAAACGCCTCATTAAGGCCCAACATCCAAACCAACACAAAGGGGATTACACACCTAATCTTGGGTGTGTAAAATTCTGCCCCACAAGTTATAATATTACACTTAACAATTCTAAAGTAGTTTGTAGGCTACAACATGCTCATAATATCTCTTTAGCCAAAACCTTCATACCCAACCCACATTTCTTGCATGCAATGACTCTAATAACTTTATTTACTACCACAAGTACTTTCTTCTTAACATGCAACACTAAAACTAATAATAGAGGAAGAATCATTACCTTAGAGCTTTAGCCAAATTTATCCAACAATTTGCTATCTTCTATTCCAAGAACACCACCACAACAACCTTCACAAGCTAGCCACAAGCTTCCTTCTTGCCTTTTATTTTTTTCAGATTTTCCTAAGGCTAGAGTACCTCTTGGAGTTTTAGAGAGAAGGAGGAGCTTGAAATAATTTAAGAGAGAAGGAGGAGCTTTTCTAAGAGAGAGATGAAAGATGACCAAGTCTTTAAGACTTGGTCAATATAATGCATGCAGAAATCAGATGGGGGGGGACACTTGTCACCCTCCCAAGGTCTTTTAAAAGAAAATCGACTTTTCCTAAGTTTTTCCGCCCGCATCCAGACGGCCGCGTTCGCTTCCCGGCGCCACGGCCGCAGAACTCCTGCGGACTCCGGATATTCCGGCCATGCCCGTCCTGTGGCCATGGCGCTGAAACTTCAGCGACTCTCGGATGTTTCGCGCCATGCCTTCGCCCGGCCGCTTCGCTCAGCCACACACTGAGACTTCGATCATGTCCAGTTCCCGAACCACTGGTATAACATTCTCTCTTAGAAACATTCGTCCCGAATGTTCCTTCTAGGCTTACTCAAATCACAATATCGGCATAGACTCAAATAAAGACGCTCCACACGACCACAACAAAACTCAAGCATAAATACTAAATTTAAAGACCAACAATTTAGAACGTGGGTTACCTGGAGGTATAGGGAATAAGTGAGGATATTTCTTCATCATGTCATCCTCTGCTTCCCACGTCATCTCCTCTCTGTTTTCGTTCCGCCATAAGACCTTGACGGAAGCCACATCCTTTGTCCGTAATCGTTTAACCTGACGATCGAGTATCGCTATGGGACTCTCCTCATACGATAACTCCTCTGTTACCTGAACCTCATGAACCGGGTGCACTCTAGATGGATCTCCAATACATTTCCGCAACATGGACACATGAAAGACTGGATGTACCGCCTCCAAATCGGACGGCAGATCTAACTCATAGGCAACCCTTCCTACCCTACGGACAATCCGATACGGCCCAATATACCTTGGGCTAAGGTTCCCCTTCTTTCCAAATCTCATCACGCCCTTCATGGACGATACCTTTAGAAAAACCCAATCATCTGTCTCAAATTCCAAGTGTCGACGCCGATGATCTGCATACGACTTCTGCCGACTCTGTGCTGCCAACAACCGCTCCTGGATAAGCTTCACCTTATCCATCGCTCGATGAACTAAGTCCGCCCGACTAATCGAACTTCTCCCACTCGAACCAAATTTATCGGTGACCTGCACTTCCTCCCGTATAAGGCCTCATAAGGCGCCATCTGAATACTGGAATGGTAGCTGTTGTTGTAAGCAAACTCCACAAGAGGCAAATGATCCTCCCATCTACCCCTGAAATCAATAACACAAGCCCGCAGCATATCCTCAAGTGTCTGGATAATGCGCTCGGCCTGTCCGTCGGTCTGAGGGTGAAATGCGATCTTGAGACTCACCAGTGTCCCTAATCCCTTCGAAAAGACCTCCGGAAGTTAGCCGAGAACCGCCTCTATTCGATATAATCGACCTTTGGGACTCGTGCGCCTCACAATCTCTAATATATAATCGGCGTAGTCTCACCGAGAACGCTGCTCGAACGGAAGAAAATGGGCTGATTTCACACCGTCGACAATCACCCAAATGGAATCATGCTTCTCCGAGTGGTAGGTAGCCCCGTAATAAAATCCATATTTATCACCTCCCACTTCCAAGTCGGAATATCAATAGCTGCAATGACCACCGCTTCGTGCTCAATCTTAACTCCGACAATTCGCATCGTGCTACGAACTCCGCAACTTCCTCTTTAGGCCATCCCACCAATGCACGATTCGAGGTCATGATACATCTTAGTCGACCGGATGAATAGAATAACGAGCACCGTGTGCCTCACAATCTGCACCGCCGAAAGTCTCGCTACATCGGAACACACAACCGCCCTCAAATCTTAGCACCCCATCGCGCTACCTCAAATACACTCTCTCTTCTCAACAGCGCATCTCGCATCGTACCAAAATCGGATCCTCATACTGTCGCCTCTTCACCTCCTCGACGATAGAAGACTCGGCAACCTCTCGAACCCGAATTCCTTCACTAAAAGAATCAACCAAACGAACCCCAAGGCTCGCTAGCTGATGTATCTCTCAGACCATATCCTCTTTTCGTGAACATCGCATGCACTACCCATCGATCTGCGACTAAGGGCATCTGCAACTACATTGGCCTTCCCTGGGTGGTACAGAATATCAACATCGTAATCCTTAAGTAGCTCCAACCACCGTCTCTGCCGCAAGTTCAGCTCCCTCTGGCTGAAGATGTACTGGAGACTCTTGTGGTGTGTGTAAATGTCCACATGAACTGCATATAGTTAGTGTCTCCATATCTTCAAGGCATGAATCATAGCTGCCTTATCCAAGTCATGTGTGGGATAGTTCTTCTCATGGTTCCTAAGCCGCCGAGATGCATGTTATAACTCTGCTGCGCCGCATCAAAGACTCACCCAAGCCCGACACTGATGCGTCACAATAAACCACATATCCATCTAAGCCCTCCGAAGAGTAAGAATTGGGGCGGTCGCCAACTTCTCCTTTAGCAACCGGAAACTTTCTCACAAGTATCCGCCCATCGAACATAGCCGCTTTCCGAGTCACTTTAGTCAAAGGTGAAATAGAAGCAAATTTCTACAAACCTCCGATAATAACTCGCAAGGCCCAAAGCCGCGCACTCGTCGGTGTAGCTGGTGCGCCAAGTCTTGATCGCCTCAATCTTAGCCAGTATCAACCCGAATACCGCTTACCCGATAACATGCCCTAAGAAAGCCACCGGCTAACTAACTCGTGACTTCGAGAACTTGGCATACAATCGCGGCCTCGAGGACTCTAATACCATCCTCAAATGACCAGTATGCTCGCTCGTGCGCGAATACACCAAGATATCATCAATAAAAACTATAACGAACATATCCAAGAATGGCCTGAACACCCTAATCATCAAATCCATGAATCTCGCTGGGCATTGTCACCAAAGACATTATCTCGAACTCATAGTGCCCATAATGGTCCCGAATGCGCTTTGGGATATCTATCTCTAACTCGCACAGATGATAACTGCATCGCAGTCTATCTTGGAAAAACACTTTGCACCCCGCAATCGTCAAACAAATCGTCAATCCCGGGAGGGATATATGTTCTTGATAGTTACCTTGTTCACCGTCAGAATCAATACACATACGCAGCGCCCCATCCTTCTTCTTTACAAATAACACCGCGCCCCTCAAGGAGAAACACTTGGCCTAATAAAGCCTTTCTCCAAAGAAATCTTTCACTGGTCCTTCAATTCCTTCAACTCGCAGTGCCATCATGTATGGCGGAATAGATATCTCGAGTGTCCGCGCCAAATCGATGCAAAACTCAATCTCCTCTCAGAGGATACCCTAAGCTCGTGCGGGAATACTGAAACTCTCTAACAACCGAATCGATCAAGGTCGGTATCTCACTCGTAATCGAATACCCAACCAAATGGTAAATATACCCTTCCGTACCATCTTCCTAGCCTTGAGGTAAGAAATAAACCTACCCCGGCGATGCAAAGATTCCCTTCCACTCGATAACCGGCCACCAGAAACCGAACCGAACTAACCTCTCTCAGCCCACGTTGGCATAGCAAGACGCCAGCCAATCCATACCCATAATCACATCGAAGTGCGTCATATCCAACTCTATCAAGTCGGCAGAGTCCGACGACCATCTATAGTCACCGGGCAAGCCTTATATACCCGCCACTACCATCAAGCACCTACCACGTAGCCACCTCAAAAGATTCTATGGACTCGGCTCATCCCTATTCTACCAAAGAATATGAGGAGATATATAGGACAAGGTAGAACCTGGATCTATCAAAGCATATACATCACATCAAGAAACCAATAATGTACCTGTGACGACATCGGGTGACGCCTCCTGGTCCTGATGACTGGACATAGCATAGATGCGGTTATGAGGACCGCTGGACTAACCCCGCCGACTTCGCCGAGGCTCGCCTGCGTGAACACCACGCCTCGGGCGCACAACAACTGAAGATGAAGACCCAAAGAATCGAACTGGCCGAGCCATAGAATTTCCGCCGCCTGGTGGACAATCTCTCTTCAAATGGCCTGCGCTACAAGAGTAACAAGCTCCTGGAGGAACACGACACCCCCCATAATGACAATCACCACATCGACCACACCGAGGCATAGGTGGCCTCATCCGACCGAACTCGTCCTCCGAAACCCGGCCACGAACCCGCCCCGCTTCCCGAATACTCAGACGTCCGAAGATGGTGGAGGAGCGCCTGACCGGCCGTGTGGTGCAAATCTGGTCTGGCTTGGGGTTGTCTACCTAAAACTACCAGAGGACCTCGCTGTCACGCCTCTTCTCGCTGATACTGCCGATCCGGCTTACCGCGCTCACACCCAGTGCATATGCTCGCGCGGCAATGTCCATGCCCTACCAAGAGCCACTCCCATGCAACTCTCGGCCAAGTGATCATCGAGTCCTGTGACATAGCGGTGCACCCTGTCCTCCATGTCTGCTACCAAAGCGGGCACATACCGAGCCAATGAGTCAAACTCCACATTGTACTCCCGAACCGTCCGCCCACTCTGTCTCAGTGTCAAAAATCTATCGGCCCGAGCCCTCCTCATCTGCGGAGGCAAGAAATGGCCAAGTAACGCCTTTGAGAACTCGTCTCAAACAGCTGGAAGCCCATGCTCCCCCCGGGACAGTTCCCATGAATCATACCAGTCAACTGCAGTGTCCCGCAGCCGATGCGAACCTAGTACCACCGACTCGGTCTCCGAAGCCCCGATCACCCTCATGATCCAGAATCGCCGGATAAACTCCCGAGGATCATCCTCGTGCCTCGACCCATAAAACTCGGTGGGCTGCAACTCAAAAGTCCTCGCCTCAAGCTAGCACTACGTGTTGAACTACGGCATACCGAATCGCTCTCACTTATCCTCATGTCTGGCCACGATCCTGGCTAGTAACTGGGCCATCTCCTTGTAGCCCATATCCTCCGCCTCGTCTGGATGGAGGCTCGGTACCGCGGTCTCGAGCGCCGCCGCCTCGGACTTCATGGGGTTGGCGACGTTGTAGAACTCGTTGTCCGAAACACCTCATCCGGTAAGGACTGGGCCTGTGCCCTGGTAACCCTCGGTGCCCTACTAGTAGTTCCTCGCTTGCCCTTTCTCGGGCCGCGGTTGCCTTGCGTGGAGGCATAACTGATACATAAAGGAAAACATCAGAGGAGGTTCAACCTATAACTCAGCTCTATTGCACGATCTTAGAGTGAAAGAATGGAAACCAATCCTAAATATCCCGCAGCCTCCTGATTATAGATGTGGTGCACGACACACCGATAATCAAGACTCTACTAAACACGGTCTGTGGACACTTTCCGAGGACTAACTGCTCTGATACCACTTTTGTCAAGACCCAACCCCGGGGCCGCGACTGCTACCCTACCGGGGTACCCTGTCAGGTATATGTCAGAGAATAGCAGCGGAACATACATAACACATAACTTAATAAAAGGGTAAACATCTCTGGCCAGCCGATAAGGCTATCTTCCATAAAACATACTTAACAATGTATAGTAGTACAACTGGTTCTTAGAGCCCAAAACATAAATGTGACCACGCACTTAAAGATAACAAGCGTATGACGGGCCCCGCCATACCCCTGAATGTACAAAATACCTATAGCATCAGGGAATGTCCGTACCAATAAACAAGCTTCCGGAGGAATGGAGCTTCTGACACCGGAATAGTGATCCTAAGAACGAGGATCCACAATCTTCTTACCCTTACCTGCGGCATGAACGCAACCCAGGCGGAAGGGTCGAGACACAACGTACCAAGTATGTAAACCGAAAATACTGTATTAATATCATAAGTCAAAAATAAGCTGGAGTCATAGATAAAAATCAATTTCCTTACACTGTGTCTTACTAACAATGAGAGTAACAAGTATAAAACTTATAGCATAAAAATAGGAGGTTCACGATCAAACAGTGGTACTCGCCTGTAGTATCATTAAGCAATCCTACCATCGGGACTATTTCACCCGCACGGGTCCCGTGGACCCGCATGAGGTCATCCGCCTCGTCATGGGACTATTTCACCCGCACGGGACTATTTCACCCGCATGGATCCCGTGGATCCGCATGAGTACCATCGCCGTACTCGCACGGGACTATTTCACCCGCACGGGTCCCGCGGTCGGATCCGCACGAGTGCAAGCGCCGCACTCGCATCATGGGTAGCAAATCCATGGCATAGATAATAACCCGGGGTTTACCCCGTAATAATACAAATATATAACATAGCTCATCCGGCTATCATACATAGCATAAGCACTACCGGCCTATCATATCATACATAAGCACTACCGGCCTATCATATCACAACATAAGCACTACCGGCCTATCATATCACAACATAAGCACTACCGGCATATCATATCATACATAAGCACTACCAGCCTATCATATCATACATAAGCACTACCGGCTTATCATAACATAAGCAAGTTAAGAAATCCCCTAACTTCTTATTAACATTATTAATATATCCTCTCATTTTAGTATCCTAAGGCACTAACATGTCTTTTAATAGAAAATCCGGGAATTCAACCCAAGTACCATGTACCTCTAACTTTTTTTAGAAAAACTCTTTTTATACAAAGATTCCAAGATACTATTCACCCTAGTATCAAGTTACAATTTCTTTTCAAAACAAGTCACATTTCCTTTTAGAAATATAATAGGCTTCTAAATCAAGTGACTTCATTTCCTTTAAAACCTTAGGCAACTAATGCCTAAAAATCAATTCACCTTCCATAGTTTCAAATCCTTTACCCGTACTTGTTTTAATTAGAGTAAACCATTCTTTGTGAACCTTTCAAAACTAATATAACCAACTTCCCATAAAGTCATTATATTAGCGTTATTCCTTTGTCAAATACATTTTCCCTAAATCCAAAGGACATATTGTCACGACCCGACCCCGGGCCTGCGACTGGTGCCCTATCTGGGCACCCTTACAGGTATACATCAGAGATATACAGCGGAACATACATAAACTTAAACAATGAAATAAATTATAGGTCAGCCGATAAGGCTACCTCCCTGGATATCAACAAATCCAACAGCAGTTACCTCAAAAAAATTCTTTTTTTTTATAAAGTGACCCACAAGATATGACTACAGACCTCTAAGAGTTTACATAACAACTGTGACGGGACAGGGCCCCGTCATACCCCTGAATGTACTAAAGTCTACAACTTCAGGGAACCATACCAAAAGATAAGCCTCCGGAGAAATAGAGCTTTCCGAGTACTGAACCGTGACCCAAGGAGTGCGGATCAGCAAGCTATGTATCTCAACCTGCGGCATGAACGCAGCCCCCCGAAGGAGGTCAGTACAAAATATGTACCAAGTATGCAAAACTGAAAGTACTGTAATTTAAATCATAATAGTCGAAAATACAGCTGAAGACATATATGATAACCAAATTAACAAAGATAATCAGGCTCATCAAGTGGAAATAATGAAAGTCAATTTTTTTACCTTATACAGCCTGTCTCAACATATGAACAATAGTCACACCAGGGCTATGAACACCAGCCCTCAAATATCAAAGCGTGCCCGTGGGACTCCCCATCACAGCCGACCGCTAGGTGTAAAATCTAACTCTGTGACGCGCCCGTGGTACCCTACCTCACCGCTGCATACACCTACAACACGTATATACCTATATCCTCCGCGTGGAATCCCGCCATCGCCGATACCATGAAGTACAATACAACCATGTGATGCGCCGTGGCATCCTACTCACCACGGTGTACACACATACAACACATATATACCTATATCCTCTGCCCGTGGAATTCCCCGTCACTACCGACAGCCGTAAATGTAACTATAACCATGTGACGCACCCGTGGCATCCCACCTCACTGTCGGTGTACACATACATGTATATATATATATATATCATGCCCGTGGAATCCCTCATCTCGGGTACATGACTTCATTTAGTAATCCTACTCCTGGGACTATTTCACCCGCATAGGTCGTATGGACCCGCATTTAGGTATTCTCGATAGTCGTATCCGCCCGCATGGGACTATTTCACCCGCATAAGCCCATAAGGACTCGCATGAGGTATTCATCGCATCGTGGGTAGCAAATCCACGGAAACAGGTGGTATAACGATCTTGGGGATTTACCCCTCATTTATACTCTTACCCCTCAAACTACATGCCTCGGAATCCCTCATCGGAAGTATGTCCACGGCGCATACCCGTGGAATCCCACATCACTGACAGTATGTCCCGGTAACCCATACTAAGACCATGAAAGCATACCCGTGGAATCCTCCATCACTGTCGGTACGTCCAAGTAAGTTCACAACTTCTTTAGAATTTCATTAAGATACAAAATGGATCTCATTTTATGACCTTAAGGCACTTTTCATATCACTTAACAAGTCCGGGGAAATTCAACCCAAAGTACTATGTATTTCTATTCTTTCCAAGATCCATTTTCCACATGAGACCCCAAGATACTAACACCCGTAGTATCAAGGCTTATCTATATTTCAAACAAGTCACTATATTATTAGAAATATGCTTCGGCTTCTAAATCAAGTGACCCTCATTTTAAACTTTTAAGCAATTGATGCCTTTAAATCGAATTGCCTTTCTTAGTATCCATTCTTTTATCTAGGCTTACCTTATTCGAGAAAAACAATTTCTTTAAACTTCAATAAAGTTATTATAACCAACTTCCCATAAAGCCGTTATACTAACTTTATGCTTTAGAACCAAGACATCCTTATCCTCCCATAAAGCCGTCATAACTAACTTCCCATAAAGTCGTTATAACTCTTTATGTCTTAGACCACTTCGCTCTCTCTATAACCAAGAGGCTTGTACTTCAATTCAAGCTACACTACTTACAAAGTACTTCAAGTCTCTTTAACTTAGAAGACAATTTTCCTAACTTAGAAACAAGTTCTTATCTTTATAATAGTTCAAGAATCAATACTTCCCGAATCTAGTATTCTATACTTGATCATGTCAAGAAATCCTTGTCTACCTTATTAGGATAAACCATTCTTATAACTCTTCCTTAAGGACACGTGAGTTAATTCTCTAACTCAACCAACTAGATATCCTTAAAACAAGTCAAATATGTCAAATGACTTCTCTTCATTTAAAATCACATACGTCTACCGTACCATACAGTTATAACTACTCATGCTCAAGAGATAAGAAGAGTTCTACATACCTCTTTTGTTTAATCCACTTGCCAAGTCCAATATGCCCTCCGTAGATGTCAACCTATAATGACCATAATACGTCTATTAGCTTCTAGCTTCAACGTAATATATTCTAATGAAAAGTCCCTTGTTCTACGGGAAATTTGGACAGCACTTCCTTTGTTTCTACTTACTATGCCACCTTTTTCAAGGCCGAAATTCAATAACCAACGCCACATTTAAGGCTCAATTCATTCAGCAATTACAAGGGGATTACACGCCTACTAATACGTGTAAAATTCCGCCCCACAACAACACAAAATAAACCAATAATTTCCATGCCATTCTTGGCCAACAATATAACCAATACAAAACCCCTTTCAACTCTTTCCAATCCAAGTTCTTAAGTCTAACATGATATCTAGCCCTAGACATCTTCAACAATTACAATCTCCCTTTACAACATGCGACGACCCAAATCTATTCACATAAAACAGCCTCAGGCTCAACTCTATACTACTACAATAAAACAGCCTTAGGCTCAATTCTAAATCACTAAAATATAACAGCCTCAGGCTCACATCTATTCTACTAAAATATAACAGCCTTAGGCTCATAACCAAGAGAAAGGGGAAACTTTTACCTTAAGGAATATCCCACAAAAGCCCCTTTTTCTTCCACCGCTTTCCGTCAAAATCGCCCACCAGCGCTTCCCACAAGTTTACCCACACTTTTCCTTTTTGCCGCCGCTCCAACAATTTCCTCTTAGGCTAGGTTTTCTTCAAAAATCAAGAGAGAAGGGAGAGGATTTTTCTTGGGAGGGTTTGAAATGAAATGGCCAAGTCTTCCAAGACTTGACCCTATAATAGGACCACTTTCAGATAAAAAGGATGGGAGGGACACTTGTCACCCTCCCATAGGTTTAAAACAAAAATATCCCATTTTTACTTTGTCGCAAAAATCCCGCCTCGCCACTTCCGAAAAGTTCCTGCATTCCGCGCCCGATTTCTGCATGGCGCGCGCTGCAACCCCCGCAAACCCCCAGAACAACCGGCGCCGCCTCAGATTCGGCCGCGCTGCACTGAACCGAAAATCGCCGCTTTGCTCGATTGCGCACCAAACTTGAAACTTCCATAACTTTTGACTCGATGTCCTATCGATTTAACGGTTTGTTGCGTTGGAAACTAGATTCAGCGAACTTCATACTAATATTTTAAAACTCTTCAAAACTCCTAAAGAACTAGGAGATATACCACTCCAAAGTTGACTGAAAGTCTGCCCACAACCTTTTGCCAACCCAACTTTCCAAATTCAAATCTTATTTCCTTTCGTATGCTCTTAACTTAACCTCTTGAATTTACTGGTGTAACATTCTTCCTTAGAAACATTCGTCCCGAATGTTCTTTTGGAGTCAATCTAATACTCCTCGTACTTACAATTAATAGAACTTTATTTTGTCGCTCATGATCCTAAGATATCGCACTCGCATACCCATCCATCATTATCAACCAAGAAAACAGATCCCAAGGGTGCACCAACGCTATTTACTCCCACTCAAGGCCTAAAATGCTTCTCTCATGGCACTTCCCACCTACTTCTAGCATACATACATAGTCTCAAAGTAATCCGTTCATGACACTTAAACATACAACAACTTTATCATGCATACAATGCTCTAAAGGATCAAAATATACCTGAAATCGCATAAAGCGTAAAAGGACCGCTAAAACTGGGAACTGCTACCACGACCTCTGCCACGGCCGGTCGGTGCATGAACATCCTGCCTAGCCGTTGAAGGCGAGGAACCCGCAATCGACCCGATAGATCGCTATCCCACCGCACCACCTTTGCCTGACGATCTCGCCAAATGGCCCTGTTGGCCGCAAGCATAACAGGCTGTCGACCTAGTCCGACATTCCCCAAAATGAGCTCTACCACAGTAACCACACCGAGGCAAAAGTGGTCTCCCCTGGCTACTATCCCCAGACATCTGTGAACCCGCACCGAGCCACGACCCGCCTCAATATCCTCGGCGGTCAAACCACCCGCCAGAAGGCCGAGAAGGAGCACTCTACGTTGGCTGAAATGTAGTCCTAGCTCGCCGAGGCCGCCCGCCTAAAACTATCTCAAAACCTCGCCATCCCGCCCTCTTGGCCGGATGAATCTGGCCGCTCTCTCTCCTATCCTCAATCCTCGTGCATAAGCTGCATCTCGGCAATATCCATCTCGGTGAAGAGCCACTCCTGCATACGCGGTAACCATATATCGGTCTAGTCCCATCACATAGCGGTGAACTCTGTCCGCCATATCCGCTACAATAGTGGGTGCATACCTGGCCAATGAGTCAAATTCCAGGTTGTACTCTCTGATGGTTCTCCCATTATGTCTTAACGCTAAGAACCTATCCAAGCGGGCTCTCCTCGTCTCAGGAGGCAAGAAATGATCGAGGAAGGATCAGTGAACTCACCCCAAACACCGGAGGAGCACCCTACCTCTAGACAATACCCACGACTCAAACCAGTTCAACGCAATATCACGAACCTGGTAGAAGAAGCTAACACAACGGACTCGTCTCCGAGGCCCTAAGCACTGCATAGTCCGTCAGACCGCCGAATGAATTCACGAGGTCCTCTCGACTTCAACCATAGAACTCGTGGATTACAACTCAAAAGTCCGAATCCTCAAACTATCGGCTCAGGGTTAGCTACGGCTCCGCACGCCGCTCGCCACAATGCTAGTCAATAATCGGACCGCTCTCGTAATCTCGATATTCACCGGCCGTGGAACCGAGGCTCGTGTCGGAACTTCGTGTTATCGCCGCCGGCTCTTCTAATATCGGCGTGGTGATCTCGACGATCACCCCATAACCTCAGGCATAGTCTGGGCCTGATTCCTAGAAAACCTCTGTGTACCACTAGCAACTCTTGATCGCTTTGCCCTTCTGGGCCCCGGCCGCTCCGCGAGGCATAAGCGATACATAAGAATAGGTCGAGAGGATTCAGCCTAGTAGGACAGCTCTACTGCACGATTTCAGAGAGAGAAGAATGGAAACAAATCCTAAATGTCCTGCAGCCTCCTGATTATAGATGTGGTGCACAACACATCAATAATCAAGACTCTACTAGACACGGTCTGTAGACACTTTCCGAGGACTAACTGCTCTGATACCACTTTTGTCACGACCCGACCCCGGGCCCGCGACTGGTGCCCTACCTGGGCACCCTTACAGGTATACATCAGAGATATACAGCGGAACATACATAAACTTAAACAATGAAATAAATTATAGGTCAGCCGATAAGGCTACCTCCCTGGATATAAACAAATCCAATGACTACCTCAAAAATCTTTTTTTATAAAGTGACCCACAAGATATGACTACTGCACCTCTAAGAGTTTACATAACAACCGTGACGACAGGCCCCGCCATACCTGAATGTACTAAAGTCTACAACTTCAGTGGAACCATACCAAAAGACAAGCCTCGGAGAAATGGAGCTTTCAGCATCGAACCGTGACCCGAGTGCGGATCGCCAAGCTATGTATCTCAACCTGCGGCATGAACGCAGCCCCCCGAAGGAGGTCAGTACAAAATATGTACCAAGTATGCAAAACTGAAAGTACTGTAATTTAAATCATAATAGTTGAAAATACAGCTGAAGACATATGTGATAACCAAATTAACAGTACACTGTGCCTTACTGAAGTGGAAATAATGAAAGTCAATTTTTTTTTTACCTTATACAGCCTGTCTCAACATATGAACAATAGTCACACCAGGGCTATGAACACCAGCCCTCAAATATCAAAGCGTGCCCGTGGGACTCCCCATCACAGCCGACCGCTAGGTGTAAAATCTAACTCTGTGACGCGCCCGTGGTACCCTACCTCACTGTCGGCGTACACACCTACAACACGTATATACCTATATCCTCTGCCCGTGGAATCCCCCCGTCACTGTCGACAGCCATAGAAGTACAATACAACCATGTGATGCGCCCGTGGCATCCTACCTCACTGTCAGCGTACACGCATACAACACATATATACCTATATCCTCTGCCCGTGGAATTCCCCGTCACTACCGACAGCCGTAAATGTAACTATAACCATGTGACGCACCCGTGGCATCCCACCTCACTGCTTGTACACATACATGTATATATATATATATCATGCCCGTGGAATCCTCATCTCGTACATGACTTCATTTAGTAATCCTACTCACGGGACTATTTCACGATAGTCGTATGGACCCGCATGAGGTATTCCTCGTGATAGTGATCCGCCCGCATGGGACTATTTCACCCGCATAAGCCCATAAGGACTCGCATGAGGTATTCATCGCATCGTGGGTAGCAAATCCACGGAAACAGGTGGTATAACGATCTTGGGGATTTACCCCTCATTTATACTCTTACCCCTCAAACTACATGCCTCGGAATCCCTCATCGGAAGCATGTCCACGGCGCATACCCGTGGAATCCCACATCACTGACAGTATGTCCCGGTAACCCATACTAAGACCATGGAAGCATACCCGTGGAATCCTCCATCACTGTCGGTACGTCCAAGTAAGTTCACAACTTCTTTAGACTTTCATTAACATACAAAATGGATCTCATTTTATGACCTTAAGGCACTTTTCATATCACTTAACAAATCCGGGGAAATTCAACCCAAAGTACTATGTATTTCTATTCTTTCCAAGATCCATTTTCCACATGAGACCCCAAGATACTAACACCCGTAGTATCAAGGCTTATCTATATTTCAAACAAGTCACTATATTATTAGAAATATGCTTCGGCTTCTAAATCAAGTGACCCTCATTTTAAACTTTTAAGCAATTGATGCCTTTAAATCGAATTGCCTTTCTTAGTATCCATTCTTTTATCTAGGCTTACCTTATTCGAGAAAAACAATTTCTTTAAGCTTCAATAAAGTTATTATAACCAACTTCTCATAAAGCCGTTATACTAACTTTATGCTTTAGAACCAAGACATCCTTATCCTCCCATAAAGCCGTCATAACTAACTTCCCATAAAGTCGTTATAACTCTTTATGTCTTAGACCACTTCGCTCTCTCTATAACCAAGAGGCTTGTACTTCAATTCAAGCTACACTACTTACAAAGTACTTCAAGTCTCTTTAACTTAGAAGACAATTTCCCTAATTTAGAAACAAGTTCTTATCTTTATAATAGTTCAAGAATCAATACTTCCCGAATCTAGTATTCTATACTTGATCATGTCAAGAAATCCTTGTCTACCTTATTAGGATAAACCATTCTTATAACTCTTCCTTAAGGACACGTGAGTTAATTCTCTAACTCAACCAACTAGACATCCTTAAAACAAGTCAAATATGTCAAATGACTTCTCTTCATTTAAAATCACGTACGTCTACCGTACCATACAGTTATAACTACTCATGCTCAAGAGATAAGAAGAGTTCTACATACCTCTTTTGTTTAATCCACTTGCCAAGTCCAATATGTCGTCCGTAGATGTCAACCTATAATGACCATAATACGTCAATTAGCTTCTAGCTTCAACGTAATATATTCTAATGAAAAGTCCCTTGTTCTACGGGAAATTTGGACAGCACTTCCTTTGTTTCTACTTACTATGCCACCTTTTTCAAGGCCGAAATTCAATAACCAACGCCACATTTAAGGCTCAATTCATTCAGCAATTACAAGGGGATTACACGCCTACTAATACATGTAAAATTCCGCCCCACAACAACACAAAATAAACCAATAATTTCCATGCCATTCTTGGCCAACAATATAACCAATACAAAACCCCTTTCAACTCTTTCCAATCCATGTTCTTAAGTCTAACATGATATCTAGCCCTAGACATCTTCAACAATTACAATCTCCCTTTACAACATGCGACGACCCAAATCTATTCACATAAAACAGCCTCAGGCTCAACTCTATACTACTACAATAAAACAGCCTTAGGCTCAATTCTAAATCACTAAAATATAACAGCCTCAGGCTCACATCTATTCTACTAAAATATAACAGCCTTAGGCTCATAACCAAGAGAAAGGGGAAACTTTTACCTTAAGGAATAGCCCACAAAAGCCCCTTTTTCTTCCACCGCTTTCCGTCAAAATCGCCCACCAGCACTTCCCACAAGTTTACCCACACTTTTCCTTCTTGCCGCCGCTCCAACAATTTCCTCTTAGGCTAGGTTTTCTTCAAAAATCAAGAGAGAAGGGATAGGATTTTTCTTGGGAGGGTTTGAAATGAAATGACCAAGTCTTGCAACTCCCGCAAACCACCGTAACAACCGCGCCATGCCTCAGATTCAGCGCTTGGCACTGCACTGAACCAAATCGCTGCTTTGCCTGACTGCGCACCAAACTTGAAACTTCCATAACTTTTGACTCCGATGTCCTATCGACGAACGGTTTGTTGCGTTGGAAACTAGATTCAGCGAACTTCATACTAATATTTTAAAACTCTTCAAAACTCCTAAAGAACTAGGAGATATACCACTCCAAAGTTGACTGAAAGTCTGCCCACAACCTTTTGCCAACCCAACTTTCCAAATTCAAATCTTATTTCCTTTCGTATGCTCTTAACTTAACCTCTTGAATTTACGGGGTGTAACACTTATACTTTTGAAATGAAACAAGTATCATATACTTTAAAACAAGTGTAGATTATCAAATCTTGTACGTATACCGTACTACATAGATATAACTATTCATGCTCAAGAGATAGGAAAGCTCTACATATCTCTTCGATCAATCCACTTGCTAAGTCCAACTACCGCAAGTAATATGTCAACCTATAATAACCATAGTGCGTTTATTAACCTCTAATTTCAATGTAGAAATTCCAAATTCAAGTTACCAATTCCTAAGGAAAATTGGGCAGCATTTCCTTTGTTTCTACTCACTTTGCCACCTTTTTCAAAGGCCGATTTTCAACACTCAAACGCCTCATTAAGGCCCAACATCCAAACCAACACAAAGGGGATTACACACCTAATCTTGGGTGTGTAAAATTCTGCCCCACAAGTTATAATATTACACTTAACAATTCTAAAGTAGTTTGTAGGCTACAACATGCTCATAATATCTCTTTAGCCAAAACCTTCATACCCAACCCACATTTCTTGCATGCAATGACTCTAATAGCATTATTTACTACCACAAGTACTTTCTTCTTAACATGCAACACTAAAACTAATAATAGAGGAAGAATCATTACCTTAGAGCTTTAGCCAAATTTATCCAACAATCTGCTAGCTTCTATTCCAAGAACACCACCACAACAACCTTCAAGCTAGCCACAGCCTTCCTTCGCTTTTATTTTTTCAGATTTTCCTAAGGCTAGAATACCTCTTGGAGTTTTAGAGAGAAGGAGGAGCTTGAAATAATTTAAGAGAGAAGGAGGAGCTTTTCTAAGAGAGAGATGAAAGATGACCAAGTCTTTAAGACTTGGTCAATATAATGCATGCAGAATCGAAGGACACTTGTCACCCTCCCAAGGTCTTTTAAAAGAAAAATCTGACTTTTCCTAAGTTTTTCCGCCCGACCCGCCGCGGCCATGTTCGCTTCCCGGCGCAGCCACGCAACTCGCGGACTCCGGATCTTCCGGCGCCGCGGCCCTGATTCCCGACGCCGCGGCGCTGAAACTTCAGCGATTCCTGAGATGTTTCGGCGCCGCGGCCCTACAATTACCCGCCTTGGCACCGCGTTCGCTGCAGCCATGGCGCTGAGACTCCCGATCATGGTCCAGGCCCGAACCACGGGGTATAACATAGGTTTTACTAAGTGTAGTTTTATGAGACTATGCCAAGAAATGATAGGTTGAGCTCCGAAAGAACATTCGGGGACAAATGTTTCTAAGGGGGGAATAATGTTACACCCCGTAAGTCCAGGACATGTATAAGAGATTGTACGTAAGGAATCAAGGCTTGAAAATTTGTACGAAAGAAAGAATTATTTTTCCGACGGAAAATCTTCCGAACGTCGGAAAGGAAAAATGTTCGTTGATGAGAATTGGATTCTCAAAATGCATTATTTGATGAGTATGGAACTTATTAACGTTATGGAAATTTATTTTTACGGATTTGGTCATGTGGTCCCCACCCGAGGAATTTTACGTTTTGTGGGGCCCACGAGGCTTACAAAATTTTATGGACGAATGGGAGGGCGACACGTGGCACCTCTCCCACTTGGTGTTGGACAAAAATTTCAAGGTTAAAATGGTCATTGACCCTTGAAGATGATAAGTCTTGCTAGCTTGATAATATTGACCAAGTCAACTTGTCCACTTGGCTATTTAATTAATGATCTTCATCCAAGCCACACATTTGTTATAATCTTGACCCTCCATTGTGTTATATATACTACACTAGTGCAAGACTTGCTCTTCAACACTTAGAATTATTTCACACATTCTTGTTCTTCAAGGAGTGCTCTCGGCTTTGTCCAATATTCCCACACAAAATTTTGTAATTTTGTTCCATTATTCACAAGACTTAAACCCAAGGTCCCTAAGGGTATTGTAAGGGTATCTCAATAGAAAGATTTCGGAAAAACGGCGTTTTCACGTTAGTCGCAAGGCGATAACCTAAGTAGTTTTCCTAGTTTTGGATTGGAAATGGAAGAGAAGTTGATTGTGAACTTCTAAGGGCTTCAAATAGCGGATTGGAGCGTAAAGGAAAGGAGCTAGGAATTTCTAAGGAGCGACTTTGAATCTTGGAATTTTTAAGGGCTTGTAAAGGTATACATTCTTGTCGTTTTAGTAATTAAGATTACTTATTGTTGTAACTATGGATATTAGTAAGCATGAGATGTTTATATTATGAAGATTGATATGTATATTGGCTATTGGAACCCTAATCCGAAACTAGCATGTTTAGGCTTAAGATTACAATTCAAGTTGATTATAAGTATAAGTCGTCACATGTTATATAAAGAAGGAAATTGTAGTTGTTGAAGTTGTCTATGACTATGTAACATGTTAGACCTAAGAACTTGGATTGAAAAAAGAATTGGAAAGGACTTAGGATTGATTATAAGTTGGCCGAGAATGGCTAGGATATTAAACTTACTTGGTATGAATTGTGGGGCGGAATTTTACACGTATTGTAAGGCGTGTAATCCCCTTTGATTGGTTGGTATGTTGAGCCTTAAATGTGGCATGTTTGGTTATTGTATTCGGCCTTGAAAAAGGTGGCAAAATATGTAGAAACAAAGGAAGTGTTGTCCGATTTTCCGTAGGATTTAGGGACTTTACACTTAGAATATTCTACGATTGAAGCTAGAGGTTAATGGACATGTTATGACTATTATAGGTTGAAGTACTACGAGTAGCGTATTCTACTTGAAGGGTGGAAAGGCTAGCAAGGTTATAGTACTTTGGAGCATTTTGCAACTTGTCGTTAGTCGTCGCGAGGTATGTGAACCTCTTCTTTCTTTGGATGATCCTACGTATGAAATATCCATGTGATAGTATTTCATGATTTCTTCTACTCTTAGAAGTTAAGAAGTATTCACATTGTTGACTCTAAGTTAAAAGTATGTTAAATTGTCCTAAGTCCTTACCAAGTCTTATGGGAGATGTTGGTAAGAATGGTTAGGAAATTATGAGATTTGATTTAAAGCTATGTGTCTTGATTTATTTAATGTAAGTAAGTGGATTTTATGTTCGAAAATGACTTGAATTTATATGTGAAAAGGGGATTGATTTTAAAAGTGGAAGTTATATGATTTTAAGAGAATAAGTTACTTGGTTTTGGAAGTGTATGGAACTTTATATTTTTTTATAAGTATAAGTAAATGGACTTTAAAGAATGTATGTTATGAAATTTTAAGACTATGAACTTTGGTTGTCTTTCAAGGATTTTGAAACTTTATTTTTCAAGTTATGTGACTTGAGCTTTAAAAAGAAAGATGTTTTATGATTCTTTTAAGTATGTAAGTACGTAGTATTTTTGGGCTTAGTTTCCCTAATGTTGCAAGAATAATGTGCCTTAAGTTCTCTAAAATGAAAGGTTGTTATAATAGCTTTATGAGAAGTTGTTATAACGACTTAAGAAGAAGTAATAATACGATTTAAAATGTTATATAAGGAAAATACACCGAGCCTACAAATAGGCCGGATTACGTTATGAAATACACCGAGCCTACAAATAGGCCGGATTACGTTATGAGATACACCGAGCCTACACATAGGCCGGATTACGCCATATTACCCCGAGCCTACACATAGGCCGGGTTACGTCATCTTACACCGAGCTCCACAGGCGGGCCGGATTATGCTACATGATTCCACAGTACACCAAGCTCCACAGGCGGGCCGGATTATGCTACATGATTCCACAGTACACCGAGCTCCACAGGCGGGCCTGATTATGCTACATGATCCCACAGTACACCGAGCTCCACAGGCGGGCCGGATTATGCTACATGATTCCACAGTACACCGAGCTCCACAGGCGGGCCGGATTATGCTACATGATCCCACAGTACACCGAGCTCCACAGGCGGGCCGGATTATGCTACATGATTCTACAGTACACCGAGCTCCACAGGCGGGCCGGATTATGCCACATGATTCATCAGTACACCGTGTCCCGCAAATGGGCCGGATTACGTTATCACGTATGAATAATCAAAGTTAGCTTCCAAATAAGAAGTCCCTCCATAAAAGGGCCGGATTATGTTATGTAAGATATGTAAGTTATGTGGAAAAACTTGATTAAATTCTTAAGTATGTATGTAAGAATATGATGTTAATTCTTATTGAAAGAAGGAAAGAAACGGTTAATATACGATTGATTTCAGGAGTTAAAATGACATTCTTTTATACAATTATGTTTTGGTTGTTGCACCTTATTTCTGTTCCATACTCGATACCTGTTGTAATCGACTTCTTCGGGCCGCGTTCATGCCCGCAGGTGTTAGGTACACAGGTTGGTGATCCTTGCTCTTAGGATCTCTGTTCAGTTTTTGGGAAGAAGTTTCATTCACTCCGGAGGCTTATCTTTTTGTTACGGTTTCCCTGATGTTGTAGATTTATGTACATTCAGGGGTATGGTGGGGCCCTGTCCTGCCACAGTTGTAATTCTTAGAGGTCTGTAGTCACATGTTGTGGGTCGGTTTGTAAAAAAAAAGAAAGGGATATAACTGTTGTTGTTTATGTATATGTATATGTGTCCATGGAGGTAGCCTTATCGACTAACCGGTTGTTTAAATTCTCGTTGTTTTATTTTATAAGTTTCATGTATGTTTCGCTGATTATCTCTGATGTATACTGTAAGTGGTGCCTGTGTAGGCACGATCATGCCCGGGTCGGGTCGTGACAATAATCAATGCACATATGCATAGTGTCATCCTTCTTCTTTATAAACAATACATGGGCACCCCATGTAGATACACTCGGTCAAATGAAACCTTAATTCAACAAATCCTTAAGATGCTCCTTCAACCCCCTCAACTCAATTGGAGCCATATGATATGGAGGAATAGAAATAGGTCGAGTACCTGGCTCAAGGTCAATACATAAGTCAATATATTTTTCTGGTGGCATAGCAGACAAATATGAAGGAAAGACCTTTGCGAACTCAGTAACTACTGGAACATAATCAAGAGAAGGAGTCTCTGCACTCATATCCATAATACAAGCAAGATAATCCAAACAACATCGGTCTACTAACTTCCTAGCCCAAATATAATAAGTAATCCTCCTAAGATCAAGGTTGGGAGAACCTCTCAACTCTAACCTCATAAGACCAGACGTGTTATACCCCGTATTTCCAGAGTATGTACGTGAGGGCGTACGTATACAATTTGAGCCTTAAAGTAGGCATAGATTCGAAATTTGTACACAACACCCTTGCTAGAGTCGTTGACTAAACGCTTTCCAACTTTCGTAGGGAAAATTCCGGCTATGTCATTTATAATTTTTGCGGATTTTTCCGAGAGACGTAACATTTTGGACCAACGGGAGGGTGACATGTGTCACCCTCACATTGGAAGAGGTTGGACGGCAATTGGCCATTCTTGGCACGTTTTTGTTGCCCAATTTTGGTCAAGGGTTAGGTAGGATATTTTTGTGTAGATGGATAAGGTTGCACATGGCTTAATCTTGGCCTTACACTTGCCTTGCACTTGGCACCATCTTGGCCATTGGTTGGCCTTCACTGACCTATAAATACCCCTTAGTTGATGAACTTTCTTCATCCAAAAATTGAGCAATCTACCTAAGTCTCAAAATACTCCCTCCTCTTGTAGTTCTCGTCCAAAGCCTCTCCCTCCCCTCCTAGTGGCCTTTGGCCGAGAGTTTCCTCCCCTTTGTAGTGGTTAATGGGGTACCCCAGCCTAGTTGTCTCGTATAAATACCCCTTGTAGTGGTATAGAAATACTCTCCTAGTATTGTTATATTGTCCAAATACCTTGCCCAAATACCTTGTAGTATTCCCAAGGTTACACTTATACTAGCCCGGAAAATACCATTATACTTTCCTCACGCTAAAACGAAACCCTAAGTAAATCTTCACCCGTAGTTGAAGTTATAAGTAGAAGTTGGTTAGAACTTCTAAGGGTTGTTTGGAGCGTATCGAGCACTCCTGAGTAGAGCTAAACCTTGCTCAGATCGACATATAAACTCGGATAATTTTGGGCTTATCGAGGTAAACATTCTTGACCTTCTGTAATTGGAAATTACATGTAGGAGTATATAGTTAAAGTATACTATATATAGAATTGAACATAATGCGGCAATGTCTTTTGACTTAAGCTGAATAATACTTACAGAATGTCTTGCGACTTAAGCTGAATTTAAATAAGAGAATCGAATCAGTAATTACATAGATCAGACATAAAGAGACTTGTGTAGTATTCTGTGAGTAAAATTGTACACGCCCGTTAGGCGTGCAAACCCCCTGGTTGGCTTCGTAGCTACTGCAGAAAGGAGATTAACGCATTTGCGGGGAGGTCCGCGAATTTTCGTAGAATATGGAACGATGTTAATAAGCGCCTGTGGCCTTATAGGTTGAAGTACTACGTGTGGTGCGATCTACGTGGCTTAAGGAGTAGCCGACGGTTTGAAGTACTGGAGCGCTTTGCTATTAGTCAAGACTCGTCGCGAGGTATGTGAACCTCTTCCTATCTCTTATAGCATGATATGTGAACTATGTAGTACGGTAGACGCATACGTGTTAACCGTGTTTGATTGTTTTAAAACATAAAGTGTTATAACGGCTTTATGGGAAGTTGGTTATAACGACTTTATGTAGGTAAGAAAATACTTTGTGGTTTTAAAAGGTAATCGATGTGAATTATAAGCGCTAGTTATAATAAAGAACTTGATGTATTTCAAAAGATTTATAAATCGTTTTGAAGGGAGAGTAACACTTGGTTTTAAAGGTTTTAAAAAGAGTTATACTAGCTTTATGGGGAGTTAGGTATAATGTCTTAAGAGAGGTAAAGAAAATGGTTTATCGATGTTAGAAGTTAAGAGACTTGATCTTATAAGATAAGAGACTTAACTTATTTGTTTAATGTGAATGTTTGTGAAACCTCATTCGTGAGTAATGAGTACTTGGTTTTATTTAAAGGGATAATGTTTTACCGATTTGAAATCAGAATGTGTATCGACTGCACCAATCGCAGCGTAATAAAGGAAAATGTATTGAATAATGATGTATCGTATTAAAACCAGTAGAAACCTCCATCTGCATAGAAGCTAAGATGAGACAAAATGATATTACATATCCTAGATCATGGGTGCTTAATAAGATCGATTATAAACAAGAATAACCTACTCACATATAAGGCATATGTTTCTCAAATCATTAAAGGAGAATTATGTTTTAAAGGATTAAAACTATGAACTAAGAGACCTTTTCTAAAAATGAGAAACTTGAGCATTTGAAATTAGGCAAACTCAACGCTTGGAAAATAAGGTTGTTACTTGATTTTTACAAAGGAAAGCATTTTTGTTTACTTAACAATGTTCGTCACTCTATTTTTTATACTACGGACATCGGGTGACTTTTATAAAAGGAATGGATCTCTTTAAAAGGAATTTAACGTACGTAGTACTTTAGGGTTAAAAACCCGGACTTTGGCATAAAATGAAAGTAGCTTGTGTTGTGTAACTTGCCTATGCTCGTGTTGTGTAACTTGCCTATACTGGTTGTTGTGTAACTTGCCTATGCTTGTTGTTGCGTAACTTGCTTATGCTTGTGATGATAGCCTTGGTTGTGCAAGAATTGTTATTTGTATGGACTAGCTCTCCATGAGGTTTCTTCTTGTTCGCCTTGTCCCCGTGGTCGGCTCTCGTACTTGCCCTGCCTCATGACCGATTCGCCTTGTACGTGAGTCACCGTGACTTGCCCTGCTCAAACAGTAGTGACGGTCTCGTGATACGCTGGTCCCCGTGGTCAGCCAGTACTTGCCCCGGCCACCACGTGACCGGCCTTGGTATCCTGAGTCGGCTCGCACTTGCCCCGTGACGGCCGTGTTTTGGTTGCATTATATTATTGGTACGGTCGGATCTGGTAGTTATACTTGTCCTATACGGTTTTTATGACACAGGTGGGACCTGGTGTTCATGTATACTCCTTGGTATTGTCATATCATAAACTGCCGGCAGTGAGGAAGAAATTCCACGGGCACGAGTGATAATTTGGAGGGCGTGAGTCCCTGACTTGATGTAACTAGTTATATGTTATGTACTGTAGCTTGGTCATCATACATGTCTCCTGCTTTATATAGACTATTATGATTTCATTTACGATTTACGCTTCACATACTTGGTACTGTTATCGACCTCCTTCGGGGCCGCTCACGCCGCAGTAGAAGTACATCGTCGCCGATCCCCGCCTAGGATCACCTTTCAGCATTGGAAGCTCCGTTCTTCGAGGCTTATCTTTTGGTATGTGTTCCCGAGTTGTAGGTTCTTGTACATCTGTGGTATGGCGGGGCCCGTCCCGTCATAGTTGTTGTAAATCTTAGAGGTGCAGAGTAATCGCAAGTGTGGTTTTGTAAAAAGGATTAAACTGCTCGCTTTGAAAGAGTTGTTCATATATATTTTATTGGAAGCGTAACCGTTTGTTGGCCTGCTTTATTATCTTGTCTCATGTTCATGTTTAAGTTTTTATTTCACGGTTTTCTACGATGTAGTATCACCAGGGTGCCCGGTAGGCACGACCACGCCCGGATCGGTCGTGACAAAAGTGGTATCGAGCGCTTAGTCCTCTGAAAGTGTCACGCATCGTGTCTAGTAGAGTCTTGATTATCGATGTGTTGTGCACCACATCTATAATCGTGAGGTCTGCAGGACATTTAGGATTGGTTTCATTCTTCTCATTCCGAGATCGTGCCTTAGCCAGGTGATAAGATCGACCCTCCGACGCACTTCGCTTTTACCGTTATGCCTCCGCAGAAGGCAACCCGCCCGTGGCGGCAAGGCAGCAGAGGAGTCGCGAGTAGAGCGTGGCAGAGACCACAAGACCGAGCCTCCATCCCGCACCGAGCAGCAGGAGATGAGTTACAAGGAGCTGGCCCGATTAACGCCGTGGTCAGGCTGACTTGAGGATAGCCGGACGCAGCAGCCCAAAGAGCACCTGGTTCACCCTAGATCGATAGTTCGAGGCTACGGATTTTCCGAGTCAGTCGCCGCAGTTTTACGGGTCGAGGCTCGAGGATGATCCGCAGGAGTTCATCCGACGCTACACGATCATGAGAGTGATCAAGGCATCGGAGACCGAGTCGGTGGTCCTAGGTTCGCATCACCGCGTGATACCGCAATGATCGGTTTGATTCGCGAGCTGTCCCCGGGAGAGCATGCACTTCCAGCCTTTATGGAACGAGTTCTCGCAGGCCTTTCTTGCACATTTCTTGCCTCCACGATGCGAGGGCTCGCGCGCAGATTTTTGGTGTTGCGCAGATCCGCGCACGGTTCGGGAGTACAATGTGGAGTTCGACTCATCGCCTTGCAGACGCCCTCGCTGGTAGCTAGTATGGAGGATCGAGTGCACCGATTTGTTACAGGTGGCTCACGATCACCTAGCCGAGTTGTTCGGTGTAGCTCTTCACCGCACGGACATCGCTCGCACGCAGCTTACGACCGGGATGTGAGGAGAGGATAAATCGACGGAATGACTGTGGTCGCAGTAAGAGGCCGAACAGCAGGTCCTTTGGTGACTTACGAGGCGGACCGCCAAGAAGAAAGCCGATGCGCTCCACCAAGACAGAGTGGTCCTCCACGGCCTTCGGACCTTCGAGATATTCAGAGCAGTCGTGGTTCCTGTGTTTCAGATTTTCGGAGCAGGAATGCTCGCGGATGAGGTTGCCCTTGTCTCAGTGGCCGCTGTGGGAAAGCTTCATAAAGGAGAGTGTCGTACTAACTCGGGATTGTTATTTTTGCGCCAACAGGCTATCCGCAAGAGATCGTCTCACTGCAGGTAGCACCGGGCAGATAGCATGGACTACTAGAGCAGCCATGGTTCTTCACCTTCCATAGCCAGCAGATGTTCGCACACCTACAGCCCTGTAGAGGTCGCGTGAAGTTCTCAGCTTTAATGGTCCTTTGAACCGCCTATTTTCGTATATCCTTAACCTCTGTAGTTTTGTATGTATTGATGTTATGATGATGTGTTTAGTGTTATGTTCGATAGCCTTGTGCTAAAATGTGATTTAGAAACCCGTTGGTAAAAGGGTAAGCTCTGGGGCATGGAAAGTGTGAACTTTAGAATATTTCATGTTGAGACCTTAGATGTAGCGTCGCTCTGAGTACCGATTTTGCAAGTGATCCTTTTAATACATTTTATGCCTAGAATGTGTCAGGTGATAATTTCTTGAGTAGTGTTAAATGGAAGTGGTAGCTTCCATGACTGCTGAGGTAAGATTGTTCCGGTCGGGAACAAGAGCGTGATGCGTTAGTGGATCGGGTCAGCTATGCTGAGGGCCAACCCGCGCCGGTTTCAAAGCCGGGTCAGCTCGTGGTCCCGCCAGTGGTAGGTCACGAGGGTGCTAGCCCGTGTTTAGATGACCATCGATGAGTTCGTGGGTATGTTCGACCAGAATCGGTTCGTGAAGGCCGGAATGGCCTTAGTAAAGAAGTGAAGCTAGTAAGATGACCAAGTTTGAGGTAGTGGCTCCAAGGGTTGGAAATGCGCTTGACTAAAGTGTGGTACGATACTGTAAGAGTTCAAGTGTTCGAGAAGAGTACGACGAGTAAGGGTAAAGGCGAGCATGTATTGCGAGCATAGATATGATCATTTCTTGTGACGGGAGAAGGTGCGAAGGATGTATATTTTAGACCTCGTGAATCGCACGCAGTCCGGCACCATTTGTCGGGTCACGGAGTGACACTAGAACCTCGCGCAAGGTGACAAAAGTTTGTGAGGTTAGAGGTTTCCTCGGACTTGGATGTAAGTATTTACGCTGGTGTTTCGTGGCCAGTGGCGCTGGCAACTTTTTAGAAGAACTCTATCGTTATCCTGCTCGAGAAGGAACATTCGGGACGAATGTTTCTAACGAGGGGAGAATGTTATACCCCGTATTTCCAGAGTATGTACGTGAGGGCGTACGTATACAATTTGAGCCTTAAAGTAGGCATAGATTCGAAATTTGTACACAACACCGGTTAGAGTCGTTTTCGACTAAACGCTTCCACGCTTTCGTAGGAAAATTCCGCTATGTCATTTATAATTTTGCGGATTTTTCCGAGAGACGTAACATTTGGATCAACGGAGGGTGACATGTGTCACCTCACATTGGAAGAGGTTGACGGCAATTGGCCATTCTTGGCACGCTTTTTGTTGCCCAATTTTGGTCGGCGGTTAGGTAGGATATTTTTGTGTAGATGGATAAGGTTGCACATGGCTTAATCTCGCCTTACACTTGCCTTGCACTTGGCACCATCTCGCCATTGGTTGGCCTTCACTTGACCTATAAATACCCCTTAGTTGATGAACTTTCTTCATCCAAAAATTGAGCAATCTACCTAAGTCTCAAAATACTCCCTCCTCTTGTAGTTCTCGTCCAAAGCCTCTCCCTCCTCCTAGTAGCCTTTGGCCGAGAGTTTCCTCCCCTTTGTAGTGGTTAGCTGGGCACCCCTAGCCTAGTTGTCTCGTATAAATACCCCTTGTAGTGGTATAGAAATACTTTCCTAGTATTGTTATATTGTCCAAATACCTTGGCCCAAATACCTTGTAGTATTCCCAAGGTTACACTTATACTAGCCTAAAATACCATTATACTTTCCCTCACGCTAAAACGAAACCCTAAGTAAATCTTCACCCGTAGTTGAAGTTATAAGTAGAAGTTGGTTAGAACTTCTAAGGGTTGTTTGGAGCGGATCGAGCACTCTGAGTAGAGCTAAACCTTGCTCAGATCGACATATAAACTCGGATAATTTTGGGCTTATCGAGGTAAACATTCTCGACCTTCGCTTTAATTGGAAATTACATGTCAGGAGTATATAGTTAAAGTATACTATATATAGAATTGAACATACCGTATGCGGAAATGTCTTTGACTTAAGCTCGATTAATACTTACGGCAATGTCTCGCGACTTAAGCCCGAATTTAAATAAGAGAATCGAATCAGTAATTACATAGGATCAGACATGAGACTGTGTAGTATTCTCGTGAGTAAAATTGTACACGCCGGTTAGGCGTAAACCCCCTCGGTTGCTCGCAGCTACTGAAAGAGGAGATTAACGCCGCCATGTGGGAGGTGCCGCCAAATTTTACGTAGAATATGGAACGATGTTAATAAGTCACTGTGGCCTTATAGGTCAAGTACTACGTGTGGTGCGATCTACGTGGCTTAAGGAGTAGCCGACGGTTTGAAGTACTTGGAGCGTTTTGCTATTAGCAAGACTCGCCGCGAGGTATGTGAACCTCTTCCTATCTCTTATAGCATGATATGTGTGAACTATGTAGTACGGTAGACGCATACGTGTTAACCGTGTTTGATTGTTTTTAAAACATAAAGTGTTATAACGGCTTTATGGGAAGTCGTTATAATGACTTTATGTAGGTAAGAAAATACTTTGTGGTTTTAAAAGGTAATCGATGTGAATTATAACGCTAGTTATAATAAAGAACTTGATGTATTTCAAAAGATTTATAAATCGCTTTTGAGAGTAACACTTGGTTTTAAAGGTTTTAAAAAGAGTTATACTAGCTTTATGGGAGTTAGGTATAATGTCTTAAGAGAGGTAAAGAAAATGGTTTACTGATGTTAGAAGTTAAGAGACTTGATCTTATAAGATAAGAGACTTAACTTATTTGTTTAATGTGAATGTTTGTGTGAAACCTCATTCGTGAGTAATGAGTACTTGGTTTTATTTAAAGGATAATGTTTTACCGATTTGAAATCGAATGTGTATCGCACTACCACCGCAGTAATAAAGGAAAATGTATTGAATAATGATGTATCGTATTAAAACCAAGAGAAACCTCCATCCGCATGTAAGCTAAGATTTAGACAAAATGATATTACATATCCTAGATCATGGCTGCTTAATAAGATCGATTATAAACAAGAATAACCTACTCACATATAAGGCATATGTTTCTCAAATCATTAAAGGAGAATTATGTTTTAAAGGATTAAAACTATGAACTAAGAGACCTTTTCTAAAAATGAGAAACTTGAGCATTTGAAATTAGGCCAACTCAACGTTTGGAAAATAAGGTTGTTACTTGATTTTTACAAAGGAAAGCATTTTTTTACTTAACAATGTTCGTCACTCTATTTTTATACTACGGACATCGGGTGACTTTTATAAAAGGAATGGATCTCTTTAAAAGGAATTTAACGTACGTAGTACTTTAGGGTTAAAAACCCGGACTTTGGCATAAAATGAAAGTAGCTTGTGTTGTGTAACTTGCCTATGCTCGTGTTGTGTAACTTGCCTATACTGGTTGTTGTGTAACTTGCCTATGCTTGTTGTTGCGTAACTTGCTTATGCTTGTGATGATAGCCTTGGTTGTGCAAGAATTGTTATTTTTATGGACTAGCTCTCCACGAGGTTTCTATCGCTCGCCGTCCCCGTGGTCGGCTCAGATTGCCTGCCTCATGATCGATTCGCCTCGTACCCTGAGTCACCGCACTTGCCCTGCTCAGCCAGTAGGACGAAGTCTCGTGATACGCCTTGTCCCCGTGGTCAGCCAGATTTGCCCCGGCCACCACGTGACCGCCTTGGTATCCTGTGAGTCGGCTCGCACTTGCCCCGTGACGGCCGTGTTTTGTTGCATTATATTATCGTACGGTCGGATCTCGTAGTTATACTTGTCCTATACGGTTTTTATGACACGTGGGACTCGTGTTCATGTATACTCCTTGGTATTGTCATATCATAAATCGCCAGTGAGGAAGAAATTCCACGCACGAGTGATAATTTGGAGCGTGAGTCCTCGACTTGATGTAACTAGTTATATGTTACGCATCGTAGCTTGGTCATCATACATGTCTCCCGCTTTATATAGACTATTATGATTTCATTTACAGATTTACGCCACATACTTGGTACTGTTAGATCGACTCCTTCTGGGCCGCTCATGCCGCAGTAAGTACATCGCCGATCCCCGCCTTAGATCACCTTTCACGCATTGGGAAGCTCCGCCTTCCTGAGGCTTATCTTTTGTATGTGTTCTCGAGTTGTAGGTTCTTGTACATTCTGGTATGGCGGGCCCCGTCCCGTCATAGTTGTTGTAAATCTTAGAGGTCCAGAGTAATCGTGCAAGCGTGGTTTTGTAAAAAGGATTAAACTGTTCGTTTTGAAAGAGTTGTTCATATATATTTTATTGGAAGGTAACCGTTTGGTTGGCCTGTTTTATTATCTTGTCTCATGTTCATGTTTAAGTTTTTATTTCCGCTGGTTTTCTCTGATGTAGTATCACTAGGGTGCCCGGGGTAAGGCACTAGTCACGGGCCCGGGATCGGGTCGTGACAAGACGTAGCTAGCATGACTATCTTGAAATAAAAATCCAGAATTGCATGATATGATGATAAACAATTCATACCCAATATAACATCGAAATCCACATATCTAATATAATCATATTTACCCAAGTGTTATACCCCATGAACGTAATTACACATATCCGATATACTTTATCAACAATCAAAGAATAACACTGGTGTAGATACACAAATAGAAATATCAAGAAAATCATACCATATCTCCAATGTGGCAAAAAATAGGAAGACATATAAGATAAAGTAGACCCTAGATCAAATAATACAGTAGCAACTCGATGATCGACTAAGTTGATACTTGTAATGACAATGTTTGATGCCTCAACCTCAACCCTACCAGGGAATCAATAGAAATGAGTGCACTCAAACTACCTTCGGTAATCTCTCCTAAAGTGCCCAACCTCTCCACAAGTATAACAAGTTCTAGATGCTGATGGTTGCTAAATTGAAATAGACGAACAAGTTGTCATGGTCTGAATAATGAGACTGAGAAGCCCTAAATGACTGGCACTACTACATCAATCAGTAATATAAAGAGCTATATGTTACACCCCGTAATACCAGGGCTACTAATTGAGAACGTGATTAAGGATTTAAGATTTGAATTTTGGAAGGAAAGAATAATTACATTTTCTTAAGGAAAATTTCAGAAAAAATGTGACGACGGGAAAATTATTAACTTGGAGTATACTACTTCTAATTGGATTTATGGACTTAGTATTGGATTATAAGGTGTTGGAATTGATAATATGGGGTCGCCGAGAATTTCACAATTTCGCGGGGACCTTCGAAAAATTATAATATTTTGGACCAATCGGAGGGCGACACGTGACACCCCTCCACTTGTCTTGCTAAGATGACAACAAATTAGATATTTTGAGAGAGGACAAGTGGACATGGGTCCCACTCCACTTGGCTATACATATCCAAGTTGTCACGACCCGACCTCAGATCCGTGACTGGTGTCTTACCCCGGGCACCCTTGTGATACAACATCAGAGAAAACCAGCGGAAATAAACTCACAAACAAGAACCATATAAGATAAAATAGGCTAACCCAAAAATGGCTACCTTTCCGTAACGTAAATAAAACAGAATCAACGCTACATCCTTGATAACCCAATTTATAACCGACTACGTGCCTCTAAGAATTTGTAATAACCATGACGACAGTGGCCCCGCCATACCCCGAATGTACACAAAACATACAACGCCGTGGAGAACTGCATCAAAAATCAAGTCAAGCCTCCGAGTAATGGAGCTTCGACACCGAGCAAAGATCCTAAGAATGAGGATCCACCACCGCTACCCTTACCGCGCAGATGAACGCAGCCCCCGAGGAAGGGGGTCAGTACACAATATGTACCAAGTATGTAAAACTGGAAAATACTGTAATAATATCATAAGTCAAAATAAGCTGGAGTCATAGACGAAAATCAATTTACCTTGCACTGTGCCTTACTAATAATGAGAGTAACAGGTATAAATCTTACTGCATAAAAATAGGAGGGTCATGATCAAAACAGGGTACCTCGCCCGTAGTATCATTAAGCAATCCTACTTCTGAGACTATTTCACCCGCATGGGTCCTGTGGACCCGCATGAGGTCATCCGCCTCGTCATGGGACTATTTCACCCGCATGGGACTATTTCACCCGCATGGATCATGTGGACCCGCATGAGTACCATCGCCGTACTCACATAGGACTATTTCACCCGCATGGATCCTGTGGTCCGGATCCGCATGAGTACAAGCGCCGCACTCGCATCATGGGTAGCAAATCCATGGCATAAGTAATAACCCGGGGTTTACCCCGTAATAATATATAGATATAACATAGCTCATCCAGCTATCATACATAACATAAGCACTACCGGCCTATCATACATAACATAAGCACTACCGGCCTATCATACATAACATAAGCACTACCGGCTTATCATAACATAAGCAAGTTAAGAAATCCCCTAACTTCTTATTAACATTATTAATATATCCTCTCATTTTAGTATACCTAAGGCACCAACATGTCTTTTAATAGAAAATCCGGGAATTCAACCCAAGTACCATGTACTTCTAACCTTTTAAGAAATAACTCTTTTTATACAAAAATTCCAAGATACTAATCACCATAGTATCAAGTTACGATTTCTTTTCAAGACAAGTCACATTTCCTTTTAGAAATATAATAGGCTCCTAAATCAAGTGACTTCATTTCCTTTTTAAAACCTTAGGCAATCAATGCCTAAAAATCAATTCACCTTCCATAGTTTCAAATCCCTTACCCGTACTTGTTTTACTTAGAGTAAACCTTTCTTTGTTAACCTTTCGAAAGCTAATATAACCAACTTCCCATAAAGTCATTATATTTGCGTTATTCCTTAGTCAAATACATTTTCCCTAAACCCAAGGGACTTATACTTTTAAAAATGACACAAGTATCACATACACTAAAACAAGTGAAAGATATCAAATTCAGACGTCTACCGTACTACATAGGTACAAATACTCATGCTCAAGAGATAGGAAAGTTCTACATACCTCTTCGGTTAATCCACTTGCTAAGTCCGAAATACCGCACGTAATATGTCAACCTATAATGACCATAATGCGTTTATTAACCCCCAATTTCAATGTAGAAACTCCAAGTTCAAGTTACTAATTCTTAAGGAAATTTGGGCAGCACTTCCTTTGTTTCTACATACTTTGCCACCTTTTTCAAGGTCGAATTCAATATCCAAACGCCACATTTAAGGCCCAACAATCCAACATTTCAAAGGGGATTACACACCTAAACTTAAATGTGTAAAAATTCTGCCCCACAAGGTAAAACAACCAACTTAACAAGTCTAAGGTAGTTTTTAGGCTACAACATGCTCACATAATCTTCTTAACCAATTCTTTCACATCCAAACCACATTTCTTACGTGCAACGAATCTAAGAGAATTATTTACTATAACAAGTTCCTTTTCCTTCACATGCAACATCAATAACTAGCTACAAGAGAGAATTGTTACTTTTAGAGCTTTAGCCAAAATTATTCCAACAATTTTGCTAGCCTCCTCTTCAAGAACACCACCACAACCACCCTTACAAGCTAGCCACAAGCTTCCTTCTTGTTCTTAACTTTTCAGATTTTTCCTAAGCTTTGAATTCTACTTGGAATTCTAGAGAGAAGTGGGAGCTTTTGCTTAGAGAGAGAGAGAGAGATGAAAGATGACCAAGTCTTCAAGACTTGGTCAATATAAGGCATGCAACATTTCAGATGGGGGGGACACTTGTCACCCACCCATGACCTCTTTTAAAACACAACAAAGGCGAAATTTCCACTAACTCGCAGAACCCGCCTGGCGCGCACTCAGGCCTGGCACAATAAACTTCGCCGCTTACTCAGACTTTTCCGCCGCTGCCTCGCTTCCGGGCCAAACTTCAAAACTCGACCCTTCAGATCGCCGCGCCCTGCTTTCCTGCAGCCGCCCTATAATCACCCGCCTTGGCGCCGCGGCACTGAGGCCCCTGACCGCGATCCAGACCCGAACTACGGGGTATAACATTCTCCCCCCCTTAGAAACATTCATCCCGAATGTTCCTTCTAGGCTTACTCGAATCACAATCGACGTAGAAGCTCTTTGTTATACCCCGTATTTCCAGGGTATGTACGTGAGGACGTACGTAGAAATTTGAGCCTTAAAGTAGGGCAAGGTTCGAAATTGTACATAACTACCAAAAGGAGTCATTTTTCGACGAAACGTTTCCACGCTTCGTAGGAAAATTCGCTATGTCAATAATATTTTTTGCGGATTTTTCCGAGAGACGTAACATTTTGGACCAACGGGAGGGTGACATGTGTCACCCTCACATTGGAAGAGGTTGGGCAGCTTTGGGACGAAAAAAGAGGGCAATGGGTTAGGTAGGATATTTGTGCAAGTTGGTGTGGTAGATGGATAAGGTGCACATGGCTTAATCCTAGCCCTACACTTGCCTAACACTTGGAAAAATCTTGGCCATTGGTTGGCCATGTCTTGACCTATAAATACCCCTCTAAGTGATGAACTTTCTTCATCCAAAATCTTTTGCTAAGTGTAAAAATCCTCCCTCTCCCTCTCGAGTTTCGTCCACCACACCCTCCCCTTGGCCGAAAGTACCCTCCCTTTGAGAGCCTAGCCGAGGCAAACCCCTCGAGTGAGGCTTGGCCGTGGGCACCCCTAGCCTAGTTGTTTTCGTGATAATACCCTTTGTTGTGGTATAGAAATACTCTCCTAGTATTGTTATAATGTCCAAATACCTTGGCCCAAATACCTTGTAGTATTCCCAAGGTTACACTTATACAAAAAGCCCATAAATACTATTATACTTCCTCACTACAAAAACGAAACCCTAAGGAAAACCTTCATACGGTTGAAGTGTTAAGTAGAAGTTGGTTAGAACTTCTAAGGGTTGTTTGAATGGTCGAGCGCACTGAGTAGAGCTAAACCTTGCTCAGATCGACATTTATACTTGGATAATTTTGGGCTTATCGAGGTAAACACTCTTGACCTTCTATTGTAATTGGAAATTACATGTTGTTGGAATATATAGTCAAGTATACTATATATAGAATTGAACATAGTTGTGCGGCAATGTCTTTTGACTTAAGCTCGAATAATACTTACGCAATGTCTTGCGACTTAAGCCTGAATTTAAATAAGAGAACTGAATTGTAATTACATAGGACTGTATTACAGTAGACTTGTGTAGCATTACTGTGAGTAGAATTGTACACGCCCGTTAGACGCAAACCCCGGTTGGCTTCGTAGCCTACCGATAGAGGATGAGATTACGCTGTCATGGGGGAGAGGTGTCGCCAATTTTCTGTAGAATAGTCTACATTGATATCTAGGATGTTAATAGGCGCCTTATGGCCTATATAGGTCAAGTACTACGATGACGTGATCTACTTGGCTTAAGGAGTAGCCGACGGTTTGAGGTACTTGGAGCACTTTGCTATTAGTCGATAATCGTCGCGAGGTATGTGAACCTCTTCCTATCTGTTCTAGCATGATATGTATTACTATGTAGTACGCAGACGCATACGTGTTTAATGTATTTGATTGGTTTGAAACATAAAGTGGTATAACGGCTTTATGGGAAGTTGGTTATAACAACTTTATGTAGGTAAGAAAATGCTTTGTGGTTTCAAAGGATAACTGATTTGACTTATAACGGATTTGATGTGTAGTAACAAAGAACTTGAAGTGTTCCAAAAGACCCTTTTGAAAGAAGAGTAATACTTGGCTTTGAAAACATAAGAGTTGTACTAGCTTTACGGGAAGTTAGGTATAACGCCTTAAGAGTGATAAAAAGAATGGTTTATCGATTTTTAAGATAAGAGACTTGACTTAATGGTATTAATATGAATTTTGTTAAAGTGTGGAACCTCATTCGTGAGTAATGAGTACTTGGTTTTAAAAGGAATAATGTTTTATCGATTTCTAAATCGAATGAGTATCGACAAACCATCGCAGTTAATAAAGGAAAATGTATTGAATAATGAAGTATGGTATTAAAACCAAGAGAAACCTCCATCCGCATAGAAGCTAAGATGAGACAAAATGATATTACATTTCCTAGATCATGGTCGCTTAATAAGATTGATTATAAACAAGAATAACCTACTCACATATAAGACATATGTTTCTCAAAACGCTTAAAGGAGAATTATGTTTTAAAGGATTAAAACTATGAACTACTAAACCTTTTCTAAAATGAGAAACTTGAGCATTTGAAATTAGGCAAACTTGAACGCTTGGAAAATAAGGTTGTTACTTGATTTTACAAAGGAAAGCATTTTGGTTTACTTAACAATGTTAGTCACTCTATTTTTATACTACGGTATCGGGTGACCTTTGTAAAATAAATGGATTTTTAAAAGGAAATTAACGACGTAGTACTTTAGGGTTAAAACCCGGACTTTGGCATAAAATAAAAGCACTTTGAGTTGTGTATAACTTGCCTATGCTTGTTGTTGTGAAGCTTGCCTATGCTTGTTGTTGTGAAACTTGCCTATGTTTGTTGTGATAGCCTTTGTTGTATTTCGCACTTCGCCTCTCGATGGAGGCTTGATTTGTTTTGAACGATTCTACACCGAGTCCCACGAGACGGGCAGGACACGTATTTCATTTAATTATACACCGAGTCCCACGACGGGCAGTGGACACGATTTCATTTAATTATACACCGAGTCCCACGAGACGGGGACACGATTTCATTTAATTATACACCGAGTCCCACGAGTCAAGGTGGACACGTATTTCATTTAATTATACACCGAGTCCCACGAGACGGGCAGGGACACGTATTCCATCTGATTATACACCGAGTCCCACGAGATGGGCAGGGACACGTATTTCATCCGATTTTACACCGAGTCCCACGACGGGGCAGGACACGATTTTATCCGATTATACACCGAAAAGCCACGGACGGGCCGACACGATTTCATCCGTTATCATACATGTCTCCCGCTTTATATAGACTATTATGATTTCATTTACGCCTTTACGCTTTCACATACTTGGTACTGTTGCATCGACCTCCTCGTGGCCGCTCATGCCGCAGTGGAAGTACATCGGCCAGGATCCTCGCCATAGGATCACAGTCGTGGCTGGAAGCCCCATTTCTTCTGAGGCTTATCTTTTGGTATGTTACTCGAGTCCAGATTCTTATACATTCGTGGTATGGCGGCCCCGTCCCGGTCATACTGCTGTAAAAATCTTAGAGGTCTGTAGTAATGCCAAGTGTGGTTTGTAAAAGGATAATTGTTCGTATTTATGTATATATGATGAAGGCAAATCGCTTTGGTTGGCCTGCTTATTTATCTTGTCTCTTAATTTATATTCATGTTTTTATTTCCGCTGATTTTCTCGATGTTGTATCACTAGGTGCCCGGTAGGTACTACCACGCCCGTTCGGTCGTGACAAAAGTGGTATCGAGCGCTTAGTCTCTGAAAGTGTCTACAGATCGTGTCTAGTAGTCTTGATTATCGGTGTGTTGGCACCACATCTATAATCGTGAGGCTATAGGACATTTAGGATTGGTTTCATTCTTCTCATTCGAGATCGTGCCCTAGAGCCGGTGATAAGTCGACCCTCCGACGATTCCTTTCCTTTACCGCTATGCCTCCGCGTAAGGCAACTCAGCCCGATGGGCAAGGCAATGGAGGAGTCAAGTGAGATATAGAGAGTACGAGGGCGCAGCCCTGGCCACCGAGACAAGGCTTCCGACGGCGAAGTTTCATGACACCGCCAAAGACCAGCAGAGTTAGAGCCGCAGCATGGTCGCCGAGACTACAAGACTGAGCCTCCGGCCCCACACCGGAGCAGATGAGACGGGTACAAGGAGATGGCGCCATCGCCGTGGTCGTGGCCGATATGAGGATAGGCCGACGCAGCAGTTCCACCCAAAGCAGCACCCGTAATTCACCCCGAGCGCATGCTTTAAGGCTACGGACTTTCCGAGTCAGAGCCCGCCGTTGTTCTATGGATCGAGCCGAGGATGACCTCGTGAGTTTATCCGACGCCACAGCGATCATGAGAGTGATCGAGTCTCGCAGGCGTAGTCGGTGGTATTGGTTCGCATCACCGCGTGATACCGCAGCTGATCGTTTGATTCGCGAGTTGTCCCGGAAGAGCATGCACTTCCACCATTTGGGACGAAGTTCTCGGGCTTTTCTTGCACATTTCTTGCCCCCACAAACGGCGAGGGCTCGCCGATGCATTTTTGACGCTGAGGCAGATCGCGACGGTTAGAGAGTACAATGTGGAGTTCGACTCATTAGCTCGGTATGTTCCCGTGGTAGCCGATATGGAGGACAGAGTACACCGCCACGCCACCGGGCCGGATGATTACTTGGCGAGGCTTGTACGGTGTAGCTCTTCACCGCATGGACATTGCCCGCATGCAAGCTCATGTACCAGGATGACGCACGGAGAGGTCGACGGAATGACCGAGATCGCCAGGTAAGAGGCCGCAATGCAGGTCCTTTGGTAACTTTCGAGGCGACCGCCAAACAGCTAGCCTAGTTATGTACCTCCACCAAGATGCAGTGGTCCCCACGCCGCCGGGACGCTCAGTGGTATTCGAGCCGGTCGAGCTCCGTGGCTTCCGTTCACGATATATACGGGTTCTAGCCACGTTCCGGCTTTCTCGGCAGGCACGATGTGGCGCACGCCATCCCGGGGAATGTCGTCTTTTTACTGGTTCTTGTTTTTCCTGCGGCCGTCAGGGCCATATGACGAGAAACTGTCCTAGTAGGACGGATGCAAATAGAATGACTCACCATCGGGTCGCAAGTTCATCGCCTTTCTACGCATACACTGCAGGCGTGCTTATGATTAGACAGAGCGAGCCAGAGATCTGTATATCCTTAACCCTCTAGAGATTTGTATGCATGATATAATGACCTTCTTATTGTGTGCTACATTCGGATAGCGTTATGTTGGTTATGAGTTAGAAAGCATGGTTAGTTAAAAGGATATGTATGGGGGCATGGAAAGTGTGAACCTTAGAATATTTCGTGTTGAGACCTCAGAGGTAAGGTCATTTTGAATAAAAGATTTTACGGTTAGTCTTTGTTGAAATACTTGGTTTGCGATAAATGTGTTCGGGATAATTCCTTGGGTAGTGTAAAATGGAAGTGGTAGCTTTCATGACTTGTATAGGTAAGATTGTTCGGATCGGAAACAAGAGCGTGATGCGTTAAGTGGGTCGGGTTGGTCAGCTATGCGGGCCAACCCACACTGCTTTCGGCGCTGGGTCACTGGGTGGTCCCGCCAGGTGGTAGGGTCACGAGGGTGCTAGGCCCAAGTTTAGTTGACCATCGTATGAGTTCGTGGGTGTGTTCGACCAGAAGCAGATCGTGAAGGCCGGGAATGGCCTTAAGGAAGATTGAGGCTAGTAAGATAACCAAGTTGGAGGTGGTGACTCCAAAGTTTGGAGAACTGAAGCGATGACTGAAGTGTGGTACGTATACTAGAAGAGTTCAAGTGTTCGAGGAGAGTACGACGAGTAAGGGTAGAGGCGAGCATGTATTGCGAGCATAGATATGATCATTTCTTGTAAAGGGAGAAGGTGCGAAGGATGTATATTTTAGACCTCGTGGATCGCACGCATCCGGTACCATTTGTTGGGTCGCCGGAGTGACACTAGAACCTCGCGGCAAAGTGAAAAAAAGTTTGTGATGTTAGAGGTGTTTCCTCATGGACTTGGATGTAAGTATTTGCGCGGTTGTTTCTGTGGCCAGGTGTGGCAGGATTGGTTCTCGTAAATATAGTAGTGAAGACTATACTGGCGCATGTTTGTTTTGAGGCTTAGAAGGAACATTCGTCCCGAATGTTTCTGGCGAGGGGAGAATGTTATACCCCGTATTTCCGTGGTATGACGTGAGGACGTACGTAGAAATTTGAGCCTTAAAGTAGGGCAAGGTTCGAAATTGTACATAACTACCAAAAGGAGTCGCTTTTCGACTAAACGCTTCCACAACTTTCGTAGGGAAAATTCGGCTATGTCAATAATATTTTTGGCGGATTTTTCCGAGAGACGAACATTTTGGACCAACGGAGGGTGACATGTGTCACCTCACATTGGAAGAGGTTGGGCGCTTTGGGACGAAAAAGAGGGCAATGGGTTAGGTAGGATATTTGTGCAAGTTGGTGTGGTAGATGGATAAGGTGCATGGCTTAATCCTAGCCCTACACTTGCCTAACACTGGAAGAATCTTGGCCATTGGTTGGCCATGTCTTGACCTATAAATACCCTCTAAGTGATGAACTTTCTTCATCCAAAAATCTTTTGCTAAGTGTAAAAATCCCTCCTCTCCTCAAGAGTTTCTGGCCCACCACACCCCTCCCCTTGGCCGAAAGTACCTCCTTTGAGAGCCTAGCCGAGGCAAACCCCCTCGAGTGAGGCTTGCCGTGGGGTACCCCCTTCTAGCCTAGTTGTTTTCGTATAATACCCCTTGTTGTGGTATAGAAATACTCTCCTAGTATTGTTATAATGTCCAAATACCTTGGCCCAAATACCTTGTAGTATTCCCAAGGTTACACTTATACAAAAGCCCGAAATACTATTATACTTCCTCACCACAAAAACGAAACCCTAAGGAAAACCTTCATAGTCGGTTGAAGTGTTAAGTAGAAGTTGGTTAGAACTTCTAAGGGTTGTTTGGAGCGGGTTGGAGCGCACGGAGTAGGAGCTAAACCTTGCACAGGATCGACATTTATACTTGGATAATTTTGGGCTTATCGAGGTAAACACTCTTGACCTTCTATTGTAATTGGAAATTACATGTTGGAATATATAGTTGAAGTATACTATATATAGAATTGAACATAGTTGTGCGGCAATGTCTTTTGACTTAAGCCTGAATAATACTTACGGCAATGTCTTGCGACTTAAGCCTGAATTTAAATAAGAGAACTGAACTGTAATTACATAGATCAGACATGAGACTTGTAGCATTCTCGTGAGTAGAATTGTACACGCCAGGTTAGGCGTAAACCCCCTGGTTGGCTTGGTAGCCGGCCTCGATAGAGGAGGAGATTACGCTGTTGCGGGGGGGGGAGGTGCTGCCGAATTTTCTGTAGAATATTCTACATTGAGATCTAGGATGTTAATAGGCGCCTTGTGGCCTCTATAGGTTGAAGTACTACGTATGGCGTGATCTACTTGGCTTAAGGAGTAGCCGACGGTTTGAGGTACTTGGAGCACTTTGCTATTAGTCGATAATCGTCGCGAGGTATGTGAACCTCTTCCTATCTGTTCTAGCATGATATGTGTATTACTATGTAGTACGGTAGACGTACATGTGTTTAATGTATTTGATTGGTTTGAAACATAAAGTGTTATAACGGCTTTATGGGAAGTTGGTTATAACAGCTTTATGTAGGTAAGAAAATGCTTTGTGGTTTCAAAGGATAACTGATTTGACTTATAACGGATTTGATGTGTAGTAACAAAGAACTTGAAGTGTTCCAAAAAGACCCTTTTGAAAGAAGAGTAATACTTGGCTTTGAAAACATAAGAGTTGTACTAGCTTTATGGGAAGTTAGGTATAACGTCTTAAGAGTGATAAAAAGAATGGTTTACTGATTTTTAGAAGATAAGAGACTTGACTTAATGGTATTAATATGAATTTTGTTAAAAGTGTGAAACCTCATTCGTGAGTAATGAGTACTTGGTTTTAAAAGGAATAATGTTTTACTGATTTCGGAAATCAGAATGAGTATCGACAAACCACTGCAGCGTTAATAAAGGAAAATGTATTGAATAATGAAGTATGGTATTAAAACCAGTAGAAACCTCCATCTGCATAGAAGCTAAGATGAGACAAAATGATATTACATTTCCTAGATCATGGTTGCTTAATAAGATTGATTATAAACAAGAATAACCTACTCACATATAAGACATATGTTTCTCAAAACGTTTAAAGGAGAATTATGTTTTAAAGGATTAAAACTATGAACTACGAAACCTTTTCTAAAATGAGAAACTTGAGCATTTGAAATTAGGCAAACTTGAACGTTTGGAAAATAAGGTTGTTACTTGATTTTACAAAGGAAAGCATTTTGGTTTACTTAACAATGTTAGTCACTCTATTTTTATACTACGAGTATCGGGTGACCTTTGTAAAATAAATGGATTTTTAAAAGGAAATTAACGTACGTAGTACTTTAGGGTTAAAACCCGGACTTTGGCATAAAATGAAAGTACTTTGAGTTGTGTATAACTTGCCTATGCTTGTTGTTGTGAAGCTTGCCTATGCTTGTTGTTGTGAAACTTGCCTATGTTTGTTGTGATAGCCTTTGTTGTATTTTTGTACCCCCGCGTCTCGCGATGGAGGGCCGGTTGATTTGTTATGAACGATTCTACACCGAGTCCCACGAGATGGGCAGGGACACGTATTTCATTTAATTATACACCGAGTCCCACGAGATGGGCAGGGACACGTATTTCATTTAATTATACACCGAGTCCCACGAGATGGGCAGGGACACGTATTTCATTTAATTATACACCGAGTCCCACGAGATGGGCAGGGACACGTATTCCATCTGATTATACACCGAGTCCCACGAGATGGGCAGGGACACGTATTTCATCCGATTTTACACCGAGTCCCACGAGATGGGCAGGGACACGTATTTTATCTGATTATACACCGAGTGCCACGGGATGGGCCGGGACACGTATTTCATCTGGTTATCATACATGTCTCCTGCTTTATATAGACTATTATCATTTCATTTACAGTATTTTACAGTTTCACATACTTGGTACCTGTTGTATTGACCTCCTTCGGGGGGCTGCGTTCATGCCGCAGGTGGAAGTACATCGGTTGTGGATCCTCGCTCTTAGGATCACAGTCACGTCGGGAAGCCCCATTTCTTGAGGCTTATCTTTTGGTATGTTACCCGAGTCCAGATTCTTATACATTCATGGTATGGCGGGCCCCGTCTCCGCCATAGCCATTGTAAAAATATTAGAGGTCAGAGTAATCACAAGTGTGGTTTGTAAAAGGATAACGTTTCGGTATTTATGTATATATGATGAAGGCAACTGTTTTGGTTGGCCTGTTTATTTATCTTGTCTCTTAATTCATATTCATGTTTTTATTTCCGCTGATTTTCTCTGATGTTGTATCACTAGGGTGCCCGGGGTATGGCACCAGTCACGGGCCCGGGTTCGGGTCGTGACACTCTTAACTACTCTTTTGCAAATAAAGACGCTCCACGAGCCACAACAATACTCAAGCAAAATTTCCAAATGAAACTATCAAACAAGAAAGTAGGTTACCTGAAGGTATAGGAAATAAGTGAGGATACTTCTTCATCATGTCATCCTCTGCTTCCCACGTCATCTCCTTCCTGTTCTCGTTCCGCCATAATACTTTGACGGAAGCCACATCCTTTGTCCAAAGTCGCCTAACCTGACGATCGAGTATCGCTATGGGACTCTACTCATACGATAACTCCTCTGTCACCTGGATATCATGAATCGGGTGCACTCTAGATGGGTCTCCTATACATTTCCGCAACATAGATACGTGAAAAACTGGATGTACTGCCTCCAGATCGGACGGCAGGTCTAACTCATAGGCAACCTTGCCTACCCTACGGATAATCCGATAAGGCCCAATGTACCTTGGGCTAAGTTTTCCTTTCTTCCCAAATCTCATCACACCCTTCATGGGTGATACCTTCAGGAAGACCCAATCATCTACCTCAAACTCCAAGTGTCGACGCCGATGATCCGTGATACGACTGGCCGACTCGAAATGACAATAACCGCCTCCCGATAAGCTTCAACTTATCCACTGCCTGCTGTACCAAGTTCGGCCCGACTAACTGAACATCTCCCACCTCAAACCAACCTATCGGTGACCTACACTTCCTCTCATATAAGGCCTCATAAGGCACCATCTGGATATTAGAATGGTAGCTGTTGTTATAAGAAAACTCCACAAGAGGCAAATGATCCTCCCAGCTACCCCTGAAATCAATAACACAAGCCCGCAAAGATATCCTCGTTGTCGGATAGTGCGCTCGGCCTGTTCATCGGTCTGAGGATGAAACGACGTACTGAGACTCACCTGTGTCCCTAATCCCTTCTGGAAAGACCTCCAGAAGTTAGCCAGAACCGGGCTCCTGCATGCGAAATAATCGATATAGGAACTCTGTGCAGTCTCACGATCTCTCTGATATATAGTCTAGCATAATCCTCGGCCAAAAAAGTCGTCCTGACTGGAAGAAAATGGGCTGATTTCGTCAGCCTGTCGACGATAACCCAAATGGAATCATGCTTCCTCTGAGTGGAAGGTAACCCTGTAATAAAATCCATATTTACCACCTCCCACTTCCAAGTCGGGATATCAATAGCCTGCAACAGCCCACCGGGCTTCTGTTGCTCAACCTTAACCTGCTGACAATTCGGGAAATGCGCCACGAACTACGCAACGTCCCTCTTCAGGCCATCCCACCAATACACACATCTGAGGTCATGATACATCTTAGTCGACCCTGGATGAATAGAATAACGAGCACTGTGTGCCTCCCCCAGAATCTGCCGACGAAGTCCTGTCACATCGGGAACACACAACCGACCCTCAAATCTTAGCATCCCATCCGGCGCTACCTCAAATAGACTCTTCTCTTTCTGACAAGCGGCATCTCGATACCGTACCATAATCGAATCCTCATACTGTCGCCTCTTCACCTCCTCGATGATGGAAGACTTGAAACCTCTCGAACCCGAACTCCCTCACTATCTGAATCAACCAAACGAACCCCAAGGCTCGCTAGCTGATGTAACTCTCGGACTATATCCCTCTTCTGCGTCGTACATCGCATGGACTACCCATCGATCTGCGACTAAGGGCATCTGCAACTACATTGGCCTTCCCTGGGTGGTATAGAATATCAACATCATAATCCTTGAGTAACTCCAACCACCGTCTCTGCCGTAAGTTCAGCTCCCTCTGGCTGAAGATATACTGGAGACTCTTGTGGTCTATGTAAATATCCACATGAACTCCACACAAATAGTGTCTCCAGATCTTCAAGGCATGAATCACTGCTGCCAACTCTAAGTCATGTGTGGGATAGTTCTTCTCATGCTTCCTAAGCTGTCGAGATGCGTAAGCTATAACCTTGTCGTGCTGCATCAGCACGTACCCAAGCCCGATACCCGACGTGTTATACTCCGTATTTCCAGAGTATGTACGTGAGGGCGTACGTATAAAAATTTAAGCCTTAAAGTTGGCAAGGTTCGAAATTTGTACATAAGTACCGAAAAGAGTCATTTTTCGACGAAACGTTTTACAAGACTTGCGAAGGAAAAAATACGGCTATGTCATTTATAATTTTTGCGGATTTTTCCGAGAGACGAAACATTTTGGACCAACGGGAGGGTGACATGCGTCACCCTCACATTGGGCGTGATTGTGGGCGGCTTGGACGAAATGGGAGGTCTTGGTTAGGTAGGATATTTTGTGATAGTTGGTGTGGTAGATGGATAAGGTACACATGGCTTAATCTACACCTTACACTTGCCTAACACTTGGATTGATCTTGGCAATTGGTTGGCGCTTGCTTGACCTATAAATACCCCCCTTAGTTGATGAACTTCTTCATCCAAAAATCATTTTCTAAGTGTTAAAATCCTCCCCCCTCTTTGTGTGAGCTCGTCCACAGCCATTCCCTCCCTGAGAAAGGCCTCACGAGCCCCCCCTTGCCTAGTGGTTCTAGCCGAGCCTACCCCCCCGCCCCTTGGTAGAGAAATACTCTCCAAGTATTGTTATTATACCAAAATACTTTAGCCCAAATACCTTGTAGTACTTTCCAAAGTTACCTCTATACGTAGAGCCCGGAAATACTATTATACTTCCTTTAGCCACTAAACGAAACCCTAAGGAAAACCTTCATAGTCGGTTGAAGTGTTAAGTAGAAGTTGCGTAGAACTTCTAAGGGTTGTTTGGAGCGGATTGGAGCACTCGGAGTAGGAGCTAAACGTTGCTCAGGATCGACTTTAAACTTGGATAATTTTGGGCTTACCGAGGTAAATAATCCTATCCTTCTAGTGTAATTGGAAATGACATACTGTAGTTGTTTAGAAATGAATATAAGATTCATAGAAGAGAACTGAACTGTAATGGAAGGATATTACAGAAAAGACTTAAACTGAAATCGCATCAGAAGAATATTACAGTAGAAGATTAAACTGTACTTACATAGGACTGTATTTACAGTAGACTTATAACCTTTATTGGTTGATCGCTCGAGTAGCATGTACTACTTGGAAGGTGGACAAGGCTAGCGGTTATAGCCATGGAGCGCTTTTGCTTATAGTCGATAATCGTCACGAGGTATGTGATTCTTCCTATACTCTTGAGCATGATATTTTAAAGGAATATATATAGTACGGTAGGCGTGCAGTGGCAATGTCTTTTGACTTAAGCCTGAATAATAAGAACCTTGAAGTATTTTAAAAGAATATATAGTACGGTAGACGTACGTGTGGCAATGTCTTTTGACTTAAGCCTGAATAATAAGAATCTTGAAGTATTTTAAAAGAATATATATATATAGTAATCTTGTAGGCGACGTGTGTTAATCGAATGTAGTGTTACGGCAATGTCTTTTGACTTAAGCCTGAATAATAAAGAATCTTGAAGTATTTCAAAAGATTAAGAAACCGTTTTGAAAGAAGAGTAATACTTGGTTTTGAAAACATAAGAGTTATACTAGCTTTATGGGAAGTTAGGTATAACGTCTTAAGAGAGGTAAAGAAAATGGTTTACTGATTTTAGAAGTTAAGAGACTTGATCTTAAAAGATAAGAGACTTGACTTAATTGAATTAATATGAATGTTTGTGTGAAACCTCATTCGTGAGTAATGAGTACTTGGTTGTTAAAAGGAATAATGTTTTACTGATTTCGGAAATCAGAATAAGTATCGAACAAACCACAACAGCGCTAATAAAGGGAAATGTATTGACTAATAAAGTATTATTAAAACCAGTAGAAACCTCCATCTGCATAGAAGCTGTTACACCCCGTAAATTCAAGAGGTTAAGTTAAGAACATACGAAAGGAAATAAGATTTGAATTTGGAAAGTTGGGTTGGCAAAAGGTCGTGGGCTGACTTTTAGTCAACTTTGGAGCGCTATATCTCCTAGTTCCTTAGGAGTTTTGAGGAGTTTTAAAAGCCTAGTGGGTAGTCCGTTAAATCTAGTTCCCAACGCAGCAAACCGTTCGTCTATAGGACATCGGAGTCAAAAGTTATGGAAGTTTCAAGTTTGGTGCCCAGTCAGGCAAAGCAGTGGTTTCGCTCGCAGTGCGTGGCCATGGCCGGGACGCAGCGCGGTTGTTCTGGGGTTCGCAGGGTGCAGCCGCAGCGGAATGCGTGGGCGCGCGAATGAAGGAACTTTTCTGGAGTGGTAGCGCTGGCGCCGGGCGGCCGGCGCAGGCGGATTTTTCTCACAAAGACGAAAATCAGGGGATATTTTGTTAAAAGCCTATGGGAGGGTGACAAGTGTCCCTCCCATCATTTTGACCAGAATAAGGTCCTATTTTAGGGCCAAGTCTTGGAAGACTTGGCCATTTCATTTCAAATCCTCCCAAGAAAGATCCTCTCCCTTCTCTCTTGATTTTTGAAGAAAACCTAGCCTAAGAGGAAATTGTTGGAGCGGCGGCAAGAAGAAAAAGTGTGGGTAAACTTGTGGGAAGCGCTGGTGGGCGATTTTGGCGGAAAGAGGTGGAAGAAAGAGGGGCTTTTGTGGGCTTTTCCTTAAGGTAAAAGTTTCCCCTTTCTCTTGGTTGTGAGCCTAAGGCTGTTATATTTTAGTAGTATAGAGTTGAGCCTGAGGCTGTTTTATTTGAATAGATTTGGGTCGTCTCATGTCGTAAAGGGAGATTGTAATTGTTGAAGATGTCTAGGGCTAGATATCATGTTAGACCTAAGAACTTGGATTGGAAAAGAGTTGGAAGGGGTGGCATAGTTAGTAGAACAAAGGAAGTGCTGTCCAATTTTCCCGTAGAACAAGGGACTTTTCATTAGAATGTATTACGTTGAAGCTAGAAGCTAATAGACGTATTATGGTCATTATAGGTTGACATCTACGGACGGCATATTGGACTTGGCAAGTGGATTAAGCAAAAGAGGTATGTAGAACTCTTCCTATCTCTTGAGCATGAGTAGTTATAACTGTATGGTACGGTAGACGTACGTGTTTTTAAATGAAGTGAAGTCATTTGATATATTTGACTTATTTTAAGGATGTCTAGTTGGTTGAGTTAGGGAATTAACTCACGTGTCCTTAAGCAAGAGTTATAAGAACGGTTTATCCTAATAAGGTAGACAAGGATTCCTTGACAGGAAAAAGTTTAGAATACTGGTTTTGGAAGGTATTGATTCTTAAACCTTTATAAAGATAAGAACTTGTTTCTAAGTTAGGGAAATTGTCTTCTAAGTTAAAGAGACTTGAAGTACTTTGTAAGTAGTGCGACTTGAATTGAAGTACAAGTCTCTTGGTTATAGAAAGAACAAAGTGGTCTTAGACATAAAGAGTTATAACGGCTTTATGGGAAGTTGCTGATGACGGCTTTATGAGAGGTTAAGGAGGTCTTAGTTTCTAAGAAGCATAAAGTTAGTATAACGGCTTTATGGGAAGTTGGTTATAATAACTTTATGGAAGCTTAGAGGAACGGTTTTCGCGAGTAAGGTAAACCAAGATGAAAGAATTGAAACTAAGAAAGGCAATTTGATTTAAAGGCATCAATTGCTTGAGGTCTAAAATGAGGGTCACTTGATTTAGAAGCCGAAGCATATTTCTAATAATATAGTGACTTGTTTGAAATATAGATAAGCCTTGATACTACGGGTGCTAGTATCTTGGGGTCTTATGTGGAAAATGGATCTTGGAAAGAATAGAAATACATAGTACTTTGGGTTGAATTTTCCCCGGACTTGTTAAGTGATATGAAAAGTTCCTTAAGGTCATAAAATGAGATCCATTTTGTATGTTAATGAAAGTCTAAAGAAGTTGTGAACTTACTGGGACGTACCGACAGTGATGTAGGATTCCACGGGTATGCTTCCATTTCCTTCTACGAGTCCCATCGACGTACCGACAGTGATGTGGGATTCCACGGGTAGGCTTCCCTGGTCATAGTATGAGTTTACCTGGACGTACCGACAGTGATGGAGGATTCCACGGGTATGCTTCCATGGTCTTAGTATGGGTTACCGGGACATACTGTCGGGTGTGGATTCCACGCATGCAGTGGACATGCTTGCGATGAGGGATTCCGAGGCATGTAGTTTGAGGGGTAAGAGTATAAAGGAGGGGTAAATCCCCAAGATCGTTATACCACCTGTTTCCGTGGATTTGCTACCCACGATGCGAGGAATACCTCATGCGAGTCCGTAGGGCTCATGCGGGTGAAAAAGTCTCATGCGGGCGGTCCACCTACGCGAGGAATACCTCACGCGAGTCCCATGGGCTTACGCGGGTGAAATAGTCCCACGCGGCGGTTACAACTTACGCGAGGATACCTCACGCGGGTCCATACGACTCACGCGGTGAAATAGTCCCGAGTAGGATTACTAAATGAAGTCATGTACCCGAGATGAGGGATTCCACGAGCATGATATATATATATACATGTATGTGTACACCGACAGTGAGGTGGGATGCCACGGGTGCGTCACATGGGTATAGTTACATTTACTACCGTCGGTAGTGACGGGAATTCCACGCGCAGGATATAGGTATATATGTGTCAGATGTGTGCCGACAATGAGGTAGGATGCCACGCGCATCACACGGTTGTATTGTACTTAGGTCGACATCGACGGGGATTCCACGGGCAGGATACAGGTATATACGTGTTGTAGGTGTACGCCGACGTGAGGTAGGTACCACGCGCCACACGAGTTAGATTTTACACCTAGCGGTCGGTGTGATGGGAATCCCACGCACGCTTTGATATTCGAGGGTCGGTGTTCATAGCCCCGCGTGGATCAGTTGTTCATATGTTGAGACAGTGTATAAGGTAAAAATTGACTTTCTTTATTTCCACTTCAAGAGGCACGCATCGTTAATTTGGTTATCATATATGTCTTCACCGTATTTTCGACTATTATGATTTAAATTACGATTTTCGCTTTGCATACTTGGTACATATTTTGTCGACCTCCTGGGGTGCGTTCATGCCGCAGTTGAGATACATAACTTGGTCGATCCGCACTGGGTCACGGCTCAAGACTTAAAGCTCCCTTTCTCCGGAGGCTTGTCTTTTGGTATGGTTCCCTGAAGTTGTAGACTTTAGTACATTCAGGGGTATGGCGGGGCCCTGTCCCGTCACAGTTGATTATGTAAACTCTTAGAGGTCTGTAGTCATATCTTGTGGGTCACTAAAAAAAAAATTGAGGTAACTGCTTTTGGATTTGTTTATATCCAGGAAGGTAGCCTTATCGGCTAGCCTATTAATTATTTCATTGTTAAGTTATGTATGTTCCGCTGATTTTCTCTGATGTATACCTGTAAGGGTGCCCAGGTAGGGCACCGATCGCGGGCCCGGGGTCGGGTCTTGACAGAAGCTAAGATGAGACAAAATGATATTACATTTCCTAGATCATGGTTGCTTTAATAAGATTGATTATAAACAAGAATAACCTACTCACATATAAGGCATATGTTTCTCAAATTGTTTAAAAAGAGAATTATGTTTTAAAGGATTAAAACTATGAACTACGAAACCTTTTCAAAAATGAGAAACTTGAGCATTTGAAATTAGGCAAACTTGAACGTTTGGAAAATAATGTTGTTACTTGATTTTACAAAGGGAAGTGTTTTGGTTTACTTAACAATGTTAGTCACTCTATTTTTATACTACGAGTATCGGGTGACCTTTGTAAAAGAAATGGATCTTTAAAAAGGAATTTAACGTACGTAGTACTTTAGGGTTAAAACTCGGACTTTGACATAAAATGAAATTACCTTGAGTTGTGTATAACTTGCCTATGCTTATTGTTGTGAAACTTGTCTATGCTTATTGTGATAGCCTTTGTTGTGCAAGAATTGTGTTTCTATACTACCGCGTCTCTCGATGGAGGGCCGGTTGACTTGTTGAGAACTTACTTGACGCGTGCAGCGACGGAGAATTCCACAGCACGCCCCGCTGATAGTGTTATTCCATGGACTATCTCTCCACGAGGTTTTACCGCTCGCCTTGGTATCCGTGGTCGGCTTGCGTACTTGCCCCGCCTCGTGGTCGATTCGCCTCGTACACGGTAGTTAGCCCTCGACTTGCCCCGCTCGGTTTAGTGACGGTCTCGTGATACGCCTTGGTATCCGTAGTTAGTCCTCAGATTGCCCTGGCCACACGTGACACGCCTTGGTATCCGTAGTCGGCCAGACGTGCCTGCATCACCTTCGTGGTTTGGATGTTTTGTGACGAAGTCTCGTGACACGCCTTGGTACCGGTAGTTAGCCTCGCATTTGCCGGCCACTACGTGACACGGCCTTGGTATCCGTAGTCGGCTTTCGTACTTGCCCCGTGTCAGCTTCGTGGTTTGGTTGTATAGTATTGTTAGTACGGCTTTGGCATCAGGTAGGACTTGATGTTCATATGTACTCCTTGGTGTTATTATATCATAGACTGCCGGCAGTGAGGAAGGTATTCCACGGGCATGATTGATGCCATGGGAGTGAGACCCATAGTTATATTTGAGTGATGACTCGGAGGCGAGTCCCGACTTGCATGATCGCTATTTATCGTGAATCGTAGTTTGGTTATCATACATGTCTCCCGCTTTATATAGATCGCTATGATTTCATTTACATTATTTTCGGGCCACATACTTGGTACTTGTATCGACCTTCGGGCCGCGTCATGCCGCAGGTGGGTACACAGTGTTGATCCCCGCTTAGGATCACATTTCAGCGTATTGGGAAGCTCCGTTCCTTCGAGGCTTATCTTTGTATGTTACCACGAGTCCGCAGGTTCTTATACATTCGGGGTATGGCGGCCCCGTCCCGCCATAGTTGTTGTAAAAATCTTAGAGGTCCAGAGTAATGGGCGTGTGGTTGTAAGGATTGTAATCGCTTCAAATGTCGATATATATATATATATATATGCCGCGAGGCAACCGCTTTGGTGGCCTATTTTCTTTATCTTGATCCATATCTATTTGTATGTTTAAGTTTTTATTTCCGGTTTTTCTCTCGATGTTGTATCACTAGGGTGCCCGGTAGGCACGATCCACGCCCGGTTCGGTCGTGACAAAAGTGGTATCGAGCGCTTAGTCTCGAAAGTGTCTACAGACCGTGTCTAGTAGAGTCTTGATTATCGGTGTGTTGTGCACCACATCTATAATCGTGAGGTTGCAGGACATTTAGGATTGGTTTCCTTCTCATTCCGAGATCGTGGCCTTAGAGTTGTGTGATAAGTTGGACCCTCCGACGTATTCCTTTCCTTTACCGCTATGCCTCCGCGTAAGGCAACCCGGCCCGTGGCGGCAAGGCAGCAGAGGAGGCTGCGAGTAGAGCAATGGCAGCCTCTATAGAGACCACAAGACTGAGCCTCCACCCCACACCGGGAGCGTAAGAGATGGGTTATAAGGAGCTGGCGATTAATGGCCGTGGTCAGGCTGCGACTTGAGGATAGGGCCGACGCAGCAGCCCGTGAGCACCAGTGGTTCACCCTCGATCAGATAGTTTGAGGCTACGGGATTTTCTGAGTTGTAGCCCGCCAGAGTTTTATGGGTCGAAGTCGGAGGATGACCCGCAGGTTCATCCGAAGCGATTCTGATCACGAGGTGATCAAGGCATCGAGACCGAGTCGGTGGTCCTAGTTCGCATCGATCGCGTGATCGCAATGATCGGTTTGATTCGCGAGCTGTCCCCGGGAGAGCATGCACTTCCACCATTTGGGACGAGTTCTCGGGCTTTTCTTGCACATTTCTTGCCTCCACGTATGAGGCGAGGGCTCGCCGGCAGATTTTTGGTGTTGTGGCGTAACGGACGCACGTTCGGGAGTACAATGTGGAGTTCGACTCATTAGCTCGATACGTCCCCGCGTTAGTAGCTAGTATGGAGGATCGAGTGCACCGATATGTTACAGGGCTCGATGGTTACCTAGCGCAGAGTTGTTCGTAGCTCTTCACCGCACGGACATTGCCCGCACGCAGCTTATGCACTTGGATGTGGCGAGCGGAGAAATCGACGAATGACCAAGATCGCCAGAAGAGGCCGAACAGCAGGTCCTTTGATAACCTTCGAGGCGGACCGCTCGCCAGCAGCAGACTAGTTATGTACCGCAAGATGCAGTGGTCCTCCACGCCTTCGGGACCTTCGGATATTCGAGAGCAGTCGTGGCTCCTGTGTTTCAGATTTTCGCGAGTATGAGTGCTCGCGGATGAGGTCGCCTTTGTATCGGTGGCCGTTGTGGAAAACTTCATAAGGGAGAGTGTCGTACTAACTTGGGAGATTGTTATTCTTGCGCCAACAGGCCATCCGGCGAAACTGTCCACGAGCAGGCAGCGTGGTAGAATAGCACAGACTACGGAATCGGGCCATGGGTTCTTCACCTTCCTTAGCTAGGCAGATGTTCATACACCTACAGCCACGGCAGAGGTCGCGGTGGAAGTTCCCGATTTTAGCGATCCTTTGAACCGCCTATTTTCGGTATATCCTTAACCCTCAGAGACTTGTATGTATTGATGTGATGATAATGTGTTAAGTGTTATGTTCGGATAGCTTTGTGCTAAAATGTGATTTAGAAGCCCGGTTAGTAAAAAGGGTAAGCACAGGGGTGAAAATGATGAACCTTAGAATATTACGCTGAGACCTTAGATGTAGCGCCGCTTGTACAAGATTTTGGGTGATCTTTGTCGAATGTAAGTATACGTGGAGAAATTGTGGGAAAATTCCTTGGGTGGTGTAAAATGGAAGTGGTAGCTTTCATGACTGTATAGGTAAGATTGTTCGGATCGGAAACAAGAGCTTGACGCGTTAAGTGGGTCGGGTTGGGGCCGTTGCGGGCCAACCCGCGCCTGCTTCGAGTGGGTCAGCTGGGTGGTCCCGCCAGTGGTAGGTCACGAGGGTGCTAGGCCCAAGTTTAGATGACCATCGTATGAGTTCGTGGATATGTTCGACCGAGCGATCGTGAAGGTCGGGAATGGCCTGGCGGAGATTGAGGCTAGTAAGATGACCAAGTTTGGAGGTGGTGACTCCAAAGTTTTGGGAACTGAAGCGATGACTGAAGTATGGTACGTATACTAGAGAAGTTCAAGTGTTCGAGAAGAGTACGACGGGTAAGGATAGATGTGAACATGTGTTGAGAGAATAGAAATGATCGTTACCCTTGTGAAGTAAAGGTGCGAAGGAATATCTGTTAGACCGGGGGGTGGAAGCTTTTGTAATGCTAGAGGTGATTCCTCGTTGACTTGGGTTAAGTACTGGAGCGTGTGTTATTTTTGTGGCCATATGTGGCATCGGCAACCTGTTTAAGTTAAGAAGAACTTTATCGTTATCCGTCTTGAGAAGGAACATTCGGGACGAATGTTTCTAAGGAGGGAAGAATGTTATACCCCGTATTTCCAGCACATGTTCACATCTATCATGGTAGTCGGCTTTCGTACTTGCCCCGTGTCAGCTTCGTAGTTTGGTTGTATAGTATTGTTAGTACGGCTTTGGCATCAGGTAGGACTTGGTGTTATTATATCATAGACTGCCGGCAGTGAGGAAGGTATTCCACGGGCATGATTGATGTTGCGGGCGTGAGACCCATAGTTATATTTGAGTGATGACTCGGTGGCGTGAGTCCTCGACTTGCATGATCGCTATTTATCGTGAATCGTAGTTTGGTTATCATACATGTCTCCCGCTTTATATAGATCGCTATGATTTCATTTACTGATTTTCGCCACATACTTGGTACCAGATCGACCTCCTTCGGGCCGCGTTCATGCCGCGGTAGGGGTACACGATGTTGATCCCCGCTTAGGATCACATTTCAGCGATTGAAGCTCGTTTCCTTCGAGGCTTATCTTTGCATGTTACCACGAGTCCGTAGGTTCTTATACATTCTGGGGTACGGGCCCCGTCCCGTCATAGTTGTTGTAAAAATCTTAGGTCCGTAGCTTTGTTGTAGGCGTGGTTGTAAGGATTGTAACTGTTCAAATGTCGATATATATATATATATATGCTGCGAGGCAACCGTTTTGGTTGACCTATTTTCTTTTATCTTGATCCATATCTATTTGTATGTTTAAGTTTTTATTTCCGCTGGTTTTTCTCTGATGTTGTATCACTAGGGTGCCCGGGGTAAGGCACGATCACGCCCGGTTGGTCGTGACAAAAGTGGTATCGTGAGCGCTTAGTCCTCGAAAGTGTCTACGACCGTGTCAGTAAGTCTTGATTATCGGTGTGTTGTGCACCACATCTATAATTAGGAGGCTGCAGGACATTTAGGATTGGTTTCCTTCTTCTCATTCTCGAGATCGTGCCTTAGCTGTGTGATAAGTTGACCCTCCGACGTATTCCTTCCTTTACCGATTATGCCCGCGTAAGGCAACCCGGCCCGTGGCGGCAAGGCAGCAGAGGAGTCGCGAGTAGAGCGGCGCCTCTATAGAGACCACAAGACACGAGCCTCCACCCACACCGGGAGCAAGAGATGGGTTATGCGATGGGCGATTAATGGCCGTGGTCAGGCGACTTGAGGATAGCCGGACGCAGCAGCCCAAAGAGCACCAGCCGTTCACCCTAGATCGATAGTTTGAGGCTACGGATTTTCCGAGTTGTAGCCCGCGAGTTTTATGGGTCGAAGTCCGAGGATGACCGCAGAGTTCATCAAGCGATTCTGCCGATCATGAGTGATCAAGGCATCGGAGACCGAGTCGTCCTAGTTCGCATCGATCGCGTGATACTACGCCGATCGGTTTGATTCGCGAGCTGTCCGGGAGAGCATGCACTTCCACCATTTGGGACGAGTTCTCAAGGGCTTTTTGCACATTTCTTGCCTCCGGATGAAGAGGGCTCGCCGACAGATTTTTGGTGTTGCGCGAATCCGGACGACGGTTCGGGAGTACAATGTGGAGTTTGACTCATCGCTCGACACGCCCCGCGTTAGTAGCTAGTATGGAGGATCGAGTGCACCGATATGTTACTGTGGCTCGATGGTTACCTAGCAGAGTTGTTCGGGTGTAGCTCTTCACCGCATGGACATTGCTCGACGCAGCTTATGCACTGATGGCGAGCGAGAAATCGACGAATGACCAAGATCGCGTAAGAGGGCCGAGCAGGGTCCTTTGATAATTTTCGAGGCGGACCGCCTCAGCAGCAGACTAGTTATGTACCTCTGCCAGTACAGAGTGGTCCTCCACAGCCTTCGGGACCTTCGGGATATTCAGGAGCAGGTCAGGGCTCCCAGGTTTCAGATTTTCAGGGGAGTATGAGTGCTCGCCGGATGAGGTCGCCCTTGTCTCAGTGTGGCCGTTGTGGAAAACTTCATAAGGGAGAGTGTCGTACTAACTTGGGAGATTGTTATTCTTGCGCCAACAGGCCATCCGCGAGAAACCGTCCGACTGCGTGGCCCGGTAGAATAGCACAGACTACGGGATCGATTGGGTTCTTCACCTTCCTTAGCTAGGCAGATGTTCATACACCGCAGCCACGGCAGGTCGCGGTGGAAGTTCCCGATTAGCGATCCTTTGAACCGCCTATTTTCAGTATATCCTTAACCTACAGAGACTTGTATGTATTGATGTGATGATAATGTGTTAAGTGTTATGTTCGGATAGCTTTGTGCTAAAATGTGATTTAGAAGTTCGTTAGTAAAAAGGGTAAGCACTGGGGTGAGAAAATGATGAACCTTAGAATATTACATGAGACCTTAGATGTAAGGCCGTCTTGAGTACAAGATTTCATGGTGATCTTTGTCAGAATGTAAGTATACGTGGAGAAATTGTGGGAAAATTCCTTGGGTGGTGTAAAATGGAAGTGGTAGCTTTCATGACCTGTATATGTAAGATTGTTCCGGATCGGGAAACAAGAGCTTGATGCGTTAAGTGGGTCGGGTTGGGGCCATGTTGCGGGCCAACCCGCGGCTGCTTCGGAGTGGGTCACCTGGGTGGTCCCGCCAGTGGGGTCACGAGGGTTCTAGGCCCAAGTTTAGATGACCATCGTATGAGTTCGTGGATATGTTCGACCGTAGCCGGATCGTGAAGGCCGGGAATGGCCTTAAGGGAGATTGAGGCTAGTAAGATGACCAAGTTTGGAGGTGGTGACTCCAAAGTTTTGGGAACTGAAGCGATGACTGAAGTATGGTACGTATACTAGAGAAGTTCAAATGTTCGAGAAGAGTACGATGGGTAAGGATAGATGTGAACATGTGCTGAGAGAATAGAAATGATCGTTACCCTTGTGAAGTAAAGGTGCGAAGGAATATCTGTTAGACCGGGGGGTGGAAGCTTTTGTAATGCTAGAGGTGATTCCTCGTTGACTTGGGTTAAGTACTGGAGCGTGTGTTATTTTTGTGGCCATATGTGGCATCGGCAACCTGTTTAAGTTAAGAAGAACTTTATCGTTATCCGTCTTGAGAAGGAACATTCGGGACGAATGTTTCTAAGGAGGGGAGAATGTTATACCCCGTATTTCCAGCACATGTTCACATCTATCATGGTCGTCGGCCAGATTTGCCCCGCGTGTCGCCTTCGTGGTTTGGTTGTATAGTATTGTTAGTACGACTTTGGCATCGTAGGACTTGGTGTTCATATGTACTCGGTGTTATTATATCATAGATCGCCGGTGAGGAAGGTATTCCACGCATGATTGCTGTTGCGGGCGTGAGACCCATAGTTATATTTGAGTGATGACTCTGAGGGCGTGAGTCCCTGACTTGCATGACTGCTTATTTATCGTGAACTGTAGTTTGGTTATCATACATGTCTCCTGCTTTATATAGACTGCTATGATTTCATTCTGATTTTCGCCACATACTTGGTACCGCCAGATCGACCTCCTTCGGCCGCGTTCATGCCGCAGGTAGGGTACACCGTGTTGATCCCCGCTTAGGATCACATTTCAACAGATTGGAAGCTCCGTTCCTTCGAGGCTTATCTTTGCATGTTACCCGAGTCCAGAGGTTCTTATACATTCGGGGTATGGCGGCCCCGTCCGCCATAGTTGTTGTAAAAATCTTAGAGGTGCAGTAATCGCCAAGTGTGGTTGTAAGGATTGTAACTGTTCAAATGTCGATATATATATATATATATGCTGAGAGGCAACCGTTTTGGTTGGCCTATTTTCTTTTATCTTGATCAATATCTATTTGTATGTTTAAGTTTTTATTTCCGCTGGTTTTTCTCTGATGTTGTATCACTAGGGTGCCCGGGGTAAGGCACCAGTCACGGGCCCGGGTTCGGGTCGTGACACGACGCATCACAATAAACCACATATCCGTCCAAACCCTCAGGAAGAGTAAGAACTGGGACGGTCGTCAATTTCTCCTTCAGTGACTGAAAACTCTCCTCACAAGCATTCGTCCACTGGAATATAGCTGCTTTCTGAGTCAGCCTAGTCAAAGTCGCTGACATGGAAGCAAACTTTTCCACAAACCTCCGATAATAACCTGCAAGGCCCAAAAAGTTGCGCACCTCCATCGGTGTAGTGGGTCTAGGCCAAGTCTTGACTGCCTCAATCTTTGTTGTATCAACCCGAATACCATCGGCCCCGATAACATGCCCTAAGAAAGCCACTGAAGCCAGCCAAAACTCGCATTTCGAGAACTTGGCATACAACTGTCGGTCCCTGAGGACTCCCAATACCGTCCTCAAATGATCTTTATGCTCCTGCTCTGTGCGCGAATATACCAAGATATCATCAATGAACACTATAACGAACATATCCAAGAATGGCCTGAACACCCTATTCATCAAATCCATGAATACCGCTGGAGCGTTGGTCAATCCGAAAGACATCACCCTGAACTCATAGTGCCCATACCGAGTCCTGAATGCAGTCTTCAGGATATCCGCCTCTCTAACTCGTACCTGATGGTAACCAGATCGCATGTCTATCTTGGAAAAGCATTTCGCACCCTGCAACTGGTCAAACAAATCATCAATCCTGGGGAGGGGATATATGTTCTTGATAGTTACCTTGTTCAGCTGCCTGTAATCAATACATATACGCAGCGTCCCATCCTTCTTCTTTACAAATAACACTGGCGCTCCCCAGGGAGAAACACTTGGCCTGATAAAGCCTTTCTCCAGCAAATCTTTCAGTTGGTCCTTCAATTCTTTCAACTCGGCAGGTGCCATCCTGTATGGCGGAATAGATATCGGTCGAGTGTCTGGCGCCAAATCAATGCAAAACTCAATCTCCCTATCAGGAGGGATACCCGGAAGCTCGTCTGGGAATACGTCTGGAAATTCTCTAACAACCGGACCGATCAAGGTCCGTATCTCACTCGTGATTTCGAATACCCGAACCAAATGGTAAATATACCCCTTCCGCACCATCTTCCTCGCCTTGAGGTAAGAAATAAACCTACCCTACATGCAAAGATTCTCCACTCGATAACCGCCACCGAACCGAACCGAACTAACCTCTCTCTACTCCACATTGGCATAGCAAGACGCTAGCCAATCCATACCCATAATCACATCAAAGTCCGTCATATTCAACTCTATCAAGGGCCAGAGTCCGATTTAATGTATATAGTCACCGGGCAAGCCTTATACACTCGCCGCCACCACCGAATCACCTACATCGGGTAGCTACCTCAAAAGGTTTTATGGACTCGGGCTCTATCCCTATTCTACCAAAGAATATGAGGAGATATATAGGACAATGTAGAACCCGGGTCTATCAAAGCATAAACATCACAAAGAAGAAACCAACAATGTACTGCGACGACATCGTGACGCCCGGTCTGGCGGCCGGACATAGCATAAATGCGGTTCGAGGACCGCTGAATCGAACCCCGCCACGACCCTCGCCACTGCGGCCGCCCGCGTGAACACCCCGCCTCTCGGGCGCACAACCATCAAGATGAAGACCCAAAGAATCAACTTGTTTACCGAGCCATAGCATTTCCGCCGCCTCTGGTCGGACAATCTCTCTTCAAATGGCCCTGCTGGCCACAAGAGTAACAAGCTCCTGGAGGAACACGACACCCCTCATAATGGCAATCACCACATCGACCACACCGAGGCATAGGTGGCCTCATCTGACTGGAACTCTGGTCCCTATGGAAACCTGAAGCCCTGGGACCCTGTCCTACCCCTGAATACCCTGTACGACCGGAATATGGTGGAGGAGCGCTCTGAACCGGCTGTGATGAAAATTCGGTCTGCTGCTAAGGCTGTCTACCTCGAGAACTACTAGAGGACGCTGTTGTCCTGGCCCTCTTCTGTTGATACCTATCAATCCGTCGGCCCCTGCGTTCCTCACACCCAAGTGCATAGGCTCAGATGCGGCAATGTCCATGCCCGACTGAAGAGCTACTCCCGTACAACTCTCTGCCAAATAGTCATCGAGCCCTGTGACGTAGCGGCGCACTCTGTCCTCCATATCTGCTACTAAAGTGGGCACATATCGAGACAACGAGTCAAACTCTACGTTGTACTCCCGGACTGTCCGCCCACTCTGTCTCAATGTCGTAAATTGCGCCCGTGCTTCCTCATCTGCGGAGGCAAGAAATGACCAAGAAACGCCGCGAGAACTCGCCCCATATACCGGAAGCGCATGCTCCCCGACAGCTCCTATGAATGAAACGGCCAATCGCGTATCACGCACCGATGCGAACTCAAGACAACCGACTCGTATCCGAGGCCTTGATCACCTCATGATCCGTCAGAATCGCCGGATAAATTCTCGAGGATCATCCCAGGCCTCACCCATAGAACTCGTGGCTGCAGCTCAAAAGTCCCAAGGTCTCACGCTATCGATTCGGGAGGAACCACTGCATGCCGTAACCGTTGTCTCCGCTCGCCTCATGCCTAGGCCGGGTTGACGACGTCGTGGAACTCGCCGCCTAAACATTATCTCGTAAGGATCAAGCCAGGCTCGTAACCTCTGTCCTACTAGTAGTTCCTCCGCCGCCTTGCCCTTCACGGGCCGCGGTTGCTCATGCGGAGGCATAATCGATACATACAAAATTCACGCCGAGGAAATTCAACCTATAACACGGCTCATTGCACGATCTTAGAGTGAAAGAAATGGAAACCAATCCTAAATATCCTGCGACCTCCCGATTATAGATGTGCACAACACACCGATAATCAAGACTCTACTAGATACGGCTCAGACCCTTTCCAAGGATTAATCGCTCGATACCACTTTTGTCACGACTCGACTGATTCGTGATGTGCCTTACCCCGCACCCTTGTGATACAACATCGAGAAAACCAATGAAATAAACTCACAAACAAGAACCATATAAGATAAAATAGGCTAACCCAAAAATGGCTACCTTTCCGTAACGTAAATAAAACAGAACTGAACAGTTACATCCTTGATAACCCAATTTATAACCGGACTACAGGCCTCTAAGAATTTGTAACAACCATGACGGGACAGGTCCCCGTCATACCCCTGAATGTACACAAAACCTACAACGTCAGGGAGAACCGTACCAAAAATCAAGTCAAGCCTCCGGAGTAATGGAGCTTTTGACACCTGAGCAAAGATCCTAAGAATGAGGATCCACCACCTGCTTACCCTTACCTGCGGTATGAACGCAGCCCCCGAGGAAGGGGGTCAGTACACAATATGTACCAAATATGTAAAACTGGAAAATACTGTAATAATATCATAACTCAAAATAAGCTGGAGTCATAGACGAAAATCAATTTACCTTGCACTGTGCCTTACTAATAATGAGAGTAACAGGTATAAATCTTACTGCATAAAAATATGAGGCTCATGATCAAAACAGGGTACCTCGCCCGTAGTATCATTAAGCAATCCGACTTCTGGGACTATTTCACCCGCATGGGTCCTGTGGACCCGCATGAGGCCATCCGCCTCGTCATGGGACTATTTCACCCGCATGGGACTATTTCACCCGCATGAATCCTGTGGACCCGCATGAGTACCATCGCCGTACTCGCATGGGACTATTTCCCCCGTATGGATCCTGTGGTCCGGATCCACATGAGTACAAGCGCCGCACTCGCATCATGGGTAGCAAATCCATGACATAAGTAATAACCCGGGGTTTACCCCGTAATAATATATAGATATAACATAGCTCATCCGGCTATCATACATAACATAAGCACTACCGGCCTATCATACATAACATAAGCACTACCGGCCTATCATACATAACATAAGCATTACCGGCCTATCATACATAACATAAGAACTACCGGCTTATCATAACATAAGCAAGTTAAGAAATCCCCTAACTTCTTATTAACATTATTAATATATCCTCTCATTTTAGTATACCTAAGGCACCAACATGTCTTTTAATAGAAAATCCGGGAATTCAACCCAAGTACCATGTACTTCTAACCTTTTAAGAAATAACTCTTTTTATACAAAAATTCCAAGATACTAATCACCATAGTATCAAGTTACAATTTCTTTTCAAGACAAGTCACATTTCCTTTTAGAAATATAGTAGGCTCCTAAATCATGTGACTTCATTTCCTTTTTAAAACCTTAGGCAATCAATGCCTAAAAATCAATTCACCTTCCATAGTTTCAAATCCCTTACCCGTACTTGTTTTACTTAGAGTAAACCTTTCTTTGTTAACCTTTCGAAAGCTAATATAACCAACTTCCCATAAAGTCATTATATTTGTGTTATTCCTTAGTCAAATACATTTTCCCTAAACCCAAGGGACTTATACTTTTAAAAATGACACAAGTATCACATACACTAAAACAAGTGAAAGATATCAAATCTTGTACGTCTACCGTACTACATAGGTACAAATATTCATGCTCAAGAGATAGGAAAGTTCCACATACCTCTTCGGTTAATCCACTTGCTAAGTCCGAAATACCGCACGTAATATGTCAACCTATAATGACCATAATACATTTATTAACCCCCAATTTCAATGTAGAAACTCCAAGTTCAAGTTACTAATTCTTAAGGAAATTTGGGCAGCACTTCCTTTGTTTCTACATACTTTGCCACCTTTTTCAAGGTCGAATTCAATATCCAAACGCCACATTTAAGGCCCAACAATCCAACATTTTAAAGGGGATTACACACCTAAACTTATATGTGTAAAAATTCTACCCCACAAGGTAAAACATCCAACTTAACAAGTCTAAGGTAGTTTTTAGGCTACAACATGCTCACATAATCTTCTTAACCAATTCTTTCACATCCAAACCACATTTCTTACATGCAATGAATCTAAGAGCATTATTTACTATAACAAGTTCCTTTTCCTTCACATGCAACATCAATAACTAGCTACAAGAGATAATTGTTACCTTTAGAGCTTTAGCCAAAATTATTCCAACAATTTTGCTAGCCTCCTCTTCAAGAACACCACCACAACCACCCTTACAAGCTAGCCACAAACTTTCTTCTTGTTCTTAACTTTTCAGATTTTTCCTAAGCTTTGAATTCCACTTGGAATTCTAGAGAGAAGTGGGAGCTTTTGCTTAGAGAGAGAGATGAAAGATGACCAAGTCTTCAAGACTTGGTCAATATAAGGCATGCAACATTTCAGATGGGGGGGGGACACTTGTCACCCACCCATGACCTCTTTTAAAATAAAAGTGCAGGTCGTAAATTTCCACTAACTCGCAGAACCCGCGCCGCCCGGCGCCGCGCCACTGGCCCAGCGCTGAAACTTCGCCGCCTACTCAGACTTTCTCGCCGCAGCTCGCTTCAGCGCCACAAGATCAAACTTCAGCGACCCTTCAGATCTTCCGGAGCCGCGGCCCTGTTTCCCGGAGCCGCGGCCCTACAATCACCCGCCTTGGATTACTTTAAACTTAGACAAAAAATAAGCTCTCATCTTCTCCCCTTTAGATCCATAATTTCGAGAGCCCCTTGGCTAAGAACAACCATTGTTGATCAATTTATTTCTCCAAGATTAAGCCCTTAAACCATGTGCTAAGCCTAGATTAATATTCTACACGTTTTTACTTGTCTTGGCCGGAAGTTGATGCCAAAACCCTAGGGGTTCCGTCGACTTTTTGGAAGTGAGATTCAAAGAGAAGTTGCTCCTAAGGTTGTAGGGGGTAAATATATGTGATTGGAACTTGAAGAAGTGGAGAGAAACGAAAATTGCGCACCAATAAAGACCGGACTATTTTGGGGTATTTTTGGGCAACAAATGAGGTAAAAGTCCTTATTTTAAAGTAATTGGATATTACTTATTGTTATTATATATGGATGAACTTGTGTTAGAAAAGAATGAAGAATAAAATGCGTTTGAGCCATTTTTGGGGCTAAAACCGATTTGGGACATATTTGGTGCAAATGGAATTCGTTGGTTATTGTCGTTGTTATATTCAACTATTGCATGTTATAATGGATTAATATTGTTGTTAATAAGTTGTTATAACTTATGTAGAAGTTTTGGAACTCGAATTGAAATAAAATGGATTAAGGAACGAGTTATCGGGTTGTAGTTGTTGTGGCCGAGAAACTGCCGAAAACTGTTAGACGTTGTTGTGTAGTTTAGTGGACTGTTTTGAGGTATTAAATACTGGAAATTTAGTTGTTGTTATGCATGTTTAAGTGTAGTAGTTGCTAATGAAAGTCCTAAGGGAATAAGGGTGTGGAAAGGCGTTAAAAGGCCTCACATTTTACCCTCGTTATGGTTGGATTGCGGACTGTTTTTATGGGCTGATTTGTGGACTGTTTTGTATAACTGTGGGGCAGCATTTTACACGTCCAGTTAGGCATGTAATCCCCTTTGGCTAACTGTTGGTTGTGCCTTAAATGTGGCTTGTTTGTTGATGAATACGGGCCTTGGAAAAGGTGGAAAAGTACGTAGAAACAAAGGAAGTGTTGCCCAATTTTCCCTAGAATTAGAGGGCCATTATTTGGTATAAGTCCTACACTTGATAGCTTGTAGTTGATAGAAGTGCTATTGTCATTTTAGGTTGAAGTACTACGTTTAGCACATTCTACTTGGCTTGTCGAATAGCCAATAAGGTTGAAGTACATTGGAGTGTATTGCTATTTGTCGTTTGGGTTAGTCGCCAACGAGGTATGTGAACTTCTTCCTTCCTTTGACATGATTATTTGGTAAGTCTATGTGACTAAATTTTAGTGCGTCTATGTTACTTGATTTGGTAAGTCTATGCGACTTAATTCATTTGAAGTAAGTAAGTCGATTTTGGAAATATATGAGTCTTGATTATGAAAGTATTAGTGGCTTAGTCAAAATTGTATAAGTTACGTGAAGTACTTTAAAGTTAAAAGATTTGATTTAAAGTTATGAGACTTGATTTCTTTACAAGTTATGAGACTTTATTTTTCAAGATATGAAACTTGATTTCTAAAGTTAAAAGATTTGATTTAAAGTTATGAGACTTGATTTCTTTACAAGTTATGAGACTTTATTTTTCAAGATATGGGTTACTTGATTTACTTCTAAAGTTAAGAGGCTTGATTTCGAAAGAGTATGTGACTTGAGTTTTAAAAGTATACGTTTATTGATTTAAAGAGAAGGGGTTTTATGATTCTTTTTAAGTATGTATGTACATAGTACTTTTGGGTTTAGTTTCCCCAATGTGATAAGAAATAAAAGTGCCTTAAGTTCTCTAAAATGAAAGGTTGTTATAATAGTTTTATGGGAAGTTGTTATAACGACTTAAGAAGAAGTGAAATATGGTTTTAAAATGTTATGTAAGGAAAATCACACCGAGCCTACAAATAGGCCGTATTATGTTATGAGATACACCGAGCCTACAAATAGGCCGGATTATGTTATGAGATACATCGAGCCTACATATAGGCCGGATTACGCCATATTACCCCGAGCCTACACATAGGCCGGGTTACGTCATCTTACACCGAGCCCCACAGGCGGGCCGGATTATGCTACATGATTCCACAGTACACCGAGCCCCACAGGCGGGCCGGCTTATGCTACATCGAGCCCCACAGGCGGGTCGGATTATGCTACATGATTCCACAGTACACCGAGCCCCACAGGCGGGCCGGATTATGCCACATGATTCATCAGTACACCGTGTCCCGCAAATGAGCCGGATTACGTTATCACGTATGGATAATCAAAGTAAGCTCCCAAATAAGAAGTCCCTCCATAAAGGGTCGGATTATGTTATGTAAGATATGTAAGTTATGTGGAAAAACTTGATCGAATTCTTAAGTATGTATGTAAGAATATGATGTTAATTCTTATTGAAAGAAAGAAAAGAATGATTAATGTACGATTGATTTCATGAGTTAAAATGGCACGGTAGGATCTGGTATTTTAATTTTTATACTTTCACCCTGTCATTCTTTTGCCCAGTTATGATCTTGTTTAATGTACTTTATTTCCGTTCCATACTTAGTACTTGTTGTACTGACCCCTTAGGGGGGCTGCGTTCATGTCCGCAGGTCTAGGTACACAGTTGTGGATCCGCGAGCTTAGGATCCTTGTTCAGCATTTTGAGATGGCTCCAAGTTCCAGAGTTTTTCATTATGGCTAGGTATATTTAGGGGTACGGCGGGTCCTTGTCCCGTCATAGTTGTTGTCACCTTCTTAGAGGTCTGTATTCATATGTGGGCTGGACTGGTGTAAGTTGTATTTATATTGTTCTACAGCGTAGACCCTTTCGGGTGATTTATATTTATACGGAAGCCATTCTGGCTTTGCCTTTTTTTAAAAAAAAAAAAGAGTGATATTTATCTTCCGTGGTTTATTTATGTTGTATGGGTAAAAGGGTGCCCAGGTAGGGGCACCAGTCACGGGCCCGGGATTTGAGGCGTGACAGAGTGGTATCAGAGTAGTTAGTCCTCGGCATGTCTACAGACCGTGTATAGTAGAGTCTTGTTTATCGATGTGTTATGCACCACATCTATAAACAGGAGGCTATTGCACATTTAGGATTGGTTTCCCTTCTTCTCACTCTGAGATCGTGCGATAGAGCTGTGTTGTTAGGGTAGTCTCTCCCTAACGTGTTATTTTGAATGCAGATATGAGAAAGGCAACAGTGACCCAGAAAGGATTATATGGACTTCATATCCAAGTTGGTAAAACTATTGTACAATTGGTATAATGATGATGTGTATCTGTACGAGCGTATTTATTTGGTTCATATGTGTGTTGCCTAGAATGATTATGAGTTACCATGAGTTTGTTAAGCCTTAATAATTACTTGGAATGTGTGAAACAGTTTATTGAATCCACACATAGGTTTTATATATGTACTTATTTGGAATAGTCAAGAGGTAATGAACTGACTAAGATTGTGATAAACTCTTGAAAGATCAGGTTTAATTGACTTATGGACATACCATGTTATTAGATTAAGTTGTGTTGTATGCTTAAGTGAGATGCACGAATAATATTTTTTATGGAGTAAATATGGTTGTTGTGATTAGGACAACATGATATTGAGATTATGAGAAACTATCTTACCCGTATGAGGGGAGAGATAATGTAAGATTGGGACATGGAATAATCGAGAATCGTGGAATACTAGCTAACTATTGAGACCTTAGATGAACATTCGAGGACGAATGTTTCTAAGGGGGAAGGATGTTACACCCCGTAATACCAGGGCTACTAATTGAGAACGTGATTAAGGATTTAAGATTTGAATTTTGGAAGGAAAGAATAATTACATTTTCTTAAGGAAAATTTCGAAAAAAAATGTGACGACGGAAAAATTATTAACTTGGAGTATAATACTTCTAATTGGATTTATGGACTTAGTATTGGATTATAAGGTGTTGGAATTGATAATATGGGGTCCGCCGAGAATTTCACAATTTCGCGGGGACCTTCGAAAAATTATAATATTTTGGACCAATCGGAGGGCGACACGTGGCACCCCTCCACTTGTCTTGCTAAGATAACAACAAATTAGATGTTTTGAGAGGGGACAAGTGGACATGGGTCCCACTCCACTTGGCTATACATATCCAAGTCTTGCAAGACTTGGATTACTTTACACTTAGACCAAAAAATAAGCTCCCATCTTCTCCCCTTTAGATCCATAATTTCGAGAGCCCCTTGGCTAAGAACAACCATTGTTGATCAATTTATTTCTCCAAGATTAAGCCCTTAAACCATGTGCTAAGCCTAGATTAATATTCTACACGTTTTTACTTGTCTTGGCCGAAAGTTGATGCCAAAACCCTAGGGGTTCCGTCGACTTTTTGGAAGTGAGATTCAAAGAGAAGTTGCTCCTAAGATTGTAGGGGGTACATATATGTGATTGGAACTTGAAGAAGTGGAGAGAAACGAAAACTGCGCACCAATAAAGACCGGACTATTTTGGGGTATTTTTGGGCAAAAAATGAGGTAAAAGTCCTTCTTTTAAAGTAATTGGATATTACTTATTGTTATTATGTATGGATGAACTTGTGTTAGAAAATAATGAAGAATAAAAAGCGTTTGAGCCATTTTTGGGGCTAAAACCGATTTGGGACAGATTTGGTGCAAATGAAATTCATTGGTTATTGTCGTTGTTATATTCAACTATTGCATGTTATAATGGATTAATATTGTTGTTAATAAGTTGTTATAACTTATTTAGAAGTTTTGGAACTCGAATTGAAATAAAATGGATTAAGGAACGAGTTATCGGGTTGTAGTTGTTGTGGCCGAGAAACTGCCCAAAACTGTTAGACGTTGTTGTGTAGTTTAGTGGACTGTTTTGAGGTATTAAATACTGGAAATTTAGTTGTTGTTATGCATGTTTAAGTGTAGTAGTTGCTAATGAAAGTCCTAATGGAATAAGGGTGTGGAAAGACGTTAAAAGGCCTCACATTTTACCCTCGTTATGGTTGGATTGCGGACTGTTTTTATGGGCTGATTTGTGGACTGTTTTGTATAACTGTGGGGTAGAATTTTACACGTCCAGTTAGGCGTGTAATCCCCTTTGGCTAACTGTTGGTTGTGCCTTAAATGTGGCTTGTTTGTTGATGAATACGGGCCTTGGAAAAGGTGGAAAAGTACGTAGAAACAAAGGAAGTGTTGCCCAATTTTCCCTAGAATTAGAGGGCCATTATTTGGTATAAGTCCTACACTTGATAGCTTGTAGTTGATAGAAGTGCTATTGTCATTTTAGATTGAAGTACTACGTGTAGCACATTCTACTTGGCTTGTGGAATAGCCAATAAGGTTGAAGTACATTGGAGCGTATTGCTACTTGTCGTTTGGGTTAGTCGCCAATGAGGTATGTGAATTTCTTCCTTCCTTTGACATGATTATTTGGTAAGTCTATGTGACTAAATTTTAGTGAGTCTATGTTACTTGATTTGGTAAGTCTATGCGACATAATTCATTTGAAGTAAGTAAGTCGATTTTGGAAATATATGAGTCTTGATTATGAAAGTATTAGTGGCTTAGTCAAAATTGTATAAGTTACGTGAAGTACTTTAAAGTTAAAAGATTTGATTTAAAGTTATGAGACTTGATTTCTTTACAAGTTATGAGACTTTATTTTTCAAGATATGAAACTTGATTTCTAAAGTTAAAAGATTTGATTTAAAGTTATGAGACTTGATTTCTTTACAAGTTATGAGACTTTATTTTTCAAGATATGGGACTTGATTTCTAAAGTTAAGAGATTTGATTTATTATGAGACTTGATTTCTTAACAAGTTATGAGACTTTATTTTTCAAGATATGTGACTTGATTTCTAAAGTTAAAAGATTTGATTTAAAGTTATGAGACTTGATTTCTTTACAAGTTATGAGACTTTATTTTTCAAGATATGAGACTTGATTTCTCAAGTTAAGAGATTTGATTTAAAGTTATGAGACTTGATTTCTTTACAAGTTATTAGACTTTATTTTTCAAGATACGGGACTTGATTTCTAAAGTTAAGAGATTTCATTTAAAGTTATGAGACTTGATTTCTTTACAAGTGATGAGACTTTATTTTTCAAGATATAGGTTACTTGATTTACTTCTAAAGTTAAGAGGCTTGATTTCGAAAGAGTATGCGACTTGAGTTTTAAAAGTATACGTTTATTGATTTAAAGAGAAGGGGTTTTATGATTCTTTTTAAGTATGTATGTACGTAGTACTTTTGGGTTTAGTTTCCCCAATGTAATAAGAAATAAAAGTGCCTTAAGTTCTCTAAAATGAAAGGTTGTTATAATAGCTTTATGGGAAGTTGTTATAACGACTTAAGAAGAAGTGAATTATGGTTTAAAAATGTTATGTAAGGAAAATCACACCGAGCCTAAAAATAGGCCGTATTATGTTATGAGATACACCGAGCCTACAAATAGGCCGGATTATGTTATGAGATACATCGAGCCTACACATAGGCCGGATTACGCCATATTACCCCGAGCCTACACATAGGCCGGGTTACGTCATCTTACACCGAGCCCCACAGGCGGGTCGGATTATGCTACATGATTCCACAGTACACCGAGCCCCACAGGCGGGCCGGATTATGCTACATGATTCCACAGTACACCGAGCCCCACAGGCGGGCCGGATTATGCCACATGATTCATCAGTACACCGTGTCCCGCAAATAGGCCGAATTACGTTATCACGTATGGATAATCAAAGTAAGCTCCCAAATAAGAAGTCCCTCAATAAAGGGCCGGATTATGTTATGTAAGATATGTAAGTTATGTGGAAAAACTTGATCGAATTCTTAAGTATGTATGTAAGAATATGATGTTAATTCTTATTGAAAGAAAGAAAAGAATGATTAATGTACGATTGATTTCATGAGTTAAAATGGCACGGTAGGATCTGGTATTTTAATTTTTATACTTTCACCCTGTCATTCTTTTGCCCAGTTATGATCTTGTTTAATGTACTTTATTTCCGTTCCATACTTAGTACTTGTCAGATCGAATTTGTGGGCTGCGTTCATGTCCGCAGGTCTAGGTACACAGTTGTGGATCCGCGAGCTTAGGATCCTTGTTCAGCATTTTGAGATGGCTCCAAGTTCCAGAGTTTTTCATTATGGCTTGGTATATTTAGGGGTACGGCGGGCCCTTGTCCCGTCATAGTTGTTGTCACCTTCTTAGAGGTCTGTATTCATATGTGGGCTGAATTGGTGTAAGTTGTATTTACATTGTTCTACAGCGTAGACCCTTTCGGGTGATTTATATTTATACGGAAGCCATTCTGGCTTTGCCTTTGTTTTTTTTTTTTAAAAAAGTGATATTTATCTTCCGTGGTTTATTTATGTTGTATGGGTAAAAGGGTGCCCAGGTAGGGGAACCAGTCACGGGCCCGGGATTTGAGGCGTGACACTATATGATCCGGTCGACTAGGCTACGACTGATGATATCTCCCATAAGAACCATAACCAAAGGAAAAAGAACCATTGAACTGTCCAAAAAGTCTAACTGTTGTGATATTTCTAAGTGCTTACGCAAGTGTATGTATCGTTCAAGTAATAAATATCTCTAAGACCGAGTTTATCGTCCACAGAGACTGGTTTATTAAGTACCGATTATCTATCATATGGTATCTATTTGGCAATCGTTCTTTTTTTTGAGAATTATAACTAAGAATTATGAATAAGTGCGGGAAATAAACTAAAGATTATAAGACTTTGGGTTTATAACAGTTATGAAGGAAATAGGGTTCCAATCTCCTCAATTATCCACTCTTTCACGTGTTAATACAATGCTAATAGTTCTTCTTCTTATTAAGATAGCAGGTTAACTAATCTGTCATTATATTCCGGTTAAGACATACAATAGCTCAACCTAGTGCAGAAACCTTCTATATTTCTATGATAAGTTTTACCACACATGAGGATTAAGAACAATAACCTTTAAATGCCACACAAGTATCGGGGTACTTTCGTCCACGATTTTAACCTATGTCTAGACAATTACAGCATATTCAAATCTCGCCCTTCAGACTTTTAATTCGAAATCATATAAGTGATGAAAATTAATAACTAGTTAATTATCAAGAAATTATAACAATATTGAATAGATCTTAATATGATGAAGAAGAAAACAATAATCAATGCATTAACTATATGAAAGAGTTTCAAGATGATTCGATGGAAACCCTACTAAAGTAATTAGCTCATAAACATTGTCATGTCAAGAACTAAATTAAAATCCTACATAAACTGAAATAAAGTAAAGGAATAAAAATAACTTGAACAATGAGATGTCTCCAATTGTGTCTTTCCTCCTTTTCTCCTCTCCAAAGTTGTGTTTAGAATATGGTATAGAATATGTTATATGGTCAGGGTTTTTAGGGATTTTATATTTGGGAAAAGTTGTCTTTCGGACCCCAAAAACCCTCTCCAATTCGACCAAGGAAACCTGAAAATTACGTGTCGGCACCGCAGTTCCTCTGCCAGGCACCGCGGTGCTAATTCATCCAAAATCACTGGAAGTTACTGGAATGGAGGCACCCCGGTTCCTCTGTAAGGCACCTAGGTGCCTCTTCCAGGCACCCCGGTTCCTCTGTCAGACACTTAGGTGCCTTCGACGGTGATTCAGTTTGGGACTTTCTGGAAATATTACGCCTCGGTGCTAATTCTTCTGACCGCGGTTCTATGGCACCGCGGTGCTGCTTGGCCAAGCACCGCGGTGCCTCTCTGATTCCTGTTCGGTTCCTCCTGATTTGTTCTATTTTTCATGGCACTTCTTAGGCTTCATTCCTTGGGTTGTGCTTGTGCGAGTTTCATCTTAATTAAGCTCATTTCGTCCTCAAAAGTAGCATTCTCTCCTTTATAACCACTGTAACACAAAAGAAAGAAAAACATATCTAACACTATACTAAACGCAGAATAAAAGAGTAAAATATTAACTAAAAAGGACTCAAAAGAGTGTATAAAATACACTCGACAAACACCCCCAAGCTTACACTTTACTCGCCCTCGAGTAAAGCACTAAACAAAAATAAAATAAAATAAAATAAAAGACTCAATGAAATGGATCAAGTAGTTATAACAATACTTCTTCAAAATCATGGATGCAAGTCATGATACTATGTTAGAACATATGTAGCATGAATTATTAACAATCTAAAATTTCAAGTTAGATATTTTGCAAATTCACTTAGATCATTATCAATTGGAAATACAAATACCTAACCCATGCATGTCAATCTCATTTCATCTTTTCCAAACACTATAGATCTGTTTACTTGATATTCTCCACTAATCATAGACATACTTATTTAAGATCATCAGGACTTTCACTGGTTGTAATGTAGGCTTAGGCAGGGGTAGGTAAAAATAGGAATTTAGGCTCAATTACGTACCATAAGCATTTTCATTCAACTATTTTTCCTTGTTTTGACTTTCTTTTCAATTTCATACCTATTTTCTCCCCTCTTTTCTTTTGAGAGAATGAGATACATTATAAATAACAAGCACTCCTAAACTTAGATTTTTGCATATTTTTCATTGGGGTGCATCAAATTTATACTCTCTTTTTATTCTTTTTCAACACTTTTCATTCCAAGAGTTTTCAAATATCACTTATGGCACAACAAATGAATCATTGGGTGTCAAAGAAAGATCTTACTTTAGGCTCAAAGGGGCTGACTAGTGATACAATTTATGTCAGGATATGTAATGAATGGTAAGAAGGGCTATCAAAGAAATGCTTGAATCATTTTCCTAAACATGTATATCTTAACTATTTCGCCTCAAATAATAAGCAAACAGATTTTCTAGACATTTTTCAACCTTTCTTTCCATAACTGACACACATAGGCTAAGCTCCAATATCCAAATAATTAGATGTCATGAATTTTTGGCATATCTAACTTAAGCACACAGATTGTTGCTTTCAATTCCATTACATTATCCCACTTTATCTACTCAATATATTTAGAAACTATAACATGCTTGCTCCATAAAAAAACTTATGACTCATGAACACATAAAACAATAAAAAGACTCAAAATAAAATAAGACACCCCCAAACTTAATCGACACATTGTCCCCAATGTGTGAAGACTAAAAATAAAGGGGCAACTTACTGATACAACACATCTGTCATAACGGAGGTCTGGGAGGAAGGCCAAATTACTGTCCATAAAGCCTAAGGAGGCACCACGGTTATGCTCCAAGCACCGCAGTGCTAATTGCCGAAAAATTCCAGTGTCTTCAGTTTTCTGCATTGTTAACCATTCGCCCTTCGGAGTGAGTCCTGCCCTTCATCTGTCATCCAAAAACACTAGCATACCAGATCGTGAGACTGTTCAAGATGAAATAAAACAAACTGAAACAAAAATTGAAATAACATAATTAAAACATTGGTTTGCCTCCCAAGTAGCGTTGTCTTTAACGTCTTTTAGCTGGACGCAAGTTACTTACTAAATAAAGGGGGTAGAGTGTCCCCTCCACATATCCACTTTAGCACCATTTTCCTCATCCTTCTCCATTTCTTTTTCACATGGCTCATTTCAGGAGGGTTCATTCCCTTGTTGTTATCCACCACATCATTTACGGGTGCAGAATTCTTACCATCAAGGGCATCAATACCCTTGGAACTTTAATGAAGAGCCTTTTTATCAACTATACCAACAGCAAAGCATCTAGAATCGACTTGAGGTTCAGTGGGCTGCTTGAAAACTTTGAATACCATTTCTTCACCTTGGACTCTAAGTTTTAACTCCTCCTTTTCAACATCAATGAGGTATATCCTTGTGGCTAGGAATGGTATCCCAAGGATCATGTGTATATTTTCATCTTCATCCATGTCTAAAATGAGGAAATCAGCAGGAAGGATGAATTTACCCACTTGTACCAACACATCTTCAATAATTCCTTGGGGATGCACAACTGAGCGATCAGCTAGCTGCAAGGTGACTGTTGTTGGCCTTGCCTCCTCCAAACCAAGTCTTTTGAACACAGAGAGGGGCATTAGGTTGACACTTGCCCCCAAATCACATAAGGCTTGCTTGCATGTCATATTCCCTATGGTGCAAAGTAGGGTGAAACTCCCTGGATCATTCAACTTTGGGGGAAGTTTCTTCTCCAATATGGCACTGCACTCCTCTTTCAGCACCACTGTCTCATAATCTGTCAGCTTCCTCTTCTTAAAAAGGATGTCATTCATGAACTTCACATACGCTGGTATTTTCCCCAAGGCTTCAATGAAAGGAAGGTTAATTTGCAGTTTTTTAAATACCTCCAAAAATTTCGAAAACTGCTTATCCAAAGCCTTCTTCTGGAGTCTTTGAGGGTAAGGGATTTTGTCTGTGTACTCCCTCATCACTGTGGGTGGAGACTTCTCTAAATTAGGGCGGTCATCACTAACCCCCTCTTTTACTACTTTAACTGTCTTCCCCACATCCTTTACTTTTTCAACCACTGCTTGGGGTGCCCTTTGCTCTAACTGCTTCCCACTTATCAAACTAATTGCTTGACATTTCTCCCTAGGGTTCATCACTGTATCACTAGAGAGAGTTCCCTTAGGTCTTTCATTCAACTTCCCTGCCAACTGCCCCATTTGAGTCTCCAAGTTCCTAATAGAGGATCTTATTTCTGTCATAAACTGCTTGGTCTCTGTCATAAATTGTGCCTGGGTATAGGCCAATGATGAAATTGAGGACCTAGTTTCTTCCATGAATTGAGTCTGAGAATTGGCCAAGGTCAACAATGCTGCTTTTATGTCATCTGGCTTCTCTTGTGGGTCTGGTGGGCTAAAATGGTGGTTGCTGCCCTTGTTCATTCTTTCATGAAAACATTGGGTGATTTCTCCACCCTGGATTATATGTGTTGGAGAATAGATTGTTGTAGGGTCTTTGAAAATTCCCCACTGCCTGAACCTGCTCCATGGGCATATTATTTGGGTCCACTGTTATGCATCTATCAAAAGTATGGGGACCCCCACAAATTTCAAATCTAGCTGGTGTCTAAACTTCTTTAATTGCCATGGTACTCTGCTGCATCTGCTTTGTCAAAGTGGCTACCTGTGCAGACAATGCAGTGATAGCATCTAGCTCATGAATCCCAACCACTTTCCTATTGTTCATTGCTCTCTCATCTGCCCTTTGATGGTTGTTTGTGGTCATGTCTTCTAAAAAATCATGTGCCTCATTGGCACTCTTTCTCATGAACGTACCTCCTACTGCAGCATCAATGATGGTACGAGTTGTACCACTCAGCCTGTTACACCCCGTAATTCCAGGGCATGTTTATAAGAACGTATGTAAGAACTCAAAAATGCTAAGATTTGAGACTAGTAAAAATTTATCGAAATTATGGAATTGTCGGAAAACGAAATATTGCGACGAATGGGAGGGCGACATGTGTCACCCCCTTAGTGGTCTTGGACGAAATGGACATGGCTAAAATGGTCATTTGACCATAATTTAAGATGACCAAGTCTTGCTAAGTCTTGGAGCTTGATATATTTGACTTAGTCAAAGGGCCACTTGGCTTGAGCTTTATTGAATTGTATCTAAGCCACCCATTTATTTAAATCTTGACCCTCCATAGTATTATATATGTATACTAGTAGCAAGACAAGCTTCTACACTTAGAAAATTTTCAAGAAAATTGGATGAACACTTGAAGAGTGCTCTCGGGTTCATAGGGGTCCATGAAGAGAAAATTTTCGTTTGTTGTTCAATAACATCCATACTTTAAACCAAGGTTCCTAAGAGTGTTGTAAGGGTATCTCAATAGAAATATCCCGAAAAAGTATCGTTTTTGTATTAGTCGCAAAGTGAAAACCTAGTCACTTTCCTAGGTTTAGATTGGAAGATTAAAGGAAAGTTGTGTGATCTTCTAAGGGCTTCAAGTGGCGGATTGGAGTGTCAAGGAAAGGCTCTAATTTGCTAGGGAGCGACTTCGGATCTTGAAGTGGATTAAGGCTCGTTAAGGTAACAATCTTGTTCTCTTAAGTGTTATAAGATTACATATTGTTGTAGCCTTACATTTTAACTAGCATGAAGTATATGTATTAAAGATTGATAAATGGTATGGATAGTAGAAGCCTAAAATCCGAAATGACATTCTAGCCATTTGAAATTGAAATACAATTTGGTCGATAATTAGAATCGTCACATGTTTCCTACTTGAAGTTTGTAGTATTTGTATATCGATTGCGGCTTGATAACATATTATACTAAACAACTTGGATTGAAAAGGAATTGGAAAAGACTATGTATTGTTGTCCCTCATATTACCGAATGTGACTTTGTCTTTTGGACTAGTTTGATATCAATTGTGGGGCGGAATTTTACACGTCTTGTAGGCGTGTAATCCTCTATTGTTAACTACATTGTTGAGCCTTAAATGTGGCGTGTTTGGTTATTGAATTCGGGCCTTGAAAAAGGTGGAAAAGTATGAAGAAACAAAGGAAGTGCTGTCCGATTTTCCGTAGAATTTAGTGACTTTACACTTAGAATATTCTACGTTTGAAGTAAGAAGTTAATAGACGTATTATGGTCATTATAGGTTGACATACTACGTACGACAAATTGGACTTAGCAAGTGGATTGAACCGAAGAGGTATGTATAACTTTCTTATCTCTTGAGCATGAATAGTTGTATATATATAGTACGGTAGACGTACGAGATTTTTGACAATCTAGTCCATTTGATATCCTTGGCTTATTTTAAGAATGTCCAAGTTGGTTGAGTTAGGGGATTAACTCACTTGTTTAAAAGTATTAAGGATATCTTAGTTACTAAAAGTTAAGAGACTTAAAGTATTTTGAAAGATACTTGTTTTGTTTGGAAAGTTTAAGTCTCTTGGTTATAATAAAGAATGTAAGTATCTAAGGCATAAAGCTAGTATAACGGCTTTATGGGAAGTTGGTTATAATAGCTTTATAGAAAGTTAAAAAGAGTGGTTTACTCTAAGTAATGTAAGTAATGATAAATGACTTGAATTAATGAAAGGCAAATTGATTTGAAGGCATCAATTGCTTAAGGTTTTAAAAGAAAGAAGACACTTGATTTAGAAGCCTATAAATATATTTCTAAAAGGTATTGTGACTTGTCTTGAAAAGTAAATATGACTTGATACTACGGTTATTAGTATCTTGGAAGTTTTATATGAAAAAGAGTCATTTTTAAAAGAGTAGAAGTACGTAGTACTTTGGGTTAAATTCCCGGATTTTTATAATGACATGCTAGTGCCTTAAGTAAACTAAAATGAGAGTGCTTATGAACAATACTAATAAGAAGTTAGGGGATTTCCTAAATTGCTTGTATTATGTATGATAAGCCGGTAGTGCTTATGTTATGTATGATAGCCGGTTGAGCTAGGGAATTATACATTGTTCATTACGGGGTCATTCCCCGGGTTTGTGGCATTTGCATATTCCGTGGATTTGCTACCCATGATGCGAGGAATACCTCATGCGAGTCCGTAGGGCTCATGCGGGTGAAATAGTCCTATGCGGGGCGGACCAGTCCTATGCGAGAAAGTTACCTCATGCGGGTCCACACGACCTATGCGGGCGGATATAGTCTATGCGGGGAAGTTACCTCATGCGGGTCCATACGGCCTATGCGGGTGAAACAGTCCCAGGAGTAGGATTGCTTAATGATACTACGGGAGGGTGACCCTACTTTGATCAGGAGCCTCCTATTTTTATGCAGTAAAGTATATACTTGTTACTCTCATTGTTAATAAGGCACAATGTACTGTAATTTGATTATCATACATGTCTCCAGCTTTATTTTAGACTTGCGATGTAAATTGCAGTATTTTTCCAGTTTTACATACTTGGTACATATTGTGCACTGAACCCCTTTCCTCGGGGGCTGCGTTCATGCCGCAGGTAGGGGTAAGCAGGTGGTGGATCTTCATTCTTAGGATCACTGATCAGGTGTCAGAAGCTTCATTTCTCCGGAGGCTTGTCTTTTGGTACGGTTTTCCCTAATGTTGTAGATTATGTACATTCAAGGGTATGGCGGGGCCCTGTCCCGCCACATTTGTTATTCTTAGAGGTCTGTACTCATATTTGTGGATTGGGTTGTAAGAACAGAGATGTGCTGACTTACTTTTGGTCTATGTATATTTTATGGAAGGGGGCCTTATCGGCTAGCCTGTTGATGTTTTTTGTCTAAAGTATTTATATGTGTTGTGTATGTTCCGCTGCTATTCTCTGATGTATACCTGAAAGGGTTTCCCAGGTAGGGCACCAGTCGCGGGCACGGGGTCAGGTCGGGTCGTGACAAAAGTGGTATCAGAGCAGTTAGTCCTCGGAAAGTGTCTACAGACCGTGTCTAGTAGAGTCTTGATTATCGGTGTGTTGTGCACCACATCTATAACCAGGAGGCTACAAGACATTTAGGATTGGTTTCCATTCTTCTCTCTCTGAGATCGTGCAGTAGAGCTGTCTTATTAGGTTGAATCCTTTCTGACCTTTTCTTATGTATCATTTATGCCTCTACGGAAGGCGACCAGGGCCCAGAAGGGCAAGGCAGCAGCAGGAGCTGCTAGCGGTACGCAGAGGGTTACCAGGACTCAGGCCCAGACTATGCCTGAGATTGTAGGCGGGTCGGCGAGTTCAGCCACGCCGGCAGTATTAGAGGAGCCGAGAGCGGCCGTAGCTCCAGAGGTTCCGGTACCTGAGCCTCCAGTTCCGCAGCCAGGGGCTGAGTATAGAGATTACGGAGAACAAATCAGATTATTGACTAGCATAGTGGCAGGGCAGCGCCGACTGGAGCAGGTAGCTAACCCTAGAGCCGACAGTTTGCGGATTCGGGATTTTCTGGGTTGCCATCCACCCGAGTACTATGGTTCGATATCTGAGGAGAATCCTCAGGAGTTTATTCGGCAGTTACAGCGGACTATGCAGGTGCTTAGGGCCTCGGAGACAGAGTCGGTTGTGTTAGCTTCGTACCGGTTACGCGATATTACGTTGAACTGGTTTGAGTAATGTGAGCTGTCTAGAGGTGAGGGTGCTCTTCCAGCTGTTTGGGATGAGTTCACCGAGGCCTTCCTTGATCATTTTTTGCCTCCCGAGATGAGGAGAGCCCGCGTGGATAGTGTCACGACCCGACCGGGCATGGCGGTGCCTACACAGGCACCCTTTCAGGTATACATCAGAGAATAGCAGCGGAACATATACAACACATAAACATGTTTAGACAATAAACATCACAGGCTAGCCGATAAGGCCGCCCTCCATAAAATATACATACCCCAAAAGTAAAATAGTACAACTTTGTTCTTACAGCCCAAACCACAAATGTGACTACAGACCTCTAGGAATAACAACTATGGCGGGACAGGGCCCTGCCATACCCCTGAATGTACATAATATTTACAACATCAGGGAGAACCGTACCAAAAGACAAGCCTCCGGAGAAATGGAGCTTCTGACACCTGATCAATGATCCTAAGAATGAGGATCCACCACCGCTACCCTACTGCGGCATGAACGCAACCCAGGAAGGGTCGACACATATGTACTAAGTATGTAAAACTGGAAAATACTGTAATTACATCATAAGTCTAAAACAAAGCCGGAGACATGTATGATAATCAAATTACAATACATTGTGCCTTACTAACAATGAGAGTAACAAGTACAAACTTTACTACATAAAAATAGGAGGCTCATGATCAAAGTAGGGTCATCCGCCCATAGTATCATTAAGCAATCCTACTCCTGGGACTATTTCACCCGCATAGGTCCTACGGACCCGCAATGGAGCGATGCGCTCCGCATGGGACTATTTCACCCGCACAGGACTATTTCACCCGCTTGGGCCCGGTGGGCCCGCAATGAGTAAAAATGCCGCACTCGCATCATGGGTAGCAAATCCATGGAATTAGTAGTAACCCGGGGCATTCCCCCGTAAGAATAACTTAAACTAGCACAATCGGCTATCATACATAACATAAGCGCTACCGGCTTATCATAATATAAGCAAGTTAAGAAATCCCCTAACTTCTTATTAACATTATTATTATACCCTCTCATTTTAGTTTACTTAAGGCACTAACATGTCAGTTTTAAAAATCCGGGAATTTAACCCAAAGTACTACGTACTTCTATCCTTTTAAAATGACTCTTTTTCATATACAAAATACAAGATACTAAAAACCATAGTATCCAGTCACAACTACTTTTCAAGACAAGTCACAATACCTTTTAGAAATATAATTAGGCTTCTAAATCAAGTGACTTCTTTTCTCTTAAAACCTTAGGCAATTGATGCCTTAAAATCAATTTGCCTTTCATAAATTCAAATCATTTATCCTTACTTATTTTTCTTAGAGTAAATCTTTCTTTTGTTAACCTTCCATAAAGCTAATATAACCAACTTCCCATAAAGTCGTTATATTAACTTTATACTTTTGTCAATTACACTTTCCTCTATCCAAGAGACTTATACGTTTAAAACGAAACAAGTATCATATACTTTAAAACACTTCAAGTCCCTTAACTTTGAAAACTAAGACATCCTTACTACTTTAAAACAAGTGAGTTAATATCCTAACTCAACCGACCTGGACATTCTTAAACAAGTGAAGGATATCAAAGTCTTGTACGTCTGCCGTACTATATAAGTACAACTATTCATGCTCAAGAGATAGGAAAGTTCCACATACCTCTTCGGGTCAAACCACTTGCCAAGTCCAATACACCGCACGTAGTATGTCAACCTATAATGACCATAATACGTCTATTAACTTCTTACTTCAAACGTAGAATATAATAAGTGCAAAGTCACTAAATTCTACGGAAAATCGGACAACACTTCCTTTGTTTCTACATACTTTACCACCTTTTTCAAGCCCCAAATTCAATAACCAAACACGTCACATTTAAGGCCCAACAATGTAGTTAACAATAGGGGATTACACGCCTACTAGACGTGTAAAATTCCGTCCCACAATTGATATCAAACTAGTACAAACTACAAGTGTAAATTCGGCAACTTGAGATACAACAACACCAATTCTTATCCAATTTCCTTTTCAATCCAAGTTGTTTAGTATAACATGATATCAAGTCGCAATCGATTATAACTACTACAATCTTCAAGTAAGTAACATGCGACGATTCTAATTAACGACCAAATTGTAATCCAACTTTAAATGGCTTATATGACATTTCGGATTTTAGGCTACAACAATCCATATCACTTATAAATCTTTAACACATATACTTCATGCTAGTAAAAATGTAAGGTTAACAACAATATATAATCTTGTAACACTTTAAGAGAACAAGATTGTTACCTCAACGAGTCTTATTCAAACTTCAAATCTGAAGTCGCTCCCTAGCAACTTAGAGCCTATTCTTGACACTTCAATCCGACACTTGAGACCCTTAGAATATCACAAACAACTTTCCTTTAATCTTCCAATCAAAACCTAGGAAAACAACTAGGTTTTCACCTTGCGACTAATACGAAAACGCTATTTTTCCGGGATCTTTCTATTGAGATACCCTTACAATACCCTCATGGACCTTGGTTTAAAGTGTGGAGCTTATTGGATAACAAACAAATTTTTTTTTCTTTTCTAATAGGTGAACCCGAGAGCTTCAAGCTTGTTCATCCAATTTCTTGAAATTTTTTCTAAGTATGGAATGCTTGTATCACTACTAGTATACATATATAGTAACATGAAGGGTCAAGATTTGCACAAATGTGAGGTTTGGATGAAATTCTTTTAAATATTAAGCTAAGTGGCCCCATTGACTAAGTCAAATATATCAAGCTCTACTACTTGCAAGACTTTGTCATCTTAATAATGATCAAATGACCCTTATACCCATGTTGATTTTCGTCCAAGCTCACTTAAGGGGGGTGACACGTGTCGCCCTCCCATTCGTCACAATATTACGTTTTCCGACAATTCCATAATTCCGATAAATTTTTACTAGTCTCCAATCTTAACATTTGGGATTCTTACGTACGTTCTTAAAACATGTCCTGTAATTACGGGGTGTAACATTCTTCCCCCCTTAGAAACATTCGTCCCCGAATGTTCTTTCAGAGTCAAACTTATAATTAGCGATATAGTTTCCTTTCACAACCCCGACATACCAATAATGCCACACATGGCCACATAGTAGCATTTAAGCAAAAAAAAAATACTTCAATTAAAACTTGACAAGTAAAGGAAAATGAATTACCTGAAGGTATAGGGAATAAGTGAGGATACCTCCTCAACATGTCCTCCTCCGCTTCCCAAGTCATCTCCTCCCTGTTATCATTCCGCCACAAGACTTTGACGGAAGCTACATCCTTGGTCCGCAGTCGCCTGACCTGGCGATCGAGTATCGCTATGGGACTCTCATCATACGATAACCCCTATGTCACCTGGACCTCACTAGCTGGAAAAACTCTCGATGGATCTCCGATACACTTCCGCAACATAGAAACATGAAAGACCGGATGTACCACCTCTAATTCTGATGGCAGATCCAACTCGTAGGCAACCTTGCCTACCCTACGGATGATCTGGTAGGGCCCAATGTACCTTGGTCTAAGTTTCCCCTTATTTCTGAATCTCATCACACCCTTCATGGGTGATACCTTCAAGAAGACCCAATCGTCTACCTGAAACTCCAAATGTCGACGCCGATTATCTGCATATGACTTCTGCCGACTCTGAGCTGCTAACAGTCTCTCCTGGATAAGCTTCACCTTATCCACAGCCTGCTGAATCAAGTCTGGGCCAACCAACTGCACCTCGCCCACGTCGAACCAACCAATCAGCGACCTACATTTCCGCCCATACAAAGCCTCGTATGGCGCCATCTGTATACTATAATGGTAGCTGTTGTTATAAGCAAACTCCATAAGAGGCAAATGATCCTCCCACTTCCATGTCGGAATATCAATAGCCTGCAATAGCCCACTAGGCCTCTGGTGCTCAACCTTGACCTGCTGGCAATTAGGACACTGTGCAACAAAACCTGCCACGTCCCTCTTCAGGCCATCCCACCAATACATACATCTGAGGTCATGGTACATCTTGGTCGACCCCGGATGAATAGAATAGCGAGCACTGTATGCCTCCCCCAAAATCTGCTGACGAAGTCCTGTCACATCGGCAACACACAACCGACCCTCAAATCTTAGCACCCCATCAGGCGCTACCTCGAATAGACTTTTTTCCTCCCGAAGAGCTGCATCTCGATACCTTACCAACACTGGGTCCTCATACTGTCGCCTCTTCACCTCATCAACGATGGAAGACTCGGCAACCTCACGAACCCGTACCTCGCTATCATCGGTATCGATCAATCGAACCCCAAGGCTCGCTAGCTGATGGATCTGACGGACCATGTCCTGTCTCTCTGGTTGTACCTCTGACAGACTCCCCATCGATCTACGACTCAAGGCATCTGCAACCACGTTGGCTTTCCCCGGATTGTATAGAATATCAACATCATAATCTTTCAACAACTCTAACCACCGTCTCTGTCGCAAGTTCAGCTCCCTTTTCCTGAAGATATACTGGAGGCTCTTGTGGTCTGTATAAATATCCACATGAACCCCATATAAATAATGTCTCCAAATCTTCAAGGCATGAATAACTGCGGCCAACTCTAAGTCGTGGGTAGGGTAATTCCTCTCATGCTTCCATCGCCGGAAAGCATAGGCTATAACCTTGTCGTGCTGCATCAAAACACACCCTAGCCCGATACCCGAGGCATCACAATAAATCACGTACCCGTCTAACCCCTCAGGAAGAGTAAGAACTGGAGCCGTCGTCAACCTTTCCTTCAATAACTGGAAGTCCTTCTCGAAAGCCTATGTCCACTGGAACTTAGCTGCCTTCTGAGTCAGCCTATTCAACGGTGCTGATATCGAAGCAAACTGCTACACAAACCTACGATAATAACCTGCCAGCCCTAAGAAATTACGCACCTCGGTCGGAGTAGTAGGTCTCGGCCAAGACTTGACTGCCTCAATCTTTGTCGTATCCACCTGAACACCATCAGCCCCAATAATGTGCCCCAGGAATGCCACTGAGGCCAACCAAAACTCACACTTGGAGAACTTGGCGAATAACTGTCGGCTCCGGAGGACCCCAAGTACCGTCCTCAAGTGATCTGCATGCTCCTGCTCTGTGCGCGAATAAACCAGGATGTCATCAATGAATAATATAACAAACGTATCCAAAAATGGCTTGAACACCCGGTTCATCAAATACATAAATACCGCTGGAGCGTTGGTCAAACCGAAAGACATCACCCTGAACTCATAGTGCCCATACCGGGTCCTGAATGCAGTCTTTGGGATATCTGCCTCTCGAACTCGCACCTGATGATAACCAGACCGCAGGTCTATCTTGGAGAAACACCTCGCACCCTGCAACTGGTCAAACAAATCATCAATCCTGGGGAGGGGGTATCTATTCTTGATGGTTACCTTATTCAACTGCCTGTAATCAACACACATACGCAGCGTCCCATCTTTCTTCTTCACAAACAAAACCGGCGCTCCCCAGGGAGAAACACTAGGCCTGATAAAGCCTTTTTCCAAAGAAATCTTTGGTGGTCCTTCACTCCTCAACTCAGCAGGTGCCATCCTGTATGGCGGAATAGATATAGGTCGAGTGTCTGGCAACGTATCAATACAAAACTCAATCTCCCTCTCAGGAGGGATACCCGGGAGATCGTTTGGGAACACATCTGGAAACTCCCTAACCACTGGCACTGACTGAAGGACTGACACCTCAGCCTCTGTATCGAATACCCGAACTAGATGATAGATGTACCCTTTCTGCACCATCTTCCTAGCCTTGAGGTAAGAAATAAACCTACCCCTTGGCGACGCTGTGTTGCCCTTCCACTTGATAACTGGCTCACCAGGAAACTGGAATCGGACCAACCTGCCTCTACAGTCAACGTTGGCATAAAAAGAAGCCAATCAATCCATACCCATAATGACGTCAAAATCTGTCATCTCCAACTCTATCAAGTATGCTAGGGTCTGAAGACTGTAAATAAACACCGGGCAACCTTTGTACACCTGCTAAGCTAACACCGAATCACCCACTGGCGTAGCTACCTCAAAAGGCTCTATCGACACCGGCTTTATCCCGATTCTACTAGCAATAAGGGGGGACACATAGGACAAGGTAGAACCTGGAACTATCAAGGCATAAACGTCACAGCATGAAATCAATAATGTACCTGTGACGACGTCAGGGGAAGCCTTATGATCCTGGCGGCTGGCTAAAGAATATATGCGGTTCTGTGGACCACTAGAACTGGAACCCCCACCACGACCTCTGCCGCGGCCTGCCGGTCCGTGAACACCCTGCCCTCCGGGGCGCATAACCACAGAAGAAGAGGAAGACCCAACAACTGTGTTATACCCCGTAGTTCCAGGGTATGTATGTGAGGACGTACGTACGAGAATACGACAGAAATTTTGGAAAGAAAGAAAGATGTGATTTTTCGACGAAAAAGTTTTCGGGTTTTGTGAAGGAAAAAGGTTCGTTAGTGGGAATTGGATTCCCAGATTTGGTATTTGGACTTCTTGGATTATATTAGAATTATGAGATTTTATTTTCGGAAATGGTCACGTGGGACCCACGGGAGAAATTTACGGTTTTGTGGGGCCCACTTTGTTTTTGAGATTTTTGGTATTTTGGATATTTTTGGAAGATGAAATATTTTGGACGAGTAAGGGGCGACACGTGTCACCCCCATGTGGCCACCTTGGCCGAAATGGTGGGACAAGTGGCTAGACACTTGGCCCGATGGCCTTACAAGTGGCAAGCCACTTGTCTTGTTTTTTGTTGGCCATGTGGTGTGGTGGGACCCACACACACATGGCCCAATCTTGACCATACACTTACATTGATCTTGGCCCTAGATTCTTCTATAAATACCCCATAGTGCAAGACATAATATTCATCCACACTTAAAGACTTTCCAAGGCAAAAATATCCCTTTCCCTTTGTATGGCTTTCGTCCCCCTCCCCCCACTTGTGTAGAAAATACTTCAAGTATTGTAGTATTATCCCAAATACCTTAGACTAGTATCCCTAGTTGTATTCCAAGGTTATTTTAATACTAGGAGCCCGGAAATACTACTTTTTTCCAAATAGTCGCAAATGAAACCCTAGAAATATATTCATAGCTTGGTTGAAGTGTTTAGAGAAGTTGTTTAGAAACTTCTAAGGGTCACTTGGAGCGGGTTGGAGCGTAAGGATTTGGAGCTAAACGTTGCTCAGGATCGACTTATAATCTTGGATAATTTTTGGGCTTATCGAGGTAATGATTTATGTCCCTCTATTGTAATTGGATATTACATATTGTAGTAGTTTAGAATTGAGTATAAGATATATTGGAAGGATGATTATAAAGGTTTGAACTGTATTTACATTGGACTGTATTTTACAGTAGGCTTGTGTAGTATTATTGTTAGGCAGAATTGTGCACGTCCGGTTAGACGTGTAATCCCCTTGGAGTTGTTGGCTTGGTAGCAGGCCTTGTTAGGGGGAGGTTATGTATGTGATTGCGGGGGGAGGTGCTGCCGAATTTTCCGTAGAATAGGGAACTGTTTGCTTAGATTATGCTACGAAGAGAACTAGAGATTGTAAGATATATTGTGGTTATTATAGGTGGATCTTCTACGCGCGGAATACTTGACTTGGCTTGTGGATTAAGCCGAAGAGGTATGTGATTCTTCCTATACTCTTGAGCATGATTGTTGTGAACTATATAGTACGGTAGACGTACATGTGTGAAATGAATTTTGTTTAAAACATAAAGTGTTATAATGGCTTTATGGGAAGTTAGTTATATCGACTTTATGAAGATAAAACAAAGATTTGATTTCGAAAGATAAATGACTTGATTTTGAAAGTTAAGAGACTTGATCTTGAAAGATAAGAGACTTGACTTATAAACGACTTGATTTCGGAAAAAGGAGAAGTAACTTGATTTAAGTATAGGTTACTTGTTTTGAAAAGAGTAAGTTTTTGGGTTTTAAAGAGTATACTTGATGTTGTTTTACAAGAAAAGCATTTGGTTTAAAAAGTATAGAGTACTTGATTTTAAAATTCTTGTAAAGATTTTTACGAAAGTGAAGTAATTTGGTTTGAAAAGAAAACGTGTTTTAATACTACGAGTATTAGTATCGTGTGGCTTTTACGTAAAAAGAGGTCTTTTTGGAAGAATGAAAGTATGTAGTATTTTGGGGTTGAAACCCGGATTGTTGATATAAAATGAAAGTACGTTGAACTTGCCTATGCTTGTTGTGATAGCCTTTGATGGGCAAGTGTTTTGTTTCGTGCTCGTGACTCTGCAGGAGGCTATCCGATTGATTGCTTGGACATAATGACACGTTGGATGTTCCACGAGTATCGTCCACTTTGAGTATTATCCGGTTATTTCTTTTGGAAATACCGACACGTTGGACGGTCGCGGTATCGCCCACTTTGAGTATTATCTTGTTATTTCCTTTGGACATACGACACGATGGATGGTCCGTGGGTATGCGTCGATAGGATGGTTTCATGGCCATGCTTTACGAGGTAAGACGGGGCATGCGGTCATTGTGAGGATTATGTTATTTGTCCATGGACCGCTAATCCATGAAGCTTGCCGCGGTGACGAGCGATCACGGGCTTGATTTGTACATGTGGTTCAGGCACACTTTAGATACTTGTCCTGGTCATTTCTCGTGTATCGGTAGGCTCTGGTAGATAGCTTAAGATACTTGCCTCTGTCATATCTCGTGAGACGGTAGGCTAGGGTACGTTAGCTTAAGATACTTGCCTCGGCCAGTTGCGTGGCTAGCTTTTGGACTGGTAGTTGCCTTCCGTACCTTTCCCGTGAAGGGATATGACTAGCTTTTGGACTGGTAGTTGGCTATTCTACTTGGCCCGATCGGTTTGATGATGCAGGCAGGATCTAGTGTTCAGGTTCACATATGGGTGTTGTTTCACATCATGTACTGCCGGCAGTGAGGAATGAGTTCCACGGGCATGATTGATATTATGGGCGTGAGACCCATAGTTATGTGTGAGTGATTATTCTGGGGATATGCGTCCCCTTACTTGACCTAACTGTTTATTTATTGCAAAATGGTTTTATAAAATGATGAAATGTGATTTCATTACAGTATTTTCAGTTTCACATACTTGGTACCTGTTGTACTGACCTCCTTCGGGGGGCTGCGTTCATGCCGCAGGTAGAGGTACACCAGTTGTTGATCCTCGCTCATAGGATCGCAGTTCAGCGTTGGGAAGCTCCGTTTCTCCGGAGGATTATCTTTTTTTTTGGTATAGTCCCCTGTCATTGTAGATACTTGTACATTCAGGGGTATGGCGGGGCCCTATCCCGTCATAGATGTTCTTACATTCTTAGAGGTCTGTAGTACTGTTGTGGGCAGGGTTTGTAAAGGATATTAACTGTTCAGTTATATGTATATAGATGAAGGTGACCGTTTTGGTTAGCCTGTTTTCTTATGTTGTCTCTTGTTTCCTGGTTAAGTTTTTATTTCCGCTGATTTTCTCTGATGTTGTTATCACTAGGGTTCCCGGGGTAAGGCACCAGTCACGGGCCCGAGATCGGGTCGTGACAAAAGTGGTATAAGAGCAGTTAATCCTCGGAAAGTGTCTACAGACCGTATCTAGTAGAGTCTTGATTATCGGCGTGTTGTGCACCACACCTATAATCAGGAGGCTATGGGATATCTAGGATTGGTTTCTATTCCTTCTCACTCTGAGATCGTGCCTTAGAGTTGTGTTGTAAGTTGGACTCCTTCTGACGTATTCTTTTATGCCAGTTATGTCTCCACGCAAGGCAACCAGAGCCTAGAAGGGCAAGGCAGCAGAGGGAGCTGCGAGTAGAGCGGCGGTCTCATCGAGGCCACGATGCACTGAGCCTCCGCCTCACGGCGAGCAGATGATATGGGTTATAAGGAGATGGCCCAGTTACTAGCTAGGATTGTGGCTAGACACGAGGACGAGCGAGTCGAGAGGTTCGGCGGCACCCATAGTTCACCCTGCAGCGAGATAGTTTGAGGCTGCGGGACTTTTGAGCCGCGCCACCCGAGTTCTATGGGTCAGCACGAGGATGATCCGCAGGAGTTCATCCGATAGTTCTGACGGATCACGAGGTGATCAATGCTTGGAGACCGAGTCGGTGGTCTTAGGTTCGCATCGGCCGCGTGATCTGCGATCGATTGGTTTGATTCGTGAGCTGTCGGGGAGCATGCGCCTCGGTGTGTGGGAAGAGTTCTCGGAGGGATTTCTCCCATTTCTTGCCTCATGGATGAGAGAAATGCGGGACAGATTTTTGATCTTTGAGGCAGAGGCGTGCGGTTGGGAGTACAACGTGGAGTTCGACTCGTTGGCTCGATATGTCCCTACGTGAGTGGCAGACATGGAGGACAGAGTGCACCGCTATGTCACAGGGGTGGACTATTACTTAGCAGAGAGTTGCTCGGGTGTAGCTCTTCAGCCGGGCATGGACATTGCCCGCATGCGAGCTTATGCACTTGGGTGTGAGGCGAGAGGCGGCGGATTGACCAATACCGGCGAGAAGAAGGCCGGGGCGCAGGTCCTGGTAACTTTCAGCGGACCGCCTGGCAGCGAACTAGTTATGCGCCTCGCCCGATCTGAGTGGTCCTCTGATCTTCAGACATCCAGGTATTGAGGCGGTCGGGGCTCCAAGGGTTGAGTTTTGAAGTGGGAGTGTTGGCGGATGAAGCCACCAACCTCGGTGTGGCGGTGTGGTAAACCCAAATGCGAAGTGTCACGGTATTCAGAAAGTTTGTTTTACATGCGGCCAGCAGGGCCATTTTGCGAGGAATTGTCCAACCAGAGGTAGCGCGGATGTAGAGACTGTTATACCCCGTAGTTCCAGGGTATATATGTGAGGATGTACGTACGAGATTACGACAGAAATTTTGGAAAGAAAGAAAGATGTGAGTTTTCGACGGAAAAGTTTCCGGTTTTTGTGAAGAAAAAAGTTCGTTAATGGGAATTGGATTCCCAGATTTGGTATTTGGACTTCTTGGATTATTTTAGAATTATGAGATTTTATTTTCGGAAATGGTCACGTGGGGCCCACGGGAGAAATTTACTTTTGTAGAACTGCTTTGTTTTGAGATTTCGGTATTTTGGATATTTTGGAAGACGAAATATTTTGGGCAGTCGGGGCGACACGTGTCACCCCCATGTGGAACCTTGTCGATTTGGAGGGACAGTGTGTCAGCCACTGTCCGCGCCTTACAAGTGGCAAGCCACTTGGCCCTTGTTTTCGTTGGCCATGTGGTGTGGTGGGACCCACACACACATGGCCCAATCTTGACCCTACACTTACCTTGATCCTAACCCTTGAATTCTCTATAAATACCCCCTTAAGGTTGAAGAGTATTTCATCCACACTTAAGAGCTTTCCAAAGCAAAATATTTTCCCTCCCTTGGTAAGTTGATTTCGTCCCCCTCCCCTCTTGTGAAGAAAATACTTGGAGTATTATTGTATAATCCCAAATACCTTGGCCTAGTATCCCTAGTAGTATTCCAAAGTTATTTCAATACTAGGAGCCGGAAATACTACTTTATTCCAATAGCCGTAAAGTGAAACCCTAGAAAAATCTTCCTAGCTTGGTTGAAGTATTTAGAGAAGTTGTTGGAAACTTCTAAGGGTCGCTTGGAGCGGGTTGGAGCGTAAGGAGTTGGAGCTAAACGTTGCTCAGGATCGACTTATAACTTGGATAATTTTGGGCTTATCGAGGTAATGATCTATGTCCCCCTATTGTAATTGGATATTACATGTTGTAGTAGTTATACTTGAGTATATTATATTGGAAGGATGATTATAAAGGTTTGAACTGTATTTACATTGGACTGTACTTACAGTAGACTTGTGTAGTATTATTGTGAAGCAGAATTGAACACGTCCGGTTAGACGTGTAATCCACAGGAGTTGTTGGCACAGTAGCGGGCCTTGATAGGGGAGGAGATTTATGTGTTAGCGGGGAGGTCTTGCGAATTTTCTGTAGAATAAGAAATCTTGTATTTAGAATATTCTACGAAGAGAACTAGAAGTTGATAGATGTATTGTGGCCTTTATAGGTGGATCTTCTACGCGCGGCATACTTGACTTGGCTTGTGGTTTAAGCTAAAAAGGTATGTGATTCTTCCTATACTCTTGAGCATGATTGTTGTGAACTATATAGTACGGTAGCCGTACGTGTGTGAAATGAATTTTGGTTATTTAAAACATAAAGTGTTATAATGGCTTTATGGGAAGTTAGTTATAACGACTTTATGAAAATAAAAGAAAGATTTGATTTTGAAAGTTAAGAGACTTGATCTTGAAAGATAAGAGACTTGACTTATAAGCGACTTGTTTTGGAAGGAGAAGTAACTTGATTTAAGTATAGGTTACTTGTTTTGGAAAGAGTAAGTTATTGGGTTTTAAAGAGTATACTTGATGTTGTTTAAAAGAAAATCACTTGGTTTTAAAAGTATAGAGTTCTTGATTTTAAATCTTATAAAGATTTTCGGAAGGTGTAGTAATTTGGTTTGAAAGGAAAACGTGTTTTTAATACTACGAGTATTGGTATCATGTGGCTTTACGTAAAAGAGGTCTTTTTGAAAGAATGAAAGTATGTAGTATTTTGGGTTTGAAACCGAATTGTTGATTAAAATGAATGTATGTTGAACTTTTTATGCTTGTTGTGATAGTCTTTGATGTGCAAGTGTTTTGTTGATACGCCGCCGTGACTCTGCAGGAGGCATTATCGATTGATTTATTGGACATCGACGTTGGGTGGTCCACAGTATCGTCCACTTTGAGTATCGTGGTTGTTATGCATCGCGTGACTTTACGGGAGGTGGCTATCGATTGATTTCCTTTGGACATCTTGACGCGATGGATGTTCCACGGGCACGCGTCGATGGGATGGTTTCATGGCCATGACTTCCGAGTGAGATGCCGGGCATGCGGTCATTGTGAGGTTCAGATTGTTAGTCCATGGACCGCTAATCCATGAAGCTTGCCGCGGTGTGGCGATCACGCGGGCTTGATTTATGCGTGTGGTTGAGGCACACTTTAGATACTTGTTCGGTCATTGTCTCGTGTCTGGTAGCCTCGATAGATAGCTTAAGATACTTGCCTCGGCCATATCTTGTGAGACGGTAGGCTATTAGACGTTAGCTTAAGTTACTTGCCTCGGCGATTGCGTGGCTAGCTTTTGGGTAGTAGTTGGCTATTCTACTCGCCCGATCGGTTTTGATAGCGACGCAGGATCTAGTGTTCGAGTTCACATACGGGTGTTGTTTTACATCATGTCTGCCGGCGATGAGGAATGAGTTCCAGGCATGATTGATATTATGGGCGTGAGACCCATAGTTATATGCGAGTGATCATTTTGGGGATGTCGTCCCTTACTTGGCATCTTGTTTACTTATCGCAAAGGGTTTTATAAAATGATGAAATGTGATTTCATTACGTATTTTCAATTTCACATACTTGGTACTGTTATCGACCTCGCCCGGGGCTGCGTTCATCCGCAGTAGAGGTACATCGGTTGTGGATCCTCGCCATAGGATCACGATTCAGCGTATTAGGAAGCTCGTTTCTCGGAGGCTTATCTTTTAGTATGTTTCCACGAGTTGTAGGTTCTTGTACATTCGGGGTATGGCGGCCCTGTCCGTCATAGTTGTTGCTACATTCTTAGAGGTGCAGTAATCTTGTTGTGGCGGGGTTGTAAAAGATTATGGCTGTTCGGTTTGATATATATACATGAGGCGACCGTTTTGGTTGCCTATTTTCTTATGATGTATCTTGTTTCTGTTTAAATTTTTATTTCTGATTTTCTCGATGTTGTATCACTAGGGTGCCGGGTAAGGCACGATCGCCCGCCGAGTCGGTCGTGACAAAAGTTGTATCGAGCGATTAATCCTCGGAAAGTGTCTGCACCGTATCTAGTAAGTCTTGATTATCGGCGTGTTGTGCACCTATAATCAGGAGGCTATGGGATCTTTAGGATTGGTTTCTATTCTTCTCACTCTGAGATCGTGCCTTAGAGCTGTGTGTAAGTTGGACCCCTCTGATGTAGTTCTTTTGTACCAGTTATGCCTCTGCGAAAGGCAACCAGGGCCCAGAAGGGCAAAGCGTGAGAGGCTGCGTTTAGAACACGAGGAGTACGAGGCGAGCAGTCGATGCACGAGAGAGTGCTTCAGACGGCGAGTTTTGTGACGCCGCCAGCCCCAGCAGAGTTTAGAGCCGCAGCAGTGGCTACAGAGACCACGGTACCTGAGCCTCCAGTCCCACATCCTGGAGCAGAGGAGATGTGTTACAAGGAGATGGCGATTCGGCGGGATCGTGGCGACACGAGATAGCCGGAATCACGGCGATTCGATTCTAGTAGCCCGTAGTTCACCCGGTCGGATAGTTTGAGGCTACGGGATTTTACGAGTTGTGTCCCTTGAGTTTCTGGTCGAGGCACGAGGATGATCCGCAGGAGTTCATCCGTCGATTCTGAAGGATCATGCGAGTGATCAAGGCTTCGGAGACCGAGTCCGTGATTTTCGGTTCGCATCGGCTACGTGATACCGCAGTCGACTGGTTTGATTCGTGGGAGCTGTCCCGGGGGGAGCATGCGCCTCCAGCTATTTGGGACGAGTTCTCGGAGGCATTTCTCAGCCATTTCTTGCCTCGCGAGATGAGAGGCACGGGCAACAGGTTTACGATCTTTGAGGCGGGGAGGACGCACGCGGGAGTACAACGTAGAGCTCGACTCGTTGGCTCGATATGTCCCTGCGTTAGTAGCTAATATGGAGGACAGAGTGCACCGCTACGTCCGCGGCTTGATGACTACTGGCGTAGTCTTGTTGGTGTATCGCTCACCGGGCATGGACATTGCCCGCGTGCAGCTCATGCACTGTGGTGTGAGGCGGAGACCGATTGATTGTCCAATACCAGCAGAAGAAGGCCAGGACGGCAGGGTCCTTTGATGACTTCCAAGGCGGACCGCCGCAGCAGCAGACTAGTTATACGCCGTCTCCAGTACAGTGTGGTCCTCTACAGTCTTCAGGGCCTCCAGAGTATTGAGGTAGTCGTGGCTCCAAGGTTCAGTTTTCGGGGAGTTGGGGTCTTGGCGGATGAAGCCACCCGACCTAAGTATAGCGATGTGGTAAACCCATTCGAAGTGTCGAAGGACTTGTTTTACATGTGGCGGGCCATTTTACGAAATTGTCCGACGAGGTAGCGCGGATGTTGAGACTCGGCGCCGGGATGCATTGCGGGTTCATCGCCTTCGATAGCTAGGCAGGGTGTTCATATACCGGCAGGCCAGGGCAGGGGTCGTGGTGGAAGTTCCCAGTTCTAGCGGTCCTTTGAACCGCCTATTTACAGGTATATCCTTAACCTTCTAGAGACTAGTATGTATTGATGATGTGTTAAGTGTTATGATCGGATAGCGTTGTGTTATTGATGTGTTAGAAAACATGGTTAGTTGAAAGGATAAGTATGGGGACATGAAAGGTGTGAACCTTAGTATAGTACACGTTGAGACCTTAGATGTAGGGCCGTCTTGAGAAAAAGAATTTACGGTTAGTCTTTGTCGAAACACTTGGATGCGTGAAATGTATTGAGGGATTTTTCCTTGGGTTGTACGAGTTGAAAGTGATAGCTTTCATGACTTGGATAGGTAAGATTGTTCTGGATCGGGGAACAAGAGTCTAGTGCGATTATGGGTCGGGTTGAGGACCATTCGCGGGTCAACCCGCAGCCCGGTTTGGGGTGGGGTCAGTTCGAGGTGGTCCCGCCAGGTGGTAGGGTCACGAGGGTGATAATCCCAGGTTTAGGTAGCCATCGTATGAGTTCGTGGATGTGTTCGACTAGAATCGGATCGTAAAGGCCGGGAATGGCCTTAGAGGAAATTGAAGCTAGTGAGATGACCAAGTTTGGAGGTAGTGACTCCAAAGTTTTGGAAACTGAAGCAAGGACTAAAGTATGATACGTGTACAATAGAGAGTTCGGGTGTACGAGAAGGGTACGACGAGTAAGAAGAGAAGCGAACATGTGTTATGAGAACGGAAGTAATCATTTCTTTTGTGAAGTAAAGATGCGAAGGGAGTATCCTTTAGACCATGGGTGTGAGCTTTTTGTGATGTTAGAGGTGATTCCTCGTTGGCTTGGATTTGTATGATATACTATGGCCATTGATGGCGTGATTGGTTTCGTAAGTATAGTAGTGAAGACTATACCGGCGCTTGTGTGTTTGGAGACTTCGAAGGAACATTCGGACGAATGTTTCTAAGGAAGAATGTTATACCTCGTAGTTCCGTGGTATATATGTGAGGATGTGCGTGCGAGATTACGACGTAAATTTTGGAAAGAAAGAAAGATGTGATTTTTCACGGAAAAGTTTAGGTTTTGTGAAGAAAAAGGTTCGTTAATGGGAATTGGATTCCCGATTTGGTATTTGGACTTCTTGGATTATTTTAGAATTATGAGATTTTATTTTGGAAATGGTCACGTGGGGCCACGGGAGAAATTCTGTTTTGTGGGCCCGCTTTGTTTTGAGATTTCCGGTATTTTGGATATTTTGGAAGACGAAATATTTTGGGCAGTCGGGGCGACACGTGTCACCCCATGTGGCACCTGGCGATTTGGAGGACAGTGTCAGCCACTGTCCCTCGCCGAAATGGCCTTACAAGTGGCAAGCCAACTGACCCTTGTTTCGTTGGCCATGTGGTGTGGTGGGACCCACACACATGGCCCAATCTTGACCCTACACTTACCTTGATCCTAACCCTTGAATTATCTATAAATACCCCCTTAAGGTTGAAGAGTATTTCATCCACACTTAAGAGCTTTCCAAAGCAAAATATTTTCCCTCCCTTGGTAAGTTGATTTCGTCCCCCTCCCCTCTTGTGAAGAAAATACTTGGAGTATTATTGTATAATCCCAAATACCTTGGCCTAGTATCCCTAGTAGTATTCCAAAGTTATTTCAATACTAGGAGCCGGAAATACTACTTTATTCCAATAGCCGTAAAGTGAAACCCTAGAAAAATCTTCCTAGCTTGGTTGAAGTATTTAGAGAAGTTGTTGGAAACATCTAAGGGTCGCTTGGAGCGGGTTGGAGCGTAAGGAGTTGGAGCTAAACGTTGCTCAGGATCGACTTATAACTTGGATAATTTTGGGCTTATCGAGGTAATGATCTATGTCCTCCTATTGTAATTGGATATTACATGTTGTAGTAGTTATACTTGAGTATATTATATTGGAAGGATGATTATAAAGGTTTGAATGTATTTACATCGACTGCATTTACGATGAGACTTGTGTAGTATTATTGTGAAGCGAATTGAACACGTGCGGTTAGGCGTGTAATCCCCAGGAGTTGTTGGCACAGTAGCGGGCCTTGATAGGAGAGATTTATGTGTTAGCGGGGAGGTCTGCGAATTTTACGTAGAATAAGAAATCTTGTATTTAGAATATTCTACGAAGAGAACTAGAAGTTGATAGATGTATTGTGGCCTTTATAGGTGGATCTTCTACGCGCGGCATACTTGACTTGGCTTGTGGTTTAAGCTAAAAAGGTATGTGATTCTTCCTATACTCTTGAGCATGATTGTTGTGAACTATATAGTACGGTAGACGTACGTGTGTGAAATGAATTTTGGTTATTTAAAACATAAAGTGTTATAATGGCTTTATGGGAAGTTAGTTATAACGACTTTATGAAAATAAAAGAAAGATTTGATTTTGAAAGTTAAGAGACTTGATCTTGAAAGATAAGAGACTTGACTTATAAACGACTTGTTTTCGGAAAAGGAGAAGTAACTTGATTTAAGTATAGGTTACTTGTTTTGGAAAGAGTAAGTTATTGGGTTTTAAAGAGTATACTTGATGTTGTTTAAAAGAAAATCACTTGGTTTTAAAAGTATAGAATTCTTTATTTTAAATCTTATAAAGATTTTCGGAAGGTGTAGTAATTTGGTTTGAAAGGAAAACGTGTTTTTAATACTACGAGTATTGGTATCATGTGGCTTTTATGTAAAAAGAGGTCTTTTTTTGAAAGAATGAAAGTATGTAGTATTTTGGGTTTGAAACCCGGATTGTTGATTAAAATGAATGTATGTTGAACTTGCCTATGCTTGTTGTGATAGTCTTTGATGTGCAAGTGTTTTGTTGATATCGCCGTGACTCTGCAGGAGGCATTTATCCGATTGATTGATTGACATACCGACGTTGGGTGGTCTGCAGTATCGTCCGCCCACTTTGAGTATCGATGGTTGTTGCATGCTGCCGTGACTCTGGGAGGGCCGGCTATCTGATTGATTTCCTTTGGACATGCTGACGCGATGGATGTTCCACGGGCATGCGTCCAGTAGGATGGTTTCATGGCCATGACTTCCGAGGTGAGATGCCGGGGCATGCGGTCATTGTGAGGTTCAGATTGTTAGTCCATGGACCGCTAATCCATGAAGCTTGCCGCGGTGACGAGCGATCACGGGCTTGATTTGTACGTGTGGTTCAGGCACACTTTAGATACTTGTTCTGGTCATTTTCTCGTGTACCGGTAGCCTCTGGTAGATAGCTTAAGATACTTGCCTCGGTCATATCTTGTGAGACGGTAGGCTATTGTACGTTAGCTTAAGATACTTGCCTCGGTCAGTTGCGTGGCTAGATTTTGGACTGGTAGTTGGCTTCCGTACCTTGCCCGTGATGGGATATGACTAGCTTTTGGACTGGTAGTTGGCTATTCTACTTGGCCCGATCGGTTTTGATGACGCAGGCAGGATCTAGTGTTCAGGTTCACATATGGGTGTTGTTTTACATCATGTACTGCCGGCAGTGAGGAATGAGTTCCACGGGCATGATTGATATTATGGGCGTGAGACCCATAGTTATATGTGAGTGATCATTTTGGGGATGTGCGTCCCCTTACTTGGCATAACTGTTTACTTATCGCAAAAAGGGTTTTATAAAATGATGAAATGTGATTTCATTCTGTATTTTGATTTCACATACTTGGTACTGTTATCGACCTCGCCCGGGGCTGCGTTCATACCGCAGGTAGAGGTACATCGGTTGTGGATCCTCGCTCATAGGATCACAGTTCAGCGTATTGGGAAGCTCTGTTTCTCCGGAGGCTTATCTTTTGGTATGTTTCCCTGAGTTGTAGGTTCTTGTACATTCAGGGGTATGGCGGGCCACGTCCCGTCATAGTTGTTATTACATTCTTAGAGGTCTGTAATCGTTGTGGCGGGGTTGTAAAGGATTATGAATGTTCGGTTTGATATATATACATGAGGGCGACCGTTTTGGTTGGCCTATTTTCTTATGATGTATCTTGTTTCCTGTTTAAGTTTTTATTTCCGCTGATTTTCTCTGATGTTGTATCACTAGGGTGCCCGGGGTAAGGCACCAATCGCGGGCCCGAGGTCGGGTCGTGACAGAGACTCGGCCTTCGGGATCTGTTGCGGGTTCTTCGCCTTCGATAGCTAGGCAGGGTGTTCATGCACCGGCAGGCCGTGGCAGGGGTCGTGGTGGAAGTTCCCAGTTCTAGCGGTCCTTGGAACCGCCTATTTTGATTTCAGGTATATCCTTAACCCTCTAGAGATTAGTATGTGTGATAAGATGAGGACATTTTAAAGTATTATGTTCTGATGGCATTGTGTTAGTTGTGATTTGAAAACATGGGTAGTTGAAAAGGTAAGATTGGGGACAGGGAAATTGTGAGCCTTAGAATATTATACGTGGAGACCTTAGATGCGAGGCCGTCTTGAGTAAAAGATTTTGTTTACGATTGACCTTTGTCGGAGTGCATAGTATACGTGGGGTATATTTGTGTGATAAGTCCCTGAGTGGTGTGAAATGTAAGAGGGTAGTTGAGCTAAGAAGACCACTAGTTTTTTTTTCGTGACTTGATTAGTGAGATTGTTCCGGATAGGGGAACAAGAGCTTGGCGCGGTAAATGGGTCGGGTTGAGGCAAGATCGCGGTCAACCCGGCCGGACAAGGTGGGGTCGATTTGTGGTGGTCCCGCTTTGTGATAGGGTCACGAGGGTGCTAGGCCCAAGTTTAGGTAACCATCGTACGGGTTCGTGGATACGTTCAACCAGAATCGGATCGTGAAGACCGGGGATGGCCTTAGAGGAAATTGAAGCTAGTGGGAGCTTTTGTGAGATTAGAAATGATTCCTCGTTGGCTTGGATTTGAGTTTTGCGCACATGTTATATTCTGGCCATTGGTGGCATGATCGGTTTTGTAAGTGTAGTAGTGGAGACTATACCGGCGCAGGTACATTTGGAGACTTAGAAGGAACATTCGGGACGAATGTTTCTAAGGGGGGAAGAATGTTATACCCCGTAATTACAGGGTATGTATGTGAGGACGTACGTACGAGAATACGACATAAATTTTGGAAAGAAAGAAAGATGTGATTTTTCGACGGAAAAGTTTCCGGGTTTTGTGAAGGAAAAAGGTTCGTTAGTGGGAATTGGATTCCCAGATTTGGTATTTTCACTTCTTGGATTATATTAGAATTATGAGATTTTATTTTCGGAAATGGTCACGTGGGACCCACGGGAGAAATTTACGGTTTTGTGGGGACCACTTTGTTTTTGAGATTTTCGGTATTTTGGATATTTTCGGAAGACGAAATATTTTGGACGAGTAGGGGGCGACACGTGTCACCCCACGTGGCGCTTGGCGAAATGGTGGGACAGTGGCTGAACAACATCCGCCGAGCGAATTGGCCTTACTGAGTGGCAAGCCACTTGTCTTGTTTTGTTGGCCATGTGGTGTCGTGGGACCCATACACACATGGCCCAATCTTGACCATACACTTACATTGATCTTGGCCCAGATTCTTCTATAAATACCCATAGTGCAAAACATAATATTCATCCACACTTAAAGACTTTCCAGGCAAAAATATCCCTTTCCCTTTGTATGGTTTCGTCCCCTCCCCACTTGTGTAGAAAATACTTCAAGTATTATAGTATTATCCCAAATACCTTAGCCTAGTATCCCTAGTTGTATTCCAAGGTTATTTTAATACTATGAGCCCGGAAATACTACTTTTTTCCAAATAGTCGCAAATGAAACCCTAGAAAAATCTTCATAGCTTGGTTGAAGTGTTTAGAGAAGTTGTTTAGAAACTTCTAAATCGCTGGAGCGGGTTGGAGCGTAAGGATTTGGAGCTAAACGTTGCTCAGGATCGACTTATAATCTTGGATAATTTTTGGGCTTATCGAGGTAATGATTTATGTCCCTCTATTGTAATTGGATATTACATATTGTAGTAGTTTAGAATTGAGTATAAGATATATTGGAAGGATGATTATAAAGGTTTGAATCAGTATTTACATTGGTGTATTTCTGATGAGGCTTGTGTAGTATTATTGTTAGGCGGGTGTACGTCAGGTTAGACGTGTAATCCCCTGAGTTGTTGTCTTGTGTGAGGCCTTGTTAGGGAGGTTATGTATGTGATTGCGGGGAGGGGAGGTGCTAGAATTTTCCGTAGAATAGAGGCTGTTTGCTTAGATTATGCTACGAAGAGAACTAGAGATTGTAAGATATATTGTGGTTATTATAGGTGGATCTTCTACGCGCGGAATACTTGACTTGGCTTGTGGATTAAGCCGAAGAGGTATGTGATTCTTCCTATACTCTTGAGCATGATTGTTGTGAACTATATAGTACGGTAGACGTCGTGTGTGAAATGAATTTTTTTTAAAACATAAAGTGTTATAATGGCTTTATGGGAAGTTAGTTATAACGACTTTATGAAGATAAAACAAAGATTTGATTTTGAAAGATAAACGACTTGATTTTGAAAGTTAAGAGACTTGATCTTGAAAGATAAGAGACTTGACTTATAAACGACTTGATTTCGGAAAAAGGAGAAGTAACTTGTTTTAAGTATAGGTTACTTGTTTTGAAAAGAGTAAGTTTTTGGGTTTTAAAGAGTATACTTGATGTTGTTTTACAAGAAAAGCATTTGGTTTAAAAAGTATAGAGTACTTGATTTTAAAAGTCTTGTAAAGATTTTTACGAAAGTAAAGTAATTTGGTTTGAAAAGAAAACGTGTTTTAATACTACGAGTATTAGTATCGTGTGGCTTTTACGTAAAAAGAGGTCTTTTTGAAAGAATGAAAGTATGTAGTATTTTGGGGTTGAAATCCGGATTGTTGATATAAAATGAAAGTACGTTGAACTTGCCTATGCTTGTTGTGATAGCCTTTGATGGGCAAGTGTTTTGTTTCGTATACCGTGACTCTCCGGGAGGTATTATCCGATTGATTGCTTGACATACCGATACGTTGGATGGTCCACCAAGATGCGTCCACTTTGAGTATTATCCGGTTATTTCTTTCGACATCTCGACACGTTGGATGGTCCACGAGTATGTGTCCACTTTGAGTATTATCTTGTTATTTCCTTTGGACATACTGACACGATGGATGTTCCACGGGTATGCGTCCAATAGGATGGTTTCATGGCCATGCTTTCCGAGGTAAGATGCCGGGGCATGCGGTCATTGTGAGGATTATGTTATTTGTCCATGGACCGCTAATCCATGAAGCTTGCCGCGGTGACGAGCGATCACGGGCTTGATTTGTACATGTGGTTCAGGCACACTTTAGATACTTGTCCTGGTCATTTCTCGTGTATCGATAGGCTCTGGTAGATAGCTTAAGATACTTGCCTCGGTCATATCTCGTGAGACGGTAGGCTAGGGTACGTTAGCTTAAGATACTTGCCTCGACCAGTTGCGTCGCTAGCTTTTAGACTGGTAGTTGGCTTCCGTACCTTGCCCGTGAAGGGATATGACTAGCTTTTAGACTGGTAGTTGGCTATTCTACTTGGCCCGATCGGTTTGATGACGCAGTGTGATCTAGTGTTCGTGTTCACATACGGGTGTTGTTTCACATCATGTATCGCCGATGAGGAATGAGTTCCACGGGCATGATTGATATTATGGGCGTGGGACCCATAGTTATGTGTGAGTGATTATTCTGGGGATATGCGTCCCCTTACTTGACCTAACTGTTTATTTATTGCGAAATAGTTTTATAAAATGATGAAATGTGATTTCATTACAGTATTTTCAGTTTCACATACTTGGTACCTGTTGTACTGACCTCCTTCGGGGGGCTGCGTTCATGCCGCATGTAGAGGTACACCAGTTGTTGATCCTCGCTCATAGGATCGCAGTTCAGCGTTGGGAAGCTCCGTTTCTCCGGAGGCTTATCTTTTTTTTGGTATAGTCCCCTGTCATTATAGATACTTGTACATTCAGGGGTATGGCGGGGCCCTGTCCCGTCATAGATGTTGTTACATTCTTAGAGGTCTGTAGTACTGTTGTGGGAAGGATTTGTAAAGGATATTAAATGTTCAGTTATATGTATATACATGAAGGTGACCGTTTTGGTTAGCCTGTTTTCTTATGTTGTCTCTTGTTTCCTGGTTAAGTTTTTATTTCCGCTAATTTTCTCTGATGTTGTTATCACTAGGGTGCCTGGGGTAAGGCACCAGTCACGGGCCCGAGATCGGGTCGTGACAAACTGATCCTGTCGGCTGAACCATACCACCCATGCTGCTTTTGGTCGGACAATCTCTCTTCAAATGGCCCTGCTGGCCACAAGAGTAACAAGCTCCTGGAGGAACACGACACCCCCCACGATGGCAATCACTATATCGACCACACCGAGGTATAGGTGGCCTCATTCGATCGGAACTCGTTCCTCCGGGAACCCAAGCCTCGAGCCCGTCCCCGCCTCGAATAACCCGACCGATCAAACCTCCCGCGAAAACCGAGAAGGAGCACTCTGGCCGGGCCGAATCGTGGACCTAATCGCCGCTGAGGTTGTCCGCCTCAAAATCGCCCGAGACTGATGTCCCGGCCCTCTTGGGCCGGGCTCGAGTCTAGCCGATCCTCCTCTCTCTATCCTCTATCCTCGCGCATACGCTGCATCTCCGAAATATTCATAACTGGCTGAAGGGCCACCCCCAAGCATGCAGTAATCATATGACGGTCTAGCCCCATCACATAACGATGAACTCTGTCCGCCATGTCATCTACAATGGTGTGCGCATACCTGGCCAATGAGTCAAACTCCAGGTTGTACTCTCTGATAGTCCTCCCATTCTGCCTCAAGTTCAAAAATCTATCCACGCGGGCTCTCCTCATCTCAGGAGGCAAAAAGTGATCCAGGAAGGCCTCGTGAACTCCTCCCAAACACCGGAAGAGCACCCTCTCTCGACAACTCCCATGACTCAAATCGGCCAGCAATATCGCGAACCCAGAAGAGGCTAGCATAATCGATCGTCTCCGAGGCTCTAAGCACTGCATAGTCCAGAATCGCCGAATAAACTCCTGCAGATCCTCCTCAGACCTCGAACCATAGAACTCGGGTGGATGACAACCCAGAAAATCCCGAATCCGCAAATCGGCTCTGGGTTAGCTACCGCTTCTGTCGCCGCCGCCACTATCTGTAAATAACCGGACCGCTCTCCGTAATCTCTATACTCACTGGCCGCGGAATCGAGGCTCGTACCGGAACCTCGAGCTACCGCCGTTCTCGCCTCTAATACCGCGGTGGTGAACTCGACGACTACCGCAACCTCGGGCATAGTCCGTGCTCGAGTCCTAGTAACCCTCTGCGTGCACCGCTAGCGCCTCGCCGCGCTTTGCTCTTCTGGGCCCTGGTCTCCTTCCGTGGAGGCATAACTGATACATAAGAATAGGTCAGAGATGATTCAACCTAATAAGACAACTCTACTGCACGATCTCAGAGAGAGAAGAATGGAAACCAATCCTAAATGTCATGCAGCCTCCTGATTATAGATGTGGTACACAACACACCGATAATCAAGACTCTACTAGACACGGTCTGTAGACAATTTTCGAGGACTAACTGCTCTGATCAAACTTTTGTCACGACCCGACCCCGGACCGCGACTGGTGCCCTACCTGGGCACCCCTTTCAGGTATACATCAGAGAATAGCAGCGGAACATATACAACACATAAACATGTTTAGACAATAAACATCACAGGCTAGCCGATAAAGCCGCCCTCCATAAAGTATACATACCCCAAAAGTAAAATAGTACAACTTTGTTCTTACAGCTCAAACCACAAATGTGACTACAGAATAACAACTGTGGCGGGACAGGGCCCCGCCATACCCCTGAATGTACATAATATCTACAACGTCAGGGAGAACCGTACCAAAAGACAAGCCTCCGGAGAAATGGAGCTTCTGACACCTGATCAATGATCCTAAGAATGAGGATCCACCACCTGCTTACCCCTACCTACGGCATGAATGCAGCCCCCGAGGAAGGGGGTCAGTACACAATATGTACTAAGTAGGTAAAACTGGAAAATACTCTAATTACATCATAAGTCTAAAACAAAGCCGGAGACATGTATGATAATCAAATTACAGTACACTGTGCCTTACTAACAATGAGAGTAACAAGTACAAACTTTACTGCATAAAAATAGGAGGCTCATGATCAAAGTAGGGTCATCCGCCCGTAGTATCATTAAGTAATCCTACTCCTGGGACTATTTCACCCGCATAGATCCTACGGACCCGCAATGGAGCGATGCGCTCCGCATGAGACTATTTCACCAGCACAGGTCTATTTCACCCGCTTGGGCTCGGTGGGCCCGCAATGAGTACAAACGCCGCACTCGCATCATGGGTAGCAAATCCATGGAATTAGTAGTAACCCGGGGCATTCCCTCGTAAGAATAACTTAAACTAGCACAACCAGCTATCATACATAACATAAGCGCTACCGGCTTATCATAATATAAGCAAGTTAAGAAATCCCCTAACTTCTTATTAACATTATTATTATACCCTCTCATTTTAGTTTACTTAAGGCACAAACATGTCAGTTTTAAAAATCCGGGAATTTAACCCAAAGTACTACGTACTTCTATCCTTTTAAAATGACTCTTTTTCATATACAAAATACAAGATACTAAAAACCATAGTATCCAGTCACAACTACTTTTCAAGACAAGTCACAATACCTTTTAGAAATATAATTAGGCTTCTAAATCAAGTGACTTCTTTTCTCTTAAAACCTTAGGCAATTGATGCCTTAAAATCAATTTGTCTTTCATAAATTCAAATCATTTATCCTTACTTATTTTTCTTAGAGTAAATCTTTCTTTTGTTAACCTTCCATAAAGCTAATATAACCAACTTCCCATAAAGTCGTTATATTAACTTTATACTTTTGTCAATTACACTTTTCTCTATCCAAGGGACTTATACGTTTAAAATGAAACAAGTATCATATACTTTAAAACACTTCAAGTCCCTTAACTTTGAAAACTAAGACATCCTTACTACTTTAAAACAAGTGAGTTAATATCCTAACTCAACCGACTTGGACATTCTTAAACAAGTGAAGGATATAAATGTCTTGTACGTCTACCGTACTATATAAGTACAACTATTCATGCTCAAGAGATAGGAAAGTTCCACATACCTCTTCGGGTCAAACCACTTGCCAAGTCCAATACACCGCACGTAGTATGTCAACCTATAATGACCATAATACGTCTATTAACTTCTTACTTCAAACGTAGAATATAATAAGTGCAAAGTCACTAAATTCTACGGAAAATCGGACAACACTTCCTTTGTTTCTACATACTTTACCACTTTTTTCAAGGCCCGAATTCAATAACCAAACACGCCACATTTAAGGCCCAACAATGTTGTTAACAATAGGGGATTACACGCCTACTATACGTGTAAAATTCCGCCCCACAATTGATATCAAACTAGTACAAACTACAAGTGTAAATTCGGCAACTTGAGATACAACAACACCAATTCTTATCCAATTTCCTTTTCAATCCAAGTTGTTTAGTATAACATGATATCAAGTCGCAATCGATTATAACTACTACAATCTTCAAGTAAGTAACATGCGACGATTCTAATTAACGACCAAATTGTAATCCAACTTTAAATGGCTTATATGACATTTCGGATTTTACGCTACAACAATCCATATCACTTATAAATATTCAACACATATACTTCATGCTAGTAAAAATGTAAGGCTAACAACAATATATAATCTTGTAACACTTTAAGAGAACAAGATTGTTACCTCAACGAGTCTTAGTCCAACTTCAAATCCGAAGTCGCTCCCTAGCAACTTAGAGCCTCTTCTTGACACTTCAATCCGCCACTTGAGACCCTTAGAATATCACAAACAACTTCCCTTTAATCTTCCAATCAAAACCTAGGAAAGCAACTAGGTTTTCACCTTGCGACTAATACGAAAACGCTATTTTTCCGGGATCTTTCTATTGAGATACCCTTACAATACCCTCATGGACCTTGGTTTAAAGTGTGGAGCTTATTGGACAACAAACAAATTTTCTTTTCTTTTCTAATAGGTGAACCCGAGAGCTTCAAGCTTGTTCATCCAATTTCTTGAAAATTTTTCTAAGTATGGAATGCTTGTATCACTACTAGTATACATTAATAGTAACATGGAGGGTCAAGATTTGCACAAATGTGAGGTTTGGATGAAATTCTTTTAAATATCAAGCTAAGTGGCCCCATTGACTAAGTCAAATATATCAAGCTCTACTACTTGCAAGACTTTGTCATCTTAATAATGGTCAAATGACCCTTATACCCATGTTGATTTTCGTCCAAGTTCGCTTAAGGGGGGTGACACGTGTCGCCCTCCCATTCGTCATAATATTACGTTTTCCGACATTTCCATAATTCCGATAAATTTTTACTAGTCTCCAATCTTAACATTTGGGATTCTTACGTACGTTCTTAAAACATGCCCTGTAATTACGGGGTGTAACAGATAGATTTTTGACATTGAGACAGAATGGGAGGACTATCAGAGAGTACAACCTGGAGTTTGATTCATTGGTCAGGTATGCTCTCACCATTGTAGCTGACATGGCAGACAGAGTTCATCGTTATGTGATGGGGCTAGACCATTATATGATTACTGCATGCCTGGGAGTGGCCCTTCAGCCAGGTATGGATATTTCCAGGATGCAGGCTTATGCGCAGGGGATAGAGGACAGAGAGAGGGAGGACCATCCAGACCTAGGCCAGCCCAAGTGGGCCAGGACAGCAGGGTTCCAGGGCAATTTTCGAGGCGGACAGCCTCAGCAGCAGACTAGGTCCACATTTTAGCCGGCATAGAGTGCCCCTTCTTGGTTTTCTGGCAGGTGGGTTGATCAGCCGGGTCATTCTGGAGCAGGTCAGGCCTCCAGGACTTCCGGGTTTCAAGGGGGCAGAGACCGTCACCGATCGAGACCACCCGCATCTCGGTGTGTTCGATGCGGTAGATCTCACCCGGGTGAGTGTCGTATTACTTCGGGAGCTTGTTTCTCTTATGTCCAGCAGGGCCATATGAAGAGGGATTGTCCGACTAGAGGCGGCGGGGGTGGTATGGTTTAGCCGACAGGGTCAGTTGCCGGATCTTCTTCTACGGGTTATGCACCCGGAAGGCGGTGTTCACGACCAGAGTCGCGCAAGGGTCGTGGTGGAGGTCGATTCTAGCGGTCCACGTAATCGCATATATTCCTTAGCCACCGCCAAGATCGTGAGGCTTCTGCACGTCGTCACAGGTACATTATTGATTTCATGCTGTGACGTTTATGCTTTGATAGATCCGGGTTCTACCTTGTCCTATGTGTCCCCTCTTATTGCTGGTAGAATCGGGATATAGCCGGTGCCGATAGAGCCTTTTGAGATAGCTACGCCAGTGGGTGATTCGGTGTTAGCTTAGCGGGTGTACAAAGGTTTCTCGGTGTTTATTTACAATCGTCAGACCCTAGCATACTTGATAGAGTTGGAGATGACAGATTTTGACGTCATTATGGGTATGGACTGATTGGCTTCTTGTTATGCCAACGTTGACTGTAGGGACAGGTTAGTCCGATTCCAGTTTCCTGGTGAGCCAGTTATCGAGTGGAAGGGCAACACAGCGTCGCCGAGGGGTAGGTTTATTTCTTACCTCAAGGCTAGGAAGATGGTGCAGAAAGGGTACATCTATCATCTGGTTCGGGTATTCGATACAGAGGCTGAGGTGCCAGCTCTTCAGTCAGTTCCGGTGGTTAGAGAGTTTCCAGATGTATTCCCAGACGATCTCCCGGGTATCCCTCCTGAGAGGGAGATTGAGTTTTGTATTGATATGTTGCCAGACACTCGGCCTATATCTATTCCGCCGTACAGGATGGCACCTGCTGAGTTGAGGGAGTTGAAGGACCAGCTGAAAGATTTGCTGGAAAAAGGCTTTATCAGGCCTAGTGTTTCTCCCTGGGGAGCGCCAGTTTTGTTTGTAAAGAAGAAGGATGGGACGCTGCGTATGTGTGTTGACTACAGGCAGCTGAATAAGGTAACCATCAAGAACAGATACCCCCTCCCCAGGATTGATGATTTGTTTGACCAGTTGCAGGGTGCGAGGTGTTTCTCTAAGATAGACCTGCGGTCTGGTTATCATCAGGTGCGAGTTAGAGAGGCAGATATCCCAAATACTGCATTCAGGACCTGGTATGGGCACTATGAGTTTAGGATGATGTCTTTCTGTTTGACCAACGCTCCAGCGGTATTTATGGATTTGATAAATCGGGCGTTCAAGCCATTTTTGGATACGTTTGTTATAGTATTCATTGATGACATTCTGGTTTATTCGCGCACAGAGCAGGAGCATGCAGATCACTTGAGGACGGTACTTGGGGTCCTCCGGAGCCGGCAGTTGTTCGCCAAGTTCCCCAAGTGTGAGTTTTGGTTGGCCTCAGTGGCATTCTTGGGGCACATTATTGGGGCTGATGGTGTTCAGGTGGATACGACAAATATTGAGGCGGTCAAGTCTTGGCCGAGACCTACTACTCCGACGGAGGTGCGCAGTTTCTTAGGGCTGGCAGGTTATTATCGTAGGTTTATGGAGTAGTTTGTTTCGATATCAACACCGTTGACTAGGCTGACTCAGAAAGCAGCTAAGTTTCACTGGATAAAAGCTTGTGAGAAGGGCTTCCAGTTACTGAAGGAAAAGTTGACGACAGCTCCAGTTCTTACTCTTCCCGAGGGGTTAGAGGGCTACGTGATTTATTATGATGCTTCGGGTATCGGGCTAGGGTGCATATTGATGCAGCATGGCAAGGTTATAGCTTATGCTTTCCGACAGTTACAGAAGCATGAGAGGAATTACCCTACTCACGACTTAGAGTTGGCCACAATTATTCATGCCTTGAAGATTTGGAGACATTATTTATGTCACAACCCGATCCCGGGCCCGTGACTGGTGCCTTACCCCGGGCACCCTAGTCATACAACATCAGAGAAAATCAGCGGAAATAAAACTTAAACATGAAACAAGAGATAAGATCATAAAACAGGCCACCCAAACGGTTACCTTCCAATAAAAATACATATATACACATCTTTCAAACCGAACAGTTTAATCCTTTTTACAAACCCTGCCCACAACAGTACTACAGACCTCTAAGATTTTTTATACAACATGACGGGACAGGGCCCCACCATACCCCTGAATGTACAAGAACCTACAACTCAGGGTAACATACCAAAGATAAGCCTCCGGAGAAACGGAGCTTCCCAACGCTGAACTGTGATCCTAAGAGCGAGGATCGAAGCGATGACATCTACTGCGGCATGAACGCGGCCAAGGAGGTCGATAACAGTACCAAGTATATGAAATCAAAATATCAGAAATGAAATCATAGCAGTCTATATAAAGCAGGAGACATGTATGATAACCAAACTACAGTTCACAATAAATAAGCAGTCATGTAAGTCAGGGACTCACGCCCTCAGAGTCATCACTCAAATATAATTATGGGTCTCACGCCCGCAACATCAATCATGCCCGTAGAATACCTTCCTCACTGCCGGCAGTCTATTATATAATCACATCAAGAAGTACACATGAACACTAGGTCTCACCTGTGTCATAACAACCGTACTAACAATACTATACAACCAAACCACGAAGCTGACACGAGGCAAGTACGAAAGCCGACTACCAGATACCAAGGTCGTGTCACGTCGATCGTGGCAAGTACGAGGGCTAACTACGGTACCAAGGCCGTGTCACGAGACTTCACACTACACCGAGCGGGCAAGTGTGAGGTCTAACTACAGTACCAAGGCCGAATCACCACGAGGCGGGCAAGTACAAAGCCACCACCGATACCAAGGCGTCGAATCGCGAAACCTCGCGGAGAGCTAGTCCATGGAACAACAATCCTAATGGAACCATACGTGGGCCACCCATCGTGTCAGTATGTCCAAAAGGAAATAACAATATAACAATCAGAATGGAAGCACACTCGTGGGCCACCCATCGTGTCAGTATGTCCAAGCCAATAACAAGATAACACTCCTAATGGAAGCATACCCGTGGGCCACCCATCGAGTCAGTATGTCCATCAATCAAGAATAACATGATCGGCCCTCCATCGAGAGACGCGGTAACATAAGAATACAACACTTGCACAACAAGGCTATCACACGCAAACGTAGGCACGCTACACACAAACTCAAGGTACTTTCATTTTTTGACAAGTCCAGGTTTTAATCCCCAAAGTACTACGTATGTTAAACTCTTTTTAAAGGATCCATTTCTTTTACAAAAGTCACCCGATACCCGTAGTATCAAAATAGAGTGACTAACATTTTTAAGTAAACCAAAACAACTTCCATACTTTCCTTTTAAAACCAAATTAAGGCAATACTATGCCTTCTTTTTAAACCGAAAACTCTTCAATTCCACAAGTCTCTTTTCTTTTAAAACCACAACAAGTATTCTTTTAAAACCCAAATAATGTACTGTTTTCAAAACAAGTAACCTATACTCAAAATCAAGTTACTTCACTTTTTTCCGAAAACAAGTCGTTATAAGTCAAGTCTCTTATCTTTCAAGATCAAGTCTCTTAACTTTCAAAATCAAGTCGTTTATAAGTCAAGTCTCTTTTAGAAATCAAGTTCCTTACTTATTCTCATTTCCGAAATCAGTAAAACGTTATTCCTTTTTAAAACCAAGTACTCATTACTCATGAATGAGGTTTCACACTTTTTAACAAACTTCATGTCAATCAATTAAGTCAAGTCTCTTATCTTATAAGATTAAGTCTCTTAACTTCTAAAATCAATATCCATTCTTTTATCTTATTAAGTTGTTATACCTAACTTCCCATAAAGCTAGTATAACTTTTTAGCTTTCAAAACCAAGTATTACTCCTCTTTCAAAAACGGTTCTTAAATCTTTTGAAATACTTCAAGATTCTTATTATTCAGGCTTAAGTCAAAAGACATTGCCGTAAAACTACGTTCAGTTAACACACGTACGTCTACCGTACTATATATATTCCTTTTAAAATATCATGTTCAAGGGTATAGGAAGAATCACATACCTCGCGACGATTATCGACTATTAGCAAATAGCTCTAAAGTACTGTAATCCTGCTAGCCTTTTCCACTATTCAAGTAGAATACGCTACTCGTAGTACTTCCACCTAATATAGGCCACAAACGTCTATTAACTTCAAAACACACGGTTCCATATTCTACAGAAAATTCGGCAGCACCTCCCCCCCCCTCCCCCCGCAACTGCGTAAATCTCCTCCTCTATCGAGGCCGGCTACCAAGACAACCAGGGGGGTTTTTACACGTCTAACCGGACGTGTACAATTTTACTCCACAATAATACAACAGTCTACTGTAAATACAGCCCTATGTAAATACAGTTCAATTCTCTTCTGATATACCTTCCTTGTATATAACTTATACTTAAATCTTATACTTCAACAGTATGTAAACTCTAATACAAAAGAAGGTCAAGCGTATTTACCTCGATAAGCCCAAAATTATCCAAGTTAAAAGTCGATCCTGAGCAAGGTTTAGCTCCTACTCCGTGCGCTCCAATTCGCTCCAAGAAACCCTTAGAAGTTCTACACACTTCTACTAAGTACTCCAACCAATTATGGAGATTTTTCCATAGGGTTTCGTTTAGTGGCTAAAGGAAAGTATAGTAGTATTTTCCGGACTTTTCGTATAGAGGGTACTTGGAAATACTACAAAGGTTTTGGGCTAGAGTATTTTGGCATTACAACAATACTTGGAGAAGTATTTCTCTACCAAGGGGGGGGGGGGGTATTTCACGAGAACAACTCAAGAGAGGGGGGATGTGTTCTCGGCTAGAACACTACAAAGGGAGAGGGGTTTCGGCCAAGGGCCTTTTCAAGGGGGAGGGGGTGGCTTTGGACGAGAACTACACTCAAAGGAGGAGAGGGTTTTCAAGACTTAGAATGATTTGAGGGATGAAGAAAACCTTCAAGCAAGGGGGGTATTTATAGGCCAACCAATGGCCAAGATGAAGCCAAGTGCTAGGCAAGTGTAAGGCCAAGATTTGGGCAAGTGTACCTTATCCATCTACCACCAAAATATCCTACCAACTCCTTGACCACAAACAAGGCAAAAAACGTGCCAATGTTCTCGCCCAAACCGTCCACTTGAGGGTGACAAGTGTCACCCTCTCGTTGGTCCAAAATATTTCATCTCTCGGAAAAATCCGCAAAAATAATAAATGACATAGCCGGAATTTTCCCTACGCAAAGTTCGGAAAATGTTTCGTCGAAAAACAATTCGTTTCGGGTTGTGTACAAATTTCGAATCTTGCCTAACTTTAAGGCTCAAACTTTTCTACGTACGCCCATACGTACATACTCTGGAAATACGGGGTATAACAATTTATATGGGGTCCATGTGGATATTTATACAGACCACAAAAGCCTCCAGTACATCTTCAGGCAGAGGGAGTTGAACTTGCGGCAGAGACGGTGGTTAGAGTTGTTGAAGGATTATGATGTTGACATCCTATACCATCCGGGGAAAGCCAACGTGGTTGCAGATGCTTTGAGTCATAGATCGATGGGGAGTGCAGCCGAGGTACAGCGGAGACGGGATATGGTCCGTCAGATCCATCAGCTAGCGAGCCTTGGGGTTCGATTGGTCGATACCGATGATAGTGGGGTACGGGTTCGTGAGATTGTCGAGTATTCCATCGTTGATGAGGTGAAGAGGCGATAGTATGAGGACCCAGTTATGATACGGTATCGAGATTCGACTCTTCGAGAGGAGAAAAGCCTATTTAAGGTAGCGCCTGATAAGGTGCTATGGTTTGAGGGCAGATTGTGTGTTCCCGATGTTGCAGGACTTCATCAGCATATTCTGGGGAAGGGACACAGTGCCCGTTATTCTATTCATCCGGGGTCGACTAAGATGTACCATGATCTCAGATGTATGTATTGGTGGGATGGCCTGAAGAGGGACGTGGCAGGTTTTGTTGCTCAATGTCCTAATTGTCAGCAGGTCAAGGTTGAGCACCAGAAGCCCGGTGGGCTATTGCAAGCTATTGATATTCCGACATGGAAGTGTGAGGTGATCAACATGGAATTTGTTACAGGGTTACCTCGTACTCAGAGGAAGTGTGATTCCATCTGGGTTATTGTAGATAGGCTGACGAAATCAGCCCACTTTCTTCCAGTCAAGACTACATATTCGGCTGAGGATTATGCTAGATTGTATCTCAGGGAGATTGTGAGACTGCACGGAGTCCCTATATCGATTATATCAGACAGAGGTGCCCAGTTTACGGCTAAATTCTGGAGGTCTTTCCAGAAGGGGTTAGGGACACATGTGAGTCTCAGTACTGTGTTTCATCCTCAGACCGATGGGCAGGCAGAGCGTACTATCCAGACACTTGAGGATATGCTGCGAGCCTGTGTTATTGATTTCAGGGGTAGCTGGGAGGATCATTTGCCTCTTGTAGAGTTTTCTTATAACAACAGCTACCATTCTAGCATTCAGATGATGCCATATGAGGCTTTGTATGGGCGGAAGTGTAGGTCGCCTATTGGTTGGTTCGACGTGGGCGAGGTGCAGTTAGTTGGCCCATACTTGATTCAGCAGGTTGTGGATAAGGTGAAGCTTATCCAGGACAGACCGTTAGCAGCTCAGAGTCGGCAGAAGTCTTATGCAGATAATCGGCGTCGACATTTGGAGTTTCGGGTAGACGATTGGGTTTTCTTGAAGGTATCACCCATGAAGGGTGTGATGAGGTTCGAAAAAAATGGGAAACTTAGCCCAAGGTACATTGGGCCCTACCAGATCATCCGTAGAGTAGGCAAGGTTGCCTATGAGTTGGATCTTCCATCAGAGTTAGAGGCGGTACATCCGGTCTTCCATGTTTCTATGTTGTGGAAGTGTATCGGAGATCCATCGAGAGTTTTCCCAGCTAGCGAGGTCCAGGTGACAGAGGGGTTATCGTATGAGGAGAGTCCCATAGCAATACTCGATCGCCAGGTCAGGCGACTGCGGACCAATGATGTGGCTTCCGTCAAAGTCTTATGGCGGAATGATAATAGGGAGGAGATGACGTGGGAAGCGGATGAGGACATGTTGAGGAAGTATCCTCACTTATTCTCTACACCTTCAGGTAATTCATTTCCCTTACTTGTCAAGTTTTGATTGAAGTATTTTTGCTTAAGTGCTATTATGTGGCCACGAGTGGCATTATTAGTATGTAGGGGTTGTAAAAGGAGAATATGTCGCTATCTATAAGTTTGACTCCGGAAGAACATTCGGAGACGAATGTTTCTAAGGGGGAAAGAATGTTACACCCCGTAATTCCAGGGCATATTTATAAGAACGTATGTAAGAACTCAAAAATGTTAAGATTTGAGACTAGTAAAAATTTATCGTAATTATGGAATTGTCGGAAAACGAAATATTGCGACAAATGGGAGGGCGACACGTGTCACCCCTTATTGGTCTTGGACGAAATGGACATGGCTAAAATGGTCATTTGACCATAATTTAAGATGACCAATTCTTGCTAAGTCTTGGAGCTTGATATATTTGACTTAGTCAAAGGGCCACTTGGCTTGAGCTTTATTGAATTGTATCTAAGCCACCCATTTGTTTAAATCTTGACCCTCCATAGTGTTATATATGTATACTAGTAGCAAGACAAACTTCTACACTTAGAAAATTTTCAAGATAATTGGATGAACACTTGAAGAGTGCTCTCGGGTTCATAGGGGTCCAAGAAGAGAAAATTTTCGTTTGTTGTTCAATAACATCCATACTTTTAACCAAGGTTCCTAAGAGTGTTGTAAGGGTATCTCAATAGAAATATCCCGAAAACGTATCGTTTTTGTATTAGTCGCAAGGTGAAAACCTAGTCACTTTCCTAGGTTTAGATTGGAAGATTAAAGGAAAGTTGTTTGTGATCTTCTAAGGGCTTCAAGTGGCGGATTGGAGTGTCAAGGAGAGGCTCTAAGTTGCTAGGGAGCGACTTCGGATCTTGAAGTGGATTAAGGCTCGTTAAGGTAACAATCTTGTTCTCTTAAGTGTTATAAGATTACATATTGTTGTAGCCTTACATTTTAACTAGAATGAAGTATATGTATTAAAGATTGATAAGTGGTATGGATAGTAGAAGCCTAAAATCCGAAATGACATTCTAGCCATTTGAAATTGAAATACAATTTGGTCGATAATTAGAATCGTCGCATGTTTCCTACTTGAAGATTGTAGTAGTTGTATATCGATTGCGGCTTGATAACATATTATACTAAAAAACTTGGATTGAAAATGAATTAGAAAAGACTATGTATTGTTGTCCCTCATATTGCCGAATGTGACTTTGTCTTTTGGACTAGTTTGATATCAATTGTGGGGCGGAATTTTACACATCTTGTAGGCGTGTAATCCCCTATTGTTAACTACATTGTTGAGCCTTAAATGTGGCGTGTTTGGTTATTGAATTCGGGCCTTGAAAAAGGTGGAAAAGTATGAAGAAACAAAGGAAGTGCTGTCCGATTTTCCGTAGAATTTAGTGACTTTACACTTAGAATATTCTACATTTGAAGTAAGAAGTTAATAGACGTATTATGGTCATTATAGGTTGACATACTGCGTACGGAAAATTGGACTTAGAAAGTGGATTGAACCGAAGAGGTATGTAGAACTTTCTTATCTCTTGAGCATGAATAGTTGTATATATATAGTACGGTAGACGTACGAGATTTTTGACAATCTAGTCCATTTGATATCCTTGGCTTATTTTAAGAATGTCCAAGTTGGTTGAGTTAGGGGATTAACTCACTTGTTAAAAGTATTAAGGATATTTTAGTTTCTAAAAGTTAAGAGACTTAAAGTATTTTGAAAGATACTTGTTTTGTTTGGAAAGTTTAAGTCTCTTGGTTATAAAGAAGAATGTAAGTATCTAAGGTATAAAGCTAGTATAACGGCTTTATGGGAAGTTGGTTATAATAACTTTATAGAAAGTTAAAAAGAGTGGTTTATTCTAAGTAATGTAAGTAATGATAATGACTTGAATTAACGAAAGGCAAATTGATTTGAAGGAATCAATTGCTTAAGGTTTTAAAAGAAAGAAGACGATTTAGAAGCCTATAAATATATTTCTAAAAGGTATTGTGACTTGTCTTGAAAAGTAATTATGACTTGATACTACGGTTATTAGTATCTTGGAAGTTTTATATGAAAAAGAGTCATTTTTAAAAGAGTAGAAGTACGTAGTACTTTGGGTTAAATTCCCGGATTTTTATAATGACATGCTAGTGCCTTAAGTAAACTAAAATGAGAGTGCTTATGAACAATACTAATAACAAGATAGGAGATTTCCTAAATTGATTGTATTATGTATGATAAGCCGGTAGTGCTTATGTTATGTATGATAGCCGGTTGTGCTAGGGATATATACATTGTTCATTACGGGGTCATTCCCCGGGTTTGTGGCATTTGCATATTCCGTGGATTTGCTACCCATGATTCGAGGAATACCTCATGCGAGTCCGTAAGGCTCATGCGGGTGAAATAGTCCTATGCGGGGCGGACCAGTCCTATGCGAGGAAATTACCTCATGCGGGTCCACACGAACTATGCGGGCGGATATAGTCTATGCGAGGAAGTTACCTCATGCGGTTCCATACGGCCTATGCGGGTGAAACAGTCCCAGGAGTAGGATTGCTTAATGATACTACGGGTGGGTGACCCTACTTTGATCAGGAGTCTCCTATTTTTATGCAGTAAAGTATATACTTGTTACTCTCATTGTTAATAAGGCACAGTGTACTGTAATTTGATTATCATACATGTCTCCAGCTTTATTTTAGACTTGTGATGTAAATTACAGTATTTTTCCAGTTTTGCATACTTGGTACATATTGTGTACTGACCCCCTTTCCTCGGGGGCTGCGTTCATGCCGGAGGTAGGGGTAAGCAGGTGGTGGATCCTCATTCTTAGGATCACTGATCAGGTGTCAGAAGCTCCATTTCTCCGGAGGCTTGTCTTTTGGTACGGTTTTCCTTGATATTGTAGATTATGTACATTCAGGGGTATGGTGGGGCCCTGTCCCGCCACAGTTGTTATTCTTAGAGGTCTGTAGTCATATTTGTGGATTGGGTTGTAAGAACAGAGATGTGCTGACTTACTTTTGGTCTATGTATATTTTATGGAAGGTGGCCTTATCGGCTAGCCTGTTGATGTTTATTGTCTAAAGTATTTATATGTGTTGTGTATGTTCCGATGCTATTCTCTGATGTATACCTGAAAGGGGTGTCCAGGTAGGGCACCAGTCGCGGGCCCGGGGTCGGGTCGTGACACAGCCCATTGTAATATATGTGGACTAGCATCCACTTCTCAATCTCATGATGTGGGCACTTCCTCTGCAAATCTTTGAACCGCTCACATGCATCCTAGAGTGACTCTCCATCCATCTGATAGTAGTTATTCAACTCACTTCTGAGCTTTGCTGCCTTTGCTAGAGGGAAGAACTTGGCAAGAAACTTCTGGGTTAAGTCTTGCCATGTGGTAATGGAGTTTGCATGTAATGAGTTCAGCCAACACTTTTGCTTTATCCCTGAGTAAGAATGGGAAGAGTCTCAACCGTATGGAATCATCAGTGACACCATTGTATTTAAAGGTTGCACACAGCTCCAGAAAATTTGCTAGATGCAAATGAGGATCTTCAGACGGTAATCCCCCAAACTGGACTGAACCTTGGACCATGAGCAAGATTGCTGGATTGATTTCGAAATTATTGGCCTCAACAACTGGAAGCCTGATGCAAGTTTGCACCCCTGAAATGGTAGGCATCACATAGTCCCCCAAGCTCCTTTATGCAGGGACTTGTCTTAAGACAGGCGGTAACTCATCATCCACCAAATTGTTGTTTCGCTGATCTCCCATTGCTAAGGAATCATCTACTTTTTTATCCTTCCTGTTTTGTCTGCATAATATTTCAATCTCAGGGTTCAGAGGGATAAGAGTGTAAGATCCTCTCCTACTTCGCATAAACTAAGTTCATGAGACTAATAAAAAATAGCAAACAGATCACGACAAACAACACTAAAGCAAAACTGAAAATAAAAAACCAAATAGAAATAAGAATAGATAAATCGATATTAACAGTACGCCAATCCCTGGAAACGGCGCCAAAAACTTGTTGCGATATTTCTAAGTGCTTACGCAAGTGTATGTATCGTTCAAGTAATAAAGATCTGTAAGACCGAGTTTATCGTTCACAGAGACTGGTTTATTAAGTACCGATTATCTATCCTATGGTATCTATTTGGCAATCGTTCTTTTGTTTGAGAATTATAACTAAGAATTCTGACTAAGTGCAGGAAATAAACTAAAGATTATAAGACTTTGGGTTTATAACAGTTATGAAGGAAATAGAGTTCCAATCTCCTCAACTATCCACTCTTTCACGTGTTAATACAATGCTAATGATTCTTCTTCTTATTAAGATAGCAGGTTAACTAATCTGTCATTATATTTCGGTTAGGACATACAAGAGCTTAACCTAGTGCAGAAACCTTTTATATTTCTATGATAAGTTTTACCACACATGAGGATTAAGAACAATAACCTTTAAATGCCACGCAAGTATCGGGGTACTTTCGTCCACGATTTTAACCTTTGTCTAGACAATTACAGCATATTCAAATCTCACCCTTCAGACTTTTGATTCGAAATCATATAAGTGATGAAAATTAATAGCTAGTTAATTATCAAGCAATCATAACAATATTGAATAGATCTTAATATGATGAAAAAGAAATTAATAATCAACACATTAACTATATGAAAGAGTTTCAAGAAGATTCGATGGAAACCCTACTAAAGTAATTAACTCCTAAACATTGTCCTGTCAAGAACTAAATTACAATCCAACATAAGCTGAAATAAAGTAAAGGAAAGAAAATAACTTGAACAATGAGATGTCTCCATTTGTGTCCTGCCTCCTTTTCTCCTCTCCAAAGTTGTGTTTAGAATATGGTATAGAACATGTTATATGGTCAGTGTTTTAGGGATTTTATATATGGGAAAAGTTTCCTTTCGGACCCCAAAAACCCTCTCCAATTCGGCCAATGAAACCTGAAAATTACGCGTCGGCACCGCGGTTCCTCTATCAGGCACCGCGGTGCTAATTCAGCCAAAATCACTGGAAGTTACTGGAATGGAGGCACCCCGGTTCCTCTGTCAGGAACCTAGGTGCCTTCGACGGTGATTTAGTTTCGGACTTTCTGGTAATATTACGCCTCGGTGCTAATTCTTCTTACCGCGGTTCTATGGCACTGCGGTGCTTCTTGGCCAGGCACCGCGGTGCCTCTCTGATTCCTGTCTGGTTCCGCCTGGTTTGTTCTATTTTTGTGGCACTTCTTAGGCTTCATTCCTTGGACTGTGCTTGTGCGAGTTTCATCACAATTAAGCTCATTTCGTCCTCAAAAGTAGCATTCTCTCCTTTATAATTGTTGTGATACAAAAGAAATAAAAACATACCTAACACTATACTATACGCAAAATAAAAGAGTAAAATATTAACTAAAAATGACTCAAAAGAGTGTATAAAATACAGTCAACACTAACCCTGTTACACCCCGTATTTACAGGATATGTTTTAAGAACGTACGTAAGAACTCACAAGTGTTAAGATTTGAGACTTGTAAAAATTTATCGGAATTATGGAATTTTTTTTCAAAAAACGAATTATCAGGATTGAATGGGAGGGCGACACGTGTCACCCCCCCTTAGTGATGTCTTGGACGAAATACATGGGCACAAGGGTCATTTGACCCTTGTTAGCAAGACAAGTCTTGCAACTTGAAAGCTTGAGAAAGTTGACTTGGTCAAGGGGACCACAACACTTGATATTTATTAAGACTTCATCCAAATCACCCATTTGTCCACACCTTGACCCTCCATGTCCCTTTATAACACTACTAGTAGCAAGAGTGTGTCCAACACTTAGAAAATTTCATGAAAATTTGAAGAACTCTTGGAGAAGCTCTCGGGTTCCCTCTCTTTGAAAAGGAAAAAAATAATTCCTTGTCCATTCAACTCCACACTTTAAACCAAGGTTCTTGAGGGTAGTGTAAGCGTATCTCAATAGAAAAATCCCGGAAAAAGAGAGTTTTCGTATTAGTCGCAAAGTGAAAACCTAGTGGCTTTCTAGGTTTTGGATTGGAAGTTTGAAGGAAAGTTGTTGGTATGGTTCTAAGGGTCTCAAGTAGCGGATTGAAGTGTCTTGAAGAGTCTCTAAGTTGCTAAGGAGCGACTTCGGATATGGAGATTGGTTTGAGATTCGTTGAGGTATAATCTTGTCTCTTAATAGTGTTACAAGATTATATATATAATTGTTGTTGTTAGCTTTACATGTTGCTAGCATGAAGTTGTTAAGTTGAAGTTTATAAGTATTATGGATTACTTGTAGCTTAAATCTGAAATGTTATATAAGCCACTTGAAGTTGGATTACTAATTGGTCGTCTATTGGAAATCGTCGCATGTTACTTAATTGGAGATTATTGTAGTTTTAATCGTTTGCGACTCGATATCATGATTATGCTACCAATTTGGATTGAAATGGAAATTGGATAAGAAATGATGTTGTAGTACTTCAAGTTAGCCGAATTGGCCTAGTAAGTTGTATTAATTTGATATCGTTTGTGGGGCGGAATTTTACACGTCTAGTAGGCGTGTAATCCCCTAGTGTTGATTTCATTGTTTGGGCCTTAAATGTGGCGTGTTTGGTTATTGTATTCGGCCTTGAAAAAGGTGGCAAAGTAAGTAGAAACAAATGAGGTGCTGTCCGATTTTCCGTAGAATTTAGTGAGTTAGCACTTAGAATATTCTATGTTTGAAATAAGAGGTTAATGGACGTATGGTGACCATTATAGGTTGAAGTACTTAGAATAGCGTATCCTACTTGAAGGATGGATTAGCTATCAAGGTTGAAGTACTTTGGAGCATTTTGCTACTTGTCGATAATCGTCGCGAGGTATGTGAACCTTTTCCTTCCTTTGGCATGATTCAATGTATGGAATATACTTGAGGTATCATTTCATGTTTCCTTCTACTCTTAGAAGTTAAGAGGTGGTTGTGTGATTTACTCTAAGTAGAACTTTTCCTATCTTTGAGCATGACTAGTTGCACGTATGTAGTACAGTAGACGTACAACACCTTGATATCCTTTACTAGTTTTATGAATAGCCAAGTCGGGTGAGTTAGGAGATTAACTCACTTCCTTGAGAGTATTAAGGATGTCTAATGTTTTATTAAAGTTAAGGGACTTGAAGAGTTTTAAAGTATGTGATACTTGTTCCGTTTTAAACGTATATGTCACGACCCGACCCCGGGCCCGCGACTGGTGCCCTACCTGGGCACCCTTACAGGTATACATCAGAGAAAATCAGCGGAACATACATGAAACTTATAAAATAAAACAACAGTAATAAAACAACAGGTTAGCCGATAGGGCTACCTTCACGAACGCATACATAAACGAAGCATTGCCTCCTTTCCTTTACAAACTGACCACAAAATGTGACTACGGACTTAAGAATTACAAGCTGCGGACAGGGTTCGCCATACCTGAATGTACATAAGTCTACCATATCGTGGAAACCGTACCAAAAGATAAGCCTCGGAGAAAGGAGCTTCTTTCCAAAAGCGAGCAGAGATCCTAAGAGCAAGGATCACCAACCAGGTACCTATAACTGCGGCATGAACGCACTCGGCGGGTCGATAACAAAAGTGCAGTATGGAATGAAATAAAATGCAATAACCAAATCGTATACGTATAAAAGAATGTCCTTTTAACTCACGAAATCAATCATATATTAACCGCTCCTTTCCTTCTTTCAATAAAATTAACAACATATTCATACATACATACTTAAGAGTTTAATTCACTTTTTCACATAACTTACATATCTTACATAACATAATCCACCCATTATGGAGGACTTCTTATTTGGGAGCTTACTTTGATTATCCATACGCGTGATAACGTGTCCGCCCATTGCGGACACGGTGTACTCATAAATCATGTGGCATAATCCGCCCGCTGTGGCTCGGTGTCTTGTGGAATCATGTAGCATAATCCGCCCGCTGTAGGGCTTGTCTTGTGGAATCATGTAGCATAATCCGGCCCGCCTGTGGGGCTCGGTGTACTGTGGAATCATGTAGCATAATCCGGCCCGCCCGTGGGGCTCGGTGTACTGTGGAATCATGTAGCATAATCCGGCCCGCCCGTGGGGCTCGGTGTACTGTGGAATCATGTAGCGTAATCCGGCCTATGTGTAGGCTCGGTGTATTTCATAACGTAATCCGACCTATTTGTAGGCTCGGTGTATTTCATAACGTAATCCGGCCTATTCGTAGGCTCGGTGTATTTCATAACGTAATCCGGCCTATTCGTAGGCTCGGTGTATTTCATAACGTAATCCGGCCTATTTGTAGGCTCGGTGTGATTTTCCTTACATAACATTTTTAAACCATCTTTTCACTTCTTCTTAAGTCGTCATAACAACTTCCCATAAAGCTATTATAACAACCATTCATTTTAGAGAACTTATGTCACTTTTATTCTTACAACATTTAGGAAAACGGGATCCAAAGATACTACGTACATACATACTTAAAAAGAATCGTATCGCTTAAAACTTCATAATCCTTAAAAGACAATCAAAGTTCTTAGTCTTCAAACTTCATAACATACTTCCTTTAAAGCCCAATTACTTATACAAAAACATATAAAGTTCCATACCTTCCCAAAACCAAGTAATTCATTCCCTTAAAATCGTATAACTTCCACTTTTAAAATCAATCCCCTTTTCACATATAAATTCAAGTCATTTTCGAACATAAAAATCCACTTACTTACTTTAAACAAATCAAGACACATAGCCTTTAAATCAAATCTCATAACTTCCTAACCGTTATTTGATACTTCTCCCATAAGAACTAGTAAGGACTTAGGAAAATTTAAACATACTCTTAACTTAGATTCTACAATGTAAATACTTCTTAACTTCTAAGAGTAGAAGGAATCTTGAAATACTATCACATGGAGATTTCATACGTAGGATCATGCCAAAGAAAGAAGAGGTTCACATACCTCGCGACTAGCGACAAGTTGCAAAAAGGCTCCAAAGTACTTTCAACCTATAATGGCCACAATACGTCCATTAACCTCTTAATTCAAACGTAGAATATTCTAAGTGCTAAGTCGCTAAATTCTACGGAAAAATCGACAGCACCTCCTTTGTTTCTACTCACTTTGCCACCTTTTCAAGGCGAAATACAATAACCAAACAGCCCCAATTGGCTCACAACAATAAAGAAGGTAGTCCAATACAAATGAATAACTAAACAGCCCCAATTGGCTCACAATTTAGAAAGTAGTCCAAATTCGACCACCAGAGTTCAACCATACCAATACTTATCAAATTTCCATTTCAATCCAATTTGTTAATCATAACATGATATCAAGTCGCATTTGGTTAAAACTACCACAATCTTCAAATCAATAACATGCGACGATTCTAATAACGACTAAATTGAAATCCAACTTAACATGGCTTACATTACATTCCGGATTTCCAATGCTACAATCAATCCACAATCCTTATAAACTTCTACATATCAACTTCATGCTAGCAACACGTAAAGCTAACAACAACAATATAAATATATAATCTTGTAACACATTAAAGGACAAAATTATACCTCAACGAATCTTAATCCGATTCCAATCCGAAGTCGCTCCTAGTAGTTTAGAACCTCTCCATGACACTTCAATCCGCTCGTTGAGACCCTTAGAATCATACCAACAACTTTCCTTCAACTTCCAATCCAAAACCTAGAAAGACCCTTAGGTTTTCGTTTTGCGACTAACCCGTAAACTATTTTTTTCCAAGATTTCTCTATTGAGATACACTTACATAACACTCATGAACCTTGGTTTAAAATGTGGGGCTAAATGGACAAGAAACAAATTTTTTTTCCTTCTTTGAGAGCTAGAACCCGAGAGCTCCTTTTGTTGTTCATCCAATTCTCTTGAAATTTTGGCTAAGTGTGGGACTAGTTTCACTACTAGTATACATATATAACATAATGGAGGGTTAAGATAGGAACAATTGGGTGGTTTGGATGATCTCTTAACAAATATCAAGACTTGTGGGACCTTGACTTAGTCAAACTTCTCAAGCTAATCAACTTGCAAGACTTGCCATCTAGGACTATGGTCAATGACCATATTGGCCATGCCAATTTCGTCCAAGGCATCTATAAGGGGGGGTGACACGTGTCGCCCTCCCATTCGTCACAATAATACGTTTTCCGACAATTCCATAATTCCGTTAAATTTTTTACAAGTCTCAAATTTAACACTTGTGAGTTCTTACGTACGTTCTTAAAACATGTCCTGCAATTACGGGGTGTAACAGTATAAGTCCCTTGGATAGGAAATTGTTTTTGGCTAAGGTCTAACCCCCTCTCGTACGGGTCTGAGACGTACCCGAGGTAGTAGGATGTGTGCCTGTCTGAGGAAAACCATCTAGAACACTCAACAACCGGACAACTCTATCCTAAAGGACTGCTGTAAAAATAAATCCAGGTTGATCTTAGGCTGGTCCCACCTCATTCTCTAGCATATCATCTTGAGGCTCAATATAAGTCTTTGGGGACTTTGACCTAGTGTGAGCCTGACCGACTCACTGTTCTTCGACCATAGCTAGTGTTGCTGCTCTAGTTCTACCTCGATCCCGAGCATGTCCTCTACTACAACTATGCACTGCTAGTGCCAATGCCTTTGTCTCTTCTCTCACCATATTAGCACGAGTCTGCACCATCTGTGAGTGAATAATAATAAAGGTCAGATACCAATTTGATTAAACTTAGCACAAAATGATTGAAAAATTTGAAATCTCCTAGATATTTCATCGCCTCTCCAAGATAAGTACAAATATTTAAGAACTAATCCGCAATACTCTACTTTACATTTCTCTTGTATTTAAGATTGTTTAACATAGGGCTCTGATGCAAACTTTGTCACGACCCCCTTTCGGAAATTGTGGTGGCACCTATATAATCCTGCCACATAGGAAAACCACTCTCATTATTATGAGATATGATACAACAAAAATAGAAGACTATGAATACCATAAAGATTGTCTCATAATAATAAGCAGAAAGAAGTCATAGTCTGATACATCTAACAAATGCCCCCGACATATTTAGTCAGGGAATACAAAAGCACTAATAAACTATAACAATTTGAGTAAAAGGGCACGCATGCAAAAAATGGAATACAAAGTTTAAAATATCTCTCTCATGTAAGAACAATAGACCATAAGTAGAGATAGAGTAGACAAGGGCATGTTGTAAGGAGCATCCTCACCTTTTATACTAAGGATCATAGCTTTAACTCAGCCACGTGGTCATGTAGGTACATAATCTACATCCAAAAAGAATGCAACAAGTGTTGCATAAGTTCACAACGTACCCCCACAGATATCATAGGCAAATACCAATGACAGAAGATATATAGTCCAAAATAAATACCAAGTTAACACCAAATAATCCTATGCAAACACTGTAATTGTCACGACCCGACCCCGGGCCGCGACTAGTGCCCTACCTGGGCACCCTTCTAATCATACAACATCAAAACAACTGCGGAAAATAAGTAACACATTTTTTTTAAAAAAAAAAAAACAAGACAAAGCCGATAAGGCTGCCATAATATGAATCACCCAAAAAGGGCTTACACTATCCAAAAATGTAATTACAACTCTAACCAGTCCAGCCCACATGTGAATACAGACCTCTAAGATTTGAACAAATACTATGACGGGACAAGGCCCCGCCGTACCCCTGAGTATACATAGCCAGGACAACTCCGGATCATTGGTGCCATCTCAAAATGCTGAACCAGGATCCTAAGCTCGCGGATCCACAATCGTACCTAAACTCATGACATTTAACGCACTTCGGGCGGGGTCAAGATAACAAAGTACGAAAATGGAACATAAATAAAGTACAAGAAATGATCATAATCTGTACAAAAGAATGACAGGGCAAGTATAAAAGTACATACGGATCCCGCGTGTCATTACCACTCATGAACTTAATTGCACAACATTATCTTTTCCATCCCATTAAGAGTTATAGCCAAATCTTACGTACATACTTAGGAGAAATCATTAAGTTCATTACCATATAACTTACTTATCTTTCATAACATAATCCGGCCCTTTATGGAGGGGCACATATACTACCCGGCCCAATCTGGGACGCGATCAAGTCACACAAATATCAAAGCGTGCCCGTGGAATCCCATCACCGCCGATACCATAAGTGTAAAATATAACCATGTGACGCGCCTGTGGCATCCACCTCACCGCCGGGCGCATACATACACAATACATATATATATCTCCCGTGGAATCCCACATCATCGCCGATACCGTAGTTGTAACATATAACCATGTGACGCGCCTGTGGCATCCTTACCTCACTGTCGTCGTACACATATACAACATATATATATATATATATATATATATATAACGTGGCCGCATGCCCCAGAATCCCTCATCGTATAAGCATGGCCATAACGTGCCCTCGGCATCCTCATCGTAGGTGCAGTCTTCACGGGAGCTAGCCCATGGAGTAATAATATGACGTGCCGGAATCCTCATCGCGGTACATGTCTTCACGTAGAGCTAGCCCATGGAGTAATAATCGCATGCACGGGTCGCGTGCCCTAATTCCTCATCGTATAAGCATGGCCATGGGTAATAAAACAACCGAATCTAACCCGCCTCGTCACGTGCTCGTAATCTCACATCGTATAAGCGTGTCCAGGATCAATCATAATGGAAGCATACCCGTGGAATCCTACATCACCGCTTGCACGCCCAAGTAAACTTACAACAAGACAGTCGGCCCTCCAACTGAGAGTCACGACAACGTAAACATATAATACTTACACTCAAAGCTATCACAAGCAAACATAGGCAAGTTCATTAAACCTTTAGACTTCCATTTTTATAAACTCATGGCACTTTCGTTTCACACATAAAAATCCGGGAATTTAACCCAAAGTACTACGTGCTTACATTCTTTTCAAAAGACTCATATTCATATAGAACCCCAAGATACTAACACCCGTAGTATCAAGGCTTGTTTACATTTTACCTAAGTCACTACACTTTTAGAAATACATTTTTCGGCTTCTAAATCAAGTGACTTCTTTCATTAAAACTTAAGCAATTGATGCTTTTAAATCCATTTGCCTTTCTTTATTTCAAAACATTTATCATTACTAAGAGTAAACCACTCTTTTAACTTTCCATAAAGCTATTATAACCCACTTCCCATAAAGTCGTTATACTAACTCTATACTTAGGCAAATACATTCTTTTTATAACCAAGAGACTTATACTTTCGAAAACCAAGTATCGTATACTTTCAAAAATACTTCAAGTCTCTTATATTTTAGAATCAAGTTTCGTAGTTCATAGTCTTAACACTTCATAACGTAAACTCTTTAAATTAAGCAACATATGCCTTATATGTGTGAATAGGTTATACTTGTTTATACTGATCTCATTAAAGCAGCCATGATCTAGAAAATATAATACAATTTTGTCTTATCTTAGCTTCTATGCAGATGGAGAATTCTACTTGTTTTAATATAAATTATCGTCATTACATTTTTCCTTATTAACGCTGCAATGGCTTGTTCGATACTTATTCTCATTCGTGCCGTAAATTAGCCAAGTCAACTTGGCTCCAAATACCTCCTAACGACTCTTACCAACATCCCCCGTAAGACTTGGTAAGAACTTAGGATAACTCAGACATAACCTTTACATAGAGTAAATCAACATACATACTTCTTAACTTCTAAGAGTAAAAGGAATCATGAAATAATACCACATGTATATTCCATACATAGAATCATGTCTAAAGAAGGAAGAGGTTCGCATACCTCGCGACGATTATCGACAAATAGCATAATGCTTCGAAGTACTTCAACCTTGATAGCTATTCCATCCTTCAAGTAGAATCCGCTATACTTAGTACTTCAACCTAAAATGGCCATAATACGTCCATTAACCTCTAGCTTCGAACGTAGAATATTCTAAGTGCAAAGTCACTAAATTCTACGGAAAATCGGACAGCACTTCCTTTGTTTCTACATACTTTGCCACCTTTTTCAAAGCCGAATACAATAACCAAACACGCCACATTTAAGGCTCAACAATGTAGTTAACAATAGGGGATTACACGCCTACAAGACGTGTAAAATTCCGCCCCACAATTGATATCAAAATAGTCCACAATACAATGCCATTTTCGGCCAAAAGGTGCAACAACTTATCAAACTTTCAAATTCCTTTCCAATCCAAGTTCTTAGGTCTAACATGTTATATAGTCATAAACAACTTCAAAAACTACAATTTACTTCAATATATAACATGTGACGACTTATACTTATAATCAACTTGAATTGTAATCTTAAGGCTAAACATACTAGTTTCGGATTAGGGTTCTAATAGCCAATATACTTATCAAACTTCATAATAAAAACATCTCATGCTTGCTAATATCCATAGCTACAACAATAAGTAATCTTAATTACTAAAACGACAAGAATTATACCTTTACAAGCCCTTAATCTTTCCAAGATTCAAAGTCGCTCCTTAGAAATTCTTAGCTCCTTTCCTTATGTTCCAATCCGCTCCAAGCACTCCTTAGAAGCCTATGAAGAACCCATCTTCAAGTTCCAACTTTAAAGTTGAAGAACCCCTTAAGTTTCCGCCTTGCGACTAACGTGAAAACGCCGTTTTTCCGAAATCTTTCTATTGAGATATCCTTACAATACCCTTAGGGACCTTGGGTTTAAGTCTTGTGAATAATGGACAACAATTGCAAATTTTTTTGTGTGGAACATGACCAACTCGTGAGCTCCCTTTGAAGAACAAGAGTGTTGTGATTTTTCTCTAAGTGTTGAAGAGCTAGTCTTGCACTAGTTATGTATATATAATACAATGAAGGGCCAAGATTGTAACAAATGTGTGGCTTGGATGAAGATCATTAATTAAATAGCCAAGTGGACAAGTTGACCTTGGTCAATAATATCATGCTAGCAAGACTAATATTTTACCTTGGTCAATGACCATCTTACCCTTGCTCCAATTCGTCCAAGACCAATTTGGGGGTGCCACGTGTCGCCCTCCCATTCATCCATAAAATTCTGTAACCCTCGTGGGCCCCACAAAACGTAAAATTCCTCGGGTGGGCCCCACGTGACCAAATCCGTAAAATAAATTTTCATAATGATAATAAGTTTCATACTCTTCAAATAATGCATTTTGAGATTCTAATTCTCACTAACGAACATTTTTCCTTTCCGACGTTCGGAAGATTTTCCGTCGGAAAAACAATTCTTCCTTTCGTACCCTTTTCAAGTCTTGTGTTCCTTACTTACATTCTCTTAAACATGTCCTTGAATTACGGAGTGTAATAGTAATAAACCATATACGTCTCAAGTCAACATGTTGTTCGCAGAGTTCAATGGTATATCAGATATCCTTAACAATAAATAACCTTTCAAGTTCAAAAATCCAACACTGGAGTTCATAATCACTAAAAAGCAAGTCTCAATCACAGTTATCAATGCTATGTCATAAATATGTATGATATGAATGCAATGTATATTCAATGTACCTTTATCAACCTGGTATACAGTACGTCATGGTGTTATTATAATTTGTGCACCCATAGGGAAGCCGCGAAGTCTATATACCGCTCCCAGCCAGCCAGAATTCCGCACACGAATCTAACTAGTGCTCATGACTCATCTATCGAGTCTCAATAATGTTATAGGCATGCAACTCTGCTCTTTGTGTATCAATATGATCTCAAGTGCCATAATCTCACATACCTCTTACCTTTCCGGTCCGTTGGACCACAACATATATGTACCACTCTCAGATCAAGTCACATAATGATAAGTGTATGTATGTAGTGACACTACAAGGCAATATATCATGATATAATGAGATGCAATTAAGTATAGAGATAATGTACACATGGTTTCAAGAATTCAACAAAACATAGGCAATCCAAGTCAAACTAGGATATCAATCAAAAGTATATATGAGTAAATAAATAGTAGCAACCATGGCGACAAACCCACATATGGCGAAAATCCCAAATAATCAGAAATGGGAACCAACATAAGGTTGATTCCCCAAATCAACCCATCATCATAGTTCAACACTAGTATCCACTCAATTGTTCATTACAACCAGCTAAGTAAGACCCCCCAAACATATTCAATACCCCTCAATATTTATAACTAATTGCGTACTTCTATCGGAGTTTCGAAAAGCTAAATCATAGCTTACCTGAAAGCGAAATAGGTGCCAACAAAATCAAGCCTCTGAGATAGCCTTTCCCTTCATTTGCGCCTCGCAATAATCATAGTCTATTCATGCGTAATAAATCATTAATATAAAGCTAACATCACTAAAAATAAGACTTTAAATACCCATCCCAGGCTTACACTACCAAGACTTGAACTTTGTTACACAAAAACCTTTTTTTTATGAAAAGGTAAATGTGTATTAATAATCATCTGAATGTACATGTTTTGTGGGCGTGCCCACAGCGTAAAGATGTTATAAATCTAGTGCATCCCTGCTAGGCAAGTCAACACAAGATTTAGGCTCGTTAGTAATAAAAGCTCAAGCTAGCCCACAAGTCGGGTAGTCGTGAGTGCCCAAGCTAATCATAAGAGAGATGCATTCCACAAAAAGTCCTAAACTATGGCAATTCCCTTATGTAGAGCATAAGGTTGCAGCCATGGGCCTCCTTAAACCCTTGCCATGGTAAACCCAAATGGGACAAACCCACGGTTAAGGGAAGAGTACCTATTCGGACATGGGTAAAGACCCACCCTCGTCACGTTATGCCGCTGTGAGTAATCGCCATGGTACCTACTATCCAGACCACGTACTAATTCATGCTTGCCCATATGTCGGGAAGTCGTGAGGTACAAAGCATAAGGGACTCCCGCCAGTCCCATATTTCGGGTAGTCGAGAGACTCCAGCTGATCCCACAAGTTGGGTAGTCTAGAGATTTCCAAAAAGCTCTTCGACGATGCCACAGGTCCAACCAACCATCCATTGCCCTAGTTTGTGGCTAGAGATACAAATTTGTCCAGGAAAAGGGGGTATAATGCGAACAAAATTTTGTAGACGCTGGTCTTGATCCTAAAAATAATAACTTCTCTATCAAGTCTCGACCCGTCAAAGATAATCTTGTTCCTCTCAGCCCAAATGTGGTTGACGGTGGTGGCCAGGACAACCCACTTAGATTTAGCTTTCCAACCAGTGCTATGCCCCTCTTTCTTGATATATTTCAAAGCGCTATCGATGGTGGTCATAGCCCTCCGGATGCCAAGCCATGTCTTGATCCGTGACCAGAGATATCTATTGATCGTACAGCTGAAGAATATGTGAGCTATTGACTCATCAAAATAACCACAAAGGGAGCACCTCATATCAATGTCTATATAAGTGATTCTATCCTTCGTACGTAATCTTTTCCTCGCACAAAGCCATAGAATGAAGTACTGTTTTAGAGTGATACATGAACTCCAAACATCCTTTGCCCAAATCATTTGATGCCCATGTGTCCTGAAATAATCATAGGCATTGTGATTACTATTATACCATGCCGCCATGTTAATTGTCGCCCGATCGTGTGACCCTTCCCGTTCAAAGATGATGTCACTGATAAACAGAAGTCACTTGATCAAAGGTGAGTCGTCGTTCTTTGCAATCCAGGTCCAAATATAGTTGTTGTTGTTAAGATACTTGTGATTGATCCATTTAATCCAGAGCGTGTCCTTCTTTTGATGTATATTCCAAAGGCACTTGGCGAGAAAAACAAGGTTCCAGGCCTTGAGATCCCTGATTCCGAGGCCACTCTCGGCTTTCGGCCTGGTACACTCATTCCATGCAACAAGCAGGTGGTTTGAACGCCACAGAAAAGTCCTACAAAGCCCGTAAACTTTCTTACAAACTGCAACAGGCACAGGCAACATAGATAACCAGAAACATTCCACACCTTGGAGGACAGACTTGATGAGTTCAAGCCTGCCCACATAAGATAAAGTAACGTTCATCCATGAGTCAGTGTACCCTGCAATCTTGTTCACAAAAGGGTCATAGTGAACCAGCCTCATCTTCTCCGCGGCAAGGGGAATGCCGAGGTAGCGGAAAGGCATAGCTCCTGTGTCAAAGCTAGTAATCTTCTTAATATCATCAAGGTCATGGTCCGTAATACCAGCTGGACTTGAGGGCATCGGAACTGAGACCTGAGCAATTCTGGAAATCACGAAGGCAATCCATGAGGATCCAGACAGAAGTAGTATCCCCTTTCGACATAAGAAGTAAATCATCGACGAAAGCAAGGTGGGTGATCTTTAAGCTTTTGCACTTGGAGTGGTAGTGGAAAGCCGGCATCTGAGTGTTCTTGTTGATCATCCTCGAGAGATATTCCAAAAAAATAACAAATAAGGTAGGGGAGAGAGGGTCCCCCTGTCTGAGTCCCTTTCGGCCCTTAAAATGGTCGTGTAAGCTTCTATTGATAGAAATCGAATATGAAGTTGTGGAGACGCACTCTATAATCCAAGCAACGAGTCTCTCCAGGAAATTCAAACCAATCAAAATAGCCGTGAGGAATTCCCAATTCACCGAATCGATGACCTTAAGGAGATCAACTTTGAGCATGCATCTACTAGAGACCCTTTTACGGTTGTAACCCCTCAAAAGCAAGGTGTATGTTGTCAGACATTCTTCTGTCCTGGACAAAATCCGCCTGAGCTGGATCAATGAGGACATCCAAAACCATCACCAATCGTGAAGCAATGATCTTGGTGATGACTTTGTACAAAATGTTGCAGCATGAAATAGGCCTGTAGTCACCCACCATTGAGAAATGGGTAGATTTAGGAATAAGGGCGATGGTAGTATGGTTGATCTGCTTGAGAAGCTTTCCGGAAGTGAAGAACTCTTTAACCTCTTCACAGAACTCCCCGCCGATAATATTCCAAGCTTTCTTGAAGAAACACGAAGAGTAGCCATCCGGACCTGGGGATTTGTCATCCCCAATACCGAATAGTGCCCCTTTAATCTCAGCATCCGTGACATTTCTAATGAGGTCATCCCCATGTTCAGCCGAGAAGCAAATGCCGGAAGATATGACACCAACATCAATGGGCTCGCAAGAGTCCCTAGTTCCAAGTAACCCTTTATAATAATTAATGAATTCCACCGCAACTTGGTCACTGGAGGTCGTAAGTGAACCATCACTCTTGGTAGTGGCCTCAATAAAGTTCCTTTTGGAGTTACGTTTGACCATACCATGGAAGAATTTTGTGCACCTATCATTGTGCTTGAGATGCTCACAATTGGCAAACTGTCTAAGGAAACTCATTTTCGCATCAATAAGAACCATGGACTTGCGCCTGAGCTCGGAAACCCGCGTGTGTAAGTGGTCAAGATGAGGGTTGATCAAGGAATCCTGTTGAGCAAAATCCAGCTTCTCCTTGGCCCTTTTTACCCGCATCGATATATGGGAGAAGTCTTTCTCATTGAGCTGCTTCAAGGGCCCTTTGACGTAAAGAATCTTCTGGGATAAACAGAATTGGGCATTGCCATCGATAATATGCTCTCAAGCGTCCGTCATAATCCTACCAAAGTGCTCATGAGTAGCACACATATTGAAGAACTTGAAAGGTCTATTATGCATTCTAGGACGATCCAAAATAGAGACAATGCACGACGTATGGTCCGAGAGGAACCCGGACCGACGGAAATGTGCATTGCCATACCAACCCATATGTAACAAATGGGTGTTAATGAGGACCATGTCAAGCTTGCTCAAAGTATTGCTATGACTGAAAGTGAACTCGTAGCCCGTCGAAGATAAATCTATGAGGCTTAAGTCTAGGCAACAATCAACAATATCTTTCGTGTCGTAGCTGGTGATGGGTGCCATGTTGAAACGCTCATCCTCCTTCATAACCGTATTGAAATCCCCAAGTACAAGCCACGACATAGTTATGGGGGTCCCGTACTCTCTCAATTTCTCCCATAAGCCCCGTCTATCAATAATCGGGTGTAGCCCGTAAACGAAAGTGACATGAAGCCTCTTGGAGGAGATAGCACAACTGACATCGCAATGAATGGCTTGCGGGTTGATGTCAAGCACTTGCAAGATAACTTTTGCCGAGTTGAATAAAATAAATATCATCCCCTCCGGATGATGAGAAAAGTTATCCAACACCTCCCAGTTGTGAAATTTAGAAGTCCAAAAATGTTCAAGAGTCGAGTTGTTTAGTTTAGATTCCAGGATACCAAAAATGTCAATGTTGTTCTCACGCACCACAGAGAAAATCTCTTTTTTCTTGGAGGAGCGGTGCAGGAACCTTATATTATATGAAGCAATGATAATTTTGATAACGGAGGGGAAATAATCCCCTTCGTGCTATCTTCATTAGTAATAATAGAATTGATGCCACCATAAGGACCCTTCTTTTTAAAGGGAAGGGCTGTCATTCTGCTCAAGGGTATGGGAAATTTTTTTCCACCATTGTTAGCATTAGATTTCACCCTCGTCCTCACGCCCACGTGTCCCTCTTCCTTCTTGGTCCCTTCCGAGTTTCGACCTATCCCAACCTTAGCCGAAGGGCCGAAAGGTTGAGCTTCCAAATCTGTCTGACCTTTGTCACCTTCGATCTGTATCCCCGTAAGCTGGGCTCCAATATCCGCAACCATTGAACTACCCTCTCTGTCCGAGGGTTGTTCCCTGTGCCAGCCACGGTTTGTTTCCCCGCAAGCTTGTCACGACCCAACCACGGGCCCGCGACTGGTGTCTTACCCCGGGCACCCTGGTGATACAACATCAGAGAACAACCAGCGGAAATAAAAACATGCAGATATGAAACAAGATAAAAGAAACAGGCTAACCAAAACGGTTGCCCTTTTGCATAAATACAGAAATTTGAACAGTTACATCCTTTACAACCCTGCCCACAACAGTACTACATACCTCTAAGAGTGTAACAACAACTATGACGGGACAGGGCCCCGCCATACCCCGGAATGTACAAGAACCTACAACTCGGGGAAACATACCAAACGATAAGCCTCCGGAGAAACGGAGTTTCCCTATACGCTGAACTGTGATCCTAAGAGTGAGGATCAACAACCGATGTACCTCTACCTGCGGCATGAACGCAGCCCCCCAAAGGAGGTCAGTACAATAGGTACCAAGTATGTGAAACTGAAAATACTGTAAACGAAATCATAACAGTCTAAATAAACAGGAGACATGTTTGATAACCAAACTACAGTTCACGACAAAAAAAGCAGTCATGTCAAAGCAGGGACTCACGCCCTCAAAGTCATCACTCAAATATAACCAAGGGTCTCACGCCCACAATATCAATCATGCCCGCATCATGGCCACATGCCCTGCAATTCCATCCGGTGTAGACATGTCGGGATGCGATAACGATACCGTAATCAACCTCGCCATACGCCACATGCCGGAATTCTTCATCGGTGCGCGTATGTTCATGTAACAACAATAATAATATATCGTAATCAACCTGCCGCGTGGCCACATGCCCCTAATTCTTCATCTGCAGACATGTCCATGTAACAACAATAACAATATATCGTAATCAACCGCGCGACGCCACATGCCCTAATTCTTCATCGGTGCATACATGTCCATGGAACAACAATAACAATATACCGGTGATTAACTCCGCCGCGTGGCCGCATGCCCTAATTCTTCATCGGTGCGATATGTCCATGTAACAATAACAATATACCGGGTGATTAACCCGCCGCATGGCCACATTCCCCCGGAATTCTTCATCGGTGCAGACATGTCCATGTAACAACAATAACAATATACCGGCCCTCCATCGAGAGACGCGGTAGCATAGGAATACAACTTTTACACAACAAGGCTATCACAAGCAAGCAAGCAAATTACCATACTTCAATTCTCTTACAAATATCCATTCTTTCACAAGAAGTCACCTGATACCAACACTCGTAGTATTCAAAACAGAGTAACTATTATTTTAAGTAAACCAAAATAATTTCCCTTTTTAAAGACAAGTGTCACGACCCGACCCCGGGACCGCGACTGTGCCCTACCTGGGCACCCTTACAGGTAAACATCAGAGATAATCAGCGGAACATACATGAAACTTATAAATAAAACAACGGAAGTAAAACAACAGGTTAGCCGATAGGGCTACCTTCCCGACGCATACATAAACGGCAGCTTGCCTCATTTCTTTACAAACGGACCCACAATATGTGACTCTGCACTTAAGAATTACAATCTGGCGGGACAGGCCCCGCCAAACCTCGGATATACATAGCGCGACAACTCGGAACATCGGAGCCATCTAAAATCTTTGAACCGGGATCCTAAGCTCGCGGATCCACATGCGTACCTAAACTGCGACATTTAACGCACTTCAAGAGGCCGATAACAAAAATTGCGAATATGGAGCAGAAATAACGCAAGAATCAAATCATAATCGCATAAAAAGAATGCCATTTTTAACTCCTGAAATCAATCATATATTAATCGTTCCTTTCCTTCTTTCAATAAGATTTAACAACATATTCTTACATACATACTTAATAGTTTAATCCAATATTTTTCCACATAACTGACATATCTTTCATAACATAATCCGCCCATTTGCGGACACGGCATCTTGATGAATCATGTGACATAATCCGCCCGCCGGGTTCGGTGTCTTGTGGAATCATATAACATAATCCGCCCGCTGTGGGCTCGGTGTCTTGTGGAATCATATAACATAATCCGCCCTTTGCCGCGCTGCATCGTGGAATCATATAACATAATCCGCCCTGTGGGGCTCGGTGTCTTGTGGAATCATATAACATAATCCGCCCGCGTGTGGGCTCTGCATCTTGTGGAATCATATAACATAATCCGCCCGCTGTGGGGCTCGGTGTCGTGGGAATCATATAACATAATCCGCCCTGTGGGGCTCGGTGTACTGTGGAATCATATAACATAATCCGGCCCGCCTGTGGGGCTCGGTGTAAGATGACGTAACCCGGCCTATGTGTAGGCTCGGGGTAATATGGCGTAATCCGGCCTATGTGTAGGCTCGGTGTATCTCATAACGTAATCCGGCCTATTCGTAGGCTCGGTGTATTTCATAACGTAATTCGGCCTATGTGTAGGCTCGGTGTGATTTTCCTTACATAACATTTTTAAACCATCTTATTACTTCTTCTTAAGTCGTCATAACAACTTCCCATAAAGCTGTTATAACAACCTTTCATTTAGAGAACTTAAGACACTTTTATTCTTACAACATTAGGGAAACTAGACCCAAAAATACTACGTACATACGTACTTAAAAGAATCATAAACTTCTTTCTTTTTAAAACTCAAGTCACATACTCTTTAAAATCATGTCATCAATACTTTTAGAAATCAAGTCCACAACTTGAAAAATAAAGTTTCATAATCTTTAGAAGACAACCAAAGTTCATAGTCTTAAAACCTTATAACGTACCTTCTTTACAGTCCACTTACTTATACTTATAAACAAATATACAAAGTTCCATACACTTCCAAAACCAAGTAACTTATTCTCTTAAAACCATATAACATCCACTTTTAAAATCGATCCCCTTTTCACATATAAATTCAAGTCATTTTTGAACGTAAAATCCACTTACTTCAAGACACATAGCCTTTAAATCAAATCTCATAACTTCCTAACCGTTCTTACCAACGTCTCCCATAAGACCTAGTAAGGACTTAGGACAATTTAAACATACTCTTAACTTAGATTCAACAATGTAAATACTTCTTAACTTCTAAGAGTAGAAGGAATCTTGAAATACTATCACATGGAGATTTCATACGTAGGATCATGCCAAAGAAAGAAGAGGTTCACATACCTCGCGACGATTAACGACAATTAGCAAAACGCTCCAAAGTACTTCAACCTAAAATGGCCACAATCGCCCATAGCCGAAAATCAATTTTTTTTTTGGAGGTCTGGTGGTCTCATGGCGCACTGCACACGGGCGAGCTCAAGGCGGCATCAATGGCGGATTCCAAAATACTGAGAATTGAGGCTCGGGATTGGTTGCAAAACGTAGCTAAGATCAATACGAACACAACGGTATACGCCTTAGCCCTCAATCAGACGAATCCATCGAATCTTCCAACTTCCGATCGAAGAAAATGTTTTGTTGACCAAGATGCAGGTTGAATTGGAGGTCGTGGGTGGTGCCAAAATGTCGGCCTTTCCACCTGAATATTTCTACACTAGCCACGGCCGTCGAATCTACTGTGGTGGCGGAAAATGCTCGTCGGCGACCTAGGGTTTCACGAAAATCGATCCGGTCGACGATTTGAGCAAGAATCGAGGGTCTGGTTTACATGGAAATGACGGCAAGAGATGGTGGTTCTGATGGTATACTCCACTCCGTCGATTGCACCTCGGTTGGTCGGAAAATCGGAAAAACCGAACGGGAAGATGGATGAGCGATGGACCAAACTTCGATCTGAAACTACCGGCGATTCCGGGAGAATCGACAGTGGAAGTTGGTATGGACGTGACGGGCTCGACGAGACGAAGCTTTTGGTATATGTCTCGCCCCCGGCGGATTCCTGGTTTGGCCGGAAATGGCATTTTTCCGAACACTGTTCATCGAACAACACTTTCATGGGCGTTTTCACTGCTCATACTGCTTTTGGTATTTTTTTTGTTCTGCGTTGCCTTCCCAAACTCCCCAACATATACAAAATTTCTCGGGTGGTCCCACGTGACCAAATTTCGAAATTAAATTCCAAAATTCCGATAAATTCTAAAAGTCCCAAATACCGAATTCGAGAATTAAATTCAACTAATAAACCTTTTTCCTTTACAAGGTTCGGAGAAATTTTCAGAATCTTTCATTCCTTTCTAAAATTCAATTCCCAAATTCTTACGTACGTTCTTATCTCAACTGCCGGAAATACGGGGTGTAACAACAAGTAACAACCTTCTTTTTCAAAAGTTCAAGTTTGCCTAATTTCAAATACTCAAGTCTCTTATTTTCGAAAGGTTTCGTAGTTCATAGTCTTAATCACTTAATAACATAATTCTCTTTTAAAACAATTTGAGTAACATATGCCTTATGTGTGAGTAGGTTATTCTTGTTTATAACAATCTTATTAAAGCAGCCATGATCTAGAAAATGTAATACAATTTTGTCTTATCTTAGCTTCTATGCAGATGGAGGTTTCTACTGGTTTTAATAATAATTAATTAGTCAATACATTTTCCTTTATTGACGCTGCAGTGGTTTGTTCGATACTTGTCCTCATTTCCGAAATCAATATAACATTATTCCTTTTAAAACCCAATTACCCATTTATCATTAAAGCGGTTTCACAACTTTTTAACACAACCCAAGTCCTTATTATTTCACATCAAGTCTTTTATATTTTAAAAACCACAAACCATTTCTTTGCCCACATAAAGTTGTTATAACAAACTTCCCATAAAGCCGTTATAACACTTTATGTTTTAAACCAACCAAATTCATTTAACACATATACGTCTGCATTTACATAGTTCACAACATATCATGCTAGAAAAGATAGGAAGTGGTTCACATACCTCGCGACGATTATCGACAATTAGCAAAATGCTCCAAGTACTACAACCTTGCTAGCCTTTTCCACTCTTCAAGTAGAATACGCTACTCGTAGTACTTCCACCTATAATGGCCATAAAACGCCTATTAACTTCTAGTTCTCTTCGTAGAATATTTCTACGGAAAATTCGGCAGCACCTCCCCCCGCTATCACATAAATCACCTCCCCTATCAAGGCCCGCTACCAGGCCAACAACTCCCAGGGGATTACACGTCTAACCGGACGTGTTCAATTCTACTTCACAGGAATACTACAAGTTCATCAGAAATACAGTTCAATTCTTTATACTGATTCTTCCAATATATCTTATACACAATTATTAACTACTACAACATGTAATTTCAAATTACAATAGGGGGATAAAGATCATTACCTCGATAAACCCAAAATTATCCAAGTTTATAAGTCGATCCTGAGCAACGTTTAGCTCCACTTCCTTACGCTCCAACCCGCTCCAAGCAACCCTTAGAAGTTTCTAAACAACTTCTCTTAACACTTCATCTAAGCTATGAAGATTTTTCTAGGGCTTCGTTTGGTGACTAAAGGAACAAAGTAGTATTTCCGGGCTCTTAATATTAGAAATAACTTTGGAAAACTACTAGTAATACTAGGCTAAGGTATTTGGGACTATACCAACACTTGAAGAATTTTTCTACCAAGGGGGGAATTTCGGACGAGAGCCACATAAGAGGGGGGGGGGGATTTTTGTGACTTAGAAACATTTAAGTGGATGAAGAAGTTTTGAAATCAATGGGGTATTTATAGGAAAATCAATGGCCAAGATCTAGGCAAGTGTGTGGGGAGGATGGGGTACATGTGTGTGGGTAGTTGGCCAACCATTTGTCCACCATAACAATGGGACAAGTGGCAAGCCACTTGTCCCACTCAAAACCGTCCAACACACCCAATCAATCGGCCCACATGGCCTCAAGGGGGGGTGACACGTGTCGCCCCCCTACTCGTCCAAACTATTCCGTCTTCCGAAAAAAAATATCCGTAATGCCAAAAATCCGAAAATAAAGTGGGCCCCACAAAACCGTAAAATTTCCTCCCGTGGGCCCCACGTGACTAATTTCGGAAATAAAATTCCATAATTCACAAATATTCCAAAAAGTCCGAATACCAAATCTGGGAATCCTATTCCCATTAACGAACCTTTTTCCTTCACAAAATCCGGAAACTTTTCCGTCGAAAAAAAATCACATCTTTCTTCCTTTCCAATTTTTCTGTCGTATTTTCGTACGTACGTCCTCACATACATACTCTGGAACTACGGGGTATAACATTCTTCCCCCCTTAGAAACATTCATCCCGAATGTTCCTTCTAAGTCTCCAAACGCATTTGCTACCGGTATAGTCTCCACTATTACACTTACCAAACCGATCATGCCACCAATGGCCAGAATATAACATGCGCGCAAAACTCAAATCCAAACTAACGATGAATCACCTCTAGTACACATTCCACCCTTCAGTTACTGCTTCAATTTCCTCTAAGGCCATTCCCGGCCTTCACAATCCGATTCTGGTCGAACGCATCCACGAACCCGTATGATGGTTACCTAAACTTGGGCCTAGCACCCTCGCGACTCTACCACCGCTGACCACCTCGAATCGACCCCACCTTATTCCGGGCTACGGGTTGACCCGTGAATGGTCCTCAACCCGACCCATAATCGCACCAGACTCTCTTGTTCCCCAATCCGGAACAAACTTACTAACTCACATCAAGAAAGCTACCACTCCTATCTCACAAAACTCATGGAATTATCACGCTAATACTCCACGTACTACACATTCTGACAAAGATTAACCGTAAATCTTTCACTTAAGATGGCCTCGCATCTAAGATCTCAACTGTTATCAAACTTCTAAGGCTCACCATTCTTCCCTACCCCCCAAACTTACCCTTTTCAACTACCCATGTTTTTTAATCACAACTTACACAATGCTAACCGAACATAGCACTCCACATGCATCTACCATAACGACCTAAACAAGTCTCTTAAGGCTGAAGATATCTATGTAACTCGCCTCACTTTCCTTTGCCGCCTAATCAAATCCTGCTCGATGGGCGATAACTACTGACGGTGATGAACCACCATCGATCCCGGCGTCGAGTCGTAACATTCGCGCCACTGTTTCGGACAATTTCTCGCAAAGGCCTGCCGCCGCAAGCCTAACAAGCTATCTAAGTAGTACGACACTCCCATAAGAACACCTACCACAACGCCATACCGAGCGGTGGCCTCCTACAGCTAACACCCTTCCTCTCGAACCATCAATCCGAATCGACTGGTAGGCTAAGTCATCCCACATATATCTCTCCTACTAGGACATTCTCTCCTCACATGTCCCTGACGGCCGCTGGTAAAACAAGTACTAGCAAAAAGACGACATTCCCCGGGATGACGCCTGTCACATAGTGGACACTGAGGGAAAATCAACTGATCGCTAGAACCTATGTAAATCTGTGAACCGGAAACCCTGGAGTTCTGACCAACTCCTAAATACCCCGAACGTCCTGAAGTCTGTGGAGGACCACTTTGTACTGGCGAAGGTGCATAACTAGCCTGCTGGTGAGGCGGTCCGCCTCGAAAGTTACCAAAGGACCCTGCTGTTCTGGACCTCTTCTGCTGATCTCGGTCATTCCGTCGACTCTACGCCTTCGCGCGTAAGCCTGTACGCGGGCAATGTCCATGTCTGACTGAAGAGCTACTCTTGTACAACTCTCTGTTAGATAATCGTCATGTCCTATGACATATCGGTGCACTTTATCCTCCATGTCTGCCACTAACGCGGGGTCATAACGAGCCCATGAGTCAAACTCTATACTGTATTCCCGAATCGTCCGCCCGTTCTGCCTCAACCCCATAAATCTATCTACCCGAGCTCTCCTCATCTGCGAGGGCAAAAAGTGTGTAAGAATGCCTCTGAGGTCTTGATCACTTTCATGATCTGCTGCAACTGTCGAATAAACTCCTGATGATCTTCCTCAGTCCTCAATCCATAGGACTCGTGGATCGCAACTCAAGAAGTCCCAAATCTCAAAACTATCGGATCAGGGTGAACTATCGTATCAGGAACCACCGGCTCGTCGTCATCTAATTCCCAGCCACCAGACTAGCTAGAAACTCGCACATATCCTTGTAACTCCTATCCTCTGCTCTCGTCGCGACTAGAGGCTCAGTATCGTGGTCTCGGGCTACCGCCACGCTTCTAAACTCTCACGGGCTAGCGCGCCGCAGAACTCCCGAATGAAGCGCTGTCTCGGATAATGATCGCCCGTGCCTCGTAACCCTCTCGTGTTCTACTCGCAGCTCCTCACGCCGCCTTGCCTTCTCGGCTCAACTGCGTAGAGGCATAGCGGGTGAAAAGAATACGTAAGAGGAGTCCAACTTATAACACTCTAAGGCACGATCTCGAGTGAGAAGAATGGAAACCAATCCTAAATATCCTGACCTCACGATTATAGGTGTGGTGCACAACACACCGATAATAAAGACTTACTAGATACGATCGTAGACACTTTCCGAGGATTAATCGCTCGATACCACTATTGTCACGACCGACCACGGCCCGCGATCGTGCCTTACTCCGCACCACGGTGATACAACATCGAGAACAACCAATGGAAATAAAACATACAGATATGAAACAAGATAAAAGAAAGCAGCAACCAAAACGGTTGCTTTTGCATATGTCTGTAAATTTGAGCAGTTACATCCTTTACAACCCCGCCCACAACAAGACTTCATGCACTTAAGAGTGTAACAACAACTATGATGGGACAGGGCCCCGCCATACCCCGGAATGTACAAGAACCTACAACTCGTGGAAACATACCAAAAGATAAGCCTCCGGAGAAACGAAGCTTCCCTATACGCTGAACTGTTATCCTAAGAGTGAGGATCAACAACCGATGTACCTCTACCTGCGGCATGAACGCACTTTCAAAGGAGGTCGATAATATGTACCAAGTATGTGAAACTGAAAATACTGTAAACGAAATCATAACAGTCTAAATAAACAGGAGACATGTTTGATAACCAAACTACGCCACGACAAAAACAAATCATGTCAAAGGAGGACTCACGCCTCAAAGTCATCACTCAAATATAACCGGGTCTCACGCCCACAATATCAATCATGCCCGCATTACGCCACATGCCCCTAATTCTCCATCGCAGACATGTCGAGGATGCAATAGCGATACCGGGTAATCAACCCCGCCAGACGCCACATGCCCTAATTCTTCATCGGTGCAGACATGTCCATGTAACAACAATAACAATATATCGGGTAATCAACCCCGCGACGCCACATGCCCCGAAATTCTTCATCGGCAGACGTGTCCATGTAACAACAATAACGATATATCGTAATCAACCCCGCCAGATGGCCACATGCCCCTAATTCTTCATCGCAGAGATGTCCATGTAACAACAATAACAATATATCGTAATCAACCCCGCGTGGCCACATGCCCCTAATTTTTCATCGCGCGCATATGTCCATGTAACAACAATAACAATATACCGTGATTAACCCGCGTGGCGCATGCCCCAAATTCTTCATCGTGCGGACATGTCCATGTAACAACAATAACAATATACGGGTGATTAACCCGCGATGGCCACATGCCCTAATTCTTCATCTGCGTACATGTCCATGTAACAATAATAACAATATACCGCCTCCATCGAGAGACGCCAGAGCATAGGAATACAACTTTTACACAACAAGGCTATCACAAGCAAGCACAAGCAAATTACCATACTTCAATTCTCTTACAAATATCCATTCTTTCACAAGAAGTCACCTGATACCAAGACTCGTAGTATCCAAAACAGAGTAACTATTATTTTAAGTAAACCAAAATAATTTCCCTTTTTAAAGACTAGTAACAACCTTCTTTTCCAAAAGTTCAAGTTTGCCTAATTTCAAATACTCAAGTCTCTTATTTTCGAAAGGTTTCGTAGTTCATAGTCTTAATCACTTAATAACATAATTCTCTTTTAAAACAATTTGAGTAACATATGCCTTATGTGTGAGTAGGTTATTCTTGTTTATAACAATCTTATTAAAGCAGTCATGATCTAGAAAATGTAATACAATTTTGTCTTATCTTAGCTTCTATGCAGATGGAGGTTTCTACTGGTTTTAATAATAATTAATTAGTCAATACATTTTCCTTTATTGACGCTGCAGTGGTTTGTTCGACACTTGTCCTCATTTCCGAAATCAATATAATATTATTCCTTTTAAAACCCAATTACCCATTTCTCATTAAAGCGGTTTCACAACTTTTTAACACAACCCAAGTCCTTATTATTTCACATCAAGTCTTTTATATTTTAAAAACCACAAACCATTTCTTTGCCCACATAAAGTTTTTATAACAAACTTCTCATAAAGCCGTTATAACATTTTATGTTCTAAACCAATAAAATTCATTTAACACATGTATGTCTACCGTACTACATAGTTCACAACATATCATGCTAGAAAAGATAGGAAGAGGTTCACATACCTCGCGACGATTATCGACAATTAGCAAAATGCTCCAAGTACTACAACCTTGCTAGCCTTTTCCACTCTTCAAGTAGAATACACTACTCGTAGTACTTCCACCTATAATGGCCATAAAACGCCTATTAACTTCTAGTTCTCTTCGTAGAATATTTCTACGGAAAATTCGGCAGCACCTCCCGCTATCACATATATCACCTCCCCTATCAAGGCCCGCTACCAGGCCAACAACTCCCAGGGGATTACACGTCTAACCGGACGTGTTCAATTCTACTTCACAGGAATACTACAAGTCTCATCAGAAATACAGTTCAATTCTTTATACTGATTCTTCCAATATATCTTATACACAATTATTAACTACTACAAGATGTAATTTCCAATTATAATAGGGGGATAAAGATCATTACCTCGATAAGCCCAAAATTATCCAAGTTTATAAGTCGATCCTGAGCAACGTTTAGCTCCACTTCCTTACGCTCCAACCCGCTCCAAGCAACTCTTAGAAGTTTCTAAACAACTTCTCTTAACACTTCATCTAAGCTATGAAGATTTTTCTAGGGCTTCGTTTGGCGACTAAAGGAACAAAGTAGTATTTCCGGGCTCTTAATATTAGAAATAACTTTGGAAAACTACTAGGAATACTAGGCTAAGGTATTTGGGACTATACCAACACTTGAAGAATTTTTCTACCAAAGGGGGAATTTGGACGAGAGCCACATAAGAGTGGGGATTTTGTGACTTAGAAACATTTAAGTGGATGAAGTCTTGAAATCAATGGGGTATTTATAGGAAAATCAATGGCCAAGATCTAGGCAAGTGTGTGGTGAGGATGGGGTACATGTGTGTGGGTAGTTGGCCAACCATTTGTCCACCATAACAATGGGACAAGTGGCAAGCCACTTCTCCCACTCAAAACCGTCCAACACACCCAATCAATCGGCCCACATTGCCTCAATGGGGGGGGTGACACGTGTCGCCCCCCTACTCGTCCAAACTATTCCGTCTTCCGAAAAAAAATATCCGTAATGCCAAAAATCCGAAAATAAAGTGGGCCCCACAAAACCGTAAAATTTCCTCCCGTGGGCCCCACGTGACCAATTCCGGAAATTAAATTCCATAATTCACAAATATTCCAAAAAGTCTGAATACCAAATCTGGGAATCCTATTCCCATTAACGAACCTTTTTCCTTCACAAAATCCGGAAACTTTCCGTCGAAAAAAATCACATCTTTCTTCCTTTCCAATTTTTCTGTCGTATTTTCGTACGTACGTCCTCACATACATACTCTGGAACTACGGGGTATAACAAAGCTGGCCCCCAATTATGATCAAAATATCTCCGTCATTCCCCTATTCTATCCTAGGCTTAGTCCAACCTTCGCCAGCCTCGGTTTGGGACCCCGAAGGTTGTCCACCATGAGTATGAGGAACTAGAGTCTGAGGATGTGTGGCTGTATCCGCATCCATCCTGGGGGAGGTCAAATAGGTGTGCACCCCATGACCTTCATTATACCGTTGTTGGGCTCTCGTAAGTGGACCAGTGTTAGACACGGTTTGTGACCCCGTGCTAGTTTTTGCCTTCCCTCTTCTCTTAATTACCGTGAACCCATCCTCCATCACTGTCTGATTACCCATAGACAGTCCTCCCTTGTGCTCATCCGAAGTAAGAAAATATGATTTTGTGCAAGGACTGCCTCAATTGTTGTTCTAGCTTTGGCTTCTATTGGATTTTGCACCAAGATATTATTTTGCATATCCACTAGCTTCCTGAATATTGTGGATTGCTTAACGACTGGGCTCATGCTGCCCAGGTCATTAACCTTGGAAAATTGTGCCTTCACGCTTTCACACCCTTACCCACCTTGGTTTGAGTTCCCAACGGTTGGTCATTCACATCAATAGAAGTTCCCATAGCGTTATTCGTGGAATGAGACTCCACGGGTTGGCTTGAAGGATGCCGTGACTCATCCTTGCTTCCCTATGACTCTGGGGGACCCCCATGGTCTCCCGTAATAGAGTTCCGACCTTTGTCAACCCCGGTTTATGACCCCGGAGGCTTACCACCCGAATTCGCTACCGCTCCCAAACTCCTATCCAAACCAACATCGCTAAGGGTTGTGGGTTAGTTCTCCATAATGCGTGCCTCTCCAAGTCTCCCCTTAGTATCCGCGGTGCCCCTAGGGTCTCCCGCAATAGAGTTCCGACCTTTGCCAGCCTTGGTTTGTGCCCTAATAGGCTAGCCTCCCTCACCCGCAAAGTCCAAGTTCCGACCTATTCCAACCTAATAGGCTAGGCCTTGGTTGGCCTCCTCTTTGTACCTCCTCCATGTTCCGACCTGCGCCAGCCCTGGTCTGTGTCCCCGAAGACTGGCTACTACTCTTGCTACCTCCCTTACTCCCGCCTGAACCCGTAGGGGTGACCTCCCTCACGGGTGTGTCCAAATAGGTATGAACCTCCTTTTCTTTGGCAATGGGGGTTTGTGTCTCGCCTTGCCTTTGCACCCGACTATTAGTGTCGGCATGATTCTTTTCACAATTCATAATGGAGTTTCCAATCATATGGCATTGCTCACAATAGTCTGGAAGCTTTTCATAAACAAACTTTTGGTCAAAGATGGTGCCGTCCCAAAGCTTGAGTTCAATAGCATCAAGTGTAACTTTGGAGAGATCTATCTCAACTAGAGCCCGTGCATAAGAGAGAAAGTCTTTTTCACTAGTAAGTTTGTTGGTCCCAATATGTTTGCCAATACGGTACAATATACGACTCAAAGCGTTAACGTTCCAAAGTTCTAACGGGAGATACGGGAGTCTTACCCATATTGGAATGGTACATATCTCATGCTTGTCAAAGGTGAAGCAATGATGCATATCTTTCAGTAGAAGAGGAGTGCTATAAACAAAGTGTGACCCATTGGCCATGACCTTCTCTTTATCAATTTCAGTATTAAATTTGAAGACGATCCAACCCGAAGCATGGACATTAAAGCGGTATGCAACTCCCCATGAGCGACATAGCTTCCTTAATGCCAAGCTCCCCGGGTAAGACCCCGCGACATAACCAATCAAAAGGTGCCCCACAGTTTCCGTAAGATTATCCAAATCCCTCCTATGTAAGTTAAGAGGGCCCACATTACGACAATCAGTAACAAAATGTAAATGTTTTCCATTTGAAACATCACAGTTTCCTTTGACTATGGAAGCATAAGTCTTCTTGTTGTTCTGGCTCACGAGATCTGTAGTCTTGTTCTTTCCATCCGTGAAATTCCCTGCTACGGGTTCACAATTGTTGCCACTCGAAGATGATGCAGTGTCTTGAGAGCTAAGGGTGCAAGACGAGGGAATGAAGTCTGAAGTTCCCTCGTTGGTAGATAACACATCAATACTCGCGTGAGCTTACCCCACTTGAAGACCATTTCTCACCATCCCGGTAGTGATGGGTTCGTGAGCAATCGGGGAGAACTCAATGTTGTTGGCGATATCAATAGAGGCCTTCCCCATCCGGATAGGCAATGGCTTGAAGTTCACATGAGACCGCTTTTTATTCTTTTTCCCCATCCTCAATGTTTCCAAGTACAATTACAACCAAGAGAGTAATACAATTGGGTAATGCGTTAAAGGAAATACGGATAGGCCCGGTTTATGAATTACAACGCTTCTCCTAATTATACAAACACTAGACTTATTGAAATATAAAAGTAGGAAATATCGTAAGTAAATGTAGTCCGGACAGGCCCGGAGTTAAAATACAAGGCTTTGAAAATTATACAAGTTTTATCAAATGTGAGAGTAATCAATCATTCATACAGAGTCGTAGTCCTAATATTCGTTTATCGATACTTTTAAGTTTGCCTAGTAAATTAGGGAATGAAATGTAATCAAGCAATGATTTAGGAATACCTCGAGACGTGTTAAACCGTGAGCAGGTGAGGACGCTGAGGTAGAATTGATCCCCCACCCCTTATAATTAAACAAGGTATTGAGAGTCCTTGTCAATATGTGTATAGAAATCCTTTTCCAATAACTAATAATATGAGCATAATCCTCCAATAAGTCAAGCACAAACTCGTCTTAGTAGTGATAAGACGCAAAATCTGCAAAGGCAAAGCCCAGCCAAGCCAAGGTCGTATCACGGGAATACAAAATGTCTATGTGTATATATCTATAAATAACGTATATAATATATGGTATATATGAGCACGTGAGTACAAATATATAAAATATAGTATATGTTAAGTATAAAATATATAAAAGTGACTAATAGGACGAGAAATGAATGAAAGCAAGTCAACAAGAGCCTAGGTTGTCTTGGGCCCCGGACTTGCACCAAAATGATAACAAGTACTGCGCGACAGTCTAGGGGCTTTGTGCTTGCCCATAAATGGCAAGGCGCAGCAAGGCATAGTACATGGCAGGATTAGGCTTGCACAAAAGAGGAAAAAAGTCCCTATCAAGCCATAATGGCTCCGAAAATTCAAAAAGAGCATAGGGAAACAACAAGGAGAGAGTTTCCCACAGATCAAATCAATAAACCTAACAATAACACAATAAGAATGTATAACAAACTTGCTAAGAACACAAAGAGCAAGCAAGTCAATAATCGTTAGACTTAAGAGATGCTAAACAACAAGACGAGATAGATTTATGAGAATACGGTAAGAAGTAATCAAATAACCATCAAGTAGAAAGTTATTAATGTCATAATGCACAAAATTACATCTAATAGAGGCCCAAAAATTCCCCGCAATCATCCGTTAACTCAACAAACCTAAATCGGAGCGTTAGAGAAACCACAAGATCACGGATGAACAAGGACACCTATAATGTTAGGCAAAGCTAGTACTAGTGTTAGAGCATACACACAAGCCTATATGAACAATTTCCAGCAACAAAGCACTTCGAACAACACCCGTAGGTCTAGGAACACTAATCTCTAGAAAGCAAACAAGAACAATCAAAGCATCACAAACGAGCAACAGACGGAAGCAGACACACTAAAGAACACCAAATCAGAGAAACTAACACTTATACCTTAATAAAAAAAAATAACGTAAAGAGGAAGGAAAATGAAAAGGAATCACCCGGATGTGCATATTTATGTATGTGTTTCCAGTATGTTGAAGTTGTTGAGCTTTCATGAGGTTGTTGAGCTTCGTCTTGAGGAGAATCTCAACCCCCAGAAGGGGGGGGGGGGAGGGGGGGGGTGAGAAGTGAGAGTTGTAGCTTGGAGAACCGAAAGATAAATTGCAAAAGGTGAGAGAAGTGTAAAATAAATGCACTTCTCTCCGCTAGTTGAGCCTTTAAGACCTCAATAAATTCTATTCCTCCAAGAACCTTAAGAGCTTAACATTTAAAGCATAGCCCTCATAAATTAACATGGTGAGTGAGTGAAAGATGTCATCAACTCAAGGTATTATGTATTTAATCACGAAAGAAGAGAAGAACCCGTAAGCTACAAGTCTTCAATCTAGACGAAAAGAAACCATGGAAACCTCACAAAGAAGATGAAGTTATAGAGGACGTGAGATGTATTCCCCTCATTGAATCTAAGAACATAAACAAAGCACTTGGATAAATCCAAGTCAAAAGATGCACTCTTGTGACTTTGTTAGCCTTGGACGATTTTTAGAGACACACAAAAACCTTTATTACATACTATGTAGTCACATCCTTAAATTAATTGTAAATTTAAACACAATTGAACCTCCAATTGAACAATAATCTAAAAGTTCAAACCCTAGATTTTCCCTCTTTTAGAAACAAACTTCTATAAGCAAATTAAGACTTATAACAAGATAATTAGATATAATTCAATCATAATTCATAATATTAACACCATTTTATCCATAAATTTCCCTAAAATCATCCATATAGGTCTCTTATTCTCACAACATGTATAACTCATCTTTCATAACTCAAATAATATGCTAAACCAAGATTAATAAGATTAGAATCATAAACTTAAACCAAAAAGGGGAAATAATCTATCACCTCAAGGTTAGAAATGCTCATAAGGCTCTAAATATACCCCTAAGTGGCGTTGGTTTCAATGATAAACCATTTTGCGAAACAAAATCTGACCTAGGATTATTTATAGGACACCTGAATAGTGATCCATTCCAGTGGAATCGACTCCGTTTGAACGAACACGCTGTAGTGAAAAATCTTTTACTGGGGCGAGAGTCTCTAAACACCTCACCCCTCGCCATGGTGGACCCGACTCCACTGTAACGGAACTCTCTTGACTCCTAGATTCCATTTTGGTGAGCAAACTTCTCACCAAAGGCAGACCCTCTAGAGCGGATCCTGGTACCGCCGTGGCAGACATCAAACACCAGCAGATGGAAAAACAGCCAAATCCTCCGTCCGACACCCAAAACACTCCTGGAAAGCCCCAGACACAAACCATACATGCTCGTCCAAGTTAAACAGTGCTATGAACTTGCTCGTACCCTCGAATTTCATAAATAACCAAGATAAGGTATACTTTTTTACAAAATTGTTTGGAATGAACCAAAATCCAAACTTTACAAATAAGGTCACAAAATACAGTTGATTGCCTCAAAAAGCAGAATAATTACTCAATAAAGTAGTTAATGACCCTCTGGAACTACCAGAAGTGACGGAATCGAGAAAGGAACTCATCTAGCCAAAATTCAACTTTGAGTCAAACTAACCAACACTAAATTTTCCGACTTGGGCTTTTTCATCCGAAACACATAAATGGACCCGAGATATGTGTCACCCATGTACGCACATCATAAACCCCACATAAAGACTGCAGGAAGAGTAAAATATAAAAATAAAGGTCTTTAGCTAAAAATGACCAGACGGATCATTACATCATCTAGGGTAAGTTCATAGACGGATGCGCAACCTAAGTATTTCTTTAATTACTCATTTTTTTGTGTTCTGAGATAGTATCATACTTGTGGACTATATATTCATATTCAGACTTGTATCTCAATTTGTAGTGACTCTTGTACTACCTTAGACTAAACTCCTGGGATGGTTGTATTATTTCCGAATCATTTGTTTTTTTATCCAAGGTGTTACATATTTTGATAGTTAGGTTTTATTTCATTATTAATTTTATTGTGAGCAAGGGATAAGTTCGTCTATCGGGTGGGAAAAGGGTAGGTTCTTGCGCGTTCCCAAATTTGGGATATGACATCAACAACTCATATTAAGATAAATATAGTCTTCAAACATCAATATTCATGGCTATAACAGAACCATAAGAATGCGAAATTTAGCTCTACATAATCATATAGGAAAACAATAAAACCAAATAACTCCAGCCTCTACGACGTCTCCAAGCTCTCTAGGTCAAAGTTCTGAACTCAGTGTCACAATTTATCCTAAAGTTATCAAAACATCATGTCTTATGAACTATTTATATGTGTAGAAAAAAGTCAAGATGCGATAACTCAATCCAACATAAATTGGACGAATAAATTTTCGAAACTCCATCTTCTCGCGAGGTGAAGTGCACAACGATCAAATTGCTTGCCATCTGCTTCGCTCATCCAGGTCAAATTAGTGTTTTTTTCTATTGTCTTCAAATGTTTGCCACGTACTGTTATAATTTCCTTATTCAATTGAAACAATGTGTAACATTTTTCTCTATGCCTTATTTTTCTTCACTTTGTATGTAATCATTAGCCCAACTAATCTAAGCATCATTATGTTTCCCACTTGTTTCCTTTTATCTTATGTTTTCGCTTTTTATTCAATTTTCTCCTAATATCTTTAATTTGGTAATGTTTTATTTCTATACACTAAAATATAAAGCACAATATAATAATACTCAAAATACATTTAAAAGTATAAAGATATGAGGAAACAATGACTAATTATATGAATATTTGATCGAACATCAATATTGAATTGATATTATGCACTCACATGGTGTATGAATATCCATTTTATTTATTCTTGGTATTAAATTGATGAAATACGAGAAAAGGGGCATGAGAGGTCGAGTATTGGATATGGTACATGAACGAGGTGAGGTGAATAGTAATGTGCCGTATTGGGTCTTACCTTATTATTTCTTATAACATTCATTATGTAGTAATGATTTTATGTGGTATCTCATGTATATTTACACTGCATATGGTTGCTCGGGTTGTACGCCTGCAACAAATAATATTATAGTTATCTGAAGTTGCACATATGCAATATATGATATGATAGCCTACAGGTATAAACCCTATGAAAAATAGTTACGGGTGGGTATATAGACCTCATGAATCCCCCATGGATCGAAATCTATTGCAGGAGTGTATGTATACTAGATGTATATGATCATTGTATAGCATGTATTTCATTTTCATTGCATATTATTTATACTTATTGATGTGATTTCATGCCACATGTGCTTTGGATGATATAAATATGGCATGTTTATAGTTTACTCACGTGAGATGAAAGAAAGATAGAATCTTTATGGCTTTTCTTGATTTAAAATATGGGAAGGTTGAATCTTTGTGATAATACGTGTCGTACAACATGCAAAGATCGAAACTTTATTAATATATTATCCTAAATCATGTAAATGTAGAGTTTTTATGACTAAACACGTCGTAATCAACAAAAGGTGGCATCTTTATGAGTATGTGAGTCGTAATTTGGGGAAAGATTGAATCTTTATCACTATAACTACTCTAAATAACTAAAAAGTGTAATCTTTATGGTTCTACTTTCTTATAAAAGAAGAAAGATATACTTTTTATGTGTTTCTTAACTTAAAGGATGGAAACATTAAACTTTTATGATGATGCTTGTTCAAAATGATAAAAAGACTAGATGTTTATTAAAATATTAACTATATATAGTTTAAGGGCATGCTTTTTTGGAGTCTAGGGTGAGCTGATGATGCTTGCACAGCCCCAGACTACTTCTCATATTTATTTTGTGTCTTATTTTATTTTAGACAGTGTTAAAGTAGTAGTTCAAGACTTGTAATCGAATTAGTTGCTCTTGTACTTATGACTTCTAGTTCTTGGGAAGGTTTTTGAATTAGACATATTTATAATTAAGTGATTAAGACCATTAATTGTTTTGGGTGTATCCTTTACCTTTTCCGCATTTACTTTATTATTTGGCTTAGTTTGACTTAGGGTTCGCCTACGGGTATAGGGTAGGTGTCCTCATGACACAAATATAATTTTGGGTCATCACATTATGTTGTTGCATATGTATATTTATCCCAATATATCAACGGAGAACTACAAGAAATTCGATGGCTATTGTTGGTAAATACTAGAAATGTAACGACTCGTCTAGTCATATTTAGCCAAAGACCCTAATTTTCTTGTTTTCCCCTTTTCGTAGACTCTATGTGACGTTTTTGATGTGCGGGGATTAGTGGCATGGATTTCGAGGTCTATCAATATGAGTTTTGGATGAAAAATCCAAAACTAGAAACTTTAATTTGGTTAATTTGACTCAAAGTTGACTTTTAGCTAGATGCATTTTTGGGTTCCTTCACTTCGGATAGTTTCGAAAGATTCTTTATGACTTAGTCGAGTCTTTGATTTACTTTCCGAGGCAATCAAATATGTTTTGTGAATTTATTTGTAAAGTTTGGATATTTGGTTTTTCCGAATGATTCTTTAGAAAAGTATGACTTAGATTGGTTAAATATGAAATTTGAGGGTACAAGCGCGTACCCTGTTAACCATAGACGAGCATGTATGGTTTGGGCCTGAGGGGCCTTGTTATACCCCGTAGTTCCAGGGTATACATGTGAGGATGTACGTACGAGAATACGACAAAAATTTTGGAAAGAAAGAAAGATGTGATTTTTCGACGGAAAAGTTTCCGGTTTTTGTGAAGAAAAAGGTTCGTTGATGAGAATTGGATTCCCAGATTTGGTATTTGGACTTCTTGGATTATATTAGAATTTTGGGATTTTATTTTCAGAAATGGTCACGTGGGGCCCACGGGAGAAATTCTGATTTTGTGGGGCCCGCTTTGTTTTTGAGATTTTCGGTATTTTGGATATTTTCGGGAGACGATATATTTTGGACGAATCGGGGGGCGACACGTGTCACCCCCATGTGTCACTTGGCCGAAATTGGAGGGACAAGTGGCGGCCGAAATGGCCATGCCACTTGGAGATTGAAATCGTTGGCCATGTGGTGTGGTGGGACCCACACACACATGGCCCAATCTTGACCACACACCTTGCTTGATCTTGACCCTTGAACCCTCTATAAATACCCCCTTAGTTGAAGAGTAAAATTCATTCCACACTTGAGCTTTTCCAAGCAAAATACTCCCTCCCCTTTGAAGTGTTTTCGTCCCTCCCCCCTCTTGTGTAAGAAAAATACTTTGAGTATTATTGTATAGTCCCAAATACCTTGGCCTAGTATCCCTAGTAGTATTCCAAAGTTGTTTTAATACTAGGAGCCCGGAAATACTACTTTTTCCAAAAGTCGCAAAATGAAACCCTAGAAAAATTTCCATAAGCTTGGTTGAAGTGTTAAGAGAAGTTGTTTAGAAACTTCTAAGGGTTGCTTGGAGTGGGTTGGAGCGTAAGGATTTGGAGCTAAACGTTGCTCAGGATCGACTTATAATCTTGGATAATTTTGGGCTTATCGAGGTAATGATCTATGTCCCCCTATTGTAATTGGATATTACATGTTGTAGTAGTTATACTTGAGTATATTATATTGGAAGGATGATTATAAAGGATTGAACTGTATTTACATTGGATTGTACTTACAGTAGACTTGTGTAGTATTATTGTGAAGCAGAATTGAACACGTCCAGTTAGACGTGTAATCCCATGGGAGTTGTTGGCCTGGTAGCGGGCCTTGGTAGGGGAGGAGATTTGTGTGATAACGGGAGGGAGGTGCTGCCGAATTTTCTGTAGAATAAGGAATCTTGCAGTTAGAATATTCTACGAAGAGATCTAGGAGTTAATAGGCGTTTTGTGGTCTTTATAGGTTGCAGTACTTCGAGTAGCGTATTCTACTTGAAGAAGGGAAAAGGCTAGCAGAGTTACAATACTGTGGAGCGTTTTGCTAATTGTCGATAATCGTCGCGAGGTATGTGAACCTCTTCCTATCTTTTCTAGCATGATTGTTGTGAACTATATAGTACGGTAGACGTACATGTGCTAAGTGATTTGGTTGGTTTAAAACATAGGGTGTTATAATAGCTTTATGGGAAGTTAGTTATAACGACTTTATGTAGGTAAAGGAATGGTTTATTGATTGTAGAATTTAAGAGACTTGATCTTAAAAGATAAGAGACTTGACTTATAAACGACTTGATTTTGAAAGTTAAGAGACTTGATCTTGAAAGATAAGAGACTTGACTTATAACGACTTGTTTTCGGAAAAAGAGAAGTAACTTGATTTTAAGTATAGGTTACTTGTTTTGAAAAGAGTAAGTTATTTGGGTTTTAAAAGAATACTTGTTGTTGTTTTAAAAGAAAAGAAACTTGTGGAATTAAAGAGTTTTTGGTTTAGAACATAAAGTGTTATAACAGCTTTATGGGAAGTTAGTTATAACGACTTTATGAAAACAAAGGAATGGTTTTTATCATTGGTTTTAAAATGGTAACTTGACTTTAAAAGGAAAAGGGTTTTGGTCTAAAAAGAAGGCATGGTATTGTCTTAATTTGGTTTAAAAAGGAAAGTCTGAAAGTTGTTTTGGTTTAATTAAAATGTTAGTCACTTTATTTTGATACTACGGGTATCGGGTGACTTTTGTAAAAGAAATGGATCTTCTAAAAAGAATTTAACATACGTAGTACTTTGGGGATTAAAACCTGGACTTGTCATAAAATGAAAGTACCTTGAGTTGTGTGTAACGTGCCTATGTTTGTGTGTGATAGCCTTGTTGTGCAAGTGTTGTATTCTTATGTTACCGCATCTCTCGATGGAGGGTCGGTCGTGTTATTCTTGATCATTTTGGACATACTGACACGATGGGCGGCCCACGGGTATGCTTCCACTATGATAGTCCATGGGCATCTCGACTCGATGGATGGTCCACGGTATGCGCCACGCATGAGAGTTCGTTTCCACGTTGATAGTGTTATTCCATGGACTAGCTCTCCGAGGTTTTACCGATTCGGCTTTGGTATCCGGTGGTTGGCTTTACTTGCCCCGTCTCGTGGTGATTCGGCCTTGCACAGGTAGTTAGCCTTCGCGACTTGCCCCGTTCGGTTTAGTGGCGAAGTCTCGTGACACGCGTTGCACAGTAGTTAGCCGACTTGCCCCGCCACTGCGTGGCGCAGCTTGGTATCTGTAGTTGGCTTTCGTACTTGCCGTGTCGACCGTGGTTTGGTTGTATAGTATTGTTGAATGCGGTTGTTATGACACAGTGGGACCTAGTGTTCATGTGTACTTCTTAGTGTGATTATATCATAAATGGCGATGAGGAAGGTATTCCACGGGCATGATTGATGTTGTGGGCGTGACACCCGTTGTTATACTTGAGTAATGACTTTGAGGCGTGAGTCACGACTTGACATATTTGTTATATATTATGGATCGTAGTTTGGTTATCATACATGTCTCGCGCTTTATATAGACTATTATGATTTCATTTCTGATGCTACGATTCACATAATTGGTACTGTTATTGACATCGCGGGCTGCGTTCATGCCGCAGGTAGAGGTACATCGGTTGTGAATCCGCGTTCTTAGGATCACAGTCCAACGTTTTGGGAAGCTCCGTTTCTCCGGAGGCTTATCTTTGGTATAGTCCCCTGTCAGTGTAGTTACTTGTACATTCAGGGGTATGGCGGGGCCCTGTCCGTCATAGTTATGGTTACATTCTTAAGTGCAGGTCTTGTTGTAGGCGAGTTTTGTAAAAGGATTTAAGCTTCGATTCGATATATGTATATATTCGGGAAGGTGACCGTTTTAGTTGCTTTGGTTCATGCTTTATGACTTGTCTCATGTTTTAGTTTTTATTTCGCTGATTTTCTCGATGTTGTATCACTAGGGTGCCGGTAAGGCACGATCCACGCCCGGATCGGGTCGTGACAAAAGTGGTATCGAGCGATTAGTCCTCGGAAAGTGTCTACGACCGTGTCAGTAGAGTCTTGATTATCGGTGTGTTATGCACCACATCTATGTCGGAGGCTGCAGGACATTTAGGATTAGTTTCCATTCTTCTCACTCGAGATCGTGCCTTAGAGTTGTGTTGTAAGTTGGACTCCTCCGGCGTATTCATTATATCGATTATGCCTCCACGCAAGGCAACCGAGCCCGAAGGGCAAAGCGGAGGGAGGCTGCGAGTAGAGCACGGAGGGTTACGAGGCAGAGGCCCGATTGTTACAGATGGTGCTCTGACGGCGGATTCTACGACGCCGCCCAGCTAGAGTTTAGAGCGCGGCGATGGGCTGCTGAGACCACAACACGAGCCTCCAGTCCGCGGCGAGAGCAGAGGATATGGGTTGCAAGGAGATGGCGATTACTAGTTAGGTTTATGGCGAGACGAGGACAGACGGAGCCGAGGGTACGAAGTGCACCCAGACCGATAGTTGGAGACTTGGAACTTCTTAAGTTGCACCACGGTGTTCTATGGATCGAGCGAGGATGACCCTCGTGAGTTTATCGGCGATTCTGAGGATCATGGAGTGATCAAGAGCCGGAGACCGAGTCGGTGGTCTTAGGTTCGCATCGGTGCGTGATCTGCGATCGATCGTTTGATTCGTGGGAGTTATCCGGGGAGCATGCGCTTCCAGTATGGGACAGTTCTCGGGGCTTTTCTTGCACATTTCTTGCCCGAGATGAGAGGGCTCGGGCCGGCAGATTTTTGATGCTAAGGCAGGAGGGCGCGATTCGGGAGTACAACGTAGAGTTCGACTCGTTGGCCCGATATGTCCCGACGTTAGTGGCAAATATGAAGGACAGAGTGCACCGCTACGTCACAGGGCTCGATGACTACCTGGCAGAGGCCTGCTCGGGTGTAGCTCTTCAGCCGGGCATGGACATTGCCCGCATGCAGGATTATGCACTTAGGTGTGAGGATCGGAGAGGTCGACGGAATGACCTGGATCAGCAGAAGAGGGCCAGAATAGCAGGGTCTTTTGGCGACTTTCGAGGCGGACCGCCTCAGCAGCAGAATAGTTATGCGCCTCTACCAGTACAGAGTGGTCCTCCACAGTTGTCGGGACGTTCGGGATATTCAGGAGCAGGTCAGGGCTCCCAGGTTTCAGATTTTCAGGGGAGTAGGAGTGCTCGCCGGATGAGGTCACCCTTGTCTCAGTGTGGCCGTTGTGGAAAACTTCATAAGGGAGAGTGTCGTACTAATTTGGGAGATTGTTATGCTTGCGGCCAACAGGGCCATTTGGCGAGAGACTGTCCGACCAGAGGTAGTGCGGATATTGAGACTCGGCCTTCGGGATCTGTTGCGGGTTCTTCGCCTTAGATAGCTAGGCAGGATGTTCATGCCGGCGGTTACGCAGAGGTCGCGGTGGAAGTTCCCAGTTTTAGCGGTCCTTTGAACCGCCTATTTACTGGTATATCCTTAACCCTCTAGAGACTAGTATGTATTGATGATGTGTTAAGTGTTATGATCGGATAGCGTTGTGTTATTGATGTGTTAGAAAACATGGTTAGTTGAAAGGATAAGTATGGGTACATGGAAGGTGTGAACCTTAGAATAGTACACGTTGAGACCTTAGATGTAAGGTCGTCTTGAGAAAAAGATTTTACGGTTAGTCTTTGTCGAAACACTTGGTATACGTGAAATGTATTGAGGGATATTTCCTTGGGTTGTGTAAGATGAAAGTGGTAGCTTTCATGACTTGGATAGGTAAGATTGTTCCGAATCGGGGGACAAGAGTTTGGTGCGATTATGGGTCGGGTTGAGGACCGTTCGCGGGTCAACCCGCAGCCCGAAAGGAGATGTGGTCAATTTGTGGTGATCCCGCTTTGTGATAGGGTCACGAGGGTGCTAGGCCCAAGTTTAGGTAACCATCGTATGAGTTCATGGATGCGTTCGACCAGAATCGGATCGTGAAGGCCGGGAATGGCCTTGAAAGAATTAGAGGCTAAGATGTGTTAAAATGATGGAAGTGTCCTTTTTATAAGTGAAGAGGGGAAGAAAGTATCCTTTAGACCATGGGTGTGAGCTTTTTGTGATGTTAGAGGTGATTCCTCGTTGGCTTGGATTGAGTTTTGCGCGTATGTTATACTATGGCCATTGGTGGCAGGATTGGTTTCGTAAGTATAGTAGTGAAGACTATACCGGCGCATGTGTGTTTGGAGACTTAGAAGGAACATTCGGGACGAATGTTTCTAAGGGGGGAAGAATGTTATACCCCGTAGTTCCAGGGTATACATGTGAGGATGTACGTACGAGAATACGACAGAAATTTTGGAAAGAAAGAAAGATGTGATTTTCGACGGAAAAGTTTAGGTTTTGTGAAGAAAAGGTTCGTTGATGAATTGGATTCCCAGATTTGGTATTTGGACTTCTTGGATTATATTAGAATTTTGGGATTTTATTTTTGAAATGGTCACGTGGGCCCACGGAGAAATTCTGATTTTGTGGGCCCGCTTTGTTTTTGAGATTTTCGGTATTTTGGATATTTTCGGAAGACGAAATATTTTGGACGAATCGGGGGGAGACACGTGTCACACCCATGTGTCACTTGGCCGAAATTGGAGGGACAAGTGGCTAGCCACTTGTCCCCTTGGCCGAAATGGTCATGCCACTTGGAGATTGAAATCGTTGGCCATGTGGTGTGGTGGGACCCACACACACATGGCCCAATCTTGACCACACACCTTGCTTGATCTTGACCCTTGAACCCTCTATAAATACCCCCTTAGTTGAAGAGTAAAATTCATTCCACACTTGAGCTTTTCCAAGCAAAATACTCCCTCCCCTTTGAAGTGTTTTCGTCCCTCCCCCCTCTTGTGTAAGAAAAATACTTTGAGTATTATTGTATAGTCCCAAATACCTTGGCCTAGTATCCCTAGTAGTATTCCAAAGTTGTTTTAATACTAGGAGCCCGGAAATACTACTTTTTCCAAAAGTCGCAAAACGAAACCCTAGAAAAATCTTCATAAGCTTGGTTGAAGTGTTAAGAGAAGTTGTTTAGAAACTTCTAAGGGTTGCTTGGAGCGGGTTGGAGCGTAAGGATTTGGAGCTAAGCGTTGCTCGGGATCGACTTATAATCTTGGATAATTTTGGGCTTATCGAGGTAATGATCTATGTCCCCCTATTGTAATTGGATATTACATGTTGTAGTAGTTATACTTGAGTATATTATATTGGAAGGATGATTATAAAGGATTGAGTATTTACATTGGTGTATTTACGTAGACTTGTGTAGTATTATTGTGAAGCGAATTGAACACGTCCGGTTAGGCGTGTAATCCCAGGAGTTGTTGGCACAGTAGCGGGCCTTGGTAGGAGAGATTTGTGTGATAGCGGGAGGTCTGCGAATTTTACGTAGAATAAGGAATCTTGCAGTTAGAATATTCTACGAAGAGATCTAGGAGTTAATAGGTGTTTTGTGGCCTTTATAGGTTGCAGTACTTCGAGTAGCGTATTCTACTTGAAGAGTGGAAAAGGCTAACAGAGTTACAATACTGTGGAGCATTTTGCTAATTGTCGATAATCGTCGCGAGGTATGTGAACCTCTTCCTATCTTTTCTAGCATGATTGTTGTGAACTATGTAGTACGGTGGCGATACGTGTGCTAAGTGATTTGGTTGGTTTAAAACATAGGGTGTTATAATAGCTTTATGGGAAGTTAGTTATAACGACTTTATGTAGGTAAAGGAATGGTTTATTGATTGTAGAAGTTAAGAGACTTGATCTTAAAAGATAAGAGACTTGACTTATAAACGACTTGATTTTGAAAGTTAAGAGACTTGATCTTGAAAGATAAGAGACTTGACTTATAACGACTTGTTTTGGAAAAGAGAAGTAACTTGATTTTAAGTATAGGTTACTTGTTTTGAAAAGAGTAAGTTATTTGGGTTTTAAAAGAATACTTGTTGTTGTTTTAAAAGAAAAGAAACTTGTGGAATTAAAGAGTTTTGGTTTAGAACATAAAGTGTTATAACAACTTTATGGGAAGTTAGTTATAACGACTTTATGAAAACAAAGGAATGGTTTTATCATTGGTTTTAAAATGGTAACTTGACTTTAAAAGGAAAAGGGTTTTGGTCTAAAAAGAAGGCATGGTATTGTCTTAATTTGGTTTAAAAGGAAAGTAAAGAAAGTTGTTTTGGTTTAATTAAAATGTTAGTCACTTTATTTTGATACTACGGGTATCGGGTGACTTTTGTAAAAGAAGTGGATCTTCTAAAAAGAATTTAACATACGTAGTACTTTGGGGATTAAAACATGGACTTGTCATAAAATGAAAGTACCTTGAGTTGTGTGTAACGTGCCTATGTTTGCGTGTGATAGCCTTGTTGTGCAAGTGTTGTATTCTTATGTTACCGCATCTCTCGATGGAGGGTCGGTCGTGTTATTCTTGATCATTTTGGACATACTGACACGATGGGCGGCCCACGGGTATGCTTCCACTATGATAGTCCATGGGCATACTGACTCGATGGATGGTCCACGGGTATGCGGCCATGATGAGGGTTCGTTTCCCTGTTGATAGTGTTATTCCATGGACTAGCTCTCCATGAGGTTTCTTGGTCGGCTTTGGTATCGGTGGTTGGCTTCGTACTTGCCCGTCTCGTGGCTGATTCGCCTGGTACTGGTAGTTAGCCTTCGTGACTGCCAGTTCAGTTTAGTGGCGAAGTCTCGTGACACGGCCTTGGTACCTGGTAGTTAGCCTTCGTACTTGCCCCGGCCAGCTGCGTGGCGCAGGCTTGGTATCTGGTAGTTGGCTTTCGTACTTGCCCCGTGTCAGCTTCGTGGTTTGGTTGTATAGTATTGTTAGTACGGTTGTTATGACACAGGTGGGACCTAGTGTTCATGTGTACTTCTTAGTGTGATTATATCATAGACTGCCGACAGTGAGGAAGGTATTCCACGGGCATGATTGATGTTGTGGGCGTGAGACCCATTGTTATACTTGAGTAATGACTTTGAGGGCGTGAGTCCCTGACTTGACATATTTGTTTATATATTATGGATCGTAGTTTGGTTATCATACATGTCTCGGTCTTTAGATAGACTATTATGATTTCATTTACTGATGCTTTACGATTCATAATTGGTACTGTTGTGCGACATCCTCGGCCGCGTTCATGCCGCGGTAAGTACATCGGTTGTGAATCCGCGTTCTTAGGATCACGATCCAGCGTTGGGAAGCTCCGTTTCTCCGGAGGCTTATCTTTAGTATAGTCCCTGTCGGTAGTTACTTGTACATTCGTGGTATGGCGGGCCCCGTCGTCATAGTTATGGTTACATTCTTAAGTGCAGTAATCTTGTTGTGGGCAGGGTTTTGTAAAAGGATATAATTGTTCAGTTCGATATATGTATATATTCAGGAAGGTGACCGTTGGTTAGCTTTGGTTCATGCTTTATGACTTGTCTCATGTTTTAGTTTTTATTTCCGCTGATTTTCTCTGATGTTGTATCACTAGGGTGCCCGGGGTAAGGCACCAGTCACGGGCCCGGGATCGGGTCGTGACAAAAGTGGTATCAGAGCAGTTAGTCCTCGGAAAGTGTCTACAGACCGTGTCTAGTAGAGTCTTGATTATCGGTGTGTTGTGCACCACATCTATAATCAGGAGGCTGCAGGACATTTAGGATTAGTTTCCATTCTTCTCACTCTGAGATCGTGCCTTAGAGCTGTGTTGTAAGTTGGACTCCTCCGACTTATTACATTATATCGATTATGCCTCCACGCAAGGCAACCAGAGCCCAGAAGGGCAAAGCGGCAGAGGAGGCTGCGAGTAGAGCACGGAGGTTACGGCAGAGGCCCGATTTTACCTAAGATGGTGCTACTGACGGCGGATTCACGACCGTCGGCCCAGCGAGTTTAGAGCCCAGCAGTGGCTGCTGAGACCACAGTACCTGAGCCTCCAGCCCCACGGCCAGGAACAGAGGATATGGGTTACAAGGAGATGTCCCAGGTACTAGTTAGGTTTATGGCGAGACTTGAGGACGACGGAGCCGGGTACGATGTGCACCCGGGCGATAGTTGGAGACTTCGGGACTTCTTAAGTTGCAGTCCACCAGTGTTCTATGGATCGAGAGCTGAGGATGACCCTCAGGAGTTTATCCGGCGATTCAGAGGATCGTAGGAGTGATCAAGGCCGAGACCGAGTCGGTGGTCTTAGGTTCGCATCATTGCGTGATCTGCAGCGATGGTAGTTTGATTCGTGAGCTGTCCCGGGAGCATGCGCTTCAGCGGTATGGGGCAGTTCTCGAGGGCTTTTCTTGCACATTTCTTGCCCACGGATGAGAGGCTCGGGCCGACAGATTTTTGATGCTAAGACAGGGAGGACGCACAGTTCGGGAGTACAACGTAGAGTTCGACTCGTTGGTCCGATATGTCCCGGCGTTAGTGGCAAATATGAAGGATAGAGTGCACCGCTACGTCAGAGGGCTCGATGACTACTTGGCAGAGGCCTGCTCGGGTGTAGCTCTTCAGCCGGGCATGGACATTGCCCGCATGCAGGATTATGCACTTGGTTGTGAGGATCGGAGAGGTCGACGGAATGACCGGGATCAGCAGAAGAGGGCCAGAACAGCAGGGTCTTTTGGCGACTTTCGAGGCGGACCGCCTCAGCAGCAGACTAGTTATGCGCCTCCACGATCTGAGTGGTCCTCCGATTGTCGACGTTCGGGATATTCAGGAGCAGGTCAGGGCTCCCAGGTTTCAGATTTTCAGGGGAGTAGGAGTGCTCGCCGGATGAGGTCACCCTTGTCTCAGTGTGGCCGTTGTGGAAAACTTCATAAGGGAGAGTGTCGTACTAATTTGGGAGATTGTTATGCTTGCGGCCAACAGGGCCATTTGGCGAGAGACTGTCCGACCAGAGGTAGCGCGGATGTTGAGACTCGGCCTTCGGGATCTGTTGCGGGTTCTTCGCCTTCGATAGCTAGGCAGGATGTTCATGCACCGGCAGGCCACGGTAGAGGTCGCGGTGGAAGTTCCCAGTTTTAGCGGTCCTTTGAACCGCCTATTTACAGGTATATCCTTAACCCTCTAGAGACTAGTATGTATTGATGATGTGTTAAGTGTTATGATCGGATAGCGTTGTGTTATTGATGTGTTAGAAAACATGGTTAGTTGAAAGGATAAGTATGGGGACATGGAAGGTGTGAACCTTAGAATAGTACACGTTGAGACCTTAGATGTAAGGCCCTCTTGAGAAAAAGTTTTACGGTTAGTCTTTGTCGAAACACTTGGTATACGTGAAATGTATTTAGGGATATTTCCTTGGGTTGTGTAAGATGAAAGTGGTAGCTTTCATGACTTGGATAGGTAAGATTGTTCCGAATCGGGGGAAAAGAGTTTGGTGCGATTATGGGTCGGGTTGAGGACCGTTCGCGGGTCAACCCGCAGCCCGAAAGAAGATGTGGTCAATTTGTGGTGATCCCTCTTTGTGATAGGGTCACGAGGGTGCTAGGCCCAAGTTTAGGTAACCATCGTATGAGTTCATGGATGCGTTCGACCAGAATCGGATCGTGAAGGCCGGGAATGACCTTGAAAGAATTAGAGGCTAAGATGTGTTAAAATGATGGAAGTGTCCTTTTTATAAGTGAAGAGGGGAAGAAAGTATCCTTTAGACCATGGGTGTGAGCTTTTTGTGATGTTAGAGGTGATTCCTCGTTGGCTTGGATTGAGTTTTGCGCGTATGTTATACTATGGCCATTGGTGGCAGGATTGGTTTCGTAAGTATAGTAGTGAAGACTATACCGGCGCATGTGTGTTTGGAGACTTAGAAGGAACATTCGGGACAAATGTTTCTAAGGGGGGAAGAATGTTATACCCCGTAGTTCCAGGGTATACATGTGAGGATGTACGTACGAGAATACGACATAAATTTTGGAAAGAAAGAAAGATGTGATTTTTCGACGGAAAAGTTTCCGGTTTTTGTGAAGAAAAAGGTTCGTTGATGAGAATTGGATTCCCAGATTTGGTATTTGGACTTCTTGGATTATATTAGAATTTTGGGATTTTATTTTCAGAAATGGTCACGTGGGGCCCACGGGAGAAATTTACGGTTTTGTGGGGCCCGCTTTGTTTTTGAGATTTTCGGTATTTTGGATATTTTGGAAGACGAAATATTTTGACGAATCGGGGCGACACGTGTCACACCCGTGTGTCACTTGGCGAAGTGGAGGGACAAGTGGCTAGCCACTTGTCCCCTTGGCCGAAATGGTCATGCCACTTGGAGATTGAAATCGTTGGCCATGTGGTGTGGTGGGACCCACACACACATGGCCCAATCTTGACCACACACCTTGCTTGATCTTGACCCTTGAACCCTCTATAAATACCCCCTTAGTTGAAGAGTAAAATTCATTCCACACTTGAGCTTTTCCAAGCAAAATACTCCCTCCCCTTTGAAGTGTTTTCGTCCCTCCCCCCTCTTGTGTAAGAAAAATACTTTGAGTATTATTGTATAGTCCCAAATACCTTGGCCTAGTATCCCTAGTAGTATTCCAAAGTTGTTTTAATAATAGGAGCCCGGAAATACTACTTTTTCCAAAAGTCGCAAAATGAAACCCTAGAAAAATCTTCATAAGCTTGGTTGAAGTGTTAAGAGAAGTTGTTTAGAAACTTCTAAGGGTTGCTTGGAGCGGGTTGGAGCGTAAGGATTTGGAGCTAAGCGTTGCTCGGATCGACTTATAATCTTGGATAATTTTGGGCTTATCGAGGTAATGATCTATGTCCCTGTTGTAATTGGATATTACATGTTGTAGTAGTTATACTTGAGTATATTATATTGGAAGGATGATTATAAAGTTGAATTGTATTTACATTGGGTACTTTACAGTGACTTGTGTAGTATTATTGTGAAGCGAGAATTGAACACGTCAGGTTAGGCGTGTAATCCAGGAGTTGTTGGCACGTAGCGGGCCTTGGTAGGAGGAGATTTGTGTGATAGCGAGGGGAGGTCTTTGCCGAATTTTACGTAGAATAAGGAATCTTGCGGTTAGAATATTCTACGAAGAGATCTAGGAGTTAATAGGCGTTTTGTGGCCTTTATAGGTTGCGATATTTGAGTGGCGTATTCTACTGAAGAGTGGAAAAGGCTAGCGAGTTACAATCTTGTGGGCGTTTTGCTAATTGTCGATAATCGTCGCGAGGTATGTGAACCTCTTCCTATCTTTTCTAGCATGATTGTTGTGAACTATGTAGTACGGTGAGCGTCATGTGCTAAGTGATTTGGTTGGTTTAAAACATAGGGTGTTATAATAGCTTTATGGGAAGTTAGTTATAACGACTTTATGTAGGTAAAAGAATGGTTTATTGATTTTAGAAGTTAAGAGACTTGATCTTAAAGATAAGAGACTTGACTTATAAACGACTTGATTTTGAAAGTTAAGAGACTTGATCTTGAAAGATAAGAGACTTGACTTATAACGACTTGTTTCGGAAAAAGAGAAGTAACTTGATTTTAAGTATAGGTTACTTGTTTTGAAAAGAGTAAGTTATTTGGGTTTTAAAAGAATACTTGTTGTTTTAAAAGAAAAGAAACTTGGAATTAAAGAGTTTTGGTTTAGAACATAAAGTGTTATAACAACTTTATGGGAAGTTAGTTATAACGACTTTATGAAAACAAAGGAATGGTTTTATCATTGGTTTTAAAATGGTAACTTGACTTTAAAAGGAAAAGGGTTTTGGTCTAAAAAGAAGGCATGGTATTGTCTTAATTTGGTTTAAAAAGGAAAGTCTGAAAGTTGTTTTGGTTTAATTAAAATTTTAGTCACTTTATTTTGATACTACGAATTGTCGGGTGACTTTTGTAAAAGAAATGGATCTTCTAAAAGAATTTAACATACGTAGTACTTTGGGGATTAAAACTGGACTTGTCGTAAAATGAAAGTACCTTGAGTTGTGTATAACGTGCCTATGTTTGCGTGTGATAGCCTTGTTGTGCAAGTGTTGTATTCTTATGTTACCGCATCTCGATGGAGGGTCGGTCGTGTTATTCTTGATCATTTTGGACATCTCGACACGATGGGCGGCCCGGGTATGCTTCCACTATGATAGTCCATGGGCATCTTGACTCGATGGATGGTCGGGTATGCGCCATGATGAGGTTCGTTTCCTGTTGATAGTGTTATTCCATGGACTAGCTCTCCGCGAGGTTTCTTGATTCGGCTTTGGTATCCGGTGGTTGGCTTTATCTTGCCCGCCTCGTGGCTGATTCGGCCTTAGTACACAGTAGTTAGCCTTCGACTTGCCCCATTCGGTTTAGTGGCGAAGTCTCGTGACACGCCTGGTACACGGTAGTTAGCCGTCAGATGCTTGCCGACCATTTGCGTGGCGCAGCAGTATCTGGTAGTTGGCTTCGTCGTACTTGCCCGTGTCGCCCGTGGTTTGGTTGTATAGTATTGTTAGTACGGTTGTTATGACACAGGTGGGACCTAGTGTTCATGTGTACTTCTTAGTGTGATTATATCATAGACTGCCGGCAGTGAGGAAGGTATTCCACGGGGATGATTGATGTTGTGGGCGTGAGACCCATTGTTATTGTCACGACCCAGCCCCGGGGCCATGACTGGTACCCTACCGGAGTACCCTGTCAGGTATATGTCAGAGAATAGCAGCGGAACATACATAACACATTACTTAGAAAAAAGGGTAATCATTACTGGCCAGCCGATAAGGCTGCCTTCTATAAAACATACTTAAACACAAGTATAGTAATACAACTGGTTCTTATAGCCCAAAACACCAACGTGACTATAGACCTCTAGGAATAATCGTGTGGCGGGGCCCCGCCATACCCCTGAATGTACAAAAGTCTATAACCTCGGAGAATCATACCAAAAGACAAGCCTCGGAGAGATGGAGCTTCCAAGAAATGAGCAGTGATCCTAAGAGTGCGGACCAGCAAGCTACGTATCTCGACCTGCGGCATGAACGCAGCCCCCCGAAGGAGGTCAGTACAACACGTACCAAGTATGTGAAACTGAAAATACTGTAATGATTTCATAATAGCATATATATAAAGCAGGAGACATGTATGATAGCCAAACTACAAGACACATATACGCGGCCAGTCAAGTCGAGGACTCACGCCTCTAAGTCATCACTCAAATATAACCATAGGTCTCATGCCCATAATATCAATCGTGCGTGGAATTCCTTCCTCACGCTGGCGATCTATGATATAACAACACTAAGCGAGTACATATGAATACTAGATCCCACCAGTATCATAGGAACCGTGCGAGGCAAATCTGAAGGCATAGCTACGATCCACCTGCATCCTCAATCGATCGGGCAAGTACGAAAGCCGGCTACCGTGATCCACCGTACCAACAATACTATAAGCGCAATCACGGTGGCCGGGCAAGTCGATAGCCTCTGCGAGATCCACCTGCGTACATCGGCCAAGGGGCAATCACGCGAGCTAACCACGAGATCCACTGCATCACACCACCGCTAACCACGGCCGAGGCAGCCGAAAGCCAACTACGGATCCACCTGCATCACGTCTCGGCCGGCGAATGCGAGCTAACTACTAGATCCACGCATCGCGTGATGACCTCGTGGAGAGCTAATCCATGGAATAATACTTGTCAGCGAAGCGAACCTCATCATGGCGGTTATACCGTATTTTCGGAGTATGCGTGGGGCGCACGTAGAAAATTTGAAACTTGTATTAGGCTTGGCGAATTAATTTTGTTCACAACACGTTTAGAGTCGTTTTTCGGCGAAGCGTTTTCACGACTTCGTAGGGAAAATTCGGCTATGTCATTTTTAATTTTTACGGATTTTTTCCGAAAGGCGAAGCGTGTTGGGCCAACAAGAGGCGCCACTTGGCACCCTCCCATTAGCGGACGTAAGAGGCGCGATTGGGAATTGAAGAGGGGAGTTGGTAGGATATTTTTGTGTGTTAGTTGGTTAAGGACACATGGGTGAATCTTGGCCCTACACTTGCTATGCACTTGGCTAGATCTTGGCCATTGGTTGGCCTTGGCTTGTGCTATAAATACCCCCCTTAGGATGACTTCTTCATCCATTCCAAATATTTCCTAAGTGTTAGAAATCCTCCCTCCCTTGAAAGAGTTGTTCTCGTCCGCCTCCCCTTGGCGAGAGTCCCAGCTAGTGGGGTAGGCCGAGGGGTATACACCCCCCCTAGCCTAGTTGCTTTCGTATAATACCCCCCCCCCCTCTTGGTAGAAATACTCTCAAAAGTATTGTTATAATGCCCAAATTACCTTAGCCGTATACCTTGTAGTATTCTAAGGTTATACTTATACGAAAAGCCCAGAAATACTATTATACTTCCTGTTATACCCCGTATTTCCAGAGTATGTACGTAAGGGAATACGTACAAAAAAGTTTAGCCTTAAAGTTTAGGCTTGGACGATTTCTTTGGGCACAACTCACAAAACGAATAGTTTTCCGACGAAACGTTTCCACAACTTTCGTAGGGTAAATTCCGGCTATGCCATTTCTAATTTTTGCGGATTTTTCCGAGAGACGAAACATTTTGGACCAACGGGAGGGCGACACTTGTCACCCTCCAATTGATGGACTTGAAATCGTCCATTTGGACGAATTGGACATGGTGAGCACGTTTTTTGTGCCTTGTGCACAAGTCAATGAGTTGGTAGGATATTTGTGTATAGTTAATCCTCACCCTACACTTGCCTTGCACTTGTCTTAATCTTGGCCATTGGTTGGCCACTTCTTGACCTATAAATACCCCCCAGAGATGAAGAGATCTTCAGCCACAAAGCATACCAAGTCTTGAAAATCCTCTCCTCTCCCTCCTAGCCTTTTCGTCAAACCCCTCCCCCCCTCCCCTTGTGAACGCCCTTGGCCGAATACACCCCCCCTCGAGCCTAGTAGTTTGGCGGAGGCCCACTAGCCTAGCCAAAAATCTACCCCCTCCCTTGGTAGAAAAGTTGCCTTCTTGTATTGTTATAATGCCCAAAATACCTAGCCCAAATACCTTAGTACTTAGTAGAAGTTGTGAAGAACTTCTAAGGTTTCATGGAGCATACAACTTAGGAGCAAAACCTTGCTCAGCGACTTTGCTAGGATATTATTGGGCTTACCGAGGTAACTAATCCTAACCCTCTTTTGAATTAGAGAATATATCTTTGTTGTAGTATGAGAATAAGTATTAAATACTTAGAAGAATATTGAGAATAGAATTGCACTTGTTACCACAGTAGAAGGGTTTAAAAGAAGAATAATCAAATGTACTTACATAGGAATTTGTTTTCTGATGAACTTATATAGCTCACGGGTAGGGAAGTCTGCCCGACTTTCCGTAGAATTGTGAACCCTCTGTTTAGAATGACCTTGAGTAGTCTTTGATAGATATCTGTGACTATTATAGGTGACTCTCTGTGCGACATATTCAACTTGGCGGTGGTTTTATTTGAAGGTATGTGATTCTTCCTAAAAGCATGATATTTTACAATATATATAGTGCGGTGAGGCGTACATGTGTTAACTAAAATATAACTACGGCAATGTCTTTTACTTAAGCTGAATAATACTTACTGATGCCTCACGGCTTAAGCTGAATAATACTTACTGAATGCCTCACGGCTTAAGCTGAATAATAAAGATGCGAAAGCATTTCAAAGAATCTTGAATCATTCTTAAGAAGAGAACTAATTGGTTTTTAAGCGAAGCTTAAGAGTTATACTAGCCTTAGGGAAGTTAAGTATAACCACTTAAGATTGATAAAAGAAACAGTTTGCCTATGTGTTTATAAGCGGACTTATATTGAATTGTGAAAAGAATAATAAGATGGTTTGATAAGTAGACATGATATGATGCTATGTGTGTTAGTGTCTTGTAACGTTTGTGAAAAGAGTATTCTTGTTGTGCTTATGTTGTTTAACGATAATTTGTTAGGTTAGTGTAGCATCACTCGCCTCTTGACATGTCAGGGGTTAAGTGCGCCTCCGATGCGGGTAGACTCGCGGTGATGCAGGACCATGATTCGAGAATACCTCATGCGGGTCCAAGGGACCTATGCGAGCTACGGAGTTCGGTTAGTGTGCGGGGTTATACCTCATGCGATCTATGTGGCGTGCGGACGGCGAGTCGGGGCGATGCCGAGTAGTAGCTACCACCGATGCGGGGTTATGTACCTTATGCGGGCTATGTGATTGGCCTATGCGACTACGGAGTCGAGATTAGGCTTGCATGGTGATACTACGCAATGGCCTGCCGATCATTCGCGGCCTAGAAAAGACATTCTGATTTACCTATTCTGCTCTTGTTTGTGATGTGGCACTATATGCAGTTTCCTTGGTTGTTTCATACATACTTGCAAAGCTGTTTTTAAAATGATATGTTTTATTTAAGTATTTCTGATTTCATATACTTAGTACTGTTATCTTGACCTCCTTCGGGCTGCGTTCATGCCGCAGTAAGGGCAAGCAGTGCTAGATCCACATTCTTAGGATCTCTACGTTGGTGTGAGCTCCATCTTTCCGGAGGCTCTACTTTTGGGTATGATCTCCTGTTGTAGATAGTTTTATGCATCAGGTATGGCGGGACCTGTCGCCATAGTTGTATATTTCCTTAGAGGTCGTAGTCATGTTATGCGATGTCGGATGTAGCGCTAAACCATGTTTATATATATATGCCGAAAGGCGATGTTTTCTCACATAAAGCGTGTCTTGTTTTATAAAGCTTTCATGTCTTGCTTTATATTTCCGATTACTCGATGTATGACTACTTGGGTGCCCGGTAAGGCACGATCCACGCCCCGAACGGTCGTGACAAAAGTGGTATCGAGCGATTAATCCTCGGAAAGTGTCTACGACCGTATCTAGTAAGTCTGATTATCGGTGTGTTGTGCACCACACCAATAATCGGAGGCTATAAGATATTTAGGATTGGTTTCCATTCTTCTCATTACGAGATCGTGCTTTAGAGGCATGTTATAGGTTGGACCTCTAACGTATTCCTTTCTGTATGATTATGCCTCCACGTAAAGGCAACCGGGCCCGAAGGGCAAAGCGTGAGGAGCTACTAGCGAGACACCCAGAGTCACGAGGGCTCGAGCCCGATCTATACGAGGCGGCGAGTTCTATGACGCCGCCAGCGAGAGACCACGTACCCACACCTCGCATCCCCACGGGGGCGGAGGAGTTAGGTACAAGGAGATGGCCCACTTTGGCTAAAGTTGTGGCCCGACACGAGAGAGACTGGATGCGGCGATTCAGTTCAGCTCGGCCACGGTCGCACCGTGTTACACCCGAGGCGAATAGTTTGAGGCTACGAGATTTCTTGAGTTGTAGCCCGCGAGTTTTCTGGTCGAGGCGGAGGATGATCCGCAGGAGTTCATCCGTCAGCTACAGAGGATCATGAGGGTGATCAAGGCCTCAGAGACAGAGTCTGTGACGTTCAGTTCGCATAGGCTGCGTGATACTGCAGTCGATTGGTTTGATTCATAGGAGTTATCCGGGAGAGCACGCGTCCCAGCCTACTGGGATGAGTTCTCGGAGGCTTTCTCACTCACTTCTTGCCTCCACAGGATGAGGAGGGCGCGGTGATAGATTTTTACTCGAGGCAGAGGACGCACTGTCAGGGAGTACAATGTCGAGTTTGATTCATTGGCTCGATATGTCCCAGCATTGGTAGCAGTTATGGAGGATAGGTACACCGCTACATCACCGGGCTAGATGACTATATGGCGAGTCATGTGCGGTGTTTCTCTCACCGGGTATGGACATTACCCGCACGCAGCTCATGCTCTTGGATGTGAGCGTAGAGACCGCGGGTTGACAGCGAGAAGACCAGACGCAGTGGTCTTTTGGTGGCTATCGTGGTGGCGGCCTCGGCGATCTAGATTTGCACCACGGCCAGCCCGAGCACTCTGCGCCGTCCTCAAGAGCCAGATATTCGAGGCGAACCGGGCGGGACTTGAGGCGTCGAGGCGGCAGTGCGGCGGTCGGGACCACCCGCCGGTGGCCGTCGGTAGATACCACCGGGAGTTGTGGTGCTACGGGAGTTTGTTTGATTGTGGCGGCAGGTCACTATGCGCGAAACCGTCCACCGGCGGCGATCTTGATGGTAGGTCACCTACGAGTTCTTTCGCCGTCTTCTTCATCCCCGAAGCGATTACTCTCCCGGAGGGCAAGGTACTCGTGGACCGGCGGTCGCGCAGAGGTCGTGGCGCGGGTCCCGATTCTAGCGGTCCTCGAATCGCATTTATGCTTTGTCCGTAAGCGGGATCGGAGGCCTCACCGATGTCGCCACAGTACTTTATCGGTTCGGGTTTGATGTGTATGCTTTGATAGATCCGGTTCTACTGCCCTATATATCTCCCTTGTTGCTAGTAGGATAGGGATAGAGCACGAGTCCATAGACCCTTTCGAGGTAGCTACACCATGGGTGATTCGGTGGTAGCTCGGCGGGTATATAGAGCTTGTCTGTGACCATTTACGATCGTCGGACCTAGCCGACTTGATAGAGTTGGAGATGACCGACTTCGACGTGATTATGGGGATGGATTGGCTAGCTTCTGCTACGCCAATGTTGGCTGCAGAGAGAGTAGTGCGGTTCCGATTTCTGAGGGCCGGTTGTTGAGTGGGAGGAGCACGGTATCGTGGTAGGTTTATTTCCTACCTCAAGGCTAGGAAGATGGTGCGAAGGGGTATATCTACCATCTCGTTCGGGTGTTTGATCACGAAGCTGCGGTACCAGATTTTGATCGATTCGATGGTCCGAGTTCCCGGGCGTGTTTCGGATGACCTCGGGTATCCTCACGAGAGGAGATTGAGTTTTGTATTGACATATTGCCAGACACTCGGCCTATTTCCATTCCGCCATACAGAATGGCACCTGCCGAGTTAAGAGAGTTGAAGGATCAGCTTAGAGATTTGCTGGAGAAGGGCTTCATCAGGCCTAGTGTTTCTCTGCGGGAGCGCGGTATTGTTCGTGAAGAAGAAGGACGGGACGCTGCGCGTGTGTGTTGATTACGGGCAGCTGAACAAGGTGACCATTAAGAACAGATACCCCCTTCCCAGGATCGATGATTTGTTCGACCAGTTGCAGGGTGCGAGGTATTTCTCCAAGATTGATCTGCGATCGGGCTATCATCAGGTACGAGTCAGAGAGGTGGATGTCCTAGATTTGCATTCGGGACGATACGGGCATTATGAGTTCGTGGTCATGTCTTTTGGGTTGACCAATGCTCGTGGTATTCATGGATTTGATGAACCGAGTGTTCAAACCATTTTGGACACGTTTGTGATAGTGTTCATTGATGATATCTTGGTTTATTCTCGCCAGAGCGAGGAGCATGCGAGCATTTGGCGATCAGGCCGACGCTTCTCGAGACCAGCGATTATGCGCCAAGTTTTCCAAATGTGAGTTTTGGTTGACTTGATGGCGTTTCTTGGGCATATTGCCGGTGATGGCATTCAGTGGATACGCCAAGATCGAGCGCAGACTTGGCCTAGACCTACTACTCGGCGAGAGGTTCGCGATTTTCGGGCCTTGCAGGATATTATCGGCGGTTCGTAGAAGTTTGCTTCTATCTGCACCATTGACTAGCCGACTCGGAAGCGCCAAGTTTGATGGTGATTCTTGTGGCGGGGTTTCCGATTCTTTGAAAGAGAGACCGACGACCGCCCCGTTCTTACTCTTCCGGAGGTCGGATGGTTATGTCGTATTGTGATCGTCGGGCATCGGGTTGGGATGTGTGTTGATACTGACATGGCGGTTATAGAATATGCATCCCGACAGTTGAAGAAACACGAGGAACTACCCCACCCATGATTTGGAGTTGGGTAGTGATTCACGCATTGAAGATGCGAGGCACTATTTGTATGGGGTTCACGTGGATATTTATACGGACCACAAGAGCCTCCAAGATATCTTCAGCAGAGGGAGTGAACTACGGCGAGGCGGTGGTTAGAGTTGCTTAAGGATTACGATGTTGATATCTGTACCACGGGGAAGGCCAATGTTGTGGCGGATGCTCTTAGTCGTAGGTCGATGGGAGCCTATCGGATGTGCGGCTAGAGAGGAGGACATGGTTCGTGATTTGCATCGGTTAGCGAGCCTTGGTGTCCGCTTTGATTGATTACGATAGCGATGGGGTTAGAGTTCGTGAGGTTGCCGAGTCTTCCATCGCCGTCGAGGTGAAGAGGCAACGATTCGAGGATCCGGCTTTGATTCGATATCGTGATACACTCTTCGTGAGGGCAAGGTCATTTTGAGGTAGCACTTTGATGGGGTGCTAAGGTTTGAGGGCGATTGTGTGTTCGGATGTTTGGGACTTGGCGAGTTCTTGGGGAAGCACGTGGCAGCGTTACTCTATCCATCCGGGTCGACCAAGATGTACCACGACCTTAGATCCGTGTATTGGTGGGATGGCTTGAAGAGGACGTTGCGAGTTCGTAGCTCGGTGCGTGTTGTCGGCGGTGAAGGTAGAGCACCGGAGGCACGGTGGTTTATTACAGCGATAGAGATCCCGACACGGAAGTGGGAGGTAATCAACATGGATTTTATCACGGATTACCTCGCACTCGAGGAGACATGATTCTATATGGGTTATCGTCGACGGTGACAAAATCAGCCCATTTTCTTCCCGTCGGGCGACTTTTTCTGAGGATTATGCGGACTTTACATCAGAGATCGTCGGTGCATGGAGTCCCTACCGATTATATCGCATGCAGGAGCCCGGTTTACGGCTAACTTCGGAGGTCCTTCGAGAGGTTTAGGACGCAGTGAGCACGAGCAATCGCATTTCATCCACGCAGACGGACAGCAGAGCGCACTATCCGCACTCTTGAGGATATCTGCGAGCTTTGTGTTATTGACCGATGGTAGTTGGGAGGATCATTTGCCTCTAGTTGAGTTCGCGTATAATAATAGCTACCACTCCAGTATTCGGATGGCACCTTATGAGGCCTTGTATGGGAGGAAGTGCAGATCGCCTATAGGTTGGTTCGATGTGGGCGGCGGCTAGTGGGACCAGATTTGGTACAGCAAAGCGATGGATAAGGTGAAGCTTATCCGAGAGCGCTATCGATACTCGAGTCGGCGAAGTCGTATGCAGATCATCGTCGTCGTGATCTTGAGTTCGAGGTTCATGATTGGGTTTTCCTAGGTGTCACCCATGAAGGGTGTGATGAGATTCGGGAAGAAGGGAAACTCACTAGGTACATTGGGCCGTTTGATTGTCCGCAGGTAGGCAAGGTTGCCTATGAGTTGAATCTGCCGTCCGATCCGGAGGCGGTCATCCGATTTTTCACGTATCTATCTTTGAGAGATGTATCGGGGATCCATCTAGGGTACACCCGATTGACGATGTCCAGTGACCGAGGGTTATCGTATGAGAGATTCCCATAGCGATAGTCGATCGTCGAGTTAGGCGTCTGCGGACCAAGGGCGTGGCTTCCACAAAGTCTTGTGGCGGAACGAGCTCGGGAGGAGATGGCGTGGGAAGCCGAGGAGGACATGAGGCGAAGTATCCTCACCTATTCCCACACCTCCGGTAATTCACTTTCCTACTTGTAAATTTTCATTATCGTTTATGCCTAAGTGTTGTTTTGTGGCGCGTGTGGCATTTGCAAACCGTTTAAGTTATGAAGAATCTTATCGTTAAGCGTCTTGGGAAGGAACATTCGACGAATGTTTCGCGAGAGGAGAATGTTATACCCGTATTTCAGTATGTGCGTAAGGGAATACGTACAAAAATTTTAGCCTTAAAGTTTAGGCTTGACGATTTCTTTGGGCACAACTCACAAAACGAATAGTTTTCCGACGAAACGTTTCCACAGCTTTCGTAGGGTAAATTCCGGCTATGCCATTTCTAATTTTTGCGGATTTTTCCGAGAGACGAAACATTTTGGACCAACGGGAGGGCGACACTTGTCACCCTCCAATTGATGGACTTGAAATCGTCCATTTGGACGAATTGGACATGGTGAGCACGTTTTTTGTGCCTTGTGCACAAGTCAAGGAGTTGGTAGGATATTTGTGTATAGTTAATCCTCACCCTACACTTGCCTTGCACTTGTCTTAATCTTGGCCATTGGTTGGCCACTTCTTGACCTATAAATACCCCCTTAGAGATGAAGAGTTCTTCATCCACAAAGCTTTCCAAGTCTTGAAAATCCTCTCCTCTCCCTTGTAGCCTTTTCGTCCAACACCTCCCCCTCCCCTTGTGAAGGCCCTTGGCCGAATACACCCCCCCCTCTAGCCTAGTAGTTTGGCCGAGGCCCCCCCCTAGCCTAGCCAAAAATCTACCCCCCTCCCTTGGTAGAAAAGTTGCCTTCTTGTATTGTTATAATGCCCAAAATACCCTAGCCCAAATACCTTAGTACTTAGTAGAAGTTGTGAAGAACTTCTAAGGTTTCCTTGGAGCATACAACTTAGGAGCAAAACCTTGCTCAGGCGCGACTTTTTCTAGGATATTATTGGGCTTACCGAGGTAACTAATCCTAACCCTCTTTTGAATTAGAGAATATATACTGTTGTAGTATAAGAATAAGTATTAAATACTTAGAAGAATATTGCAGAATAGAATTGAACTGTTACCACAGTAGAAGGGTTTAAAAGAAGAATAATCAAACTGTACTTACATAGGACTGTTTTCACAGTAGACTTATATAGCTCACCGGGTAGGGAAGTGCTGCCCGACTTTCCGTAGAATTGTGAACCCTCTGTTTAGAATGACCTTCAGAGTAGTCTTTGATAGATATCTGTGACTATTATAGGCTGACTCTCGCGACATATTGACTTGGCGGTGGTTTTCGAGAAGGTATGTGATTCTTCCTAAAGCATGATATTTTACAATATATATAGTGCGGTAGACGCATACGTGTTAACTAAAATATAACTACGGCAATGCCTTTGACTTAAGCCTGAATAATACTTACGGCAATGCCTCACGGCTTAAGCCTGAATAACACTTACGGCAATGCCTCACGGCTTAAGCCTGAATAATAAAGATCTGAAAGCATTTCAAAAGAATACTGAATCATTCTTAACAGAAGAGAACTAATTGGTTTTTAAACAGAAGCTTAAGAGTTATACTAGCCTTAGGGGAAGTTAAGTATAACCACTTAAGATTGATAAAAGAAACAGTTTGCCTATGTGTTTATAAACAGACTTATATTGAATTGTGAAAAGAATAATAAGATGGTTTGATAAGTAGACATGATATGATGCTATGTGTGTTAGTGTCTTGTAACGTTTGTGAAAAAGAGTATTCTTGTTGTGCTTATGTTGTTTAACGATAAGCTGTTAGGTTAGTGTAGCATCACTCACCTCTTGACATATTACCGGGGGTTAAGTGCGCCTCCGACGCGGGTAGACTCAGTGATGCAGGACCATGATTCGAGAATACCTCATGCGGGTCCAAGGACCTATGCGAGCTACGGAGTTCGAGGTTAGTGTGCGGGGTTATACCTCACGCGCCTACATGTGGCCATGCGACGGCGAGTCGGGGCGATGCCGAGGAGCTACCCTCGATGCGGGTTATGTACCCTATGCGGCCTATGTGATTGGCCTATGCGGACTACGGAGTCGAGATTAGGCTTGCATGGTGATACTACGCAATTGGCCTGCCGATCATTCGCGACCTAGAAAAGACACATTCTGATTTACCTATCACGCTCTTGTTTGTGATGGCACTATGCAGTTTCCTGGTTGTTTCATACATACTTGCAAAACTGCTTTTAAAATGATATGTTTTATTTAAGTATTTCTGATTTCATATACTTAGTACTGTTAGATCGACCTCCTTCTGGGCTGCGTTCATGCCGCAGGTGGGCAAGCAGTGCTAGATCCACATTCTTAGGATCTCTACGTTGGTGTCGGGAGCTCCATCTTTTCCGAGGCTCTACTTTTGGGTATGATCTCCTGTTGTAGATAGTTTTATCTGATCGAGGTATGGCGGCCACTGTCCCGCCATAGTTGTATATTTCCTTAGAGTGCTGTAGTCATGTTTATGCGATGTCGGATGTAATCGCTAAACCATGTTTATATATATATGCCGAAAGGCGATGTTTTCTCACATAAACTGTGTCTTGTTTTATAAACTGTTTCATGTCTTGCTTTATATTTCCGCTGATTACTCTGATGTATGACTACTTGGGTGTCCCGGTAAGGCACCAGTCACGGGCCCCGGAACGGGTCGTGACACTTCCCTTCCGTCACAAAACCGAAACCCTAAGGAAAATCTCCATGGTTAGTTGGAGTAATAAGTAGAAGTTGGTTAGAACTTCTAAGGGTTGTTTGGAGCGGGTCGGAGCGCACGGAGTAGGAGCTAAACCTTGCTCAGGATCGACATTTAAACTCGGATAATTATGGGCTTATCGAGGTAAATATCTTGTCCCTCTATTGTAATTGGAAATTACATGTTGTATGATTATATAGTTGAAGTATACTATATATAGAACTGAACGTAGTTATCGGCAATGTCTTTTGACTTAAGCCTGAATAATAAGAAACCTTTTCGAAAGAAGAGTACTGAACTGTATTTACATAGATCAGACATTACAGACTTGTGTAGCCTTTCTGTGAGGTAGAATTGTGCACGTCCGGTTTAGACGTATAACCCCCCCTGGTTGGCTTGGTAGCCGGCCCCGATAGAGGAGGAGATTTACGCTGTTGCGGGGGGGGGGGGGAGGTGCTGCCGAATTTTCTGTAGAATGTTCTACGAAGGGATCTAAATGTTAATAAGCGCCTTGTGGCCTTATAGGTTGAAGTACTACGTATGGCGCGATCTACTTGGCTTAAGGAGTAGCCGACGGTTGGAGGTACTTGGAGCGTTTTGCTATTAGTCGATACTCGTCGCGAGGTATGTGAACCTCTTCCTATCTCTTCTAGCATGATATATGTGAACTATGTAGTACGGTGACGTATATGTGCTAAATGTATTTGATTGGTTTAACACGTAAAGTGTTATAACGGCTTTATGGGAAGTTGGTTATATGACTTTATGTTGGTAAAAATACTTGTGGTTTTTAAAAGGTAAGCGATTTGAACTATAAGCGGCTTGTTATGTGTTAATAAAGAACTTGAAGTATTTCAAAAGATTTTGAATCATTTTGAAAGAAGGAGTAATACTTGGTTTTGAAAACTTAAGAGTTATACTAGCTTTATGGAAAGTTAGGTATAACGGCTTAAGAATGTTTCTTGATTTGAAATCGAATGTGTATCGACAAACCAACTGCGGCGTTAATAAGGAAATGTTTTTAATAATTAAGTATTATTAAAACCAGTAGAAACTTCCATCTGCATAGAAGCTAAGATGAGACAAAATGATATTTCCTAGATCATGGCTGCTGTAATAAGATTGTTATAAACAAGAATATCCTACTCACTTTTAAGGCTTATGTTTCTCAGATTGTTTAAAGGAGAATTATATTCTTAAATGAATAAGACTATGAACTACGAAACCTTTCTAAAATGAGAAACTTGAACATTGGAAAAGAATGTTGCTACTTGATTTTACAAAGAGAAGTAATTGATTTACTTTAAAAAGATAATCACTCTATTTTCATATACTACGGGTATTGTGTGGTTTTTGTGAAGTAACGTATCTTTTAAAGATTTAATGTATGAAGTACTTTGGGGATAGGTACCCGAACTTGTTAGTAGAAAGTACCTTGTGTGAATAACTTGATTGTATTGGTTTGTGATAGCCTTGTAATACTTTCTTGTTGATTTGATAAGTAAGCATGTTAGGATGCTACGTGTGTTAGTATCTTGTGATTATTGTGTAAGGGTCACTCTTGTTGTGCTTACGTTGTCAAGCGTTAAGCCCGTTATCTTATTATTGTTTCACATACCCTCGACTTATTATACAGGGCTTGCCACCCGATGCGGTCTATACGGCTATGCTGATCCTTGTGACTATGCGGAGCGCAGTAGCTCGGATTGATCATTCGGTGTTTAGCTTTGATGTGGGGATTCCTATGCGGTCTGTTGAGACTATGCGGTCTTTTGAGACTATGCGGCTGCGGAGCCTAGGCGTATACCGAGGGTTAGCCGCCGATGCGGGTATACCTCGCGGTGATGCAGGACCATGATTCGAGGAATACCTCATGCGGTGCAATGGGTGACCTATGCGGAGACGCGAGAGTTCGAGGGATAGGCGTGCACATTGATATTGCGGGCGAGTGGCGGCCGATCATGTAGTGCGGTCTATAAAGACCTCGGGATACGATTTGTGGTATTTTTGGCATGCGTGGTCTTAGTAGTCGGCTATGCCTTCGTACTTGCCCCGCACGGTTTTATTGTGATAACTTTGGCGTGAGTCACGACTTGACATATCGCTTATTTATTGTGAATCGTAGTTTGTTATCATATATGTCTCTGCTTTATATAGACTACTATGATTTCATTTCTGATGTTATTTTGATTTCACATACTTGGTACTGTTATCGACCTCCTCCGGGCTGCGTTCATGCCGCAGGTAAAGGTACACCAGTCGTTGATCCTCGCTCTTAGGGTCACAGTTCAGCGTTTGGGAAAGCTCCGTTTCTCCGGAGGCTTATCTTGGTATAGTCCCCTGTCGTTGTAGGTATTTACATTCAGGGGTATGGCGGGGCCCTGTCCCGCCATTATTGTCGTATCATTTCTTAGAGGTCTGTAGTACTGTTGTGGGCAGGGTTTGTAAAAAGGATTAAACTGTTCATTTGTAAGAGTTGTTATTTATATATATGCCGAAAGGCAAGTTTTCTCGACATCGTTTTGTACTTCATTTGTTTCATGTATGTGTTTTATGTTCCGCTGATTACTCTGATGTTGTATCACTAGGGTGCCCGGGGTAAGGCACCAGTCACGGGCCCAGATTCGGGTCGTGACAAAAGTGGTATCAGAGCAGTTAATCCTCGGAAAGTGTCTACGCATCGTATCGATAGAAGTCTTGATTATCGGTGTGTTGTGCACCACACCAATAATCAGGAGGCTATAGGATATTTAGGATTGGTTTCTATTCTTCTCACTCTGAGATCGTGCCTTAGAGCTGTGTTGTAAGTTGGACCCTCTGACGTATTTCTTTCCCTTACCGTTATGCCTCCGCGTAGGGCAACCCGCCCGGGAGGCAAGCGTAGGAAGGCTGCGAGTAGAGTTTAGAGGGTTACGTGGGCACGAGCCCAATCATTACCTAGGGTAGTGCTTCATTCGGGATTTCTGCGACATCACTAGCCTGATAAAGTTTAGCACGGCGGCGGTTCCTCTGCGCCATGATATGTGAACCCGGTTCGGCCAATGGAGCAGAGAATATAGATTGCAAAGAGGCAACCTTACATTAGCTATGGATTTGGCTATCGAGAGTATACCGATGTATCGCGAGTCTTGATGACTAACTAAGAGAAGATTGTGCAAGAGAGTAATTCTTGATTAGGCTTGAGCATGGCACGTATGCGGGCCTATGCGAAGCCGAGAAACGTAGAGATCGGCGGGTTAACGGGACAAGAGAGGCGAGCGGCGAGGTCCTTTGGTAACTTTTGAGGCGAGTCACCTCGCGTGGATTAGATTATGCACATCCACGGTGCAGAGAGGTCCTCCACGGGTTCGGGGCGTTCGGGTATGCAGGAGTTGGTTAGAACTCCGGGCTTCGGTTCACGGTGTGTGACGTCGTCCGGGCATGTCATCTTTTAGGTTGGTACTTGTTGTACCTATGACCGTCAGGGTCTGGTGTCGAAAGAATGTCCTGGTAGGAGGACTTAGCCTTCAGGATCGGCGGGTAGTTCGTCACCTTCCTTAGCTATGCCTACAGGCGAGTTTGATTAGAACGACTAGGGGTGAAACAAGAGATTCAGCATATCCTTAACCCTCAGAGTTACGTATGTGTGATAAGATGGGTATATCATAAGTGCTATGTTTTGATAGCGATGTGTTAATATTGTGATTAGAAATCTTGGTTAGTTAACCAATTAAGATTTGGGGGATAGAGAAGGTGTGAGCCTTAGAGTTTTATACGTAGAGACCTTAGAGGTGAGGCCATCTCGAGAAAATGTGTAGTGTTATGTTTGATCCGTATCGGAAGTACATAGTGCACGTGAGCTATGTTTGGGATAGGTCCCTAAGTAGTGTGGAATGAAAGGGGATAGTTGAGCTAAGACCGCTAGGTTTTGAAGCGTGATTAGTAAGATTGTTAGGATCGGGAGCTAGTATTGTGCGCGTTGGTCGGGTTGAGGCCCGTTCTTGGGTCAACCCGCGGTAGTTTTGGTGGTGGGGTCGGGTTGTGGTGGTCCCGCCTCGTGTTAGGGTTGTGAGGGTGTTAGGCCCAAGTTTAGTTAACCAGCGTACGAGTTCGTGGATGCGTTCGACCAGTGGTCGGGCCGATGGGGGCAGCCATCGTGTTCTTGATCGGGACCGTTCACTCGGCGATGTTGATTTATCGGGAAAGTTGTAAGGCTGCGGGGTGCCTACCTTCACCTTATGGCGCACGGTGGAGCCGAGTGCACTGTTTTGTTTCGAAAGTTTTACGAGCGGGTTAAGAACTTCGGTGAGTCTCGATCGCGTTCGCCCTCGGGCGGTGGATTTCGGGGTAGTTGTGAGGATTGTTGTCTCTGTAGAGGAGCGTTTAAGCTACCATTTCGGTGTTCGGATGTCACCTTTTGAAGCCTTGTAGGGCGGAAGTGTAAGTTCTTTGGTCGATTGGTTCGACGTTGGCAAGGTTCAGATCGTTGGTTCAGGCTTGTTCCAGCAGACTGTGGATAGTGAGAAGCTTGTCTAGAAGAAGTTCTAGCAGCTCAGAGGAATCGTGCGGATAATCGGCGACGACGCTTAGAGTTCAGGTTGACGGTCGGTCTTCTTAAAAGTACCACCCCGGGTAGGGTGTGACGAGTTTGGAAATAGAAGGAACTTAGCCCGAGTTACTTTGGGCCTTTTGAGTTCACGTGAAGAATAGGCCAGGTTGCCTATATGTTAGCTTTTGCCGTCCGACTTAGGAGGCAGTATGTCCGGTCTTTCGTGTTGCTATATGCAGAAAAGTATCGGAGATCCATTCAGAGTGTTCCCAGTTAATGATGACCCAATTGGAGATAGTAACCGCGAGATTTGGGAAACTGAAGCAGTATCAGAAAGGTGGTAAGAGTTCGAGTGTACGACAGCCTCAGGGATCGCATGCAGCCAGGTACCATTTGTTAGGTCGCCGGAGTGACACTAGAACCTCGCGGCAAAGTGACAAAAGTGGTATCACGACGAGTAAAGGGAGAAGCGAGCATGTATTGCGAGCAGAGATGTGACCATTTCTATTGTAAGTAGAAGGTGCGAAGGAAGTATATTTTAGACCCCGGAGAGGGGTGTTTGTGGTAATGTTAGAGGTGTTTCCTCGTGGACTCGGATGGAGGTATTTTGCGGGTGCAGCCAGAGCTTGCGTGGCAGGATTATTTTCGTAGGTATAGCGGTGAGGACTATACCGCGCGTTGTTTTGAGACTTAGAAGGAACATTCGACGAATGTTTCTAAGGAGAGAATGTTATACCGTATTTTCGGTAGTATGCGTGGGGCGTGCGTAGAAAATTTGAAACTTGTATTAGGCTTGGCGAATTAATTTTTGTTCACAACACCCGTTTAGAGTCGTTTTTGGCGAAAACGCTTTTCCACGACTTTCGTAGGGAAAATTCGGCTATGTCATTTTAATTTTTACGGATTTTTGAGAGACGAAGCGTGTTGGGCAACAAGAGGGCGCCACTTGGCACCCTCCCATTGGCGACGGGCGGGGGCGATTGGACGAATTGAAGAGGGGAGTTGGTAGGATATTTTTGTGTGTTAGTTGGTTAAGGACACATGGGTGAATCTTGGCCAGACACTTGCTATGCACTTGGCTAGATCTTGGCCATTGGTTGGCCTTGGCTTGTGCTATAAATACCCCCCCCCTTAGGATGACTTCTTCATCCATTCCAAATATTTCCTAAGTGTTAGAAATCCTCCCTCCCTTGAAAGAGTTGTTCTCCCTCCTCCCCTTGGCGAGAGTCCCCCAGTGGGGTAGGCGAGGTATACACCCCCTAGCCTAGTTGCTTTGTATAATACCCCCTCTTGGTAGAAATACTCTCAAAAGTATTGTTATAATGCCCAAATTACCTTAGCAGTATACCTTGTAGTATTCTAAGGTTATACTTATCTGAAAAGCCCATAAATACTATTATACTTCCCTTAGTCACAAAACCGAAACCCTAAGGAAAATCTCCATGGTTAGTTGGAGTAATAAGTAGAAGTTGGTTAGAACTTCTAAGGGTTGTTTGAGCGGTCGGAGCGCACGGAGTAGGAGCTAAACCTTGCTCGGGATCGACATTTAAACTCGGATAATTATGGGCTTATCGAGGTAAATATCTTGTCCTCTATTGTAATTGGAAATTACATGTTGTATGATTATATAGTTGAAGTATACTATATATAGAACTGAGCGTAGTTATCGGCAATGTCTTTTGACTTAAGCACGAATAATAAGAAACCTTTTCGAAAGAAGAGAATCGAATGTATTTACATAGCATTGTATTCTGATGAGACTTGTGTAGCCTTTCGTGAGGTAGAATTGTGCACGTCCGGTTTAGGCGTATAACCCCTGGTTGGCTTGGTAGCACCCAGATAGAGAGGAGATTTACGCTGTTGGGAGTGGGGAGGTCTTCTTAGAATTTTACGTAGAATGTTCTACGAAGGGATCTAAATGTTAATAAGCGCCTTGTGGCCTTATAGGTTGAAGTACTACGTATGGCGCGATCTACTGGCTAAGGAGTAGCCGACGGTTTGAAGTACTTGGAGCGTTTTGCTATTAGTCGATACTCGTCGCGAGGTATGTGAACCTCTTCCTATCTCTTCTAGCATGATATATGTGAACTATGTAGTACGGTAGACGCATACGTGCTAAATGTATTTGATTGGTTTAACACGTAAAGTGTTATAACGACTTTATGGGAAGTTGGTTATAACGACTTTATGTTGGTAAGAAATACTTGTGGTTTTTAAAAGGTAGCGATTTGAACTATAAGCGGCTTGTTATGTGTTAATAAAGAACTTGAAGTATTTCAAAAGATTTTTGAATCATTTTGAAAGAAGGAGTAATACTTGGTTTTGAAAACTTAAGAGTTATACTAGCTTTATGGAAAGTTAGGTATAACGGCTTAAGAATGTTTCTTGATTTGGAAATCGAATGTGTATCGACAAACCACTGCAGCGTTAATAAAAGGAAATGTTTTTAATAATTAAGTATTATTAAAACCAAGAGAAACTTCCATCTGCATAGAAGCTAAGATGAGACAAAATGATATTTCTAGATCATGGTCATTGTAATAAGATTGTTATAAACAAGAATATCCTACTCACTTTTAAGGCTTATGTTTCTCAGTTGTTTAAAGGAGAATTATATTCTTAAATGAATAAGACTATGAACTACTGAAACCTTTCTAAAATGAGAAACTTGAACATTGGAAAAGAATGTTGCTACTTGATTTTACAAAGAGAAGTAATTGATTTACTTTAAAAAGATAATCACTCTATTTTCATATACTACGGGTATTGTGTGGTTTTTGTGAAGTAACGTATCTTTTAAAGATTTAATGTATGAAGTACTTTGGGGATAGGTACTCGAACTTGTTAGTAGAAAGTACCTTGTGTGAATAACTTGATTGTATTGGTTTGTGATAGCCTTGTAATACTTTCTTGTTGATTTGATAAGTAAGCATGTTAGGATGCTACGTGTGTTAGTATCTTGTGATTATTGTGTAAGGGTCACTCTTGTTGTGCTTACGTTGTCAAGCGTTAAGCCGTTATCGTTATTGTATCACATACCCCCTTGACTTATTATACCGAGGGCTTGCCACCCGATGCGGGTCTATACGGCTATGCGATCCTTGTGACTACGCGAGCGGTAGCTCAGGATTGATCATTCGGGTGTTTAGCACGACGCGGGGATTCCTATGCGGTCTGTTGAGACTATGCGGTCTTTTGAGACTATGCGCTGCGGGAGCCTAGGCGGATACCGAGGGTTAGCCGCCGATGCGGGGTATACCTCGGTGATGCAGGACCGTGATTCGAGGAATACCTCATGCGGGTGCGTGGGTGACCTATGCGAGCTGCGAGTTCGAGGATAGGCGTGCACATTGATATTGCGGGCGAGTGGCGGCCGATCATGTGGTGCGGTCAGAAAGACCTCGGGATACGGTTTGTGGTATTTTTGGTACCGTGGTCTTAGTAGTCGGCTATGCCTTCGTACTTGCCCGCACGGTTTTATTGTGATAACTTTGAGGCGTGAGTCACGACTTGACATCGCTTATTTATTGTGAATCGTAGTTTGATTATCATACATGTCTCACGCTTTATATAGACTACTATGATTTCATTTCTGATTTATTTTCGATTTCACATACTTGGTACTGTTATCGACCTCCTTGGCCGCGTTCATGCCGCAGGTACACCGATCGTTGATCCTCGCTCTTAGGGTCACAGTTCAACGTTTGGGAAAGCTCCGTTTCTCCGGAGGCTTATCTTGGTATAGTCCCCTGTCGTTGTAGGTATTTACATTCAGGGGTATGGCGGGGCCCTGTCCCGCCATTATTGTCGTATCATTTCTTAGAGGTCTGTAGTACTGTTGTGGGCAGGGTTTGTAAAAAGGATTAAACTGTTCATTTGTAGGAGTTGTTATTTATATATATGCCGAAAGGCAAGTTTTCCTCAGATTACTGTTTTGTACTTCATTTGTTTCGTGTATGTGTTTTATGTTCCGCTGATTACTCTGATGTTGTATCACTAGGGTGCCCGGGGTAAGGCACCAGTCACGGGCCCAGATTCGGGTCGTGACAGCCGCATACCCGTGGAATCCTCCATCACTGACGGTACGCCCAAATAGACTCATAATTACATGCTTTTAATTCGAATTGCAATACCATGCCTTTATATAAACCAAGACAATTACCATGCCTTCTTTTCACATAAACCAAGAGAATTCTTATTTAAGCAAGCCAAAGTACTTTTCAAGGCACACATAGGATAATTCTCAATTAAACAAGCCAAAGTACTATGTACGTACATTCTTTTCGAAAGCCTCCTTTTTATGTAAAATCCAAGATACTAACACTCGTAGTATCGAGGCGTGTCTATTCTTCAAAGTAAGTTACTACACCTTTAGAAAAATCATTTCATAGCTTGAAACCAAGTAACTTCAATTTTCCCACAATCTAGACAACTTATGCTCATTAATCAAAATAGACAACTTTCATAACCTTCCATAAAGTTATTATAACCAACTTCCCATAAAGTCGTTATACTAACCTTATGCTTTAGAAATTTACGACATCCTTATCCATTCATAAGGCCGTTATAACTAACTTCCCATAAAGCCGTTATAATTCCTTATGAACCATTTCGTTCTTTTACTAGCCAAGAGGCTTATACTTCAAACAAATTCATATAATTTTCAAAATACTTTAAGTCTCTTATCTTTTAGAATAATTCAATATTCAATACTTTCACACCAAAAGTACTCTATACTTCATTAGGTCAAGAAAATTCTTGTCTATCTTATTTAGGATAAACCATTCTTTAAGAACAAGCGGGTTAACTTCTTAACCCAACCAACTTAGACATTTTCTTAAAACAAGTCAAGTATAACAAAAAGGTTTACTTCATTCAAAACACGTACGTCTACCGTACCATATAGTTATAACTACTCATGCTCAAAGGATAAGAAAGTTTCCACATACCTCTTCGGTCAATCCACTTGCTAAGCTCAAACTACCGCAAGTAATATGCCAACCTATAATAACCATAATACGTTTATTAACCTCTAATTTCAATGTAGGAATAATCTAAGTTCAAAGCCCCTAAATTCTATGGAAAATTGGGCAGCATTTCCTTTGTTTCTACATACTTTGCCACCTTTTTAAGGTCCGAATTCAACATCCAAACGCCACTTCTTAGGCCCAACAATCCAAACAATCTCAAGGGGATTACACACCTAAACTTGGGTGTGTAAAATTCTGCCCCAAAAGGTAAAACAATTAACTTAACAAGTCTAAGGTAGTTTTTTAGGCTACAACATGCTCACATAATTTTCTTAACCAATTCTTTCACATCCAAACCATATTTCTTACATGCAATGACTCTAAGAGCATTATTCACTACCACAAGTTCTTTCTTCTTAACATGCAACACTAGAAACTAATTCTAAAGGAAGAAATGTTACCTTAAAGTTTTAGTCAAACTTATTCCAAATATTATTGCTATCTTCCTGCCAAGAACACCACTAACAAGCTAGCCACAAGCTTCCTTCTTGTTCTTAACTTTTCGGACTTTTCCTAAGGCTAGAATTTCTCTTGGGATTTTAGAGAGAAGGAGGAGCTTGAACTTTTAAGAGAGAGGAGAGCTTTTGTCTAAGAGAGATGAAGTATGACCAAGTCTTGAAGACTTGGTCAATATAGCATGCAAAACAGATGGGACACTTGTCACCCTCCTCAGAACGATCTGCCCGTTCGCATCGTGCCTTACCACAGGCACCCTAGTGATACAAACATCGATAAAATCAGCGAACACAAAACAAGAGTCATTTAACAAGAGATAAATGAATAAGCAGCAACCAAAATTGCCTTCGATATACATAAAACACGAACAGTTTAATCCTTTTACAACCCCGCCCACAACAAGATCTGCACTTAAGATATACAATGACTATGACGGACGGGGCCCGCCATACCACGAATGTACAAGAACCTACAACTCAGAACACCTACTAAAAGATAAGCCTCGGAGAAGCGAGCTTGAAATGTTGAATTGTGATCCTATGGCGAGGAACCACGGCCGATGTACCTACTCAAGCAACGCATGAGCGAGGTCAAGACAACAGTACCAAGTATGTGAAACTGCATAACATCAGAAAAGAAATCATACTAGTCTATATAAAGCAGAGACATGTATGATAACCAAACTCTGATCACAACATAAAGCGATCATCACTCCAATATAACTATGGGTCTCACGCCCACAACATCAATCGAGGTTGACATGGCGCGTATGCCGGAATATCGTGACGGTGTAGACATGTCCATGATGCAACAATAATACCAATGTCCCATGGCCACATGCCCCGGAATTCGTGCCGGTGTAGACATGTCCATGTGACCTCAACAACAAGACAAAGAATCCAAATGGAAGCATACCCGCGCGCTACGATCGTGTCGGTATGTCGAAAGGAAAAATAAGACAACATTCCAAATGGACGCATACCCGTGCGCACGCATCGTGTCGATGTCGAAAGGGAAAATAAGACAACATTCCAAATGGGCGCATACCCGCGCGCTACGATCGTGTGAGTCTGTCCAAAGGGAAAAATAAGACAACATTCCAAATGGACGCATACCCGTGCGCTACGCATCGTGTCAGTATGTCCAAAGGGAAAAATAAGACAACATTCCAAATGGACGCATACCCGTGCGCTACGCATCGTCGGTATGTCCAAAGGAAAAATAAGACAACATTCCAAATGGACGCATACCCGTGCGCTACGATCGTGTCGGTATGTCGAAAGGGAAATCACAAGGCGATAATCAAATGGAAACATACCCGCGCGCCACGATCGTGTCGATATATCCAAAGCGATTAACCACAAGACCTTAACCAAAATGGAAGCATACCCGCGCGCTACGATCGTGTCGGTATGTCCAAAGCGATTAACAACAATAATACTATCAGCAGAACGCACCGGAATTTCTCGTCACGCCAAGACGTCCAAGTAAGTTCTCAACGGCCAACCGACCCTCTATCGAGACGCGGTAACACGAAAACCCAACGATTGTACAATAAAGGCTATCATCACAAGCATAGGCAAGTTTCACAACAACAAGCATAGCAAGTTTCACACAACTCAAAGTACTTTCATTTTATGCCAAAGTCGGGTTTTTAACCCCAAAGTACTACATCGTTAAGTTCTTTTAAAAGAGATCCATTACTTTTATAAAAGTCACCCGATACGTAGTATTAGAATGACCAACCCACCTTCCTTTTCAAAATCAAGTAACAACATTCTTTTCCTAAGTTCCGGTTTGCCTAGTTTCAATTACTCAAGCTTCTCATTTTCAAATGGTTTCATAGTTCCCAAACTTAATCACTTGATTCCTTTTAGAACAATTGAGTAACATATGTCATATCGTGAGTAGTTTATTCTTGTTTATAACGATCTTATTACAAAGCCATGATCTAGAAAATGTAATATCATTTTGTCTCATCTTAGCTTCTACATGCGGATGGAGGTTTCTACCGGTTTTAATACAACACATCATTATTCAATACATTTCCTTTATTAACGCTGCATGGTGCTGTCGATACACATTCGATTCCCGAAATCAAGAAACATTATCCCTTTAAAACCAAGTACTCATTACTCACGAATGAGGTTTCACACAAACATCCACATTAAAACAAATAAGTTAAGTCTCTTATCTTATAAGATCAAGTCTCTTAACTTTTAACATCAGTAAACCATTTTCACCTACATAAGGTCGTTATAACTAACTTCCCATAAAGCTATTATAACACCCTATGTTTTAAACCAACCAAATCACTTAGCACACGTGACGTCACCGCACTACATAGTTCACAACAATCATGCTAGAAAAGATAGGAAGAGGTTCACATACCTCGCGACGATTTATCGACAATAAGCAAAATGCTCCAAGTACTACAACCGCTAGCCCTTTCCACTCGAGTAGAATACGCTACTCTTAGTACTTTCACCTATAAAGGTCAAACGTCTATTAACCCCAAAACACAAGTTTCTATCTTTCTATAAAATTCGCAAAGACCTCCCGCAACAGCGTAAATCTCCTCCTCTATCGAGGCCGGCTACCAAGCCAACCGTGGGTTTACACGCCTACCCGACGTGTACAATTCTACTCGATACTACACAAGTCTACCGCACACACCCTATGTAAATACAGTTGATTCGGTTCTTTATTCTTGGGCTTAAGTCAAAAGACATCACGAATACTAAGTAGTTCCATATATAGTATACTTGACTATACTCAACAAACATGTAATTTCCAATTACAATAGAGGACAAGATAATTACCTCGATAAGCCCAAAATTATCCAAGTTATAATGTCGATCCTGAGCAAGGTTTAGCTCCACTCCGTGCGCTCCAAACCACTCCAAACAACCCTTAGAAGTTCTAACCAACTTCTACTCACATACTTCAACCAACTATGAAGATTTCCTTAGGGTTTCGGTTTGAGACTAAAAGGACAAAAGGTAGTATTTCCGGACTCTACGTAAAGAGGTATCTTTGGAATACTACAAGGTACAAGGCTAAGGTATTTTGGGCATTATAACAATACTAGGGGAGTATTTCTATACCACAACAAGGGCTATTATAAAACAACTAGGCTAGGGGGTACCCGCTAGACCTCTCAAGGGGAGTGGAGACCTCACGGCCAAAGGCCACTTTCAAGGGGGAGAGGAGCTCTTGGACGAGAGTCAACAAGAGGGAGGGGAGGGATTCAAGACTTGGAAACATTTGTGGATGAAGAAAGTTCATCAACTAAGGGGGTATTTATAGCAAACCCAAAGGCCAACCAATGGTCAAGATCTAGCCAAGTGCAAGGCAAGTGTAAGGCCAAGATCAAGCCAAGTGCACCCTAGCCCCTACTCCTTAAAACCCTCACAAATATCTACACAAATATCTAGCACCACAAGCCCCCCCCAATTCGGCCAAGTGCCGCCCCACTTGTCTCCATTGTGAGGGTGACACATGTCACCCTCCCGTTGGTCCAGAATGTTTCGTCTCTCGGAAAAATCCGCAAAAATACAAAACGACATAGCCGGAATTTTCCCTTCGCAAGTTACGCAAAACGTTTCGTCGAAAAACGACTCTAACCGGGTGTTGTGCACAAAGGTCATTTTGGCCAAGCCACCTAGGCGGGGTGACACGTGTCACCCTCCTATCGCCCTCAAAAACGCTTTCAAAAAAATCCACAATGGCCAAAATCTCGAAAACAAAGTGGGCCTACAAAATCAGAATTTCTCCGTGGGCCCACGTGACCATTTCGAAAATAAAATTCCATAACTCTCTAATATTCCAGAAGTCCGAATACCAAATCTGGGAATCCAATTCCCATTAACGAACCTTTTTCCTTCACAAAACCGAAACTTTTCCGTGGAAAAATCACCTCTTTCTTCCTTTCCAATCTTTCGCCAGATTCTCGCACGCACGCCCTCGCATACATACTGGAAATATGGGGTATAACATTCTCCTCCTTAGAAACATTCGTCGAATGTTCCTTCACAAGACGGATATCGATGAAGCTCTTCTAACAAATTGCCAACGCCATACTGGGTCACGAAATAACACACGTTATCTTCCTTCCTTACTCGTCGTGCCCTTCTCGAACACTTGAACTCTTCTAGTATACGTACCACACTTCAGTCATCGCTTCAGTTCCCAAAACCTTGGAGTCACCACCTCCAAACTTGGTCATCTTACTAGTCGTAATATCCCCTAAGGCCATTACCGGCCTTCACGAACGATTCTGGTCGAACACATCCACAAACTCATACGATGGTCGTCTAAACTCGGGCCTAGCACCCTCGTGACCCTACCACCTGGCGGGACCACCCGGAACTGACCCCACCCAAAACCGGGTTACGGGTTGACCCGCAAATGGTCCTAAACCCGACCCCCAACCGTGCCAAACTCTTGTTCCCCGATTCGGAACAATCTTACTAATTCACATCATGAAAGCTACCACTTCCATCTCACACTACCCACGGACTTATCACACAAATAAATCCCACGTATACTACTCACCCTTATAAAGGTCAAACATAAAACGAATCCTTTTACTCAAGACGACCTTACCTCTAAGGTCTCAGTCGTGAAATAGTCTAAGGTTCACACTTACCATGCCTCCATACGTATCCTTCCAACTAACCATGCATTCTAACTCACACATATCACAATGCTATCCGTACATAGCACACAATAATGAGATCATCATAACAAGCATACCAAAACTCTAGAGGTTAAGGATATACACAGCTACCGCTCACTCTAATCATAGGCACGCCTGCAGGCGCATAGTAGAAGGTGATGAACCACCCACAGATCACGAAGGTGAGTCGTAACATCCGCTTCCCTTGGTCGGACGGTTCCGCAAAATGGCCTCGCTGTCGCATGCAAAACAAACTCCCAATCTAGCGACACTCTCCAAAATGGAGTCTTCCTCTATGGTCACAACGTGGTAGGGGTGGCTTGGTGGTTAACACCCTGCTCTGCCGAAAATCTGAACCTCGGAGCCACGACCGCTCGCGAAGACGGTGGAGGACCACTGCATGCCGGTGGGGGTATATAACTAGCTTTCTTCTTGGCGATGCGCCTCGAAAGCCACCAAAGGACCTGCCGTCCCGGCCTCTTCTCGCGATCCAGTCATTCCGTCGACCCTCCGTGCCTCGCATCCTAGTGCATGAGCTGCGTGCGGGCAATGTCCATGCGGTGAAGAGAAACACCCGCACAAGACTTCGACCATATAATCATCTAGCGGTGGCGTAGCGATGCACCTATCCTCCATATCTGCAACTAGCGCGAGGACATATCGAGCCAAGAATCGAACTCGACATTGTACTCCCGACGGTGCGCCTCTGCTCTCGAGAACAAAAATGCCGGCCGTGCCCTCGCCATCTGCGGAGGCAAGAAGTGCGTGAGAAAGCCCGAAAACTCATCCCATCTGCTGGAGTGCATGCTCTCCGGAAAGCTCTATGAATCAAACCAATCGTGCGGTATCACGCGGCCGATGCGAACAAAGGTCCGACTCGGTTTCAAGCCTTGATCACCGCGTGATCCATTGAATCGCCGGATGAACTCCTGCGGATCATCCTCGTGCCTCGACCCATAAAACTCGGCGGGCTACAACTCGAAAAGTCCCGTAGCCTCAAACTATCCGCCGGGGGTGAACGGCTGGTGCTCTGGGCCGGGCTGCTGCGTCCGGCTGTCGCCATATCAGCCACAACGGCCAATAATCGGGCCATCTCGCGTGACCCATCTCCCTGCTCCGGTGTGGATGGAGGCTCAGTCTTGTAGTCTCATCGACCAGCTGCTGCGGCTCTAAACTCTTTGGTCTTTGGCGGCGTCGCGAAACCCGCCGTCACGAAGCACAACCTCAGTCTGCTGCGGGCTGCGCCTCGTACTCCTCTGTATCTCTAGCGGCACCCTCGCTGCCTTGCCGCCCGGGCTCTGGTTGCTTGCGCGGAGGCATAGCGGTAAAAGCGAGATACGTCGGAGGGTACAACTTACAACTCACTAAGGCACGATCTCGGAATGAGAAGAATGAAACCAATCCTAAATGTCCTATAGCCTCACGATTATAGATGTGGTGCACAACACACGATAATCAAGACTACTAGACACGGTGCGTAGACACTTTCAGAGGATTAGCGCTCGATACCACTTTTGTAACGACTGTTCGGGGCGTTCATCGTGCCTTACCAGGCACCCTAGTGATACAAACATCGAGAGAAAATCAGCGGAACACAAAACAAAGTCATTTAACAAGAGATAAATGAATAAACAGCCAACCAAAGCGATTGCCTTGGTATATACATAAAACGAACAGTTTAATCCTTTTACAACCACGCCACAGCGATTACTATGGACCTCTAAGATATACACGACTATGACGGACGGGCCCGCCATACCCCGAATGTACAAGAACCTACAACTCGAGAACACTGCAAAAGATAAGCCTCCGAGAAACGGAGCTTCAATCTGCTGGCTCGTGATCCTATGAGCGAGGAACCACGGCCGATGTACCTCTACTGCGGCATGAACGCGGCCCGAAGAGGTCGATCTTAACAGTACCAAGTATGTGAAACTGCAATCGTAAAAGAAATCATACTAGTCTATATAAAGCGAGACATGTATGATAACCAAACTACGATTCCACAACATAAAGCGATCATCACTCGATATAACTATGGGTCTCACGCCCACAACATCAATCGAGTTCGCATTATGGCGCGTGCCGGAATCTTGCATCGGTGTAGACATGTCCATGATGCAACAATAATACCAATGTCCCACGGCCACATGCCGGAATTCTGCGCCGGTGTAGACATGTACATGTGACCTAAAAAACAAGACAGCAATCCAAATGTAAGCAGACCCGTGATCTACGCATGGTGTCAGTATGTCCAAAGGTAAACATTAATACAACATTCCAAATGGACGCATGCGATGCGCTACGCATCGTGTCGGTATGTCCAAGGAAAAATAAGACAACATTCCAAATGGACGATACCCGTGCGCTACGCATCGTGTCGGTATGTCGAAAGGAAAAATAAGACAACATTCCAAATGGACGATACCCGCAGCGCTACGCGTCGTGTCGGTATGTCCAAAGGAAATCACAAGGCGATAATCAAAATGGAAACATACCCGTGCGCTACGATCGTGTCGATATATCCAAAGCGATTAACCACAAGACCTTAAACAAAATGGAAGCATACCAGTTCGCTACTCATCTTGTAAGTATGTCCAAAGCTATTAACAACAATAATACTATCAGCGAGGCGTGCGTGGAATTTCTCGTCGCACGCAAGACGCGTCCAAGTAAGTTCTCAACTACCAACCGACCTCTATCGAGACGCGGTAACACGAAACCAACGATTGTACAATAAAGGCTATCATCACAAGCATAGGCAAGTTTCACAACAACAAGCATAGGCAAGTTTCACACAACTCAAAGTACTTTCATTTTATGCCAAAGTCGGGTTTTAACCCCAAAGTACTACATCGTTAAGTTCTTTTAAAGAGATCCATTACTTTTATAAAGTCACCCGATACGTAGTATTAGAATGACCAACCCACCTTCCTTTTCAAAATCAAGTAACAACATTCTTTTCCTAAGTTCCGGTTGCCTAGTTTCAATTACTCAAGCTTCTCATTTTCAAATGGTTTCATAGTTCCCAAACTTAATCACTTGATTCCTTTTAGAACAATTGAGTAACATATGTCATATCGTGAGTAGTTTATTCTTGTTTATAACGATCTTATTACAATGACCATGATCTAGAAAATGTAATATCATTTTGTCTCATCTTAGCTTCATGCGGATGGAGGTTTCTACCGGTTTTAATACAACATCATTATTCAATACATTTCCTTTATTAACGCCGGTGAGTGCCGATACACATTCGATTCGAAATCGGTAAAACATTATCCCTTTAAAACCAAGTACTCATTACTCACGAATGAGGTTTCACACAAACATCCATTAAAACAAATAAGTTAAGTCTCTTATCTTATAAGATCAAGTCTCTTAACTTTTAACATCAAGAAACCATTTTCACTTACATAAGGTCGTTATAACTAACTTCCCATAAAGCTATTATAACACCCTATGTTTTAAACCAACCAAATCACTTAGCACATGCGTCTACCGTACTACATAGTTCACAACAATCATGCTAGAAAATATAGGAAGAGGTTCACATACCTCGCGACGATTTATCGACAATAAGCAAAATGCTCCAAGTACTCTGACGCACTAGCCCTTTCCACTCCTTGGTAGAATACGCTACTCTTAGTACTTTCACCTATAAAGGTCAAAACGTCTATTAACCCCAAAACACAAGTTTCTATCTTTCTATAGAAAATTGGCAAAGACTCCCCGCACATGGCAGCGTAAATCTCCTCTCTATCGAGGCGGCTACTGCCAACTGACGGGGTTTACACGTCTACCGGGCGTGTACAATTCTACTCGATATACTACACAAGTCTACCGTCTGATCTATGTAAATCTGATTGATTCGATTCTTTATTCTTCAGCTTAAGTCAAAAGACATTGCGAATACTAAGTAGTTCCATATATAGTATACTTGACTATACTCTAACAAACATGTAATTTCCAATTACAATAGAGGACAAGATAATTACCTCGATAAGCCCAAAATTATCCAAGTTATAATGTCGATCACGAGCAAGGTTTAGCTCCTCAGTGCGCTCCAAACCACTCCAAACAACCCTTAGAAGTTCTAACCAACCTACTCACATACTTGACCAACTATGAAGATTTCCTTAGGGTTTCGGTTTGAGACTAAAAGGACAAAAGGTAGTATTTCCGGACTCTACGTAAAGAGGTATCTTTGGAATACTACAAGGTACAAGGCTAAGGTATTTTGGGCATTATAACAATACTAGGGGAGTATTTCTATACCACAACAAGGGGTATTATACGAAAACAACTAGGCTAGGGGGGGGGTACCCCACGGCTAGACCTCACAAGGGGGAGGGGGAGACCTCACGGCCAAAGGCCACTTTCAAGGGGGAGAGGAGCTCTTGGACGAGAGTCAACAAGAGGGAGGGGAGGGATTCAAGACTTGGAAACATTTGTGGATGAAGAAAGTTCATCAACTAAGGGGGTATTTATAGCAAACCCAAAGGCCAACCAATGGTCAAGATCTAGCCAAGTGCAAGGCAAGTGTAAGGCCAAGATCAAGCCAAGTGCACCCTAGCCCCTACTCCTTAAAACCCTCACAAATATCTACACAAATATCTAGCACCACAAGCCCACGATTCGGCCAGTGCGCAGCTGTCTCGTTGTGAGGTGACACGTGTCACCCTCCCGTTGGTCGAATGTTTCGTCTCTCGGAAAAATCCGCAAAAATACAAAGCGACATAGCCGAATTTTCCTTCGCAAGTTCTGTAAGCGTTTCGTCGAAAAACGACTGGCAAGGTGTTGTGCCTGAAGGTCATTTCGGCCAAGCCACCTGGCGGGGTGACACGTGTCACCCTCCTATTGGCCCTCAAAACGTCTTCGAAAAAATCCACAATGGCCAAAATCTCGAAAACAAAGTGGGCCACAAGCCAGTAAATTTCTCCGTGGGCCCACGTGACCATTTCCGAAAATAAAATTCCATAACTCTCTAATATTCCAGGAAGTCCGAATACCAAATCTGGGAATCCAATTCCCATTAACGAACCTTTTTCCTTCACAAAAACCGGAAACTTTTCCGTGGAAAAATCACCTCTTTCTTCCTTTCCAATCTTTCTGCCGTATTCTCGTACGTACGTCCTCGCATACCTCCGCCGGCTCTCTGGACTTTCGGCGCCGCGGCCCTGCTGTCCTGGCGCCGCGGCGCTGAAACTTCAGCGACCCTCGATGCTTTAGGCGCGCGACCTGCATCCGTGCGCGCCGCGCTGCACGAACGCATTTACGCCCATTGCGCGCTGAACTTGTAATTCTCATAACTTTCTACTCCGACGTCCTATCGACGAACGGTTGGTTGCGTTGGAATCTAGACTCAACGAACTACGCCCTAGGCCTTTGAAACACTTAGGAATTCTCAATGTACCGGGTCATAACCCGCCTCAAAGTCTACTAAAACCCGTCCAGAACAATCCGTCAACCTATCCTTTGGAAATTTTAAGTCTTACATGCTTTAAATGCGCTCTCACGTAGGGTCGAACTACGGGTATATGATTATACTTGAGTAATGACTTTGAGGCGTGAGTCCCGACTTGACATATTTGTTTATATATTATGGATGTAGTTTGGTTATCATACATATCTCCGCTTTATATAGACTATTATGATTTCATTCTGATGCTTTCTGATTTCACATAATTGGTACTGTTGTATTGACCTCCTGGAAGTGCGTTCATGCCGCGGTAGAGGTACATCGGTTGTGAATCCGCTCTTAGGATCACGATCCAGCGTTTTGGGAAGCTCCGTTTCTCGGAGGCTTATCTTTGGTATAGTCCTGTCGGTGTAGTTACTTGTACATTGAGGTATGGCGGAACCTGTCCGTCATAGTTATGGTTACATTCTTAGAGTCCGTAATCTTGTTGTGGCGGGGTTTTGTAAAAGGATTTAAGCTATTGATTCGATATATGTATATATTCGGGAAGGTGGCCGTTTTAGTTAGCTTTGGTTCATGCTTTATGACTTGTCTCGTGTTTTAGTTTTTTTATTTCCGCTGATTTTCTCTGATGTTGTATCACTAGGGTGCCCGGGGTAAGGCACCAGTCACGGGCCCGGGATCGGGTCGTGACAGGCCTCAAGAGTGTTTCGGGGTTTTTTTGGGTCTGAGGGGCCTCAAGAGTGTTTCGGGGTTTCTTGGATGTTTGGGGCTTTTTTCCCATTTTTGGTGTCTATTGTCCACGTCGGCGACACTAGTTCTCACTCTATCGTGTATGCCTTGGCGAGATGTTGCTCGCTGAACTGGATGTTGGGAAAGGGGTAAATTCTACCTTGGTCCGTCTATTTGTAGGGGCGAGTCTGCTCCTGTGTAGTCGTGTTTGTCGTGGCACTGAGGTGAGCTGTCGAGTGACACCGCCTCAGCGGGGGATTTTCTCGCAGCAGCGGATATACTCTAGTAGAGTCAATTCCGCTACGGTGGAATCACTATATCAGGTGTCCTATAAATTACTTAAGCCAAAATTTTCTCTCCCAAAATAGAATACCTCGAGACCGGAGCCACCGAGCATATTTAGATCCCGAGGAGCACTTTCTCCTTGGGGTAAGAGATTATTTTCTTTATGACTTGAGTTTATGTTTCTAAGTTCATTAATGGTGATATAGTGTGTTATTAATTAGGCAAAACTTATTTGTGTGTTCTTATGAGATTAAGAGAGCTAGGTTATTTATTTAATGGAGGTTTTATGGATTAGATTGTGTTAATATCATAAAATAGTGTTGGAATTTGTTAGATTATCATGTTGTAAGGGTTAATTTGATTATATAAACCTATTTCAATTGGGGTGAAATTCTAGGGTTTCTAATTTTAGATTTTTGGTCTAATGATCAATTGAAGGGTCAAATGTGTATATTTTTCAAATTAACTTAATGATATAACTACTTACTATGCATTCATAGTTTTCAGGTATTAAAGTTTGAGTCTTGGTGATGTGGGTCGGGTTGGCATTTTAAAGTATTGTTGCAAGGTTTATATCCTTGTATATTGCGTAAGCTTTTTATTAATGAATAATATATATACATGGAGATACTTTGACCATCATGAGGTGCAAATGAAGGGCAAGGCTGTTGTCGAGGCTTGATCATGTAGCGCTCGTATTCAACCCTGATGTAGGCTACGATTTAGTTTTTTAAGACTTCGATAGGAGTGTGTATTTAGTTATAAATATTGAGGGGTATTGGGATTTTTTTGGGCCCCACTCATACGGTTGTGATGGATTCTAAATGGGTACCAGTTTTGAATTGTGATGATGGGGTATGGGGAATTAGCCTTCTGCTAGTTCCAACTGCTTATTATTTAGCTTGTTGCCACAGATCCTTGATATATTTTCATCACACATTCTTTGATATGATATCCCGATTTATACTTGGATTTGTATGTGTGTATTGAAATATTGAAAGCATGTGATATTTCATCTCTTTATTTGGTTGCATCTCATTGTATCATGATATCTTTTCTTATATTATCACTTGCATTCATAGACTCATGGTTATATGATATTGATATGAGAGTGGTATGGATGTTTTATGGGCCAAAGAGGCCGGAAAGGTAAGAACGTTTATGATATTATGGAAACACTGAGATGTTATTGATACGCGAGAAATGGAGTTGCACACCTGCAATATGATATTATTCAGCCAAGACCATAGCTCCGTAATCCGATGAGTTATTCTAGAGCGGAGGGGTATACGGACTTCACGGGTCCCATATGGGTGTACGGATTATAATAAAACCTTGACGTACCATATACCTGATTGATAAAAGGTACCTAACATATACATTGCACTCATATTATACATATATATATATTTTCATTGATGGATTGTGGATGAACTTGTATTCGAAGTGATTGTTGATTACTTGACTAGATTCTGTACATGAAAGGATTATACTTGCTACTTAGTACTTGAATTTTTGTTTAAAATCTTTTGCATTGAATAACGTAAGGGATTATGGACTTTTAGTTGAAAAAGTAAATAATGTGAACTCTGTGAATCATTATTTAGACCATGTGACCTTACTTGGAATATTGGGCAGATTAGTATAGGATTACTTGGTGTCAACTTGGTATTTATCTCTTTTTACGTATCTTCCATAATTTTCATCTTATGATGTCTATAAGGGTACGTTTTGTACTCATACTACACTTGTTGCATTTATTCTTGATGTAGGTACAAATCCAATGATTAGCTCAATACCACGTGGTTATGTTCAAGCAGTTGATCCCCAGTTATCATGGTGGGGATGCTATCTCCAGCATGCCCTGAATTGCTCTATCTCATTTACTGTCTTTACTTCTGTTCTAAAGATATGTATATAGATTTTCAGCTTATGTATTCAGTTCGCACTTGATTCTATTGACTTTCATATTTAAATCGTTATATTAGACCTCTAGTATCTATAGACTACATCACTTGGCGGGATTTATATTGTATCATACATATATTTCTTCCTCATTTCTATTATGATATATCTTATGTAGTATTTTGTTATTTTCCACTTTTATCTATGTTTATCTTGTGAATGGTTGGGAGTGGTTCGCCTACCGGTGGGATTGGGTTTGTCTCACCACCATTCCTGAAGAGGGGTCGTGGCAATATTTGTATAAGAGACCTTAGTTAAATGGTCTTAAATACAAGAGCAATATCTAGTAGAGTTTCGCGAAATGGTGCGGAGACGTCTGTAGCTTTCTTTGGGAGGCTATGGGACATTTAGGAAATTTCACTTTTTTTAATTCCTTTCGTGCTAAGTTAATCAAATTGGTAACTGACTTTTCTTTCTATTTTCACACAGATGATAAAGACTCGTGCTGATGCAGTAAGAGAGGAGGCACCGACACTGGCACTAGTAGTGCACGGTCACAGTAGAGGACGTGTCACGACCCGTTCCCAGGCCCGTGACTGGTGCCTTACCCGGGCACCCAAGTAGACATACATCAGAGTAACCAGCGGAATATAAACTTGTAAACATGAAACAGTGTAGAATAAGAACAGTCTACCCAAGAAAAAGGTTGTGTCACGACCCGAACCCGGGCCCGTGACTGGTGTCTTACCCCGGGCACCCTAGTGATACAACATCAGAGAAAATCAGCGGAAATAAAAACATGAACATGAATTAAGAGACATGATAAATAAACAGGCCAACCAAAACAGTTGCCTTCAGTATATATACATAAATACCGACGATTATCCTTTTACGGACTCGCCACAACGATTACTATGCACCTCTAAGAAGTGACAACAACTATGACGGACAGGGCCCGCCATACCCCGAATGTACAAGAACCTGCTGCACTCGTGGTAACATACCAAAGATAAGCCTCGAAGGAACGGAGCTTCCCAACACGCGAAATGTGATCCTATAAGCGGGGATCGGCGGTCGATGTACCTTTACTGCGGCATGAACGGCCCCAAGGAGGTCGATGCAACAGTACCAAGTATGTGAAACTGTAAAATACTGTAAATGAAATCATAATAGTCTATATAAAGCAGGAGACATGTATGATAACCAAACTACAGTTCACAACATAAAAGCAGTCATGTCAAGTCAGGGACTCACGCCCTCAAAGTCATCCTGCGTACGTGGAACTCCTTCCTCACCGTGATCTAGGTACAAATCATGTGATACGTATAACAGGTCTCGGCCCATCTTATGGACCCAATATAGAAACGTGTGGAATACATTCCCGGATGAACCGGTAGTCGAGTGAAATACATTCCCGGATGAACCGGTAGTCGAGTGAAATACATTCCCGGATGAACGGTATTCGAGTGAAATACATTCCCGGATGAACCGGTAGTCGAGTGAAATACATTCCCGGATGAACCGGTAGTCGAGTGAAATACATTCGGATGAACCGGTGAGTCGAGTGAAATACATTCGGATGAACCGGTAGTCGAGTGAAATACATTCGGATGAACCAGTCGAGTGAAATACATTCGGATGAACGGTAGTCGAGTGAAATACATTCGGATGAACCGGTAGTCGAGTAGAACACAGTACTTGCACAACAAGGCTATCACACGTAACATGGTCAAGTTTCATAACAACAAGCATAGGCAAGTTATACACAACTCAAGGTACTTTCATTTTATGTCAAATTCCGGATTTTAACCCTAAAGTACTACGTACGTTAAATTCCTTTTAAGATCCATTTCTTTTACAAAGGTCACCCGATACCCGTAGTATAAAATTAGAGTGACTAACATTGTTAAGTAAACCAAAATGCTTTCCTTTGTAAAATCAAGTAACAACCTTATTTTCCAAACGTTCAAGTTTGCCTAATTTCAAATGCTCAAGTTTCTCATTTTAGAAAAGGTTTCGTAGTTCATAGTTTTAATCCTTTAAAATATAATTCTCCTTTAAACGTTTTGAGAAACATATGTCTTATATGTGAGTAGGTTATTCTTGTTTATAATCAATCTTATTAAGCAGCCATGATCTAGGAAATGTAATATCATTTTGTCTCATCTTAGCTTCTATGCAGATGGAGGTTTCTACTGGTTTTAATACCATACTTCATTATTCAATACATTTTCCTTTATTAACGCTGCAGTGGTTTGTCGATACTCATTCTGATTTCCGAAATCAGTAAAACATTATTCCTTTTAGAACCAAGTACTCATTACTCACGAATGAGGTTTCACACTTTTAGCAAAATTCATGTCAATACCATTAAGTCAAGTCTCTTATCTTTTAAGAATCAGTAAACCATTCTTTTTATCACTCTTAAGACGTTATACCTAACTTCCCATAAAGCTAGTACAACTCTTATGTTTTCAAAGCCAAGTATTAAAGGTCTTTTTGAAACACTTCAAGTTCTTTGTTACTACACATCAAATCCGTTATAAGTCAAATCAGTTACCCTTTGAAACCACAAAGCATTTTCTTACCTACATAAAGTCATTATAACTAACTTCCCATAAAGCCGTTATAACACTTTATGTTTCAAACCAATCAAATACATTAAACACGTATGCGTCTACCGTACTACATAGTGATACATATCATGCTAGAACAGATAGGAAGAGGTTCACATACCTCGCGACGATTATCGACTAATAGCAAAATGCTCCAAGTACCTCAGCGCTACTCTTTAAGCCAAGTAGATCACGCCATACGTAGTACTTCAACTATAGAGGCCACAAGGCGCCTATTAACATCCTAGATCTCAATGTAGAATATTGCAGAAAATTCGAAGACCTCCCCGCCCGCAGCGTAAATCTCCTCCTATCGAGGCTACCAAGCCAACCAGGGGGGGTTAACACGTCTAACCGGACGTGTACAATTCTACTACACAGTAATGCTACACAAGTCTACTGTAATACAATCCTATGTAATTACAGTTCAGTTCTCTTCTTTAACTTCAGGCTTAAGTCAAAAGACATTGCCACAATACTATGTTCAGTTCTATTCAATAATCAGTCTATATATAGTATACTTCAACTATATATTACTATAACATGTAATTTCCAATTACAGTAGGGGGACAAGTTTATTTACCTCGATAAGCCCAAAATTATCCGAGTTTAATGTCGATCCTGAGCAAGGTTTAGCTCCTACTCCGTGCGCTCCAATTCGCTCCAAGAAACCCTTAGAAGTTCTACGCAACTTCTACTTATCACTTACACTACGGGTGAAGATTTTTCCTAGGGTTTCATTTTGTGGCTAAAGGAAAGTATAATCGTATTTTTCCGGGTTTTTCGTATAAAGGGTACTTTGGAAAGTACTACAAGGTATTTGGCTAAAGTATTTTGGGCATAATAATAATACTTGTAGAATACATTTCTACCAAGGGGGGTAGTATTTCGACTAGCACAACTAGGCTAGGGGGAGGGGGTTCTCGGCTAGAACCACTAGGCAAGGGGGGGGTGCTCGGCCGAGGGCCTTCAAGAGGGGGGGAGAGGGGTGGTGTTTGGACGAGAACAAGGTTGAAGGAGAGGGAGGGATTTTTAACACTTAGAGAAATTTTGGATGAAGAAGTTCATCAACTTAGAGGGGTATTTATAGGTCAAGCAAAGGCCAACCAAGGGTCAAGATGAAGCCAAGTGCAAGGCAAGTGTAAGGCCAAGATTAAGCCATGTGCTACCTTATCCATCTACACAAAATATCCTACCTAACCCTTGACTAAAATTCCAACACAAAAAACGTGCCAAGGGCCTCACTTTGCCGTCCAAGTCCTTCCAATGTGAGGGTGACACATGTCACCCTCCCGTTGGTCCAAAATGTTTTGTCTCTCGGAAAAATCCGCAAAAATTAAAAATGCCATAGCCGGAATTTTCCCTACGAAAGCTGTGGAAACGTTTCGTCGAAAAACGACTCCTATCGGGTGTTGTGTACAAATTTCGAAACTTGCCTAACTTAAGGCTCAAATTATTATACGTACGCCCTCACGTACATACTCTGGAAAATACGGGGTATAACATTCTTCCCCCCTTAGAAACATTCGTCCCGAATGTTCCTTCTCAGTCTCAAAACAAACACGTGCCGGTATAGCCTTCACTACTATACTTACGAAACCAAACATGCCACACCTGGCCACAAAAATAACATGCGCGCGAAAACCCAAATCCAAGCCAACAAGGAATCACCTCTGTTTCACAAAAGTTCCCACCAAGGTCTAAAAATATAATCCCGCCGCGCCATTTCTCAAAGAACGATCACACACGCTCACTTCTCCCCTATCTCGTTGTACCTTTCCTAACACTCGAACTCTTTCTAGTATCCGTACCACACTTCCTTCAACGCGTTCGTTTCCAACCCTTGGAGTTACTACCTCCAAACTTGGTCATCTTACTAACCTCGATTTCCTCTAAGGCCATTCTCGGCCTTCACGAACTGATTCTGGTCGAACGTATCCACGAACTCATACGATGGTCATCTAAACTTGGGCCTAGCACCCGTGACCACCGCCACTGGCGGGACCACCCGAGTTGACCGGATGAACCGGTAGTCGAGTGAAATACATTCCTGCATGAACCGTAGTCGAGTGAAATACATTCCTGGATGAACGGTAGTCGAGTGAAATACATTCGGATGAACGGTAGTCGAGTGAAATACATTCGGATGAACCGTGAGTCGAGTGAAATACATTCCGGATGAACCTAGTCGAGTGAAATACATTCCGGATGAACCGGTAGTCGAGTGAAATACATTCGGATGAACCGGTAGTCGAGTGAAATACATTCGGATGAACCGGTAGTCGAGTGAAATACATTCCGGATGAACCAGAGTCGAGTAGAACACAGTACTTGCACAACAAGGCTATCACACGTAACATGGTCAAGTTTCATAACAACAAGCATAGGCAAGTTATACACAACTCAAGGTACTTTCATTTTATGTCAAAGTCCGGATTTTAACCCTAAAGTACTACGTACGTTAAATTCCTTTTAAGATCCATTTCTTTTACAAAGGTCACCCGATACCCGTAGTATAAAATTAGAGTGACTAACATTGTTAAGTAAACCAAAATGATTTCCTTTGTAAAATCAAGTAACAACCTTATTTTCCAAACGTTCAAGTTTGCCTAATTTCAAATGCTCAAGTTTCTCATTTTAGAAAAGGTTTCGTAGTTCATAGTTTTAATCCTTTAAAACATAATTTTCCTTTAAACGTTTTGAGAAACATATGTCTTATATGTGAGTAGGTTATTCTTGTTTATAATCAATCTTATTAAGCAGCCATGATCTAGGAAATGTAATATCATTTTGTCTCATCTTAGCTTCCATGCAGATGGAGGTTTCTACTGGTTTTAATACCATACTTCATTATTCAATACATTTTCCTTTATTAACGCTGCAGTGGTTTGTCGATACTCATTCTGATTTCCGAAATCAGTAAAACATTATTCCTTTTAGAACCAAGTACTCATTACTCACGAATGAGGTTTCACACTTTTAGCAAAATTCATGTCAATACCATTAAGTCAAGTCTCTTATCTTATAAGTGTCACGACCCGAACCCGGGCCCGTGACTGGTGCCTTACCCCGGGCACCCTAGTGATACAATATCAGAGAAAATCAGCGGAAATAAAAAACATGAACATGAATTAAGAGAAAAGATAAATAAACAGGCCAACCAAAACAGTTGCCTTCATCATATATACATAAATACCCGAACAGTTATCCTTTTTACAAACCCCGCCGATTACAACTGCACCTCTAAGATTTTTACAGCTATGACGGGACAGGGCCCCGCCATACCCCGGAATGTATAAGAATCTATAGACTCAGGGGAACATACCAAAAGATAAGCCTCCGAAGGAACGGAGCTTCCAATACGCTGAAAGGTGATCCTAAAGCGAGGATCGGCCTGATGTACCTTTTACTCATGCAGATGAACGGCCCCGAAGGAGGTCGATCTGACAGGTACCAAGTATGTGAAATCAGAAAATCAGTAAATGAAATCATAATAGTCTATATAAAGCAGAGACATGTATGATAACCAAACTACGATTCACAACATAGAAGCGATCATGTCAAGTCATGGACTCACGCCTCAAAGTCATCCTGCCGTACGTGGAACTTCTTCCTCACCGGCGATCTAGGTGCAAATCATGTGATACGATAATGGTCTCGGCCCATCTTATGGACCCAATATAGAAACGTGTGGAATACATTCGGATGAACCGGTAGTCGATGAAATACATTCGGATGAACCGTAGTCAAGTGATATACATTCCCGGATGAGCCGTAGTCGAGTGAAATACATTCGGATGAACCGTAATCAAGTGAAATACATTCCGGATGAACCGGTAATCAAGTGAAATACATTCGGATGACGGTAATCAAGTGAAATACATTCGGATGACCCGTAATCAAGTGAAATACATTCGGATGACCCGTGTCAAGTGAAATACATTCGGATGACCCGTAATCAAGTGAAATACATTCGGATGAACCGGTAGTCGAGTAGAACACGATTTGCACAACAAGGCTATCACACGTAACATGGTCAAGTTTCATAACAACAAGCATAAGCAAGTTACACACGACTCAAGGTACTTTCATTTTATGTCAAAGTCGGATTTTAACCTTAAAGTACTACGTCCGTTAAATTCCTTTTAAGATCCATTTCTTTTACAAAGGTCACCCGATACAGTAGTATAAAATTTGAGTGACTAACATTGTTAAGTAAACCAAAATGCTTTCCTTTGTAAAATCAAGTAACAACCTTATTTTCCAAACGCTCAAGTTTGCCTAATTTCAATGCTCAAGTTTCTCATTTTAGAAAAAGGTTTCAGTAGTTCATAGTTTTAAATCCTTTAAAACATAATTCTCCTTTAAACGTTTTGAGAAACCTATGTCTTATAAGTGAGTAGGTTATTCTTGTTTATAATCAATCTTATTAAGCAGCCATGATCTAGGAAATGTCATTTTGTCTCATCTTAGCTTCTATGCAGATGGAAGTTTCTACTGGTTTTAATAATACTAAATCTGTCCAAAACATTTCCTTTTATTAACGCTGCAGTGGTTTGTCGATACACATTCTGATTTCCGAAATCAGTAAAACATTTTTAAGCCGTTATACCTAACTTCCCATAAAGCTAGTATAACTCTTAAGTTTCCAAAAACCAAGTATTACTTCTTCTCTCAAAATGATTCAAAAATCTTTTGAAATACTTCAAGTTCTTTATTATCACATAGCCAGCCAGTTATAGTTCAAATCAGTTACCTCTTAAAGACCACAAGTACTTTCTTACCTACATAAAGCTGTTATAACCAACTTCCCATAAAGCCGTTATAACACTTTATGTTTCAAACCAATCAAATACATTAAACATATGCGTCTCTTGTACTACATAGTTATACACATATCATGCTAGAACAGATAGGAAGAGGTTCACATACCTCGCGACGATTATCGACTAATAGCAAAACGCTCCAAGTACCTCAAACCGTCGGCTACACTCTCAGTCAAGCAGATCACTCCACACGTAGTACTACAACCTATAGAGGCCACTGGCGCTATTAATATCTTTAGATCCCGACGTAGAATATTCTACAGAAAATTCGGCAGCACCTCCCCCCCCCCGCAACAGCGTAAATCTCCTCCTCTATCGAGGTCGGCTACCAAGCCAACCAGGGGGGGTTAACACGTCTAACCGGACGTGTACAATTCTACTACACAGTAATGTTACACAAGTCTACTGTAATACAGTCCTATGTAATTACAGTTCAGTTCTCTTCTTTAAATTCAGGCTTAAGTCAAAAGACATTGCCGCACAACTATGTTCAGTTCTATATATAGTATACTTAACTATATACTCCTACAAGATGTAATTTCCAATTACAACAGAAGGTCAAGAATGTTTACCTCGGTAAGCCCAAAATTATCCGAGTTTATATGTCGATCCTGAACAACGTTTTGCTCCTACTCCGGGCGCTCCAATCCGTTCCAACCAACCCTTAGAAGTTCTAACCAACTTCTACTTATGACTTCAACTACGGGTGAAGATTTACTTAGGGTTTCGTTTTTGTGACTGAGGGAAGTATAATAGTATTTTCTGGGCTTTTGTAAAAGTGTAACCTTGGGAATACGACCAGGTATTTGGGCAAGGTATTTGGGCATTATAACAATACTTGGAGAGTATTTCTATACCACAAAAATGGGGTATTTATACGAGACAACTAGGTGAGGGTACCACCAAAACACCACAGGGGAGGGAGGTGGCTCTCGGCCAAGGGCTCTCAAAGGGGGAGGGGGGTGTGGTGGACGAAAGCTCAAGGGAGAGGGAGTATTTTGAGACTTAGTTAGATTGCTCAAGTTTTTGGATGAAGAAGGTCTTCAACTAGAGGGGTATTTATAGGTCAAGTGAAGGCCAACCAATGGCCAAGATCCATCCAAGTGTTAGGCAAGTGTAAGGTCAAGATTAAGCCATGTGCAACCTTATCCATCTACCCAAAATATCCTACCAACTCCTTGACCAAAAACAATGCACAAAAAACGTGCCAACTCTCCCATTTCGTCCGTCCACTCCTTCCAATTAGAGGTTACAAGTGAGCCCTCTCGTTGGTCCAAAATGTTTCGTCTCTCGGAAAAATCCGCAAAAATTATAAATGACATAGCCGGAATTTTCCCTACGAAAGCTGTGGAAACGTTTCGTCGAAAAACGACTCTAATCGGGTGTTGTGTACAAATTTCAAAACTAGCCAACTTTAAGGCTCAAATTATAATACGTACGCGCTCACGTACATACTCTGGAAATACGGGGTATAACATTCTCCCCTCCTTAGAAACATTCGTCTCGAATGTTCCTTCTCAAGACGGATAACGATAAAGTTCTTCTAATAAGTTGCCAACGCCACAACTGGCCACGAAACAACACATGCACGCAAATACTTATATCCAAGTCCACGAGGAAACACCTCTAACATCACAAACCTTTGTCACTTTGCCGCGAGGTTCTAGTGTCACTCCGGCGACCCAACAAATGGTACCGGATCGCACGATTCACGAGGTCTAAAATATACATCCTTGCACCTTCTCCCTTTACAAGAATTGATAATATCTATGCTGTCAATACATGGTAGCATATACCATTACTGGTCGTAATCTTCTCGAACTCTTGAACTCTTCCAAGATATCGCACCACACCGATCATCGCTTGATTCTCCAAACCTTGGAGTCACCACCTCCAACTTGGTTATCTTACTAGCCTCAATCTTCCTTAAGGCCACGCGCCTTCACGATCGATCCGCCAGTCGAACATATCCACGAACTCATACGATGGTCATCTAAACTTGGGCCTAGCATCCTCGTGACCCTACCGCTTTGGCGGGACCACCCAGTGACCACCTCATTCAGACCACGGGTTGACACGCACCACGTCCTCAACCCGAGCCTCAGACATGCCGACTCTCTCGTTTCTCGATCCGGAACAACCTTGCTAAATCACCTCCTGACAGATACCACTTTCATTTACCCAACCCAGAGACTTAGCACACAATCTATTCTACGCATAAAATGCACTCTGACCAGGATCACTCGCAAAATCTTGGACTCAAGACGGCCTTATATCTAAGGTCTCAAGCGTAATATTCTAAGGTTCATCATTTTCTCACCCCAGCTTACCCTTTTCCACAACTAGGTTCCTAAATCACATTTTAGCACAAAGCTATCCGAACATAACACTTAACACATTAACATAACATCAAAACATACAAGCCTCTAGATGGTTAAGGATATACCTGAAGCTACCGCTCCACTCTAATCATAAGTACGCCTGCAGGCGCATGTAGAAGGCGATGAACTCGCCATCGATCCGGAGGCCGCGCTAAGCCGCGGTACCTCTCTATAAGCACGATCTCGTCACATGGCCACGACGGCGCAGTGAAACAAGCACCGATAAAGACGACATTTCGGGATGATGTTTGCCACATCGTGCCTGAGGAGGGACATGAATCCTGGCTAGCACTCACGTAAACGTGAACGAAGCCACGGAGCTCGACCCGGCTCGAATACCGAACGACACGAAGGCGTGGAGGACCACTGCATCGGGCGGAGGTACATAACTAGGCTAGCTGGAGGCGGTCCGCCTCGAAAGTTACCAAAGGACCTGCTCGGCCTCTTCTGGCGATCTCGGCCATTCCGTCGACCTCTCCGTGCCTCGCATCCTAGTGCGTGAGCTTGCGTGCGGGCAATGTCCATGCGGTGAAGAGCTACCGCACAAGCCTCGCTAAGTAATCGTCGGCCGGTGGCGTGGCGGTGTACTCGTCCTCCATATCCGCTACTCTGGCGGAACATACCGAGCTAATGAGTCGAACTCCACATTGTACTCTCTAACCGCCCGCCCCGCCTCGATGTCAAAAATGCATCGGCCGAGCCCTCTCATCGTGGAGGCAAGAAATGTGCAAGAAATGCCTCGAGAACTCGTCCCAAACTGCTGGAAGTGCATGCTCTTCCGGACAGCTCACGAATCAAACTATCAAGCTGCAGTATACGCGCGGTGATGCGAACCCAATACCACCGACTGCGCCTCGAGGCTCGATCACTCTCATGATCGGCAGAGGCTGTCGGATAAACTCACGAGGGTCGTCCTCGGCTCTCGATCCATAGAACACCGGAGGCTCTGACTCGGGAAGTCCCGTAGCCTCAATGCGCTCGGGGGTGAACTACGGGTCTTCTTTGAAGTGAGCTGCTGCGTCGGCCTATCCTCATATCGGCCACGACCACGGCGATGGCGCCATCTCCTTGTACCCGTCTCATCGGCTCGGTGTGGGGTGGAGGCTCAGATCTTGTAGTCTCGGCAGACCGCTGCTGCGGCTCTAAACTCTCGGTCTTTGTGGCGTCGCGAAACCGCCGTCGGAATCTTGTCTCAGTCTTGGCCGGGCTGCGCTCGTACTCCTCAGATCTCACTGCGACTCCTCGTGCCTTGCCCGTACGGGCTCAGGTTGCCTTACGCGGAGGCATAGCGGTAAAGGAAAGGAATACGTCGGAGGGTCGATTTATCACCGCGACTAAGGCACGATCTCGGAATGAGAAGAATGGAAACTATCCTAAATGTCCTGCGACCTCACGATTATAGATGTGGTGCCTGACACACCGATAATCAAGACTTACTAGACACGGTGCGTAGACACTTTCAGAGACTAATCGCTCGATACCACTTTTGTCACGACCGAACCGGGCCATGATCGTGCCTTACCGGGCACCTAGTGATACAACATCGAGAAAATCAGCGGAAATAAAAACATGAACATGAATTAAGAGAAAAGATAAATAAACAGCCAACCAAGCAGTTGCCTTCATCATATATACATAAATACGACAGCTTATCCTTTTACAAACCACACTTGTGATCTCTGCACCTCTAAGATTTTTACAACGTTTATGGCGGACGAGGCCCGCCATACCCACGAATGTATAAGAATCTCTGGACTCGAGTAACATACCAAAAGATAAGCCTCGAAGGAAGGAGCTTCAATCTGTTGAAAGGTGATCCTAAAGCGGGGATCGACGGCCGATGTACCTTTTACTGCGGCATGAACGCGGCCCCGAAGGAGGTCGACAACAGTACCAAGTATGTGAAGCGTAAAATCAGTAAATGAAATCATAATAGTCTATATAAAGCGGGAGACATGTATGATAACCAAACTACGATTCCAACATAGAAGCGATCATGTCAAGTCATGGACTCACGCCTCAAAGTCATCCTCATGCGTGGAACTTCTTCTCACCGCCGTGATCTAGGTGCAAATCATGTGATACGTATAACGGTCTCGGCCCATCTTATGGACCCAATATAGAAAGCGTGTGGAATACATTCCGGATGAACCGTAGTCGATGAAATATATTCGGATGAGCCGGTAGTCAAGTGATATACATTCCGGATGAACCGTAGTCGAGTGAAATACATTCCGGATGAACGGTAATCAAGTGAAATACATTCGGATGAGCCGGTAATCAAGTGAAACACATTCGGATGACGTGTAATCAAGTGAAATTGTCACGACCGAACCGGGCGTGGATGCCTTACCGGGCACCCTAGTGATACAACATCGAGAGAAAATCGCGAAAATAAAAACATGAACATGAATTAAGAAAAGATAAATAAACAGGCCAACCAAAGCGATTTGCCTTCATCATATATACATAAATACCGACGGTTATCCTTTTTACAAACCACCGCCCAGCGATTACTCTGGACCTCTAAGATTTTTACAACGGCTATGGCGGACAGGACCCGCCATACCCACGAATGTATAAGAATCTCTGGACTCGAGTAACATACCAAAGATAAGCCTCGAAGGAACGGAGCTTCCCAATCTGTTGAAAGGTGATCCTAAAAGCGGGGATCGGCGGCCGATGTACCTTTTACTGCGGCGTGACGCAGCCCGAAGGAGGTCGATGCAACAGTACAGTATGTGAAAGCGTAAAATCTGTAAATGAAATCATAATAGTCTATATAAAGCGGGAGACATGTATGATAACCAAACTACGATTCACAACATAGAAGCGATCATGTCAAGCCGAGGACTCACGCCTCAAAGTCATCCTCATGCCCGTGGAACTTCTTCCTCACCGTGATCTAGGTACAAATCATGTGATACGTATAACGGTCTCGGCCCATCTTATGGACCCAATATAGAAAGCGTGTGGAATACATTCGGATGAACCGGTAGTCGGTGAAATACATTCCGGATGAACCGGTAGTCAAGTGATATACATTCCGGATGAACGGTAGTCGAGTGAAATACATTCCGGATGAACGGTAGTCGAGTGAAATACATTCGGATGAACTGGTAGTCGAGTGAAATACATTCGGATGAACCGTAATCAAGTGAAACACATTCGGATAAACGGTAATCAAGTGAAATACATTCGGATGACCCGTAATCAAGTGAAATACATTCGGATGAACCGTGTAATCAAGTGAAATACATTCGGATGAGCCGTAATCAAGTGAAATACATTCGGATGACGGTAGTCGAGTAGAACACGACTTGCACAAGGCTATCACACGTAACATGGTCAAGTTTCATAACAACAAGCATAAGCAAGTTACACGACTCAAGATACTTTCATTTTATGTCAAAGTCGGATTTTAACCTTAAAGTACTACGTCAGTTAAATTCCTTTTAAGATCCATTTCTTTTACAAAGGTCACCCGATACGTAGTATAAAATTTGAGTGTCGACATTGTTAAGTAAACCAAAATGCTTTCCTTTGTAAAATCAAGTAACAACCTTATTTTCCAAACGTTCAAGTTTGCCTAATTTCGAATGCTCAAGTTTCTCATTTTAGAAAAAGGTTTCGTAGTTCATAGTTTTAAATCCTTTAAAACATAATTCTCCTTTAAACGTTTTGAGAAACCTATGTCTTATAAGTGAGTAGGTTATTCTTGTTTATAATCCATCTTAATAAGCAGCCATGATCTAGGAAATGTCATTTTGTCTCATCTTAGCTTCTATGCAGATGGAAGTTTCTACTGGTTTTAATAATACTAAATCTGTCCAAAACATTTCCTTTTATTAACGCTGCAGTGGTTTGTCGATACACATTCTGATTTCCGAAATCAGTAAAACATTTTTAAGCCGTTATACCTAACTTCCCATAAAGCTAGTATAACTCTTAAGTTTCCAAAAACCAAGTATTACTTCTTCTCTCAAAATGATTCAAAAATCTTTTGAAATACTTCAAGTTCTTTATTATCACATAGCCGATTTATAGTTCAAATCGATTACCTCTTAAAAACCACAAGTACTTTCTTACCTACATAAAGTGTTATAACCAACTTCCCATAAAGGCATTATAACACTTTTATGTTTCAAACCAATCAAATACATTAAACATATGTACGTCTACCGTACTACACATATCATGCTAGAACAGATAGGAAGAGGTTCACATACCTCGCGACGATTTATCGACTAATAGCAAAACGCTCCAAGTACCTCAAACCATCGGCTACACTCTCAGTCAAGCAGATCACTCCACACGTAGTACTACAACCTATAGAGGCCACAAAGCACCTATTAATATCTTTAGGTCCCGACGTAGAATATTCTCTGAAAATTGGCGACACCTCCCATGACAGCGTAAATCTCCTCTTCATCGAGGTGGCCACCAAGCCAACCAGGGGTTAACACGTCTAACCGGGCGTGTACAATTCTACTACACGGTAATGTTACACAAGTATCTTATGTCTGATCTATGTAATTCTGATTCGGTTCTCTTCTTTAAATTCAGCTTAAGTCGCAAGACATTGCAGTAAGTATTATTCAGCTTAAGTCAAAAGACATTGCCGCACAACTATGTTCATTCTATATATAGTATACTTAACTATATACTCCTACAACATGTAATTTCCAATTACAATGAAGGTCAAGAATGTTTACCTCGATAAGCCCAAAATTATCCGAGTTTATATGTCGATCTGAACAACGTTTAGCTCCTACTCAGGCGCTCAATCCGTTCCAACCAACCCTTAGAAGTTCTAACCAACTTCTACTTATGACTTCAACTACGGGTGAAGATTTACTTAGGGTTTCGTTTTGCGTGAGGAAGTATAATAGTATTTTCTGGCTTTTGTAAAAGTGTAACCTTGGGAATACTATAAGGTATTTGGCCCACGGTATTTGGGCATTATAACAATACTGGGAGAGTATTACTATACCACAAAAAGGGGGGTATTTATACGAGAAACCTCGGCTAGGGGGGGGGTACCCCACGGCAAAACACCACAAAGGGGAGGGAGGTGGCTCTCGGCGAGGGCTCTGAGGGGAGGGTGTGGTGGGCCAGCTCGAGGAGAGGGAGTATTTTGAGACTTAGTTAGATTGCTCAAGTTTTTGGATGAAGAAAGTCTTCAACTAGAGGGGTATTTATAGGTCAAGTGAAGGCCAACCAATGGCCAAGATCCATCCAAGTGTTAGGCAAGTGTAAGGCCAAGATTAAGCCATGTGCTACCTTATCCATCTACCCAAAATATCCTACCTAACCCTTGACCACATTTTTTAGCACAAAAAACGTGCCCAAGTCGTCCTCTTTGCGTCCCTAGCTTCCAATGTGAGGGTCACACATGTCACCCTCCGTTTGGTCAAAAATGTTTCGTCACTGGTAAAAATCCGAAAAAATTATAAATCAAATAGCCGTATTTTTCCCTCTGGCTAATGAAACGTTTAAAAACGACTCTAATCGGGTGTTGTGTACAAATTTCGAAACTAGCCAACTTTAAGGCTCAAATTATAATACGTACGCGTTCACGTACATACTCTGGAAATACGGGGTATAACATTCTCCCCTCTTTAGAAACATTCGTCCCGAATGTTCCTTCTCAAGACGGATAACGATAAAGTTCTTCTAATAAGTTGCCAGCGCCACAACCGCCACGAAACAACACATGCACGCAAATACTTATATCCAAGTCCACGAGGAAACACCTCTAACATCACAAACTTTTGTCACTTTGCCGCGAGGTTCTAGTGTCACTCCGGCGACCCAACAAATGGTACCGGACTGCATGCGATTCCTGAGGTCTAAAATATACATCCTTCGCACCTTCTCCCTTTACAAGAAATGATCATATCTATGGTCGCAATACATGCTCGCCTCGACCCTTACTCGTCGTACTCTTCTCGAACTCTTGAACTCTTTTAGTATACGTACCACACTTTAGTTTCCGAAACTTGGAGTCACTACCTCCCAACTTGGTCATCTTATTAGCCTCGATCTTCCTTAAGGCCATTCCCGGCCTTCACGATCTACTTCTGGTCGAACGTATCCACGAACTCATACGATGGTCATCAAAACTTGGGCCTAGCACCCTGGTGACCCTACCACTGGCGGGACCACCCGAGCTGACCCACCTCATTCGGCTCTGGTTGACACGCAACACGCCTCAACCCGACCCTCCGTCACGCCAACTCTCTTGTTTCTCGATCCGAACAACCTTGCTAAATCACATCATGAAAGATACCACTTTCATTTACCCAACCAGACTTATCACACAATATATTCTAGGCATAAAATGCACTCGACAAGGATCACTCGCAAAATCTTGTACTCAAGACGGCCTTACATCTAAGGTCTCAAGCGTAATATTCTAAGGTCCATCATTTTCTCACCCCGGACTTACCCTTTTTCCCCAACCGGGTTCCTAAATCACATTTTAGCACAAAGCTATCCGAACATAACACTTAACACATTAACATAACATCAAAACATACAAGCCTCTAGATGGTTAAGGATATACTGAAGCTACCGCTCACTCTAATCATAAGTGCGCCTGCAGTGGATAAGCGTGAAAGCGATGAACACCGCCATCGATCCTAGGTCGCGCCAAGCCGCGGTACCTCTCTATAAGCACGATCTCGTCACATGGCCACGACGGCGCAGTGAAACAAGCACCGATAAAAAGCGACATTTCCGGGATGATGTTTGCCACATCGTGCACACCGAGGGACATGAATCCTGCCGCTAGCACTCACGTAAACTCGTGAACGAAGCCACGGAGCTCGACCAGCTCGAATACCGAACGACACGAAGGCGTGGAGGACCACTCATGCTGGCGGAGGTACATAACTAGACTGATGCTGAGGCGGTCCGCCTCGAAGTTACCAAGGACCTGCTGTGCGGCCTCTTCTGTTGATCTCGGTCATTCCGTCGACCTCTCCGTGCCTCACATCCTAGTGCATGAGCTTGCATGCGGGCAATGTCCATGCCCGGCTGAAGAGCTACACCCGTACAAGCCTCTGCCAAGTAATCGTCCAGCCCGGTGACGTAGCGGTGTACTCTGTCCTCCATATCCGCTACTACAGCGGGAACATACCGAGCTAATGAGTCGAACTCCACATTGTACTCTCTAACCGTCCGCCCGTCCTGCCTCAACGTCAAAAATCTGTCGGCCCGAGCCCTCCTCATCTGTGGAGGCAAGAAATGTGCAAGAAATGCCCTCGAGAACTCGTCCCAAACTGCTGGAAGTGCATGCTCTTCCCCGGATGGCTCACGAATCAAACGGTCAACTGCAGTATCACGCAGCTGATGCGAACCCAATACCACCGACTCTGCCTCTGAGGCTCTGATCACTCTCATGATCCGCTGTAGCTGTCGGATAAACTCCTGAGGGTCGTCCTCAGCTCTCGATCCATAGAACACTGGAGGCTCTGACTCGGGAAGTCAGTAGCCTCAGCTATGCGCTCGGGGTGAACTACGGGTCTTCTTTGGGCTGGCTGCATCGACCTATCCTCATATCGGCCACGACCACGGCGATGTGGGCCATCTCCTTGTACCCCATCTCATCGGCTCAGTGTGGGGTGGAGGCTCAGTCTTGTAGTCTCAGCAGCCATCTGACTCTAAACTCTCTGGTCTTTGTGGCGTCATGAAACCCGCCGTCGAATCTTGTCTCAGTCTTGGCCGGGCCTGCGCCCTCGTACTCCTCTGTATCTCACTAACAGCTCCTTCGACTGCCTTGCCCATCTGGGCCTGGGTTGCCTTACGCGGAGGCATAACTGGTAAAGGAAAGGAATACGTCAGAGGGGTCCAATTTATCACACAGCTCTAAGGCACGATCTCAGAATGAGAAGGATGGAAACCAATCCTAAATGTCCTGCAGCCTCCTGATTATAGATGTGGTGCACAACACACCGATAATCAAGACTCTACTAGACACGGTCTGTAGACACTTTCCGAGGACTAACTGCTCTGATACCACTTTTGTCACGACCCGAACCCGGGCCCGTGACTGGTGCCTTACCCCGGGCACCCTAGTGATACAACATCAGAGAAAATCAGCGGAAATAAAAACATGAACATGAATTAAGAGAAAAGATAAATTAACAGGTCAACCAAAGCGATTTGCCTTCATCATATATACATAAATACGACGATTATCCTTTTTACAAACCACCGCCTACGATTACTCTGGACCTAAGATTTTTACAACGACTATGGCGGGACGGGACCCGCCATACCCACGAATGTATAAGAATCTCTGGACTCAGGTAACATACCAAAAGATAAGCCTCAGGAAAGGCGGAGCTTCCCAATACGCTGAAAGGTGATCCTAAGCGGGGATCGGCGGCCGATGTACCTTTTACTGCGGCATGACGCGGCCCGAAGGAGGTCGATCTGACAGTACCAAGTATGTGAAGCGTAAAAATCGTAAATGAAATCATAATAGTCTATATAAAGCAGGAGACATGTATGATAACCAAACTACAGTTCACAACATAGAAGCAGTCATGTCAAGCCAGGGACTCACGCCCTCAAAGTCATCCCTCATGCCCGTGGAACTTCTTCCTCACTGCCGGCAGTCTAGGTACAAATCATGTGATACGTATAACAGGTCTCGGCCCATCTTATGGACCCAATATAGAAACGTGTGGAATACATTCCCGGATGAACCGGTAGTCAGTGAAATACATTCCCGGATGAACCGGTAGTCAAGTGATATACATTCCCGGATGAACCGGTAGTCGAGTGAAATACATTCCCGGATGAACCGGTAGTCGAGTGAAATACATTCCCGGATGAACCGGTAGTCGAGTGAAATACATTCCCGGATGAACCGGTAATCAAGTGAAACACATTCCCGGATAAACCGGTAATCAAGTGAAATACATTCCCGGATGACCCGGTAATCAAGTGAAATACATTCCCGGATGAACCGGTAATCAAGTGAAATACATTCCCGGATGAACCGGTAATCAAGTGAAATACATTCCCGGATGACCCGGTAGTCGAGTAGAACACAGTACTTGCACAACAAGGCTATCACACGTAACATGGTCAAGTTTCATAACAACAAGCATAAGCAAGTTACACACGACTCAAGATACTTTCATTTTATGTCAAAGTCCGGATTTTAACCTTAAAGTACTACGTCCGTTAAATTCCTTTTAAGATCCATTTCTTTTACAAAGGTCACCCGATACCCGTAGTATAAAATTTGAGTGACTGACATTGTTAAGTAAACCAAAATGCTTTCCTTTGTAAAATCAAGTAACAACCTTATTTTCCAAACGTTCAAGTTTGCCTAATTTCGAATGCTCAAGTTTCTCATTTTAGAAAAAGGTTTCGTAGTTCATAGTTTTAAATCCTTTAAAACATAATTCTCCTTTAAACGTTTTGAGAAACCTATGTCTTATAAGTGAGTAGGTTATTCTTGTTTATAATCCATCTTAATAAGCAGCCATGATCTAGGAAATGTCATTTTGTCTCATCTTAGCTTCTATGCGGATGGAAGTTTCTACTGGTTTTAATAATACTAAATCTGTCCAAAACATTTCCTTTTATTAACGCTGCAGTGGTTTGTCGATACACATTCTGATTTCCGAAATCAGTAAAACATTTTTAAGCCGTTATACCTAACTTCCCATAAAGCTAGTATAACTCTTAAGTTTCCAAAAACCAAGTATTACTTCTTCTCTCAAAATGATTCAAAAATCTTTTGAAATACTTCAAGTTCTTTATTATCACATAGCTTGACCGGTTATAGTTCAAATCAGTTACCTCTTAAAAACCACAAGTACTTTCTTACCTACATAAAGCTGTTATAACCAACTTCCCATAAAGCCGTTATAACACTTTATGTTTCAAACCAATCAAATACATTAAACATATGTACGTCTACCGTACTACATAGTTATACACATATCATGCTAGAACAGATAGGAAGAGGTTCACATACCTCGCGACGATTTATCGACTAATAGCAAAACGCTCCAAGTACCTCAAACCGGCTACACTCTCGGTCAAGCGGATCACTCCACACGTAGTACTACAACCTATAGAGGCCTGGCGCCTATTAATATCTTTAGGTCCCGACGTAGAATATTCTCTGAAAATTCGCGACACCTCCTCCCACACACACAGCGTAAATCTCCTCTCTATCGAGTGGCTACCAAGCCAACCGGGGTGTTAACACGTCTAACCGGACGTGTACAATTCTACTACACAGTAATGTTACACAAGTCTACTGTAATATAGTCCTATGTAATTACAGTTCAGTTCTCTTCTTTAAATTCAGGCTTAAGTCAAAAGACATTGCCGCACAACTATGTTCAGTTCTATATATAGTATACTTAACTATATACTCCTACAACATGTAATTTCCAATTACAACAGAAGGTCAAGAATGTTTACCTCGGTAAGCCCAAAATTATCCGAGTTTATATGTCGATCCTGAACAACGTTTTGCTCCTACTCCGGGCGCTCCAATCCGTTCCAACCAACCCTTAGAAGTCCTAACCAACTTCTACTTATGACTTCAACTACGGGTGAAGATTTACTTAGGGTTTCGTTTTTGTGACTGAGGGAAGTATAATAGTATTTTCTGGGCTTTTATAAAAGTGTAACCTTGGGAATACTACAAGGTATTTGGGCCAAGGTATTTGGGCATTATAACAATACTTGGAGAGTATTTCTATACCACAAAAAAAGGGGGTATTTATACGAGACAACTAGGCTAGGGGTACCGCGGCAAAACACCATGAGGGGAGGAGGTGGCTCTCGGCCAAGGGCTCTCAAAGGGGAGGGGGTGTGGTGGGCCAGCTCGAGGAGGGAGTATTTTGAGACTTAGTTAGATTGCTCAAGTTTTTGGATGAAGAAAGTCTTCAACTAGAGGGGTATTTATAGGTCAAGTGAAGGCCAACCAATGGCCAAGATCCATCCAAGTGTTAGGCAAGTGTAAGGTCAAGATTAAGCCATGTGCAACCTTATCCATCTACCCAAAATATCCTACCAACTCCTTGACCAAAAACAATGCACAAAAAACGTGCCAACTCTCCCATTTCGTCCGTCCACTCCTTCCAATTAGAGGGTGACAAGTGTCGCCCTCTCGTTGGTCCAAAATGTTTCGTCTCTCGGAAAAATCCGCAAAAATTATAAATGACATAGCCGGAATTTTCCCTACGAAAGCTGTGTAAAGTTTTCGTCGAAACACGACTCTAATCGGGTGTTGTGTACAAATTTCGAAACTAGCCAACTTTAAGGCTCAAATTATAATACGTACGCGCTCACGTACATACTCTGGAAATACGGGGTATAACATTAAGAATCAGTAAACCATTCTTTTTATCACTCTTAAGACGTTATACCTAACTTCCCATAAAGCTAGTACAACTCTTATGTTTTCAAAGCCAAGTATTAAAGGTCTTTTTGAAACACTTCAAGTTCTTTGTTACTACACATCAAATCCGTTATAAGTCAAATCAGTTACCCTTTGAAACCACAAAGCATTTTCTTACCTACATAAAGCTGTTATAACCAACTTCCCATAAAGCCGTTATAACACTTTATGTTTCAAACCAATCAAATACATTAAACACATGTACGTCTACCGTACTACATAGTGATACACATATCATGCTAGAACAGATAGGAAGAGGTTCACATACCTCGCGACGATTATCGACTAATAGCAAAATGCTCCAAGTACCTCAAACCGTCGGCTACTTCTTAAGCCAAGTAGATCACGCCATGCGTAGTACTTCAACCTATAGAGGCCATAAGGCGCCTATTAACATCCTAGATCTCAATGTAGAATATTCTGCAGAAAATTGAACACCTCCCACATGGCGGCGTAAATCTCTTCCTCATCGAGGCTAAGCCAACCAGGTGGGGGTTAACACGTCTAACCGGACGTGTACAATTCTACTACACAGTAATGCTGCACAAGTCTACTGTAATACAATCCTATGTAATTATAGTTCAGTTCTCTTCTTTAACTTCAGGCTTAAGTCAAAAGACATTGCCACAATACTATGTTCAGTTCTATTCAATAATCAGTCTATATATAGTATACTTCAACTATATATTACTATAACATGTAATTTCCAATTACAGTAGGGGGACATGTTTATTTACCTCGATAAGCCCAAAATTATCTGAGTTTAATGTCGATCCTGAGCAAGGTTTAGCTCCTACTCCGTGCGCTCCAATTCGCTCCAAGAAACCCTTAGAAGTTCTACGCAACTTCTACTTATCACTCACTACGGTGAAGATTTTTCCTAGGGTTTCATTTTGTGGCTAAAGGAAAGTATAATCGTATTTTTCCGGGTTTTTCGTATGAAGGGTACTTTGGAAAGTACTACAAGGTATTTGGCTAAAGTATTTTGGGCATAATAATAATACTTGTAGAATACATTTCTACCAAGGGGGGTAGTATTTCGACTAGAACAACTAGGCTAGGGGGAGGGGGTTCTCGGCTAGAACCACTAGGCACGGGGGGGGTGCTCGTGAGGTCTTCAAGAGGGGAGAGGGTGGTGTTTGGGCGAGAACAAGGTTGAAGGAGAGGAGGATTTTTAACACTTAGAAATTTAGGATGAAGAAGTTCATCAACTTAGAGGGGTATTTATAGGTCAAGCAAAGGCCAACCAAGGGTCAAGATGAAGCCAAGTGCAAGGCAAGTGTAAGGCCAAGATTAAGCCATGTGCTACCTTATCCATCTACACAAAATATCCTACCTAACCCTTGACTAAAATTCCAACACAAAAAACGTGCCAAGGGCCTCACTTTGCCGTCCAATTCCTTCCAATGTGAGGGTGACACATGTCACCCTCCCGTTGGTCCAAAATGTTTTGTCTCTCGGAAAAATCCGCAAAAATTAAAAATGCCATAGCCGGAATTTTCCCTACGAAAGCTGTGGAAACGTTTCGTCGAAAAACGACTCCTATCGGGTGTTGTGTACAAATTTCGAAACTTGCCTAACTTAAGGCTCAAATTATTATACGTACGCCCTCACGTACATACTCTGGAAAATACGGGGTATAACAGGTTGCCTTTCGGCATGTATATAAATACCAAAAGTGAACAGTTACATCCCAAATTTACAACAGGACTACAGACCTCTAAGAATGAAATCAACTTGCATTAATGTTGTGGGAACCGAGGCATTACACTTTAAGGCTGCGGGTACCAATGAGTCTCCTTCAATGACGGGTCTTTATGATGGTAGGAATACCAAGACGGTTCAGGAGGGTGCTCAAGGGACATTGATTATCCCCGTTATGCGAGGTTCGAAGTCAGTTGTGGGAAAGAAGCCTTACATTATTGTTGAGGCGGCGTCACACGTTAAGGTTGCGGGTACTATGTGCCTCTTTCAATAACGGGTCATTATGATGGACGAGAATACTAAGGCGAATTCGGGGAGGTGCCCATGGGTCATTAATTATTCGATGCAAGGATCGAAGTCAGTTATGGGAAACAAAGTGAATTATATTTCCAATGAGCCTAGGTACTACATGACCATTAATAAATCGGGAGCCAAGGGGTCGGACTTAAATGACGCGTGATCCAAAGCTCCCTCTCGTGTAATGAGACAACAACCCCTGAATCTAAGTGTCACTAATGAAGGGGACATGAGCCATTTATGGCAACCATTCCCAATGATGCACTAGTCTTGATTTCCCTCATGAATGCATCTATTGCACCTACTGAGCGTGCAAATGATACTCGGAAGCCACAATATGATTTAATTCCCTCCTGTAACGTCACCTTTGTGTGAACGCCCCATCACCCTCTCTTTCATTTCGTGTTTATGCTTACGTTGAGGATTGAGAACCCTCAATGACTGATTGTAGCTCCCTGTTATTTTCGTTTGTTCTTTTATAATATTTGCATTTACCTAAAAAAAAAAAAAAAAAAAACTATGACGGGACAGGGCCCCGCCATACCCCCTGAATGTACAAAAGTATATGACCTCAGGGAACCGTACCAAAAGAAAAAGCCTCCGGAGAAATGGAGCTTTCCCGAGGTGAGCAGTGATCCTAAGGCGCGGATCGCCAGTTACGCACCTCAACTGCGGCATGAACGGCCCCGAAGGAGGTCGATAACAGGTACCAAGTATGTGAAACTAAAAATACTGTAATGAAATCATAATAGTCTATATAAAACAGGAGACATGTATGATAACCAAAATACGGTACACAAAGCCTGATTACCAACAAGAGTAATGAGAATCAACATCGTCTTTTAAAACACCATTTCACAATCTATGAACAACCATGTCAAGTCAGAGACGCATGCCCTCCAAGTCATTACCCAAATATAACCACGGGTCTCATGCCCAACAATGTCAAACGTGCCCGTGGGATTTCCTTCTTCACTGTCGACAGTCTATGATATAACAACACCAAGAAGTACATGTGAACACCAGGTCCCACCTGTGTCATAAGAACCGTCTGGGCAAGTCTGGTCGACTACGGATACCTCTGCGTCACTCCATTGGCCGGGGCAAATCTGAAGCCAACTACCAGATACCTACCGTACCAACAATACTGTATAATGTACCACGAAGCTGACCGGGGCAAGTACGAAAGCCACTACGGATACCACTGCGTCACGTCGGCCGGGGCGGTGCAGCTAACTACTAGATACCTCCTACGTCACAAGACTCCGCCATCATGCCGACCGCGGCAAGCCTAACTACGGATACGCTGCATCGACCACGGCCAGGCGGTGCAGCTAACTACTAGATACCACCTGCGTCACTAAAACACTTGGAGGGCTAATCCATGGAATAACACTATCAACAGGGAAACGAACCCTCATCATGGCTGCATACCCGTGGACCCTCCATCGAGTCAATATGCCCAAGATGATCCAGAACAACACGACCGGCCCTCCATCGAGAGACGCGGTAACATAAGGATACCACACTTGCACAACAAGGCTATCACAAGAAAACATAGGTAGGTTACTCACACTCAAGGTACTTTCATCTTATGCCAAAAATTCGGGTTTTAACCCCAAAGTACTACATGCTTTAACTCTTTCACAAAAGTCACATGATACTAATACTCGTAGTGTCAAAAATAGAGTAACTATTATATTAAGTAAACCAAACAATTCCCATACTTTCTTTTTAAATAAAAATCAAGACAATACCATGCCTTCCTTTTCTATGTCAAATCACTTCTCGAACTAGTTTAAGTTTCAAACTTCAATTTCTCAAGTCTCTTACTTTTAAACCAAATCCCATGACGGGGAACGATCAAGTCTCACATCTTTTTAAAACAACCGTCAAGTTACCATTTTAAAACCAATAATAAAACCATTTCTTCATTTTTATAAAGTCGTTATAACTAACTTCCCATAAAGCTATTATAACATTTTATGTTTTAAACCATCCAAGGACAACTACTCTCATTTCCGAATTCAAGATAACTTATTCTTTTTAAAGTCCAAGTACTCATTACTCATGAATGAGGTTGTACAACTTTTTAACATAATTCAAGTCCTTAACATATTATAACAAGTCACTTAACTAGAATCAAGTCAAGGACATAAAAGGGAAAACAACTCCTTCAACACACGTGCGTCTACCGCACTATATATATGTATTTCACAAATATCATGCTCAAGAGAATAGGAAGAATCACATACCTCCTCGGCTAAATTCACCTGCCAAGTCGGATATGTCGCGCGCAGAGTGTCAACCTATAATAGTCAAAACACGCCTATCAACTTCTAGTTCTACGTAGAATTCTTTTAAGTAAGATCTCTAATTCTACGGAAAACTAGCATGTTTAGCCTTAAGATTACAATTCAAGTTGATTATTCGTTTAAGTCGTCGCATGTTGTGTAAGAAGGAAATTGTAGTTGTTGAAGTTGTTTATAACTATATAACATGCTAGACCTTAGAACTTGGAATTGGAAAAGGATTGGAAAAGACTTTGAGTTGTTGATTATAAGTTGGCCGAGAATGGCTTGGATATTAAACTTACTTGGTATGAATTGTGGGGCGGAATTTTACACGTATTGTAAGGCGTGTAATCCCCTTTGTTTGGTTGTCGTTTTGAGCCTTAAATGTGGCGTGTTGGTTATTGTATTCGGCCTTGAAAAAGGTGGCAAAGTGATTAGAAACAAAGGAAGTGCTGCCCGATTTTCCGTAGAATTAGAGATCGTATACTTAGTATTATTCTACGTTAGAGACTAGAAGTTGATAGTCTTGTTGTGACCATTATAGGTTGACACTTCTACGTGCGGCGTATTCGGCTTAGCTTGTGGATTTAGCCGAAAAGGTATGTGAACTATCTCCTCTTCTAGCATGATTCCTTAAGATAAAGAAAGTATGTCCTACTCCTTAAATGATCCATTCCTTGGTTGTATTTGGATTGCCTAAAATAGAATTTGTTCTATGTACTTCCTTGATTGTACTTAGATGTTTAAATTGTAAGTTGTATAATCCATTGCCTTAGTGAAGTTGGATTCTTAAAAGTGAAAGTATTTTTACTTAAAGTACATAGAGTCTTGAAAAGGAAGTGGTTTCCAAATCTTTTGGCTAGTGCCTTAGTTCCAAAACCTAAGGGTCGTTATAATGACTTTAGGGGAGTCAAAGGAGTGATTTACTTAATTGTTTTAAAAGAGGAGAAATGACATGATTTAAGAGAAGTAACTTGTTTTAAAGGTGTGAGTTACTTGAGGTTTAAAAGTAGAAGAAACTTGTTTTTTATATATTAAGAGACTCGAAGTATTTTTGAAAATTAAGAAACTTGATTTGAAAGTTTGTGATACTTGGTTTTAAGTATAAGTCTCTTGGTTATAAAAAGAATGAAATTTTCTAAAAACCATAAAGGGTTATAACGGCTTTATGGGAAGTTGGTTATAACGGATTTATGGAAGGTTTAGAAAGTTGTCTATTTTGATTAATGGGCATAAGTTGCCTAGATTGTGAAAAATTGAAGTTACTTGGTTTCAAGCTTTGAAATGAATTTCTAAAAGTGTAGTAACTTACTTTGAAAAATAGACACACCTTGATACTACGGGTGTTAGTATCTTGGGGTTTTACATAGAAAGGAGTCTGTTGAAAAGAATGTACGTACGTAGTACTTTGGCTTGTTTAATTGAGAATTATTCCATGTGTGCCTTGATAAGTACTGTGGCTTGTTTAATTGAGAATTATTCCATGTGTGCCTTGATAAGTACTGTGGCTTGTTTAATTGAGAATTATTCCATGTGTGCCTTGATAAGTACTTTGGCTTGTTTAATTGAGAATTATTTCATGTGTGCCTTGATAAGTACTTTGGCTTGTTTAATTGAGAATTGCCCATGTGTGCTGGTAATAGCCGGTTGTGTGCTAGTGGTATATCATTCATTTCGGGGTCATTCCCCGGGTTTGTGGCATTTGCATATTCCGTGGATTTGCTACCCACGATGCGAGGAATACCTCATGCGAGTCCGCAAGGGCTTATGCGGGTGAAATAGTCCCATGCGGACGGATACAGCCTATGCGAGGAATACCTCATGCGAGACCGTAAGGGCTTATGCGGGTGAAATAGTCCCATGCGAGGAATACCTCATGCGGGTCCACCCGACCTATGCGGGTGAAATAGTCTCAGGAGTAGGATTGCTTAATGATACTGCGGGCGGGTGGTCCTGCTTTGATCGTGAGCTTCCTAGTTTATATTGTAAGTATACTACTATTTACTCTCATTGTTAGTAAGACACTGTGTACTGTTATTTGAGTAGTGACTTTGAGGCGTCGTCCACGACTTGATATGATCGCTTATGTATTGTGTCTTGAAGGTTGGCTATCATACATGTCTCTGTTTTGTTTAGATCGTTATGATTTCATTACAGATTTCATCGTTTCACATACTTGGTACATTCTTCGTCTTGACCTCCTTGGAGCTGCGTTCATCTGCGAGTTTAGGTACGTTGTTTGGTGATCGGCGGTGTAGGACCACCTTTCGAGTTTTGGATAGCTCCTTCATTCGGGAGTTTATCTTTTTGGTATAAGTTCTTTCGATCTGTGCTTTTATACGATTATGGATACGGCGGGGCCTTGTCCGTCATAGTTGATAAAACTCTTAGAGGTGCGTATTCATATGTGGGATTGGACTGCATTATGCGGTGTAGTGTCTTTTGTTTATGTATATTATTTGGCAGCCTTGTCGGCTTTGCCGCACGCGTACGATTGGTTTTAAAAAAAAAAAGAGGTGTTATTTAATTTCCATGATTTACTTAGTTGTTAAGGTAGAAGGGCACGGGTAGGGCACGATCACGGGCGGGGTTCGGGATGTGACAGTGGTATCAGAAGCGATCGGTCCTCGGAATGTCTCAGACCGTGTCTAGTAGAGTCTTGATTATCGGTGTGTTGCGCGCCCACACCCATAAACGAGAGGCTACAGGACATTTAGGAGTTAGTTTCTATTCTTCTCACTCTAAGATCGTGCCATAGAGGCGTGTTAGTAAGATAATTTCTCTCGGCGTATTTTTGTGTTCTGATTATGCCTCGAGGAGAACGATCGCCGAAGGGCAAAGAAGCGAGGAGCTACTAGTCGGACTCGGAGAGTTGATAGGGCTTATGCCCGAGGTATCTTGGATGTTGTGCCGCGATCGTGAGTTCATGCGCCGAGTTTTGAGGCCCAGCACGAGCCTCCGATTTCGATTAGGAGAAGACTATAGGGTCATGAGGGAAGCAGTTATGTTATTGACCAAGATAGTCGTGCTACAGTTGCATCAGCAGGAGGTTATTCGGCCAGTACAGACAGGTGTACAGAAGGTAGAGGGCCGACGCGGAGATCAGCGTAAGAGGGCTAGACCGGTTGGTTATCCCGGTGAGTTTTTGGACGAGCAGCCTCAGCAGCGAGTGAGATATTCGTCCCAGCCTACCCAGTACATACCCCTGCAGCCCACAGGTGGGAGATTGGGCACCACAAGGTATTTAGGAGCCGGTCCAAGCTCCAGGGGTCGAGGTTCTCAGAGGAGCAGAGGATTTTCTCAGCCGAGGCCACTTTTTCCTCAGTGTTTCCATTGTAGTAAGCGTCATATGGGGAAATGCCGTTATGGCACAGGTGTTTGTTTTTGTTGTGGCCGTCCGGGCCATATACTGAGGGTATGTCATTTTAGAAGGAGCACCGGTGAGGTGGCTCAGCCTATGAGGCCGATGGTTGATTCCCTTTCCTCCACAACTGTGCGTCCCCCAGGGCAGGGTGTTCAGATGTCAGTCAGTCGTGGTAGAGGTCAGGGTGGAGTTTATAGTTCTGGCGGTCCTTCGGACCGCAGAGATGACGTGACTACTAAACAGGATTAGGAGGCGACATCGCATGGGGTTACAGGTATATTTCGATTCTTTTGAATCATACGTGCATTGATAGGTTCAGATTTCGCCTTAGCATATATGTTTTCCCTTTGTTGCTAGCAGTTGTAAGTGATAGTACCCCAGAGGTAGGAATACTTTGATTAGTAAAGTGAAAAGTTAAGAATGTTGACAAGAATGATAAGTGAACTGAGACTATAGTTGTGTAGAGTTCACAAGTTGTAATTATCCCGTAACAGTGTAAAGACCATTAGGGAAGATTGTACAGTAGAAATACTTTGTCTTATGTGATGAACCTCTAGTGAATAGGGGGATAGGGTAAGAAGTACCTTGAGATAAGAGAGAGTTTTAGTTCAGACTAAGAATAAGAAGTTAAGTGTGACGCTGGGTCGGGTTGTGGACTCATTTCGGGTCAGCCGGTAGTATGGAATGGGGTGATGTCAGTTGGTAGTAGTCCCGCTATGTGATAGGGTCACGAGGATGCCAGGCCCAAGTTGAGTTAATCGTTGTACAAGTTTGTGGATGCGTTCCACCGGAACTAGGTCGTAAGGACCGAGAAGAGCCTTAACGGGAATGTAAGTAACAATATGGCCAAGTTTGGTTAGTAACTCCAAGGATTGGGGAACAGAAACAATATTTGAGATGTTGTACATTTACTAAATAATTTTAGAAGTACGAGAAAGAATGACAAGTAAGAAATAAAGGAACCTCTAAGGATCCCGTGTTTTAGGAAACTGTAACCTTCGAGTTTTGTGAGGAGGGGTCGCGGACGGAAGGTCCATTGTTATGTTTACGTATGTTATGTGGTGGCCATGCGTGGCATCTTTGGTCTTGTGCAGTATTGATTGATAGGCTTGGTAGAGAGTTTATGCCGGAGTTTGTATAGCTTGAAAACCGACTAAGAACATTCGGGGACGAATGTTTCTAAGGGGGGAAGAATGTTACACCCCGTAAGTCCAGGACATGTATAAGAGAATGTATGTAAGGAAACAAGACTTGGAATTTGTACGCAAGGAAGAATTGTTTTTCCGACGGAAAAATCATTCGGGCGTCGGAAAGGAAAAATGTTCGTTGTTGAGAATTGGATTCTCAAAATGCATTATTTGAAGAGTATGGAACTTATTAACATTATGGAAATTTATTTTTACGGATTTGGTCATGTGGGGCCCACCCGAGGAATTTTACGTTTTGTGGGGCCCACGAGGGTTACGGAATTTTATGGACGAATGAGAGGGCGACACGTGGCACCCCCACATATGGTCTTGGACGATTTATTGTAAGGGTTAAATGGTCATTTACCATCAAGGAAGATAAGTCTTGCTAGCTTGAGATTGTTGACCAAGTCAACTTGTCCACTTGGCTTTACATTAATTGCTCTTCATCCTAGCTCACAAGTGTTTTAATCTAAGCCCTCCTTTGTGTTTTATATACTAAGCTAGTGAAAGACAAGCTCTTCTAACACTTAGAAAAATCACACACCTTGTTCTTCACACAATGAGCTCTCGGGTTCACCCATGTCCTCACAAGAAATTTTTGTAGTTTTGATCCATTGTTTACAAGACTTAAACCCAAGGTCCCTAAGGGTATTGTAAGGATATCTCAATAGAAAGATTTCGGAAAATGGCGTTTTTGTATTAGTCGCAAGGCGGAAACTTAAGGAGTTCTTCAACTTTGAAGTTGGAACTTGAAGATGGGTTCTTCATAGGCTTATAAGGAGTGCTTGGAGCGGATTGGAACTTAAGGAAAGGAGCTAAGAATTGCTAAGGCGCGACTTTGAATCTTGGAAATTTTAAGGGCTTAGAAAGGTATAAATCTTGTCGTTTTAGTAATTAAGATTACTTGTTGTTGTAGCTATGGATATTAGCAAGCATGAGGTATATATTATGAAGTTTGATAAGTATATTGGCTATTGGAACCCTAATCCGAAAACTAGCATGTTTAGCCTTAAGATTACAATTCAAGTTGATTATTCGTTTAAGTCGTCGCATGTTGTGTAAGAAGGAAATTGTAGTTGTTGAAGTTGTTTATAACTATATAACATGCTAGACCTTAGAACTTGGAATTGGAAAAGGATTGGAAAAGACTTTGAGTTGTTGATTATAAGTTGGCCGAGAATGGCTTGGATATTAAACTTACTTGGTATGAATTGTGGGGCGGAATTTTACACGTATTGTAAGGCGTGTAATCCCCTTTGTTTGGTTGTCGTTTGAGCCTTAAATGTGGCGTGTTGGTTATTGTATTCGGCCTTGAAAAGGTGGCAAAGTGATTAGAAACAAAGGAAGTCGCCCGATTTTCCGTAGAATTAGAGATCGTATACTTAGTATTATTCTCGTTAGAGACTAGAAGTTGATAGTCTTGTTGTGACCATTATAGGTTGACACTTCTACGTACGGCGTATTCGGCTTAGCTTGTGGATTTAGCCGAAAAGGTATGTGAACTATCTCCTCTTCTAGCATGATTCCTTAAGATAAAGAAAGTATGTCCTACTCTTTAAATGATCCATTCCTTGGTTGTATTTGGATTGCCTAAAATAGAATTTGTTCTATGTACTTCCTTGATTGTACTTAGATGTTTAAATTGTAAGTTGTATAATCCATTGCCTTAGTGAAGTTGGATTCTTAAAAGTGAAAGTATTTTTACTTAAAGTACATAGAGTCTTGAAAAGGAAGTGGTTTCCAAATCTTTTGGCTAGTGCCTTAGTTCCAAAACCTAAGGGTCGTTATAATGACTTTAGGGGAGTCAAAGGAGTGATTTACTTAATTGTTTTAAAAGAGGAGAAATGACATGATTTAAGAGAAGTAACTTGTTTTAAAGGTGTGAGTTACTTGAGGTTTAAAAGTAGAAGAAACTTGTTTTTTATATATTAAGAGACTCGAAGTATTTTTGAAAATTAAGAAACTTGATTTGAAAGTTTGTGATACTTGGTTTTAAGTATAAGTCTCTTGGTTATAAAAAGAATGAAATTTTCTAAAAACCATAAAGGGTTATAACGGCTTTATGGGAAGTTGGTTATAACGGATTTATGGAAGGTTTAGAAAGTTGTCTATTTTGATTAATGGGCATAAGTTGCCTAGATTGTGAAAAATTGAAGTTACTTGGTTTCAAGCTTTGAAATGAATTTCTAAAAGTGTAGTAACTTACTTTGAAAAATAGACACACCTTGATACTACGGTGTTAGTATCTTGGGGTTTTACATAGAAAAGTCATTGAAAAGAATGCACGTAGTACTTTGGCTTGTTTAATTGAGAATTATTCCATGTGTGCCTTGATAAATCGTGGCTTGTTTAATTGAGAATTATTCCATGTGTGCCTTGATAAATCTTGTGGCTTGTTTAATTGAGAATTATTCCACGTGTGCCTTGATAAGTACTTTGGCTTGATTAATTGAGAATTATTCCATGTGTGCCTTGATAAGTACTTTGGCTTGTTTAATTGAGAATTGCCCATGTGTGCTGGTAATAGCCGGTTGTGTGCTAGTGGTATATCATTCATTTCGGGGTCATTCCCCGGGTTTGTGGCATTTGCATATTCCGTGGATTTGCTACCCACGATGCGAGGAATACCTCATGCGAGTCCGAGCGGCTTATGCGGGTGAAATAGTCCCGTGCGGACGGATCGACCTATCGCGAGAATACCTCATGCGAGACCGTAAGGGCTTATGCGGGTGAAATAGTCCCATGCGAGGAATACCTCATGCGGGTCCACCCGACCTATGCGGGTGAAATAGTCTCAGGAGTAGGATTGCTTAATGATACTGCGGGCGGGTGGTCCTGCTTTGATCGTGAGCTTCCTAGTTTATATTGTAAGTATACTACTATTTACTCTCATTGTTAGTAAGACACTGTGTACTGTTATTTGAGTAGTGACTTTGAGGGCATGCGTCCCTGACTTGATATGACTGCTTATGTATTGTGTACTGAAGGTTGGCTATCATACATGTCTCTGTTTTGTTTAGTGTTATGATTTCATTACGATGCTATCTTTCACATACTTGGTACATTCTTCGTACTGACCTCCTTCGGGGGGCTGCGTTCATGCCGCAGGTGTAGGTACGCTGTTTGGTGATCGACAGGTGTAGGGCCCTGCTCAGAGTTTTAGGATAGCTCCTTCTGTTCGGGAGTTTATCTTTTTGGTATAAGTTCTTTCAAGATGTGCTTTTATCTGATTATGGGTACGGCGGGGCCTTGTCCGTCATAGTTCATAAAACTCTTAAGTGCGTATTCATATGTGGGATTGGACTCGTGTACAGTGTAGTGTCTTTTGTTTATGTATATTATTTGGCAGCCTTGTCGGCTTTGCCCTTGCACGTACGATTGGTTTTTTAAAAAAAAAAGAGGTGTTATTTAATTTCCGCAGTTTACTTAGTTGTTAAGGTAGAAGGGCACCCAGGTAGGGCACGATCCACGGGCGGGGTTCGGATGTGTGAGTGGTATCGAAGCGATCGATCCTCGGAATGTCTACAGACCGTGTCTAGTAGAGTCTTGATTATCGGTGTGTTGCGCGCCACACCCATAAACAGGAGGCTACAGGACATTTAGGAGTTGGTTTCTATTCTTCTCACTCTAAGATCGTGCCATAGAGCTGTGTTAGTAAGATAATTTCTCTCTGACGTATTTTTGTGTTCTGATTATGCCTCGAGGAGAACCTTGATGCCGAAGGGCAAAAGAGAAGCAGGAGCTACTAGTCAGACTCAGAGAGTTGATAGGGCTTATGCGTGGTATCTTGGATGTTGTCCGCGATCGGCGAGTTCATGCGCGAGTTTTGAGGCCCAGCACGAGCCTCCATTTCTCGATTAGGAGAAGACTATAGGAGTCATGAGGAAGCGATTATGTTATTGACCAAGATAGTCGTGCTACTGATTGCATCAGCGAGAGGTTATTCGGCGATGCAGACAGGTGTCTGAAGGTAGAGGCGGCGGAGATCAGCGTAAGAGGGCTAGACCGGTTGGTTATCCCGGTGAGTTTTTGGACGAGCAGCCTCAGCAGCGAGTGAGATATTCGTCCCAGCCTACCCAGTACATACCCCTGCAGCCCACAGGTGGGAGATTGGGCACCACAAGGTATTTAGGAGCCGGTCCAAGCTCCAGGGGTCGAGGTTCTCAGAGGAGCAGAGGATTTTCTCAGCCGAGGCCACTTTTTCCTCAGTGTTTCCATTGTAGTAAGCGTCATATGGGGAAATGCCGTTATGGCACAGGTGTTTGTTTTTGTTGTGGCCGTCCGGGCCATATACTGAGGGTATGTCATTTTAGAAGGAGCACCGGTGAGGTGGCTCGGCTATGAGGCCGATGGTTGATTCCTTTCCTCATCAATGCGTCCCCAGGCGGGGTGTTGGATGTCGATCGACCGTGGTAGAGGTCAGGGTGGAGTTTATAGTTCTGGCGGTCCTTCGGACCGCAGAGATGACGTGACTACTAAACAGGATTAGGAGGCGACATCGCATGGGGTTACAGGTATATTTCGATTCTTTTGAATCATACGTGCATTGATAGGTTCAGATTTCGCCTTAGCATATATGTTTTCCCTTTGTTGCTAGCAGTTGTAAGTGATAGTACCCCAGAGGTAGGAATACTTTGATTAGTAAAGTGAAAAGTTAAGAATGTTGACAAGAATGATAAGTGAACTGAGACTATAGTTGTGTAGAGTTCACAAGTTGTAATTATCCCGTAACAGTGTAAAGACCATTAGGGAAGATTGTACAGTAGAAATACTTTGTCTTATGTGATGAACCTCTAGTGAATAGGGGGATAGGGTAAGAAGTACCTTGAGATAAGAGAGTTTTAGTTCAGACTAAGAATAAGAAGTTAAGTGTATTGTTGGGTGGGTTGTGGACTCATTTCGGGTCAGCCGGTAGTATGGAATGGGGTGATGTCAGTTGGTAGTAGTCCCGCTATGTGATAGGGTCACGAGGATGCCAGGCCCAAGTTGAGTTAATCGTTGTACAAGTTTGTGGATGCGTTCCACCGGAACTAGGTCGTAAGGACCGAGAAGAGCCTTAACGGGAATGTAAGTAACAATATGGCCAAGTTTGGTTAGTAACTCCAAGGATTGGGGAACAGAAACAATATTTGAGATGTTGTACATTTACTAAATAATTTTAGAAGTACGAGAAAGAATGACAAGTAAGAAATAAAGGAACCTCTAAGGATCCCGTGTTTTAGGAAACTGTAACCTTCGAGTTTTGTGAGGAGGGGTCGCGGACGGAAGGTCCATTGTTATGTTTACGTATGTTATGTGGTGGCCATGCGTGGCATCTTTGGTCTTGTGCAGTATTGATTGATAGGCTTGGTAGAGAGTTTATGCCGGAGTTTGTATAGCTTGAAAGCCGACTAAGAACATTCGGGGACGAATGTTTCTAAGGGGGGAAGAATGTTACACCCCGTAAGTCCAGGACATGTATAAGAGAATGTATGTAAGGAAACAAGACTTGGAATTTGTACGCAAGGAAGAATTGTTTTTCCGACGGAAAAATCATTCGGGCGTCGGAAAGGAAAAATGTTCGTTGTTGAGAATTGGATTCTCAAAATGCATTATTTGAAGAGTATGGAACTTATTAACATTATGGAAATTTATTTTTACGGATTTGGTCATGTGGGGCCCACCCGAGGAATTTTACGTTTTGTGGGGCCCACGAGGGTTACGGAATTTTATGGACGAATGAGAGGGCGACACGTGGCACCCCCACATATGGTCTTGGACGATTTATTGTAAGGGTTAAATGGTCATTTACCATCAAGGAAGATAAGTCTTGCTAGCTTGAGATTGTTGACCAAGTCAACTTGTCCACTTGGCTTTACATTAATTGCTCTTCATCCTAGCTCACAAGTGTTTTAATCTAAGCCCTCCTTTGTGTTTTATATACTAAGCTAGTGAAAGACAAGCTCTTCTAACACTTAGAAAAATCACACACCTTGTTCTTCACACAATGAGCTCTCGGGTTCACCCATGTCCTCACAAGAAATTTTTGTAGTTTTGATCCATTGTTTACAAGACTTAAACCCAAGGTCCCTAAGGGTATTGTAAGGATATCTCAATAGAAAGATTTCGGAAAATGGCGTTTTTGTATTAGTCGCAAGTGAAACTTAAGGAGTTCTTCAACTTTGAAGTTGGAACTTGAAGATGGGTTCTTCATAGGCTTATAAGGAGTGCTTGGAGCAGATTGGAACTTAAGGAAAGGAGCTAAGAATTGCTAAGGCGCGACTTTGAATCTTGGAAATTTTAAGGGCTTAGAAAGGTATAAATCTTGTCGTTTTAGTAATTAAGATTACTTGTTGTTGTAGCTATGGATATTAGCAAGCATGAGGTATATATTATGAAGTTTGATAAGTATATTGGCTATTGGAACCCTAATCCGAAAACTAGCATGTTTAGCCTTAAGATTACAATTCAAGTTGATTATTCGTTTAAGTCGTCGCATGTTGTGTAAGAAGGAAATTGTAGTTGTTGAAGTTGTTTATAACTATATAACATGCTAGACCTTAGAACTTGGAATTGGAAAAGGATTGGAAAAGACTTTGAGTTGTTGATTATAAGTTGGCCGAGAATGGCTTGGATATTAAACTTACTTGGTATGAATTGTGGGGCGGAATTTTACACGTATTGTAAGGCGTGTAATCCCCTTTGTTTGGTTGTCGTTTTGAGCCTTAAATGTGGCGTGTTGGTTATTGTATTCGGCCTTGAAAAAGGTGGCAAAGTGATTAGAAACAAAGGAAGTGCTGCCCGATTTTCCGTAGAATTAGAGATCGTATACTTAGTATTATTCTACGTTAGAGACTAGAAGTTGATAGTCTTGTTGTGACCATTATAGGTTGACACTTCTACGTGCGGCGTATTCGGCTTAGCTTGTGGATTTAGCCGAAAAGATATGTGAACTATCTCCTCTTCTAGCATGATTCCTTAAGATAAAGAAAGTATGTCCTACTCCTTAAATGATCCATTCCTTGGTTGTATTTGGATTGCCTAAAATAGAATTTGTTCTATGTACTTCCTTGATTGTACTTAGATGTTTAAATTGTAAGTTGTATAATCCATTGCCTTAGTGAAGTTGGATTCTTAAAAGTGAAAGTATTTTTACTTAAAGTACATAGAGTCTTGAAAAGGAAGTGGTTTCCAAATCTTTTGGCTAGTGCCTTAGTTCCAAAACATAAGGGTCGTTATAATGACTTTAGGGGAGTCAAATGAGTGATTTACTTAATTGTTTTAAAAGAGGAGAAATGACATGATTTAAGAGAAGTAACTTGTTTTAAAGGTGTGAGTTACTTGAGGTTTAAAAGTAGAAGAAACTTGTTTTCTATATATTAAGAGACTCGAAGTATTTTTGAAAGTTAAGAAACTTGATTTGAAAGTTTGTGATACTTGGTTTTAAGTATAAGTCTCTTGGTTATAAAAAGAATGAAATTGTCTAAAAACCATAAAGGGTTATAACGACTTTATGGGAAGTTGGTTATAACAGATTTATGGAAGGTTTAAAAAGTTGTCTATTTTGATTAATGGGCATAAGTTGCCTAGATTGTGAAAAATTGAAGTTACTTGGTTTCAAGCTTTGAAATGAGTTTCTAAAAGTGTAGTAACTTACTTTGAAAAATAGACACACCTTGATACTACGGGTGTTAGTATCTTGGGGTTTTACATAGAAAGTGCATTGAAAAGAATGTACGTACGTAGTACTTTGGCTTGTTTAATTGAGAATTATTCCATGTGTGCCTTGATAAGTACTGTGGCTTGTTTAATTGAGAATTATTCCATGTGTGCCTTGATAAGTATTGTGGCTTGTTTAATTGAGAATTATTCCATGTGTGCCTTGATAAGTACTTTGGCTTGTTTAATTGAGAATTATTCCATGTGTGCCTTGATAAGTACTTTGGCTTGTTTAATTGAGAATTGCCCATGTGTGCTGGTAATAGCCCGTTGTGTGCTAGTGGTATATCATTCATTTCGGGGTCATTCCTCGGGTTTGTGGCATTTGCATATTCCGTGGATTTGCTACCCACGATGCGAGGAATACCTCATGCGAGTCCGCAAGGGCTTATGCGGGTGAAATAGTCCCATGCGGGCGGATACAGCCTATGCGAGGAATACCTCATGCGAGTCCGTAAGGGCTTATGCGGGTGAAATAGTCCCATGCGAGGAATACCTCATGCGGGTCCACGCGACCTATGCGGGTGAAATAGTCCCAGGAGTAGGATTGCTTAATGATACTGCGGGCGGGTGGTCCTGCTTTGATCGTGAGCTTCCTAGTTTATATTGTAAGTATACTACTATTTACTCTCATTGTTAGTAAGACACTGTGTACTGTTATTTGAGTAGTGACTTTGAGGGCATGCGTCCCTGACTTGATATGACTGCTTATGTATTGTGTACTGTAGGTTGGCTATCATACATGTCTCCTGTTTTGTTTAGACTGTTATGATTTCATTACAGTACTTACTGTTTCACATACTTGGTACATTCTTCGTACTGACCTCCTTCGGGGGGCTGCGTTCATGCCGCAGGTTTAGGTACGTTGTTTGGTGATCGGCAGGTGTAGGACCCTGCTCAGAGTTTTTGGATAGCTCCTTCTGTTCGGGAGTTTATCTTTTTGGTATAAGTTCTTTCAGTACAGGCTTTTGTACAGTTATGGGTACGGCGGGGCCTTGTCCCGTCATAGTTCAGTAAAACTCTTAGAGGTCTGTATTCATATGTGGGATTGGACTCGTGTACAGTGTAGTGTCTTTTGTTTATGTATATTATATGGCAGCCTTGTCGGCTTTGCCCTTGCACGTACGATTGGTTTTAAAAAAAAATGAGGTGTTATTTAATTTCCGCAGTTTACTTAGTTGTTAAGGTAGAAGGGTGCCCAGGTAGGGCACCAGTCACGGGCCCGGGGTTCGGGATGTGACAGCTAATATACCAATTCTCCTTTTAACATCTTAACAAGGTCCAAATCTTTCCTTATATCTCATACTCCATAATATACTTTCAATATATGTATAATATCCAATATACATAATAATCAACTTCACAAAGAGGTTAAGGTTCATTACCTCAATATAGCCCAAAAATATCCAAGAACTTAAAGTCGCTCCTAAGCAAGTTTTAGCTCCAAATCTTTGTGTTCCAAACCACCACAAGTCACCTTTAGAAGTTCCTAACCAACTTCTATTCTAGAATTAACTCCAAAAAGTGAAGAACACTAAGGTTCCATTTTTGCATGCTCTCGGCTTTGTGAGGGTTTTTGAGGCTAAGAGTGTGAAATCTTGTCTAACTCTTGGTTAATAATCTTCCTAATACATTAAGGAAGAACACTTATAATTTTAAGAATTTTTGGACAACATTTGCTCAAGAAAGAGGGGGGTTGGACGAGAGCACTACAGAGGGAGAGAAAATATTTTCAAGTCTAGAAATGTTCTAAGTGTGGAAGATTTTCATCAACTAGAGGGGTTTATATAGGACAACCAAGGGTTAGGATTGAAACATGTGTATGGTATAGATTGTTTGTGTAGGTTCCTTTCTCCACTTGTCCAACAAATGCCTTGCAAGACTTTGACCATTTGACTTGCCCACTAACCTTGCAAAAAACGTCCCACCCATGCAAATGCCATGCAAGACTTTTGACCACTTGTCTTGCCCACTAATCTTGAAAAACAACCGTCCACTATGTCTTCTTGGGGTGACACGTGTCGCCCTCCTATTGGTCCAAAATATTTTATCTCTCGGAAAAATTTCATAATTGGAAAAAAAATATTGAAAACGCAAAACTTCCTTCACAAGGTTCGGAAACTTTTCCGTCGGAAAACAATTTTTTTCACTCTTACCCTAATTAGGGCTTATACATTCGTACGTACGTCCTCACATACATACTCCGGAACTACGGGGTATAACATTCTCCCCCCCTTAGAAACATTCGTCCCGAATGTTCCTTCTAAGTCTCCAAGCACATGCGCCGGTATAGTCTTCACTACTACACTTACCAAACCAATCATGCCACCAATGGCCTTAGTATAACATACGCGCAAAAACTCAAATCCAAGCCAATGAGAAATCATCTCTAAAGCGTATACAACACTATTAGCTCCCACCCAAGGTCTAAAGGATACTCCCTTCGCATCTTTACTTTATTAAAGGAACACTTCTATCTTCTTAACACATCTTCGCCTCTTTTCTTACTCGTCGTACCCTCCTTGTACACTCGAACTCTTTCTAGTATACGTACCATACTTCAGTCATTGCTTCAGTTTCCAAAACTTTGGAGTTACTACCTCCCAACTTGGTCATTTTACTAGCCTTACATTCTTCTAAGGCCATTCCCGGCCTTCACGACCCGATTCTGGTCGAACACATCCGCGAACTCGTACGATGGTTACCTAAACTCGGGCCTAACACCCTTGTGACCCTATCATCTGGCGGGACCACCCCAAAACTGACCCCACCTCATTCCGAGCTGCGGGTTGACCCGCGATCTTGCCTCAACCCGACCCATTATCGCTCTAAATTCTTGTTCCCGTCCGGGACAATCTTACTATTCTCGTCATGAAAATTACCACTTTTATCTTGCTCGACCTATGGAATTATCCCACAATACTTCTCACGCATACCAAGCACTTCGACAAAGACTAACTGTAAAATCTTTTACCCAAGACGGCCTTACATCTAAGGTCTCAACTGTTATAATATTCTAAGGCTCACAATTTCCCTGCCCCTAAACTTACCTTTTCAACTAACCATGTTTTCTAAATCTCAATTTTACATAGTGCTATCCAAACATAACACTTTAACATAAAATCATCATATCACGCATACAAATCATTAGAGGGTTAAGGATCTACCTGTAACTATTGCTTCACTTTTCCCTTGTCGTTCTAATCATGATCACGCCTGCGCATAGCAAAAGCGATGAACCACATCGATCCGAAAGGTGAGTCTACATCCGCGCTACCTCTGGTTGGACAATTTCTCATAAAATGGCCCTGCTGGCCGCATGTATAACAACCTCCCGAACCAGCACGACACTCCCCCTTATAGATTTTACCACAATGGCCACACTGAGGTAAGGGTGGCCTCATCCGGCTAGTACCCCTACTCTCCCGGAAACCTGAAACCTTGGAGCCCTGACCTGCTCCTGAATACCCCAGACGTCCTGAAGACTGTGGAGAACTACTCTGAACTGGCGAAGGGGCATAACTAGCTTCGCCGAGGCCGCCTCGAAAGTCACTAAAGGACCATGTTGTCCTGGCCCTCTTCTGTTGATCTTGGTTATTCCGTCGGCCTCTACGTTCCTCTGTCTGCTGCGCATACGCCTGCATGCGGGCAATGTCCATGCCCGATCAACGCCGTGCAACCTTCTGCTAAATAATCATCAAGTCCTGTGACATATCAGTGCACTCTATCCTCCATGTTAGCCACTAAAGCGGGGACGTACCGATCCAATGAGTCAAACTCTACATTGTACTCCCGAACCATCCGCCCGTTCTGCCTCAACATCAAAAATCTATCCGCCCGCGCTCTCCTCATCTGCGAAGGCAAGAAGTGGGCAAGAAATGCCTCTGAGAACTCGTCATAACCAGCTGGAAGGGCATGCCCTCCCCGGGACAGCTCCCATGAATCAAACCAGTCGACTGCAGTATCACGCAGCCGATGTGAACCTAAGACCGCTGACTCGGTATCCGAAGCCTTGATCACTCTCATGATCCGCTGTAACTGTCGGATGAACTCCTGCGGATCATCCTCAGGCCTCGACCCATAGAACTCTGGTGGGCTGCAACTCAGGAAGTCCCGTAGTCTCAAACTATCCGATCTGGGGTGAACTACGGTGCTACGAATCGAATCGCTGCATCGGCCTATCTCCGTGCCTCGCCACGACCAAGGCTAATCGCGGGCCATCTCCTTGTAACCCATCTCCTGCTCGGTGTGGGCTGGAGGCTCAGTGTCGTGGCCTCGTGAGTCACCGCTGCGCTCTAAACCTGCTGGGCCGGCGGTGTCGTGGAACTTCGCCGTCAGGGTATCACGCCGGGTAAAGGCGGGCTCGGGCCCTCGTGACCCTCGTGTCCTACTAGCAGCTCCGCCTTGCCTTGCCGCCGGGCGGGTTGCCTTGCGTGGAGGCATAACTGGTAAACAAAAGAAATTCGTCAGAGGCGTCCAACTTATAACACAGCTCTAAGGCACGATCTCAGAGTGAGAAGAATGGAAACCAATCCTAAATATCCTGCAGCCTCCTGATTATTGGTGTGGTGCACAACACACCGATAATCAAGACTCTACTAGATACGGTCTGTAGACACTTTCCGAGGACTAACTGCTCTGATACCACTTTTGTCACGACCCGTGACTGGTGCCTTACCCGGGCACCCAAGTAGACATACATCAGAGTAACCAGCGGAATATAAACTTGCAAACATGAAACAGTGTAGAATAAAAATAGTCTACCCAAGAAAAAGGTTGCCTTTCGGCATGTATATAAATACCAAAAGTGAACAGTTACATCCCAAATTTATAACAGGACTACAGACCTCTAAGAATGAAATCAACTATGACGGGACAGGGCCCCGCCATACCCCCTGAATGTACAAAAGTATATGACCTCAGGGAACCGTATCAAAAGACAAAGCCTCTGGAGAAATGGAGCTTTCCCAGAACTGAACAGTGATCCTAAGAGCGCGGATCAGCAAGCTACGTACCTCAACCTGCGGCATGAACGCAACCCCCCGAAGGAGGTCGACTGTACCAGTATGTGGCCAAAATATGTAGAATGAAATCATAATAGTCTATATAAAACAGGAGACATGTATGATAACCAAAATACGGTACACAAAGCCTGATTAACAACAAGAGTAATGAGAATCAATATCGTCTTTTAAAAGACCATTTCACAATCTATGAACAACCATGTCAAGTCAGGGACGCATGCCCTCCAAGTCATTACCCAAATATAACCACGGGTCTCATGCCCAACAATGTCAAACGTGCCCGTGGGATTTCCTTCTTCACTATCGACAGTCTATGATATAACAACACCAAGAAGTACATGTGAACACCAGGTCCTACCTATGTCATAAGAACCGTACGGGGCAAGTACGAAGGCCGACTACCAGATACCTCCTGCGTCACTCCGCTGACCGGGGCAAGTACGAAAACCAACTACCAGATACCTATCGTACCAATAATACTGTATACTGTACCACGAAGCTGATCGGGGCAAGTATGAAAGCCACTACCAGATACCACCTGCATCACGTCGCTGACCGGGGCAGGTACGAAAGCTAACTATTAGATACCTCCTGCGTCACAAGACTCCGCCATAATGCCGACCGGGGCAAGTACGAAAGCCTAACTACCAGATACCGCCTGCATCAGCCACGACCGGGGCAGGTACGAAAGCTAACTACTAGATACCACCTGCATCACTAAAACACATGGAGGGCTAATCCATGGAATAACACTATAAACAGGGAAACGAACCCTCATCATGGCTGCATACCCGTGGACCCACCATCGAGTCAGTATGCCCAAGATGATCCAGAACAACACGACCGGACCTCCATCGAGATACGCGGTAACATAAGGATACCACAATTGCATAACAAGGCTATCACAAGCAAACATAGGTAGGTTACTCACACTCAAGGTACTTTCGTCTTATGCCAAAAATCCCGGTTTTAACCCCAAAGTACTACATGCTTTAACTCTTTCACAAAAGTCACATGATACTAATACTCGTAGTATCAAAAATAGAGTAATTATTATATTAAGTAAACCAAACAATTCCCATACTTTCTTTTTAAATAAAAATCATGACAATACCATGCCTTCATTTTCTATGTCAAATCACTTCTCGAACTAGTTTAAGTTTCAAACTTCAATTTCTCAAGTCTCTTACTTTTAAACCAAATCCCATGACGGGGAACGATCAAGTCTCACATCTTTTTAAAACAACCGTCAAGTTACCATTTTAAAACCAATAATAAAACCATTTCTTCATTTTTATAAAGTCATTATAACTAACTTCCCATAAAGCTATTATAACATTTTATGTTTTAAACCATCCAAGGACAACTACTCTCATTTCCGAATTCAAGATAACTTATTCTTTTTAAAGTCCAAGTACTCATTACTCATGAATGAGGTTGTACAACTTTTTAACATAATTCAAGTCCTTAACATTAACAAGTCACTTAACTAGAATCAAGTCAAGGACATAAAAGGGAAATCAACTCCTTCAACACACGTGCGTCTACCGCACTATATATATATGTATTTCACAAATATCATGCTCAAGAGAATAGGAAGAATCACATACGTCCTCGGCTAAATTCACCTGCCAAGTCGGATATGTCGCGCGCAGAGTGTCAACCTATAATAGTCAAAACACGCCTATCAACTTCTAGTTCTACGTAGAATTCTTTTTATTAAGATCTCTAATTCTACGGAAAGTTTGGCAGCACTTCCCCCATTTCTACTCAATTTTCCACCTTTTTCAAGGCCCGATAACAGTAACCAACATGCCATAAATAAGGCGCAATAATTCCGAAATTTAAAGAAGGGGATCACACGCCCAAACGGAACGCGATTAACAATCTTCCCCTTAACAACGATGTAAATACAGTCCAAAGTAAATACAGTCCAAAGTAAATACGGTCCAAAGTAAATACGGTCCAAAGTAAATACGGTCCAAAGTAAATACAGTCCTTAAGTTGGGGTCCTTGGCCAACTTTTACAATTTTACTTATCCAATTACTTCATTAGTCTTCCAACTTATATTCCAATCTTTATATAAGTTATAGTTTCTTTGTTGTTAACTACTTAGTAAGTAATGGATACATTTTTACCATTTTAAGGGCTAATATGTCAATTCTCCTTTTAACATCTTAACAAGGTCCAAATCTTTCCTTATATCTCATACTCCATAATATACTTTCAATATATGTATAATATCCAATTTACATAATAATCAACTTCACAAAGAGGTTAAGGTTCATTACCTCAATATAGCCCAAAAATATCCAAGAACTTAAAGTCGCTCCTAAGCAAGTTTTACCTCCAAATCTTTGTGTTCCAAACCACCACAAGTCACCTTTAGAAGTTCCTAACCAACTTCTATTCAAGAATTAACTCCAAAAAGTGAAGAACACTAAGGTTCCATTTTTGCATGCTCTCGGCTTTGTGAGGGTTTTTGAGGCTAGGGGTGTGAAATTGTTATACCCCGTATTCTCAGGGTATGTATGCGAGGACGTACGTACGAGAGCACGACAGAAAAATTGGAAAGGAAAAAAGAGGTGATTCTTCCACGGAAAAAGTTTCCGGTTTTTGTAAGGAAAAATGTTCGTTGAAGGTGGGTTCCCAGTTTGGAATTTGGGCTTCTTAGATTATATTAGAATTATGGAATTTTATTTTGGAAATGGTCACGTGGGGCCACGGAGAAATTCTGGTTTTGTGGGGCCCACTTTGTTTTGAGATTTTGGCCATTGTGGATATTTTTGAAGACGTTTTGAGGGCGATAGGAGGGTGACACGTGTCACCCCGCTAGGTGGCTTGGCGAATTTACCTTTGCACAACACGGTTAGAGTCGTTTTCGACGAAACGTTTCCATGACTTTCGTAGGAAAATTAGGCTATGTCCTTTTAATTTTTGCGGATTTTTCCGAGAGACGAAACATTTTGGACCAACGGGAGGGTGACATGTGTCACCTCACATTGGAAGCAGTGGGCGTCAGTGCGCGATGTGGTTCACGTTTGGCTTGATCTTTTGGCTCACGTTTTGTGCCCTATTGGCTCCTTGTTTTGGCCTTGTTTTGTGGCTTGTTTGGTGCCATGTTTTGTGCCTTGTTTTGTGGAGTAGGGGTTAGGGTGCACTTGGCTTGATCAAGGCCTTACACTTGCCTTGCACATGGCTTGATCTTGGCCATTGGTTGGCTTTTGGTTTTGCTATAAATACCCCCCTAAGCTTGAAGACTTCATTCATCCAAAACTTCCAAGTCTTGAAACCCTCTCCTCCCCCTTTGTGAGCTCTTAGCCGAGCCTTCCTCCCCCTTTTCGTGTGGCCTTTGGCCGAGGGGTTCCCCTTCCCCCCTTTGTGGTGCTAGCCGTGGGGTACCCCCCCTAGCCTAGTTGTTTTCGTATAATACCCCTCCCTTGTGGTATTGAAATACTTCTCCTAGTATTGTTATAATGCCCAAAATACCTTAGCCTTGTACCTTGTAGTATTCCAAAGATACCTCTATACGTAGAGTCCGGAAATACTACCTTTTGTCCTTTTAGTCTCAAACCGAAACCCTAAGGAAATCTTCATAGTTGGTTGAAGTATTTGAGTAGAAGTTGGTTAGAACTTCTAAGGGTTGTTTGGAGCGGATTGGAGCGCACGGAGTAGGAGCTAAACCTTGCTCAGGATCGACATTATAACTTGGATAATTTTGGGCTTGTCGAGGTAAATATTCTTGTCCCCTTGTTGTAATTGGAGATTACATGTTGTAGGAGTATATAGTTGAAGTATACTATATATAGTACTGAACATTATTGTGCGGCAATGTCTTTTGACTTAAGCCTGAATTTAAAGAAAAGAACTGAACTGTATTTTACATAGGACTGTATTACAGTGGACTTGTGTAGCATTGTTGTGTAGTAGAATGGTACACGTCCGGTTAGACGTGTAAACCCCCCCCCCCTGGTTGGCTTGGTAGCCGGCCTCGATAGAGGAGGAGATTTACGCTGTTGCGGGGAGGTCTTCGAATTTTACGTAGAAAGATAGAAACTTGTGTTTTGGGGTTAATAGACGTTTGCGACCTTTATAGGTGAAAGTACTAAGAGTAGCGCATTCTACTCGAGGAGTGGAAAGGGCTAGCAAGGTTGTAGTACTTGGAGCATTTTGCTTATTGTCGATAAATCGTCGCGAGGTATGTGAACCTCTTCCTATCTCTTCTAGCATGATATGTGTGAACTATGTAGTACGGTAGACGTACATGTGTTAACTGTGTTTGATGGTTCTTAAAACATAAAGTGTTATAACGGCTTTATGGGAAGTTGGTTATAACAGCTTTATGTAGGTAAGAAAATACTTTGTGGTTTTAAAAGGTAACTGATGTGAATTATAACTGGCTAGTTATAATAAAGAACTTGATGTATTTCAAAAGATTTATAAATCGTTTTGAAGGAGAGTAACACTTGGTTTTAAAGGTTTTAAAAGAGTTATACTAGCTTTATGGGAGTTAGGTATAATGTCTTAAGAGGTAAATAATATGGTTTACTGATGTTAGAAGTTAAGAGACTTGATCTTATAAGATAAGAGACTTGACTTATTTGTTTTAATGTGAATGTTTGTGTGAAACCTCATTCGTGAGTAATGAGTACTTGGTTTTATTTAAAGGGATAATGTTTTACTGATTTCGGAAATCAGAATGTGTATCGACGGACCACTGCAGCGTTAATAAAGGAAAATGTATTTGAATAATGATGTATCGTATTAAAACCAGTAGAAACCTCCATCTGCATAGAAACTAAGATGAGACAAAATGATATTACATTTTCTAGATCATGGTCATTGTAATAAGAATGTTGTAAACAAGAATAACCTACTCACGTGAGACATATATTACTCAATTGTTCTAAAAGGAATCAGTGATTAAGTTTGGGAACTATGAAACCATTTGAAAATGAGAAGCTTGAGTAATTGAAACTAGGCAACCGGAACTTAGGAAAGAATGTTGTTACTTGATTTTGAAAAGGAGTGTGGGTTGGTCATTCTAATACCACGGGTATCGGGTGACTTTTATAAAAGTAATGGATCTCTTTTAAAAGAACTTAACGTATGTAGTACCTTGGGGTTAAAAACCCGGACTTTGGCATAAAATGAAAGTACTTTGAGTTGTGTGAAACTTGCCTATGCTTGTTGTTGTGAAACTTGCCTATGCTTGTTGTTGTGAAACTTGCCTATGCTTGTGATGATAGCCTTTGTTGTGCAAGTGTGGTATTTACGTATTCCGCGTCTCGATAGAGTGGTTGACTTGTCGAGAACTTACTTGGGCGTCTTGGCGGTGATGGAGAATTCCACGGGTATGTTTCCATTTTGATTTACTCTTGTTGTTGATGTCACGTGGACATGTCTACACCGTCTGATTCCGGGGCATGTGGCCATGCGGCGGGGTTGACCACCCGATATATTGTTATTGAGGTTACATGGGCATGTCTACACCGTCGCGATTCCGGGGCATGTGGCCACGCGGCCTTGTTATGTGTTGCATCATGGACATGTCTACACCGTCGCGATTCCGGGGCATGTGGCCATGATGCGAACATGATGGGTGTGGTGGGCGTGAGACCCATAGTTATATTTGAGTGGTGACTTTGAGGCGTGAGTCCTCGACGATCGCTTTTATGTTGCGTCTTGTATTTTGGTTCTAATACATGTCTCCTGGTTTATATACTGTTATGATTTAAGCGCGATATTCTGATTTCACATACTGTACTGTTATCGACCTCCTTCGAAGTGCGTTCATGCCGCAGTAGAGGTACATCGGCCGTGGATCCTCGCTCTTAGGATCTCGGTTCAGCGTTTTGGGAAGCTCCGTTTCTCGAGGCTTATCTTTTGGTATGTGTTCCACAGGTTGTAGGTTCTTGTACATTCGAGGGGTATGGCGGCCTGTCCGTCATAGTTGTTGTAAATCTTAAGTGCTGTAATCTTTGTTGTGGGCGGGGTTTGTAAAAAGGATTAAAGCTCGTTTTGAAAGAGTTGTATTTATTTATGTTATTGGAAGGTAACCGTTGGGTTGGCTTTGTTTTATGTTCATATATCTTGTTTCTTGTTTAAAGTTTTATTTTCATTGGTTTTCTCGATGTTGTGTCACTAGGGTGCAGGATAAGGCACGATGCAGGGCCGGGCAGGTCGTTAGAAATCTTGTCTAACTCTTGGTTAATAATCTTCCTAATACATTAAGGAAGAACACTTATAAGTTTAAGAATTTTTGGACAACATTTGCTCAAGAAAGAGGGGTTGGGCGAGCACTAGGGAGGGAGAGAAAATATTTTCAAGTCTAGAAATGTTCTAAGTGTGGAAGATTTTCATCAACTAGAGGGGTTTATATAGGACAACCAAGGGTTAGGATTGAAACATGTATATGGTATAGATTGTTTGTGTAGGTTCCTTTCTCCACTTGTCCCACAAATGGCATGCAAGACTTTGACCATTTGACTTGCCCACTAACCTTGCAAAAAACGTCCCACCCATGCAAATGTCATGCAAGACTTTTGACCACTTGTCTTGCCCACTAATCTTGAAAAAAGACCGTCCACTATGTCTTCTTGGGGTGACACGTGTCGCCCTCCTATTGGTCCAAAATATTTTATCTCTCGGAAAAATTTCATAATTGGAAAAAAAATATTGAAAACGCAAAACTTCCTTCACAAGGTTCGGAAACTTTTCCGTCGAAAAACAATTTTTTTCAGTCTTACCCTAATTAGGGCTTATACATTCATACGTATGTCCTCACATGCATACTCCGGAACTACGGGGTATAACAGGACGTGCTCAGGGATAAGGTAGAGCCAGAGCAGCAACATCGGTTCATGGTGGGGCATAGAGAACTGGTCAGGCTCGTACTTGATCAGAGTCCCTAGAGCCATATATTTATCCTCGTGATGAAATGCTATAGGATGAGATGAAACCAGCCTAGGATCAGCCTAGATTTATTGCTACTCCAGTACAGGACATGTTGGTCATGTTATTGAGAGTTCTCGGTAGTTTTACTCAAATAGGCACATATCCTACTACTCCGAGTGGTTCTCAGACCCATGTGGGATAGGGTAAGCTCAGACTCCTAAGTTTTGTACACCCGATATTCAGCCAGCGGTGATGTTAGCGCCTTGTATAAATGAGGATCATACTCCAGAGTTTGGTCCCCAGCCTATTAGAGGGATAGCTATGACCCGCGATAAACAAATGATTTGGGATCACTTTTCGAACATGAAACCTCATGATTTCTTTGGACGACTTGAGGAGGATGCGTGTGCATTTATTGTGAGCATCCATGAGATGTTATTTACTTTGATTTGTCCAGATATGAGCCTGATAAGAGGGAGAGGTGACATAGGCACTTCAGAGGTTGTACTTCCCATTGTTATGGGTATCAGGGGAAATATAATCAATCGCAGCCCAGTCGACCGATTCAGGCTGCTCTATAGATTAATGTTGGTTACAGTAGGGGCTAGTCATGTAGGGGTTCTTAGTGTAGATATTTTGACCACATTTATTTGGTTTTTTAAACTCTATTCAGTAGCCCTCAGCGGTCAAGACTTATTTCAGTTGTGGAGAGGTTGGGCATTTAAGAGAGATTTTCCCTGACAAATTTTCAGTGCATCCCGTTCACCCATGACCTATCACAACCATCTAGAGATGATGTTAGAGTAGTTTGGAAGGATCTTATTCAGGCCATGGTGGTCATCAGTCTAGTCGTAGTGGATCCAATCGTACAAATATGGAGCTTATCTGAGATGAGGTGGCCAATAAGGTACTCAGTCTTAGGTATGATGCACCTATTGACATACATTCCCTAGTAGGGTGGTGGATGAGGCATCCGACACAGTCATCATAGGTATCATGCATTTGACAGTCATCTAATGCTTTGCATCTAATGCATTTGACTCAGAAGGAGGTTCTGTTACAATGGTATAAATGAGTGTGAGCATAGCTTCTAAATGCTCAAGACTCTTTTGACCAGAACCCTAATTTTATCCCTTCTAGTGGAGGAAAAGGACTATACTATGTATTGTGATGCTTCTAGGATTTGGTTGGGTTCTGTGTTGATAAAGGATGGTAAGGTTATTGCATATGCATCGAGGTAGTTGAAGGTGCACAAGAAGAATTACATGTTCATGATTTGAAGTTGGTTGTTGTCGTATTTTCTCTAAAGATTTGAAGGCATTATATTAATGATATCTATTGCGAGATGTATATCGATCACCATAGTCTTCAGTACGTGTTTAATAAGAGGTATTTGAACTCTAGGTAGTGTTGGTGGATTGAGTTGTTGAAGGATTTTGATATTACCATTTTTACCATCTAGTCAATGCCAATATAGTGGTGCATGCCTTGAGTCGAAAGGTATTAATCCTGGGGAGTTTGGATTTTTTGGCTATTTTCGAGAGTCCTTTGGCATTGGATGTACAGTCTTTAACCAACCATTTTGTGTGACTTGATATTTCGAATTCGTGTAGGATTTTTTCTAGTGTGAAGGCGAGGTCATATTTGGATCAAATCCGGACTCACCAGTATTGTGATGTGAAGTTGTGCAATATTCAAGATAAGTTTATTAGTGGTGAGGCCAAGGAGGCCATGATTGATAGTGAGGGTGTTCCGAGGATCAAGGGTAGAGGGTGTGGTCCACAAATCTAGGTATTCGATTCATCAAGGTGCTACTAAGATGTACAGTGATTTGAGGCAGCACTATTGGTGGGGGATGATGAAGAAAGACATTGCTAATTTTGTGTCTCGGTGTCAAAAATATCAGTTAGTCAAGTATGAGCATGAGCTACCTTGTGGTGTGTCTTAGAGGATGCCCATTCCTGAGCGGAAGTGGGAGAGGATTTCCATGGATTTCATTGTTTGGTTTTCCAAGAATTTAGGCAAGTTTGATATTGTTTGGGTTATTGTAGATATATTTACCAAGTCCACGCATTTCATTCCAATTCAAACGACTTATAATGCAAAGAAGTTGGCTAAGATCTACATCCGAGATATTGTTCATCTATGTACGGTTCTTATTTCTATCATCTCAAATCGGAGTACTCGGTTTACTTCACATTTCTGGACTTTGTAGAGTGAGTTGGGTACTCACTTGGATCTTAGTACAACATTTCATCCTCAGACCGACAATCAGTCAGACCGAAGTATTCATATATTGGAGCACATATTATGAGACTACCTGATTAATTTTGGTGGTCATTGGGACCAGTTCTTACTCTTGGCAGAGTTTACGTACAACAACAGTTATTGTTATACCCCGTATTTCCAGAGTATGTACGTAAGGACGTACGTAGAAAAATTTGAACTTGTGATTTAGGCTTGGCCGAATTCTTTTTGTTCACAACACCCGATTAGAGTCGTTTTTTAAATGAAGCGTTTTCCGACTTTCGTAGGGAATTTCCGGCTATGTCATTTTTAATTTTTGCGGATTTTTCCGAGAGACGAAACATTTTGGACCAACAAGAGGGCGCCACTTGGCACCCTCTCATTGGAGCACATTGTGGGCGGTTGGCTTGGACGATTGGTGACTATTTTTGTCAAGTAGTAGGTAGGATATTTTGTGTGTAGTTGGATAAGGTGCACTTGGCAAGATCTTGGCCCTACACTTGCCTTGCACTTGGCAAGATCTTGGCCATTGGTTGGCCTTCACTTGACTTATAAATACACACCCCTTGAAGACTAATTCATCCACAAAATTGCCTAGTCTTGAAAGCTTCTTCCTCCCCTTAGTGTAGTGTCTTGACCAGAGCCCTCTTCCCCTTGGCGAGAGTTCCCCACAGTGGGGTAGGCGAGGGTATACACCCACTCCTTGGGGTGCTAGCTGGGGTACCCACTAGCCTAGTTGTTTTCGTATAATACCACTCTTGGTAGAAATACTCTCAAAAGTATTGTTATAATGCCCAAATTACCTTAGCCATATACCTTGTAGTATTCTAAGGTTATACTTATACGAAAAGCCCAGAAATACTATTATACTTCCCTTCCGTCACAAAACCGAAACCCTAAGGAAATATCCATGGTTAGTTGGAGTAATAAGTAGAAGTGGGTTAGAACTTCTAAGGGTTGTTTGGAGCGGGTCGGAGCGCACGGAGTAGGAGCTAAACCTTGCTCAGGACCGACATTTAAACTCGGATAATTATGGGCTTATCGAGGTAAATATCTTGTCCCCCTATTGTAATTGGAAATTACATGTTGTTAGATTATATAGTTGAAGTATACTATATAGTAATGAACGTTGTTATCGGCAATGTCTTTTGACTTAAGCCTGAATAATAAGAAACCTTTTCGAAAGAAGAATCTTGAATCAGTATTTACATAGGGTGTATTCTGATGAGACTTGTGTAGCCTTTACGTGAGGTAGAATTGTGCACGTCCGGTTTAGACGTATAACCCCGTTGGCTTGGTAGCCGGCCAGTTAGAGGAGGAGATTTCTGTTGTTGCGGGGAGAGTCTTTGAATTTTACGTAGAATGTTCTACGATAAGATCTAGATGTTAATAAGCGCCTTGTGGCCTTATAGGTTGAAGTACTACGTGTGGCGCGATCTACTTGGCTTAAAGGAGTAGCCGACAGTTGGAAGTACTTGGAGCGTTTTGCTATTAGTCGATAATCGTCGCGAGGTATGTGAACCTCTTCCTATCTCTTCTAGCATGATATGTGTGAACTATGTAGTACGGTAGACGTACCTGTGCTAAATGTATTTGATTGGTTTAAAACATAAAGTGTTATAACGGCTTTATGGGAAGTTGGTTATAACAGCTTTATGTTGGTAAGAAAATACTTGTGGTTTTTAAAAGGTAACTGATTTGAATTATAACTGGCTTGTTATGTGTTAATAAAGGACTTGAAGTATTTCAAAAGATTTTTGAATCATTTCGAAAGAAGAAGTAATACTTGGTTTTTGAAAACTTAAGAGTTATACTAGCTTTATGGGAAGTTAGGTAATAACGGCTTAAGAATGTTTTACTGATTCGGAAATCAGAATGTGTATCGACAAACCACTGCAGCGTTAATAAGAGGAAATGTTTTAACCGATTAAGTATTATTAAAACCAGTAGAAACTTCCATCTGCATAGAAGCTAAGATGAGACAAAATGATATTTCCTAGATCATGGCTGCTGTAATAAGATTGTTATAAACAAGAATATCCTACTCACATATAAGGCTTATGTTTCTCAGATAGTTTAAAAGAAAAGAGAATTATATTCTTAAATGAATAAGACTATGAACTACGAAACCTTTCTAAAATAAGAAACGTGAACATTTGAAATTAGGCAAACTTGGACGTTTGGATAATAATGTTGTTACTTGATTTTACAAAGATAAGTGTTTTGATTCACGAAAGATAATCACTCTATTTTCATAAACTACGGGTATTGTGTGACTTTTGTGAAAGTAACGTATCTTTTAAAAAGTTAATGTATGAAGTACTTTGGGGATAGAAACCCGAACATGTTGACACATAGTAGAAAGTACCTTATGTGTGAATAACTTGATTGTATTGGTTTGTGATAGCCTTGTAATACCTTCGTGTTGATTTGATAAGTAATCATATTAGGATGCTACGTGTGTTAGTATTCTGTGATGTTGTGTAAAGGGGTTTTCCTTGATTGTGCTTATGTTGTTTAAACGTTAAACCGTTATGTTGGTATTATACCACTCACCGTGTTTAGGGGTTAAGTGCCCTCCGTCTGGGGTAGACTTCGGTGATGCAGGACCATGATTCGAGAATACCTCATGCGGGTCGGGGCTATGCGAGCTACGAGTTCCGAGTTAGTGTGCGGCCTTTATGGTCATGCGGTGCATGTGGCCGTGCGGTGCGAGTCGGGGCGATCGCCGGAGTAGCTACCCTCGATGCGGGGTTATACCTCATGCGGGCCTATGAGATTGGCCTATGCGAGTGCGGGGAGTTCGGGGCTAGACGCGCACATTTGATATTGCGAGCGGCGGCCGGCTTTGATCATGTGACGCCTAGACAAATATCATGATACGATTTATGACCTTGTTAATCTTGTAGGTGTTAGTAGTCGGCTATGCCTTCGTGCCTTACATCTTGTTTTATTTGGACACAGTGGGACTGCTTTGTTCATGTGTATTCCTTGGTGCTTTATATATCATAGGCTAGCGGTGAGGAAGGTATTCCAGGCATGATTGATGTTGTGGGCGTGAGACCCATTGCTATATTGGAGTGATGACTTTGAGGCGTGAGTCACGACTTGATATATTTGCTTATTTATTGTGAAATGTAGTTTGGTTATCATACATGTCTCTGCTTTATATAGACTACTATGATTTCATTCTGATATTTTTGATTTCACATACTGCTACATTTTTGTTATCGACCTCCTTGAAGCTGCGTTCATGCCGCAGTAAAGGTACACGATCGTTGATCCTCGCTCTTGGTCACGATTCAGCGTTTGGGAAGCTCCGTTCCTCGGAGGCTTATCTTGGTATAGTCCCTGTTGTTGTAGGTGCTTACATTCAGGGTATGGCGGGGCCCCTGTCCGTCGTTGTTGTCATATCATTCGTAAGTGCAGTAATCTTGTTGTGGCGAGAAATTGTAAGAGGTTTGTAAAAAGGATTAATCTGTTCAAATTGTTATTTATATGTCTTGTGTAACCGTTTTTGGTTAGCTTTGTCTTCTTATTTCACTGTCTTATTACATTGGTTTCATGTATTGTCTTTATGTTCCGTGATTACTCGATGTTGTATCACTAGGGTGCCCGGTAAGGCACGATCCACGGGCCGGGCAGGTCGTAACAAAAGTGGTATCGAAGCGATTAATCCTCGGAAAGTGTCTCAGACCGTATCGATGAAGTCTTGATTATCGGTGTGTTGTGCACCACACCAATAATCGTGAGGCTATAGGATATTTAGGATTGGTTTCTATTTCTTCTCACTCGAGATCGTGCCTTAGAGTCATGTTGTAAGTTGGACCTCTAACGTATTTCTTTCCACTACCGCTATGCCTCGCGTAGAAGCGACCAGAGAGGCAAAGCGAGGAGGCTGAGTAAATCTGAGAGGTTACGTGGGCACAGGCCCAATCATCACCTAGGGTGGTGCTTCATTCGGGAGTTTTGCGGCGTCACTAGCCCCAAAGAGTTTAGCACGGCGGCGATTCCTCTGCGGCCATGATATTTGAACCTTCGCGGCCACGAGCAGAGAATATAGATTTCAAGGAGGCGACCGTTACTAACTATGGATTTGACTACGCAGAGTATACCGATGTACGCGAGTCTTGATGAATATCAACGAGAAGGTTGTGCAAAAGTAAGTTCTTGATTAGGCTTGAGCATGGCACGTATGCGGGCTTATGCGCAGCCGAGAAAGCGTAGATCGGCGGGTTAACGAAATGTGAGAAGAGGCTAGAACAAAGAAGGTCCTTTGGTAACTTTGGCGAGTCACCTCGCGTGGATTAGATTATGCGCATCCACGGTCTGAAAGGTCCTCGCGGGGTTCGGGGCGTTCGGGGTATGCGAGAGTTGGTCGAGCTCGAGCTTAGGTTCACGATCCACGCGAAGGTTCCGGCCATCCGATTCGATTTTCTCGGTGTTCACGGTGTGGCAGCGCCATCTCGTGGAATGTCGTCTTTTAGTTGGTACTTGTTGTACCTATGACCGTCGAGTCGATGTCGAAAGAGTGTCCTTGCGGGAGGACTTAGCCTTGAGGATCGGTGGGTAGTTCGTCATCTTCCTTAGCTATCGCCTGCAGGCGGGTTTGATTAGAACGACTAAGGGGAGTGAATCAGTAGATATAGATATATCCTTAACCCTCTAGAGATCTGTATGTGTGATAAGGTGAGTATACATCAAGTGCTATGTTCTGATAGCAGTGTGTTAGTTGTGATTAGAAATCATGGTGGGTTAACCGAGTAAGATTTTGGGGGATAGAGAAGGTGTGAGCCTTAGAGTTTTATACGTAGAGACCTTAGAGGTAAGGCCATCTCGAGTATAGACGTATGTTTATGTTTGACCCTTATAGGAGTGCATAGTGCACGTGAGTTATGTTTACGGGATAAGTCCCTGAGTAGTGTGGCATGAAAGAGGGTAGTTGAGCTAAGAAGACCGCTATGTTTTCGTAATGTGATTAGTGAGAGTTTTCCTTCGGGGAGCTAGCGTTTAGCGCGTTGCCGGGTCGGGTTGAGGCCACGTTGCGGGTCAACCCGCGACATGTTTGGTGGTGGGGTCAGTTTATGGTGGTCCCATCTTGTGGTAGGGTCACTAGGGTGTTAGGCCCGAGTTTAGTTAACCAACGTACGATTTCATGGATGCATTCGACCAGTAGTTGGGCCGAGGAGGTCAGCCGTGTTGTCTTCTAGCAATGACCGTTTACTCGGCAGAGGGTTATGCGAGATGATATATCATAAAGGTTGTAAGGCTGCACGAGGTGCCTACCTTCACCTTATGTCAGACAGTGGAGCCCAGGTTGCGGCTGTTTCTTTTCTGGAAGTTTTACCAGGCAAGGTTAGGAACTCAAGTAAGTCTCAGAATCACATTCGCCTCGGGCGGTGTTTGGATTTGAGGATAGTTGCGAGAATTGTTGTCTCTGTTGAAGAGTGTTTAAGCTACCATTTGGTGTTCGGATGTCGCCTTATGAAGCCTTGTAGGCGGATATGTAGTCGCCGGTCGATTGGTTCGATGTTGGCGGGATTGAGATAGTTGGTTCAGCTTATTACTGTGATGTGGATAGAGTAAAGCTTGTCTAGAAGAGGTTACGGCGGCTCGGAGAAATCGTGCGGATAATCGGCGACGCCAGAGTTGAGTTGACGGTCGGTCTTCTTGAAAGTACCACGGGTTGGGTGTGATGAGTTTTGGAAAACAGAGGAACTTAGCAGAGTTACTTTGGGCCCTTTTGAGTTCATGTGAAAAAATAGGCGGATTGCCTATATGTTAGCATTTGCCGTCCGACTTAGGAGGCGGTCGTCGATCTTCGTGTTATGTTCGAGAAGGAAATTGGAGATCCATCCAGTGTTCGACTAATGATGACCAAGTTGAAGATAATAACCCGAGTTTTGAATCGGGCGATGCTCGAAATGTGGTAAGTTCGAATGTCACGACATCTTGAGGATCGCATGCGATCCGCACCATTTGTTGGGTCGTGGAGTGACACTAGAACCTCGCGGCAAAGTGACAAAAGTGGTATGCTTTATGATGTTAGAGGTGCTTCCGTGGACTTGGATGTAAGCATTTTCTTGTGATTGTTTGGTGGCCATGTGTGATGTGTTTGTCCTCGTAAGTATAGTAGTGAAGACTATCTTGGCGGCGTTTGTTTTGAGACTTAGAAGGAACATTCGGGACGAATGTTTCTAAGGAGGAGAATGTTATACCTCGTATTTCAGTATATGCGTGGGGCGTGCGTGAAAAATTTGAACTTGTGATTTAGGCTTGGCGAATTCTTTTTGTTCACAACACCCGATTAGAGTCGTTTTTAAATGAAGCGTTTTCCACGACTTTCGTAGGGGAATTTCCGGCTATGTCATTTTTAATTTTTGCGGATTTTTCCGAGAGACGAAACATTTTGGACCAACAAGAGGGCGCCACTTGGCACCCTCTCATTGGAGCACAATGTGGGCGGTTGGCTTGGACGATTGGTGACTATTTTTGTCAAGTAGTAGGTAGGATATTTTGTGTGTAGTTGGATAAGGTGCACTTGGCAAGATCTTGGCCCTACACTTGCCTTGCACTTGGCAAGATCTTGGCCATTGGTTGGCCTTCACTTGACCTATAAATACCACCCCTTTGAAGACTAATTCATCCACAAAATTGCCTAGTCTTGAAAGCTTCTTCCTCCCCCTTAGTGTAGTGTCTTGGCGAGAGCCCTCTTCCCCCTGGCGAGAGTTCCCCACAGTGGGGGTAGGAGAGGTATACACCACTCGGCAGGGTGCTAGCCGTGGGGTACCCCACTAGCCTAGTTGTTTTAGTATAATACCCCTCTTGGTAGAAATACTCTCAAAAGTATTGTTATAATGCCCAAATTACCTTAGCCATATACCTTGTAGTATTCTAAGGTTATACTTATCTGAAAAGCCAGAAATACTATTATACTTCCCTTAGTCACAAAACCGAAACCCTAAGGAAATCTCCATGGTTAGTTGGAGTAATAAGTAGAAGTGGGTTAGAACTTCTAAGGGTTGTTTGGAGGCGGGTCGGAGCGCCGGAGTAGGAGCTAAACCTTGCTCAGACCGACATTTAAACTCGGATAATTATGGGCTTATCGAGGTAAATATCTTGTCCCTATTGTAATTGGAAATTACATGTTGTTAGATTATATAGTTGAAGTATACTATATAGTCTTGAGCGTTGTTATCGTGATGTCTTTTGACTTAAGCTGAATAATAAGAAACCTTTTGAAAGAAAGTCTTGAGCGTATTTACATAGGGTGTATTACAGTAGACTTGTGTAGCCTTTACGTGAGGTAGAATTGTGCACGTCCGGTTTAGGCGTATAACCCCACGGTTGGCTTGGTAGCGGCCAGTTAGATGAGGAGATTTCTGTTTGTTGCGGGGAGAGTCTTTGAATTTTACGTAGAATGTTCTACGATAAGATCTAGATGTTAATAAGCGCCTTGTGGCCTTATAGGTTGAAGTACTACGTGTGGCGCGATCTACTTGGCTTAAAGGAGTAGCGACGGTTGGAAGTACTTGGGCGTTTTGCTATTAGTCGATAATCGTCGCGAGGTATGTGAACCTCTTCCTATATCTTCTAGCATGATATGTGTGAACTATGTAGTACGGTAGGCGTACTGTGCTAAATGTATTTGATTGGTTTAAAACATAAAGTGTTATAACGGCTTTATGGGAAGTTGGTTATAACGACTTTATGTTGGTAAGAAAATACTTGTGGTTTTAAAGGTGGCGATTTGAATTATAAGCGGCTTGTTATGTGTTAATAAAGGACTTGAAGTATTTCAAAAGATTTTTGAATCATTTGAAAGAAGAAGTAATACTTGGTTTTGAAAACTTAAGAGTTATACTAGCTTTATGGGAAGTTAGGTAATAACGGCTTAAGAATGTTTCTTGATTCGGAAATCGAATGTGTATCGACAAACCAACTGCGGCGTTAATAAGAGGAAATGTTTTAACCGATTAAGTATTATTAAAACCGGTGAAACTTCCATCCATAGAAGCTAAGATGAGACAAAATGATATTTCCTAGATCATGCATTCTTTGTAATAAGATTGTTATAAACAAGAATATCCTACTCACATATAAGGCTTATGTTTCTCGGATAGTTTAAAAGAAAGAGAATTATATTCTTAAATGAATAAGACTATGAACTACGAAACCTTTCTAAAATAAGAAGCGTGAACATTTGAAATTAGGCAAACTTGGGCGTTTGGATAATAATGTTGTTACTTGATTTTACAAAGATAAGTGTTTTGATTCACTTCAAAAGATAATCACTCTATTTTCATAAACTACGGGTATTGTGACTTTTGTGAAAGTAACGTATCTTTTAAAAAGTTAATGTATGAAGTACTTTGGGGATAGAAACCGAACATGTTGACACGTAGTAGAAAGTACCTTATGTGTGAATAACTTGATTGTCTTGGTGTGGGATAGCCTTGTAATACCTGCGTGTTGTTTTGATAAGTAATCATATTAGGATGCTACGTGTGTTAGTATACGTGATGTTTGTGTAAAGGGGTTTTCCTTGATTGTGCTTATGTTGTTTAAGCGTTAAGCGTTATGTTGGTATTATACCACTCGCGTGTTTAGGGGTTAAGGCGCCTCCGTCGGGGTAGACTTCGGTGATGCAGGACCGTGATTCGAGAATACCTCATGCGGGTCCCGGGGCCTATGCGAGCTCGAGAGTTCGAGGTTAGTGTCGACCTTTATGGTCATGCGGTGCATGTGGCGTGCGGTGCGAGTCGGGGCGATGCCGGGAGTAGCTACCCTCGATGCGGGTTATACCTCAATGCGGGCCTATGAGATTGGCCTATGCGAGTGCGGGAGTTCGAGGGCTAGACGCGCATTTGATATTGCGAGCGGCGACCAGCTTTGATCATGTGTGGTGCAGACAAATATCATGATCTGATTTATGACCTTGTTAGTACTGTGGGTGTTAGTAGTCGGCTATGCCTTCGTACTTACCCTGTACTGTTTTATTTGGACACAGGTGGGACCTGCTGTTCATGTGTATTCCTTGGTGCTTTATATATCATAGACTGCCGGCAGTGAGGAAGGTATTCCACGGGCATGATTGATGTTGTGGGCGTGAGACCCATTGCTATATTGGAGTGATGACTTTGAGGGCGTGAGTCCCTGACTTGATATGACTGCTTATTTATTGTGAACTGTAGTTTGGTTATCATACATGTCTCCTGCTTTATATAGACTACTATGATTTCATTTACTGTATTTTTCAGTTTCACATACTCATTTTTGTTATCTTGACCTCGCCGAAGTGCGTTCATCCGCGAGTAAAGGTACACCGATCGTTGATCCTCGCTCTTAGGGTCCGATTCAGCGTTTGGGAAGCTCCGTTCCTCGGAGGCTTATCTTGGTATAGTCCCTGTTGTTGTAGGTGCTTACATTCGAGGTATGGCGGGGCCTGTCGTCGTTGTTGTCATATCATTCGTAGAAGTGCATGAAATCTTGTTGTGGCGAAATTGTAAGAGGTTTGTAAAAGGATTAATTTGTTCAAATTGTTATTTATATGTCTTGTGGTAACCGTTTTTGGTTAGCTTTGTCTTCTTATTTCAATTGTCTTATTACATTGGTTTCATGTATTGTCTTTATGTTCATTGATTACTCGATGTTGTATCACTAGGGTGCGGGGTAAGGCACGATCCACGGGCCGGGCAGTCATGCGATTATCACTCCAGTATTGATGTGGTACCGTTTGAGGCTTTGTATGGTAGGATATGTAGATCTCCAATTGGTTGGTTTGATGCATTCAAGGTCCAACCTTGGGGTACTAGTTTATCTAGAGAAGGTGAAAATGATCCTGGATAAGCTCCTGGCAGCTTAGAGTAGGCGGAAGGAGTATATGCATCGTAACGTCTGAGACTTAGAGTTCATGGTTGATGATAGAGTGCTTTTGAAGGTCTTACCCATGAAGGGTGTGATAAGGGTTGGCAAGAGAGGAAATTTGAGTCAGAGGTATATTGGACCTTTTGATATTCCTCAGAGAGTTAGAAGGTGGCATATGAGTTGGCTCTACCACCAGGTCTGTTAGGTTTTCATCCAGTTTTCTATGTGTCTATGCTAAGTAAGTGTCATACCGATGATTCTTATATAATTCAGTGAGACTCTGTATTGCTTGATCAGAATTTAGAGTTTGAGGAGGAACATATGGCTATTTTAGACAAACATGTGAGGAAGTTGAGATCAAAGGAGATAGCTTCGGTAAAGGTCCAATGGATACATCATCATGTTAAGGAGGTGATTTGGGACACCGATTCTAAAGTGCGGAGCAGATGTAATGACCCATTTGGGTTTTTTTAGCCAAAGGCCCTTTGCTTGTTTGACCCTTTCCATTAACTCTACGTGGGGTTATTGATGTACGGGGATGGGTGGCACAAATTTCGAGGGTCCATCAATATGAATTTTGGATGAAAAACTAAAACTTGAAACTTACTGTTGGTTAATTTTACTCAAAATTGACTCTTAACTAGATGGGTTCATATTCGAGTTTCGTCTCTTTCAGTAGTTCTAGAGGGTCATTTATGACTTCGTTGTGTCTTTGGTTCACATTCCGAGACAATCAGATGTATTTTGTGTCTTTATCTATAATGTTGGGATATTTGGTTTTCTTGGACGATTCAATAGAATAGTATGCCTTCGCTTGGTTAAATATGAAATTCGAGGGTACGAGCAAGTTCATAGCATCATTTACATAGATGAATATGACTGCTTTGTGTTTGGGGGCCTTGGTAATGTTTCAGGGGTTTGATATAAGTTTGGGGCTATTTTCCTATTTCTGGTGTCTGCTTCAACCACACCAGTTTTTGCTCTGGCGTGTCTGCCTCGACCAGAGGTTAGCTCGCGGAAGCGGGAGTTGGGAAAGAGAAAAAGTCTGCCTTGGCGGAGGGTCTATCCGCAGGGGCTAGTCCGCTTCTACGAAGTCATATTCGTTGTGGTACTGATGCGACTTTTAAAGTGATACCGTCTCAACGAGGTATCTGGTCGTGGTGGTGGATCCGCTCCAGAGGAGTCGATTTTACTAGGACGAAAACATCACATCAGGTGTCCTACAAATTGCTTAGGTTAGAATTTTCTTTTCCAAAATAAAGTACCTCGAGACTAGAGCCACCATTGCTCATTTTCAGAACCGTAAGAGTAATTTCATCCTTGGGGTAAGAGATTCTTTCCTTTATGACTTGAGTTTATGTTTCTAAGTTCAATAATGGTAATATAGTGTGTTATTATGTTGAAAAAATTATTTGCAAATTCTTATGAGTTTAAGAGAGCTAGGTTATTCATTTAATAGAGATTTTATGGATTAGATTGTTTTAATATCATAAACTAGTGTTCGAATATGTTAGATTACCACGTTGTAAGGCTTATTTTGATTATAGAAACATACTTCAATTAGGTGAAAATTCAAGGGTTTCCAATATTTGAATTTTGGTATAATGATCAATTGAAGGGTTCAATATGTATAGTTTTCAAATTAACATAAGGATATAACTAATTAGTATGTATTCGTGAATTTTGGGTATTAAAGTTGGAGTCTTGGTGACGTGGACCTGGGTTAGTAATTTAAGTCTAGTTATACGATTTATATCTTTGTATGTTGCGTAAAGTTTTTGTCAACGAATAGTATATATACATGGACAGACTTCGACCATAACGAGGTAAAGAGGAAGGGAAAGAATGTCACTGAGGCATGATCGTGTAGCGCTTCTATTCAGCCCCGGGGTTGGCGATGATTAGTTTTTTGAGAGCTCGATAGAAGTGCGTAATTAGTTATAAATATTGAGAGGTATTGGGTGTGTTTGGGAGTCCCACTCAGACGGTTGTGATGAACATTTGAGTGGGAACCGGTGTTTTAACTATGATGATGTGATTTGGAGAATCAGCCTTGTACTGGTTCTGACTGCTGATTATTTGGGCTTTTTTCCATAGTTGCTTGATATGTTTACTCATCACACATACTTTGATATGATATTCTGATTTGTGCTTGGATTTGTATGTGTGTATTGAGTTCTAGAAAGCATGTGATATTACAACTCTTTATTTGATTGCATCTCATTATATCATGATATCTTGCCTAATATTGTCATTTGCATTCATACACTCGCGATTCTATGATATTGATATTAGAGTGGTATGTGTTGTGGGCCCAAGAGGCCATAAAGGTAAAAACACTTATGAGATTATAGCAACACTGAGATGATATTGAAACGTGGGGAATAGAGTTTCACACCTGCAACATGATATTATTTAGCCAAGGGTTGGGCTCCGTGATTTGACGAGTTATTCCAAAGCGGAGGGGTATATGGACTTCGCAGATCCTCCATGAGTGTACATATTATAATAAATCCTTGACGTATTATATACCAGATTGATAAAGGTACCTGTCATATGAATTGCATTCATATCATACATATATATATGTTAGTTCATTGATTTATTGTGGATGAACTTGTATTCAAAGTGATTGTTGATGACTTGACAAGATTCTGGACATAAGAGTATTATACTTGTTACATGGTACTTGAATTTATATTTAAACTCCTTTTCATTGAATAACGTAAGGGATTATGGACTCTTAGTAGAATAAGTAAATAATATGAACTCTACAGATCATTCTGTGGACTATGTGACCTTAGTTGGAATATTGAGTTGATTAGTATAGGATTACTTAGTGTCAACTTGGTATTTATCTCTTTTTACTTATCTTCCGTCGTTGTCTTCCTATGATGTCTACGGGACATTGTGTACTCATACGACACTTTCTTCATATTTTCTTGATGCAGATACAAATCTGAAGACTAGCTCGAGGCCGTGTGGCTGAGTTCGAGCAGTTGATCCCCAGCTATTAGGGTGATGATGATATCTCCAACATGTCCTGTATTGTTATATCTCCTTTACTGTCTTTATTTCTGTTCAACAGACATGTCTATAGACTTTTAGGTTATGTATTCAATTGGCACTTGATACCCTTGACTTTCAGACTTATATCGTTTTATTAGAGCTCTTGTAGATACATGCTATATTACTTGGGGGATTTATGGTTGTATCCGAAAATAAGTGTTTCGGGAGAAAAACATAAGTTAAAAAAATCTCAAAAATACTTTTTTGAAAAACACTTTTAAGAAAATACACTAATTGTTGCTGAAAAATGTTTTTAAAATTAATTGACCAAATACACAAATTACTTCTCATCAAAAGTACATTTTAAAAAAATCAAAATAAACTGATTTTAAAAGTTTGACCAAACAGGCTATGAACATTTCTTTAAGCAAGAAATATTAAAACTAACATCAACAAGAGGATACCAAATAAGTAGTTCTTTAAATGAGAAATAGTGGTGAAATTTATAACCCAAAATAAATTTAATTGTTTTCTTTATTACCGATCATGAACATTCTTTATTAAGAGTTGAGTTGTCCTTGATAAAAAAATTCTTTAGATGCTATCATTTTTGTCGAATGGTAAACGTAGTCCATAAGAGTGCTAATAATTAGTTGTGTTAAAAATGCTGGACTTAAACAAAAAGAAGAGTTAGAGAGATGTTTCTCTCACTAGGCGAAAATGCTCTCAACATTTTTTCCTAGTTGCTCTTCTACGTCTCCTTTCTTTTATGATTTTCATCAACTGAGGTACTACACGGATTGTTCTTTGATCTAATCCATCCTACGTAGAAGTTTTTGTGTTCATTTCATGTTCACTTTAATTGATTTGTTATAGAGTGAGTTATCTTCCTTCTAGCCATGAGAAAAAATATAAAGATTTCAGCCAAAAGAAAGAAAGAGATTAGTTTGATCATTCAAGATTTGAATTTGAAGAGTGCTTTTCCGGGAGGGGGCAGCTTCCGGCGGTGGCCAGTTTGCTTCTCTGAACTTTGTGAAGTATTCGGGTCAGGCGGGTATTGCAGGGTTGTTAGTAGGCCAGGAGGGTGATCTTGGTGTGCCTAAGGGTCATGATGGTGGTCTGGGCGAGGATCGACTCTTTGTTTCTCCCAATTTCGGTGGCACCCTCAACTAGTGTTCGGTTGGAAAACTTGACTCTGGAAGGCTTACGGGTCTTAGCGGTTATCCCGGTCATTTGCGGGTATGTTGGGTGGTCGGGTTCTTTGGAGTCGTGATGGTGATAAGGGGTTGTGGTTGAAACCCATGGGTCACCGTTCTTTAGTGTTTAAGTCCAAAGTGGCTTTTCCAGCAGGCTTGGAAGTCGGAAAGGCAGATGCGGTTCTGGTAGACTCACTTGACTCTGGGGGGATCGCGGATCTTGATAGGGATCCCGGGTCGAAAGTGGGTATGGAGGGTGGTCCCGGGTTGCATGAGGGTCGTGTTGATGTTCATGATTTGTGGCTTGAACCCTTGGGTCGCCGATCCTTGGTTTCTGAGTACAAAGAGGTTTTTCCGGCGGGCACTTTGGATGCCAAGGTGAAAACGGGTCTCAAGGTTGGTCTCGGGTTGATTGCGGGTCAGGTGGGTGGGCATGGGTCTTGGGGGAGGTCCATGGGCCATCAATCTTTGGTTGTTGAGTCCGAGATAACTCCTTTTCCAATTGGCCTTGGAAATGCTAAGGTTACGGAAGCCAAGGGGTTTTTTATCCAAAAGAGGTCTAGTAATTTGATGCATTCAATTGTTGCGGATGTCAATGGCACGCCTCATTCATTAGGTGCTCCAACCGAAGTTGCTCCTAATCCCATGGTTCTTGGGAGTTGTTACACCCCGTATTTACAGGACATGGTGTAAGAACGTAAGTAAGAACCCACAAGTGTTAAGATTTGAGACTTGTAAAATTTATCGGAAATTATGGAATTGTCGGAAATTGTGTTATTGTAACGAATGGGAGGGCGACATGTGTCACCCCCCCTTATGTGATGCCTTGGTCGAAAATGCAAGGGCAAGAGGGTCATTGGACCTTAGTCTTGCAAGCATGTGTAGCATGAGAATGTTGACTAGTCAAGAGGTCAATAAGTCTTGATTTTTAATGTAAGACTACATCTAAGCCATCCATGTGTTTATATCATAACCCTCCTAGGTGCTTTATATATTACTACTAGTAGAGGGAGAGTTTTACACTTAGAAAAATTTGTGCAAATTGAAGAACTCATTGTTGAGAGTCTCGGGTTCACTAGCAAGGAAAGAAGAAAAAAATTTGTTCCTTGTCCATTCAACTCCACACTTTAAACCAAGGTTCTTGAGGGTAGTGTAAGCATATCTCAATAGAAAAATCCCGGAAAAAGAGAGTTTTCGGGTTAGTCGCAAAGTGAAAACCTAATGGTCTTTCTAGGTTTTGTTTGGGGATTTGAAGGATAATTGTTGGTGTTGTTCTAAGGGTCTCAACAAGCGGATTGAAGTGTCTTGGAGAGGTTCTAAACTACTAAGGAGCGACTTTGGATTGGAATTTGGATTAAGAATCGTCGAGGTATAATCTTGTTCTTTGAAAGTGTTACAAGATTATTTATTTTGTTGTTAGCTTTACATGTTGCTAGTATGTAGTATATGTGTTGAAGTTTATAAGGATTATGGATTGATTGTAGCCTTGGAAAATTCGAAATGTATGTAAGCCATGTTAAGTTGGATTACAATTTAGTCGTTACTAAAATCGTCGCATGTTACTTACTTAAAGATTATGGTTATTATAATCAAATACGACTTGTTATCGTGTTATGCTACCAATTTGGATTGAAATGGAAATTTGATAAGAATTGGTAAGGTTGAACTCAAGGTGGCCGAATTTGGACTTTTAGTTTGTTTTTCATTTGTATTGGAGTACCTTATAGAAATTGTGAGCCAATTGGGGCTGTTTGGTTATTGTATTCGGCCTTGAAAAAGGTGGCAAAGTAAGTAAAAACAAAGGAAGTGCTGTCCGATTTTCCGTAGAATTTGGCGACTTAGCACTTAGAATATTCTACGTTTGAAGTAAGAGGTTAATGGACGTATTGTGACCATGATAGGTTGAAGTACTAGGTATAGCGTATCCTACTTGAAGAATGGAGTAGCTCAAGGTTGATGTACTTTGGAGCATTTTGCTACTTGTCGACAATCGTCGCGAGGTATGTGAACCTCTTCCTTCTTTTGACATGATTCTATGTATGGAATATACATGTAGTACTATTTCATGATTCCTTCTACTCTTAGAAGTTAAGAGGTATGTATTTCGATTTACTCTACGTAAAGGTTATGTATAAGTTATCCTAAGTTCTTACCAAGTCTTATGGGGGATGTTGGTAAGAGTCGTTAGGAGGTATTTTGGAGCCAAGTTGACTTGGCTAATTTACGGCACGAATAAGAATAAGTATCGAACAAGCCATTGCAGCGTTAATAAAGGAAAATGTAATGACAATTAATTATGTTAAAACAAGTAGAATTCTCCATCTGCATAGAAGCTAAGATAAGACAAAATTGTATTACATTTTCTAGATCATGGCTACTTGATTAAGATGGTTATAAATAAGTATAACTTATTCACAATGCACCAAGTATATGTTACTTAATTTATAAGGATTTACGTATGAAGTTTTAAGACTATGGACCTCAATTGTTAAAAGGTTAAGGGACTTTATTTTTCAAGTTATGAGACTTGATTCTTAAAGGAAGAAATGAATTGATTTAAAAGTATAGAATACTTGATTTGGAAAGTATTGATTTCTTGCCTTTCTAAAGTTAAGGAACTTGTTTTCTTAAAAGATAAGAGACTTGAAGTATTTTGAAAGCTATGTGATTTGAATTGAAAGTATAAGTTTCTTGGTCATAAAAGGAATGAATTTGTCTAAGACATAAAGAGTTATAACGGCTTTATGGGAAGTTGGTTATAACAACTTTATGGAAGATTAAAAGAATGGTTTTCTTCAGTAATGTAAGCAAAGAAATGATTTGAAATAAAGAAGGGCAAATTGTTTTAAAGGTACAAATTGCTTAAAGTTTTAAAGAAAGAAGTCACTTGATTTAGAAGCCTATAAATGTATTTCTAAAAAGTATTGTGACTTGTCGTGAAAAGTAGATATGACTTGATACTACGGTTATTAGTATCTTGGAAGTTTTATTTGAAAGAGAATCATTTTAAAGGAGTAGAGGCACGTAGTACGTTGGGTTAAATTCGGATTTTATAATGACATGTTAGTGCCTTAGGTAAACAAAAATGAGTGTATATGAACAAGCTAATAAGAAGTTAGGGGATTTCTTAACTTGCTTATATTATGTATGATAAGTCGGTAGTGCTTATGTTATGTATGATAAGCCGGTAGTGCTTATGTTATGTATGATAAGTCGGTAGTGCTTATGTTATGTATGCTAAGCTGGTGGTGCTTATGTTATGTATGATAAGCCGATAGGGCTTATGTTATGTATGATGGCCGGTTGAGTTAGGGTAAGAGTATAAATGAGGGGCAAGCCCCAAGACGTTATACCACCTTCTCCAGGGTAAGAGTATAAGTGAGGGTAAATCCCAAGACTGTACCACCCGCTTTATGTGTTATTTGTGGCCGGTCGAGATAGGGTAAGAGTATAAATGAGGGGCAAGCCCCAAGACGTTATACCACCTTCTCCAGGGTAAGAGTATAAATGAGGGGCAAGCCCCAAGACGTTATACCCCCTGCTTTACCACCTTCTCCAGGGTAAGAGTATAAATGAGGGGCAAGCCCCCAGACGTTATACCACCTGTTTTGATTGATTTTATGGGTGTGAGACCCATGGTTATGTTTTACACTTTTAGCTGTCGACAGTGATGGGGGATTCCCGGGGTCGGGTCGTGACAGGAGTGTCAAGCCATCTCATTTAAGGCGACTTCATAATTCGTTTTCGGTGGGAACCGGTTTTGACAATAGCACGCCTCATTCAATGGGTGCTACAATCGAAATTGCTCTTATTCCAACGGATCTTGGTAAGGCAAAAGCTGCGGAAGCTGAGGGGTTTTCTCTCCAAAAGATGCCTATTAACTCAACACTTTTAATTGGCATGGGGAATGTAGAGTCATCTCGTTTTAATGAACTTCATAACTCGATTTGGGGGGCAACCGGTGTTGCCAAAACCGAGAGCCCTAGGTACTCTAATGCATTAATTGATAATGTATTAATACAACAAAAGACTTTTGGGACACCAATTCCCAATGATACATGCTTTTTGACTTCATTTGCGGGAACCAACACTGTTCATGGTGGCCCCTATACGATTAGAAGTGCTATGGATATCGTGAATACGCCGAGGGTGTACATGCAAACACCACTTTGCGCGGGTAATGATGGATGGCCAGAAGTTACTTCAAGGAAGAATTGTATCAAGTACAAAGCCAAGCAACAATTTTGAGAAGTGAAAAGAGTATTTCAACCTTCCAAGATTGAGTTTATGATTTAATCCCCACCTGTAACGTCACCTTTGTGTGAACGCCCCAACCCCCCACTTTTTCATTTCGTGTTTATGCTTACGTTGAGGATTGAGAACCCTCAACGACTGATTGTAGCTCCCTGTTCTTTTCGTTTGTTCTTTTATAATATTTGCATTTACCTGGAAAAAAAAAATGCTGGACTTAAAACTCGTGACCCATTCTCCTTTATGGTTACCAATAAAAGAGCCATTTGTATTTAATTTAAATATTCACGTTCAAGGGAATTCCATTTAACAAGAAGTGGATTTTTTTATTGTGATCTATAAAATGATGTTGGTTTAATTACCTGTCAGATATGAAGTAGATTTTCTTTACAAAAGAAAAAGAAGTTAGAGGGATATTGCTATTAGAAATTTTTTAAGTCATTCAATAATGCTTTTATGAACTTTCAAGTTTTTGAATTACAAGAATCCAGTGAGGTTCCAGTGAAGGTTATTTAAATGGATTGTTTTGTTATACCCCGTATTTCCAGAGTATGTACGTAAGGGCGTACGTATATTAATTTAAGCCTTAAAGTTGGCAAGGTTCGAAATTTGTACACAAGTACCGAAAAGAATCGTTTTTCGACGAAACGTTTTACTAAACTTGCGAAGGGAAAAATACGGCTATGTCATTTTTAATTTTTGCGGATTTTTCCGAGAGACGAAACATTTTGGACCAACGGGAGGGTGACATGTGTCACCCTCACATTGGAAGGAAATTGGGGCGGCTTGGACGATTTGGAGGAGGGAGTTGGTAGGATATTTTTGTGCAAGTTGGTGTGGTAGATGGATAAGGTACACATGGTTAAATCTTGACCCTACACTTGCATGGCACTTGGCTTGATCTTGGCCATTGGTTGGCCATTGCTTGACCTATAAATACCCCTCTAAGTTGAAGACTTTCTTCATCCAAACTTGAGCAATCTTTCTAAGTCTTGAAATCCTCCCTCCCCTCTTGAGTAGTTCTCGTCCGAAGAGTCTCCCCCCCCCCCCCTTTTTGTGAGCCCTTGGCCGAGAGCCTCCACTCCTTTATAGTGTCTGGCAGAGGTACCCCTAGCCTAGTTGTTTTCGTATAATACCCCCCCTTTTGTGGTATAGAAATACTCTCCGAGTATTGTTATAATGCCCAAATACTTTAGCCCAAATACCTTGTAGTACTTTCCAAAGTTACCTCTATACGTAGAGCCCGGAAATACTATTATACTTTCCTTTAGCCACTAAACGAAACCCTAAGGAAATCTTCATAGTTGGTTGAAGTATTTAAGTAGAAGTTGCGTAGAACTTCTAAGGGTTGTTTGGAGCGGGTTGGAGCGCCCAGAGTAGGAGCTAAACGTCGCTCAGGATTGACATATATACTTGGATAATTTTGGGCTTACCGAGGTAAATAATCCTATCCTTCTATTGTAATTGGAAATTACATACTGTAATTGTATAAAGATGAATATAAGATTCATAGAAGAGAATTGAACTGTAATAGAAGGATATTACAGAAAAGAATTGAACTGAAATCACATCAGAAGAATATTAGTAGAAGATTAATTTGTACTTACATAGGACTGTATTATAGTAGACTGATAACCTTTATTGGTTGAATGTTCTGCGAGTAGCATGTGCTACTTGGAAGGAGGACAAGGCTAGCCGGGTTATAGCCGTGGAGCGTTTTGCTTATAGTCGATAATCGTCGCGAGGTATGTGACTCTTCCTATACTCTTGAGCATGAAATATTTTAAAAGGAATATATATATAGTACGGTAGACGTACGTGTGTTAACTGAATATAGTTGTACGGCAATGTCTTTTGACTTAAGCCTGAATAATAAGAACCTTGAAATATTTTAAAAGGAATATATATATAGTACGGTAGACGTACGTGTGTTAACTGAATGTAGTGTTACGGCAATGTCTTTTGACTTAAGCCTGAATAATAAAAAATCTTGAAGTATTTCAAAAGATTAAGAAACCTTTTTAAAAGAAGAGTAATACTTGGTTTTGAAAACATAAGAGTTATACTAGCTTTATGGGAAGTTAGGTATAACGTCTTAAGAGAGATAAGGAGAATGGTCTACTGATTTTTAGAAGTTAAGAGACTTGATCTTAAAAGATAAGAGACTTGACTTGAATGAATTAATATGAATTTTGTGTGAAACCTCATTCATGAGTAACGAGTACTTGGTTTTTAAAAGAAGAAATGTTTTACTGATTTCGGAAATCAGAATGAGTATCGACAAACCACTGCAGCGTTAATAAAGGAAGATGTATTGAAAAATGAAGTATTATTAAAAACCGGTAGAAACCTCCATCTGCATAGAAACTAAGATGAGACAAAATGATATTACATTTCCTAGATCATGGCTGCTTAATAAGATGGTTATAAACAAGAATAAAACTGCTCATACATATGGCATATGTTACTCAATTGTTTTAAAAGAGATTAAGACATTGAACTATGAAACTTTTCTAAAATAAAGAGACTTGAGTAATTGAAATTAGGCAAACTGGAACTTTAGGGAAAAGAAAGGCATTGTTTTGTCTTAAATTGGTTTAAAACAAAAAGTGTTATAACAGCTTTATGGGAAGTTAGTTATAACGACTTTATGAGAACAAAAGAAGGATTTTATCATTGGTTTTAATATGGTAACTTGACTTTAAAAAGAGAAGTGTTTTGGTCCAAAAGGAAGGCATGGTATTGCCTTAATTTGGTTTTAAAAAGGAAAGTATGGAAGTTGTTTTGGTTTACTTAAAAAGATGTAAGTCACTCTATTTTTATACTAAGGGTATCAGGTGACTTTTATAGAAGGAATGGATCTCTTTAAAAAGGAATTTAACGTACGTAGTACTTTAGGGTTAAAACCCGGACTTTGATATAAAATGGAAGTACCTTGAGTTGTGTATAACTTGCCTATACTTGTTGTTGTATAACTTGCCTATGCTTGTTGTTGTGTAACTCGCCTATGCTTGTTGTGATAGCCTTTGTTGTGCAAAAATTGTGTTTCTATACTACCGCGTCTCTCGATGGAGGGCCGGTTGACTTGTTGAGAGCTTACTTGGACGTCTGGCGTGTGGAAGATTTCACGGTATGCTTCCATTATTATTGTTACATGGGCATGTCTGCCGATCACGAGATTCCGGGGGCATGTGGCCATGCGGCGAGTTGATTACGATATATGGTTATTATTGTTACATGGGCGTATGCGCCGATGTAAATTCGGGGCATGTGGCGTGCGGCGGGGTTGACCACCCAATATATTGTTGTTGATGTTACATGGACATGCGCCGACCTGCGAGTCCGGGGGCATGTGGCCATGCGGCATTGTTCTTATTGTTGCATCATGGACATGTCTGCATCGATGCAGAATTCCGGGGGCATGCGGCCATGATGCGAACATGATTGATGTTGTGGGCGTGAGACCCATATTTATATTTGAGTAATGACTTGCAGGGCGTGAGTCCCTGACTTGATATAACTGTTATATGTGTGTACTGTAGTTTGGTTATCATACATGTCTCCTGCTTTATATAGACTATTATGATTTCATTTCTGATATTCTGATTTCACATACTTGGTACATGTTATCGACCTCGCTCGGCTGCGTTCATCTGCAGTAGAGGTACATTGGCTTTCGATCCCCGCGTTTAGGATCACTTTTCAGCGTATTGGGAAGCTCCGTTCCTCCGGAGGCTTATTCTTCGGTATGTGTTCCCTGAGTTGTAGGTTCTTGTACATTCAGGGGTATGGCGGGGCCCTGTCCCGTCATGGTTGTTGTACATCTTAAGTGCATGTAATCTTGTTGTGGCGGGGTTGTAAAAAGGATTAAACTGTTCGGGTTTTTATGTATTTATTTACAGAAGGAAACTGTTTTGGTTGGCCTGTTTATATATAATATCTCTTGCTTCATGTCTTGTTTTTATGTTCTGCTGATTTTCTCTGATGTATGACTACTTGGGTGCCCGGGTAAGGCACCAGTCACGGGCCCAGGTTCGGGTCGTGACATGTTTGTGGTTGTTGATTTGGACAGTTGTGTACGTGTGGTTTTGGTTGATAACCTTTGGAGGGAGTGCTTATGAAGTATCGTAAAAGGAAAGGGTGGTCAGTATATAGTGGATTGGACACGAGTTGCAAGATGTAAGGTCGAGTGAAGGATGGTTGTTTTGGTTAATAGTTGGTTCAGTTGATATGTCTAAAGTGAGGTACGGTTGATATGTCAAGGATATGAACACGGGGGTTTTAATGCCCGAGTCGACACCGAGATGAAGGTGACCAATTTCACAAGGACTTGATCGAAGTTGCTAAGACAAGCTTGAATACAAACAAAGTAAGGGTGACCGGAAACCTTAAGATAGACCCTAGACTTAGGTTAGGTTTGATCACACAAGTTCTGAGGTTCACTTGCAACCAAGAGGGTTCCTTAAAATTAGGTTTTTATTAGGTCACACAAGTTGTAACCAAGACTTACATCAAAGGCACCTTAGCTTGGGTTCAACTAAGTCACACAAGTTTAGCTAATCTTACACCAAGGGATTTGGCAAATACAAGACCAAAGGCCCACAAAGGATCAACTAATGTATACAACACACAAGTTGAATACCTTATCTTTGAGTAAAACTCACTTTTTATATTTCATAAAACTCTGAATATCTACAATATCCCAATGGTCCTATTTATAGTGGTACATTGACTATTATAGAAGACAAATCAATGGACAAAATCTATATCTATAATATCCTAAGGGTCCTATTTATAGTGGTACATGAACTATTCTAGAAGATAAATCAAGTGACACAAACTACTCGGCCTAGGTGGGGACAAATGGGAATAGGTTTGGGTTTACTTGGTGGCCAAAGGTGTTTCGACAAAACCAAGACAATGGGAAAGGTCTTGGCTTTTCTTGGGGAGAATGGATGAATCTTTCACACTCCCTTTGTGGATTCCATGAAGAATAATGCATGAACTTTGGCTTTTCATAAATGTCATCTTCTTGGGATAGGTTTGGAACCATCCATTCTTTGTATTTGCTTGATGAACTATTCGGCCAACTCTTGGTCTTCCCCTTGATTTATTTTGAAGTCTTCAAGATAGCCAAATTCATGAACTAGTTGGTTCATGAATTGTCTTCTTGGAAATCTTTACTTCTATATATTCTTGTCCATGCCACCTTGTCCTTAGCGTCCCGGCCTAGTCATCCCTTGGAAGACTTTTTGGTCTAGTCACCTTATTACATGGCCTAGTCATCCTTCCTTATTACATGACTTAGTAATTGTGTCCTAAGAAGAACTAAAAGCTAAGCTATGAATTAAAGACAAACTAAAAGAAAACAAACATGGTCTTCGGCTAAGACCCACATATAAAGCCAAAAATAAATACGTTTCTTTAATCTTCGCGTGATGTCATTCATTCTACTCCACATTTCATCTCATTTGAGGCATTTATCCGAAGGTAGATGATGAATTTTTGGCATTCCCGGCAAGATACTTAATTAGGGATGTCAATGGGGCGGGGCGGGGGCGGGGAAGGGTACCCGTACCGCCACCTAAAACTCCACCCCATCCCCGCCCACCACCCATCACAGATAGTAATTCCTCCACCCGCCCCCGCCCCACCTATCCCGTGCGAGTACCCACTTACCCGGCGGGTACCCACCTAAATAAGTTGAATGAAACTGCATAGCAGAATTTTGTTTTTTTTAGTAGTGAATCTCTAACATCTATGAACCTAAGTAGCTAGTTTAAAGATACTATGTAGTATCTTGAAGATATAGAGAGTATTTCATGATCAAAAGCTGATCCAAAAAATGTTGATTTCATTTGCATGAACTGATCATGATAACACCCTGAAAAACACTTTTAGAATTACCTGTGAAATAGTATAACTATACGGGGAAGAAACACAAAAAAAAGGTTACGATTATTACTAAATCTTGATTTGAGGGAAGGAAAAATCGGACTATGTGGAGATTAAAGGAGATAATACAAAGGGTAAATATACAAAAGTATAAGATGGCATGAACAAGTACTGAAATCTCACTGGTGTACATATTCCCGAACTCGCAGAATCTTGTTCTTGAAGGCAACTGGAATAGCAGCCCCGGTGACAATAATATGAATAATCCCACCACTATTATCGATGGCGCCCAATCTGTTCCCATTTTTTATGCAACACTTCGTCTTGTTATACTTTATATCTCTACTTGTTTGGTACTTTGTTAGAACTTGGAGTGTTACATTCTCTAAATGAAATCACACGCTCCTGTTGTGAAATTTCTATATGCTACGCAAGTGAACATATCACAATTTGTAATAATCTCGGTACGACCGAATATCGTCCATAGAGACCGAATTATCAAGTACCAATTAACTAACCTTAGTTTCTATTTGGCAAAGTATATATGTTTTTTATTTATAAACTATGAACTAACACTTTAAGTAATAAGCAGGAATAAACTAAGAATTAAAATACTTGGAGTTTAATTCAGTAATGAAGGTAATTAGGATTTCCACCCTCATCAATTATCCTCTCTATTATTCGTTAATGCAAGACTAGTTATTTTTCTTCTTGTCAAGATAACAGGTTAACTGAGGTGTTCTATATTCCGGTTAGGACATATAAAACTCAACCTAAGTGTGAATTTTCTATATTTCTTTGATAAATTCTACCACATAGGAGGATTAAAACCAATAACCTAAAACGATACATAGGCAATCATGATACTCTCGTTCAAGATTAAATCTATGTCTAATCAACTATAGCATATTCAAATATCCCCTTTCAGATCTTGATTTGAAATCATATGAGTAATGAAAACTAATAGCCAGTCAATTCTCATTCAATAAATGCAAGTTGATTAGATAATGATATGTGAAGAAGAAACACTAATAATGGATTAATTGATAATAGAGGTTCAAGCGAATCGATAAAAAATCATAATAAAGTAATTAACTCATAGACATGCTAAGAGAACTCATCAACTCAATATCCAACATGAACTAAATTAAAGAAAAGAAAAGGAAAAGAACTTGAACAAAGACGGTCTCCAATTTCTTCCTAGCCTCCTCTTCCTTTTTCTCCAGAGTGTGATAATCCATAAAATTAGCCTCCCACAACTTATATACCGAAAACCCTTCTTGGACCCTTTTACCCTTGTTAAAAACCGGGTTTTCTCGCTTGTTTCCGTCGTCGGCATCGGCGTCGTGGCACTTCAACCAGATGACACGACTCTAACTCCTTCGGGGGCACTGCCAGTCAGGTGATGTGGCGCTTCTGCAAGGCGCTGCGACACTTAATTGACAAAATTCCTTCCATCTACTACCTGTCAAACGTTGCAGTGCCACGACTCTACAGTGCTGCTGCTCTTGCCTCTAAGAGTCGCGACTCTTCAACTTTTTTCATCTGTATTTTGGTCAGATTGCTTCTACACTTCCTGGGACTTCTTTGACCGCTTGTTTGGGACTCAATGTGAATTTTGGGCCTCCATAAATGCCTATTCTCTTTGAATTCGCCTCAAACCTTACTGAATCGCTTAAAACCTGAAAACACAATATAAAACACATAATACTGTACAAAACAATTAAAAGTAAACAAAATATTACCTAAAACACACTCTAAAATAGTACTAAAAATAGACTGAACAGTTTCTCATACATATCATGCTTGACGTTGGTAGTCATGCCCCTTTTATATCTTTCTTGGGTTCCCCGTTGATTGTATTCTCTCCTTGAGTCTATCTTGTAGAACAATTTGGCTCCACTTGATTCCTCAAAATAAATTTTCCACCTCGGCGTAGAAAACTTGCATTTCATGTTGTTGTCGATTGCTTGGATGAGAACACATGTGTGCCAAAACTCATTTCCCTTTTAAAATAACAAGGTGGATGTTGTCTCCATTTTTGGATGGTGTCTATAGGAATGGTGGTTAGGGAATGATGTTCTTGGAAATAAACCAAGAGCATGTCCAATACACTTCGTCGACAGAGACTCGACAACATATCTTCAAATTGCTTCACGGGTTTATTGGGTTCGGCATTTCCAACTGTGTCCTCCATGAGGATTTCCTTGCACACCAATGGAACTAGAGACTCCCCTACTTAAATTCTTTTTCTATATTTTGTGCATAAAGTAAGATAGCCTTGGTCTTGCGCTTCCCAGCACTTCGGATTTTTATTTCTTTCTCCTTACTCGGTGATAATGGCACCAATCGGATTTTGTTGTGATCCTTCCGAAAAGAATATGTTTTCTTTTCTTTATCATGTTTTACCTTTCGATCAATCTACCAAGGTTGTCCCAATAAAATATGACACACATCTATAGGGAGGATGTCACACCATATTTTATCTTCATACTTCTCAATTTGAAAGCTAACAAGAGTTTGTTTTTCTACTCTTAGCCTTTCGTATTGGTTCACCCAATAGTGATCATATGGCTTCAGATGATTGAGGGTGGGTGGTTTTAACTCATCCACCATTTACATAGAGGCCAAGTTCACACCACTTCTTCTTTCAATAATCACATTGCACACTTTATCATTTACCTATCAACACATGTGAAATAGTTGCTCCTCTTGTGTCTCTTTATGTACTTCAAGTGGAATACTCAACACATGTCTGGGTACTAAAATTTCACGCTCTCTTGCAAGAGTAACATCTTCTTTCAAGAACTCCTTAATTACGGGTTTCTCTATTGAAAAAAAATCCCCAGATTCATGACTATACAATGGATTATTAAGGGTGGTATTGTCCTCTTCTTCAACATCATATAGTGGATTAGTGAAAAAGTATTGCCCTTCTCATGCCTAGGGCTGATTTGCACAATCCCAGATTCGACATTATTCATCATGGTATGTTCCGCTAGTTTCTTTTGGCAAGTTCATCATGGCATATTATTCATCATGGTATGATCCTCCTTAGTTCCTCTCTTTTTATTTGAGCCATAACATCAAAGCGTGGTACAGGATGGCTTATCTCTGATACCAATCGTATTTAAGTAAAGAGGGGTGTTGGTGGCTAAGTGGTTCGAAGTTTGGTTGTATACGAGTCGATTCGAAAATGGATGCCAAATCTGGGGTTCTCAGCTTAGCTGGGCAGTATGGTGTTGTGGGATTATTTTGGGAAGTTCTATATGGAATTGGGTCAAGGGGTTTTATAGGGGTGTTTCGGGTATGGTAAGGGTGATGTTGATGGATAGGGTTTAGTGGTTGGTTGGAGGTAGGGTGACGGAAATGAAATGAAATAGTGAGGGTCGGTGATGGAACTCGGTAGAGATACTGGTATGGTTGGTTGTATTGTTCGGTTAGTTGTAGCTGGATTAGCACTTACTCATTCTTTAAGGTGGTTGCGGGTACGTTGAGGATGGCTATTGTGATCGGGTTTTGGTGGTTTGATGATGGCAAGGTCTCGAGAACGATCTAAAATAATGAGGTTCCGATTAAGGTTATTTAAGTAGACTATTTGTGGTTGTCGGGTTTGGACGATTGTGTAAGTGTGGTTTCTCTTGACAACCTTTTGAAGGGGTGTTTGTGAAGTACTGTGGGAGGAAAGGGTGGTCAGTATAGAGTGAATTGGATAAGGATTGATTACGAGTGTCAAAATGCAAGCTCGAGCGAAGGATGGTTGGTTTAGTTAATTGTTGGTTCAGTTGATATGGCTTAAGTGAGGTACGGTTGATATGTCAAGAATAAGGACATGGGGGTTTTAATTCCCGAGTCGATACCAAGATGAAGGTGACTAATTTCACAAGGACTTGATTGGGTTTTCTAAGTACAAACCCTAATACAAACCAAGTAAGGGTAGCCGGAAACCTTAACATAGACCCTAGGCTTAGGTTAAGTTGGATCATACAAGTTCCGACGTTCACTTGCAACTAAGGGGGTTCCTTAAGATTAGGTTTTGATTAGTCCACACAAGTCTTAAGCAAGACATACACCAAAGGGACCTTAGCTTGGGTTCAACTAAGTCACACAAGTCTTAGCTAAACTTACACTAAGGGATTTGGCTCACACAAGAACCAAAGGCCCTCAGAATGATCAACTAATGTATACAACACACAAGTTGAATACCTTAGCTTTGAGTAAAACACACTTTTTATGTTTCATCAAACTCTGAATATTTACAATATAGTGAGGGTCCTATTTATAGTGGTACATGGACTATTCTAGAAGGAAAATCAAGCGATACAAACTACTCGTCCTATGTGGGGACAAATGGGAACGGGTTTGGGTTTACCTGGTGGAAAAGAGAGTTTCGACCAAACCAAGACAATGGGAAAGGTCTTGCTTTTATTGGGGACAAAGGATGAATTTTTCACACTCTATTTGTGAATTCCATGAAGAATAATGACTGAACTTGGGCTCTTCATAAATGTCATCTTGGAATAGGTTTTTTAATCTTCCATTCTTTGTATTTGCTTGATGAACTATTCGGCCAACTATTGGTCTTCCCCTTCGTTGATTTTGAAGTCTTCAAGGTAGCCAAATTCATGAACTAGTTGGTTCATGAATTGTCTTCTTGGATGTCTTTTCTTCTATATATTATTGTCCATGTCACCTTGTCCTTAGCGTCTCGGCCTAGTCATCCCTTGGAAGACTTTTTGGTCTAGTCATCTTATTACATGGCCTAGTCATCCTTCCTTAATACATGACTTAGTAATTGTGTCCTAAGAAGAACTAAAAGCTAAGCTATGAATTAAAGACAGACTAAAAGAAAACAAACATGGTCTTCGGCTAAGACCCACATACAAAACCAAAAATAAATATGTTTCTTTAATCTTCGCGTGATGCCATTCATTCTACTTCACATTTCATCTCATTTGAGGCATTTATCCGAAGGTAGATGATGAATTTTTGGGATTCCCGACAAGATACTTAATGGCTTAAGTTGGGAGTTTAAGTACGCGACCTTTTGTCACGACCAGGCCAGGGCGCGGCCGTGCCTACACAGGCACCCTGTTCAGGTATACATCAGAGAATAGCAGCGGAACATACATGAACTTATAAAATAAAATAACGAGAAATTAAACCACAGGTTAGCCGATAAGGCTACCTTCCTGGACACATATACATATACATAACAACAGCAGTTACATCCCTTTCTTTTTACAAACCGACCCACAACATGTGACTACAGACCTCTAAGAATTACAACTGCGGCGGGACAGGGCCCCGCCATACCCCTGAATGTACATAAGTCTACCACATCAGGGAAACCGTACCAAAAGACAAGCCTCCGGAGTGAAAGGGGCTTCTTTCCAAAAACTGAACAGAGATCCTAAGAGCAAGGATCACCAACCTGGGTACCTAAAACCTGCGGGCATGAACGCAGCCCGAAGAAGTCGATCTAACAGTCACGAATATGGAACAGAAATAAAATGCAATAACCAAATCATATCTGAATAAAAGAATGTCCTTTTAACTCCAGAAACCAATCATATATTAACCGTTCCTTTCCTTCTTTCGATAAGATTTAACAACATATTCTTACATACTTACTTAAGAGTTTAATCCAGCCTTTTTCACATAACTTACATATCTTACATAACATAATCCGGCCCGCCTGTGGGGCTCGGTGTACTGTAGAATCATATAACATAATCCGGCCCGCCTGTGGGGCTCGGTGTACTGTGGAATCATATAACATAATCCGGCCCGCCTGTGGGGCTCGGTGTACTGTGGAATCATATAACATAATCCGGCCCGCCTGTGGGGCTCGGTGTAAGATGACGTAACCCGGCCTATGTGAAGGCTCGGGGTAATATGGCGTAGTCCGGCCTATTTGTAGGCTCGGTGTATCTCATAACGTAATCCGGCCTATTTGTAGGCTCGGTGTATTTCATAACGTAATCCGGCCTATTTGTAGGCTCGGTGTATTTCATAACGTAATCCGGCCTATTTGTAGGCTCGGTGTGATTTTCCTTACATAACATTTTCAAACCATCTTTTCACTTCTTCTTAAGTCGTCATAACAACTTCTCATAAAGCTATTATAACAACCTTTCATTTTAGAGAACTTAAGACACTTTTATTCTTACAACATTAGGAAAACTAGATCCAAAAATACTACGTACATACATACTTAAAAAGAATCATAGAACTCCTTTCTTTTTAAAGCTCAAGTCACATACTCTTTTGGAAGCCATCTTCTTATCTTTTGAAATAAATTAAGAAGCCATACTTTGTAAAATTAAGTCATTTCTACTTATAAAATCAAGGCTTATAGCCTTAACACCTCATAGCATACACTCTTTCAAATCATGTCGCTTATACTTTAGAATTCAAGTCCCATAACTTGAAAAATAAAGTTTCGTAATCCTTTAAAGAAAATCAAAGTTCATAGTCTTAAAACTTCATAACATACATTCTTAAAAGTCCAATTACTTATACTTGTAAAATCATGTCATCTACACTTTTAAAACCAATCCCCTTTTCACATATAAATTCAAGTCATTTTCAAACATAAAAATCAACTTACATACTTACTTTAAATAAATCAAGATACATAGCCCTTAAATCAAATCTCATAATTTCCTAACCATCCTTACCAACGTCTCCCATAAGACCTAGTAAGGGCTTAGGACAATTTAAACTTACTCTTAACTTATATTCAACAATGTAAATACTTCTTAACTTCTAAGAGTAGAAGGAATCTTAAAATGTTATCACATGGATATTTCATACGTAGGATCATGCCAAAGAAAGAAGAGGTTCACATACCTCGCGACGATTGTCGACAAGTAGCAAAATGCTCCAAAGTACTTCAACCTTGAGCTATTCCATTCTTCAAGTAGGAAACGCTAAACTTAGTACTTCAACCTATCATGACCACAATACGTCCATTAACCTCTTACTTCATACGTAGAATATTCTAGGTGCTAAGTCGCTAAATTCTACGGAAAATCTGACAAAGACCTCCTTTGTTTCTACTCACTTTGCCACCTTTTTCAAGGCCGAATACAATAACCAAACAGCCCCAATTGGCTCACAACAATATAGAAGGTAGTCTAGTACAAATGAATAACCAAACAACCCCAATTGGCTCACAATTTAGAAGGTAGTCTAATATAAATGAATAACAAACTAATACAAACTACATGTCCAAATTCGGCCACCTTGAGTTCAACAATACTAATTCTTATCCAATTTCCATTTCAATCCAACTTGGTAGCATAACATGATATCTAGTCGCAACCAATTATAACTACTATAATCTTCAAGTCAATTACATGCGACGATTCTAATAACGATCAAATTGTATTCCAACTTAACATGACTTACTTTTCATTTCGAACTTAAGCTACAAGTAATCCATAATACTTATAAACTTCAACTTAACAACTTCATGCTAGCAACATGTAAAGCTAACAACAACAATATAAATATATAATCTTGTAACACTTTTAAAAGACAAGATTATACCTTAACGATTCTTAATCCAATTCCAATCCGAAGTCGCTCCTTAGTAGTTTAGAACCTCTCCAAGACACTTCAATCCGTTTGTTGAGACCCTTAGAACCATACCAACAACTTTCCTTCAAACTTCCAATCCAAAACCTAGAAAGCCACTAGGTTTTCACTTTGCGACTAATACGAAAACTCTCTTTTTCCGGGATTTTTCTATTGAGATACACTTACATAACACTCATGAACCTTGGTTTAAAGTGTGGAGCTTATTGGACAAGAAACACAATTTTTTTCTTCTCAAAGGACATGAAGCCGAGAGCTTCATAGTTGTTCATCCAATTTTTCTCAAGAAATATGGCTAAGTGTTGGCTCTCTCTTGCTACTAGTAGTGTAATAAAGGGTCATGGAGGGACAAGATGCAACCATTTGGGTGGCTAGGATGAAGTCTTTCAAAATATCAAGACTAGTTGTCTCCTTTGACTTAGTCAAAGTTCTCAAGCTACACTTTCAAGACTTTAGTCATCCAAGACTTATGGTCAATGACCATATTGGCCATGCCATTTCGTCCAAGGCATTGCTAAGGGGGGTGACACGTGTCGCCCTCCCATTCGTCAAAATAAAACGTTTTCCGACAATTTCATAATTCCGATAAATTTTTACAAGTCTCTAATTTTAACACTAGCGAGTTCTTACGTAAGTTCTTAAAACATATCCTGTAAATACGGGGTGTAACACCTTTCTTGCATCACTAGGTTATAAATCTAGCTAGTTCCTCAAATTCAATCAAGTATTCATGAATCTAGGTTGGATGAGTTCAAGTACAGTAGATTTCCACACAAAATGGGGAAATAGAATCAGACTCCACACAATAGTTATATCACATACAATAGGGATAAAATGAGATGAGATGCAAATGAAATAAAATGCAAGGTCTTTCTTTCTCACTACCGATACATACACGTTAAAATATTAATGAATCGTGATCCATGGGGGATTCGCGAGGTCCATACACCACTCAGGCTCACACAATACCTGATTCTAACCACACAACATACTCACACAATACATGTACCTAACCACAGATACACCTCAACCTTGGGTGGTGTGGCCGACACTCGGTGCCTTAATGGATCGGGCATACCACCTGTATATCATGTCGCTCGTTTTGTGGCTCCTATGGCTGAATTGTGTCATCTTCCGGTGTCAAAGTTTCTTCTACACGTTGGTGAAATAAACCACTTTCCTTAAGACGACATTTTGGAAACCTGCAATCGTAAAAAAATAGTTAGTTTATTATAGGGTTGACCCGTGCGTCGACTCCTGCTAGGTCATTCCTTTACTTTCTGGCGCTGACCCTCTTGGGCTCGGTTCTATGAGAGATAAATTCAACTTATGACATGAAAGTATTTTTGAAAATGTTGATCATAGATTTGAACAATATTTGAATAAATACTTTACTACTTATAAATATTTATGATTTCATTGTCATAATACATGCAGTTTGAGCGAGGTTCTTCGACCTTCCTTGGCACTCGGAATGTGCTCCTTGTTCATCCTAGTGAAATTTTGAGACCCCCTCAAAAAAGTTTTCCCCACTCGAAGGTTGCCTTGTAGAGAACCCTCATTTGAATTGTTGTGTAACATTTCTTGAGACCCTCTCAAAAATTCTTCTCCAGTTAATAGTTTGCGGTCGACTGACTCTTGTGCTAGATTTTTTCGGGACTTTGTGAAGCAATATTCGAATCTTTGTATTTCAGAGGCTTCCTAGGGGTTATTTGTTTTTTTGTGCGAATTTTCCTTTGTACTCGTGTTGGTGTGGAAATTTCATTAACCATTTCAACTACTTTACAAATCAACAGGTGATCAATGTATTAATATATGTATGATATGAATACAATGCATATTTCAGGTACCTTTCATCTCCAGTATACATACATTTAAATTCTATGAACTGCACACCAATGGGGACCTGTGACATCTATATACTCATCCGAAATTTCTTAATGGATCCCACATCTTGGCTGTAATAACATATGTTGTAGGCATACAAACCGAGCATCCATAATATCATCATCTCAGTACTGCCAACCATCGCATAAAGTATTCTTACCTTTCTGATCTCTTGGACCCACATCATTTTTGTAACACCCCGTACTTTCGGGTGATGTTTTGAACCGCTACGTATGCAAGTAGGCCCAAGTTTTGGAAAGTAATGTCATATTCATATATGCCAATAAAGAAAGAATGCACCCCGGACATAATTTAGGACCTATCGGCTAATGAACGATAGTGGTTGCCAATTGACGACGATGATCGACTACTTGGTAATGATGATCGACTAATTGGTAAATTGTAGTAGAAGACAATAAGGGAAAGGTTAATTGATTAAACTATAGTGGGGGACAAATTAAGTTGAAATGATATGTGTAGCATGTGGATGAATTATCTAAATGTCTAAGTTGATATAAAATCAATTAGGTCAAATAATATGCATGCAAGGATTGATGTGGCATCATGGGAGAAATCTCTAAGTGACTAAACATTTATGGATAATTGGTGTCAACTCTTGGGTGTTGGTGTGATTATTACTAGGAAAACAAATGGGCCCGACAACCCACTAGAAAGATTTTGAACGTCAATTTGATTAGAAGAAATAGTGAAATAAAAGAGACCAAAAAAATATGCTGCAGATAAAGGCAACGCGGGCCAAGGACGAAACAATAAGTAAAATGGAAAAGATCATTTTTGAATTTGAAATTTTTCTCAAAGATATATACACTGCATCAAATTTATTTTATAAATTAACTCCAAGAACATTAAGGAGATTCCAATATTAACAAGTAAAGAAGGTCAAGTTCATTAACGATGATAGAGTCGACACGTGTATGTTAAGACACATTCTTCTTTCTTTTGGCATGTTCTATGTAACGAAACGTAATCATGGTAATGTTCCATAAATTGTTATACTCTTAGTAGTTAAGGATGTTCCTGTTATTGATTCATATGTTAAAAACATTTGTTAATATGTTCATAAATCCTTATTGAGGTAAATGAGAAAGATGTTGATGTTCACAATGTTAATCCGAACGTACAAGGATATTATGTCACCCGATAAATTTAGAATGTTTTATTGGCGTTCATGCATTACATTAATGTATTACCCGATACCATATATCGGGGATGGGAAATGGGATACGACGTTGTATATGCAACCACCTGATCAACTAGTATATGATGATAATTATGCCTACAGAGGTCGATATGATATGATGCGCATGGGGAGGAAGATGCTCGATAAGGCAAATATATATATATATATATGTATATCGCATTATGCATGACATTTAGACATTCTTTTGTCATCGATCGTTCTATCTACTGCTTCATTACGCATTGCTCTCGTTTATTTTCTTATTCGAGTTATGCTATTTTTCATATCTCATATACTCGGTACATCAGTCGTAGTGATGCCCCTTTTATCGAGGGACACTGCAATTTATGCCTGCAGGTTCACATAAGTAAGACGACGATCCACGTTAGTAGGTTGCTGACTCAGCGGATTTTGGAGCACTCCCCTTGTTTCGAAGTGTCGGTCTAATTTTGGTACGGTATTTTTGCATGTACTTATGGTTATGGCAGGGCCCTGTCCCAACCTTATGATGTTGCATATTCTCTTAGAGGCTTGTAGATAGTGTCCTATGTGTAGCAGTCGAATATGTTTTTGTCGGTCTTGGTATGTATATAGATATATAAGTTGGGCTTTCTAGTTAAGATTTTAGATCAGTGTCTATAGCTCGTGATTAATTAGGATTAGATGTTGATTTTCTGATTAGCGGTACTTGGCAGGGAAGGTCCGGGTGCCAGTCATGACCCTCCTGTTTGGATCGTGAAAAACTTGGTATCAGAGCAGGTTTGTCCTAGGGGGTCTACAAGCCATGTCTATTAGAGTCTTGTTTATGGGTGTGTTGCACGCCACACTTATAAATAGGAGGCTGCAAGGAATTTAGGAATGATTTCCATTCTTTGATATCCTAAATTGTGCAGTAGAGCTGACTCTTAAGAATTCGAGTTTAACTCGTGCCTGATATTGATTCAGTAATACCAATTACCAAAAAGACTTCGGTTAATTCATATTCGTAGCCAGTAAATTAGTAACTGTTACCAGACGATTAATACGCCAGAAGGGCAGTATTATGTTATAAATTTGAGATTGTGAGGAATTGTCTCACTTATATACAGAAGAGATAATGTTACCATGGAAAGCAAAATATTTGTTTTGGGATACAGAAAAAAAGAGTAAAGGAAGTACAAAGCACCTGAACGCAGAGGATAGTAAGGATTTTCTATGTAAACCTTATTGTGTTTATGATTAAATCAATGCCTTCTTCTAGTAGGGCTATGATAGCAGGGAGATTAAAGTTGATGGAGCGTAAATGTGAGTTATATGCTCTCTATTGAGTCAGATCCGTCAAAGGATATGAGTAAGTTGTTCTCCCAAGCACAACTTCATCCTAGAGCATCAGATAAAGATATACCCTTGAAGGGTCATGAAGTTTATTAGTCAGGGATATCTGATATTTAAAAATGGTCAAAGATGCTAATATCTCATGGTCAAAGTAAATTGTAAAGGTCGAGTGAGATCGTCCCGACCATCTTTTAGTCAATGTGGTTGAGCGCATGCCGGATTATGCCGGAAAGGTATAGGGGAGTGGGTTAGTGTGGCAGCCATGTCTATGACATTCTGAAATGTCCTACATTGATACGTAAAGGTAAGGATAAGATGATTATGATTTGTAAATATGGAAAGCAAAAGACGTCATTAGATGGTTTAGTAGGTTATGCAAAGTTACACATTTTATAGTGACTCTTGCTAGTTAGAATGAAGGAATACAATAAGTACATGCGACCTAAATTGTGATATCTTACATGGAATAGATTGTGAATAGTCTCAGGATATCATTAACGAGAATGGATTACCACAATCGAATCGTCTAAATAGTGACCATCAGTAAACTTAAGAAGATCAGGTAAAGTGACGTACCCAGAATAATGAGCACAAGTCATATATAAGGATCGAGTTATCCACGATAGTAGAAGGGGACATAAGCCTCTCATCCTTGAGTAAAGGGCGATACAACGTATTATTGGGAATTACAGGTATCAACGTTATAAGCCAAAAGTATGCTATAGGCATTGGACTGGTAAGGTCTTTATCTTCATTGTGCATCATGTTAAAATTCTAAATTATTTTTGCATAATATTAGGGGCAATTGAGGACGAGAACTATGGAACAATCGAAGAATTGTTGTAAGAAATATGAAAATAGTTAATAAGTATGAATGTAATGGTATGATCAAGTATCAAGGAATAAATATATTGTTTCTTCATTTAATGACGAATAGAAAGAGGACTATTACAAGACGGATAAAGGTGAATGAAATGCATGTTTCACAAAGGTATGATTACTCCAGAACAGCGTAAGGACCAATAGGAGAGGAAGACAGTAAGAATTCTTCGGTCAAAGGTGATAAATCTCTGATGTTTAGGAAAATAGTATGAGAAATACTTTAAGATAAGAGACCCCCAACACAATATGAAATGAAAATGTAAAGGTAAGACGAATAATCACTCGGTCGATGGAAGATCTAATAATGATAAGACAAGAAGCTTGACAAGTCATTGAATCATATAACACCGTAAATTGGATCTAAACATATGAAGCATTAGTTCCACAACATATGCAGTCATACCTATCAAAATATAGGTTAGCAAAAGTAACAGTAAGTAAAGGTCGAGATTAGTACCTAAACAGGTGAAAAGGGGCAATTAACGCCTACAGACACAAGGTAGACATTAAAGATATATGTCAAGATATAATGACATTATAATGAAGATAAAATGTCAGGAAAACATAGATTTCTATGAGCATTTCTGAACTGGCCGAAGGTTCTACGAAGTAGATAATGTAATGGGTTTACAACTTAACAAGATCGAGGGAATCTTTTTCCGAAACGCCATTGACAAAAAGTCTTAGCCATGAGGCAAGTGAAGGAATTTGAATCTAATTATAATGATCAAGTTTGGATAGTAGGCCAACATCATGTAATGCAAATTCTTCAGAATCTTTCACGTACTGAATAAGGTAATAAGTTAACAACTCATCCTTTAAGGAGAGTAATGCCAAGGATTGGGATAAGGAGCAATGTTTGATATTATGTATGTATATCATAATATTTTATAATTAAGAAGAGTATGGAAGGTAATAAAATGAGTGAACAGTGTCAAAAGAAGTAAGGAAAGAAGGTTGTCTGTAATCATGTGTAGTGAGAAAGTTTCATACCATGAATGAGAGTTAACTATGACGATATGCACACTTCAGATTCGATGACACTGTCCATAAAATGTTGATTGAGATACTATAAATATAAGAGTTTTCAGCACATCAATTAGTAAATAAAACTAAGTTAACAATAGAATCACGCACTTACAAGGAACTTGACTAATGTTAGGACGGAGGAGAGGAATTGACCTAAGAGAATACATCAGTTAGTTAAGTGGGAGTCCATTGGAGGATTCAGATAGCGATAGCCCTATAACTCATAATACATCAGTGTCATTCCTCATATTGGAATAAAATGAATGTCATGATGAAGAACCCATGTTTAGAGAAGATTGGGAAAGGTATTTAGCAACAGAGAATCATACCCTTTGGGTATAATGGGAGAGGGACCCCCAAGTGGAAGATCCATTTGTGCATTTCCAATATAGCAGGATTATGAGACAAGATTATGATGGAGGTCCATTGCTTAAGATATTTTATTCATCCTGGATAAACTAAGATGTATCATGATCTTAAGTGTATCTATTAGTGGTACGACATGAAGAGAATCATTATTGAATTTGTACCTTAGTGTCCTAACTGTCACAAGTAAAAATAGACCACCAGAAGGCTAGTGGCTTGACTCAGAACATTGCAATTCTGATGTGGAAATGGAAAATGATTAATATGAATTTCATTTTGGGTATACCACGCTCTTATCGTAAGTTTGATTCTATTTGTGTAATAGTTGATAGACTGACCAAATCAGCATAGTTCCTAGCGGTCAAACAACCTACACATCCAAGAACTATGCAAAGCTGTATGTTAAAGAAATTGTTCGCCTTCGTGGTATGTATAGTTCTATTATATCCGATCGAGATACGTATTCACAGCTAATTCCTGAAGATCATTTCAAAAAAGGTTTAGAAACTGAAACTAATCTGAGCATAGTTTTCTACCTTCAGACAGACGGGCAGACCGAGCGTACAGTTGAAACTATCAAGGACATACTATGAGCTTGCATAGTAAACTTCAAGGAATTTCGGATGATCATATATCCCTTATGGAAATTGCATACAATAATAGTTATCATGCTAGCATTAAAATGGCTCCATACGAGGCGTTATATGGACAGAGAAGTAGATCTCCTATCGGATGGTTCGAGGTAGGAAAATTAGAGTTATTTGGGCCTGACATAGTACACCAAGCGATATAGAAGGTGAAACTTATACTAGAATGGTTGTTAACAACTCAGAGTTGTCAGAAGTTGTTTTCTGATGTGTGACGGCGGGACTTAAAGTTCTAAGTGAATAATTAGGTCTTCTTGATGATTTCTCTTATAAAGAATGTAGTGGTATTTGGGGAAAGCTCGGCCCAAAGAGTACATCGGGCCATATCGCATAATTCGACGAATACATTAATTTGACTTACCTATGGAGTTGGAGGTTATTCATTTGGTTTTTCATATTTCAATGTTAAAGGCATGTGTTGGAGATTCTTCCTGGATAGTACTGATTAACGATGTGACTATTACGGAAACTTTATCTTTTGGAGAGGTTCCAATTGCTAACCTAAATCGATATGTCCGTAAATTGAGGACTAAGGAAGTAGCCTCCGTAAAGGTTCTGTGATGAAATGAGAATGTAGAAAAAATGACACAGGAGGCGAAAGAGGAGATGAGACACAAATACCTTCTCTATTTCAGGCTAACGCCGAGGCTCTGAGAAAAGCATAAGGTGAATACTATTTTAGATTATTATAATAAAGTCTTGATGACCATGTGGTATATGATATAATGATACGTGTTATATTATATGGCACGTGAAGCAGTGAATATGTTTTCTGACTATGGGATGAGAGTTAGATATGTCACCCCAACATTCGAGGATGAATGTTTCTAAGGGGAAAAAGATGTAACACCCCATACTTTCAGGTGATGTTTCGAACCGCTAGACGTATGCAAGTAGACTCGAGTTTTGGAAAGCTATGTCATATTCATATATGCCAATACAGAAAGGATGCGCCCCAAACCTAATTTAGGACATATCGGCTAATGAACGATAGTTGTCAGCCAAACGACAACAATGATCGACTACTTAGTAATGTTGATCGGCTAATTGATTAAACTATAGTGAGGGACAAATTAAGTGGGAATGTTACACGTATAATGTGGTTGAATTAACTAAATGACTAAGTTGATATAAAATCAATTAGGTGGGATAATACAGAAGCAAGGATTGATGTGGCATCATGGGAGCAAGCTCTAAGTGCTAAAATTTATATGTAATTGGTGTCAACTCTTGGGTGTCGGTGTGATTATTTCTAGGAAAACAAGTGGGCTACACAACCCACTAGAAAGAGTCATGAAGGTTAATTTGGTTAGAAGAAGTAGTGAAATGAAAGAGACAAAAAAAATTATGCTTCAGATAAAGGCATCGCGGGCCAAGGACAAAACAGTAAGTAAAATGGAAGAGATCATTTCGGAATTTGAGAATTTTCTCAATTATATATACACTGTAGCAACTTTACATTATGAAATAATTCTAAGAACAACAAGGAGATTCCAAGTTAACAAGTAAAGAAGGTCAAGTTCATTAACGATGGTAGAGTCGACACAGGTATGTTAAGGCAAATTCTTCTTTCTTTTGGCATGTTCTATGTAACGAAACGTAACCGTGGTAATGTTCCATAAATTTTTCTACTCTCTACGATGTTCCTGTTATTGATTCCTATGTTAAAAGCATGTATAAATATGTTCCTAAATACTTTTTGAGGTATATAAGAAAGATGTTGATGTTCGCAATGTTAAGTCAAATGTACAAGGATATTATGTCTCTCGATAAGTTCTAAAATGTTTTATTGTGTTTCATGTATTACACGAGACCATATATTGGGGATCGTAAAAGGGATACGATGTTGTATACGCAACCACCTGATCATCATGTATATAATGATGATTATGCCAACAAAGGCCGATATGATATGATGCGCATGGGGAGGAAGATGTCCGATAAGGCCAATTTATATATATATGTCATTATGCATGACATTTAGGCATTTACTGCTAGTCGACTATATTCTGTCGTCTGTTTCTGTCTTAGTTTATTTTCATATCCCAGTTATGATATTTTTCATGCCTGACATACTCGGTACATCAGTCCTATTGACGTCCCTTTGTTGGGGGACGTTGCATTTCATGCCCGTAGGTTTATGTAGACAAGAAGACGATCCACATTAGTAGGTTGCTGACTCAACGGATTTTGGAGCACTCCCCTCATTTCGGAGTGTCGGTATAATTTTGCTACGGTATTTTTGCATATACATATGGGTATGGTGGGGCCTTGTCCCGACCTTATGATATTTCATATTCTCTTATAGGCTTGTAGACAGGGTCTTGTGTGTAGTAGTCGAATATGGCCTTATCGGTCTTAGTATGTGTATATATATATATATATAAGTTGCGCTTTCCGGTTAAGATTTTACATCGGCACTTGTGGCCCGTGATTAATTATGATTATATATTGATTGTATTATTAGTGGTACTCGACAGAGAAGGTCTGGGTGTCCGTCATGACCCTCCGTTTGGGTCGTGACAAGTTTCATACCAATCTCATTTCAATATCATCAGAACCCTGAGTGTATGAATGGAATTGACAATATAAGGCAAGTAATCAAGATGTATGAGATGCAACCAAGTATAAGAGATGAATAACACATGCTTTCTAAAAGTCAATAACACGTAATCCACATAAAATCAAGATATCTTATCGAAAGAAATGGGATGAATAAACATAACAATATAATAATGGCGACGAGCCCACATACTGACGACAAACCGAAATAAAACAGTTGGAATTAGCTTAAGGCTAATTCCCCAAATCAGTCATCATCACAGTTCAACACCGGTACTCACCCAAGTATTCATCACAACCGCTAAAGTAGGACCCCCAAACACACCCAATATACCTCAACATTTATAACCAATACATAATTGTATCAAAGTCTATAAAATAGAAATCATAGCCTACCTCAAAGTCGAGCAAGAGGCCCGAACAATAAACCTTCAATACTGGCCTTGCCCATTCAGAGCGTCTCGTAGTAATCATATTCTAACATATATAGACTCTACGTTAATAATTAAGTTAATGCGCATACAAGGGCTTAGTCCTTCAAATTCCAAAAGACACCTAAAATCAACCCTAGGCCCAAAGTATCATGCTCCGAATTTCATTGCTCAAAAAGCATAATAACACACTAACTAGTCATATCCGTAATTTAATTGGAAAGCTAACCTTAATTCAATTGCATAATAGAGTAAAAAGCCCAAAATACCAAACCCTAGATTTTCCCCAATTTAGAAAAGCTTTCCACTATCACAACATGATCCCCTAACATTAATAAACACTAATTCACAATATCAAGATCATCTAATTCATAATCCACCCACAAATCAAGGTTTTAGCTCTCTCATTCTATTATGAAGAATTACAACATTTCTCCCCCAAATAAAGTTCATACTAGGATTTAAAAGGTAACAATAATAAAAAGGGGTGAAAATATACCTCCAAGAAGAACCCAAATACAATCCTCAAGAATGCCTCCCTTAGTCTAACTCCTATCTCGAGGTATATATTTTTGGGGAAGTTGGATCGTTTTTAGAGTATTAAATAATCAGGCTGAACAACAATTCCACTTTGGTGGAATTGACTCCGCATGAGCGGTCTCGCTTCGACAAGAAAATGGTCCATTGAGGCAGAATCACTTAACTACCCGCCTTAGGGCTGAAGCGGGAGGAACTATGCAGAGGAGATGTCGCCTCTGTGAGAAAGTAACCGCATAATAGAAATCCCAACTACACTCAGGGCCTGTATCTATGAGCCAATGTTCGTGGAGGTGGGCATGTAGAAGTAGGCACACCTCCACTAGTGCGAACACCAGACACCAACAACTAAACAATTGCTCAAATCATCCAATAAACACATAAAACGTTATCAAAACCCCTCCCCCCCCCTTGAATAGAAATTAAACATGCTAACCCTACGTAAATAGTGCTAAAAACTTGCTCGCGCCCTCATATTTCTCATTCAACTGGTTAATACATACTTTTCTAAAGGGTCACCCAAAATAGCCAAATATCAATATTTCACAAATGAGGCTATAAAGTACATTCAAAAGCCTCGAAAAAGTGAACCAATGACTCGACTAAGTCCTAATTGACCCTCCGAAACTACCGGAAGTGATGAAACCTAGAAACGAACCTGTATACTTAAAAGTCAACTTTGGGTCAAACTTATCAATTCTAAGACTTCTATTTTGGGTTTTTGTTTTGGAAATCACATAAATGAACCCCGGGCTCTGTGTTACCCATCCTCACACAACACAAACCCGACACATAGTCTACGAGAAGGGAAATATAGTCAGATAAGGTTATTTAGTTAAAAATGACCTAATTGGTCATTAGAGAAGCGTATGCAATAATCCTGCCCTGTTGTATTAGAACATAGCCTAGACCAACTCTGGATGCATCACAATACATAATAGGGCCTTTAGGAACTGCCAAAATAGGTATTGATATCAACCTATATTTCAACTTCTAGAAATTCTGCTCACAAGCTTCTGGCCACTGAAACTTAGCTTCTTTATGAGTCAATTTTTTCAACGGGGAAAAAATATAAGAGAAACCCTCTACAAATATCTAATAATAGTCGGCTAAGCCTAAGAAACTCTGACTTTTGTAGGGGTAGTAGGCCTCGGCCAATTCCTCACAACTTCAATCTTATAGATGTGAACTTTGATACCTTCGTCGGAAACTATATGGATAAGAAATACTATTAAATTCAACAAAACTAGCATTTGGAAAAATTTGCATATAACTTATGATCTTGGAGCGTCTATAGCATTCCTCACAAATGATCAGCATGTTATGCTTCTGATTTACAATACCCCAAAATATCATCAATAAATACAATCAAACAATAGTTTGAATACTCAGTTCATTGAGTCCATGAAAGTCATCGACAAGTTAGTAAGCCCAAAATACATCACAAGGAACTTGTAATGGCCATAACGGGTTTTGAAGGCATTCTCTGGAATGTCTTTCTCCTTGACCCATAATTAATAATACTTGAATCTAAAGTCAATCTTAGAGAAGTACTTATCACCCTGTAACTGATCAAATAAGTCATCAATTTTTGAAAGTGGGTACTTATTCATTATAGTGACCTTGTTCAGCCAATGATATAATACACATTCTCAATGAGCTATCTTTCTTATAACCAAACAATACATGTGCAACCCATTGCGAAGTAAGAAGATGACTCCTGCTAACCAAACAATACCATAAAGTAGATCTTGAATCTATCAATGCATACACATCATGAGAGAATATGAACAATATAATTATGACGACGTCCGAAGATGACTCATGATCCTGTCTACCCACCAATGCATAAATACAATTCATATTAGCACCTGAACTAGATGCTCCCCCTCTTCCCCTAACTTGTTTGGCTGGCGCTTGAGAACTCTGCCTAGGGGGCGTATTGAAGATGAAGAAGCAGTTATAAACCCAATTAGCTACTCCATGCCACCTTCACCTCTCAACGGATAGTTCTGCATAATATGGTATGACTGACCATATGAATAGCACAAGTCCAAGCCCTACCAAAATTTCCCAAAATGGGCCCTACACACTGCTCATAATAGGGCAAAGACGGTCTTGTCTTACTATAATCCCTTCTTTATCATGGGCTATATGCCTGGGAACTCTGACCCGGTCCAAAATAGGCTAATTAGTCACGATGTAGTCGTTAAAACTATGGGAGTATGTTGGCTTCTAGATAAGTTGGATACCTCAAAGGTTGAGGCCTAAACCTATCTCAAAGTTCACCAGAATCACCTACAAATCGGGTCCTCTTATGCTGATCTCTATCTCGCTGTTAGAGGTTACGATCCTCTATAGATTAAGTGTATGCCTAAATATGGGAGATATCCATACCCAGACTCAAGGAGGTTGTATTGCATTCATTAACAAAGTTCGGTCCCAAACCATTCACAAACGGATGCACCCGATCACTCATCTCAGCTACCTGGGAGAATATCTGACCAAAGAGTTAAACTGAAGACTATATTCTCATACACTCACGTTACCCTATTGCAGAAATACAAACCTATCTTATTTAGCTGGTTGGAATTCTACCAGCAAATAATGTTGTATGAATGTCTCAGAAAATTCTCTCCATACTGCTGGAGGTGTATGTAATCCCTTGGACTGCTCTCATGGCTCGTACCATACCATAATTACATCCCGTAATTTATAAGAATCCAACTCTACTAACTCAGTATATGTGGCATACATTACCTATAAAGTTTGTTGCATCTGATCTAGAAAGTTCTGCGAGTTTTATTTCACGTCTGATCTCGTGAATATCGGTGGGTCTAGCTTAATAAAGTCATGAACTCTCGCAATAATAGCTATATCAGAAGGACCATCATCTAACAGTGGGCGTGAGTTGCCACTAACTGAATCAATAAGTGAACTCTACTCCGCATATCAAGATCCTGATCAAGAGCATCCTATGAGGAACCGGAGGTATATCAGTGTTACACCCCGTAATCCAGAACATGTATATAAGAACGTACGTAAGAAATCAAGACGTTGAGATTTGAGACTTGTAGAAATTATCGAAATTATGAAAATGTCGGGAAACGAAATATTACGATGAATGGGAGGGCGACAGGTGTCACCCCCTTGTATGGTCTTGGTCGAAATGGACCAAGGGTAAAGAGGTCAAATGACCAAAGTAAAGATGATCAAGTCTTGAAAGCCAAGGCTTGACATTGTTGACCAAGTCAATGAGCCCACTTGGCTAGATATTTAAATCTCCTTCATCCAAACCAACAAGTGTTTTAATCTTGACCCTTGGTTTTATTATATAATCACACTAGTAGCAAGACCAGCTCTCCACACTTAGAAAAAAATTCAAGAAATCTTGTTCTTGTTCTTGAAGCTCTCGGGTTTGCCATCTAGCCACACCAAAAAAAAATTCGTTTGTGGTTCATAATTCACCATACTTTAAACCAAGCTTCCTAGAGGTATTGTAAGGTTATCTAAATAGAAAGATCCCGAAAAAGCTATGTTTTTACGTTAGTCGCAAGGTGAAAACCAAAGTTGTTTTCATAAGTTTTGATTGGAAATTGAAGGGAAGTTGTTTATGAACTTCTAAGGGCTTCAAATAGTGGGTTGAAGCGTGAAGGAAAGAAGCTAAGTTGCTAGGGAGCGACTTTGAATCTTGGAGTTGGATTAAGGCTTGTCAAGGTAACAATCTTGTCCTCTTAGTGATATAAGATTACATATTATTGTAGTTATGGATATAAACAAGCATGAGATATATATTATGAAGAATGATAAGTGTTATGGATATTGGAACCACTAATCCGAAACTAGCATGTTTAGCCTTTGAGATTGAAATTCAATTTAGTTATTAGTTTAGTCGTCACATGTTATATAAAGAAGGAATTATAGTTGTTAAAGCTGGTTGCGACTATATAACGTGTTAGAACGACAATATGGATTGAAAAAAGAATTGGAAAAGACTTTGTGTTGTTATTCATAGTTAGCCGAGAATGGCATTGCCTATGGAACTACTTGGTATTAATTGTAGGGCAGAATTTTACACGTCCTATAAGGCGTATAATCCCTTTTGTTTGGTTGATGTGTTGAGCCTTAAATGTGGCATATTGGTTATTGATTTCGGGCCTTGAAAAAGGTGGAAAAGTATGTAGAACCAAAGGAAGTGTTGTCCGATTTTCCGTAGAATAAGAGTCCTTATACTTAGCAATATTCTACGTTGAAATCTAGTTGTTGATGGACGTATTATGGTCATTATAGGTTGACATTCTACGTGCGGCGTATTCAACTTAGCAAGTGGTTTAAGTCGAAGAGGTATGTGAACTCTTCCTATCCTCTTGAGCATGAATCTTACGAAAGGTATAGTACGGTAGACGTACGTGTTTTAAATGAACTCGGTTTCATTTTAGTATCCTTGTTTGATTTACGAAAGTGTAGTAACTTATTTACAAAGAAGTATATGTTACTTGACTTGAAAAGTATAGAATACTTGATTTGGAAAAGTATTGATGACTTGAATTTTCTAAAGTTAAGAGACTTGAATTGTAAAGTTAAGAGACTTGACTTTTAAAGTTAAGAGACTTGAAGTATTCTGAAAGTTGTGAAACTTTATTTAAATGCATTTGATACTTGGTTTAAAAGTATAAGTCTCTTGGTTATAAAAAGAATAAACTTGTCTTAAACATAAAGTGTTATAATGGCTTTATGTGAAGTTAATTATAACGACTTTATGGAAAGTTAAATGAGTGGTTTACTCAAATGATTTAAACAAGGATAAATGACTTGATTTAAAGAATGATAACTTGATTTAGAAATACAAGTTATTTGGATTTTGAGAATGAAGTTACTTGATTTCAAGGTTTTGAAATGAGTTCAAAAGGTGTAGTAACTTGATTTGAAAAATAGACATGTCTTGATACTACGGGTGATAGTATCTTGGGTTTTTATATAAAAAGGGTTCTTTTTAAAGAAACGGAAGTACGTAGTACTTTGGGTTAAATTCCCGGATTTTTCATGATATGATAGTGCCTTAAGTTAAAAGAAATGAGAGTGCATGCTAATTAAGTCTAATGAGAAGTTAAGAGATTTCTTAACTTGCTTATGTTATTTATGGTAGCCGGTTGTACTTGTGATATATTGTTCATTACGGGGTCATTCCCCGGGCTTGTTGCATTTGCACATTCCGTGGATTTGCTCCCCACGATGCGAGGAATACCTTATGCGAGTCTGTAGGGCTCATGCGGGTGAAATAGTCCTATGCGTGGCGGACTAGTCCTATGCGAGGAAATTACCTCATGCGGGTCCACTCGGCCTATGCGGGTGAAATAGTCCCAGGAGTAGGATTGTGTCACGACCCGTTCCGGGGCCCGTGACTGGTGCCTTACCCGGGCACCCAAGTAGTCATACATCAGAGTAATCAGCGGAATATAAAAACACAAGACATGAAACAATTGTAAATGAGACATACGCTTTATCCGGAAAAAAAGGTCGCTTTCGCATATATATATATAACCAAAATCGCGATACATCCCAACTGCATAATAGGACTACTGCACTTAAGGAAGTAAACAACTATGGCGGACAGGCCCGCCATACCCTGAATGTACAAAACTATCTACATCAACAGGGAGATCATACCCAAAAGTCGAGCCTCCGGAGAAGATGGAGCTCCTGACACAAAAGAAAAGATCCTAAGACTGAGGATCCGCTACCTGCTTCCCTTTACCTGCGGCATGAACGTAGCCCCCCGAAGGAGGTCAGTACAATAGGTACCAAGTATGTGAAACTGTAAAGTACTTAAATGAAATCATATCATTTTAAAACCAGTTTTACAAATATATTTAAACAAACAAGGTAACCGCACATAGTGCCACATCACAAACAAGAGCAATAAGAGGTAAACTGTAACAGGTCTCTTTCTAGGCTGCGAATGATCGAAGCAAGGCCAATCGCTCATAGTATCATTAAGCATACCTAATCCTGGACTCCCGCAGTCCGCATAGGCCACTCACGTAGGCCCGCATGAGGTATTCCCCGCATCGAGGGTAGCTACTCCTAAGATCGCCCCGACTCGTAGTCCGCATGGCCACATAGACCGCATGGCCACAAGGACCGCACACTAACCTGGAACTCTCGTAGCTCCGCATAGGCCCCCGGGACCCGCATGAGGTATTCTCGAATCATAGTCACACAGACTGCCTGAGCTATACCCCGCATCGGAGGGCAGCTTAACCCCCGGTAACATGTCAAGAGGTGAGTGATATAATACTAACATAACAGCTTATCGCTAAACAACATAAGCACAATAAGAATAACCTCTTTACACAACGTTTACAAGATACAACACACATAGCATCACAATATATCTACTCAACAAACCATCTTATTATACTTTCCAGAATCAATACAAGTCTTTCATAAACACATAAGTAAACTGTTCCTTTCATCTTTCTTAAGTCGTATACCTAACTTCCCATAAAGCTAGTATAACTCTTAAGCTTTTTGTTTTAAAAACAATTATTCTTCTTCTTTCAAAAATGATTTATAATTCTTTTGAAAGACTTCAAGATTCTTATTATTCAGCTTAAGTCAAAAGACATTGCAGTAAAACTACGCCCGCTTAACACACGACGTCACCGTACTATATATATTTTAAAATATCATGCTCAAGAGTATAGGAGAATCACATACCTCCTCGCGAAATCCACCGCCAAGTCGAGTATGTCGCAAGCAGAGAATCAACCTATAATAGTCGCACGCCTATCAATGTCTAGACTAAACTGTAGATTATTCTAAGCAGATGGTTCTTTATTCTACGGAAATTAGTTAAGCACTTCCCTACACGTCAAGCTACACAAGTTCATCAGAATACAAATCCTATGTAAGTACAGTTCAATTCTTCTTTATTATACTTCTGATGTGATTTCAGTTCAATACTCTTCTGTATTATCCTTCAGTGTAATTACAGTTCAATTCTCTTCTTTACTATCCTTCTATGTGTTTTATACTATTTCTATACTTCTACGGTATGTATTCTCCAATTACAATAGAAGGATAAGATTATTTACCTCGATAAGCCCAATATTATCCAAGTTAAATGTCGATCCTGAGCAAGGTTTAGCTCCTAATTTGTACGCTCCGATAGCTCCAAGAAACCCTTAGAAGTTTCTAACAACTTCTACTTAAATACTATAAGGGATTTGGGGCTAGGGTATTTAGGAATAGTAACTATACTTGGAAGACAACTTTTCTACCAAGGGAGGGGGGTAGGTTTCGGCTAGGACTCAAGGAAGGGGGGAGAAGAGCTTGGACGAAAAGCTATAAGAGAGGGGAGGGATTTTTCAAGACTTGGAGAATTGATTTGTGGATGAAGAAAACCTTCAAGTTAGGGGGGTATTTATAAGCCAACCAATGGCCAAGATGAAGCCAAGTGGTAGGCAAGTGTAAGGTGGAGATTTAGGCAAGTGTCCTTATCCATCTACTACACAAATATCCTACCAACTCCTTGAACAAAAACTAAGCCACAAAATCGTCCAACCCTTGCCCAAGTTGCGGTCCATATGAGGGTGACAAGTGTCACCCTACCGTTGGTCAAAAATATTTCGTCTCTCGGAAAAATCCGCAAAAATTATAAATGACACAGCCGTAATTTACCCTACGCAAGTTTTGAAAAACGTTTCGTCGGAAAACCATTCGTTTCGTGGGTTGTGCACAAATTTCGCCCAAAGTGCCTATCTTAAGGCTAAACTTTTGTACGTACGCCCTCACGTACATACTCTGGAAATACGGGGTATAACATTCTCCCCTCCTTAGAAACATTCGTCCCGAATGTTCCTTCCCAAGATAGATAATGATAAAGTTCCTCATAACTTAAACAGTTTGCAAATGCCACATACGGCCACAAAACAACACTTAGGCATATAGGACAATGAAAATTTATAAGTAGGAAAGTGAGTTACCTGGAGGTGTGGAGAATAGGTGAGGATACTTCTGCCTCATGTCCTCCTCAGCTTCCCATGTCATCTCCTCCCTGAGCTCGTTCCGCCACAAGACTTTGACGGAAGCCACGTCCTTGGTCCGCAGACGCCTAACCTGACGATCGATTATCGCTATGGGAATCTCCTCATACGATAACCCCTCGGTCACCTGGACATCGTCAATCGGATGCACTATAGATGGATCCCCGATACATCTCCTCGGCATAGAAACATGAAACACCGGATGCACTGCCTCCAGATCGGACGGCAGATCCAACTCATAGGCAACCTTTCCTACCCTGCGACAACTGATACGCCTAATGTACCTTGGATCGAGTTTCCCTTTCTTCCGAATCTCATCACACCCTTCATGGGTGACACCTTCAGGAAAACCCAATCATCAACCTCGAACTCCAGATGCCGACGACGATGATATGCATATGACTTGGCCGACTCGAGCCAAGAATCCGCTTCTGGATAAGCTTCACTTATCCATCGCATTGCATCGTGTCCGGTCCCACTAATCGCACTCGCCACATCAAACCAGCCTTATCGGCGACCGCACTTCTCCTATACAAGGCCTCATAAGGCGTCATTCGAATACCGGAGTGGTAGCTATTATTATACGCAAACTCAACTAGAGGCAAATAATCCTCCCGGTACCCCCTCGGTCAATAACACAGCTCGCAAAGATATCCTCAAGAGTGCGGATAGTGCGCCACCGTCTGTCTGCATGTGGATGGAATGCAAGATTACTGTGCTCACTGTCCCTAAACCCTTCGGAAAGACCTCCGAAGTTAGCCGAACCGGCTCCTCACGATATGATAGAAATAGGGACTCCATGCACCGACGATCTCTGATGTAAAGTCCGCATAATCCTCGGTAGAAAAGTCGTCCTGACGGGAAGAAAGTGGGCTGATTTCGTCAGCCTATCGACTATAACCCAGATAGAATCATGCTTCCTCTGAGTGCGAGGTAATCCTGTGATAAAGTCCATGTTGATCACCTCCCACTTCCAGGTCGGGATCTCTATCGTCTGCAACAAACCACCAGGCCTCTGGTGCTCTACCTTCACCTGCTGACAACACGGGCACTGAGCCACAAACTCTGCAACGTCCCTCTTCAAGCCATCCCACTAATACACAGATCTGAGGTGTCACGACCCGAAACTGGCCCCGTGACTGGTGCCTTACCCCGGGCACCCTAGTGACACAACATCAGAGTAATCAGCGGAACATAAAACACATACGTGAAACAAATGAAGTACAAAACAGTAATCTGTGAAAACTTGCCTTCCGGCATATATATAAACAACAACTCTTTCAATCATGAACAGCTTAATCCTTTTACAAACCCTGCCCACAACAGTACTACAGACCTCTACGAATGATATGACAACCCTGGCGGGACAGGGCCCCGCCAAACCCCTGAATGTAAACACTTACTACGACAGGGGACTATACCACTGATAAGCCTCCGGAGAAACGGAGCTTCCCAACGCTGAAACTGTGACCCTGAGAGCTAGGATCAACGACTGGTGTACCTCAACCTGCGGCATGAACGCACCAAGGAGGTCGACAACAGTACCGAGTATGTGAAATCAAAATATCAGAAATGGAATCATAGTAGTCTATAAAAGCGGGAGACATGTATGATAACAAAACTACGATCATAGTAAACAAGCAATCATATCAAGTCGTGACTCACGCCTCAAAGTCATCACTCAAACATAACAATGGGTCTCACGCCCACAACATCAATCATGCGTGGAATACCTTCCTCACCGCCAGCGATTTATGATATAAAAGCACCAAGGAACACACATGAACACGGGTCCCACCTGTGCCATAATAACACCGCAGGTAAGTCACGAAGGCATAGCCGACTACTAACACCTACGCACCAACAAGGTCATGAATCAGATCATAAGATCCGTCTGCACCGTCACATGATCAAAGCCGCCACTTGCCCGCAGTATCTAATGCGCGTCTAGTCCCGAACTTCCGCACTCCGCATAGGCCAATCTCATCGCCCGCATGAGGCATTCCCGCATCGAGGGTAGCTACTTCCCGATCGCCCCGACTTCGCACCGCATGGCCACATGGACCGCATGCCCATAAAGGACACACACTAACACGAACTCTCGTAGCTCGCATAGGCCCCAGGACTGCATGAGGTATTCTCGAATCATAGGTCCATCGACCACCGAAGTCTACCCCGACGGAGGGCGCTTAACCGGAATCATCTCAAGAGATGAGTGATGTAAAATACTAACACAACAGCTTATCGTTAAGCAACATAAGCACAACAAAGGAAAACCCCTTTACACAACATCACAAGATACTAACACACGTAGCATCCTAGCATGTTTACTTATCAATCAACAAGAAAGTATTACAAGGCTATCACAAACCAACACAATCAAGTTATACACACAAGGTACTTTAAGCTAACAAGTTCGGGTATCTACCCCTAAAGTACTTCATACATTAAATCTTTTAAAATATCCGTTGCTTTTACATAAGTCACACAATACCCGTAGTATAAAATAGAGTGACTGTCTTTTTAAATAAACCAAAACACTTACCTTTGTAAAATCAAGTAACAACATTATTTTCCAAACGTCCAAGTTTGCCTAATTTCAAATGTTCACGTTTCTTATTTTAGAAAGGTTTTGTAGTTCATAGTCTTATTCATTTAAGAATATAATTCTCTTTTAACTATCTGAGAAACATAAGTCTTATATGTGAGTAGGATATTCTTGTTTATAACAATCTTATTACAGCAGCCATGATCTAGGAAATATCATTTTGTCTCATCTTAGCTTCTATGCGGATGGAAGTTTCTACTGGTTTTAATAATACTTAATCACAAAACATTTCCTTTATTAACGCCGCAGTTGGTTTGTCGATACACATTCGATTTCGAAATCAAGAAACATTCTTAAGCCGTTATACCTAACTTCCCATAAAGCTAGTATAACTCTTAAGTTTTCAAAAACCAAGTATTACTTCTTCTTTCAAAATGATTCAAAAATCTTTTGAAATACTTCAAGTTCTTTATTAACACATAACAAGCCAGTTATAGTTCAAACCAGTTACCTTTTAAAAACCACAAGTATCTTCTTACCAACATAAAGCTGTTATAACCAACTTCCCATAAAGCCGTTATAACACTTTATGTTTTAAACCAATCAAATACATTTAGCACATGTACGTCTACCGTACTACATAGTTCACACATATCATGCTAGAAGAGATAGGAAGAGGTTCACATACCTCGCGACGAGTATCGACTAATAGCAAAACGCTCCAAGTACTTCCAAACGTCGGCTACTCCTTAAGCCAAGTAGATCGCGCCACACGTAGTACTTCAACCTATAAGGCCACAAGGCGCTTATTAACATTTAGATCCCCTCGTAGAACATTCTACAGAAAATTCGGCAAAGACCTCCCCGCAACATCGTAAATCTCCTCCTCTATCGAGGCCGCCACCAAGCCAACCGTGGGGTTATACGCCTAACCCCAACTGCAAAATTCTACTCCACGGTACTACTACACAAGTTCATCGTAATACATTTCATGTAATTACAGTTCAGTATTCTTCTTTAAATTCAGGCTTAAGTCGCAAGACATTGCCGTAAGTATTATTCAGGCTTAAGTCAAAAGACATTGCCGATAACTACGTTCAGTTCTATATATAGTATACTTCAACTATATAATCTAACAACATGTAATTTCCAATTACAATAGGGGGACAAGATATTTACCTCGATAAGCCCATAATTATCCAAGTATAAAGTCGATCCTGGGCAATCGTTTAGCTCCAACTCCGCGCGCTCCAACCAGCTCCAAACTACCCTTAGAAGTTCTAACCAACTTCTACATACTACTCCAACAAACCATGGAGATTTTCCTTAGGGTTTCGATTTGGTGACTGACGGGAAGTATAATAGTATATCTGGGCTTTTCAGATAAGCATAACCCAGAGTACTACAAGGTATACGGCTAAGGTAATTTGGGCATTATAACACTACTTTGAGAGTATTTCTACCAAGAGGGGTATTATATGAAAAACAACTAGGCAGTGGGTACCCCACTGCTAGCACCCTGGAGTGGGTGGCTACCCTCGGCCTACCCCACTAGGGGAACTCTCGCCAAGGGGAGAGGGGCTCTCGCCAAGACACTACACTAAGGGAAGGAAGAAGCTTTCAAGACTTAGGCAATTTGTGGATGAATTAGTCTTCAAAGGGGTATTTATAGGTCAGCAAAGGCCAACCAATGGCCAAGATCTTGCCAAGTGCAAGGCAAGTGTAGGCCAAGATCTTGCCAAGTGCACCTTAACCAACTACACACAAATATCCTACCAACTACTTGACAAAATAGTCACCATTTCGTCCACTCTACCGCCACCAATGAGGGTGCCAAGTGGCGCTCTGTTGGTCCAAAATGTTTCGCCTCTCGGAAAAATTCGCAAAAATTAAAAAGTCATAGCCGAATTTTCCCTACGAAAGTCGTGGAAAACGCTCGCGAAAAACGACTCTAATCGGGTGTTGTGCACAAATAAATTTCGCCAAGCTACTTTCTCAAGTTCAAATTTTCACGCACGTCCCACGCATACTCGGAAATACGGTATAACATTCTCCCCTCCTTAGAAACATTCGTCTCGAATGTTCCTTCTAATTCTCAAAACAAACGTGCGCCAGTATAGTCTTCACTCCCATACTTACGAAACAATCCTGCCACAATGGCCACGTAAACAATCACAAGAAAATACTTACATCCAAGTCCACGAGGAATCACCTCTAACATCACCACAAACACCTCTCTCCGGGGTCTAAAATATACTTCTTCCACACTTTTCCAAACAAAAGAAATGGTCACCTCAATTCTCGCCATACATGCTAGCTTCTTCCCGATACCACTTTTGTCACTTTGCCGCGAGGTTCTAGTGTCACCCGGCGACCCAACAAATGGTGCCGGACTACACGCGATCCCCGAGGTCGTCAGACACTCGAACTCTTACCACATTTACATCTTCGCTTCCAAAACTCGGGTTACTATCTCTAACGTGGTCATCATTAATCGGGAACACTGATGGATCTCCGATACTTTCCCGATCATAACAATACGAAAGATCGGCCATACCGCCTCCTAAGTCGGACGGCAAAAAGCTAACATATAGCAACCCGCCTATTCTTCACATGGACTCAAAGGCCCAAAGTAACTCGCTAAGTTCCTCTGTCTTCCAAAACTGCCACACCCACCCCGGTGGTACTTTCAAGACCGACCACAACTCAACTCAAAGCGCCGCCGATTATCCGCACGATTTCTCCGAGCCGCCGTAACCTCTTCTAGACAAGCTTTACTTCATCCACGTACTGGAACAAGCTCAACCAACTATCTGAATCCTGCCAACATCGAACCAATCGACCGGCGACTCACACATCCGCCCCTACAAGGCTTCAAAAGGCGACATCCGAACACTGAAATGGTAGCTTAAACACTCCTTCAACAGGAGACAACAATTCTCGCAACTATCCCTGAAATCCAAACACTGGCCCGAGGGCAAATGTGATTCTGAGACTTACTCGAGTTCCTAACCTTGCCTGGTAAAACCTCCAGAAAAGAAACAGCCGCAACCTGGGCTCCACTGTCTGACATAAGGTGAAGGTAGGCACCTCGTGCAGCCTTACAACTTTTCTGATATATCATCTCGCATAACCCTCTGCCGAGTAAACGGTCTTTGCTAGAAGACAACACGGCTGACCTCCTCGGCCCAACTACTGGTCGAATGCATTCATGAAATCGTACGTTGGTTAACTAAACTCGGGCCTAACACCCTCGTGACCCTATCACAAGGCGGGACCACCACAAACTGACCCCACCACCAAACATGCCGCGGGTTGACCCGCAACGTGGCCTCAACCCGACCCGGCAACGCGCGAAACGCTAGCTCCCTGAAGGAAAACTCTCACTAATCACGTTACGAAAACCTAGCGGTCTTCTTAGCTCAACTATCCTCTTTCATGCCACACTACTCAGGGACTTATCCCGTAACATAGCTCACGTGCACTATGCACTCCTATAAGGGTCAAACATAAACATACGTCTTTTACTCGAGATGGCCTCACCTCTAAGGTCTCTACGTATAAAACTCTAAGGCTCACACCTTCTCTATCCCCCAAATCTTACTTGGTTAACTAACCAAGATTTCTAATTACAACTAACACACCGCTATCATAACATAGCACTTAAGGTATACTCACCTTATCACTCATACTGATCTCTAGAGGGTTAAAGATATATCTATATCTACTGCTCCACTCCCTTAAGTCGTTCTAATCAAACCTGCCCCGTAGGGCGCATAGCTAAGGGAGGTGACAAACTACCCACCGATCCTGAAGGCTAAGTCCTCCCGCAAGGACACTCTTTCGACAACAGACCCTGACGGTCATAGGTACAACACGTACCAACTAAAAGACGACATTCCCTGGGATGACGCCTGCCACATTGTGAACACTGAGAAAAACTGAATCCGGATGGCTGGAACCTACGTGTAGCGGAACCTAAGCTCGAGCTCGACCAACTTCCGCATACCGAACGCCCCGAAATTCGTGGAGGACTTCACCGCGACCGTGGATGTGCATAATCTATTCGGCCGCGAGGCGACTCGCCAAAAGTTACTAAAGGACTCGCCGCTCGCCCTCTTCGCCCTTCGTTAACCCGCCGATCTCTACATCGCCTCGGGCCACGCGCATAAGCCCGCATACGTGCCATGCTCAAGCCTAATCAAGAATTACTTGCACAACCTCTCTTAGATAGTCATCAAGACTCGCGACATCCAGATACTCTCCGTAGCCAAATCCATAGCTAGTAACAGGTTGTCTTTTTCGCAATCTATATTCTCTGCTTTCCGGCCAGGAACCGGCGTCCAAACATCGTGGCCGCAGAGGAATTGCCGCCGTGCTAAACTCGCTGGGCTAGTCACGTCGCAAAACTCCCGAATGAAGCACCACCTCGGTGATGATTGGGCTGTGCCCACGTAACCCTCTCTCAGATTTACTCGCAGCCTCCTGGCCGCTTTGCCCTCCCGGCCCGGTTGCCTCACGCGAGGCATAGCGGTAAGGAAAGAAATACGTTAGAGGTCTAACTTACAACACTTTCTAAGGCACGATCTCAGAGTGAGAAGAATAGAAACCAATCCTAAAATATCCTATAGCCTCACGATTATTGGTGTGGTGCACAACACACCGATAATCAAGACTTCATCGATACGGCTCAGAGACACTTTCCGAGGATTAATCGCTCGATACCACTTTTGTCACGACCAAATCGGCCTGGATCGTGCCTTACCCCGCACCCTAGTGACACAACATCGAGTAATCGGCCGAACATAAACACATCGTGAAACAAATGAAGTACAAAGCGATGTCTGTGAAAACTTGCCTTCCGCATATATATAAACAACAACTCTTTCAATCATGAACAAAAATCCTTTTACAAACCCCGCCACAACGATTACTGCACTTACGAATGATATGACAACCTGGCGGACGGGGCCCCGCCAAACCCCGAATGTAAACACTTACTACGACAGGGACTATACCATCGATAAGCCTCCGAGAAACGGAGCTTCCCAACGCCAAATCGTGACCGAGAGCTAGGATCAACGATGGTGTACCTCAACTGCGGCATGAACGCAGCCTCAAGGAGGTCAAGACAACAAAAATTTAGTATGTGAAATCAAAATATCAGAAATGGAATCATAGTAGTCTATATAAAGGGGAGACATGTATGATAACAAAACTACGATTCACAGAAACAAGCAAATCATATCAAGTCGTGACTCACGCCCTCAAAGTCATCACTCAAACATAACAATGAGTCTCACGCCCACAACATCAATCATGCCCGTGGAATACCTTCCTCACTGCCGGCAGTTTATGATATAAAAGCACCAAGGAACACACATGAACACCAGGTCCCACATGTGCCATAATAACACCGTACGGGATAAGTACGAAGGCATAGCCGACTACTAACACCCACAGTACCAACAAGGTCATGAACTGTATCATAAGATCTGTCTGCATCACATGATCAAAGCCGCCACTTGCCCGCAGATCTAATGCGCGCGTCTAGTCCCGAACTTCCCGCGACTCGCGATAGGCCAATCTCATCGCCCGCATGAGGCATTCCCGCATCGAGGGTAGCTACTCCGGCATCGCCCCGACTTCGCACCGCATGGCCACATGGACCGCATGCCCATAAAGGACGACACTAACTCGAACTCGTAGCTCGCGATAGGCCCTCGGGACTGCGTGAGGTATTCTCGAATCATAGGTCCATCGACCCGCCTGAGTCTACCCCGCATCGGAGGGCAGCTTAACCCCCGGAATCATCTCAAGAGATGAGTGATGTAAAATACTAACACAACAGCTTATCGTTAAGCAACATAAGCACAACAAAGGAAAACCCCTTTACACAACATCACAAGATACTAACACACGTAGCATCCTAGCATGTTTACTTATCAATCAACAAGAAAGTATTACAAGGCTATCACAAACCAACACAATCAAGTTATACACACAAGGTACTTTAAGCTAACAAGTTCGGGTATCTACCCCTAAAGTACTTCATACATTAAATCTTTTAAAAGATCCGTTGCTTTCACATAAGTCACACAATACCCGTAGTATAAAATAGAGTGACTGTCTTTTTTTTAGATAAACCAAAACACTTACCTTTGTAAAATCAAGTAACAACATTATTTTCCAAACGTCCAAGTTTGCCTAATTTCAAATGTTCACGTTTCTTATTTTAGAAAGGTTTCGTAGTTCATAGTCTTATTCATTTAAGAATATAATTCTCTTTTAACTATCCGAGAAACATAAGTCTTATATGTGAGTAGGATATTCTTGTTTATAACAATCTTATTACAATGACCATGATCTAGGAAATATCATTTTGTCTCATCTTAGCTTCATGCGGATGAAAGTTTCTCTGGTTTTAATAATACTTAATCACAAACATTTCCTTTTATTAACGCTGCAGTGGTTTGTCGATACACATTCGATTTCCAAATCAAGAAACATTCTTAAGCCGTTATACCTAACTTCCCATAAAGCTAGTATAACTCTTAAGTTTTCAAAAACCAAGTATTACTTCTTCTTTGAAAATGATTCAAAAATCTTTTGAAATACTTCAAGTTCTTTATTAACACATAACAAGCCAGTTATAGTTCAAACCAGTTACCTTTTAAAACCACAAGTATCTTCTTACCAACATAAAGTCATATAACCAACTTCCCATAAAGCCGTTATAACACTTTATGTTTTAAACCAATCAAATACATTTAGCACATGACGTCACCGTACTACATAGTTCACACATATCATGCTAGAAGAGATAGGAAGAGGTTCACATACCTCGCGACGAGTATCGACTAATAGCAAAACGCTCAAGTACTTCCAAACGTCGGCTACTCCTGCCAAGTAGATCGCGCCACACGTAGTACTTCAACCTATAAGGCCACAAGGCGCTTATTAACATTTAGATCCTCATAGAACATTCTACGTAAAATTCGCAAAGACCTCTCCCGCAACAGCAGAAATCTCCAACTCTATCGAGGCCGGCTACCAAGCCAACCAGGGGGGGTTATACGTCTAACCCTAACGGGTACAATTCTACTCCACGGTACTACTACACAAGTCTACTGTAATACAGCCCTATGTAATTACAGTTCAGTATTCTTCTTTAAATTCAGGCTTAAGTCGCAAGACATTGCCGTAAGTATTATTCAGGCTTAAGTCAAAAGACATCACGATAACTACGTTCGATTCTATATATAGTATACTTCAACTATATAATCTAACAACATGTAATTTCCAATTACAATAGGGGGACAAGATATTTACCTCGATAAGCCCATAATTATCCAAGTATAAAGTCGATCCTGGGCAATCGTTTAGCTCCAACTCCGCGCGCTCCAACCCGCTCCAAACTACCCTTAGAAGTTCTAACCAACTTCTACATACTACTCCAACAAACCATGGAGATTTTCCTTAGGGTTTCGATTTGGTGACTGACGGGAAGTATAATAGTATATCTGGGCTTTTCGTATAAGCATAACCTTAGAATACTACAAGGTATACGGCTAAGGTAATTTGGGCATTATAACAATACTTTTGAGAGTATTTCTACCAAGAGGGGGGGTATTATATGAAAAACAACTAGGCTAGGGGGGGTACCCCACGGCTAGCACCCCAAGGAGGGGGGTGGCTACCCCTCGGCCTACCCCACTAGGGGGGGAACTCTCGGCCAAGGGGAGAGGGCTCTCGCCAAGACACTACACTAAGGGGAGGAAGAAGCTTTCAAGACTTAGGCAATTTGTGGATGAATTAGTCTTCAAAGGGGGGGGGGTATTTATAGGTCTAGCAAAGGCCAACCAATGGGCCAAGATCTTGCCAAGTGCAAGGCAAGTGTAGGGCCAAGATCTTGCCAAGTGCACCTTAACCAACTACACACAAAATATCCTACCAACTACTTGACAAAATAGTCACCATTTCGTCCACTCTACCGCCACCAATGAGAGGGTGCCAAGTGGCGCCCTCTTGTTGGTCCAAAATGTTTCGTCTCTCGGAAAAATTCGCAAAAATTAAAAAAGTCATAGCCGGAATTTTCCCTACGAAAGCTGTGAAAACGTTTCGTCGAAAAACGACTCTAATCGGGTGTTGTGCACAAATAAATTTCGGCCAAGCTACTTTCTCAAGTTCAAATTTTCTACGTACGTCCTTACGTACATACTCTGGAAATACGGGGTATAACATGAGGTCGTGGTACATCTTGGTCGACCCCGGATGGATAGAGTAACGTGCGCTGTGTGCTTCCCCTAGAATCTGCTGCCGAAGTCCTGCAATATCTGGAACACACAACCTGCCCTCGAACCTTAGCACCCCATCAGGTGCTACCTCAAAAGGACCCTTCCCCTCACGAAGAGTCAGATCACGCATCGCATCAAAACCGGATCCTCAAATTTGCCTCTTCACCTCCTCGACGATGGAAGACTCGGCAACCTCTCGAACTCGAACCCCACCGCCATCGTAATCAATCAATCGGACTCAAGGCTCGCTAATCGATGCAAATCACGAACCATGCCCTCCTCTGCCGCACATCGATAGGCTACCCATCGACCTACGACTAAGGGGCATACGCCACAACATTGGCCTTTCGGGTGGTACAGGATATCAACATCGTAATCCTTGAGTAACTCTAACCACCGCCTCGCCGTAAGTTCACTCCTCTGGGTGAAGATATCTCGGAGGCTCTTGTGGTGCGTATAAATATCCATGAACCCCATACAAATAGTGCCTCCAGATCTTGGCGTGAATCACCGCGCTAACTCCAAATCATGGGTGGGGTAGTTCCTCCTATGCTTCTTAAGTCGGGATGCGTGCGCTATAACCTTGCCCCGCTGCATCAACACACATCCCAACCCGATGCTCGACGATCACAATACACGACATAGCCGCTGGACCTCCGGAAGAGTAAGAACGGACGGCCGTCGCCTCCTTCAAGAATCGAAACCACGCCACACGCATCAGTCCATCAAACTTAGCCGCTTTCCGAGTCACCTAGTCAATGGTGCGAGATAGAAGCAAACTTCTACGAACCGATAATAACTGCAAGGCCCGTAAAATGCGAACCTCAGCCGGAGTAGAGTTCAGGCCAACTCGATCGCCTCGATCTTGCCGTATCCACTGAATACCATTGGCCCGACTATATGCCCAAGAAAAGCCACGAAGTCAACCGAACTCACATTTGAAAACTTGGCGTATAATCGCTGGTCTCGAGAACTCTCAAAGGCCGCTCAAATGCTCCGCATGCTCGCCTCGGCGAGAATAAACCAAGATATCATCAATGAACACTATCACAAACGTGTCCAAAAATGGCTTGAACACTCGGTTCATCAAATCCATGAATACCGCCGGAGCATTGGTCAACCCGAAAGACATGACCCTGAACTCATAATGCCCGCATCGTCCGAATGCGATCTAGGACATCCGCCTCTCGACTGCACGATGATAGCCCGATCGCAGATCAATCTTGGAGAAATATCTCGCACCCTGCAGCTGTTCGAACAAATCATCAATCCTGGGAAGGGGGTATCTGTTCTTAATAGTCACCTTGTTTAGCTGCCTGTAATCAACACACATGCGCAGCGTCCCATCCTTCTTCTTCACGAACAATACCGGCGCTCCCCAAGGAGAAACACTAGGCCTGATGAAGCCCTTCTCCAGCAAATCTCTCAGCTGGTCCTTCAACTCTCTCAACTCGGTAGGTGTCATTCTGTATGGCGGAATGGAAATAGGCCGAGTGTCTGGCAGCACATCGATACAAAACTCTATCTCCCACTCAGGAGGAATACCCGGGAGGTCGTGCGAAACACGCGCGGGAACTCTCGACTACTGAATCGATGAAAATCTGCACCGCAACCTCGATCAAACACCGAACGAGATGGTAGATGTACCCTTCCGCACCATCTTCCTAGCCTTGAGGTAGGAAATAAACCTACCTCGGCGATCTGATGTTCCTCCCACTCAATAACCGGCTCCTCAGGAAACTGGAACCGTACCACTCTCTCCCTGCAGTCTACATTGGCGTAGCAAGAAGCTAACCAATCCATGCCCATGATCACATCGAAATCAGTCATGTCCAACTCTATCAAGTCGGCTAGGGTCTGACGACTGCATATGGTCACTGGACAAGCCCTATATACCCGCCGAGCTACCACCGAATCACCCACTGGCGTAGCTACCTCGAAAGGGTCTATGGACTCAGGCTCTATCCCTATCCTACTAGCAACAAGGGGAGATATATAGATGAGTAGAACCGGATCTATCAAGGCATACACGCTACAACACGAACCCGATAAAGTACCGGAGCGACATCGTGAGGCCTCCCGTCCCGCCTACCGACAGGCATATATGCGCGATTCGAGGACCGCTAGAATCGGACCCGCCCACGACCTGCGCGACCTGCTGGTCACGAGAACCACGCCTCCGGGCGAGTAATCAGGAGATGAAGAAGACCCGCGAAAGACCCCGTGGTGACTCCTACCTCTCGCCGCTTCGTCTGACAGCTCGCAAAGTGACCTGCTGGACGCAATCGTAACAAACTCTGAGCGCATCACAATTCCCGTAATGGGATCTACCGATCGCCACACCGGGGTGGTCCGATCGGTTATCACCTCGCTACGACGTCCGAGTGTTGGGGCCCGGTCTATCCTCAAGACGCAGTGAGTACTCTGCCGGCCGTGGTGCAAATCTAGATCGCTGCGAGGCCGCCCACCCCGAGCTACCAAAAGACCTCGCCCCGGCCTTCTTTTGCTGTCACAACCCGTCGCCTCTACGCCTCGCATCCAAGTGCATGAGCCTACATACGGGTAATTTCATGCACGTGAAGAGCCACACCCGCACAAGACTCGTCCATATAATCATCTAGCCCGCGACGACGTGCACTCGGTCCTCCATATTCGCTACTAGCGCAGTGGACATATCGAGCGATGAATCGAACTCGGCGTTGTACTCTAATCGTGCGCCTCTGTCTCAAAGAACAAAAATCTGCCGGCGTGCTCCTCATCCGCGGAGGCAAGAAGCGTGAGAAAAGCCTCAAAACTCGTCCCATACTGCCGGAGGCGCATGCTCTCCCGAAAGCTCGCACGAGTCAAACCGATCGCGTATCACGCACCGATGCGAACCAAGATCACGGACGGTCTCTGAAGCCTTGATCACCCGCATGATCCTCAGAATCGGCGGATGAACTCCTGCGGATCATCCTCGTGCCTCGACCGTAGAACTCGCGGCTACAACTCGTAAAATCCGTAGCCTCAAACCGTCGATCTCGTGAACCACGTGCATCGGCTGAATCGAACTGCCAGATCCAAATTATCTCATTTCTCGCCACAATCACGCCAATAGTGTCACGACCGACCTCGGATCGCGATCGTGCCCTACAGGCACCCTTACAGGTAAACATCCGAGATAATCAGCGGAACATACATGAAACTTATAAATAAAACAACGGAAGTAAAACAACAAGTCAGCCGATAGGGCTACCTTCCTGGACGTACATACATAAACGAAGCAGTTGCCTCCTTTCTTTACAAAAAGACCCACAATATGTGACTACGCACTTAAGAATTACAAGCGTGGCGGACAGTCCCCGCCATACCCTGGATATACATAGCCATGACAACTCCGAACATCGGAGCCATCTAAAATGAACCAGATCCTAAGCTCATGGATCCACACTGCGTACCTAAACTGCGACATTTAACGCAGCTTCGGGCGGCCGCATAACAAAAATGTAATATGGAACAGAAATAACGTGCAAGAATCAAATCATAACTGTACAAAAGAACGCCATTTTTAACTCCTGAAATCAATCATATATTAATCGTTCCTTTCCTTCTTTCAATAAGATTTAACAACATATTCTTACATACATACTTAAGAGTTTAATCCAGTTTTTTTCCACATAACTTACATATCTTTCATAACATAATCCGGCCCATTTGCGGGACACGGTGTACTGATGAATCATGTGACATAATCCGGCCCGCCTGTGGGGCTCGGTGTACTTTGGAATCATATAACATAATCCGCCCGCTGTGGGCTCGGTGCATCGTGGAATCATATAACATAATCCGCCCGCTGTGGCCTTGCATCTTGTGGAATCATATAACATAATCCGCCCGCTGTGGGCTCGGTGTCGTGGAATCATAAAACATAATCCGCCCGCTGGGGCTCGGTGTCTTGTGGAATCATATAACATAATCCGCCCGCCGTGGCCTCGGTGTCTTGTGGAATCATATAACATAATCCGCCCGCTGTGGCTCGCATCGTGGAATCATATAACATAATCCGCCCGCTGTGGGGCTTGCATTGTGGAATCATATAACATAATCCGCCCGCCGGGCCTGCATGTGGAATCATATAACATAATCCGCCCGCCATGGGCTCGGTGTAAGATGGCGTAACCCGCCTATGTGTAGGCTCGGGGTAATATGGCGAATCCGCCTATTTGTAGGCTCGGTGTATTTCATAACGTAATCCGCCTATGTGTAGGCTCGGTGTGATTTTCCTTACATAACATTTTTAAACCATCTTATTACTTCTTCTTAAGTCGTCATAACAACTTCCCATAAAGCTGTTATAACAACCTTTCATTTAGAGAACTTAAGACACTTTTATTCTTACAACATTAGGGAAACTAGACCCAAAAATACTACGCACATACGTACTTAAAAGAATCATAAACTTCTTTCTTTTTAAAACTCAAGTCACATACTCTTTAAAATCATGTCATCAATTACTTTTAGAAATCAAGTCCACAACTTGAAAAAATAAAGTTTCATAATCCTTAGAAGACAACCAAAGTTCATAGTCTTAAAACCTTATAACGCATATCTCTTACAAATCCACTTACTTATACTTATAAACAAATATACAAAGTTCCATACACTTCCAAAACCAAGTAACTTATTCTCTTAAAACCATATAACATCCACTTTTAAAATCGATCCCTTTTCACATATAAATTCAAGTCATTTTTAACGTAAAATCCACTTACTTACTTTAAATAAATCAAGACACATAGCTTTAAATCAAATATCATATTTTCCTAACCATTCTTACCAAAGATCTCCCATAAGACTTGGTAAGGACTTAGGACAATTTAACATACTTTTAACTTAGGATAACTTAGACATAACCCTTACGTAGAGTAAATCAACATACATACTTCTTAACTTCTAAGAGTAGAAGGAATCATGAAATAATACCACATGTATATTCCATACATAGAACCATGTCTAAAGAAGGAAGAGGTTCACATACCGCGACGATTATCGACAATTAGCAAAACGCTCCAAAGTACTTCAACCTAAAATGGCCACAATCGTCCATAGCCTTGAAAATCAATTTTTGGAGGTTCACGTGGTCTGCGGCGCACCGCACACGGCGAGCTCAAGGCGCATCAATGGCGGATTCCAAAATACCGAGAATCGAGGCTCGGATTGGTTGCAAAACGTAGCTAAGATCAATACGAACACAACGGTATACGCCTTAGCCCTCAATCAGTGCGTAATCGATCGGATCTACCAACTTCCGATCGAAGAAAATGTTTTAGTTGACGACGATCCGGGTTGAATTGGAGGTCGTGGGTGGTGCCAAAATGTCGCCTTTCCACCGAATATTTCTACACTAGCCACGCACCGTCGACTCTACTTGTGGTGGCGGAATGCTCGTCGGCGACCTAGGGTTTCGGCGAAAATCGATCCGTCGACGAAGTTTGAGCAAGAATCGAGGGTCTGGTTTACATGGAAATGACGCAAGGAGATGGTGGTTCTGATGGTATACTCCACTCCCGTCGATTTCACCTCGGTTGGTCGGAAAATCATAAAACCGAACGGGAAGATGGATGAGCGATGACCAAACCGATCTGAATCGCCGCGATTCCGAGAATCGACGGCGGTTGGTATGGACGTGACGGCTCGACGAGACGAAGCTTTTGGTATAAGTCTCGCCCCGGATTCTGGTTTGGCCGGAATGGCGTTTTTCCAAACACTGCTCATCGAACAACACCGTTCATGGACGGGTTTTCACTGCTCATACTGCTTTGGTATTTTTTTGTTCTGCGTTGCCTTCCCAAACTCCCAACATATACAAAATTTCTGTGGTCCCATCGTGACCAAATTTCGAAATTAAATTCCAAAATTCCGATAAATTCTAAAAGTCCCAAATACCGAATTCGAGAATTAAATTCAACTAATAAACCTTTTTCCTTTACAAGGTTCGGAGAAGTTTTCAGAATCTTTCATTCCTTCTAAAATTCAATTCCCAAATTCTTACGACGTTTATCTCAATCACGGAAATACGGTGTAACATCCTTCCTCCCTTAGAAACATTCGCCTCGAATGTTCTTTCAGAGTCCCATCTAATTAGATAGCGACATAGTCTCCTTTTACTACACCCTTCTTACAACATATGCCACCCATGGCCACATAACAATACTTATACTACAATGTCAACCTTGGCACTCACGAAGCCAACTAGCCCATACTCATAATGACCACAAAGCCCGTCAGAACCATCTCTACTAGGTCTACTAGGTCCGACGACTATATCATCACCGGCAATCTCATATACCCGCCACTACCATCCCAAACACTCACTGTGTAGTTACCCGAAATGTTCTTATAGATTCGTGCTCTATTCCTTTACACTTGGTTGTTATCTTCATCGACCGCATTTTTCCGTACTTCCAACTCTTACTAGCATACATACATAACTTCCATACCGACTCGCCTCTAATCTTGGAGTCACTCTATAAAACAATATACGACCATTTCGCTGCCACACTGTACTGGTGGAACGATCCACGAACCCAGAAACAATTAACTAGACTTGCCTCGCACTCGTGACCCGCCACGTGGCGGAACTACTACCAACTGATCCCACTCTATTCCAGGCCATGGGAGACCCAGAATGTGTCCTCAACCCGACTCACACACACTTAACTCTTATCCTCGTCCGACTTAAAATCTTATCACAGAGAAAGCCTTATATACCTAAGGTCTCGGAAGTAATCAATATTCTTAGGCTCGCAATTTTCATGCTCCAAGCCTACCTTACCAGTCCCCCCAGTAAACGGATACAAAAACTTCTCATAAAACCAAATCCATGTTGTCTCGATCACAACAACCATTACTTACTCTATACGGACCTCATCCGTACAATTCTCTTAAGCCTACTATGCAGCTTAATCTATTAACATGACATTCCGTTAAGTTCCTTAACATGGCTTCTTAAGGGTTCACTACCCTATCAGACAACTCATCCTTTCCCAATTATTTCGAAATAAAACACAAAACCTTGGCGAAAATTCATTAACTATTCCATACCTTCCCGGTATCTAGTTAGTCTTTACCAATTCCTGGTAATCTAAAATCATTCTAGGCAACACGCTGCCCGACTCGTGACATAACTCCGTATAGATGTATATCACAATACCAACTATACTGCAATCATTACCAACCTGGATACGCAATCCACATAGTCTTTCTTGGGTCACTGCTGCCTTTCTCGTAGCTGCAATCAACATAACTCGTTAGGGAGGGACGACCCTAACAATACAGCTCTATCGCACGATCTCAGAGTGAGAAGAATGGAAACCAATCCTAAATGTCCTGCAGCCTCCTGATTATAGATGTGGTGCACAACACACCGATAATCAAGACTCTACTAGACACGGTCTGTAGACACTTTCCGAGGACTAACTGCTCTGATACCACTTTTGTCACGACCCGACCCCGGGACCGCGACTGGTGCCCTACCTGGGCACCCTTACAGGTAAACATCAGAGATAATCAGCGGAACATACATGAAACTTATAAATAAAACAACGGAAGTAAAACAACAGGTTAGCCGATAGGGCTACCTTCCTGGACGTACATACATAAACGAAGCAGTTGCCTCCTTTCTTTACAAACAGACCCACAATATGTGACTACAGACCTCTAAGAATTACAACTGTGGCGGGACAGGGCCCCGCCATACCCCTGGATATACATAGCCATGACAACTCCGGAACATCGGAGCCATCTAAAACGCCAACCAGATCCTAAGCTCGCGGATCCACATCGTACCTAAACTCGCGGACATTTAACGCAGCCTCCGGGGTCGCATAACATGTACCGAATATGGAACAAAAATAACGTGCAAGAATCAAATCATAACTGTACAAAAGAACGCCATTTTTAACTCCTGAAATCAATCATATATTAATCGTTCCTTTCCTTCTTTCAATAAGATTTAACAACATATTCTTACATACATACTTAAGAGTTTAATCCAGTTTTTTCCACATAACTTACATATCTTTCATAACATAATCCGCCCATTTATGGACACGGTGTCTTGATGAATCATGTGACATAATCCGCCCGCCCGTGGGTTCGCAATCGTGGAATCATATAACATAATCCGCCCGCTGTGGGGCTCGGTGCATCGTGGAATCATATAACATAATTCGCCCGCCGCGCCGGTGTCGTGTGGAATCATATAACATAATCCGGCCTTTGTGGGGCTCGGTGTCTTGTGGAATCATATAACATAATCCGCCCGCCTGGGGCTCGGTGTCTTGTGGAATCATATAACATAACCGCCCGCCGTGGGGCTCGGTGTCTTGTGGAATCATATAACATAATCCGCCCGCCAGGGCTCGGCATCGTGGAATCATATAACATAATCCGCCCGCTGGGGCTCGGTAATCTTGTGGAATCATATAACATAATCCGCCCGCCGTGGGCTCGCATCTTGTGGAATCATATAACATAATCCGCCCGCTGTGGGGCTCGGTGTCTTGTGGAATCATATAACATAATCCGCCCGCCTCGGCCTTGCATTGTGGAATCATATAACATAATCGCCCGCTGTGGGGCTCGGTGTAAGATGACGTAACCCGCCTATGTGTAGCTCGGGTAATATGGCGTAATCCGGCCTATTTGTAGGCTCGGTGTATTTCATAACGTAATTCGGCCTATGTGTAGGCTCGGTGTGATTTTCCTTACATAACATTTTTAAACCATCTTATTACTTCTTCTTAAGTCGTCATAACAACTTCCCATAAAGCTGTTATAACAACCTTTCATTTAGAGAACTTAAGACACTTTTATTCTTACAACATTAGGAAACTAGACTAAAATACTACGCACATACGTACTTAAAAGAATCATAAACTTCTTTCTTTTTAAAACTCAAGTCACATACTCTTTAAAATCATGTCATCAATTACTTTTAGAAATCAAGTCCACAACTTGAAAAAATAAAGTTTCATAATCCTTAGAAGACAACCAAAGTTCATAGTCTTAAAACCTTATAATGTACATTCTTTACAGTCCACTTACTTATACTTATAAACAAATATACAAAGTTCCATACACTTCCAAAACCAAGTAACTTATTCTCTTAAAACCATATAACATCCACTTTTAAAATCGATCCCCTTTTCACATATAAATTCAAGTCATTTTTTAACGTAAAATCCACTTACTTACTTTAAATAAATCAATACACATAGCTTTAAATCAAATCTCATATTTTCCTAACCATTCTTACCAACATCTCCCATAAGACTTGGTAAGGACTTAGGACAATTTAACATACTTTTAACTTAGGATAACTTAGACATAACCCTTACGTAGAGTAAATCAACATACATACTTCTTAACTTCTAAGAGTAGAAGGAATCATGAAATAATACCACATGTATATTTCATACATAGAACCATGTCTAAAGAAGGAAGAGGTTCACATACCTCGCGACGATTATCGACAATTAGCAAAACGCTCCAAAGTACTTCAACCTAAAGTAGCCACAATACGTCCATAGCCTTGAAAATCAATTTGTTTGGAGGTCTGCTGGTGGTCCTGCGGCGGCACCGCCGCCGCCGGCGAGCTCAAGGCGGCATCAATGGTGGATTCCAAAATACTGAGAATTGAGGCTCGGGATTGGTTGCAAAACGTAGCTAAGATCAATACGAACACAACGGTATACGCCTTAGCCCTCAATCAGACTAATCGATCGAATCTTCCAACTTCCGATCAAGAAAATGTTTTGTTGACCGATGATCCGGGTTGAATTGGAGGTCGTGGGTGGTGCCAAAATGTCGCCTTTTCCACCTGAATATTTCTACACTAGCCACGACCGTCGACTTACCGTGGTGGTCGGAAATGCTCGCTTTACCCGACCTAGGGTTTCACGAAAATCGATCCGGTCGACGGCGAGTTTGAGCAAGAATCGAGGTCCCGGTTTACATGGAAATGACGGCAGCGAGATGGTGGTTCTGATGGTATACTCCACTCCCGCCGATTTCACCTCGGTTGTCGGAAAATCATAAAACCGAACGGGAAGATGGATGAACAGCGATCGAAACTGATCTGAATCGCCGCGATTCCGGAGAATCGACGGTGGCGTTGGTATGGGCGTGACGCCCGACGAGACGAAGCTTTGGTATAAGTCTCGCTTCCGGATTCTCGGTTTGGCCGGAATGGCGTTCCGAACATTGTTCATCGAACAACACCGCTTCATGGACGGGTTTTCACCGCTCATACTGCTTTGGTATTTTTTTGTTCTGCGTTGCCTTCCCAAACTCCCCAACATATACAAAATTTCTCGGGTGGTCCCACGTGACCAAATTTCGAAATTAAATTCCAAAATTCCGATAAATTCTAAAAGTCCCAAATACCGAATTCGAGAATTAAATTCAACTAATAAACCTTTTTCCTTTACAAGGTTCGGAGAAGTTTTCAGAATCTTTCATTCCTTCTAAAATTCAATTCCCAAATTCTTACGTACGTTCTTATCTCAACTGCCGGAAATACGGGGTGTAACAAATAGCTGGGCCATCTCCTTGTACCTAACCTCCGCCTCAGCCGGGGATGAGGCGCGGCATCGTGGTCTCGCTGGCCGGGCGGCGTCATGGAACTCGCCGTCTGTATAGATCGGGCACGAGCCCTCGTGACTCTCGGTGTCCTACTAGCAGCCTCCTACTGTCTTGCCCTTCGGGCGGGTTGCCTTACGTGAGGCATAATCACATTCTAAAAGGAATACGTTAGAGGGGTCCAACTTATAACAAAGCTCTAAGGCACGATCTCAGAGTGAGAATAATGGAAACCAATCCTAAATATCCTATAGCCTCCTGATTATTGGTGTGGTGCACAACACACCGATAATCAAGACTCTACTAGATACGGTCTGTAGACACTTTCCGAGGATTAATCGCTCGATACCACTTTTGTCACGACTGCCCGGCCCGTGGATCGTGTCTTACCCGGACACCCAAGTAGTCATACATCAGAGTAATCAGCGGAATATAAAAACCCAAGACATGAAACAATTGTAAATGAGACACAATTTATCTGGAAAAAAAGGGTCGCCTTTCGGCATATATATATATAACCAAAATCGCGCTACATCCCAACTGCATAATAGGACTACTGCACCTCTAAGAAGTAAACAACTATGGCGGGACATGGCCCCGCCATACCTCGAATGTACAAAACTATCTACATCAGGAGATCATACCTAAAAGTCGAGCCTCGGAGAAGATGGAGCTCACGACACCAAAGAAAAGATCCTAAGATCGAGGATCCGCTACCGCTTCCCTTTACTCATGCATGAACGCAGCCCAAGGAGGTCAAGACAACAGTACCAAGTATGTGAAATCAGAAATACTTAAATGAAATCATATCATTTTAAAACCAGCTTTTACAAATATGTATTTAAACAAACAAGGTAAATCGCACATAGTGCACATCACAAACAAGAGCAATAAGAGGTAAATCAGAACAGTCTCTTTCTAGGCCGCGAATGATCAAGCAAGGCCAATCGCCCATAGTATCATTAAGCATGCCTAATCTCGACTCGCAGCCGCATAGGCCACTCACGTAGCCCGCATAAGGTATTCCCGTATCGAGGGTAGCTACTCTCGATCGCCCCGACTCGTAGTCCGCATGGCCACATAGACCGCATGGCCACAAGGACCGCACACTAACCTGGAACTCTCGTAGCTCCGCATAGGACCCCGGGACCCGCATGAGGTATTCTCGAATCATAGTCACACAGACTGCCTGAGCTATACCCCGCATCGGAGGGCAGCTTAACCCCCGGTATCATGTCAAGAGGTGAGTGATATAATACTAACATAACAGCTTATCGCTAAACAACATAAGCACAATAAGAATAACCTCTTTACACAACGTTTACAAGATACAACACACATAGCATCACAATATATCTACTCAACAAACCATCTTATTATACTTTCCAGAATCAATACAAGTCTTTCATAAACACATAAGTAAACTGTTCCTTTCATCTTTCTTAAGTCGTATACCTAACTTCCCATAAAGCTAGTATAACTCTTAAGCTTTTTGTTTTAAAAACAATTATTCTTCTTCTTTCAAAAATGATTTATAATTCTTTTGAAAGACTTCAAGATTCTTATTATTCAGGCTTAAGTCAAAAGACATTGCCGTAAAACTACGTCCAGTTAACACACGTACGTCTACCGTACTATATATATATTTTAAAATATCATGCTCAAGAGTATAGGGAGAATCACATACCTCCTCGGCGAAATCCACCTGCCAAGTCGAGTATGTCGCGCGCAGAGAATCAACCTATAATAGTCAGGTACGTCTATCAATGTCTAGACTACTCTGTAGATTATTCTAAGCAGAGGGTTCTTTATTCTACGGAAATTTGGGCAAAGACTTCCTACCCGTCAAGCTACACAAGTTCATCAGAAATACACCCATGTAAGTACGGTTCAATTCTTCTTTATTATACTTCTGATGTGATTTCAGTTCAATACTCTTCTGTATTATCCTTCAGTGTAATTACATTTCAATTCTCTTCTTTAATATCCTTCTATGTGTTTTATACTTATTTCTATACTTCTACGGTATGTATTCTCCAATTACAATAGAAGGATAAGATTATTTACCTCGATAAGCCCAATATTATCCAAGTTAAATGTCGATCCTGAGCAAGGTTTAGCTCCTAATTTGTACGCTCCGATAGCTCCAAGAAACCCTTAGAAGTTTCTAACAACTTCTACTTAAATACTATAAGGGATTTGGGGCTCGGGTCTTTAGGACTAGTAACTATACTTGAAGACAACTTTTCTACCAAGGAGGGGTAGGTTTCGCCAGACTCGGAAGGGGAGAAGAGCTTGGACGAAAAGCTATAAGAGAGGGGAGGGATTTTTCAAGACTTGGAGAATTGATTTGTGGATGAAGAAAACCTTCAAGTTAGGGGGGTATTTATAGGCCAACCAATGGCCAAGATGAAGCCAAGTGGTAGGCAAGTGTAAGGTGGAGATTTAGGCAAGTGTCCTTATCCATCTACTACACAAATATCCTACCAACTCCTTGACCAAAAACTAAGCCACAAAATCGTCCAACCCTTGCCCAAGTTGCCGTCCATATGAGGGTGACAAGTGTCACCCTCCCGTTGGTCCAAAATATTTCGTCTCTCGGAAAAATCCGCAAAAATTATAAATGACACAGCCATAATTTACCTTACGCAAGTTTTGAAAAATGTTTCGTCGGAAAACCATTCGTTTCGTGGGTTGTGCACAAATTTCGCCCAAAGTGCCTATCTTAAGGCTAAACTTTTGTACGTACGCCCTCATGTACATACTATGGAAATACGGGGTATAACATTCTCCCCTCCTTAGAAACATTCGTCCCGAATGTTCCTTCCCAAGACAGATAATGATAAAGTTCCTCATAACTTAAACAGTTTGCAAATGCCACATACGGCCACAAAACAACACTTAGGCATATAGGACAATGAAAATTTATAAGTAGGAAAGTGAGTTACCTGGAGGTGTGGGGAATAGGTGAGGATACTTCTGCCTCATGTCCTCCTTAACTTCCCATGTCATCTCCTCCCTGAGCTCGTTCCGCCACAAGACTTTGACGGAAGCCACGTCCTTGGTCCGCAGACGCCTAACCTGACGATCGATTATCGCTATGGAAATCTCCTCATACGATAACCCCTCGGTCACCTGGACATCGTCAATCGGATGCACTCTAGATGGATCCCCGATACATCTCCTCGGGATAGAAACATGAAACACCGGATGCACTGCCTCCAGATCGGACGGCAGATCCAACTCATAGGCAACCTTGCCTACCTCGCGACAATCGATACGCCCAATGTACCTTGGCCGAAGCTTTCTTCCCGAATCTCATCACACCCTTCATGGTGACACCTTCAGAAAACCCAATCATCAACCTCGAACTCCGGATGCCGACGACGATGATCCGCATATGACTTCGCCGACTTCGAGCCAAGAATCGCCTCGGATAAGCTTCACCTTATCCATCGCCTGTACTGTGTCCGTCCTACTAATCGCACTCTCGCCTACATCAAACCAGCCTATCGGCGATCTGCACTTCCTCCTATACAAGGCCTCATAAGGCGCCATCTGAATACTGGAGTGGTAGATATTATTATACGCAAACTCAACTAGAGGCAAATGATCCTCCCAGCTACCCCTGAAGTCAATAACATAGGCTCGCAGCATATCCTCAAGAGTGCGATAGTGCGCCACCTGTCCGTCCTCACGTGGATGGAATGCGACTGTGCTCACTGCGTCCCTAAACCCTTTCGGAAAGACCTCCGTAAGTTAGCCAGAACCGGGCTCTCGCCGATATGATAGAAATAGGACTCCATGCGATCGACGATCTCGGATGTAAAGTCTGGCATAATCCTCAGCCGAAAAAGTCGTCCTGACGGGAAGAAAGTGGGCTGATTTCGTCAGCCTGTCGATGATAACCCAGATTGAATCATGCTTCCTCTGAGTGCGAGGTAATCCTGTGATAAAGTCCATGTTGATCACCTCCCACTTCCAGGTCGGGATCTCTATCGTCTGCAATAAACCACCAGGCCTCTGGTGCTCTACCTTCACCTACTGACAACACGGGCACTGAGCCACAAACTCTGCAACGTCCCTCTTCAAGCCATCCCACCAATACACAGATCTGAGGTCGTGGTTCATCTTGGTCGACCCCGGATGTATAGAGTAACGTGCGCGCGCTTTCCCTAGAATCTGCCAAGTCCCGCAATATCCGGAACACACAACCTGCCTCGAACCTTAGCACCCCATCAAGTGCTACCTCAAAAGGACCTTCCTCACGATGGAAGACTCGCAACCTCTCGAACTCGAACCCCACCGCCATCGTAATCAATCAATCGGACTCGAGGCTCGCTAATCGATGCAAATCACGAACCATGCCCTCCTCTCGCGCACATCCGATAGGCTACCCATCGACCTACGACTAAGGGCATCCGCACAACATTGGCCTTTCGGGTGGTACAGATATCAACATCGTAATCCTTGAGTAACTCTAACCACCGCCTCGCCGTAAGTTCATCTCCTCTGGCCAAGATATACTGGAGGCTCTTGGTCAGTATAAATATCCACATGAACCCCATACAAATAGTGCCTCCGATCTTCAAGGCGTGAATCACCGCGCCAACTCCAAATCATGGGTGGGTAGTTCCTCTCATGCTTCTTAAGTCGCCGATGCGCACGCTTATAACCTCGCCTCAGATCAACACACATCCCAACCCGATGCCCGACGATCACAATACACGACATAGCCGTCGACCTCCGGAAGAGTAAGAACGGGCGCCGTCGCCTTGTTACACCCGTAGTTCCAGTGTATGTATATGAGGACGCACGTAAATACGACATTAAAATTGGAAAGGAAGAAAGATATGATTTTTCGACTAAAAGTTTCGAATTTTGAGAAGGAAAAATGTTCGTTAATGGGAATTGGATTCCCGATTTGGTATTCGGACTTTTGTAATATTTGAGAATTATGGAATTTTATTTCCGAATTGGTCACGTGGGCCCACGGAGAATTTACTTTTGTGGGGCCCACTTTATTTTCGGATTTTGGCATTGCTGATATTTTCGAAGATGAAATATTTTGATTTAGTAGGGGCGACACGTGTCACCCCGCCATGTTGGCCGTCGACTGGAGAAGGCAGTGGACGCTTAGGTGGACAAGTGGCCCATTTTTGTGGTGGCCACTTGTCCCATTTTTGTGGTAGCCAAATGGTTGGCCAACTACCCACACACATGTACCCCATCCTCACCACACACTTGCCTAGATCTTGGCCATTGATTTTCCTATAAATACCTCATTGTTTCAAGACTTATTTCATCCACACTTTGAGATTCTAAGTCACAAAATACTCCCCCTTTGTTGAGGTTCTCGTCCTACTCTCCCCCTTGGTGTAGGAAAAATTCTTCAAGTGTTGATATAGTCCCAAATACCTTAGCCTAGTATCACTAGTTGTATTCCAAGTTATTTCAATACTAGAGTCTAAAATTCTACTTTATTCCTTTAGTCGCAAAAACGAAGCCCTAGAAAAATCTTCATAGCTTAGATGAAGTGTTAAGAGAAGTTATTTGGAAACTTCTGGTTGCTTGGAGCGGGTTGGAGCGTCAGGAATCGAGCTAAACGTTGCTCAGACCGACTTATAATCTTGGATAATTTTGGGCTTATCGAGGTAATGATCTATGTCCCCTATCAGAATTGGAAATTACATGTTGTAGTAGTTAATCATCGAGTATAAGATATATTGGAAGTATAATTATAAGGAATTGAATCAGATTTACATTGACCGTATTTGCAGTAGACTTGTAGTATTATTGTGGAGTAGAATTGTACACGTCCAGGTTAGACGTGTAACCCCCGGAATTGTTGGTTTGGTAGCAGCCTCGCTTTGGCGAGGAGTTTTATGTGGTTGCGGGGAGGTCTCGCTGAATTTTCCGAAGAATAAGGAATCTTGTATCTAGAATTATTCTACGAAGAGATCTAGAGGTTGATAGACGTTTTGTGGCCTTTATAGGTTGAAGTACTACGAGTAGCGTATTCTACTTGAAGGGTGGAAAAGGCGAGCAAGGTTAGAGTACGTGGAGCGTTTTGCTAATTGTCGATAATCGTCGCGAGGTATGTGAACCTCTTCCTATCCTTTCTAGCATGATATTTGTGAAATATATTTAGTGCGGTAGACGCACGTGTGTTTAAAGGAAGTTGATTTTCCTTTTGTGTCCTTGACTTGATTCCAAAGTTAAGTGACTTGTTATGAAACATTAAGGACTTGAATTATGTTAAAAAGTTGTAAAATCTCACTCATGATTAATGGGTGTGTGGTCTTTTAAAGAATAAAGTTATCTTGATTTCGAAAATAAGAATGGTTTTATCATTGGATTTAAAATGATAACTTGACTTATAAACAACTTGATTTTGGGAAAGGAGAAGTAATTTGATTTAAAGGTATAGGTTACTTGTTTTTAAAAGAGTAAGACACTTGGTTTAAAAAGTATATTGCTACTTGACTTTTAAAGGAGAAGTGCCTTTGTTTTAAAAGAAGGTATGGAAATTGTTTTGGTTTTACTTTGATGTCTTTTGACTTGAGTTTAAATAATAAGAATCGGAAGTATTTCAAAAGAGTTATTAACCATTTTGAAAGAAAAGAAATACTTGGTTTTAAAAGCTTAAGTGTTATACTAGCTTTATGGGAAGTTAGGTATAACGACTTAAGGAAGATAGAAGGAACGGTTTACTTTTTTTTTTATGAAAGTCTTGTATTGATTCTGGAAAGTGTAGTAAGATGGTTTGATAAGTAGACATGTTAGGATGCTACGTGTGTTAGTGTCTGTGATGTTTGTATAAAGGGGTTTCCCTTGTTGTGCTTATGTTGTTTAACGATAAGCTGTTATGTTAGTATTATATCACTCACCTCGACATGATTCCGGTTGTCGCCTCCGACGCGGGTAGACTCAAAGTGTCTGTGGACCTATGATTCGAGAATACCTCATGCGGTTTGTGTGACCGGCGCGAGCTACGAGTTCCGTGTTAGTGTGCGCCTTTATGGTCACGCGTCATGTGGCTACGCGATCGCGAGTCCAGACGTGCCGGGAGTAGCTACCGATGCGGGAATACCTCACGCGGGCCATCGGAGTGGCTTATGCGAGTCGCGGAAGTTCCAGGACTAGACGCGCACATTAGATATCGCGCGAGTGGCCGCCGATCATGTGGCGCTTCAGACAGATCTCATGATACGCTTTATGACCTTGTTGATACTGGGTTTTAGTAGTCGGCTATGCCTTCGTATTTACCCCGCACGGTTTTATTATGACACGTGTAGACTCGTGTTCATGTGTATTCCTTGGTGCTTTTATATCATGTAGCGTCGACGGTGATGAAGATATTCCACGGCATGATTGATGTTGTGGCGTGAGACCCATAGTTGTATTTGAGTGATGACTTTGAGGCGTGAGTCCCCGACTTGACATGATCGCTATTTATCAGGAATCGTAGTTTGGTTATCATACATGTCTCCGATTTATATAGACTACTATGATTTCATTTACAGATTTTCGCCACATACTTGGTACTTGTTATCGACCTCCTTCGGCCGCGTTCATGCCACGTAGAGGTACACGATGTTGATCCTCGCCTGTGGTCACGATTCAGCGTTGGGAAGCTCCGCTTTCTCGAGACTTATCACGTATAGTCCCCGCCGTTGTAAGTGCTTACATTCGTGGTATGGCCCTGTCCCGCCATTATTGTCATATCATTCTTAGAGGTCTGTAGTACTGTTGTGGGCAGAATTGTAAAAAGGGATGTAACTGTTCTAGTTGTTATATATTTATGCCGAAAGGCAACTTTTCTCAGATAACTATTTTACACTTCACTTTATTCATGTCTTGTTTTATATTCCGCTGATTACTCTGATGTATGGCTACTTGGGTGCCCGGGGTAAGGCACCGATGGCCCGGTTCGGTCGTGACAAGTCTCTCCTTCAAGAATCGGAAACCCCGCCACACGCATCGCCCATCAAACTTAGCCGCTTCCGAGTCGCCTAGTCAATGGTGCAGAGATAAGCAAACTTCTACGAATCGCCGATAATAACTCGCAAGGCCCGTAAAATCGCGAACCTCGCCGGAGTAGTAGGTCTAGGCCAACTCCCGATCGCTTCGATCTTGGCCAGATTCCACGAATACCATTGGCCCCGACTATATGCCCAAGAAAAGCCACAAGTCAACCGAACTCACATTTCAAAACTTGGCGTATAATCGCTGGTCCCGAGAACTCTCAAAGACAGCCTCAAATGCTCCGCATGCCTCGCCCGAGCGAGAATAAACCAAGATATCATCAATGAACACTATCACAAACGTGTCCAAAATGGCTTGAACACTGCTCATCAAATCCATGAATACCACGAGCATTGGTCAACCCGAAAGACATGACCACGAACTCATAATGCCCGCATCGTCCGAATGCGATCTAGGGACATCCGCCTCGACTGCACTGATGATAGCCCGATCGCAGATCAATCTTGAGAAACATCTCGCACTCGCGGTGGTCGAACAAATCATCAATCTCGGGAAGGGGTATTCGTTTAATAGTCACCTTGTTCACCGTCAGAATCAACACACATGCTAGCGTCCCATCCTTCTTCTTCAAGAAGAATACCGGCGCTCCCCAGGGAGAAACACTAGGCCTGATGAATCCCTTCTCCAGCAAATCTCTCAGCTGGTCCTTCAACTCTCTCAACTCGGTAGGTGCCATTCTGTATGGCGGAATGGAAATAAGCCGAGTGTCTGGCAGCACATCGATACAAAACTCTATCTCCCACTCAGGAGGAATACCCGAGGTCGCCCGAAACACGTGCGGGAACTCTCGACCATCGAATCGACTGAAAATCTGGCACTGCAGCCTCAGTATCAAACACCCGAACGAGATGGTAGATGTACCCCTTCTGCACCATCTTCCTAGCCTTGAGGTAGGAAATAAACCTACCCCTCGGAAGGTGGCCTTATCGGCAAGCCTGTTGACATTTAATATCAAGTACCTTATGAGTTTATGTATGTTCCGCTGCTATTCTCTGATGTATACCTGTAAGGGGTGCCCAGGTAGGGCATCAGTCGCGGGCCCGGGGTCGGATCGTGACAAAAGTGGTATTAGAGCAGTTAGTCCTCGGAAAGTGTCTACAGACCATGTCTAGTAGAGTCTTGGTTATCGGTGTGTTGTGCACCACATCTATAACCAGGAGGCTACAAGACATTTAGGATTGGTTTCCATTCTTCTCACTCTGAGATCGTGCGATATAGCTGTGTTGTTACGGTCGTTTCTCCCTAACGAGTTATGTTGATTGCAGCTACGAGAAAGGCAGCAGCGACCCAGGAAGGATTATGTGGATTGTGTATTTAGGTTGATAATAATTGTGGTATAGTTAGTATAATGACATACAGCTATACGGATTTATATATGAGGGTCAGACGCGTGTTGCCTAGAATGATTATGGATTACCAAGAGTTGGTAACGACTAAGTAGATACCGAAAAGGTATGAAACAATTTAATAAATTCTCATCAAGGTTTTACGTGCTAATTTGAAATAATTACGAGATGATGAGCCGTATGAAAGGGTAATGAACCCTTAAGAAGTCATGATTTAAGGACTTAATGGAATGTCATGTTAGTAGATTAAGCTACGTGGTATGCTTAAGAGAATTGTACGGATGAGATCCGTATGGAAGTAATTATGGTTGTTATGATTAAGACAACACGATTATGGGTTAAGGAAAGTTATTTTACCCGATTACGGGGGGACTGATAAGGTAGGCTTGGAGCATGGAAAATGCGAACCTAAGAATATTAATAACCGCCGAGACCTTAGGTATATAAGGCCTTCTCGGGCATTAAGATTTAATTCAGACTAAGGGTAAGAGTTAAGTGCGACGGTGGGTCGGGTTGAGGACCTATTACGGGTCGCCTCATAGCTTGAAATGGAGTGGGATCAGTTGGTAGTAGTACCGCTACGTGACAGGGTCACGAGGATGCAAGGCCCAAGTCTAGTTAAAATTGTTTTACGGGTTCGTGTACGCATTCCACCGGAACCAGGTTGTGAGAGACGGAAACGGCCTTGAGTGGTTCGATGTAAGTAACTGTCACGACCCGACCCCGGGCCGCGACTGGTGCCCTACCTAGGCACCCCGTTCAGGTACACATCAGAGAATAGCAGCGGAACATACACAACATAAACACATGTGTAAATAAAAACATCACAGGCTAGCCGATAAGGCCGCCTTCCAATATAAACATACTCAAAAGTACAATCAGATAATCAGTTCTGGCCCAACCACATATGTGAATACTGCACTCTAGAATAATAATCGTATGGACAGTGGCTCGCCATACCCCTGAATGTACACACAATCTACAATACCAGGGAAAAGACTGTACCCAAAAGAGACAAGCCTCCGGATAAATGGAGCTTCTGACGTCTGATAAGTGATCCTAAGAATGTGGATCCGCCACCTGCTTACCTTTTCCTCGCATGATTTAACGCAAATTTCGAGAAGGGGTCAAGACACAATATATGTACCAAGTATGTAAAATCGAAAAAATCAGAATTACATCATAAGTCTAAATCAAAGCCGAGACATGTATGATAATCAAATTACGATAATCGTGGCCTTACTAACAATGAGAGTAAAATAGGTGTATACTTACAACGAAAAATAGGATTGAAATCCTACTCCTGGGACTATTTCACCCGCATAGGTCCAGTGGACCCGCGTGAGGTATTCCTCGCATGGGACTATTTCACCCGCATAAGCCCTTTCGGACTCGCATGAGGTATTCCTCGCATAGGCTGGACCCGCCCGCATGGGACTATTTCACCCGCATAAGCCCTTACGGACTCGCATGAGGTATTCCTCGCATCGTGGGTAGCAAATCCACGGAAATATGCAATGCCACAATCCCGGGGAATGACCCCGCAACGAATAATATATCACTAGCCCAAATCCGGCTATCACACATAACATAAGCACTACCGGCTTATCATACAATATGTAAGCAAGTTAAGAAATCCCCTAACTTCTTATTATTCTTGTTATACATACACTCTCATTTTAGTTTATCTAAGGCACTAACATGTCTTTTATAAAAATCCGGGAATTTAACCCAAGTACTACGTACTTCTACTCTTTAAAACAAATGACTTTTTTTAGTAGAAAACTTCCAAGATACTATTAATCCTAGTATCAAGTCCAAATTACATTTCAAGGTAAGTCACAACACCCTTAGAAATAAAGTTAGGTTTCTAAATCAAGTGACTCATTTTCTTATAAAACCTTAAGCAATTGATACCTTAAAATCGAATTGCCTTCCATTAAATCAAGCCATTTACCTTTCAGTAAAGCCAATATAACCAACTCCCCATAAAGTCGTTATATTCACTTTATACCTTAGTCAAGTACCATTTCCTATCCAAGGGACTTATACGTTAAAACGAAACAAGTATCACGTACTTTGAAACTCTTCAAGTCCCTTAACTTTAATAAAACTTTAAGACATCCTTAATATTTTCAAAGAAGTGAGTAAATCCCCTAACTCACCTGACTTGGCATTTCATAAAGCTAGTAAAGAATGTCAAAGTCTTGTATGTCTACCGTACTATATACGTGAAACTAGTCATGCTCAAAAGATAGGAAAAGTTCTACATACCTCGCCGGGTCAAACCACTTGCCAAGTACAAAGTCCCGCCCGTAGTATGTCAACCTATAATATTCACAATTCGTCTATTAAAGCCTTACTTCAAACGTAGAATATTATAAGTGTTAAGTCTCCAATTTCTACGGAAAATCGGACAGCACCTCCTTTGTTTTTACTAACTTTGCCACCTTTTTCAAGGCCGAATACAATAACCAAACACGCCACATTTAAGGCACAATTAAAGCAATTAATCAATAGGGGATTACACGCCTACTAGACGTGTAAAATTCCGCCCCACAAACGATAACAAACTAATACAAACTACAAGTCCAAATTCGGCCATATTGAGTTCAACAATACCAATTCTAATCCAATTTCCATTTCAATCCAAATTGGTAGCATACATGATATCAAGTCGCATTTGATTATAACAACCATAATCTCCAAGTAGGTAACATGCGACGATTTCTAATAAACGACCAATTAGTAATCCAATTTTCAAGTGGCTTGTATAACATTTCGGATTTAAGCTACAAGCAATCCATAATACTTATAAACTTCAACATATCAACTTCATGCTAACAACATGTAGAGCTAACAACAACAATATAAACATATAATCTTGTAACACCTTTAAAAGACAAGATTATACCTCAATGAACCATAATCCAACTCCAATCCGAAGTCGCTCCTTAGTAGTTTAGAGCCTCTCCAAGACACTTCAATCCGCTTGTTGAGACCCTTAGAACAACACCAACAAATATCCTTCAAATCTCCAACCAAAATCTAGAAAGACAACTAGGTTTTCGCTTGCGACTAACCCGAAAACTATCTTTTTCCAAGATGTTTCTATTGATACATGCTTACAATACACATAAGAACCTTGGTTTAAAGTGGGGAGCTAAATGGATCACAAACAAAGTTTTTTTTTTTATAGAACCCGAGAGCTTAGCTCTATGTTCATCCAATTTTTAGTTAATATTTTCTAAGTGTTGCTCTCTCTAGCACTACTAGTATTATATAGTGCAATGGGTGGTCAAGATATAAACAAATGTGAGGCTTGGATGTAGTCTTACAAAATATCAAGACTAATTGACCATTTGACTTAGTCAAACTTCTCATGCTCACAAGTTGCAAGACTTGTCTTGCAACAAAGGTCCAATGACCTTCTTGCCCTTGCATAAATCGACCAAGGCATCACAAAAAGGGGGGGGGTGACACGTGTCGCCCTCCCATTCGTCACAATAATACGTTTTTCGAAAATTTCATAATTCCGCTAAATTTTTGCAAGTCTCAAATCTTAACACTTGTGAGTTCTTACGTACGTTCTTTAAACATGTCCTGTAAACACGGGGTGTAACATTCTTCCCCCCTTAGAAACATTCGTCCCCGAATGTTCTTTCGGAGTCAAACTTATAATTAGCGACATAGTTTCCTTTCACAACCCCGATATACCAAGAATGTCACACATGGCCACATAATAGCATTTAAGCAAAAGAAATACTTCAATTAAAACTTGACAAGTAAGGGAAGATGAATTAACTGAAGGTATAGGAAATAAGTGAGGATACTTCCTCAACATGTCCTCCTCCGCTTTCCAAGTCATCTCCTCCCGGTTATCATTCCTCCACAGGACTTTGACGGTTACATCCTCGTCCGCAGTCCGTCGACCTAGCGATCGAGTATCGCTATGGGACTCTCCTCATACGATAACCCCTCTGTCACCTGGACCTCACTAGTAGGGAAAACTCTCGCTGGATCTCCGATACACTTCCGCAACATAGAAACATGGAAGACCGGATGTATCGCTCTAACTCGATGGCAGATCCATTCCAGGCAACCTTGCCCACTCTACGAACGATGCGGTAGGCCCAATGTACTTCGGGCCGAGTTTCCTTCTTACCGAATCTCATCACACCCTTCATGGGTGACACCTTCAAGAAGACCCAATCGCTCACCAAACTCCAAATGCCGGCCGATTATCCGCATAAGACTTCGCCGACTACGAGCCGCTAATGCCTCTCCTGGATAAACTTCACCTTATCCACAGCCTGCTGTACCAAGTCTGGGCCAACTAACTGTACCTCGCCCACGTCGAACCAACCAATCGGCGATCTATATTTCCGCCCATATAAAGCCTCGTATGGCGCCATCTATATACTGGAATGGTAGCTATTGTTGTAAGAAAACTCCACAAGGGGCAAATGATCCTCCCAGCTACCACTGAAATCAATTACGCAGGCTCGCAGCATATCCTCGTTGTCGATAGTACGCTCGCCGCCGCCACCGAGGATGAAATATCTTTGAGACTCACTGTGTCCTAAACCCTTCGGAAAGACTTCCGAAGTTAGCCGAAATCGGGCTCCCTATCGTAAATAATCGACACCGGACACCGCGGCCTCACAATCTCTCGATGTACACCGCATAGTCTCACCAAAACGCTGCCCCGATCGGGAAGGAAATGGGTTGATTTCGCCACCACAACAATAACCCAAATGGAGTCGCATTTTCTCCGAGTACGAGGTAACCTCAGAACAAAGTCCATATTGATCACCTCCCACTTCCAAGTCGAATCTCAATAGCTGCAATAATCCACCGGCCTCTCGTGCTCGACTTGACCGGGCCGCAATTAAGACATCAGGCAACGAAACTCGCCACGCCCTCTTCGTGCCATCCCACCAATACAAACATCTCGAGGTCATGGTACATCTTGGTCGACCGGATGAATAGAATAACGAGCACCGCGTGCTCTCCTGCACCGCCGACGAAATCGACACATCGGGAACACACAACCGACTCAAATCTCAAGACTTCATCAGCGCTACTCGAATAGACTCTTCTCCTCCCGAAGAGCCGCATCTCGATACCGCATCAACACTGGGTCCTCAAATCGCCGCCTCTTCACCTCATCAACGATGGAAGACTCGGCAACCTCACGAACCCGCACTTCCACTATCGCCGGTATCGATCAATCGAACCCAAGGCTTGCTAATCGGTGGATTCGACGGACCATGTCCTGTCTCTCGTTGTACCGATGTGCTCCCATCGATCTACGACTAAGGCATCAAGAACTACGTTGCCTTCCCGGATGGTATAGAATATCAACATCATAATCTTTCAAAGAACTCTAACCACCGCCTCTCGCCTCGTGTTCACTCCTCTCGCTCAAGATATACCGAGGCTCTTGTGGTCTCGATAAATATCCACATGAACCCCATACAAATAATGTCTCCAAATCTTCAAGGCATGAATAATTGCGCCAACTCTAAGTCATGGGTAGGGTAATTCTCTCATGCTTCCGTGAATCGCCGGAAGCATAGGCTATAACCTTGTCGTGGCCGCATCAAAACACACCAGCCCGATACCCGAGGCATCATAATAGATCACGCATCTGCCTAACCCTCGGAAGAGTAAGAACCGAGCCGTAGTCAACTTTTCCTTCAAAGAATCGGAAACCCTTCTCGCAAGCCTCGCCCATCGGAACTTGGCCGCTTTCCGAGTCACCCTAGTCAATCTGCAAATCGGCAACCGCTCCACAAACCTACGATAATAACTCGCGACCCCAAGAAATCGCGCACCTCGGTCGGAGTAGAGGTCTCGCCAAGACTTGATCGCCTCACCTTTGCCGATTCCACCCGAACACCATCAGCCCAATAATATGCCCTGTGAATGCCACCGAGGCCAACCAAAACTCACACTGAGAACTTGGCGACAATCGCCGGCTCAAGAACCCCAAGTCTGATCCTCGTGATCTGCATGCTCGCTCGTTCGCGAGTAAACCAGATGTCATCAATAAACACTATTACAAATGTGTCCAAAATGGCTTGAACACCTGTTCATCAAATCCATAAACACCGCCGAGCGTTGGTCAAACCGAAAGACATAACCTCAACTCATAGTGCCCATACTGGTCCCGAATGCGATCTTTGGGATATCTCGCTCTCGAACTCGAACTCGATGATAACTGCATCGCAGTCTATCTTTGAGAAACACTCGCACTGCAACCGTCAAACAAATCATCAATCTCGGGAGTGGGTACCTATTCTTGATGGTTACCTTATTCACCGCTCAGAATCAACACACATACGCAGCTGGCCCCATCCTTCTTCTTCACGAACAAAATCGGCGCTCCCTGCGAGATACACTAGGCCCGATAAAGCCTTTCTCCAAAGAAATCTTTCACTGGTCCTTCGCCTTCCTCAACTCAAAGAAAGCCATCCTCAGATGGCGGAATGGAAATAGGTCGAGTGTCCGCAACGTGTCAATACAAAACTCAATCTCCTCTCGGAGGATACCCAAGATCATCCGGGAACACATCCGAAACTCCCTAACCACTGCATCGATCAAGAACTGCACTCACCTCTCAGACAAATACCGAACGGATGATAGATGTACTTCTTCTCGCACCATCTTCCTAGCCTTGAGGTAAGAAATAAACCTACCCTACGGCGATGTGTTGCTCCACTCGATAATCGCTCGCCAGAAATGAACCGAACCAACTCGCTTTACGCCAACGTTGGCATAACAAGAAGCCAACCACCCATACCCATAATGACATCAAAATGCCATCTCCAGCTCTATCAAGTTCGCAAGTGGTCCGACGATCAGAATATAAACCGGACAACCTCTGTACACCCTCTCAGCTAACACCGAATCTCCCATAGGCGTAGCTACCTCAAAAGGCTCTATCGACTCCGGCTCTATCCCGATTCTACTCGCAATAAGAGGGGACACATAAGACAAGGTAGAACCTGGATCTATCAAAGCATAAACATCACAGCCTGAAATCGAGAATGTACTGCGACGACGCCGTGGAAGCCTCACGATCTGGCGGTGGCTAATGAATATATGCGGTTCTGAGGACCGCTAGAACTAGAACCACCACCTCGACCTCTACCGTGGCCTGCCTATCCGTGAGTACCGCCTCCGGGCGCATAACCACGTATGAGGAGAAGACTCCAAGAATCGATCTCGCTTACCGGCTGTACCACCCATGCTGCCTCTTGACGGACAATCTCTCTTCAAATGGCCCAGCTGGCCACAAGAGTAACAACCCCCTGCAGGAACACGACACTCGCCTGGGTGCGATCTACCACATCGAGCACACCGAGGTGTGGGTGGTCTCGATCGGCGAGGATCTCTGCCTCCCTGAAACCCCGAAGTCCTGAAGCCCTGACCTGCTCCTGAATGACCTTGCTGATCAGACCTCCTGCCAGAAAACCATGACGGAGCACTCTGTGCTAGTTGGAAAGTGGACCCAGTCTGCTGCTGAGGCTGTCCGCCTCGAACCGCCCGAGACTCGATGTCTCGCCTCTGGGCCGGCTCGCTAACTGGTCCTCCTCTCTATCCTCTATCCTCGTGCATAGGCCTGCATCCTAGCAATGTCCATACCGGGCTGAAGAGCCACCCCCAAGCATGCTGTAATCATATGACGGTCTAGTCCCATCACATATCGATGAACTCTATCCGCCATGTCAGCTACAATAGTGTGCGCATGCCTGGCCAAGGAGTCAAACTCAGTGTCAGACTCCCGACAGCCCTCCCATTCGCCTTAAAGTCAAAAACTGTCACGCTGGCTCTCCTCATCTCGGAGGCAAAGTGATCCATGAAGGCCTCTCAGAACTCCTCCCAAACACCGGGAAGAGCATCATCACCTCTCGAAAGCAACCACGACTCAAACCAGTTCAACGCAATATCGCGCAAATGCAGAAGAGGCAAGCATAACGCACTGTCTCAAGCCCTAAGAACCCGCATGGTCCGTCAGAGCTGCCGAATGAACTCCTCGCGATCCTCATCGACCTCGAACCATAAAACTCGTGGATGACATCCCAAAAATCCCTAATCCGCAAACCGCCTGGCCAGGGTGGGCTGCTCGCTTCCGGAGCCGCCCGACTACTATCTTGGTCAATAATCGGACCGCTTCCCGTAGTCTCTATACTCGGCACCGGTTGCGGAATCGAGGCTCGCACGAACCTCTGGAGCTACCGCCGCTCTCGCCTTTCTAAAATCGCAGCGTGATCGAACTGCCGACCGCTTACTACTCGTGCATAGTCGTGCTCGAGCCCGTAACCCTCTCGAGTACCGCTAGCAGCCTCGCCGCCGCTTGCCCTTCGGGCCTCGGCCGCCTTCGCGAGGCATATCATTTCATAAGACTAGGTCGAGAGGATTCAACCTAATAAGACATTTCATCCGCACGATCTCGAGAAAGAAGAATGGAAACCAATCCTAAATGTCCGCACCTCACGATTATAGATGTGGTGCACAACACACCGATAATCAAGACTTACTAGACACGGCTCAGACACTTTCCGAGGACTAACTGCTCTGATACCACTTTTGTCACGACCCGACCCCGGGCCGCGACTGGTGCCCTACCTAGGCACCCCGTTCAGGTACACATCAGAGAATAGCAGCGGAACATACACAACATAAACACATGTGTAAATAAAAACATCACAGGCTAGCCGATAAGGCCGCCTTCCAATATAAACATACTCAAAAGTACAACTGATAATCGCTTCTACACTCAACCACATATGTGAATACTGCACTTAGGAATAATAATCGGAGGGACAGGGCCCCGCCATACCCCTGAATGTACACAAAATCTACAACACCAGGGAAAAGACTGTACCCAAAAGAGACAAGCCTCCGGATAAATGGAGCTTCTGACGTCTGATAAGTGATCCTAAGAATGTGGATCCGCCACCTGCTTACCCTTTCCTGCGGCATGAACGCAGCCCCCGAGGAAGGGGGTCAGTACACAATATGTACCAAGTATGTAAAACTGGAAAATACTGTAATTACGTCATAAGTCTAAATCAAAGCCGGAGACATGTATGATAATCAAATTACAGTACACTGTGCCTTACTAACAATGAGAGTAAAATAGGTGTATACTTACAACGAAAAATAGGATTGAAATCCTACTCCTGGGACTATTTCACCCGCATAGGTCCAGTGGACCCGCGTGAGGTATTCCTCGCATGGGACTATTTCACCCGCATAAGCCCTTTCGGACTCGCATGAGGTATTCCTCGCATAGGCTGGACCCGCCCGCATGGGACTATTTCACCCGCATAAGCCCTTACGGACTCGCATGAGGTATTCCTCGCATCGTGGGTAGCAAATCCACGGAAATATGCAATGCCACAATCCCGGGGAATGACCCCGCAACGAATAATATATCACTAGCCCAAATCCGGCTATCACACATAACATAAGCACTACTGGCTTATCATACAATATGTAAGCAAGTTAAGAAATTCCCTAACTTCTTATTATTCTTGTTATACATACACTCTCATTTTAGTTTATCTAAGGCACTAACATGTCTTTTATAAAAATCCGGGAATTTAACCCAAGTACTACGTACTTCTACTCTTTAAAACAAATGACTCTTTTTAGTAGAAAACTTCCAAGATACTATTAATCCTAGTATCAAGTCCAAATTACATTTCAAGGTAATTCACAACACCCTTAGAAATAAAGTTAGGTTTCTAAATCAAGTGACTCATTTTCTTATAAAACCTTAGGCAATTGATACCTTAAAATCGAATTGCCTTCCATTAAATCAAGCCATTTACCTTTCCGTAAAGCCAATATAACCAACTCCCCATAAAGTCGTTATATTCACTTTATACCTTAGTCAAGTACCATTTCCTATCCAAGGGACTTATACGTTAAAACGAAACAAGTATCACATACTTTGAAACTCTTCAAGTCCCTTAACTTTAATAAAACTTTAAGACATCCTTAATATTTTCAAAGAAGTGAGTAAATCCCCTAACTCACCCGACTTGGCATTTCATAAAGCTAGTAAAGAATGTCAAAGTCTTGTATGTCTACCGTACTATATACGTGAAACTAGTCATGCTCAAAAGATAGGAAAAGTTCTACATACCTCGCCGGGTCAAACCACTTGCCAAGTACAAAGTCCCGTAGTATGTCAACCTATAATATTCACAATTCGTCTATTAAAGCCTTACTTCAAACGTAGAATATTATAAGTGTTAAGTCTCCAATTTCTACGGAAAATCGGACAGCACCTCCTTTGTTTTTACTAACTTTGCCACCTTTTTAAAGGCCGAATACAATAACCAAACACGCCACATTTAAGGAACAATTAAAGCAATTAATCAATAGGGGATTACACGCCTACTAGACGTGTAAAATTCCGCCCCACAAACGATAACAAACTAATACAAACTACAAGTCCAAATTCGGCCATATTGAGTTCAACAATACCAATTCTTATCCAATTTCCATTTCAATCCAAATTGGTAGCATACATGATATCAAGTCGCATTTGATTATAACAACCATAATCTCCAAGTAGGTAACATGCGATGATTTCTAATAAACGACCAATTAGTAATCCAATTTTCAAGTGGCTTGTATAACATTTCGGATTTAAGCTACAAGCAATCCATAATACTTATAAACTTCAACATATCAACTTCATGCTAACAACATGTAGAGCTAACAACAACAATATAAACATATAATCTTGTAACACCTTTAAAAGACAAGATTATACCTCAATGAACCTTAATCCAACTCCAATCTGAAGTCGCTCCTTAGTTGTTTAGAGCCTCTCCAAGACACTTCAATCCGCTTGTTGAGACCCTTAGAACAACACCAACAAATATCCTTCAAATCTCCAACCAAAACCTAGAAAGACAACTAGGTTTTCGCTTGCGACTAACCTGAAAACTATCTTTTTCCAAGATGTTTCTATTGAGACATGCTTACAATACACATAAGAACCTTGGTTTAAAGTGGGGAGCTAAATGGATCACAAACAAAGATTTTTCTTTTTCTTTTTTTTTATAGAACCCGAGAGCTTAGCTCTATGTTCATCCAATTTTTAGTGAAAATTTTCTAAGTGTTGGCTCTCTCTAGCACTACTAGTATTATATAGTGCAATGGGTGGTCAAGATATAAACAAATGTGAGGCTTGGATGTAGTCTTACAAAATATCAAGACTATTTGACCATTTGACTTAGTCAAACTTCTCATGCTCACAAGTTGCAAGACTTGTCTTGCAACAAAGGTCCAATGACCTTCTTGCCCTTGCATAAATCGACCAAGGCATCACAAAAGGGGGGGTGACACGTGTCTCCCTCCCATTCGTCACAATAATACGTTTTCCGAAAATTTCATAATTCCGCTAAATTTTTGCAAGTCTCAAATCTTAACACTTGTGAGTTCTTACGTACGTTCTTTAAACATGTCCTGTAAACACGGGGTGTAACAGTAACTCCAAGGATTGGAGGCCAGAATTAGTATGGAAGTTATGTACATATACTAGTATAAGTTTGGAAGTACAGGAAGAGTACAACCAGTAAGAAAGAGAGCAAACAAATGTAATGGAATAGAGTCGGAGTCCAAAATGACCTTTCGAGGTAGCTACACCAGTGGGTGTTTGGGATGTAGCTGAGCGGGTACATAAGGATTGCCCGGTGATGATATACAATTGACAGACTTGATTTTAGTAAATCTATGTGGCTTGTTCGGTTGAAGTAGATAAATTGATGTTGCAAGTATGTAGTACGTGAATTTGAAAGCTAAGAGACGGAGATAAGAACGTACGATCATTGAAGGATTTTATGTTAAGTGCCCTTGGAGGTGCTTGGAGTTGTTTAGTGTGGATGTCAGGGCCACGACTTTCCGAATGATTTCAGGAAAATACGCAAGGCAAGAATAAGATTAGTACGAGTGCTGCCTGCGGAAAACCGAAGAAATCATTAGTAGGTTTTGAGAATCTACACGATTTTTAAGGCGGTGCTTGATGATTAGATATATACAGGACCGCAAGAGGACCCTGTGCATAGGGTTGTAACTCCAAGGAAAGATTATGAAAGGGATATAAGTTCTCTCCCCTACGTAAAAGGATAGTTTTACGTATTATCGAGGGTTATGCGTACCCATATTATTAGGCGATGGATATGAGACTGGTAAAGTCTTCAGTTTCGTCATACAAAAGGTTACAATTTTAGATAACCGTGGGAAAAGTATTGTGTTGGGGTAATTGAGAACGACATTAGGAAATGGTCGAGGATGTGTTTTAAGGATATCAATCCTGGTAATAAGCATAAATGAGAACGTATGACCCAGGAGCGAGGTAGAAATATTTTGGGTTAGTAAGTTGCATGATGAAGGGTTATGACCAGAATAATAAGGAGAATGCAATTACAGTTATGAAAGTTTCCCAAGGCATAATTACCCAGAGTAGTGTAAAGACCATTAGAAAATGATGGGCAGTTAGGAACACCTCGACGAAAGGTGGCAAGCCTGTAATGACGGGCCAGACCGTATATATACGGGAAGGTAAGAGACCCCAGGGTAACTTGAAATGAAAATACAGGTAAGACGAGTAGACACTCGAACAATAAGAACTCTTGGCAAGCCATTAGATTATGTAATACCATGAATTGAGGTTGAACACCTGACTATAAGCTCTATGAGCTGGAAGAGAATAATAGGATTACTACTTGACGAGATCAAGGAAATCTCTCCCTAACTTGTGATTGGCAGGGAGTCTTAGCCATGAGACAAACAAAGGAATCGAATCTAAGTATAGTGACCAAGTTTGGTTGCGACAGCGAAATGGAAACATGAATCATAATTGAGATTATCCCCGACTATTTCGGAAGTTTGAGAAAGGCTTCCAGTTATGGGAAGATAGTGACTACGATCATAGCTTCTAACCCTCCTGAGGCCTGAGGGACTAGAGGGTTAGGTTATTATGGTAACACTTTGAGTGTTTGGCTGGGTTAGGTGCGGATGTAACACGATAAGGTAAAAACCTATATTTTCCCGGAAGCTACGGGAGCATGATAGTGGAGCTCGGATTCGAGAGGTTATCAATTCTCCCCTCGTAGGGGAGGTGAAGAGGCGACAATATAAGGATCCAGTTCTAGTACAAAATCGAGATATGGCTCTTCGAGAGGAGTAGAGTTTATCCAAGGTAGCAAAGCTAAGATGTGAGGCGATGTTGCGCAGACCGGTCGCAAGTTTTAAGGGAGGCACATAGTGCTCGTTACTCTATTCATTCGGAGTCGACTAAGATGTATCATGACCTCAGATGTATATATTGGTAAGATGGCCTGGAGAGGGATGTAGCAGAGTTGTTGCTCAGTGTCCAAATTAGCAGCAGGTCAAGGGTGAACACCAGAAGCCCAGTGGGCTATCATCGATGATTGAGATCCAGACTTGGTAGTGGGAGGTGATTGATATGGATTATGATATAGGGTTGCATCTTACTCAGAGGAAGTGCGACTCCTCATGGGTTATAGTAGACAGGCTGAGGGAATCAGCCCATTTTCTTCCGGTTAGGACCACTTACTCGGCTGAGGATTATGCTAGATTATATAGCAGGGAGATTGTGAGACTGCACGGAGTTCCTACATTACGATGTCATACAGATGAACGCAGTTTACGGCTAACTTCTGGGGTTTTCCAGAAGGAGTTAGGAACACAGGTGAGTCTCAGTGTTGCATTTCACCCTCAGATCGACGGACAAGAAAGACATGTTATCCAGACACTTGAGGATAGGTTGCGGGCCTGTGTTATTAATTTCAGGAGTATCAGGGAGGATTTTTTTCCTCTCGATGAGTTGCGTATAATACCCGTTACCATTCCAGTATTCAGATGGCCCTGTATGAGGCTTTGTATGGGCGGAAGTATAGGTCGCCGATTGGTTGGTTCGACGTGGGCGAGGTTCAGTTAGTTGGCCCAGTCTTGATTCAGCAGGCTGTGGATAAGGTGAAGCTTATCCAGGAGAGACTGCTAGCAGCTCAGAGTCGGCAGAAGTCTTATGTAGATAATCGGCGTCGACACTTGGAGTTTCAGGTTGACGATTGGGTCTTCTTGAAGGTATCACCCATGAAGGGTGTGATGAGGTTCAGAAAAAAGGGAAAACTTAGCCCAAGGTACAGTGGGCCTTATCAGATCATCTGTAGAGTAGGCAAGGTTGCCTATAAGTTAAATCTGCCATCCGACTTGGAGACAGTACATCCGGTCTTCCATGTTTCTATGTTGCGGAAGTGTATCGGAGATCCATCGAGAGTTTTCCCAGCTAGCGAGGTCCAGGTGACAGGGGGATTATCGTATGAGGAGAGTCCCATAGCGACACTCGATCGCCAGGTCAGGCGACTGCGGACCAAGGATGTGGCTTCCGTCAAAGTTTTGTGGCAGAATGATAATAGAGAGGAGATGACTTGGGAAGCAGAGGAGGACATCATAAAGAAGTATCCTCACTTATTCCCTACACCTTCAGGTAATTCATTTCCCTTACTTGTCAGTGTTAATTGAAGTATTTGTTTAAGTATTGTTATGTGGCCAGATGTGTCATAATTGGAATGTTTGGTGTAGTTAAAAGAGACTATGCCGCTATCCAATTAGATTGACTCCGAAAGAACATTCGGGGATGAATGTTTCTAAGGAGGGAAGAATGTTACACCCCGTAATCCAGAACATGTGTTACACCCCATAATTCCAGGACATGAATAAGATAATAGACGCGAGAACACAAGACTTGAAAATTGGTATGAAAGAAAGAATTGTTTTTCCGAAGGAAAATCTTCTGAACGTCGGAAAGGAAACATGTTCGTTGGTGAGAATTAGATTCTAAAAATGCATTATTTGAGGAGTATAGAAGTTATTATCATTATGGAAATGTATTTTACGGATTTGGTCACGTAGGGCCCACCCGAGAAATTTTACGTTTTGTGGGGCCCACGAGGGTTACGAAATTTTATGGACGAATGGGAGGGCGACAAATGTCACCCCCCCCCCTTGGATGGTCTTGGTCGAATTAGACCAAGGATGGAATGGTCATTTGACCAAGGTTAAGATGAACAAGTCTTGCAAGCTAGAGCTTGAGATAATTTACTAAGTCAAAGAGCCACTTGGCTTGATCTCTTTCATCCAAACCTAACAAGTGTTATAATCTAGACCCTCCAATGTGTTATATAAGCACACTAGTAGCAAGACAAGTCTTCCAACACTTAGAAAATTTTAGAGAGCTTATGTGCTCTTAGTGAAGCTCTCGGCTTTGAGGCTATTCCACACAAAAAATTTTGCAATTTTGGATCATAATTCACAAGACTTTAATCCAAGGTCCCTAGGGGTATTGTAAGGATATCTCAATAGAAATATCTCGGAAAAACGATGTTTTTACGTTAGTCGCAAGGCGAAACCCTAAAGTGTTCTTCAACTTTGAAGATGGAACTTGAAGAGGAGTTCTTCATGAGATTCTAAGGAGTGCTTGGAGCGGATTGGAACATAAGAAGAGGAGCTAAAAGTTGCTAAGGATCGACTTTTACGCTTGGACATTATTAGGGAATATTGAGGTAAAATCTTCATCTTCTTAATGTAATTGAAGATTATATGTTATAGTAGTTAAGAAATGAGCATGTGGTATATATATTGAAGTTTGAAAAGATTTGGATCATGTCGACATGTTAAAAACCGAAAATGGACTAGTTAGGCAATTATGTTGTAATCAATTTGGTCGATAGTTACAATCGTCGCATGTTAAGGAAGAAAGGAGTTATAGTTGTTGTAATTGTTATTATGTATATAACATGTTGGAATAACAACTTGGATTGAAAAAGGAATTGACATGAAATTGATAACTAATATGACATTGTAGCCGAATATGGCTTGAAATTATTGGACAGTTTTATATTGATTGTGGGGCAGAATTTTACACGTCCTATTAGGCGTGTAATCCCCTTTGTATTTGCTGAATTATTGGGCCTTAAATGTGGAGTTTGGTTATTGATTTTCGGGCCTTGAAAAAGGTGGAAAAGTATGTAGAAACAAAGGAAGTGTTGCCCGATTTTCCATAGAATAAGAGACCTTACACTTACAGCTGTCGGCAGTGATGGGGGATTCCACGGGCATGCTTGGTATTTATGGGCTTGAGACCCTTACTGGACTATGTGATGATATTGAGGGCTTGTGTCTGTAGCCAAATATGACTATTGTTCTTCATGTGCTGAAATAGTCTTTAAAAGGTAAAACTGACTTTCATTACTTTCACTTTGGCAAGGCACAGTGTACTGTTATTTTGGTTATCATACATGTATCCAGCTCTATTTTAGACTATTATGATTTCATTACAAGATTTCGCCACATACTTGGTACATATTTCGTACTGACCTTCTTCGGGGGGCTGCGTTCATGCCGCAGGTTGAGGTACATAGCTTGCTGATCCGCACTCTTAGGATCACTTTTTAGTTCTTGGAAAGCTCCATTCCTCCGGAGGCTTTGTCTTTTGGTACGGTTCACTGAGGTTGTAGGTTTATGTACATTCAGGGGTATGGTGGGGCCCTGTCTAGTTACAGTTGTTATGTCAAAACTATTAGAGGTCTGTAGTCATATCTTGTGGTTTGGGTTGAGTTTAAAAAAAAAAGAGGTAACTGCTTTTGGTGTTACATAGTTATATGTATCCAGGAAGGTAGCCTTATCGGCTAACCTGTTATTTATTTCTTGATTAAGTTTATGTATGTTCCGCTGATTATCTCTGATGTATACCTTTAAGGGTGCCCAGGTAGGGCACCAGTCGCGGGCCCGGGGTCGGGTCGTGACAACATGTATATAAGAACGTACGTAAAAAATCAGGACGTTGAGATTTGAGACTTGTAGAAATTATCGGAATTATGGAAATGTCGGAAAATGAAATATTACGACGAATGGGAGGGCGACACATGTCACCCCCCCCCCCCCCCCATGTATGGTCTTGGTCGAAATGGACCAAGGGTAAAGAGGTCAAATGACCAAAGTAAAGATGATCAAGTCTTGAAAGACAAGGCTTCACATTGTTGACCAAATCAATGAGCCCACTTGGCTAGATATTTAAATCTCTATCCAAACCCAACAAGTGTTTTAATCTTGACACTTGGTTTTATTATATAATCACACTAGTAGAAAGACAAGCTCTCCACACTTAGAAAAAAATTCAAGAAATCTTGTTCTTGTTTTTGAAGCTCTCGTGTTTGCCATATAGCCACACAAAAAAATTTCGTTTGTGGTTCATAATTCACCATACTTTAAACCAAGGTTCCTAGAGGTATTGTAAGGTTATCTCAATAGAAAGATCCCGGAAAATCTACGTTTTTACGTTAGTCGCAAGGTGAAAACCTAAGTTGTTTTCATAAGTTTTGATTGGAAATTGAAGGGAAGTTGTTTATGAACTTCCAAGGGCTTCAAATAGCGGATTGGAGCGTGAAGGAAAGGAGCTAAGTTGCTAGGGAGCGACTTTGAATCTTGGAGTTGGATTAAGGCTTGTCAAGGTAACAATCTTGTCATCTTAGTGATATAAGATTACATATTGTTGTAGTTATGGATATAAACAAGCATGAGATATATATTATGAAGATTGATAAGTGTTATGGATATTGGAACCACTAATCCAGAACTAGCATGTTTAGCCTTTGAGATTGAAATTCAATTTAGTTATTAGTTTAGTCGTCACATGTTATATAAAGAAGGAATTATAGTTGTTAAAGTTGGTTGCGACTATATAACGTGTTAGAACGACAATATGGATTGAAAAAAGAATTGAAAAAGACTTTGTGTTGTTATTCATAGTTAGCCGAGAATGGCATTGCCTATGGAACTACTTGGTATTAATTGTGGGGCAGAATTTTACACGTCCTATAAGGCGTGTAATCCCCTTTGTTTGGTTGATGCGGTGAGCCTTAAATGTGGCATATTGGTTATTGATTTCGGGCCTTGAAAAGGTGGAAAAGTATGTAGAAACAAAGGAAGTGTTGTCCGATTTTCCGTAGAATAAGAGTCTTTATACTTAGCAATATTCTATGTTGAAATTTAGTAGTTGATGGACGTATTATGGTCATTATAGGTTGACATTCTACGTGCGGCGTATTCAACTTGGCAAGTGGTTTAAGTCGAAGAGGTATGTGAACTTTTCCTATCCTCTTGAGCATGAATCTTACGAAAGGTATAGTACGGTAGACGTATGTGTTTTAAATGAACTCGGTTTCATTTTAGTATCCTTGTTTGATTTATGAAAGTGTAGTAACTTGTTTTCAAAGAAGTATATGTTACTTGACTAGAAAAGTATAGAATACTTTATTTGGAAAAGTATTGATGACTTGAATTTTCTAAAGTTAAGAGACTTGAATTTTAAAGTTAAGAGACTTAACTTTTAAAGTTAAGAGACTTGAAGTATTCTGAAAGTTGTGAAACTTTATTTAAATGCATTTGATACTTGGTTTAAAAGTATAAGTCTCTTGGTTATAAAAAGAATGAATTTGTCTAAAACATAAAGTGTTATAATGGCTTTATGGGAAGTTAATTATAACGACTTTATGGAAAGTTAAATGAGTGGTTTACTCAAATGATTTAAACAAGGATAAATGACTTGATTTAAAGAATGCTAACTTGATTTAGAGATACAAGTTATTTGGATTTTGAGAATGAAGTAACTTGATTTCAAGGTTTTGAAATGAGTTCTAAAGGTGTAGTAACTTGATTTGAAAAATAGATATGCCTTGATACTACGTGTGATAGAATCTTGGGGTTTTTATATAAAAAAGGTTTTTTTTAAAGAAATGGAAGTACGTAGTACTTTGGGTTAAATTCCCGGATTTTTCATGATATGATAGTGCCTTGAGTTCAAAGAAATGAGAGTGCATGCAAATTAAGTCTAATGAGAAGTTAAGGGATTTCTTAACTTGCTTATGTTATTTATGGTAGCCGGTTGTGCTTGTGATATATTGTTCATTACGGGATCATTCCCCGGGCTTGTTAAATTTGCACATTCCGTGGATTTGCTCCCCACAATGCGAGGAATACCTCATGCGAGTCCGTAGGGCTCATGCGGGTGAAATAGCCCTATGCGGGGCGGACCAGTCCTATTTGAGGAAATTACCTCATGCGGGTCCACTCGGCCTATGCGGGTGAAATAGTCCCAGGAGTAGGATTGCGTGATAATACTACGGGCGTATGGTTCTAGGTTAATCACAGGCTTCCTATTTTAAGAACCGGAAATGTTATTTTGTTACTCTCATTGTTAGTAAGGAACAATATACTATTAATTTGATTATCATACATGTCTCCAGCTTTATTTTAGACTTATGATGTAAATTACAGGATTTCCAGTTTTACATACTTGGTACATATTGTGTACAGACCCTCTTTCCTTGGGGGCTGCGTTCATGCCGCAGGTAGGGGTAAGCAGGTTGTGGATCCTCACTGTTAGGATCACTGATCAGTTGACTGAAGGCTCCATTTCTCCGTAGGCTTGTCTTTTTGTACGATTTCCCTGATGTTGTAGATCTATGTACATTCAGGGGTATGGCGGGGCCCTATCCCGTTACAGTTGTTATGTAAAATTTCTTAGAAGTCTGTAGTCATATCTTGTGGATTGGGTTGTAAAAATAAAGATGTAACTGTTTTTATTTTGGGTTATGTATATTTTTCGAAAGGTGGCCTTATCAGCTAGCCTGTTGACATTTAATGTCAAGTACCTTATGAGTTTATGTATGTTCCGCTGCTATTCTCTGATGTATACCTGTAAGGGGTGCCCAGGTAGGGCACCAGTTACGGGCCCGTGGTCGGGTCGTGACAATCAGCTCCCCTAGGCTCCTCTGTATGTGTTGGTGTTCTAGAATCCTGCGATAAAGCCTCATTTTGAGGCTCATGATGTCCCGTACTACTTTGGTGGCACCTGACTGGTACCCTCCCCCATATCAACATCCAACCTACTAATAGTCATCTGCCTTCTAGGCATTGTCATCACTGAAATTACAAACAAGATAGGATTAGGAAATCAAATTAACGAACGATCTAAGATAAGAAGAAAGGCAATCATCATAAATGTCTTTTAGCCTCCTTTTTATAAATGTGGTACATGGACCATCCAATAATAAGACTCTATAAGAAATGACTTGTAGACTCCCTAGGACAGACCTACTCTAATACTAATTTGTCACACCCCAATATTGGGATGTGTGGCCAGACCCGACCTCTTGATGGCTCAAGCGTACCACCCTAAAGATATATCATGAATATACCAGTATTTAGGCCAACTAGGCCTCAGAATGATAACTATATAACAATATGACATAAAACCTGCTAACGGAGAGAATCGCACATATATATACATAACCAACACCGACAAGGCCATCCTATATATGAAAAAACTCTAACTAAGGCTGACATCGCCAAACAATACAACCACACATAGGACTCAAGTCCACAAGACTATAAATACAATAGGGAGTATCACCAAGTAGAGACAAGGCCCTAACATACCTAATATATATACAACAAAACCATAACCTACCAACATCCTATGATAGCTCCGAATCAAGGCACCCATTGTGAGGGAACGTTTGGGCGTCTATCTGCACCTTCAGGTATGAAAAATTGCATCCCAACAAAGGGATGTCAGTACGAAAGAATGTACTGAATACATAAGGCGAGTAAACATAAGTAAATGCAGTAACAAAAGTAAAATAATGAAAGAGACAACCTAGGACCTCGGAAAGCCACTGTGGGCGTATAAGATGCATTCTTTCATTAAAAATGTATACATATATATATAAGCCACACTATGGGGAAATATCATCATCAAACCACTCTCTTGGGCTAATATAACATACTCAACTGTAGTGGTGTGCACATATAAGTGTTGTACTCGATCTATTATAGCACGACTCGATTTTATAATGTATATCTATGTATATATATATATAATTTATTACTGACCTCAAAAAATCTTTATGAATAGGGCCGAAGTGAGATGAGGTCATTATCCCCCGACTATCATTATGTAACTACATATATCAATTGTCGTAAACCAACAAGAATCTCAGAATCATCACAATATCAAGAGATATCACAAAATGCAGAAAGTACTCCCGAAAAAGGACAGATATGATTCATGACAGATTACAAGGATCAAGAGTAATCATACTTATAACCTTCAAGAATGGAATTACTTCATCAATATTTCATTTTGAAACATATCTCTAAGGTCATGCCAAAATAAAGAAAATGTAAGACTTACATACCTTATTGTTTGGCCCATGCTAATCCTTTGAGGTTTCACATGCTCTACAACTGACAACCTACATAAGAGAAATAATTCGAATCAAGATCAAGTCAATAGCTACAGGATCAATTCTTTATGACATTCTACAGAACACTTAACGTGTATAAAATTTCATATCCTTCTATCATTGCATCTAAACATAAAGAAAACCTTTCTAGTTCATTTTTGTCTCCCATTTATCATTCAGAAACTACCATCAAGCTTCAATAACCCATTATTAATATGGATTCTCAAACAAACAGTCCAACATCAAGATAACAACACCTCCTACCAACTCAAGTTCTAGTTTGTAATCTTTTCCATTCGAACAACTTATTCAACACTCAAATAAGATTAAGAATAGGAAGGGAAGGTCATACTTTCTTGGAATAGTAGATTCAGCTTCCAATTTGAGCTTAACATAGCCTACAACAACTCTTAACAACACCATGGAAACATCTTCTTCTGACTCACAACACCTTTAAACCTTGATTTGAGTTGATTTTCTTATTGTTGGCTTTTAGACCTTAAGAACTTGTTAAGAAACTCATATGGAGGGGTGAGAGATTTTTTTGGTGGACGAATGGAGGAAAACGAAAGTTACATCAAATTTATAACATTTTAAGTTGGCCACCACCTCAAATATGCGGTTTGATCTACGACATATATCACACTTTGTGGCCACATATCCTACCATTTTTTTGTAACGAAAAGTTTTCAATTCTAAGGTCGAAAATGTGGTATGATTTGCGGTGCATAATTAACTTTGTGAGGCACAATGCTTGATCTCGTCCAAATTACATGTTAATATGGTATAACGCGGCCATTATCAAATAGAGTAACCCAACTAGGATGGGGTCGAATACCACAAGGAATATAATACACTATTCGTTTTGTATCATAGCTTTACTAATTACTTTACTTATATGGTAACCAAATTTATTTGTTTCTTTGTTTTAACTATTCAAGTTATCAAGTCAATTAATGGTTAATGTAGCAAGTTATTTTGAATGTTAGGGTTGTGACTCAATGCATGGAAGTGGTGTTGATTTTTTTCTAAATGGGTGTATTTAGTGTGGTATGAGTAATTGGGACTAATATCTTGGTGAATATTTCTCAATTGATCCACCTAATTTCACTTTAGGCTTTCTCAAGCTCTAAAGGGAGACATTTTGAACACCCATTATTACCCATAGATGATTCCCTTCTAATTAAAGTAGAGAATCATTAAATAGGGTGTAAAGCCCCAAGGACTAATTAACATACCTCTTTCATAGACTCTAGTCTCTTTTTTAAGTTTGACTAGAGACAATGGGCAATAAAGGGGTGTTTGCAACCAACACTTAACCATTAAGAGTGAGAGATAGTTAAATTCCATATTAATACACCCATTTCAAAATTGTGAACTACCCCAACTACCACATTCCATTATTTTGTCACAACCCAACCTAAGTTCTAGTCACTTATGTTAAGAAATAAATACACAACAAAACAATAAATGCATAAAGACATAATGAACATAAAAGAAGGCTTACAATGATTTTGTATAAAATAATGGAACATGTATTCTACAATAGGGATAAAAACACAATATTCTTGAAACAAATATAGCTCCTTTTGAAAGTAGATGTCTCCTCAATACAAGACACTAGGAATGTTTTCAAACGATAGCTAGGTAGGAATCAATATGTAAAATTACAAAACCTTAGGTAGCTATATACAAGGACCCAAAATTTGGACTGTACAAATTTATAAAAATTCCACCACCTGACCATTCTGTGACCGCAGAATAGGTGTGCAGTCTGTATAAAAGACCTAGGGTTCGAATAGTGGTTTCATGTCTGGATTGTCTAGAACTGTGGCAGGAAGTGCGGTCCGCAGAACGGAACTACAGATCTGCAGAAGTGTCCTTGGGCTTTGAAATTTGGGTTATACTTGAGTTGGAGTAGTGGATTGAAGAACGAAATGTGGTCCACAGAATGGAATTGTAGACCACAGATTGGGTCACACTTTGGGGCTCCATGATCTTCAGTTCACTATTGATATTTGTAATGATGCCCACTATTCTGCAGTCCACGGTATGGTTTTGCGGTCTGCCGAAGTGGTCTTCTTAGCACTTCTTACCTTTTTTGCACTATTGTCCATATTTTAGCACATTTTCTCACTTTTTGTATCCCAATGCAAAAATTCTAGAAAAACAAAAATAACATAAGAAATACATACTACGAATGCATAAAGGACAACAATAATTCATTCAATTGGTATCAAATATGCTTTAATTTATCGGCACATCAACACCCCTAACTTAAACTATTGCTTGTTCTCAAGAAACCTAAACATTACTAAGGTATGGATAGTGATAAAACAAAGATGACTATGGTTGGTTCTACTTACGAGTTCACAAATATGTGTTTCACAATATTGGCAATCCCTCATATTGTTTTTAAAAAAAACTTCAAGAGTGATCTACCATCAAAGAGCCCACGAAAATCTGCCTCAAGAGGTGTCTAAACGCTACTAGTGACTAGGTGCACCAAGATGTTCAACTAGAGGAACTTTCATTTCACAAGGTCCATGTAATTCAATGTGCCCTCACAACAAAAAAAGTCCCATACTAACTCAAAAATTTCTTTTCAAAACAAGGGACTAACAAGATTACTCACACTCACGAGGAATGCCAAGTTTCACAAGTATCATGCCATAGGCTTGCCTTTATTTTAAGTCACTTTTACTCAAAGAGTTCTCGATTTTGGATCTCTAAGGACTTTCTCAAGCTTGTAATGTACACTTAGGTATGTAGCATATGCATTTGGGTACAAGTGACTTTTCCTTCCTTTCGCACTACATATTTTTCATTCAATAGCTCAATTCCATCTTTCATTTTCGAACTTTATTTTCCACTCCTTTTTATTCAGGTATCCCCCATTTTATTTCATTCTTTTAGTGGTTCATTTATCTTCTCTTTTCTATTGTTTTTGCATTTCATTTTCTCAATTTTTTTCTTTTTTTTAAGAACCACTCACATCACAATCTTCTTCCCTTCTTTTCTTCTTGCATCCCACCACCAACTTAGGATTTTGGCCTCATTTATCATTTTTCATGCATTTACGAAGGGATTGTGTTCAAAAAATGTTTTATTTCAAGAAGGGGTTCAGTTTGTAATGTGGTAGCCAAATAAAATGTCAAAAAGCTCAAAAGGGGAAAACTAGTTCTCTCAACTCACGGGTAGGTCAAAAAAGTTTTTAATCAAGAAGGTTCACTCTCATGTGAAGGCCTAACATCATTTCCTCACCCAAGAAAATCTAGTTTCACGGTGACAAACCAACAAAGCAAGTTCTAGATGACACAATCAAACACAAGATAACAATTAAATCTTCATTACTCAATGCATATGAACTACAAGAACTGCTACATTGTAACCGCTTTATCGAACACAAGACAATCATCTTATTAGATTCAAATACAAGTAGACATAGAGTCATAAAATGAGACATACTTTTATAGAACAATCATTTAAAGGAATATGCTACTCTTGTTTTTAAAATCCATTTTTTTGCAGGGTGTCACTAACCAAAAAGAGTTATACAAGCTAGAAACCACATAGAAGAACCAACTAAGTCAAATTATTCTATCACTAGGCCATGGTTACTGAACATACACCCTTGGAAAATAACTAGGCGAACAAAACCTAACAAAATATGATCTAAAAACATATACACTAACACATATATACACGGAAATCATCATTTCATCCAAAAAATATACAAAGTACCCCACTCCCAACTTTAAAAACATGTGTTGTCCTCAATGAATAAAACAAAATAAAGTACAAGGAAAAACGTTTGAGGGTCTCCCTGTGGTGCACTAAGCGTCCTTCTAGGTCTGGCTCACAAAAGTAGCTGATGCTAGGGCATCAGTACCTTGTGACTATTGAGTGGGAATGGGTGCCTCTGTATCGCCAATCGCGAGATCACTTTGTGGTGGTGGTGGTAGTGGTGGTATGGTCTCTGTGGTCGGTCCAGTGGTGCCGACAACTAGTAGAGAAGTAAGACCTCTAGTATCAATATATGTTTGTGACTCTTAGGCCACCCTACCGATACCAATGAGGTTTGCTCATGAGATTGTGCTACCATCGCATCAACAACCACCTGCTCTGTCAATAATAGGTCATTCTCATCAACTCTCTCAACAACTTCTCGGGGCATCTCAAACCCCTCATCATCAATCTCAACAACATCTTCATCCACCTCTACCTACCTCTAAGAGTCATCAACAGTCTTACCAACACTCTCTCTCTGGCCCTGTCACGACCCGACCCCGGGCCCGCGACTGGTGCCCTACCTGGGCACCCTTACAGGTATACATCAGAGAATAGCAGCGGAACATACATGAAACTATAAAATAGAACAACAGAAGTAAAACAACAGGTTAGCCGATAGGGCTACCTCCCTGGACATAAATATATACAACCGAAACAGTTGCCTCATTTCCTTTACAAACTGACCCACAATATGTGACTACAAACCTCTAAGAGTTTTAACATAACAACGTGGGCGGACAGGCCTCGCCATACCACGAATATACATGAATCTACAACCTCGTGGAAAACTGCATCAAGAGATAAGCTCCGAGCAAATGGAGCTTTTTCCCAAAAACTGAACCGAGATCCTAAGAGCAAGGATCACCAACATGGGTACCTAAAACCTGCGGGCATTTAACGCAGCTAAGGCGGCTCAAGATAACAGTCAATATGGAATGTAAATAACGCATAAGAAATGATCATAATCGTAAAAAGAATGACAGAGGACAAATATACAGAGTACATCACAGATCCTGCCGTGTCATTACCACTTATGAACTTAATCGTACCTTATTATCTTTTCCCATTTTCAATAAATGTAATAGACATATCTTACGTACATGCTTAGGAGAAGTCATTAAGTTCATTTCCATCTAACTTACTTACCTTTCATAACACAATACGGCCCTTTATGGAGGGACGCATATACTACCTTACCAACTGGGACGCGATCAAGTCACACAATATCAAAGCGTGTCCGTGGAATCCCCATCACTACCGGATATAAGCGTAAAATATAACCACGTGACGCGCCTGGCATCCCACCTCACCGCTACGCATACATATACAACACATATATATATCTCCTGCCCGTGGAATCCCACATCACTGCCGACAACTATAAGTGTAAAAATATAACCCTGTGACGCGCCCGTGGAATCCCACCTCACTGTCGGCGTACACATATACAACACACACATATATATATATCTATATAACGCGGCCGCATGCCCCGGAATCCCACATCGTATAAGCATGGCCATAACGTGCCCTCGGCATCCCTCATCGTGAGCGCAGTCTTCACAGGAGCTAGCCTATGGAGTAACAATATAACATGGTCGCATGCCCCGGAATCCCACATCGTATAAGCATGGCCATGGAGTAATAAAATGCGCGGGCATCTAACCCGCATCCTGGATGCATGCCCCGGCATCCCTCATCGTATAAGCATGGTCAAGATCAATCACAATGGAAGCATACCCATGGAATCCCCGTCGGCTGACGCGTCAATAAAATGTCCGGCATCTAACCCGCATCTGGTCACATGCCGGAATCCCACATCGTATAAGCATGGCCAAGATCAATCATGATGGAAGCATACCCGTGGAATCCCACATCGCTTCGATGCGTCCAAGTAAACTTATAACAAGACGGTACCCAACCGAGAGTCACAACAACGTAACATATAATACTTGCACTTAAAGCTATCACAAGCAAATACAGGCAAGTTCATTAAACCTTTAGACTTCCATTTTTATAAACTCATGACACTTTCGTTTTACACATCAAAATCCGGGAATTTAACCCCAAGTACTACGTACTTCTACTCTTTTAGAAAGTCCCTTTTTCAAATAAAACTTCCAACATACTAACAACCGTAGTATCAAGTCATACTAACTTCAAGACAAGTCACAATACCTTCTTAGAAATACAGTTACCGGCTTCTAAATCAAGTGACTTCTTCCTTAAAACATTAAACGATTTATACCATTAAGACAATTGTCTTCTTTATTTCAAACCATTTCTTTGCTTACATTATTAGAAAACCATTCTCTTAACCTTCCATAAAGCCGTTATAACCAACTTCCCATAAAGCCGTTATAACCCTTTATGGTTTTAGACCAACTCATTCCTTTTATAACCAAGAGACTTCTACTTTTTGAAACCAAGTATTATATACTTTCAAATCAATTCTCTTAACTTTCAAAAATACAATTAGTCTCTTAACCTTTAGAAATCAAGTGACTCCTTTTATTATAAAACCTTAGGCAATTGATGCCTTAAAATTCAAGTTGCCTTTTCATTAAAATCAAGTCATTTATCTTTCCATAAAGCAAATATAACCAACTTCCCATAAAGCCGTTATATTCACTTTATACCTTAGCCAAAATACAATTTCCTATCCAAGGGACTTTTACGCTTAAAACGGAACAAGTATCACATACTTCAAAACTCTTCAAGTCCCTTAACTTATAAAAACATTAGACATCCTTAATACTTTCAAAGAAGTGAGTTAATCTCCTAACTCACCCGACTTGGCTATTCATAACTAGTAAAGGATATCAAGGAGTTGTACGTCTACCGTACTACATACGTGCAACTAGTCATGCTCAAAAGATAGGAAAAGTTCTACATAGAGTAAATCACACAACTACCTCTTAACTTCTAAGAGTAGAAGGAAACATGAAATGATACCACAGGTATATTCCATACATAGAATCATGCCAAAGGAAGGAAGAGGTTCACATACCTCGCGACGATTATCGACAAGTAGCAAAATGCTCCAAAATACTTCAACCTTTATAGCTATTCCATCCTTCAAGTAGGATACGCTATACTTAGTACTTCAACCTATAATGGCCACAATACGTCCATTAATCTCTTACTTCAAACGTAGAATATTCTAAGTGCTAAGTCACTAAATTCTACGGAAAATCGGACAGCACCTCCTTTGTTTCTACTCACTTTGCCACCTTTTTCAAGGTCGAATACAATAACCAAACACGCCACATTTAAGGCCAGTCAATGCAATCAACAATAGGGGATTACACGCCTACTAGACGTGTAAAATTCCGCCCCACAATAGATATCAAACTAATACAAACTATATGTCCAAATCGGCCACATTGAGTACCATAACACCAATTCTTATCCAATTTCCATTTCAATCCAAGTTGTTAGTATAACATGATATCAAGTCGCAATTGATTATAACTACTATAATCTTCAAGTAAGTAACATGCGACGATTCTAGTAAATGACCAAATTGTAATCCAACTTCACATGGCTTACATTACATTTCGGATTTAAGGCTACAAGCAATCCATAATACTTATAAACTTCAACACATTTACTTCATGCTAGCAACATGTAAAGCTAACAACAATATAAATAATCTTGTAACACTTTTAAGAGATAAGATTATACCTCAACGAAACTCAATCCAACTCCAAATCCGAAGTCGCTCCTTAGCAACTTAGAGACTCTTCAAGACACTTCAATCCACTACTTGAGACCCTTAGAACAACACCAACCAATTTCCTTCAATCTTCCATACAAAACCTATAAAGCAACTAGGTTTTCGCTTTGCGACTAACCCGAAAACTATCTTTTTCCGAGATTTTTCTATTAAGATATGCTTACTATACACTCAAGAACCTTGGTTTAAAGTGTGGAGCTTATTGGACAAGAAACAAAAATTTTCTCTTTTCAAAAGCAAGGAACCCGAGAGCAACTAGAGGGAGTTCTTGAAATTTTGTAAATTTTTCTAAGTGTTGGGCTCTCTCTTGCTACTAGTAGTATTAAATAGCACATTGGAGGGTCAAGATGCAACCAAATGGGTGGTTTGGATGAGCTCTTATTAAATATCAAGTCTTGTGGGTCCTTGACCAAGTCAACTTTCTCAAGCTTTCAAGTTGCAAGACTTGTCTTGCTAACAAAGGTCCAATGACCCTTTAGCCCTTGCAAAAATCGTCCAAGGCATTTTTAAGGGGGGTGACACGTGTCGCCTCCCATTCGTCACACAATACGTTTCCGACAATTTCATAATTCCGATAAATTTTTACAAGTCTCAAATCTTAACACTGTGAGTTCTTACGTACGTTCTTAAAACATGTCCTGTAAATACGGGGTGTAACATTCTTCCCCCCTTAGAAACATTCGTCCCCGAATGTTCTTTCGGAGTCAAACTTATAATTAGCGACATAGTTTCCATTCACAACCCCGACATACCAACAATGCAACACATGGCCCTAATACCTCGCACACGCATATCTGTCCATCATAAGCCCCAAGGAGATTATCTTTTCGTACTTCCAACTCCTTCTATCATATACATAGTCTCAATACAATCTGTTCATGAAACTGAAACATACCACAACTTTATCATGTATACAAGTTTCTAAAGGGCCAAAGACATACCTGAAATCATATAGGCGGTTCAAAGGACCGCTAAAACTGGGAACTCCCACCACGGCCTCTGTCACGGCCTGCCGGTGCATAAACATCCTGCCTAGCTATGGAAGGCGAAGAACGCAATCGATCCAGAGATCGCGCTATCCCACCGCCACACGGTGGACAGCTCTCACGAAATGGCCTCGCCGCCGCAAGCATAACAAGATGTCGAAGTAGTACGACACTCCCCAAAATGGAATCTACTACAGTGACCACACCGAGGAAAAAGTGGCTTCCCCTGGCTACTATTCTCGACGCTCGTGAACTCAAGCCTCGAGCCCTAACTCGCTCGGATATCATCTGGCGACCAAACATCCGCCGATGGGCGGGAAGGAGCACTGCGTCCGGTGAGATGTAGACCTAGTTCGCTGTTGAGGCCGCCCGCTCGAAGGTTACCTCGAACCGCCGCCACGGCCTCTTCGGGCCGGCAGTCTAGCCGACCCTCTCTCTCTCGCCCTCTATCCTCGCGCATAAGCTTGCATCCCGGCAATATCCATACCGGCCGGGCCACTCGTGCATGCAGAATCATATAATGGTCTAGCCTCATCACATAACGGTGAACTCGCCCGCCATATCGCCCACAATAGTGTGTGCATACCGCCAACGAGTCAAACTCGTGTTGTATTCTCGATGGTCCTCCCATTACGCCTCAATGACAAGAACCTATCAACACGGGCTCTTCTCATTTCGGAGGCAAAAAGTGATCAAGAAAGGCCTCAGTGAATTCATCCCAAATCACGGACGAGCACCCACACCTCTCGACGGCTCCCAAGAATCAAAACGGTTCAACGCAATATCGCGTAATCTGTGAAGCTAACACAACCGACTGCCTCAGAGGCCTAAGCACTGCATAGTCCTGTAGGCTGCGAACAAACTCTTGAGGATCATCCTCAGATCTCGAACCATAAAACTCGGGTGGACTACAACCCAGAAAATCCCGAATCCTCAAACTGTCGGCTCTAAGGTTAGCTACCGCTCCTCGTGGCCGCCTACCACTATGCTAGTCAAAAGCCCGACCGCTCTCCATAATCTCTAAACTCGCCTCGCCGCGGGATGGAGGCTCTGCAGGAACCTCTGGAGCTATTGCCGCTCTCGGCTCCTCTAATACCGCCGGCGTGGATGAGTTCGCCGATCCGCCTACTACCTCAGGCATAGTCTGTGCCCGATTCCTGGTAACCCTCTGCGTACCACTAGCGCCTCCCGCTTTGCCTTGCCTACGGGCCTGGTCGCCTCCAGGAGGCATAATCTGTACATAAGAAGGGTCGAGAGGATTCAACCTACTATGACAGCTCTACTGCACGATCTCAAAGAGATAAGAATGGAAACCAATCCTAAATGTCCTGTAGCCTCCTGATTATAGATGTGGTGCACAACACACCGATAATCAAGACTCTACTAGACACGGTCTGTAGACACTTTCCGAGGACTATCTACTCAACCCCACTTTTGTCACGACCCAGGCCGGGCATGGCCCGGTGCCCTACCTGGGCACCCTTACAGGTATACATCAGAGAATAGCAGCGGAACATACATGAAGCTATAAAATAGAACAACAGAAAGTAAAACAACAGGTTAGCCGATAGGGCTACCTCCCTGGACATAAATATATACAACCGAAATAGTTGCCACATTTCCTTTACAAACTGACCCACAATATGTGACTACAGACCTCTAAGAGTTTTAACATAACAATTGGGCGGGACAGGGCCCCGCCATACCCCTGAATATATATGAATCTACAACCTCAGGGAAAACCGTACCAAGAGATAAGCCTCCGGAGCAAATGGAGCTTTTTCCCAAAAACTGAACCGAGATCCAAGCAAGGATCACCAACCAGGTAACTAAATCTGCGGGCATGAACGCGGCCCGAAGAAGTCGATAACAGTGCGAATATGGAACAAATAACGTCTGATGAAATGATCATAATTGTACAAAAGAATGACAGGGACAAATATACAAAGTACATACCAGATCCTGCCGTGTCATTACCACTTATGAACTTAATCGTACCTTATTATCTTTTCCCATTTTCAATAAATGTAATAGCCATATCTTACGTACATACTTAGGAGAAGTCATTAAGTTCATTTCCATCTAACTTACTTACCTTTCATAACACAATCCGGCCCTTTATGGAGGGACGCATATACTACCCTACCAACTGGACGCGATCAAGTCACACAATATCAAAGCGTGTCCGTGGAATCCCCATCACTACCGGCGATATAAGCGTAAAATATAACCATGTGACGCGCCGTGGCATCCCACCTCACCGCTTGCGCATACATATACAACACATATATATATCTCCCGTGGAATCCACATCACCGCGATAACTATAAGTGTAAAAATATAACCTCGTGACGCGCTGTGGCATCTCACTCACTGCGGCATACATATACAACATATATATATATATATATATATATATATATATATATATATATATATCTATATAACGCGGCCGCCTGCCCCGGAATCCCACAGCGTATAAGCTTGGCCAGAACGGGCCCTCGGCATCCCTCATCGTTGGTGCAGGTCTTCGTGGAGCTAGCCCATGGAGTAACAATATAACATGGTCGCATGCCCCGGAATCCCACATCGTATAAGCATGGCCATGGAGTAATAAAACGTGCGGGCATCTAACCCGCATCTCGCCGCATGCCGGCATCCTCATCGAGCAAGTGGCCAAGATCAATCACAATGGAAGCATACCCGCAGAATCCCCCGTCACTGCCGGTACGTCCAATTAAAAGTCCGTGCATCTAACCCGCATCCTGGTCACATGCCCCGGAATCCCACATCGTATAAGCATGTCCAAGGATCAATTATGATGGAAGCATACCCGTGGAATCCCACATCACTGTCGGTACGTCCAAGTAAACTTATAACAAGACAGCCGGCCCTCCAACCGAGAGTCACGACAACGTAACATATAATACTTGCACTTAAAGCTATCACAAGCAAATACAGGCAAGTTCATTAAACCTTTAGACTTCCATTTTTATAAACTCATGACACTTTCGTTTTACACATCAAAATATGGGAATTTAACCCCAAGTACTACGTACTTCTACTCTTATAGAAAGTCCCTTTTTCTAATAAAACTTCCAAGATACTAACAACCGTAGTATCAAGTCATACTACCTTCAAGACAAGTCATAATACCTTCTTAGAAATACAATTACCGGCTTCTAAATCAAGTGACTTCTTCCTTAAAACATTAAACGATTTATACCATTAAGACAGTTGCCCTTCTTTATTTCAAACCATTTCTTTGCTTACATTATTAGAGAAAACCATTCTCTTAACCTTCCATAAAGCCGTTATAACCAACTTCCCATAAAGCCGTTATAACCCTTTATGGTTTTAGACCAACTCATTCCTTTTATAACCAAGAGACTTCTACTTTTTGAAACCAAGTATTATATACTTTCAAATCAATTCTCTTAACTTTCAAAAATACAATTAGTCTCTTAACCTTTAGAACTCAAGTGACTCCTTTTATTATAAAACCTTAGGCAATTGATGCCTTAAAATTCAAGTTGCCTTTTCATTAAAATCAAGTCATTTATCTTTCCATAAAGCAAATATAACCAACTTCCCATAAAGCCGTTATATTCACTTTATACCTTAGCCAAAATACAATTTCCTATCCAAGGGACTTATACGCTTAAAACGGAACAAGTATCACATACTTCAAAACTCTTCCAGTCCCTTAACTTATAAAAACATTAGACATCCTTAATACTTTCAAAGAAGTGAGTTAATCTCCTAACTCACCCGACTTGGCTATTCATAACTAGTAAAGGATATCAAGGTGTTGTACGTCTACCGTACTACATACGTGCAACTAGTCATGCTCAAAAGATAAGAAAAGTTCTACATAGAGTAAATCACACAACTACCTCTTAACTTCTAAGAGTAGAAGGAAACATGAAATGATACCACATGTATATTCCATACATAGAATCATGCCAAAGGAAGGAAGAGGTTCACATACCTCGCGACGATTATCGACAAGTAGCAAAATGCTCCAAAGTACTTCAACCTTGATAGTTATTCCATCCTTCAAGTAGGATACGCTATACTTAGTACTTCAACCTATAATGGCCACAATACGTCCATTAATATCTTACTTCAAACGTAGAATATTCTAAGTGCTAAGTCACTAAATTCTACGGAAAATCGGACAGCACCTCCTTTGGTTCTACTCACTTTGCCACCTTTTTCAAGGCCGAATACAATAACCAAACACGCCACATTTAAGGCCCAATCAATGAAATCAACAATAGGGGATTACACGCCTACTAGACGTGTAAAATTCCGCCCCACAATAGATATCAAACTAATACAAACTATATGTCCAAATCGGCCACATTGAGTACCATAACACCAATTCTTATCCAATTTCCATTTCAATCCAAGTTGTTAGTATAACATGATATCAAGTCGCAATTGATTATAACTACTATAATCTTCAAGTAAGTAACATGCGACGATTCTAGTAAATGACCAAATTGTAATCCAACTTCACATGGCTTACATTACATTTCGGATTTAAGGCTACAAGCAATCCATAATACTTATAAACTTCAACACATATACTTCATGCTAGCAACATGTAAAGCTAACAACAATATAAATAATCTTGTAACACTTTTAAGAGACAAGATTATACCTCAACGAAACTCAATCCAACTCCAAATCCGAAGTCGCTCCTTAGCAACTTAGAGACTCTTCAAGACACTTCAATCCGCTACTTGAGACCCTTAGAACAACACCAACCAATTTCCTTCAATCTTCCATACAAAACTTATAAAGCAACTAGGTTTTCGCTTTGCGACTAACCCGAAAACTATCTTTTTCCGAGATTTTTCTATTGAGATATGCTTACTATACACTCAAGAACCTTGGTTTAAAGTGTGGAGCTTATTGGACAAGAAACAAAAAATTTCTCTTTTCAAAAGCAAGGAACCCGAGAGCAACTAGAGGGAGTTCTTGAAATTTTGTAAATTTTTCTAAGTGTTGGGCTCTCTCTTGCTACTAGTAGTATTAAATAGCACATTGGAGGGTCAAGATGCAACCAAATGGGTGGTTTGGATGAGCTCTTATTAAATATCAAGTCTTGTGGGTCCTTGACCAAGTCAACTTTCTCAAGCTTTCAAGTTGCAAGACTTGTCTTGCTAACAAAGGTCCAATGACCCTTTAGCCCTTGCAAAAACCGTCCAAGGCATTTTTAAGGGGGGTGACACGTGTCGCCCTCCCATTCGTCACAATAATACGTTTTCCGACAATTTCATAATTCCGATAAATTTTTACAAGTCTCAAATCTTAACACTGTGAGTTCTTACGTACGTTCTTAAAACATGTCCTGTAAATACGGGGTGTAACAGGCCCACTCACCAGTTATGGCTCTACACTCAATGACTGTTGTGCGATACCCAAGAGGTTATTAATTGCAACAATCTTTAAGTTCTTCACTTCATTATTTAACATTTCTATGTCTTCCCGAAGTGATGAAATATCACCACCACTATCGACCTACAATCTATATACCTGGTCTCTCAAGAGGATTAGTGCATCATGGTGCTCTTTCTTTCTTTACTGCACCACACCTAAGGCATCCCTAATCGGGGCAAAGTCACTCCTAATTATCTCTGGGATGCTCTTCTCTAGATGATAGGATCGAGCATATACAATTTCCATAATCTGGCATATCCTTACAACTAAAGGTGTAGGAGGAATAAGGGCTACTGAAGCTGGAGTACCTACCAGAGTAGATATCTAAGCTATGGAGGGGATAGATGAAGTAAGGTCGGCCAATGTGGTGTCCTATGTATTTGTCCGCTCAGATACATATCCCTCCAAATCAACCCACTCAATTTATGGGGCGGTGTCTACTAAGGCGATGGTGGTTTTCCTTTTCTTTCTTTCATCCTTGGTTTTCCTTGTCTTGAACTATCAAAATATCACACATCAACAAGGCATCAGCGACATTATCTACTTGAGGTAGCTCAGGAACCTTAGCTCTACGACATAATTCTATAATCAGACAGGGGAAAGGAAATGAGGTCTTATCTTATTGAGCTCTCTTGCCCAACTCTTTCTCAATCACATCTCTAACATTAATCTAGACTCGGTTGATAATGCAAGTAATCAATATAATCTTCTCTAGACGAATGTCCATCTCATTTTATGACGGCTGCAAATGGCTACTCACAAAACACAGCCAAAACATGGCTTCAATGCTCAAGGTGTTCTTGTATATCTTGTTTATCCATTCTGAGGTCTCAGTGGTCACAATAACGGTTCTCCATGGGTGCTTATTATCCATACATCCTGTGATCTTGATGTCAAACTCATTGTGGTCACACTCGAGGCTAGGATAGATGGCTTTGTTAATAGCGGATCAGTCATAAGGAACCGTAACTCCCCAAACCTCCACTTCTTTATGTAATGCCTTGGATTTCCCTTTTTTTTATTAGGCACAGATGCGACGTAGGAGGCGTAGAACTCACAAATGAACTCCATTTTGTACTGAGGTAATGGATCAAGAAAGCTCTTCCACCCATGGAAGACTATCAAATCCAAGACCTTTGAGAACTAGTCCATCATGTAATTCATAGAAATTCGCTTCTCCGCAATGAAGGTCCGATCTTTTCTCTTTTTGTACTGTTCTTTGGACCCCTTTATACTGAACCGATTGACCTCTTAGGCTGTCTATTACCTCAACTCAGCCACTCGGGCCTCCTCCTCTACAACATCTCCATCATCTAACTAAAATGATGAGTGCGCGGTGGCATGGAAGGTTTGTGACCCCTCATCACTAGAAACAATGTCATTGGGGAACTTTCTCTTGTTAGATTGAAGTCCCAAGGCTTATGAATGGATTGTCCTTCGTCTACACCTCCAAACGATCCCAAACTCGATTCGAGCAAAAATTAAGCCTTTTAAAATATCTACTGCATCTAAATTCCCCAAACGAGTTCAATCTAGTCAAAATAGTAATCTACAGAGTAAGACGAGTCCAATGATACCCATTTTGCTATGTTTTATTTCGAAACACAAAAAAATAGGACAAAAACAAAACCCCGAGCCCACAAGGGAAAACTAGAAATTGAATTTAGAATCATGTTACCCATAGTCAATATCGTAAAAATCATGAAGTTCTAACCACAATTGGACCTTCAATTTCACTAAACCCAAATCCATGGAAATCCCTAATTTTATAACTTAGAATCATGGTTTCTAGGATGATATTCCAAAATAATCGAAGGTATAACGGTAAAAGGAACATTAGAAACTTACCCCCATAAAGAATGTTGGATAACCCCTCAAAAATATCCCAAATTTGAGCTCCCAAAATTGTAAGAGCAAGTCCCGAAATAAAAACAAAAAAACAAAATGCAACAATTGTCCGACTCTAAATAAGGTGCTAAATGATCACCAAGATAGCCTTTTGAATCACCCAATTGACCATAAAATGAGAGAGATGTGATATTTTCAAGTTTTGAAAGAATTCAAATATTTAAGGGCAAACTTTAGGGACATAATTAGTATTTTCGGAATTGTTACACAAGAAAATTCAGAAATTACAAAAATCTTAATTTTAGCACCCGAAACTTATCTGAAACCTCACGGACACATACTATATATGAATTTTGAATATAAAATATGCTATGAACCTTCTTGCACACTCAAAATTCCCAAAAGAGGTCATTTTAACCTGATATTGACCATGGTTAACACTAATTTCTCAACCAATGACTCAAATCATACTCGAACCCCTCTGGACCCTAACTAATTGCTCTACTAAGTCAAAAATAACATTCCAGACGTAATGGAATCTCTTAAACTTTAAAAAAGATGGATTCACCCCAATGTTGACTTTGGTCAAACTTCTTCCTTTCATTACCTTATTGAACTTTTAATTTTACTAGTTCTTCTCTGATACACATCTAATCGCATCAGGGATCGCCCCACCTATCTCAGCAAGTCATAAATACTAAGATGAAACTACAGGAAGGGTATTTTGGAGAAAATAAGTCCAAAATCTCAAAACAACCTAGCGGTTCATTACACATAATTTACTTAATAGAATAATTCAATGTCATTCCCAAATATTCCTTCCAGTTTTAAAGCATAAATAACTATTTACAACGGAAGGATGTGTTTTTATGATTATTTATATTTATGTTGGTCAAAATTATTCCTAATTAGAGAAAGATAGTTTACTTATATTATATAAATTTTAGTGAACTTATACTTGGTAACATCTCTAAGTCAACTGCTACAACTCAAACAAGTCTGCATGCTCCACTCATACCTGACACAAATTATACACACAAAAAGGTGCAACAAGTGTAGTATGAGTACGAGAAACAACGTGCACTCTACAACATCATCCACCGATCCTAAACTAAAGTGGTGTCGAGAGTTGGCCTGCTAAATTCTTCTACACGTATTCAATGTGATTCTAAATAGTCATAAGTCAATAAAGTTCAAAAAATAAGATGTGTATGAAATTAGACAAAATCTCATAAATTCAAGTAAAATGATTCAGATTGAATCAAATAAAGATGAAATGATATGAAATGCACTGGCTATAGGTAACAAATATATACACACTCTTTTAATTGGAAGTTATGACCCATGTAGGACTCGTACCATACATCTACCTAGAACCATTTTCCCTCGTGTAATCAGCCAATTCAGCTATCAATATCAATATCATCACTCCACTCATAATCATTTTCCCTCAATAAATCACCATATATATCATTAAGTGTAATATGTATGCGATACTATATGAAAGAATTCTCAAATTTCAATTATCTACTTAACAAGTTAAACACATTTTTACTTTCGTAGAGTTTTCCATGATAAAATATCTAATTACTCTCTCACTCTATTTTCATTTTCCCTTTAGTTTTTCAGTTTACTTTTAGTCAATGTAATGACCCATATGATCATTTTTAGGTAAAGAGATTTATTTACCTATTTTACCCTTCTTGAGTTCCATGTGTTGAGTTTGTGATGTGCAGAGATGGATGGTACGTGTCACGACTCGATTCCGGGCCCGCGACTGGTGCCCTACCTGGTCACCCTTACATGTATATATCAGAGATAATCAGCGGAACATACATAAACTTAACAAGAAATAAATAGCAGGTTAGCCGATAAGGCCACCTCCCTGGATATATATACATACGTAAAACCAAAAATAGTTACCTCTTTTTTATTTTCTTTTTTTACAAAGCGACCCACAAGATATGACTACAGACCTCTAAGAGTTTTGACCTAACAACTGTGACGGGACAGGGCCCCGCCATACCCCTGAATGTACAAAAATCTACAACCTCAGGGAACTGTACCAAAATACAAAGCCTCCGAAATAATGGAGCTTCCCAACCAGCTGAATAGTGATCCTAAGAATGAGGATCAACAAGCTATGTACCTCAACCTGCGGCATGAACGCAACCCCCCCGAAGGAGGTCAGTACGAAGTATGTACCAAGTATGTGAAACTGAAAATACTGTAATGAAATCATAATAGTCTATATAAAACAGGAGACATGTATGATAACCAAACTACATTACACAATATATAATCAGTCATGTCAAGTCAGGGACGCAAGCCCTCAATTCATTACTCACATATAACCATGGGTCTCACGGCCATAATATCAATCATGCCCGTGGAACTCTTCCTCACTGACGGCAGTCCATGATATAATATAACACCAATAAGTATACATGAACACCGGGTCCCACCTGTGTCATAAAAACTGTACGGACCAAGTAGAAAAGCGAACCACCAGATCCAGCCTGCATCATAAAACTGACCGGGGCAAGTACGAAAGCCAACTATCAGATCCAGCCTGCGTCAACAATTGACCGGGGCAAGTACGAAAGCCAACTACCAGATCCAGCCTGTCGTCACGAGATATGACCGGGGCAAGTGCGAAAGCTATCTACCAGAGTCTACCGTACCAAACTGTGCCATAGAACTGACTGGGGCAAGTACGAAAGCTATCTACCAGACCATCTTGCGTCAGCCACTGACCAGGGCAAGTACGAAAGCTAACTACCAGACCATCCTGCGTCACTAAATCTCCTGGAGGGCTAGTCCATGGAATAACAATATCACCCGGGGATTTACCCCGCATCATGGTCGCATGCCCCGGAATCCCACATCGTATAAGCATGTCCATAGAGTAATAAAAACAATCTGGGAATCTAACCGGCCTCCTGGTCACATGCCTCGGAATCCACATCATATAAGCATGTCCAAGGAGTAACAAAAACAATCCGAGAATCTAACTCGCATCCTGGTCGCATGCCTCGGAATCCCACATCGTATAAGCATGTCCAAGGAGTAACAAAAACAATCCGGGAATCTAACCCACATCCTGGTCGCATGCCCCGGAATCCCACATCGTATAAGCATGTCCAAGGATCAATCACAATGGAAGCATACCCGTGGAAGCCTCCGTCACTGTCGGTACGTTCAAGTAAATTCACAACAAGACAGCCGGCCCTCTAACTGAGAGTCACGGCAGCGTAAACATATAATACTTGCACTCAAGGCTATCACAAGCAAGCATAAGCAAGTTCATAAAATCTTTAGATTTTCATTATCATACAAAAATGAATTTCATTTTATAAACTCAAGGCATTTTTCGTTTCACAGAAAAATCCGGGAATTTAACCCAAAGTACTACGTACTTCCATTCTTTTCAAAAGACTCTTTTTTATATAAAACTCCAAGATGCTAACACCCATAGTATCAAGGCATGTCTACATTTCAAACAAGTCACTACATTTTTAGAAATACATTTCTAGGCTCCTAAATCAAGTGACCCTTACTTTAGAACTTTAAGCAATTGATACCGTTAAATCAAATTGCCCTTCTTTATTTCAAGTCATTTCTTTGTTTATATTACTAGAGAAAACCATTCTTTTAACCATCCATAAAGTTATTATAACCAACTTCCCATAAAGCCGTTATACTAACTTTATGCTTTCGAAACTTAAGACATCTTTAACCTTTCATAAAGCCGTCATAACTAACTTCCCATAAAGTCGTTATAACTCTTTATGTCTTAGAAAGATTCATTCTTTTTATAACCAAGAGACTTATACTTTCAAATCAAGTTACATAGCTTTCAAAATACTTCAAGTCTCTTAACTTTAAGAAATCAAGTTTCTTAACTTAGAATATCAAGTCTCTTTAACTTATAATATCAAGTCTCTTAACTTAGAATATCAAGATATCAATACTTTTCCCAAATCAGGTATTTTATACTTTTCAAGTCAAGTAACATATACTTCTTTGAAAACGAGTTACTACACTTTTGAAAATCCATACAAGGATACCAAAATGAAACCGAGTTTATTTAAAACACGTACGTCTACCGTACTATACATTTCATAATATTAATGCTCAAGAAGATAGGAAGAGTTCACATACCTCTTCGGCTTAATCCACTTGCTAACTTGAATTTGCCGCACGTAGAATGCCAACCTATAATAACCATAATACGCCTATCAACTTCTAGCTTTCAACGTAGAATATTTCTATGTATAAGGACTCTTATTCTACGAAAAATCGGACAACACTTCCTTTATTTCTACGTACTTTTTCACCTTTTTCAAGGCCCGAAAATCAATAACCAAACGCCACATTTAAGGCCCAACAATTCAGCAATACAAAGGGGATTACACGCCTAATAGGACGTGTAAAATTCTGCCCCACTATCAATATAAAACTGTCCATTCCTTAAGGCACATTCTCGGCAATAACAAATACCAATAACAATGTCAATTTCCGTTCAATTCCTTTTTAGTCCAAATTGTTATTCCAACATGTTATATACATAATAACAATTACAACATCTATAAATCCTTTCTTCCTTAACATGCGACGATTGTAACTATCGACCAAATTGATTATAACATAAATGGCTAACTTGTCCATTTTCGGTTTTTAACATGTCGACATGATCCAAATCTTTTCAAACTTCAATCTATATACCACATGCTCATTTCTTAACTACTATAACATGTAATCTTCAATTACATTAAGAAGATGAAGATTTTATCTCAATAAGCCCTAATAATGTCCAAGTGTAAAATTCGATCCTTAGCAACTTTTAGCTCCTCTTCTTATGTTCCAATCCGCTCCAAGCACTCCTTAGAAGCTCATGAAGAACTCCTCTTCAAGTTCCATCTTCAAAGTTGAAGAACACCTTAGGTTTTCGCCTTGCGACTAACGTGAAAACGTCGTTTTTCCGGGATATTTCTATTGAGATATCCTTACAATACCCCTAGGAACCTTGGGTTAAAGTATTGTGAATAATGAACCACAAATGATATTTTTTGTCTTCCATTTAGGCACAAAGCCGAGAGCAACACTATGAACACCTAAAGTTTTACAAAAATTTCTCTAAGTGTAGGAATTGTCTTGCTACTAGTGTGATGATATACTACTTCCAATGGTCAAGATTATAACACTTGTGTGGTCTAGATTCATTGGGGTTAAAAGATCTAATGTCAAGTGGGCTAGTTGACTAAGTCAAATATGTCAAGCCTTGGCTTGTTCAAGACTTGACCAATTCCATGTCCATTTTCGTCCATGCCTAAGTAGGGGGTGACACATGTCGCCCTCCCATTCATCCATATACTTCGTTTCCCGACATTTCCATAATTCCGATAAATTTTACGAGTCTCAATTTACAAACATTATTCTTTCCCGAGGTTCGAAATCATTTTCCGTAGAAAAAGAAATCCTTCTTTCGTATCAAACTTAAAGTCGTATCTTCTCACATACATTCTTTTAAAGACATGTTCTGGAGTTACGGGGTGTAACAGTACGGTCCCTGTGTGGAGTTTTGTGATGTGCAGATATGGATGGTACGGATACTAGGTCATTTATGACTTAATCGGGTCATTTATTTACTTCCCGCGACATTGGATGAGTTTTGTGGCATTATTTGTAAAATTTGGTTATTTGTTTTTCCAGGTTGTTATTGAAAAAAATATGGCTTAGCATGGTTATTTGTGAAATCTGAGGATGTGAGCAAATTTGTATCATTGTTTGCCAATGACAAGCATATCCAGTTTGTGTTTGGGTGGTTCTGGAAGTGTTTCGGATATTTATTTGAGGTTTGGACTAATTAGATCTTTGCTGGTGTCTGGTGTCCGCTACGACAACACAGTGTCTACTCCGGCAGGTTTTCCTCGATGAGAGGTTGACTCACCGAAGAAAGAGGTTGAGAGTTGGGACTTTCGACCACCGCAAAATCAGGTCGCAGTGTCGAGGGGTGAGGTGTCGTGTGATTCTTGCCTTAGTGAGGGTTTTCCACCAAAGTGGGTCCGCTCCAGCGGAGTCAATTTAGCTGGGGCAGAAACACTATACCAGACACCTATATATTTTCCTAGGTCAGAAAATGCTTTACCTAAATTAGAAACCCTCGATATCAGCGCCGCCTAGGAGAGAATTCAGAACCCTTAGGAGCATTTTGACCATGAGGTAGCAGATTCCTTCTTTTATTGATTTAGGTGATGTTTATAAACTCTTTGATATTGTTTTAGCATGATATTATGTAGGGAAAGATGAAGTTCTTGTGTTTATGAGAATAATATAGTTATATGGTGGATTTTAATGGAGGTTTATGGATTTTTAAAAATTGATATCATTGTTAATTAGTAATGGGTAAGCATAGATAATTATAGTTTTAGGCTTAATTTGATTATAGAAGCTTGCTTTCAAAAGGGAGAAATTCTAGGGTTTCAAATTGGGGAATTTTTATTATTGTTCAATTGGAGGTTCAGTTGTATAATGATTTTCAATTAATTTAAGGTTATGATTACTTAGTATGGTATTTATGGCGTGGGCTCAGGGCAGTATTTTAGAGTCGTGTTTGTAAAGTTATTATCCTTGATTATGAAAGCTTTGTATTAACTAGTAGTATATGCGTGAATAGACTTCGATCATCGTGAGGCGCAGAGGAGAGGCAAGTTTTGTACTCTATGATTCGATAAGTTATTCCGGATCGGAGGGGTATATAGAATTCGCAGGTCCCCCATAGGTTAATTTCACATGGCATACACCTGTGAAGTGTGTATACCGATTGATGGAAAGGTACATTGCATACATATGATTACATGCCTTATCAGTATTATTATATTTGGTAGTATATGATTACTTGGTATTTATCTCTGATTATGTACTTTCATAGTTGTCGGTCTATGATGTATATAAGGCTACATTTTGTACTCATTCTACACTTGTTGCATCTTTTCTTGATGCAAATACAAATCTGACTACCATCTCAAGACCACGCGGTTAAGTTAGAGCGGTTGCCTTCAGCTGTTAAGGTGAGGATGCCTTTTTCAGCATTCCCCAGACTACTTATCCCATTTATTGTCTTTACATTTGATTCAGAGACGTATTTTCAGACTTCAGCTTATGTATTTGACTTGAACTTGTTGCCGTTATTTTTCAGACTATGTAATGTTCTTTAGAGCTCTTGTACTTACATACTAGATTCCACAGAGTAGTTTTTGGTTGTATCAGATTTATCTTTTTTCGACTTATTATTACTATCAGACAGTTTGCAGTATTTTAATTCTTCCGCTTTTATTAATATTGTATCATGCATTGGATTTGGGAATGGTTTGCCCGTGTGATGAGATTAATATTGTAGGTCCATGTGGATCCAAGGTCTCCCTAACAACAAGTTATATTTGGCAGTTATTGACATGACTTGGAACTCGATAGTGATGCAGTGGGTCCCATTTGGATGCAAAGGTCGACCTCTCCGACCGGGTCATGTTGGGCTCCATCAAATGCCATTACATTTGTGTGACCTTTTTATATCTTTCCAACAACATGGCCTAGCTGCTCGAGCATGGATTTGGGATAGATGATGAGACCAGCCTTGTTGTCCACGAGCGCACATGCCACAATCTTGTACTTATACTTGATAGTTATATATAGTTCTTTGTTGTGTATTGTCCCTTTTTTGGGTAATTCTTTCTAAGTGAAAGAGGTCGGATGGTCTCCCATGACATGGGTCACTATGTTGTTTAATCTTTCACTGCTTGTGCCTGCATGGATGTGAACTTTATCTAGCATCCTTATAAGTACATATATATGGTGAAAGGAACTCAATAGCAATGCTAACACTGATATCTTGGCTGTCGTTTTCTTCAGATGTTCTATGATGGAATTTTCCTTCGGTTGCATTCTCTGCCAGAAATATTCAGCCTTACCATATGTGATTGGCCTCCTTTGATTATTGTATTTTCTCGACGCCCTTATATTAATTCATCGGGAGTGGTCTATCTGTCTGATCCAGTCATGTCATGGGATATTGCAGCTTTAAGGAAATTTTATTTTTGGGTGCAAGCACAATGTCTTGGGCCACTTGTGCCACAACAAGTGTGGGAATCAATACCTTAATTTGGGGGCACTCCTGAAGGTTCAAATACATTATTGTTTGCTTGAGTGTTTCCGTAGGAATTTAGACAAGTGGTTTATAGGCAATCCAATCTTCCCCTCTTTAGCTATGGATGATAGTTTTTCTATGATTTGGTAGAGTGTTTGTGTTCACAATTAGGGTGACCATTTCCCCTCTTGTGCTTTAGGTTGATACAATCCTCGGTACTGTGTCCAACTCTATCAGAGTGATAGGCGCAAGTCTAGTCGGTCTGAAAGAAGTGATTTCTCAGGTTAACAGGTTTTGGCTGCATGGTTTGGATCATGTCAGTGACGCTCAACCTCTGGAATTATCGGGCAAACGTATTGGTCAGTGAGGTAAATGTCTGAAATGTTTTTTTTTAAATTTAGATATGGAATGTTATATGTGGAAAGTGGTGGTTGGTTTTGGTGATTTAGTACTAGGGATAATTTATGGAGATTGGGGGAATATGTTATAGTGCTTGGTATTTTGGTCATGGTGTTTGAAATGCTGGGGAGGATACTTGCGATCTAGCCTGCGATCATTTGAAGACTGATGGTGTCGACATTTGGTAATTTGGCTAGGAATAGAAAATGGGGACTAGGCTATACGGTGCTTGTAAATAGCTTCTGAGTGGTGGTGATTGATACACTTAGATGGGAGATTGTGACTATTTTTTTTTGGGCTGGGTGAATGTGATTGTTACACCCCGTAAATTCAAGAGAATAAGATAAGAACGTACGAAAGGAAATAAGGTTTGAATTTGGAAAGATAAGTTGGCAAAAATGTTGTAGGCATATTTTCAGTCAACTTTGGAGTGGTATATCTCCTAGTTCATTAGGAGTTTTTAGGTGTTTCAAAAGCCTAGTATGAAGTTCGTTGAGTCTAGTTTCCAACGCAATAAACCTCTCGTCGATAGGACATCGGAGTAGAAAGTTATGAACGTTAGAAGTTCGGTTGACGGAAGAGAAAGAAAGCTTCAGTCAGGCGCCACGGCGCCGGCAGCAGGGCCGCGGCGCCAAAAGCCCTGAAGTGTTATGAAGTTGCAGCGCCGTGGCGCCGGCTTCAGGGCCGCGGCACCGAGGCGAGATTTTTCGCGAAAAAGGGGGGGAAATCAGAAGATATTTTGTGTAAAGGCCTATGGGAGGGTGACAAGTGTCCCTCCCATCTTTTTGACCAAGAGAAGGTCTTATATTATGACCAAAAAGACTTGGTCATTTTGCAAAGGTTCTTCCTAAAAAAATCCTCTCATCTTCTCTCTAAAAATTGATGAACCCCAATGAGATTTCTGGAAAGGCAACAAGAAGGAAATATGTTGGCAAGCTGGTAGAGGGTTCGTGTTATACCCCGTAATTCAAGGACATGTTTAAGAGAATATACGAAGGAATCAAGACTCTAAAATTGGTACGAAAGAAAGAATTTTTTTCCGAAGGAAAAATCTTTCGAACGTCGGAAAGGAAAAAAATGTTCGTTGATGAGAATTGGATTCTCAAAATGCATTATTTGAAGAATATGGAGCTTATTATCATTATGGAAATTTATTTTTACGGATTTGGTCACGTGAGGCCCACCCGAGAAATTGTACGTTTTGTGAGGCCCATGAGGGTTACGAAATTTTATGGACGAATGGGAGGGTGACACGTGTCACCCCCACATGGGCTTGTTTGAAATGGACCAAGGGTATGATGGTCATTTGACCCAAAGCTAAGATGAGCAAGTCTTGCAACTAGAGCTTGACATATTTGACTAAGTCAAGTGAGCCACTTGACTAGATCTTTAAGTGAAATGCATCCAAACCACACATTTGTATTGATCTTGACCCTCCATATTATTATATAAGCATGCTACATAGCAAGACAAGTCTCCATACTTAGAAAAAAATTAGAGAAAACTTTGAGCATGTTCTATAGCTCTCGGGTTTGAGCAAGACTCCACACAAAAAAATTTCGTTTGTGGTTCAATAACCTCAATACTCTAACCCAAGGTTACTATGGGTGTTGTAAGGATATCTCAATAGAAAGATCTCGGAAAAACGACGTTTTCACGTTAGTCGCAAGGCGAAAACCTAAGTCGTTTTCATAGTTTTGGATTGGAAATGGAAGAGAAGTTGGTTGTGAACTTCTAAAGGCTTCAAATAGCGGATTGGAGCGTCAAGGAAATGAGCTAAGAATTTCTAAGGAGCGACTTTGAATCTTGGAATTTATAAGGGCTTATAAAGGTAAAAATCTTGTGGTTTTAGTAATTAAGATTACTTATTGTTGTAGATATGGATATTAGCAAGCATGAGGTATATATTATGAAGTTTGATAAGTGAATGGATATTAGAAACCCTAATCCAAAAGTTGCATGATTAACCCTAAGATTGTAATTCAAATTGGTTATTAGTTTTAGTCGTCGCTTGTTATATAAAGAAAGGATTATAGTTGTTTGAATTGTTTGCGACTATATAACATGTTAGGACGACATTATGTATTGAAAGGAATTGGAAAGAAATAGATGTTGTTGTTGTCCTTGATATTGCCGAATATTGCCTAAGGTTATTGGATTGTTTTGTATTATTGTGGGGCAGAATTTTACACGTCCTATTAAGGCGTGTAATCCCCTTTGAATTGTTGGATTGTTGCGCCTTAAATGTGGCATGTTGGTTATTGATTTTCGGGCCTTGAAAAGGTGGAAAAGTACGTAGAAACAAAGGAAGTACTGCCCGATTTTCCGTAGAATAAGAGACCTTACACTTAGTATGATTCTACGTTAAAAAGCTAGGAGTTGATAGACATGTTATGATTAATATAGGTTGAAGTACTACGAGTAGCGTATTCTACTTGAAGGGTGGAAAAGCTAGCAAGGATAAAGTACTTGGGAGCGTTTTGCAACTTGTCGCTAGTCGTCGCGAGGTATGTGAACCTCTTCTTTCTTTGGCATGATCCTACGTATGAAATATCCATGTGATAGTATTTCATGATTCCTTATACTCTTAAAAGTTAAGAAGTATTCACATTGTTGATTCTAAGTTAAAAGTATGTTTAAATTGTCCTAAGTCCTTACCAAGTCTTATGGGAGATATTGGTAAGAATGGTTAGGAAGTTATGAGATTTGATTTAAAGCTATGTGTCTTGATTTATTTAAAGTAAGCAAGTTGATTTTATGTTTAAAAATGACTTGAATTTATATGTGAAAAGGGGATTGATTTTAAAAGTGGAAGTTATATGGTTTTAAAGAGAATAAGTTACTTGGTTTTGGAAGTGTATGAAACTTTATTTTTCAAGTTATGGGACTTGATTTCTAAAGTGTAGATGATATGATTTTATAAGTATAAGTAAATGGACTTTTAAGAATGTATGTTATGAAGTTTTAAGACTATGAACTTTGATTGTCTTTTAAGGATTATGAAGTTTTAAGCGATATGATTTTAAAGAGTGTATGCTACGAGGGGTTAATACTATAAGTCTTGATTTTATGAGTGGAAATGACTAAACTTTAAAAAGTATGGCTTCTTAATTTATTTCAAAAGTTAAGAAGATGGTTTCCAAAAGTGTGTGTGACTTGAGCTTTAAAAAGAAAGGAGTTTTATGATTCTTTTTAAGTATGTATGTACGTAGTATTTCTGGGTCTAGTTTTCCTAATGTTGTAAGAATAAAAGTGTCTTAAGTTCTCTAAAATGAAAGGTTGTTATAATAGCTTTATGGGAAGTTGTTATGACGACTTAAGAAGAAGTGAAAAGATTGTTTAAAAATGTTATGTAAGGAAAATCACACCGAGCCTACAAATAGGTCGGATTATGTTATGAAATACACCGAGCCTACAAATAGGCCGGATTATGTTATGAAATACACCGAGCCTACAATGAGATACACCAAGCCTACACATAGGCCGGATTACGTTATGAGATACACCGAGCCTACACATAGGTCGGATTACGCCATATTACCCCGAGCCTACACATAGGTCGGGTTACGTCATCTTACACCGAGCTCCACAGGCGGGCCGGATTATGCTACATGATTCCACAGTACACCGAGCTCCACAGGCGGGCCGGATTATGCTACATGATTCCACAGTACACCGAGCTCCACAGGCGGGCCGGATTATGCTACATGATTCCACAAGATCGAGCTCGCGGGCGGGCGGATTATGCTACATGATTCCACAGTACACCGAGCTCCACAGGCGGGCCGGATTATGCTACATGATTCCACAGTACACCGAGCTCCACAGGCGGGCCGGATTATGCTACATGATTCCACAGTACACCGAGCCCCACAAGCGGGCCGAATTATGCCACATGATTCATCAGTACACCGTGTCCCGCAAATGGGCCGGATTACGTTATTACGTATGAATAATCAAAGTAAGCTCCCAAACAAGAGGTCCCTCCATAAAGGGCCGGATTATGTTATGTAAGATATGTAAGTTATGTGGAAAAACTTGACTAAATCCTTAAAGTAAGTATGTAAGAATATGATGTAAATTTTTATTGAAAGAAGGAAAAGAACGGTTAAGATACGATTGATTTCAGGAGTTAAAATGGCACGGTAGGATCTAGTATTTCATTTTTATATTTTCCCCTGTCATTTTTTTATACAATTATGATTTGGTTATTGTACCTTATTTCTGTTCCATACTGTGCACTGTTATCGACTTCGGGGGGCTGCGTTCATGCCCGCAGGTGTTAGGTACAAAGGTTGGTGATCTCTGTTCAGTTTTTGGGAAGAAGCTCCATTTACTCCGGAGGCTTATCTTTTGGGTACGATTTCTCTGATATTGTAGTTTATGTACATTCAGAGGTATGGCGGGGCCCTGTCCCGCCACAGTTGTAATACTTAGAGGTTTGTAGTCATATTTTGTGGGTCGGTTTGTAAAAAAAAAGGATGTAACTGCGGTTGTTTAAGTATATGTATATGTGTCCAGGGAGGTGGCCTTATCGGCTAACATGTTGTTTAAATTCTTGTTGTTTTATTTTATCAGTTTCATGTATGTTCCGCTGATTATCTCTGATGTTTACCTGTAAGTGCCTGTGTAGGGCACGATCATGAGCTTGGTCGGTCGTGACAGTTCGTGTGGGTGATTTTAACATGAAGAAGAATTTCGGAAAGAGGGCTTATTGAGGTAAAATCTTCACCTTCTTAATGTGATTGAAGATTACATGTTATAGTAGTTAAGAAATGAGCATTTGGTATATATATTAAAGTTTGAAAATTGAATCATGTCGACTTGTTGAAAACCGAAAATGGGCATGTTAGTCACTAATGTTGTAATCAATTCGGTTGTTAGCTAAAATTGTTACATGTTATATATAGAAGGGTATATCGTTGTTATAATTGGTTATGACTTATATAACATGTTGGAATAACGATTTGGATTGAAAGGATTTGAAAAGGATGATATGTGAGCATGTTATAGCCCAGGAGTTGCCTTAACTAATTGGATTGTTTAATATGAATTGTGGGGCAGAATTTTACACGTCCGGTTAGGCGTGTAATCCCCTTTGTATTGCCGAATTGTTGGGCCTTAAATGTGGCGTTTGGTTATTGAATTCGGGCCTTGAAAAAGGTGGAAAAGTACGTAGAAACAAAGGAAGTACTGTCCAATTTTCCGTAGAATAAGGGAATTTACAATTAGAATATTCTACATTAAAGCTAGAGGCTAATAAACGTATTATGGTCATTATAGGTTGTCATACTACAGACGGCATATTGGACTTGACAAGTGGATTAAGCCGGAGAGGTATGTGGAAACTTTCTTATCTATTGAGCATGAGTAGTTATAAATGTATAGTACGGTAGACGTACGTGATTTAAATGAAGTCAGTTCATTTGATATACTTGAATTGTTTTATGAATGTCTAAGTTGGTTGAGTTGGAGAATTAACTCACTTGTCCTTAAGGAAAGGATAAAAGAATGGTTTATTCTAATAGGGTAGACAAGGATTTCTTGACATGAAAAAGTATAGAATACTTGATTTGGAAAGTATTGATTCTTGAACTATTCTAAAGATAAGAGACCTGATTTCTAAGTTAAGAAACGTGTTTTCTAAAGTTAAGAGACTTGAAGTATTTTGAAAGTTATGTAACTTGATTTGAAAGTATAAGTCTCTTGGTCATAAAAAGAATGAATTTGTCTAAGACATAAAGAGTTATGATGGCTTAATGAAAAGATAAGGATGTCTTAGTTTCCAAAGCATAAAGTTAGTATAACGGCTTTATGAGAAGTTGGTTATAACAACTTTATGGAAGGTGGAAGGAATGGTTTTCTCGAGTAATGTAAACAAAGATGAATGACTTGAAATAAGAAAGGACAATTTGATTTAAAGGCATCAATTGCTTAAAGTTTAAAGTAAGGGTCATTTGATTTAGAAGCCTAAAAGTATAATTCTAAGTGTAGTGACGTATGTGGAATGTAGATTAGCCTTGATACTACGAGTGTTAGTATCTTGAGGTTTTATATGAAAATGAGTCTTTTGAAAGGATAGATGTATATAGTACGTTGGGTTAAATTCCCGAAAATTGTTACGTGATATGAAAGTGCCTTGAGGTTATAAAATGAGCTCCATTTGGTATGTTAGTGAAAGTCTAAAGATTTTATGAACTTGCCTATACTCGCTTGTGATTGCCTTGGAGTGCAAGTATTATGTTGTTACGCTGCCGTGACTCTCAGTTGGAGGGTCGGTTGTCTTGTTGTGAAATTATTTGGACGTACCGACAGTGATGGAGGATTCCATGGGTACGCTTCCATTGTGATTGATCCATGGACATGCTTGCGATGGAGGATTCCGGGGCATGCTACCATGATGCGGGATAAATTCCCGGATACTATTGTTATTCCATGGATTGGCTCTCCATGAAGACATGTACCCGAGATGAGGGATTCCACGGGCATGTTATATACTATTGTTATTCCATGGATTGGCTCTCCATGAAGACATGTACACGAGATGAGGGATTCCACGGGCATATTATATATTATTGTTACTCCATGGATTAGCTCTCCATGAAGACGTGTACCCGAGATGAGGGATTCCACGGGCATGTTATATACTATTGTTACTCCATGGATTAGCTCTCCATGAAGACATGTACCCGAGATGAGGGATTCCACGGGCATGTGATATACGATTATTACCCCATGTATTAGCTCTCCATGAAGTCTTGTACCCGAGATGAGGGATTCCACGGGCATTATATATATATATGTATTGTATGTGTGTACGCCGACAGTGAGGTAGCATGCCACGGGCGCGTCACATGGTTATATTTTACAATTTCGGCTGTCGGCAGTGATGGAGGATTCCACGGGCAGGGGATATATATATATGTATTGTATGTGTGTGCAGCGGTGAGGTAGGATGCCAGGCGCGTCACACGGTTATATTTTACACTTACGCTTGTCGGCGGTGATGGGGATTCCACGCACGCTTTGATATTTGTGGGCTTGAGACCCCATCGGATCGTATGTGATGGTTTTGAGGGCTTGTGTCCCTAGCCATGGTGTGACTATTGTTCATGTGTTGAAATAGTCTTTTAAAAAATAAAACTGACTTTCATCACTTACATTTCGGTAAGGCACGGTTGTACTGTTAATTTGGTTATCATACATGTCTCCAGCTTTATTTTAGACTATTATGATTTAAATTACAGTACTTTCAGTTTTACATACTTGGTACATATTTTCTCGACCTCCTCGGAAGTGCGTTCATCTGCGCAGTTGAGGTACATAGCTTGCTGATCCGCACTCTTAGGATCACTGTTCAATTCTTGGAAAGCTCCATTTTCTCCGGAGGCTTTGTCTTTTGGTACGGTTCACTGAGGTTGTAGATTTATGTACATTTAGGGGTATGGGGGGGCCCTGTCCCGTCACAGTTGTTATGTCAAAATTCTTAGAGGTCTGTAGTCATATCTTGTGGGTCACTTTGAAAAAAATAATGAGGTAACTGCTTTTGTATTTGTATATATCCAGGGAGGTAGCCTTATCGGCTAACCAATTATTTATTTCTTGTTAAGTTTATGTATGTTCCGCTGATTATCTCTGATGTATCCCTGTAAGGGTTCCCAGGTAGGGCACCAGTTGTGGGCCCGGAGTCGGGTCGTGACAAAAGTGGTATCAGATCAGTTAGTCCTCGGAAAGTGTCTACAGACCGTGTCTAGTAGAGTCTTGATTATCGGTATGTTGTGCACCACATCTATAATCAGGAGGCTGCAGGGAATTTAGTGTTATACCCCGTATTTTCAGAGTATGTACGTGAGGACGTACGTAGAAAATTTGAGCCTTAAGTTAGGCAAGTTTCGAAATTTGTACACAACACCCGATTAGAGTCGTTTTTGGACCAAACCGTTACCCCGCTTTTGTTGGGAAAATTCCGGCTATGTCATTTATAATTTTTGCGGATTTTTCCGAGAGACGAAACATTTTGGACCAACGGGAGGGTGACATGTGTCACCCTCACATTGGAAGCAAATGGACGGCGAAATGGCCATTCTTGGCACGTTTTTGTTGCCCAATTTTGGTCAAGGGTTAGGTAGGATATTTTTGTGTAGTTGATGAGCAAGTGGGACCCACAAACACATGGCTTGATCTTGACCTTACACTTGCTATACACTTGGAAGAATCTTGGCCATTGGTTGGCCATTTCTTCACCTATAAATACCCCTCCATGTTGATGAACTTCTTCATCCAAAATTGTTCTAAGTGTTAAAAATCTCTCCCTCCCCCTCAACCTTGAAATCGTCCCACCCCCCTCCCCGTGGTTAAGGCCTTTGGTAGAGCCTCCTCCCTCAGCTGTGGTGTCTAGCCGTGGGGTACCCCCCCCTAGCCTAGTTGTTTTCGTATAATACCCCTTGTTGTGGTATAGAAATACTCTCCTAGTATTGTTGTAATGTCCAAATACCTTGGCCCAAATACCTTGTAGTATTCCCAAGGTTACACTTATACAAAAGCCCAGAAAATACGATTATACTTCCTTTAGCCACAAAAACGAAACCCTAAGGAAATCTTCACCCGTTGTTGAAGTTGTAAGTAGAAGTTGGTTAGAACTTCTAAGGGTTGTTTGGAGCGCTCGGAGTAGGAGCTAAGCGTTGCTCAGGATCGACTTTATACTTGGATAATTTTGGGCTTATCGAGGTGAAAGTACTAAGAGTAGCGTATTCTACTCGAGGAGTGGAAAGGGCTAGCAAGGTTGTAGTACTTGGAGCTTTTTGCTTATTGTCGATAATCGTCGCGAGGTATGTGAACCTCTTCCTATCTCTTCTAGCATGATATGTGTGAACTATGTAGTACGGTAGACGATACGTGTTAATCGTGTTTGATTGTTCTTAAAACATAAAGTGTTATAACGGCTTTATGGGAAGTTGGTTATAACAGCTTTATGTAGGTAAGAAAATACTTTGTGGTTTTAAAAGGTAACTGATGTGAATTATAACTGGCTAGTTATAATAAAGAACTTGATGTATTTCAAAAGATTTATAAATCGTTTTGGAAGGGAGAGTAACACTTGGTTTTAAAAGGTTTTAAAAAGAGTTATACTAGCTTTATGGGGAGTTAGGTATAATGTCTTAAGAGAGGTAAAGAAAATGGTTTACTGATGTTAGAAGATAAGAGACTTAACTTATTTGTTTTAATGTGAATGTTTGTGTGAAACCTCATTCGTGAGTAATGAGTACTTGGTTTTATTTAAAGGGATAATGTTTCTTGATTTGGAAATCGAATGTGTATCGACAGCACCATGCAGCGTTAATAAAGGAAAATGTCTTGAATAATGATGAATTGTATTAAAACCGGTAGAAACCTCCATCTGCATAGAAACTAAGATGAGACAAAATGATATACATTTTCTAGATCATGATCTTTGTAATAAGAATGTTGTAAACAAGAATAACCTACTCTCGTGAGACATATATTACTCAATTGTTCTAAAAAGGAATCAAGTGATTAAGTTTGGAAACTATGAAACCATTTGAAAATGAGAAGCTTGAGTAATTGAAACTAGGCAAACTGGAACTTAGGAAAAGAATGTTGTTACTTGATTTTGAAAAAGGAATGTGGGTTGGTCATTCTAATACTACAGGTATCGGGTGACTTTTATAAAAGTAATGGATCTCTTTTAATAGAACTTAACGTGTAGTACTTTGGGGTTAAAACCGACTTTGGCATAAAATGAAAGTACTTTGAGTTGTTGTGAAACTTGCCTTTACTTGTTATTGTGAAACTTGCCTTTCTTTGGTTGTTGAAACTTGCCTTTGCTTGTTGTTGTGAAACTTGCCTATGCTTGTTGTTGTGAAACTTGCCTATGCTTGTGATGATAGCCTTTGTTGTGCAAGTGTGGTATTTACGTATACCGTCTCTCGATAGAGGGCCGGTTGACTTGTTGAGAACTTACTTGGACGTGCTGGCAGTGATGGAGAAGTCCACGGGTATGTTTCCATTTTGATTACTGTCTTGTTGTTGATGTCACATGGACATGTCTACACCGTCGCATATTCGGGGCACGCGGCGTGCGGCGGGTTGATTACCCGATATATGGTTATTCTTGCAACATGGGCGTGTCTACCGTCACGATGATTCCGGGGCATGTGGCGTGCGGCGGGGTTGACCCAAAGATATTGTTATTGAGGTTACATGGGCATGTCTACACCGTCTGATTCCGGGCATGTGGCCATGCGGCCTTGTGTGTTGCATCATGGACATGTCTACACCGTCACGATTCCAGGGGCACGCGGCCATGATGCGAACATGATGGATGTTGTGGGCGTGAGACCCATAGTTATATTTGAGTGGTGACTTTGAGGCGTGAGTCACGACTTATCGCTTTTATGTTGCGTACTGTATTTTGGTTATCATACATGTCTCCTGTTGTTAAGCTATTATGATTTCATTTACTGATGTTGTGATTTCACATACTTGGTACTGTTATCGACCTCGCCCGGAGTGCGTTCATGCCGCAGTAGGTACATCGGTCGTGGATCCCGCTCTTAGGATCTCATTTCAGCGTGTTGGAAAGCTCGTTCCTTCGGAGGCTTATCTTTGGTATGTTTCCTGAGTTGTAGGTTCTTGTACATTCGGGGTATGGCGAAGCCTGTCCGTCATAGTTGTTAATAAATCTTAGAGTGCATGCTTTGTTGTGGCGGGGTTTGTAAAAGGATAACTGTTCGGGTTTTTATGTATATCTTGAAGGCAATGTAACGACGTTCAGGGGCAGTTCATGGTGCCTTACCCGGCACCCTAGTGATACATACATCGAGAGAAAATCAGCGGAACATAAAACATGAGTCATTTAACAAGAGATATAATAAATAAGCAGGCCAACCAAAGCAGTTGCCTTGGTATATACATAAAACACGAGCAGTTTAATCCTTTTACAACCGCCACAACAAGATTACTGCACTTAAGATATCTGATGACTATGACGGGACAGGGCCGCCATACCCCGAATGTACAAGAACCTACAACTCGTGGAACACCTACCAAAAGATAAGCCTCCGAGAAAGCGGAGCTTCAAATCGTTGAATCGTGATCCATGGCGAGGATCCACGGCGATGTACCTACCTGCGGCATGAACGCGGCCAAGGCGAGTCGATAACAGTACCAAGTATGTGAAACTGCATATCAGTAAATGAAATCATACTAGTCTATATAAAGCGGGAGACATGTATGATAACCAAACTACGATTCACAACATAAAGCGATCATCACTCCAATATAACTATGGGTCTCACGCCCACCACATCAATCGAGTTCGCATTATGGCGCGTGCCGGAATCGCATCGGTGTAGACATGTCCATGATGCAACAATAATACCAAGGTCCCATGGCCACATGCCCCCGGAATTCTGCATCGGTGTAGACATGTCCATGTGACCTCAACAACAAGACAAAGAATCCAAATGGAAGCATACGTGCGCTACGATCGTGTCGATATGTCCAAAGGGAAAAATAAGACAACATTCCAAATGGACGCATACGTGCGCTACGATCGTGTCAGTAAGTCCAAAGGGAAATAAAAGACAACATTCCAAATCGACGCATACCCGTGCGCTACCCATCGTGTCAGTATGTCCAAAGTGAAACAACAAGCACGTACACTAAATGTAAGCATACCCGTGCGCAACGCATCGTGTCGATGTCCATAGCGATGCACAACAATAATACTATCAGCGAGAACGTGCGTGGAATTTCTCCGTCGCTAAGACGCGTCCAAGTAAGTTCTCAACTACCAACCGACCTCCATCGAGACGCGGTAACACGTAAATACAACGCTTTGCACAACAAAGGTTATCACATAAGCATAGCCAAGCTTCACAACAACAAGCATAGGCAAGTTTCACAACAACACAAAGTACTTTCATTTTATACCAAAGTCCGGGTTTTAGCCCTAAAGTACTACGTACGTTAAATTTTGTAAAAGAGATCCATTACTTTTATCAAAGTCACCCGATACCCGTAGTATTAGAATGACCAACCCACATTTTTAAGTAAACCAGAACACTTTCCTTTTAAAATCAAGTACCAACATTCTTTTCCTAAGTTCCAGTTTGCCTAGTTTCAATTACTCCAACTTCTCATTTTTAAAAAGGTTTCATAGTTCCCAAACGTAATCACTTGATTCCTTTTTAGAACAATTGAGTAACATATGTCATATATGTGAGTAGTTTATTCTTGTTTATAACGATCTTATTACAATGACCATGATCTAGAAAATGTAATATCATTTTGTCTCATCTTAGCTTCTATGCGGATGGAGGTTTCTCGGTTTTAATACAACACATCATTATTCAATACATTTTCCTTTTATTAACGCTGCGTTGGTCCTGTCGATACACATTCTGATTCCCGAAATTAGTAAAACATTATCCCTTTAAAACCAAGTACTCATTACTCACGAATGAGGTTTCACACAAACATCCACATTAAAACAAATAAGTTAAGTCTCTTATCTTATAAGATCAAGTCTCTTAACTTCTAACATCAGTAAACCATTTTCACTTACATAAGGTCGTTATAACTAACTTCCCATAAAGCTATTATAACACCCTATGTTTTAAACCAACCAAATCACTTAGCACATGTACGTCTACCGTACTACATAGTTCACAACAATCATGCTAGAAAAGATAGGAAGAGGTTCACATACCTCGCGACGATTTATCGACAATAAGCAAAATGCTCCAAGTACTACAACCTTGCTAGCCCTTTCCACTCCTCGAGTAGAATACGCTACTCTTAGTACTTTCACCTATAAAGGTCACAAACGTCTATTAACCCCAAAACACAAGTTTCTATCTTTCTATAGAAAATTCGAAGACTCTCCCCGCAACAGTAAATCTCCTCTCTATCGAGTGGCTACCAAGCCAACCAGAGGGGTTTACACGTCTAACCGGACGTGTACAATTACACAAGTCTCTGCTGATACACCCTATGTAAATGATTCGATTCGATTCTTTATTCTTCAGCTTAAGTCAAAAGATATTGCGAATACTAAGTATAGTTCCATATATAGTATACTTCAACTATATAACCTAACAAACATGTAATTTCCAATTACAATAGAGGACAAGATAATTACCTCGATAAGCCCAAAATTATCCAAGTTATAATGTCGATCTGAGCAAGGTTTAGCTCCACTCAGTGCGCTCCAAACCACTCCAAACAACCCTTAGAAGTTCTAACCAACTTCTACTCAAAATACTTCAACCAACTATGAAGATTTCCTTAGGGTTTGGTTTGAGACTAAAAGGACAAAAGGTAGTATTTCCGGACTCTACGTAAAGAGGTATCTTTGGAATACTACAAGGTACAAGGCTAAGGTATTTTGGGCATTATAACAATACTAGGGGAGTATTTCTATACCACAACAAGGGGTATTATACGAAAACAACTAGGCTAGGGGGGGGTACCCCACGGCCAAGACACCACAAAGGGGGAGGGAGGAGGCCCTCGGCCAAGACTCTCAAAAGAGGGGGGGATGAGTTGGACGAACTCAACACTAGAGGAGGGAGGGATTTTAGGCTTGGAAGGTTTCATTTGTGGATGAAGAGTTCATCAACATAAGGGGGGTATTTATAGCAAAACCAAAGGCCAACCAATGGCCAAGATCAAGCCATGTGCAAGGCAAGTGTAAGGCCAAGATCAAGCCAAGTGCACCCTAAACCCTACTCCACAAAACACTCCACAAAACAATGCACCAAACAAGGCCAAAACAAGGCACAAAACAAGGGAGGAAGACGTCCCCCCCTTGCCTACCCAAACCGTCACTTGAGGGTGACAAGTGTCACCCTCTCGTTGGCCCAAAGATGTTCCGTCGCTCGGAAAAATCCGCAAAAATACAAAACGACATAGTCGGAATTTTCCCCTCGCAAGTTATGCAAAACGCGTTTAGTCGAACGACTCTGTCGGGTGTTGTGCACAAAGGTAAATTCGGCCAAGGGTGCCACATGGGGGTGACACGTGTCGCCCCCCGATTCGCCCAGAATATTCCGTCTTCCGAAAATATCCAAACTACCGGAAATCTCAAAAACACAGCGGGCCTAAAATCAGTAAATTTCTCCGTGGGCCCCACGTGACCATTTCAGAAAATAAAATCTCAAAATTCTAATATAATCTATGAAGTCCAAATACCAAATCTGGGAATCCAATTCCCATTAACGAACCTTTTCTTCACAAATAACAGGAAACTTTTCCGTGAAAACTCACATCTTTCTTTCTTTTCAAAATTTCGCCGTACTCTCGACGTCGTCCTCACATACATACCTGCAACTACGGGTATAACATTCTCCCTCCTTAGAAACATTCGTCCCGAATGTTCCTTCTCAAGTCGAATAACGAAAAAGTTCCTCTAACAAGTTGCGATGCCACGGCAGCGCGAAATAACATACGTCCTCTTCTTTCCTTACTCGTCGTGCCCTTCTCGAACGCTTGAACTCTCCCAGTACGTACCATACTTCAGTCATTACTTCCGTTCCCGAAAATCTCTGGAGTCACTACCTCCAAACTTGGTCATCTTACTAACCTCAAACTTCCTTAAGGCCATTCCCGGCCTTTACGAACCGCTTCTGGTCGAACGCATCCACGAACTCATACGATGATCATACAAACTTGGGCCTAGCATCCTCGTGACCCTACCACCTGGCGGGACCACCCAGAACTGACCCCACCCCAAACCGGGTTACGGGTTGACCCGCAAATGGTCCTCAACCCGACCCCCAACCGCGCCAAACTCTTGTTCCCCGATCCGGAACAATCTTACTAATTCACATCATGAAAGCTACCACTTCCATCTCACACTACCCACGGACTTATCACACAAATAAATCCCACGTATACTACTACTCTGATAAGGGTCAAAAATAAATCTTTAACTCAAGACGACCTTACCCCTAAGGTCTCAGTCGTGACATAGTCTAAGGTTCACACTTACCATGCCCCCATACGTATCCTCCCAACTAAGCATGTTTTCTAACTCATAATTAACACAACGCTATTCGTACATAGCACATAATAATGAGACCATCATAACAAGCATACCAAAACTCTAGAGGTTTAAGGATATACCTGAAGCTACCGCTCCCCTCTAATCATAGGCACACTGGCATGCATAGCTGTAGAAGGTGATGAACCAGCCACAGATCCTGAAGGCTGAGTCGTAACATCCGCGCTTCCCTTGGTCGGACAGTTCCTCGCAAAATGGCCCTGCTGGCCGCATGCAAAACAAACTCCCAATCTAGCACGACACTCTCCAAAATGGAGTCTACCACAATGGTCACAACGAGGTAGGGGTGGCTTCAGCTGGTTAACACCCCTGCTCTGCCGAAAATCTGAACCTCGAGCCACGACCGCTCACGAAGGCGGTGGAGGACCACTGCATGCGGTGGGGGTATATAACTAGCTTTCTTTGGCGGTCCGCCTCGAAAGCCACCAAAGGACCTGCGTCTGGCCTCTTCTGGCGATCCAGTCATTCCGTCGACCCTCCGTGCCTCACATCCTAGTGCATGAGCTGCGTGCGGGCAATGTCCATGCGGTGAAGAGAAACACCCGCACAAGACTCACCATATAATCATCTAGCCGGTGACGTGGCGATGCACCTATCCTCAAGATCTGCAACTAGCGCAGGGACATATCGAGCCAAATTATCGAACTCGACATTGTACTCACGACGGTCGCCTCTGTCTCAAGAATAAAAATCTGCCGGCGTGCCCTCATCTGCGGAGGCAAGAAGTGCGTGAGAAAGCCCCGAAAACTCATCCCATCTGCTGGAGTGCATGCTCTCCCGGAAAGCTCCCATGAATCAAACCAATCGATGCGGTATCACGCGGCCGATGCGAACCAAAGGTCACGCACTCGGTTTACGAAGCCTTGATCACCCGCATGATCGTCAGAATCGCCGGATGAACTCCTGCGGATCATCCTCGCACCTCGACCCATAAAACTCGCGGGCTCTAACTCGAGAAAGTCCCGCAGACCTCAAACTATCCGCTCGGGGTGAACCATGGTGCTCATCGGCTGAACTGCTGCATCCGGCCTATCTCATATCTCGGCCCACGACCACGGCGGCCAAGAATCGCCATCTCGCGTAACCCATCTCCTGCGCCCCCGGTGTGGGTGGAGGCTCAGTGCTGCGGTCTCGGCAGCCATTCGCCGCGGCTCTAACCTCTGCTTGGTGGCGGCGTCCACAAACCCGCCGTCAAGCACAACCTCGTCTTGTGCACGGGCTGCGCCTTCGTACTCCTCTGTATCTCACTAGCAGCACCCTCGGCTGCCTTGCCCTTCTGGGCTCTGGTTGCCTTGCGCGGAGGCATAACTGGTAAAAACGAGATACGTCAGAGGGGTCCAACTTACAACACAGCTCTAAGGCACGATCTCGGAATGAGAAGAATGGAAACCAATCCTAAATGTCCTGCAGCCTCCTGATTATAGATGTGGTGCACAACACATCGATAATCAAGACTCTACTAGACACGGTCTGTAGACACTTTCCGAGGATTAACTGCTCTGATACCACTTTTGTCACTTTGTCGCGAGCCTTGCTCCGACGACCCAACAAATGGTACCGGGCTGCTTGCGATCCCTGAGGTTTGGACCTTCTCAGGACGTGCCATACGGAGAGCCACGGTTCGGGTCTGTTCCCGTGGTAGAGGCTCTGGCCTCTTTATACGCTCAGCCCCCCGAAGGAGGTCGATCGCAGTACCAAGTATGTGAAATGCATAACATCAGTAAATGAAATCATACTAGTCTATATAAAGCGAGAGACATGTATGATAACCAAACTACGATTCACAACATAAAGCGATCATCACTCGATATAACTATGGGTCTCGCGCCCACCACATCAATCGAGTTCGCATTATGGCGCGTGCCGGAATCGCATCGGTGTAGACATGTCCATGATGCAACAATAATACCAAGGTCTCATGGCCACATGCCCCCGGAATTCTGCATCGGTGTAGACATGTCCATGTGACCTCAACAACAAGACAGCAATCCAAATGGAAGCATACCCGTGCGCTACGCATCGTGTCAGTATGTCCAAAGGAAAAATAAGACAACATTCCAAATGGACGCATACCCGTGCGCTACGCATCGTGTCAGTATGTCCAAAGGGAAATATAAGACAACATTCCAAATGGACGATACCGTGCGCTACGATCGTGTCGGTATGTCCAAGGAAACAACAAGGCGGTAATCTAAATGGAAGCATACGTGCGCTACGCGTCGTGTCGGTATGTCCATAGCGATGCACAACAATAATACTATCAACGAGGCGTGCGTGGAATTTCTCGTCACCGCCGCACGCGTCCAAGTAAGTTCTCAACTACCAACCGACCCTCCATCGAGAGACGCGGTAACACAGAAATACAACGCTTTGCACAACAAAGGTTATCACAATAAGCATAGCCAAGCTTCACAACAACAAGCATAGGCAAGTTTCACAACAACACAAAGTACTTTCATTTTATACCAAAGTCCGGGTTTTAGCCCTAAAGTACTACGTACGTTAAATTTTGTAAAAGAGATCCATTACTTTTATCAAAGTCACCCGATACCCGTAGTATTAGAATGACCAACCCACATTTTTAAGTAAACCAGAACACTTTCCTTTTAAAATCAAGTACCAACATTCTTTTCCTAAGTTCCAGTTTGCCTAGTTTCAATTACTCCAACTTCTCATTTTTAAAAAGGTTTCATAGTTCCCAAACGTAATCACTTGATTCCTTTTTAGAACAATTGAGTAACATATGTCATATATGTGAGTAGTTTATTCTTGTTTATAACGATCTTATTACAGCAGCCATGATCTAGAAAATGTAATATCATTTTGTCTCATCTTAGCTTCTATGCAGATGGAGGTTTCTACTGGTTTTAATACAACACATCATTATTCAATACATTTTCCTTTTATTAACGCTGCAGTGGTCTGTCGATACACATTCTGATTCCCGAAATTAGTAAAACATTATCCCTTTAAAAACCAAGTACTCATTACTCACGAATGAGGTTTCACACAAACATCCACATTAAAACAAATAAGTTAAGTCTCTTATCTTATAAGATCAAGTCTCTTAACTTCTAACATCAGTAAACCATTTTCACTTACATAAGGTCGTTATAACTAACTTCCCATAAAGCTATTATAACACCCTATGTTTTAAACCAACCAAATCACTTAGCACATGTACGTCTACCGTACTACATAGTTCACAACAATCATGCTAGAAAAGATAGGAAGAGGTTCACATACCTCGCGACGATTTATCGACAATAAGCAAAATGCTCCAAGTACTACAACCTTGCTAGCCCTTTCCACTCCTCGAGTAGAATACGCTACTCTTAGTACTTTCACCTATAAAGGTCACAAACGTCTATTAACCCCAAAACACAAGTTTCTATCTTTCTATAGAAAATTCGGCAGCACCTCCCCCCCCCGCAACAGCGTAAATCTCCTCCTCTATCGAGGCCGGCTATCAAGCCAACCAGGGGGGGGGGGGTTTACACGTCTAACCGGACGTGTACAATTCTACAAGTCTCTACATCTGATCTATGTAAATACTGATTCGATTCTTTATTCTTCAGGCTTAAGTCAAAAGATATTGCCGAATACTAAGTATAGTTCCATATATAGTATACTTCAACTATATAACCTAACAAACATGTAATTTCCAATTACAATAGAGGGACAAGATAATTACCTCGATAAGCCCAAAATTATCCAAGTTATAATGTCGATCCTGAGCAAGGTTTAGCTCCACTCCGTGCGCTCCAAACCACTCCAAACAACCCTTAGAAGTTCTAACCAACTTCTACTCAAAATACTTCAACCAACTATGAAGATTTCCTTAGGGTTTCGGTTTGAGACTAAAAAGGACAAAAGGTAGTATTTCTGGACTCTACGTAAAGAGGTATCTTTGGAATACTACAAGGTACAAGGCTAAGGTATTTTGGGCATTATAACAATACTAGGGGAGTATTTCTATACCACAACAAGGGGTATTATACGAAAACAACTAGGCTAGGGGGGGGGTACCCCACGGCCAAGACACCACAAAGGGGGAGGGAGGAGGCCCTCGGCCAAGACTCTCAAAAGAGGGGGGGGATGAGTTGGACGAACTCAACACTAGAGGAGGGAGGGATTTTAGGCTTGGAAGGTTTCATTTGTGGATGAAGAGTTCATCAACATAAGGGGGGTATTTATAGCAAAACCAAAGGCCAACCAATGGCCAAGATCAAGCCATGTGCAAGGCAAGTGTAAGGCCAAGATCAAGCCAAGTGCACCCTAAACCCTACTCCACAAAACACTCCACAAAACAATGCACCAAACAAGGCCAAAACAAGGCACAAAACAAGGGAGGAAGACGTCCCCCCCTTGCCTACCCAAACCGTCACTTGAGGGTGACAAGTGTCACCCTCTCGTTGGCCCAAAGTTGTTCCGTCGCTCGGAAAAATCCGAAAAAATACAAAACGACATAGTCGGAATTTTCCCCTCGCAAGTTATGCAAAACGTTTCGTCGAAAAACGACTCTAATCGGGTGTTGTGCACAAAGGTAAATTCGGCCAAGGGTGCCACATGGGGGTGACACGTGTCGCCCCCTGATTCGCTGAATATTCCGTCTTAGAAAATATCCAAAATCTGAAATCTCAAAAACAAAGCGGGCCCCATGGCAGTAAATTTCTCCGTGGGCCCACGTGACCATTTCCAGAAAATAAAATCTCAAAATTCTAATATAATCTATGAAGTCCAAATACCAAATCGGGAATCCAATTCCCATTAACGAACCTTTTTCTTCACAAATAACCGGAAACTTTTAGTGAAAACTCACATCTTTCTTTCTTTTCAAAATTTACCTGTACTCTCACGCACGTCCTCACATACATACCACAACTACGGTATAACAAGCTATTTTGGTTGGCTGTTTATTTATTATATCTCTTGTTTCATGACTCGTGTTTTATTTTCCATTGGTTTTCTCGATGTTGTATCACTAGGGTGCCGGGGTAAGGCACGATCACGGGCTTAATTCGGGCGTGACAAAGTGGTATCCGAGCAGTTAGTCCTCGGAACGTGTCTACTGATCGTGTCTAGTCGAGTCTTGATTATCGGTGTGTTGTGCACCATCTATAATCGTGAGGCTATAGGACATTTAGGATTGGTTTCCATTCTTCTCATTACGAGATCGTGCCTTAGAGGCGTGTTGTAAGTTGGACCCTCCGACGTGTTTCGTTTTTACGATTATGCCTCGCGAAGGCAACCAGGGCCTGAAGGGCAAAGCGGCGAGGAGGCTGCTAGTGGGATTACGAGGCGCGAGCCGTCAAGACTGAGATAGTGCTTCGACGGCGAGTTTTGCGACGCCCAAGCCAGGCAGAGTTTAGAGCCGCAGCGATGGCTGCCGAGACTCTGATACACGAGCCTCGGTCCCGATGCCGAGCGGGAGATGGGTCACAAGAGATGGCCCGATTGTTGGCGAGTTGTGGCGAATATGAGATAAGTGGGCCGCGATTCGATTCAGCGGCCCAAAGACTGTAGTGCACCCAGGCGCAGTTTGAGGCTACGGGATTTCCTTAGTTGTAGCCCTTTGAGTTTTACTGGTCGAGGCCGGAGGATGATCCGCAGAGTTCATCCGTCGATTCTGAGAGGATCGTCACGGGTGATCAAGGCTTGAGAGAGTGTGACATTTAGTTCGCATCGGCTGCGTGATACCGCAGTCGATTGGTTTGACTCGTGGGAGATTTCCCGGGGAGAGCATGCACTTCCAGCCGTTTGGGACGAGTTTTCGGGGGCCTTCCTGGCACATTTCTTGCCTCCACAAATGAGGAGGGCTCGGTAAACGATTTTTGATGTTGAGGCGAACAGCGTCTGATTCGAGTACAATGTGAGTTCGACTCATTGGCGGTATGTTCCCGCATTAGTAGCTAGTAGGAGAATCGAGTGCACCGATATGTTACGAGGCTCGATGATTACCTAGCAGAGTTGTTCGGTGTTTCTCTTGGTGGGCATGGACATTGCCGCGTGAGCTCATGCACTTGGGTGCGAGAAGCGCAGAGATCGACGGGTGGACCGCTTTCAGCAGAAGAAGGCCAAGACGGCCGGATATTTTGGCGACTTTCGAGGCGGACCGCCTCGGCAGCAGACTAGTTATGTACCTCCGCCATTGCAGAGTGGTCCTCCGCAGCCGGGACCCAGGATATTCAGGGAGCGGTCGTGGCTCTGTGTTTGAGATGTTCGGGGAGTAGTGGTGTTGGCGGATGCGATCACCTACCTCGGTGTGGTCGATGTGGTAGACCGCATTTCGGGGAGTGTCGTAGTACCAAGGGAGCTTGTTATTCTTGCGGCCAGCGAGGCCATATGACGAGGCTGTCCGACCGTGGGTAGCGCTGGTAGGATAGCACAGACTACTAGAAGCGATTTGCGGGCCACGGTAGAGTCGCGGTGGAAGTTCGATTTTAGCGGTCCTTGAACCGCCTAGTTTCAGGTATATCCTTAACCCTGTAGATACTTGTATGTATTGATGTTAATGATGTGTTAAGTGTTATGTTCGGATAGCTTTGTGCTATAGTGTGATTAAAAAAAATCTGGTTAGTGTGAGATGGAAGTGGTAGCTTCCATGATGTGTTCCGTGTCGAGGAGCGGAAGTTGGCGCTACAGTGGGTCGGGTTGGGGCCATGTTGCGGGCCAACCCGCGTCCCGTTTCGAGGAAGGGTCAGCTCCGGGTGGTCCCGCCGGGTGGCAGGGTCACGAGGGTGCTAGGCCCAAGTTTAGATGACCATCGTATGAGTTCGTGGATACGTTCGACCAGAATCAGTTCGTGAAGGCCGAGAATGGCCTTAGAGGAAATCGAGGTTAGTAAGATGACCAAGTTTGGAGGTAGTGACTCCAGGGTTGGAAACGAGCGTTGGCGAAGTGTGGTGCGTGTACTGGGAAGAGTTCGAGTGTTCGAACAGGGTACGACGAGGTAGGGGAGAAGTGAACGAGTGTGATCGTTTCTTTTGTGAAATGAAGGTGCAGAGGGAGTATATGTTAGACCTTGGTGGGAACTTTTGTGATAACAGAGGTGATTCCTCGTGGACTTGGGATTTCGTATTTTGTGCATTTGTTATTTCATGGCCAGGTGTGGCATGATTGTTTTAAATGCGTATAGCGGTGAAGACTATCTTTGGCGCATGTTTGTGTTGAGACTTGAGAAGGAACATTCGGACGAATGTTTCTAAGGAAGAATGTTATACCGTATTTTGAGTATGTATGCGTGAGGCGACGTAGAAAATTTGAGCCTTAAGTTAGGCAAGTTTCGAAATTTGTACACAACACCCGATTAGAGTCGTTTTTCGACGAAACGTTTCCACAGCTTTTGTTGGGAAAATTCCGGCTATGTCATTTATAATTTTTGCGGATTTTTCCGAGAGACGAAACATTTTGGACCAACGGGAGGGTGACATGTGTCACCCTCACATTGGAAGCAAAGGGACGGCGAAATGGCCATTCTTGGCACGTTTTTGTTGCCCAATTTTGGTCAAGGGTTAGGTAGGATATTTTTGTGTAGTTGATGAGCAAGTGGGACCCACAAACACATGGCTTGATCTTGACCTTACACTTGCTATACACTTGGAAGAATCTTGGCCATTGGTTGGCCATTTCTTCACCTATAAATACCCCTCCATGTTGATGAACTTCTTCATCCAAAATTGTTCTAAGTGTTAAAAATCTCTCCCTCCCCCTCAACCTTGAAATCGTCCAACACCCCTCCCCTTGGTTAAGGCCTTTGGCCGAGAGCCTCCCCCCTCCCCCTTTGTGGTGTCTAGCCGTGGGGTACCCCCCCTAGCCTAGTTGTTTTCGTATAATACCCCTTGTTGTGGTATAGAAATACTCTCCTAGTATTGTTGTAATGTCCAAATACCTTGGCCCAAATACCTTGTAGTATTCCCAAGGTTACACTTATACAAAAGCCCAGAAAATACGATTATACTTCCTTTAGCCACAAAAACGAAACCCTAAGGAAATCTTCACCCGTTGTTGAAGTTGTAAGTAGAAGTTGGTTAGAACTTCTAAGGGTTGTTTGGAGCGCTCGGAGTAGGAGCTAAGCGTTGCTCAGGATCGACTTTATACTTGGATAATTTTGGGCTTATCGAGGTGAAAGTACTAAGAGTAGCGTATTCTACTCGAGGAGTGGAAAGGGCTAGCAAGGTTGTAGTACTTGGAGCTTTTTGCTTATTGTCGATAATCGTCGCGAGGTATGTGAACCTCTTCCTATCTCTTCTAGCATGATATGTGTGAACTATGTAGTACGGTAGACGTACATGTGTTAACTGTGTTTGATTGTTCTTAAAACATAAAGTGTTATAACGGCTTTATGGGAAGTTGGTTATAACAGCTTTATGTAGGTAAGAAAATACTTTGTGGTTTTAAAAGGTAACTGATGTGAATTATAACTGGCTAGTTATAATAAAGAACTTGATGTATTTTAAAAGATTTATAAATCGTTTTGGAAGGGAGAGTAACACTTGGTTTTAAAAGGTTTTAAAAAGAGTTATACTAGCTTTATGGGGAGTTAGGTATAATGTCTTAAGAGAGGTAAAGAAAATGGTTTACTGATGTTAGAAGATAAGAGACTTAACTTATTTGTTTTAATGTGAATGTTTGTGTGAAACCTCATTCGTGAGTAATGAGTACTTGGTTTTATTTAAAGGGATAATGTTTCTTGATTTGGAAATCGTAATGTGTATCGACAGGACACTGCAGCGTTAATAAAGGAAAATGTATTGAATAATGATGAATTGTATTAAAACCAGAGAAACCTCCATCCGCATAGAAACTAAGATGAGACAAAATGATATACATTTTCTAGATCATGGTCTTTGTAATAAGAATGTTGTAAACAAGAATAACCTACTCTCGTGAGACATATATTACTCAATTGTTCTAAAAAGGAATCAAGTGATTAAGTTTGGAAACTATGAAACCATTTGAAAATGAGAAGCTTGAGTAATTGAAACTAGGCAAACTGGAACTTAGGAAAAGAATGTTGTTACTTGATTTTGAAAAAGGGAATGTGGGTTGGTCATTCTAATACTACGGGTATCGGGTGACTTTTATAAAAGTAATGGATCTCTTTTAAAAGAACTTAACGTATGTAGTACTTTGGGGTTAAAAACCCGGACTTTGGCATAAAATGAAAGTACTTTGAGTTGTTGTGAAACTTGCCTTTACTTGTTATTGTGAAACTTGCCTTTGCTGGTTGTTGTGAAACTTGCCTTTGCTTGTTGTTGTGAAACTTGCCTATGCTTGTTGTTGTGAAACTTGCCTATGCTTGTGATGATAGCCTTTGTTGTGCAAGTGTGGTATTTCTGTGTTACCGCGGCTCTCGATAGAGGGCCGGTTGACTTGTTGAGAACTTACTTGGACGTGCTGGCAGTGATGGAGAATTCCACGGGTATGTTTCCATTTTGATTACTGTCTTGTTGTTGATGTCACATGGACATGTCTACACCGTCAAGATTCGGGGCACGCGGCCATGCGGCGGGTTGATTACCGATATATGGTTATTCGCAACATGGACGTGTCTACACCGTCAAAGATTCCGGGGCATGTGGCTACGGCAGGGTTGACCACCAGTATATTGTTATTGAGGTTACATGGGCATGTCTACACCGATGCAGTATTCCGGGGGCATGTGGCCATGCGGCCTTGTTATTATTGTTGCATCATGGACATGTCTACACCGATGCAGTATTCCGGGGGCATGCGGCCATGATGCGAACATGATGGATGTTGTGGGCGTGAGACCCATAGTTATATTTGAGTGGTGACTTTGAGGGCGTGAGTCCCTGACTTGACTGCTTTTATGTTGCGTACTGTATTTTGGTTATCATACATGTCTCCTGCTTTTTAAGCTATTATGATTTCATTTACAGTATTTGACAGTTTCACATACTTGGTACCTGTTGTACTGACCTCCTTCGGGGGGCTGCGTTCATGCCGCAGGTAGAGGTACATCGGTCGTGGATCCCCGCTCTTAGGATCTCATTTCAGCGTGTTGGAAAGCTCCGTTCCTTCGGAGGCTTATCTTTGGTATGTTTCCCTGAGTTGTAGGTTCTTGTACATTCAGGGGTATGGCGGGGCCCTGTCCCGTCATAGTTGTTGTAAATCTTAGAGGTCTGTAGCACTGTTGTGGGCAGGGTTTGTAAAAAGGATAACTGTTCGGGTTTTTATGTATATACTGAAGGCAACTGTTTTGGTTGGCCTGTTTATTTATTATATCTCTTGTTTCATGACTCGTGTTTTATTTTCCGCTGGTTTTCTCTGATGTTGTATCACTAGGGTGCCCGGGGTAAGGCACCAGTCACGGGCCCGGAATTCGGGGCGTGACATTTAGGATTGGTTTTCATTCTTCTCTCTCAGAGATCGTGCAGTAGAGCTGTCCTACTAGGTTGAATCCTCTCTGACCTATTCTTATGTATCAGTTATGCCTCCACGGAAGGCGACCAGGGCCCAGAAGGGCAAGGCGGCAACAAGAGCTTCTAGTGGTACACAGAGGGTTACTAGGACTCAGGCCCAGACTATGTCTGAGGTTATGGGCGGGTCTGCGAGTTCAGCCACGCCGGTATTAGAGGCGAGGCGGTCGTAGCTCAGAGGTTCCAATACACGAGCCTCGATTCAGCCTGCGAGGCGAGTATAAGGATTATGGAGAGCGGTCGGGCTATTGACTAGCATAGTGGCGGTGCGCCGAGCGAGCATGTAGCTAACCCTGAGCCGAAGCGGTTTGAGGATTTGGGACTTTACGGGTTATGTCTGTCACGCCCGAACCTCGGCGTGGCGGTGCCCTACCTGGGCACCCTTCTACCTAACTGACACAAGTAAACCGCGGAATTAAATAACACCTCGTTTTTTTTTAAACCAACGTATATGCAAGGGAAAAGCCGACAAGGCTGCCACATAATATACATAATCAAAAGACACTACACTGTACACGAGTCCAATCCCACATATGAATACAGACCTCTAAGAGTTATACTGAAATATGACGGGACAAGGCCCCGCCATACCCAAAACTGTACAAAGCCTGTACTGAATGATCTATACCAAAAATGATAAAATCCTGAGCAGATGGAGCTATCCAAAACTACGGCGGTCCTACACTGCAGATCACCAAAGCTGCATTACCTAAACCTGCGGCATGAACGCAGCCCCCCGAAGGAGGTAAGTACGAAGAATGTACCAAGTATGTGAAACAGTAAGTATTGTAATGAAATCACAACAGTCTATACAAAACAGGAGACATGTATAATAGCCAAACTACAGTACATAATATATAAGCAGTCATATCAAGTCAGGGACGCATGCCCTGGAAGTCATTACTCAAATATAACCATGGGTCTCACGCCCATAATATAAATCATGCCCGTGGAATCCTTCCTCACTGCCGGCAGTCCATGATATAATATAACAGCAATAAGCACACTGAACCTTGCAAACATGAGAGTAATGCAATCCTTTTTACCTTTTTAGTTATACTTTTAACAATGAGACCAACTGTTCCACTTTAAGTCATACACACACTGCACCCTTTCATTAATGAAATCACTACCGTTTCAAAACATGAAGGTCGTGCCAGTGCCAGGGTCAACCACCTTCTGTGTTATAATTCAACCTATCATAGGACTATTTCACCCGCAAGGGACTATTTCACCCGCTTAGGTCATGTGGACCCGCAATGAGTCATCGGTACACGATACTCGCATCACGGATAGCTAATCCATGGCTTATATATATATCCCGGGAATTTAACCCGCCCGAGTCAAATACCGACCCGCCGTGAGTGTGTACCACTCACCCCCAAGGGGAGCTAACCCATGGTATCATTGAAACAAGTTGCCGGCCCTTTTTGGAGGGACGCGGAGATGTGGAAATATGACACTTGCACGAATGTCTATATGAGCAACCCATATGCAAGCAAACCAAGACAAAACCATGCCTTTACACAAATAAATACAATTAACATGCCTTTATTTTTGTCATAAACCAAGACAATACCATGCCTTCTTTTTACATAAACCAAGACAATTATCATGCCTTCTTTTTACATAAACCAAGACAATTACCATGCCTTCTTTTTACATAAATCAAGACAATTACCATGCCTTCTTTTTACATAAACCAAGATAATTACCATGCCTTCTTTTTACATAAACCAAGATTAATCCTTATTTAAGCAAGACAAAGTACTATCAAGACACAAATAGAATAATTCTCCTTTTAAACAAGCCAAAGTACTATCAAGGCACAAAATAGAATAATTCTCCTTTTAACGGGCCAAAGTACTACATACGTACATTCTTTTCAAAAAGACTCCTTTTTATGTAAAACCCCAAGATACTAACACCCGTAGTATCAAGGCATGTCTATTTTTCAAAATAAGTTACTACACCTTTAGAAATTCATTTCAAGGCTTTGAAACTAAGTAACTTTAAATTTCACAATCTAGGCAACTTATGCCCATCAATCAAAAATAGACGACTCTCTTAACCTTCCATAAAGTCGTTATAACCAACTTCCCATAAAGTCGTTATAACCCTTTATGGTTTTAGACAAATTCATTCTTTTTATAACCAAGAGACTTATACTTTTAAAACCAAGTATCATATACTTTCAAATCAAGTTTCTTAACTTTCAAAATACTTCAAGTCTCTCAATCTTTAGAAATCAAGTAGCTTATACTTTTAAATCCCAAGTAACTCACACCTTTAGAACAAGTTACTTCTCTTTAAATCATGTCATTTCTCCTCTTTTAAATCAATTAAGTAAATCACTCCTTTGACTCCCCTAAAGTCATTATAACAACCTTTAGGTTTTGGAACTAAGGCACTAGCCAAAAGATTTGGAAACCACTTCCTTTTCAAGACTCTATGTACTTCAAGTAAAATACTTTTACTTTTGAAAATCCAAACTTCATTAAGGTAATGGATTATAACAACTTCCAATTTAAACATCCAAAGTACAATCAAGGAAGTATATAGAACAACTTCTATAATAGGAAATCCAAGTACAACCAAGGAGTGGATCATTTAAGGAGTAGGACTTACTTACTTTACCATAAGGAATCATGCTAGAAGAAGAGGAGATGGTTCACATACCTTTTCGGCTTAATCCACAAGCTAAGTCGAATACGCCGCACGTAGAATTGTCAACCTATAATGGCCACAACACGACTATCAACTTCTAGTTTCTAACTTAGAATAATACTAAGTATACGGTCTCTTATTCTACGGAAAATTGGGCAGCACCTCATTTGTTTCTACATACTTTTCCACATTTTTTAAGGCCCGATAATCAATAACCAACATGCCACATTTAAGGCTCAATACAACAACCAGTCAATGGAGATTACACGCCTTACAATACGTGTAAAATTTTGCCCCACAATTCATACGAAGTAGTTTAATATCCGCCATTCTCGGCTAACATATACAACACAAAGTCCTTTCCAATTCTTTTTCAATCCAAGTTCTTAGGTCTAACATGTTATATAGTCATAAACAACTTTAACAACTATAATTCCTTCTTTATATAACATGCGACGACTAAACTTATAACCAAATTGAATTGTAATCTCAAGGGCTAAACATACTAGTTTTCGGATTAGGGTTCCAATAGCCAATATACTTATCAAACTTCATAATATATACCTCATGCTTGCTAATATCCATAGCTACAACAATAAGTAATCTTAATTACTAAAACGACAAGATTGTTACCTTTATAAGCCCTTATAATTTCCAAGATTCAAAGTCGCTCCTTAGCATTTCTTAGCTCCTTTCCTTTCCGCTCCAATCCGCTATTTGAAGCCTTTAGAAGTTCACAACCAACTTCTCTTCCATTTCCAATCCAAACTTGTGAAAAGGACTTAGGTTTTCGCCTTGCGACTAACGTGAAAATGTCGTTTTTCCGAAATATTTCTATTGAGATATCCTTACAATACCCTTAGGGACCTTGGGTTAAAGTCTTGTGAATAATGGACCAAAATTACAAAATTTTCTTGTGGATAAAATGGCAAAGCCGAGAGCTCAACATGAAGAACAAGGCATCTCTAATTTTTTTCTAAATGTTGAAGACTTGGTCTTGATACTAGTGTGTATATATAACACAATGGAGGGTCAAGATAACAACATATGGGTGGCTAGGATGAAGAGCATTAAATAATTATCCAAGTGGAAAGTTGACTTGGTTAATTTTCTCAAGCTAGCAAGACTTGTTCATCCATAATGGTCAATGACCATTATATCCTTGTCTTAATACATCCAATACCATTGTGGGGGGTGCCACGTGTCGCCCTCCTATTCGTCCATAAAATTTTGTAACCCTCGTGGGCCCCACAAAACGTAAAATTTCTCGGGTGGGCCCCACGTGACCAAATCCATAAAAATAAATTTCCATAATGATAATACGTTCCATAATCCTCAAATAATACATTTTGAGAATCCAATTCTCATCAATGAATATTTTTCCTTTCCGACGTTCGGAAGATTTTTCCGTCGGAAAAATAATTCTTTCTTTCGTACCAATTTCTCAAGTCTTGTGCTCTCACGTCTATTCTCTTGTACATGTCCTAGACTTATGGGGTGTAACATAATCCACCCGAGTTCTATGGTTCGAGGTCTGAGGAGGATCCTCATGAGTTCATTCGGCAGGTACAACGGACTATGCAGGTGCTTAGAGCCTCGGAGACGGAGTCCGTTGTGTTAGCTTCTTACCGGTTATGAGATATTGTGTTGAACTAGTTTGAGTCGTGGGAGTTGTCTAGAGGTGTGGGTGCTCCTCCAGCCATTTGGGATGAGTTAACGGAAGCCTTCCTCGATCACTTTTTGCCTCCTGAGACGAGGAGAGCCCGCTTGGATATGTTCTTGGCATTGAGATAGAATGGGAGGACCATCAGAGAGTACAACCTGGAGTTTGACTCATTGGCCAGGTATGTGCCCACTATTGTGGCGGACATGGCAGACAAAGTTCACCGCTATGTGATGGGGCTAGACCATTATATGGTTCTTGCGTATGCGAGTGGCCGCCCTTCACCGGTATGGATATTGCGGAGATGCGAGCTTATGCGAAGGATTGAGGCGAGAAAGAGAGGACCAACCAGGCCCGATCCGGCCAAGAGGCGGGGCAGCGGGTTTCGAGGTAGCCTTCGAGGCGGGCGGCCTCGGCGAGCTAGGTCTACATTTCAGTCGACGCAGAGTGCTCCTTCCCGGTCTTCTGGCAGGTGGTTTGACCGCCGGGGATATTCGGGAAGCGGTCGTGGGCTCCAGTGCGAGTTCACAGGTGTCCGAGGATAGTATCCAGGGGAGGCCACCTTTGCCTCGGTGTGGTCACTGTGGTAGATCCCATTTTGGGGAGTGTCGTACTATGTCGACAGTTTGTTATGCTTGCGGCCAGCAGGGCCATTTGGCGAGAGACTGTCCAGGCAGGTGGCAGGTGGGATAACGATCTCTGGATCGATTGCGGGTTCTTCGCCTTGATAGCTAGGCAGGATATTAAATGCGTGGCGGTAGGACAGGTCATGGTAGAAGTTCCCAGTTTTAGCGGTCCTTTGACCCGCCTATCTGATTTCAGGTATATCTTTGACTCTTTAGAGACTTGTATGCATGATAAGGTGGTTGTATGATTGAGTGTCATGAAAGGATATTATTGAGACTATGTACATATGTTAGAATGAGTTTGGAAGTACGAAAAGACAATCTTTTTAGGCCTTGAATGGGAGTAAATAGTGTTAGTGCACCCTTGGGATCTGTTTTCTAGTTTGACAGTGATTTATGGATATGCGTGTGCGATATCTTAGGACCATAGGTGGCATAATTAGGTTCCATTAAGTGTAGTTTTATGAGACTATACCGAGAAATATTAGATTGACTCCAAAAGAACATTCGGGGACGAATGTTTCTAAGGGGGGAAGAATGTTACACCCCGTAAATTCAAGAGAATAAGATAAGAATGTACGAAAGGAAATAAAGTTTGAATTTGGAAAGATAAGTTGGCAAAAATGTTGTAGGCAGATTTTCAGTCAACTTTGGAGCGGTATAACTCCTAGTTCAGTAGGAGTTTTTAGATGTTTCAAAAGCCTAGTATGAAGTTCGTTGAGTCTAGTTTCCAACGCAACAAACCGCTCGTCGATAGGACATAGGAGTAGAAAGTTATGGACGTTAGAAGTTCGGTTGATGGAAGAGAAAGAAAGCTTAAGTCAGGCGCCACAGCGCCACGGCGCCGGCAGCAGGGCCGCGGCGCCAAAAGCCCTGAAGTGTTCTGAAGTTGCAGCACCGCGGCGCCGAGGCGGGATTTTTCGCAAAAAAGGGGGAAAAATCAGAAGATATTTTGTGTAAAGGCCTATAGGAGGGTGACAAGTGTCCCTCCCATCTTTTTGACCAAGAGAAGGTTTTATATTATGACTTGGTCGTTTTGCAAAGGTTTTTCCTAAGAAAATCCTCTCATCTTCTCTCTAAAAATTGATGAACCCCAAGTGTGATGAGATTTCTGGAAAGGCAACAAGAAGGAAATATGTTGGCAAGCTGGTAGAGGGTTCGTGTGGGTGATTTTAACATGAAGAAGAATTTCGGAAAGAGGGCTTATTGAGGTAAAATCTTCACCTTCTTAATGTGATTGAAGATTACATGTTATAGTAGTTAAGAAATGAGCATGTGGTATATATATTAAAGTTTGAAAAGATTTGAATCATGTCGACTTGTTGAAAACCGAAAATGGGCATGTTAGTCACTAATGTTATAATCAATTCGGTTGTTAGCTAAAATCGTTACATGTTATATATAGAAGGGTATATCGTTGTTATAATTGGTTATGACTTATATAACATGTTGGAATAACGAGTTGGATTGAAAGGATTTGAAAAGGATGATATGTGAGCATGTTGTAGCTGAGGAGTTGCCTTAACTAATTGGATTGTTTAATATGAATTGTGGGTCAGAATTTTACACGTCCGGTTAGACGTGTAATCCCCTTTGTATTGCCGAATTGTTGGGCCTTAAATGTGGTGTTTGATTATTGAATTCGGGCCTTGAAAAAGGTGGAAAAGTACGTAGAAACAAAGGAAGTACTGTCCAATTTTCCGTAGAATAAGGGACTTTACAATTAGAATATTCTACGTTGAAGCTAGAGGCTAATAGACGTATTATGGTCATTATAGGTTGACATACTACAGACGGCATATTGGACTTGGCAAGTGGATTAAGCCGGAGAGGTATGTGGAAACTTTCTTATCTCTTGAGCATGAGTAGTTATAAATGTATAGTACGGTAGACGTACATGATTTAAATGAAGTCAGTTCATTTGATATACTTGACTTGTTTTAAGAATGTCTAAGTTGGTTGAGTTGGAGAATTAACTCACTTGTCCTTAAGAAAAGGATAAAAGAATGGTTTATTCTAATAGGGTAGACAAGGATTTCTTGACATGAAAAAGTATAGAATACTTTATTTGAAAAGTATTGATTCTTGAACTATTCTAAATATAAGAGACCTGATTTCTAAGTTAAGAAACGTGTTTTCTAAAGTTAAGAGACTTGAAGTATTTTGAAAGTTATGTAACTTGATTTGAAAGTATAAGTCTCTTGGTCATAAAAAGAATGAATTTGTCTAAGACATAAAGAGTTATGACGGCTTAATGAAAAGATAAGGATGTCTTAGTTTCCAAAACATAAAGTTAGTATAACGGCTTTATGGGAAGTTGGTTATAACAACTTTATGGAAGGTGGAAGGGATGGTTTTCTCGAGTAATGTAAACAAAGATGAATGACTTTAAATAAGGAAGGGCAATTTGATTTAAAGGCATCAATTGCTTAAAGTTTAAAGTAAGGGTCACTTGATTTAGAAGCCTAAAAGTATAATTCTCAGTGTACTTTTTCTTGAACTTCTCTAAATAATATCTATTAGGCATGATGTAGAAAATCTCTATGCATGATTCTGCCATATCTTTTAAGGTGATCCACTAATGCATGTCTTGAGAGGCTTACTATTCTGAGGCTTCTTCAGTCAAACTTCAGCTGAACAACCTCATTATCAAGGTAGGTTTGCTTCTTACTTCAAATAATTGATCACAGTAAGACCTCTAGTGGGGTTTAGGATTCCCTGACCGAATGAACACTTCAAATTTGGGCACTTTAAAACCCTTGGGCAAGTCGAGTTATGTGTGTATGTAAAGATCATCATAGCGCAACACAACAATCATTTGGGAGGCACGCGCATAATGCACGACCATTTCTCTCATCCTTTGTTCCACCTCTTATTCTATTTTAATTTAAATGTTTTGTTCGAGCTTGCCTTGCTCGGTTCTGCAGGCCCTTTCTATATATTTGTAGTGGTCTAATTCGAGGTGTTTTGGAGAAAGGTGGTTTTGAGTGATAGCGGTGTGGAATGACATTGTTGGGTGTGCAACGCATCAATAAGTGTTGGTAGTCCATGCAGTGATGAGATAGTAGAATTTTGGTGGATAGTGGAGTTAGTGGGTAATGACGCTAGGTAAAAAGGCATGGAGTGTGTAGTTCCGGTAATTAGATTTGTATTTGTGGGCGATGGGTTATGATAAGAGGTGCCAACATGGTGCAATTTTTTAGTGGATGGATTATGGGTAAGGGGCATGGTTCAGTAGAGTAGTTAGGAAAATTATCAAGCACATGAGAGATCAAAGATAGAAAAGCCGGCGGAGGCTCTTGCTTCGGCGGGCGTCTCTTTGGCGATTTGGGCCATTTATGTTTATTTGTTCTTTTCTTGGAGATAATTGACTCTCTCGAACATTATTATTATACCATGTGGTTTGGATGTCATTGTCATCATAAGTTAGTTGATATAGGTTCGTACAAAGTGAGACAACTCCATAAGGTTAAGAAAGGTTGATGGAAGTATTAAGTAAGTTATGGGAAAGTTTGAGACTGATCGGATCGAAGGAAATATATGTCGACGAAATTCGATAAATATTGGATGATATGTGGAGCATTGATGTGCCGAGAAATTACCGCACATCTGATACCAATTGCATGAAATATTGTTGTCCTTTATGCATTAGTAGTATGTATTTCTTATGTTATTTCAGTTTTTGTAGGATTTTTGCATTGGGACACCAAATATGAGGAAATGTTGAGAAGACCACTTTTGTGGATCGTAGAACAAGACTGTGGACTACATAATAGTGGGCATCATCATAGATTTCAATCTTGAACTAAAGATCACGGATCCCCAAAGTGCGACCCAATTTGCAGTCTGCACTTCTGTTATGCATACCACATTCCGGTCTGCAAACCACTACTCAAACTCAAGTTTAGTCAGATTGTGAAGCCCAAGGACACTTCCGCGGATCGCACATTCTACCGCAGTTTCAGACAATCCATACATGAAACCTCTATGTGAACCCTAAGTATGTTATGTGGACCACAAACATGTTCTGCGATCCTATTATTCGGTCGCAGAGTGGTCAGATGGTGGCCTTTTTGTTAATTAGTGAAGTCTGAATTTTGAGTCCCTATATATAGCTACCTAGGGTTTTGTGATTTGACATACTGATTCCCACCTAGCTACACATCTTTTGAAAACATTCCTTATGTCTTGTATTAAGGAGACAACATCTACTATTCATCTAGAGTTATAATTGTTTCAAGAATATTGTATTTTTTATCCATATTATAGTAGACAATTTCCACTATTTTATAAAAAATTATTGTAAGCCTTCTTTTATGTTCATTATGTCTTTATGGATTTATTGCATAACGTGAGTGGCTAGAACTTAGGTTGGGATTGTGACAAAACAATGGAATGTGGTAGTTGGGGTAGTTCCCAATTATGAAATGGGTGTATTAATGTGGCATTTAAGTACCTCTCAATCTTAATATTATTGGTTGAAAACACCCCTTTATTGCCTACTATCTCTAGTCAAACTTGGAAAAGAGACTAATCTAGGAAAGGGTATGTTAATTAGGACTTTGCGATTTAAACACCATTTAATGATTCCCAACTTTAATTAGAAGAGAATCAACTAAGGATAATAATGGGTGTTTATAAATGTCACACTTTAGCTTGAGAAAGTCCTAAAGTGAAATTAGGTGGGTCAATTCAGAAATACGCACCTATATATTAGTCCCCATTGCTCATGCCACACTAAATACACCCAATATAGCAAAAATCAAACCCCACTTCCATGAATTAAGTCACAACCTTAACATTCCAAAATACGTTACATATTAACTATTAATTTACTTGATAACTTGAATAGTTAAAACAAAGAAACAAACAAGTTTGGTTACCATTGAAGTAAAGTAATTAGTAAGGCCATGAAACAAAGCGAATAGTGTAATTTCTCATCGTATTCCTTATGAGATTTGATCAGTTACATGGTGCTAAGTACTTCTCTAAGATTGACCTTAGATTCAGGTATTATCAATTGTGGGTCAAGGAGAAAGACATTCCAAAGAATACCTTCAGAACCAGTTATTTCATTACAATTTCCTTGTGATGTCTTTTGGGCATACTAACATGCCGATGACTTTCATGGACTTAATGAACTGAGTATTCAAGTTTTTTTTGATATCTTTGTGATTATATTTATTGATAATATTTTGGTGTATTCTTAATTAGAAGCAGAACATGCTGATCATTTATAAGCGATGTTGTAGATACTCCAAAATCGTAAGTTATATGCAAATGTTTCCAAATGCAAGTTCTTGTTGAATTTAGTAGCATTTCTTATCCATATAATTTCCGATTAAGGTATCAAAGTTCAAAACTAGAAGATTGAAGTTGTGAGGAATTGGCCGAGGCCTACTACACCTACAAAAGTCAGACTTTCTTAGGCTTAGCCGACTATTATCGGAGATTTGTAGAGGGATTCTGTTATATTTTTGCCCCGTTGACAAAATTGACTCATAAGCTGCTAAGTTTCAGTGTCTAAAAGCATGTGAACAGAGTTTCTTGAAGTTGAAATATAGGTTGATATCTACACCTGTTTTGGCAGTTCCTGAAGGCCCTATTGTGTATTGTGATGCGTCCATAGTTAGCCTAGGCTATGTTCTAATATAACAAGGCAGAGTTATTGCATACACTTCTGTAATGACCAATTAGGTCATTATTAGCTAATGGCTTTTATCTAACTATATTTCCCTTCTCATAGACTATGTGTGAGGTTTGTGATGTGCGGGGACGGATAACATGGAGCTTGAGGTTCATTTATGTGATTTCCAAAATAAAAACCTAAAATAAAAGTCTTAGAATTGATAAGTTTGAACCAAAGTTGACTTTTAAGTTTACATGATCGTTTCTAGGTTTTATCACTTACAGTAGTTCTGGAGGGTCAATTAGGACTTAGTCGAGTCATTGGTTCACTTTTTGAGGTATTTGAATGTACTTTACAACTTTATTTGTGAAATTGTAATATTTGGTTGTTCTGGGCGACTCTTGAGAAAAATATGTATTAGCGCAGTTGAATGAGAAATATGAGGGTGCAAGCAAGTTTGTAGCACTGTTTACCTTGGGTTAGCATGTTTGATTTGTATCTTGGAGGTTCTGGTAACGTTTCAGTTGTTTATTGGAATATTTGAGAAATTCTTTAGTTTCTGGTGTCTGGTGTTCGCACCAGTAGCTGTGTGGCCGCTTCTACGCGCCCGCCTCTACGAACGTTGGCTCATAGATGTGGCCCTGAGAGTATTTGGTATTTCTACTTCTGCGGTTACCTTCTCGCAGAGGCGACATCGCCTCTACAGAGTTCCTCTCACTTCAGCCATAAGGCGGGAAGTTAAGTGATTCCGCCTCAGCAGACCATTTTTCCGTCGAAGCAAAACCGCGCCTGCACAGTCAATTCTATCGAGCATAATTGTTGTTCAGTCTGATTATTTAATACCTTAAAAAACTATTCAACTTCCCCAAAAATATATAACTCGAGTAGGAGCTAGACTAAGGGAGAAATTCTTGAGGATTGTATTTGGGTTCTTATTGGAGGCATATTTTCTCCCATGTTTTATTATTTTTACCTTTTAAATCCTATTATCGACTTTATTTGGGGGAGAAATGTTGCAAGTTCTTCATGATAGAATAAGAGAGCTAAAACCTTGATTTGTGGATGGATTATGAATTAGATTATCTTGATATTGTAAATTAATGTTGATTAATGTTAGAGGATCATGTTGTGATGGTGGAAAGCTTTTCTAAATTTGGAGAAAATCTAGGGTTTGGTATTTTGGGTTTTTTACTCTATCATGCAATTGAATTGGGGTTAGCATTCCAATTAAGTTACGAATATGACTAGTTAGTATGTTATTATTATTTTTTTGTAATGAAGTTCAGAGTATGATATTGTGGGCCCAGGGGTTGATTTGTGATGTCTTTTGGATTTTGAAGGACTAAGTCCTTGTATGTGCATTATCTTAATTATTAATGTAGAGTCTATATATGTTAGACTACGATTACTACGAGGCGCTCTGAAAGGGCAAGGCCAGTACTGAAGGTTTATTGTTCGAGGCTCTTGCTCGACTTTGAGGTAAGCTATGGTTTTTATTTTGTATACTTTGATACAAGTATGTATTAATTATAAATGTTAAGGGATATTGGGTGTGTTTGGGGGTTCCACCTTAGTGGTTATGATGAACACTTGGATGAGTACCTGTGTTGAACTGTGATGATGGCTGATTTGGGGAATCAACCTTGCACTAATTCCGACTGTTGTTATTTCGGTATGTTGCCATTATGTGAACTCGTCGCCATTATTTATATTTTTATGTTTATTCATCACATTTCTTTCGATATGATATCCTAATTTTATGTGGATTACGTGTTATTGACTTTCTGAAAGCATATGATATTCATCTCTTATAATTAGTTGCATCTCATACATGATGATTACTTACCTTGTATGGTCATTTTCATTCATACACTCAGGGCTCTGATGATATTGAAATGAGATTGTATGAAAATAATATGGGTCCAAGAGATCAGAAAGGTAAGAATATTTTATGAGATGGTTGGCAGTACTGAGATTATGATAGTATGGATGCTCAGGTTGCATTCCTACAATGGATGTTATTATAACCAAAATGTGAGATCCATTGAGAAATTTTGTATGAGTATATGGATGTCACGGGTCCCCTATGGGTGTGCAGTTCATAGAAATTTGAATGTTTGTATACTGGAGATGAAAGGTACCTGGATTATGCATTGTATTCATATCATACATGTATTATTATAGTGATCACTTGTTGATAGGTAAAGTAGTTGGAATAGTTAATGAAATGTCCACACCAACACGAGTACAAAGGAAAATTCGCACAAAAAAACAAATTAACCCCTAGGAAGCCTTTGAGATACGAAGATTCGAATACTGCTTCACAAAATCCCTAAATTTTCGAACTTGCGACTGGGGCAGAATTTTTAGACGATCTAAAAAATTCCATCAAAAAATCTAGCACAAGAGTCAGCCAGGCGAAAACTTTCAAATGGGGTAGAATGTTTTAGAGGATCTCAAAAATTCCCTTAAAACGAGACAACACTAAACCCAGCCGATTGTAAGCTTTCAACTGGGTAGAATTTTTTAGAGGGTCTCAAAAAATCCTTCACAACAATTCCACACGAGGTTTCTCTACAAGACAACCATCGAGTGGGGCAACATTTTTGTGGGGGTCTCAAAAATTTCACTAGGATGTACAAGGAGCATATTCTGAGTGACAAGGACGGTAAAAGTATGTCGTTCAAAGTGCATGTTTCATGACAATGAAATCATAATTTTTTATAAGCAGATATGTATTTATTCAAATATTATTCAAATATATGATCAACATTTTCAAAAATACTTTTCATGTCATCAGTTGAATTCATCTCTCATAAAATCGAGCCCAAGAGGGCCAGCGACAGAAAGTAAAGGAACGACCTAGCAGGAGTCGACGACACGGGTCAACCCCATAAAAACTAACCATTTTTCTATAATTGTAGGTTTCCTAAAGGTCGTCTTAAGGACAGTGGTTTATTTCACCAACGTGTTTGTTCATGATGAAACAAGTGTATCATAGAAGGAACTATGACACCAGAAGATGGCACAATTCGTCCACAAAAGCCACAAAACAAGCCACGTGATATACAGTTGGTATGCTCGGTCCATTATAGTGCCGAGTGCCGGCCACACCACCCAAGGTTGGGGTGTGATTGTGGTTAGGTACATGTATTGTGTGAGCCTGTTGTATGGCTAGTATTAGGTGTTGTGTGAGCCTGGGTGGGGCATTGACCTCGCGAGTCCCCCATGGATCACAATACGTTAATATTTTAAAGGGTGTGTACCGGTACTGAGAAATAAAGACCTTGCATTGTATTTCATTTGTATCTCATCTCATTTTATCCTTATTCTATGTGATATAACTATTGTGTGGAGTCTGATTCTATTTCATTATTTTGTGTGGAAATCTATTGTACTTGAACTGTTATACCCCGTACTTCCAGAGTAGGTATGCGATGACGTACGTATGATTATTCAAACCCTAATTAGGTTAAGAATGAAATTGTAAACTTTCAACGGAAAAGATTCCGAACCTTGTGAAGGAAATTCTACGTTTTTAATATTTTAACCGATTACGAATTTTTCCGAGAGACGAAATATTTGGACCAATAGGAGGGCGACATGTGTCACCCTTAGTTGGCATGGGTTGGACGAAATGGTGGCCTAGTGGACAAGTCAAATGGTCAAGTCTTGCAAAGATATTTTTTGGGTTAGTGGGGGTAGGTAGAGTGGACGGTTTTCTTGAGCAAGTGGGAGGCCACATGGCTCATTGTTGTGGGGGACATATGTCCCAATGTTGTGGTGGACATATGTCCCAAGGTTGTGGTGGACACTTGGTGGAAGACTTCACTCACACAAGCTATCTAATTTTCACCCTCCATTTGTGTAAATTTTGGCCCTTGGTGGTTCTATAAATACCCCCTCTTGTGCAAGACTTCTTCATCCACAAACACAATTTCCAAGTCTCAAAATCCCTCCCTCTAGTAGTGTTCTCGTCCAAGTCCCCCTCCTTTCTCCTAGCTTTCTACCAAGCACCCTCCCCTTCCTAGTTGTTTCGGCCAAAAGCTCCCCCCCCCCCCTTGGTAGAAAAATATTCTCCAAGTATTGTTACTATGCCAAAATACCTTAGCCAAATACCTTGTAGTATTCCTAAGTTACCTCTACACTAAAAGCCCAGAAATACTACCTTATATCCATTAGTCACAAAACGAAACCCTAAGGAAAATCTTCATAGTTGGTTGAAGTATTAGTAGAAGTTGTTTGGAAACTTCTAAGGGTTTCTTGGAGCTATCGGAGCGTGCAGAATAGGAGTTAAACCTTGCTCAGAATCAACATATATCTTGGATACTTTTGGGCTTGTCGAGGTAAATATTTTGTCCTTCTATTGTTATTGGAGATTACATACTGTAGTAGTATAGAATTGAGTATAAGACGTATAGAAGGATGGTATAAAAGAAGAGAATTGAACTGTACTTACATAGGACTGTAAATACAGTAGACTTGTGTAGTTTAACGGGTAGGGAAGTGCTGCCCGATTTTCCGTAGAATAGAAAACCCTCTGCTTAGATTATTCTACAAAGTAGTCTAGACGTTGATAGACGTATTTGCCTATTATAGGTTGATACTCTGTGCGCGACATATTCGACTTGGCAGGTGGATTTCACCGAGGAGGTATGTGATTCTTCCTATCCTCTTGAGCATGATATTTTAAAATATATATATAGTACGGTAGACGTACGTGTGTTAACTGAACATGGTTTTACTTAACGTCTTTTGACTTGAGTCTAAATAATAAGAACCTTGAAGTATTTCAAAAGAATTATGAATCATTTTTGAAAGAAGAGTAATACTTGATTTTTAAACAAAAAGCTTAAGAGTTATACTAGCTTTATGGGAAGTTAGGTATAACGACTTAAGAAAGATAAAAGGAACGGTTTACTTATGTGTTTATGAAAGACTTGTATTGATTTCTGGAAAGTGTAGTAAGATGGTTTGATGAGTAGACATATTATGATGCTACGTGTGTTAGTGTCTTGTAACGTTTGTATAAAGTGGTTATTCTTATTGTGCTTATGTTGTTTAACGATAAGCCTTTATGTTAGTATTGTACCACTCACCTCTTGACATGTTATACCGGGGGTTAAGCTGCCCCCCGATGCGAGGGATGCCTCATGCGGGTCCAGGGGACCTATGCGGAGCTACGAGTTCCGTGTTAGTGTGCGGGGAATACCTCATGCGGTCTATGTGGCCATGCGGACTACGAGTCGGGGCGATGCGAGGTAGCTACCCTCGATGCGGAGAATACCTCATGCGGGCCTAGGTGGCCTATGCGGACTGCGGGAGTCCAGGATTAGGCATGCATAATGATACTATGGGCGATTGGCCTTGATTCGATCATTCGCGACCTAGAAAAGACCTGTTACAGTTACCTATTATTGCTCTTGTTTGTGATGTGGCACTATGTGCAGTTAACTCGGTTGTTTTCATACATACTTGTGAATTGGTTTTATAAAATGTTAAGATTTTATATATGTATATGTACACATACTTCTGATTTCACATACTTGGTACTGTTATCGACCTCGCCCGGGGGCTGCGTTCATGCCGCAGGTAAGGGAAAGCAGGTGGTAGATCCGCATTCTTAGGATCTTTACTCTGGTGTCAGGAGCTCCATTTCTCCGGAGGCTCGACTTTTGGTACGACTCTCCCTGGTGATGTAGATATTTTGTACATTCAGGGTATGGCGGGGCCCTGTCCCGCCATAGTTGTTTACTTCCTTAGAGGTCTGTAGTCCTGTTGTAAAGTTGGGATGTAACTGTTCACTTTTGATATGTTTATATATGCCGAAAGGCAACTTTTTCTCAAATAAACTGTGTTACATTTCACATTTGTTTCATGTCTTGTTTTATTATTCCGCTGATTTCTCTGATGTATGTCTACTTGGGTGCCCGGGTAAGGCACCAGTCATGGGCCCGGGATCGGGTCGTGACAAAAGTGGTATCAGAGCAGTTAATCCTCGGAAAGTGTCTACAGACCGTATCTAGTAGAGTCTTGATTATCGGTGTGTTGTGCACCACACCAATAATCAGGAGGCTATGGGATATTTAGGATTGGTTTCCATTCTTCTCACTCTGAGATCGTGCCTTAGAGCTGTGTTATAAGTTGGACCCCTCTAACGTATTTCCTTTCTTTAACAGTTATGCCTCCACGTAAGGCAACCCGGGCCCAGAAGGGCAAGGCAGCCGAGGGAGCTGCTAGTAGGACACAGAGGGTCACGAGGGCCCAGGCCCAGTCTATACCCGAGGCGATACCTCATACGGTGAGTTCCATGACGCCGCCAGCCCCAGCAGGGTTTAGAGCCGCAGCAGTGGCTGATGAGACCACAAGACTGCGCCTCGGTCCACGGCTGGAAGCGAGGAGATGGGTTACTGAGAGAGATGGCCACATACTAGCCGTGATCGTGGCGAACATGAGATAGGCGGATCACGGCGATTCCATTCAGCATGCGTGGTTCACCCGAGGTCGGATAGTTTGAGGCTACGGGATTTTCTGAGTTGTAGCCCGCCAGAGTTCTACGGGTCGAGGCCTGAGGATGATCCGCAGGAGTTCATCCGTCAGTTACAGAGGATCATGCGAGTGATCAAGGCTTCGGAGACCGAGTCTGTGATCTTCGGTTCGCATCGGCTGCGTGATACCGCAGTCGACTGGTTTGATTCGTGGGAGCTATCCCGGGGAGAGCACGCGCCTCCAGCTATTTGGGACGAGTTCTCGGAGGCTTTTCTCACTCACTTCTTGCCTCCGCAGATGAGGAGGGCACGGGCCGACAAGTTTTTGATGCTGAGACAGAGAGGGCGCACCGTTAGGGAGTACAACGTTGAGTTCGATTCGTTGGCTCGATATGTCCCTGCGCTAGTAGCAGATATGGAGGACCGAGTGCACCGCTACGTCACCGGGTTAGATGATTATTTGGCAGAGTCTTGCTCGGGTGTGGCTCTTCAGCCGGGCATGGACATTGCCCGCATGCAGGCTCATGCACTTGGATGCGAGGAGCGTAGAGGCCGACGGGTTGACAGATATCAGCAGAAGAAGGCTAGGACGACAGGATCTTTTGGTAGCTCTCGGGGTGGACGACCTCAGCAGCAGTCTAGATTTGCACCACAACCAGCTCAGAGCACTCCTACACCGTCTTCAGGACAGCCAGGGTATTCGAGGGCATCGGGGCCACAGGACTTGGACTTCGGGGTAGCACTAAGGTCGTGGTACATCTTGGTCGACCACGGATGGATAGAGTAACGCGCTGTGTGCTTCCCCAAGAACTCTCGCCAAGTCACGAAATATCCGGAACACACAACGCCCTCAAACCTTAGCACCCCATCAGTGCTACCTCAAAGGACCCTTCCTCACGAAGAGCGTATCACGATAACGTGTCAAAACGGATCCTCGAATTGCCTCTTCACCTCTCGACGGCGATGGAAGACTCGGCAACCTCACGAACTCGAACCCCATCGCTATCGTAATCAATCAAGCGGACACCAAGGCTCGCTAATCGATGCAAATCACGAACCATGTCCCTCCTCTCTAGCTGCACATCCGATAGGCTCCCCATCGACCTACGACTAGAGCATCCGCCACGACATTGGCCTTCCCGTGGTATAGGATATCAACATCGTAATCCTTAAGCAACTCTAACCACCGTCTCGCCGTAAGTTCAGCTCCTCTAGTCAAGATATCTGGAGGCTCTTGTGGTCGTATAAATATCCACGTGAACCCCATACAAATAGTGCCTCCGGATCTTGGCGTGAATCACCGTTGCGACTCCAAATCATGGGTGGGGTAGTTCCTCTCGTGTTTCTTGGTGTCGGGATGCATACGCTATAACCTTGCCTGCTGCATCAACACACATCCCAACCCGATGCCCGACGATCACAATATACATAGCATAACCGTCGGACCTCCGGAAGAGTAAGAACGGGCGGTCGTCGATCTCCTTCAAGAATCGGAAACCCCGCCACAAGCATCACCCATGAAACTTAGCGCCTTACGAGTCGGCCTAGTCAATGGTGCGTAGATAGAAGCAAACTTCTCCACGAACGCCGATAATAACTGCAAGGCCCGAGCTGCGAACCTCTGCAGCCGAGTAGTAGGTGCAGGCCAAGTCCCGATCGCTCGATCTTGGCGTATCCACTCGAATGCCATCAGCCCGACAATGTGCCCAAGAAAAGCCATCGGGTTAACCAAAACTCACATTTGGAAAACTTGGCGTATAATCGCTGGGTCTGGAGAATCACAAGCCTGATCCTCAAATGCTCGCGTGCTCTGCTCTGGCGAGAATAAACCAAGATATCATCAATGAACACTATCACAAACGTGTCCAAAAATGGTTTGAATACTCGGTTCATCAAATCCATGAATACCGCCGGAGCGTTGGTCAAACCAAACGACATAACCCTAAACTCGTAGTGCCCGTACCGGGTCAGGAATGCAGTCCTAGGGATGTCCGACTCTCTGACTCGCACCTGATGATAGCCCGACCGTAGATCAATCTTGGAGAAACATCTCGCACCCTGCAACTGGTCGAACAAATCATCAATCCTGGGAAGGGGTATCTGTTCTTAATGGTCACCTTGTTCAGCTGCCTGTAATCAACACACATGCGCAGCGTCCCGTCCTTCTTCTTCACGAACAATACCGGCGCTCCCCAGGGAGAAACACTAGGTCTGATGAAGCCCTTCTCCAGCAAGTCTCTAAGCTGAGCCTTCACTCTCTCAACTCGGCGGTGCCATTCTATATGGCGGAATGGAAATAGGCGAGTGTCCGCAACACATCTATACAAACTCAATCTCCTCTCGGGAGGACACGGGAGGTCGTCTGAAACACGCCCGGGAACTCGTGACTCGGCGGATCGAAAATCTGGTACCGCGACTTGATTATCAAACACGAACGAGATAGTAAATGTACCCGCCTGCATCATCTTCCTAGCCTTGAGGTAGGAAATAAACCTACCCTCGGCGTCTGATGCTCCTCCCACTCAACAATGGCTCTCAGAAGCTGGAACCGTACTACTCTCTCCCTACAGTCTACATTGGCGTAGCAAGAAGCTAGCCAATCCATACCCATGATCACATCGAAATCAATCATATCCAACTCTATCAAGTCGGCTAGGGTCTGACGACTGTAAATGGTCACTGGACAAGCCCTATATACCCGCCGAGCTACCACCGAATCACCCACTGGCGTAGCTACCTCGAAAGGGTCTATGGACTCAGGCTCTATCCCTATCCTACTAGCAACAAGGGGAGATATATAGGACAGAGTAGAACCCGGATCTATCAAAGCATACACATCAAACCCGAGCCCGATAAGGTACTGTGGCGACATCGGTGAGGCCTCACGATCTGCCGGTGGACAAGGCATAAATGCGGTTCTGAGGACCGCTAGAACTGGGACCCGCGCCACGACCTCTGCCGCGACCTGCTGGCCCATGAGTACCCTGCCCTCCGGGGCGAGTAACTGTAGGAGATGATGAACCGGCAACAGACCCTGTAGGCTGAGCCCTACCACCCGCGCTGCCCCCGATCGGACAAGCCCTCGCAATATGACCCGTCTGGCCGCAACTGTAACAAACCCTCGGAGGAGTACCACAATTCCCGAAATGGGATCTACCGCATCGGCCACACTGAGGGGGGGGTGGTCCCGACCGGCCGGCACCTCTGCCACCCTGAAAGTCTGAAGTCCTGGGGCCCTGACCTGCCCCCGAATACTCTGGCTGTGCTGAGGATGGTGCAGGAGTGCTCTGAGCTGGCTGTGGTGCGAATCTAGACCGCTGCTGAGGCCGTCCACCCTGATAACTACCAAAGGACCCTGCCGTCCTGGTCCTCTTCTGCTGCTGTCTGTCAACCCGTCGGCCTCGACGCTCCTCGCATCCTAGTGCATGAGCCTGCATGCGGGTAATGTCCATACCCGGCTGAAGAGAAACACCCGCACAAGACTCGGCCATATAATCATCTAGCCCGGTGACGTAGCGGTGCACCCTGTCCTCCATATCTGCTACCATTTGGGACATATCGAGCCAATGAATCAAACTTCGACATTGTACTCCCTGGCGTGCGTCCTGTCTCGTGATAAAAATCTGTCAGCCCGCGCCCTCCTCATCTGTGGAGGCAAGAAGTGAGTGAGGAAAGCCTCTGAGAACTCATCCCAAGTAGCTGGGGACGCGTGCTCTCCCCGGGATAACTCCCACGAATCAAACCAATCGACTGCAGTATCACGCAGCCGATGCGAACCAAAGATCACGGACTCGGTCTCCGACGCCCTGATCACTCTCATAATCCTCTGAAGCTGACGGATGAACTCCTGCGGATCATCCTCTGGCCTCGACCCATAAAACTCTGGCGGGCTACAACTCAGGAAATCTCGTAGCCTCAAACTCTCGGCCCTCGGGTGAACCACGGGTACGGGCAGGCATCGAACTGCGCCGATCCGGCTGTCCTCATGTTCGCCACGATCTCGGCCAATAGTCGGGCCATCTCCTTGTACCTAACTCCTCCGCCGGTGTGGGGCGGGAGGTGTGGTGCGTGGTCTCTTTGGGGCGGCGGCGTCATGGAACTCGCCGTCGAGGTATAGGCGGGCACGAGCCCTCGTAACTCGGTGTCGTGGCGGCTCGCCGCTGCCTTGCCGCTTCTGGCGGGTTGCCTTACGTGGAGGCATAATCATTCTGAAAGGAATACGTTAGAGGGTCCAACTTTAACACGACTCTAAAGCACGATCTCGAGTGAGAAGAATGGAAACCAATCCTAAATATCTTATAGCCTCACGATTATTGGTGTGGTGCACACACCGATAATCAAGACTTACTAGATACGGTCTGTAGACACTTTCCGAGGATTAATCGCTCGATACCACTTTTGTCACGACCGTTCGGGGCAGTGGATCGTGCCTTACCCGCACCCAAGTAGTCATACATCGAGTAATCGGCGGAATATAAAAACAAGACATGAAACGATTGTAAAATGAGATACGCTTTAAGCGATGAAAAGCTTGCCTTTCGGCATATATATATAAATAACCCAAGTTTTGCGATTACATCCCAACTGCACTAGGACTACTGAGACCTCTAAGGAAGTAAACAACTATGGCGGGACGGGGCCGCCATACCTGAATGTACAAAACTATCTACAATACAGGAGATCATACCAAGCAGTAGAGCCTCAGGAGAAGATGGAGCTCCGACACCAACGTAGAGATCCTAAGGATGTGGATCTAGCACTGCTTGCCCTTACTGCGGCATGAACGTAGCCCAGAAGGAGGTCGAGACAACAGTACTAAGTATGCGAATCGTAAAGTACTTAAATGAAAACATATCATTTTAAAATCGGTTTACATATATGTATGAAACAACCAAGGTAACTGCGCATAGTGCCACATCATAAACAAGAGCAACAATAGGTAAATCAGAATGGTCTTTTCTAGTGCGAATGATCGAGCAGGCCAATTGCCCATAGTATCATTAAGCAAGCCTAATACTAGACTCCCGTAGTCCGCATAGGCCACTCACGTAGGACTGCATATGGCATAACCCCGCATCGAGGGTAGCTACTCCTCGGCATCGTCCTGGACTCGTAGTCTGCATGGCCACATAGGCGCATGAGGTATAACCCCGCACTAACTCGGAACTCTCGCGACTCGCATAGGTCACCTGCACCGCGTAGGGTGTCCTCGCATCATAGTCACACAGACTGCCTGAGGTATACCCCGCATCGGAGGGCAGCTTAACCCCCGGTATTTGTCAAGAGGTGAATGATATAATACTAACATAACAGCTTATCGTTAAACATATAAGCACAACAAGAATACCCTTTTATACAAACGTTACAAGACACTAACACACATAACATCATATCATGTCTACTTATCAAACAATTTTATTATTCTTTCCATAAATCAATGTAAGTCTGTTATAAACACATAAGTGAACTGTTCCTTTTATCATTCTTAAGTTGTTATACCTAACTTCCCATAAAGCTAGTATAACTCTTAAGCTTTCTGTTTAAAAACCAATTAGTTATCTTCTGTTAAAAAAAATGATTCAATATTCTTTTGAAATGTTTTAAGACAGATCCTTATTATTCAGGCTTAAGTCGCGAGACATTGCCGTAAGTATTATTCAGGCTTAAGTCAAAGACATTGTCGTAGTTATTATTCAGTTAACTCACGTACGTCTACCGTACTATATATATATTTAAAATATCATGCTCAAGGGTATAGGAAGAATCACATACCTTCTCGGCGAAAACCTCCTGCCAAGTCGAATATGTCGCGCGCAGAGAATCAGCCTATAACAGTCAAATACGTCTATCAACGTCTAGACTGTACTGTATAAAGCTTTAAGCAGAGGGTTCTCTATTCTATGGGAATTTGGGCAGCACTTCCCTACCCGGTAAGCTATACAGTCTACTGTGATAACAGTTCAATTCTATTCTGTAATATCCTTCTAAGTATTTTATACTTATTCTTATACTTCTACAGTATGCATTATCTAATTACAAAAGAGGGTTAGGATTATTTACCTCGGTAAGCCCAATAATATCCTAGATATAAGTCGATCCGGAGCAAGGCTTAGCTCCTAAGTTGTATGCTCCGATAGCTCCAAGGAAACCTTAGAAGTTCTTCACAACTTCTACTAAGCACTAAGGGATTTGGGCTAGGGTATTTTGGGCATTATAACAATACTAGAAGGCAACTTTTCTACCAAGGGAGGGGGGGTAGATTTCGGCTAGGCTAGGGGGAGGATAGCCTCGGCTAAGCTTCTCAAAATGGGGGGGGGAGGTGTTTGGACGAAAAGCTACAAGGGAGAGGGAAGGATTTTCAAGACTTGGAAAGGAATTTGTGGATGAAGAACTCTTCATCTTAAGGGGGTATTTATAGGTCAAGACATGGCCAACCAATGGCCAAGATTTAGCCAAGTGCTAGGCAAGTGTAAGGTCAAGATTAGGGCAAGTGTACCTAGCCAACTTGCACACAAAATATCCTACCAACTACTTGACAAAATAGGCACTCCAATCGGCCTCAATGACGCCTCAAGTCCACCAATTGGAGGGTGACAAGTGTCGCCCTCCCGTTGGTCCAAAATGTTTCGTCTCTCGGAAAAATCCGCAAAAATTAGAAATGGCATAGCCGGAATTTATCCTACGCGAGTCTTGTAAAACGTTTCGTCGGAAAACGATTCCTTGAGTGAGTTGTGCCCAAAAAAATGTGTCATGCCTAAACTTTTAAGGCCAAACTTTCGTACGTACGCCCTCACGTACATACTCCGGAAATACGGGGTATAACATAAGTCTTGCAAGTAGAGCTTGATAATATTGACTAAGTCAAAAGGGCCACTTGGCTAGAGTTTTGCATCCAAGCCACCCATTTATTCTAATCTTGACCCTCCATTTGGTTATATAAGCTTACTAGTAGCAAGACAGGGCTTTACACTTAGAAATTTTTTCAAGAAAACTTGAAGAACAAAATAGGTGCTCTCGGGTTTAGGGTTCCAAGAAAGAAAAAAAAATTCGTTTGTTGTCCAATAAGCTCCACACTTTAAACCAAGGTTCCTAAGGGTATTGTAAGGGTATCTCAATAGAAATATCCCGAAAAAGTATCGTTTTCGTATTAGTCGCAAGGTGAAAACCTAGTCACTTTCCTAGGTTTGGATTGGAAGTTAAAGGAAAGTTGTTGGTGATCTTCTAAGGGCTTCAAGTGGTGGATTGTAGTGTCAAGGAGAGGCTCTAAGTTGCTAGGGAGCGACTTTGGATCTTGAAGTTGGATTAAGGCTCGTTAAGATAACAATCTTGTTCTCTTAGTGTTATAAGATTACATATTGTTGTAGCCTTACATTTTTACTAGCATGAGGTATATGTATTAAGGTTTGATAAGTGATATGGATTGTGGAAGCCTATAGCCGAAATGGCATTGTGAGCCATTTGAAATTGAAATACAATTTGATCGATAATTAGAATCGTCGCATGTTATCTACTTGAAGATTATAGTTGTTATAATAGATTGCGGCTTTATAACATGTTATACTAAACACCTTGAATTGAAAAGGAATTGGAAAGGTTGATATGTTGTTACACCTTTGGCCGAGAATGGCATTGTATTGTGGACTAGTTTGATATCAATTGTGGGGCAGAATTTTACACGTCTTGTAGGCGTGTAATCCCCTATTGTTAACTACATTGTTGAGCCTTAAATGTGGCGTGTTTGGTTATTGAATTCGGGCCTTGAAAAAGGTGGAAAAGTATGTAGAAACAAAGGAAGTCTTGTCAGATTTTAGTAGAATTTAGTGACTTTGCACTTAGAATATTCTACGTTTAAAGTAAGAAGTTAATAGACGTATTATGACCATTATAGGTTGAAGTACTACGAGTAGCGTATTCTACTTGAAGGGTGGAAAAGCTAGCAAGGTTATAGTACTTTGGCGCATTTTGCTACTTGTCGATAATCGTCGCGAGGTATGTGAACCTCTTCCTTCTTTTGGCATGATTCTATGTATGGAATATACATGTGGTACTATTTCATGATTCTTTCTACTCTTAGAAGTTAAGAGGTATGTATGTTGATTTACTCTATGTAAAAGTTACGTCTAAGTTATCCTAAGTTCTTACCAAGTCTTATGGGGGATGTTGGTAAGAGTCGTTAGGAGGTATTTGGAATCGAGTTGACTTTGCAAATTTACTGCACGAATGAGAATAAGTATCGAACAAGCCATTGCAGCGTTAATAAAGGAAAATGTATCGACAATCAATTATATTAAAATGAGTAGAACTCTACATCTGCATATAAACTAAGATAAGACAAAATTGTATTACATTTTCTAGATCATGGCTGCTTTAATAAGATCGTTATAAACGAGTATAACCTATTCACAACACGTAAAGTATATGTACTTAATTTAAAGAGTTTACATTATGAAGTTTTAAGACTATGAACCTTAAACTCTTAAAAGATTGAGAGACTTTATTTTCAAGTAATGAAACTTGATTCTTAAAGGAAGAAATGAAATGATTTAAGGGAAGTAACTTGTTTTAAAAGGTGTGAGTTACTTGAGATTTAAAAGTTAAGGAACTTGATTTCTAAAGTTAAGAGACTTGAAGTATTTTGAAAGTTAAGAAAATTGATTTGAAAGTATATGATACTTGGTTTTAAAAGTATAAGTCTCTTGGTTATAAAAGGAATGAATTTGTCTAAAACCATAAAGGGTTATAACGACTTTATGGGAAGTTGGTTATAACGGCTTTATGGAAGGTTAAGATAATGGTTTTCTCTAATAATGTAAACAAAGAAATAACTTGAAATAAGTAAGGGCAACTGGATTTAAAGGTATCACTTGCTTAAAGTTTTAAAGTACGGGTCACTTGATTTAGAAGCTGAGAAATGTATTTCTAAAAAGTGTAGTGACTTATGTGAAATGTAAACGAGACTTGATACTACGGGTGTTAGTATCTTGGGGTTTTATATGAAAAGGAATCTTTTGAAAAGAATGAAAGTACGTAGTACTTAGGGTTAAATTCCCAGATTTGTTTTATGTGAAACGAAAAGTGCCTTGAGTATATAAAATGAAAGTCTAAAGATTTTATGAACTTGCCTATGCTTGCTTGTGATAGCCTTGCGTGTAAGTATTATATGTTTACACTGCCGTGACTCTCAGTTGGAGGGTCGGCTGTCTTGTTGTGAATTTACTTGGACGTACCGACAGTGACGGAGGCTTCCACGGGTATGCTTCCATTGTGATTGATCCTTGGACATGCTTATACGATGTGAGATTCCGGGGCATGCGACCAGGATGCGGGTTAGATTCCCGGATTGTTCTTATTACTCATTGGACATGCTTATACGATGAGGGATTCCGGGGCATGCGACCAGGAGACGGGTTAGATTCCCGGATTTGTTTTATTACCCATGGCCATGCTTATACGATGAGGGATTCCGGGGCATGCGACCATGTTATGTACGACTATTACTCCATGGACTAGCTCCCCATGAAGACATGTACCCGAGATGAGGGATTCCACGGGCATGTTATATACGATTATTACCCTATGGCAATGCTTATACAATGAGGGATTCCGGGGCATGCGACCATGTTATGTACTATTACCCCATGGATTAGCCGCCGTGAAGTCATGTACGATATGAGGATTCCACGGGCATGATATATATATATATATATATATATATATATGTATTGTATATGTGTACGTCGACAGTGAGGTAGGATGCCCCGGGCGCGTCACATGGTTATATGTTATACTTACGGTGTCGGCGATGATGGGGATTCCAGGCGGGATATATATATGTATTGTATATGTATGCGCAAGCGGTGAGTGGGATACCACAAAGCGTCACATGGTTATATTTTACACTTATGGTATCGGCGATGATGGGATTCCACGGGCACGCTTTGATATTTGTGGGCTTGAGACCCTTACTGGACTATGTGATGATATTTGAGGGCTTGTGTCCATAGCCCTGGTGTGACTATTGTTTATATGTTGAAATAGTCTGTACAAGGTAAAACTGACATTCATTACTTTCACTTCGTCAAGGCACAGTGTATTGTTATTTTGGTTATCATACATGTCTCCAGCTTTATATAGACTGTTATGATTTCATTACAGTATTTTCAGTTTCACATACTTGGTATATATTTCGTATTGACCTCCTTCGGGGGGCTGCGTTCATGCCGCATGTTGAGGTACACAGTTTGCTGATCCGCACTCTTAGGATCACTGTTCAGTTCTTGGAAAGCTCCATTTCTCCGGAGGCTTTGTCTTTTGGTACGATTCCCTGAGGTTGTAGGTTTATGTACATTCATGGGTATGGCGGGGCCCTATCCCGTCACAGTTGTTATGTCAAAACTCTTAGAGGTCTGTAGTCATATCTTGTGGGTTGCTTTTTAAAAAAAAAGAAGAGGTAACTGTTTTTGGTTTTAAATATTTATATGTATCCGGGAAGGTAGCCTCATCGGCTAACCTATTATTTATTTCTTGTTAAGTTTATGTATGTATGTTCCACTACTATTCTCTGATGTATACCTGTAAGGGTGCCCAGGTAGGGCACCAGTCGTGGGCCCGGGGTCGGATCGTGACACTTATACTTTCAAATCAAGTTTCATAGCTTTCAAAATACTTCAAGTTTCTTAACTTTAAGAAATCAAGTTTCTTAACTTAGAATATCAAGTCTCTTTAACTTAGAATATCAAGAAATCAATACTTTCCAAATCAAGTATTTTATACTTTTAAATCAAGTCATTTCTTCCTTTAAGAATCAAGTCCCATAACTTGAAAAATAAAGTCTCTTAACCTTTTAAGAATTCAAGGTTCATAGTCTTTAAAACTTCATAATGTAAACTCTTTAATTAAGTAACATATACTTTTATGCGTTGTGAATAGGTTATACTCGTTTATAACGATCTTATTAAAGCAGCCATGATCTAGAAAATGTAATACATTTTTTTCTTATCTTAGTTTCTATGCAGATGGAGAATTCTACTCATTTTAATATAATTGATTGTCGATACATTTTCTTTTATTAACGCTGCAATGGCTTGTTCGATACTTATTCTCATTCGTGGAGTAAATTAGCGAAGTCAACCCGACTCCAAATACTTCCTAACGACTCTTACCAACATCCCCCATAAGACTTGGTAAGAACTTAGGATAACTTAGACATAACTTTCACATAGAGTAAACCAACATACATACCTCTTAACTTCTAAGAGTAGAAGGAATCATGAAATAACACCACATGTATATTTCATACATAGAATCATGCCAAAAGGAGGAAGAGGTTCACATACCTCGCGACGATTATCGACAAGTAGCAAAATGCTCCAAAGTACTTCAACTTTGATAGCTATTCCATCCTTTAAGTAGAATACGCTATACGTAGTACTTCAACCTATAATAACCATAACATGTCTATCAACTCCTAGCTTTCATCGTAGAATGTTTCTAAGTATAAGGACTCTTATTCTACGGAAAATCGGGCAGCACTTCCTTTGTTTCTACGTACTTTTCCACCTTTTTCAAGGCCCGAAAATCATTAACCAAACGCCACATTTAAGGCCCAACAATTCAGCAATACTAAGGGGATTACACGCCTTTCAATACGTGTAAAATTCTGCCCCACAATCAATATAAAACTGCCCATTCCTTAATGCACATTCTCGGCAATAACAACATCCTTAACAATGTCAATTTCCGTTCAATTCATTTTTAATCCAAGTTGTTATTCTAACATGTTATATACATAATAACAATTATAACAACTATAAATCCTTTCTTCCTTAACATGCGACGATTGTAACTATCGACCAAATTGATTACAACATTAATAGCTAACTTGTCCATTTTCGGTTTTAACATGTCGACATGATCCAAATCTTTTCAAACTTCATTCTATATACCACATGCTCATTTCTTAACTACTATAACATATAATCTTCAATTACATTAAGAAGATGAAGATTTTACCTCAATAAGCCCTAAAAATGTCCAAGTGTAAAATCGATCCTTAGCAACTTTTAGCTCATCTTCTTATGTTCCAATCCGCTCCAAGCACTCCTTAGAAGCTCATGAAGAACTCCTCTTCAAGTTCCATCTTCAAAGTTGAAGAACACCTTAGGTTTTCGCCTTGCGACTAACGTAAAAACGTCATTTTTCTGGAATCTTTCTATAGAGATATCCTTACAATACCCCTAGGAACCTTGGGTTAAAGTATTGTGAATTATGATCCACATTTACAAAAACAAAAATTGTGTGGGAAAGAGGGCTAACCCGAGAGCAATATGATGAGCACAAAGTTTTCTCAATTTTTTTTCTAAGTGTTGAAGACTTGTCTTGCACTAGTGTAGTATATATAAAACAATGGAGGGTCAAGATTATAAAACTTGTGTGGTCTTAGATGAAGGGCTTTAAATATCAAGCCAAGTGGGCTCTTGACTTAGTCAACAATCTCAAGCTTGAGCTTGCAAGACTTGTTCATCCAACTCTTGGTCAAATGACCTCTTTGCCCTTGGCATATTTCGAACAAGCCTAAGTAGGGGTGACACGTGTCGCCCTCCCATTCGTCCATAGAATTTCGTAACCCTCGTGGGCCCCACAAAACGTAAAATTTCTTCGGGTGGGCCCTACGTGACCAAATCCGTAAAATACATTTCCACAATGATAATAAATTCTATACTCCTCAAATAATGCATTTTTAGAATCTAATTTTCATCAACGAACATTTTTCCTTTCCGACGTTCGAAAGATTTTTCTTCGGAAAAACAATTCTTTCTTTCGTACCAATTTTCAAGTCTTGCGCTCTCGCGTCTATTCTCTTATTCATGTCCTGAAATTACGGGGTGTAACAAAAGTCTTGGACAACCAACCAATGAAATCCATGGCAATCCTCTCCCCCTTACTCATGAATGGGCATCCTCTAAGACACATCACCAGGTCGCTCATGCTCATACTCGACCAACTAATATTTATTACACCAAGACACAAAATTAGCAATGTTTCTCTTCATCCTCCCCCACCAATAGTGCTACCTCAAATCACTATACATCTTAGTAGCACCTTGATGAATCGAATACCTAGAGTTGTGGGCCTCTTATATAATCAATCTAGTTAAATCTCCTACACGATAAATACACACTCTACCCTTGATCTCAGAATACCCTCACTATCTATCATGGCCTCCTTGGCCTCACCAATAATATCCTTATCTCAAATATTGCACAACTTCACATCATCATATTGGCGAGTCTGGATTTTATCCAAAGATGACCTCACCTCCACACAAGCAAGAATCCTACATGAATTTGAAATATCGAGTCACACAAAATGATTGGCTAGAGACTGGACCTCCAATGCCAAATAATGCTTAAAAATAGCCAAACAAGCCAACACCCCAGGATGACTATCTTTCGACTCAAGGCATGTACCATCACATTGGCCTTGTCTACATGGTAAAAATGATCATATCATAATCCTTCAACAACTCAATCCACCAACACTACCTAGAGTTCAAATCCCTCTTATTAAATATGTGCTGAAGACTATGGTGATCGGCATACATCCGCAATATACACCATTAAGATAATGCCTCCAAATCTTCAGAGCAAACACAACAACAACCAACTCCAAATCATGAACATGGTAATTATTCTCGTGCACCTTCAACTACCTCGTTGCATATGCAATATCATATACTTATTTCTTAAAAAACCCGGACCTCATGTCAATCTTCAAAACACATAAGCACCCTAGAGCTGATTAAACTTGTCATAAATACATAAAATCAGATACTTATTTCTGATGGTGACCTTGTTCAACTACCTTTAATCAATTCATATATGTATAGTGCCATTCTTCTTCTTCACGAACAAGATAGGAGCATCCTATGGAGATACACTCGGCCGAAAGAAGCTCTTACTCATCAGATCCTGAAGTTGCTCCTTCAAGTCTCTCAACTCTGCTTCAGCCATATGAAACAGAGGAATAGAAATGGGTTAAATACCTAGATCAAGATTAATACAAAAGTCAATGTCTTTGTCTGGCGGTATACCTGATAAATCTGAAGAAAAAACCTCCGCGAACTTAATAACTACTTGAACAGAATCAAAAGAATGGGTCTATGTGCTAGTATCTCGAATATGAGAAAGATAAGCCAAACAACCCCAGTCCACTAACTTCCTAGCCCGAATGTAAGAAATGACATTCCTCAGAGCAGGGCTGGGAGTGCCTCTCCACCCTTACCTCGGAAGACCAAGCATAACTAGCATGGCCGTTTTGATATAGCAGTCTAGAATTGCATGATATGGTGATAACTAATCTATACCCAAGATAACATCGAAATCCATCATATCTAAGATAACCAAATCTTCCAAAGTGTCGCAACTCATAAAAGTAACTACACACATGCGATATACTCTATCTACAATCACATAATCATTAACTAGTGTAGACACACGAATATGAACATCAAGCATATCACACTACATCTCAAATTTAGCAAAACACATAAGAGAATATAGACCCTAGATCAAATAACACAATAGAAGACCGATGATCGATTGAGATGATACCTATGATGACTTTGTCAAATGCCTCATCCTCGACCTTTTTAGGGAATGCATGTCAATGGGTGCATCCTACCTCAGATTGAGTAGCCTATAGTCCACGTCAGCCCAATCAAGCTCCATCTCTCTACCACTGGGATCCACCATGCCTAGACTGATGGCCACCATGGCCCGAATAAGATCCTCCCTAAGTACTCTGACTACCACATCTAGATGGATGTGTTTGGTCCTGTGTCCAGGGGATGCACTCAAAAACTGTCTGGGACAATCTTTCTTAAATACCAACCTCTCCACAACTGAAACAAGTCTTGACCGATGAAGGCTGTTGAATAGAGTTTAAAAAACCAAACCACCGTGGTAGAAATATCTAGACTAAGAACCCCTGCATTAATATCCCCTAATGTAACAATCAATAATATGTAAAGTTGCCTGAATCGGTCGACTGGGTTGCGATTGATGATATCTCCCCTGATACCCACAACAACGGGAAGCAATACCTCTTAACTGACCATGTCGCCTCGCCATATTATTAGGCTCATATCTGGAAAAACCAAGGTAAATAACCACTTATGGCTGATCACAATAAATGCATATGCATCTTCCTCAGGTCATCAAAAGAACTCATGAGGCTTCATGTTCGAAAAGTGCTACCAAATCATCTGTTCATCACATGTCATAACTATCGCTCCAATACGTTGGGGACCAAACTCTGAAGTGTGAACCTCGTTTATATGAGGCGCTAAAATCATTGTTGGTTGAATACCGGGTGTACAAAACATGGGAGTCTAATTTTACCCCCTTCCCGCACGAGTCGGAGAACCACCCGGAGTAGTAGGATATAGGCCTATTTGAGTAAAACTATCGAGAGCATGTTAAGTCAATTTTAGGAAGTCTTTTACGTGTCTTTTTATTATATTGTTGTAATGACCCATTTGGTCGTTTAGCACTTGAACACTAAGAAAAGAGTATGCGACTATAGGGTATTTAATTACATGTTTATAATATATGAAATGGGACATGAAATTAATTAAGTGAGTTGGTGGGCCAAGCCCACTACCCTATTGAGTAGGGCACGACTGATTACAAGAAGGGAAAAGGGAAGGGGAACGAACCCTAGCAGCTAAAAAGAAAAAAAAAAAATAGAAAAACAAAGAAATGAAACCCTAGTATAAAAAAGAAGAGAGGGACGACAACAACAAAAAGAGAGAGAGAATGTTGCAGCATTAGGAAAAAAAGAGGAGAAGGAAAGAAAGAAAAGAAATGCTAGTAACGGGACGAGGAGGAAGCGCTCAATTAAGTTCAGGTTAGGTTCTATGTTATATGGTTGAATTAATCTATTCATGATCCTTATACTAATGTGTTATTGAATGCAATCAAATTTCAAAGAGGTCATTACACGGAAATTCCACAATCCACTTGAATAGAGAAACTTGAGGGATTTATCATGACATAATGATTATAGCAGCCTGTAAAACATGGAAACTGTACAAATATGTAAGGAATATAAAAGTATGGGCTGAATGAAAGTTGTGTATTACTCTGTTCCCGTCAGTTTGAAATCTTGCGGGGATAAATCCGACTTATGGTTTGAAAGTTATGACCATTTAAAGTTTCTGCTTTATTTTACAGAAATCCAGACGAGCAGCATGAAAAATGTGAAAACTGTACAAATCCGTAAGGAATATAAACGTTTATGCTGAATAAAAGTTATAGAATTCCCTGTTCCCGTCAGTTTGAGACATTACAGAGATAAATCCGACTTATGGTTTGGAAGTTAGGACTGTTTAAAGTTTCTGCCTTATTTTGCAAATATTCCGGCGACACAGATTTCATAGGGTTGTTTCCTTCATATATTTTCACCAACTACACTAAGTACTGTCATATGGGATTCGGTATAATAATAGATCCTAGTTTTGCCTTCGATGTGATACAATAAACACCTGATTTGGAGTTACAAATTTAATGTTATATCATTTACAATCGGGAGATACGAGAAAGTTGAAAGAAAGGAATGTTATTTGAATTTTCTGAAGTTATGCTAATATTTTTATATGTGTAGGGGTTTAGTCATACAATTGAAATGGTAAAAATATTGTTAATATAAATATAGCAATATGGGTGTCCTTAGATTCGTATTATAACGCAGTTCACATATTTTCTAGATTTTAAGCGTTCAGAGGCTCTACGCAAGGGGAAGGCATTGGTTTGATTATTTGTGGCACCCGCTCGACATTGATGTAGGTTATGGTTTACTTTAGTTAGATTCTGGTTAGAGAATCATATGTAGTTGTAGGAAGTGATGGGGATAGCATGATAGACCTTCGTGCATGAAGTGGAAATGAATTACAATTACGTTGGTTCCGTCAGTTGTTATGTGGGCTTATCTTCATATGTGTTATTTTCTGTGATTATCATTTGATTGTATGTTAGTGATTTGTGTTGAGACTTGATATCATGCCTGACATACTTTCCATATTATTTTGTTTTGTGATGATGGCGAGGTGAGTGATTGAGAGAGATTGATAGCCTCTGAGGTTTATGTCGTAGAGCACGAGTGATTGATAGCCTCCGAGGTTTCTGCCGGAGAGCACGAGTGATTGATAGCCTCCAAGGTTTCTGCCGGAGAGCACGAGTGATTGATGGCCTCCGAGGTTTCTACCGGAGAGCACGAGTGGTACATGGACTTCGCGGGTCCCCCATGGGTCATGGCTTTGAGGCACTGCCCTTATCATGTGTGTACATGAGTGGAGTGACAGAGGTGACTATTGCATTATATTGCATTCATCCACTCTTATATTTGACTGATCGTTGGTGAATTTTATCTGTCCTGGTTGTTTCTTGATTTCTTTACACCTGTATATGATATGTGACCATGCTTGTGTGCTCTACGTGCTACTTGTTGGCTTCAACTTCTGCATGTGTTATATAATCATTGTCGGCCTATGATGCTTACCGGTACTAGTGTTGTACTGATACTACTCTTGCTGCACTTTTATTGTGTGCGGAGTACGATCCAGGTTCCAGCTCTACGCCCCATGGCTGATTCGCGAGGGTGATATCTTTTAGTCATTCAAGGTGAGCTAATTGATCATCCGTGGCCCCTGAAGGGCTTCCTAGTTAATTTTATTTACTTTCGTTAGTTGATAGACAGTATGTAGCCTTCGGGCATTTTTTAGACTTCTATTCCATACTATGTTTAGTGCTCTTGTACCCTTTTGACCAGATTTTTGGGTTTGTCGTTACAATTTTAGTGATGATCAATATTAATACTTTATAACTTCCTTTTCTTTACTTATTTTCCGCTGATTTAGCTTGGTAATGAGAATGTGGTTTGCCTACTCGGGGGAATAGGGTAGGTGTCATTACGACTTGTAATTTGGGTCGTGACAAAGTTGGTATCAGAGCTTCTAGGTTAATCGATCTAATGAGTACAAGAGAAATGTCTAGTATAGTCTTACGGATTGGTACGTAGACGTCCGTACCCATCCTCGAGAGGCTATAGGACATTTAGGAAACACTTCACTTTTTTATTCTTTTCGTGCTAGTTCAATCCGATTGGTATCTAGTTCATTCTTTTCGTGCGAGATTGTTCAGATTGGTATCTTACACTCATTTCTATGTTCTATCACAGATGGTGAGGACGCGATCGACTGCTACTGGAGGCTGCACCTGCACCCACACCCGCATCCATACCCGTTGCTAGAGCAGTTGTTCTTGGGCGAGGCAGGGGACGTGGAAGTGGAGGTGGCAGAGGCAGAGGCCATGTGGCTATACCAGATAGAGACCAAGCACCAACACCTACTCAGGACCCTAGCAGAAAGTTGACTCCGGAGCTTGATGGCATTCCGGAGGAGAAGATTAGGGGTGCTGAGGCACAACCTAGGGTCACTGCTACTCCGGATTTTCAGGAGGCTGTGTTTCGGGTGCTGGGGTACTTCGACAATTTGGCTCAGACATGCATGCTTCCAGTTTTTCCAGACGGTCCGCAGACTAGAGTGGGAGGTCAAACTCCCGATGTTGCGGTTACTCCAAGATTTCGGTCATCGAGGGTATTGTCGGCGGTGGTAGTGGCTCCCCGTATTGATGATACTCCAGCGCCTGATTTTGTTCTAAGGCCTATGGATGGACCAGTGTTGACCACTGAGGAGCGGAAATTGTTCGAAGGGTTTACCAAAATGACTCCTCCTTGGTTCTATGGTACTCCCGGGGAGGATGCGTGTGAGTTTATTGTCAGCTGCCATGAGATGCTTCATAAGTTGGGAATAGTGGAGTCTCAGGGGGTCGATTATGTTTCTTTCTAGTTAGTTGGGGATGCTAAGCAGTGGTGGAGATCGTACGTAGAGTGTCGACTAGTTGGATCGCCACCTTTGACCTGGACCTAGTTCTACCAGGAGTTGCTGGAGAAGTATGTCCCTCGTACTCTGAGAGATAACAGGAAGGATGAATTTTTACATTGGAGCAGCGGAGTAGGTCGGTTGCGGAGTATGAGACCAGATTTCTCGCAGTGTCCCATTATGCGACATCTTTACTTCCCACAGAGGCTGAGATAGTGAGGAGATTTGTGAAGTTTGGATCTTCCGCTTCGGCTGGCGACCTTGCAGTTGGAGGCTTTCGGGGCCTCATAACACTCAGTAGTAGAGCATGCCAGGAGGGTTGAGTCAGAGATGGGTCGGGCACGTAGTAGGGGTGGCGACAAGACAACTCGTAGATTTGACAGTTCCAGAGGTCGTATTAGAGGTGGGGGAAACCATGACAGGGTTCGTCATCATCCCTACAACCGCCCCATCCAGTCATCACTACAGGCTTCAGCAAGTGGTTCTTCAGGTTATAGCGAGCCCAACTCTGAGCAGACTTCCCGAGAGTCTTACTCTCGACCTTCAGACCATAGAGGATATTTGGGTTCTTCTATGATAGTTCATGTCACGATCTGAACCCCGAGCCTGCGACTGGTGCCCTACCTAGGCACCCTTATACTCGTACCTCACATATCACCAACAGAAGAAAATAAAACTCATATAATAAAACAACTCATGTGATAAAACCGACAAGCCGACGAGGCCTCCATTATATACATAAACCCAAATGAGCTACAAATGTACATATGTCCAACACACACATGACTACAGAACTCTAAGAGTATAACCGTAACTATGACGGGACAAGGCTCCGCCGTACCCCTGAATGTACATAAGCCTGTAATACCAAAAATGTACCAAAATGACTAGACTCCGGAACAATGGAGCTATCTCAACAGCTGAGCAAAGATCCTAAGCACGCGGATCAGCAAACTGAGTACCTACATATGCGGGCATGAACGGCCCAGAAGGGAATCGATCTAACAGTATGTAAACATAAAGTACAATAATTAAAATCATATTGGCCAAAGAATGACAGGGACAAGTATGAAAATCAAATACCAGATCCAACCGTGTCATATAAAATTGAGCCAACTATACATTTTTTAAAAATAGAGAGTCAGCAGTGCCTTTTTCTTTTAAATAAAATTAACGAGAGTCCTATCAAAATCATGGATACCTATCCATATAACCATCATGTTTGTACACCTATCACGTGTCTCGGCCCAATATATATATTTATGTTGTGGATCGTCCAACCCGTCTCAATATATGTAAGTGTTGAGGATCGTGCAACCCGTCGGATCGTGCAACCCGTCCCAATATATGTATATAAGTGTTGCGGATCGTGCAACCCATCTCAATAAATATATAAGTGTTGCGGATCGTGCAACTCATCCCAATAAATATACGTATCACTATCATAGGCAATCTTGCACAATTTAAATCATCTTTTAACTCTCAATAACATCATCTTTAAAATGAACTTCCATTTTAGAAAAACCAAGGCACTATCACATCTTACATTTTATAAAACACCAAGGTACCAACATATCATGTACCATTCACATATAATGAACTTTCATTTTAAATCCATCCTTTGGAAAATCAAGGCATTAGATATCATGTATCACTTTAATACATCATTTGGAAGGCCAAGGCACTATATATCATGTAGCACCTTAAAACATCAATTAGGAATTAGGATTCCTTAAAACTATGTATGTCCGCCGTACATTCATTTCATATAAAAATCATGCCAAAGAAGAAAGGATAGTTTCACATACCTTATAGGCTATACCCACTTGACAACTAGAATACGTCTCAAGTAGTACTTAAACCTATAATGACAATAACACGCCTATCAATTCCATGATACTAGTATACACTTATACTACATAATGACTCTCATTTCGTATAAAAATCTGGGCAGCACTTCCCCTATTTATACATACTTTTCCACCTTATAAATAAGTCCAAATACATCAATAACCAAACACCACTTAAGGGCACAACCAAAACAGGAACCAAGGTGATTCACACACTTATTTCTTATGTAAATCCGACCTCTTAATCCATATAAAAACAGCCCATAAAACAGTCCATACTTCTACGACAATGAGGGTAAAATGTGAAGCTTACAACACCTTTATATACCCTTATTCCTTTAGGATTTATGTTAGCGATTTACCACCTTAAACATGCATAATGATAACTGAATTTTCAGCATTATAACACCATAAAACAGTCCCTGAAACCTCACAACAATATCCAACAGTTTAAGGCAGTTTTCGGCCAACACCACCCCTAAAGCCCTTTTCACAATTCCTTATGATCCAACTTACATTCCAACATGTTTATATGAACCATAACAACTTGTAATAACAAGATTTCCTTCATTTTAACATGCAAGTAGTGACGATAATATTAACAATAACCAACGAATCCAAGTAATGAAAAATAGCCAAGAATCGGCCAACATGCTAACAACAACCACATGTGTATTCTTGCTTCCAATCCTTCTAAATATAGGTTCATCCATTAACTATAACACCATGTATCTACCAATAACTTATTAAGAGGAAGAACTCTTACCTCTACTTTCGCCAAAGTAGTCCTTAGGTTTTCGGCTCACACTTCACTTTCACACCACTTCTTCACGCCACAACCACATGCACGTATCTCCTGCAAGCTTATAGCCATCTTCCTTTCATGTTTTTCTTCCAAAAGTTCATTTTCCAAGCCTAGGGTTTCAAGACACTTTTCGGCCAATCCGTGGTTTATAGTTCTTGGAGAGTTAACGTGGCTTAGAACTTAGGTATAGGGCTTACTCTTGGAATATAAGTTGTCCTTCATCTTCACATGGCCATGGGATTTCGAAAACTTGAAGAACAAGGGAGAGGGTTGAGGGTTTGAAGGATTAAGGTGTTTGTGATCCAAGTCTTGCAAGACTTGCCTAATGTGGTGTATGTAGCACAAGTGTAAGTGGACCCACGAACCCCACTAGTCCACTTGTCACAAAATATCTTCGGATTGGAAAAATACGAATAGGCACATGATCTTTGCAATTCTTGTGGCTGCCCGAAGTTTCGACCGCGATCTGCGCCGAGCCATGATCTTTATGACTGCGCGTATAATTCTCAATGCCAAGATTAATAATACAATCCTAAGTCCATAACCCCTTTGGAAAGAATTCAACTACTAATATTAACTCTCGTCTTCACATTTATAGTATCCAACATTACAATTTGTATATATACTTTCCTTCCAACATTCAACCCTTATTTCCTAGCTTACTTTCTCACTTATATGCCCTTGAATTACGGGTGTAACATTCTTCCCCCCTTAGAAACATTTGTCCCGAATGTTCATAATAGGTTTCAAGCTATAATAGTTCGACATAGTCCCCTTAACTATACCTAACAACCAATATTCAACAAGCACAACGATGCCTCACATGGCCACAATATAACACAAAGTCTCATGCATCAATCACAATAGTCAAATAGGGATTGGAATTACCTATAGGTACCGAAAACAAGTGAGGATACTTCTTCTTCATCTCATCATCTGCTTCCAACGTCATCTTTTCCCTATTATTGTTTCTCCACAATACCTTGACGGAAGCCACATCCTTAGTCCGTAACCGTCTAACCTGGCGATCAAGTATGGCTATGGGACTCTCCTCATAAGCCAACTCCTCTTTCACCTGGACATCATCTACTGGGAAGACTCTAGAAGGGTCACCAATACACTTATGCAGCATCGACACATGAAAACTGGATGTACCGACTCCAAATCGGATGATAGATCCAACTCATAGGAAACATTGCCTACCCTGCGAACAACCTGGTAAGGCCCAATGTATCTCGGGCTCAACTTCCCCTTCTTACCTGTCACGACCCGACCCAGGCCCGCGACTGGTGCCCTACCTGGGCACCCCTTTCGGTATACATAAGAGAATAGCAGCGGAACATACACAACTTATAAAATGCTTAAACATAAAATAACAACAGGTTAGCCGATAAGGCCACCTTCCGTAAAATATACGTAATAAAACAGTACATTTTTTTATTTACAACCCAATCCACAAATGTGACAACAGACCTCTAAGAATAACAACTTTGGCGGGACAGGGCCCCGCCATACCCCTGAATGTACAACAACCGACAATACCAGGGATAAGCCTCCGAAATAAAGGAGCTTCTCAGCGGTGACAGTGATCCTAAGAGTGAGGATCAAGCGTATACTACTGCGGCGTGAGCGGCCCGAAGTCGATCTGGCGTGTACCAAATATGTGGCCCGAAATCTTGTAATTGTCACGACCCGACCGGGCGCGACGGTGCCTACTGCACAGGCACCCTTACGGTATACATCGAGAGAAAAATCAGCGAACATACATGAAACTTTAAAAATAAACAACAGTAAAATAACGAGTTAGCCGATAGGCTACCTTCCCGACATAATATATACAACCGCAAGCGGTTGCCTCGCTTTCCTTTACAAATCGACCCACGATATGTGACTACAGACCTCAAGAGTTTTTAACATAACAAGCTGTGGCGGACGGGGCCCGCCATACCACGAATATACATGAATCTACTACCTCGGGAAAACTGTACCAAGAGCTAAGCCTCGGAGCAAATGGAGCTTTCTCTCAGATCGAACCAAGATCCTAGAGCAAGGATCACCACACAGGTACCTAAAACTGCGGGCATGAACGACCCAGAAGAAGTCGATAACAACAGTGCAGAATATGGAACAGAAATAACGTACAGTAAACAGATCATAACTGTACAAAAGAATGACAAGGACAAGTATAAAAAAATACATACCAGATCCTGCCGTGTCATTACCACTTATGAACTTAATTTCACATCAATATCTTTTCCCATTTTCAATAAAGGTTATAGCCACATTCTTTCGCATGTGATTAGGAAAAATCATTAAGTTCATTTCTATATAACCTACTTATCTTTCATCATTATAATCCAGGCCGCCAAAGGAGGGCACATTTACTACGACCCGATGGGACGCGATTAAATCACACTAATATCAGCGTGTACAACGGAGACATGTATGATAACTCGATTAACGATTACCGTGCCTTACTAACAATGAGAGTAAATAGGGTATACTTACAATATAAAGTAGGAAAAGCTCACGATCAAAGCAGACCATCCGCGCGATGATCGTTAAGCAATCCTATTCGGGACTATTTCACCGCGTAGATCGCGTGGACCCGCATGAGGCATTCCTCGCGTGGGACTATTTCACCCGCGTAAGCCCTTACGGACTCGCATGAGGTATTCCTCGCGTGGGACTATTTCACCGCGTAAGCCGCTACGGACTCGCATGAGGTATTCCTCGCATAGGCTGGACCCGCCCGCATGGGACTATTTCACCCGCATAAGCCCTACGGACTCGCATGAGGTATTCCTCGCATCGTGGGTAGCAAATCCACGGAAATATGCAATGCCACAAACCCGGGGAATGACCCCGCAACGAATAATATACCACTAGCACAAATCCGGCTAGCACACATATCATAAGCACTACCGGCTTATCATACAATATATAAGCAAGTTAAGAAAACCCCTAACTTCTTACTATTCTTGTTCATATACACTCTCATTTTAGTTTACCTAAGGCACTAACATGTCTTTTATAAAAATCCGGGAATTTAACCCAAGTACTACAATTAACGGAAGCATACCCGTGGAATCCCACATCACTGTCGGTATGTCCAAGTACTTACAACAAGCGGTAGGCCTCCCACCGAGAGTCGACAGCGTAATAAAACATAATACTTGCACTCAAAGGCTATCACCAGCACACATAGGCTAATTCTCAATTAACAAGCCAAAGTACTTATCAAGGCACACTTAGACTAATTCTCAATTAATCAAGCCAAAGTACTAATCAAGGCACAAATAGAATAATTCTCATTTAACAAGCCAAAGTACTACGTACATTCCTTTCAAAAGACTCCTTTCCAAATAAAACTTCCCCGATACTAACCACAGTAGTATCAAGTCCTATCCACCATTTCAAGACAAGTCACAATACCTTTTTAGAAATACAATTACCGGCTTCTAAATCAAGTGACTTCTTTATTAACGACCTTAAGCAATTGGTACCTTTAAAACAATTTGCCCTTCCTTAACACAAGTTAATTCTTTTATTACTTTAGAAAACCATTCTCTTACCCTTCCATAAAAGCCGTTATAACCAACTTCCCATAAAGCCGTTATAACCCTTTATGGTTTAGACCAATCGTTCCTTTTATAACCAAGAGACCTACTTTTTGAAACCAAGTATTATATACTTTCAAATCAATTCTCATAACTTTCAAAAATACAATAGCCTCTTAACCTTTAGGAAGCAAGTGACTCATTTTATTATAAAACCTTAGGCAATTGATGCCTTAAAAACAAGTTGCCTTTTCACTAAAATCAAGTCATTTATCTTTCCATAAAGCAAATATAACTAACTTCCCATAAAGCCGTTATATTCACTTTATACCTTAGCCAAAAACAATTTCCTATCCAAGGGACTTATACGTTTAAAACAGAACAAGTATCACATACTTTAAAACTCCTCAAGTCCCTTAACTTTAATAAAACTTAAGACATCCCTTATACTTTCAAAGAAGTGAGTAAATCTCCCAACTCACCCGACTTGACTATTCACAAACTAGTAAAGGATATCAAGGTGTTGTACGTCTACCGTACTACATACGTGCAACTAGTCATGCTCAAAGATAGGAAAAGTTCTACATAGAGTAGATCACACAACTACCTCTTAACTTCCAAGAGTAACAGGAAACATGAAATGATACCACAGGTATATTCCATACATAGAATCATGCCAAAGGAAGGAAGAGGTTCACATACCTCGCGATGATTGTCGACAAGTAGCAAAATGCTCCAAAGTACTTCAACCTTGAGCTATTCCATTCTTCAAGTAGGATACGCTATACTTAGTACTTCAACCTATAATGGTCACATACGTCCATTAACCTCTTATTTCAAACGTAGAATATTCTAAGTGCTAAGTCACTAAATTCTACGGAAAATCGGACAGCACCTCCTTTGTTTCTACTTACTTTGCCACCTTTTTCAAGGCCGAATACAATAACCAAACAGCCCCAATTGGCTCACCACAATCTATAAGGTAGTCCAATACAAATAATTAATCATACAGCCCCAATTGGCTCACCACAATATAGAAGGTAGTTCGATACAAATGAAAACAAACTATTACAAACTATAAGTACAAATTCGGCCACTTTGAGTTCAACAATACCAATTCTTATCCAATTTCCATTTCCATCTAAATTGGTAGCATAACATGATATCTAGTCGCAACCAATTATAACTACTATAATCTTCAAGTCAAATACATGCGACGATTCTAATAACGATCAAATTGTATTCCAACTTAACATGACTTACTTTCATTTCGAACTTAAGCTACAAGTAATCCATAATACTTATAAACTTCAACTTAACAACTTCATGCTAGCAACATGTAAAGCTAACAACAACAATATAAATAATCTTGTAACACTTTCAAAGAACAAGATTATACCTCAACGAATTGTAATCCAATCTTCAAAACCGAAGTTGATCCTTAGCAACCTAGAGCCTCATCAAGACACCTCAATCCGCTCCTTGAGACCCTTAGAACCACACCAACAACTTTCCTTCAAACCTCCAATCCAAAACCTAGAAAGCCACTAGGTTTTCACTTTGCGACTAATCCGAAAACTATCTTTTTCCGAGATTTTTCTATTGAGATACACTCACTATACACTTAGGAACCTTGGTTTAAAGTGTGGAGCTTATTGGACAAGAAACACAATTTTTTTTCTTCTCAAAGGTCATGAAGCCGAGAGCTTCATAGTGGTTCATCCAATTTTTTGTAAAAATTTTCTAAGTGTTTAAGCTTGTCTACTACTACTAGTATTATATAGTGCAATGTTGGGTCAAGATACAAACAATTGGATGGTTGGGATGATCTCTTATAAAATATCAAGACTAGTGGGACCTTTGACTTAGTCAAGGAACTCAAGCTTGACTACTAGCAAGACTTGTCTTCTAAACAAGGGTCAAATGACCATTGTGTCCAAGCTTAAAATCGTCTAAGACAACATAAGGGGGGGGGTGACACGTGTCGCCCTCCCATTAAATCCTGATATTACATTTTAGAAAAATTCCAAAATTAGATAATATTTTTACAAGTCTCAAATCTTAACACTTGTGAGTTCTTACTTACGTTCTTAAAACATATCCTGTAAATACGGGGTGTAACATTCTCCCCCCCTTAGAAACATTCGTCCCCGAATGTTCTTTCGGAGTCAAACTTTATAATAGCGACATAGCTTCCTTTCGCAACCCCGACATACAAATATTGCCACGCATGGCCACATAACGATATTTATACTAAGATGTCATCTTGGCACTCACGAAGCCAACTAGCCCATACTTATAATGACCTCAAAGTCTGTCATAATCCTCTCTATTAGGTATACTAGGGTCTGACGACTGTATCATCACCGGGAAAACCTCATATCCCCGCTCAGCTACCACCCCACACACTCACGGGTGTAGTTACCTCGAAAGGTTCTTATGGATTCAGGCTCTATTCCTTTACACTTGGTTGTTATCTTTCTTACTGGTCGCACTCTTTCCGGACTTCCAACTCACACTAGTATACATAACTTCCATATCGATGTTGGCCTCCAATCTTCGGAGTCACTCTATAAAACAATATAAGGCCATTTCCGGTTTTCACGACCTGGTTCCGGTGGAACGCGTCCACGAACCCGTAAAACAATTAACTAGCCTTGGGCGCACTCGTGACCGTGACCTGTCACGTGAAGGAACTACTACCAACTGATCCCACTCCATTCCAGGCCATGGGAGACCGTGTAGTCTTCACCACTCGGTGTCACTTAACTCTTATCCTTGGTGCGACTTAAAATCTTATGCAGAAAGCCTTATATACCTAAGGTCTCGGCGGTAATCAATATTCTTAGGCTCGCAATTTCCATGCTCCAAGCCTACCTTATGATCCCCGATGCGGTACAAAACTTCTCATAATACCATAATCCTGTTGTCTCGATCACAACAACCACTGCTTACTCTATACAGACTTCATCCGTACAATTTTCTTAAGCCTACCACGCAGCTTAATCTGTTTACATGACATTCTGTTAGGTTCCTTAACATGGCTTCTTAAGGGTTTACTACCCTATCAGACAGCTCATCCCTTCCCAATAATCTCAAAATAAACCACAAGACCTTGGTGAAAATTCATTAACTATTCCATACCTTCCCGGTATCTAGTCAGTCTTTACCACTCTTGGTAAATCTAAAATCATTCTAGGCAACACGCGTCTGACCCTCGTACATAACTCCGTATAGATGTATATCACAATACCAACTATACTACAATTATTACCAACCTGGATACGCAATCCACATAGTCCTTCTGGTCTTGCGCTTTCGTGGCTGCAATCAACATAACTCGTTAGGGAGAGCGACCTAAAAACACGGCTATGGCACGATCTCGAGTGAGAAGAATGGAAACCAATCCTAAATGTCCTGCGACCTCACGATTATAGATGTGGTGCACACACCGATAATCAAGACTTACTGACACGCGGTGCGTAGACACCTTCCGAGGACTAACTGCTCTGATACCACTTTTGTCACGACCCGACCCCGGGCCCGCGACCGGTGCCCTACCTGGGCACCCTTACAGGTATACATCAGAGAAAAATCAGCGGAACATACATGAAACTTTAAAAATAAACAACAGAAGTAAAATAACAGGTTAGCCGATAGAGCTACCTTCCTGGACATAATATATACAACCGAAGCAGTTGCCTCCTTTCCTTTACAAACTGACCCACAATATGTGACTACAGACCTCTAAGAGTTTTTAACATAACAACTGTGGCGGGACAGGGCCCCGCCATACCCCTGAATATACATGAATCTACTACCTCAGGGAAAACCGTACCAAGAGCTAAGCCTCCGGAGCAAATAGAGCTTTCTCTCAAAGACTGAACCAAGATCCTAAGAGCAAGGATCACCAACCTGGGTACCTAAAACCTGCGGGCATGAACGCAGCCCGAAGAAGTCGATTACAACAGTGCAGAATATGGAACAGAAATAACGTACAGTAAACAAATCATAACTGTACAAAAGAATGACAAGGACAAGTATAAAAAAAAATACATACCAGATCATGTCGTGTCATTACCACTTATGAACTTAATTTCACATCAATATCTTTTCCCATTTTCCATAAAGGTTATAGCCACATTCTTACGCACAGGATTAGGAAAAATCATTAAGTTCATTTCTATATAACCTACTTATCTTTCATACGTATAATCCGCCGCAAAGGAGGGCACATTTACTACCCCGAACTGGGGGCGATTAAGTCACACTAATATCAAGCGTGTACAACTGGAGACATGTATGATAACTCAATTAACAATACACTGTGCCTTACTAACAATGAGAGTAAATAGGGGTATACTTACAATATAAAGTAGGAAAAGCTCACGATCAAAGCAGGACCATCCGCGCGATGTCGTTAAGCAATCCTAGTCCCGGGACTATTTCACCCGCATAGATCGCGTGGACCCGCATGAGGCATTCCTCGCATGGGACTATTTCACCCGCATAAGCCCTTACGGACTCGCATGAGATATTCCTCGCATGAGACTATTTCACCCGCATAAGCCCTTACGGACTCGCATGAGGTATTCCTCGCATAGGCTGGACCCGCCCGCATGGGACTATTTCACCCGCATAAGCCCTACGGACTCGCATGAGGTATTCCTCGCATCGTGGGTAGCAAATCCACGGAAATATGCAATGCCACAAACCCGGGGAATGACCCCACAACGAATAATATACCACTAGCACAAATCCGGCTAGCACATATATCATAAGCACTACCGGCTTATCATACAATATATAAGAAAGTTAAGAAAACCCCTAACTTCTTACAATTCTTGTTCATATACACTCTCATTTTAGTTTACCTAAGGCACTAACATGTCTTTTTATAAAAATCCGGGAATTTAACCCAAGTACTACAATTAACGGAAGCATACCCGTGGAATCCCACATCACTGTCGGTATGTCCAAGTACTTACAACAAGACAGCCGGCCCTCCCACCGAGAGTCGCGGCAACGTAATAAAACATAATACTTGCACTCAAAGGCTATCACCAGCATACATAGGCTAATTCTCAATTAACAAGCCAAAGTACTTATCAAGGCACACTTAGACTAATTCTCAATTAATCAAGCCAAAGTACTAATCAAGGCACAAATAGAATAATTCTCATTTAACAAGCCAAAGTACTACGTACGTACATTCTTTTCAAAAGACTCATTTCCAAATAAAACTTCCCCGATACTAACCACCGTAGTATCAAGTCCTATCCACCATTTCAAGACAAGTCACAATACCTTTTTAGAAATACAATTACCGGCTTCTAAATCAAGTGACTTCTTTATTAACGACCTTAAGCAATTGGTACCTTTAAAACAATTTGCCCTTCCTTAACACAAGTTAATTCTTTTATTACTTTAGAGAAAACCATTCTCTTAACCTTCCATAAAAGCCGTTATAACCAACTTCCCATAAAGCCGTTATAACCCTTTATAGTTTAGACCAATACGTTCCTTTTATAACCAAGAGACTTCTACTTTTTTGAAACCAAGTATTATATACTTTCAAATCAATTCTCATAACTTTCAAAAATACAATAGCCTCTTAACCTTTAGGAAGCAAGTGACTCATTTTATTATAAAACCTTAGGCAATTGATGCCTTAAAAACAAGTTGCCTTTTCACTAAAATCAAGTCATTTATCTTTCCATAAAGCAAATATAACTAACTTCCCATAAAGCCGTTATATTCACTTTATACCTTAGCCAAAAACAATTTCCTATCCAAGGGACTTATACGTTTAAAACGGAACAAGTATCACATACTTTAAAACTCCTCAAGTCCCTTAACTTTAATAAAACTTAAGACATCCCTTATACTTTCAAAGAAGTGAGTAAATCTCCCAACTCACCCGACTTGGCTATTCACAAACTAGTAAAGGATATCAAGGTGTTGACGTCTCTGCAGTACTACATCGTGCAACTAGTCATGCTCAAAGATAGGAAAAGTTCTACATAGAGTAGATCACACAACTACCTCTTAACTTCCAAGAGTAACAGGAAACATGAAATGATACCACAGGTATATTCCATACATAGAATCATGCCAAAGGAAGGAAGAGGTTCACATACCTCGCGATGATTGTCGACAAGTAGCAAAATGCTCCAAAGTACTTCAACCTTGAGCTATTCCATTCTTCAAGTAGGATACGCTATACTTAGTACTTCAACCTATAATGGTCACATACGTCCATTAACCTCTTATTTCAAACGTAGAATATTCTAAGTGCTAAGTCACTAAATTCTACGGAAAATCGGACAGCACCTCCTTTGTTTCTACTTACTTTGCCACCTTTTTCAAGGCCGAATACAATAACCAAACAGCCCCAATTGGCTCACCACAATCTATAAGGTAGTCCAATACAAATAATTAATCATACAGCCCCAATTGGCTCACCACAATATAGAAGGTAGTTCGATACAAATGAAAACAAACTATTACAAACTATAAGTACAAATTCGGCCACTTTGAGTTCAACAATACCAATTCTTATCCAATTTCCATTTCCATCTAAATTGGTAGCATAACATGATATCTAGTCGCAACCAATTATAACTACTATAATCTTCAAGTCAAATACATGCGACGATTCTAATAACGATCAAATTGTATTCCAACTTAACATGACTTACTTTCATTTCGAACTTAAGCTACAAGTAATCCATAATACTTATAAACTTCAACTTAACAACTTCATGCTAGCAACATGTAAAGCTAACAACAACAATATAAATAATCTTGTAACACTTTCAAAGAACAAGATTATACCTCAACGAATTGTAATCCAATCTTCAAAACCGGTTGCTCTTAGCAACCTAGAGCCTCATCAAGACACCTCAATCCGCTCCTTGAGACCCTTAGAACCACACCAACAACTTTCCTTCAAACCTCCAATCCAAAACCTAGAAAGCCACTAGGTTTTCACTTTGCGACTAATCCGAAAACTATCTTTTTCCGAGATTTTTCTATTGAGATACACTCACTATACACTTAGTAACCTTGGTTTAAAGTGTGGAGCTTATTGGACAAGAAACACAATTTTTTTTCTTCTCAAAGGTCATGAAGTCGAGAGCTTCATAGTGGTTCATCCAATTTTTTGTAAAAATTTTCTAAGTGTTTAAGCTTGTCTACTACTACTAGTATTATATAGTGCAATGTTGGGTCAAGATGCAAACAATTGGGTGGTTGGGATGATCTCTTATAAAATATCAAGACTAGTGGGACCTTTGACTTAGTCAAGGAACTCAAGCTTGACTACTAGCAAGACTTGTCTTCTAAACAAGGGTCAAATGACCATTGTTTCCAAGCTTAAAATCGTCCAAGACAACATAAGGGGGGGTGACACGTGTCGCTCCCATTAAATCCAACATTACGTTTTCCGAAAAATTCCAAAATTCCGATAATATTTTTACAAGTCTCAAATCTTAACACTTGTGAGTTCTTACTTACGTTCTTAAAACATATCCTGTAAATACGGGGTGTAACAGTAATGAAATCATAAGTCTATAATAAAACTGGAGACATGTATGATAGCTCAATTAACAGTACACTGTGCCTTACTAACAATGAGAGTAAATAAGAGTATACTTACAACATAAAAATAGGAAGCTCACGATCAAAGCAGGACCATCCGCGCGCAGTATCATTAAGCAATCCTACTCCTGGACTATTTCACCCGCAAGGGTCGTGTGGACCCGCATGAGGTATTCCTCGCATAGGCTGTATCCGCCCGCATAGGTCGTGTAGACTCGCATGAGGTATTCCTCGCATAGGACTGATCCTCCCCGCATGGGACTATTTCACCCGCATAAGTCCTTACGGACCCGCATGAGGTATTCCTCGCATCATGGGTAGCAAATCCACGGAATATGCAAATGCCACAAACCCGGGGAATGACCCCGTAATGAATAATATACCACTAGCACAAACCAGCTATCACACATAACATAAGCACTACCGGCTTATCGTACATAACATAAGCACTACCGGCTTATCATATCATATATAAGCAAGTTAATAAATCCCCTAACTTCTTATTAGTCTTATACATGTACACTCTCATTTTTAGTTTACTTAAGGCACTAACATGTCATTATAAAAATCCGGGAATTTAACCCAAAGTACTACGTACTTCTACTCTTTTAAAATGACTCTTTTTCATACAAAATTTCCAAGATACTAATAACCATAGTATCAAGTCATAACTACTTTTCAAGACAAGTCACAATACCTTTTAGAAATACAATTATAGGCTTCTAAATCAAGTGACTTCTTTCTTTTAAAACTTTAAGCAATTGATGCCTTTAAATCAATTTGCCTTTCATTATTTCAAGTCATTTATCATACTTAAATTACTTAGAGTAAATCACTTTTTTTAACCTTCCATAAAGCTATTATAACCAACTCCCCATAAAGCCGTTATACTAGCTTTATACCTTAGAAACTTACATTCTTCTTTATAACCAAGAGGCTTAAACTTTCCAACAGAACAAGTATCAAAAAATACTTTCAACATACTTAAAGTCTCTTAACTTTTGAAAACCAAGATATCCTTAATATTTAAACAAGTGAGTTAATTTCCTAACTCAACCAACTTGGACATTCTTAAAATAAGCCAAGGATATCAAATGGACTAGATTGTCAAAATCTTGTACGTCTACCGTACTATACATTTACAACTTATTCATGCTCAAGAGATAAGAAAGTTCCACATACCTCTTCGGTTTAATCCACTTGCTAAGTCCAATACGCCGTACGTAGTATGTCAACCTATAATGACCATAGTACGTCTATTAACTTCTTACTTCAAACGTAGAATATTCCAAGTGCAAAGTCACTAAATTCTACGGAAAATCGGACATCACTTCCTTTGTTTCTACATACTTTGCCACCTTTTTCAAGGCCGAATTCAATAACCAAACACGCCACATTTAAGGCACAACAAAGTAGTTAACAATAGGGGATTACACGCTTAATCAAGACGTGTAAAATTCCGCCCCACCATAAATATCAAACTAGTCCAACATATAATGTCCATTCGGCAAAATAGGGACAACAATACAAATTCGTTTCCAATCCCTTTTCAATCCAAGTGGTTTAATATAACATGTTATCTATCCACAATTGATTATAACTACTACAATCCTCAAGTAGGTAAACATGCGACGATTCTAATTATCGACCAAATTGTATTTCAATTTCAAATGGCTTAACATGTCATTTTCGGATTTGAGCTTCCAAATTTCCATAAGACTTATCAATCTTCATAACACATATCACATGATCATTTCTAACTTATAATAACATGGAATCTTCAATTACAAAAGTAAGACGGAGATTATACCTCATTTAGCCCAAATATGATCCAAGATTACAAGTCGATCCTTAGCAACTTTAGCTCCTCCTTTCGACGTTCCAATCCACTCCAAGCAACCCTTATAAGCTTATGAAGAACTCCTCTTCAAGTTCCAACTTCAAAGTTGAATAACTCCTTAGGTTTTCGCCTTGCGACTAATACGAAAACACCATTTTTCCGGGATATTTCTATTGAGATACACTTACAATACCCTTAGGTACCTTGGTTTAAAGTGGGGAGATTATTGTACAACAATTGAAAAATTTCCTCTTGGAAAAATCCCCTTAGCCGTGAGCTTCACTAGTGAGCAAGAACAAGATTCAAAAATTTTCTAAGTGTTGAGAATGACAAAGTCTTGCACTACTAGTGTACATATATAACATAATGGAAGGTCAAGATTAGTACAATTGTGTGGCTTGGATGAGTTTCACATGGATCTAGCCCAAGTGACCCTTTGACAAGTCAACAATGTCAAGTTCTTTGTCTTTGCAAGACTTGGTCATTTAAACTATGGTCAAATGACCATTTTATCCATGCCATTTTCGTCCAAGACCACTAAGGGGGTGACACGTGTCGCCCTCCCGTTCGTTGCAATATTTCGTTTTCCGACAATTCCATAATTCCGATAAATTTTTACTCGTCTCAAATCTTAACATTTTTGAGTTCTTACGTACGTTCTTATAAACATATCCTGGAATTCCGGGGTGTAACATTCTTCCCCCCTTAGAAAAATTCGTCCCCGAATGTTCTTTTGGGAGTCAAACTTAAAGGTAGCGGCATAGTCTCCTTACAACCCCTACATACCAATAATGCCACACGTGGCCACATAACAATACTCATACCAAAATGTTAACCTGAACCCCATGTGTCAAAGTCGGTTATCTTCCTAAAGCTTCTGCTGACTCTGAGCTTACTAATAATCTTTCCTGGATAAGCTTCGCCTTATCCACAACCCGCTGAATTAAGTCTGGACCAAATAACTGAACCTTGCCTACGTCGAACCACCCAACCGGCGATCTACACTTTCTTACATACAAGGCCTTATACAGGGCATCTGAATACTGGAAGGGTATCTGTTATCGTACGTAACTCAACAAGAGACAAATAACCTTCCCGGCTATCTCTGAAATCAAGAACACAGGCCCGCCACCTATCCTCAAGTCCTGGATGGTACGCTCTGCCTGTCCGTTGGTCTGAGGGTGAAATGCAACACTGAGACCCACCTGTGTCCCTAAAACCCTTCTGAACAACCTCCAGAAGTTATTTGTAACCGAGCTCATCTGTCGGGCATCATAAACGTAGGAACCCCGTGCAGTCTCACAATCTCCCTGCTATAAAAGCTGGCATAAACCTCAGCCAAGCAAGTGGTCCTAATCGGAAGAACACGGTTGGTTTCGTCAGCATGTTTACCATGAACCCCAGGGGGTCGCACTTCCTCTGAGTACGATGCCACCCTGTAACAAGATCCATTTTAATTACCTCTCATATCTAAGTCGGGGTCTAAATCGCCTGTAATCCACTGGGCTTCTGGTGTTCAACTATGACCTGCTACTAATTCGGATATTAAGCAACAACTCAGCTACGTCCCTCTTCAGGCCACCTTACCAATACATACATCTGAGGTCACTACACAACATAGTCGACCCCGAACAATTAGAACAATAAGCACTGCGTGCCTCCCCGAAGACCTGCTGACTAGTCCTGCGATGCAGGGTCTGCAATCTATCCTCATCTCACAAAGACGTCCGGTGCTACTCAAACATGCTCTTCTCTTCTCGGAGAGCCGTATCTCGATACCGTATCATAACTAGATCCTCATATTGTCGCCTCTTTACCTCCTCAACGACGGAAGACTCGACAACCTCTCGGATCTAAACTTCATTAACCTTGGAAACAAATAATCGAACCCCTAGGCTCGGTAACTGAAGAATCTCACGGACCACGTCCAGTCTATCTGGCTGCCCATCTGGCATACTACCCTTAGATCCATGACTAAGAGCATCTGTAACCGTCTCGGCTTTCCCTGGGTGGTATAGGATATCGATATCACAATCCTTGAATAACTCTAACCACCATCGCTATCGCAAATTCTACTGCCTCAGTCTGTAGATATACCGGGGGCTTTTGTGGTCTGCACAAATATCCATTTCATGAAGTCTATATATACGTCATGCCCCCAAATCTTCAAGGCATGATTTAACTGCCGCCAGCTCTAAATCGTGAGTGGCGTAATTTCCTTTCCTGCTTCCCTAACTACTGGGAAAACATAGGCTCTATCCTTATCGGGTTGCGTCAGCACACAACCTAGCCCAACACCCAACGTGTTAATATAATAACCTAACCTTCTAGTCTTTCAGGAGGAGTTAGAACTGTAGTCGAGTCAACTTATCTTCCAATAACTGGAAACCTTTCTCATTCTTGCGAAATATTCGGGTGTCCTTAATCTCAATTATGGTTCATGTTTCCTTTTATCTGTTGCAACCAAACTTGGTCATTAACTTAGATTTGATTCTTTTGCTTGCCTCCTGGCTAAGACTTCCTGTCAATCACAATTTACGGGGATATTTCCTTGATCTCGTCAAGTAGTAACCCGATTTCCTTTCCCAGTTTGTAGAGCCTATAGCTAGGTGTTACCATATTTCCTCGAAATGTTCTTACTTCCCATTATTTACTAATGGTCTTTACACTAGTCTGGGGTAATCATATCTCGTGCAACTTACATAACCATAGTCGTATTCTCTTTTATCATTCTGGTCATAACCTTACCTTATGCTTATTATTAGCAAAAGTATTTCTATCTTGATTCATAAATGCGATTTCATACAAGCGTACAACCTGCATTTATATCTTTACGATATTTCCTCGACCAATTCGTACGTCGTTCTTAATTACCCCAACACAACACTTTTCCCACGGTTATCCACAACTGTAACCTATGGCATGACGATACCGAAGACCTTACCAGTCTCCTATCCTTCGTCTAACAACATGGGTACACATAACCCCATAATACGTAAAATTGTCCTTACGTGGGGGAGAGAACTTATCTCCCTTTTTTTTTTAACTTCCTTGGAGTCACAACCCTAATCACAGGGTCCTCTTGCGGTCCAGTAAATATCTAATCATCACGCACCACCTTAAAGTCATGTAGATTTTCAAAACCTACCAAAGATGCCCTCAGCTTTCCCAAAGACTGTACTTATTTTATTCTTTCTTGCACATTTTCTGAAATTATCCGGAAGGTCGTGGCCGACCGCCACACCAAACCAACTCCAAGTACCTCCAAGGCACTTAACATAAATTCCTTCAAATTCAATTATTACTTACTTCTGCGTCAATTTACCTCACATGAACAAGTCACCTGGACTTATTAAAATCATCAATGTCAAAGAAGGAAGGATAATTCATCGTTACCACCACTTCTCTCCTATCCGCTCGATAACCGACTTCAGGAACCGATGCGAATCAATCTCTCTCTATAGACCACGTTGGCATAACAAGAGGCCAACTAGCCCGTACTCATAATGACCTCGATGTCTGTCATAACAGCTCTGCTAGGTATGCTAGGGTCCAACAACTGTATCATTACCGGTAATTATTATCTACCCGCTCAGCTACCACCCAACACTCACGGGTGTAGTCACCTCGAAAGGTCCTCATGGATTCAGGTTCCATTTATTTACACTTGGTTGCTCTCTTTCTTCTCGTCATTACTCTTCCCGTACTTCCAAACTTATTGTAGCGTACGTACATAGCCTTCATACTGATTCGGGCCTCCAATCTTTGGAGTTACTATTCTAAACAACTTAAGGCCATTTCCGGCTCTCTCAACCTGGTTCCGGTGGAACGCGTCCACGAACCCGTAAAATGATTAACTAAACTTGGGCCTTGCACCCTCGTGACCCTGTCACGTAGCGGGACTACTACCAACTGATCCCATTCCATTTCAAGCTATGGGGCGACCCTTAATAGGTCCTCAACCCGACTCGGCGTCGTATTTAACTCTTACCCTTGGTCTGACTTAACTTTTTACTACCCGAGAAGGCCTTATATACCTAAGGTCTCGGTGGTTATCACATTCTTAGGCTCGCAATTTCCATGCTCCATGCCTACCTTATCAGTCCCCCGTAAACGGGTACAAAAACTTATCGTAATACCATAATCGTGTTGTCTTGACCACAACAACCATACTTACTCCATACGGATCTCACCCGTACCATTCTCGAAATCCTACTACGTAGCTTAATCTATTAACATAGTCTTCCATTAATTCCCTTAATAATAACTTCTTAAGGGTCCATTTCCTTCTCAGACAACTCATCATTTCCTAATTATCTCAAATTAGTACGTAAAACATTGATGAGAATTCATTAAACTGTTTCATACCTTCCCGGTATTTATTTAGTCCTTACCAAATCCTGGTAACCTAAAACTATTCTAGGCAACACGCGTCCGACCCTCATACAAAATTACGTATAGCTGTATGTCACAATACTAACTATACTACAAACATTACCTACCTGGATACGCAATCCACATCATCTTTCCTGGGTCACTGCTGCCTTTCTCGTAGCTGCAAACAACATAACCTGTTAGGGAGAGACGACCCTAACCACACAGCTCTATCGCACGATCTTAGAGTGAGAAGAATGGAAACCAATCCTAAATGTCCTGCAGCCTCCTGATTATAGATGTGGTGCACAACACACCGATAATCAATACTCTACTAGACACGGTCTGTAGACACTTTCCGAGGACTAACTGCTCTGATACCACTTTTGTCACGACTGCACCCAAAGCTCACATCGGTGCCCTACCCGGCACCCTTTGGTATACATCGAGAATAGCAATGAACATACACAACTTATAAAATGCTTAAACATAAAATAACAACAGGTTAGCCGATAAGGCCACCTTCCGTAAAATATACGTAATAAAACAGTACATTTTTTTCTTTACAACCCAATCCACAAATGTGACTACAGACCTCTAAGAATAACAACTTTGATGGGGCCCCGGCCATACCCCGAATGTACAACAACCGACAATACCAGTGGATAAGCCTCCAAATAAAGGAGCTTCTCAACGGTGAACAATGATCCTAAGAGTGAGGATCAAGAATCAGCACTCTACTGCGGCATGTAACGCACTCGAAAGAGGTCGACAACATGTACCAAATATGTGAAATCAAAGTATCAGAATGAAATCATAAGTCTATAATAAAACTGGAGACATGTATGATAGCTCAATTAACAGTACACTGTGCCTTACTAACAATGAGAGTAAATAAGAGTATACTTACAACATAAAAATAGGAAGCTCACGATCAAAGCAGGACCACCCGCCCGCAGTATCATTAAGCAATCCTACTCCTGGGACTATTTCACCCGCAAGGGTCGTGTGGACCCGCATGAGGTATTCTCGTGATAGTCAGATCCGCTCGCATGGTCGTAGACCCGCATGAGGTATTCCTCGCATAGGACTGATCCGCCCCGCATAGGACTATTTCACCCGCATAAGTCCTTACGGACCCGCATGAGGTATTCCTCGCATCATGGGTAGCAAATCCACGAAATATGCAAATGCCACAAACCCGGGGAATGACCCCGTAATGAATAACATACCACTAGCACAAACCGGCTATCACACATAACATAAGCACTACCGGCTTATCATACATAACATAAGCACTACCAGCTTATCATACCATATATAAGCAAGTTAAGAAATCTCTTAACTTCTTATTAGTCTTATACATGTACACTCTCATTTTTAGTTTACTTAAGGCACTAACATGTCATTATAAAAATCCGGGAATTTAACCCAAAGTACTACGTACTTCTACTCTTTTAAAATGACTCTTTTTCATACAAAACTTCCAAGATACTAATAACCATAGTATCAAGTCATAACTACTTTTCAAGACAAGTCACAATACCTTTTAGAAATACAATTATAGGCTTCTAAATCAAGTGACTTCTTTCTTTTAAAACTTTAAGCAATTGGTGCCTTTAAATCAATTTGCCTTTCATTATTTCAAGTCATTTATCATACTTAAATTACTTAGAGTAAATCACTCTTTTTAACCTTCCATAAAGCTATTATAACCAACTTCCCATAAAGTCGTTATACTAGCTTTATACCTTAGAAACTTACATTCTTCTTTATAACCAAGAGGCTTAAACTTTCCAACAGAACAAGTATCAAAAAAATACTTTCAACATACTTAAAGTCTCTTAACTTTTGAAAACCAAGATATCCTTAATATTTAAACAAGTGAGTTAATTCCCTAACTCAACCAACTTGGACATTCTTAAAATAAGCCAAGGATATCAAATGGACTAGATTGTCAAAATCTTGTACGTCTACCGTACTATACATTTACAACTTATTCATGCTCAAGAGATAAGAAAGTTCCACATACCTCTTCGGTTTAATCCACTTGCTAAGTCCAATACGCCGTACGTAGTATGTCAACCTATAATGACCATAGTACGTCTATTAACTTCTTACTTCAAACGTAGAATATTCCAAGTGCAAAGTCACTAAATTCTACGGAAAATCGGACAACACTTCCTTTGTTTCTACATACTTTGCCACCTTTTTCAAGGCCGAATTCAATAATCAAACACGCCGCATTTAAGGCTCAACAAAGTAGTTAATAGGGGATTACACGCTTAATCAAGACGTGTAAAATTCCGCCCCACCATAAATATCAAACTAGTCTAACATATAATGTCCATTCGGCAAAATAGGGACAACAATACAAATTCATTTCCAATCCCTTTTCAATCCAAGTGGTTTAATATAACATGTTATCTAGCCACAATTGATTATAACTACTACAATCCTCAAGTAGGTAAACATGCGACGATTCTAATTATCGACCAAATTGTATTTCAATTTCAAATGGCTTAACATGTCATTTTTGAATTTGAGCTTCCAAATTTCCATAACACTTATCAATCTTCATAACACATATCACATGATCATTTCTAACTTATAATAACATGGAATCTTCAATTACAAAAGTAAGACGAAGATTATACCTCATTTAGCCCAAATATGATCCAAGATTACAAGTCGATCCTTAGCAACTTTAGCTCCTCCTTTCGACGTTCCAATCCACTCCAAGCAACCCTTAGAAGCTTATGAATAAATCCTCTTCAAGTTCCAACTTCAAAGTTGAATAACTCCTTAGGTTTTCGCCTTGCGACTAATACGAAAACACCATTTTCCGGGATCTTTCTATTGAGATAATACCCTTAGGTACCTTGGTTTAAAGTGGGGAGATTATTGGACAACAATTGAAAATTTTCCTCTTGGAAAAATCCCCTTAGCCGTGAGCTTCACTAGTGAGCAAGAACAAGATTCTAAATTTTTCTAAGTGTTGAGAATGACAAAGTCTTGCACTACTAGTGTACATATATAACATAATGGAAGGTCAAGATTAGTACAATTGTGTGGCTTGGATGAGTTTCACATGGATCTAGCCCAAGTGACCCTTTGACAAGTCAACAATGTCAAGCTCTTTGTCTTTGAAAGACTTGGTCATTTAAACTATGGTCAAATGACCATTTTATCCATGCCATTTTCGTCCAAGACCACTAAGGGGGGATGACACGTGTCGCCCTGCCGTTCGTCGCAATATTTTATTTTCCGACAATTCCATAATTCCTATAAATTTTTACTCGTCTCAAATCTTAACATTTTTTAGTTCTTACGTACGTTCTTATAAACATATCCTGGAATTCCGGGGTGTAACATTACCGAACCTCATCACACCCTTCATGGGTGATACCTTAAAGAATACACAATCATCAAGATGAAACTCTAAGGGTCGACGCCGATTATCTGCATACGACTTCTATCGACTCTGGGCTGCTAATAATCTCTCCTGGATAACCTTTACCTTATCCACATCTTGCTGAATCATGTCTGGGCCGAGTAACGTAGTCTCCTGATCGGTGTATTTTATATATACATTTTGAGTCATTTTTAGTTAGTATTTTACTCATTTCATTTATGTTTAGTATAGTATTAGGGTTGTTTTCCTTTCTTTTGTGTCACAGCGGTCAGAAATGGAGAAATGGCAAAAGAAGAGGAAATGAGCTTAATTGAGATGGAATTACGCACAAAAGGGCCAAGAAATGAAGTCTAAGAAGTTTCGGGAATTATAGAGGAGATCAGACGAAGTACAGACGAAAAAAGGACGACGAAACGAAAATCCGCCAGAAAAACGTCACCGGCACCGCGGCGCTGAATGTTCTGAAGCTCTCTGATTTTCAGGCGTCGTGGCGCTAGTTTGCAGGGTCGCGGCGCCGACGCGGGATTTTTGAGATTTTGGGCCAAATTTGACATGTTTTCAACTTTTCCTACCTAAAGGGATAATTTTTCCTACCTTAAAACCTTTACCTAAAAGGATTCTAATAACTTTTCCTACCTTCATAATCCATAACCCTTTACCTAAAGGATTCTTGGTCTATAAATAGTCTCTACATCATTAGAAGAATTCTACATTCTACATTCTACATCCTATATCTCATTCTCCATCCACCATTCCATCTTGTAAATATTCCACAACACAATCCTTGGATGCTAGAAGGCTTGGAGACTCGTACTTGAGTATTTTCTTTTCTTTCTTTTTGCTTTGTTTATTTCAGTTCATGTATGGAGATTGTATTAGTTCTTAGTGTGACTATGGCTAGGAGCTAATTACTTTATTAGGGATTTCCTTGTGATTCACTTGAAACTCTATTCATGAATTAATATATTAGTTTGGTTTCTTCTTCACTTATTTAAGATTTATTCAATAGTTGTTTTGATTGCTTGATAATTAATTGATCACTAGTTATCATCACTTATATGATTTCTAATCGAAATCCGAAAGGGGATATTGTGAATATGCTATAGTTGAATAAACATAGGTTAAATCGTGGATGAAAGTACCCCCGATACTTGTGTAGCTTAATAGGTTACTGCTCTTAATCCTCCTTTGTAGTCAATCTTGTCACCGAAAGGTAGAAAGGTTCTATATTGGGGTTGAGTGTTTATATAACCTTAACAGGAGTATAAAACGTTCTAGTTAACCTGCTATCTTAACGTAGAAGAAGAAGTTAGTCTAATTGTATTAAGGATTGAATAGAGTGGATAGTTGATGATCTTGGAAGCCCTAATTCTCCATCATAACTGATTTAAATCAAAGTATTTTTATAATTAGTTTATTTCCTGCATTATTAGTTTAGAATTTCAATTCAATTGACGTTAACCAAATAGATACCATAGGATAGATAATCGATTGAAAACCAAATTGAGGACGATATTCGGTCTTACCTAGACTATATTACTTGTCACGATACGTGCACTTGCGTTAGTGTGTGCATAAATCGCGCATCAAGTTTTTGGTGCCGTTGCCGGGGATTGGCGTACTTTCAATATCGATTTATCTATTCTTATTTCTAATTTGGTTGCTCCAAGAACAAGTTTCTAACTTGTTCTGCGAGCATTTTTTTTATCACTTTTTGTTGTTTTCTTATTTTGCAGGTTAAATTCGGAAAAAAAATAAAAAAAAAAAAAAAATATCAGGACACATGGACTACTACTACTATCAGAGACAGTAGAGTCATCAACAACAGCTTAACCCACAGGTTCTAGAGGAGGATCTAAATGAGTTGCAGGAAGACATACTAAAGCTCACCAAGTGCCAGACTCAGTTTATGGCTGAGACAAGGGAGTCCCTCAAAAATTTGGAGACCCACATAGGGCAACTGATGGATAGGATGAGCAATACACTTCAAGAAAATCTGCCTAGCGACATCATTATGGGAGGTGGTAAGCAAATTGATGAGCCTGAACCACACCCAACTGTTGAGGAATCTGACGGGATAATTGGTGTAGAGAAGGAAAAGGTTACTGAGATCCAATCATTCATCTTTTTGGATTCCTTGGAAAATCTTTTTCTTGTACCTATTGCAGAAGAAACACCACCAGCTGTCAATGTTGATCCCCAAAAAGAAAGTCCATACCATCAAGGGCACCCCCTAGAGTTGAGAGATGTTGGAAATCTCACTGATCCCTACATTAGAGAGAGCCTAAAAGACAAGCATGTCTTATGTACTTAGGGGATAATCGTATATCTGAGGCCCTTGTTTGAAGCAATTGTTGTAGTTCAAGTGATACCTGTAACAATAACTCTGCGGATTGCAAGCAGCTCGCAGAAGGATCCAATGGGCACTCGTAAAGGTTAATTGCGTCTGGCTAAAAGACGTTAAAGACAACGCTTGTTGGGAGGCAACCCAATGTTTTTAATTATGTTATTTTAATTTCTGTCTTTAGTTGTTTTATTTTGTCTTGAACAGTCTCACGGTCTTGGGTTCTTGTTTTGTGTTGTTGGATAACAGGTGGACTGAAAGCTAAAACCGAGGAAAAAAGAGCAAAAACGCTGAAAAAAGGAAAAGCGATCATGTGGCCACAAGGCTTCAGCCATGGCCGGAATCTCAGAGAGTCGCAGATTGCGGCCATGCGGCCGGAACTTCAGAGGCCCAGACGCGTGCAAATTCCAGAATTTTTCCTCCCAGACCTCCGTTATGACCGCTGTGTTGTGTCAGTAAGTTGTCCCTATTTTTTTGAGTCTTGCACACATTGGGGACAATGTGTGATTTAAGTTTGGGGGGATGTTTTATTATTTTTGAGTCTTTTTGATTTGTTTTGTGTGTTTTTTTTTAAGTATTTTTGAGTCATTATATATATATATATTTTTTTTTAATTTTTTGATTTGATGGATCATGCATGTTGTAGTTGCTAAAGATATTGAGTGGATAAAGTGGGATAATGTAATAGAATTAAAAGCGACAATCTGTGTGCTTAAGTTAGATATACCAAAAATTCCTGACATCTAATTATTTGGAATATTTGTGCTTAGTTTATGTGTGTCAGTTATGGAAAAAAGGTTGAAAAAATGTCTAGAAAATCTGTTTGCTTGTTATTTGAGGCGAAATAGTTAAGATGTACATGTTTAGGGAGATGATTCAGGCATTTCTTTGATAGCTCTTCTGACCATTCATTACCTACCCTGACATAAAATGTATCACTAGTCAGCCCCTTTGAGCCTAAAATAAATATCTTTCTTTGACACTCTATGATTCTTTTGTTGTGCCTTAAGTAATAATGGAAAAGTATTGGGATGAAAAGCGTGAAAAAGAAACAAAAAGAGAGTGAACAAATTTGATGCACCCCAATGAAAAATATGCAAAAGTCTAAGTTTGGGGGTGCCTGTTATTTATAATACATATCATTCTCTCAAAAGAAAAGAGGGGACAAAGTGGGTACGAAACTAAAAAAAAAATCAAAAAGAAGGAAAAAGAGTTTGAATGAAAAGTGCTTATGGTACGTAATGGAGCCTAAATGCCTATTTTTACCTACCCCTGCCTAAGCCTACCTTACAACCCTTGAAAGTCATGATGATCTTTAATATGTATGTCTATGATTAGTGGAGAATAGCAAGTAAACAGGTCTATAGCATTTGGGAAAGATGGAATGAAATTGACATGCATAGGTTAGGTGTTTGTATTTCCATTGAACATGATCTAAGTAAATTTGCGAAATATCTAACTTGAAATTCTAGATTGCTGATTATTCATGCTATATATGTTCTAACATATTATCTCATCTTTCATCCATGATTTTGAAGAAGCAATATTATAACTACTTGATCCATCTCTCTGAGTCTTTGTTCGTTTTTGTTTTATTTTTGTTTTGAGCTTTGCTCGAGGGCGAGCAAAGGTTAAGTTTGGGGGTGTTTGATCGGTGTATTTTATATATACCTTTTGAGTCATTTTTAGTTAGTATTTTACTCATTTCATTTATGTTTAGTATAGTATTAGGGTTGTTTTCCTTTCTTTTGTGTCACAGCGGTCAGAAATGGAGAAATGGCGAGAAGAAGAGGAAATGAGCTTAATTGAGATGGAATTACGCACAAAAGGGCCAAGAAATGAATTCTAAGAAGTTCCGGGAATTATAGAGAGATCGACGGCACTGGACGAAAAAGGACGATTAAACGGAAATCCGCCGTAAAACGCCACCAGCCATACGCACAATGTTCTCAAGCTCGATTTTCAGCGCCACATGCGACGCGGGATTTTTGAGATTTTGGGCCAAATTTGACATGTTTTCAGAATCCTAAAGGGATAACTTTTCCTACCTAAAGGGATAATTTTTCCTACCTTAAAACCTTTACCTAAAAGGATTCTAATAACTTTTCCTACCTACATAATCCTTAACCCTTTACCTAAAGGATTCTTGGTCTATAAATAGTCTCTACATCATTAGAAGAATTCTACATTCTACATCCTACATCCCATTCTCCATCCACCATTCCATCTTGTAAATATTCCACAACACAATCCTTGGATGCTAGAAGGTTTGGAGACTCGTTCTTGAGTATTTTCTTTTCTTTCTTTTTGATTTGTTTATTTCAGTTCATGTATGAAGATTGTATTAGTTCTTAGCGTGACTATGGCTAGGAGATAATTACTTTATTAGAGATTTCCTTGTGATTCACTTGAAACTCTATTCATGAATTAATATATTAGTTTGGTTTCTTCTTCACTTATTTAAGATTTATTCAATAGTTGTTTTGATTGCTTGATAATTAATTGATCACTAGTTATCATCACTTATATTATTTCTAATCGAAAGTCGAAAGGGGAGACTGTGAATATGCTATAGTTGAATAAACATAGGTTAAATCGTGGACGAAAGTACCCCGATACTTGTGTAGCTTAATAGGTTACTGCTCTTAATCCTCCTTTGTAGTCAATCTTGTCACCGAAAGGTAGAAAAGTTCTATATTGGGGTTGAGAGTTTATATAACCTTAACAGGAGTATAAAACGGTCTAGTTAATCTGCTATCTTAACGTAGAAGAAGAAGTTAGTCTAATAGTATTAAGGATTGAATAGAGTGGGTAGTTGATGATCTTGGAAGCCCTAATTCTCCATCATAACTGATTTAAATCAAAGTATTTTTATAATTAGTTTATTTCCTGCATTATTAGTTTAGAATTTCAATTCAATTGACGTTAACCAAATAGATACCATAGGATAGATAATCGGTACTTGAAAACCAGTCCTTGAGGACGATATTCGGTCTTACCTAGACTATATTACTTGTCACGATACGTGCACTTGCATTAGTGTGTGCATAAATCGCGCATCATCTCCCACACATCAAATCAACATATAGCTGACCTGCATCTCCTCCCATATAAGGCCTCGTACGGGGCCATCTGAATTCTAGAATGGTAGATGTTGTTATACGCAAACTCAACTAGTGGCAAATGATCCTCCCAACTACCCCTAAAGCCAATAAAACAGGCTTTCAACATATCCTCAAGTGTCTGAATAGTACGCTCTGTCTGCCCATCAGTCTGAGGATGAAATGCGGTACTAAGACTCACCTGTGTCCCAAATCACTTCTGGAAAGACCTCTAGAAATTAGCCGTAAGCTGGGCTCCACGGTCCGATATAATAGATGTAGGAACCCCGTGCAGTCTCACTATATCCCTGATATAAAGTCTAGCATAGTCCTCCGCTGAGTAATTAGTCCTAACTGGAAGAAAATGGGCTGATTTCGTCAGCCTATCTACAATCACCCATATGGAGTCATACTTCCTCTGAGTACGAGGTAAGCCTGTAACGAAGTCCATATTGATCACCTCCCACTTCCAAGTCGGGATCTCTATCTGCTGCAACAACCCACTAGGCTTCTGGTGCTTAACCTTAACCTGCCGACAATTCGGACACTGTGTAACAAACCCTGCTACATCCCTTTTCAGGCCATCCTACCCATACACGCATCTGAGGTCATGATACATCTTTGTTGACCCCGGATGAATAGAATACCGAGCACTGTGTGCTTCTCCCATAACCTGCTGTCGTAGCCCTGCAATATCCTGTACACACAGTCTACCTTCGTATTGTAGCACCTCATCAGGTGCAATCTCAAATAGAGTCTTCTCATTTCGAAGAGCTGCATCTCTATACCGTACCAGAACATGATCCTCATACTGATGCCTCTTCACCTCTTCTACGATAGAGGACTCGGCAACACTTCGAATAAGAACTCTACTATCTCCAGAATCCGCCAACCGGACTCCAAGGCTCGCTAACTAGTGTATCTCACGAACCATCTCTTTTCTATCCGGCTGCACATCTGTCAAACTACCCATAGAGCGATGGCTAAGGGCATCCACTACCACATTGGCTTTCCCTGGGTGGTATAAAATATCAATATCATAGTCCTTAACTAACTCTAACCACCGTCTCTGCCGTAAGTTCAACTCCTTATGTTTAAAGATATATTGGAGACTCTTGTGATCCGTATAAATATCAACATGAACTTCATATAGATAATTTCTCCATATATTCAAAGCATGTACCACTGCCGCAAGCTCCACATCGTGGGTGGGATAATTCTTTTCATGCTTCCAGAGCTGTCGGGAGGAATAAGCTATAACCTTACCATGCTGCATCAACACACAACCTAGCCCAATACCCGAAGCATCACAATAAACAACATACCCTTCTAGTCCCTCAGGAAGAGTTAGAACTGGAGCCGTAGTCAACTTATCCTTCAATAACTGGAAGCCCCGCTCACAAGCATCCGTCCATTGGAACTTAGCCGCCTTCTGAGTCAGCCTAGTCAAAGGCGATGAGATCGAGGCAGACTTCTCCACAAACCTCCGGTAATACCCTGCAAGCCCCAGAAAACTGCATATTTCTGTAAGAGTCGTAGGTTTGGGCCAGGTCTTAATTGCCTCAATATTCTCTCTGTCCACCCGAATACCATCAGGTCTGATAATATGCCCCAGAAATTCCACTGAGGCCAACCAGAATTCATACTTAGAAAACTTGGCATACAACTGCTGGTGCTAGAGGACTCCAAATACTATCCTCAAATGGTCAGCATGCTCCTGCTCCGAACGGTAATAAACCAGGATATCATCGATAAATACTATAACAAATGTATCCAGAAATGGCTTGAACACCCGGTTCATCAAATCCATGAATACTGCTGGGGCATTGGTCAGCCCAAAAGACATTACTCTAAACTCAAAATGCCCGTACCGGGTCCTGAATGCAGTCTTTGGAACATCTGTCCCCCTGACCTGTACATGGTGATAACCGAACCGCAGGTCTATCTTCGAAAAGCACCTAGAACCATGTAACTGATCAAATAAATCATCAATCTTGGGGAGGGGATACCTATTCTTGATGGTTACTTTATTCAGCTGCCTATAATCAATACACATTCGCAGCGATCCATCCTTCTTCTTTACAAATAATATCGGTGCTCCCCAAGGAGGTGTACTAGGCTTGATGAAGACTTTTTCCAGCAAGTCTCTCAGTTAATCCTTCAACTCTGTAGGTGTCATCCTATAAGGAGGAATTGATATAGATTGGGTATCTAGGAGTACATCGATAGTGAACTCTATCTCTCGCTCTGGAGGAAGACCTGGGAGATCATCTGGGAATACGTTTGGGAATTCATTAACCACCTGGACTGACTGAAGAGCCGGTACCTCGGCTTCCATATCATGTACCCGAACCAAGTGGTAAATATACCCTTTTCTAACCCTCTTCCTTGCCTTGAGGTAAGAAATAAACCTACCCCTCGGTGACGCTGTATTCCCTTTCCATTCTATAATTGGCTCGCTTGGAAACTGGAATCGAACCAACTTCCCTCTACAATCAACATTGGCATAACAAGAGGCCAATCAGTCCATACCCATAATGACGTCAAACATCATCATATCTAGCTCTATCAAGTATGCTATAGTACGACGACTACATATAACCACCGTACAATTCTTATACACCTACTTAGCTATGACCGAATCTCCTACCGGTGTAGCTACCTCAAAAGGTTCTATCGACTCAGGTTCTATCCCAATTCTACTAGAAACAAGGGGAGATATATAGGATAAAGTAGAACACGGATCTATCAATGCATAAATGTCATAGAAAAAGATCAATAATATACATGTGACAACATCCGGTGATGCCTTCTGGTCGTGTCTACTGGACAAAGCATAAATGCGGTTCGAAGGACCGCAGAACTAGAAGCTCCGCCATGACCTCTTCCACGGCCTGCTGGCCTGTGCACACCCTGCCCTGCAGGGCGCATAGCTATCGAAGATAAAGAACCAGCAGCTTACCCAGTAGGTTGTGCCATACTCCCCGTACCAACCCTGGAAGGACATTCTCTCCTCAAATGGCCCTGGCGGCCGCAAAAATAACAAACACATGTAATAACGCGGCACTCCCCAAAATGGAACCTACCACACCGAGGACAATGAGGAAAATATGGCCTCATTTGGCTAGAACCCCTGAATATCTGTGAACTTGCAGCCCTGACCAGCTCTTGAATACCCTGATCGATCAAACCTTCTGCCCGCAGACTGTGACGGTGCGCTATGTGCTGGCTGGGAAGAATGCATAACAATCTGCTGAGGTTGTCCGCCTCGAAACTCCCCAAAGTGTCCAGCCGACCTAGCCCTCTTTTCCGCCTCGCCCCGACTCTCTCGATCGACGACCTCTATGTCGGTCATCGACCCCCTGTGCATAAACCTGGATACGAGAAATATCCATGCCCGACTGAAGAGCTACAGCCATGCACCCATCAATCTGATAGTAGTCTAGCCCCATCACGTAGCGGTGCACCCTTTCTGCCATGTCCGCTACTATAGTGGGTGTGTACCTAGACAATGAGTCAAACTCCAGGCTGTACTCTCTAATAGTCCTTCCACTCTGCCTCAAGGTCAAGAACCTGTCAACTCTGGCTCTCCTCATCTCAGGAGGCAAGAAGTGGTCAAGGAAGGCCTCCGTGAACTCATCCCACACAGCTGGAGGAGCACCCTTGCCCCTGGACAACTCCCACGACTCAAACCAGTTAACAACTACATCGAGCAACCGCTATGAAGCCAATACGACCGACTCGGTCTCCGAAGCCTTAATCACCCTCATCGTCCGTTGTATCTGGCGGATGAACTCCTGAGGATCATCCCCGGGCCTCGACCTATAAAACTCTGGTGGACTACATCTTAAGAAGTCCCGTACCCTCAAACTATCTTCCCTGGGGTTAACTACCAGCTCCTGTCTGTAAGTTTTTCCTGCTACTATTTTAGCTAGCAGCTGGACTGTATCCCTCATGTCCCTATCCCCTGCCCCTGGTTGAGGAACTGGAGGCTCAAGTGTCGAAGCCTCTGGAGCTGTTGCTGCTCTAAGCTCCTCTGGTGACGGCTGCGTAACAGAACTAGTCGTCTGACGCACACCCTCAGGCATCGACTGGGCCTGTGCCCTAGTAACTCTCTGAGTCCGACTAGCAGCTCCTGCTACTGATTTGCCCTTCTGGACCAATGAAGCTTTTCGTGGAGGCATAGCTGAAACCACAATAAAATGCCAGAGAGGGATCATCCTAATAACACAGCTCTACTGCACCATCTCAGAGTGAGAAGAAATAGAAACCAAATCCTAAATATCATGTAGCCTCCTGTGTATAAGTATGGTGCACACATACCCATACCCAAGACTCTACTAGACACGGTCTATAGAAATTCCGAGGACTAACTGCTCTGATACCACTTTTGTCATGACCCGAACCCCGAGTCTGAGACTGGTGCCCTACCTGGGAACCCTTATACCTGTACCTCTCATATCACCAACGGAAGAAAATAAAACTCATATAATAAACAACTCATCTGATAAAACTGGCAAACCTACGAGGCCGTCATTATATACATAAACCCAAATGAGCTACAAATGTACATATGTCCAACCCACACATGACTAGAGACCTCTAAGAGTATAACCGTAACTATGACGGGACAAGGCCCCGCCGTACCCCTGAATGTACATAAGCCTGTAATAGCAAAAATGTACCAAAATGACTAGACTCCGGAACAATGGAGCTATCTCAACAGCTGAGCAAAGATCCTAAGCACGCGGATCAGCAAACTTAGTACCTACACCTGCGGGCATAAACGCAGCCCCCGAAGGGGGTCAGTACAACAGGTACCAAGTATGTAAACATAAAGTACAGTAATTAAAATCATACTGGCCAAAGAATGACAGAGACAAGTATGAAAATCAAATACCAGATCCAACCGTGCCATATAAAATAGAGCCAACTGTACCTTTTTTTAAAAACAGAGAGTCAACAGTGCCTTTTATTTTAAATAAAAATAATAAAAGTCCTATCAAAATCATGGATACCTGTCCATATAACCATCATGTCTATACATCTATCACGTGTCTCAGCCAAATATATATTTTATGTTGCGGATCGTGCAACCCGTCTCAATATATGTAAGTGTTGCGGATCGTGCAACCCGTCCCAATATATGTATATAAGTGTTGCGGATTGTGCAACCCGTCTCAATAAATATATAAGTGTTGCGGATCGTGAAACACATCCCAATAAATATACGTATCACTATCATAGGCAATCTTGCACAATTTAAATCATCTTTTGACTCTCAATAACATCATCTTTAAAATGAACTTCCATTTTAGAAAAACCAAGGCACTATCACATCTTACATTTATAAAACACCAAGGTACCAACATATCATGTACCAATCACATATAATGAACTTTTATTTTAAATCCATCCTTTGGAAAATCAAGGCATTAGATATCATGTATCACTTTAACACATCATTTGGAAGGCCAAGGCACTATATATCATGTAGCACCTTAAAACATCAATTAGAAATTAGGATTCCTTAAAACTATGTACGTCCGTCGTACATTCATTTCATATAAAAATCATGTCAAAGAAGAAAGGATAGTTTCACATACCTTATAGGCTATACCCACTTGAAAACTAGAATACATCTCAAGTAGTACTTCAACCTATAAAGACAATAACACATCTATAAATTCCATGATACTAGTATACACTTATACTACATAATGACTCTTCTTTCGTATAAAAATCTGGGCATCACTTCCCCTATTTATACATATTTTTCCACCTTATAAATAAGGCTAAATACATCAATAACCAAGCACCACTTAAGGGCACAACCAAAACAGTTGTTACACCCCGTAATTCCATAGCTACTAAGTGAGAACATGATTATAGACATAAGATTTGAATGTCGGAAGGAAAGGATGTTTACATTTCCTCGTACGGAAATTTTTTGAGTTTACTGTGATGACAAAAATTAATTCTAGTAATGGAATTATGTTTCATTAGAATTATGGACTTAGTGGATTTATTAAGTCTTGGTATACTATGTTACATGTCCATCGAAATGGGATGAAAAATAACTAAGTGTGGATGAAATTTTTTTGTGAAGAAATACTTGGCCAATAGGAGGTTAGCAAGTGTCTTCCCCACTAGTCTTGTGAAGACTCCACACACCTTTATATAGATAAGTCTTGAAGACTTAGAACAAAATATATTCATCCATACAAACCCTCATCTCTCCAAAAACCTAGAGCAATTCGAAATCCCCATATCCAAAGACAAGATCAAGATCAAAGTATTTTTCTTTCCAAGATTAAGCACCTAGACTAAGTTCTAAGCCATGTTTAACACACCAAAGTGTGGATCACGGTTTGGCCAAGAACAAGGCCTTGAAACCCTTACCTTGTTATGAACTTTTTGGAAGAACAACAAGAAGATAAGATGATTACAAACTCGTAGAAGTTACATGTGTGTGATTGTAACGTGAAGAAGTGGTGCAAAACTGTGTAGTGTGTGCCGTGACTTTGGGACTGTTTTGGCTAAGATTTGTGGTAAGTTTCCTTCTTCCTCTTGAAGTAATTATATATTACATGTTGTGGTAGTTAGGGGAAGAACTTGTAACAAGAAAAATGGAGTATAATAAACCTATGTGACATGTTTGGTGTTTACCGATTTTCTGGACAGTTTTGGTCAATATCGGATTCGTTGGTTATTGTTGTTGTTTAACGTCACTAATTGCATGTTAAAATGAAGGGAAAATGGTTGTTACAAGTTGATGTTGTTTCTATATAAATTTTGAAATACGAATTGGATCATAAGGAGTTATAAAGAGGACTTTGGTTTTAGTAGTTGGCCGGAAAAACTGCATGAAACTGTGAGGCGTTGTTGTGCAGTTTTAGGGACTATTTTAGATGTGTTGTATGCTGGAAAATCATCCCCTATATTTCATGTTTAATGTAGTAGATTGCTAATGAAAACCACTAAGGAATAAGGGTGTGGAAAGGCGTTGAAAGGCCTCACATTCCACCCTCGTTATAGTTAATTGTGGACTGTTTTAGGGGCTGTTTTGGTATGGTTATGGGGCAGAATTTTACACGTCCTGTTGGGCGTGTAATCCCCTTTGATTAGCTGAGTTGGTTGTGCCTTAAATGTGGCGTTTTTGTTGATGAATACGGGCCTTGGAAAAGGTGGAAAAGTACATAGAAACAAAGGAAGTGCTGCCCGAATTTCGGTAGAATTAGAGGGAATTATTTGGTATAAGTCTTATACTAAGTAACTATGATAATGATAGAAGTGCTATCGTCATTATAGGTTGAAGTACTACGTGTAGCATAGTCTACTTGGCTTAAGGAATAGCCGATGAGGTTGAAGTACTTCGGAGAATTTTGCTACTTGTCGTATGGGTTAGTCGTCACGAGGTATGTGAACTTCTTCCTTCTATCGACATGACTATCCTTGAAGTATACTTGCCTTGTCATTTGGAGTATACTTGACTTGTTTCTTGAAGTATAAGTGCCTTGTTATTTGGAGTATACTTGACTTATTTTCTTGAAGTATACTTGTCTTGTTATTTGGAGTATACTTGACTTATTTTATTGAAGTATACTTGCCTTGTTATTGGGGTATACATGACTTATTCTTGAAGTATACTTATCTTGTTATTTGGAGTATACTTGACTTATTTTCTTGAAGTATACTTGCCTTGTTATTGGGGTATACATGACTTATTCTTGAAATATACTTGCCTTGTTATTTGGAGTATACTTGACTTATTTTCTTGATGTATACTTGCCTTGTTATTGGGTTATACATGACTTATTCTATAAGTATACTTGTGTTGTTATAGGAAGTATTCATGTTATTAATTTTATGCTAAAGGCATGTCTAGAATATTCCTAAGTTCTTACCAAGTCTTATGGGGGATGTTGGTAAGAGTCGTTAGGAAGTATTAGAGTCGAGTTGACCTTGGTAAATTACTATACTAATGAGAATAGGTATCAAACAAGCCATTGCAGCGTTAATGAAAATGTATCGACAATCAATTATATTGAAATGAGTAGAATTCTCCATCTGCATAGAAACTAAGATAAGACAAAATTGTATTACATCTTCTAGATCATGGCTGATTTAACAAGATCGTTATAAACGGGAATAACCTATTCACGGCTCATAAAAGTATTAATTTTGTAAGTACATGAGGCTTGATTTTCGAAAGTACTTGGGACTTGAATTTCGAAAATGTGTAGTAACTTGAGTTTAAAAAAGTAAGTAACTTGGTTTTAATTGTGAAAGTACTTTTGGGTCCAACGACCTAATATTTCATGAAACGATTCTTTTATAAAGAATAGATGTACAAAGTACTTTGGGTTCAATTCCCTTACGTGGCATGATAATGCCTTGGTTTTCTTATAAAAAGGAAAGAGGTAATGGTGCGTTAGTTGTCTAAAAATGAAGTGGTTATAACAACTTTATGGGAAGTTTGTTATAACAAGTTTTAGTGAAAAGTCAAGGGATGGTTTAAAATGTTTTAAGGAAATCGTGCGAGAATGTCCATGATTAAGTCCTTAATATAATACATGATATGTGGCACTTTGATGTTCAAGATGTTTTAAAGTAACACGTGAGGTCTAGTGCCTTGATTTGCCAAAACCATGTCTTAGAAGGATACTTGGTACGATAAGTGTCTCGATTTTCTAAATGAGGGTTTCAAAATGATACATGTATTGGATCCTACGTTCTAGCGATACATGTAGTACTTGGACTTTCCTAAAATGGAAATTTAGTTCATAAAGTGAATGTACGGCTCACGTACATTGTCGTAATGGACTTTAATCCCTAGTAATGCAAGGTGTGTTAGTGCCTTGATAGTACTTTGTCTTGCTTAAATGATAGTTATTCTATTTTGTGCCTTGATAGTACTTCGGCTCGCCTAAAGGGTATTGTCTTGATTTGTTGAAAAAGAAGGCATGGTAATTGTCTTGGTTTGTTAAAATGATGGTTTATTCATTTTATGATGTTGAGAGTCAAAGATTATCTTAACTTGCATATTTTGTTCATGATAGCCATTGGTGCTAGTGTTATGAGTATAAATGTGGGGTAAACCCCCAAGACGTTATACACCTCCTGAGTATAAATGCAGGGTAAACCCCCAAGACGTTATACACATCCTGAGTATAAATGCGGGGTAAACCCCCAAGACGTTATACACCTTCTGAGTATAATTGCGGGGTAAACCCCCAAGACATTATACATCTCCATGGATTTGCTACCCATGATGCGAGCATGGCGTATATGCTCATCATGCCCGTAGGCCTAAGCGGTGAAATAGTCCTGCGCAGTGAAATAGTCCTACGCGGGCAAATTGTCCTACGCTGGTCCACAAGACCATGGTGAAACAGCCTGTGAGTAGGTTTGCATAATGATACTACGGGCGGGTGACCCTAGATTGATCATAAGCTTCCTATTTTAAAGCATGTAAAGTTTCCTCTCATTGTTAAAAAGGCACAGTGTGCAGGTAGTTGTATGTTATATTTGTTACATGCTGACAGTGATGTTGTATTCCACGAGCATGCTTCTGTGATATTATATGCTGAGGGCAAGTGTCCCGGATTTTGATATGGCTTTCATATTTGAATAGTGGTGCGGTGTTACAGTAGTATAGTGATACAAGGTACAGTTGGCTCTGATTTTTATATGACACGGTAGGATCTGGTATTTGATTTTCATACTTGCCCCTGTCATTCCTTGTATAGTTATGATCTTAATTGTTGTATTTTATTTCCGTTCCATACTTAGTACTTATTGTACTGACCCCCTTCGGGGGGCTACGTTCATGTCCGCAGGTCTAGGTACACAGTTGTAGATCCGCGAGCTTAGGATCCTGGTTCAGCATTTTGAGATGGCTCTAATGTTCCGGAGCTTGTCATTATGGCTAGGTATATTCAGGGGTACGGCGGGGCCTTGTCCCGTCATAGTATTTGTCCAAATCTTAGAGGTCTGTATTCATATGTGGGATTGAATGGCTAGAGTTTTATTTACATTATTGAACAGTGTAGACCCTTTTTGGGTGATTTATATTATAACAACCTTTACGGCTTTGCCTTTGTTTTTTTTTTTAAAAAAGAGTGTTATTTATCTTCCGCGATTTATGGTGTTGTATGAATAGAAGGGTGCCCAGGTAGGGCACCAGTCGCGGGCCCGGGGTACGGGGCGTGACAACAGCAACCAAGGTGATTCACACACCTATTTCTTATGTAAATCCAGCCTCTTAATCCATATAAAAACAGCCCATAAAAGAGTCCATGCTACTACGACAATGAGGGTAAAATGTGAAGCTTACAACACCTTTATATACCATTATTCCTTTGGGACTTACGTTAGAGATTTACCACCTTAAACATGCATAATTATAACTAAATTTTCAGCATTATAACACCAGAAAATAGTCCCTGAAACCTCACAATAATATCCAACAATTTTAGGCAGTTTTTGGCCAACACCACCCCTAAATCCCTTTTCACAATTCCTTATGATCCAACTTACATTCCAACATGTTTATATGAACTATAACAACTTGTAATAATAATATTTCCTTCATTTTAACATGCAAGTAGTGACAATAATATTAACAATAACCAACGAATCCAAGTAATGAAAAATAGCCAAGAATCGGCCAACATGCTAACAACAACCACATGCGTATTCTTGCTTTCAATCCTTCTAAATACAGGTTCATCCATTAACTATAACACCATATATCTACCAATAACTTATTAAGAGGAAGAACTCTTACCTCTACTTTCGCCAAAGTAGTCCTTAGGTTTTCGACTCACACTTCACTTCCACACCACTTCTTCACGCTACAACCACATGCACGTATCTCCTACAAGCTTGTAGCCATCTTCCTTTCATGTTTTCCTTCCAAAAGTTCATTTTCCAAGCCTAGGGTTTCAAGACACTTTTCGGCCAATCTGTGGTTTAAAGTTCTTGGGGAGTTAACGTGGCTTAGAACTTAGGTAGAAGGCTTACTCTTGGAAAATAAGTTGTCCTTCATCTTCACTTGGCCAAGGGATTTCGAAAACTTGAAGAACAAGGGAGAGGGATGAGGGTTTGAAGGATTAAGGTATTTGTGATCCAAGTCTTGCAAGACTTGCCTAATGTGGTGTATGTGGCACAAGTGTAAGGGGAGCCACGAACCCCACTAGTCAACTTGTCACAAAATATCTTCGGATTGGAAAATTCCGCATAGGCACCGCAGATCGCTTAATGGCACCGCTGCCGCACCATCGTGTCGCCGTAAGTTTCAAGACTGGTATCGCCGCCAGCACCATGGCGCCGAGCCTGTCGCCCATAATTCTCAATGCCAAGATTAATAATACAATTCTAAGTCCATAACCCCTTTGAAAAGAATTCAACTACTAATATTAACTCTCGTCTTCACATTTATAGTATCCAACATTACAATTTGTATATATACTTTCCTTCCAACGTTCAACCCTTATTTCCTAACTTTTTTTCTCACTTATGTGCCCTAGAATTACGGGGTGTAACAGTTCAACAGCCTATGACTAAGGGAGCATGTTATGAGTGCGGTGAGACAGGGCAGTACGCGAGGGAGTGTTCTAGATCCGCACAAAGCTTCGAGTTCGACATCTAGGCCTCCAAAGACCGCCGGCAGGAGGATGACATTCTAGTAGAGGGGGTTTGCAATCGGGAAGGGGTGGCCACCAGCCTAGCAAAGATGGTCATCAGTCAGGTAGGGGTGGTGCTCAGTCAGTGAGAGGAGGATCTCAGGCAGTCCATGGTGGTCGTGGAGGCACACAGTCCAGGGGTGGACGTGCCCCTTTCTATGATTTTTCGGGTAGACCAGAAGCCGAGGCATCTGACGCGGTTATCACAGGTATTATTTTGGTTTTGTCACCGATCAGCTTCTGTTTTATTTGATCCAGGTTCTACTTTCTCTTATGTGTCCACCTATTTCTCTACGAGTCTGGATATGCTTTGTGATATGTTTGAGGTACCTATTCGTGTATCTACTCCTGTCGGGGATTCTGTGATATTAGATCGGGTCTATAGGTCTTGTGTGGTCATGTTTACAGGGTATGATACTTGGGTAGACTTGGTTATTTTGAATATGGTGGACTTTGACATTATTTTGGGCATGGACTGGTTATCTCCTTATCATGTTATTTTAGATTGTCATGTCAAGACAGTCACGTTGGCCATGCCAGGGATTCCATGATTAGAGTGGAAGGGTACTCCTAGTCCAGCACCTAAGAGGATCATATCAGTTCTTCGGGCAAAGAAGTTGATGGATAAGGGATGTTTAGCATTTTTGGCTCATATTCGGGATACTAGTGTGGATACTCCTTCCGTAGATTCAGTGCCAGTTGTTTGTGAGTTCTCAGAGGTTTCTACAGATTTGCCTGGTATGCCGCCTGATCGAGATATTGACTTTTGCATTGACTTGGAGCCAGGCACCCGACCTATTTCTATTCCACCCTATCGGATGGCTCCGGCAGAGCTAAGAGAGTTGAAGGAGTAGTTGCAAGACTTGTTGAGCAAAGGATTTATTAGACCCAGCATTTCTCCTTGGGGTGCTCCCGTTCTGTTCGTAAAGAAGAAAGATGGTACCATGCGAATATGTATCGATTATCAGAAATTAAACAAGGTTACAATCAGAAATAAATATCCAATACCCCGCATTGATGACTCATTTGATCAGCTTCAGGGTGCATCGATCTTTTCTAAGATTGATTTAAGGTCAGGCTATCATCAGTTAAAGATTCGAGCGGATGATGTTCCGAAGACCGCTTTCAGGACCCGTTATGGTCATTATGAGTTCTTGGTGATGTCTTTCGGGCTTACTAATGCCCTTGAAGCCTTCATGAATTTGATGAATGGGATCTTCAAGCCTTACTTGGATTCATTTGTGATCGTGTTTATTGATGACATCCTGGTGTACTCTTGGAGTAAGGAGGATCATGAGAGGCATCTAAGGATCGTGCTTGGCTTGTTGAAGGAGAAGGAGTTGTATGCCAAGTTTTTCAAGTGTGAGTTCTAGCTCAGTTCCGTAGCATTTTTGGGACATGTTGTGTCCAAGGATGGGATAATGGTTGATCCCAAAAAGATCGAGGCGGTTAGAGATTGGGCCAGGCCTACTTTGGTGATTGAGATTCAGAGTTTCGTAGGCCTTGCGAGTTATTATCGCCGGTTTGTGAAGGGATTTTCGTCTATTGCTTCCCATTTGACTAGGTTGACTCAAAAGAGTGTGCCCTTCCATTGGTCCGATGAGTGTGAGGACAGCTTCCAGAAGCTCAAGGATTTAGTGACTTCAGCTCCTATTTTGGCTTTACCAGTGGAGGGAAAGGACTTTACGATTTATTATGATGTTTCGCGCATTGGCTTGGGATGTGTGTTGATGCAAGAGGGTAAGGTGATTATGCTTCGATACAGTTGAAGGTTCACGTGAAGAACTACCCACTCATGACTTGGAGTTGGCTGCAGTAGTTTTTGCTTTGAAAATTTGGAGGCATTACTTGTATGGAGTTTATTGTGAGGTCTTCACGGATCATCGTAGCCTTCAGTATGTGTTTAGTCAGAGAGATTTGAACTCGAGGCAGCGTAGATGGATGGAGTTGCTCAAGGATTATGATATTATTATCCTCTATCATCCGGGAAAGGCTAATGTGGTAGCCGATGTGTTGAGCCGAAAGGCAGTGAGTATGGGCAGTTTGGCGCGTTTGACTGTGGGAGAGCGTCCTTTAGCTATGGAGGTTCAGTGTTTGGATAATAGTATGGTGAGGCTTGATATTTCAGAACCTGGTAAGGTGTTAGCTTGTGTGGAGGCGAGGTCATCTCTTTTAGAGCGGATTCGGGCCCAACAATTTGAGGATGTGAAATTGTGCAAAATTCGGGATAATGTGCTAAGTGGAGAAGCCAAGGAGGCTATTCTGGATGACGAGGGTGTTTTGAGGATTAAGGGGCACATCTGCGTTCCTAGAATTGGTGATTTGATTTCGTTGATCTTGAGAGAGGATCATAGTTCTAGATAATTTATTCATCCAGAAGCAACAAAGATGTATCGTGATTTGAGACAGCACTATTGGTGGGGAATAATGAAGAGAGACATTGTGGAGTTTGTTGCTCAGTGTTCGAATTTCCAGCAAGTTAAGTATGAACACCAGAGACCAGGCGGTGTGCTTCAGAGGATGCCCATTCCCGAATGGAAATGGGAAAAGATCGCTATGGATTTCGTGGTTGGTCTTCCGAAGACTTTGGGCAAGTTTGATTCGATTTGGGTTATCGTGGATAGGTTGACTAAGTCCGCACACTTCATTCCGGTTCAGACTACTTATAACGCGGAGAAGTTGGTCAGGATCTACATCCAAGAGATAGTGTGATTGCACGAGGTTCCTATTTCCATCATCTCCGACAGAGGCACTCAGTTTACTTGCCATTTCTGGAGGACTTTGCAGAAGGAATTGAAAACTCAATTAGATCTTAGCACCGTGTTCCACCCGCAGATAGATGGTCAGTCCGAGAGGACTATTCAGGTGCTTGAGGATATGTTGAGGGCTTGTGTTATTGATTTTGGTGGTCATTAGGACGATTTCTTATCCTTGGCAGAGTTCGCGTACAATAATAGCTACCATTCCAGTATCGACATGGCGCCATTCGAGGCTTTATATGGTAGGAGGTGTCATTCTCCTATTGGGTGGTTCGATGTTTTTGAGGTTCGACCTTGGGGTACAGATCTGCTGAGGGAGTCTTTGGACATGGTAAAGCTTATCCAGGAAAAGCTTCTGGCAGCTCAGAGTAGGCAAAAGGAGTATGCGGACCGGAAGGTTCGGGATACAGAGTTCATGGTTGGTGTGCATGTCCTACTGAAGGTTTCACCCATGAAGGGTGTAATGCGGTTCGGGAAGAAGGGAAAGTTGAGCCCTATGTTTATTGGCCCTTTTGTGATTCTTCGTCATGTTGGCGAGGTGGCGTACGAGTTAGCTTTGCCACCAGGTTTGGCAGGTGTTCACCCGGTATTCTATGTTTCCATGCTGAAGAAGTACCATTCAGATGGGTCTTATATCATTCAGTGGGATTCAGTATTATTTGATCAGAATATGTCCTTCGAGGAAGAGCCGGTAGCAATCTTGGATAGACAAGTGAGGAAGTTGAGGTCTAAGGAAATTGCTTCAGTCAAGGTGCAGTGGAAGCATCGTCTGATTGAGGAGGCCACTTGGGAGACCGAGGCGGATATGCGGAGTAGATATCACTCAGTTATTCGACAGTTCAGGTACCTCCTTTCCTCCACACATACCCTTGTCGCTCGAGGACGAGCGATTGTTTGATTGATATCTAATGTAACGACCCATTTGGTCGTTTAGCACTTGAACACTACAAAAAGAGTATGTGACTATAGTGTATTTAATTACATGTTTATAATATATGAAATGAGACATGAAATTAATTAAGTGAGTTGGTGGGCCAAGCCCACTACCCTATTGGGTACGACACGGCTGATTACAAGAAGGGAAAAGGGGAGGGGAACGAACCCTAGAAGCTAAAAAGAAAAAAAAAGGAAAAACAAAGAAAAGAAATCCTAGTATCAAAAAGAAGAGAGGGACGGCAGCAACAAAGGAGAGGGAGAACGTTGCAGCAGTAGGAAAAAAGAGGAGAAGGAAAGAAAGAAAAGAAACGCTAGTAACGGAACGAGGAGGAAGCGCTCAATTAAGTTCAGGTTAGGTTCTATGTTATATGGTTGAATTAATCTATTCATAATCCTTATACTAATGTGTTATTGAATGCAATCAAATTTCAAAGAGGTCATTACACAGAAATTCCACAATCCACTTGAATAGAGAAACTTGAGGGATTTATCATGGCATAATGATTAAAGCAGCCTGTAAAACATGGAAACGTACAAATCTGTAAGGAATATAAAAGTATGGGATGAATGAAAGTTGTAGATTACTCTGTTCCCTTCAGTTTGAGAGCTTACGGGGATAAATCTGACATATGGTTTAAAAGTTATGACCGTTTAAAATTTCTGCCTTATTTTACAGAAATCCAGACGAGCAGCATGAAAAACGTGAAAACTGTACAAATCCTTAAGGAATATAAAAGTGTGTACTGAATAAAAGTTGTAGAATTCCCTGTTCCCGTCAGTTTGAGACCTTACCGAGATCAATCAGACTTATGGTTTGGAAGTTATGACTGTTTAAAGTTTCTGTCTTATTTTGCAAAAATTCTGGCGACACAGATTTTATAGGGTTGTTTCCTTCGTAAATATTCACCAAATACACTAAGTACTATCATATGGGATTCGGTATAATAATATATCCTAGTGTTGCCTTCGATGTGGTACAATAAACACCTGATTTGGAGTTACGAATTTAATGTTATATCCTTTACAAGCGGGAGATACGAGAAAGTTGAAAGAAATGAATGTTATTTGAATTTCCTGAAGTTATGCTAATATTTTTATATGTGTAGGGGTTTAGTCATATAATTGAAATGGTAAAAATATTGTTAATATAAATATATCAATATGGGTTTCCTTAAATTCGTATTATAACGTAGTTCACATATTTTCTAGATTTTAAGCATTCAGAGGCTCTACGCAAGGGGAACGCATTGGTTTGATTTTTCGTGGCACCCGCTCGACATTGAGGTAGGTTACAGTTTACTTTAGTTAGACTCTGATTAGAGAATCGTATGTAGTTATAGGAAGTGACGTGGATAGCATGATAGGCCTTCGGTATGAAGTGAAGATGAATTACAATTACGTTGGTTTCGTCAGCTGTTATGTGGGCTTGTCTTCATATGTGTTATTTTCTGTGATTATCATTTGAGTGTATGTTAGTGATTTGTGTTGAGACTTGATATCATGCCTGACATACTTTCTATATTATTTTATTTTGTGATGATGGTGAGGTGAGTGATTGAGAGAGATTGATAGCCTCCGAGGTTTCTGCCGGAGAGCACGAGTGGTGCATGGACTTCGCGGGTCCACCATGGGTCATGGCTTTGAGGCACTGCCCTTATCATGTGTGTACAGGAGTGGAGTGAGAGAGGTGACTATTGCACTGCATTGCATTCATCCACTCTTATATTTGACTGATCGTTGGTGAATTTTATCTGTCCTGGCTGTTTTTTGATTTCTTTACACCTTACATGTATATGATATGTGACCATGTATGTGTGCTCTACGTGCTACTTGTTGGTTTCAACTTCTTCATGCGTTATCTAATCATTGTCGGCCTATGATGCTTACTGATACTAGTGTTGTACTGATACTACTCTTGCTGCACTTTTGTTGAGTGCATAGTACGATCCAGGTTCCAGCTCTACGCCCCGTGGATGATTCGCGAGGGTGATATCTTTCAGTCATTCAGGGTGAGCTACTTGATCATCCGTGGACCCTGAAGGGCTTCCTAGTTAATTCCATTTACTTCGTTAGTTGTTAGACAGTATGTAGCCTTCGGGCATTTTTCAGACTTCTATTCCAGACTATGTTTAGTGCTCTTGTACCCTTTTGACCAGATTTTTGGGTATGTCGTGACAATTTTAGTGATGATCAGTATTAAGACTTTATAACTTCATTTTTTTCATTTTTTTTCCGCTGATTTAGCTTGGTAATGAGAACGTAGTTTGTCTACTCGGGGGAATAGGGTAGGTGCCATTACGACTTGTGATTTGGGTCGTGATAATTGTACAATATTATGCGTCTTGTGTTGTGTTTTTAGGTCATAAGCGATTTAGGTGGGAAATGGCGAATTGAAGATGAAATGGCTGATATTGAGGATAAAAATGCACAAGCAAAGCCCAAGCAGTCAACCAAAGGAGTCCCGATGAGCATGGAAGAAATCTGGCAAAATTTGGATGAAATACAGTAGATCATCGCAGCACAAGGTAGTAAGAGTCGCGACGCCATATGTCCAGCGTAGTTTTTGTCTATTTTGAGCCGTGACGCATGGCAGCAGCGCCGCGGCGCCGATGCGGAAAATTGCGAAAACAAGGCGAAATTTAATAAGGGTAAAAAGGTCTGAAATGGGGGTTTTTCTTGATATAAAACCCTGGGAACATATTATAATGGATATTATACTTTGGAGAGCAAGAACGGAGGCTAGGAACACGATTAGAGACATCTACATTCAAGTTCTTTTTCATTTCTTTATTTTAATTCAGTTTTATGTTGGATTTTGTTAATTGGTTCTTAGCATGTCTATGAGCTAATTACATTATTAGGGTTTTCCATCTAATCACTTAAAACTCATTGATGAAGTAATGCATTGTTATTGAGTTCTTCTTCATATGTTAAGATTTATTCAACTTGTATTAAATATATGATAATTAATTAGCCATTAATTCTCATAACTTATATGATTTCAAATCGAGATCTGAAAAGGGAGATTTGAATATGCTATAGTTGTCTAGACATAGGTTAAAATCATGGATGAAAGTACCCCGATACTTGTGTAGCGTGTGTAGGTTATTGATCTTAATCCTCCTATGTGGTAGAATTTATCATAGAAATATATAAAGTTCACACTTAGGTTGATTTCTTATATGTCCTAACCAGAATATAGAACATCTTCGTTAACCTGCTATCTTAATAAGAAGAAGAATCATTAGCATTGCATTAACAAATGATTGAGTGGATAGTTGAGGAGATTGGAAGCCCTAATTCCCTTCATAACTGTTTTAAACCCAAGTATTATCATCTTAGTTTATTATTGTTTATTTCTTAGTTGTAGTTCTTAGTTTAAAAACCAAACACTTATAAACAGTTACCAAATAGAAACTAAAGATTAACTAATCGATATTTGATAAATCAGTCTCTATGGACGATAACTCGGTCTTAAAGATCTTTATTACTTTAAGCGATACGTTCAATTGCGAAAGCATAGAAATACCGCAACAGAGCACTCAATAACCTGACCAACGTGTCCTGTAGAACCGAAGTAGTAATAAATCCAGGCTGATCCTGGGCTGGTTCCATCTCCTCCTCTAGCTTTTCATCATGAGGCTCAATATATGGCTCTAGGTACTCTGATCTAGCACGAGCCTGACCGGTTCTCTATGCCCCAACCCGAACTACTGTCGCTGCTCTGGCTCTACCTTATCCCCGAGTATGTCCTATACCATGACTGTGCACTACTAGTGCCAGTGTCGGTGCATCCCCTCTCGATGTGTCGGCACAAGTCTTTACCATCTGTGAAAGAATAGAGAGAAAAGTCAGATACCAATTTGATTCAACTTAGCACGAAAGGAATAAAGAAAGTGAAATTTCCTAAATGTCCCGTAGGCTATCAAAGATAACAACAAATGTCTCTGCACCGTTCCGTGAGACTCTACTATATATTGCTCTTGTACTTAAGACCATTTAACCAAGAACTCTGATACCAATTTTATCACGCCCCCTTTTCAAGAATGGTGGTGACACATACACAACCCCAGCGGTAGGCGAACCACTCCCAACCATTCACAAGATAAATATAGATAAAAGTGGAAAATAACAAAATACTACATAAGTTGTCTCATAATATAAATGCGGAAGAAATATAAGTCTGATACAACCATAAATCCCGACAAGTGATCTACTCTGTAGATACAACAACTCTAATAGAATGATATAAGAATGAAAGTCAAGGGAATCAAGTGCCAACTGAATACATAAGATAAAAGTCTATACACATGTCTCTAGAACAAAAGTAAATATAGTAAAGGAGATAGAGCAATCCACGACATGCTAGAGATAGCATCCCCACCCTAATAGTTTGTGATAAACTCCCCGAACTCAACCACGCGGTCTTGAGCTTGTCGTCAGATTTGTATCTGTATAAAAAAAATATGCAACAAGTGTAGTATGAGTACACATAGTACTCTTGTAGACATCATCAGATGAAAATGATGGAAGATACGTAAATGTTACACTCCGTAATTCCAGGACATGAATAAGAGAATAGACGCGAGAGCGCAAGACTTGAAAATTGGTACGAAAGAAAGAACTGTTTTTCCGAAGGAAAATCTTCCGAACGTCGGAAAGGAAAAATGTTCGTTGATGAGAATTAGATTCTCAAAATGCATTATTTGAGGAGTATAGAATTTATTATTATTATGGAAACGTATTTTACGGATTTGGTCACGTAGGGCCCACCCGAGAAATTTTACGTTTTGTGGGGCCCACGAGGGTTAAGAAATTCTATGGACGAATGGGAGGGAAACACGTGTCACTCCCCCTACTTAGGCTTGTTCGAATTATGTCAAGGTCAAAATGGTCATTTAACCAAAGTATAGATGACCAAGTCTTACAAGCTAAGAGCTTGAGATAATTGACTAAGTCAAGAGCCACTTGGCTTGATATTTTAATCTCATTCATTCAAAGCCAACATGTGTTGTAATCTAGACCTTCCATAGTGTTATATAAGCACACTAGTAGCAAGATAAGTCTTCCAACACTTAGAAAAATGAGAAAACTTTAGGTGCTCATTTCATTGCTCTCGGCTTTGAGCTTATTTGAACAAGAATTTTTTTCAATTGTTGTCCAATATTCACAAGATTTTAAACCAAGGTTCCTAGGGGTATTGTAAGGATATCTCAATAGAAAGATCTTGGAAAAATGACGTTTTTACGTTAGTCGCAAGGCGAAACCCTAAGGTTTTCTTCAACTTTGAAGATGGAACTTCAAGAGGAGTTCTTCATGAGCTTCTAAGGAGTGCTTGGAGCGGATTGGAACATAAGAAGAGGAGCTAAAAGTTTCTAAGGATCGACTTTTACGCTTGGACATTATTAGGGCTTATTGAGGTAAAATCCTTCATCTTCTTAATGTAATTGAAGATTACATGTTATAGTAGTTAAGAAATGAGCATGTGGTATATAGAATGAAGTTTGAAAAGATTTGGATCATGTAGACATGTTAAAAACCAAAAATGGACAAGTTAGCCATTAATGTTGTAATCAATTTGGTCGATAGTTACAATCGTCGCATGTTAAGGAAGAAAGGATTTATAGTTGTTGTAATTGTTATTATGTATGTAACATGTTGGAATAACAACTTGGATTGAAAAAGGAATTGAAAGAAAATTGATAATTGTTGTGACATTGTAGCCGAATATGGCTTGGAATTATTGGACAGTTTTATATTGTTTGTGGGGCAGAATTTTACACATCCTATTAGGCGTGTAATCCCCTTTGTATTTGCTGAATTGTTGGGCCTTAAATGTGGCGTTTGGTTATTGAATTCGGGCCTTGAAAATGTGGAAAAGTACGTAGAAACAAAGGAAGTTATGTCCGATTTTCCGTAGAATTTGGTGACTTTACACTTAGAATATTCTACGTTTGAAGCTAGAGGTTAATAGACGTATTATGGCCATTATGGGTTGAAGTACTAAGTATAGCGTATTCTACTTGAAGATGGAATAGCTATCAAGGTTGAAGTACTTTGGAGCATTTTGCTATTTTTCGATAATCGTCGCGAGGTATGTGAACCTCCTCCTTCTTTTGGCATGATTCTAGGTATGGAATATACATGTGGTGCTATTTCATGATTCCTTCCACTCTTAGAAGTTAAGAGGTATGTATGTTGATTTACTCCATGTAAAAGTTACGTCTAAGTTATCCTAAGTTCTTGCCAAGTCTTATGGGGGATGTTGGTAAGAGTCGTTAGGAAGTATTTGGAGTCGAGTTGACTTTTCTAAGTTACTACACGAATGAGAATAAGTATCGAATAAGCCATTGCAGCCTTAATAAAAGAAAATGTATCGACAATCAATTATATTAAAATGAGTAGAATTCTCCATCTGCATAGAAACTAAGATAAGACAAAATTGTATTACATTTTCTAGATCATGGCTGCTTTAATAAGATCATTATAAACAAGTATAACATATTCACAACGCATAAAAGTATATGTTACTTAATTTAAAGAGTTTACGTTATGAAGTTTTAAAGACTATGAACCTTGAATTCTTAAAAGGTTAAGAGACTTTATTTTTCAAGTTATGGGACTTGATTCTTAAAGGAAGAAATGACTTGATTTAAAAGTATAGAATACTTGATTTGGAAAGTATTGATTTCTTGATACTCTAAGTTAAAGAGACTTGATATTCTAAGTTAAGAAACTTGATTTCTTAAAAGTTAAGAGACTTGAAGTATTTTGAAAGCTATGTAACTTGATTTGAAAGTATAAGTCTCTTGGTTATAAAAGGAATGAATTTGTCTAAGACATAAAGAGTTATAACGACTTTATGAGAAGTTGGTTATAACAACTTTATGGAAGGTTAAAAGAATGGTTTTCTCCAGTAATGTAAACAAAGAAATGACTTGAAATAAAAAAGGGCAATTTGTTTTAAAGGTACCAATTGCTTAAAGTTTTAAAGTAAGGGTCACTTGATTTAGAAGCCTAGAAATGTATTTCTAAAAATGTAGTGACTTGTTTGAAATGTAGACATGCCTTGATACTACGGGTGTTAGTATCTTGGGGTTTTAATATAAAAACGGTTCTTTTAAAGGAACGGAAGTACGTAGTACTTTGGGTTAAATTCCCGGATTTTATAAGGACATGTTAGTGTCTTAAGTAAACTAAAATGAGAGTGTATATAAATGAGGTTAATAAGAAGTTAGGGGATTTCTTAACTTGCTTATGTTATATATGATAAGCCGGTAGTGCTTATGTTATGTATGATAAGCCGGTAGTGCTTATGTTATGTATGATAGCCGGTAGTGCTTATGTTATGTATGATAAGCTGGTAAACCCCCAGGTTACTACTTATTCCATGGATTTGCTACCCATGATGCGAGTGCGGCGTTTGTACTCATTGCGGGCCCACCGGGCCCATGCGGGTGAAATAGTCCTATGCGGGTGAAATAGTCTCATGCGAGGCGGATGACCTCATTGCGGGTCCACAGGACCTATGCGGGTGAAATGGTCGCAGGAGTAGGATTGCCAAATGATACTATGGGCAGGTGGCCCTAAGTTGATCATAAGCTTCCTATTTTTTATGCAGTATACCTTTATGGGCAGACTTATGTGAATTTATCGCGTCCCAGATTGGGCCGAGAAGTATACCTTTATGGGCATACTTATGTGACTTTATCGCGTCCCAGATTGGGCCGGGCAGTATAGGCGTCCCTCCATAAAGGGCCGGATTATGTTATGAAAGATAAGTAAGTTATATGGTTATGAACTTGATGATTTTTCCTAAGTATGTACGTAAGAATTTGACTATAACTCTTATTAAAAATTGGGAAAATATAATGATGTACGATTAAGTTCATGAGTTGTAATGGCATGGTAGGATCTGGTATTTAATTTTTATACTTGTCCCTGTCATTCTTTTGTACAGTTATGATCTGATTACTGTACCTTATTTATGTTCCATATTCGGTACCTGTGTACTTGACCCCCTTCGGGGGGCTGTGTTCATGTCCGCAGGTTTAGGTACACAGTTGTGGATCCGCGAGCTTAGGATCCTGGTTCAGCATTTTGAGATGACTCCAATATTCCAGAGCTTGTCATTATGGCTAGGTATATTCAGGGGTACGGCGGGGCCTTGTCCCGTCATAGTATTTGTCCAAAATCTTAGAGGTTTGTAGTCATATCTTGTGGATTGAGTAAAGAAAAAAAAGGGGATGTAACTGCTTTTGGCTGTATATGTATATATATGTCCAGGGAGGTAGCCTTATCGGCTAACCTGTTGTTTATGTCTTGTTCAATTAATTTATAAGTTTGATGTATGTTCCGCTGATTATCTCTGATGTATATCTGTAAGGGTGCCCAGGCAGGACACCAGTCGCGGCCCGGGGTCGGATCGTGACAGTAAAAGAGATAAATACCAAGTTGACATCAAAAATCCTATACTAATCCGCCCAATATTCCAAGTAAGGTCACATGGTCCAAAGAATGATTCGCATAGTTCACATTACTTACTTATTCAACTAAGAGTCCATAATCCCTTAAGTTATTCAATGCAAAGGAGTTTAAATAACAATTCAAGTACTAAGTAGCAAGTATAATCCTTTCATGTACAAAAACTAGTAAAGTAATCAACAATCACTTTGAATACAAGTTCATCCACAATCAATTAATGAAATGGCATATATATATATATATATATATGATATTTTAGTTCAATGCATATTCCAGGTACCTTTATTAATCAGGTATATATTACATCAAGGTTTTATTATGATTTGTACAACTATGTGGGACACGTGAATTCCATATACCCCTCCGCTCTAAAATAACTCATCAGATTACGGAGCTCAGGTCTTGGCTGAATAATATCATGTTATAGGTGTGCAACTCTATTCCCCATGTATCAATATCATCTCAGTGTTGCCATAATATCATAAATGTTCATATCTTTCCGACCTCTTGGGCCCACAAAACATCCATACTACTCTCATAGCAATATCATAGAACCATAAATGTATGAATAAAAAATAATAATATAAGACAATATATCATGATACAATGAGATGCAACCTAATGAAGAGATGAAATATCATATGCTTTCAATATTTCAATACACATATACAAATCCAAGTATAAATTAAGATATCATATCAAAGCATGTGTGATGAATAAACATATCAAGAACCTATGGCGACAAGCCAAATAATCAGCAGTTGGAACCAGCACTAGGCTGATTCCCCGACTCCATCATCACAATTCAACACTGGTACCCATTCAGAAGTTCATCACAACCGTTTGAGTGGGACCCAAAAAATGGCCAATACCCCTCAATATTTATAACTAATTATGCATTTCAAAGTATTAAAAAATTAAACAGTAGCCTTGCCCTTCATTTGCACCTCGTGATGGTCTAAGTCTATCTATGTATATATAATATTCGTTAATAAAAATCTTACGCAATATAAAAGGATATAAACCTTACAACAAGACTTTAAAATTCCAACCAGGCCCCTTCACCAATACTCAAAATTTAATACCCTAAAATTATGAATACATACTAAGTAGTTATATCATTAAATTAAAATAGGTTTATATAATAAAATTAAGCCTTACAACATGATAATCCTACATATTCCAACAGTAGTTTATGATATTAACAAAATCTAATTCATAAAACCTCCATTAAATGAATAACCTAGTTCTCTTAATCTCATAAGAACATGCAATTCATTTTGCAAACTTAATAACACACTATATATCTATTAATGAACTTAGAAACATAAACTTAAGTCATAAAAGAAATAATCTCTTACCTTAAGGAGAAAGTGCTCCTATGGTTCTGAAAATGCTTAACTGCGGCTCCGGTCTCGAGGTATTCTATTTTGGGAGAGAAAATTCTAGCTTAAGGAATTTATAAAACACTTGATATAGTTATTCTACCCCAGCGGAATTGACTCCACTAGAGCATATCCGATGCTGCGAGAAGATCCTCGCTGAGGCGGTGTCACTTGACAGCTCACCTCAGCGCAATAACAAACACGACTATGCAGAAGTATACTTACCCCCATCGAATAGACGCTCTACCAAGGTAGAATTTCCCCTTTCCCAACTCCCGCTTCAGTGAGCCAACCTCTCGTCGAGGCGGACACGACGAAGTGAGAACTAGTGCCGCCGAGGCGGACACCATATACCAAAAATGGGAAAACAGCCCAAACATCCGTCAAACCCCGAAACACTCCTGAGGCCCCTCAGACACAAACTATACATGCTCGTCCTTGGTAAACAGGGATACATACTCGCTTGTACCCTCGGATTTCACATTTAACCAAACTAAATCATACTTTTCTAAATAATCGATCGGGAAAACCAAATATCCAAACTTTACAAATAAATCCACAATACATATTTGATTGCCTCGGGAAGTGAATCAAAGAATCTTCTATGTCATAAATGACCTTCCAAAACTACCAGAAGTGAAGAAACCCAAAAACGAACCCATCTAGCCAAAAGTCAACTTTGAGTCAAATTAACCAAATTTAAGTTTCTAGTTTTTGATTTTTCATCCCAAACTCATATTGATGGACCTAGGGATCTATGCCACCAATCCCTATATATCACAAATCTCATATAGAGTCTATGGAAAGGAGAAAACAAGCAGATGAGGGACCGAGTCATTATATTTCTAGTATTTACCAACAATAGCCATCGAATTTCTTGTAGCTCTCCCTTGATATATTGGGATAAATATACATATGCAACAATATCATGTCATTACCCAAAATTCTATTTTTGCCGTGAGCACACCTATCCTATACCCGTAGGTGGACCCTAAGTCAAACTAAGCCAAATAATAAAGTATATGTGGAAAAGTAAAGGATACACCCAAATCACTTAATGGTCTTAATCATTTAATTATAAATACGTCTAATTCAAATACTTTCCCAAGAACTAGAAGTCATATTTACAAGAGCTACTAATTCGATTACAAGTCTTGAACTACTACTTTAACACTGTCTAAAATAAAATAAGACACAAAATAAATATGACAAGTAGTCTGGGGTTGTGCAAGCATCATCAGCTCACTCTAGACTCCAAGATAGCATGCCTCAATGATTAAGAAGATCTCATTCTCTACTCATACCCGAATATAAACCCGCATATTAAAAATGCAGCAAGTGTAGAGTGAGTACGAGAATCACGTGTACCCAACAACATTGTTGACTGACCCTAAACTATTACGATGTCGAGGGTTGGTAGTTCCGATACTTCTCTTTTTTCTTAGTTAGTTTTACAATATATAGTGTTGACACCCAATTTTGACCCATCTTTTAGTCATTTCTTGCAATTTTAAGCATTTTAGGACACCGCATTTTAATCACCATTTTTTGGCATTTTTGTATTTTTTTTACCTAACATTCTATGTTGTTTTATTTTTTATAAATTGGCATCATGTTTTTACTTTAATTAGGTATTAAACATTTTCAAATATTATGTTATTATTGTTGCGCGATCATTTTATTTTACTAATTTTGCATCTCTTTAAATAATTAGTTAACATCCCGTCTTCACTTTTAATTAGGCATTAAATATTTGTTAAATATTGTATTTTTATTATTATTGCATCGGCATATGCATTTTAATAATTTTGCATCTTTTAAATAATTTTTTCTTTAAATAATGAACCCGTTTTGCATTTTTGTCAAAATCAGTCCAGGCCGAGGCACAACCTGGATCAGTCCAATCCACCAGAAACCAAAGCCCAAACTGAAACCCAAAAATGAAGCCCAGTACACCTTTCATCTTTTCCCTCCAATACCCAATATCCAATACCCAAAATACCAAACCTTAAACCTAAATATCTACCCTATAAATAAAATACTACCCCATTCTAAAAAAACCCTTCCAGCCGCATATCATAGCTTATTTTCATTTAACTCTCAAGGCAGGAACAACAGCAGCCACCCAACTCCCGTCGCCTCCGCCCTTCGCCGGAGCTCCAAGCTCCGGCGAACCCCCTTTAAACCCCTCAGCCGCACACCCCTACCCCTAACACAAACAGACAGCCGCACAAACCCATCCCCTTTATTATTTCGACCCTCTCTCATTTATTGGGGGAGAACGAAAACCTTCAGTCGCCCATCTCATTTCTCACCACTGTTCCCTTTAACCCCGATGAACATCCATTGTCGGATCTCTGCTCCGGCGGACCCCCTAACCCCAGTGAAACCGTCGACGTCGTTCCCCTCTTGAGCGGTTGTTATGGTCGGAAAACATAGTGGAACTCCGGCGATGTTGTTTGTGTCCTTTTCCCTTACCGTGTTGTATGCTTATTGGTGGTTGATTTAATCGCTTCTATTTTGGTAACTAGTCGGAGTTTCAAACTCCGGCGACCTTTATCTTGGCTTTATCTTTTATATATATTTGTCGTCTGCTTTGTTAAACAGACTAATCTTGGACTTTTGGTATCTGCCGGAGTTCTGAAAGCTCCGGCCACCTCCGTCGGACTTATACGTTGGGACCCTATTACGTTATTATTTGTTGGACTGATTTTTAGTTTGAATCTCACCGGAGTTTAAAACTCTGGCGACCCATGTTGCTTTGTTTATGAAATGTTGCATATTTGAGTTGCTGGATTGATTTTTTACTGATTTTTGTGATGGATTGATTTTCTATTGTTGAGTAACTCTGTTCGGATTTGTCTCTCGGGATTTATTGGGATGATTTGGCACCATTTTGGCAACTCCGGTGGACCTCTCGCTTTCTGTTGAATGTTTTGGCTATTGCTGTTGTTCGGCGAACTGCTACTCTTCCGGCAAATATCTATTGTTCGATTTAATATTTATCGCTCCAAAGTTGAACTGTGTTGTCCATTGTGTTTCGTACTAATTTTGGGTCATTTTTGCCCTTTTTATTCATTTTATTAAACTGATTTTGAACAAGTTACTACACTTGTTGGCCGATGAAGGAATCTTCGTCTGATTTCCAAGCCCTTCTCTGTACAAAGACGGATTTATTTTGGCTTTACTTATTAATTCTTGTCATTGCTTTAAAATTATTTATTATATTACTAACACTTTTACTAAGTGTTTATGCAGGTACCCGGAGATCATCTTGTGCAGAAGGTCTAAAAAGGGCTAAAAGATGCCCCAGAGTTTTATCTTATGTCGCATTCAATTTTTGTTTTATTTTTCTGTATTGCATTTTATTTTAATTGTAAATTATGTAAAAATGCTTAGAATAGGTAGAATAAAAGCCAATATATAATTAACCTAGGTTTGAACGGATAACCGCAAGTTAGCGGATCTTAAAGGATGTCTAACCCCTTCCCTTTAGGATAATAAAGAACCCTGATCCAGAATCTCACTAATTTCGCAGACCATTAAATGGAGATTAATTGCAATATTTTTATTGCAATAAATCAAGTGTCCTAATTCACTTAAATAATTACGTAGCAACTCCTAAAAATCAGCATTATTGCTCCATCCAGGGAACCGCTCCAAAGAGCAACGTTGCGGATACCGTTCAGACCCCCGAGGTCAAAAATGGGCGCGACAACATGGAGACTCCGCTGGGGATAATCAGGTTGTTGACCATAGCAAACCTAGGTTTATTATTGCTTGGCTTTATTTGCTTTTATTTGTTTTAAATGCCTTAAAATTGCTTGCTTTAATTTTGTATGCTTAACTGTTTTAATTGCTATTTGTTTTTACTGTTTTCCTTAAACTGGCATTCCGCTCATATTTTCTCCACTCTGGAAAATTCACATTGTCACACACTACACGCGTTGGTGTGCTTCGCGCACCCACAAATTTATTTTAAGACACCCAAATTTAGGAGAGTTGGCGCCTGCGTGGAGTTAGATCGGTTCGTATGATCAGCCACGTAGTCTTCTCACTCGAGTTGTCCGCTCGGGAACTCAAGGCCTAGTAAGCCAAATCTTAGAAAGCTTAAGATAGAGCTATACCACCCTTTTATATTAAGTCATGCATGCATAAACCTTAGGTGGGTTAATCCTTGGTATTAACGCCACAATTAGAAATTCACCAAACTTGTCGACGGGCTTCACAACCCAACGACCCATTAGCATACTATGTGTAGCGTGATGATGATAGACGGATCCAAGCCTGATAATGACACGCCGAAATTGGAAAAAGTGCACCTTCATTTGGTCGTCATTTCCAACAAAGGATTAATGTTTAGCAACTTTGGTCAATCTATCCCAATCTCGCATATCTGGCGTTTAGGCCGACCTCTGGCATAAGAGAGTTACGATGCATATTAGGCGCGCGCTTGATTTGCATGTTTTTGTTTACTATTATTGTCGCTAGCAATCTTGTACATATTATTTAATGCAATAATTATCCTTTTAACCCCTGTACATATCATGATATGTGCTTATAAATATGGCCACGAGCATTTGCATTTTCGCACTTTTATTGTCACATTGCAATCAGGACATCTACTGCGTAAATTGCTCTTGAACAGCGTGATTTGGACTTTGGAAAGCATCAACCACCTGTCCGGTCGAACCAATCAGGGGAGTCTTTGACTATATTTTCACGCCATTACATTTTATTATTTTTGTGGTTTGCCTACTCTCACCCATTTGTCATATTTTTTGCAGGAAGACCGTCCTCGCAAATAGTCGAGGGCGGCCGGAAAAAAAAATGAGGAGGAAGAAAGAGAAAAACAAATCATCACAAGAATGAGCTGGAGTTATGTTGGCAGAAAGAAGTCAGCTTATACCAGACTCAACGAAGCATCGCTCTGAGCCTTATATTTTGTATCTTTATACGTATTTGCAAATTCAATTGATATGTCTAGTGTTGATTACATAATTATTTATCATGCATTTTACAACATAATCATTCCGAACTACGCGTGTCTGATTCTTACCACACGATGTGATACGTAGGCAACCCATCTAGGGTTCGACACCACATAAAAAAAAGGGACATATTTGGTTCACACATTCATTGCATTTATCCAATCACGGACATTCATTATTGCATTTCAATCATTCTAGTGCATAAATTCATTCATGCATTTCATTCATTCTATCACATTCATTCATTTTTTTATTACATTCTTTTTACTTTGCATTAGTTTTATATTGAACAATCATTTGTTTTGCACAGCTTTTACTTTTGCATTTCTTTCATGAATGAATTTTTTTTAAATCATACATTTTATAACATATCTGAACGAACTACGCACACCTGATTCTCGTCAAAGATGAGATACGTAGGCAACCCTACTCGGGTTTGGTACCATTTATCAAAAAAATACAAAAATATTTTTTCAAAAAGCAAAAAAAAAAAGAAAAAAAAAATCTCTTTTAAGTGTCATTGTTTGATTTGATTGATACCAACACAGTTAGGAGTGTGCATAGAAAGACAGAGTAATAATCAGTATGGGTTGAATTCCTGGTAAACCATAGATTCTTTTGGTACCTCTCACGCACACCTGTAATGACATTCTTGCATGCTTTTAAGATAAAAACGAAACCAACCTCATTGTTTCATGTGCATTGTGTGGTGAGTTTTAGAATAAGTTCAATTGCATTGCATTGTGATCTAGAACTTGACCCGAGTGTTTGTTGAGGAGAAATCCTGAGTAACACTTGGTGTGGGAAATGATCGTAGGCTGTCTTTGACCCGTTTGAGCCTTTTTCAGCCTACCAAATAACATTATCCGTAGTACACCCCTTTTGAGCCTAAAGCCTATTCTTTTGACAACTGCATATTACACTTATACTTTTCCGAGCGTGACGCACTATCCTCTCTCGCCCGACCTCTCGAGCGCTTTGGAATGTGCAAGTGGTCGATTTAAATTTTGCGTCGAAGTTTGCAAAGACAAAGTTGTCAAAGTCCCAAAAGGGAAAAGAAAACACAAATGACGACTTCACAAAAGAAGAAATCAAAAGCCCCGGCATTATAAACAAAAAAATGAATGAAATGAGAGAATAAATTTGGAAAAAGTGGGCTCCAAATGAAAGATTAAAAAAGAAGTCAGTACAGAAAACTGGGACAAAAAAAAATAGATCAGCATTAAAGCACACAAATATCAAGCACGGACGTAGTCCAACACTCGAGGAAGGATTAGTCACTTTTTACCCAAATGATATCCATCCCTTTCCCCAAACCTACATTACAAGCCCATGACAAGCCCTACATGATCTTATACTGAGGGTTCTCACATTAGTGGATACTTACATGATGGTCAAGCCTATGGTATCACAATTGCATGCATTGAACATCCTTTTGAGTGTGAGCGTACTTCTCTAAACGTCCCAAAATTCAAATACTGGAATATATGTGAGAAATGAGACTTTATTTCAGTGAGGGCATTTGAAACGTGAGATTACGTGTAGTTCGAAACCTTGGCTGCAAGAAAGTGTGTCGATACTTAGGTGTCCGAGGTACCACTTGAAACTATAGGAATTACCCAGAAGTCAGTCCTGGTTAGACTGGAGGTGAATAACGGAATTCCTAAGCACAATACTAATTGTTGGTATCAACTGAAGTCAGAACGTGATGTTGTCTTTCCACTTTTCAAAAAAAAAACATATATAAAAACAATCATTTTTTGCATCACGAACTACGTCTTGACCTGATTCCCTCAGCGGGATACGTAGGCGGCCACATTGGCTTCGGTCTCATTTTTGAAAATTGTACAATAATTTTTTGCATCATGAACTACGTCTTGACCTGATTCCCTCGACGAGATACGTAGGCGGCCACATTGGCTTCGGTCCACATTGTTTGAAAACCCATAAAAATCATTTTTTGCATCATGAACTACGTCTTGACCTGATTCCCTCGACGGGATACGTAGGCGGCCATATTGGCTTCGGTCCACATTGTTTGAAAACCCATAAAAATCCTTATTTTTTGCATCACGAAGTACGTCTTGACCTGATTCCCTCAGCGGGATACGTAGGCGCCACATTGGCTTCGATCTCATTTTTTTTGAAAATTGTACAATCATTTTTTGCATCACGAACTACGTCTTGACCTGATTTCCTCAGCGGGATACGTAGGCGGCCACATTGGCTTCGGTCTCATTTTAAAAAAAAAAATTGTACAGTCATTTATGCATCACGAACTACGTCTTGACATGATTTCCTCAGTGGGATACGTAGGCGGCCACATTAGCTTCGGTCTCATTTTTTAAATTGTACAATCATTTTTTGCATCACGAACTACGTCATGACCTGATTCCCTCATGAGGATATGTAGGCGGCCTAAGTCGGCTTCGGTCACACCATTAGAAATCTTCCCATTGGCTCGCGTGTGACAAAATGCATTTGATTATTACGAAAAGAGATATGAGAAATTTCCGCCAGGGTTAAGTCCGTGCATAGACTAGCATGCACAAAGATTCGCAAAGATCCAAAGAAGTTCGCAGAGACTACATCACCATAGAAGCATTCAAAGAAGCATTCGCAAAGATCCGTAAAGTCCGCAGACTACATCACCATCCCAACATTCAAAGAAGCATTCGCAGATCCAAAGAAGTTCGTGCAGAGACTACATCAGCAATCACAACATTCAGCCAGCATTCGTAGCATCCAGCGAGCCCGCGCAGAGCATTCACAGCATCCCGCAAGTCCGCACAAAGACTGCATCAACACTCGCAGCATTCATCAAGCATTCACAACATTCAACACGTCCGTGCAGCGACGAAATCTCAGCATTTGCAGCATCACATCAATACAATCGTCATCACGTTTTACAGGATAACCTTTCTACTCATACAATTACATTGCTTATAAATTGGTGCATTATCTTTTTTGCCTTAACAGTTATGCACTGACCTTTGCTTAAGTCTGAGCATGCAAGCGTCAAGAGCCAAAGCTACAAAGTCAACGCGAATCAATCACTCATTTCCTAAAACTCACAAGTTTTCTTTGAAGCAGGATCTTCATATCAGCAAAGGCGAGAGCACAACAATAAGCCCATGCGGGTTACAAACGCACAACATCTATGCAATGACGTTATCTTAACTCAGGCGAGTCACAAAGCAGGTACGTCTATAAAACGACACCATCTCATTGTAAGCCTATGCAACGGCTTCATCTATGTTTCGTCTATACAACGACGAGCATCTACATCGCGTCTATGCAACGACGTCATCTTATGTAAGCCTATGCAACGGCTTCATCCATGTTTCATCCATACAAGACGACAACGCCCATACAAGGAGTCATTTGCATTTCGTCCATACAAGACGACAACGCCCATACAAGGCGACAACGCCCATACAAGGTGTCATTTGTATTTCGTCCATACAAGGCGACAACGCCCATACAAGGTGTCATTTGCATTTCGTCCATACAAGACGATGACGCCCACACAAGGCGTCATTTGAATTTCGTCCATACAAGACGACAACGCCCACACAAGGCGTCATTAGCATTTCGTCCATACAAGACGACAACGCTCACACAAGGCGTCATTTGCATTTCGTCAATACAAGACGATAACGCCCATACAAGGCGTCATTTTCACTTTGTCCATACAAGACGATAACGCCCTCACAAGGCGTCATGTACATTTCATCCATGTTTCGTCCATGCAACGACGAACATCTGTCTCGCGTTTATGCAACGACGTCATTTCATGTAAGCCTATGCAACGACGAATATCTGCATTGCGTCTATGCAATTACGTCATTTCATGTAAGCCTATGCAATGACTTCATCTATGTTTCATCTATGCAACGACGAACATTTGCATCGCGTCTATGCAACGACGCCATTTCATATAAGCCTATGCAATGGCTTTATCTATGTTTCGTCTATGCAACGATGAGCATCTGTATCGCGTCTATGCAACGACGTTATTTCATGTAAGCCCATGCAACGACTTCATCTATGTTTCGTCTATGCAACGACGAGCATCTGCATCGCGTCTATGCAACGACACCATTTCATGTAAGCCCATGCAACGGTTTCATCTATGTTTCGACCATGCAACGACGAGCATCTGCATCGCGTTTATGCAACGACGTCATTTCATGTAAGCCCATGCAACGACTTCATCTATGTTTCGACCATGCAACGACGAGCATCTGCATCGCATTTATGCAACGACGCCATTTCATGTAAGTCCATGCAACGACTTCATCTATGTTTCGTCTATGCAACGACGATCATCTGCATCGCGTTCATGCAATGACGCCAGCAACATCTACAAACACCATGTCTTTCTAGCACCACATCACCTGCAACCCAGTGTCAATCATACTTCGACATTGGGACAAATTTTGAATTTGCATCGGCATTGTCTTTAATTTTACAGCATCACAGCAGCTCAGTGTCATCATGATTCGACACTGGGACAATTTTGAACCGATTTTTGTCTGCTTTAATTTTCTAGCATCGCAGCAACCCAGTATCATCATAATTCGACACTGGGACAAAATTTTGAATTTGTATCAACTTTTGTCCATTCTTTTTCTTGATCTTTGTTTTAATTCAGACGATGGGAACAAAATTGGCTACAAGTCAACGTCTTTGTCTGAAAACTCTTTCATCGTCTTCGGTCAAAGAGGGCAAGCTATTGTATTTTTATTATTATTGCATCGACATTTGCATTTTAATAATTTTGCATCTTTTAAATAATTTTGCATCTTTTAAATAATTTTTTCATTAAATAATGAACCCGTTTTGCATTTTTGTCAAAATCAGTCCAGTCCGAGGCACAACCTGGATCAGTCCAATCCGCCGGAAACCAAAGCCCAAACTGAGACCCAAAAATAAAGTCCAGTACACCTTTCATCTTTTCCCTCCAATACTCAATAACCAATACCCAAAATACCAAACCCTAAACCTAAATATCTACCATATAAATAAAACATTACCCCATTCTAAAAAAACCCTTCCAGTCGCATATCATACCTTATTTTCATTTAACTCTCCCCACTCTCAAGACAGAAACAACAACAGCCACCCAACTCCCGTCGTCGTCGCCCTTCGCCGGAGCTCCAAGCTCCGGCGAACCCCCTTTAAACCCCTCAGCCACACACCCCCTACCCCTAACACAAACAGACAGCCGCACAAGCCCATCCCCTTTATTATTTCGACCCTCTCTCATTTATTGGGGGAGAACGAAAACCTTCAGTCGCCCATCTCATTTCTCACCACTGTTCCCTTCAACCCCGATGAACTTCCATTGTCGGAGCTCTGCTCCGGCGGACCCCCTAACCCCAGTGAACCCGTCGACGTCATTCCCCTCTTGAGCGTTTGTTATGGTCGGAAAACATAGTGGAACTCCGGCGATGCTGTTTGTGTCCTTTTCCCTTACCGTGTTGTATGTTTATTGGTGGTTGACGAACTGTTTTCTATTTTGGTAACTAGTCGGAGTTTCAAACTCCGACGACCTTTATCTTGGCTTTATCTTTTATATATATTTGTCGTCTGCTTTGTTAAACGGACTAATCTTGGACTTTTGGTATCTGCCGGAGTTCTGAAAGCTCCGGCCACCTCCGTCGGACTTATACGTTGGGACCCTATTACGTTATTATTTGTTGGACTGCTTTTTAGTTCGAATCTCACCGGAGTTTAAAACTCTGGTGACCCATGTTGCTTTGTTTATGAAATGTTGCATATTTGAGTTGATGGATTGATTTTTTACTGATTTTTGTGATGGACTGATTTTCTATTGTTGATTAGCTCTGTTCGGATTTGTCTCTCGGGATTTATTGGGATGATTTGGCACCATTTTGGCAACTCCGGTGGACCTCTCGCCATTGAATGTTTTGGCTATTGCCGCTCGCGAATCGCTACTCTTCCAAGAAATATCTATTGTTCGATTTAATATTTATCGCTCCAAAGAACTGTGTTGTCCATTGTGTTTCGTACTAATTTTGGGTGATTTTTGCCCTTTTTATTCATTTTATTAAACTGATTTGAACAAGTTACTACACTTGTTGGCCGATGAAGGAATCTCCGTCTGATTTCCAAGGCATTCTCTGTACAAAGACGGATTTATTTTGGCTTTACTTATTAATTCTTGTCATTGCTTTAAAATTATTTATTCTATTACTAACACTTTTACTAAGTGTTTATGCAGGTACCCGGAGATCATCTTGTGCAGAAGGCCTAAAAAGGGCTAAAAGATGCCCCAGAGTTTTATCTTATGTCGCATTCAATTTTAATTTTATTATTCTGTATTGCATTTTATTTTAATTGTAAATTATGTAAAAATGCTTAGAATAGGTAGAATAAAAGCCAATATATAATTAACCTAGGTTTGAACGGATAACCGCAAGTTAGCGGATCTTAAAGGATGTCTAACCCCTTCCCTTTAGGATAATAAAGAACCCTGATCCAGAATCTCACTAATTTCGCAGACCATTAAATGGAGATTAATTGCAATATTTTTATTACAATAAATCAAGTGTCATAATTCACTTAAATAATTAGGTGACGACTCCTAAAAATCAGCATTATTGCTCCATCCAGGGAACCGCGCCAAAGAGCAACGTTGCGGATACCGTTCAGACCCCCGAGGTAAAAAACGGGCGCGACATATAATTTGTAAGTATTTCAACAATTTAAGTAAAGATTCTAGTGCCAAACCTAGGCATAAATTTTGTTACTTTTCAAGGATCATCATAAAGCTTCTAACTTCACATCAATTAGGAAAATTATACTAATAAAGCTCAAATATATATTTACCCAAGTAGGACATCTAAACCCACATATATTCCACTTTTTCATCAAATTAAGCAAATTTACTTGTAATGGTCTAGTCTTTAAATTAATTTAGGCAATAATTCATAAAGACTTTGCCTTTAAACTATATATAGTTAATATTTTAATAAAAAATTAGTATTTTTATCATTTAGTATAAGTATCATCATAAAAGTTTAATCTTTCCATCTTTTAAGTTAAGAAAACACAAAAAAGTACCTCTTTCTTCTTTTATAAAAGAGTAGAACCATAAAGATTACACTTTTCAGTTATTTAGAGCAGTTATAGTGATAAAGATTCAATCTTCCCCAAACTACGACTCACATACTCATAAAGATGCCACCTTTTGTTGATTAGGACAAGTTTAGTCATAAAACTCTACCTTTACATGATTTAGGATAATATATTAATAAAGTTTCAATCTTTCCATGTTATAGGACACGTATTATCATAATGATTCAACCTTTCCATATTTTAAATCAAGAAAAGTCATAAAGATTCTATCTTTCTTTCATCTCATTCAAAGCACATATGGCATGAAATCTCATCAATAAGTATAAATAATATGCAATGCAAATGAAATGCATGCTATACAATGACCATATACATCTGGTATATACACGCTCCTGAAATAGGTTTCAACTCATGAAAGACTCATGAAGTCCATATATCCACTGTTGACACCCAATTTTGACCCTCCCGTCCAGTCATTAGCTATAAAATCAGACTAATTTTGTAAAATAATTTTTATGATTTTTTATAATAAAATACAGCGATAAAACATAAATACAGGCATAAATAAACATTTTAATAATGGCATCGTGTCTTACGTAGAGTTTTAAGCACTTAGAGTCCCGCGCCCGCATTAATTAATTTTAAGCCCTGTCATTATTCTTAATTAATAATAAGTACATAAATAAATAATTTAGCAATGACGTCGTGTCAAGTAGCATAGCCGCATTTATTAATACGCCAGAGAATTTCATAATCATTTGTATTTTAAAATCAATTTAATCTAATACATGCATTTAATAGCGTCGCATTTATAAAAAAGGCTTTAAACGATTCTTAAAAATCATACTTGCATTTAGCATTTAAATAATATAATCTAAACTCTATTCAATTTTAATCTAACTTCGCAATAATGCATAATAATAAGATTTTAAAAAATAGCGCCGCAGTCTAAAGTATTAAGCATTAATTAAATGACACGCCCGCATTTAAGCACAATTTGTTAGTTTAATTAACTAATTAAATACCTAAAACTAATACTAATTAAATAACTTAACTAATTAAAGGCGGCCCTTCACTACCCCACTACCCTTCATCAGCCCAAATACTCGCGACCCGCAAGCCCAACCCGCGAAGCCCCTTTATCTTTTAATCCCTTACAACGCCCAGCCCTATTACATTCAGCAGCCCATAAGCCTAGCAGCCCCTTATACCTATCGTCTCTCCCTCAAAACATAACCTCACGAAACCCTAAACCTAAAGTCGACCACCAGCACCTCAGCCCGGATTTCTCTCCTGAGAATCCGGGACCTTCCTTACCCATGCAAGCGCAGCCAACGATCTCTTTCCATAACCAAACGAATCTTTCCAAATCGTTTGCCTTATCATATCAAGTACTAAATCGCACGAATCAAGCACCAAATATCGTCAAGAATCAGCCTTTGCCTACTTACCAACATTAGAACCCAACGAGGGCTATATAAGGCACATGCAAAGGCATCGATAGAGGAGGGGGAGCAGCAGTTAAGAACCACCACAGCAGAGTCGAATTGAGGGCTCAGTCAGGGAGCATACCCATAGCATTGACGGGGACACTCCTCAGCAGCAGTCGAACACAGAGCATCGACAGGGACACTCTCGCCAGCAATAATAACCGTGACAGAAACGGGGGAAACCACCTTCGAAAATAGGGAGGAAACCCATAGCATCGATTCAGGGCAGATAGGAGTCGAATAGAGGGAAGAGCAAGGCAGAGTACAGAAGGCGGAGCTCAGTGAGGCGGCAATCGTCTTCACGCATGCAAGCAGAGCAGCAGAACATAGAGCATGCAAAGAGAGCATCGGAATTGGGACTCGATTTCAGGCCACTAGCATCTCAAGAATAGGTAATCCGAATCCCTTCTCTCAATCTTAGCCAAAAAAATCCGCAGACAGCTTTATCCCTTTCATTCGCATCGCAAACCTAAAACCCGTCGAGTGGACCGACGACTTGATACGCTGCCCCGAGTCGCTGTCCGGAGAAGGTAAATTTAATTTACTCTCGATTCTAGTCCATTTTGTGTTCTATATGTTTTCTGCCTATTTTTTTGTTTGTTAACTATGTGCTAGTTAATGTGACATTATTAGGTCTGTTAATACTTAGAGATTATGGTTCAGTTCTGACTAGTCGATGGATTTCTGAGACACGATTTGTGGCCTATTTATGCGTGTTAATATTGTATCATTGAGAGGCGTCGCATGACAAATGGTTATCGCTTTAGATATTTAGTTGAATTAGCTAGCTTTCAATGGGTTTAGGCTCCTTTTATTATAAAATGTAGTGGAAAGTTACATGAGTTAATACTTGCCTATAAAGATCATGTATATTAGTTTCACTATATGGATGAACAATGGCATTTTTATTTCTATGCCTGAACGTATGGAATCTTACCTGTATTGGTCTTCACCTACCTGCTTATAAGTCACAGATGTACATGTCTTGTCTTAAATCCTGAATATACTAAAGCCTATTTTGAATTGTTCATGCTCATAAGGATCTGTATTTGGTATCATACCTTTATATATCAACTGAGATCCAATAGATTTCTTTAAAACATGTTTGAATTCTGAGTTCTATTTAAGAGGAAATGATATGTGCTTGTTGCCTGTTTGCTTCCTTTATGATTTGGAGTCACATTAAACATATGCCCCTGTTTTGCTTCTTACTCTTGTTTCTACCTACTGCTTGCATCCGATCAAGTTATTTAGAGCATATCCGAGCACTTATCGCAGCAGAATACCGATCGCATCATGTTAAAACTATATCTTGGGAGCCGCTTTGTTCCTTTCTCTTAAAACTCGAAAATCTCTTTGTTCGGGGTCGCTTTCGTGGGTCTGTTGCTGCTTATCTACTGCCCAAGTGTAAAATTATATCGAATCTCGCGCATGGTAGTTCTCTGTTTGCTCTTGGATAATTAAAGGACTTGTGTTAGTTTGCATTTGAATATTTAGCATGTTCATACAACTCCAAGTACCCCTGCCTTGGCATCTGCAGTTGTGAATTGGTATTAGGTGTGTTCAGCATAAAGTGAGCATACCTCTAATTAAAGGACTTGTCTCTTTTCTCTTTAGCATATGAATCTATATTTATAGACTGTAATCAGATCTGCCTATTATTTTTCTCTCCCCTGCTTGTCGTTGTGTACTGCCCTGCCCATCCCTACTTCTTTTACCATCTGCCAGCTGCTGATTCCATCTCACATTATCACATGTTGGTCTTTATGTGCCTACTTGCTCAAATACAAACTATATGTCAAGTGCCTGTTTGATTTTTTGGGATGAATACTAATCCTTATCTTCTCTTATTTTTGCATGAAACGCATCGGAGCAAAATAAAGAGTCTCCCGGCGAGACTCATCATGAGCTACTTCAAATGGCAACCCGCTGCCTATGTGCATCCGCATTCGCCCCCCGCTCGTAAATTCCTAGAAAAACAACAGACGTCGTCATCCGTCGTAAAGAGCACTCTTAAATCCCATCCTCTCTTTACTCACTATTCATTCATTTATTTGTTTATTGTAATTTAATTACTCTATTTCTGTAATATTTAGGATATCTAGAACAATTAAGTTTCAAACATATAAGGTGGGGAAGTAATTCATAATCAGAAATGCACTTCTACTTTATTTGTCTTTTAGGACTATTACATGTCTAAATTTCGCAAAAATAATTTAAATGATTTAACTTGCATCATAAAACCAACATTTCGTTCTTATTAAAATTCATATGCATTTTTTCATAAACTCTCAAGAATCATCTTAAAGCACCCCTTATATAATATCGTACGCAGGTAAGCAAGATTAATTTAGCTAGCAGTATACATAATTAGTCCCATAAAGCACCTTAGCATTCTTTAGCATATTTCTAGCCCTTTAAAACCTTAGCATTTTAGCACCTTTTGCATTCTTTAGCACTTTAGCATTTTAAGCACCACTTTAATATTTAACACCCTTTACTTTTAAAATTAACCCTTAGCACCTTTTAGCACATTTTGTCCTTAACATTTTAGCACCTCCTAGCATTCTCATTGTACTTTAGCATATAGCACCTTTTGCCCTTTTTATACTTTAAGCACCTTTAAACATTTTAACATTTTTAGCATTTTATTAAGCAGGAAGAGCTTTTATTTTTGCATTTCTTAAACATAATAATTACCCTAGGTTTGGCAGGACAACCGCAAGTTAGCGGATCTTAGAGGGTGCCTAACCCCTTCCTCTAGATTAATAAAGTTAACCCTTACCTGTAATCTCATTAAGTTTAGCACCATTAAAATGGAGTTAATGTTTTACTTTAAACTAGTTAAACATTTAGGTGTCCTAATTCACCCAATTAATTAGGTGGCGACTCCGCAACCCCTTAGCATTCTAGCATCCCCTTTGCACTTTTAGTATCTTTTTAGCATTTTTCTATTCTAGCACCCTTTTATACCTTTTAGCTCCTTTATTTATTTTCTAACACCTTTTTCTAAGCAGATTCGAAGTTTAGAAAAGTCGCACTAAAAAGGGCGATGTAAATGACGACTACTGGGATTTTAGGTTCTTAACCACAATGCACCTAGGGTTATTATTTGACATTACTTTTGCATTTTAATTTTGTGCTGTATTTTGTTTATTTATTTTGCTACCGCCATCGCTTCCTTAAACCGCATTCCGCTCATATTTCTTCCACTGAAAATTCACACAATCACACACCGCATGCGAGGTGCGCTGGTGCATCAAAGAAAATTCTTTCTTCAAAACCCAAATTTAGGAGAGTTGGTAACATACGTGGAGTGCCTTGCCTAACCGGTGGCCGCGTAGCCTTCTCACTCGAGTTGTCCGCTCGGGAACTCAAGGCCTAGAAAAGCCAAATCTTAGAAACTTAAGATAGAGCTATACCACCCTTATTTTAGGGCATGCATGCATTTACCTTAGGTGGGTCAATCCTTGGCATCGACACCACAATTAGGAAGACACCAAACTTCTCGACGGATTTCTCAACCCAACGACCAACCAGCATATTATGTGTAGCGTGACAATGACGGACAAATCCAAGCCCAATCACGACATGCTGAAATTGGGAAAAGTGCACCGTCATTTGGTCGCCATTCCCAACAAAGGCATTATAGTTGGACGACTTGGAAAAATCTATCATGGCCTCGTATATGTGACGTTTAGGCCTACCTCTGGCATAAAGGGGTCCCCATGCATGTTAGGACTCGCTGGCAATTTATGTGCAACATGTACTTGCTAAATGTTTTTACACTTCTGCAAAATCACGTACGCAGTTTGCTACATGTTGTCTAAAGGATTTATCATCTCCCCCAAAGGTCGATTTGTATTTGACTAAGCAATGACAGAGCACCAATGTTTCGCAAGATCAAAGGCACGGCCCAACGACATGACCGATTCAAGGGCATTTGAGCAAAACGAGTCGGAACCTGTCTTGGTTCCTATAGGCAAAGCAGGGGTCTCAGAAAAGAAAAGCAACATAGATACGATCGAGCGTCTCGCCCAGTTACCGCAGCAAATGGCAACCCTACAGGCCGAAATCAGAAGGCCCAGAAACATAACATACGAGCAACTACATTGAGACCTACTTTAGGCCGCATAATCTTTTCAAAATCGGGACAATGTAGGAAACTGCATGTGGATTGCAAGTCCAAACAGCCGCACGCGGATATCAAGGGACAAGGCGGCGGTCGATATTTAATCGACTTCCCCAAAACTCACAAATTTTCTTTCGAGCGCAGTCTTTTCATATTAATGTAAGTAAAGTGCAATACCAAGCGTAAAATACTACGAACGCTTTCTTCAGATAGCGTACATCAAAAGCAAAGAAAGGCAGAGGATGACAACAATCCAAAGTCCGCAGCGAAAGCAACAGCAGCAGAAAGGGGCATCAACAATCAGCAGTCAAAGTTCAGAGTTCCGCAACAAAACCTAGCGCATGAACTCGAGCATAAAGTCAAATTGGCAACCCACGCATCGCACACAGCAAAGGCATCATGACAATTCGCTGCAGCTGCTCAAAGATGTCCGCAAGGACAACATCTCAAGATTCATCAGCGACGTGATGACATCTCTACCCATAAAATTGCACTTCTCATATGTGTTTATCATTTCGTTTAAACAGGTATACACTAACATTTTCTCAAGCTTAGCTTGCAGGAGCATTTATTCTACTGCGAGCAAAGAACACGCCCAGTAACAACGTTATCAAGACAAAGAAGTCTACGCAACGACGCCAACAAAGAACATCGCCCAGTAACGACGCACAAAGACAAAGAAGTCTACGCAACGACGCCAAGAAAGAATAACGCCCGTGCAACGACGTTATCAAGACAAAGAAGTCCACGCAACGACGCCAAGAAAGAACACGCCCCAAGAACGACGTTATCAAAGAAGTCTACGCAACGACGCCAAAGAAGAACATCGCCCAGTAACGACGTTATCAACATAGCAAGTCTACGAACGACGCCAAAGAAGAACATCGCCCGGCAACGACGCGACAAGACAAAGAAGTCTACGCAACGACGCCAAGAAAGAACATCGCCCCAAGAACGACGTTATCAAGACAAAGAAGTCTACGCAACGACGCCAAGAAGAAACGCCCGCATAATGACGCGACAAGACAACAAGTCTACGCAACGACGCCAGCAACAACACGTCCAGGCAACGACATTATCAGCACAACAAGTCCGAAAACGACGCCATCATCAACATATCACATCTACGCAGGGGCAGTTGCATCAAGGACGACATACCCGCATTCACTATCGCAACACGCCTGCGTGACGAAAAATCACAAAGATTCACAACATTGCATCAACACAGCAGGCATCACATTTTTGCAGGATAACCTTTCCTACTCACAGTTACATTGTTTTAAAATTATGCATCATCATTTTGCCTTAACAGTTATGCACTAACCGTTTGTTTAAGTCTTAGCATGCAGGAGCAGGAGCACAACGTGGATTTTCTCTTACAAATAACCGACAATTTGTCGGGGCCAACCTTCCCAATGAATGACAGAAGCGGCCTCAAGCGTCGGTCCACTCGCTCCACATCACCATAGAACCCAGCACCATAAGCCATAGCGGTACACCCCAGGTTCAAGCCAGTTATTTTCTTTTACTTTTTGCACCATAGCCCAGTGTCATCATAACTCGACACTGGGACAAATTTTGAGTCCGCGTTAGCCCGCCTTGGTGTTTTGACCATGGTAGCCCAGTGTCGTCTTAACTCGACACTGGGACAGCTTTGAGTCCGCGTTAGCCCGCCCTGGTGTTTCGACCATGGTATCCCAGTGTCGTCATAACTCGACACTGAGACAGATTTTGATTTTTGCGTCAGCCTTGTCTACCTGCCCAACATTTTTTCCTTCCAATTCTGAGGGTCGAGACAAAATTGGCTATGAGTCAACGTCTTTGTCCGAAGATTCTTCCATCATCTCCATACAAAGAGGGACAGCTGTTGACACCCAATTTTGACCCTCCCGTCCAGTCATTAGCTATACAATCAGACTAATTTTGTAAAATAATTTTTATGATTTTTTATAATAAAATACAGCGATAAAACATAAATACAGGCATAAATAAACATTTTAATAATGGCATCGTGTCTTACGTAGAGTTTTAAGCACTTAGAGTCCCGCGCCCGCATTAATTAATTTTAAGCCCTGTCATTATTCTTAATTAATAATAAGTACATAAATAAATAATTTAGCAATGACGTCGTGTCAAGTAGCATAGCCGCATTTATTAATACGCCAGAGAATTTCATAATCATTTGTATTTTAAAATCAATTTAATCTAATACATGCATTTAATAGCGTCGCATTTATAAAAAAGGCTTTAAACGATTCTTAAAAATCATACTTGCATTTAGCATTTAAATAATCTAATCTAAACTCTATTCAATTTTAATCTAACTTCGCAATAATGCATAATAATAAGATTTTAAAAAATAGCGCCGCAGTCTAAAGTATTAAGCATTAATTAAATGACACGCCCGTATTTAAGCACAATTTGTTAGTTTAATTAACTAATTAAATACCTAAAACTAATACTAATTAAATAACTTAACTAATTAAAGGCTGCCCTTCACTAGCCCACTACCCTTCATCAGCCCAAATACTCGCGACCCGCAAGCCCAACCCGCGAAGCCCCTTTATCTTTTAATCCTCAACGCCCAACCAGACATTCAAAGAATTCATAAGCCTAGCAGCCCCTTATACCTATCGTCTCTCCCTAAAAACATAACCTCACGAAACCCTAAACCTAAAGTCGACCACCAGCACCTCAGCCCGGATTTCTCGCCTGAGAATCCGGGACCTTCCTTACCCATGCAAGCGCAGCCAACGATCTATTTCCATAACCAAACGAATCTTTCCAAATCGTTTACCTTATCATATCAAGTACTAAATCGCACGAATCAAGCACCAAATATCGTCAAGAATCAGCCTTTGCCTACTTACCAACATTAGAACCCAACGAGGGCTATATAAGGCACATGCAAAGGCATCGATGGAGGAGGGGGAGCAGCAGTTAAGAACCACCACAACAGAGTCGAATTGAGGGCTCAGTCAGGGAGCATACCCATAGCAATTACGGGGACACTCCTCAGCAGCAGTCGAACACAGAGCATCGACAGGACACTCTCAAAGATCACCAATAACCGTGATGTAAACGGGGGAAACCACCTTCGAAAATAGGGAGGAAACCCATAGCATCGATTTAGGGCAGATAGGAGTCGAACAGAGGGAAGAGAAAGGCAGAGTACAGAAGGCGGAGCTCAGTGAGGCGGCAATCGTCTTCACGCATGCAAGCAGAGCAGTAACATAGAGCATGCATGCAGAGCATCGGAATTGGGGACTCAAGACAGGCCACTAGCATCTCAAGAATAGGTAATCCGAATCCCTTCTCTCAATCTTAGCCAAAAAAATCCGCAGACAGCTTTATCCCTTTCATTCGCATCGCAAACCTAAAACCGCCGAGTGGACCGACGACTTGATACGCGCCCGAGTCGGTCGGAGAAGGTAAATTTAATTTACTCTCGATTCTAGTCCATTTTGTGTTCTATATGTTTTCTGCCTATTTTTTTGTTTGTTAACTATGTGCTAGTTAATGTGACATTATTAGGTCTGTTAATACTTAGAGATTATGGTTCAGTTCTGACTAGTCGATGGATTTCTGAGACACGATTTGTGGCCTATTTATGCGTGTTAATATTGTATCATTGAGAGGCGTCGCATGACAAATGGTTATCGCTTTAGATATTTAGTTGAATTAGCTAGCTTTTGGGCTGGTTTAGGCTCCTTTTATTATAAAATGTAGTGGAAAGTTACATGAGTTAATACTTGCCTATAAAGATCATGTATATTAGTTTCACTATATGGATGAACAATGGCATTTTTATTTCTATGCCTGAACGTATGGAATCTTACCTGTATTGGTCTTCACCTACCTGCTTATAAGTCACAGATGTACATGTCTTGTCTTAAATCCTGAATATACTAAAGCCTATTTTGAATTGTTCATGCTCTGTTAAGGATCTGTATTTGGTATTATACCTTTATATATCAACTGAGATCCAATAGATTTCTTTAAAACATGTTTGAATTCTGAGTTCTATTTAAGAGGAAATGATATGTGCTTGTTGCCTGTTTGCTTCCTTTATGATTTGGAGTCACATTAAACATATGCCCCTGTTTTGCTTCTTACTCTTGTTTCTACCTACTGCTTGCATCTGACTGGTTATTTAGAGCATATCCGAGCACTTACTGCAGCAGGAATACTGACTGCATCATGTTAAAACTATATCTTGGGAGCTGCCTTTGTTCCTTTCTCTTAAAACCTGAAAATCTCTTTGTTTGGGGCTGTTTCGTGGGTCTGCTGCTGCTTATCTACTGCCCAAGTGTAAAATTATATCGAATCTCGCGCATGGTAGTTCTCTGTTTGCTCTTGGATAATTAAAGGACTTGTGTTAGTTTGCATTTGAATATTTAGCATGTTCATACAACTCTAAGTACCCCTGCCTTGGCATCTGCAGTTGTGAATTGGTATTAGGTGTGTTCAGCATAAAGTGAGCATACCTCTAATTAAAGGACTTGTCTCTTTTCTCTTTAGCATATGAATCTATATTTATAGACTGTAATCAGATCTGCCTATTATTTTTCTCTCCCCTGCTTGTCGATGTGTACTGCCCTGCCCATCCCTACTTCTTTTACCATCTGCCGGCTGCTGATTCCATCTCATATTATCACATGTTGGTCTTTATGTGCCTACTTGCTCAAATACAAACTATATGTCAAGTGCCTGTTTGATTTTTTGGGATGAATACTAATCCTTATCTTCTCTTATTTTTGCATGAAACGCATCGGAGAAAAATAAAGAGTCTCCCGGCGAGACTCATCATGAGTTACTTCAAATGGCAACCCGCGTCTATGTGCATCCGCATTCGCGTCCCCGCTTCAGAAATTCCTAGAAAAAACAAATAGGACGTCGTCATCCGTCGTAAAGAGCACTCTTAAATCCCATCCTCTCTTTACTCACTATTCATTCATTTATTTGTTTATTGTAATTTAATTACTCTATTTCTGTAATATTTAGGATATCTAGAACAATTAAGTTTCAAACATATAAGGTGGGGAAGTAATTCATAATCAGAAATGCACTTCTACTTTATTTGTCTTTTAGGACTATTAAGCATGTCTAAATTCTGCAAAAAAATAATTTAAATGATTTAACTTGCATCATAAAACCAACATTTCGTTCTTATTAAAATTCATAACAGATTTTTTCATAAACTCTCAAGAATCATCTTAAAGCACCCCTTATATAATATCGTACGCAGGTTAAGCAAGATTAATTTAGCTAGCAGTATACATAATTAGTCCATAAAGCACATTAGCATTCTTTAGCATATTTCTAGCCCTTTAAAAACCTTAGCATTTTAGCACCTTTTGCATTCTTTAGCACTTTAGCATTTTAAGCACCACTTTAATATTTAACACCCTTTACTTTTAAAATTAACCCCTTAGCACCTTTAGCACATTTTGTCCTTAACATTTTAGCACCTCCTAGCATTCTGTTGTACTTTAGCATATAGCACCTTTTGCCCTTTTTATACTTTAAGCACCTTTTAAACATTTTAACATTTTTAGCATTTTATTAAGCAGGAAGAGCTTTTATTTTTGCATTTCTTAAACATAATAATTACCCTAGGTTTGGCAGGACAACCGCAAGTTAGCGGATCTTAGAGGGTGTCTAACCCCTTCCCTCTAGATTAATAAAGAACCCTTACCCAGAATCTCATTAAGTTTAGCAGACCATTAAAATGGAGTTAATGTTTTACTTTAAACTAGTTAAACATTTAGGTGTCCTAATTCACCCAATTAATTAGGTGGCGACTCCCGCGAACCCCCTTAGCATTCTAGCAACCCCTTTGCACTTTTAGTATCTTTTTAGCATTTTTATATTCTAGCACCCTTTTATACCTTTTAGCACCTTTATTTATTTTCTAACACCTTTTTCTAAGCAGGATTCGAGTTTAGAAAAGTCGCGGCCGAAAAAGGACGCGACATCCACCCGTAACTATTTTTCATCGGGTTTCTACCCGTATGCTATAATATTATATGTTGCAGGCGTCCAACGTCAACTAACCATAATATCATCTGTTGCAGGCTTGCAATCCGAGCAAACCATATGCAGTGTAAATATGCATGAGATACCACATAAAATCGTGAGTACATAATGATTGTGATAAGAAATAATGAGGTAAGCCCCAACTTAGCTCATTACTATTCACCTCACCTAGTTCATATACCATATCCAACACTCGGCCTCCCATGCCCCTTTTCTCGTATTTCATCAGTTTAATACCAATAATATCATGAATAAACAAAATGGATAATCATACACTATGTGAGTTCATAATATCAATTAGATATTGATGTTCGGTAAAAAAACATATAATTAGTCTTTTGAGTATTATTATATTGTTCTTTATAATCAAGATTATATTTTAGTGTATAGAAATAGAACATTACCAAATTAAATATATTAGGAGAAAAATTGAATAAAAAGGGGAAAAAATAAGATAAAAGGAGACAAGTGGGAAACATAATGATGATTTAATTAGTTGGGCTAACGATTACATAAAAAGTGAAGAACAATAAGGCAAAGAGAAAAATGTTACACGTTGTTTCAATTGAATATGGAAATTATAACAGTATGTGTCAAACATTTGAAGACAATAGAAAAAAAGCACTAATTTGACCTCGATGAGCGAAGCAGATGGAGATCCATTTGATCGTTGTGCACTTCACCCCGCGAGAAGATGGTGTTTCCAAAATTGATTCGTCCAATTTATTTTGGACTGAGTTATTTAATCTTGATTTTTTTCTACACCTATAAATAGTCCATAAGATTAGCATAATTTGTGACCCTGAGTTCAGAACTTTGACCTTAAGAGAGCTTGGAGACATCATGGAGGCTGGAGTTATTTGATTTTATCTTTTCTTTCCTTACTACTAATTTTTATATAAATTATTGTTTTTCCTCCATGTCTATGTGGATCTAAACTATCAAAATATGTAATACCCTCAGATAAATAAAGAAATGATTCAGAAATAACACAATCATCCCCAGGAGTCTGGTTTAAAGCAGTACAAGATTCACTACAAATTAAGATACAAGTCTGATTATGAATGTATTGTCTACAAGTATGATACTATCTCATAACACAACAAAGAAAAGTAATTAAAGAAACACCCGGGCTGCGCATTTGTCTATGAACTCACCTTAGATGATGTAATGACACGTCCGGTCGTTTTTAGCTAAAGACTCTTATTTGCCTATTTTACTCTTCATGTAGTCTCTATGTGGGGTTTGTGATGTGAGGAGATTGGTGACATAGATCTCGAGGTACATTTTATGTGTTTTTCGGATGAAAATCCCAAGTCTAAAAATTTAGAGTTCGTTAGTTTGACTCAAAGTTGAATTTTGGCTAGATGAGTTTGTTTCTGGATTCTGTCACTTCCGATAGTTCTGGAGGGTCATTTATTACTTAGTTGAGTAATTAGTTTACTTGATGAGGCAATCAAATGTATTTTGTGGCCTTATTTGTAAAGTTTGTATTTTGGTTTATTCCAAACGATGCTGTAGAAAAGTATACCTTATCTTGGTTATTTGTGAAATATGAGGGTACAAGAAAGTTTATAGCACTGTTAATCTTGGACCAGCATGTCTGGTTTGTGTCTGGGGGTTTGCAGGAGTGCTTCGGGTGTCGGGCGGAGGATTTGGTTGTTTTTCCATCTTCTGGTGTCTGGTGTCTGCCATGGCCGCACTAGAATCTGCTCTAGCGGGTCCGCCTTTGGCCAGAGGTTGGCTCACCAAGATGGACTATGGGAGTCATGAGAGTTTCACTACAGTGGAGTCGGGTCTACCGTGGAGAGGGGTGAGGTGTTAAGAGACTCGTCCCAATGAAAGGTTTTTCGTTGCAGCGTGTTCTCTCCAGTGGAGTCAATTCCAATGGGATGGATCACTATTCAGGTATCCTATAAATAATTCTAGGTCAGATTTTCTTTCCCAAAATGGTTTATTCTTGAAACCAGAGCCACATAGAGGTATATTCAGAGCCTTAGGAGCATTTCTAACGTTAAGGTGATAGATTATTTTCCCTTTTTTATTTAAATTTATGATTCTAATCTTATTAATGGTGGTTTAGCATATTATTTGAGTTAGGAAATATGTGTTATACATATTGTGAGATTTTAAGGGAAATTTATGGATCAAATGGTGTTAATATTATGAATTAGGATTGAATTATATTAGATTATCTTTTTATCACGCCCCGAACCCCGGGTCCGCGACTGGTGCCCTACCTGGGTACCCTTCTATTCATACAACACAATAAACCGCGAAAGATAAATAACATTTTTTTTTCTTAAAACAAAGGCAAAGCCAATAAGGCTGCCATAATATAAATCACCCGAAAGGGTCTACACTGTTCAACAATGTAAATACAACTCTAGCCAGTCCAGCCCACATATGAATACAGACCTCTAAGAGTTTGGACAATTACTATGACGGAGCAAGGCCCCGTCGTACCCTTGAATATACCTAGCCATAATGACAAGCTCCGGAACATTGGAGCCATCTCAAAATGCTGAATCAGGATCCTAAGCTCGCGGATCCACAACTATTTACCTAGACCTGCGGACATGAACGCAGTCCCCCGAAGGAGGTCAGTACAACAGGTATCAAGTATGGAACGAAAATACAGTACAGTAAACAAGATCATAACTGTACAAAAGAATGACAGAGGCAAGTATGAAAATCAAATACCAGATCCTACCGTGTCATATAACAATCAGAGCCAAATGTACCTTGTATCACTGTACTACTATAACACCGTACCACTTTCACATATGAAAGCCATGTCAAAATCAGGGATACCTGCCCTCAGCATATAATATCACAGAAACATGCTTGTGGAATACAACATCACTGTCAGCATGTAACAAGTATAATATACCACCATCAACAGATAAGTATGCCCGTGGAATTCCAACATCACCGTCGGCATGTAAAAAGTACAACACTCAAATATCAGTACGTTGTGCTTTTTTTTAAAAGTAGAGTAAACTTTACCGCTTTAAACTAGGAAGCTTATGATCAATCTAGGGCCACCCGCCCGTAGTATCATTATGCAATCCTACTCCTGGGACTATTTCACCCGCATAGGTCTTGTGGACCCGCATGAGGTAATTTCCTCGCATAGGACTATTTCACCCGCATAGATCACGTGGACCCGCATGAGGTAATTTTCTCGCATAGGACTATTTCACCCGCATGGGACTATTTCACCCGCATGAGCCCTACAGACTCGCATGAGGTAGTTTCCTCGCATCGTGGGGAGCAAATCCACGAAATATGTATAATGTGTTGGGGGTTTACCCCGCAATCATACTCAGGGGATGTATAATGTCTTGGGAGTTTACCTTGCAATTATACTCATAACACTAGCACCAATGGCTATCAGGAACAACTTATGCAAGTTAAGTAATCTTTAACTCTCATTAGACAAAATGAAGGCACTATCTTTTTGAACAACCAAGGCAATACCATGTCTTCCTTTTAAAACAAACAAGACAATACCATGCCTTCCATTCTGAAATAACCAAGACAATACCATGCCTTCCTTTTAAAACAAACAAGACAATACCATGTCTTTCTTTCTAAAATAACCAAGACACTAACAAGTCTTTCATTTTATAACACCAAGGCACTATCACACTTGCATCACTAAGGATTAAAGTCCATTACAACAAGGTACGTGAGCCGTACATTCACTTTATAAACTAAATTTCCATTTTTAGAAAAGCCCAAGTACTACATGTATCACTAGGAAGTAGAATCCAATACATGTATCATTTTGAAACCATCATCAAGACACTTATCATACCAGGTATCTTTCTAAGACATGGTTTGACAAATCAGGGTAATAGAAATCACGTATTACTTTAAAATATCTTTGAAAATCAAAGTGCCACATAACATGTACTATATTAAAGACTTAACCATAGACATTCTCACGTGATTTCCTTACAACATTTTTAACCATCTCTTGACTTTTCACAAACCTTGTTATAACAAACTTCCCATAAAGCCGTTATAACACTTTCATTTTAGAAAACTAAAGCACTACCATATCATGTACGAGATTTGAACCCAAAGTACTATGTACGTCTATTCTTTACAAAAAAATTGTTTCATGAAATATTTAGGGAGTTGAACCCAAAAGCACTTTCACTATTAAAACCAAGTTACTTACCCTTTTAAACTCAAGTAACTTACACTTTTAAAACCAAGTAACTTATGTCTTTAAATCAAGTTACTTCTACTCTTTAAATTAAGTAACATATACTTTTCAAATCAAGCTACTTATTCTCTTTGAATCAAGTAACATATACTTTTCAAATCAAGTTACTTATTCTCTTTGAATCAAGTAACATATACTTTTCAAATCGAGTTACTACACCTTTTTCAAAACTCAAGTCATTTATACTTTCGAAATCCAAGTCTCGTGTACTTTCAAAATTAATACTTTTATGAGCTGTGAATAGGTTTTACTCGTTTATAACGATCTTGTTAAAGCAGCCATGATCTAGAAAATGTAATACAATTTTGTCTTATCTTAGTTTCTATGCATATGGAGAATTCTACTCATTTCAATATAATTGATTGTCGATACATTTTTATTAACGTTGTTGTGGCTTGTTCGACACTTATTCTCATTAGTTTAGTAAATTAGCAAGGTCAACTCGACTTCAATACTTCCTAACGACTCTTACCAACATCCCTCATAAGACTTTGGTAAGAACTTAGGAATATTTTAGACATGTTTTTTGCATAAAATCAATAACATGAATACTTCCTAATGACAAGGTAAGTACATCAAGAAAACAAGTCACGTATACTCCAAAACAAGACAAGTACACTTCAAGGATAGTCATGTCGATAGAAGGAAGAAGTTCACATACCTCGTTGGCGACTAACCCAAACGACAAGTAGCAATACGCTCCAATGTACTTCAACCTTATTGGCTATTTCACAAGCCAAGTAGAATGTGCTACACGTAGTACTTCAACCTAAAATGACAATAGAACTTCTATCAACTACAAGCTATCAAGTGTAGGACTTATACCAAATAATGGCCCTCTAATTCTACGAAAAATTGGGCAGCACTTCCTTTGTTTGTACGTACTTTTCCACCTTTTCCAAGGCCCGTATTCATCAACCAACAAGCCACATTTAAGGCACAATCAAATCACTAACCAAAGGGGATCACACACCTACCTTACGTGCAAAATGCGTCCCCTTAACTTATATAAAACAGTCCATAATTCAGCCCATAAAAACAGTCCACAATCCAACTATAACAAGGGTAAAATGTGAGGCCTTTTAACATCTTTCCACACCCTTATTCCCTTAGGACTTTCATTAGCAACTACTACACTTAAACATGCATAACAACAACTAAATTTCCAGCATTTAATACCTCAAAACAATCCACTAAACGACACAACAACGTCTAACAGTTTTGGGCAGTTTCTTGGCCACAACAACTACAACCCGATAACTCGTTCCTTAATCCATTTTATTCCAATTCGAGTTCCAAAACTTCTACATAAGTTATAACAACTTATTAACAACAATATTAATCCATTATAACATGCAATAGGTGAAGATAACAACGACAATAACCAACGAATTCCATTTGCACCAAATCTGTCCCAAATCGGTTTTAGCACCAAAAATGGCTCAAACCCTTTTTATTCTTCATTATTTTTAACACAATTTCATCCATAGATAATAACACTAAGTAATATCCAATTACTTTAAAAGAAGAAGGACTTTTACCTCATTTTCCCCCCAAAAACGCCCCAAAACAGTCCGGTCTTTATTGGTCCGCAGTTTTCGTTTCGCTCCACTTCTTCAAGTTCCAATCACATATATGTACCCCCTACAACCTTAGGATCAACTTCTCTTTGAATCTCACTTCCAAAAATTAGACGGAACCCCTAGGGTTTTGACATCAACGTTCGGCCAAGACAAGTAAAAATGTGTAGAATATTAATCTAGGCTTAGCACTTGGTTTAAGGGATTAATCTTGGAGAAATAAATTGATCAACAATGGTTGTTCTTAGCCAAGGGGCTCTCGAAATTATGGAGTTAAAGGGGAGAAGATGGGAGCTTATTTTTTGGTCTAAGTGTATAATGAATCCAAGAAGACTTGGATATATATCAACCTATAATTCCAAGTGGAGTGGGCCCCACATGGCCACTTGGCCTCAAAATATCTTAGAGACTTGTCATCTTGCAAGACCAAGTGGAGGGATGACACGTGTCGCCCTCCGATTGGTCCAAAATACTATAATTTTTTGAAGGTCCCCGTGAAATTATGAAATTCTCGGCGGACCCCATATTATTAGTCCCGCATCTTCACAATAGTATTCTACGCTCGTATCTCAAATTTGGAACGAAACCGACCCCTCGTGAAGAAATTATGGCGTCACGTTCGTTGTGACCAAATTTTCTCTAAATCGAAAATGTAACTACACTTTCTTTCCAACATTACAATCTTATTACCTTACGTACATTCTCATCTCATTCTCTTGGAAATACGGGGTGTAACACTTTTTATAAGACTTAATTTGGTTATAGAAGTTCGTTTCTAAAAGATGAAAAATCTATGGTTTCAAATTGGAACTTTGACATTATTGGTCAATTGGATGGTCAATTGTATTTAAATTTGCAATTAATTTAAGGATGTGACTACCTAGTATGTAATAAAGGTTTTTGTGTAACAAAGTTCAAGTCTTGGTTGCGTGGGCCTCGGATGGGTATTTAAAGTATTATTTTTGGTTATGTTATCTTTATATTAATGATGTAATACACGTGAATGAACTTTGATTATCACGAGGCACAAATGAAAGGTAAGGCTATCTAAGAGGCTTGATTTTGTTGGCACCTGTTTGGCTTTCAGGTAGGCTACATTTTAGATTTTTGAAACTCCAATAGACGTACTGTCACGACCCAACCCCGGGCCCGCGACTGGTGCCCTACCTGGGCACCCCTTTCAGGTATACATCAGAGAATAGCAGCGGAATATACACAACATATAAAATGCTTAAACATAAGAATAACAACAGGCTAGCCGATGAGGCTACCTTCCGTAAAATATACATAATATAAAATTAAAACAGTACATCTCTGTTCTTACAAATCCAATCCACAAATGTGACTACAGACCTCTAAGAATAACAACTGTGGCGGGACAGGACCCCGCCATACCCCTGAATGTACAACAACCGACAATACCAGGGATAAGCCTCCGAAGTAAAGGAGCTTCTCAACAGCTGAACAGTGATCCTAAAGGTGAGGATCAGCAACCTGTATAGTCTACCTGCGGCATGAACGCATCCCCCTGAAGGAGGTCAGTACAACATGTACCAAATATGTGAAACTGAAAGTACTGTAGTAAAATCATAAGTCTAAAATAAAACTGGAGACATGTATGATAACTCATAAAACGATACACTGAGCCTTACTAACAATGAGAGTAAATAAGAGTATACTTACTGCATAAAAATAGGAGGCTCTCGATCAAAGCAGGACAACCCGCCCGCAGTATCATTAAGCAATCCTACTCCTGAGACTATTTCGACCGCAAGGGTCGTGTGGACCCGCATGAGGTATTCCTCGCATCATGGGTAGCAAATCCATGTAGTGGTATAATGTCTTGGGGTTTTACCCCTCAATCATACTCAGAAGGTGGTATAACGTCTTGGGGGTTTACCCCGCATTTATACTCTTACCCTGGAGAAGGTGGTATAACGTCTTGGGGGTTTACCCCGCATTTATACTCTTACCCTGGAGAAGGTGGTATAACGTCTTGGGGGTGTACCCCGCATTTATACTCTTACCCTAGTTCAACCGACTATCATACATAACATAAGCACTACCGGCTTATCATACAATATATAAGCAAGTTAAGAAATCCCCCTAACTTCTTATTAGTCTTACTCATATACACTCTCATTTTAGTTTACTTAAGGCACTAACATGTCGTTATAAAATCCGGGAATTTAACCCAAAGTACTACGTACTTCTATTCTTTTAAAATGACTTTTTTTTTTCATATAAAACTTCCAAGATACTAATAACGTATCAAGTTATAACTACCTTTCAAGACAAGTCACAATACTTTTTAGAAATACATTTATAGGCTTCTAAATCAAGTGACTTCTTTCTTTTAAAACTTTAAGCAATTGATGCCTTTAAATCAATTTGCCTTTCATTATTTCAAGTCATTTATCATACTTAAATTACTTAGAGTAAACCACTCTGCTTAACTTTCCATAAAGCTATTATAACCAACTTCCCATAAAGTCGTTATACTAGCTTTATACTTTAGAAACTTACATTCTTTTTTATAACCGAGAGACTTAAACTTTCCAAACAAAACAAGTGTCATATACCTTCAGAAATACTTTAAGTCTCTTAACATTTAGAAAGTAAGATATCTTTAATATTTTAAACAAGTGAGTTAATTCCCTAACTCAACCAACTTGGACATTTCTTATAATAAGCCAAGGATATCAAAGGAACTAAATTCGTCAAAACCTCGTACGTCTACCATACTACATACTTACAACTATTCATGCTCAAGAGATAAGGAAAGTTCCACATACCTCTTCGGTTCAATCCACTTGCTAAGTCCAATATGCCGTACGTAGTATGTCAACCTATAATGACCATAATACGTCTATTAACTTCTAGTTTCAAACGTAGAATATTCCAAGTGCAAAGCTACTAAATTCTACGGAAAATCGGACAACACTTCCTTTGTTTCTACATACTTTTCCACCCTTTTCAAGGCCGAATTCAATAACCAAACACGCCACATTTAAGGCTCAACAATGAAGTTAACAATAGGGGATTACACGACTACAAGACGTGTAAAATTCCGCCCCACAATTATATCAAACTAGTCCACAAATACAATGTCCATTCGGCAATTAGGGACAACAATACAATGTCTTTTCCAATTCCTTTTCAATCCAAGTTGTTTAGTATAACATGTTATAAAGCCGAAATTGATTATAACAACTATAATCTTCAAGTAGATAACATGCGACGATTCTATTAAACGACCAAATTGTAATTCAATTTCAAATGACTCAACATGTCATTTTCGGATTTGAGCTTCTAAACTTCCATAACACTTATCAATCTTCATAACACATATCTCATGATCATTTCTAACTTATAATAACATGGAATCTTCAATTACAAAAGTAAGACGAAGATTATTACCTCATTTAGCCCAAATATGATCCAAGATTACAAGTCGATCCTTAGCAACTTTAGCTCCTCTTTTTGACGTTCCAATCCACTCCAAGAAATCCTTAGAAGCTTATGAAGAACTCATCTTCAAGTTCCAACTTCAAAGTTGAAGAACTCCTTAAGTTTCCGCCTTGCGACTAATACAAAAACACCCCTTTTCCGGGATCTTTCTATTGAGATACCCTTACAATACCCTTATGAACCTTGGTTTAAAGTGTGGAGCTTATTGGACAAAAAATTAAAAATTTTCTATTGGAAATGTGCCATTGCCGTGAGCTTCAAATAGAGGGCAAGAACAAGATTTCAAATTTTTCTCTAAGTGTAGAATGACAAAGTCTTGCTACTAGTAAGCTTATATAACACTAGGAAGGGTCAAGATCTACACAAATGGTTGGCTTAGATGCAATTCATTAAAGGTCAAGCCAAGTGGCCCTTTGACAAGTCAACAATGTCAAGCTCTTTGTCTTAGCAAGACTTGGTCATTTAAATTATGGTCAAATGACCATTTTATCCATGCCATTTCGTCCAAGACCACAAAGGGGGGTGACACGTGTCGCCCTCCCGTACGTTGCAATATTTCGTTTTTCGACAATTCCATAATTCCGATAAATTTTTACTCGTCAAAATCTTAACAATTTCGAGTTCTTACGTACGTTCTTATAAACATATCCTAGAATTCCGGGGTATAACATTCTTCCCCCCTTAGAAACATTCGTCCCCGAATGTTCTTTTGGGAGTCAAACTTAAAAATAGCGACATAGTCTTCTTTTACAACCCCTACATACCAATAATATCACACGAGGCCACATAACAATACTCATACTAAAATGTCAACCTGAACCCCATGTGTCAACGTCGGTTATCTGCATAAAGCTTTTGCTGACTCTGAGCTTACTAATAATCTTTCCCGGATAAGCTTCGCCTTATCCACAGTCCGCTGAATCAAGTCTGGACTAAATAGCTGAACCTCGCCTACGTCGAACCAACCAACTGGCGATCTACACTTTCTTACATACTAGGCCTCATACAGGGCCATCCGAATACTGGAAGGGTATCTGTTATCGTACGTAACTCAACAAGAGGCAAATAATTCTCCCAGCAACTCTGAAATCAACAAAATCGGCCCGCAACCTATCCTCAAGTGCCGGGATAGTACGCTCTGTCTGCCCGTCAGTCTGAGGGTGTAATGCAACACTGAGACCCACCTGTGTCCCTAATCCCTTCTGGAAAAAATCTCCAGAAGTTATTCAGAAGAGCTCGTATATGCGACATCATAAACGTAGGAAGCCCGTGCAGTCTCACAATCTCCCTGCTATATAAGTTAGCATAAACCTTAGCCGAGTAAGTGGTCCCAATCCGGAAGAACACGGCTGGTTTCACCAGCCTATTCACCATGACCCCCAGGGAGTCGCACTTCCTCTGAGTACGATGCCACCCTGTAACAAGATCCATATTAATTATCTCCCATAACTAAGTCGGGATCTAAATCGCCTGCAATAGCCCACTGGGCTTCTGGGTTTCAACCTTGACCTGTTACAAATTCGGACATTAAGTAACAACTCTGTTACGTCCCTTTTCAGGCCATCTTACCAATACGTACATCTGAGGTCACGACACAACTTAGTCGACCCCGAACAATTTGAGAAATAAGCACTATGTACCTCCCCTAAAACCTGCTGACTAGTCCTGTAGCACCGGGTACACACAATCTATCCTCATATCACAGCACCCCATCTGGTGCTACTCAAACATGCTCTTCTCTTCTCGGAGAGTTGTATCTTGATACCGAATCATAACTAGACCCTCATATTGTCGCCTCTTTACCTCCTCAACGACGGAAGACTCGGCAACCTCTCGGATCTAAACATCATTAACCTTGGAAACAAATAATCGAACCCCTCGGCTCGGTAGCTGATGAATCTTACGGACCACGTCCTGTTGATCGGTGTATTTTATATACACTTGTTGAGTCATTTTTATTTAGAATTTTACTCATTTTATTTATGTTTAGTATAGTATTAGGGTCGTTTTCCTTTCTTTTGTGTCACAACGGTCAAAAATGGAGAAATGGCGAAAAGGAGATGAAATGAGCATAAATGAGATGGAATTGCAGACTAAAAGGGCCAAGAAATGAAGTCTAAGAAGTTCCGGAAATTATAGAGAAGATCAGACGAAGTCCGGACGAAAAAAGGACGACGAAACAGAATCCGCCAGAAAAATGTCACCGGAGCCGCGGCGCCTGGAAGCAGCCTTGTGGCGCAAAGTCTTGAAAGACCGAGTTGCTGATTTTCAAGTCTTGCGCGCTTGATCTGCAAGCGCTGCGATGCGGGATTTATGAAGTCTGGGCCGAATTTGACATGATTTCAGAATCCTAAAGGGATTACTTTTCCTACCTAAAGGGATTACTTTTCCTACCTAAATGGATAGCTTTTCCTACCTAAAGGGATAACGTTTCCTACCTTAAAACCCTTACCTAAAAGGATTCTAATAACTTTTCCTACTTACAAATCCTTAACCCTTCACCTAAAGGATTCTTGGTCTATAAATAGTCTCTACATCATTAGAAGAATTCATTCCCCATTCCACCATTCACCACTCTACATCCACCCTTCCACCAATCCATCTTGTAAATATTCCACAACACAACCCTTGGATGCTAGAAGGCTTGGAGACTCATTCTTAAGTATTTTCTTTTCTTTCTTTTACTTTATTTCAGTTTTTATGTTGGATATTGAATTAGTTCTTGTCATGTCTATGGCTAGGAACTAATTCTAATATAGGGCTTTCCATGTCAATTCACTTGAACCTTATTTTATAAGTTAATGCATGTTTATGGTTGTTCTTCTTATTGTTGAGATTTACCCAATAATTGCTTTGAATGCTTGATAATTAATTAATCACTAATTATCATTATTTATATGATTTCTAATCGAACTTCGAAAGGAGGAGGTTGTGAATATGTTGTAAGTTGGGTAGACATATTTTGGATTGAGGATGAAAATACCTCAATTACTTATGTAGTGTTAATGAGAGGTTTAAACACCTAATTTTACGCATGGCGCGTGACGGTTAACTAGGTTTTTGGTCTTAATCCTCCTATAGAGTCATCCTTATCACCGAAAGGTAGAAAGGAGCGCTACTGGGGTTGAGTGTTTATATAGCCTTAACGGGAGTATAAAACGATTTAGCAAACCTGCTAGCTCCAAAAGAAGAAGAACCATAATTCATTGCATTAATAAGTAATATAAGCGGATAGTTGAGGAAACTTGGAAGCCCTATTTTCATCACTACTGAAGTAAACACATAGTTAATTAGTATTTACACTTGTTAGTTATAAACAACAAAATCAAATATCGGTTACCAAATAGATACCAAAAGGTAGATAATTGGTACTTGAACACTAATCCTTGTGGACGATATTCGGTCTTACCAAGACTATATTACTTGTCACGATAACGTGCACTTACGTTAAAGTGTGTGCATCTTTTCGCGCATAATGGAATTAGATATGCCAAAAATTCATGAAATCGAACTATTTGGGGTATCTTGCTTGATTTATGCATTGTTAGTGATTAAACCTATGTGTCTGCTTGCTTGCTATTTGAGGCGAAATAGTTAGGATATGCATGTTAGGGAGATGACTCAGGCATTTCTTTGTTAGTCCTTTCTTACCATTCTTTGCCTATCCCGATACCAAATTATATCCCTAGTCAGCCCTTTGAACCTAAAAATAAGACCTTTCTTTGACACCCTATAATATCATACTTGTGCCATAAGTGAAAAATTGAGATGTTTGGAATATAAATTGTTGAAAAAGAGACAAAAGAGAGTAAACAATTTTTGATGCACCCCAATGAAAAAGTAATAATAAATAGGCAAAGCCTAAGTTTGGGGGTGCTCATATTCATCATACACCTCAAAACAAAAGAGGGAAAGATAGGTATGAAGTGAAAAGAGAATCAAAAGAAAAGGGAAGAGTTGAAAGAAAAAGAGCTTATGGTACGTACATTGAGCCTAAATACCTATTTTTACCTACCCCTGCCTAAGCCTACATTACAACCCTGAAAAGTCCTGAAGATCTCTTATATGCATATCCATGATTAGTGGAGAATAGCAAGTGAACAGGCCATAGGATTTTGAAATTGACATGCATAGTTAGGTATTTTTACTTCCATTGAGCATAATTAAATTGAATTTGCGAAATATCTGACTTGAGTGTTTAGAACGCTAAAAATTCATGCTATATGTTCCTGCATATTATTCTGCTAACCTTCATATTTTTTTAAGTAACAACAATGCAGCAAAGTGATTAATGTCGTTGAGTCTTTCTAGTTTCTTTTTCCTTGTGTCTTTATTTCTTTCTTTTGATCTTTGCTCGAGGGCGAGCAAAGGTTAAGTTTGGAAGTATTTGATCGGTGTATTTTATATACACTTTTTCAGTCATTTTTAGTTAGCATTTTACTCATTTTATTTATGTTTAGTATAGTATTAGGGCCGTTTTCCTTTCTTTTGTGTCACAGCGGTCAAAAATGGAGAAATGACGAAAAGGAGATGAAATGAGCATAAATGAGATGGAATTGCACACTAAAAGGGCGAAGAAATGAAGTCTAAGAAGTTCCGGAAATTATAGAGAAGATCAGACGAAGTCTGGACGAAAAAAGGACGACGAAACGGAATCACAAAACGTCACCGAACGCGGCGCTGGAAAGCAGGCCATGGCTGAAATCTTTGAAAGACCTGAGAGTTGCTGATTTGCAGGCGCCGCGGCGCCGATGCGGGATTTATGAAGTCTGGGCCGAATTTAACATGTTTTCAGAATCCTAAAGGGATTACTTTTCCTACCTAAAGGGATTACTTTTCCTACCAAAAGGGATAACTTTTCCTACCTTAAAACCCTTACCTAAAAGGATTCTAATAACTTTTCCTACTTACAAATCCTCAACCCTTCACCTAAAGGATTCTTGGTCTATAAATAGTCTCTACATCATTAGAAGAATTCATTCTCCATTCCACCATTCACCACTCTACATCCACCCTTCCACCAATCCATCTTGTAAATATTCCACAACACAACCCTTGGATGCTAAGGCTTGAGACTCATTCTTAAGTATTTTCTTTTCTTTCTTTTACTTTATTTCAGTTTTTATGTTGGATATTGAATTAGTTCTTGTCATGTCTATGGCTAGGAACTAATTCTAATATAGGGCTTTCCATGTCAATTCACTTGAACCTTATTTTATAAGTTAATGCATGTGTATGGTTGTTCTTCTTATTGTTGAGATTTACCCAATAATTGCTTTGAATGCTTGGTAATTAATTGATCACTAATTATCATTATTTATATGATTTCTAATAGAACTTCGAAAGGAGGAGGTTGTGAATATGCTGTAAGTTGGGTAGACATATTTTGGATTGGGGATGAAAATACCTCAATTACTTATGTAGCGTTAATGGGAGGTTTAAACACCTAATTTTACGCATGGCGTGTGACGGTTAACTAGGTTTTTGGTCTTAATCTTCCTATAGAGTCATCCTTATCACCGAAAGGTAGAAAGGAGCGCTACTGGGGTTGAGTGTTTATATAGCCTTAACGGGAGTATAAAACGATTTAGCAAACCTGCTAGCTCCAAAAGAAGAAGAACCATAATTCATTGCATTAATAAGTAATATAAGCGGATAGTTGAGGAAACTTGGAAGCCCTATTTTCATCACTACTGAAGTAAACACATAGTTAATTAGTATTTACACTTGTTAGTTATAAACAACAAAATCAAATATCGGTTACCAAATAGATACCAAAAGGTAGATAATTGGTACTTGAACACTAATCCTTGTGGACGATATTCGGTCTTACCAAGACTATATTACTTGTCACGATAACGTGCACTTACGTTAAAGTGTGTGCATCTTTTCGCGCATAATGGAATTAGATATGCCAAAAATTCATGAAATCGAACTATTTGGGGTATCTTGCTTGATTTATGCATTGTTAGTGATTAAACCTATGTGTCTGCTTGCTTGCTATTTGAGGCGAAATAGTTAGGATATGCATGTTAGGGAGATGACTCAGGCATTTCTTTGTTAGTCCTTTCTTACCATTCTTTGCCTATCCCTGACAGTCAAATTATATCCCTAGTCAGCCCTTTGAACCTAAAAATAAGACCTTTCTTTGACACCCTATAATTTCATACTTGTGCCATAAGTGAAAAATTGAGATGTTTGGAATATAAAGTGTTGAAAAAGAGACAAAAGAGAGTAAACAATTTTTATGCACCCCAATGAAAAAGTAATAATAAATAGGCAAAAGCCTAAGTTTGGGGGTGCCTGCTATTCATCATACACCTCAAAACAAAAGAGGGGAAAGATAGGTATGAAGTGAAAAAGAGAATCAAAAGAAAAGGGAAGAGTTGAAAGAAAAAGAGCTTATGGTACGTACATTGAGCCTAAATACCTATTTTTACCTACCCCTGCCTAAGCCTACATTACAACCCTGAAAAGTCCTGAAGATCTCTTATATGCATATCCATGATTAGTGGAGAATAGCAAGTGAACAGGCCATAGGATTTTGAAATTGACATGCATAGTTAGGTATTTTTACTTCCATTGAGCATAATTAAATTGAATTTGCGAAATATCTGACTTGAGTGTTTAGAACGCTAAAAATTCATGCTATATGTTCCTGCATATTATTCTGCTAACCTTCATATTTTTTTAAGTAACAACAATGCAGCAAAGTGATTAATGTCGTTGAGTCTTTCTAGTTTCTTTTTCCTTGTGTCTTTATTTCTTTCTTTTGATCTTTGCTCGAGGGCGAGCAAAGGTTAAGTTTGGAAGTATTTGATCGGTGTATTTTATATACACTTTTTCAGTCATTTTTAGTTAGCATTTTACTCATTTTATTTATGTTTAGTATAGTATTAGGGTCGTTTTCCTTTCTTTTGTGTCACAGCGGTCAAAAATGGAGAAATGACGAAAAGGAGATGAAATGAGCATAAATGAGATGGAATTGCACACTAAAAGGGCGAAGAAATGAAGTCTAAGAAGTTCCGGAAATTATAGAGAAGATCGACAAGTCCGACGAAAAAGGACGACGAAAGCGGAATCACTTTGAAAACGTCACCGAGCCGCGGCGCTGAAGCAGCCATGGCGCCAAAGTCTTGAAAGACACGAGAGTTGTTGATTTGCGGTAGCGCGCCGATGCGGGATTTATGAAGTCTGGGCCGAATTTAACATGTTTTCAGAATCCTAAAGGGATTACTTTTCCTACCTAAAGGGATTACTTTTCCTACCAAAAGGGATAACTTTTCCTACCTTAAAACCCTTACCTAAAAGGATTCTAATAACTTTTCCTACTTACAAATCCTCAACCCTTCACCTAAAGGATTCTTGGTCTATAAATAGTCTCTACATCATTAGAAGAATTCATTCTCCATTCCACCATTCACCACTCTACATCCACCCTTCCACCAATCCATCTTGTAAATATTCCACAACACAACCCTTGGATGCTAGAAGGCTTGGAGACTCATTCTTAAGTATTTTCTTTTCTTTCTTTTACTTTATTTCAGTTTTTATGTTGGATATTGAATTAGTTCTTGTCATGTCTATGGCTAGGAACTAATTCTAATATAGGGCTTTCCATGTCAATTCACTTGAACCTTATTTTATAAGTTAATGCATGTGTATGGTTGTTCTTCTTATTGTTGAGATTTACCCAATAATTGCTTTGAATGCTTGGTAATTAATTGATCACTAATTATCATTATTTATATGATTTCTAATAGAACTTCGAAAGGAGGAGGTTGTGAATATGCTGTAAGTTGGGTAGACATATTTTGGATTGGGGATGAAAATACCTCAATTACTTATGTAGCGTTAATGGGAGGTTTAAACACCTAATTTTACGCATGGCGTGTGACGGTTAACTAGGTTTTTGGTCTTAATCTTCCTATAGAGTCATCCTTATCACCGAAAGGTAGAAAGGAGCGCTACTGGGGTTGAGTGTTTATATAGCCTTAACGGGAGTATAAAACGATTTAGCAAACCTGCTAGCTCCAAAAGAAGAAAAACCATAATTCATTGCATTAATAAGTAATATAAGCGGATAGTTGAGGAAACTTGGAAGCCCTATTTCCATCACTACTGAAGTAAACACATAGTTAATTAGTATTTACAATTGTTACTTATAAACAACAAAATCAAATATCGGTTACCAAATAGATACCAAAAGGTAGATAATTGGTACTTGAACACTAATCCTTGTGGACGATATACGATCTTACCAAGACTATATTACTTGTCACGATAACGTGCACTTGCGTTAAAGTGTGTGCATCTTTTCGCGCATCACCTGTCTATCTGGCTGCCCATCTGGCAGACTACCCATAAAAACACGACTAAGAGCGTCTGTAATCGTCTCGGCTTTCCCCGGGTGGTATAGGATATCAATAACACAATCCTTTGAGTAACTCTAACCTCCGTCACTGTCGCAAATTCAGCTGCCTCTGTCTGAAGATATACCGGAGGCTCTTGTGGTCTGCACAAATATCCATATGAAGTCTATATATACGTCATGCCTCCAAATCTTCAAGGCATGATTAACTACCGCCAACTCTAAATCGTGAGTGGCGTAATTTCCTTTCATGCTTCCCTAACTGCCGGGAAACATAGGCTCTGACATTATCGTGCTGCGTCAGCACACAACCTAGCCCAACCCCAACGTGTTACAATAAATACCTAACCCTCTAGTCTCTCAGGAGGGGCTAGAACTGTAGTCGTGGTTAACTTATCTTCCAATAACTGGAGGTCTTCCTCATACTTGCGAAGTATTCGGCATCCTTAATCTCAATTATGGTTCCTGTTTCCCTTTCTCTGTTGCAACCAACTTGGTCACCAACTTAGATTGGATTCCTTTGCTTGCCACATGGCTAAGACTTCCTGTCAATCACAATTTAGGGGGGGGAGATTTCCTTGATCTCGTCAAGTAGCAATCCTATTATTCTCTCCCAGCTCGTAGAGGTAATAGCCAGGTGTTCAACCTCAATTCATGATATTACATAATCCAATGACTTGTCAAAATTTCTTATCGTTCGAGTGTCTACTCGTCTTTCCTTTATAAGATATTTCAAGTTGTTCTGGGTCCCTTACCCCTCCGTATTTTCTTACTATCTTTCTCGTCAGTACAGATGCTACCACCTTCCCTCGAGGTGTTCTTACTGCCCATTATTTACTAATGGTCTTTACACTAGTCTGGGGTAATCATATCTCGCGCAACTTACATAACCCTAGTTGCATTCTCTTTTATCATTCTGGTCATAACCCTTCCTTATGATTATTATTAGCAAAAGTATTCCTATCTTGATTCATAATCATACAGTTACATGCATGCGTACTACCTGCATTTATGTCCTTACGACGCTTCCTCGACCATTTCCTAACGTCGTTCTCAATTACCCCAACACAATACTTTTCCCACGGTTATCTAAAACTGTAACCTATGGCATGACGATACTGAAGACCTTACCAGTCTCCCATCCTTCGTCTAACGACATGGGTACACATAACCCCATAATACGTAAAACTATCCTTTTACGTGGGGGAGAGAACTTATCTCCCTTAAATAAACTTTCCTTGGAGTCGCAACCCTAATCACAGGGTCCTCTCGTGGTCCTATAAATATCTAATCATCACGCACCGCCTTAAAATCGTGTAGATTTTCAAAACCTACCAAAGATGCCCTCAGCGTTCCGCCGGCAACACTCGTACTTATTTTATTCTTGCTTACGCGCTATCCTGAACTTATCCGGAAGGTCGTGGCCCTGACCGCCACACCAAACCAACTCCAAGTACATCCAAGGGCACTTAGCCTAAACTCCTTCAAATTCGAGTATTTCTTACTTTCTGCATTAATTTACCTCCAATGAACAATTCACACAGACTTATTAAAATCAACAATGTCAAAGAAGGAAGGATAATTCACTGGTTACCACCACTTCTCTTCCTTTCCACTCGATAACCGGCTTACCGGGAAACTGATACCGAATCAATCTCTCTCTGTAGTCCACGTTGACATAACAAGAGGCCAACTAGCCCATACTCATAATGACCTCAATGTCTGTCATAACGGCTCTTCTGGGTCTGCTAGGGTCCAACGACTGTATCGTTACCGGTAATTATTATCTACCCGCTCAGCTACCACCCAACACTCACGGGTGTAGTCACCTCAAAAGGTCCTCATGGATCCAGGCTCCATTTCTTTACACTTGGTTGCTCTCTTTCTTACTGGTCGTACTCTTCCCGTACTTCCAAACTTATTCTAGCGTACATACATAGCCTTCATACTGATTCGGGCTTCCAATCTTTGGAGTTACTATTCTGAACAACATAAGGCCATTTCCGGCTCTCACAACCTGGTTCCGGTGGAATGCGTCCACGAACCCGTAAAATGATTAACTAGACTCGGGCCTTGCACCCTCGTGACCCTGTCACGTAGCAGGAGTAATACCAACTGATCTCATTCCATTACAGGCTATGGGGAGACCCTTAATAGGCCCTCAACCCGATTCGGCGTCATACTTAACTTTTATCCTTGGTCTGACTTAAATTTTTACTACCCGAGAAGGCCTTATATACCTAAGGTCTCGGCGGTTATCAACATTCTTAGGCTCACAATTTCCAGGCTCCTAGCCTACCTTATCAGTCCCCCCGTAAACGGGTACAATAATTTCTCATAATATCATAACCGTGTTGTTTTGACCACAACAACCATACTTACTCCATACGGATCTCACCCGTACCATTCTCTTAATCATACCACGTAGCTTAATCTATTAACATAGTCTTTCGTTAAGTCCCTTAATTAAACTTCTTAAGGGTCCATTTCCTTCTCAGACAGCTCATCATCTCCTAATTATCTTAAATTAGCACGTAAAACCTTGCTGAGAGTCCATTAACTGTTCATACCTTCCCGGTATTTATTTAGTCCTTACCAATTCCTGGCAATCTATAATCATTCTAGGCAGCACATATGTGACCCTCATACATAAATTCGTATAACTGTATGTCAAAATACCAACTATACTACAAATATTACCAACCTGGATACGAAATCCACATAATCTTTCTGGTCATCACGCTTTCTCGTAGTTGCAATCAACATAACTCGTTAGGGAGAGACGACCCTAACAACACAGCTCTATCGCACGATCTCAGAGTAGAAGAATGGAAACCAATCCTAAATGTCATGCAGCCTCCTGGTTATAGATGTGGTGCATAATACACCGATAACCATGACTCTACTAGACACGGTCTGTAGACACTTTCCGAGGACTAACTGCTCTGATACCACTTTAGTCACGACCCGACCCCGGGCCCGCGACTGGTGCCCTACCTGGGCACCCCTTTCAGGTATACATCAGAGATTAGCAGCGGAACATACACAACTTATAAAATGCTTAAACATAAGAATAACAACAGGCTAGCCGATGAGGCTACCTTCCGTAAAATATACATAATACAAAATTAAAACAGTACATCTCTGTTCTTACAAACCCAATCCACAAATGTGACTACAGACCTCTAAGAATAACAACTGTGGCGGGACAGGGCCCCGCCATACCCCTGAATGTACAACAACCGACAATACCATGGATAAGCCTCCGAAGTAAAGGAGCTTCTCAATAATTGAACAGTGATCCTAAGGGTGAGGATCAGCAACCTGTATACTTTACCTGCGGCATGAACGCAGCCCCCCGAAGGAGGTCAGTACAACATGTACCAAATATGTGAAATTGAAAGTACTGTAGTGAAATCATAAGTCTAAAATAAAACTGGAGACATGTATGATAACTCATAAAATAGTACACTGTGACTTACTAACAATGAGAGTAAATAAGAGTATACTTACTGCATAAAAATAGGAGGCTCTCGATCAAAGCAGGACAACCCGCCCGCAGTATCATTAAGCAATCCTACTCCTGGGACTATTTCAACCGCAAGGGTCGTGTGGACCCGCATGAGGTATTCCTCGCATCATGGGTAGCAAATCCATGGAGTGGTATAATGTCTTGGGGGTTTACCCCTCAATCATACTCAGAAGGTGGTATAACGTCTTGGGGGTTTACCCCGCATTTATACTCTTACCCTGGAGAAGGTGGTATAACGTCTTGGGGGTTTACCCCGCATATATACTCTTACCCTGAAGAAGGTGGTATAACGTCTTGGGGGTTTACCCCGCATTTATACTCTTACCCTAGCTCAACCGACTATCATACATAACATAAGCACTACCGGCTTATCATATAATATATAAGCAAGTTAAGAAATCCCCCTAACTTCTAATTAGTCTTACTCATATACACTCTCATTTTAGTTTACTTAAGGCACTAATATGTCGTTATAAAATCCGGGAATTTAACCCAAAGTACTACGTACTTCTATTCTTTTAAAATGACTTTTTTTTTCATATAAAACTTCAAAGATACTAATAACCGTAGTGTCAAGTTATAACTACCTTTCAAGACAAGTCACAATACTTTTTAGAAATACATTTATAGGCTTCTAAATCAAGTGACTTCTTTCTTTTAAAACTTTAAGCAATTGATGCCTTTAAATCAATTTGCCTTTCATTATTTCAAGTCATTTATCATACTTAAATTACTTAGAGTAACCAACTTCCCATAAAGCCATTATACTAGCTTTATACTTTAGAAACTTACATTCTTTTTTATAACCGAGAGACTTAAACTTTCCAAACAAAACAAGTGTCATATACCTTCAGAAATACTTTAAGTATCTTAACATTTAGAAAGTAAGATATCCTTAATATTTTAAGCAAGTGAGTTAATTCTCTAACTCAACCAACTTGGACATTTCTTATAATAAGCCAAGGATATCAAAGGAACTAAATTCGTCAAAACCTCGTACGTCTACCGTACTACATACTTACAACTATTCATGCTCAAGAGATAAGGAAAGTTCCACATACCTCTTCGGTTCAATCCACTTGCTAAGTCCAATATGCCGTACGTAGTATTTCAACCTATAATGACCATAATACGTATATTAACTTCTAGTTTCAAACGTAGAATATTCCAAGTGCAAAGCTACTAAATTCTACGGAAAATCGGACAGCACTTCCTTTGTTTCTACATACTTTGCCACCTTTTTCAAGGCCGAATTCAATAACCAAACACGCCACATTTAAGGCTCAACAATGAAGTTAACAATAGGGGATTACACGCCTACAAGACGTGTAAAATTCCGCCCCACAATTATATCAAACTAGTCCACAAATACAATGTCCATTCGGCAATTAGGGACAACAATACAATGTCTTTTCCAATTCCTTTTCAATCCAAGTTGTTTAGTATAACATGTTATAAAGCCGCAATTGATTATAACAACTATAATCTTCAAGTAGATAACATGCGACGATTCTATTAAACGACCAAATTGTAATTCAATTTCAAATGACTCAACATGTCATTTTCGGATTTGAGCTTCTAAACTTCCATAACACTTATCAATCTTCACAACACATATCTCATGATCATTTCTAACTTATAATAACATGGAATCTTCAATTACAAAAGTAAGACGAAGATTATTACCTCATTTAGCCCAAATATGATCCAAGATTACAAGTCGATCCTTAGCAACTTTAGCTCCTCTTTTTGACGTTCCAATCCACTCCAAGCAACCCTTAGAAGCTTATGAAGAACTCATCTTCAAGTTCCAACTTCAAAGTTGAAGAACTCCTTAAGTTTCCGCCTTGCGACTAATACAAAAATGCCCCTTTTCCGGGATCTTTCTATTGAGATACCCTTACAATACCCTTATGAACCTTGGTTTAAAGTGTGGATCTTATTAGACAAAAATTTAAAAATTTTCTCTTGGAAATGTGCCATTGTCGTGAGCTTCAAATAGAGGGCAAGAACAAGATTTCAAATTTTTCTCTAAGTGTAGAATGACAAAGTCTTGCTTCTAGTAAGCTTATATAACACTAGGAAGGGTCAAGATCTACACAAATGGTTGGCTTAGATGCAATTCATTAAAGGTCAAGCCAAGTGGCCCTTTGACAAGTCAACAATGTCAAGCTCTTTGTCTTAGCAAGACTTGGTCATTTAAACTATGGTCAAATGACCATTTTATCCATGCCATTTCGTCCAAGACCACAAGGGGGGGTGACACGTGTCGCCCTCCCGTACGTCGCAATATTTCGTTTTTCGACAATTTCATAATTCCGATAAATTTTAACTCGTCAAAATCTTAACAATTTTGAGTTCTTACGTACGTTCTTATAAACATATCCTGGAATTCCGGGGTGTAACACGTACGTAGTTAGTTATAAATATTTAGGCGTATTGTATATGTTTGGGAGGTTCCACTTAGCTGGTTGTAATGAACAGTTGAGTGGATACTAGTGCTGAACTATGATGATAAGTTGATTTAGAAAATCAACCTTATGCTGGTTTGCGTTGCTGATTATTTGGTCTTATCGCCATTATTTCTACTATTTATTTACTCATCACACAAACTTTCTATTGATAACCTATTTTGACTTGGATTGCCTATGTGTTATTGAACTCTTGAAAAAATGTGTACATCATCTCTATACTTGATTACATCTCATTATATCATGATATCTTGCCTTGTATTGTCACTGCATACATACACTCATCATTCTGGGATTTACTGTAATAGTGGTACGGATATGTTGTGGTCCAAGGGACCGGAAAGGTAAGAGTAATACGAGATTATGGCAATTGATATCATATTGATACACTAAGAGCGGAATTGCACACCTACAACATGATTGATACTCGACATATGAGTCATAAGCTCTAGTTAGATTCGTGTGTGGAATTCTAGCTGATTGGGAGCGATATATGGACTTCGCGTCTTCCCTATGAGTTTGCTGATCATAATTAAACCTTGACATACTGTATACCAGGTTGATAAAGATACCTTGAATATGCATTGCATTCATATCATGTATATTTATGACATATCATTGATAAACTGTGATTGAGACTTGCTTTTGAGTGATTATGAACACTAGGGTTGGATTTATGAACTGGAAAGGTTATTTATTATTAGTGATATCTGATATACTATTGAACTCTTTGAAAATCATTTTGACTTGAGACGTACATGGTTTATTACACTCTTAACATAGGATTATTTAGTGTTAACTTGGTATTTATCTCAGATTATGTATCTTCTGTCATTGGTATTTGCCTATGATATCTATGGGGATACGTTATGCACTTATGAAACACTTGTTGCATTCTTTTTGGATGTAGATTCAGTACTTACGACCTCCGCAGGAAAACATAACTGTGTCAAAGCTATGATCCTTAGTATACAGGGTGAAGATGCTCCTTCTAACATGCCCTTGTCTACTTTATCTCTACTTATGGTCTATTGTTCTTACTTTAGAGACACATTTTAGAATATGTATTATAGTTTTGGCATGCGTGCCCTTTTACTCAAATTGTTATAGTTTATTAATGCTCTTGTATGCCCTGACTAAATCTCTTGGGGGCATTTGTTGGATGTATCATACTATCACTTCTTTCTGCTTATTATTATGAGACATTCTTTATGGTATTCGTACTCTTATATTTTTGTTGTATCATATCTCATTATGATTGAGAGTGGTTTGCCTATGTGGCGGGATTATGTAGGTGCCACCACAATTTATGAAAGGGGTCGTGACAAAGTTTGCATCAGAGCCCTAGGTTAAACAATCTTAAATACAAAAGAAATGTAAAGTAGTCTTGTGGATTGGTGTTGAGACGTTTGTACTTATCTTAGAGAGGCTGTGAGACATCTAGGAAATTTCACATTTTTCAATCCTTTCGTGCTAAGTTGAATCGAATTGGTATCTAACCTTTGTTACTATTCACTCACAAATGGTGCTGACTCGTGCTAATGTGGTGAGAGAGGAGGCACATGCACTAGTACTGGCACTAGTAGTGCATGGTCGTAGTAGAAGACGTGCTTGAGACCGAGATAGAGCTAGAGAAACAACACTATCTAGAGGCGCATCATAGAGAGTCGGTCAAGTTCATGCTATGTTAGAGTTCCCAAAGCCTTATATCGAGCCTCAGGATGATATGCTAGAGAAGGAGGTGGGACCAGCCTAGATTTATTACCACACATGTCCTTCAGGATACAGTAGTCTGGTTATTGAGTGTTGTAGATGGTTTTGCTCAGATAGGCGCACATCCTACTACCCCGAGTAGTTCTCAGACCCATACGAGAGGGGGCAGACTCAGACCCCTGAGTTTTATACACATGGTATTCAGCCTGTGGAGATGTCAGTGCCACATATAAATGAGGTTCATTCTCCATAGTTTGGCCCCAGCCTATTGGTGGGACATCTATGACCCATGATGAGCGGAAGATTTGGGAGAACTTTTCGAATATGAAGCCTTCGGAGTTCTTTGGTCAGAGGAGGATGCATACGAGTTTATAGTGAGCAACCATGAGAGGTGATGCGAAGAAGTGGTGGAGGGCATATGTTAATTAATTGTCTGCAGGGTTGCCTCTGTTGACATAGGTTCAATTCTACAGAGTGTGTACTTTTGAGCTTGTTCTTGGGCAAGCGAGATGAGTTTCAGATGATTGAGCAAGGCCATTCTACACTTCCATAGTATAAGACTCGCATTCACACCTTATAGCGATATGCAAAACCATGCTGAGGCTGAGCAAGTGAGATGTTTTATTTAAGGATTAAGTATTGCACTCCAATTGGCCACACTGCTGTTGGTGGCTTCGGGAGCTTCTTTTGAGACTGTGGCAGAGCATGTAGGATGGTAGAGTTTGTGAGGGGCAAGATGCACAGACATGAGCCCTATAAGAGGGCTAGGCTCTTTGGACAGTTCAATAGTTCTATTTCCCGTGGTTATGGTTATTAGGGGAGATATCAGCGGTCGCAGCCTAGTCGACCGATTCATGTAGATCTTTATATTAATGATGGACGTAGTAGGGCCAGTCATCGAGGGGTTCTCAATATTGGTATTGTTACACCCCGTAAATTCAAGAAGATAAGATAAGAAAATACCAAGGAATATAAGATTTGAAAGTGGAAAGATAAGTGGGCAAACATGTGTTGGACGGATTTTGAGTCTACCTTGGAGTGTTGTACCCCAGTTGTTAAGAATTTCGAGGTGTTTAAAAAGCCTAGTGTGTAGTCCGTTAAATCTAGTTCTCAACGCAACAAACCGTTCGCCGATAGGACATCGGAGTCAAAAGTTATGGAAGTTTCAAGTTTGGTGCGCAGTCAGGCAAAGCAGTGGTTTCGGTTCAAGTGCAGCGCTGGCTGAATCGAGGGCATGGCGCCGGTTATCTTGAGGTTCGCAGAGGTTGCCGCGGCGCCAAGGCGGGATTTTTCTGCGGTAAAGGGCGAAAATCAGGGGATATTTTGTTAAAAGCCTATGGGAGGGTGACAAGTGTCCCTCCCATCCTTTTGACCAGGAAAGGGGCCTATTTTAGGGCCAAGTCTTGGAAGACTTGGCCATTTCATCTGAAAACCCTCCCAAGGAAATCATCTCCCTTTCTCTCTAGTTTTTCTTCAAAACCTAGCTTTAGGAAATTGTTGGAGCGGCAAGAAGGCAAAATGTGGGTGAACTTGTGGAGGCTGGGGGGGCAGAATTTAACGGTAAGAAGTGGAAGAAAAGGCTTTTGTGGGCTATTCCAAAAGGTAAAAGTTTCCCCTTCTCTTGGATATGGGTTAATACTTGTTATAGTAGTTTAGAAATGAGCCTGAGGCTGTTATATTTAAGTTGTATAGATTTGGATCTTGTTGTCTTGTTGAAACTGAAATGGGCATGTTAACCTTAAGATGATAACTTCAATTTGGTTACTAATTTGGTCGTCACATGTTGTAAAGGGGGATTGTAGTTGTTGAAGGTGTCTAGGGCTAGATATCATGTTAGACCTAAGAACTTGGATTGGAAAAGAGTTGAAAGGGGTTAGTATTGGTTATATTGTTGGCCAAGAATGGCATGGAAATTGTTGGTTTATTTTTGTGTTGTTGTGGGGCGGAATTTTACACGTATTGTTAGGCGTGTAATCCCCTTGTATTTGCTGAATTAATTGAGCCTTAAATGTGGCGTTGGTTATTGAAATTCGGCCTTGAAAAAGGTGGCATAGTAAGTAGAAACAAAGGAAGTGCCGTCCAAATTTCCGTAGAATGTAGGGACCTTGCACTTAGTTATTCTACGTTCGAAGCTAGAGATTGATAGACGTTTTATGACCCTTATAGGATTGAAGTACTACGAGTAGCATATTCTACTTAAGGGAGATAGTAATGTGGAGCATTTTGCTAACCGTCGATAATTGTCGCGAGGTATGTGATTCTTCTTATCCTCTTCAGCATGATTATTTGTGAAATATATAGTGCAGTAGATGCACGCGTGTTAAAGGAATTTGATTTCCTTTGTTGTGCCTTGACTTGATATGAAGTGTAAAGGTTTTGATTGTTTGAAAAAGTAGGAAAATCTTATTCGTTAGTAATGGGTACTCGGTGGTTAAAGAATAAGCCCTCTTGGTCTCATAAGGGCTTATAGTTGTAATTGGTTGGTTTAAAACATAAAGTGTTATAACGGCTTTATGGGAAGTTTGTTATAACCACTTTATGTAGGTAAAAGAATGGTTTGTTGATTTCAAAAGATAAGAGACTTGACTTATATTGACCTAAATGGTGTTGAAAAGTGTGAAACCTCATTCGTGAGAAATGAGTACTTGGTTTTTAAAAGAATAATGTTACATGAATTTCGGAAATGGGAATAAGAATCGAACAAGCCAATGCAGCGTTATTAAAGGAAAGAGTAATGACAATTAATTATATTAAAACCAGTAGAAACCTCAATCTGCATAGAAGCTAAGATAAGATAAAATTATATTACATTTCCTAGATCATGGCTGCTCTAATAAGAATTATTGTAATCAAGTTTTGATCTTCTTAAAAATTCCAAAGTAAGGAACTCGATTTCTAAAAGAAAAGAGACTTAAGAAATTGAAGTGTTTTGTTTTAAAAGAAAGGCATGGTTTTGTCTTGTATTGTTTTAAAACATAAAGTGTTATAATAGCTTTATGGGAAGTTAGTTATAACGAATTTATGGAAAATAAAGAAATGGATTCATTATTGGATTTAGAATGGTATACTTGACGTTGTGTTAAGGAGTGTGTAAAGTACCTTGAGTTGTGTCTAACTTGCCTATGCTTGGTTGAGATAGCCTTGTTGTGCAAGGGTTTGATTTGTGCTATCGAGTCTCTCGATGGAGGGCCGGCTATTGGTTATTTGTTTGGACATACTGACACGTTGGGTAGCCCACGGGTATGCTTCCACAGTGGGTATTCTATTGGTTATTTGTTCGGACATACTGACACGTTGGGTAGCCCACGGGTATGCTTCCACAGTGGGTATTCTATTGGTTATTTGTTCGGACATACTGACACGTTGGGTAGCCCACGGGTATGCTTCCACAGTGAGTATTCTCTTGTTATTTGTTTGGACATACTGACACGTTGGGTAGCCCGGGTATGCTTCCTGATGAGTATTATCTTGTTAGTTGTTTGGACATACCGACACGTTGGGTGGCCCACGGGTATGCTTCCACATTGATTGTTATCTTGTTATCTCCTTTGGGCATACCGACACGTTAGATGGTCCACGGGTATGGGCCCACTAGGACGGTTCCAGGGCCATGCTTATACCGAGGTGAGATCTTGGGCATGCGGCCATTGTGCGGAGTTAAATTCGGGTTGTATTTGAGTGATGATTTCACGGGCATGAGTCCTATCTTGACATGGCGCTTATATGTTGTATCGTAGTTTGGTTATCATACATGTCTCTGCTTTATATAGACTATTATGATTTCATTCTGATATTTCGATTCACATACTTGGTACCTGTTGTACTGACCTCCATCGGGGGGATGCGTTCATGCCGCAGGTTGAGGTACATAGCTTGCTGATCCACACTCTTAGGATCGCTGTTCGGTTCTCGGAAAGCTCCATATCTCCGGAAGCTTGTCCTGTGGTACGGTTCCCTGAAGTTGTAGACTTTTGTATATTCAGGGGCATGACGGGGCCCTGTCCCGTCATTATGGTTTAAAATTCTTAGAGGTCTGTAGCACTGTTGTTGTCACGACCCGATCCCGGGCCCGTGACTGGTGCCTTACCCCGGGCACCCTAGTGATACAACATCAGAGAAAACCAGCGGAATATAAAACTTAAACAAGAAACAAGATATATGATCATAAAACAGGCCAACCAAACGGTTACCTTCCAATAAAAATATATAAAACCACTCTTTCAAAACGAACAATTTAATCCTTTTTACAAACCCTGCCCACAACAGTACTACAGACCTCTAAGAGTTTTTTATACAACATGACGGGACAGGGCCCCGTCATACCAGCATGACCCGAAGGAGTCGATGCAAGTACCAAGTATGTGAAGCGTAAAAATCGTAAATGAAATCATAACAGTCTATTTAAAAATAGGAGACATGTATGATAACAAAACTACAGTTCACAACATAAAAGCATTCATGTCAAGTCAGGGACTCACGCCCTCAAGTCATCACTCAAATATAACTATGGGTCTCACGCCCACAACATCAATCGTGTCCGCATGGCGCGTGCCGAATTCGCGCCGGTGTAGACATGCCCATGATGCAACAATAATAACAATGCCCGCGCCACATGCCGGTCTGCGCCGGTGTAGACACGTCCAAGTGACATTATCAACAATATCCGGGTGATTAACCCCGCGTAGCCACGCCCGAATTGCGTCGGTGTAGACATGTCCATGTAACCACAATAACAATATATCGGGTAATCAACCTGCGCGGGCCACGCCACATGCCCCCGGAATTCTGCATCGGTGTAGACATGTCCATGTGACATTAACAACAATATACCGCACAACCAGGCTATCACAAACAAGCTCAAGCAAATTACCATACTTCTAGACTTTTATAAAAAGATTCACTCCTTCACAAGAAGTCACCTGATATCAACACTTGCACAACAAAGGCTATCACAACAAGCATAGGCGAGTTACACAACAACAAGCATAGGCAAGTTACACACAACTCAAGGTACTTCCATTTCGTATCAAAGTCTGGGTTTTAACCCTAAAGTACTACGTACATTAAATTCCTTTTTAAGAGATCCATTCCTTTATTAAAGGTCACCCGATACCCGTAGTATAAAAATAGAGTGACTCACATTTTTTTTTTGTAAACCAAAATACTTCCCTTTTGTAAAATCAAGTAACAACATTGTTTTCCAAACGTTCAAGTTTGCCTAATTTCAAATGCTAGAGTTTCTCATTTTTAGAAGGGTTTCATAACTCATAGTCTTAATCTCTTTTAAAACAATTGAGTAACATATGTCTTGTACGTGAGCCGTTTATTCTTGTTTACAACAATCTTGTTACAACAGCCATGATCTAGGAAATGTAATACAATTTTGTCTTATCTTAGCTTCTATGCAGATGGAGGTTTCTACTGGTTTTAATAACAATTAGTTAATTGTCAATACACCTTCCTTTATTAGCGCTGCTGTGGTTTGCTCGACACTTATTCTCATTTCCGAAACCAGTAAAACATTATTCTTTTTAAAATCAAGTACTCATTACTCGCGAATGAGGTTTCACAACACATTTAACAAAATGTTAATAACCAAGTAAAACAAGTTAAGTCTCTTATCTTTCAAGATCAAGTCTCTTAACTTCTACAATCAACAAACCAATCTTTTACCTACATAGAGTCGTTATAACTAACTTCCCATAAAGCTATTATAACACCCTATGTTTTAAACCAACCAACTCATTTAACACATGTACGTCTACCGTACTACATAGTTTACAAGCATCATGCTATAAGGATAGGAAGAGGTTCACATACCTCGCGACGATTATCGACAATAAGCAAAACGCTCCACAGTACTGTAACCTGGCTAGCCTTTTCCACTCCTCAAGTAGAATACGCTACTCGTAGTACTTCCACCTATAAGGCCACAAACGTCTATTAACTTCTAACCGCACGGTTCCATATTCTACAGAAAATTCGGCAGCACCTCCCCCCCCCGCAACAGCGTAAATCTCCTCCTCTATCGAGGCCGGCTACCAAGCCAACCAGGGGGGGGGGTTTGCACGTCTAACCGGACGTGTACAATTCTACAACACAGCAATGCTACTCAAGTCTCATGTCTGATCTATGTAATTCTGATTCGATTCTCTTCTTTAAATTGGGCTTAAGTCAAAAGACATTGCCGCAAGCTATGTTCAGTTCTATATATAGTATACTTCAACTATAATAATCCTACAACATGTAATCTCCAATTACAATAAGGGGACAAGAATATTTACCTCGATGAGCCCAAAATTATCCAAGTTATAATGTCGATCCTGAGCAAGGTTTAGCTCCTACTCAGTGCGCTCCAATCCGCTCCAAACAACCCTTAGAAGTTCTAACCAACTTCTACTTAAATACTCCAACTCGCTATGAAGATTTCCTTAGGGTTTCGGTTTGAGACTAAAAGGACAAAAGGTAGTATTTCCGGACTCTACGTATAGAGGTAACTTTTGGAATACAACAAGGTAAAGGCTAAGGTATTTTGGGCATTATAACAATACTTAGAAGACAAATTTCTACCAAGGGGTACCTCTCGCCACACCACTAGGAGGAGGAACCTCTCGCCACAAGGCCACTCAAAGGGGAGGAAGGCTTAGGGCGAGAACAACAAGAGGAGAGGGAAGGATTGCAAGACTTAGAACACATTTGGATGATGAAGTCTTCAACAAGGGAGGGGTATTTATAGGGAGCCAGGCGACCAATGGACAAGATCAAGCCATGTGCAAGGCAAGTTTAAGGCCTTGATCAAGCCAAGTGCACCCTAACCCCTACTCCACAAAACATGCCACAAAACATTTCACAAAACATTGCACATAATAAGGCCACAACAAGGGACCAATCGGCGAGGCCAAACCGCTTCTAAGGCGTCGGCGAGGTGACAAGTGTCACCTCGTTAACAAAATGTTCCGTCGCTCGTAAAAAGCCGCAAAAATCCAAACCCAACTCGCCGGATTTTTCCCTACGCAAGCTCTTTAAAACGTTTCGTCGAAACACGACTCTAATCGGGTGTTGTGCACAAATTTCGAACCTATGCCAAACTTTAAGTCTCAAATTTTTAAATGCGTCGTCTCCACGCACATACCGGAAACACGGGTATAACATTCTCCCCTCTTAGAAACATTCGTCCGAATGTTCCTTCTCAAGACGGATATCGATGAAGTTCCTCTAACAAGTTGCCAACGCCATCGTGGCCACGAAAATAACACACGCCTCTTCCTTCCTTACTCGTAAATGCGATACCACTTTTGTCACTTTGCGCGAGGTTCTAGTGTCACTCCGACCCAACAAATGGTACCGAACTGCATGCGATCCTCGAGGTTCTAGTGTCACTCGGGGCGTGCCATCGCCGATCATCGCTTGATTCTCAAAGCGTGAGTCACTACCTCCAAACTTGGTCATCTTACTAACCTCAATCTTCTTTAAGGCCATTCCGGCCTTCACGAACCGCTGGTCGAACATAACCACGAACTCATCGATGGTCAACTAAGCTGGGCCTAGCATCCTCGTGACCTACCACTGGCGGGACCACCGACCGACCCGCTGGCCGGTGCGGGTCGACTGGCGGCAATCAACCCGACCCACAATCGCGCCAATACTTGCTCCTCGAAACGGAACAATCTTACCTAATCAAGTCATGAAAGCTACCACTTCCATCTCACACTACCCATGGACTTATCACACAAATAATTCCCACGTATACTACGTACACTGATAAAGGTCAAACATAAAATAAATCTTTTACACAAGACGACCTTACCTCTAAGGTCTCAATCGTGAAATAGTCTAAGGTTCACACTTACCACGCCCCCAGGCTTACTCTTCTACACTAACCAGGTTCCTAAATCACATTTTTGCACAAAGCTAACCGAACATAACACTAAACACATCAGCATACAAAACTCAGAGGTTAAGGATATACTGTCTCTACCGCTTTCTAATCACGATCACGCCTGCAGTATGCAGTAGTGAAGGTGATGAACCAGCCACGATCTGAAGGTGAGTCGTAGCATCCGTGCTTCCCTTGGTCGGACAGTTCCTCGCAAAATGGCCTGGCTGCCAAAATAACAAGCTCCCTTGGCACCACGACACTCCCGAAATGCGGTCTACCACATCGACCACACGAGGTAGGGGTGACGCGTCCGCCAACACCTTACTTTCTCGGAAACACGAACCCTTGGAGCCACGACCTACGAATACTGGATGCTCAAGGTTGTGGAGGACCACTCTGACTGGCGGAGGTACAAAACTAGCATCTTCGAGGCGGTCGCCTCGAAAATCACCAAAGGACCCTGTTGTTCTGGCCCTCTTCTGCTGATCTTGGTCATTCCGTCGACCTCTCTGTGCCTCACATCCTAGTGCATTAGCCTGCATGCGGGCAATGTCCATGCCCGGCTGAAGAGCTACACTCGAACAAGCCTCTGTCAAGTAATCATCTAGCCCGGTGACGTAGCGGTGCACTCTATCCTCCATGGTTGCCACTAAAGTGGGGACATAACGAGCCAACGAGTCAAACTCCACGTTGTACTCAACCGTCGCCTCTCTGTCTCGGCATCATAAATCTGCGGCCCGTGCCTCTCATCTGCGGAGGCGAAGTGAGTGAGGAATGCCTCGAGAACTCGTCCCATCTGCTGGAGCGCATGCTCTCCGGGACAACTCGCGAATCAAACCGATCGGCTGCGGTATCACGCGGCCGATCGAACCTAAGACCACCGACTCGATCTCAAGCCTTGATCACTCTCATGACCGGCGTAGCTGGGATGAACTCTGCGGATCATCTCGGGCCTCGACCCATAAAACTCGACGGGCTACAACTCGGAAAGTCCGTAGCCTCAAACTATCGCTCGAGGGTGAACCTGGTGCTCTTGGAATCGAGGCTGCTGCATCGGCCTATCCTCATATTCGCCACGACCGCCAATAATCGGGCCATCTCCTTGTACCCCATCTCATATGCTCCAGGCTGTGGGACGGGAGGCTCAGTGCGTGGTCTCGGCGACCATCGCTGCGGTTCTAAACTCTGCTGGGTTGTGGCGTCGCAAACCTCGCCGTCAAGCACAACCTCAGTGCTTGTCAGGGCTGCGCCCTCGTACTCCTCAGTATCACTAGCAGCTCCGCCGCTGCCTTGCCGCCAGGCTCGTTGCACTTGCGCGGAGGCATAATCGGTAAAACGAGATACGTCGGAGGGTCCAACTTACAACACGGCTCTAAGGCACGATCTCGTAATGAGAAGAATGGAAACTAATCCTAAATGTCCTGCGGCCTCGATTATAGATGTGGTGCAACACATCGATAATCAAGACTCTACTGAACCGCGATGCGTAGACACTTTCGAGGATTAATCGCTCGATACCACTTTTGTCACGACCGATCCGGGCGTGATCGTGCCTTACCCCGGGCACCCTAGTGATACAACATCAGAGAAAACCAGCGGAATATAAAACTTAAACAAGAAACAAGATATATGATCATAAAACAGGCCAACCAAACGGTTACCTTCCAATAAAAATATATAAAACCACTCTTTCAAAACGAACAGTTTAATCCTTTTTACAAACCCCGCCACAGCGATACTACAGGACCTCTAAGAGTTTTTATACAACATGGCGGATGGGGCCCGTCATACCACGCACCCGAAGGAGGTCGATCAACAGTACAGTATGTGAAGCGTAAAAATACGTAAATGAAATCATATGATCTATTTAAAACAGGAGACATGTATGATAACAAAACTACAGTTCACAACATAAAAGCATTCATGTCAAGTCAGGGACTCACGCCCTCAAGTCATCACTCAAATATAACTATGGGTCTCACGCCCACAACATCAATCGTGTCCGCATCATGGCCGCATGCCCCCGGAATTCTGCATCGGTGTAGACATGCCCATGATGCAACAATAACAATGCCCGGCGGCCATGCCCGGAATTCTGCGACGGTGTAGACACGTTCAAGTGACATTATCAACAATATCGGGTGATTAACCCCGCGCGTGGCGCACGCCCGATTCGTGCGCCGGTGTAGACATGTCCATGTAACCACAATAACAAAATATCGTAATCAACCCCGCCGCACGGCCACATGCCCCGAGTCTGATCGGTGTAGACATGTCCATGTGACATTAACAATGATATACCGCGACCAGCTATCACAAACAAGCTCAAGCAAATTACCATACTTCTAGACTTTTATAAAAAGATCCACTCCTTCCCAAGAAGTCACCTGATATCAACACTTGCACAACAAAGGCTATTACAACAAGCATAGGCGAGTTACACAACAACAAGGCAAGTTACACACAACTCAAGGTACTTCCATTTCGTATCAAAGTCTGGGTTTTAACCCTAAAGTACTACGTACATTAAATTCCTTTTTAAGAGATCCATTCCTTTATTAAAGGTCACCCGATACCCGTAGTATAAAAATAGAGTGACTCACATTTTTTTTTTGTAAACCAAAATACTTCCCTTTTGTAAAATCAAGTAACAACATTGTTTTCCAAACGTTCAAGTTTGCCTAATTTCAAATGCTCAAGTTTCTCATTTTTAGAAGGGTTTCATAACTCATAGTCTTAATCTCTTTTAAAACAATTGAGTAACATATGTCTTGTACGTGAGCCGTTTATTCTTGTTTACAACAATCTTGTTACAGCAGCCATGATCTAGGAAATGTAATACAATTTTGTCTTATCTTAGCTTCTATGCAGATGGAGGTTTCTACTGGTTTTAATAACAATTAGTTAATTGTCAATACACCTTCCTTTATTAGCGCTGCTGTGGTTTGCTCGACACTTATTCTCATTTACGAAACCAAGAAACATTATTCTTTTAAAACCAAGTACTCATTACTCGCGAATGAGGTTTCACAACACATTTAACAAAATGTTAATAACCAAGTAAAACAAGTTAAGTCTCTTATCTTTCAAGATCAAGTCTCTTAACTTCTACAATCAACAAACCAATCTTTTACCTACATAGAGTCGTTATAACTAACTTCCCATAAAGCTATTATAACACCCTATGTTTTAAACCAACCAACTCATTTAACACATGTACGTCTACCGTACTACATAGTTTACAAGCATCATGCTATAAGGATAGGAAGAGGTTCACATACCTCGCGACGATTATCGACAATAAGCAAACGCTCCACGATCAGTAACTCGCCCGCCTTTTCCACTCCTCAAGTAGAATACGCTACTCGTAGTACTTCCACCTATAAGGCCACAAACGCCTATTAACTTCTAACCGCAGTTCCATATTCTACGTAAAATTCGCACCTTTCTTCCCGCAACAACAGAAATCTCCTCTCTATCGAGGCCGCTACCAAGCCAACCGGGGTTTGCACGCCTAACCTGGACGTGTACAATTCTACAACACAAAGAATGCTATCAAGTCTCATGTAATACACCCTATGTAATTACAGTTCTCTTCTTTAAATTCAGGCTTAAGTCAAAAGACATTGCCGCAAGCTATGTTCAGTTCTATATATAGTATACTTCAACTATAATAATCCTACAACATGTAATCTCCAATTACAATAAGGGGACAAGAATATTTACCTCGACAAGCCCAAAATTATCCAAGTTATAATGTCGATCCTGAGCAAGGGTTAGCTCCTACTCCGTGCGCTCCAATCCGTTCCAAACAACCCTTAGAAGTTCTAACCAACTTCTACTTAAATACTCCAACTCGCTATGAAGATTTCCTTAGGGTTTCGGTTTGAGACTAAAAGGACAAAAGGTAGTATTTCCGGACCCTACGTATAGAGGTAACTTTTGGAATACAACAAGGTAAAGGCTAAGGTATTTTGGGCATTATAACAATACTTGGAAGACAACTTTCTACCAAGGAGTGGGTACCTCTCGCCACACCACTGGGAGGAGGAGGAACCTCTCGCCACAAGGCCACTCAAAGGGGAGGGGAAGGCTTGGGACGAGAACAACAAGAGGAGAGGGAAGGATTGCAAGACTTAGAACACATTTGGATGATGAAGTCTTCAACAAAGGGAGGGGTATTTATAGGGGAGCCAAGGGCCAACCAATGGACAAGATCAAGCCATGTGCAAGGCAAGTGTAAGGCCTTGATCAAGCCAAGTGCACCCTAACCCCTACTCCACAAAACATGCCACAAAACATTGCACAAAACATTGCACAAAACAAGGCCACAACAAGGCACCAATCGGCCAAGGCCAAACCGCCTAAGCCCACTGAGGGTGACAAGTGTCACCCTCTCGTTAACCCAAAAATGTTTAAATCGCCGCGGAAAAATCCGCAAAAATACAAAACGACATAGCCGAATTTTCCTACGCAAGCTCAGAAACGTTTCGTCGAAAAACGACTCTAATCGGGTGTTGTGCACAAATTTCGAACCTATGCCAAACTTTAAGTCTCAAATTTTCGTACGTACGTCTCCACGTACATACTCTGGAAACACGGGGTATAACAGTTGTGGGCAGAGTTTGTAAGGGATGTAATTGTTCAAGTTTTCTGTTATGTACAAAAAGGTAACCGTTTGGGTTAGCCTGTTTTCTTATTTCACTGTTTTCTTTTATGAGTTTTTATTTCTGCTGGTTTTTCTCTGATGATGTATCACTAGGGTGCCCGGGGTAAGGCACCAGTCACGGGCCCGAGGTCGGGTCGTGACAAAAGTGGTATCAAAGCAGTTAATCCTCGGAAAGTGTCTACAGACCGTATCTAGTAGAGTCTTGATTATCGGTGTGTTGTGCACCACATCTATAATCAGGAGGCTATAGGATATTTAGGATTGGTTTCCATTCTTCTCACTCTGAGATCGTGCCTTAGAGCTGTGTTATAAGTTGGACTCCCTCTGACGTATTCTTTGTATACCAGTGATGCCTCCACGCAAGGCAACCAGAGCCCGTGGCGGCGCGCACAGGAGAGAGCTGCGAGTAGAGCAGCAGCGGTCTCTACTGAGACCACGGCACCTGAGCCTCCAGTCCCACAGCCTGGGGCAGAGGAGATGGGTTACAAGGAGATGGCCCAGTTATTGGCCAGGATCGTGGCTAGGCATGAGGATAGGCTGGATGCAGCAGTTCCGGTACCGGTAGCACCCATAGTTCACCCGAGGTCAGATAGTTTGAGACTACGGGATTTTCTGAGTTGCAGCCCACCTGAGTTCTACGGGTCGAGGCCTGAGGATGATCTGCAGGAGTTCATCCGACAATTACAGCGGATCATGAGAGTGATCAAGGATTCGGAGACCGAGTCAGTGGTCTTAGGTTCGCATCGGCTGCGTGATACTGCAGTCGACTAGTTTGATTCGTGGGAGCTGTCCCGGGGGGAGCATGCACCTCCAGCTGGTTGGGGCGAGTTCTCAGATGCTTTCCTTGGCCATTTCTTACCTCCACAGATGAGGAGGGCACGGGCCGGCAGATTTTTGATGCTAAGACAAAGAGTGCGCACAGTTCGGGAGTACAATGTAGAGTTTGACTCATTGGCTCGGTATGTCCCCGCTCTGGTGGCCGATATGGAGGATACAGTGCACCGTTATGTCACAGGACTCGATGACTACTTAGCAGAGAGTTGCACGGGAGTAGCTCTTCAGCCGGGCATGGATATTGCCCGCATGCAGGCTTATGCACTTGGGTGTGAGGAGTGTAGAGGTCGACGGATTAACCAAGATCAGCAGAGAAGAGGCCGGGACAGGTCCTCTCGTGACCTTCGAGGCGAGCCTTAGCGGCGAGACTAGTTATGCGCCTCCTCCAGTACGGAGTGCTCCGCCACAGTCTTCAGGACGTTCGGGAGATTCCGGAGCAGGTCAGGGCTCCAATGTTTCAGGTTTTTGGGGGAGCAGGGACTTTAGTCAAATGGGACCACCCCTACCTCGTTGTGGTCGTTGTGGTAGGCTCCATGATGGGGAGTGTCGTGCTGGAATGGGAGTTTGTTTTGCATGCGGCCAGCAGGGCCATTTTGCGAGAAATTGTCCAACTGCAGGTAGCGGATGTAGAGACTCACCTCAGATCGCTGGTGATTCATCTCCTCCTTTTGTGCGCCGTGCAGGGAAGGAACATGAGTAGAACGACAAAAAGGGGAAGTGAAGTAATAGTTACAGGTATATTCTTAACCCTCTAGAGACTAGTATGCATTGATGTTATGGTGATGTGTTAAGTGTTATGTTCGGATAACTTTGTGTTAAAAATGTGATTTAGAAGCCTGATTAGTGAAAATGGTAAGTCTGGGGATGAGAAAATTTTGAACCTTAGAATTTATAACAATCGAGACCTTAGAGTTAAGGCTACAGAGTAAAAGATTTTCTGATGATCCTTGTCGGAGTACATAGTATGCGGGGAGTATATTCGGGTGATAAGTCCATGAGTGGCATAACTGATTCTTTTGTAAGTGCAGTGGTGAAAACTATACCGGCGTCTGCGTTTTGGAGACTTAGAAGGAACATTCGGGACGAATGTTTCTAAGGGAGGAAGAATGTTACACCCCGTAAATTCAAGAAGATAAGATAAGAACATACCAAGGAATATAAGATTTGAAAGTGGAAAGATAAGTGGGCAAACATGTGTTGGACGGATTTTGAGTCTACCTTGGAGTGTTGTACCCCAGTTGTTAAGAATTTCGAGGTGTTTAAAAAGCCTAGTGTGTAGTCCGTTAAATCTAGTTCCCAACGCAACAAACCGTTGGTCGATAGGACATCGGATTCAAAAGTTATGGAAGTTTCAAGTTTGGTGCGCAGTCAGGCAAAGCAGTGGTTTCGTTCAGGTGCAGCGGCACGCGCCGAATGCGGCCGCGCGCGGACGAATCCGCGCGCGCGGCCAGTTATCCGGGGTTCGCAGAGGTTGCAGTGGCCGCGCGCCGAACGCAGTGGTCGCGCCGAATGCGGGTAATTTTCTCGAGTGAAGCGCCACGCCGGGCCAGTGGCGCGCGCCAAGGCGGATTTTTCTCACAGAAAGGGCGAAAATCGGGGATATTTTGTTAAAAGCCTATGGGAGGGTGACAAGTGTCCCTCCCATCCTTTGACCAGAAAGGGGCCTATTTTAGGGCCAAGTCTTGGAAGACTTGGCCATTTCATCTCAAAACCCTCCCAAGGAAATCCTCTCCCTTTCTCTAGTTTTTGAAGAAAAACTAGCTTTAGGAAATTGTTGAGCGCGGCAAGAAGGCAAAGTGTGGGTGAACTTGTAGGCGTGGGGGACGAATTTAATAAATAAGTGGAAGAAAAAGGCTTTGTGGGCTATTCCAAAAGGTAAAAGTTTCCTCTTCTCTGCGATATGGGTTAATACATGTTATAGTAGTTTAGAAATGAGCCTGAGGCTGTTATATTTAAGTTGTATAGATTTGGATCTTGTTGTCTTGTTGAAAACTGAAATGGACATGTTAACCTTAAGATGATAACTTCAATTTGGTTACTAATTTGGTCGTCACATGTTGTAAAGGGGGATTGTAGTTGTTGAAGATGTCTAGGGCTAGATATCATGTTAGACCTAAGAACTTGGATTGGAAAAGAGTTGAAAGGGGTTAGTATTGGTTATATTGTTGGCCAAGAATGGCATGGAAATTATTGGTTGATTTTGTGTTGTTGTGGGGCGGAATTTTACACGTATTGTTAGGCGTGTAATCCCCTTGTATTTGCTCAATTAATTGAGCCTTAAATGTGGCGTTGGTTATTGAAATTCGGCCTTGAAAAAAAGTGGCATAGTAAGTAGAAACAAAGGAAGTGCCGTCCAAATTTCCGTAGAATGTAGGGACCTTGCACTTAGTTATTCTACGTTCGAAGCTAGAGATTGATAGACGTTTTATGACCCTTATAGGATTGAAGTACTACGAGTAGCATATTCTACTTAAGGAGATAGTCGTGGAGCATTTTGCTAACCGTCGATAATCGTCGCGAGGTATGTGATTCTTCCTATCCTCTTCAGCATGATTATTTGTGAAATATATAGTGCAGTAGATGCACGTGTGTTAAAGGAATTTGATTTCCCTTGTTGTGCCTTGACTTGATATGAAGTGTAAAGGTCTTGATTGTTTGAAAAAGTAGGAAAATCTTATTCGTTAGTAATGGGTACTCGGTGGTTAAAGAATAAGCCCTCTTGGTCTCATAAGGGCTTATAGTTGTAATTGGTTGGTTTAAAACATAAAGTGTTATAACGGCTTTATGGGAAGTTTGTTATAACCACTTTATGTAGGTAAAAGAATGGTTTGTTGATTTCAAAAGATAAGAGACTTGACTTATATTGACCTAAATGGTGTTGAAAAGTGTGAAACCTCATTCGTGAGAAATGAGTACTTGGTTTTTAAAAGAATAATGTTACATGAATTTCGGAAATGGGAATAAGAATCGAACAAGCCAATGCAGCGTTATTAAAGGAAAGAGTAATGACAATTAATTATATTAAAACCAGTAGAAACCTCCATCTGCATAGAAGCTAAGATAAGACAAAATTGTATTACATTTCCTAGATCATGGTCATTCTAATATGAATTATTGTAATCAAGTTTTGATCTTCTTAAAAATTCCAAAGTAAGGAACTCGATTTCTAAAAGAAAAGAGACTTAAGAAATTGAAGTGTTTTGTTTTAAAAGAAAGGCATGGTTTTGTCTTGTATTGTTTTAAAATATAAAGTGTTATAATAGCTTTATGGGAAGTTAGTTATAACGACTTTATGGAAAATAAAGAAATGGATTCATTATTGGATTTAGAATGGTATACTTGACGTTGTGTTAAGGAGTGTGTAAAGTACCTTGAGTTGTGTGTAACTTGCCTATGCTTGGTTGAGATAGCCTTGTTGTGCAAGGGTTTGATTTGTGCTATCGAGTCTCTCGATGGAGGGCCGGCTATTGGTTATTTGTTTGGACATACTGACACGTTGGGTAGCCCACGGGTATGCTTCCACAGTGGGTATTCTATTGGTTATTTGTTCGGACATACTGACACGTTGGGTAGCCCACGGGTATGCTTCCACAGTGGGTATTCTATTGGTTATTTGTTCGGACATACTGACACGTTGGGTAGCCCACGAGTATGCTTCCACGGTGAGTATTCTCTTGTTATTTGTTTGGACATACTAACACGTTGGGTAGCCCACGGGTATGCTTCCACAGTGAGTATTATCTTGTTAGTTGTTTGGACATACCGACACGTTGGGTGGCCCACGGATATGCTTCCACAGGGATTGTTATCTTGTTATCTCCTTTGGGCATACCGACACGTTGGATGGTCCACGGGTATGGGCCCACTAGGACGGTTCCAGGGCCATGCTTATACCGAGCGAGATGCCGGCACGCGGCCATCAGGGTTAAATTCGGTTGTATTTGAGTGATGATTTCACGCATGAGTCCCTATCTTGACATGATCGCTTATATGTTGTGTATTGTAGTTTGGTTATCATACATGTCTCCCGCTTTATATAGACTATTATGATTTCATTCTGATTTTTCGGGCCACATACTGTACTGTTAGATCGACTCCTTCGGGGCTGCGTTCACGCCGCAGTTGAGGTACATAACTTGCCGATCCGCACTCTTAGGATCGCTGTCGGTTCTGAAAGCTCCATATCTCCTAAGCTTGTCACGTGGTACGGTCCTCAAGTTGTAGACTTTGTATATTCAGGCATGACGGCCCCGTCCCGTCATTATGGTTTAAAATTCTTAGGTGCAGAAGATCGTTGCGAGTTTGTAAGCGGATGAATCGCTCAAGTTTTCCGTTATGTACAAAAAGGTAACCGTTTGGGTTAGCCTGTTTTCTTATTTCACTGTTTTCTTTTATTAGTTTTTATTTCCGCTGATTTTTCTCTGATGATGTATCACTAGGGTGCCCGGGGTAAGGCACCAGTCACGGGCCCGAGGTCGGGTCGTGACAGGTATTCAGACCATGACAACTCATTTTTTTCTATCACTATTTTGCAGCCCTTAGCAGCCAGAACTTGTTATACTTGTGGAGAGGTTAGGCACTTTAGGAGAGATTGCCCCAAGTAGTTTTTAAGTGCACTCGTTTCCATTCATTCCTTGGTAGGGTTAAGGCTGAGGCATCAAACATTTTCATTACATGTATTATCTTAGTCGATCATCGAGTTGCTACTATGTTATTTGATCTAGGGTATACTTTATCATATGTGTCTGCCTACTTTCTGCTAAATTGGAGATATGGTATGATTTCCTTAATATATTTGTATTCGTGTGTCTACACCAACCGGCGATTCGATGATTTTTGATAGAGTCACATATGTGTAAATACTTTTATGTGGTAGGACACTTCGGTAGATATGGTGGATTTCGATGTTATATTGGGTATGAATTGTTTATCATCATATCATGCAATTCTGGATTGTTATTCCACGATAGTCATGCTTGCATGTCTGGTCTTGTGAGGTTAGAGTGGAGAGACGCTCCCAACCTTGCTCCGAGGAGGATTATTTATTATATTCAGGCTAGGAAGTTGGTAGACTGAGGTTGTTTGGCTTATCTTGCTCATATTAGGAATATGAGTGCAGAGACTCCTTCCCTTGATTTTGTTCCGGTAGTTAGTGAGTTCGCGGAGGTCTTTCCTTCAAATTTTCCTGGTATGCCACCAGACAGAGATATTTACTTCTGTATTGACCTTGTGCCAGGTACTCGACCTATTCTATTCCTCCATATTTTATGGCTCCAGCAGAGTTGAAGGAGTAGCTTCAAGATTTGTTGAACAAAGGTTTCATTCGATTGAGTGTATCTTCATGGGGTGCTCCTACCTTGTTTATAAAGAAGAATGATGACACTATGTGTATGTGCATTGATTATAGATAGTTGAACAAGGTTATCATCAGAAATAAGTATCCAATTATGCGTATTGATGACCTATTCGACCAGCTTCAGGGTTCTTTTATGTTTTTGAATATTGATCTGAGATTCAGGTATCACCAGCTGAAGATCCGGGCCGAGGATATCCGTAATACATCTTTCCAAGCTCATTATTGGCATTATTAGTTCTTGGTGATATCATTCGGCCTTACAAATGCCCCCACAACGTTCATGGATTTGATGAATGAGATATTCAAGCCGTACATAGATTCTTTTGTTATTGTGTTTATTGATGACATTTGGTATATTTGAAGAGTTGAGAGGACCACGAGCATCATCTGAGAGTGGTTCTTAGAATTTTAAAGGAGAAGAAGTTGTATGCTAAGTTCTCGAAGCATAAGTTTTGTGGAATTCATACGACACGTGGTGTCTAAAGATGGGATTATGTTTTACGCTAAGAAGGTAGAGGCAGTTAGGAACAGGCCTAGACTGACTTTTGTGATAGAGATTCAGAGTTTTTTGGGTCATGCTAGATACTATCGTCGGTTCGTCAAGCGACTCTCTCTATTTCTTCTCATCTGACATGTTTGACTCAGAAGGAGGTTCCTTTCTAGTGGTCCAATCAGTGTGAGAAGAGCTTTCAAAAGGTTAAGATTTTATTGACCACAACCTTAATATTATCCTATCCGGTTGAGGGAAAGGACTTTACGGTGTAATTTGATGCTTCTAGGATTGTCTTGGTTTGTGTGTTAATGCATGAGAGTAACCAAGTGCCAAGACCTTAGGCAATGTATTTTGTTATGGGATTGCCCAAGACCTTAGGAAAATTTGATGCGATTTGGGTTATTATTTATAGACTAACCAAATCCGTGCATTTCATTCCAGTTCAGACGATGTATAATGCAGAGAAGTTGGCTAAAATCTACATCCGAGAAATTGTACGTCTTCATAGCATTCCTATTTCTATAATCTCGGATCGTGGTACTCAATTTAATTAGCATTTTGTGGCGTACTTTGTAGAGAGAGATGGGTACTCGCTTGGATCTCAGTATAGTGTTTCATCCTCATATCGACGTTCAGTCTGAGAAAACTATTTAGGTATTAGAGAACATATTACAATCTCGCGTGATTGATTTTGGTGGTCATTGGGACCAACACTTACCCTTGGAAGAGTTTGCGTATAACAACATCTATCACTCCAGTATCGATATGGCACCGTTTAAGGCCTTGTATGGTAGGATATTTCGGTCTCCGGTTGGTTAGTTTTATGCATTTGAGGTTCATCCTTAGGGTACTGATTTATTGTGAGAGTCCCTGGGGAAGGTAAAAGTAGTCTAAGATAAGCTCCTAGTAGTTCAGAGCAGGCAGAAATAGTATGCGTACCAAAAGGACTGATATTTAGAGTTCATGGTGGGTGACAAAGTTCTACTAAGGTTCTCACCCATGAAGGGTGTGATGAGATTCGACAAGAGAGAGAAGTTGAGTCCAAGGTTTATTAGACCATTTGAGTTTATTTAGAGAGTGGGAGAATTGGCATATGAGATGGCTCTACCACCAGGTCTTTTAGACATTCACCCAGTCTTCTATATATCTATGTTGAAGAAGTATCATGCCGATGGTTCTTATATTATCCGGTGGGACTCAATGTTACTTGATCAGAATCTAGAGATCGAGGAAGAGACTGTAGCTATTTTAGACATGCATTTGAGGAAGTTGAGATCGAAGGAAATAATTTCTATGAAAGTTCAGTGAAGGCATCGTCCAATCGAAGAGGCGACTTTTGAGACTGACTCTAATATGCCGAGCAAATACCTTGCCTTGTTCACTACTTCTGGTATGTTTCATGATTTGTTTCTCTCCGTTCAAAGATGAACGTTGTTTAATTAGTATCTGATATAATGACACATCCAGTCATTTTTAGCTAAAGATCCTTATTTACCAATTTTACCCTTTATGTGATCTCTATGTGAGATTTTTGATGCATGCGGATCAGTGGAACAGATCTCGAGGTCCATTTTATGAGTTTCAGATGCAAAAACCCAAGTTTGAAAATTAGAGTTGGTTAATTTGACTCAAAGTTGACTTTTCACTAGATGAGTTCGTTTCTGGGCTACGTCACATTCGGTAGTTCCGGAGGGTAATTTATGACTTAGTCGAGTTATTAGTTTGATTTTCAAAGCAATCTGAAGTATTTTGTGGCCTTATTTGTAAAGTTTTGATTTAGGTTCAATTTGGATGTTTCTTTAGAAAAGTATGCCTTAGCTCGATTATTTGTGAAATCTGAGGATACGAGCAAGTTTGGAGCACTCTTCACCTTAGACGAGCATGTCTTGTGTGTGTCCAGGAGTTTCCAGGAGTGTTTCAGGTGTCGGACGGAGGATTTGGCAGTGTTTCTATCTACTAGTGTCTAGTGTCCGCCACGGCAGCACCAATATCTGCTCTGATGAGTCCACCTCGGTGAGAGATTGGCTCTCCGAAGCGGAATATGAGAGTCTGGGAATTATGTTACAACAGAGTTGGGTCAATCATGACGAGGGGTGATGTGTTAAGTGACTCTCGCCCGTTTTCCTCCGCAGTGGGTCCGCTCAAGCGGAGTCAATTTCAATGGCGCAGATCACTATTCAGGTGTCCTATAAATAATCCTAGATCAGATTTCTTTCCCAAAATAGTTTATTCTCGAAACCAGCATCGCATACGCGTATATTCAAAGCATTAGGAGAAATTTCAACCTTAAGGTAATAGATATTTTCCACTTTTTGATTTAAGTTTATTTATGGTTGTTTAGCATACTTTATGAGTTGAGACGATGAATTATGCATATTGTGAGAATACAAGAGATATATGGATGATTTTAAGGGTGATTTATGGTCAAATAGTGTTAATATTATGAATTAGGATTGGATTATGTTAGATTATCATGTTATAAGATTTAATTTGGTTATAGAAGTTTGTTTTCTAAAATGGGGAAAATATAGAGTTTCAAATTGGGGCTTTTATATTATTGTTAAATTGGAGGTTCAATTGTGTTTATATTTGCAATTAATTGAAGGATATGACTACCTAGTATGTAATAAAGGTTTTTGTGTTACAAAGTTCAAGTCTTTGGTAGTGTGGGACCGGGATGGGTATTTAAAGTCTTGTTTTTGGTTGTGTTAGCTTTATATTAACTATGTAATACACATGAATAGACTTTGATTATCGTGAGGCGCAAAAGAAGGGCAAGGCTATCTCAGAGACTTGATTTTGTTGCACACCTGTTTGGCTTTGAGGTAGGCTACAATTTAGATTTTCGAGATAACGATAGAAGTATATAATTAGTTATAAATATTGACGGATATTGGTCGTGTTTGTGGGGGTCCCACTCAACCGATTGTTTTGTTGATGGGTTAATTTGGAGAATCAAATTTATGCTGGTTCTGATTACTGATTTTTGCCATGGTTGCTATTGTTTGTTTACTCATCACACATACTTTTGATTGATAACCTGATTTGACTTGGATTTCTTATGTGTTGTTAAACTTTTGAAAGAATGTGTACATCATATCTATACTTGATTTCATCTCATTATATCATGATATCTTGCCTTGTGTTGTCATTGCATCTATACACTCATCGTTCTGTGACTTGATGCGAGAGTGGTACGGATATGATGTGGTCCAAGGGACCGGAAAGGTAAGAGTAATATGAGATTATGTCACTTGAGATGATATTGATACGTGAGGAGCAGAGTTGCATTCCTGCAATATGACTGAGACTCGACAGATGAGTCATTGTCTCTAGTCAGATTCGTGTGTGGAATTACAGCTAGCTAGGAGCGGCATATGGGTTTCGCGCATCCCCTATGGGTATACGAATCATAATAAAACCTTGATGTACTATATACTAGGTTTAGAAAGGTATCTTGCATATGCATTACATTCATATCATACATATTTATGACATCATTTATAAATTGTGATTGAGACTTGCTTTTGAGTGATTATGAACACCAGGGTTAGATTTCTAAACTTGAAAAGTTATTTATTATTACTGATATCTGATATACTGTTGAACTCTATGGACACCATGTTGATATGAGACGTACATGGTTTATTACATTGTTAGCATAGGATTATTTAGTGTTAACTTGGTATTTATCTCTGATTATATATATCTTCCGTCATTTTCGGCCTATGATGTCTATGGGGGTACGTTGTGTACTCATGCTATACTTGGTGCATTCTTTTTGGATGCAGATTCAGTACCTACCACCTCCGCAGGACCACGTGGCTGAGTCAGATATGCGATCCTCAGTATACAGGGTAAGTATGCTCCTTCCAGCATGCCCTTTGCTACTTTATCTATACTTCTGGTACTTTGTTCTTACTTGAGAGACACATTTCAGACTATGTATTCTAGTTTTAGTCTGCGTTCCATTTTACTCACATTGTTACGATTTATTAGTGCTCTTGCATGCCCAGACTAGATCTCTTGGGGGATTTGTTGGATGTATCAGACTACCACTTCTTTCCACTTATATTATTATGTAACAATGCTTATGTCACGACCCGACCCCAGGCCCGCGACTGGTGCCCTACCTGGGAACCCCTCACAGGTATACATCAGAGAATAGCAGCGGAACATACATAAAACTCATAAAATACTAGTCATGAAATATCAACAGGCTAGCCGATAAGGTCACCTCCCAAAAAAATATACATAAGCCCAGAAGCAGTTATATCTTTCTTTTTACAACCCAATATACAAGATATGACTACAGACCTCTAAGAATTTTGACATAAAAATTGTGACGGGACAGGGCCCCGCTGTTATACCCCGTATTTTCAGAGTATGTACGTGAGGACGTACGTAGAATTTTGGGCCTTAAAGATTAGGCTAGGACGAAATTTGGGCACAAGTGCCGAAAGGAGTCGTTTTTCGACGAAACGTTTCCACAGCTTTCGTAGGGAAAATTCCGGCTATGTCATTTATAATTTTTGCGGATTTTTCCGAGAGACGAAACATTTTGGACCAACGAGAGGGCGACACTTGTCACCCTCAATTGAGCACTTGAGGCGCCCTTGGACGATTGGCCTTGGCTTTTTAGTCAAGGGTTAGGTAGGATATTTTGGTGGTAGATGGATAAGGTGTACTTAGGTGAATCCTAGCCCTACACTTGCTATACACTTGGATGCATCTTGGCCATTGGTTGGCTTTTGCTTGACCTATAAATACCCCACCCTTTGGAAGACTTCTTCATCCAAAAATCTTCCTCAGTCTTGAAGTTCTCTTCCTCCCTCCTCACAGTGTAGTTCGCCCACCACCCCTAGCCGAGTTGTTTTCGGATAATACCCCTTGTTGTGGTATAGAAATACTCTCCTAGTATTGTTATAATGTCCAAATACCTTGGCCCAAATACCTTGTAGTATTCCCAAGGTTACACTTATACAAAAGCCCAGAAAATACGATTATACTTCCTTTAGCCACAAAAACGAAACCCTAAGGAAATCTTCACCCGTTGTTGAAGTTGTAAGTAGAAGTTGGTTCGAACTTCTAAGGGTTGTTTGAGCGCCGAGTAGAGCTAAGCGTTGCTCAAGATCGACTTTATCCTTGGATAATTTTGGGCTTATCGAGGTAAACACTACTGTCCTTCTATTGTAATTGGAAATTACATAAGTGTTGAATATATAGTTGTTGTATACTATATATAGAACTGAACTTAGTATTGTGGCAATGTCTTTTGACTTAAGCCTGATGAATAAAGAATTGAGCAAGAATCACATAGAAGGATAATAAAGAGAAGAATCGAATCGTAATTACCTAGGCTGTATTACTGAGACTTATGTAGCATTCTGTAGTAGAATTGTACGCGTCAGTTAGACGTGTTAACCCTCCGGTTGGCTTGGTAGCCACCTCGATAAAGGAGAGATTTACGCTGCCATGTGTGCGGGAGTCTTCAGAATTTTCTGTAGAAAGATAGAAACTTGTGTTTTGGGGTTAATAGACATTTGTGACCTTTATAGGTGAAAGTACTAAGAGTAGCGTATTCTACTCGAGGAGTGGAAAGGGCTAGTGCGTTGTAGTACTTGGAGCTTTTGCTTATTGTCGATAATCATCGCGAGGTATGTGAACCTCTTCCTATCTCTTCTAGCATGATATGTGTGAACTATGTAGTACGGTGACGCATCACGTGTTAATCGTGTTTGATTGTTTTAAAACATAAAGTGTTACAACGCTTTATGGGAAGTTGTTATAATGACTTTATGTAGGTAAGAAAATACTTTGTGGTTTTAAAAGGTAACTGATGTGAATAATAACTGGCTTGTTATAATACAGAACTTGATGTATTTCAAAAGATTTATAAATCGTTTTGAAGGGAGAGTAACACTTAGTTTTAAAAAGGTTTTAAAAAGAGTTATACTAGCTTTATGGGGAGTTAGGTATAAGGTCTTAAGAGAGGTAAAGAAAATGGTTTACTGATGTTAAGTTAAGAGACTTGATCTTATAAGATAAGAGACTTAACTTATTTGTTTTAATATGGATGTTTGTGTGAAACCTCATTCGTGAGTAATGAGTACTTGGTTTTATTTAAAGGGATAATGTTTTACTGATTTCGGAAATCGAATGTATCGACAGCACCACCGCAGCGTTAATAAAGGAAAATGTATTGAATAATGATGTATCGTATTAAAACCGCAGAAACCTCCATCCGCATAGAAACTAAGATGAGACAAAATGATATTACATTTCTAGATCATGGTCATTGTAATAAGAATGTTGTAAACAAGAATAACCTACTCACGTGACATATATTACTCAATTATTCTAAAAAGGAATCAGTGATTAAGTTTGGGAACTATGAAACCATTTGAAAATGAGAAGCTTGAGTAATTGAAACTAGGCAAACCAAACTTAGGAAAAGAATGTTGTTACTTGATTTTGAAAAGGGAATGTGGGTTGGTCATTCTAATACTACGGGTATCGGGTGACTTTTATAAAAGTAATGGATCTCTTTTAAAAGAACTTAACGTATGTAGTACTTTGGGGTTAAAAACCCGGACTTTGGCTTAAAATGAAAGTACTTTGAGTTGTTGTGAAACTTGCCTATGCTTGTTGTTGTGAAACTTGCCTATGCTTGTTGTTGTGAAACTTGCCTATGCTTGTTGTTGTGAAACTTGCCTATGATTGTTGTTTGTTGTGCAAGTGTGGTATTTCTGTGTTACCGCGTCTCTCGATAGAGGGCCGGTTGACTTGTTGAGAACTTACTTGGACGTGCTGGCAGTGATGGAGAATTCCACGGGTATGTTTCCATTTTGATTATCGCTCTTGTTGATGTCACGTGGACATGTCTACACCGATGCAGATTCCGGTACGTGGCCATGCGGCCTTGTTATTATTGTTGCATCATGGACATGTCTACACCGATGCAGTATTCCGGGGGCATGCGGCCATGCGGCCGGGTTGATTACCCGATATATGGTTATTACTGCACATGGACGTGTCTACACCGTCGCAAGATTCCGGCATGTGCCACGCGGCAGGTTGACCACCCAAAGATATTGTTATTGAGGTTACATGGGCATGTCTACACCGACGCAAGATTCCGGGGCATGTGCCACGCGCCTTATTATTGTTGCATCATGGACATGTCTACACCGTCGCGATTCGGCACGCGCCGACGCGAACATGATGGATGTTGTGGGCGTGAGACCCATAGTTATATTTGAGTGGTGACTTTGGCGTGAGTCCCCGACTGATCGCTTTTATGTTGCGTCGTAATTTGGTTATCATACATGTCTCCCGCTTTTAGGCTATTATGATTTCATTTACGATTTGTGATTCACATACTGTACTGATCGACTCCTCGGGGCCGCGTTCACGCCGCAGTGAAGTACATCTACCGTCGATCCCCGTCTCAGATCTCTTTCAGCGTCTTGGGAAGCTCCGCTCCGTCGAGGCTTATCTTCAGTATGTGTTCCCGAGTTGTAGGTTCTTGTACATTCAGGGGTTTGGCGGCCCCGTCCGCCATAGTCGTGTAAATCTTAGAGTGCAGAGTAATTGTGGGCGGGGCTTGTAAAAAGGATAACCGTCGGGTATTTCAGTATATTGATGGCGCAACCGCTTTGGTTGCTGTTTATTTATCTTTTCTCTTAATTCATGTTCATGTTTTTTTATTTCACTGATTTTCTCTCGATGTTGTATCACCAGGGTGCCCGGTAGCACGATCCACGCCCGGTTCGGTCGTGACAAAAGTGGTATCGAGCGCTTAGTCCTCGGAAAGTGTCTACGCAACCGTGTTCAGTAGAGTCTTGATTATCGGTGTGTTGTGCACCACATCTATAATCGTGAGGCTATAGGACATGTAGGATTGGTTTCTATTCTTCTCATTCTAAGATCGTGCCTTAGAGTCGAGTTGTAAGTTGACCCTCCGAGGTGTTTCGTTTTACGATTATGCCTCTGCGAAGGCAACCAGGGCCCGAGGCGGAAGCGAGGAGCTGCTAGTGTGATTCGAGGAGCACGAGGGCGCAGCCCTGGCCAAGACTGAGATGCAAGCCCGACGGCGAGTTTCGCGACGCCAAAGACCAAAGAGAGTTTAGAGCCGCAGCGGGTCTGCCGAGACTACGCACCGAGCCTCCACCCCACACCTGGGCGGAGATGGGTCACGAGAGATGGCCCGATTATTGCCGAGTTGTGGCCGATATGAGGATAAATGCCGACGCAGCAGCCCAAAGAGCACCGATGTTCACCCGAGAGCAGATAGTTTGAGGCTACGGACTTTACGAGTTGTAGCCCGCGAGTTTTATGGGTCGAGGCACGAGGATGATCCGCAGGAGTTCATCCGTCGATTCTGAGGATCACGCGGTGATCAAGGCTTCAGAGACCGAGTCGTGACCCCGGTTCGCATCGGCCGCGTGATATCGCGATCGATCGTTCGATTCGTGGGAGCTTTCGGGAGAGCATGCACTCCAGCAGTATGGGATGAGTTTTGGGGCTTTTCTCACGCACTTCGCCTCCGCATGAGAGGGCTCGCCGGCATGATTTTTGATGTTGAGGCGAACGCGCACAGCCGGGAGTACAATGTGAGTTCGACTCATTGGCGGTATGTTCCCGCATTAGTAGCTAGTATGGAGGATCGAGTGCACCGATATGTTACTGTGGCTCGATGATTACCTAGCGAGAGTTGTTGGTGTTTCTCTTGGGCATGGACATTGCCCGCATTCGTGCTCATGCACTGCGAGTGCGAGCGCGAAGATCGACGCAGTGGACCGCTTTTAGCGAGAAGGCGCCAAGACACGGATATTTTGGCGACTTTCGAGGCGGACCGCCAAGAAGAACTAGTTATGTACCTCCGCCATTGCAGAGTGGTCCTCCGCACTTTCGGACCCTTGGGATATTCGGAGCAGTCGTGGCTCCTGTGTTTGAGATGTTCGGGAGTAGGGTGTTGGCGGACGATACCCCTACCTCGGTGTGGTCGATGTAGACCGCATTTCGGGAGTGTCGTAGTACGAAGGGAGCTTGTTATTCTTGCGCCAACAGGGCCATATGGCGAGACCATTCACTGTGGGTAGCGCTGGTAGGATAGCCAGACTACTAGAGCATGCCACGGAGAGGTCGCGGTGGAAGTTCCCAGTTTTAGCGGTCCTTGAACCGCCTATTTTCAGGTATATCCTTAACCATCTAGAGTTTTGTATGTTATGTTAATGTGTTAAGTGTTATGTTCGGATAGCTTGGTGCTAAAATGTGATTTAGAAACATGCTTAGTGAAAGGTAAGCACTGGGGTGAAAATGATGAACCTTAGAATATCGCAGTTGAGACCTTAGATGTAAGCGCCGCTTGAGTACAAGATTTTGCGAGTGATCCTTGTCGAGTGCATTTTATGCCTAGAATGTATTGTGTGATAAGTCCTGGTCGTAAATGAAAGTGGTAGCTTTAGCGATGTGTTTTAGCAAGATTGTTCCGTGTCGGCGAGCAAGAGTTGGCGCGATAGTGGTCGGGTTGGGGCGTGTTGCGGGCCAACCCGCGCCTGTTCGAGCGGGTCAGATCTGGGTGGTCCCGCCAGTGGCAGGTCACGAGGTGCTAGGCCCAAGTTTAGATGACCATCGTATGAGTTCGTGGATACGTTCGACCGAATCAGTTCGTGAAGGCCGAGAATGGCCTTAGAGGAGATCGAGGCTAGTAAGATGATCAAGTTTGAGGTAGTGACTCCAAAGTTTTGGAAATCAAGTATGGTACGTATACTAGAAAGAGTTCGAGTGTTCGAGAAGCGGTACAACGAGATAGGGAGAAGTGAACGTGTGTGATCGCTTTCTTTTGAGAAATGAAGGCGCAAGAGATTATATTTTTAGACCTTGGTGGGGACTTTTGAGGTAAGCAGAGGTGATTCCTCGTTGGCGTGGATTTGGGTTTTGCGCATGTTATTTTGTGGCAGTGTGGCAAGGTTGGTTTCGTAAGTATAGTAGTGGGCGCTATACGGTAGCGTATGTTGTGAGGTGAGAAGGAACATTCGGACGAATGTTTCTAAGGGGGGAAGAATGTTATACCCTGTATTTTCAGAGTATGTACGTGAGGACGTACGTAGAATTTTGGGCCTTAAAGATTAGGCTAGGACGAAATTTGGGCACAAGTGCCGAAAGGAGTCGTTTTTCGACGAAACGTTTCACGACTTCGTAGGAAAATTCGGCTATGTCATTTATAATTTTTGGCGGATTTTTCCGAGAGGCGAAACATTTTGGACCAACGAGAGGCGACACTTGTCACCCTAATCGAGCACTCGAGGCGCCCTTGGACGATTGGCCTTGCTTTTTAGTCAAGGGTTAGGTAGGATATTTTGGTGGTAGATGGATAAGGTGTACTTAGGTGAATCCTAGCCCTACACTTGCTATACACTTGGATACATCTTGGCCATTGGTTGGCTTTGCTTGACCTATAAATACCCCACCCTTTGGAAGACTTCTTCATCCAAAATCTTCCTAAGTCTTGAAGTTCTCTTCCTCCTCCTTGTGTAGTTGGTCCACCCCTAGCCTAGTTGTTTTCGTATAATACCCTTTGTGGTATAGAAATACTCTCCTAGTATTGTTATAATGTCCAAATACCTGCCCAAATACCTTGTAGTATTCCCAAGGTTACACTTATACAAAAGCCCGGAAAATACGATTATACTTCCTTTAGCCACAAAAACGAAACCCTAAGGAAATCTTCACCCGTTGTTGAAGTTGTAAGTAGAAGTTGGTTAGAACTTCTAAGGGTTGTTCGAGCGCCGAGTAGGAGCTAAGCGTTGCTCGGGATCGACTTTATACTTGGATAATTTTGGGCTTATCGAGGTAAACACTCATCGTCCTTCTATTGTAATTGGAAATTACATAAGTGTTGAATATATAGTTGTTGTATACTATATATAGAACTGAACTTAGTATTGTGGCAATGTCTTTTGACTTAAGCTGAAGAATAAAGAATTGAGCAAGAATCACATGTAGGATAATAAAGAGAAGAATCGAATCGTAATTACCTAGGTTGTATTACAAGAGACTTATGTAGCATTACTGTAGTAGAATTGTACGCGTCCGGTTAGGCGTGTTACCCCACTGGTTGGCTTGGTAGCCACTCGATAAATGAGGAGATTTACGCTGTTTGCGGGAGGTGCCGCCAATTTTCTGTAGAAAGATAGAAACTTGTGTTTTGGGGGTTAATAGACGTTTGTGACCTTTATAGGTGAAAGTACTAAGAGTAGCGTATTCTACTCGGCGAGTGGAAAGGGCTAGCGGTTGTAGTACTTGGAGCTTTGCTTATTGTCGATAATCGTCGCGAGGTATGTGAACCTCTTCCTATCTCTTCTAGCATGATATGTGTGAACTATGTAGTATGCAGTGACGATACGTGTTAATCGTGTTTGATTGTTTTAAAACATAAAGTGTTACAACGGCTTTATGGGAAGTTGGTTATAATACTTTATGTAGGTAAGAAAATACTTTGTGGTTTTAAAAGGTAATCGATGTGAATAATAAGCGCTTGTTATAATACGAACTTGATGTATTTCAAAAGATTTATAAATCGTTTTGAAGGGAGAGTAACACTTGGTTTTAAAAAGGTTTTAAAAAGAGTTATACTAGCTTTATGGGGAGTTAGGTATAAGGTCTTAAGAGAGGTAAAGAAAATGGTTTACTGATGTTAAGTTAAGAGACTTGATCTTATAAGATAAGAGACTTAACTTATTTGTTTTAATATGGATGTTTGTGTGAAACCTCATTCGTGAGTAATGAGTACTTGGTTTTATTTAAAGGGATAATGTTTTCTGATTTGGAAATCGGAATGTATCGACGGACCAACGCAGTTAATAAATGAAAATGTATTGAATAATGATGTATCGTATTAAAACCAGTAGAAACCTCCATCTGCATAGAAACTAAGATGAGAAAAAATGATATTACATTTCTAGATCATGGCTGTTGTAATAAGAATGTTGTAAACAAGAATAACCTACTCTCACGTGAGACATATATTACTCAATTGTTCTAAAAAGGAATCAAGTGATTAAGTTTGGGAACTATGAAACCATTTGAAAATGAGAAGCTTGAGTAATCAAACTAGGCAAATCAAAACTTAGGAAAAGAATGTTGTTACTTGATTTTGAAAAGGGAATGTGGGTTGGTCATTCTAATACTACGTATCGGGTGACTTTATAAAAGTAATGGATCTCTTTTAAAAGAACTTAACGATGTAGTACTTTGGGGTTAAAACCCGACTTTGGCTTAAAATGAAAGTACTTTGAGTTGTTGTGAAACTTGCCTATGCTTGTTGTTGTGAAACTTGCCTATGCTTGTTGTTGTGAAACTTGCCTATGCTTGTTGTTGTGAAACTTGCCTATGATTGTTGTTTGTTGTGCAAGTGTGGTATTTCTGTGTTACCGCGTCTCTCGATAGAGGGCCGGTTGACTTGTTGAGAACTTACTTGACGCTTTGGCGGTGATGGAGAATTCCACGTATGTTTCCATTTTGATTATCGTCTTGTTGTTGATGTCACATGGACATGTCTACACCGACGCAGATTCGGGTATGGCCACGCGCCTTGTTATTATTGTTGCATCATGGACATGTCTACACCGATGCAGTATTCCGGGGGCATGCGGCCATGCGGCCGGGTTGATTACCCGATATATGGTTATTACTGCACATGGACGTGTCTACACCGATGTAGTATTCCGGGGGCATGTGGCTACGCGTGGTTGACCACCCAAGATATTGTTATTGAGGTTACACGGGCATGTCTACACCGTCGCGATTCCGGTACATGTGGCCACGCGCCTTGTTATTATTGTTGCATCATGGACATGTCTACACCGACGCAGATTCCGGGCATGCGCCATGACGCGAACATGATGGATGTTGGGCGTGAGACCCATAGTTATATTTGAGTGGTGACTTTGGCGTGAGTCCACGACTGATCGCTTTTATGTTGTGCATCGTATTTTGGTTATCATACATGTCTCCCGCTTTTAGGCTATTATGATTTCATTTACTGATTTGTGAGCCACATACTTGGTACTGTTATCGACTCCTTCGGGCCGCTCATGCCGCAGTAGAAGTACATCTACCGCCGATCCCCGCTCAGATCTCTTTCTGCGTCGGGAAGCTCCGTTCCGCGGAGGCTTATCTTACTATGTGTTCCCGAGTTGTAGGTTCTTGTACATTCGGGGTTTGGGCCCCGGCCCCCGCCATAGTCGATGTAAATCTTAGAGGTGCAGAGTAATTGTTGTGCGTGGCTTGTAAAAAGGATAACTGTTCGGGTATTTCTGTATATTGATGAAGGCAACTGTTTTGGTTGGCCTGTTTATTTATCTTTTCTCTTAATTCATGTTCATGTTTTTTTATTTCCGCTGATTTTCTCTGATGTTGTATCACTAGGGTGCCCGGGGTAAGGCACCAGTCACGGGCCCGGGTTCGGGTCGTGACACCCGCCATACCCCTGAATGTACATAAGTCTACAACCTCAGGGAACTGTACCAAAAGACAAAGCCTCCGGAGAAATGGAGCTTTCCAAGAACTGAACAGTGATCCTAAGAGTGAGGATCAGCAAGCTATGTACCTCAACCTGCGGCATGAACGCAGCCCCCCGAAGGAGGTCAGTACAAAATATGTACCAAGTATGTAAAACTGAAAGTACTGTAATTTAAATCATAACGTCTAAATAAAAAGCTGGAGACAAGTATGATAATCAAATTAACAGTACAACCGTGCCTTGTCGAAATGAAAGTAATGAAAGTCAGTTTTACCTTTTTAAAGACTATTTCAACACATGAACAATAGTCACACCAGGGCTAGGGACACAAGCCCTCAAAATCATCACACAGTCCAGTAAGGGTCTCAAGCCCGCAAAACATCAAAGCGTGCCCGTGAAATCCTCCATCATTGCCGACAGCCGTAAGTGTAAAATATATCCTTGTAACACGCCCGTGGAATCCTACCTCACTGTCGGCGTGCACATATGCAATATATATATATATATATATATATATATATCTCATGCCCGTGGAATCCCTCATCTCGAGTACATGACTTCATGGAGAGCTAATCCATGGGGTAATAATAATATATAACATGCCCGTGGAATCCCTCATCTCGGGTACATGTCTTCATGGGGAGCTAGTCCATGGAGTAATAGTATATAACATGGTCGCATGCCCCGGAATCCTTCATCGTATAAGCATGTCCATGGAGTAATAATAGTATATAACATGCCCGTGGAATCCCTCATCTCGGGTACATGTCTTCATGGGGAGCTAGTCCATGGAGTAATAGTGTATAACATGGTCGCATGCCCCAAAATCCTTCATCGTATAAGCATGTCCATGGAACAATCACAATGGAAGCATACCCGTGGAATCCTTCATCACTGTCGGTACGTCCAAGTAAACTCACAACAAGACAACCGTCCCTCCAACTGAGAGTCCCGGCAGCGTAAAAATATAATACTTGCACTCAAAGGCTATCGCAAGCAAGCATAGGCAAGTTTATAAAATCTTTTAGACTTTCATTAACATACAAAATGAATTTCATTTTATCAACTCAAGGCACTTTCGTGTCACATAAAAATCCGGGAATTTAACTCAAAGTACTACGTACGTCCATTCTTTTCAAAAGACTCCTTTTTATATAAAACCCCAAGATACTAACACCTGTAGTATCAAGACATGTCTATTTTTCAAATTAAGTTACTACACCTTTAGAAATTCATTTCAAGGCTTTGAAACCAAGTAACTTCAAATTTCACATCCTAGGCAACTTGTCACGACCTGCCCGGTTCGTGGATCGTGCCTTACCCGCACCCAAGTAGTCATACATCGAGTAATCGTGAATATAAAAACAAGACAGAATCAATATGAAAAGAAAAAGGTTTATCCGAGAAAACGTCGCTTTCGCATATATATATATATATCAAAGTTTGTGCTACATCCCAATCGTATAATAGGACTACGGACCTAAGGAAGTAGACAACTATGGCGACAGGGCCCGCCATACCCTGAATGTACATATATCTACAACACAGGGAGAACCATACCAAAAGTCGAGCCTCCGGAGAAGATGGAGCTCCTGACACCAAAGTAGAGATCCTAAGGATGTGGATCTAGCACCTGCTTTCCCTTACTGCGGCATGAACGCGGCCAAGGAGGTCGATAACAGTACTAAGTATGTGAAATCAGAAAGTACTTAAATGAAATCATATCATTTTAAAATCAATTTTACAAATATGCACGAAACAACTAATGTAACCGCACATAGTGCCACATCATAAACAAGAGCAACAATAGGTAAATCAGAATGTGTCTTTTCTAGGCTGCGAATGATCGAGCAGGCCAATCGCCCATAGTATCATTATGCATGCCTAATCACGGACTCCGTAGTCCGCATAGGCCACCTAGGCCCGCATGAGGTATTCTCGCATCGAGGGTAGCTACTCCCGACATCGCCCCGACTCGTAGTCCGCATGACCACATAGACCGCATGAGGTATAACCCGCACACTAACCCGAACTCGTAGCTCGCGCATAGGTCCCTGGACCCGCATGAGGTATTCTCGAATCATGGTCCTGCATCACCGAGTCTACCCCAGACGGAGGCGCTTAACCCCCGGTATCATGTCAAGAGGTGAGTGATATAATACTAACATAACAACTTACCGTTAAACAACATAAGCACAAATAAGAATAACCTCTTTACACAAACGTTACAAGATACTAACACACATAGCATCACAATATGTCTACTCAACAAACCATCTTACTGATTTCTCGAAATCAATACAAGTCTTTTATAAACACACAAGTAAACTGTTCCTTTTATCATCCTTAAGTCATTATTCCTAACTTCCCATAAAGCTAGTATAACTCTTTAAGCTTTTTGTTTTAAAAACAAATATTCTTCTTCTTTCAAAAATGATTTATAATTCTTTTGAAAGACTTCGGGATTCTTATTATTCAGGCTTAAGTCAAAAGACATTGCAGTAAAACTACGTTCAGTTAACACACGTACGTCTACCGTACTATATATATACTTTAAAATATCATGCTCAAGAGTATAGGAAGAATCACATACCTTCTCGGCGAAATCCACCTGCCAAGTCGAATATGTCGCGCGCAGAGTATCGACCTATAATAGTCAAATACGTCTATCAACATCTAGATTACTCTGTAGGAAGTTCTAAGCAGAGAGTTCTTAATTCTACGGAAAATCGGGCAGCACTTCCCTACCCGGTAAGCTATACAAGTCTCATCAAATACAAATTCATGTAAGTACAGTTCAATCTTCTTTAAATCTTCTGATGTGATTATAGTTCAATTATCTTCTGTAATATCCTTCCACTGTGATTACAGTTCAATTCTATTCTGTTATACCCTTCTACTGTGATTACAGTTCAATTCTATTCTTTAATAACATTCTATATCTTATACTCAAGTCTTAACTATTCTTATATGTAATATCCAATTACAATAGAAGGACAAGAGTATTTACCTCGATAAGCCCAAAATTATCCAAGTTAAATGTCGATCCTGAGCAAGGTTTAGCTCCTAATTTGCACGCTCCGATAGCTCCAAGAAACCCTTAGAAGTTTCTAACAACTTCTACTTAAATACAAAAAGGGATTTGGGGCTAGGGTATTTTGGAATAGTAACTATACTAGGAAGACAAATTTCTACCAAGTGGGGTACTTTACCAAGCCACTAGGCTAGAGGGGGGAGAGGGGTGTTTCGGCTAGGGCTTCCAAGAGGGGGGGGGGAGAAGGCTTTTGGACGAGAGAGCAACTAAGGGGGAGGGAGTTTTGAGACTTGGAAGAATGATTTGTGGATGAAGAGTTCATCAACTCAAGGGGGGTATTTATAGGGCTTTCAAGGGCTAAGATGAGGGCAAGTGGAGGGCAAGTGGATGGTGGGGATTTGCACAAGTGCACCCTAACCTACTCCACAAATCCCTCACAAAACATTGACCCAAGATTTAAGCCCCAAAACCATGGCAATCGTCCAAGGTGCCGCCCCACTTGGCCGTCCACTTGAGGGTGACAAGTGTCACCCTCCCGTTGGTCCAAAATATTTTATCTCTCGGAAAAATCCGCAAAAAATATAAATGACATAGCCGGAATTTTCCCTTCGAAAGTTTTGTAAAACGTTTTGTCGGAAAACCATTCGTTTTGTGAGTTGTGCCCAAATTCGTCCTATGCCTAATCTTTAAGGCTTAACTCAGACGCACGCCTTACGCACATACTGGAAATACGGGGTATAACATTCTCCCCTCCTTAGAAACATTCGTCCCGAATGTCCCTTCCCAAGACACACAGCGATAAGGTTCTTCATAACTTAAACAGTTTGCAAATGCCTCACATGGCCACAATACACCATTTAAGCAAATAAGTCAATGAAAATTATAAGTAGGAAAGTGAGTTACCTGGAGGTGTGGGGAATAGGTGAGGATACTTCTGCCTCATGTCCTCCTCAGCTTCCCACGTCATCTCCTCCCTGAGCTCGTTCCGCCACAAAACTTTGACGGAAGCCACGTCCTTGGTCCGCAGACGCCTAACCTGACGATCGATTATCGCTATGGGAATCTCCTCATACGATAACCCCTCGTCACTGACATCGTCAATCGGGTGCACTCTAGATGGATCCGATACATCTCTCAAAGATAGAAACATGAAACACGGATGCACCGCCTGGTCGGACGCAGATCCAACTCATAGGCAACCTTGCCTACCTCGCGACAACTGATACGCCCAATGTACCTTGGGCTGAGTTTCCCTTTCTTCCCGAATCTCATCACACCCTTCATGGGTGACACCTTCAGGAAAACCCAATCATCAAAATCGAACTCCAGATGCCGACTACGATGATCTGCATATGACTTCGCCGACTCGAGCCGCCAAGACCGCTCGGATAAGGTTCACCTTATCCACCGTCACTGCACCAACTCGTCCCACTAATCGCACCTCGCCTACATCAAACCAGCCTTATCGCGATCGCACTTCTCCCATACAAGGCCTCATAAGGCGCCATCCGAATACCGGAGTGGTAGCTATTATTATACGCAAACTCAACTAGAGGCAAATGATCCTCCCGGCTACCCAAGTCAATAACACAGCTCGCAAAGATATCCTCAAGAGTGCGGATAGTGCGCTCGCTTTGTCCGTCTGCTGCGAGGATGGAATGCGTGCTCGGGCTCACTGCGCCCTAGACCTTTCGAAAGACCTCGAGTTAGCCATAAGCCGGGATCCTGCATGCGATATGATAGAAATAGGGACTCCATGCAACTGACGATCTCTCGGAGGTAAAGTCCGCATAATCCTCCGTAAAAAGTCGTCCCGACGGAAGAAAGTGGGCTGATTTACACCGTCGACGATAACCCATATAGAATCATGTCTCCTCCGAGCGAGGTAACCACGTGATAAAGTCCATGTTGATCACCTCCCACTTCCAGTCGGGATCTCTATCGTGCGCAATAAACCACGGCCTATGGTGCTCTATCTTCACTGCCGACAACACGCACCGAGCTACAAACTCGCAACGCCCTCTTCAAGCCATCCCACCAATACACGATCCGAGGTCGTGGTACATCTTGGTCGATCCGGATGGATAGAGTAACGCTTGCCGTGTGCTTCCTAGAACTCCGCCGAAGTCCTGCAATATCTGGAACACACAACCTGCCCTCAAACCTTAGCACCCCATCAGGTGCTACCTCAAAAGGACCCTTCCCCCCACGAAGAGCCGTATCACGATACCGAATCAAAACCGGATCCTCAAACTGTTGCCTCTTCACCTCCTCGACGATGGAAGACTCGGCAACCTCTCGAACTCGAACCCCTCTGCTATCAGAATCAATCAAACGGACACCAAGGCTCGCTAACTGATGCAAATCGCGAACCATGCCCCTCCTCTCCGGCTGCACATCTGATAGGCTACCCATCGACCTACGACTAAGGGCATCTGCCACAACATTGGCCTTCCCCGGGTGGTACAGGATATCAACATCATAATCCTTGAGTAACTCTAACCACCGTCTCTGTCGTAAGTTCAGCTCCCTCTGGCTGAAGATATACTGGAGGCTCTTGTGGTCTGTATAAATATCCACATGAACCCCATACAAATAGTGCCTCCAGATCTTCAAGGCGTGAATCACCGCTGCCAACTCCAAATCATGGGTGGGGTAGTTCCTCTCATGCTTCTTAAGCTGTCGGGATGCGTATGCTATAACCTTACCCAGCTGCATCAACACACATCCGAGCCCAACGCCTGACGCATCACAATACACAACATAACCGTCTGGACCCTCTGGAAGAGTAAGAACGGGGGCGGTCGTCAGTCTCTCCTTCAAGAATCGGAAACCCCGCCACACGCATCACCATCAAACTTAGCTGCCTTCTGAGTCAGCCTAGTCAATGGTGCAGAGATAGAAGCAAACTTCTCCACGAACCGCCGATAATAACCTGCGAGGCCCAGAAAGCTGCGCACCTCTGTCGGAGTAGTAGGTCTAGGCCAAGTCCTGACTGCCTCTATCTTGGCCGTATCCACCCGAATGCCATCAGCCCCGACAATATGCCCAAGAAAAGCCACCGAAGCCAACCAAAACTCACATTTGGAAAACTTGGCGTATAACTGCTGGTCCTGGAGAATTCTCAACACAGTCCTCAAATGATCCGCATGCTCCTGCTCTGAGCGAGAATAAACCAAGATGTCATCAATGAACACTATCACAAACGTGTCCAAAAATGGCTTGAACACTCGGTTCATCAAATCCATGAATACCGCCGGAGCATTGGTCAACTCGAAAGACATGACCCTGAACTCATATTGCCCGTACCGGGTCCGGAATGCAGTCCTAGGGACATCCGCCTCTCTGACTCGTACCTGATGATAGCCCGATCGCAGATCAATCTTGGAAAAACATCTCGCACTCGCAAATCGATCGAACAAATCATCAATCACGGAAGGGTATTCGTTTAATGGTCACCTTGTTCAGCTGCCTATAATCAACACACATGCGCAGCGTCCCGTCCTTCTTCTTCACGAACAATATCGGCGCTCCCCAGGGAGAAACACTTGGCCTGATGAAGCCCTTCTCCAGCAAATCTCTCAGTTGGTCCTTCAACTCTCTCAACTCGGCAGGTGTCATTCTGTATGGCGGAATGGAAATAGGCCGAGTGTCTGGTAGCACATCGATACAAAACTCTATCTCCTCTCGGGAGGATACCCGGAGGTCATCCGAAACACATCGTGAACTCTCGACTACAGAATCGATCGAACATATGGTACCGCAGCCTCAGTATCAAACTCCCGAATGAGATGGTAGATATACCTTTTCTGCACCATCTTCCTAGCCTTGAGGTAGGAAATAAACCTACCCCTCGGCGATACAGTGTTCCCCTCCCACTCAACAACCGGCCTCAGAAATGGAACCGTACTACTCTCTCCCTGCAGTCTACATTGGCGTAGCAAGAAGCTAGCCAATCCATACCCATGATCACATCGAAATCAGTCATATCCAACTCTATCAAGTCGGCTAGGGTCTGACGACTGCATATGGTCACTGGACAAGCCCTATATATCCGCCGAGCTACCACCGAATCACCCACTGGCGTAGCTACCTCAAAAGGGTCTATGGACTCAGGCTCTATCCCTATCCTACTAGCAATAAGGGGAGATATATAGGACAGAGTAGAACCCGGATCTATCAAGGCATACACATCACAACCAGAACCGATAAAGTACTGTGGCGACATCGTGAGGCCTCCCAGTCTGCCGGCCGACAAGGCATAAATGCGATTCGAGGACCGCTAGAATCGACCCGCGCCACGACCTGCCGCGACCTGGCCCATGAGTACCTTGCCCTCCGGGCGAGTAAATCAGAGGAGACGAAGAAGACCCGTGAAAGAACACAGAGGCGACCCTACCACTCGCGTTGCTCCTAGTCGGACAGTCTCGCAAAGTGGCCTGCTGCCACAAGTGTAGCAACCTCCCGGTAGGACCACAACTCCCGAGATGGGATCTACCGATCGCCACACCGGCGAGGGTGGTCTCGATCGGTTAGCACCTCTGCTACCCCGAAGTCCAAGTCACGGGGCCTGCACCGCCCGAATACTCGGTTGTCAGGAAGGCGAGCAGAGTGCTCGAGCCGGCCGTGGTGCAAGATCGGCCGAGGCCGTCCATCCCGGATAGCTACCAAAAGACCGCCGCCCCTGGTCTTCTTCGCCGCCGTCACAACCCGTCGCCTCTACGCCTCGCATCCAAGTGCGTGAGCTCGCACGCGGTAATGTCCATGCTCGTCAAGAGCCACACCCGCACAAGACTCGGCCATATAATCATCTAGCCCGGTGACGTAGCGATGCACCCTGTCCTCCATATATGCTACCAACGCAGGGATATATCGAGCCAACGAATCGAACTCAACGTTGTATTCCCTAATCGCGTCCTCTCTCGCCTCAAAGAATAAAAATCTGTCGGTCCGTGCCCTCCTCATCTGTGGAGGCAAGAAGTGAGTGAGAAAGGCCTCCGAGAACTCGTCCCAAGTATCTGGGGACGCGTGCTCTCCCCGGGATAACTCCCACGAATCGAACCAATCGACTGCGGTATCACACAGCCTATGTGAACCGAAGATCACGGACTCGGTCTCTGAAGCCTTGATCACTCGCATGATCCTCTGCAGAATCGACGGATGAACTCCTCGCGATCATCCTCGTGCCTCGACCGTAGAACTCTGGCGAGCCGAACTGCCGTGATCCTATCTCATGTTCGCCACGATCACGGCGAATCGAGCTATCTCTCGTGTCACGACCCAAACTCGCCCGTGATGGTGCCTTACCGGGCACCCTAGTGACACAACATCGCAGTAATCGAACATAAAACACATACATGAAACAAGTGAAGTACAAAGCAAATCGAGAAAGCTTGCCTTTCGCATATATAAATAACCACTTTTACAAAAGAACGGTTTAATCCTTTTACAAACCCCGCCACAACAAGATTACATGCACCTCTAAGAAATGATACGACAACAACGACGGACAGGGCCGTCATACCCCGAATGTAGCACTTACAACAACAGGGACTATACGAAGATAAGCCTCGGAGAAACGGAGCTTCCCAAAAGTCGACGTGACCCTAAGAGCGAGGATCAACGATCGTGTACCTTTACTGCGGCATGAACGCAGCCTCGAAGGAGGTCGACAACAGTACCGAGTATGTGAAATCGAAAATAAATCAGAAATGAAATCATAGTAGTCTATACAAAGCAGGAGACATGTATGATAACCAAACTACAGTTTTACAATAACTAAGCAGATCTATCAAGTCAGGGACTCACGCCCTCAAGTCATCACAAAAGAACATAACAGTGGGTCTCACGCCCACAACATCAATCGTGCCCGTGGGACACATTCCTCACTGCCGGCAGTTTATGATATAAAAGCACCAAGGAACACACATGAACACCAGGTCCCACCTGTGCCATAATAACACCGTACGGGGTAAGTACGAAGGCATAGCCGACTACTAACACCCACAGTACCAACAAGGTCATGAATCAGATCATAAGATCTGTCTGCATCGTCACATGATCAAAGCTGGCCACTTGCCCGCAGTATCTAATGTGCGCGTCTAGTCCTGGAACTTCCCGCAGCTCCGCATAGGCCAATCTCTTCGGCCCGCATGAGGCATTCCCCGCATCGAGGGTAGCTACTCCCCGGCATCGTCCTGGACTTCCGAGTCCGCATGCCCATAAAGGACGCACACTAACCTGGAACTCTCGTAGCTCCGCATAGCCCACGGGACTGCGTGAGGTATTCTCGAATCATAGGTCCATCGACCGCCCGAGTCTACCCCGCATCGGAGGGCCAACCCCTAATCATCTCAAGAGATGAATGCCATAATACTATCATAACGACTGATAGTTAATAAGCACAATCAAGGGAACCCCTTTACACAAACATCACAAGATACTAACACACGTAGCATCCTAACACGTTTACTTATCAAAGCAACAAGAAAGTATTACAAGGCTATCACAAACCAATACAATCAAGTTGTTCACACAAGGTACTTCCTACTATATGATTAACAAGATCGGGTTTTTATCCCCAAAGTACTTCATACATTAACTCTTTAAAAGATACGTTACTTTCACAAAAGTCACACAATACCCGTAGTATATGAAAATAGAGTGATTATTTTTTTAAGTAAATCAATTACTCCTCTTTGTAAAATCAAGTAGCAACATTCTTTTCCAATGTTCAAGTTTGCCTAATTTCCAATGTTCAAGTTTGCCTAATTTCCAATGTTCAAGTTTCTCATTTTTAGAAAGGTTTCGTAGTTCATAGTCTTATTCATTTAAGAATATAATTCTCCTTTAAACAATCTGAGAAACCTAAGCCTTATATGAGTAGGATATTCTTGTTTATTACAATCTTATTACAAAATATGATCTAGGAAATATCATTTTGTCTCATCTTAGCTTCTATGCAGATGGAAGTTTCTCTTGGTTTTAATAATACTTAATTATTCAAAACATTTCCTTTATTAACGCCGCAGTTGGTTTGTCGATACACATTACGATTTCGAAATCAAGAAACATTCTTAAGCCGTTATACCTAACTTCCCATAAAGCTAGTATAACTCTTAAGTTTTCAAAACCAAATATTACTTCTTCTTTCAACATGATTCAAAAATCTTTTGAAATACTTCAAGTTCTTTATTAACACATAACAAGCCGCTTATAGTTCAAATCGATTACCTTTAAAACCACATGTATTTTCTTACCAACATAAAGTCGTTATAACCAACTTCCCATAAAGCCGTTATAACACTTTATGTTTTAAACCAATCAAATACGTTTAGCACATGACGTCACCGTACTACATAGTTCACACATATCATGCTAGAAGAGATAGGAAGAGGTTCACATACCTCGCGACGAGTATCGACTAATAGCAAAACGCTCCAAGTACTTCCAACCGTCGGCTACTCCTTAAGCCAAGTAGATCGCGCCATACGTAGTACTTCAACCTATAAGGCCACAAGGCGCTTATTAACATTTAGATCTCATCGTAGAACATTCTACCGAAAATTCGGCAAAGACTCTCCCGCAACAGCGTAAATCTCCTCCTCTATCGAGGCCGGCTACTAAGCCAACCAGGGGGGGTTATACATCTAACCCTAACGGGTACAATTCTACTCCACGGTACTACTACACAAGTCTACTGTAATACAGCCCTATGTAATTAAAGTTCAGTATTCTTCTTTCAATTCAGGCTTAAGTCGCAAGACATAACCGTAAGTATTATTCAAAGCTTAAGCACAGGCATCACGATAACTATGCTCGATTCTATATATAGTATACTTCAACTATATATTCTAACAATATGCAATTTCCAATTACAATAGAGGACAAGATAATTACCTCGATAAGCCCATAATTATCCTAGTTAAAGTCGATCCCGGCAATCGCTTAGCTCCAACTCCGCGCCCAACCCGCTCCAAACTACCCTTAGAAGTTCTAACCAACTTCTACATACAACTCCAACTAACCATGGAGATTTTCCTTGGTTTCGGTTTGGTGATTGACGGTAAGTATAATAGTATTTCGGCTTTTCAGATAGTATAACCTTAGAATACAACAAGGTATATGGCTAAGGTAATTTGGGCATTATAACAATACTTTTGAGAGTATTTCTACCAAGAGGGGGGGTATTATACGAAAACAACTAGGCTAGGGGTACCCACGCCACACCACAGGGGGAGGAGGCTCTCGGCCACAAGGGCCTATCTAGGGAGGGGGGGCTCTTGGACGAGAGTCAAACAAGAGGGGAGGGGAAGGATAGCAAGACTTGGAACATATTTGGAATGGATGAAGAAGTCATCCTAAGGGGGGTATTTATAGCACAAGCCAAGGCCAACCAATGGCCAAGATCTAGCCAAGCATAGTGTGTAGGGCCAAGATATTGCCAAGTGACCCTAACCAACTAACACACAAAATATCCTACCTACTACTTGACAAAATTGTCACCAATTCGTCCAAGCCAACCGCCCACACTCCATCAATGAGAGGGTGACAAGTGTCGCCCTCTCGTTGGTCCAAAATGTTTCGTCTCTCGGAAAAATCCGCAAAAATTAAAAATAACATAGCCGGAATTTTCCCTACGAAAGCTGTGAAAACTTTTCGTCTAAAAACGACTCTAACCGGGTGTTATGCACAAATAAAATTCGGCCAAGCACTTTAAGGCACAAACTTTTCTACCTACGTCCGCGTCATACATACTGGAAATACGGGTATAACATTCTCCTCCTTAAAAACATTCGTCCGAATGTTCCTTCTAAGTCTCAAACAAACGCGCCAAAGATAGTCCTCTCTGATATACTTAAGAACACAATCCTGCAACGCATGGCCACTGAACCAACTTGCGCTAAGTACTTACCTTAAAGTCCACTAGGACACAACTTTATAATCACAAACGCTCACATCCAAGGGTATAAATTATAATTTCTTCGCACTTTCTCCACACAAAAGAAATGATCACACCTATGCTCGCCATACATGCTCGCTTCTCTTACTCGTCGTAGATACCACTTTGTCACTTTGCTCGAGGCATTAACCTTCTCAGCGACCTAACAAATGGTACCACTTTTGTCACTTTGTCGCGAGCCTTGCTCGACGACCCAACAAATGGTACCGGCCGCGTGCGATCCCCGAGGATGTCGTACACTCAAACTCTTACCACATTTCGATATCGCCGGTTTCCAAAACTCGGTTTACTATCTCTAACGTGGTCATCATCAATGGGAACACTGGATGGATCTCGATACTTTCGAACATAACAATACGAAGGCCGGACGCATCGCCTCCTAAGTCGGACGGAAAAGCTAAAATATAGGCAACCCGCCTATTCTTCACATGAACTTAAAAGGCCCAAAGTAACTCGGGCTAAGTTCCTCTGTTTTCCAAAACCGTCACACCCAAACCGGGTGGTACTTTAAGAAGACCGATCACAACTGAACTCTAAGCGTCGCCGATTATCCGCACGATTTCTCCGAGCCGGAACCTCTTCTAGACAAGCTTCACTCACTATCCACGATTACCTGGAACAAGCTCAACCAATATGCGAACCTTGCCAACATCGAACCAATCGGCCGCAACTTACACTTCCGCCCTACAAGGCTTCAAAAGGTGACATCCGAACACTGAAATGGTAGCTTAAACACTCCCTCCACAGGAGACAACAATCTCCACAACTGCTCCTGAAATCCAACCACTGGCCCGAGGGCGAATGCGATTCTGAGACTCACCTGAGTTCCTAATCTTGCCTGGCAAAACTTCCAGAAACAACAACAGCCCTACCCTGGGCTCCACTGTCTGTCGTAAGGTGAAGGTAGGCACCCCGTGCAGCCTTACAACCTTTCAGATAACTCAACACGGCCAGTAAACGGTCCCGATCAAGAACACGATGGGCTGCCCCATCGCCCGACCACCGGTCGAACGATCCACGAACTCGCATTTGGTTAACTAAACTTGGGTCTAACACCCTCACAACCCTAACACAAGGCGACCACCACAACTGACCCCATCACTAAACCTACCGCGGGTTGACCCGCAACGTGGCCTCAACCCGACCCGGCAACGCGCACAATATTAGCTCCCCGAAGAAAAACTCTCACTAATCACGTTACGAAAACCTAGCGGTCTTCATAGCTCAACTACCCTCTTTCATTTCACACTACTCGGGACTTATCCCACAAACGTAGCTCACGCACTATGCACTCCTATAAGGATAAAACATAACACTACACCTTTACCCGGATGGCCTTACCTCTAAGGTCTTTACGTAAAACATTCTAAGGCTCACACCTTCATCCCCAAAATCATACTCTCTTAACTAACCAAGATTTCTAATCACAACTAACACACTGCTATCAGAACATAGCACTTAAGGTATACTCACCTTATCACATAAACAAAACTCTAGAGGGTTAAAGATATATCTATATCTACTGCTTCACTCCCCTTAGTCGTTCTAATCAAACCTGCCTGTAGGCGCATACCGAGGAGATGACAAACTACCCACCGATCCTGAAGGCTAAGTCCTCCTACAAGGACACTCTTCGACACCAGACCCTGACGGTCATAGGTACAACAAGTACCAACCTAAAAGATGACATTCCCCGGGATGACGTCTGTCACACTGTGAACCGGAAGCCCTGGAGTTCTGACCAACTCCTGCACACCCCGAACGTCCTGAAATTTGTAGAAGACCACTCTGCACTGGCGGAGGTGCATATCTAACCTGCTGGGGAGGCGACTCGCCTCGAAAGTTACCAAAGGACCTTGCTGCTCTGGCCCTCTTCTACTGTCCTTCGTTAACCCGTCGATCTCTACACGTCTCGGCCACGCGCATAAGCCCGCATACGTGCCATGCTCAAGCCTAACTGAAGAATTACTCTTGCACAACCCTCTTTTAGATAGTCCTCAAGACTCGCGGTACATCGGTATACTCTCTGGTAGCCAAATCTATAGCTAGTAACAGGGTTGTCTCTTGGCAATCTATATTCACTGTTCCCGGTCGTGGAACTGAAGGTTCATATATCATGGCCGCAGTAGGGACTGCCGCTGCCGTGCCAAACTCTGCTGGGGCTAGTGACGTCGCAGAAATCCCCGAATGAAGCACTACCCTAGGTAAAGATTGGGCCTGCGCCCTCGCAACCCTCTGAACTCTACTCGCAGCTCCTCACGCCTTGCCTCCCGGGCCCGGTTGCCTACGCGAGGCATAACGGTAAGGGAAAGAAATACGTTAGAGGGTCCAACTTACAACACAGCTCTAAGGCACGATCTCAGAGTGAGAAGAATAGACCCCAATCCTAAAATATCCTATAGCCTCCTGATTATTGGTGTGGTGCACAACACACCGATAATCAAGACTCACCGATACGGTGCAGAGACACTTTCCGAGGATTAAGCGCTCGATACCACTTTTGTCACGACCCAAACCCGGTCCGTGATCGTGCCTTACCGGGCACCCTAGTGACACAACATCAGTAATCAGAACATAAACACATACATGAAACAAGTGAAGTACAAAGCAATCTGAGAAAGCTTTTCGGCATATATAAATAACCACTTTTACAAAAGAATGCTTTAACTTTTTTACAAACCCCGCCCACAACAGCATTACTGCACTCTAAGAAATGATACGACAACAACGACGGACAGTGGTTCGCCATACCTGAATGTAAGCACTTACAACAACAGGACTATACCAAGATAAGCCTCCGAGAAACGGAGCTTCCCAAAAACCTGTGACCAAGAGCGAGGATCAACGATCGTGTACCTTTACCGCGCAGATGAACGCAGCCCAAGGAGGTCGATAACAGTGTAGTATGAAATCAAAATAAATCAGAAATGAAATCATAGTAGTCTATACAAAGCGGAGACATGTATGATAACCAAACTACGCTTTACAATAACTAAGCGATATATCAAGTCGAGGACTCACGCCTCAAGTCATCACAAAGAACATAACATGGGTCTCACGCCACAACATCAATCGTGCCCGTGGGACACATTCTCATCGCTAGCGGTTTATGATATAAAAGCACCAAGGAACACATGAACACGGGTCCCACTGTGCCATAATAACACCGCACGGTAAGTACGAAGGCATAGCCGACTACTAACACCCACATTACCAACAAGGTCATGAATCAGATCATAAGATCTGTCTAGGCTGTTACATGATCAAAGCCGCCACTTGCCCGCAGATCTAATGCGCGCGTCTAGTCCTGGAACTTCCCGCAGCCCGCGATAGGCCAATCTCTTCACCCGCATGAGGCATTCCCGCATCGAGGTAGCTACTCCCGCGTCGCCCCGACTTCCGAGTCCGCATGGCCACAAGGACCGCATGCCCATAAAGGACACACACTAACTGAACTCGTAGCTCCGCATAGGCCCTCGGACTGCGTAGAGGTATTCTCGAATCATAGGTCCATCGACCCGCCTGAGTCTACCCCGCATCGGAGGGCAGCTTAACCCCCGGAATCATCTCAAGAGATGAATGCCACAATACTATCATAACGACTGATAGTTAATAAGCACAATCAAGGGAAACCCCTTTACACAAACATCACAAGATACTAACACACGTAGCATCCTAACACGTTTACTTATCAAAGCAACAAGAAAGTATTACAAGGCTATCACAAACCAATACAATCAAGTTGTTCACACAAGGTACTTCCTACTATATGATTAACAAGATCGGGTTTTTATCCCCAAAGTACTTCATACATTAACTCTTTAAAAGATCGTTACTTTACAAAAGTCACACAATACGTAGTATATGAAAATAGAGTGATTATTTTTAAGTAAATCAATTACTCCTCTTTGTAAAATCAAGTAGCAACATTCTTTTCCAATGTTCAAGTTTGCCTAATTTCCAATGTTCAAGTTTGCCTAATTTCCAATGTTCAAGTTTCTCATTTTTAGAAAGGTTTCGTAGTTCATAGTCTTATTCATTTAAGAATATAATTCTCCTTTAAACAATCTGAGAAACCTAAGCCTTATATGTGAGTAGGATATTCTTGTTTATTACAATCTTATTACAAAGACCATGATCTATGAAATATCATTTTGTCTCATCTTAGCTTCATGCGGATGGAAGTTTCTCTTGGTTTTAATAATACTTAATTATTCAAAACATTTCCTTATTAACGCCGCAGTTGGTTTGTCGATACACATTACGATTTCAAATCAAGAAACATTCTTAAGCCGTTATACCTAACTTCCCATAAAGCTAGTATAACTCTTAAGTTTTCAAAAACCAAATATTACTTCTTCTTTCAACATGATTCAAAAATATTTTGAAATACTTCAAGTTCTTTATTAACACATAACAAGCCGCTTATAGTTCAAATCGATTACCTTTTAAAACCACGTGTATTTTCTTACCAACATAAAGTCGTTATAACCAACTTCCCATAAAGTGTTATAACACTTTATGTTTTAAACCAATCAAATACGTTTAGCACATGACGCTCACCGTACTACATAGTTCACACATATCATGCTAGAAGAGATAGGAAGAGGTTCACATACCTCGCGACAGTATCGACTAATAGCAAAACGCCCAAGTACTTCCAACCGTCGGCTACTCCTGCCAAGTAGATCGCGCCATACGTAGTACTTCAACCTATAAGGCCACAAGGCGCTTTATTAACATTTAGATCTCATCGTAGAACATTCTACCAAAATTCGCAAAGACCTCCCCGCAATGACAGAAATCTCCTCCTCTATCGAGGCCGGCTACCAAGCCAACCAGGGGGGGTTATACATCTAACCCTAACGGGTACAATTCTACTCCACGGTACTACTACACAAGTCTACTGTAATACATCCCTATGTAATTACAGCTCAGTATTCTTCTTTCAATTCAGGCTTAAGTCGCAAGACATAGCCGTAAGTATTATTCAGGCTTAAGCCGTGAGGCATTGCCGATAACTACGCTCAGTTCTATATATAGTATACTTCAACTATATATTCTAACAATATGCAATTTCCAATTACAATAGAGGGACAAGATAATTACCTCGATAAGCCCATAATTATCCTAGTTAAAGTCGATCCTGGGCAATCGTTTAGCTCCAACTCCGTGCGCTCCAACCCGCTCCAAACTATCCTTAGAAGTTCTAACCAACTTCTACATACAACTCCAACTAACCATGGAGATTTTCCTTAGGGTTTCGGTTTGGTGATCCAGTAAGTATAATAGTATTTACGGCTTTTCAGATAGGTATAACCGTTGAATACGACCAGGTATATGGCTAAGGTAATTTGGGCCTGATAACCATACTTTTGAGAGTAGTTCTACCACGAGGGGGGGGTATTATACGAAAACAACTAGGCTGGGGTACCCAGCCACACCACAAAGGGGGAAGGGGGAGGCTCTCGGCCACAAGGGCCTATCTAGGAGTGGGGCTCTTGGACGAGAGTCAAACAAGAGGAGGGAAGGATAGCAAGACTTGGAACATATTTGGAATGGATGAAGAAGTCATCCTAAGGGGGTATTTATAGCAAGCCAAGGCCAACCAATGGCCAAGATCTAGCCAAGTGCATAGCAAGTGTAGGCCAAGATCTTGCCAAGTGCCTAACCAACTAACACACAAAATATCCTACCTACTACTTGACAAAATTGTCACCAATTCGTCCAAGCCAACCGCCCACACTCCATCAATGAGAGGGTGACAAGTGTCGCCCTCTCGTTGGTCCAAAATGTTTCGTCTCTCGGAAAAATCCGCAAAAATTAAAAATAACATAGCCGGAATTTTCCCTACGAAAGCGGTCAAAACGTTTCGTCGAAACACGACTCTAACCGGGTGTTATGCACAAATAAAATTCGCCAAGCACTTTAAGGCACAAACTTTTCTACGTCGTCCCCGTGCATACTGCGGAAATACGGTATAACATTCTCCCTCCTTAGAAACATTCGTCCGAATGTTCCTTCTAAGTCTCAAACAAGCGCGCCAAGATAGTCCTCACCGCTATACTTATTTAAAACAATCACGCCACGCATGGCCACGGAACCAACTTGCGCAAAGTACTTACCTTCAAGTCCACGAGGACACACCTCTAACATCACAAACGCTCCCATCCAAGGGTCTAAAATATAATTTCTTCGCACTTTCTCCACACAAAAGAAATGATCACACCTATGCTCGCCATACATGCTCGCTTCTCTTTACTCGTAGATACCACTTTGTCACTTTGCTCGAGGCATTAACCTTCTCAGCGACCCAACAAATGGTACCACTTTTGTCACTTTGTCGCGAGCCTTGCGACGACCCAACAAATGGTACCGGCCGCATGCAATCCACGAGGATGTCGTGACACTCAAACTCTTACCACATTTCGAGCATCGTCAGCTTTCCAAAACTCGGGTTTACTATCTCTAACGTGGTCATCATCAATCGGAACACTGGATGGATCTCCGATACTTTCCTAACATAACAATACGAAGATCGGACGTCGCCTCCTAAGTCGGACGGCAAAAGCTAAAATATAGGCAACCCGCCTATTCTTCACATGAACTTAAAAAGGCCCAAAGTAACTCGGGCTAAGTTCCTCTGCTTTCCAAAACCCGTCACACCCAAACCGGGTGGTAATTTTAAGAAGACCGACCACAACTCGAACTCTAAGCGCCGTCGATTATCCGCACGATTTCTCCGAGCCGCGGTAACCTCTTCTAGACAAGCTTCACTATCCACATCTGTGGAACAAGCTCGAACCAATCTCAACCTTGCCAACATCGAACCAATCGACCAAGAACTTACACTTCCGCCCCTACAAGGCTTCAAAAGGTGACATCCGAACACTGAAATGGTAGCTTAAACACTCCCTCCACAGGAGACAACAATCTCCACAACTGCTCCTGAAATCCAACCACTGGCCCGAGGGCGAATGCGATTCTGAGACTCACCTGAGTTCCTAATCTTGCCTGGCAAAACTTCCAGAAACAACAACAGCCTCACTGGCTCCACTGTCATCGTAAGGTGAAGGTAGGCACCCCGCAGCCTTACAACCTTTCGGATAACTCAACACACCGAGTAAACGGCCCCGATCAAGAACACGATGGGCTGCCCCATCGCCCGACCATCGGTCGAACGCATCCACGAACTCGTGACTGTTAACTAAACTTGGGTCTAACACCCTCACAACCCTAACACAAGGCGGGACCACCACAACCTGACCCCATCACCAAACCTACCGCGGGTTGACCCGCAACGTGGCCTCAACCCGACCCGGCAACGCGCACAATATTAGCTCCCCGAAGGAAAACTCTCACTAATCACGTTACGAAAACCTAGCGGTCTTCATAGCTCAACTACCCTCTTTCATTTCACACTACTCAGGGACTTATCCCACAAACGTAGCTCACGTGCACTATGCACTCCTATAAGGATAAAACATAACACTACACCTTTTACCCGGGATGGCCTTACCTCTAAGGTCTTTACGTAAAACATTCTAAGGCTCACACCTTCTCTATCCCCCAAAATCTTACTCGGTTAACTAACCAAGATTTCTAATCACAACTAACACACTGCTATCAGAACATAGCACTTAAGGTATACTCACCTTATCACATAAACAAAACTCTAGAGGGTTAAAGATATATCTATATCTACTGCTTCACTCCCCTTAGTCGTTCTAATCAAACCTGCCCCGTAGGGCGCATAGCTGAGGGAGATGACAAACTACCCACCGATCCTGAAGGCTAAGTCCTCCTACAAGGACACTCTTCGACACCAGACCCTGACGGTCATAGGTACAACAAGTACCAACCTAAAAGATGACATTCCCCGGGATGACGCCGTCACATGAGAACGGAAGCCACGGAGTTCTCACCAACTCCCGCACACCCCGAACGCCCCGAATTTGTAAGACCACTGCACCGGAGGTGCATATCTAACTCCGCTGGGAGGCGACTCGCCTCGTAAGTTACCAAAAGACCTTGCCGCTCGCCTCTTCTATCGCCCTTCATTAACCCGTCGATCTCTACATCGCCTCGGCCACGCGCATAAGCCCGCATACGTGCCATGCTCAAGCCTAATCAAGAATTACCCTTGCACAACCTCTTTAGATAGTCCTCAAGACTCGCGGTACATCGGTATACTGCGTAGCCAAATCTATAGCTAGTAACAGGGTTGTCTCTTGGCAATCTATATTCACTGTTCCCGGTCGTGGAACTGAAGGTTCATATATCATGGCCGCAGTAGGATCGCCGTGCCAAACTCAACTTCTGGGCTAGTGACGTCGCAGAAATCCCGAATGAAGCACTACCCTAGGTAAAGATCGGGCTGTGCCTCGCAACCCTCTGAACTCTACTCGCACTCCTCGGCCGCTTGCCTCCTGCCCGGGTTGCCACGCGAGGCATAGCTGCAAGGGAAAGAAATACGTTAGAGGTCCAACTTACAACACGGCCTCTAAGGCACGATCTCAGAGTGAGAAGAATAGACCCAATCCTAAAATATCCTATAGCCTCACGATTATTGGTGGTGCACAACACACCGATAATCAAGACTCTATCGATACGGTCAGAGACACTTTCCGAGGATTAACTGCTCTGATACCACTTTTGTCACGACCCAAACCCGGGCCCGTGACTGGTGCCTTACCCCGGGCACCCTAGTGACACAACATCAGAGTAATCAGCGGAACATAAAACACATACATGAAACAAGTGAAGTACAAAACAGTAATCTGAGGAAAGCTTGCTTTCGGATATATAAATAACCACTTTTACAAAAGAACAGCTTTAATCCTTTTTACAAACCCCGCCACAACAAGATTACTGCACTTCTAAGAAATGATACGACAACAACGACGGACAGGGCCGCCATACCCGAATGTAAGCACTTACAACAACAGGGACTATACGAAGATAAGCCTCCGAGAAACGGAGCTTCCCAAAAGTGAACGTGACCCTAAGAGCGAGGATCAACAATCGTGTACCTTTACTGCGGCATGAACGCAGCCCAAGGAGGTCGATAACAGTGCAGAGTATGTGAAATCAAAATAAATCAGTAAATGAAATCATAGTAGTCTATACAAAGCGGAGACATGTATGATAACCAAACTACGCTTTTACAATAACTAAGCGATCATATCAAGTCGTGACTCACGCCTCAAGTCATCACAAAAGAACATAACATGGGTCTCACGCCACAACATCAATCGTGCCCGTGGACACATTCTCACCGCCTTAGCTTTATGATATAAAGCACCAAGGAACACACATGAACACCAGGTCCCACTGCCATAATAACACCGTGACGGTAAGTACGAAGGCATAGCCGACTACTAACACCTACATTACCAACAAGGTCATGAATCAGATCATAAGATCTGTCTGACCGTTACATGATCAAAGCCGCCACTTGCCCGCAGATCTAATGCGCGCGTCTAGTCCCGAACTTCCCGCAGCTCCGCATAGGCCAATCTCTTCGGCCCGCATGAGGCATTCCCCGCATCGAGGGTAGCTACTCCCCGGCATCGTCCTGGACTTCCGAGTCCGCATGGCCACAAGGACCGCATGCCCATAAAGGACGAAGACTAACACGAACTCTCGTAGCTCGCGATAGGCCCTCGGGACTGCATGAGGTATTCTCGAATCATAGTCCATCGACCGCTGAGTCTACCCCGCATCGGAGGGCAGCTTAACCCCCGGAATCATCTCAAGAGATGAATGCCACAATACTATCATAACGACTGATAGTTAATAAGCACAATCAAGGGAAACCCCTTTACACAAACATCACAAGATACTAACACACGTAGCATCCTAACACGTTTACTTATCAAAGCAACAAGAAAGTATTACAAGGCTATCACAAACCAATACAATCAAGTTGTTCACACAAGGTACTTCCTACTATATGATTAACAAGATCGGGTTTTTATCTCCAAAGTACTTCATACATTAACTCTTTAAAAGATACGTTACTTTCACAAAAGTCACACAATACCCGTAGTATATGAAAATAGAGTGATTATTTTTTTAAGTAAATCAATTACTCCTCTTTGTAAAATCAAGTAGCAACATTCTTTTCCAATGTTCAAGTTTGCCTAATTTCCAATGTTCAAGTTTGCCTAATTTCCAATGTTCAAGTTTCTCATTTTTAGAAAGGTTTCGTAGTTCATAGTCTTATTCATTTAAGAATATAATTCTCCTTTAAACAATCTGAGAAACCTAAGCCTTATATGTGAGTAGGATATTATTGTTTATTACAATCTTATTACAGCAGCCATGATCTATGAAATATCATTTTGTCTCATCTTAGCTTCTATGCAGATGGAAGTTTCTACTGGTTTTAATAATACTTAATTATTCAAAACATTTCCTTTTATTAACGCTGCAGTGGTTTGTCGATACACATTCTGATTTCCGAAATCAAGAAACATTCTTAAGCCGTTATACCTAACTTCCCATAAAGCTAGTATAACTCTTAAGTTTTCAAAACCAAATATTACTTCTTCTTTCAACATGATTCAAAAATCTTTGAAATACTTCAAGTTCTTTATTAACACATAACAAGCCGCTTATAGTTCAAATCGATTACCTTTTAAAACCACATGTATTTTCTTACCAACATAAAGTCGTTATAACCAACTTCCCATAAAGCCGTTATAACACTTTATGTTTTAAACCAATCAAATACGTTTAGCACACGTGACGTCTACCGCACTACATAGTTCACACATATCATGCTAGAAGAGATAGGAAGAGGTTCACATACCTCGCGACGAGTATCGACTAATAGCAAACGCCTAAGTACTTCCAACCGTCGGCCACTCCTTAAGCCAATTTGATCGCGCCATACTTTTTACTTCAACCTTTAAGGCCAAAAGGCGCTTTTTAACATTTAGATCTCATCGAGAACATTCTACCGAAAATTCGCAAAGACCTCCCCGCAACAACAGAAATCTCCTCCTCTATCGAGGCCGGCTACCAAGCCAACCAGGGGGGGTTATACATCTAACCCTAACGGGTACAATTCTACTCCACGGTACTACTTCACAAGTCTACTGTAATACAGCCCTAAGTAATTACAGTTCAGTAATCTTCTTTAAATTCAGGCTTAAGTCGCAAGACATAGCCGTAAGTATTATTCAGGCTTAAGCCGTGAGGCATTGCCGATAACTACGCTCAGTTCTATATATAGTATACTTCAACTATATATTCTAACAATATGCAAATTCCAATTACAATAGAGGGACAAGATAATTACCTCGATAAGCCCATAATTATCCTAGTTAAAGTCGATCCTGGGCAATCGTTTAGCTCCAACTCCGTGCGCTCCAACCCGCTCCAAACTACCCTTAGAAGTTCTAACCAACTTCTACATAAAACTCCAACTAACCATGGAGATTTTCCTTAGGGTTTCGGTTTGGTGGACCAGTAAGTATAATAGTATTTACGGCTTTTCAGATAGGTATAACCTTAGAATCCACAAGGTATATGGCTAAGGTAATTTGGGCATTATAACAATACTTTTGAGAGTATTTCTACCAAGAGGGGGGGTATTATACGAAAACAACTAGGCTAGGGGGGGGGGGTACCCCACGGCCACACCACAAAGGGGGGAGGGGGAGGCTCTCGGCCACAAGGGCCTATCTAGGAGGGCTCTTGGACGAGAGTCAAACAAGAGGGGAGGGGAAGGATAGCAAGACTTGGAACATATTTGGAATGGATGAAGAAGTCATCCTAAGGGGGGTATTTATAGCACAAGCCAAGGCCAACCAATGGCCAAGATCTAGCCAAGTGCATAGCAAGTGTAGGGCCAAGATCTTGCCAAGTGCCCCTAACCAACTAACACACAAAATATCCTACCTACTACTTGACAAAATTGTCACCAATTCGTCCAAGCCAACCGCCCACACTCCATCAATGAGAGGGTGACAAGTGTCGCCCTCTCGTTGGTCCAAAATGTTTCGTCTCTCGTAAAAATCCGAAAAAATTAAAAATAACATAGCCGTATTTTTCCCTACTAAAGCTGCTAAAAGTTTTCGTCTAAAAACGACTCTAACCGGGTGTTATGCACAAATAAAATTCGGCCAAGCACTTTAAGGCACAAACTTTTCTACGACGCCCTCGCGCATATACTGAAATACGGTATAACACTGCACTCCCATCTCATCCGCTCAGCCGTGGAACCGAGGTGCAGTCTCGGGTCTCATCCGCCATCGCCGCGCCTTAAACTCGCTGGGCCGGGCGGCGTCGTGGAACTCACCGCCTCGTATAGATCGGGCACGAGCCTCGTGACTCTCGGTGTCCTACTAGCGCCTCCTCGGCCGCTTTGCCCTTCAGGCCCGGGTTGCCGCTTTACGTGAGGCATAATCATATGTAAAAGGAATACGTTAGAGGTCCAACTTATAACACGGCTTCTAAGGCACGATCTCGAGTGAGAAGAATGGAAACCAATCCTAAATATCTTATAGCCTCACGATTATTGGTGCACAACACACCGATAATCAAGACTCTACTAGATACTTCGTAGACACCTTCCGAGGATTAATCGCTCGATACCACTTTTGTCACGACCCGTTCCGGGGCCCGTGACTGGTGCCTTACCCGGACACCCAAGTAGTCATACATCAGAGTAATCAGCGGAATATAAAAATAAGACAGGAATCAATATGAAAAGAAAACAGTTTATCTGAGAAAACGTCGTCTTTCGGCACATATATATATATCAAAGTTTGGCAGTTACATCCCAATCGCATAATAGGACTACGCACTTCTAAGCAAGTAGACAACTATGGCGGGACAGGGCCCCGCCATACCCTGAATGTACATATATCTACAACACAGGGAGAACCATACCAAAAGTCGAGCCTCCGGAGAAGATGGAGCTCCTGACACCAAAGTAGAGATCCTAAGGATGTGGATCTAGCACTGATTTCTTACCGCTGCATGAACGCAGCTCGGGCGAGGTCAAGCATAACAGTACTAAGTATGTGAAATCAGAAAGTACTTAAATGAAATCATATCATTTTAAAATCAATTTTACAAATACGCATTTAAACAACCAATGTAATCGCACATAGTGCCACATCATAAACAAGAGCAACAATAGGTAAATCTGTAATGTGTCTTTTCTAGGCCGCGAATGATCAAGCAGGTCAATCGCCCATAGTATCATTATGCATGCCTAATCTCGACTCGTCAGAGTCCGCATAGCCACCTAGGCCCGCATGGTATTCTCGCATCGAGGGTAGATACTCCCCGGCATCGTCCTGGACTCATAGTCCGCATGGCCACATAGACCGCATGAGGTATAACCCCGCACACTAACCTGGAACTCTCGTAGCTCCGCATAGGTCCCCTGGACCCGCATGAGGTATTCTCGAATCATGGTCCTGCATCACCGAGTCTACCCCGCATCGGAGGGCAGCTTAACCCCCGGTATCATGCCAAGAGGTGAGTGATATAATACTAACATAACAGCTTACCGTTAAACAACATAAGCACAAATAAGAATAACCTCTTTACACAAAACGTTACAAGATACTAACACACATAGCATCACAATATGTCTACTCAACAAACCATCTTACTGTACTTTCCAGAAATCAATACAAGTCTTTTATAAACACACAAGTAAATTGTTCCTTTTATCATCCTTAAGTCATTATTCCTAACTTCCCATAAAGCTAGTATAACTCTTTAAACTTTTTGTTTTAAAAACAAATATTCTTCTTCTTTCAAAAATGATTTATAATTCTTTTGAAAGACTTCGGGATTCTTATTATTCAGGCTTAAGTCAAAAGACATTGCAGTAAAACTACGTTCAGTTAACACACGACGCTCACCGTACTATATATATACTTTAAAATATCATGCTCAAGAGTATAGGAAGAATCACATACCTTCTGCGAAATCCACCGCCAAGTCGAATATGTCGCGCAGAGTATCGACCTATAATAGTCAAATACGCCTATCAACGTCTAGACTACTCAGAGGAAGTTCTAAGCAGGGTTCTTAATTCTACGGAAAATCGGGCACTTCCCTACCCTGAGTTATACAAGCTCATCAGAAATACAAATTCTATGTAAGTATAGTTCAATCTTATTTAAATCTTCTGATGTGATTATAGTTCAATTCTCTTCTGTAATATCCTTCCACTGTGATTACAGTTCAATTCTGTTCTGTTATACCATTCTACTGTGATTACAGTTCAATTCTATTCTTTAATAACCTTCTATATCTTATACTCAAGTCTTAACTATTCTTATATGTAATATCCAATTACAATAGAAGGACAAGAGTATTTACCTCGATAAGCCCAAAATTATCCAAGTTAAATGTCGATCCTGAGCAAGGTTTAGCTCCTAATTTGCACGCTCTGATAGCTCCAAGAAACCCTTAGAAGTTTCTAACAACTTCTACTTAAATACAAAAAGGGATTTGGGGCTAGGGTATTTTGGAATAGTAACTATACTTGGAAGACAACTTTCTACCGGTGGGTACTCGAAAGCCACTAGGCTAGATGGAGAGGGTGTTTCGGCCAGGGTCAAGATGGGGAGAAGGCTTTGACGAGAGAGCAACTAAGGGGGAGAGAGTTTTGAGACTTGGAAGAATGATTTGTGGATGAAGAGTTCATCAACTCAAGGGGGGTATTTATAGGGCTTTCAAGGGCTAAGATGAGGGCAAGTGGAGGGCAAGTGGATGGTGGGGATTTGCACAAGTGCACCCTAACCTACTCCACAAATCCTCGTAAAACATTGACCCAAGATTTAAGCCCCAAACCATGGCAATCGCCCAAGGTGCCGCCCACTTGTCGCCCACTGAGGGTGACAAGTGTCACCCTCCCGTTGGTCCAAAATATTTTATCTCTCGGAAAAATCCGCAAAACATATAAATGACATAGCCGGAATTTTCCCTTCGCAAGTTTTGTAAAACGTTTCGTCGGAAAACCATTCGTTTTGTGAGTTGTGCCCAAATTCGTCCTATGCCTAATCTTTAAGGCTTAACTTTTGTACGTACGCCCTTACGTACATACTCTGGAAATACGGGGTATAACACAACTCATGCCTATAAATCAAGTAGACACTCTCTTAACCTTCCATAAAGCCGTTATAACTAACTTCCCATAAAGTTGTTATAACTCTTTATGTTTTAGACAATTACATTCTTTTTGAAACCAAGAGACTTATATTTTTAAAACCAAGTATCATATACTTTCAAATCAAGTTACATAACTTTCAGAATACTTCAAGTCTCTTAACTTTAAAAATCAAGTTTCTTAACTTTAAAATATTTCAAGTAATCAATACTTTCCAAGTCAAGAAATCTTTCCATGTAACGTCAAGTCACATATACTTTTTGAAAACAAGGCAAGGATACCAAAATGAAACCGAATTCATTTTTAACTATGTACGTCCACCGTACTATACATTTATAAAACTCATGCTCAAGAAGATAGGAAAAGTTCAACATACCTCTCCGGCTCAATCCACTTGCCAAGTTGAATACACCGAGCGTAGAATGTCAACCTATAATGATCACAATATGCCTATCAACTTCTAGCTTTCAACGTAGAATATTTCTAAGTATAAGGACTCTTATTCTACGGAAAATCGGACCGCACTTCCTTTGTTTCTACGTACTTTTCCACCTTTTTCAAGGCCCTGAAATCAATAACCAAATGCCACATTTAAGGCTCAACAATCAGTTAATCAAAGGGGATTACACGCCTAATAGGACGTGTAAAATTCTGCCCCACTGTCACGACCCGATCCCGGGCCCGTGACTGGTGCCTTACCCCGGGCACCCTAGTGATACAACATCAGAGAAAACCAGCGGAAATAAAAACTCATGAAAGAAAACAGTGAAATAAGAAAACAGGCTAACCCAAACGGTTACCTTTTTGTACATAAATGAAAACGAATAGCTACATCCCTTACAAACTCGCCACAACAAAGGTTACTGCACTTAAGAATTTTAAAACCACGATGACGGGACAGGGCCTCGCCATGCCCCTGAATATACAAAAGTCTACCACTTCAGGGAACCGTACCACAGGACAAGCTTCCAGAGATATGGAGCTTTCCGAGAACCAAACAGCGATCCTAAGAGTGCGGATCAGCAAGCTATGTACCTCAACTCGCGCAGATGAACGCAGCTCGAAGGAGGTCAAGATAACAGTACCAAGTATGTGAAATTGAAAAATACTGTAAATGAAATCATAATAGTCTATATAAAGCTGGAGACATGTATGATAACCAAACTACAGTACACAACATATAAGCAGTCATGTCAAGTCAGGGACTCATGCCCGTGAAATCATCACTCAAATACAACCCGAATTTAACTCAAGACAATGGCCGCATGCCCAAGATCTCACCTCGGTATAAGCATGGGCACGAACCGCCCTAGTGGGCCCATACCGTGGACCATCCAACGTGTCGGTATGCCCAAAGGAGATAACAAGATAACAATCCTCGTGGAAGATACAGTGGGCCACCCAACGTGTCGGTATGTCCAAACAACTAACAAGATAATACTCACTGTGGAAGCATACCCGTGGGCTACCCAACGTGTCAGTATGTCCAAACAAATAACAAGAGAATACTCACTGTGGAAGCATACCCGTGGGCTACCCAACGTGTCAGTATGTCCAAACAAATAACAAGAGAATACTCACTGTTGAAGCATACCCGTGGGCTACCCAACGTGTCAGTATATCCAAACAAATAACCAATAACCGGCCCTCCATCGAGAGACTCGATAGCACAATCAAGCCCTTGTACAACAAGGCTATCTCAACCAAGCATAGGCAAGTTACACACAACTCAAGGTACTTTAAACACTCCTTAACACAACGTCAAGTATACCATTAAGACCCAAGTATCTAACCCTTTAAGATCAAGGTACTCCTACCTTTTATAACCAAGCCACTTATGTTTTTCCATCACAAAGAGTTCAATATTTAAAAACAAGTTACTTCTCTTTTCCCAAAATAAAGTTACCATTCTAAATCCAATAATGAATCCATTTCTTTATTTTCCATAAAGTCGTTATAACTAACTTCCCATAAAGTTATTATAACACTTTATGTTTTAAAACAAGTCAAGACAAAACCATGCCTTTCTTTTAAACCAAAACACTTCGGATTCTTAAGTCTCTTTTCTTTTAGAAATCGAGTTCCTTACTTTGGAATTTTTAAGAAGATCGAAACTTGATTACAATAATTCTTATTAGAGCAGCCATGATCTAGGAAATGTAATACAATTTTGTCTTATCTTAGCTTCTATGCAGATGGAGGTTTCTATTGATTTTAATATAATTAATTGTCATTACTTTTTCCTTTATTAACGCTGCATTGACTTGTTCGATTCTTATTCCCATTTCTGAAATTTATGTAACATTATTCTTTTAAAAACCAAGTACTCATTTCTCACGAATGAGGTTTCACACTTTTCAACACCATTTAGGTCAATTATAAGTCAAGTCTCTTATCCTTTGAAATCAACAAACCATTCTTTTACCTACATAAAGTGGTTATAACAAACTTCCCATAAAACCGTTATAACACTTTATGTTTTAAACCAACCAATTACAACTATAAGCCCTTATGAGACCAAGAGGGCTTATTCTTTAACCACCGAGTACCCATTACTAACGAATAAGATTTTCCTACTTTTTCAAACAATCAAGACCTTTACACTTCATATCAAGTCAAGGCACAACAAGGGAAATCAAATTCCTTTAACACATACCTCGCGACGATTATCGACGGTTAGCAAAATGCTCCACAGTACTATCCCCCTTAAGAACATGTGACGACCAAATTAGTAACCAAATTGAAGTTATCATCTTAAGGTTAACATGCCCATTTCAGTTTTCAACAAGACAACACGATCCAAATCTATACAACTTAAATATAACAGCCTCAGGCTCATTTCTAAACTACTATAACAAGTATTAACCCATATCCAAGAGAAAGGGAAACTTTTACCTTTGGAGAAGCCCACAAAAGCCCCTTTCTTCCACTTCTTTTCCGTCAAACTCGTCCACCAGCGCTTCCCACAAGTTTACCCACACTTTTCCTTCTTGCCGCCGCTCCAACAATTTCCCCTAAGGCAAGGTTTCTTCAAGAAAACTAGAGAGAAAGGGAGAGAATTTCCTTGGGAGGGTTTTGAGATGAAATGGCCAAGTCTTCCAAGACTTGGCCCTAAAATAGGCCCCTTACCTGGTCAAAAGGATGGGAGGGACACTTGTCACCCTCCCATAGGCTTTTAACAAAATATCCCCTGATTTTCCCCTTCCCTGAGAAAAATCCGCCTCGCGCTTCCGAAAAGTTCCAGATTCGGCTGGCGCGCAGATTCGGCGCCAGCTTGCAACCCCGCGACTCGATACAACCGCGCGGCCAGCATTCGGCGCCGCTACTGCACTTCTAAACCAAAATCGTTGCTTTGCCTGACTGCGCACCTAACTTGTAACTTCCATAACTTTTGACTCCGATGTCCTATCGACGAACGGTTTGTTGCGTTGGGAACTAGATTTAACGGACTACACAGTTGGCTTTTTAAATATCTCTAAATTCTTAACAACTGGGGTACAACACTCCAAGGTAGACTCAAAATCCGTCCAACACATGTTTGCCCACCTATCTTTCCACTTTCAAATCTTATATACCGTGGTATGTTCTTATCTTATCTTTTTGAATTTACGGGGTGTAACATTCTTCCCCCCTTAGAAACATTCGTCCCGAATGTTCCTTCTAAGTCTCCAAGACGCAGACGCCGGTATAGTTTTCACCACTGCACTTACAAAAGAATCAGTTATGCCACTCATGGACTTATCACCCGAATATACTCCCCGTATACTTTGTACTCCGACAAAGATCACTGTAAATCTTTTACTCTAGCCGGCCTTACCTCTAAGGTCTCGATTGTTATAAATTCTAAGGTTCAAAATTTCTCATCCCCAGACTTTCCCTTTTTCACTAGCCAAGCTTCTAAATCACATTTTTAACACAAAGCTATCCGAACATAACACTTAACACATCACCATGACATCAAAGTCTACTAGTCTCTAGAGGGTTAAGAATATGCCTGTAACTATTGCTTCACTTCCCCTTTTGTCGTTTTACTCATGTTCCTTCCCTGCACGGCGCACAAAAGGAGGAGATGAATCAGCCACTGATCCCGAAGGCTGAGTCTCTACATCCGCGCTACCTCTGGTTAGACAATTTCTCGCAAAATGGCCCTGCTGGCCGCATGCAAAACAAACTCTCATTCCAGCATGACACTCCCCATCATGGAGCCTACCACAACGGCCACAACGAGGTAGGGGTGGTCCCATCTGACTAACGTCCCTGCTCCCCCAAACTCAAAACTGGAGCCCGACCGCTCGGAATCTCGAACGCCCCAAGATCGTGGCGGAGCACTCCGTAGTGGCGGTGGCGCATAACTAGTCTGCTGCTGAGTCTGCCTTCCTCGTAGTTCACCAGAGGACCTCGCCGCCCGCCTCTTCTGCGATCTTGTTAATCCGTCGACTTCTACGCCTCACACCCAGTGCATAAGCTCGCATGCAGCACTATCCATGCCCATCAAGAGCTACTCCCGCAACTCTCGCTAAGTAGTCATCGAGTCCCGTGACATAACGTGCACTCTATCCTTCATATCGGCCACCGTAGCGGGACATACCGAGCCAATGAGTCAAACTCTACATTGTACTCCCGAATCAGGCGCCTCTTTGTCTCAAAGATCAAAATCTGTTTACCGTGCCCTCCTCATCCGTGGAGGCAAGAAATGGCCAAGGAAAGCCTCGAGAACTCGCCTAACCACCGGAGGTGCATGCTCCCCGGGACAGCTCCCACGAATCAAACCGATCGCAGTATCACGCAGCCGATGCGAACCTAAGACCACTGACTCGGTCTCCGAAGCCTTGATCACTCTCATGATCCGCTCTAACTGTCGGATGAATTCCTGCGGATCATCCTCAGGCCTCGACCCGTAGAACTCAGGTGGGCTGCAACTCAGAAAATCCCGTAGTCTCAAACTATCTGACCTCGGGTGAACTATGGGTGCTAATGACGAATCGCCGATCCAATTTATCCTAATGCCTAGCCACGATCCTGACCAATAACTGGGCCATCTCCTTGTAACCCATCTCCTCTGCCTCAGCCGGGGACTGAGGCTCGTGTCGTGGTCTCGAGAGACCGCCGCCGCTTACTCGCAGCCTCCTCGCCGCTTTGCCCTGGGCTCGTTGCTTGCGTGAGGCATCACCGGTATACAAAGAATATGTCGAGGAGTCCAACTTATAACACATCACTAAGGCACGATCTCAGAGTGAGAAAAATGGAAACCAAACCTAAATAACCTCCAGCCTCACGATTATAGATGTGGTGCACAACACACCGATAATCTAGACTTCATCGATACGGTCATAGACACTTTCCGAGGATTAATCGCTCGATACCACTTTTGTCACGACCCGATCCGGCCCGTGATCGTGCCTTACCGGGCACCCTAGTGATACAACATCGAGAAAACCAATGGAAATAAAAACTCATGAAAGAAAGCAGTGAAATAAGAAACAAAGCTAACCCAAACGGTTACCTTTTGTACATAAATGAAAACTTGAGCATATCCCTTACAAACTCGCCACAACAAAGGTTACTGCACCTCTAAGAATTTTAAAACCATGATGACGGGAGAGGGCCCCGCCATGCCCTTGAATATACAAAAGTCTACCACTTCAGGGAACCGTACCACAGGACAAGCTTCCGGAGATATGGAGCTTTCCGAGAACCGAACAGCGATCCTAAGAGTGCGGATCAGCAAGCTATGTACCTCAACTGCGGCATGAACGCAGCCCCAAGGAGGTCGATAACAGTACCAAGTATGTGAAACGAAAATATCGTAAATGAAATCATAATAGTCTATATAAAGTCGAGACATGTATGATAACCAAACTACAAGATACAACATATAAGCCATGTCAAGTCAGGGACTCGTGCGTGAAATCATCACTCAAATACAACCCAGAATTTAACCCGCACAATGGCGCATGCCCCAAGATCTCACTCCTGTATAAGCATGGCCCTGGAACCGTCCTAGTGGGCCCATACCCGTGGACCATCCAACGTGTCGGTATGCCCAAAGGAGATAACAAGATAACAATCTGTCACGACCCGACCTCGGGCCCGTGACTGGTGCCTTACCCCGGGCACCCTAGTGATACAACATCAGAGAAAAACCAGCGGAAATAAAAACTCAAAGACATGAAACGATAAAATATAAGAAAACAGGCTAACCAAAACGGTCACCTTTCTGCATATATATATAAATGATTAAACCTGAATAGTTACATCCTTTTTTATTACAATCTCACAATACAAGATTTCATGCACCTCTAAGAGTTTTTATAACAACTATGACGGGACAGGGCCCCGCCATACCCCTGAATGTACAAGAACCTACAACTCAGGGAAACATACCAAAAGATAAGCCTCCGGAGAAACGGAGCTTCCCAATACGCTGAACTGTGATCCTATGAGTGAGGATCCACAACCGGTATACCTCTACCTGCGGCATGGACGCAGCTTCAAGGAGGTCAAGATAACAGTACCAAGTATGTGAATCAAAATATCAGTAAATGAAATCATAATAGTCTATATAAAGTCGAGACATGTATGATAACCAAACTACAAGACACAACATATAAGGCCATGTCAAGTCAGGACTCATGCCCGTGAAATCATCACTCAAATACAACCGGAATTTAACTCGCACAATGGCCGCATGCCCCAAGATCTCACCTCGGTATAAGCATGGCCCCGAACCGCCCTAGTGGGCCCATACCGTGGACCATCCAACGTGTCGGTATGCCCAAAGGAGATAACAAGATAACAATCCCTGTGGAAGCATACCCGTGGGCCACCCAACGTGTCGGTATGTCCAAACAACTAACAAGATAATACTCACTGTGGAAGCATACCCGTGGGCCACCCATCGTGTCAGTATGTCCAAAAGGAAATAACAAGATAACAATCATAATGGAAGCATACTCGTGGGCCACCCATCGTGTCAGTATGTCCATCAATCAACCAGATAGCCGGCCCTCCAACGAGAGACGCGGTAGCACAGAAATACAACACTTGCACAACAAAGGCTATCACCACAAGCATAGGCAAGTTCAACATACTCATAGACTTTCATTTTTATTACAACAAATCCGGGCTTTAACCCCAAACTACTACATACATTAATCCTTTCAAAAAGATCTCTTTTTACGTAAAAACAACTCGATACTATTACCCGTAGTACCAAATACGTTCATGTTTTAAAATCAAGTACTTTACATTTTTTTTTAAACCAAGTGGCTTACACTTTTAGAACAAAGTCAAGTATACATTTAAAACCCAAGTAACCAACCCTTTTAAGATCAAGGTACTCCTACCTTTTAAAACCAAGCCACTTATATTTTTCTCATCAAGAAAAGTTCGATATTTGAAAATAAGTTACTTCTCTTTTCCCAAAATCAAGTTACCATTTAAATCCAATAATAAAACCATTCTTTTGTTTCCATAAAGTCGTTATAACTAACTTCCCATAAAGCTATTATAATACTTTATGTTTTAAACCAATTTAAGACAAAACCATGCCTTTCTTTTAAACCAAAATACTTCAAATTCTTAAGTCTGTTTTCTTTTTAGAAATCGAGTTCCTTACTTTGGAATTTTAAGAAAATCAAAACTTGATTATAATAATTCTTATTAGAGCAGTCATGATCTAGGAAATGTAATACAATTTTGTCTTATCTTAGCTTCTATGCAGATGGAGGTTTCTACTGGTTTTAATATAATTAATTATTTGTCAATACATTTTCCTTTATTAACGCTGCAGTGGTTTGTGCGATACTTATTCTCATTTCCGAAATTAATGTAACATTATTCTTTTAAAAACCAAGTACTCATTACTCACGAATGAGGTTTCACAACTTCTAATACAATTCAAGTTCTTCACATTTCAATCAAGTCAAATATAAGTCCAGTCTCTTATCTTTTAAAATCAGTAAATCATTCTTTTACCTACATAAAGTCGTTATAATTAACTTCCCATAAAGCCATTATAACACTTTATGCTTTAGACCAACCAAAATTCGTTTAGCACACATACGTCTACCGTACTACATAGTTCACACAATCATGCTAGAAAAGATAGGAAGAGGTTCACATACCTCGCGACGATTATCGACAATTAGCAAAATGCTCCAAAGTACTATAACCTTGCTAGACTTTTCCACCCTTCAAGTAGAATACGCTACTCGTAGTACTTCCACCTAAAAAGGCCACAAAACGTCTATCAACTTCTCGATTTCTTCGTAGCGCAATTCAAAGCACAAGGTCACTATTCTACGGAAAATTCGCAGACCCCAGTAACCACATAAATCTCCTCCTCTATCAAGGCCCGCTACTAAGCCAACAATTCCATGGGTTACCGCCTAACAGGACGTGTACAACATCGCCCCACAATAATACTACAAGTCTATCAGAATACACTCCAATGTAAATACAGTTCAATTCTTTATAAACATCCTTCCAATATATCTTATACCTAATTCTAAACTACAACAATATGTAATATCCAATTACAATAGAGAGACATAGATCATTACCTCGATAAACCCAAAATTATCCAAGATTATAAGTCGATCCTGAGCAACGTTTAGCTCCAATTCCCTACGCTCCAACCCGCTCCAAGAAACCCTTAGAAGTTCCTAACCAACTCCTCTTCAAGATCTAACTCCAAAAAGTGAAGAACACTTAGGCTCAACTATGGCAATTTTCGGCCAAGGTGTATTTCTAAGGCTAGGGGTGTGAAATCTTTCCAACTCTTGGTACACAATCTTCCTAACACCCTAAGGAAGAAAACTTATAAGTTTAAGGATTTTTGGACAACTTTTGGTCAAGGGGAGGCTTAAAAACCGAGAGCACACACAAGAGAAAGGGAGGGAATTTTCAAGACTTGAAATATCTAAGTGTGGAATGAATGAAGTCTTGCAAGCTTAAGGGTCTATTTATAGAGAAATCAATGGCCAAGATCAAGGAAAGTGTGTGGTGAGATCTTGGGACAAGTGTGTATGGATTTAACCAACCATATGTCTACCACAAAAAAGGGACAAGTGGCAAGCCACTTGTCCACCACAAATAACGTCCAAGTGTCCCCCTAATTTCGGCCATAGGGCCATATGGGGGTGCCATGTGTCGCCCTCCTACTCGTCCAAAATATTTCATCTTCCGAAAATATCCGTAATGCCAAAAATACGAAAATAAAGTGGGCCCCACAAACCGTAAATTTCTCCCGTGGGCCCCACGTGACCAATTCCGGAAATAAAATTCCATAATTCTTAAAAATTCCAAAAAGTCCGAATACCAAATCTGGGAATCCAATTCCCATTAATGAACCTTTTTCCTTCACAAAAACCTTAAACTTTTCCGTCGAAAAATCATATCTTTCTTCCTTTCCAATTTTTGTGTCGTATTCTCGTACGTACGTCCTCACATACATAACCTGGAACTACGGGGTGTAACATTCTTCCCCCCTTAGAAACATTCGTCCCGAATGTTCCTTCTAAGTCTCAAAACATACATGCGCTGGTATAGTCTTCACTACTATAGTTACAAAACCACTTATGCCACACCTGGCCATAATATAACATACGCGAAAAATTCAAATCCAAGCCAACGAGGAATCACCTCTAACATCACAAAAGCTTCCTCCCATGGTCTAAAGGATACTCCCTTCGCATCTTCACTTCACAACAAAAATGATCTCTTTTATTCTGTTAACACACGTTCACTTCTTTCCTTACTCGTCGTACTTCTTCTCAGACACCAAGTCTCTAGTACACGTACCATACCCGCCATCGCTTGGGCTTTCCAAAACCTTGGAGTCACTACCTCCAAACTTGGTCATTTTACTAGCCTCAAATTCTTTTAAGGCCATTCCCGGCCTTCACGATCCGATTCTGGTCGAACGCATCCACGAACTCGTACAACGGTTACCTAAACTTGGGCCTTCCACCCTCGTGATCCTACCACCTAGAGGGACCACCTCGAACTGACCCCACCTCATTCCGGGCTGCGGGTTGACCCGCGATATGGCCTCAACCCGACCCACCGTCGCGCCAAACTCTCTCGTTCCCCAATCTAGAACAATCTTACTAATTCACGCCATGAAAGTTAACACTTCCATCTCACACTACCCATGGAATCATCCCACAATATATTTCACGCATACCAAGTACTTCGACAAAGACCAACCGTAAAATCACCCACTCAAGACGGCCTTGCATCCAAGGTCCTAACTGTTATAAATTCTAAGTCTCACAATTGTCTCGTCCCCAGACTTACCCTTTTTCAACTACCCATGCTTTCTAATTCACACTTAACACAATGCTATCCGTACATAGCACTTAACATGTATCCACCATAACAACATAAACCACTTCCTATGGTCAAGATATCTCTGAACTCACCGTCTCACTTTCCTTTGTCGCCTAATCATAATCACCGCAGGCGCCTAGCTATATAAGGCGATGAACCACCACCGATCCCGGCGTCGAGTCTCTACATCCGTACCTTGGTTGGACAAACTCTCACCAAATGGCCCTATTGGCCGCAAGCATACAAGTCGCCGGGCAAGACGACACTCCCATAATGGAGTCTATCACAACGGCCACAACGAGGTAGGGGTGACCTCATCTGACTAACACCCCCTTATCCCGAACAACTGAACCTGCAACTGACCCGGTAGGCCGAGTCATCCCTCTTGTATCCTTCCTACTTGGACATCCTCCCATCATAAGGCCCTGACGGCCGCAAGTATAACAATCTCCGAAACTAGCACGACACCCTGAGGATCATCCTCAGCTTTCTATCCATAGAACTCTGGCGAACTGCAACTCAAGAAATCCCGAAGTCTCAGACTATCGGATTTAGGGTGAATCATCGTACGCTGGAACCACCGGCACCGCCCGTTCTCATTCCTACCACCACTAGCTAGTAATCGCCATCTCTTGAACTCATATCTCGGCTCGGCCGTGGCACTGAGGCTCAGTATCGTGGCCTCGAGAAACCGCCGCCTCTAAACTCTCTCGGGCTAGCGGCGCCATAAAACTCGCCGTCTGAGGTACTATCTCAGGTAATGACCGGGCCCGCGCCCTCGTACTCCTCTGCGTTCCACTCGCAGCTCCCTCTGCTGCCTTGCCCTTTTGGGCCCTGGTTGCCTTGCATAAAGGCATAACTTGTACATACGAGTATGTCCGAGGGAGTCCAACTTATAACACAGCTCTAAGGCACGATCTCAGAGTGAGAAGAATGGAAACCAATCCTAAATATCTCAGAGCCTCTCGATTATAGATGTGGCACAACACACCCATAATCAAGACTCTACTAGACACGGTCAGACACTTTCCGAGGATTAATCGCTCGATACCACTTTTGTCACGACCGACTGCCCGTGGATCGTGCCTTACCCCGGGCACCCTAGTGATACAACATCAGAGAAAAACCAGCAGAAATAAAAACTCAAAGACATGAAACGATAAAATATAAGAAAACAGGCTAACCAAAACGGTCACCTTTCTGCATATATATATAAATGATTAAACCTGAATAGTTACATCCTTTTTTATTACAATCTCAGCCCACAACAGTACTACAGACCTCTAAGAGTTTTTATAACAACTATGACGGGACAGGGCCCCGCCATACCCCTGAATGTACAAGAACCTACAACTCAGGGAAACATACCAAAAGATAAGCCTCCGGAGAAACGGAGCTTCCCAATACGCTGAACTGTGATCCTATGAGTGAGGATCCACAACCGGTGTACCTCTACCTGCAGATTTAACGCAGCCTCAAGGAGGTCAAGACAGTACCAAGTATGTGAAATCAAAATATCAGAAATGAAATCATAATAGTCTATATAAAACAGGAGACATGTATGATAACCAAACTACAGTTCACAATATATATTAGCAGTCAGGTCAAGTCAGGGACTCACGCCCGTAAAGTCATCACTCAAATATAACCCGGGAACTTAACCCGCACAACGGCCGCATGCCCCGGCATCTTACCTCGGTATAAGCATGGCCATGGAACCATCCTAATGGAAGCATACCCGTGGGCCACCCATCGTGTCAGTATGTCCAAAGGAAATAACAAGATAACAATCATAATGGAAGCATACTCGTGGGCCACCCATCGTGTCAGTATGTCCAAAGCAAATAACAAGATAACACTCCTAATGGAAGCATACCCGTGGGCCACCCATCGTGTCAGTATGTCCAAAAGGAAATAACAAGATAAAAATCATAATGGAAGCATACTCGTGGGTGTCACTACCCGTTCCGGGGCCCGTGACTGGTGCCTTACCCCGGGCACCCTAGTGATACAACATCAGAGAAAAACCAGCGGAAATAAAAAAAACTTAAACATTCAAATAGACATGGATCAAGATAAAAGGAAATAGGCCAACCAAAACGGTTGCCTTTCAACATATATAAATATAGACATTTGAACAGCATAATCCTTACAACCCCGCCCACAACAAAGCATGCACTTCTAAGATTTATATAACAACTATGACGGACAGTGGCCCCGCCATACCCCGAATGTACAAGAACCTCTGCACTGTGGTAACATACCAAAAGATAAGCCTCCGAAGGAACGGAGCTTCCCAATACGCTAAAAAGTGATCCTAAACGCGGGATCGACAAAGATGTACTCTACACGCGGCATGATTAACGCAGCTCGGGCGAGGTCAAGATAACAGTACTAAGTGTGAAATCAGAATATCAGAATGAAATCATAATAGTCTATATAAAAGCAGGAGACATGTATGATAACCAAACTACAGTACACACATATAACAGTTATATCAAGTCAGGGGCTCACGCCCTCCAAGTCATTACTCAAATATAACGATGGGTCTCACGCCATAACATCAATCATGCCCGTGGAATACCTTCCTCATCGCGGCAGCCATGTTATGATAACACCAAGAAGTACACCTGAACACCAAGTCCTACCTGATGCCAAAGCCTTACTAACAATACAATACAACCAAACCACGAAGCTGACACGGGGCAAGTACGAAAGCCGACTACCAGATACCAAGGCCGAACAGTAAAACCTCATGGAGAGCTAGTCCATGGAATAACAATCCCAATGGAACCATACCCGCGCGCCACGATCGTGTCGATATGTCCGTAAGGAAACAACAAGACAAAGAATCCCAATGGAACCATACCCGCGCGCCACGATCGTGGTCAAGATGTCCAAAAGGAAACAACTAGACAAAGAATCAAATGGAACCATACCCGCGCGCCACGATCGTGTCGTATGTCCAAAGCGATTAGCAAAAATAACACTATCAATGCGAGCGCATCTGCGGAATTCTCCGCCACCGCAAGACGTCCGAGTAAGTTCTCAACAAGTCAACCGGCCCTCCATCGAGAGACGTGATAGTATAGAAACACAGTTCTTGCACAACAAAGGCTATCACAACAAGCATAGGCAAGTTTCACAGCAACAAGCACAGGCAAGTTATACATAACTCAAGGTACTTTCATTTTTTGCCAAAGTCTGGGTTTTAACCCTAAAGTACTACGTACGTTAAATTCCTTTTAAGAGATCCATTCCTTTTATAAAAGTCACCCGATACCCGTAGTATAAAAATAGAGTGACTTACATCTTTTAAGTAAACCAAAACAACTTCCATACCTTCCTTTTTAAAACCAAATTAAGGCAATACCATGCCTTCTTTTTGGACCAAAACACTTCTCTTTTTAAAGTCAAGTTACCACATTAAAACCAATGATAAAACCCTTCTTTTGTTCTCATAAAGTCATTATAACTAACTTCCCATAAAGCTGTTATAACACTTTATGTTTTAAACCAATTTAAGACAAAACAATGCCTTTCTTTTTCCTAGAGTTCCAGTTTGCCTAATTTCAATTACTCAAGTCTCTTTATTTTAGAAAAGTTTCATAGTTCGATGTCTTAATCTCCTTTAAAACAATTGAGTAACATATGCCATAGGCGTGAGCAGCTTATTCTTGTTTATAACCATTTATTAAAGCAGCCATGATCTAGAAAATGTAATATCATTTTGTCTCATCTTAGCTTCTATGCAGATGGAGGTTTCTACTGGTTTTAATACAATACTTCATTATTCAATACATTTTCCTTTATTAACGCTGCAGTGATTTGTCGATACTCATTATGATTTCCGAAATCAGTAAAACATTATTACTTTTAAAACCAAGTACTCATTACTCAAGAATGAGGTTTCACACTTTTAACAAACTTCATATTAAGTCAAGTCTCTTATCTTTTAAGATTAAGTCTCTTAACTTCTAAAAATCAGTAAACCATTCTTTTTATCTCTCTTAAGACGTTATACCTAACTTCCCATAAAGCTAGTATAACTCTTATGTTTTCAAAACCAAGTATTACTCTTCTTTCAAAAAGGTTTCTTATTTCTTTTGAAATACTTCAAGATTCTTCTTATTCAGGCTTAAGTCAAAAGACATTGCCGTAACACTACATTCAGTTAACACACGTACGTCTACCGTACTATATATATATTCCTTTTAAAATATTTCAAGGTTCTTATTATTCAGTCTTAAGTCAAAATACATTGCCGTATAACTATATTCAGTTAGCACACGTACGTCTACCATATTATATATACATATTATTCAGGCTTAAGTCAAAAGACATTGCCACACGTACGTCTACCGTACTATATGTATTCCTTTAAAATACTTCATGCTCAAGAGTATAGGAAGAATCACATACCTCGCGACGATTATCGACTATAAGCAAAACGCTCCTCGGCTATAACCCGGCTAGCCTTGTCCACCTTCCAAGTAGTTCATGCTACTCGCAGAACATTCAACCAAAAAGGTTATCGATCATCAGAATACAAATTCTATGTAAGTACAGTTTAATCTTCTACTCTAATATTCTTCAGATGTGATTTCAGTTCAAGTCTTTACTGTAATATCCTTCTATTACAGTTCAATTCTCTTCTATGAATCTTATATTCATTTCTATACAACTACAGTATGTAATTCCTAATTACACTAGAAGGATAGGATTATTTACCTCGATGAGCCCAAAAATTATCCAAGTTTAAAGTCGATCCTGAGCAAGGTTTAGCTCCTACTCTGCGCACTCCAATTCGCTCCAAACAACCCTTAGAAGTTCTACGCAACTTCTATTTAACACTTCAACCGACTATGAAGGTTTTCCTTAGGGTTTCGTTTTGTGGCTAAAGGAAGTATAATAGTATTTTCCGGGCTTTTCGTATAGAGGTAACCTTGGGAATACTACAAGGTATTTGGGCATTATAACAATACTAGGAGAGTATTTCTATACCACAAAAGGGGGGTATTATACGAAAACAACTAGGCTAGGGGGGGTAGGCTCGGCCGAGGGCCTCTCAAAGGGGGAGGGTGGTGGCGGACGAACTACCACAAGGGGGGAGGGAGTATTTGAGACTTAGAAAGATTGCTCAAGTTTGGATGAAGAAAGTCTTCAACTTAGAGGGGTATTTATAGGTCAAGCAATGGCCAACCAATGGCCAAGATCAAGCCAAGTGCCATGCAAGTGTAGGGCTAGGATTTAACCATGTGTACCTTATCCATCTACCACACCAACTTGCACAAAATATCCTACCTAACCAAAGCCACCCATTTCGTCCATTACCGCCCACTTCCTTCCAATGTGAGGGTGACACATGTCACCCTCCCGTTGGTCCAAAATGTTTCGTCTCTCGGAAAAATCCGCAAAAATTAGAAATGACATAGCCGGAATTTTCCCTTCGCAAGTCTAGTAAAACGTTTCGTCGAAAAACGATTCTTTTCGGCACTTGTGTACAAATTCGCCACTTTGCCTACTTTAAGGCTCAAACTTTTCTACGTACGTCCTTACGTACATACTCTGGAAATACGGGGTATAACATTCTCCCCTCCTTAGAAACATTCGTCCCGAATGTTCCTTCTCAAGACGGATAACGATGAAGTTCTTCTAACAAGTTGCCAACGCCACGCCCGCCACGAAATAACACACGCTCTCTTCCTCCTTACTCGCCGCGTGCCCTTCTCCAACACTTGAACTCTTCTAGTATACGTACCACACTTCGCCATCGTCGCTTTCCCAAAACTTTGGAGTCACCACCTCCAAACTTGGTCATCTTACTAGCCTCAATCTCCCTTAAGGCCATTCCCGGCCTTCACGATCCGCTTCTGGTCGAACATATCCACGAACTCATATGATGGTCATCTAATCTTGGACCTAGCACCCTCGTGACTTACCACCGGTGACCATCCAGAGCCGACCCACCTCGAACAGCCGCGGGTTGGCCCGCAACATGGCCCCAACCCGACCCACTTAACACATCAAGCTCTTGTTCCCCGATCCGGAACAATCTTACCTATACAGGTCATGAAAGCTACCACTTCCATTTTACACTACCCAAGGAACTTTCCCACAATTACTCCACGTATACTTATACATTCTGACAAAGATCACCCGCAAAGTCTTGTACTCAAGACGGCCTTACATGTAAGGTCTCAACTGTAATATTCTAAGGTTCATAATTATCTCACCCCCAGGCTTACCCTTTCTCACTAACCAGGTTTTGAAATCATATTTTAGCACAAAGCTATCCGAACATAACACTTAACACATTATCATAACATCAATACATACAAGTCTTTAGAGGGGTAAGGATATACCTGTATCTACCGCTTTACTCTAATCACGCCCCGCCTACAGTATGCATAGTGTAGAAGGTGATGAACCACCAAAGATCCGTAGTTTGTGCCGCCACCAGCTACTCCGGTCGGACAGTTTCTCGCAAAATGGCCCTGCTGGCCGCATGTAAAACAAACTCCCGAACTAGTACGACACTCCCCACTATAGAGTCTACCACAACGGCCACAACAAGGTAGGGTGGCTTCACCGGCTAACACCCCGCTTCTCCCGAAATCTGAACCTCGAGCCCCGACCGCTCCCAATACTGATGCCTCAAGATTGTGAGGACCACTGCATCGGGCGGAGGCGTATAACTAGTCTGCTGGCCGAGGCGGTCCGCCTCGAAAGTCACCAAAGGACCTCGCTGCTCGCCCTCTTCGCTGATCTTGGTTTTTCCGTCGATTTCTCCGCCTCACATCCAAGTGCATAAGCTCGCATGCGGCAATGTCCATGCCCTACCAAGAGCTACACCCAACAACTCTCGCTAGGAAATCATCGAGCCTCAGAACATATCGGTACACTCGATCCTCCATACTAGCCACTAACGCTGGACGTCGCCAATGAGTCGAACTCCACATTGTACTCGAACCGCACGCCTGCTTCGCCGCAATACCAAAAATCTGTTTACCCGAGCCCTCTCATCATCCGCGAGGCAAGAAGTGTGCAAGAAATGCCTTTGAGAACTCGTCCCCATATAGCTGGAAGTGCGTTCTCCCGACAGCCTCCACGAATCAAACTACGATCGCTGGTATCACGCAACCGATGCGAACCTAGGACCACCGACTCGGTCTCCGATGCCTTGATCACTCTCATGATCCGCAGAATCGCCGGATGAACTCATGCGATCATCCTCGTGACTCGACCCATAAAACTCGCGGGCTACATCTCGTAAAATCCGTAGCCTCAAACTATTCGAACTAGGGTGAACCACTAGTGCTATCGAACCGCCGCTGGCCCACTTATCTCAAGTTCGCCACAACTCGCCATCAATCGCCCACTTTGTAACCCATCTCTCTCGCTCCGATCGCGGATCGGAGGCTCAGTATCGTGGTCTCAGAGACTGCCGCCGCTTTCTACTCGCAGCCTCTCTGTTGCTTGCCTTCGCCCGGCCGTTTTGCGCGAGGCATAATCGTGAAACGAAGCACGCCGAGGGGTCCAACTTATCACACGCCTCTAAGGCACGATCTCGTAATGAGAAGAAGGGAAACTAATCCTAAATGTCTCGCAGCCTCGATTATAGATGTAGTGCACAACACACCGATAATCAAGACTCTACTAGACACGGTTCGTAGACACTTTCCGAGATTAATCGCTCGATACCACTTTTGTCACGACCGCCCGGCCCGTGATTGGTGTCTTACCGGGCACCCTAGTGATACAACATCGAGAAAACCAATGGAAATAAAAAAACTTAAACATTCAAATAGACATGGATCAAGATAAAGGAAATAGGCCAACCAAAACGTTGCCTTTTCAACATATATAAATATAGACATTTGAACGAGCATAATCCTTACAACCCCGCCACAACAAAGCATGCACCTCTAAGATTTATACAACAACTATGACGGACAGTGGCTCCGCCATACCCTCAATGTACAAGAACCTGCTGCACTGTGGTAACATACCAAAAGATAAGCCTCCAAGGAACGGAGCTTCCCAATACGAAAAGTGATCCTAAACGCGGATCGACAAATGACGACTTACCTGCAGATGAACGCACTCCAAGGAGGTCGACAACAGTACTAAGTATGTGAAATCAGAATATCAGAAATGAAATCATAATAGTCTATATAAAAGCAGGAGACATGTATGATAACCAAACTACAGTACACATATAACAGTTATATCAAGTCACGGGCTCACGCCCTCCAAGTTATTACTCAAATATAACGATGGGTCTCACGCTCATAACATCAATCATGCCCGTGGAATACCTTTCTCACTGCCGGCAGTCTATGTTATGATAACACTAAGAAGTACACCTGAACACCAAGTCCTACCTGATGCCAAAGCCGTACTAACAATACAATACAACCAAACCACGAAGCTGACACGGGGCAAGTACGAAAGCCGACTACCAGATACCAAGGCCAAACAGTAAAACCTCATGGAGAGCTAGTCCATGGAATAACAATCCCAATGGAACCATACCCGTGCGCCACGCATCGTGTCGATGTCCGAAGGAAACAACAAGACAGAATCCCAATGGAACCATACCCGCGGCGCCACGATCGTGTCGTGATGTCCAAAAGGAAACAACTAGACAAAGAATCAAAATGGAACCATACCCGCGCGCCACGATCGTGGTCGTGATGTCCAAAGCGATTAGCAAAAATAACACTATCAACGAGAGCGCACTGGAATTCTCCGCCACCGCAAGACGTCCGAGTAAGTTCTCAACAAGTCAACCGCCTCCATCGAGAGACGCGATAGTATAGAAACACGCTTCTTGCACAACAAAGGCTATCACAACAAGCATAGGCAAGTTTCACAAAGAACAAGCACAGTAAGTTATACATAACTCAAGGTACTTTCATTTTATGCCAAAGTCGGTTTTAACTCCTAAAGTACTACGACGTTAAATTCCTTTTAAGAGATCCATTCCTTTTATAAAGTCACCCGATACAGTAGTATAAAAATAGAGTGACTTACATCTTTTAAGTAAACCAAAACAACTTCCATACCTTCCTTTTAAAACCAAATTAAGGCAATACCATGCCTTCTTTTGACCAAAACACTTCTCTTTTAAAGTCAAGTTACCACATTAAAACCAATGATAAAACCCTTCTTTTGTTCTCATAAAGTCGTTATAACTAACTTCCCATAAAGTCGTTATAACACTTTATGTTTTAAACCAATTTAAGACAAAACAATGCCTTTCTTTTCCCCGAGTTCCGTTTGCCTAATTTCAATTACTCAAGTCTCTTTATTTTAGAAAAGTTTCATAGTTCGATGTCTTAATCTCCTTTAAAACAATTGAGTAACATATGCCATAGGCGTGAGCAGTTTATTCTTGTTTATAACCATTTATTAAAGCAGCCATGATCTAGAAAATGTAATATCATTTTGTCTCATCTTAGCTTCTATGCAGATGGAGGTTTCTACTGGTTTTAATACAATACTTCATTATTCAATACATTTTCCTTTATTAACGCTGCAGTGATTTGTCGATACTCATTCTGATTTCCGAAATCAGTAAAACATTATTCCTTTTAAAACCAAGTACTCATTACTCACGAATGAGGTTTCACACTTTTAACAAACTTCATATTAAGTCAAGTCTCTTATCTTTTAAGATTAAGTCTCTTAACTTCTAAAAATCAGTAAACCATTCTTTTTATCTCTCTTAAGACGTTATACCTAACTTCCCATAAAGCTAGTATAACTCTTATGTTTTCAAAACCAAGTATTACTCTTCTTTCAAAAAGGTTTCTTATTTCTTTTGAAATACTTCAAGATTCTTCTTATTCAGGCTTAAGTCAAAAGACATTGCCGTAACACTACATTCAGTTAACACACGTACGTCTACCGTACTATATATATATTCCTTTTAAAATATTTCAAGGTTCTTATTATTCAGGCTTAAGTCAAAAGACATTGCCGTATAACTATATTCAGTTAGCACACGTACGTCTACCATATTATATATACATATTATTCAGGCTTAAGTCAAAAGACATTGCCACACGTACGTCTACCGTACTATATGTATTCCTTTAAAATACTTCATGCTCAAGAGTATAGGAAGAATCACATACCTCGCGACGATTATCGACTATAAGCAAAACGCTCCTCGGCTATAACCCGGCTAGCCTTGTCCACCTTCCAAGTAGTTCATGCTACTCGCAGAACATTCAACCAAAAAGGTTATCGACCATCAGAAATACACACATGTAAGTACAGTTTAATCTTCTACTCTAATATTCTTCAGATGTGATTTCAATTCAAGTCTTTACTGTAATATCCTTCTATTACAGTTCAATTCTCTTCTATGAATCTTATATTCATTTCTATACAACTACAGTATGTAATTCCCAATTACACTAGAAGGATAGGATTATTTACCTCGATGAGCCCAAAAATTATCCAAGTTTAAAGTCGATCCTGAGCAAGGTTTAGCTCCTACTCCGCGCGCTCCAATTCGCTCCAAACAACCCTTAGAAGTTCTACACAACTTCTATTTAACACTTCAACCGACTATGAAGGTTTTCCTTAGGGTTTCGTTTTGTGGCTAAAGGAAGTATAATAGTATTTTCCGGGCTTTTCGTATAGAGGTAACCTTGGGAATACTACAAGGTATTTGGGCCAAGGTATTTGGGCATTATAACAATACTAGGAGAGTATTTCTATACCACAAAAGGGGGGTATTATACGAAAACAACTAGGCTAGGGGGGGGGTAGGCTCGACCGAGGGCCTCTCAAAAGGGGAGGGTGGTGGCGGACGAACTACCACAAGGGGGGAGGGAGTATTTGAGACATAGAAAGATTGCTCAAGTTTGGATGAAGAAAGTCTTGTGTACTTTACATTTTTCGTCGAAAAACGATTCTTTTCGGCACTTGTGTACAAATTCGCCACTTTGCCTACTTTAAGGCTCAAACTTTTCTACGTACGTCCTTACGTACATACTCTTGAAATACGGGGTATAACAGTGGGCCACCCATCGTGTCAGTATGTCCAAAAGGATCGATATAGTGGAAGCATACCCGTGGGCCACCCATCGTGTCAGTATGTCCATCAATCAACCAAATAGCCGGCCCTCCAACGAGAGACGTGGTAGCACAGAAATACAACACTTGCACAACAAAGGCTATCACCACAAGCATAGGCAAGTTCAACATACTCATAGACTTTCATTTTTATTACAACAAATCCGGGTTTTAACCCCAAACTACTACATACATTAATCCTTTCAAAAAGATCTCTTTTTACGTAAAAACAACTCGATACTATTACCCGTAGTACCAAATACGTTCATGTTTTAAAATCAAGTACTTTACATTTTTTTTAAACCAAGTGGCTTACACTTTTAGAACAACGTCAAGTATACATTTAAAACCCAAGTAACCAACCCTTTTAAGATCAAGGTACTCCTACCTTTTAAAACCAAGCCACTTATATTTTTCTCATCAAGAAAAGTTCGATATTTGAAAATAAGTTACTTCTCTTTTCCCAAAATCAAGTTACCATTTAAATCCAATAATAAAACCATTCTTTTGTTTCCATAAAGTCGTTATAACTAACTTCCCATAAAGCTATTATAACACTTTATGTTTTAAACCAATTTAAGACAAAACCATGCCTTTCTTTTAAACCAAAATACTTCAAATTCTTAAGTCTGCTTTTTAGAAATCGAGTTCCTTACTTTGGAATTTTAAGAAAATCAAAACTTGATTAAAATAATTCTTATTAGAGCAGCCATGATCTAGGAAATGTAATACAATTTTGTCTTATCTTAGCTTCTATGCAGATGGAGGTTTCTACTGGTTTTAATATAATTAATTATTTGTCAATACATTTTCCTTTATTAACGCTGCAGTGGTTTGTGCGATACTTATTCTCATTTCCGAAATTAATGTAACATTATTCTTTTAAAAACCAAGTACTCATTACTCACGAATGAGGTTTCACAACTTCTAATACAATTCAAGTTCTTCACATTTCAATCAAGTCAAATATAAGTCCAGTCTCTTATCTTTTAAAATCAGTAAATCATTCTTTTACCTACATAAAGTCGTTATAATTAACTTCCCATAAAGCCATTATAACACTTTATGCTTTAGACCAACCAAAATTCGTTTAGCACACGTACGTCTACCGTACTACATAGTTCACACAATCATGCTAGAAAAGATAGGAAGAGGTTCACATACCTCGCGACGATTATCGACAATTAGCAAAATGCTCCAAAGTACTATAACCTTGCTAGCCTTTTCCACCCTTCAAGTAGAATACGCTACTCGTAGTACTTCCACCTAAAAAGGCCACAAAACGTCTATCAACTTCTCGATTTCTTCGTAGCGCAATTCAAAGCACAAGGTCACTATTCTAAGGAAAATTCGGCAGACACCCAGTAACCACATAAATCTCCTCCTCTATCAAGGCCCGCTACCAAGCCAACAACTCCAAGGGGGGGTTACACGTCTAACCGGACGTGTACAACACTGCCCCACAATAATACTACAAGTCTACTGTAAATACACTCCAATGTAAATACAGTTCAATTCTTTATAAACATCCTTCCAATATATCTTATACCTAATTCTAAACTACAACAATATGTAATATCCAATTACAATAGAGGGACATAGATCATTACCTCGATAAGCCCAAAATTATCCAAGATTATAAGTCGATCCTGAGCAACGTTTAGCTCCAATTCCCTACGCTCCAACCCACTCCAAGAAACCCTTAGAAGTTCTTAACCAACTCCTCTTCAAGATCTAACTCCAAAAAGTGAAGAACACTTAGGCCCAACTATGGCAATTTTCGGCCAAGGTGTATTTCTAAGGCTAGGGGTGTGAAATCTTTTCCAACTCTTGGTACACAATCTTCCTAACACCCTAAGGAAGAACACTTATAAGTTTAAGGATTTTTGGACAACTTTTGGTCAAGGGAAGGCTTAAAAACTGAGAGCACACACAAGAGAAAGGGAGGGAATTTTCAAGACTTGAAATATCTAAGTGTGGAATGAATAAAGTATTGCAAGCTTAAGGGTCTATTTATAGAGAAATCAATGGCCAAGATCAAGGCAAGTGTGTGGTGAGATCTTGGGACAAGTGTGTATGGATTTAACCAACCATATGTCTACCACAAAAAAGGGACAAGTGGCAAGCCACTTGTCCACCACAAATAACGTCCAAGTGTCCCCCTAATTTCGGCCATAGGGCCACACGGGGGTTCCATGTGTCGCCCTCCTACTCGTCCAAAATATTTCATCTTCTGAAAATATCTGTAATGCCAAAAATCCGAAAATAAAGTGGGCCCCACAAACCGTAAATTTCTCCCGTGGGCCCCACGTGACCAATTCCGGAAATAAAATTCCATGATTCTTAAAAATTCCAAAAAGTCCGAATACCAAATCTGGGAATCTAATTCCCATTAATGAACCTTTTTCCTTCACAAAAACCTTAAACTTTTCCGTCGAAAAATCATATCTTTCTTCCTTTCCAATTTTTGTGTCGTATTCTCGTACGTACGTCCTCACATACATACCCTGGAACTACGGGGTGTAACATTCTTCCCCCCTTAGAAACATTCGTCCCGAATGTTCCTTCTAAGTCTCAAAACATACATGCGCTGGTATAGTCTTCACTACTATACTTACAAAACCACTTATGCCACACCTGGCCATAATATAACATACGCGAAAAATTCAAATCCAAGCCAACGAGGAATCACCTCTAACATCACAAAAGATTCATCCCATGGTCTAAAGGATACTCCCTTCGCATCTTCACTTCACAACAAAAATGATCTCTTTTATTCTGTTAACACACGTTCACTTCTTTCCTTACTCGTCGTACCCTTCTCGTACACCCGAAGTCTCTCTAGTACACGCATGCATACCCACTATCGCCAGCTTTCCAAAACCTTGAGTCACTACCTCCAAACTTGGTCATTTTACTAGCCTCAAATTCCTTTAAGGCCATTCCCGCCTTCACGATCCGATTCGTCGAACGATCCACGAACTCGCATAACGGTTACCTAAACTTGGGCCTTCCACCCTCGTGATCCTACCACCTAGCGGGACCACCTCGAACTGACCCCACCTCATTCCGGGCTGCGGGTTGACCCGCGATATGGCCTCAACCCGACCCACCGTCGCGCCAAACTCTCTCGTTCCCCAATCCGGAACAATCTTACTAATTCACGCCATGAAAGTTAACACTTCCATCTCACAGTACCCATGGAATCATCCCACAATATATTTCACGCATACCAAGTACTTCGACAAAGACCAACCGTAAAATCACCCACTCAAGACGGCCTTGCATCCAAGGTCATAAGCGTTATAAATTCTAAGTCTCACAATTGTCTCGCCCCGGACTTACCCTTTTCAACTACCCATGCTTAATTCACACTTAACACAATGCTATCTCATACATAGCACTTAACATGTATCCACCATAACAACATAAACCGCTTCCTGAGTGAAGATATCTCTCAGTAACCGCTCTCACTTTCCCTTTGTCGCTCTAATCATAATCCCACTGCAGGCGCCTAGCTATATAAGGCGATGAACCACCACCGATCCCGGCGTGAGTCTCTACATCTGTATACCTGCGTCGGACAAACTCTCACCAAATTGCCCTATTGGCCGCAAGCATACAAGCTGTCGAAGCAGTACGACACTCCCCATAATGGAGTCTATTACAACGGCCACAACGAGGTAGGGGTGACCTCATCTGACTAACACCCCCTTCTCCCGAACAACTGAACCCGCAAATGACCCGGTAGGCCGAGTCATCCCTCTTGTATCCTTCCTACTTGTACATCCTCCCATCATAAGGCCCTGAGGGCCGCAAGTATAACAATCTCCCAAACTAGCACGACACCCTGAGGATCATCCTCAGCTTTCTATCCATAGAACTCTGGAGAACTACAACTCAAGAAATCCCGAAGTCTCAGACTATCGGATTTAGGGTGAATCACTGGTACTGCCGGAACCACCGGCTCCCGTCCGTCCTCATTCCCAGCCACCAGCCTAGCTAGTAAATGGGCCATCTCCTTGAACTCTTATCCTCGGCTCCTGGCCGTGGCACTGGAGGCTCAGGTATCGTTGCCTCAGTAGAAACTGCTGCCTCTCTAAACTCTCCTGGGGCTAGCGGCGTCATAAAACTCGCCGTCTGAGGTACTATCTCAAGTAATGACCGGGCCCGCGCCCTCGTACTCCTCTGCGTTCCACTCGCAGCTCCCTCTGCTGCCTTGCCCTTCTGGGCCCTGGTTGCCTTGCATAAAGGCATAACTGGTACATACGAGTACGTCCGAGGGAGTCCAACTTATAACACAACTCTAAGGCACGATCTCAGAGTGAGAAGAATGGAAACCAATCCTAAATATCCTGTAGCCTCCTGATTATAGATGTGGTGCACAACACACCCATAATCAAGACTCTACTAGACACGGTCTGTAGACACTTTCCGAGGATTAACTGCTCTGAACAGTTACATCTCAAATTTACAACAAGACTGCAGACCTCTAAGAATGTAACCAACTATGATGGGACAGGGCTCCGCCATACCCCTGAATATAGATAAACCTACAATGATAGGGAAATCATACCCAAAAGATAAGCCTCCGGAGAAACGGGGCTTTCCCAAAAGCAGAACGGTGATCCTAGGAGCGGGGATCAACAACTGGAGTACCTCTACCTGCGGCATGAACGGCCCGAAGGAGGTCGAGATAACGGTACCAAGTATGTGAAGCGTAAAATCGAAACGAAATCATAATATTTTAAAACCAATTCACAAATACGTACGAAACAACCCAATTTAACCGCACATAGTGCCACAGCATAAACAAGAGCAAAGTAGATATAACACAACTGGTCTTTTCTAGGCCGCTAATGATCGAAGCAAGGCCAATCGCCCATAGTATCATTATGCGAGCCTAATCCTGGAACTCCCGCAGTCCGCATAGGCCACCTAGGCCCGCATGAGGTATTCCTCGCATCGGGGGTAGCTAACCCGCGGAAACATCCTGGACTCCCGCAATCCGCATGGCCACAAGGACCGCATGAGGTATTCCTCTCATCGGCGTAACACACCCGGAGTGATTCCTGGAACTCCCGCAGCTCCGCATAGGTCCCATGGACCCGCATGAGGTATTCCTCGCATCGGGGGTGGCTAACCCTCGGCTCGTAACAAGTCAGGGGGGTAAGTGATACAATACCAACACAACTGGATTATCGTTAAACAACATAAGCACAACAGAAAAACCCCCTTACACAAACGTCACAAGATACTAACACACGTAGCATCATAACATGTTTACTTATCAAGCCAACTTACCACACATTCAGAAATCATTACAAGGCCTTCATAATCAAGTAAGTAAACCATTCCTTTTATCTTTCTTAAGTTGTTATAACTAACTTCCCATAAAGCTAGTATAACACTTAAGCTTTATAAAAACCTTCACATTTGTTTGGAAAACCAAAAGAACTTATTCTTTTAAAACCAAGTATTAATTTCCTTCCGAATAATAATTCATAACTCTTTTTGAAATATTTCAAGAATCTTAATATTTAGAACTCAAGTCAAAAGACACCAAAGTGAAACCAGATTTAGTTAACACACGTATGTCTACCGTACTATATATATTTCACAAATATCATGCTCAAGAGGATAGGAATGATCACATACCTCCTCGGCTAAATCCACTTGCCAAGTCGGATATGTCGCGCGCAGAGTGTCAACCTATAATAGTCAAAACACGCCTATCAACTTCTAGTTTTACGTAGAATTCTTCTAAGTAAGATTTCTTATTCTACGGAAAATTGGGCAGCATTTCCCCCATTTCTACTCACTTTTCCATCTTTTTCAAGGCCCGATAACCGTAACCAACATGTCATATATAAGGCGCAATAAATCTGAATTTTAAAGAAGGGGATCACACGCCCAAACGGACGCGATTAACAATCTTCCCCTTAACAACAACAATAATTAAAGAAGGGGATCACACGCCCAAACGGACGCGATTAACAATCTTCCCCTTAACAACAACAATAATTAAAGAATGGGATCACACGCCCAAATGGACGCGATTAACAATCTTCCCCTTAACAACAATGTAAATACAATCCAATGTAAATACAGTCCAAAGTAAATACAGTCCTTTAGTTGGGGTCCTTGGCCAACTATTTCAATTTCACTTATCCAATTACTTCATTAGTCTTCCAACTTATATTCCAATCTTAATATAAGTTATAGTTACTTTGTTATTAACTTCTTAGCAAGTAATGGATACTGTTTTACCATTTTAATGGCTAATATGCCAATTCTGCTTTTAATAAGTTAACAAGATCCAAATCTTTCCAAACCTTACTCCACATGTCTTATACTCCATAATATACTTCCAATATACATAATATTCAACTTCACAAAGAGAACAAGGTTCATTACTTTAAATAGCCCAAAAATATCCAACAACTTAAAGTCGCTCCTAAGCAAGTTTTAGCTCCAAATCCTTATGTTCCAATCCGCCACAAGTCACCCTTAGAAGCTCCTAACCAACTTCTATTCAAGAACCAACTCAAAAAAGTGAAGAACACTAAGGTTTCAAACCTTACAACTCTCGGCCAAGGGGGTACTTTGTGGCTAGGGGTGTGAAATCTTATATAACTCTTGGTTACTAATCTTTCTAATACATCAAGGAAGAACACTTAGAAGTTTAAGAATTATTGGACAATATTTGGTTAAGAAATCTTGGTTTGGACGAGAGCATCAAGAAGGGAGAGGGAAATATTTTCAAGTCTTGAAATAACACTAAGTGTGGAAGATTTCATCAACTAGAGGTGTTTATATAAGACAACCAAGGGCTAGGATAGAAGCATATGTATGGTGTAGATTGGGGACATGTGTTTGTGTGGGTCCCTCTTGCCCACTTGCCCAACAAATATCTTGCAAGACTTGGCCACTTGCCTTGGCCACTTGTCTCATGAAAAACGTCCAACATGGCCACCAAGGGGTAACACATGTCGCCCACCTATTGGTCCAAAATATTTCGTCTCTCGGAAAAATCCATAATTGGTTAAAATATTGAAAACGTAAAATTTCCTTCACAAGGTTCGGAACATTTTCCGTCGGAAAAACAAATCTTTCATCCTTAACCTAATTAGGGCTATACATTCGTACGTACGTCCTCACATACATACTCTGGAACTATGGGGCATAACATTCTCCCCTCCTTAGAAACATTCGTCCCGAATGTTCCTACTCAAAACATATAACGATATAGGCCCTCATAACTATATCCCCCAAAACAAAAATGCCATGTATAGCCAAAATAACACGTAAGCAAAATGATAATTAAAAAATCAACAAGTAGGAGAGTGAGTTACCTGGAGGTGTGGGGAATAAGTGAGGATACTTCTGCCTCATGTCCTCCTCTGCTTCCCACGTCATCTCCTCTCTGTTCTCGTTCTGCCATAAGACCTTGACGGAAGCCACATCCTTTGTCCGCAGTCGCCTAACCTGACGATCGAGTATCGCTATGGGGCTCTCCTCATACGATAACCCCTCCGTCACCTGGACATCATCAATCGGGTGCACTCTAGATGGATCTCCGATACATCTCCTCAGCATAGAAACATGAAAAACCGGATGCCCTATCTCCAGATCGGACGGCAGATCCAACTCATAGGCAACCTTGCCTACCCTACGGACAATCTGATAAGGCCCAATGTACCTTGGGCTGAGTTTCCCCTTCTTCCCAAATCTCATCACACCCTTCATGGGTGACACCTTCAGGAAAACCCAATCATCAACCTTAAACTCCAAATGTCGACGCCGATGATCTGCATACGACTTCTGTCGACTCTGAGCTGTCAATAACCGCTCCTGGATAAGCTTCACCTTATCCACTGCCTGCTGTATCAAGTCCGGCCTGACTAACTGCACCTCGCCCACATCGAACCAGCCTATCGGTGACCTGCACTTCCTCCCATATAAGGCCTCATAAGGCGCCATCTGGATACTGGAATGGTAGCTGTTATTATATGCAAACTCCACTAGAGGCAAATAATCCTCCCAGCTACCCCTGAAATCAATAACACAGGCTCGCAGCATATCCTCAAGTTTCTGGATAGTACGCTCTGCCTGTCCGTCGGTCTGAGAATGGAATGCAGTACTGAGGCTCACATGCGTCCCTAATCCCTTCTGGAAAGACCTCCAGAAGTTAGCCGTAAACTGGGCTCCTATGTCTGATATGATAGATATAGGGACCCCATGCTGTTTCACGATCTCTCGGATGTAATGTCTAGCATAATCTTCGGCCGAAAAAGTCGTCCTGACGGGAAGAAAGTGGGCGGATTTCGTCAGCCTGTCAATGATAACCCAGATAGAATCATGCTTCCTCTGAGTGCGAGGTAACCCTGTGATAAAGTCCATATTGATCACCTCCCACTTCCACGTCGGAATCTCTATCATCTGCAACAACCCACTAGGCCTCTGGTGCTCCACCTTGACCTGCTGACAACTCAGGCACTGAGCAACAAACTCTGCAATGTCCCTCTTCAGGCCATCCCACCAATACATCTGAGTTCGTGGTACATCTTTGTCGACCCCATATGGATAGAGTAACGAGCGCTGTGTGCTTCCCCTAGAACCTGCTAGCGAAGTCCTGCAATATCTGGAACACACAACCTGCCCTCAAATCTTAGCACCCCATCAGGTGCTACCTCAAATAGACCCTTCCCCTCACGAAGAGTCGTATCACGATACCGTGTCATAATAGGATCCTCATACTGTCGCCTCTTCACCTCCTCGACGATGGAAGACTCGACAACCTCTCAAACCCGAACCCCACTACTATCAGAACCAATCAATCGGACTCCAAGGCTCGCTAGCTGATGTAACTCGCGGACCATGCCCCTCCTCTCTGGCTGCACATCTGATAGACTACCCATCGATCTACAACTAAGGGCATCTGCCACTACATTGGCCTTCCCTGGGTGGTATAGGATATCGACATCATAATCCTTGAGTAGCTCTAACCACCGTCTCTATCGTAATTTCAGCTCCCTCTGGCTGAAGATATACTGGAGGCTCTTGTGGTCTGTGTAAATATCCACATGAACTCCATACAAATAATGTCTCCAGATCTTCAAGGCATGAATCACTGCTGCCAACTCTAAGTCATGTGTGGGGTAGTTCTTGTTATACCCCGTATTTCCAGGGTATGTACGTGAGGGTGTACGTATATAAATTTGAGCCTTAAAGATTAGGCAAGAATGAAATTTTGTGCACAAGTACCGAAAGGAGTCGTTTTTCGACGAAACGTTTCCACAGCTTTCGTAGGGAAAATTCCTGCTATGTCATTAATAATTTTTGCGGATTTTTCCGAGAGACGAAACATTTTGGACCAACGGGAGGGTGACATGTGTCACCCTCACATTGGAAGGAAGTGGACGGCCAAAGGGGAAAAGTTGGCACGTTTTTTGTGCAAAAATTGTGGTCAAGGGTTAGGTAGGATATTTTGTGTAGTTGATGAGCAAGTGGGACCCACAAACACATGGCTTCATCTTGACCTTACACTTGCCTTACACTTGGATAGATCTTGGCCATTGGTTGGCCATTTCTTGACCTATAAATACCCCTCTAAGTTGATGAACTTATTCATCCAAAAATTGTCTAAGTCTTGAAAATCCCTCCCTCTCCCTCTTGTTGTTTTCGTCCACCACACCCCCTCCCCTTTGAGAGCTCTAGCCGAGAGCAACCCCCCCTAGCCTAGTTGTGCTAGTCGAAATACTACCCCCCCTTGGTAGAAATGTATTCTACAAGTATTGTTATAATGCCCAAAATACTTTAGCCAAATACCTTGTAGTACTTTCCAAAGTACCGCTTTATCTGAAAAGCCCTAAAATACTATTATACTTTCCTTTAGCCACTAAACGAAACCCTAAGGAAAACCTTCATAGTCGGTTGAAGTGTTTAGTAGAAGTTGCGTAGAACTTCTAAGGGTTGTTTGGAGCGGATTGGAGCACTCGGAGTAGGAGCTAAACGTTGCTCAGGAGCGACTTTTTACTTGGATAATTTTGGGCTCATCGAGGTAAATACTACTGTCCTTCTAGTGTAATTGGAAATTACATATTGTAGTAGTATAGTAATGAATATAAGATTCATAGAAGAGAATTGAACTGTAATAGAAGGATATTACAGAAAAGACTTGAACTGAAATCACTTCAGAAGAATATAAGTAGAAGTTCAACTGTACTTACATAGGACTGTATATACAGTAGACTGATAACCTTTATTGGTTGAATGTTCTGCACGTAGCATGGGTTACTTAGAAGGTGGACCAGGCTAGCCGGGTTATAACCGTGGAGCGTTTTGCTTATAGTCGATAAATCGTCGCGAGGTATGTGATTCTTCCTATACTCTTGAGCATGATATTTTAAAAGGAAGATATATATAGTACGGCAATGCCTTTTGACTTAAGCCTGAATAATATATAGTACGGTAGACGTACGTGTGCTAATTGAACGTAGTTGTACGGCAATGTCTTTTGACTTAATCCTGAATAATAAGAATTTTGAAGTATTTCAAAATTGTTAAGAAACCATTTTTGAAAGAAGAGTAACACTTGGTTTTAAAGGTTTTAAAAAGAGTTATACTAGCTTTATGGGGAGTTAGGTATAACGTCTTAAGAGAGGTAAAAAAGATGGTTTACTGATTTTAGAAGTTAAGAGACTTGATCTTATAAGATAAGAGACTTAACTTAAATGAATTAATATGGATTTTGTGTGAAACCTCATTCGTGAGTAATGAGTACTTGGTTTTTAAAAGGAATAATGTTTCTTGATTTGGAAATCGAGAATGTGTATCGATAAACCACTGCAGCGTTAATAAAGGAAAATGTATTGAATAATTAAGTATTATTAAAACCAGTAGAAACCTCCATCTGCATAGAAGCTAAGATGAGACAAAATGATATTACATTTTCTAGATCATGGCTGCTTAATAAGATTGATTATGAACAAGATTAACCTACTCACCTATGGCATATGTTACTCTATTGTTTTAAAAAGAGATTAAGACATTGAACTATGAAACTTTTCTAAAAAGAGAGTTGCGTAATTGAAATTAGGCAAACCGAACTTTTAGGGAAAAGAAAGGCATTGTGTTGTCTTAAAATGGTTTAAAACATAAAGTGTTATAACAGCTTTATGGGAAGTTGGTTATAACGACTTTATGAAAACAAAAGAAGGGTTTTATCATTTGTTTTAATGTGGTAACTTGACTTTTAAAGAGAAGTATTTTGGTCCAAAGGAAGGCATGGTATTGCCTTAATTTGGTCTTAAAAAGGAAAGTATGAAAGTTGTTTTGGTTTACTTAAAAGATATAAGTCACACATTTTTATATACTACGGGTATCGGGTGACTTTTAGAAAAGGAATGAATCTCTTAAAAGGAATTTAACGTACGTAGTACTTTAGGGTTAAAATCCGGACTTTGACATAAAATGAAAGTACCTTGAGTTGTGTATAACTTGCCTATGCTTGTTGTTATGAAACTTGACCATGTTACGTGTGATAGCCTTGTTGTGCAAGTACTGTGTTCTACTCGACTACCGGTTCATGGGATGAACCGGGAATGTATTTCACTCGACTACCGGTTCATCCGGGAATGTATTTCACTCGACTACCGGTTCATCCGGGAATGTATTTCACTCGACTACCGGTTCATCCGGGAATGTATTTCACTCGACTACCGGTTCATCCGGGAATGTATTTCACTCGACTACCGGTTCATCCGGGAATGTATTTCACTCGACTACCGGTTCATCCGGGAATGTATTTCACTCGACTACCGGTTCATGGGATGAACCGGGAATGTATCCCACACGTTTCTATACTGGGTCCATGAGATGGGCCGAGACATGTTATACGTATCACATGATTTGTACCTAGACTGCCGGCAGTGAGGAAGAAGTTCCACGGGCATGAGGGATGACTTTGAGGGCGTGAGTCCCTGACTTGACATAACTGCTTTTATGTTGTGAACTGTAGTTTGGTTATCATACATGTCTCCTGCTTTATATAGACTATTATGATTTCATTTACAGTATTTTTACGGTTTCACATACTTGGTACTTGTTGTACTGACCTCCTTCGGGGGGCTGCGTTCATGCCGCAGGTAGAAGTACCATTTGCCGATCCGCGTTTAGGATATCATTTTAGCGTCTTGGGAAGTTCCGTCCCTTCGTAGGCTTATCTTTGGTATGTTACCACAGTCCGCAGGTCCTTGTACATTCAGGGTATGGCGGGACCCCGTCATAGTTGTTGTATAAATCTTAGAGTGCAGTAACCGCTGTTGTGGCGGGGTTGTAAGGATTGTAAATCGCTCAAATGTTTATATATATATATGTTGAAAGGCAACCGTTTTGGTTGGCCTATTTTCTTTCATCTTAATCCATGTCTATTTACATGTTTAAGTTTTATTTCCGCTGGTTTTCTCTGATGTTGTATCACTAGGGTGCCCGGGGTAAGGCACCAGTCACGGGCCCGGGTTCGGGTCGTGACAGTTCTTCTCATGCTTCTTGAGCTGTTGAGATGCGTAAGCTATAACCTTACCCTGCTGCATCAGCACACACCCAAGCCCGATGCCCGATGCATCACAATAAACCACGTAGCTGTCTGGACCCTCTGGAAGAGTAAGAACTGGGGCGGTCGTCAATCTCTCCTTCAGTAACTGAAAGCCCTCCTCACAAGCATCCGTCCACTGAAACTTAGCTGCTTTCTGAGTCAGCTTAGTCAAAGGTGCTGAAATAGAAGCAAACTTCTCCACAAACCTCCGATAGTAACCCACAAAGCCCAGAAAGTTGCGCACCTCCGTCGGTGTAGTAGGTCTAGGCCAAGTCCTGACTGCCTTGATCTTTGCCGTGTCCACCCGAATACCATCGGCCCCGACAATGTGCCCTAGGAATGCCACCGAAGCCAACCAAAACTCACACTTCGAAAACTTGGCATACAACCGCTGGTCCTGGAGAACTCTCAGCACCGTCCTCAAATGCTCCGCATGCTCCTGCTCTGAGTGAGAATAAACCAAGATGCCATCAATGAATACTATCACAAACGTATCCAAAAATGTCTTGAACACTCGGTTCATCAAATCCATAAACATTGCCGGAGCATTCGTCAAACCGAAAGACATAACCCTGAACTCATAGTGCCCGTACCGGGTCCGAAATGCAGTCCTAGGGACATCCGTCTCCCTAACTCGCACCTGATGGTAACCAGATCGCAGGTCTATCTTGGAGAAACACCTCGCACCCTGCAACTGGTCGAACAAATCATCAATCCTGGGGAGGGGGTATCTGTTCTTAATAGTCACCTTGTTCAACTGCTTGTAATCAACACACATACGCAGCGTCCCATCCTTCTTATTCACAAACAATACCGGCGCTCCCCAGGGAGAAACACTAGGCCTGATGAAGCCCTTCTCCAACAAATCTCTCAGCTGGTCCTTCAACTCTCTCAACTCGGAAGGTGCCATTCTGTATGGAGGAATGGATATAGGTCGAGTATCAGGCATAATATCAATGCAAAACTCTATCTCCCTCTCAGGAGGGATACCCGGGAGGTCGTCTGGGAACACATCTGGGAACTCTCTGACTCCGGAATCGATCAAGGTCCGTATCTCGCCTCGATCAAACACCCGAATGAGATGGTAGATATACCCCTTCTGCACCATCTTCCTGGCCTTGAGGTAGTAAATAAACCTACCCCTCGGCGACACAGTGTTCCCCTCCCACTCGATAACCGTCTCCCCAGGAAACTGGAACCGCACCAATCTCTCCCTACAGTCTACATTGGCGTAGCAAGAAGCTAACCAATACATACCCATGATCACATCAAAATCGGTCATGTCCAACTCTATCAAGTCGGCTAGGGTCTGACGACTGCATATAGTCACTGGGCAAGCCCTATATACCCGCTCAGCTACCACCGAATCACCCACTGGCGTAGCTATCTCAAAAGGGTCTATGGACTCAGGCTCTATCTCTATCCTACTAGCAATATGGGGAGATATATAGGACAAGGTAGAACCCGGATCTATCAAGGCATACACGTCACAACATGAAACTAATAAAGTACCTGTGACGACATCTGGTGACGCCTCCTGGTCCTGGCGGCTGGACATGGCATAAATGCGGTTCTGAGGACCGCTGGAACTAGGACCCTTGCCACGACCTCTGCCGCGACCTGCTGGCCCATGAGCACCCTGCCCTCCGGGGCGAGTAACTGTAGGAGATGAAGACCCGGCGAAAGACCCTGTAGGCTGAACCCTACCATCTGCGCTGCCTCTGGTCGGACAGTCTCTCGCAAAGTGACCCTGCTGGCCGCAAGTGTAACAAGCTCCCGAAATAGTACCACAACTCCCGTAATGGGATCTACCACATCGGACACACTGAGAGGAGGGTGGTCTCGATCGGTTAGTACCCCTGCTACTCGAAGTCCAAGCCCCGGGCCCCGACCGCCCGAATACCCCGCCGCTCAAGACGGTGTAGGAGTGCTCTGAGCTGGCTGAGGTGCAAACCTAGTCTGCTGCTGAGGCCGTTCGCCCCGAGATCTACCAAAGGACCCTGCCGTCCTGGCCTTCTTCTACTGATATCTGACAACCCGCTGGCCTCTACGCTCCTCACATCCCAGTGCATAAGCCTGTATGCGGGCAATGTCCATGCCCGGCTGAAGTGCTACACCCGATCAACCCTCTGCCAAATAGTCATCGAACCCCGTGACGTAGTGGTGCACTCTATCCTCTATGTCTTCCACTAACGCAGGGACATACCGAGCTAACGAGTCGAACTCCACGTTGTACTCCCGAACCGTACGCCTCTCTCGGCGTAAATCAAATTGGCCGTGCTCTCCTCATCTGCGGAGGCAAGAAGTGGCTAAGAAATGCCTCTGAGAACTCGTCCCATACAGCTGGAAGTGTATGCTCTCCCCGGGACAGCTCCCACGAATCAAACCAGTCGACTGCAGTATCACGCAGCCGATGCGAACCTAAGACCACCGACTCGGTCTCCGAAGCCTTGATCACTCTCATGATCCGCTGTAACTGTCGGATGAACTCCTGCGGATCATCATCAGGCCTCGACCCGTAGAACTCAGGTGGGCTGCAACTCAAAAAGTCCCGTAGTCTCAAGCTATCCGATCTGGGGTGAACTACGGGTGCTACTGGAACTGTTGCATCCAGCCTATCCTCGTGCCGTGCCACGATCCTGGCTAATAACTGAGCCATCTCCTTGTAACCCATCTCCTCTGCTCCAGGCTGTGGGACTGGAGGCTCAGGTATCGTGGTCTCAGAAGCCACTGCTGCGGCTCTAAACTCTGCTGGGACCGGTGGCGTCGTGGAACTCGCCGTCTGTAGCACCACCTCTGGTAAAGACTGGGCCTGTGCCCTCGTGACCCTCCGTGTCCTACTAGCAGCTCCCTCAGCTGTCTTGCCCTTCTGGGCCCGGGTTGCCTTGCGTGGAGGCATAGCAGGTACATAAGAATGTGTTAGAAAGAGTCCAATTTATAACACAACTCTAAGGCACGATCTCAGAGTGAGAAGAATGGAAACTAATTCTAAATATCCTGCAGCCTCCTGATTATTGGTGTGGTGCACAACACACCGATAATCAAGACTCTACTAGATACGGTCTGTAGACACTTTCCGATGATTAACTGCTCTGATACCACTTTTGTCACGACCCGATCCCGGGCCCGTGACTGGTGTCTTACCCGGGCACCCAAGTAGATATACATCAGAGTAACCAGCGGAATATAAACTTACAAACATAAAACAGTGTAGAATAAGAAACAGTTTAACCAAGAAAAAGTTGTCTTTCGGCATGTATATATAAACCAAAATTGAACAGTTACATCCCAAATTTACAAAAGGACTACAGACCTCTAAGAATGTAACCAACTATGACGGGACAGGGCCCCGCCATACCCCTGAATGTACATAAACCTACAATGATAGGGAAATCATACCCAAAAGATAAGCCTCCGGAGAAACGGGGCTTTCCCAAAAGCAGAAAGGTGATCCTATGAGCGGGGATCAACAACTGGAGTACCTCTACCTGCGGCATGAAACGCACTTCAAGGAGAGGTCGATAACAGTACCAAGTATGTGAAATCAGTAAGTCTGAAATGAAATCATAATATTTTAAAACCAATTCACAAATATGTATGAAACAACCCAATTTAACCGCACATAGTGCCACAGCATAAACAAGTGCAAAGTAGATATAACACAACTGGTCTTTTCTAGGCCGCTAATGATCGAAGCAAGGCCAATCGCCCATAGTATCATTATGCGAGCCTAATCCTGGAACTCCCGCAGTCCGCATAGGCCACCTAGGCCCGCATGAGGTATTCCTCGCATCGGGGGTAGCTAACCCGCGGCAACATCCTGGACTCCCGCAATCCGCATGGCCACAAGGACCGCATGAGGTATTCCTCGCATCGGCGTAATACACCCGGAGTGAGTCTCGAACTCCGCAGACTCGCATAGGTCACATGGACCCGCATGAGGTATTCCTCGCATCGGGGGTGGCTAACCCTCGGCTCGTAACAAGTCAGGGGGGTAAGTGATACAATACCAACACAACGGGCTTATCGTTAAACAACATAAGCACAACAGAAAACCCCCTTACACAAACGTCACAAGATACTAACACACGTAGCATCATAACATGTTTACTTATCAAGCCAACTTACCACACATTCAGAAATCATTACAAGGCCTTCATAATCAAGTAAGTAAACCATTCCTTTTATCTTTCTTAAGTTGTTATAACTAACTTCCCATAAAGCTAGTATAACACTTAAGCTTTATAAAAACCTTCACATTTGTTTGGAAAACCAAAAGAACTTATTCTTTTAAAACCAAGTATTAATTTCCTTCCGAATAATAATTCATAACTCTTTTTGAAATATTTCAAGAATCTTAATATTTAGAACTCAAGTCAAAAGACACCAAAGTGAAACCACATTTAGTTAACACATGTACGTCTACCGTACTATATATATTTCACAAATATCATGCTTAAAAGGATAGGAAGGATCACATACCTCCTCGGCTAAATCCACTTGCCAAGTCGGATATGTCGCGCGCAGAGTGTCAACCTATAATAGTCAAAACACGCCTATAAACTTCTAGTTTTACGTAGAATTCTTCTAAGTAAGATTTCTTATTCTACGGAAAACTGGGCATCATTTCCCCCGTTTCTACTCACTTTTCCATCTTTTTCAAGGCCCGATAACCGTAACCAACATGTCATATATAAGGCGCAACAATTCCGAATTTTAAAGAAGGGGATCACACGCCCAAACGGACGCGATTAACAATCTTCCCCTTAACAACAACAATAATTAAAGAAGGGGATCACACGCCCAAACGGACGCGATTAACAATCTTCCCCCTTAACAACAACAATAATTAAAGAATGGGATCACACGCCCAAACGGACGCGATTAACAATCTTCCCCTTAACAACAATGTAAATACAATCCAATGTAAATACAGTCCAAAGTAAATACTGTCCTTTAGTTGGGGTCCTTGGCCAACTATTTCAATTTCACTTATCCAATTACTTCATTAGTCTTCCAACTTATATTCCAATCTTAATATAAGTTATAGTTACTTTGTTATTAACTTCTTAGCAAGTAATGGATACATTTTTACCATTTTAATGGCTAATATGCCAATTCTCCTTTTAATAAGTTAACAAGATCCAAATCTTTCCAAACCTTACTCCACATATCTTATACTCCATAATATACTTCCAATATACATAATATTCAACTTCACAAAGAGGACAAGGTTCATTACCTCAAATAGCCCAAAAATATCCAAGAACTTAAAGTCGCTCCTAAGCACGTTTTAGCTCCAAATCCTTATGTTCCAATCCGCCACAAGTCACCCTTAGAAGGTCCTAACCAACTTCTATTCAAGAACCAACTCAAAAAAGTGAAGAACACTAAGGTTTCAAACCTTACAACTCTCGGCCAAGGGGGTACTTTGTGGCTAGGGGTGTGAAATCTTATATAACTCTTGGTTACTAATCTTCCTAATAAATCAAGGAAGAACACTTAGAAGTTTAAGAATTATTGGACAATATTTGGTTAAGAAATCTTGGTTTGGACGAGAGCATCAAGAAGGGAGAGGGAAATATTTTCAAGTCTTGAAAACACTAAGTGTGGAAGATTTCATCAACTAGAGGTGTTTATATAAGACAACCAATGGCTAGGATAGAAGCATGTGTATGGTGTAGATTGGGGACATGTGTTTGTGTGGGTCCCTCTTGCCCACTTGCCCAACAAATATCTTGCAAGACTTGGCCACTTGCCTTGGCCACTTTGTCACGACCCGACCCCGGGCCGCGACTGGTACCCTACCTGGGCACCCCGTTCAGGTATACATCAGAGAATAGCAGCGGAACATACACAACATAAACACATGTGTAAATAATATAACAACACGGGCTAGCCGATAAGGCCGCCTTCCATAATATAAACAAAGTCAAAAGTACAACTTTACAACTCAGTTCTTACAGCCCAACCACATAGGTGAATACAGACCTAGAATAACAAGCGTGGCGGATGGCCCCCGCCATACCCCTGAATGTACATAATCAACAACCTCAGGGAAAGACTGTACCAAACGAAAGACAAGCCTCCGGAGAATGGAGCTTCCGACGTCTGATAAGCGATCCTAAGAGTGTGGATCCGCAACACCTTACTCCTTTCTGCGGCATGAACGCAGCCCCAGGAAGGGGTCGACAATATGTACTAAGTATGCAAAACTGGAAAGTACTGTAATTACATCATAAATCTAAATCAAAGTCGGAGACATGTATGATAATCAAATTACAGTACCCTGTGCCTTACTAACAATGAGAGCAAAATAAGGGTATCCTTACAAACAAAAAAATAGGATTTGACTCCTACTCCTGGGACTATTTCACCCGCATAGGTCCTGTGGACCCGCGTGAGGCATTCCTCGCATGGGACTATTTCACCGCATAAGCCCTTTCGGACTCGCATGAGGTATTCCTCGCATAGGCTGGACCCGCCCGCATGGGACTATTTCACCCGCATAAGCCCTACGGACTCGCATGAGGTATTCCTCGCATCGTGGGTAGCAAATCCACGGACATATGCAATTCCACAAACCTGGGGAATGACCAAGCGAATAATATATCACTAGCACAAATCCGCTTATCACATAACATAAGCACTACCGGCTTATAATAAATAAGCAAGTTAAGAAAATCCCCTAACTTCTTATTATTCTTGTTACATATATATAGACACTCTCCTTTTAGTTTATCCAAGGCACTAACATGTCTTTTATAAAAATCCGGGAGTTAACCCAAGTACTACGTACTTCTATTCTTTAAAACAAATGACTCTTTTTAGTAGAAAACTTCCAAGATACTATTAATCCTAGTATCAAGTCCAAATTACATTTCAAGGCAAGTCACAACACCCTTTAGAAATAAAGTTAGGTTTCTAAATCAAGTGACTCATTTCTTAATAAACCTTAGGCAATTGATGCCTAAAAAAACCAAATTGCCTTCCGTTAAAACAAGTCATTTATCTTTCCATAAAGCCAATATAACCAACTCCCCATAAAGTCGTTATATTCACTTTATACCTTAGTCAAGTACTATTTCCTATCCAAGGGACTTATACGTTAAAAACGACACAAGTATCACATACTTTATAATTCTTCAAGTCCCTTATCTTTAACAAGACTTAAGACATCTTTAATATTCTCAAAGAAGTGAGTTAATCTCCTAACTCACCCGACTTGGCATTTCATAAAACAAGTAAAGAATGTCATAGTCTTGTACGTCTACCGTACTATATACGTGAAACTAGTCATGCTCAAAGGATAGGAAAAGTTCTACATACCTCGCCGGGTCAACCACTTGCCAAGTACAAAGTCCCGCCCGTAGTATGTCAACCTATAATATTCACAATACGTCTATTAAGGCCTTACTACAATCGTAGAATATAATAAGGGTTAAGTCTCTAAATTCTACGGAAAATCGGACAGCACCTCCTTTGTTTTTACTTACTTTGCCACCTTTTCCAAGGTCGAAATACAATAACCAAACAGCCCCAATTGGCTCACAACAATATAGAAGATAATCCAATGCAAATGACTAACTAAACAGCCCCAATTGGCTCACAATTATATAGAAGGTAGTCCAATACAAATGACTAACTAAACAACCCCAATTGGCTCACAATTATATTTCAAACCAAATTTGTAGCATAACATGATATCAAGTCGCATTTGATTATAATAACCATAATCCTTAAGTCAATGACATGCGACGGTTCTAACAACGATTAAATTGTAATTCAACTTAATCATGGCTTACATTACATTTCGGATTTCCAAGGCTATAATCAATCCATAATCCTTAACCTCAAGATAACAACTCCATGCTTGCAACATACAAAGCTAACAACAACAAAATAAATAATCTTGTAATACTTTCAAAGAACAAGATTATACCTCAATGATTCTTAATCCAACTCCAATCCGAAGTCGCTCCTTAGTAGTTTATAGCCTCTCCAAGACACTTCAATCCGCTTGTTGAGACCCTTAGAACAACACCAACAATTATCCTTCAAGTCTTCAAATAAAACCTAGAAAGACCCTTAGGTTTTCGTTTGCGACTAACCCGTAAACAATATTTTTCCAAGATTTTTCTATTGAGATGTGTTTACAATACACCTAAGAACCTTGGTTTAAAGTGGGGAATTAAAAGAACAAGGAACAAATTTTTTTCCTTCTTTAGCTAAGTGAACCCGAGAGCTTATGCCTATGTTCTTCCAATTTTTGTGTGAAATTTTCTAAGTGTTGGCTCTCTCTAGCACTACTAGTATTATATAGAGTAAAGGATGGTCAAGATATAACCAAATGTGAGGCTTGGATAAGCTCTTTGTAAGTCAAGACTTATTGACTAATTGACTTGGTCAAGATTGTCATGCTACACAAGTTGCAAGACTTGTCTTGCAACAAAGGTCCAATGACCTTCATGCCCTTGCACATTTCGACCAAGGCATCATCTAAGGGGGGTGACACGTGTTGCCCTCCCATTCGACACAACACAATGTTTTTCGGACAATTTCATAATTTCCGATAATTTTTTACAAGTCTCGAATCCTTAACATTTGTGAGTTCTTACTTACGTTCTTAAGGCATGTCCTGTAATTACGGGGTGTAACATTCTTCCCCCCTTAGAAACATTCGTCCCCGAATGTTCTTTCGGAGTCAAACTTAATTAGCGACATAGTTTCCTTTCACAACCCCGACATACCAAAAATGTCACACATGGCCACATAATAGCATTTAAGCAAAAGAGATACTTCAATTTAAAACTTGACCAGTAAGGGAAGCTGAATTACCTGAAGGTATAGGAAATAAGTGAGGATACTTCCTCAACATGTCCTCCTCCGCCTCCCAAGTCATCTCCTCTCGGTTATCATTCCTCCACAGGACTTTGACGGAAGCTACATCCTTGGTCCGCAGTCGCCTGACCTGGCGATCGAGTATCGCTATGGGACTCTCCTCATACGATAACCCCTCTGTCACCTGGACCTCACTAGTAGGGAAAACTCTCGCTGGATCACCGATACACTTCCGCAACATAGAAACATGGAAGACCGGATGTACCGCCTCTAACTCTGATGGCAGATCCAACTCGTAGGCAACCTTGCCCACCCGACGAACGATCTGGTAGGGCCCAATGTACCTTGGGCTGAGTTTCCCCTTCTTACCGAATCTCATCACACCCTTCATGGGTGACACCTTCAAGAAGACCCAATCGCCTACCTGAAACTCCAAATGCCGACGCCGATTATCCGCATATGACTTCTGCCGACTCTGAGCTGCTAACAGTCTCTCTTGGATAAGCTTCACCTTATCAACCGCCTGCTGTACCAAGTCTGGGCCAACTAACTGTACCTCGCCCACGTCGAACCAGCCAATCGGCGATCTACATTTCCGCCCATATAAAGCCTCGTATGGCGCCATCTGTATACTGGAATGGTAGTTGTTGTTATAAGAAAACTCCACAAGAGGCAAATGATCCTCCCATCTACCACTGAAATCAATCACGCAGGCTCGCAGCATATCCTCAAGTGTCTGGATAGTACGCTCTGTCTGCCCGTCAGTCTGAGGATGAAATGTTGTACTGAGACTCACCTGTGTCCCCAAACCCTTCTGGAAAGACCTCCAGAAGTTAGTCGTAAACTGGGCTCCCCTATCCGAAATAATCGACACTGGGACACTGTGCAACCTCACAATCTCCCTGATGTACAATCTGGCATAGTCCTCAGCCGAAAACGTCGTCCTGACTGGAAGGAAATGGGCTGATTTCGTCAGCCTGTCAACAATAACCCAAATGGAGTCGTACTTCCTCTGAGTACGAGGTAACCCTGTAACAAAGTCCATGTTGATCACCTCCCACTTCCAGGTCGGAATCTCAATAGCCTGCAATAATCCATCGGGCTTCGTGCTCGACCTTAACTCGCGGCAATTAGGACATCGTGCAACAAAACCGCCACGTCCTCTTCGTGCCATCCCACCAATACAAACATCCGAGGTCATGGTACATCTTGGTCGACCGGATGGATAGAATAACGAGAACGTGCCTCCCGAATCTGACGCGAAGTCTGTCTACATCGGAACACACAACCGGCCTCAAATCTCAAGACCCATCAGCGCTACTCGTATAGACTCTTCTCCTCCCGAAGAGTCGCATCTCGATACCGTACCAACACTGGGTCCTCAAATCGCCGATCTTCACCTCATCAATGATGGAAGACTCGGCAACCTCACGAACTCGCACTTACTATCGTCGGTATCGATCAATCGAACCCCAAGGCTCGCTAACTGGTGGATCTGACGGACCATGTCCTGTCTCTCTGGCTGTACCTCTGATAGGCTCCCCATCGACTCAAGGCATCAGCAACTACGTTGGCCTTCCCCGGATGGTATAGAATATCAACATCATAATCTTTCAGCAACTCTAACCACCGTCTCTGTCTCAAGTTCAGCTCCCTCTGCCTGAAGATATACTGGAGGCTCTTGTGGTCTGTATAAATATCCACATGAACCCCGTACAAATAATGTCTCCAAATCTTCAAGGCATGTATAACTGCGGCCAACTCTAAGTCATGGGTAGGGTAATTCCTCTCGTGTTTCCGTAACTGCCGGGAAGCATAGGCTATAACCTTGCCGTGCTGCATCAAAACACACCCTAGCCCGATACCCGAGGCATCACAATAGATCACGTACCCATCTAACCCCTCCGGAAGAGTAAGAACTGGAGTTGTAGTCAACCTTTCCTTCAACAACTGGAAACCCTTCTCGCAAGCCTCTGTCCACTGGAACTTGGCTGCCTTCTGAGTCAGCCTAGTCAACGGTGCTGAAATCGAAGCAAACTGCTCCACAAACCTACGATAATAACCCGCTAGTCCTAAGAAACTGCGTACCTCGGTCGGAGTAGTAGGTCTCGGCCAAGACTTGACTGCCTCAATCTTTGTCGTATCTACCCGAACACCATCAGCCCCAATAATATGCCCCAGGAATGCCACTGAGGCCAACCAAAACTCACACTTGGAGAACTTGGCGAATAATCGCGGCCCGAGAATCCTGCAATCTGATCATACCGTGATCTGCATGCTCGCTGTCCGTGGTGAATACACGAGGATGTCATCAATGAATACAATCACAAATGTATCCAAAAACGGCTTGAACACCCGGTTCATCAAATCCATAAATACCGCTGGAGCGTTGGTCAAACCGAAAGACATAACCCTGAACTCATAGTGCCCATACCGGGTCCTGAATGCAGTCTTTGGGATGTCTGCCTCTCGAACTCGAACGATGATAGCGTAACGCAGTCTATCTTTGAGAAACACCTCGCACCCGCAATCGTCAAACAAATCATCAATCCCGGGAGGGGTACCTATTCTTAATGGTTACCTTATTCAAATCGTAGTCAACACATACGCAGCGTCCCCATCCTTCTTCTTCACAAACAACACCGCGCTCCCGGGGAGATACACTAGGCTGATAAAGCCTTTCTCCAAAGAAATCTTTCACCTGGTCCTTCACTCCTCAACTCGGCGGGTGCCATCCTCGTATGGCGGAATGGAAATAGGTCAGTGTCCGCAACGTGTCAATACAAAACTCGATCTCCTCTCGGAGGATACCCAAGATCATCCGGGAACACATCCGCAAACTCCCTAACCACCGGTATCGATCAAGAACTGGGACCTCAGCCTCTGTATCAAATACCCGCACCAGATGATAGATGTACCCTTTCTGCACCATCTTCCTAGCCTTGAGGTAAGAAATAAACCTACCTCTCGGCGACGCTGTGTTGCCCCTCCACTCGATAATCGCTCGCCAGAAATCGAACCAACCAACTGTCCTCTTACCAACGTTGGCATAACAAGAAGCCAACCAGTCCATACCCATAATGACATCAAAATCTGTCATCTCCAGCTCTATCAAGTCTGCAAGGGTCTGACGACTGTAAATAAATACCGGACAACCTCTAAACACCCGCTCAGCTAACACCGAATCACCCACTGGCGTAGCTACCTCAAACGACTCTATCGACACCGGCTCTATCCCGATTCTACCCGCAATAAGAGGGGACACATAGGACAAGGTAGAACCCGGATCTATCAATGCATAAACATCACAGCGTGAAATCAGTAATGTACGCGGCGGCGTCGGGAAGCCTCACGATCTGGCGGTGGCTAGAGAATATATGCGGTTCTGTGGACCGCTAGAACTAGAACCACCACCACGACCTCTACCGCGGCCTGCCGGTCCGTGAGTACTCTGCCCTCCGGGGCGCATAACCACAGAAGGAGAAGAAGACCCAAAGAATCGATCCCGTCGGTGTCTTTGTACTACCCATGCTGCCTCTAGACGGACAATCTCTCTTCAAGTGGCCCAGCTGGCCACAAGAGTAACAACCTCCCGCAGGAACACGACACTCGCTGGTGAGATCTATCGTCGAGCACACCGAGTGTGGGTGGTCTCGATCGGCGAGAATCTCTCGCCTCCGAAACCCAAGACACGGAGCCACGACTGCTCCGATCGACCGCGATCGGACCTCCCGCTGAAAACCGCGGACGAGCACTCTGTGCTGCTCGAAAGTGGACCAGGTCTGCCGAGGCCGCCCGCCTCGAGAATCGCCCCGAGACCACGATGTCTCGGCCTCTTGGCTGCGTCAATCTGGTCCTCCTTTCTATCCTCTATCCCCGAGCATAGGCCTGCATCCTAGCAATGTCCATACCGGGCTGAAGAGCCACCCCCAAACATGCTATAATCATATGACGGTCTAGCCCCATCACATAACGATGAACTCTATCCGCCATGCTAGCTACAATAATGTGAGCATGCCTGGCCAAGGAGTCAAACTCCAGGCTGTACTCCCTAACAGTCCTCCCGTTCTGCCGCAAGGTCAAAAATCTGTCTACCCGGGCTCTCCTCATCTCGGGAGGTAAAAAGTGATCCATAAAGGCCTCTGTAAACTCCTCCCAAACAGCTGGAAGAGCATCATCACCTCTCGAAAGCAACCACGACTCAAACCAGTTCAACGCAATATCGCGCAACCGGTAAGAGGCTAGTGTAATGCACTGTCTCGAAGCCCTAAGGACTGCAGGTCCGTAGTGCCGAACGAACTCCTGCGGATCCTCATCAGACCTCAAACCATAAAACTCAGGTGGATGACATCCCAGAAAATCCCTAATCCGCAAACTGTCGGCTCTAGGGTGGGGTGCTCGCTCACGCTTACGCCGCTACTATATCGTCAATAACCGACCGCTCCCGTAGTCTCTATACTCGCGGTGGTGGGAACTGAGAGTGCGTGCACGAACCTCGAGCTACCGCTATCGGCTCCTCTAAAACTGCAGGCGTGGCTGAACTCGCCGACCCGCCTACTATCTCAGGCATAGTCTGTGCCTGAGCCCGTGTAACCCTCTGAGTACCGCTAGCGACCTGCTTTGCCGCTCTTGCTCGGGCTCGCCTTTCGTGGAGGCATAGCTGTTTCATAAGAAGAGGTCAGAGAGGATTCAACCTAATAAGACAGCTCTACTGCACGATCTCAGAGAGAGAAGAATGGAAACCAATCCTAAATGTCCTGTAGCCTCCTGATTATAGATGTGGTGCACAACACACCGATAATCAAAACTCTACTAGACACGGTCTGTAGACACTTTCCGAGGACTAACTGCTCTGATACCACTTTTGTCACGACCCGACCCCGGGCCGCGATCGTACCTACAGGGCACCCTGCCTGTATACATCGAGAATAGCAATGAACATACACAACATAAACACATGTGTACATAATATAACAACACAGGCTAGCCGATAAGGCCGTCTTCCATAATATAAACAAAGTCAAAAGTACAACTTTACAACTCAGTTCTTACAGCCCAACCACATAGGTGAATACAGACCTCTAGGAATAACAACTGTGGCGGGACAGGGCCCCGCCATACCCCTGAATGTACATAATCAACAACCTCAGGGAAAGACTGTACCAAAAGAAAGACAAGCCTCCGGAGAATGGAGCTTCCGACGTCTGATAAGCGATCCTAAGAGTGTGGATCCGCAACCTGCTTACCCTTTCCTGCGGCATGAACGCAGCCCCCGAGGAAGGGGGTCAGTACACAATATGTACTAAGTATGCAAAACTGGAAAGTACTGTAATTACATCATAAATCTAAATCAAAGCCGGAGACATGTATGATAATCAAATTACAGTACCCTGTGCCTTACTAACAATGAGAGCAAAATAAGGGTATCCTTACAACAAAAAAAATAGGATTTGACTCCTACTCCTGGGACTATTTCACCCGCATAGGTCCTGTGGACCCGCGTGAGGCATTCCTCGCATGGGACTATTTCACCCGCATAAGCCCTTTCGGACTCGCATGAGGTATTCCTCGCATAGGCTGGACCCGCCCGCATGGGACTATTTCACCCGCATAAGCCCTACGGACTCGCATGAGGTATTCCTCGCATCGTGGGTAGCAAATCCACGGACATATGCAATTCCACAAACCCGGGGAATGACCCCGCAACGAATAATATATCACTAGCACAAATTCGGCTATCACACATAACATAAGCACTACCGGCTTATAATAAATAAGCAAGTTAAGAAAATCCCCTAACTTCTTATTATTCTTGTTACATATATATAGACACTCTCCTTTTAGTTTATCCAAGGCACTAACATGTCTTTTATAAAAATCCGGGAGTTAACCCAAGTACTACGTACTTCTATTCTTTAAAACAAATGACTCTTTTTAGTAGAAAACTTCCAAGATACTATTAATCCTAGTATCAAGTCCAAATTACATTTCAAGGCAAGTCACAACACCCTTTAGAAATAAAGTTAGGTTTCTAAATCAAGTGACTCATTTCTTAATAAACCTTAGGCAATTGATGCCTAAAAAAAACCAAATTGCCTTCCGTTAAAACAAGTCATTTATCTTTCCATAAAGTCAATATAACCAACTCCCCATAAAGTCGTTATATTCACTTTATACCTTAGTCAAGTACTATTTCCTATCCAAGGGACTTATACGTTAAAAACGACACAAGTATCACATACTTTATAATTCTTCAAGTCCCTTATCTTTAACAAGACTTAAGACATCTTTAATATTCTCAAAGAAGTGAGTTAATCTCCTAACTCACCCGACTTGGCATTTCATAAAACAAGTAAAGAATGTCATAGTCTTGTACGTCTACCGTACTATATACGTGAAACTAGTCATTCTCAATGGATAGGAAAAGTTCTACATACCTCGCCGGGTCAACCACTTGCCAAGTACAAAGTCCCGCCCGTAGTATGTCAGCCTATAATATTCACAATACGTCTATTAAGGCCTTACTACAATCGTAGAATATAATAAGGGTTAAGTCTCTAAATTCTACGGAAAATCAGACAACACCTCCTTTGTTTTTACTTACTTTGCCACCTTTTCCAAGGTCGAAATACAATAACCAAACAGCCCCAATTGGCTCACAACAATATAGAAGATAATCCAATGCAAATGACTAACTAAACAGCCCCAATTGGCTCACAATTATATAGAAGGTAGTCCAATACAAATGACTAACTAAACAGCCCCAATTGGCTCACAATTATATTTCAAACCAAATTTGTAGCATAACATGATATCAAGTCACATTTGATTATAATATCCATAATCCTTAAGTCAATGACATGCGACGGTTCTAACAACGATTAAATTGTAATTCAACTTAATCATGGCTTACATTACATTTCGGATTTCCAAGGCTATAATCAATCCATAATCCTTAACCTCAAGATAACAACTCCATGCTTGCAACATACAAAGCTAACAACAACAAAATAAATAATCTTGTAATACTTTCAAAGAACAAGATTATACCTCAATGATTCTTAATCCAACTCCAATCCGAAGTCGCTTAGTAGTTTATAGCCTCTCCAAGACACTTCAATCCGCTTGTTGAGACCCTTAGAACAACACCAACAATTATCCTTCAAGTCTTCAAATAAAACCTAGAAAGACCCTTAGGTTTTCGTTTGCGACTAACCCGTAAACAATCTTTTTCCAAGATTTTTCTATTGAGATGTGTTTACAATACACCTAAGAACCTTGGTTTAAAGTGGGGAATTAAAAGAACAAGGAACAAATTTTTTTCCTTCTTTAGCTAAGTGAACCCGAGAGCTTATGCCTATGTTCTTCCAATTTTTGTGTGAAATTTTCTAAGTGTTGGCTCTCTCTAGCACTACTAGTATTATATAGAGTAAAGGATGGTCAAGATATAACCAAATGTGAGGCTTGGATAAGCTCTTTGTAAGTCAAGACTTATTGACTAATTGACTTGGTCAAGATTGTCATGCTACACAAGTTGCAAGACTTGTCTTGCAACAAAGGTCCAATGACCTTCATGCCCTTGCACATTTCGACCAAGGCATCATCTAAGGGGGGTGACACGTGTCGCCCTCCCATTCGACACAACACAATGTTTTTCCGACAATTTCATAATTTCCGATAAATTTTTACAAGTCTCGAATCCTTAACATTTGTGAGTTCTTACTTACGTTCTTAAGGCATGTCCTGTAATTACGGGGTGTAACACACTTGTCTCATGAAAAACGTCCAACATGGCCAACAAGGGGTGACACATGTCGCCCTCCTATTGGTCCAAAATATTTCGTCTCTCGAAAAAATCCATAATTGGTTAAAATATTAAAAACGTAAAATTTCCTTCACAAGGTTCGGAATATTTTCCGTCGGAAAAACAAATCTTTCATCCTTAACCTAATTAGGGCTATACATTCGTACGTACGTCCTCACATACATACTCTGGAACTACGGGGCATAACAGTCACACCCAACTTGGTTACTATAATTAGATTCGCTTTCGTCTCTTGTCTCATGGCCAAGACTTCCTGCCAATCGCAATTTAGGGGGAGATTTCCTTGATCTCATCAAGTAGTGATCCTATTGCTCTCCCCAACTCATCGAGCTTATATTCTGGTGTTCAACCTTAATTCATGGTATTACGTAATCCAATGGCTTGCCAAGATTTCTTATCTTGTCATGATTATGTCCCTCCTCGCTCGAGTGTCTGCTCGCCTTACCTTTTCCATTTCATGTTGTCCTGGGGTCTCTTATCTCCTCGTATATAATACGGTCCGGCCCGTCATTACAGGTTTGCCACCTTTCGTCGAGGTGTTCTTACTGCCCATCATCTACTAATGATGTCTTCTGCTCTTCGTCGGCATCACTCATACTTATCTTATTCTTGCTTTGCGCATTCTCTACAGATTATTCGGAAAGTCGTGGCCCTGTGCGCCACACTAAACCAAATCCAAGTACCCCTAAGGGCACTTAACATAAAATCCCTCAATAATCGTACGTTCTTATCTCCGTCTCTTAACGTTCTGTCACGACCCGACCCCGGGGCCGCGACTGGTGCCCTATCGGGGCACCCTGTCAGGTACACATCAGAGAATAGCAGCGGAACATACATAATACAAAATCTGTACAAGGTAAACATCACTAGCAAGCCGACAAGGCCGCCTTTCATAAAATAACTTAATCAAATGTGAAACAGTACAACTAGTGCTTACAGCCCAAACCACAAACGTGACTACAGACCTCTAGGAATAACAACTGTGGCGGGACAGGGCCCCGCCATACCCCCTGAATATACAGAAGTCTATAACCTCAGGGAATCATACCAAAAAGACAAAGCCTCCAAAGGGATGGAGCCTTCCAGGAAATGAACAGTGGTCCTAAGAGTGCGGACCAGCAAGCTACGTATCTCGACTTGCGGCATGAACGCAGCCCCCCGAGGGAGGTCGATAACAGTACCAAGTATGTGGCCAAAATACTGTAATGAAATCATAAGTCTGAAAAATAAGTTGGGGTCGTGGAAGATAATCAAATACCTTTTACTGTGCCTTACTAACAATGAGAGTGACAAGTATATATAGATATAACACTGCATAAAATAGGGGCCTTAGGATCAAAACAGGGTACCTCGCCCGTAGTATCAATAAGCACCCCTACTCCTGGGACTATTTCACCCGCATAGGTCCCGTGGACCCGCATGAGGTATTCCTCGCATAGGCTGTACCCGCCCGCATGGGACTATTTCACCCGCATAAGCCCATAAGGACTCGCATGAGGTATTCCTCGCATCGTGGGTAGCAAGTCCACGGAACAGGTGGTATAACGATCTTGGGGACTTACCCCTCAGATATACTCTTACCCTGGAACAGATGGTATAATGATCTTGGGGACTTACCCCTCAGATATACTCTTACACTGGAGCAGATGGTATAACGATCTTGGGTCAGACTCGCCGGATATACTCTTATACTGGAGCAGATGGTATGACGATCTTGGGGCTTGCCCCTCAGACATACTCTTACACTGGTGCAGATGGTATAACGATCTTGGGCCTGCCCCTCAGATATACTCTTACCCTAGCTCAACTGTCATCAATCATAAACATAATTAAGTTAAGAAAACTTATAATTTCTTATTAGTCTTGTTCATATACCCTCTCATTTTAGTTTACTTAAGGCACTTAATCATATCTTTAATAAAAATAAAACCGGGAATTTAACCCAAGTACTACATACTTCAACTCTTTTAAAAGTGACTCCTTTTCATATAAAACCTTTGGGCAATTGATGCCTTAAAATCAATTTGTCTTTCATAAATCAAATCATTTGTCCTTACTCATCTTACTTAGAGTAAATCTCTTCTTGTTAACCTTTCATAAAACTAATATAACTAACTTCCCATAAAGCCGTTATACTATCTTTATACTTTAGAAATTGAGACCTTCTTATCTTTTCATAAGGCCGTTATAACTAACTTCCCATAAAGCCGTTATAACTCCTTATAAACCATTTTGTTCTTTTACTAACCAAGAGACTTATACTTCAAACAAATCTACACAACTTTCAAAAATACTTCAAGCCTCTTATCTTTAGAATAATTCAATACTCAATACTTTCACACCAAGTACTCTATACTTTTGTAAAATCATACTTTTTCCTTAACCAAGGGACTTATACTTCTTAAAACAAAACAAGTCTTTGTTTACACTTAAACAAGTAAGAATACTAAATCTTGTACGTCTACCGTACTACATAGATACAAATACTCATGCTCAAAAGATAGGAAAGCTTCACATACCTTGTTGATCAATCCACTTGCTAAGTCCAAACTACCGCAAGTAATATGTCAACCTAAAATAACCATGATACGTTTATTAACCCCTAATTTCAATGTAGAATAATCTAAACTCAAAGCCACTAAATTCTATGGAAAAATTGGGCAGCATTTCCTTTGTTTCTACATACTTTGCCACATTTCTCAAGGCCGAATTTATCATCCAAACGCCACATTTAAGGCTCAACAATCCAACATTTTTAAAGGGGATTACACACCTAAACTTAATTCTGCCCCATTAGGTACAACAATTCACTAAACAATTCTAAGGTAGTTTTTAGGCTACAACATGCTCATAATAACTTCTTAACCAATTCCCTCACATTCAAACCATAGTTCTTACATGCAATGAGTCTAAGAGCATTATTTACTACCACAAGTTCTTTCTTCTTAACATGCAACACTAGAAACTAATTCTAAAGGAAGAATCATTACCTTAGAGCTTTAGCCAAATCTTTTCAACCACTTGCTAGCTTCCTTTCCAAGAATACCACCACAACAGCCTTCACAAGTTAGCCACAAGTTTCCCTCTTGCTTTTACTTTTTCAGATTTTTCTTTAGGCTTGAATTTCTCTTGGAAATTTAGAGAGAAGTGAGAGCTTAAGCTTTAGAGAGAGAGAGAAATATGACCAAGTCTTGAAGACTTGGTCAATATAGTGCATGCAAAATCGGATGGGGACACTTGTCACCTCCCAAGGTCTTTTAAAGAAAAATCGCCTTTTCCTAAGTTTTTCCGCCAGAATCCCGCCTCGGCGCGCCGCTTCCGTGCTGGCGCGCAAGCTCTGCGGACCAGATCTTCGGCGCGGCCTGCTTCGGCGCCCGCTGAAACCAGTGACCCCTCCGTACTTTCGCGCGCGACCCTGCATCCCGGCCCGCGCTGCGCTTTGTCAAACACCTTTCTGTCCGACTGCGCACTGAACTTGTAACTCTCATAACTTTCTACTCCGACGTCATATCGACGAACGGTTGGTTGAGTTGGAATCTAGACTCAACGAACTACGCCCTAGGCCTTCGAAACACTTAGGAACCCTCAATGTATCGGGTCATAACCCGTCTCAAAGTTGACTAAAACCCTTCCGGAACAATCCGTCAACCTATCCTTAGAAAATTTTAAGTCTTACCCCCTTTCGTACGCTCTCAAACGCATGACCTGAACTACGGGGTGTAATATTCTCCCCCTCTTAGAAATATTCGCCCCTGAATGTTCCTTTGGAGCCAATCTACTATTCCTCGATACATCCTCAGACTTCACGCTTAATAGGACCTTACTATGCCACTTGTGACCATAAGATATCGCACACGCTCAATCATTCCTCATAAATCAAACAGGAAAACGAATCCAACGTATGACCCATTACCACTTACTCTCGTTCACGGCCTAACAGAATTGCCCGTTCGTATCTACCAACTTATTCTAACACATGTACATAGTCTCAATATCCCTTGTTCATGATACTAAATCTTACAACAATCCCATCACTTACCCCACTCGAATCTCATCTGTACTATCCTCTTAAGCATACCACGTAGCTTAATTTACAAACATAGTCTCCCATTAGGTCTTTTAATTAAACTTCTTAAGGGTCCATTTATTTCTCAGACAACTCATCATCTCCTAATTATCTCAAATTAGTACGTACAACCTTGATGAGAGTTCATCAAACCACTCCCTACCTTCCCGGTATCTAATTAGTCCTTATCAATCGTGGTAATCTAAAATCATTCTAGGCAGCCCATATATGACCCTTATACATCAATCCGTATAGTCGTACGTCACAATACTATCTATACTACAAATATTACCAACCTGGATACACAATCTACATAATCCTTCCTGGGTCACTGCTGCCTTTCTCGTAACTGCAATCAACATAACTCGTTAGGGAGAGACGACCCTAACAACACGGCTCTATCGCACGATCTTAGAGTGAGAAGAAATGGAAACCAATCCTAAATATCCTGCAGCCTCCTGATTATAGATGTGGTGCACAACACACCGATAATCAAGACTCTACTAGACACGGTCTGTAGACACTTTCCGAGGACTAACTGCTCTGATACCACTTTTGTCACGACCCGACCCCGGGGCCGCGACTGGTGCCCTATCGGGGCACCCTGTCAGGTACACATCAGAGAATAGCAGCGGAACATACATAATACAAAATCTGTACAAGGTAAACATCACTAGCAAGCCGACAAGGCCGCCTTTCATAAAATAACTTAATCAAATGTGAAACAGTACAACTAGTGCTTACAGCCCAAACCACAAACGTGACTACAGACCTCTAGGAATAACAACTGTGGCGGGACAGGGCCCCGCCATACCCCCTGAATGTACAAAAGTCTATAACCTCAGGGAATCATACCAAAAAGACAAAGCCTCCGAAGGGATGGAGCTTTCCAGGAAATGAACAGTGGTCCTAAGAGTGCGGACCAGCAAGCTACGTATCTCGACCTGCGGCATGAACGCAGCCCCCCGAGGGAGGTCAGTACAACAGGTACCAAGTATGTGAAACTGAAAATACTGTAATGAAATCATAAGTCTGAAAATAAGCTGGGGTCATGGAAGAAAATCAAATACCTTTTACTGTGCCTTACTAACAATGAGAGTGACAAGTATATATATATATAACACTGCATAAAATAGGGGCCTTAGGATCAAAACAGGGTACCTCGCCCGTAGTATCAATAAGCACCCCTACTCCTGGGACTATTTCACCCGCATAGGTCCTGTGGACCCGCATGAGGTATTCCTCGCATAGTCAGTGTACCGCCGCATGGGACTATTTCACCCGCATAAGCCCATAAGGACTCGCATGAGGTATTCCTCGCATCGTGGGTAGCAAGTCCACGGAACAGGTGGTATAACGATCTTGGGGACTTACCCCTCAGATATACTCTTACCCTGAAACAGATGGTATAACGATCTTGGGGACTTACCTCGCCGGATATACTCTTACACCGAGCGGATGGTATAACGATCTTGAGGCTGTACTCCTCAGATATACTCTTATACTGGAGCAGATGGTATGACGATCTTGGGGCTTGCCCCTCAGACATACTCTTACACTGGTGCAGATGGTATAACGATCTTGGGCACGCCGCCGGATATACTCTTACCCTAGCTCAACTGTCATCAATCATAAACATAATTAAGTTAAGAAAACTTATAATTTCTTATTAGTCTTGTTCATATACCCTCTCATTTTAGTTTACTTAAGGCACTTAATCATATCTTTAATAAAAAGAAAACCGGGAATTTAACTCAAGTACTACATACTTCAACTCTTTTAAAAGTGACTCATTTTCATATAAAACCTTTGGGCAATTGATGCCTTAAAATCAATTTGTCTTTCATAAATCAAATCATTTGTCCTTACTCATCTTACTTAGAGTAAATCTCTTCTTGTTAACCTTTCATAAAACTACTATAACTAACTTCCCATAAAGCCGTTATACTATCTTTATACTTTAGAAATTGAGACCTTCTTATCTTTTCATAAGGCCGTTATAACTAACTTCCCATAAAGCCGTTATAACTCCTTATAAACCATTTTGTTCTTTTACTAACCAAGAGACTTATACTTCAAACAAATCTACACAACTTTCAAAAATACTTCAAGCCTCTTATCTTTAGAATAATTCAATACTCAATACTTTCACACCAAGTACTCTATACTTTTGTAAAATCATACTTTTCCCTTAACCAAGGAACTTATACTTCTTAAAACAAAACAAGTCTTTGTTTACACTTAAACAAGTAAGAATACTAAATCTTGTACGTCTACCCGTACTACATAGATACAAATACTCATGCTCAAAAGATAGGAAAGCTTCACATACCTTGTTGATCAATCCACTTGCTAAGTCCAAACTACCGCAAGTAATATGTCAACCTAAAATAACCATGATACGTTTATTAACCCCTAATTTCAATGTAGAATAATCTAAACTCAAAGCCACTAAATTCTATGGAAAAATTGGGCAGCATTTCCTTTGTTTCTACGTACTTTGCCACCTTTCACAAGGCCGAATTTATCATCCAAACGCCACATTTAAGGCTCAACAATCCAACATTTTTAAAGGGGATTACACACCTAAACTTAATTCTGCCCCATTAGGTACAACAATTCACTAAACAATTATAAGGTAGTTTTTAGGCTACAACATGCTCATAATAACTTCTTAACCAATTCCCTCACATTCAAACCATAGTTCTTACATACAATGAGTCTAAGAGCATTATTTACTACCACAAGTTCTTTCTTCTTAACATGCAACACTAGAAACTAATTCTAAAGGAAGAATCATTACCTTAGAGCTTTAGCCAAATCTTTTCAACCACTTGCTAGCTTCCTTTCCAAGAATACCACCACAACAACCTTCACAAGCTAGCCACAAGTTTCCCTCTTGCTTTTACTTTTTCAGATTTTTCTTTAGGCTTGAATTTCTCTTGGAAATTTAGAGAGAAGTGGGAGCTTAAGCTTTAGAGAGAGAGAGAAATATGACCAAGTCTTGAAGACTTGGTCAATATAGTGCATGCAAAAATCAGATGGGGGGGGGGGGGACACTTGTCACCCTCCCAAGGTCTTTTAAAAGAAAAATCTGTCTTTTCCTAAGTTTTTCCACCCAGAATCCCGCCTCGGCGCCGCGGCCCTGCTTCCCGGCGCCGCAACTCCTGCGGACCCTCAGAACTTTCGGCGCCGCGACCCTGCTTCCCGGCGCCGCGGCGCTGAAACTTCAGCGACCCCTCCGTACTTTCGGCGCCACGGCCCTGCATCCGGCGCCGCGGCCCTGTTGCCTTTGTCTGAAACACCTTTATGTCCGACTGCGCACTGAACTTGTAACTCTCATAACTTTCTACTCCGACGTCCTATCGACGAACGGTTGGTTGCGTTGGAATCTAGACTCAGCGAACTACGCCCTAGGCCTTCGAAACACTTAGGAACTCTCAATGTATCGGGTCATAACCCATCTCAAAGTTGACTAAAACCCATCCGGAACAATCCGTCAACCTATCCTTAGAAAATTTTAAGTCTTACCCCCTTTCGTACGCTCTCAAACGCATGACCTGAACTACGGGGTGTAACACGTTCAAATTCAAATCAATAATTTCAATAAAACAAGTCACATAGACTCCACAATTTATCATGTCAAAGAAAGAAGGAATAACTTACATATTACTAACACTTCCATTCATTCCCCATCGATAACCGGCTCACCGGGAAACTGGAATCGAACCAACCTCTCTCTACAGTCAAACTTGGCATACAAGAAGCCAACTCGTCCATACTCATAATGACCTTAAAGTCCGTTATATCCAGCTCTAGGTCTGCCAGGGTCTGACGACTGTATCATCACCGGGCAAATCTTATATACCCGCTCAGCTACCACCCAATCACCCACTGGTGTAGCTACCTCGAAAGGTCCTTATGGATTCAGGCTCTGTTCCTCTACACTTGGTTGCTCTCTTTCTTACTGGTCGTACTTTTTCCGTACTTCCAAACTTATTCTAGCATACATACATAACCTCCATACTGATTCTGGCATCCAATCTTTGGAGTTACTAAATCGAACAATATAAGGCCATTTCCGGCTCTCACGACCCGGATCCGGTGGAACGCGTCCACGAACCCGTAAAACAATTAAATAGACTTGGGCCTTGCACCCTCGTGACCCTGTCACGTAGCGGGACTACTACCAACTGATCCCACTCCATTTCAGGCTATGGGGCGACCCGTAATAGGCCCTCAACCCGACCCACCGTCGCGCTTAACTCTTACCCTTAGTCTGAATTAAATCTTATTGCCCGAGAAGGCCGTATATACCTAAGGTCTCGGCGGTTATCAATATTCTTAGGCTCACAATTTTCATGCTCCAAGCCTACCTTATCAGTCCCCCCGTAAACGGGTACAATAACTTCTCATAATACCATAATCGTGTTGTCTTGATCACAACAACCATTACTGACTCCATACGGATCTCATCCGTACAATCCTCTTAAGCATATCACGTAGCTTAATTTACTAACATAGTCTTCCATTAAGTCCCTTAACATGACTTTTTAAGGGTACAGTACCCTTTCAGACGACTCATCATCTCCTAATTATTTCAAATTAGCTCTGTCACGACCCGTTCCCGGGCCCGTGACTGGTGCCTTACCCGGACACCCAAGTAGACATACATCAGAGTAACCAGCAGAATATAAACTTGCAACATGAAACAGTGTAAAATAAGAACAGTCTATCCAAAGAAAAGTTGTCTTTCGGCATGTATATAAATACCAAAAGTGAACAGTTACATCCCAACTTTACAACAGGACTACAGACCTCTAAGAATGAAATCAACTATGACGGGACAGGGCCCCGTCATACCCTGAATGTACATAAACCTACAATGACAGGGAAATCATACCCAAAAGACAAGCCTCCGGAGAAACGGGGCTTTCCCAACAGCAGAATAGTGATCCTAGGAGCGGGGATCAACAACCGGAGTACCTCTACCTGCGGCATGAACGCAGCCCTCTAAGGAGGTCAGTACAACAAGTACCAAGTATTTGAAACTGTAAAGTACTGATATATATAATTATAACATTTTAAAACCAATTCACAAATATGTACGAAACAACCAAGTTAACCGCACATAGTGCCACATCATAAACAAGAGCAAAAATAGATATAATGTAACTGGTCTTTTCTAGGCCGCTAATGATCGAAGCAAGGTCAATCGCCCATAGTATCATTATGCGAGCCTAATCTCGACTCCGCGATCGCATAGGCCCTAGGCGCGCATGAGCTATTCTCGCATCGGGGTAGCTAACCGCGGCATCGCCCCGACTCCCGCGATCGCATGGCCACATAGACCGCATGAGGTATTCCTCGCATCGGCGTAACACACCCGGAGTGATCATCCTGGAACTCCCGCATCTCCGCATAGGTCCCATGGACCCGCATGAAGTATTACTCGCATCGGGGGCGGCTAACCCACGACATCGTAACAAGTCAGGAGGGTGAGTGATATAATACTAACACAACGGCTTATCGTTAAACAACATAAGCACAACAAGAATAACCTCCTTACACAAGCGTCACAAGATACTAACACACGTAGCATCATAACATGTTTATCAAACCAACCTACCATACCTTCAAACATCATTTCAAGCATTTGATAAACAAATAATTAAACCGTTTTTCTTATCTTTCTTAAGTCGTTATAGCTAGCTTCCCATAAAGCTAGTATAACACTTAAACTTTTTATGAAAACCAAGTATTACTTTTCTTCCAAAATGATTCATAACTCTTTTTGAAATATTCAAGATTCTTATTATTTAGAACTCAAGTCCAAAGACATCAAAGTAAAGCCAAATTTAGTTTAACACACGTACGTCTACCGTACTATATATATTTCACAAATATCATGCTCAAAGGGATAGGAAGAATCACATACCTCCTCGGCTAAATCCACTTGCCAAGTCGGATATGTCGCGCGCAGAGTGTCAACCTATAATAGTCAAAACACGCCTATCAACTTCTAGTTTTACGTGGGATTCTTCTAAGTAAGATTTCTCTTAGTCTACGAAAAATTGGGCAGCATCTCCCCCGTTTCTACTCAATTCTACACCTTTTTCAAGGCCCGATAATAGTAACCAACATGCCATAAATAAGGCGCAATAATTCCGAAATTTAAAGAAGGGGATCACACGCCCAAACGGAACGCGATTAATAATCTTCCCCTTAATAACAACAATAATTAAAGAAGGGGATCACACGCCCAAACGGAACGCGATTAACAATCTTCCCCTTAACAACAACAATAATTAAAGAAGGGGATCACACGCCCAAACGGAACGCAATTAACAATCTTCCCCTTAACAACAATGTAAATACAGTCCAAAGTAAATACAGTCCAAAGTAAATACAGTCCTTAAGTTGGGGTCCTTGGCCAACTTTTATAATTTTACTTATCCAATTACTTCATTAGTCTTCCAACTTATATTCCAATCTTTATATAAGTTATAGTTTCTTTGTTTTTAACTTCTTAGTAAGTAATGGATACATTTTTACCATTTTAATGGCTAATATGCCAATTCTCCTTTTAACATCTTAACAAGATCCAAATCTTTCCTTATAACTCATACTCCATAATATACTTCCAATATATGTATAATATCCAATATACATAATAATCAACTTCACAAAGAGGTTAGGGTTCATTACCTCAATTTAGCCCAAAAATATCCAAGAACTTAAAGTCGTTCCTAAGCAAGTTTTAGCTCCAAATCTTTGTGTTCCAAACCACCACAAGTCACCCTTAGAAGTTCCTAACCAACTTCTATTCAAGAATTAACTCCAAAAAGTGAAGAACACTTAGGTTTCATTCTTGCAAGCTCTCGGCCAAGGGAGGGTTTTTGAGGCTAGGGTGTGAAATCTTGTCTAACTCTTGGTTACTAATCTTCCTAATACATTAAGGAAGAACACTTAGAAGTTTAGGAATTTTTGGACAACACTAGGTTAAGGGGAGGGGTGTTCGACGAGAGCAAGAAGAGAGGAAGGGAGAGGGAAATTATTTTCAAGTCTTGAAATGTTCTAAGTGTGGAAGATTTCATCAACTAGAGGTGTTTATATAGGACAACCAAGGGTTAGGATTGAAACATGTGTATGGTATAGATTTAGGACAAGTGTTTGTGTGGGTCCCTTTGTCCACTAGCCATGCAAATGCCATGCAATACTTTGATCACTTGTCTTGCCCACTTTCTTGCCAAAACCGTCCACTTGTCCCCCACAAATGTCATGCAAGACTTTGACCATTTGACTTGCCCATTAGCCTTGAGAAAACGTCCCACCCATGTCCAATTTGGGGTGACACATGTCGCCCTCCCATTGGTCCAAAATATTTTATCTCTCGGAAAAATTCCATAATTGGTTAAAAATATTGAAAACGTAAAAAAAATTCCTTCACAAGGTTCGGAATATTTTCCGTCGGAAAACAATTCTTTCATTCTTACCCTAATTAGGGTTTATACATTCGTATGTACGTCCTTACATACATACTCCAGAACTACGGGGTATAACATTCTCCCCCCTTAGAAACATTCGTCCCGAATGTTCCTTCAAGATTCAATTAAATCAGATAACGACATAGTCCCTCATAACTTGAACAATTTGCAAAATGCCACATATGGCCACAATAGAACACTTAAGTACATATGACAATTAAAATTAACCAGTAGGAAAGTGAGTTACCTGGAGGTGTGGGGAATAAGTGAGGATATTTCTGCCTCATGTCCTCCTCTGCTTCCCATGTCATCTCATCTCTGTTCTCGTTCCGCCATAAGACCTTGACGGAAGCCACATCCTTTGTCCGCAGTCGCCTAACCTGACGATCGAGTATCGCTATGGAAATCTCCTCATACGATAACCCCTCTGTCACCTGGACATCATCAATCGGGTGTACTCTATATGGATCTCCGATACATATCCTCAGCATAGAAACATGAAAAACCGGATGTACTGCCTCCAGATCGGACGACAGATCCAACTCATAGGCAACCTTGCCTACCCTACAGACAATCTGATAAGGCCCAATGTACCTTGGGCTGAGCTTCCCCTTCTTCCCAAACCTCATCACACCCTTTATGGGTGACACCTTCAGGAAAACCCAATCAGCAACTTCGAACTCCAAATGTCGACGCCGATGATCTGCATACGACTTCTGTCGACTCTGAGCTATCAATAACCGGTCCTGGATAAGCTTCACCTTATCCACCGCCTGCTGAACCAAGTCCGGCCCGACTAACTGCACCTCACCCACATCAAACCAGCCTATCGGTGACCTGCACTTTCTCTCATATAAGGCCTCATAAGGCTCCATCTGGATACTGGAGTGGTAGCTGTTGTTATACGCAAACTCTACTAGAGGCAAATGATCCTCGACTACCTCACGAAATCAATAACATGCTCGCAACATATCCTCGAGTGTATGCGGATAGTACGCTCTGCTGTCGTCGATGCGAGAATGGAATGCGATCGAGGCTCACTCTTTGTAATGCCCGAACCTGGCCGTTCTAGTGCTTTACCGGGCACCCTAGTGATACAACATCAGAGAAAACCAGCGGAAAATAAAACACGAGTCATGAAACAAGAGATATAATAATAAATAGCAACCAAAGCGGTTGCCTTGGTATATATATAAAACCTGAACAGTTTAATCCTTTACAACCCTGCCCACAACAGTACTACAGACCTCTAAGATTTACAACGACTATGACGGGACAGGGCCCCGCCATACCCCTGAATGTACAAGAACCTACAACTCAGGGAAACACATACCAAAAGATAAGCCTCCGGAGAAACGGAGCTTCCCACTACGCTGAACTGTGATCCATGGCGAGGATCCACGGCCGATGTACCTCTACTGCGGCATGACGCAGCCCGAAGGAGGTCAGTACAACAGGTACCAAGTATGTGAAACTGTAAAAATACTGTAAATGAAATCATAATAGTCTAGATAAAGCAGGAGACATGTATGATAACCAAACTACAGTTCACAACATAATAGCAGTCATGTCAAGCCAGGGACTCACGCCCTCTAGTCATCCTCACCGTACGTGGAACTCTTTCCTCACTGCCGGCAGTCTAGGTACAAATCATGTGATACGTATAACAGGTCTCGGCCCATCTTATGGACCCAATATAGAAACGTGTGGAATACATTCCCGGATGAACCGGTAGTCGGTGAAATACATTCCCGGATGAACCGGTAGTCAAGTGAAATACATTCCCGGATGAACCGGTAGTCAAGTGAAATACATTCCCGGATGAACCGGTAATCAAGTGAGATACATTCCCGGATGAACCGGTAATCAAGTGAGATACATTCCCGGATGAACCGGTAATCAAGTGAGATACATTCCCGGATGAACCGGTAATCAAGTGAGATACATTCCCGGATGAACCGGTAGTCGAGTGAACACAGTACTTGCACAACAAGGCTATCACACGTAACATGGTCAAGTTTCATAACAATAAGCATAAGCAAGTTACACACAACTCAAGGTACTTTCATTTTATGCCAAAGTCCGGGTTTTTAACCCCAAAGTACTACATACGTTAAGTTCTTTTAAAAGAGATCCATTACTTTTATAAAAGTCACCCGATACCCGTAGTATTAGAATGACCAACCCACCTTCCTTTTCAAAATCAAGTAACAACATTATCCCTTTAAAAACCAAGTACTCATTACTCACGAATGAGGTTTCACACAAACATCCACATTAAAACAAATAAGTTAAGTCTCTTATCTTATAAGATCAAGTCTCTTAACTTCTAACATCAGTAAACCATTTTCTTTACCTCTCTTAAGACATTATACCTAACTCCCCATAAAGCTAGTATAACTCTTTTTAAAACCTTTTAAAACCAAGTGTTACTCTCCCTTCCAAAACGATTTATAAATCTTTTGAAATACATCAAGTTCTTTATTATAACTAGCCAGTTATAATTCACATCAGTTACCTTTTAAAACCACAAAGTATTTTCTTACCTATATAAAGCTGTTATAACCAACTTCCCATAAAGCTGTTATAACACTTTATGTTTAAGAACAATCAAACACAGTTAACACATGTACGTCTACCGTACTACATAGTTCACACATATCATGCTAGAAGAGATAGGAAGAGGTTCACATACCTCGCGACGATTATCGACTAATAGCAAAACGCTCCAAGTACCTCAAACCGTCGGCTACTCCTTAAGTCAAGTAGATCACGCCATACGTAGTACTTCAACCTATAGAGGCCACAAGGCGCCTATTAACATTCTAGATCTCAACGTAGAATATTCTATAGAAAATTCGGCAAAGACCTCCCCGCCACAGCGTTAATCTCCTCTATCAAGGCCGGCTACCAAGCCAACCAGGGGGGGGTTTGCACGTCTAACCGGACGTGTACAATTCTACCCACAGTAATGCTACACAAGTCTACTGTAATACAGTCCTATGTAATTACAGTTCAGTTCTCTTTATTTAAATTCAGGCTTAAGTCGCAAGACATTGCCGTAAGTATTATTCAGGCTTAAGTCAAAAGACATTGCCGCACAACTATGTTCAATTCTATATATAGTATACTTCAACTATATATTCCAACAACATGTAATTTCCAATTACAATAGAAGGTCAAGATATTTACCTCGATAAGCCCAAAATTATCCAAGTTATAAGTCGCTCCTGAACAAGGTTTAGCTCCTACTCCGTGCGCTCCAAAACGCTCCAAGAAACCCTTAGAAGTGTCTACACAACTTCTACTTAATACTTCAACAACGGGTGAAGATTTTCCTTAGGGTTTCGTTTAGTGGCTAAAGGAAAGTATAATCGTATTTTCCGGGTTCTACGTATAGAGGGTACCTTGGAGAGTACTACAAGGTATTTGGCTAAAGTATTTTGGGCATTACAACAATACTTGTAGAATACATTTCTACCAAGGGGGGTAGTATTTCGACTAGCACAACTAGGCTAGGGGGGGGGTTACTCTCGGCTAGGGCACCACAAAAAGGGGGGAGAGGGACCCTTCTCGGCCAAAGGCCACAAGGAGGGAGGGGGAGAGGCTTAGGACGAGAGCCACAAGAGGGAGGGGAGGGATTTCAAGACTTAGACAAAGTGAGGAGTGAATGAATAAGTCTTCACAAGGGAGGGGTATTTATAGCCAAACCAAAGGCCAACCAATGGCCAAGATCAAGCCATGTGCAAGGCAAGTGTAAGGCCAAGATCAAGCCAAGTGCACCCTAGTCCCTACTCCTTAAAACCCTGACAAATATCTACCAAAAATATCTTCCCACGACACCCTAAACGCCGAGGCCAAACCGCCTTGCTTCCAATGTGAGGTTGACACATTTCACACTCCGTTTGGTCCAAAATGTTCCGACGCTCTGAAAAATCCTGAAAAATACAAAAGGACATAGCCGGAATTTTGCCTGCAAGTTATGTAAAACGTTTCGTCAAAACGACTCTAACAAGGTGTTGTGCACAAATGTCAATTCGGCCAAGCCACTAGGCGGGGTGACACGTGTCACCCTCCTAATGGCCCAAAATAAAACATCTTCGAAAATATCCACAATGGCCAAAATCTCAAAACAAAGTGGGCCCCACAAAAACCGTAAATTTCTCCCGTGGGCCCCACGTGACCATTTCCGAAAATAAAATTCCATAATTCTAATATAATCAAAGAAGCCCAAATTCCAAATATGGGAACCCAATTCCCATCAACGAACATTTTTCTTTACAAAACCTAAACTTTTTCCGTGGAAAAATCACCTCTTTCTTCCTTTCCAATTTTACGCCGTGCTCTCAAATGCGTCGCCCTCGCATACATACCACGAGAATACGGGTATAACATTCTCCTCCTTAGAATCATTCGTCCGAATGTTCCTTCTCAAGACGGATATCGATGAAGTTCCTCTAACAAGTTGTCAACGCCACGGCAGCGCGAAATAACACACGTTCTCTTCCTTCCTTACTCGCGTGCCCTTCTCGAACACTTGAACTCTCGATGCGTACCAAACTTCAGTCATTACTTCCGCTCCCAAAAATCTCGGAGTCACTACCTCCAAACTTGGTCATCTTACTAACCTCAAACTTCCTTAAGGCCATTCCCGGCCTTTACGAACCGCTTCTGGTCGAACGCGTCCACGAACTCATACGATGGTTACCAAAACTTGGGCCTAGCACCCTCGTGACCCTGCCACCTGGCGGGACCACCCAGAGCTGACCCCACCTTAATCCGGGCTACGGGTTGACCCGTATCACGTCCTCAACCCGACCCACAATCGCGTCCAGCCCTCGTTCCCTGACACGGAACGATCCTGCTAAATCACATCATGAAAGCTACCACTTCCATCTCACACTACCCATGGACTTATCACACAAATAAAACCCACGTATACTACGCACTCTGATAAAGGTCAAACATAAAACGAATCTTTTACTCAAGACGACCTTATATCTAAGGTCTCAACTGTAATATTCTAAGGTTCATCATTCCCTCACCCCCAGGCTTACCCTTTTTCCCCAACCAGGTTCCTAAATCACATTTTAGCACAAAGCCATCCGAACATAACACCTAACACATTAACATAACATCAAAACATACAAGCCTCTAGAGGGTTAAGGATATACTGGCTACCGCCCACTCTAATCGTAAGTCCGCCTGCAGGCGCGTAGAAAGGCGATGAACCCGCCATCGATCCGGTAAGTCGCGCGCTGCCGGTACCTCTCCTATAAGCACATCTCGTCATGGCCACATGGCGCGGGTGAAGCAAGCACCGCGAAAGGCGACATTCCCGGGATGATGTTTGCCACATCGTACACCGAGGGGCGTGAATCTGCTGGCTAGAACCCATGTATATCCGTGAACGGAAGCCCCGAGCTCGACCAGCTCCGAATACCCAACGTCCCGACGATCGTGGGGACCACTCTGACTTGGTGGAGGTACATAACTAGATCGCCGAGGCGGTGCGCCTCGAAAGTTACCAAAGGACCACTGCTGTTCGCCTCTTCGCTGATCTCGGCCATTCCGTCGACCTCTCGTGCCTCACAACCTAGTGCATGAGCTTGTATGCGGGCAATGTCTATGCGGTGAAGAGCTACACCGCACAAGCCTACGCCAAGTAATCGCCGGCCGGTGACGTAGCGGTGTACTCTGTCCTCCATATCGGCTACCACGGGAACATACCGAGCTAATGAGTCGAACTCCATTGTACTCTCTAACCGCCCGTCCTGCCTCAACGTCAAAAATCTGTCGGCCCGAGCCCTTCTCATCTGTGGGGGCAAGAAATGTGCAAGAAAAGCCCTTGAGAACTCGTCCCATACGGCTGGAAGTGCATGCTCTTCCCGGGACAGCTCCCACGAATCAAACGATCAGCTGCGATTATCGCGCGGTGATGCGAACCAATACCACCGACTCGCCTCGAGGCTCGATCACTCACGATCCAGTGCTGTCGGATAAACTCACGGTCGTCCTCGCCTCTCGATCCATAGAACATCGGCGGGCTACAACTCGTAAAGTCACGTAGCCTCAAATCGCTCGGGGGTGAACTACGGTGCTACTGGGCTGAACTGCGCATCCGGCCTATCTCATATCTGCCACGACCACGACCGAATCGGGCCATCTCTTGTAACCCATCTCTCTGCGCCTGTGTGGGGTGGAGGCTCGTGCTGTGGTCTCAGCACCCGCCGCGACTCTAACTCTTTGCTGGCGGCGTCCACAAAACCCGCCGTCAAGCCTGACCTCAGTCTTGTCAGGGCTGCGCCTCGCACTCTCAGATCTCACTAGCAGCACCTCGGCGCCTTGCCCTTCGGGCCTGGTCGCTAGCGGAGGCATAACTGGTAAAATGAAACACATCAGAGGGGTCCAACTTACAACTCAGCTCTAAGGCACGATCTTAGAAGGAGAAGAATAGAAACCAATCCTACATGTCTTATAGCCTCCTGATTATAGATGTGGTGCACAACACACCGATAATCAAGACTCTACTAGACACGATGCAGTAGACACTTTCCGAGGACTAATCGCTCGATACCACTTTGTAACGCTCAACCGGGCAGTTCGTGTCTTACCCCGGGCACCCTAGTGATACAACATCAGAGAAAACCAGCGGAAAATAAAACACGAGTCATGAAACAAGAGATATAATAATAAACAGGCCAACCAAAACGGTTGCCTTCAGTATATACATAAAACCTGAACAGTTTAATCCTTTACAACCCCGCTTACAGTACTACTGGACCTCTAAGATTTACAACGACTATGACGGGACAGGGCCCCGCCATACCCCTGAATGTACAAGAACCTACAACTCAGGGAAACACATACCAAAAGATAAGCCTCCGGAGAAACGGAGCTTCCCACTGTCAATCGTGATCCTATGAGCGAGGATCCACGGCCGATGTACCTACTGCGCAGATGAACGCAGCCGGCCCGAGGAGGTCAAGATAACAGTACCAAGTATGTGAAATCAGAAAAAATCAGTAAATGAAATCATAATAGTCTAGATAAAGCAGGAGACATGTATGATAACAAACTCTGATTCACAACATAATAGCAATCATGTCAAGCCGTGGACTCACGCCTCTAGTCATCCTCCGTACGTGGAACTCTTTCCTCACCTGGCGATCTAGGTACAAATCATGTGATACGTATAACGAGTCTCGGCCCATCTTATGGACCCAATATAGAAACGTGTGGAATACATTCGGATGAACCTAGTCGGTGAAATACATTCTGGATGAACCTGTAGTCAAGTGAAATACATTCCCGGATGAACCGGTAGTCAAGTGAAATACATTCCCGGATGAACCGGTAATCAAGTGAGATACATTCCCGGATGAACCGGTAATCAAGTGAGATACATTCCCGGATGAACCGGTAATCAAGTGAGATACATTCCCGGATGAACCAGAATCAAGTGAGATACATTCGGATGAACCGGTAGTCGAGTGAACACGACTTGCACAAGGCTATCACACGTAACATGGTCAAGTTTCATAACAATAAGCATAAGCAAGTTACACACAACTCAAGGTACTTTCATTTTATGCCAAAGTCCGGGTTTTTAACCCCAAAGTACTACATACGTTAAGGTCTTTTAAAAGAGATCCATTACTTTTATAAAAGTCACCCGATACCCGTAGTATTAGAATGCCCAACCCACCTTCCTTTTCAAAATCAAGTAACAACATTATCCCTTTAAAAACCAAGTACTCATTACTCACGAATGAGGTTTCACACAAACATCCACATTAAAACAAATAAGTTAAGTCTCTTATCTTATAAGATCAAGTCTCTTAACTTCTAACATCAGTAAACCATTTTCTTTACCTCTCTTAAGACATTATACCTAACTCTCCATAAAGCTAGTATAACTCTTTTTAAAACCTTTTAAAACCAAGTGTTACTCTCCCTTCCAAAACGATTTATAAATCTTTTGAAATACATCAAGTTCTTTATTATAACTAGCCAGTTATAATTCACATCAGTTACCTTTTAAAACCACAAAGTATTTTCTTACCTACATAAAGCTGTTATAACCAACTTCCCATAAAGCTGTTATAACACTTTATGTTTAAGAACAATCAAACACAGTTAACACATGTACGTCTACCGTACTACATAGTTCACACATATCATGCTAGAAGAGATAGGAAGAGGTTCACATACCTCGCGACGATTATCGACTAATAGCAAAACGCTCCAAGTACCTCAAACCGTCGGCTACTCCTTAAGTCAAGTAGATCACGCCATACGTAGTACTTCAACCTATAGAGGCCACAAGGCGCCTATTAACATTCTAGATCTCAACGTAGAATATTCTATAGAAAATTCGGCAGCACCTCCCCCCCCCGCCACAGCGTTAATCTCCTCCTCTATCAAGGCCGGCTACTGCCAACCAGTGGGGTTTGCACGTCTAACCGGACGTGTACAATTCTACCCACAGTAATGCTACACAAGTCTACTGTAATACAGTCCTATGTAATTACAGTTCAGTTCTCTTTATTTAAATTCAGGCTTAAGTCGCAAGACATTGCCGTAAGTATTATTCAGGCTTAAGTCAAAAGACATTGCCGCACAACTATGTTCAATTCTATATATAGTATACTTCAACTATATATTCCAACAACATGTAATTTCCAATTACAATAGAAGGTCAAGATATTTACCTCGATAAGCCCAAAATTATCCAAGTTATAAGTCGCTGCTGAACAAGGTTTAGCTCCTCGTGCGCTCCAAAACGCTCAAGAAACCCTAAGTTGTCTACACAACTTCTACTTAATACTTCAACAACGGGTGAAGATTTTCCTTAGGGTTTCGTTTAGTGGCTAAAGGAAAGTATAATCGTATTTTCCGGGTTCTACGTATAGAGGGTACCTTGGAGAGTACTACAAGGTATTTGGCTAAAGTATTTTGGGCATTACAACAATACTTGTAGAATACATTTCTACCAAGGGGGGTAGTATTTCGACTAGCACAACTAGGCTAGGCGGGGGGGTTACTCTCGGCAAGGGCCCCACAAAAAGGGGGGGAAGAGGGCCCCTTCTAGGCCAAAGGCCACAAGGAGGAGGGAGGGGGAGAGGCTTAGGACGAGAGCCACAAGAGGGAGGGGAGGGATTTCAAGACTTAGACAAAGTGAGGAGTGAATGAATAAGTCTTCACAAGGGAGGGGTATTTATAGCCAAACCAAAGGCCAACCAATGGCCAAGATCAAGCCATGTGCAAGGCAAGTGTAAGGCCAAGATCAAGCCAAGTGCACCCTAGTCCCTACTCCTTAAAACCCTCACAAATATCTACCAAAAATATCTTCCCACTGACACCCTAAACGCGTCAAGGCCAAACCGCCACTTGCTTCCAATGCGAGGGTGACACATGTCACCTCCGGTGGTTCCAACATGTACCCCCGCTCGTAAAAATCCGCAAAAATACAAAACGACATAGCCGGAATTTTCCCCTCGCAAGTTATGTAAAACGTTTCGTCTAAAAACGACTCTAACCGGGTGTTGTGCACAAATGTCAATTCGGCCAAGCCACCTAGGCGGGGGTGACACGTGTCACCCTCCTAATGGCCCAAAATAAAACATCTTCCGAAAATATCCACAATGGCCAAAATCTCGAAAACAAAGTGGGCCCCACAAAACCGTAAATTTCTCCCGTGGGCCCCACGTGACCATTTCCGAAAATAAAATTCCATAATTCTAATATAATCAAAGAAGCCCAAATTCCAAATCTGGGAACCCAATTCCCATCAACGAACATTTTTCTTTACAAAAACCGGAAACTTTTTCCGTGGAAAAATCACCTCTTTCTTCCTTTCCAATTTTCTGTCGTGCTCTCGTACGTACGTCCTCGCATACATACCCTGAGAATACGGGGTATAACACCTGCGTCCCTAATCCCTTCTGCAAAGACCTCCAGAAGTTAGCCGTAAACTGGGCTCCTCTGTCCGATATGATAGATATAGGGACCCCATGCAGTCTCACGATCTCTCGGATGTAAAGTCTAGCGTAATCCTCGGCCGAAAAAGTCGTCCTGACGGGAAGAAAGTGGGCGGATTTCGTCAGCCTGTCGACGATAACCCAGATGGAATCATGCTTCCTCTGAGTGCGAGGTAACCCTGTAATAAAGTCCATATTGATCACCTCCCACTTCCACGTCGGAATCTCTATCATCTGTAACAACCCACCAGGCCTCTGGTGCTCCACCTTGACCTGCTGACAACTCGGGCACTGAGCAACAAACTCTGCAACGTCCCTCTTCAGGCCGTCCCACCAATACACAGATCTGAGGTCGTGGTACATCTTTGTCGACCCCGGATGGATAGAGTAACGAGCGCTGTGTGCTTCCCCTAGAACCTGTTGTCGAAGTCCTGCAATATCTGGAACACACAACCTGCCCTCAAACCTTAGCACCCCATCAGGTGCTACCTCAAATGGACCCTTCCCCTCACGAAGAGTCGTATCACGATACCGTGTCATAATCGGATCCTCATACTGTCGCCTCTTCACCTCCTCGACGATGGAAGACTCGGCAACCTCTCGAACCCGAACCCCACTACTATCAGAATCAATCAATCGGACTCCAAGGCTCGCTAGCTGATGTAACTCGCGGACCATGCCCCTCCTCTCTGGTTGCACATCTGATAGACTACCCATCGACCTACGACTAAGGGCATCTGCCACTACATTGGCCTTCCCTGGGTGGTATAGGATATCGACATCATAATCCTTGAGTAGCTCTAACCACCGTCTCTGTCGCAAGTTCAGCTCCCTCTGGCTGAAGATATACTGGAGGCTCTTGTGGTCTGTGTAAATATCCACATGAACTTCATACAAATAATGTCTCCAGATCTTCAAGGCGTGAATCACTGCTGCCAACTCTAAGTCATGTGTGGGGTAGTTCTTCTCATGCTTCTTGAGCTGTCGAGATGCGTAAGATATAACCTTGCCCTGCTGCATCAACACACATCCAAGCCTGATGCCCGATGCATCACAATAAACCACATAGCCATCTGGACCCTCTAGAAGAGTAAGAACTGGGGCGGTTTTCAACCTTTCCTTCAGTAACTGGAAGCCCTCCTCACAAGCATCCGTCCACTGAAACTTAGCTGCCTTCTGAGTCAACTTGGTCAAAGGTGCTGAAATAGAAGCAAACTTCTCCAAAAACCTCTGGTAGTAACCCGCAAGGCCCAAGTGCGCGCACTGTCTGGGTAGTAGGTCAGGCCAACTCGATCGCTCGATCTTTGACGTATCCACCCGAATACCATCGGCCCCGACAATGTGCCCCAGAAACGTCACCGAAGCCAACCAAAACTCACACTTCGAAAACTTGGCATACAACCGCTGGACCCGGAGAACTTTCAAAGACGTCGCCAAATGCTCGCGTGCTCGCTCCGGCGAGAATAAATCAAGATGTCATCAATGAATACTATCACAAACGTATCCAAAATGGCTTGAACACTCGGTTCATCAAATCCATAAATCTTGCGAGCATTGGTCAAGCCGAAAGACATGACCACGAACTCATAGTGCCGTCTGGGTCCGGAATGCGATCTAGGGACATCCGCCTCCTAACTCGCACTGATGGTAACGGATCGTAGGTCTATCTTGGAGAAACACCTCGCACTCTGGTCGAACAAGTCATCAATCCTGGGAAGGGGGTATCTGTTCTTAATAGTCACCTTGTTCAGCTGCCTGTAATCAACACACATACGCAGCGTCCCATCCTTCTTCTTCACGAACAATACCGGCGCTCCCCAGGGAGAAACACTAGGCCTGATGAAGCCTTTCTCCAGCAAATCTCTCAGCTGATCCTTCAACTCTCTCAACTCGGCAGGTGTCATCCTGTATGGCGGAATGGATATAGGCCGAGTGTCTGGCAACACATCGATGCAAAACTCAATCTCCCTCTCAGGAGGGATACCCGGGAGGTCATCTGGGAACACATCTGGGAACTCTCTGACTACTTGAACTGACTGAAGGTTTGGTATCTCGGCCTTAGTATCAAATACCCGAATGAGATAGTAGATATACCCCTTCTGAACCATCTTCCTGGCCTTGAGGTAAGAAATAAACTTACCCCTCGGCGACACAGTGTTCCCCTCCCACTCAATAATCGGATCCCCGAGAAACTGGAACCGTACCAACCTCGCCCTACAGTCCACATTGGCGTAGCAAGAAGCTAACCAATCCATACCCATGATCATATCAAAATCGGTCATATCCAACTCTATCAAGTCGGCTAGGGTCTGACGACTGCATATAGTCACTGGGCAAGCCCTATATACCCGCTCAGCTACCACCGAATCCCCCACTGGCGTAGCTACCTCAAAAGGGTCTATGGACTCAGGCTCTATCCCTATCCTACTAGCAATATGGGGAGATATATAGGACAAGGTAGAACCTGGATCTATCAAGGCATATACATCACAACAAGAAACTGATAAAGTACCTGTGATGACATCCGGTGACGCCTCCTGGTCCTGGCGGCTGGACATGGCATAAATGCGGTTCTGAGGACCGCTGGAACTAGGACCCCTGCCACGACCTCTACCGCGACCTGCTGGTCCATGAGCACCCTGCCCTCCGGGGCGAGTAACTGTAGGAGATGAAGACCCGGCTAAAGACCCTGTTGGCTGAACCCTACCATCTGCGATGCCCTTGGTCGATCTCGCAAAGTGACCACGCTGGCGCAAGTGTAACAATCTCCGCAGTAGTACCACAACTCGATGTGGGATCTACCACATCGAACACACCGAGAGGAAGGTGGTCTCGATCGGTTAGCACCTCGCTACTCGAAGTCCAAGTCACGGGCCTTGACCGCCCCGAATACCACAGGCGCCTGAAGATGGTGTAGGAGTGCTCGAAATTTGGTGAGGTGCAAATCTAGTCTATTCTTTGAGATCGTACACCGAGAGCTACCAAAAGACCACTGTCCCGGCCTTCTTCTCGCGATGCACCGGCCGTCGGCTCTACGCTCACACCTAGTGCATGAGCTCGCATGCGGGCAATGTCCATGCGGTGAAGAGCTACACCGAGCAAGACTCGCCAAGTAGTCATCAAGCCTGTGACGTAGCGGTGCACTCTGTCCTCCATATCGCCACTAACGCGGGGACATACCGAGCCAACGAGTCGAACTCCACGTTGTACTCGGCGTGCGCGCTGCCTCGGCGATCAAAAATCGTGGCTCGTGCTCTCCTCATCTGCGGAGGCAAGAAGTGAGTGAGAAATGCCTCTGAGAACACATCCCAAACAGCTGGAGGCGCATGCTCCCCGGGGACAGCTCGCGAATCAAACCGATCATTGCAGATCACGCGGCCGATGTGAACCTAAGACCACCGGCTCGGTCTCGGCCTTGATCACTCTCATGATCCGTCATCGCTTCGGATGAACTCTGCGGATCATCCTCGTGCCTCGACCCATAGAACTCGCGGCTGCAACTCAAAAAGTCCCGATGTCTCAAACTATCCGACCTCGGGTGAACCACGTACTCTGGGCTGGGCGATGATCCAGCCTATCCTCGTGCCTCGCCACGACCCTGGCTAATAACTGGGCCATCTCCTTGTAACCCATCTCCTCTGCTCCAGGCTGTGGGACTGGAGGCTCAGGTGTCGTGGCCTCAGTAGCCACTGCTGCGGCTCTAAACCCTGCTGGGGCCGGCGGCGTCGTGGAACTCGCCATCTGGGGTATCACCTCAGGTAAAGGCTGGGTCTGGGCCCTCATGACCCTCTATGTCCTACTAGCAGCTCCCTCGGCTGCCTTGCCCTTCTGGGCCCGGGTTGCCTTGCGTGGAGGCATAACTGGTAAACAAAAGAAATTCGTCAGAGGGGTCCAACTTATAACACAGCTCTAAGGCACGATCTCAGAATGAGAAGAATGGAAATCAATCCTAAATATCCTGCAGCCTCCTGATTATTGGTGTGGTGCACAACATACCGATAATCAAGACTCTACTAGATACGGTCTGTAGACACTTTCCGAGGATTTAACTGCTCTGATACCACTTTGGTCACGCCTGTTCGGGCGTGATCGTGCCTTACCCGCACCCAAGTAGACATACATCGTCGAGTAACGGCGGAATATAAACTTGCAACATGAACGATGTAAAATAAGAAACGATCTATCCAAAGAAAAGTTGTCTTTCGGCATGTATATAAATACCAAAAGTGAACAGTTACATCCCAACTTTACAACAGGACTACAGACCTCTAAGAATGAAATCAACTATGACGGGACAGGGCCCCGTCATACCCTGAATGTACATAAACCTACAATGACAGGGAAATCATACCCAAAAGACAAGCCTCCGGAGAAACGGGGCTTTCCCAACAGCAGAATAGTGATCCTAGGAGCGGGGATCAACAACCGGAGTACCTCTACCTGCGGCATGAACGCACTTCGAAGGAGTCGATAACAGTACCAAGTATGTGGCGTGAAATCTTGATATATATAATTATAACATTTTAAAACCAATTCACAAATATGTACGAAACAACCAAGTTAACCGCACATAGTGCCACATCATAAACAAGAGCAAAAATAGATATAATGTAACTGGTCTTTTCTAGGCCGCTAATGATCGAAGCAAGGCCAATCGCCCATAGTATCATTATGCGAGCCTAATCCTGGAACTCCCGCAGTCCGCATAGGCCCCCTAGGCCCGCATGAGGTATTCCTCGCATCGGGGGTAGCTAACCCGCGGCATCGTCCTGGACTCCCGCAGTCTGCATGGCCACATAGACCGCATGAGGTATTCCTCGCATCGGCGTAACACACCCGGAGTGATCATCCTGGAACTCCCGCAGCTCCGCATAGGTCCCATGGACCCGCATGAGGTATTCCTCGCATCGGGGGCGGCTAACCCACGACATCGTAACAAGTCAGGAGGGTGAGTGATATAATACTAACACAACGTTTTATCGTTAAACAACATAAGCACAACAAGAATAACTTCCTTACACAAGTGTCACAAGATACTAACACACGTAGCATCATAACATGTTTATCAAACCAACCTACCATACCTTCAAACATCATTTCAAGCATTTGATAAACAAATAATTAAACCGTTTTTCTTATCTTTCTTAAGTCGTTATAGCTAGCTTCCCATAAAGCTAGTATAACACTTAAACTTTTTATGAAAACCAAGTATTACTTTTCTTCCAAAATGATTCATAACTCTTTTTGAAATATTCAAGATTCTTATTAATTAGAACTCAAGTCCAAAGACATCAAAGTAAAGCCAAATTTAGTTTAACACACGTACGTCTACCGTACTATATATATTTCACAAATATCATGCTCAAAGGGATAGGAAGAATCACATACCTCCTCAGCTAAATCCACTTGCCAAGTCGGATATGTCGCGCGCAGAGTGTCAACCTATAATAGTCAAAACACGCCTATCAACTTCTAGTTTTACGTGGGATTCTTCTAAGTAAGATTTCTCTTAGTCTACGAAAAATTGGGCAGCACCTCCCCCGTTTCTACTCAATTCTCCACCTTTTTCAAGGCCCGATAATAGTAACCAACATGCCATAAATAAGGCGCAATAATTCCGAAATTTAAAGAAGGGGATCACACGCCCAAACGGAACGCGATTAACAATCTTCCCCTTAACAACAACAATAATTAAAGAAGGGGATCACACGCCCAAATGGAACGCAATTAACAATCTTCCCCTTAACAACAATGTAAATACAGTCCAAAGTAAATACAGTCCAAAGTAAATATAGTCCTTAAGTTGGGGTCCTTGGCCAACTTTTACAATTTTACTTATCCAATTACTTCATTAGTCTTCCAACTTATATTTCAATCTTTATATAAGTTATAGTTTCTTTGTTGTTAACTTCTTCGTAAGTAATGGATACATTTTTACCATTTTAATGACTATTATGCTAATTCTCCTTTTAACATCTTAACAAGATCCAAATCTTTCCTTATATCTCATACTCCATAATATACTTCCAATATATGTATAATATCCAATATACATAATAATCAACTTCACAAAGAGGTTAGGGTTCATTACCTCAATTTAGCCCAAAAATATCCAAGAACTTAAAGTCGTTCCTAAGCAAGTTTTAGCTCCAAATCTTTGTGTTCCAAACCACCACAAGTCACCCTTAGAAGTTCCTAACCAACTTCTATTCAAGAATTAACTCCAAAAAGTGAAGAACACTTAGGTTTCATTCTTGCAAGCTCTCGGCCAAGGGAGGGTTTTTGAGGCTAGGGTGTGAAATCTTGTCTAACTCTTGGTTACTAATCTTCCTAATACATTAAGGAAGAACACTTAGAAGTTTAGGAATTTTTGGACAACACTAGGTTAAGGGGAGGGGTGTTCGACGAGAGCAAGAAGAGAGGAAGGGAGAGGGAAATTATTTTCAAGTCTTGAAATGTTCTAAGTGTGGAAGATTTCATTAACTAGAGGTGTTTATATATGACAACCAAGGGTTAGGATTGAAACATGTGTATGGTATAGATTTAGGACAAGTGTTTGTGTGGGTCCCTTTGTCCACTAGCCATGCAAATGCCATGCAAGACTTTGACCACTTGTCTTGCCCACTTTCTTGCCAAAACCGTCCACTTGTCCCCCACAAATGTCATGCAAGACTTTGACCATTTGACTTGCCCACTAGCCTTGAGAAAACGTCCCACCCATGTCCAATTTGGGGTGACACATGTCGCCCTCCCATTGGTCCAAAATATTTTATCTCTCGGAAAAATTCCATAATTGGTTAAAAATATTGAAAACGTAAAAAAAAATTCCTTCACAAGGTTCGGAATATTTTCCGTCGGAAAACAATTCTTTCATTCTTACCCTAATTAGGGTTTATACATTCGTACGTACGTCCTTACATACATACTCCGGAACTACGGGGTATAACAAGCTCATATAACCTTGATGGGAATTCATTAAGTTGTTTCATACCTTTCCGGTATCTAATTAGTCCTTACCAATTCTTGGTAACCTATAATCATTCTAGGCAACACGCGTCGGACCCTCATACATAAACCCGTATAACTGTATGTCATTATACCAACTATACAACAATCACTACCAACCTGGATACGCAATCCACATAGTCCTTCCTGGGTCACTGCTGCCTTTCTCATAGCTGCAATCAACATAACTCGTTAGGGAGAGACGACCCTAACAACACAACTCTATCGCACGATCTCAGAGAGAAGAATGGAAACCAATCCTAAATGTCCTGCATCCTCCTGGTTATAGATGCGGTGCACAACACACCGATAACCAAGACTCTACTAGACACGGTCTGTAGACACTTTCTGAGGACTAACTGCTTTGATACCACTTTTGTCACGAACCGACCCGGGCATGGCGGTGCCTACACAGGCACCCTCACAGGTATACATCAGAGAATAGCAGCGGAATATACATAAAACTCATAAAATACTAGTCATGAAATATCAACAGGCTAGAATGTTACACCCCGGAAATTCCAGGATATGTTTTTAAGAACGAACGTAAGAACTCAAATGTTAAGATTTGAGACGAGTGAAAATTATCGGAAATTTTGGAAATTGTCGGAAAACGAAATATCAGGATTTAATGGGAGGGCGACGCATGTCACCCCCCTTAGTTAGTTGGACGAAATGGACCTTGGGCTAAAGGGTCATTTGACCATATTAGAAATGAACAAGTCTTGCTAGCCTAGAGCTTGACATTATTGACTTGGTCAATGGGACCACAAGTCTTGATTTTTTTTAAAGAGAACTCATCCAAGCCTTTCATGTGTACTAATCTAGGCCCTTGAGTGTAGTATATGTACACTAGTAGTGCAAGAATTTGTCATTTCTCAACACTTAGAAAAATTTAAAGCTTGTTCTTGCTCCCTTTGAGAGCTCACGGCAATGAGCCAATTTTTCTTGAGAAATTTTTTAGTTGTTGTCCAATAATCTCCCCACTTTAAACCAAGGTACCTAAGGGTATTGTAAGTGTTTCTCAATAGAAAGATCCCGGAAAAATGGTGTTTCGTATTAATCGCATGGCGAAAACCTAAAGGGTTATTCAACTTGGAAGTTGAAACTTGAAGATGAGTTTTCTTAAGCTTCTAAGGGTGGCTTGGAGTGGATTGGAATGTCGAAAGGAGGAGAGCTAAAGGTGCTAGGGATCGACTTGAACTCTTGGATCATATTTGGGCTAATTGAGGTATAATCTTCGTTTTACTTTTGTAATTGAAGATTTCATGTTATGATAAGTTATAAGTGGTCATGTGTTATGTGTTATGAAGTTTGTTAAGTGTTATGGAATTGGAAGCTAAAAATCCGAAAATGTCATATTTAGCCATTTGAAATTGAAATCCAATTTGATCGATAAATTGAATTGTCGCATGTTACCTACTTGGAGAATGTAGTAGCTAGAATCAATCGCTTGATATCTTATTATGCTACCAATTTGGATTGAAATGGAAATTGAATAAGAATTGGTATTGTTATATTATTGTGAGCCAATTGGGTCATTTGGTTATTCAATTGCATTGGATTACCTTCTATATTATTGTGAGCCAATTGGGGCTGTTTGGTTATTCATTTGCATTGGATTACCTTCTATATTGTTGTGAGCCAATTGGGGCTGTTTGGTTATTCAATTGCATTGGATTACCTTCTATATTATTGTGAGCCAATTGGGGCTGTTTGGTTATTCATTTGCATTGGATTACCTTCTATATTGTTGTGAGCCAATTGGGACTATTTGGTTATTCATTTGCATTGGATTACCTTCTATATTGTTGTGAGCCAATTGGGGCTGTTTGGTTATTCAATTGCATTGGATTACCTTCTATATTATTGTGAGCCAATTGGAACATTTGGTTATTCATTTGCATTGGATTACCTTCTATATTGTTGTGAGCCAATCGGGCTGTTTGGTTATTCATTTGCATTGATTACCTTCTATATTGTTGTGAGCCAATTGGGGCTGTTTGGTTATTGTATTTCGACCTTGGAAAAGGTGGCAAAGTTAGTAAAACAAAGGAAGTTTGTCCGATTTTCCGTAGAATTTAGTGACTTGCACTTGGAATATTCTACGTTTGAAACTAGAAATTTATAGACGTACTATGGTCATTATAGGTTGACATACTACGTACGGTGATTGGACTTAGCAAGTGGATTAAACCGGAGAGGTATGTGGAACTTTCTTATCTCTTGAGCATGATTAAGTTGTAAATGTATAGTACGGTAGACGTACAAGATTTTGACAATCTAGTCTATTTGATATCCTTGGCTTATTTTAAAGAATTCCCAAGTGGTTTGAGTTAGGGATTTAACTCACTTGTTTAAATATTAAGGATATCTTGGTTTTCAAAAGTTAAGAGACTTTAAGTATGTTGAAAGTATTTTAATACTTGTTTTGTGGGAAAGTTTAAGTCTCTTGGTTATAAGGAAAGAATGTAATTTGCTAATGTATAAGGCTAGTATAACGGCTTTATGGGAAGTTGGTTATAATAGCTTTATGGAAAGTTTAACGAGTGGTTTACTCTAAGTAAATTAAGTAGGTTAAGGGACTTGAAGAGTTTTAAAGAATGTGATACTTGTTTCATTTTTTAAACGTATAAGTCCTCGAAAGGAAATTGTACTTGACTAAGGTATAAAGTGAATATAACGACTTTATGGGGAGTTGGTTATATTGGCTTTATGGAAAGATAAATGGCTTGATTTATTTGAAAGGCAATTTGTTTTAAAGGCATCAATTGCCTAAGGTTTTTACAAGAAAAGAAGTCACTTGATTTAGAAGCCTAATTTTATTTCTAAAAGTATTGTGACTTGTCTTGAAAAGTAATTGTAACTTGATACTACGGTTATTAGTATCTTGGAAGTTGTATAATGAAATGAGTCATTTTAAAAGAATAGAAGTACGTAGTACTTGGGTTAAATTCTGATTTTTATAAAAAAGACATGATAGTGTCTTAGGTAAACTAAAATGAGAGTGTATATAAACAAGAATAATAAGAAGTTAGGGGATTTCTTAACTTGCTTATGTATTGTATGATAAGCCGGTAGTGCTTATGTTATGTGTAATGTGATTTGTGCTAGTGATATATTAATCGTCATGGGTCATTCCGGTTTGTGGCATTGTATATTTCCGTGGATTTGCTACCCACGATACGAGGAATACCTCACGCGAGTCCGTAGGGCTTATGCGGGTGAAATAGTCCCACGCGGCGGTCCACCTATGCGAGGAATACCTCATGCGAGTCCGTAAGGGCTTATGCGGGTGAAATAGTCCCATGCGAGGAATACCTCACGCGGGTCCACCGGATCTACGCGGGTGAAATAGTCCTGTGAATAGGATTGCTTAATGACACCGCGCGGGTAGTCCCGCTTTGATCGTGAGCTTTCCTACTTTATATTGTAAGTATACTCCTATTTACTCTCATTGTTAGTAAGGCACAATGTATCGTTAATTGAGTTATCATACATGTCTCCGCTTTATTTAGACTTATGATTTCATTACAAGATTTCGCCACATATTTGGTACATGTTGTCTCGACTCTTCGGGGTGCGTTCACGCCGCAGTAGTATGATTCTTGATCCTCGCTCTTAGGATCACTGTTCACCGTTGAGAAGCTCCTTCATTTCGAGGCTTATCCACAGTATTATCGGTTATTGTACATTCAGGGTATGGCGGGCCCCATCCCTTGAGTTGTTATTCTTAGAGGTCTGTAGTCACATTGTGGATTGGGTTGTAAAGAAATAAAAAATTGTACTGTTCTATTTCTGGATTGAGTATGTTTTTTTTTTATACGGAATGTGGCCTTATCGGCTAGCCTGTTGTTGTTTACTGTCTAAGTTATATGTATGTTCCGCTGCTATTCTCTGATTTATACAGCAGGTGCCTGTAGGGCACCACCGCAGCCCGAGTCGGGTCGTGACAAAAGTGGTATCAGAGCAGTTAGTCCTCGGAAAGTGTCTACAGACCGTGTCTAAGTAGAGTCTTGATTATCGGTGTGTTGTGCACCACATCTATAATCAGGAGGCTGCAGGACATTTAGGATTGGTTTCCATTCTTCTCACTCTAAGATCGTGCGTTAGCGCTGTATGGTTAGGGTCGTCTCCCCCTAACAGGTTATGTTGTTTGCAGCTACGAGAAAGGCAGCAGTGACCCAGGAAAGATTATGTAGATTGCGTATCCAGGTTGGTAATGTTTGTAGTATAGTCGGTATTGGGACAGACAACTATACGGATTTATGTATGGGGATCACATATGTGTTGCCTAGGATGATTTTAGATTTCCAGGATTTGGTAAGGACTAAATAAATACCGGGAAAGTATGAAACAGTTTAATGAACTCTCATCAAGGTTTTGCGTGCTAATTTGAGATAATTAGGTGATGATGAGCTATGTGAGAATGTAATGGACCCTCAAGATGGTGATTAAGGGACTTAAAGTAAGACTATGTTAATAGATTGAGCTACGCAGAAGGATTTCGAGAATGGTACGGGTGAGATCCGTATGGAGTAAGTATGGTTGTTGTGGACAAGACAACCCGATTATGGTATTACGAGAAGTTTTGTATCTGCCACGGGACCGATAAGTTAGGCTGGGAGCATGGAAATTGCGAGCCTGAGAATGTGATAACCGTCGAGACCTTAGGTATATAAGGCCTTCTCGGGTAGAAAAGTTAAGTCAGACCAAGGGTAAGAGTTAAGTGCGACGCCGAGTCGAGTTGGGGATCTATTAAGGGTCGCCCCCAAAGCTTGAAATGAAATGGGACCAGTTGGTAGTAGTCCCGCTACGTGACAGGGTCACGAGGGTGCAAGGCCCAAGTTTAGTTAGTCATTTTACGGGTTCGTGGACGTGTTCCACCGGAACCAGGTTGTGAGAGCCGGAATGGGCCTTGTATTGATTAATTTAGTAACTTCAAAGAGTTGAGGCCAGAATTAGTATGGAATTTTGTGTACGTATGCTAGTATAAGTTTGGAAGAACGGGAAGAGTACGACCAGTGACAAAGAAAGCAACCAAGTGTAAAGAAATAAAGCCTGAATCCATGAGAACCTTTCGAGGAGACTACACCCGGGAGTGTTGGGTGGTAGCTGAGCGGGTAGATAATAATTCACAGAACGATATCGTTGGACCCCAGCACCTAGCAGAGAGCATGACAGCATATCGAGGTTACTACGAGTACGGACTAGTTGGCCTCTTGTTATGCCAACGTGGACTACAGAGAGAGATTGATTCGGTACCAGTTTCCCGATAAGCCGGTTATCGAGTGGAAAGGAAGAGAAGAGGTGGTAACCAGTGAATTACTCTTCCTTCTTTGACATAATTGAATTTGAAGGAAATTTATGTTAAGTGCCCCGCAGTACTGAGTTGGTTTGGTGTGGCGGTCAGAGCCACGACCTTCCGGATAATTTCAGGGAAATGTGCAGGGCAAGAATAATGAATGAGTACGAGTGCTGCCGGCAGAAAGCTGAGGGCATCTTTGGTAGGTTTTGAAAATCTACACTACTTTAAGGCGGTGCGTGATGATTATATAATTACTGGACCGCGAGAGGACCCTGTGATTAGGGTTGTGACTCCAAGGAAAGTTTAAGTAAGGGAGATAAGTTCTCTTCCCCACGTAAAAGGACAGTTATGGGGTTACGTGTACCCATGTTGTTAGACGAAGGATATAAGACGGGTAAGGTCTTCGGTATCGTCATGCCGTAAAGATATAAATGTAGGTTGCACGAGATATGATTACCCCAGACTAGTGTAAAGACCATTAGTAGATAATGGGCAGTAAGAACATTTCGAGAAAATGTGGTAACACCTAGTTATAGGCTCTACAAGCTGGGAAAGGAAAACCGGGTTACTACTTGACGATACCAAGGAAACCTCCCCCCTAGAATGTGATTGACAGTAAGTCTTATCCGAGAGGCAAGCAAAGGAATTAAGTATAGTTTAGTGACCAAGTTCGGTTGCAACAAAAAGGGAAACAGGAACCATAAGTGAGATTAAGGATACCCGAATATTTCGCAGGAATGAGAAAGGCTTTCAGTTATTGGAAGATAAGTTGACCACGACTACAGTTCTAACCCCTCATGTGAGACTAGAGGGTTAGGTTATTATGATAACACGTTGGGTGTTTGGCTAGGTTGTGTGCTGACGCAACCCAATAAGGATAGAGCCTATGTTTTCCAGAGTTGGAAGGTGAAAGGAAATTACGCCACTCACGATTTAGAGTCGACGGTTAAATAATGCCTTGAGGATTTGGGGGCATGATGTATATACTGACTTCGTGGATATTTGTGCATCACAAAAGCCTCCAGATATCCGCAGATCGAGGCGTAAAAATTCATGGCAATGATGGTGGTTAGAGTTACTCAAGGATTGTGATATTGATATCCTATACCATCCGGGAAAGCCAAGACGATTCTGTATACTCTTTGTCGTGGACTAAGGGTAGTCCGCGACGGGCAGCCGACAGATGTGATGTGGTCGGTGAGATTCTTCGCCAATGAGCCTAGGGTTCGATTATTTGTTTCCAAGGTTAATGAAGTTCAGATCCGAGAGGTTGCCGAGTCTTCCATTGTTGAGGAAGTAAAGAGGCGACAGTATGAGGATCCAGTTATGATACTGTATCGAGATACGGCTCTCCGAGAGGAGAAGAGCCTGTTTGAGTAGCACCGAATGGGGTGCTATGAGATGAGGATAGATTGCGTGTACCCTGATCGCAGACTAGTCACAGGTTTTAGGGAGGCATACAAAGGCTTATTGCTCACATCGCTCGAGGTCGACCAAGTTGTGTCGTGACCTCGATGTATGAATGGGTAAGATGACCGGGAAAGGGACATAGCGGAGTTTACTGCTTAGTGTCCGAGTTAGTAGCAGGTCATGGTTGTGCACCAGAAGCCCAGTGGGCTATTGCAGGCAATTGAAATCCCAACCTAGATATGAGAAGTATTTTTTTTTTGGATCTTGTTACAGGGTGGCATCGTACTCAGAGGAAGTGCGACTCCCTGGGGGTCATGGTAATTAGGCTGGCGAAACCAGCCGTGTTCTTTCGGATTGGGACCACTTACTCGGCTGAGGATTATGCTAGCTTGTATAGCAGGGGTATTGCGAGACTGCACGGGGTTCCTACGTTTATGATGTCAGACAGATGAGCTCGATTACGGATAACTTCTGGAGGTTTTTCAGAAGGGTTTTAGGGACACAGTGAGTCTCGGTGTTGCATTACACCTCGCATCGACGGCAAAGCGAGGCGCACTATCCGTGCACTCGAGGATAGGACGCGCCTATGTTCTTGATTTCAGATATAGCCGGGAGGGTTAATTGTCTCTTTATGTGTTGCGTACTATAACAGATACCTTTCTAGTATTCTGATGGCCCCGTATGAGGCCTTGTATGTGAGAAAGTGTAGATCGCCGGTTGGATGCTTCGACATAGACTTGATTCAGCGGGCTGTGGATAAGGCGAAACTTATCCGGGAAAGATTATTAGTAGGCTTAGAGTCAGTCGAAGCTTCATACAGATAACCGACGTTGACACATGGGGTTCAAATGACATTTTTGGTATGAGTATTGTTATGTGGCCAAGTGTGGCATTATTGGCACGTAGGGGTTGTAAGGAGACTATGTCGCTATCTTTAAGTTGGACTCCCGAAAGAACATTCGGGGACGAATGTTTCTAAGGGGGGAAGAATGTTACACCCCGGAAATTCCAGGATATGTTTTTAAGAACGAACGTAAGAACTCAAATGTTAAGATTTGAGACGAGTGAAAATTATCGGAAATTTTGGAAATTGTCGGAAACGAAATATCAGGATTTAATGGGAGGGTGACACATGTCACCCCCCTTAGTTAGTTGGACGAAATGGACCTTGGGCTAAAGGGTCATTTGACCATATTAGAAATGAACAAGTCTTGCTAGCCTAGAGCTTGACATTATTGACTTGGTCAATGGGACCACAAGTCTTGATTTTTTTAAAGAGAACTCATCCAAGCCTTTCATGTGTACTAATCTAGGCCCTTGAGTGTAGTATATGTACACTAGTAGTGCAAGAATTTGTCATTTCTCAACACTTAGAAAAATTTAAAGCTTGTTCTTGCTCCCTTTGAGAGCTCACGGCAATGAGCCAATTTTTCTTGAGAAAATTTTTAGTTGTTGTCCAATAATCTCCCCACTTTAAACCAAGGTACCTAAGGGTATTGTAAGTGTTTCTCAATAGAAAGATCCCGGAAAAATGGTGTTTTCGTATTAGTCGCAAGGCGAAAACCTAAAGGGTTATTCAACTTGGAAGTTGAAACTTGAAGATGAGTTTTTCTTAAGCTTCTAAGGGTGGCTTGGAGTGGATTGGAATGTCGAAAGGAGGAGCTAAAGGTGCTAGGGATCTGTAACGCCCCGAAACCCGGGCCCGTCACTGGTGCCTTACCCCGGGCACCCTAGTGATACATACATCAGAGAAAATCAGCGGAACATAAAACATGAGTCACTAAACAAGAGATATAGTAAATAAACAGGCCAACCAAAACAGTTGCCTTCAGTATATACATAAAACTCAACAGCTTTAATCCTTTTACAACCCCGCCTACAACAGATTACTGCACTCTAAGATATACAACAACTATGACGGACAGTGGCTCCGCCATACCCTCGAATGTACAAGAACCTACAACTCAGTGGAAACATACCAAAGATAAGCCTCCAAAGAACTGAGCTTTCCGACATCAAGTGAGATCCTAAGAGCGGATCCACGACCGATGTACTCTACTGCGCATGAACGCAGCCCGGGGAGGTCGCATAACAGTACCAAGTATGTGAAATCAGAATATCGCAGCTTAAATCATAACAATATATAAAGCAGAGACATGTATGATGACCAAAATACAAGACGCAACATAAAAGCCAAGTCGTGGACTCACGCCTCAAAGTCACCACTCAAATATAACTACGGGTCTCACGCCCACCACATCCATCATGTTCGCATCATGGCCACATGCCCCGAATATCGTGACGGCAGGTATACATGTCCATGATGCAACACAATAACAAGGCCGCATGGCCACATGCCCCGGACATCGTGACGGCAGACATACGCCCATGTAACCTCAATAACAATATACCGTGGTCAACCCCGCCGCATGGCCACATGCCCCGGAATCGTGACGGTAGACACGCCCATGTTGCAAGAATAACCATATATCGGTAATCAACCCGCCGCACGGCCGCATGCCCTGAATCTGCAGACGGCAGACATGTCCATGTGACATCAACAACAAGACAAGAATCAAAATGGAAACATACCCGTGGAATTCTCCATCACCGCCAAAGACGCCCAAGTAAGTTCTCAATAAGTCAACCGCCTCTACCGAGAGACGCCAGAATACGTAAATACCACACTTGCACAACCAAGGCTATCATCACAAGCATAGGCAAGTTTCACAACAACAAGCATAGGCAAGTTTCACAACAACAAGCATAGGCAAGTCTCACACAACTCAAAGTACTTTCATTTTATGCCAAAGTCCGGTTTGTAACCCCAAAGTACTACATACGTTAAGTTCTTTAAAAGAGATCCATTACTTTTATAAAAGTCACCCGATACCGTAGTATTAGAATGACCAACCCACATTCCTTTTCAAAATCAAGTAACAACATTCTTTTCCTAAGTTCCGCTTTGCCTAGTTTCAATTACTCAAGTTTCTCATTTTCAAATGGTTTCATAGTTCATAAACTTAATCACTGATTCCTTTTAGAACAATTGAGTAATATATGTCTCACGTGAGAGTAGGTTATTCTTGTTTACATCATTCTTATTACAAAGACCATGATCTAGAAAATGTAATATTATTTTGTCTCATCTTAGTTTCTATGCATGGAGGTTTCTACCGTTTTAATACGATACATCATTATTCAAGACATTTTCCTTTATTAACGCCGCAGTGGTCCTGTCGATACACATTCGATTTCCAAATCAAGAAAACATTATCCCTTTAAATAACACCAAGTACTCATTACTCACGAATGAGGTTTCACACAAACATTCATATTAGAACAAATAAGTTAAGTCTCTTATCTTATAAGATCAAGTCTCTTAACTTCTAACATCAAGAAACCATTTTCTTTACCTCTCTTAAGACATTATACCTAACTCCCATAAAGCTTAGTATAACTCTTTTTAAAACCTTTTAAAACCAAGTGTTACTCTCCCCGCAAAACGACTTATAAATCTTTTGAAATACATCAAGTTCTTTATTATAACAAGCCGCTTGTAATTCTCATCGCTTACCTTTTTAAAACCACAAAGTATTTTCTTACCTACATAAAGTTGTTATAACCAACTTCCCATAAAGCCGTTATAACACTTTACGTGTTAAGAACAATCAAACACGCTTAACACATGACGTCACCGCATTTACATAGTTCACACATATCATGCTGTAAGAGATAGGAAGAGGTTCACATACCTCGCGACGATTGTCGACTAATAGCAAAACGCCCAAGTACTTCAAACCGCGGCTACTTAAGCCAAGTGGATCACTCCACACGTAGTACTTCAACCTATAAGGCCACAAGCGCGCTATTAACATCTAGATCTCAACGCTCCATAATCTACGTAAAATTCGCAAAGACCTCGCCACACACAAGAAATCTCCTTCTCTATCGAGGCCGCTACCAAGCCAACCAGTGGGGGTTTACACGCCTAACCTGACGTGTACAAATCTACTACACAAGAATACTACACAAGTTCATCAGAATACACCCTATGTAATTACTGCTCATCGCTTCTTAATTCTTCAGCTTAAGTCAAAAGACATCACACAAAGATTAAGTATAGTTCTATATATAGTATACTGACTATATATTCAAACATGTAATTTCCAATTACAATAGAAGGACAAGAGTGTTTACCTCGATAAGCCCAAAATTATCCAAGTATAAAGTCGATCCCGAGCAACGCTTAGCTCCTACTCCGAGCGCCCAAACAACCCTTAGAAGTTCTAACCAACTTCTACTTACAACTTCAACAACGGTGAAGATTTCCTTAGGGTTTCGCTTTGCGCTAAAGGAAGTATAATCGTATTTCGGCTTTGTATAAGTGTAACCTTGGGAATACTACAAGGTATTTGGGCCAAGGTATTTGGACATTATAACAATATTAGGAGAGTATTTCTATACCACAACAAGTGGTATTATACGAAGACAACTAGCAGTGTGGTACCCCACGGCCAAGGTACCACAAAGGGGAGGGTTTCTCGGCCACAAGGCCTCACGAAAAGTGGGGAGGGAGGAAGCTCGGCTAGCACAACAAGAAGGGAGAGTGTTTCAAGACTTGGAAGTTTTTGGAATGGATGAAGTCTTCACACTTAGGGGGGTATTTATAGCAAAACCAAAAGCCAACCAATGGCCAAGATCAAGCCATGTGCAAGGCAAGTGTAAGGCCAAGATCAAGCCAAGTGCACCCTAACCCTACTCCACAAAACACTCCACAAAACACTCCACAAAACAAGGCCAAAACAAGGCACAATTCAAGGGACCAATCGCCAAGGCCAACCGATCCTCTCGACGCCCAATCGCCCAAGTCCTCCACTTGCTTAATAATGTGGGGTGACACATGTCACCTCCCGCTGGTCCAAAATGTTTCGCCTCTCGGAAAAATCCGCAAAAATTATAAATGACATAGCCGGAATTTTCTCTACGAAAGTCAGGGAAACGCTCCGCCGTAAAAACGACTTAATCGCACTGTGCCCAAAATTTCAAACATGCCTAACTTAAGGCTCAAAATTCGTGACGCACGCCCACACGCATATACTCAGAAATACGGTATAACATTCTTCCTTAGAAACATTCGTCCCAATGTTCCTTCAAGGTCTCAAAACAACAGCGCCAAGATAGTCTTCACCGCTATACGCATTTAAAACAATCATGCCACACTGTCACAAAAACACACGCCACTTCTCCCTTTCTCGCAGATTGCCACGAACACTCGAACTCGCTCTAGTGTCCGTACCACACTTCCGCCAACGCTCGTTCCCAACCCTCGAGTCACTACCTCCAAACTTGGTCATCTCACTAACCTCGATTTCCCTAAGGCCATTCCCGCCTTCACGAACTGATTTTGGTCGAACGTATCCACGAACTCATACGATGGTCATCTAAACTGGGCCTAGCACCTCGTGACTCGCCACCGGGCGACCACCCAGCTGACCTTCCTCAAAACGGACGCGGTTGGCCCGCAACATGGCCCCAACCCGACCCACCGTAGCGCCAACTCTCTAGTTTCTTGATCCGAACAATCTTACCTTCTACAGTCCGCGAAAAGCTACCACTTCCATTTCACACTACCTGTGGACTTACCCTTTCACTAACTGTGTTTCTAAATCACATTTTAGCACAAAGCTATCCAAACATATCATTAAACACATCAACAACATCAATACACACAAAACTCTAGAGGTTAAGGATATACTGAAACTAGCGTTCAAGGACCGCTAAAATCGAACTTCCACCGCGACTTACCGTGGCCCGCAATCGCTTCTAGTAGTCTGGCTATCCTACCAGCTACCCGGTCGGACAGCTCTCGTCATATGGCCTCGCTGGCCGCAAGAATAACAAGCTCCTCGTACTACGACACTTCTCCGAATGCGGTCTACCACATCGACCACACCGAGGTAGGGTGATCGTGATTCGCCAAAACCCCTACTCCCCGAACATTCAAACCCGGGAGCCCCGACCGCTTCCCGAATATCCTGGCGGTCCCGGCGTCGCGAGGACCACTCTGCAATGGCGGAGGTACATAACTAGTTCCGGCCGAGGCGTCCGCCGAAAGTCGCTAAAATATCCGGCCGCTCGCCTTCTTCTCGCGGAAAGCCGTCCACCTGCCGACCGCGCCTCGCACCCAAGCGCACGAGCTCGCATGCTGGCAATGTCCATGCCCGCAAGAGAAACACCAACAACTCTCGCTAGGTAATCATCGAGCCTCAGAACATATCGCGCACTCGATCCTCCATACTAGCTACTAATGCGGAACATACCGCCAATGAGTCGAACTCACATTGTACTCAATCAGACTGCTCGCCTCAACATCAAAAACTGTTTACCCGAGCCCTCTCATCCGTGGAGGCAAGAAATGTGCCGAAGGCCCTCAAAACTCGCCCCAAACGGCCGGAAGTGCATTCTTCCCCGACAGCTCCCACGAATCAAACCACGATCGCGTATCACGCACCGACGATGCGAACCTCAGACCACCGACTCGGTCTCCAAGCTTGATCACTTACGATCCGTCAGAATCGCTTGATGAACTCGCGCGATCATCCTCGTGCCTCGACCAGAACTCGCGGCGCTACATCTCGTAAAGTCTCGTAGCCTCAAACCGCTCGCCTGGGTGAACTACGGTGCTATCGGGCTGGAATCGCCAGATCCAAATTTATCTCATATCTCGCCACGACCGCCAAGAATCGCCATCTCCTTGTAACCCAACTCTTCCGCCTCTGCATCGGACCTGAGGCTCGTGTATCAGAGTCTCAGCAGCCACCGCCGCGCTTAAACTCGCCGGGCGGGCGTCGCGAAACCCGCCGTCAAGCACTGCTCAGCATCGACCGCTCGCGCGCTCGCATTCTCGAATCACACTAGCAGCCTCCTACGCTTTGCCCTTCGGGCCCCGTTGCCTTCGCAGAGGCATAATCGTAAAACGAAACACGCCGCAGGGTCCAACTTACAACACAGCTCTAAGGCACGATCTCAGAATGAGAAGAATGGAAACCAATCCTAAATGTCCTATAGCCTCCTGATTATAGATGTGGTGCACAACACACCGATAATCAAGACTCTACTAGACACGGTCTGTAGACACTTTCCGAGGACTAACTGCTCTGATCCCCCTTTGTAACGCCCAAACTGGCCCGCCATCGTGCCTTACCGGCACCCTAGTGATACATACATCGAGAAAATCAGCGAACATAAAACATGAGTCACTAAACAAGAGATATAGTAAATAAACAAAGCAACCAAAACAGCTTGCCTTCGATATACATAAAACTCCGAACAGCTTTAATCCTTTTACAACCCCGCCACAACAAGATTACATGCACTTAAGATATATTAACAACTATGACGGACAGGGCCCGCCATACCCCGAATGTACAAGAACCTACAACTCAGTGGAAACATACCAAAGATAAGCCTCCGGAACGGAGCTTTCCGACACGTCAAGTGAGATCCTAAGAGCGGGATCCACGACCGATGTACTTACCGCAGATGAACGCAGCCCAAGGAGGTCAAGACAACAGTACCAAGTATGTGAAATCAGAATATCGCAGCTTAAATCATAATACTATATAAAGCAGAGACATGTATGATGACCAAAATACAAGACGCAACATAAAAGAAGTCAAGTCGTGACTCACGCCTCAAAGTCACCACTCAAATATAACTATGGGTCTCACGCCCACCACATCCATCATGTTCGCATCATGGCCACATGCCCCGGAATCGTGACGGCAGACATGTCCATGATGCAACACACACAAGGCCGCATGGCCACATGCCCTGGACATCGCAGACGGCAGACATGCCCATGTAACCTCAATAACAATATATCGTGGTCAACCCCGCCGCATGGCCACATGCCCGGACATCGTGACGGCAGACACGCCCATGTTGCAAGAATAACCATATATCGGTAATCAACCCGCCGCACGGCCGCGATGCCCCTAATATCGCAGACGGCAGATACGCCCATGTGACATCAACAACAAGACAAGAATCAAAATGGAAACATACCCGGAATTCTCCATCACCGCCAAAGACGCCCAAGTAAGTTCTCAATAAGTCAACCGCCTCTACCGAGAGACGCCAGAATACGTAAATACCACACTTGCACAACCAAGGCTATCATCACAAGCATAGGCAAGTTTCACAACAACAAGCATAGGCAAGTTTCACAACAACAAGCATAGGCAAGTCTCACACAACTCAAAGTACTTTCATTTTATGCCAAAGTCTGGGTTTGTAACCCCAAAGTACTACATACGTTAAGTTCTTTTAAAAGAGATCCATTACTTTTATAAAAGTCACCCGATACCCGTAGTATTAGAATGACCAACCCACATTCCTTTTCAAAATCAAGTAACAACATTCTTTTCCTAAGTTCCAGTTTGCCTAGTTTCAATTACTCAAGTTTCTCATTTTCAAATGGTTTCATAGTTCATAAACTTAATCACTGATTCCTTTTAGAACAATCGAGTAATATATGTCTCACGCGAGAGTAGGTTATTCTTGTTTACATCATTCTTATTACAAAAACATGATCTAGAAAATGTAATATTATTTTGTCTCATCTTAGTTTCTATGCAGATGGAGGTTTCACCGGTTTTAATACGATACATCATTATTCAAGACATTTTCCTTTATTAACGCCGCAGTTGGTCCTGTCGATACACATTCGATTTCCAAATCAAGAAACATTATCCCTTTAAATAACACCAAGTACTCATTACTCACGAATGAGGTTTCACACAAACATTCATATTAGAACAAATAAGTTAAGTCTCTTATCTTATAAGATCAAGTCTCTTAACTTCTAACATCAGTAAACCATTTTCTTTACCTCTCTTAAGACATTATACCTAACTCCCCATAAAGCTTAGTATAACTCTTTTTAAAACCTTTTAAAACCAAGTGTTACTCTCCCTGCAAAACGACTTATAAATCTTTTTGAAATACATCAAGTTCTTTATTATAACAAGCCAGTTGTAATTCTCATCAGTTACCTTTTTTAAAACCACAAAGTATTTTCTTACCTACATAAAGTTGTTATAACCAACTTCCCATAAAGCCGTTATAACACTTTATGTGTTAAGAACAATCAAACACGCTTAACACGTACGCCTACCGCATTTACATAGTTCACACATATCATGCTAGAAGAGATAGGAAGAGGTTCACATACCGCGACGATTGTCGACTAATAGCAAAACGCCCAAGTACCTCAAACCGCCACTACTCCTGCCAGTGGATCACTCCACACGTAGTACATCAACCTATAAGCCCACAAGGCGCTTATTAACATCTAGATCTCAACGTTCCATACTCTACAGAAAATTCGGCAAAGACTCTCCCCGCCACAACAAGAAATCTCCTTCTCTATCGAGGCCGCCACTAAGCCAACCAGTGGGGTTTTACACGCCTAACCTGACGTGTACAAATCTACTACACAAGAATACTACAAGTCTCATCAGAATACACCCTATGTAATTACAGATTGGATTTAATTCTTCAGCTTAAGTCAAAAGACATTGCCACAAAGATTAAGTATAGTTCTATATATAGTATACTTCGACTATATATTCAAACATGTAATTTCCAATTACAATAGAAGGACAAGAGTGTTTACCTCGATAAGCCCAAAATTATCCAAGTATAAAGTCGATCCCGAGCAACGCTTAGCTCCTACTCCGAGCGCCCAAACAACCCTTAGAAGTTCTAACCAACTTCTACTTACAACTTCAACAACGGTGAAGATTTCCTTAGGTTTCTGCTTTTGCGCTAAAGGAAGTATAATCGTATTTCCGGGCTTTGTATAAGTGTAACCTTGGGAATACTACAAGGTATTTGGGCCAAGGTATTTGGACATTATAACAATATTAGAGAGTATTTCTATACCACAACAAGGGTATTATACGAAGACAACTAGCAGTGGGGTACCTACTGGCCAAGGTACCACAGGGGAGAGGGTGTGCTCTACCACAAGGCCTCAAAAAGGGGAGGGAGGGGAAGCTCTGGCTAGCACAACAAGAAGGGAGGAGAGGGTTTCAAGACTTGGAAGTTTTTGAATGGATGAAGTCTTCACACTTGTGGGGTATTTATAGCAAAACCAAAAGCCAACCAATGGCCAAGATCAAGCCATGTGCAAGGCAAGTGTAAGGCCAAGATCAAGCCAAGTGCACCCTAACCCTACTCCACAAAACACTCCACAAAACACTCCACAAAACAAGGCCAAAACAAGGCACAATGCAAGGGACCAATCGCCAAGGCCAACCGATCCTCTTGACGCCCAATCGCCCAAGTCCTCCACTTGCTAATAATGCGGTGACACATGCCACCCTCCCGCTGGTCCAAAATGTTTCGCCTCTAAAAATCCGCAAAAATTATAAATGACATAGCCGGAATTTTCTACGAAAGTCGTGGGAAACGCTCCGCCGTAAAAACGACTTAATCGCACTTGTGCCCAAAATTTCAAACATGCCTAACTTAAGGCTCAAAATTGTGACGCACGCCCACACGCATATACTCAGAATACGGGTATAACATTCTTCCTTAGAAACATTCGTCCCGAATGTTCCTTCAAGGTCTCAAAACAACAGCGCCAGATAGTCTTCACCGCTATACGCATTTAAAACAATCATGCCACACCGTCACAAAACACACGCCACTTCTCCTTTCTCGCAAAGATTGCCACGAACACTCGAACTCGTTCTAGTGTCCGCACTCACACTTCCGCCAACGCCTGCTCCCAACCCTCGAGTCACTACCTCCAAACTTGGTCATCTCACTAACCTCGATTTCTAAGGCCATTCCCGCCTTCACGAACTGATTTTGGTCGAACGATCCACGAACTCATACGATGGTCATCTAAACTGGGCCTAGCACTCGTGACTCGCCACCGCGACCACCCAGCTGACCCTTCCTCAAAACGGACGCTGGTTGGCCCGCAACATGGCCCCAACCCGACCCATCGTAGCGCCAACTCTCTAGTTTCTTGATCCGAACAATCTTTCTACAGTCGCGAAAGCTACCACTTCCATTTCACACTACCTGTGGACTTACCCTTTCACTAACTGTGTTTCTAAATCACATTTTAGCACAAAGCTATCCAAACATATCATTAAACACATCAACAACATCAATACACACAAAACTCTGAGGGTTAAGGATATACTCAAACTAGGCGTTCAAGGACCGCTAAAATCGAACTTCCACCGCGACTTACCGTGGCCCGCAATCGCCTAGTAGTTCAGGCTATCCTACCAGCTACTCGGCCTGATGCTCTCGTCATATGGCCCCGTTGGTCGCAAGAATAACAAGCTCCTCGTACTACGACACTCTCCGAAATGCGGTCTACCACATCGACCACACCGAGGTAGGGTGATCGATTCGCCAAAACCCCTACTCCCGAACATTCAAACCCGGGAGCCCCGACCGCTTCCCGAATATCCTGGGTCCCGGCGTCGCGAGGACCACTCGCAATGGCGGAGGTACATAACTAGTTCACGAGGCGGTCCGCCTCGAAGTCGCCAAAATATCCATTGCCTTCGCCTTCTTCTCGAAAGCCGTCCACCTGCCGATCTTCGCGCCTCGCACCAAGTGCATGAGCTCGCATGCGGGCAATGTCCATGCCCACCAAGAGAAACACCAACAACTCTCGCTAGGTAATCATCGAGCCTCAGAACATATCTTGCACTCGATCCTCCATACTAGCTACTAATGCGGGAACATACCGCCAATGAGTCGAACTCACATTGTACTCCCGAATCAGACGCTCGCTCGCCAACATCAAAAACTGCTTACCGAGCCTCTCATCCGCGAGGCAAGAAATGTGCCGAAGGCCCTCAAAACTCGCCCCAAACGGCCGGAAGTGCATTCTCTCCCGACAGCTCCCACGACCAAAACGGCCGATCGCGTATCACGCACCGATGCGAACCTAGACCACCGACTCGGTCTCCGGCTCGATCACTCACGATCCGTCAGAATCGCTTGATGAACTCCTCGCGATCATCCTCGTGCCTCACCAGAACTCGCGCTACATCTCGAAAGTCTCGTAGCCTCAAACCGCTCGCCGGGGTGAACTACGGTGCTACTGGGCCGGAATCGCGTGATCCAGCCTATCTCATATTCGCCACGACTCGCCAAGAATCGCCATCTCCTTGTAACCCAACTCTTCTCGCCTGCATCGTGGGATCGAGGCTCAGTATCAGAGTCTCGCAGCATCGCCGCGCGCTCTAAACTCGCTGGGCCGGGCGGCCGCGAAACCCGGGCCGGAAGCACTGCCTCGTATCGACCGCTCGCGCTCGCATTCTCAATCACACTAGCAGCCTCGCCGCTTTGCCCTTCTCGGGCCCCGTTGCTTTTCGCAGAGGCATAATCGTAAAAACGAAACACGCCGCAGGGTCCAACTTACAACACATTTCTAAGGCACGATCTCGTAATGAGAAGAATGGAAACTAATCCTAAATGTCCTATAGCCTCACGATTATAGATGTGGTGCACAACACACCGATAATCAAGACTCTACTAGACACGGTCGTAGACACTTTCCGAGGACTAATCGCCTGATACCACTTTGTAACGCCTCAAACTCGGCCCGCCATCGTGCCTTACCCCGGCACCCTAGTGATACATACATCGAGAAAATCAGCGAACATAAAACATGAGTCACTAAACAAGAGATATAGTAAATAAACAAAGCCAACCAAAAACAGCTTGCCTTCAAGATATACATAAACTCAACAGCTTTAATCCTTTTACAACCCCGCCCACAACAAGATTACATGCACTTAAGATATATTAACAACTGTGGCGGGACAGGGCCCCGCCATACCCCTGAATGTACAAGAACCTACAACTCAGGGAAACATACCAAAGATAAGCCTCCGAAGGAACGGAGCTTTCCGACACGCTGAAGTGAGATCCTAAGAGCGGATCCACGACCGATGTACTTCTACCGCGGCATTTAACGCAGCCTCAAGGAGGTCGATAACAGTACCAAGTATGTGAAATCAGAATATCGCAGCTTAAATCATAACAGTCTATATAAAGCAGGAGACATGTATGATGACCAAAATACAGTACGCAACATAAAAGAAGTCAAGTCAGGGACTCACGCCCTCAAAGTCACCACTCAAATATAACTATGGGTCTCACGCCCACCACATCCATCATGTTCGCATCATGGCCACATGCCCCTAATATCGTGACGGTAGACATGTCCATGATGCAACACACAATAACAAGGCCGCATGGCCACATGCCCCGGACATCAGACGGTAGATACGCCCATGTAACCTCAATAACAATATAATCGTGGTCAACCCCGCCGCATGGCCACATGCCCCGGACATCGCAGACGGTGTAGACACGCCCATGTTGCAAGAATAACCATATATCGGTAATCAACCCGCCGCATGGCCGCATGCCCCGAATATCAGACGTGTAGACATGTCCATGTGACATCAACAACAAGACAAGAATCAAAATGGAAACATACCCGTGGAATTCTCCATCACCGCCAAAGACGCCCAAGTAAGTTCTCAACAAGTCAACCGCCTCTACCGAGAGACGCAGAATACGTAAATACCACACTTGCACAACCAAGGCTATCATCACAAGCATAGGCAAGTTTCACAACAAAAAGCATAGCCCAGTGTCACAACAACAAGCATAGGCAAGTCACACACACCTCAAAGTACTTTCATTATATGCCCAAGTCTGGGTGTGTAACCCCAAAGTACTACATACGTTAAGTTCTTTTAAAAGAGATCCATTACTTTTATAAAAGTCACCCGATACAGTAGTATTAGAATGACCAACCCACATTCCTTTTCAAAATCAAGTAACAACATTCTTTTCCTAAGTTCCAGTTTGCCTAGTTTCAATTACTCAAGTTTCTCATTTTCAAATGGTTTCATAGTTCATAAACTTAATCACTTGATTCCTTTTTAGAACAATTGAGTAATATATGTCTCACGTGAGAGTAGGTTATTCTTGTTTACATCATTCTTATTACAAAGACCATGATCTAGAAAATGTAATATTATTTTGTCTCATCTTAGTTTCTATGCATGGAGGTTTCTAATTGGTTTTAATACGATACATCATTATTCAAGACATTTTCCTTTATTAACGCCGCAGTTGGTCCTGTCGATACACATTCTGATTTCCGAAATCAGTAAAACATTATCCCTTTAAATAACACCAAGTACTCATTACTCACGAATGAGGGTTCACACAAACATTCATATTAGAACAAATAAGTTAAGTCTCTTATCTTATAAGATCAAGTCTCTTAACTTCTAACATCAGTAAACCATTTTCTTTACCTCTTAAGACATTATACCTAACTCCCATAAAGCTTAGTATAACTCTTTTTAAAACCTTTAAAACCAAGTGTTACTCTCCCCGCAAAACGACTTATAAATCTTTTTGAAATACATCAAGTTCTTTATTATAACAAGCCGCTTGTAATTCTCACGCTTACCTTTTTAAAACCACAAAGTATTTTCTTACCTACATAAAGTTGTTATAACCAACTTCCCATAAAGCCGTTATAACACTTTACGTGTTAAGAACAATCAAACACGATTAACACATGTACGCTCACCGTACTTACATAGTTCACACATATCATGCTAGAAGAGATAGGAAGAGGTTCACATACCTCGCGACGATTGTCGACTAATAGCAAAACGCCCAAGTACCTCAAACCGCGGCTACTCCTAAGCTGCCAGTGGATCACTCCACACGTAGTACTTCAACCTATAAGGCCACAAGGCGCTTATTAACATCTAGATCTCAACGCTCCATAATCTACGTAAAATTGGCAAAGACTCTCCCCGCCACAACGCAAATCTCCTTCTCTATCGAGGCCGGCTACCAAGCCAACTGGGGTTTTACACGCCTAACCTGGACGTGTACAAATCTACTACACAATAATACTACACAAGTTCATCAGAATACACCCTATGTAATTACATTCAGCATTCTTAATTCTTCAGCTTAAGTCAAAAGACATTGCCACAAGATTAAGTATAGTTCTATATATAGTATACTTGACTATATATTCAAACATGTAAGTTCCAATTACAATCGACGGACAGGCGTGTTTACCTCGATAAGCCCAAAATTATCCCAGTATAAAGTCGATCCTGCGCACCGCGTAGCTCCTACTCCGAGCGCGCCAAACAACCCTTAGAAGTTCTAACCAACTTCTACGTAAAACTGCAACAACGGGTGAAGATTTCCTTCGGTTTCGCTTTTGCTAAAGGAAGTATAATCAGATTTCCGGGCTTTGTATAAGTGTAACCTTGGGAATACTACAAGGTATTTGGGCCAAGGTATTTGGACATTATAACAATATTAGGAGAGTATTTCTATACCACAACAAGGGGTATTAAACGAAGACAACTAGCAGTGGGGGTACCCACGCCAAGGTACCACAAAGGGGAGGGTTTCTCGGCCACCCGGCCTCACGAAACGGGGGAGGGAGGGGAAGCTCTCGGCTAGCACAACAAGAAGGGAGGAGAGGGTTTCAAGACTTGGAAGTTTTGGGAATGGATGAAGTCTTCACACTTGTGGGTATTTATAGCAAAACCAAAAGCCAACCAATGGCCAAGATCAAGCCATGTGCAAGGCAAGTGTAAGGCCAAGATCAAGCCAAGTGCACCCTAACCCTACTCCACAAAACACTCCACAAAACACTCCACAAAACAAGGCCAAAACAAGGCACAATTCAAGGGACCAATCGGCCAAGGCCAACCGATCCTCTCGACGCCTAATCGCCCAAGTCCTCCACTTGCTAATAATGTGGGGTGACATGTCACCTCCCGTTGGTCCAAAATGTTTCGCCTCGGAAAAATCCGCAAAAATTATAAATGACATAGCGGAATTTTCTACGAAAGTCGTGGAAACGCTCCGCCGTAAAACGACTCTAATCGGCACTTGTGCCCAAAATTTTGAAACATGCCTAACTTAAGGCTCAAAATTCGTACGTACGTCCACACGTACATACTCTGGAAATACGGGGTATAACAGGATCGACTTGAACTCTTGGATCATATTTGGGCTAATTGAGGTATAATCTTCGTTTTACTTTTGTAATTGAAGATTTCATGTTATGATAAGTTATAAGTGGTCATGTGTTATGTGTTATGAAGTTTGTTAAGTGTTATGGAATTGGAAGCTAAAAATCCGAAAATGTCATATTTAGCCATTTGAAATTGAAATCCAATTTGATCGATAAATTGAATTGTCGCATGTTACCTACTTGGAGAATGTAGTAGCTAGAATCAATTGCGGCTTGATATCTTATTATGCTACCAATTTGGATTGAAATGGAAATTGAATAAGAATTGGTATTGTTATATTATTGTGAGCCAATTGGGGCTGTTTGGTTATTCAATTGCATTGGATTACCTTCTATATTATTGTGAGCCAATTGGGGTTGTTTGGTTATTCATTTGCATTGGATTACCTTCTATATTGTTGTGAGACAATTGGGGCTGTTTGGTTATTCAATTGCATTGGATTACCTTCTATATTATTGTGAGCCAATTGGGGCTGTTTGGTTATTCATTTGCATTGGATTACCTTCTATATTGTTGTGAGCCAATTGGGGCTGTTTGGTTATTCATTTGCATTGGATTACCTTCTATATTGTTGTGAGCCAATTGGGGCTGTTTGGTTATTCAATTGCATTGGATTACCTTCTATATTATTGTGAGCCAATTGGGGCTGTTTGGTTATTCATTTGCATTGGATTACCTTCTATATTGTTGTGAGCCAATCGGGGTCGCTTTGGTTATTCATTTGCATTGGATTACCTTCTATATTGTTGTGAGCCAATTGGGGCTGTTTGGTTATTGTATTTCGACCTTGGAAAAGGTGGCAAAGTTAGTAAAAACAAAGGAAGTGCTGTCCGATTTTCCGTAGAATTTAGTGACTTGCACTTGGAATATTCTACGTTTGAAACTAGAAATTTATAGACGTACTATGGTCATTATAGGTTGACATACTACGTACGGCGATTGGACTTAGCAAGTGGATTAAACCGGAGAGGTATGTGGAACTTTCTTATCTCTTGAGCATGATTAAGTTGTAAATGTATAGTACGGTAGACGTACAAGATTTTGACAATCTAGTCTATTTGATATCCTTGGCTTATTTTAAAGAATGCCCAAGTGGTTTGAGTTAGGGATTTAACTCACTTGTTTAAATATTAAGGATATCTTGGTTTTCAAAAGTTAAGAGACTTTAAGTATGTTGAAAGTATTTTAATACTTGTTTTGTGGGAAAGTTTAAGTCTCTTGGTTATAAGGAAAGAATGTAATTTGCTAATGTATAAGGCTAGTATAACGGCTTTATGGGAAGTTGGTTATAATAGCTTTATGGAAAGTTTAACGAGTGGTTTACTCTAAGTAAATTAAGTAGGTTAAGGGACTTGAAGAGTTTTAAAGAATGTGATACTTGTTTCATTTTTAAACGTATAAGTCCCTTGGAAAGGAAATTGTACTTGACTAAGGTATAAAGTGAATATAACGACTTTATGGGGAGTTGGTTATATTGGCTTTATGGAAAGATAAATGGCTTGATTTATTTGAAAGGCGATTTGTTTTAAAGGCATCAATTGCCTAAGGTTTTTACAAGAAAAGAAGTCACTTGATTTAGAAGCCTAATTTTATTTCTAAAAAGTATTGTGACTTGTCTTGAAAAGTAATTGTAACTTGATACTACGGTTATTAGTATCTTGGAAGTTGTATAATGAAATGAGTCATTTTAAAAGAATAGAAGTACGTAGTACTTTGGGTTAAATTCTGATTTTTATAAAAAGACATGATAGTGCCTTAGGTAAACTAAAATGAGAGTGTATATAAACAAAAATAATAAGAAGTTAGGGATTTCTTAACTTGCTTATGTATTGTATGATGTCGGTAGTGCTTATGTTATGTGTAGTAGCGGATTTGTGCTAGTGATATATTAATCGTCATGGTCATTCCGGGTTTGTGGCATTGTATATTTCCGTGGATTTGCTACCCACGATACGAGGAATACCTCACGCGAGTCCGTAGGGCTTACGCGGTGAAATAGTCCTACGCGCGGGTCCAAATTTATGCGAGAATACCTCACGCGAGTCCGTAAGGGCTTACGCGGTGAAATAGTCCCACGCGGCGAATACCACGCGGGTCCACCGGATCTACGCGGTGAAATAGTCCCGAATAGGATTGCTTAATGACATCGCGTGTCACGACCAAATCGCCTGGATCGTGCCTTACCCCGCACCCTAGTGACACAACATCGAGTAATCCCGGAACATAAAACACATACATGAAACAAGTGAAGTACAAAAGTAAACTGAGGAAAACTTGCCTTTCTAAGATATATAAATAACCACTTTTACAAAAGAACAGCTTTAATCCTTTTACAAACCCCGCCCACAACAAAGATTTACTGCACTCTAAGAAATGATACGACAACAACGACGGGACAGGGCCCCGTCATACCCCTGAATGTAAGCACTTACAACAACAGGGGACTATACCAAGATAAGCCTCCGGAGAAACGGAGCTTCCCAAAAGCTGAATTGTGACCCTAAGAGCGAGGATCAATGTTATACCCCGTAGTTGCAGGGTATGTATGTGAGGACGTACGTGCGAGAGTACGGCAGAAAATTTTGGAAAGAAAGAAAGATGTGAGTTTTCGACGGAAAAGTTTCCGGTAATTTGTGAAGAAAAAGGTTCGTTAATGGGAATTGGATTCCCAGATTTGGTATTTGGACTTCATAGATTATATTAGAATTTTGAGATTTTATTTTCTGAATGGTCACGTGGGCCCACGAGAAATTTACGTTAAGGGGCCCGCTTTGTTTTTGAGATTTCCAGAATTGGATATTTTCAAGACGAAATATTTTGGCGACCGGGGCGACACGTGTCACCCCACGTGGCACCCTTGCCGAAATAACATTTGTGCACAACACCCGACAGAGTCGTTGACTAAACGCTTTACTAAGCTTCATGGGCGGAAAATTCGCTATGTCATTTAGTATTTTTGCGAATTTTTCCGAGAGACGGAACGTTTTGGACCCCCGAAAGGGCAACACTTGGCCCCCTCTCGTTGGTGGACTTGAAGGGGCGGCTAGGGCCGAATGGATGGGCAAGTTGTGGAAGATATTTTTGTAGATATTTGTGAGGGTTTTGTGGAGTAGGTTAGGGTGCACTGGGCTTGATCTTGGCCTTACACTTGTGTAGCACTTGGCTAGATCTTGGCCATTGGTTGGCCTTTGGCTTTGCTATAAATACCCCTCCCTTGTGAAGACTTATTCATTCACTCCTCACTTTGTCTAAGTCTTGAAATCCCTCCCTCTCCCTTGTTGTTGCTCTCGTCCAACTCCCTTCTCCCCCATAGAAATAGGCCCTTGGCCGAGAACACCCTCCCCTAGCCTAGTTGTGCTAGCCGAGCCTACCCCGGTAGAAAGTTGTCTTCCAAGTATTGTTATAATGCCCAAAATACCTTAGCCTTGTACCTTGTAGTATTCCAAAGATACCTCTATACGTAGAGCCCGGAAATACTACCTTTTGTCCTTTTAGTCTCAAACCGAAACCCTAAGGAAATCTTCTTCATTGGTTGAAGTATGTGAGTAGAAGTTGGTTAGAACTTCTAAGGGTTGTTTGGAGTGGTTTGGAGCGCACGGAGTGGAGCTAAACCTTGCCCAGGATCGACATTATAACTTGGATAATTTTGGGCTTATCGAGGTAATTATCTTGTCCCTCTATTGTAATTGGAAATTACATGTTTGTTAGAATATATAGTTGAGGTGTACTATATATGGAACTATACTTAGTATTCGGCAATGTCTTTTGACTTAAGCCTGAAGAATAAAGAATCGAATCAGTATTTACATAGGATCGTATTCAAGAGACTTTGTGTCAGACATCGAGTAGAATTGTACACGCCCGGTAGACGTGTAAACCCCCTGGTTGGCTTGGTAGCCGCCTCGTTAGAGAGAGATTTACGCTGTCATGGGGAGGTGCCGACTTTTCTATAGAAAGATAGAAACTTATGGTTTGGGGGTAATAGACGGTTTGCCCATTATCGGTGAAAGTACTAAGAGTAGCGTATTCTACTCGGCGAGTGGAAAGGGCTAGTGCGTTGTAGTACTTGGAGCATTTTGCTTATTGTCGATAAATCGTCGCGAGGTATGTGAACCTCTTCTTATCTCTTCTAGCATGATATGTGTGAACTATGTAGTACGGTAGACGTACATGTGTTAACTGTGTTTGATTGTTTTTAAAACATAAAGTGTTATAACGGCTTTATGGGAAGTTGGTTATAACAGCTTTATGTAGGTAAGAAAATGGTTTTACTGATGTTAGAAGTTAAGAGACTTGATCTTATAAGATAAGAGACTTAACTTATTTGTTTTAACGAGGATGTTTGTGTGAAACCTCATTCGTGAGTAATGAGTACTTGGTTTTTAAAGGGATAATGTTTTATCGATTTCGAATCGAATGTGTATCGACTGCACTAATCGCGTTAATAAAGGAAAATGTATTGTATAATGTTGTGTTGTATTAAAACCAGTAGAAACCTCCATCTGCATAGAAGCTAAGATGAGACAAAATGATATTACATTTTCTAGATCATGGCTGCTGTAATAAGATCGTTATAAACAAGAATAAACTACTCACATATATGACATATGTTACTAAATTGTTCTAAAAAGGAATCAAGTGATTAAGTTTGGGAACTATGAAACCATTTGAAAATGAGAAGCTTGAGTAATTGAAACTAGGCAAACTGGAACTTAGGAAAAGAATGTGGTTACTTGGTTTTGAAAAGGAAGGTGGGTTGGTCATTCTAATACTACGGGTATCGGGTGATTCTTATAAAAGAAATGGATCTCTTTTAAAAAGAACTTAACGTATGTAGTACTTTGGGGTTAAAACCCGACTTTGGCATAAAATGAAAGTACTTTGAGTTGTGTGAAACTTGCCTATGCTTGTTGTTGTGAAACTTGCCTATGCTTGTTGTTGTGAAACTTGCCTATGCTTGTGATGATAGCCTTTATTGTACAAGCGTTGTGTTTCTGTGTTACCGCGTCTCTCGATAGAGTGGTCGCTGACCGTTGAGAACTTACTGATGTGCTTACAGCGGAGAAATTCCACGCACGCCTCGCTAATAGTATTATTGTTGTTAATCGCTTTGGACATACCGACACGACGCGTAGCGCACGTATGCTTCCATTTTGGTTAAGGTCTTGTGGTTAATCGCTTTGGATATATCGACACGATGCGGCGCACGTATGTTTCATTTCGATTAACGCCAGGATTTCTTTTTGGACATATCGACACGATGCGTAGCGCACGTATGCGCCCATTTGGAAAGTTGTCTTATTGTTTCCTTTGGACATACCGACACGATGCGTAGCGCACGTATGCGCCCATTTGGAAAGTTGTCTTATTGTTTCTTGGACATACCGACACGATGCGTAGCGCACGTATGCTTCCATTTGGATTCTTTGTCTTGTTGTTGAGGTCACATGGACATGTCTACACCGGCGCACTTCCGGGCATGTGGCCATGGGACATTGGTATTATTGTTGCATCATGGACATGTCTACACCGGCGCAGATTCGGGCACGCGCCATAATGCGAACTCGATTGATGTGCGGCGTGAGACCCATAGTTATATCGGAGTGATGATCGCTTTATGTTGTGAATCAGAGTTTGGTTATCATACATGTCTCCCGCTTTATATAGACTAGTATGATTTCATTTACTGATATTATGCACGCCACATACTTGGTACTGTTATCGACTCTCGGCCGCTCACGCCGCAGTAGAGGTACATCGGCCGTGGATCCTCGCCATAGGATCACTGCCAACAGATTGAAGCTCCGCTTTCTCCGAGGCTTATCTTTTGTAGCGTTCCTCGAGTTGTAGGTTCTTGTACATTCTGTGGTATGGCGGGCCCCGCCCCGTCATAGTCATTGTATATCTTAGAGGTCCAGAGTACCGTTGTGGCGTGGTTGTAAAAGGATTAAACTGCTCGTGTTTTATGTATATACCAAGGCAACTGCTTTGGTTGGCCTGCTTATTTATTATATCTTTTGTTAAAATGACTCATGTTTTATGTTCCGCTGATTTTCTCGATGTATGTATCACTAGGGTGCCCGGTAGGCACCAAGAACGTCCCGAACGGTCGTTACAAAAGTGGTATCGAGCGATTAATCCTCTGAAAGTGTCTGCATCGTGTCTAGTAGTCTTGATTATCGGTGTGTTGTGCACCACATCTATAATCGTGGAGGTCGCAGGACATTTAGGATTGGTTTCATTCTTCTCATTCCGAGATCGTGCCTTAGAGTCGTGTTGTAAGTTGTACCCTCCGACGTATCTCGCTTTTTACCGCTATGCCTCCGCAAGGCAACCAGAGCCCGAAGCGGCAAGGCACCGAGGATGCCGCTAGTGAGATGCAGAGGAGTACGAGGCGCAGCCCGCACAAGACTGAGGTCAGGCTTCGACGGCGGGTTTCGCGACGCCAAAGACCAAAGAAGTTTAGAGCCGCAGCAGATGGGCGATGAGACTACAAGACTGAGCCTCCACCCACAGCCGGAGCAGGAGACGGGTCACGAGATGGCCGATTATTGGCGTGGTCAGGCCGATATGAGGACAGCCGACGCAGCAGCCCGCCCGAATACCAGCCGTTCACCCCGAGCAGATAGTTTGAGGCTACGGACTTTACGAGTTGTAGCCCGCGAGTTTTACGGTCGAGGCTCGAGGATGATCCGCAGGAGTTCATCCGCAGCTACGCCGATCACGCGTGATCAAGGCTTCAGAGACCGAGTCGTGACCTTGTTCGCGATCGGCCGCGTGATACCGCAATGATTGGTTTGATTCATGGAGCTTTCCTGGGAGAGCATGCACCTCCAGCAGATGGGATGAGTTTTCGGGCTTTCTCACGCACTTCTTGCCTCCGCAGATGAGGAGGGCACGGGCCGATGATTTTTGTTCTTGAGAGAGAGGCGACCGTCGTGGAGTACAATGTCGAGTTCGATTCTTTGGCTCGATATGTCCTCGCGCTAGTGGAAGATATGGAGGATAGGTGCATCGCCACGCCACCGCTTGATGATTATATGGCGAATCTTGTGCGGTGTTTCTCTTCACCGCATGGACATTGCCCGCACGCAGCTCATGCACCAGATGTGAGGCACGGAGGGTCGACGAATGACCGATCGCCAGAAGAGGCCAGACGGCAGGTCCTTTGTGGCTTTCGAGGCGGACCGCCAAGAAGAAAGTTAGTTATATACCCCCACCGTGCAGAGTGGTCCTCCACCGCCTTCGTGAGCGGTCGTGGCTCGAGGGGTTCAGATTTTCGGCAGAGGGGTGTTAACCACCAAGCCACCCCTACCTCGTTGTGACTATTGTGGTAGACTCCATTTTGGAGAGTGTCGTGCTAGATTGGGAGTTTGTTTTACATGCGACAGCGGCCATTTTGCGAGGAACTGTCCTACCAAGGGAAGCGCGGATGTTACGACTCACCTTCGTGATCTCGTGGTGGTTCATCACCTTCTATATACGCCTGCAGTGTGCCTATGATTAGAGTGAGCGAGCAGAGCTTCGTGTATATCCTTAACCTCTAGAGTTGTGGTATGCTTGTTATGATGATCTCATTATTGTGTGCTATGTACGGATAGCATTGTGATATGTGTGAGTTAGAAACATGCTTAGTTGGGAGGATACGTGGGGCATGGTAAGTGTGAACCTTAGACTATGTCACGATCGGCACTGTAGGGTAAGGTCGTCTTGAGTTAAAGATTTATTTTTGACCCTTATCGAGTAGTAGTATACGTGGGTTTTATTTGTGTGATAAGTCCGTGGGTAGTGTGAGATGGAAGTGGTAGCTATGATGTGAATTAGTAAGATTGTTAGGATCGGGAACAAGAGTTTGGCGCGTTGGGGTCGGGTTGAGGACCATTTGCGGGTCAACCCGTAACCCGGTTTGGGGTGGGGTCAGTTCTGGGTGGTCCCGCCAGGTGGTAGGGTCACGAGGATGCTAGGCCCAAGTTTGTATGATCATCGTATGAGTTCGTGGACGCGTTCGACCAGAAGCGGTTCGTAAAGGCCGGGAAGGGCCTTAATGAAGTTTGAGGTTAGTAAGATGACCAAGTTTGGAGGTAGTGACTCCAGAGATTTTCGGGAACGGAAGTAATGACTGAAGTATGGTACGTACTGGGAGAGTTCGAGTGTTCGAGAAGGGTACGACGAGTAAGGAAGGAAGATAACGTGTGTTATTTCGTGGCCAAGCTGTGGCGTTGGCAACTTGTTAGAGGAACTTTATCGTTATTCGACTTGAGAAGGAACATTCGGGACGAATGTTTCTAAGGAGGGGAGAATGTTATACCCCGTAGTTGCAGGGTATGTATGTGAGGACGTACGTGCGAGAGTACGGCAGAAAATTTTGGAAAGAAAGAAAGATGTGAGTTTTCGACGGAAAAGTTTCCGGTAATTTGTGAAGAAAAAGGTTCGTTAATGGGAATTGGATTCCCAGATTTGGTATTTGGACTTCATAGATTATATTAGAATTTTGAGATTTTATTTTCGGAAATGGTCACGTGGGGCCCACGGGAGAAATTTACGGTTTTGTGGGGCCCGCTTTGTTTTTGAGATTTCCGGTAAATTGGATATTTTCGGAAGACGAAATATTTTGGGCGAATCGGGGGGCGACACGTGTCACCCCCATGTGGCACCCTTGGCCGAAATAACATTTGTGCACAACACCCGATTAGAGTCGTTTTTCGACGAAACGTTTTACTAAGCTTGCGAAGGGAAAATTCCGGCTATGTCATTTAGTATTTTTGCGAATTTTTCCGAGAGACGGAACGTTTTGGACCAACGAAAGGGCAACACTTGGCACCCTCTCGTTGGTGGACTTGAAGGGGCGGCTAGGGCCGAATGGATGGGCAAGTTGTGGAAGATATTTGTGTAGATATTTGTGAGGGTTTTGTGGAGTAGGGTTAGGGTGCACTTGGCTTGATCTTGGCCTTACACTTGTGTAGCACTTGGCTAGATCTTGGCCATTGGTTGGCCTTTGGCTTTGCTATAAATACCCTCATTGGAAGACTTATTCATTCACTCCTCACTTTGTCTAAGTCTTGAAATCCTCCTCTCCTTGTTGTTGCTCGCCCAAACTCCCTTCTCCCCTTAGAAAGAGGCCCTTGGCCGAGAACACCCTCCCCTAGCCTAGTTGTGCTAGCCGAGCCTACCCCCTTGGTAGAAAGTTGTCTTCCAAGTATTGTTATAATGCCCAAAATACCTTAGCCTTGTACCTTGTAGTATTCCAAAGATACCTCTATACGTAGAGCCCGGAAATACTACCTTTTGTCCTTTTAGTCTCAAACCGAAACCCTAAGGAAATCTTCTTCATTGGTTGAAGTATGTGAGTAGAAGTTGGTTAGAACTTCTAAGGGTTGTTTGGAGTGGTTTGGAGCGCACGGAGTGGAGCTAAACCTTGCCCAGGATCGACATTATAACTTGGATAATTTTGGGCTTATCGAGGTAATTATCTTGTCCTCTATTGTAATTGGAAATTACATGTTTGTTAGAATATATAGTTGAGGTACTATATATGGAACTATACTTAGTATTCGCAATGTCTTTTGACTTAAGCTGAAGAATAAAGAATCGAATCGTATTTACATAGGGTATCAGACAGTAGACTTGTGTTGTATCGAGTAGAATTGTACACGTCCGGTAGACGTGTAAACCCCTGGTTGGCTTGGTAGCCGCCTCGTTAGAGGAGGAGATTTACGCTGTTTGTGAGGTGAGTCGAATTTTCTATAGAAAGATAGAAACTTGTGTTTTGGGGTTAATAGACGTTTTGACCTTTATAGGTGAAAGTACAAGAGTAGCGTATTCTACTCGAGGAGTGGAAAGGGCTAGCAAGTGCGTTGTAGTACTTGGAGCATTTTGCTTATTGTCGATAAATCGTCGCGAGGTATGTGAACCTCTTCCTATCTCTTCTAGCATGATATGTGTGAACTATGTAGTACGGTAGACGCATACGTGTTAACCGTGTTTGATTGTTTTTAAAACATAAAGTGTTATAACGCTTTATGGGAAGTTGGTTATAATACTTTATGTAGGTAAGAAAATGGTTTTACTGATGTTAGAAGTTAAGAGACTTGATCTTATAAGATAAGAGACTTAACTTATTTGTTTTAACGAGGATGTTTGTGTGAAACCTCATTCGTGAGTAATGAGTACTTGGTTTTAAAGGGATAATGTTTACCGATTTCGAATCGAATGTATCGGCTGCATCACCGCAGCGTTAATAAAGGAAAATGTATTGAATAATGATGTATTGTATTAAAACCAGAGAAACCTCCATCCGCATAGAAGCTAAGATGAGACAAAATGATATTACATTTTCTAGATCATGGTCATTGTAATAAGATCGTTATAAACAAGAATAAACTACTCACATATATGACATATGTTACTAAATTGTTCTGAAAAGGAATCAAGTGATTAAGTTTGGGAACTATGAAACCATTTGAAAATGAGAAGCTTGAGTAATCAAACTAGGCAAACCGAACTTAGGAAAAGAATGTGGTTACTTGGTTTTGAAAAGGAAGTGGGTTGGTCATTCTAATACTACGGTATCGGGTGACTCTTATAAAAGAAATGGATCTCTTTAAAAGAACTTAACGTATGTAGTACTTTGGGGTTAAAACCCGACTTTGGCATAAAATGAAAGTACTTTGAGTTGTGTGAAACTTGCCTATGCTTGTTGTTGTGAAACTTGCCTATGCTTGTTGTTGTGAAACTTGCCTATGCTTGTGATGATAGCCTTTATTGCAAGCGTTGTGTTTCGTGTTACCGCCTCTCGATAGGTCGGTTGATAGTTGAGAACTTACTTGGATGTGCGGCAGCGACGAGAAATTCCACTGCACGCTCGTTAATAGTATTATTGTTGTTAATCGCTTTGGACATACCGACACGATGCGTAGCGCACGTATGCTTCCATTTTGGTTAAGGTCTTGTGGTTAATCGCTTTGGATATATCGACACGACGCGCGGGCGCACGGTATGTTTCCATTTCGATTAACGCCAGGATTTCCTTTTTGGACATACTGACACGATGCGTAGCGCACGGTAATGCGTCCATTTGGAAAGTTGTCTTCTTGTTTCCCTTTGGACATACTGACACGATGAGTAGCGCACGGGTATGCGTCCATTTGGAAAGTTGTCTTATTGTTTCCTCGACATACCGACACGACGCGTAGCGCACGTATGCTTCCATTTGGATTCTTTGTTGTTGAGGTCATATGGACATGTCTACACCGGCGCACTCCGGTACGTGGCCATGGGACATTGGTATTATTGTTGCATCATGGACATGTCTACACCGGCGCAGATTCCGGGGTACGCGCCATAATGCGAACTCGATTGATGTGCGGGCGTGAGACCCATAGTTATATCGAGTGATGATCGCTTTATGTTGTGAATCGTAGTTTGGTTATCATACATGTCTCCCGCTTTATATAGACTAGTATGATTTCATTTACGATTGTATGATTTCACATACTTGGTACTGTTGTCTTCGACCTCCTGGGGCCGTTCATGCCGCAGTAGGTACATCGGTCGTGGATCCTCGCCATAGGATCACTGCTCAACAGATTAAGCTCCGTTTCTCCGAGGCTTATCTTTTGCAGCGTTCGAGTTGTAGGTTCTTGTACATTCAGTGGTATGGCGGCCCCGCCCCGTCATAGTCATTGTATATCTTAGAGTGCAGTAATCTTGTTGTGGCGTGGTTGTAAAAGGATTAAACTGCTCGGTTTTATGATATATCAAGGCAATCGCTTTGGTTGGCCTGCTTATTTATTATATCTTTTGTTAAAATGACTCATGTTTTATGTTCCGCTGATTTTCTCGATGTATGTATCACTAGGGTGCCCGGTAAGGCACCGCAACGCCCTAACGGGTCGTTACAATCAACGATCGTGTACCTTTACTCGCGTATGAACGCAGCTCGGGCGAGGTCGCATAACAAAAATGCAGTATGTGAAATCGAAAATAAGCATCAGAAATGGAATCATAGTAGTCTATATAAAGCGAGACATGTATGATAACAAAACTACGATCACAATAAACAAGCAAATATATCAAGTCGTGACTCACGCCTCAAAGTCATCACTCAAATATAACAATGGGTCTCACGCCCACAACATCAATCATGCGCCGTGGAATACCTTCCTCATCGCATAGCTTTATGATATAAAAGCACCAAGGAACACATATGAACATCAGGTCCCACTTGTGCCATAATAACACCGTACGGGGTAAGTACGAAGGCATAGCCGACTACTAACACCTACGCACCAACAAGGTCATGAATCAGATCATAAGATCCGTCTGCATCATTACATGATCAAAGCCGCCACTTGCCCGCAGATCTAATGTGCGCGTCTAGTCCCGAACTTCCCGCACCCGCATAGGCCAATCTCATCGCCCGCATGAGGTATTCCCGCATCGAGGGTAGCTACTCCCAAGATCGCCCCGACTTCGCACCGCATGGCCACACGGACCGCATGCCCATAAAGGACACACACTAACTCGAACTCGTAGCCCGCAAGATAGCCCCCGGGACTGCGAGGTATTCTCGAATCATAGGTCCATCGACCGCCGAGTCTACCCCGCATCGGAGGGCGCTTAACCCCTAATCATCTCAAGAGATGAATGCCACAATACTATCATAACGATCGATAGTTAATAAGCACAATCAAGGGAAACCCTTTACACAAACATCACAAGATACTAACACACGTAGCATCCTAACACGTTTACTTATCAAAGCAATCAAGAAAGTATTACAAGGCTATCACAAACCAATACAATCAAGTTGTTCACACAAGGTACATTCTACTATATGATTAACAGGATCGGGTTTTTATCCCTAAGTACTTCATACATTAACTCTTTAAAAGATACGTTACATTCACAAAAGGCACACAATACCCGTAGTATATGAAAATAGAGTGATCATCTTTTTAAAGTAAATCAATTACTTCTCTTTGTAAAATCAAGTAGCAACATTCTTTTCCAATGTTCAAGTTTGCCTAATTTCCAATGTTCAAGTTTGCCTAATTTCCAATGTTCAAGTTTCTCATTTTTAGAAAGGTTTCGTAGTTCATAGTCTTATTCATTTAAGAATATAATTCTCCTTTAAACAACTGGAAGCATAAGCCTTATATGTGAGTAGGATATCTTGTTTATAACAATCTTATTACAAAGACCATGATCTAGAAATATCATTTTGTCTCATCTTAGCTTATGCAGATGGAAGTTTCTTGGTTTTAATAATACTTAATTATTCAAAACATTTCCTTTTATTAACGCCGCAGTTGGTTTGTCGATACACATTACGATTTCCAAACCAAGAAACATTCTAAGCCGTTATACCTAACCTCCCATAAAGCTAGTATAACTCTTAAGTTTTCAAAACCAAATATTACTTCTTTTTCAAAATGATTCAAAATCTTTTGAAATACTTCAAGTTCTTTATTAACACATAACAAGCCGCTTATAGTTCAATTCGATATACCTTTTAAAAACCACATGTATTTTCTTACCAACATAAAGTCGTTATAACCAACTTCCCATAAAGCCGTTATAACACTTTATGTTTTACACCAATCAAATACATTTAGTACACGACGCTCACCGCACTACATAGTTCACACATATCATGCTAGAAGAGATAGGAAGAGGTTCACATACCTCGCGACGAGTATCGACTAATAGCAAAACGCTCCAAGTACTTCCAAACGTCGGCTACTCCTTAAGCCAAGTAGATCGCGCCACACGTAGTACTTCAACCTATAAGGCCACAAGGCGCTTATTAACATCTAGATCTTATCGAGAACATTCTACGTAAAATTCAAGAAGACCTCCCCACAACAACAGAAATCTCCTCCTCTATCGAGGCCGGCTACCAAGCCAACCAGGGGGGGGGGTTATACGTCTAACCCTAACGGGTACAATTCTACTCCACGGTACTACTACACAAGTCTACTGTAATACAGCCCTATGTAATTACAGTTCAGTATTCTTCTTTAAATTCAGGCTTAAGTCGCAAGACATTGCCGTAAGTATTATTCAGGCTTAAGTCAAAAGACATTGCCGATAACTATGTTCAGTACTATATATAGCATACTTCAACTATATAATCTAACAACAAGTAATTTCCAATTACAATAGAGGGACAAGATAATTACCTCGATAAGCCCATAATTATCCTAGCTTAAAGTCGATCATGGGAAATCGTTTAGCTCCAACTCCGAGCGCTCCAACCCGCTCTAAACCACCCTTAGAAGTTCTAACCAACTTCTACACAATACTCCAACGGACTATGGAGATTTTCCTAGGGTTTCGGTTTTGTGACTGACGGAAAGTATAATAGTATTTCTGGGCTTTTCGTATAGGTATATCCTTAGAATACTACAAGGTATAAGGCTAAGGTATTTTGGGCATTATAACAATACTTTTGAGAGTATTTCTACACCACAAAGGGGGGTATTATACGAAAGCAACTAGCAGTGGGGTACCCCACGGCCACACTACTAGGAGGGGGAGGGACATCGCGGCCGAGAGCCACTAGGCAAGTGGGAGGGACATCTCGAGGCCCAGAGGCCTCACGAACTGGGGGAGGGGGCAGGCTCTCAAGACTTCGGCATTTTGGATGAAGAAGTCTTCAACCCAGAGGGTATTTATAGGTCAAGGGACGCCAACCAAAGGCCAAGATCAATCCATGTGTTAGGCAAGTGTAGGGCAGGATTTACCAAACACAAATATCCTACCTACCCTGACTTTGTCAAGGCACAAAAATGTGCCTTACCTTGTCCATTTCGTCCCAAATGGGCGATTTGAAGTCCACCAACGAGGTGCCAAGTGGCGCTCTTGTTGGTCCAACACGTTTCGTCTCTCGGAAAAATCCGCAAAAATTAGAAATGACATAGCCGGAAATTCCCCTACGAAAGCTGGGAAAACGTTTCGTCGAAAAACGACTCTAAACGGGTGTTGTGAACAAAATTAATTCGCCAAGCCTTACTAAGTTCGAAATTTCACGACGTCCTTACGCATATACTCAAAAATACGGTATAATCGTTATACCCCGTAGTTCCGTGGTATGTATGCGAGGACGACGCATCTGAGAACGCATGAAAGATTGGAAAGGAAAAAGAGGCGATTTTTCCACGGAAAAGTTTTCGGTTTTGTGAAGGAAAAGGTTCGTTAATGGGAATTGATTCCCAGATTTGGTATTCGGACTTCTGAATATTAGAGAATTATGGAATTTTATTTTGAAATGGTCACGTGGGCCCACGGAGAAATTTACTTTTTGTGGGCCCACTTTGTTTTGAGATTTTGGCCATTGTGGATATTTTGGAAGATGTTTTATTTTGAATATAGGAGGGTGACACGTGTCACCCCGCTCGTGGCTCGCCGAATGGCATTTGTGCACAACACCCTTAGAGTCGTTGACTAAACGCTTTTTCATAACTTCATGGGCGGAAAATTCCGCTATGTCTTTTCTTATTTTTATGGATTTTTCCGAGAGACGGAACATTTTGGACCAACGAGAGGCGGCACTTGGCACCCTCTCATCAGCGGGCGCGGGCGCATAGGACTAATCGTGAGGTCAGTGGTAGATATTTTGGTAGATATTTGTGAGGGTTTTAAGGAGTAGGGACTAGGGGCACTTGGGCATATCTTGCCCTACACTTGTGTAGCACTTGGCTCAATCTTGGCCATTGGTTGGCCTTGGCTTGTGCTATCAATACCCCTCTCCCTTTGATGAATTCTTCATCCTTTCCTAAATGTTTCTAAGTGTTAAATCTTCTCCCTCCCTTAGTGTTGAGTTCGCCAAGAGGCCTCCTCTCCTAGAGGCCTTGGCCGAGGGGTACACCCCTCCTAAGTGTGGCCGTGGGTACCCCAGCCAAGTTGCTTCGATAATACCCCCTCAGGTGTAGAAATACTCTCAAAGTATTGTTTTAATTCCCAAATTACCTTAGCCGGATACATTGTAGTATTCTAAGGTTATACCTATACGAAAAGCCCTGAAATACTATTATACTTCCCACACCACAAAACCGAAACCCTAGGAAAATCTCCATAGTCCGTTGAGTATTGTGTGAAGTTGGTTAGAACTTCTGGCGGTGGTTTAGAGCGGGTTGGAGCGCCGAGTCGAGCTAAACGATTGCCCGTGATCGACTTTATACTTGGATAATTATGGGCTTATCGAGGTAAATATCTTGTCCTCTATTGTAATTGGAAATTACATGTTGTTAGAATATATAGTTAAAGTATACTATATATAGAATGAACGTGGTTAGTTGGCAATGTCTTTTGACTTAAGCCTAAAGAATCGAATCGAATCAGACATGAGACTTGTGTAGTAGTACCGTGGAGTAGAATTGTACCCATTCGGTTAGATGTATAACCCCTGGTTGGCTTCAGTAGCGGCCGTAGAGAGGAGATTTACGCTGTCATGGGGAGGTGCCGAATTTTCGTAGAGAATGTTCTACGATAAGATCTTAATGTTAATGTCACGCGTGGCCTTATAGGTCAAGTACTACGTGGCGCGCTCTACTTGGCTTTAGGAGTAGCCGATTGGGAGTACTGAGCGTTTTGCTATTAGTCGATACTGCCGCGAGGTATGTGAACCTCTTCCTATCTCTTCTAGCATGATATGTGTGAACTATGTAGTACGGTAGACGCATACGTACTAAATGTATTTGATTGGTGTAAAACATAAAGTGTTATAACGGCTTTATGGGAAGTTGGTTATAACGGCTTTATGTTGGTAAGAAAATACATGTGGTTTTTAAAAGGTAATCGATTTGAACTATAAGCGCTTGTTATGTGTTAATAAAGAACTCAAGTATTTCAAAAGAGTTTTGAATCATTTTGAGAGAAGTAATACTTGATTTGTTTTGAAAACTTAAGAGTTATACTAGCTTTATGGAAAGTTAGGTATAACGCCTTAAGAATGTTTCTTGATTTTGGAAATCAGAATGTGTATCGACAAACCATCGCGGCGTTAATAAAAGGAAATGTTTTGACAGATTAAGTATTATTAAAACCAGAGAAACTTCCATCTGCATAGAAGCTAAGATGAGACAAAATGATATTTCCTGACCATGTCATTGTAATAAGATCGTTATAAACAAGAATAAACTACTCACGTATATGACATATGTTACTCAATTGTTCTAAAAAGGAATCAAGTGATTAAGTAAGGGAACTATGAAACCATTTGAAAATGAGAAGCTTGAGTAATCAAACTAGGCAACCGGAACTTAGGAAAAGAATGTTGTTACTTGATTTTGAAAAGGAAGGTGGGTTGGTCATTCTAATACTACTGTATCGTGACTTTTATAAAAGTAATGGATCTCTTTTAAAAGAACTTAACGTATGTAGTACTTGGGGTTAAAAACCCGACTTTGGCATAAAATGAAAGTACTTTGAGTCAGGTGCAACTTGCCTATGCTTGTTGTTGTGAAACTTGCCTATGCTTGTTGTTGTGAAACTTGCCTATGCTTGTTTTTGTGAAACTTGCCTATGCTTGTGATGATAGCCTTTATTGTACAAGAGTTGTGTTTCTGTGTTACCGCGTCTCTCGATAGAGGGTCGGTTGATAGTTGAGAACTTACTTGGACGCGCTACAGCGACGGAGAAATTCCACGCACGCCTCGCTGATAGTATTATTGTTGTTAATCGCTTTGGACATACCGACACGATCGTAGCGCACGTATGCTTCCATTTTGGTTAAGGTCTTGTGGTTAATCGCTTTGGATATATCGACACGATGCGTAGCGCACGTATGTTTCCATTTTGATTATCGCCTTGTGATTTCCTTTTGGACATATCGACACGACGCGTAGCGCACGGGTATCGTCCATTTGGAATCTGTCTATTGTTTCCTTTGGACATACCGACACGATGCGTAGCGCACGTATGCGTCCATTTGGAATGCTGTCCTATTGTTTCCTTTGGACATATCGACACGATGCGTAGCGCACGCATGCGTCCATTTGGAAAGTTGTCTTATTGTTTCCTTGGACATACCGACACGACGCGTAGCGCATCGTATGCTTCCATTTGGATTGCCGTCTTGTTGTTATCATATCATCATCGCGGCAGTGAGGAAGGTATTCCACGGCATGATTGATGTTGTGGGCGTGAGACCCATTGTTATATTTGAGTGATGACTTGAGGCGTGAGTCCCGACTTGACACGATCGCTTATTATTGTGAATCGTAGTTTGGTTATCATACATGTCTCCCGCTTTATAGACTATTATGATTTCATTTACGATTTTTAGTTTCACATACTCTGCACTGGCCAGATCGACCTCCTTCGGGGCCGCGTCATGTCGGTAAAGGTACACCGCCATTGATCCTCGCTCTTAGGGTCACATTCACGTGGGAAAGCTCCGCTTCTCCGAGGCTTATCACGTATAGTCCTGTTGTTGTAGGTGTTTACATTCGTGGTATGGCGGCCCCGTCCCGCCATTGTTGTCGTATCATTTCTTAGAGGTCCGTAGTCTTTGTTGTGGGTAGGGTTTGTAAAAGGATTAAAACTGCTCATGTTGGAAAAGTTGTTATTTATATATATGCCGAAAGGCAAGTTTTTCTCGATTATTGTTTCATATTTCATAATATGTCTTGTATTGTTTTATGTTCCATTGACACTCGATGTTGTATCACTAGGTGCCCGGTAAGGCACGACCACGCCCGAATCGGTCGTGACAAAAGTGGTATCGAGCGATTAATCCTGAAAGTGTCTACGCATCGTATCCAGAGTCTTGATTATCGGTGCAGTGCACCACGCCAATAATCGTGAGGCTATAGGATATTTAGGATTGGTTTCTATTCTTCTCACTCGAGGTCGTGCCTTAGAGCCGTGTTTTAAGTTGACCTCTAAACGTATTTCTTTCCCTACCGTTATGCCTCCGCGTAGGCAACCCGCCCAGAGGGCAAGGCACCGGAGGAGTCGCGAGTAGAATACGTAGGGTTGCGAGGCACAGCCCAATCATTACCTAGGGTAGTGCTTCATTCGGGATTTCTGCGACGTTACTAGCCCCAATGAGTTTAGCACGGCGACGCAGCTCCATCGCGCCATGATATTTGAACCTTCGCCCACGCATCGAACAGAGAATTTAGATTGCAAAGAGGCGACCACATTAGCCATGGTTTTGGCTACGAGATTATACCGATGTACCACGAGTCTTGATGACTACCTAAGAAAGGGTTGTGCAAGAGTAATTCTTCAGTTGGGCTTGAGCATGGCCTGTGTACGGGCTTATGCGCAGCAGGCCGAGAAACGTAGAGATCGACGGGTTAACCAAGGACAGCAGAAGAGGGCCAGAGCAGCAAGGTCCTTCGGTAACTTTCAAGGTGAGTATACCTTAAGTGCTATGTTCTGATAGCAGTGTGTTAGTTGTGATTAGAAATCATGGTGGGTTAACCGAGTAAGATTTTGGAGGATAGAGAAAGTGTGAGCCTTAGAGCTTTATACGCAAAGACCTTAGAGGTAAGGCCATCTCGGGTAGAGACGTATGTTTATGTTTGACCCTTATAGGAGTGCTTAGTGCACGTGAGCTGTGTTTGGGATAGGTCCCTAAGTAGTGTGAAATGAAGAGGGTAGTTGAGCTAAGAAGACCGCTAGGTTTTCGTAACGTGATTAGTGAGATTGTTCCGATCGGGAGCTAGTATTGTGCGCGTTGGCCGGGTCGGGTTGAGGCCACGTTGGGTCAACCCGCGCATGTATGGCGCGGGTCTGTTGTGGTGGTCCCGCCTTGTGGTAGGGTCACGAGGGTGCTAGGCCCAAGTTTAGTTAACCAACGACGAGTTCGTGGATGCGCTCGACCGGTGGTCGCCGATGGGCAGCCCATCGTGTTCTTCGGTCGGACCGCTCACTTGGCGATGTTGATTTATCGTAAAGGTTGTAAGGCTGCACGGTGCCTACCTTCACCTTATGACGCATGGAGCCCGTGTTACGGCTGTTTTGTTTCGAAGTTTTACCAAGCATGTGTTAAGAACTCGTAAGTCTCAGACCGCATTCGCCTCGCCGGGCGGATTTCGTGGGTAGTTGTGAGGATTGTTGTCTCTGTGGAGGAGCGTTTGAGCTACCATTTCGGTGTTCGGATGTCGCCTTATGAGACTTGCAGGGCGGAAGTGTAAGTTGGCCGATTGGTTCGATGTTGGCGGTGGTTCAGATAGTTGGTTCATCTTGTTCCACAGATGTGGATAGTGAAGCTTGTCTAGAAGAAGTTACGCGGCTCGGAGGAATCGTGAGGATAATCGCGACGACGCTAGAGTTCAGTGCCGACGGTCGGTCTTCTGAAAGTACCACCGGACAGTGTGACGAGTTTTGGAAACGAAGGAACTTAGCCCGAGTTACTTTGGGCCTTTGTGAGTTCATGAAGAATAGGCCGTTGCCTTATATGTTAGCATTTGCCGTCCGACTTAGGAGGAAGGACGTCCCGGTCTTCGTATTGTTATGTTCGGAAAGTATCAAGATCCATCCGAATGTTCCCGATAATGATGACCACGTTAGAGATAGTAACCGAAGTTTTGATACTAAAGCGATCGTAAATATGGTAAGAATTCGAGTGTACGACAGCTTCAGTGATCGCATGCAGCCCGGTACCATTTGTTGGGTCGTTGGAGCAAGGCTCGCGACAAAGTGACAAAAGTAGTATTATTTGTGGTGATGTTAGAGGTGTTTCCTCGTGGACTTGGATGAGGTATTTTGCGTGGTATTTCGCGCCACCGTGGCGGGATTGTTTCGTAAGTATAGTAGTGAAGACTATACTGGCACGCGTTCGTTTTGAGACTTAGAAGGAACATTCGGGACGAATGTTTCTAAGGGGGGAAGAATGTTATACCCCGTAGTTCCAGGGTATGTATGCGAGGACGTACGTACGAGAATACGACAGAAAGATTGGAAAGGAAGAAAGAGGCGATTTTTCCACGGAAAAGTTTTCGGTTTTTGTGAAGGAAAAAGGTTCGTTAATGGGAATTGGATTCCCGTGACGGTATTCGGACTTCCGGAATATTAGAGAATTATGGAATTTTATTTTCTGAATGGTCACGTGGGCCCACGGAGAAATTTACGGTTTTGTGGGCCCACTTTGTTTTCGAGATTTTGGCCATTGTGGATATTTTGGAAGATGTTTTATTTTGGGCCAATAGGAGGGTGACACGTGTCACCCCGCTCGTGGCTCGCCGAATGGCATTTGTGCACAACACCGGTTAGAGTCGTTTCGACTAAACGCTTTTTCATAACTGCGAAGGAAAATTCCGGCTATGTCTTTTCTTATTTTTGCGGATTTTTCCGAGAGGCGAACATTTTGGACCAACGAGAGGGCGCACTTGGCACCCTCTCATCAGTGGGCAAGGTGGCGCACACGGGACGAATCGGGAGGTCAAGTGGTAGATATTTTGGTAGATATTTGAGGGTTTTAAGGAGTAGGGACTAGGGGCACTTGGGCATATCTTGGCCCTACACTTGTGTAGCACTTGGCTCAATCTTGGCCATTGGTTGGCCTTGGCTCAGGCTATAAATACCCTCTCCCTTTGATGAATTCTTCATCCTTTCCTAAATGTTTCTAAGTGTTAAATCTTCTCCTCCCTTAGTGTTGAGTTCGCCAAGAGGCCTCCCTCTCCTAGAGGCTGGCCGGCGGGTACACCCCTCCTAAGTGTGGCCTGGGTACCCCAGCCAAGTTGCCAGATAATACCCCCTTCAGGTGTAGAAATACTCTCAAAGTATTGTTATAATTCCCAAATTACCTTAGCCGTATACCTTGTAGTATTCTAAGGTTATACCTATACGAAAAGCCCTAAATACTATTATACTTCCCGCCAATACAAACCGAAACCCTAGGAAAATCTCCATAGTCCGGAGTATTGTGTAGAAGTTGGTTAGAACTTCTAAGGGTGGTTTAGAGCGGTTGGAGCGCTCGGAGTTTGAGCTAAACGATTGCCCAGGATCGACTTTATACTTGGATAATTATGGGCTTATCGAGGTAAAAATCTTGTCCCTCTATTGTAATTGGAAATTACATGTTGTTAGAATATATAGTTAAAGTATACTATATATAGAATCAACGTGGTTAGTTGGCAATGTCTTTTGACTTAAGCTCAAGAATCGAATCGAATCAGACAGTGAGACTTGTGTAGTAGTCTTGTGAGTAGAATTGTACCCATTCGGTTAGATGTATAACCCCTCGGTTGGCTTGGTAGCCGCCCAGTTAGAGAGGAGATTTACGCTGTGGGGAGAGTCGCGAATTTTACGTAATGTTCTACGATAAGATCTTAATGTTAATAAGCGCTTGTGGCCTTATAGGTTGAAGTACTACGTGGCGCGCTCTACTTGGCTTTAGGAGTAGCCGGCTGGGAGTACTTGGAGCGTTTTGCTATTAGTCGATACTGCCGCGAGGTATGTGAACCTCTTCCTATCTCTTCTAGCATGATATGTGTGAACTATGTAGTACGGTAGACGCATACGTACTAAATGTATTTGATTGGTGTAAACATAAAGTGTTATAACGGCTTTATGGGAAGTTGGTTATAACGGCTTTATGTTGGTAAGAAAATACATGTGGTTTTTAAAAGGTAAATCGATTTGAACTATAAATCGCTTGTTATGTGTTAATAAAGAACTTGAAGTATTTCAAAAGAGTTTTGAATCATTTTGAGAGAAAGTAATACTTGATTTGTTTTGAAAACTTAAGAGTTATACTAGCTTTATGGAAAGTTAGGTATAACGTCTTAAGAATGTTTTACCGATTTTGGAAATCGAATGTGTATCGACAAACCAACGCGGCGTTAATAAAAGGAAATGTTTTGACAGATTAAGTATTATTAAAACCGAGAAACTTCCATCCGCATAAGCTAAGATGAGACAAAATGATATTTCCTAGACCATGGCTGCTGTAATAAGATCGTTATAAACAAGAATAAACTACTCACGTATATGACATATGTTACTCAATTGTTCTAAAAAGGAATCAAGTGATTAAGTTTGGGAACTATGAAACCATTTGAAAATGAGAAGCTTGAGTAATCAAACTAGGCAACCGGAACTTAGGAAAAGAATGTTGTTACTTGATTTTGAAAAGGAAGGTGGGTTGGTCATTCTAATACTACGGGTATCGGGTGACTTTTATAAAAGTAATGGATCTCTTTTAAAAGAACTTAACGTATGTAGTACTTTGGGGTTAAAACCCGACTTTGGCATAAAATGAAAGTACTTTGAGTTGTGTGCAACTTGCCTATGCTTGTTGTTGTGAAACTTGCCTATGCTTGTTGTTGTGAAACTTGCCTATGCTTGTTGTTGTGAAACTTGCCTATGCTTGTGATGATAGCCTTTATTATACAAGCGTTGTGTTTCTGTGTTACCGCGTCTCTCGATGCAGGTCGGTTGGTAGTTGAGAACTTACATGGACGCGTCAGCGACGGAGAAATTCCACGCACGCCTCGCTGATAGTATTATTGTTGTTAATCGCTTTGGACATACCGACATCGATGCGACGCACGTATGCTTCCATTTTGGTTAAGGTCTTGTGGTTAATCGCTTTGATATATCGACACGACGCGTAGCGCACGTATGTTTCCATTTTGATTATCGCCTTGTGATTTCCTTTTGGACATACCGACACGCGTAGCGCACGTATGCGTCCATTTGGAATGCCGCCTATTGTTTCCCTTTGGACATACCGACACGATGCGTAGCGCACGCGGGTATGCGTCCATTTGGAATGCTGTCCTATTGTTTCCTTGGACATATCGACACGATGCGTAGCGCACGTATCGTCCATTTGGAAAGTTGTCTTATTGTTTCCTCGACATATCGACACGATGCGTAGCGCACGTATGCTTCCATTTGGATTGCTGTCTTGTTGTTATCATATCATCGACTGCCGGCAGTGAGGAAGGTATTCCACGGGCATGATTGATGTTGTGGGCGTGAGACCCATTGTTATATTTGAGTGATGACTTGAGGCGAGTCCCCGACTTGATACGATTTATTATTGTGGAATCGTAGTTTGGTTATCATACATGTCTCTGCTTTATAGACTATTATGATTTCATTTACTGATTTTTAGTTTCACATACTTGCACTGTCAGATCGACCTCCTTCGGGCCGTTAATGTCGCAGTAAAGGTACACCGCCATTGATCCTCGCTCTAGGGTCATGATTCGGCGTGTGGAAAGCTCCGTTTCTCCGGAGGCTTATCAGTGGTATAGTCCCCTGTTGTTGTAGGTGTTTACATTCAGGGGTATGGCGGGGCCCTGTCCTGCCATTGTTGTCATTTCTTAGAGGTCTGTAGTACTGTTGTGGGCAGGGTTTGTAAAAAGGATTAAAACTGTTCATGTTGGAAAAAGTTGTTATTTATATATATGCCGAAAGGCAAGTTTTTCTCAGATTATTGTTTCATATTTCATAATATGTCTTGTATTGTTTTATGTTCCATTGATTACTCGATGTTGTATCACTAGGTGCCCGGTAAGGCACCATCACGCCCTAATCGGGTCGTGACAATAACATTCTCCCCTCCTTAGAAACATTCGTCCCGAATGTTCCTTCTAAGTCTCAAAACAAACGCGCGCCAGTATAGTCTTCACTACTATACTTACGAGAACAATCCTGCCACAGCTGGCCACAGAAGCACCTGCGTAAAATACTTATATCCAAGTCCACGAGGAAACACCTCTAACATCACCACAACCACCTCTCCGTGGTCTAAAATATACTTCCTTCGTACCTTCTCTTAAAAAGAAATGATACCACTTTTGTCACTTTGCCTGAGGCATTAACCTTCTCAGGCGACCCAACAAATGGTACCGGACTGCATGCGATCACTGAGGCTGTCGTACACTCGAACTCTTTCCACATTTCTGATACTGCTTCAGTTTCCAAAACTCGGGGTTACTATCTCTAACGTGGTCATCATAACTGGGAACACTCTGGATGGATCTTCGATACTTCCCCGAACATCACAATACGAAAGACCGGACGACCGCTTCCTACGCCGGATGGCAAATGCTAACATATAGGCAACTGGCCTATCCTTCACATGAACTCACAAAGGCCCAAAGTAACTCGCTAAGTTCCCTCTGTTCCAAAACTCGTCGCACCCAAACCGGGGTGGTACCTTCAAGAAGACCGACCGTCAACCTGAACTCTAAGCGTCGCCGATTATCCGCACGATTCCTCTGAGCTGCCAGAACTTCTTCTAGACAAGCTTCTCACTATCCATCGTCTGCTGGAACAAGCCTGAACCAACTATCTGAACCCTGCCAACATCGAACCAATCGACCGACAACTTACACTTCCGCCCCTGCAAGGCTTCATAAGGCGACATCCGAACACTGAAATGGTAGCCCAAACGCTCCCTCCATAGGAGACAACAATCCTCACAACTACCTCAAATCCACGACCGCCCGAGGGCGAATGCGATTCTGAGACTCACCTGAGTTCCTAACCCTGCCTGGTAAAACTTTTAGAAAACGAAAATAGCCACAACCTGGGCTTCACTATCTGACATAAGGTGAAGGTAGGCACCTCGCACTTTACAACCTTTCTGATAACTCAACACAGCCGAGTAAACGGTCCTGACCGAAGAACACGATGGGCTGCCCCCATCGGCCCGACCACTGGTCGAACGCATCCATGAGTTCGTACGCTGGTTAACTAAACTTGGGCCTAACACCCTCACAACCCTAACACAAGGCGGGACCACCACAACCTGACCACCACTCAAACCTACCGCTGGTTGACCCGCAACGTGGCCTCAACCCGACCCTAACGCCGCGAAACACTAGCTTCCCGAGGAAAACTCTCACTAATCACGTTACGAAACCTAGCGGTCTTCTTAGCTCAACTACCCTCTCTCATATTACGCTACTCGGGACTTATCCCAAAACATAACTCACGTGCACTATGCACTCCGATAAGGGTCAAACATAACACTACACCTTTTCTCGAGATGGCCTCACCTCTAAGGTCTCTACGTATAAAGCTCTAAGGCTCACATTTTCTCTATCCCCCAAAATCTTACTCGGTTCAACAACCATGATTTCAAATCACAACTAACACACTGCTATCAGACCATAGCACCTAAGGTCTACTCACCGTATCACACATACCGATCTCAGAGGGTTAAAGATATATCTATATCTACCGCTTCACTCCCTTAGTCGTTCTAACCAAACTCGCCCGTAGGCGATAGCTAAGGAAAATGACGAACTACCCACCAACTCAAGGCTAAGTCCTCCTACAAGGACACTCTCTCGACACATGGCCCTGACGGCCGCAGGTACAACAAGTACCAACTAAAAGACGACATTCCCCGGGATGACGTCTGTCACACTGTGAACCGGAAGCCCTGGAGTTCTGACCAACTCCTGCATACTCCGAACGTCCTGATATCCGTGGAAGACCACTCAGACCGGCGAGGTGCATATCAAATCTGGGTGAGGCGACTCGCTCGAAAGTTACCAAAGGACCTTGCCGCTCGCCCTCTTCGCTCGCCCTTCGTTAACCCGTCGATCTTTACGTTTCTCGGCCTGCTGCGCATAAGCCCGTACACAGGCCATGCTCAAGCCTAACTGAAGAATTACTCTTGCACAACCTTCTCTTAGGTAGTCATCAAGACTTGCGATACATCGGTATACTCTCTGGTAGCCAAATCTATAGCTAGTAATGTGGTCGCTTTGCAATCCATAATCTGCTCGCCGTGGAATCAAGGTTCAAATATCATGGCCGCAGTGAAGAACCGCCGCGTGCTAAACTCTTGGGGCTAGTGACGTCGCAGAAATCCCGAATGAAGCACTACCCTAGGTAAAGATTGGGCTGTGCCCTCGCAACCCTCCGAACTCTACTGCAGCCTCCTCGGCCGCTTGCCTCTGCCCGGCCGCCTACGCGAGGCATAGCGGTAAGTGGAAAGAAATACGTTAGAGGGTCCAACTTACAACACAGCTCTAAGGCACGATCTCAGAGTGAGAAGAATAGAAACCAATCCTAGATACCCTATAGCCTCCTGATTATTGGTGTGGTGCACAACACACCGATAATCAAGACTCTGGATCTGATACTGTAGACACTTTCCGAGGATTAATCGCTCGATACCACTTTTGTCACGACTAAATCCTGGATCGTGCCTTACCGGGCACCCTAGTGACACAACATCGAGTAATCACGAACATAAAACACATACATGAAACAAGTGAAGTCTAAATGTAAATCGAGGAAAACTTGCCTTTCGATATATAAATAACCACTTTTACAAAAGAACGGTTTAATCCTTTTACAAACCCCGCCACAACAAGATTACTGCACTTAAGAAATGATACGACAACAACGACGGACAGGGTTCGCCATACCTCGAATGTAAGCACTTACAACAACAGGGGACTATACGAAGATAAGCCTCGGAGAAACGAGCTTCCCAAAAGCTGAATCGTGACCCTAAGAGCGAGGATCAACGATCGGTGTACCTTTACCGCGCAGATGAACGCAGCCCCAAGGAGGTCGATAACAGTACCGAGTATGTGAAATCGAAAATAAATCAGAATGGAATCATAGTAGTCTATATAAAGCGGGAGACATGTATGATAACAAAACTACGATCACAATAAACAAGCAGTCATATCAAGTCAGGGACTCACGCCCTCAAAGTCATCACTCAAATGTAACAATGGGTCTCACGCCCACAACATCAATCATGCCCGTGGAATACCTTCCTCACTGCCGACAGTTTATGATATAAAAGCACCAAGGAACACATATGAACACCAGGTCCCACCTGTGTCATAATAACACCGTGACGGTAAGTACGAAGGCATAGCCGACTACTAACACCTACGCACCAACAAGGTCATGAATCAGATCATAAGATCTGTCTGCATCATCACATGATCAAAGCCGCCACTTGCCCGCAGATCTAATGCGCGTCTAGTCCTCGAACTTCCCGCACTCCGCATAGGCCAATCTCATCGCCCGCACGAGGTATTCCCGCATCGAGGGTAGCTACTCCCGCAAGATCGCCCCGACTTCGCAGTCCGCACGGGCCACATGGACCGCATGCCCATAAAGGACGACACTAACTCGAACTCTCGTAGCTCCGCATGTACCCTCGGGACTGCGTGAGGTATTCTCGAATCATAGGTCCATCGACCGCCGAGTCTACCCCGACGGAGGCGCTTAACCCCTAATCATCTCAAGAGATGAATGCCACAATACTATCATAACGATCGATAGTTAATAAGCACAATCAAGGGAAACCCTTTACACAAACATCACAAGATACTAACACACGTAGATCCTAACACGTTTACTTATCAAAGCAATCAAGAAAGTATTACAAGGCTATCACAAACCAATACAATCAAGTTGTTCACACAAGGTACATTCTACTATATGATTAACAGGATCGGGTTTTTATCCCTAAGTACTTCATACATTAACTCTTTAAAAGATCGTTACATTCACAAAAGGCACACAATACCCGTAGTATATGAAAATAGAGTGATCATCTTTTAAAGTAAATCAATTACTTCTCTTGTAAAATCAAGTAGCAACATTCTTTCCAATGTTCAAGTTTGCCTAATTTCCAATGTTCAAGTTTGCCTAATTTCCAATGTTCAAGTTTCTCATTTTTAGAAAGGTTTCGTAGTTCATAGTCTTATTCATTTAAGAATATAATTCTCCTTTAAACAATCTGAGAAGCATAAGCCTTATATGTGAGTAGGATATCTTGTTTATAACAATCTTATTACAATGACCATGATCTAGAAATATCATTTTGTCTCATCTTAGCTTCTATGCAGATGGAAGTTTCTCCGGTTTTAATAATACTTAATTATTCAAAACATTTCCTTATTAACGCCGCAGTTGGTTTGTCGATACACATTCGATTTCAAACCAAGAAACATTCTAAGCCGTTATACCTAACCTCCCATAAAGCTAGTATAACTCTTAAGTTTTCAAAACCAAATATTACTTCTTTTTCAAAATGATTCAAAATCTTTTGAAATACTTCAAGTTCTTTATTAACACATAACAAGCCGCTTATAGTTCAATTCGATTTTTTAAAAACCACATGTATTTTCTTACCAACATAAAGTCGTTATAACCAACTTCCCATAAAGCCGTTATAACACTTTATGTTTTACACCAATCAAATACATTTAGTACATGACGTCTACCGTACTACATAGTTCACACATATCATGCTAGAAGAGATAGGAAGAGGTTCACATACCTCGCGACGAGTATCGACTAATAGCAAAACGCCCAAGTACTTCCAAACGTCGGCTACTCCTAAGCCAAGTAGATCGCGCCACACGTAGTACTTCAACCTATAAGGCCACAAGGCGCTTTATTAACATCTAGATCTTATCGTAGAACATTCTACGTAAAAATTCAAGAAGACCTCCCCACAACAGCAGAAATCTCCTCCTCTATCGAGGCCGGCCACCAAGCCAACCAGTGGGGTTATACGTCTAACCCTAACTACAATTCTACTCCACGGTACTACTACACAAAGTTCACCGTAATACACCTATGTAATTACTGATCAAGATTCTTCTTTAAATTCAGCTTAAGTCGCAAGACATCGCTGTAAGTATTATTCAGCTTAAGTCAAAAGACATTGCCGATAACTATGTTCAAGACTATATATAGCATACTTCAACTATATAATCTAACAACAAGTAATTTCCAATTACAATAGAGGGACAAGATAATTACCTCGATAAGCCCATAATTATCCTAGCTTAAAGTCGATCCTGGGCAATCGTTTAGCTCCAACTCCGAGCGCTCCAACCCGCTCTAAACCACCCTTAGAAGTTCTAACCAACTTCTACACAATACTCCAACGGACTATGGAGATTTTCCTAGGGTTTCGGTTTTGTGACTGACGGAAAGTATAATAGTATTTCTGGGCTTTTCGTATAGGTATATCCTTAGAATACTACAAGGTATAAGGCTAAGGTATTTTGGGCATTATAACAATACTTTTGAGAGTATTTCTACACCACAAAGGGGGGTATTATACGAAAGCAACTAGGCTAGGGGGGGGGTACCCCACGGCCACACTACTAGGAGGGGGAGGGGGTTCTCGGCCGAGAGCCACTAGGCAAGGGGGAGGGACATCTCGCCGCCAAGAGGCCTCACGAAAAGGGGGAGGGGGAAGGCTCTCAAGACTTAGGCATTTTGGATGAAGAAGTCTTCAACCTTAGAGGGGTATTTATAGGTCAAGGGATGGCCAACCAAAGGCCAAGATCAATCCATGTGTTAGGCAAGTGTAGGGCTAGGATTTACCAAACACAAATATCCTACCTACCCTTGACTTTGTCAAGGCACAAAAAACGTGCCTTACCTTGTCCATTTCGTCCAAATGGACGATTTGAAGTCCACCAATGAGAGGGTGCCAAGTGGCGCCCTCTTGTTGGTCCAACACGTTTCGTCTCTCGGAAAAATCCGCAAAAATTAGAAATGACATAGCCGGAAATTCCCCTACGAAAGCTGTGAAAACGTTTCGTCGAAAAACGACTCTAAACGGGTGTTGTGAACAAAATTAATTCGGCCAAGCCTTACTTGAAGTTCGAAATTTCCTACGTACGTCCTTACGTACATACTCTGAAAAATACGGGGTATAACACTGCGGGCGGGTGGTCCTGCTTTGATCGTGAGCTTTCCTACTTTATATTGTAAGTATACTCCTATTTACTCTCATTGTTAGTAAGGCACAATGTACTGTTAATTGAGTTATCATACATGTCTCCAGTTTTATTTAGACTTATGATTTCATTCTGATGCTTTCGGTTTCACATATTTGGTACATGTTATCTTGACCTCCTTCGGGGTTGCGTTCATGCCGCAGTAGAGTCTGATTCTTGATCCTCGCTCTTGGATCACTGTTCAGCTGTTGAGAAGCTCCTTCATTTCGGAGGCTTATCCCTGGTATTGTCGGTTATTGTACATTCAGGGGTATGGCGGGGGCCACGTCACTTGAGTTGTTATTCTTAAGTGCTGTAGTCACATTGTGGATTGGGTTGTAAAGAAATAAAAATTGTCTTATTACATTTACGGATTGAGTATGTTTTTTTTTTTATACGGAAGGTGGCCTTATCGGCTAGCCTGTTGTTGTTTACTGTCTAAGTTATATGTATGTTCCGCTGCTATTCTCTGATTTATACCTGACAGGGGTGCCCAGGTAGGGCACCAGTCGCGGGCCCGGGGTCGGGTCGTGACATAGCCGATAAGGCAACCTCCCAAAAAAATATACATAAGCCCAGAAGCAATTACATCTTTATTTTTACAACCTAATCCACAAGATATGACTATAGACCTCTAAGAATTTTGACATAACAACTGTGATGGGACAGGGCCCCGCCATACCCATGAATGTACATAAGTCTACAACCTCAAGGAACTGTACCAGAAGACAAAGCCTCCGGAGAAATGGAGTTTTCCAAGAGCTGAACAATGATCCTAAGAGTGAGGATCAGCAAGATATGTACCTCAACCTGCGGCATGAACGCAGCCCCCCGAAGGAGGTTAGTACAAAATATGTACCAAGTATGTAAAACTGAAAGTACTGTAATTTAAATCATAACGTCTAGATATAAAAAGCTGGAGACAAGTATGATAATCAAATTAACAGTACAACCGTGCCTTGCCGAAACGAAAGTAATGAAAGTCAGTTTTACCTTTTTAAAGACTATTTCAACACATGAACAATAGTCACACTAGGGCTAGGGACACAAGCCCTCAAAATCATCACACAGTCCAGTAAGGGTCTCAAGCCCGCAAAACATCAAAGCGTGCCCGTGGAATCCTCCATCACTGCCGACAGCCGTAAGTGTAAAATATATACATGTAACACGCCCGTGGAATCCTACCTCACTGTCGGCGTGCACATATGCAATATATATATATCTCATGCCCGTGGAATCCCTCATCTCGGGTACATGACTTCATGGAGAGCTAATCCATGGGGTAATAATAATATATAACATGCCCGTGGAATCCTTCATCTCGGGTACATGTCTTCATGGGGAGCTAGTCCATGGAGTAATAGTATATAACATGGTCGCATGCCCCGGAATCCTTCATCGTATAAGCATGTCCATGGAGTAATAATAGTATATAACATGCCCGTGGAATCCCTCATCTCGGGTACATGTCTTTATGGGGAGCTAGTCTATGGAGTAATAGTATATAACATGGTGGCATGCCCCGGAATCCTTCATCGTATAAGCATGTCCATGGAATAATCACAATGGAAGCATACCCGTGGAATCCTTCATCACTGTCGGTACGTCCAAGTAAACTCACAACAAGACAACCGACCCTCCAATTGAGAGTCACGACAGCGTAAAAATATAATACTTTCACTCAAAAGCTATCGCAAGCAAGCATAGGCAAGTTCATAAAATCTTTTAGACTTTCATTAACATACAAAAATGAATTTCATTTTATAAACTCAAGGCACTTTCGTGCCACATAAAAATCCGGGAATTTAACCCAAAGTACTACGTACTTCCATTCTTTTCAAAAGACTCTTTTTTATATAAAACCCCAAGATACTAACACCCGTAGTATCAAGGCATGTCTATTTTTCAAATCAAGTTACTACACCTTTATAAATTCATTTCAAGGCTTTGAAACCAAGTAACTTCAAATTTCACAACCTAGGCAACTCATGCCTATAAATCAAGTAGACACTCTCTTAACCTTCCATAAAGCCGTTATAACTAACTTCCCATAAAGCCGTTATAACTCTTTATGTTTTAGACAATTACATTCTTTTTGAAACCAAGAGACTTATATTTTTAAAACCAAGTATCATATACTTTCAAATCAAGTTACATAACTTTCATAATACTTCAAAAATCTTCAAATAACTTTAAAAATCAAGTTTCTTAACTTTAAAATATTTCAAGTAATCAATACTTTCCAAGTCAAGAAATATTTCCATGTAACGTCAAGTCATATATACTTTTTGAAAACAAGGCAAGGATACCAAAATGATACCGAATTCATTTTTAACCATGTACGTCCACCGTACTATACATTTATAAAACTCATGCTCAAGAAGATAGGGAAAGTTCCACATACCTCTCCGGCTCAATCCACTTGCCAAGTTGAATAAGCCGCACGTAGAATGTCAACCTATAATGACCACAATACGCCTATCAACTTCTAGCTTTCAACGTAGAATATTTCTAAGTATAAGGACTCTTATTCTACGAAAAATCGGGCAGCACTTCCTTTGTTTCTACGTACTTTTCCACCTTTTTCAAGGCCCGAAAATCAATAACCAAATGCCATATTTAAGGCTCAACAATCAGTTAATCAAAGGGGATTACATGCCTAATAGGACGTGTAAAATTCTGCCCCACAATTAATATAAAACTATCCAACAACTTAAGCCATTCTCGGCTACCATCAATGCCGCAACAACATCAATTCCCTTTCAATTTCTTTTCAATCCAAGTTGTTATTCTAACATGTTATATACCCTACAACAACTATAACAACTATAAATCCTTTCTTTCTTAACATGCGACGATTGTAACTATCGACTAAATTGATTACAACATAAATGACTAACTTGCCCATTTTCGGTTTTTAACATGTCGACATGATCCAAATCTTTTCAAACTTCAATCTATATACCACATGCTCATTTATCAACTATTATAACATGAAATCTTCAATCACATTAAGAAGACGAAGATTTTAACTCAATAAGCCGTAATAATATCCAAGCGTAAAAGTCGATCCTTAGCAACTCTTAGCTCTTCTTCTTACGTTCTAATCCGCTCCACGCAATCCTTAGAAGCTCATGAAGAACTCCTCTTCAAGTTCTAATCCAAACTATGAAGAACACCTTAGGGTTTCACGTTGCGACTAACGTAGAAACGTAGTTTTTCCGGGATCTTTGTATTGAGATATCCTTACAATACCCCTAGGAACCTTGGGTTAAAGTATTGTGAATTATGGAACAAGATTGCAAAATTTTCTCTCCTTAAAGGAGCCATTGCCGAGAGCACCCTTATGTGCACAAGAAATGTTCTTGATTTTTTCTAAGTGTAGAAGAAGTCTTGCACTAGTATAGGATATATACTACAACCAAGGGCCTAGATTAAAACACTTGTGTGGATGAGATGTGGTCAACAAAGTCAAGCCAAGTGGCTTCTTGACTTGTCCATTAATTTTCGCCCCACATGGGCCATGTGGAGGGTGACACGTGTCGCCCTCCGGTTGGTCTAAAATATTTTATCTCCCGAAATTCCGATAAATTCTATAAGTCTCAAATATCAAATTCGGGAACCTAATTCTCATTAACGAACAATTTTCCTTTCCGAGGCTCGAAATCATATTCTGTAGGATAAAGCAATCCTTCTTTCGTTTCAATCTTAAAGTCGTACTTTCTCACGTACGTTCTCTTAAACATGTTCTGGAATTACGGGGTGTAACAACTTATGGTATTTCTACTTTTTCATTTTTGTTGTATCATATCTCATAAAGATTGGGAGTGGTTCGCCTATGTGGCAGAATTATGTATGTGCCACTACGTTTCCTGAAAGGGGTCATGACAGATGTTCACCATTGAACCGCGGGAAACAGTCAAAAGAAGCAGAGGTAGACACCGTCACGAAATTCTGCACTCATAAACGAATGCAGCAAGGTAGTATCAGTACAAATACTATGTACCGGTAAGTATCATAAGCATCCTCACAATCAAGTACAAACACTATCACAACCCAAGAGTAAACAACCCATGTATAGAGTATTAAGTCAGAATCCAAAAAATATGTGAATGTAATGATGAATGAATATACAATGCAATGCACTGACCAAATGTAATCTCCGTACACACATGCTCCGAGCGGAATATATCTATGTCTCGACAGCCATGACCCATGAGGGACCCAAGAAGTCCATATACCACTCTCACGATCCTGACAAAGACCTCAGACATTGGACAGTCTCACAATCTTGGAAGAGATCTCGGGCTCGAATACTCAACTCTCTTTTACGCTCTCTGACAAAGACCCCGGAGGCTACTCTCTCACTTATCATCATTTCCAATCACAGTTCATAACAAAACATCATATGAAATAAGAATGAATGTTATGCGTGATATTAATTACACTTGTCATAAAGTACACTTCATAATTTCTAACCATTTTCATTATCCAATTTTCGATGATAAGGGAGTTATCATGTCACGACCCGATCCCGGGCCCGTGACTGGTGCCTTACCCGGGCACCCCAGTAGGCATACATCAGAATAACCAGCGGAATAATAAAACAAGACATGAAACAAATGTAAAATGTAACAGTTTATCTGAGAAAAAGTTGGTCTTTCGGCATATATATATAAACCAAGTCTGGCAGTTACATCCCAACTTTACAACATGACTACAGACCTCTAGGAATGTAAACAACTATGGCGGGACAGGGCCCCGCCATACCCTGAATGTACAAAATATCTACAACACCAGGGAGAGTCGTACCAAAAGTCGAGCCTCCGGAGAAATGGAGCTCACGACACTGCAGTAAGGATCCTAAGAATGAGGATCTACCACCGCTTTTACTGTGGCGTAACGCAGCCCCCAGAAGGAGGTCAGTACAACAGGTACCAAGTATGTGAAAGTGTCAAGTACTTTAAATGAAATCATATCATTTTAAAACCAATTGTACAAATATGGACGAAACAACCAATGTAACCGCACATAGTGCCACAAAGATAACCAAAAGCAAAATAGATATAACATAAGGTCTTTTCTAGGCGCTAATGATCGAAGCAAGGCCAATCGCCCATAGTATCATTATGCGAGCCTAATCTCGGAACTCCCGCGATCGCATAGGTCACATGCGCCCGCGTGAGGTATTCCTCGCGACGGGGGTAGCTAACCGCGGTATCCTCCTCGACTCCGCGATCCGCATAGTCACATAGACCGCGTAGTCACTGCATCGCATGAGGCATTCCTCGCGTCGGGATAATACACCTGAATGATCAATCCTCGAACTCCGCTGACTCGCATGGTCACCGCGAACCGCATAGGCCGTATAGACCCACATCAAGAGTGGCAAGTCCTCGGTATCATGACAAGTCAGGGGGGGTATGTGATATAATAACAGTACAACGGGCTTAACGTTTAACAACGTAAGCACAACAAGAATAACCCCCTTACACAACATCACAAGACACTAACACACGTAGCATCATAACATGTTTACTTATCAAACCATCTTACTACACTTTTCAGAAATCAATACAAGACTTTCATAAACAAATAAGTAAACTGTTCCTTTTATCTTTCTTAAGTCGTTATACCTAACTTTCCATAAAGCTAGTATAACTCTTTAAGCTTTTAAAACCAAGTATTACTCTTTTTTCAAAAATGATTCATAATTCTTTTGAAATACTTCAAGATTCTTATTATTTAAAACTCAAGTCAAAAGACATCAGAGTAAAACCAGTTTTAGTTAACATACGTACGTCTACCGTACTATATATATATCAAAAATATCATGCTCAAGAGGATAGGAAGAATCATATACCTCCTCGGCGAAATCCACCTGCCAAGTCGAATATGTCGCGCGCAGAGTATCAACCTATAATAGTCAAATACGTCTATCAACGTCTAGACTATTCTGTAGAATATTCTAAGCAGAGGGTTCTTAATTACGGAAAATTGGGCAAGACTTCCTACCCATCAAACTACTCAAGTCTCAGTAAATACGGTCTATGTAAATCTGATTCAATTCTCTTTTTTTATACCCTCCTTCTATATAACTTATACTTATTTCTATACAACTACAGTATGTAATCTCCAATTACAATAGAAGGACAAGATATTTACCTCGACAAGCCAAAAATTATCCAAGATAAATGTCGATCCTGAGCAAGGTTTAGCTCCTATTGCATGCGCTCCGATAGCTCCAAGAAACCCTTAGAAGCTCCCAAACAACTTCTACTTAATACTTCAACCAACTATGAAGATTTTCCTTAGGGTTTCGTTTTGAGACTAATGGATATAAGGTAGTATTTCTGGGCTTTTAGTATAGAGGTGACTTTGGAATACTACAAGGTATTTGGCTAAGGTATTTTGGGATAGTAACAATACTTGGAGAATATTTTTCTACCAAGGGGGTGTGTGTTTAGCGAGAACACAAGGAGGGGAGCGGTCTTGGACGAGAACACTCCGAGAGGGGGGCGGGAGTTTGGAGACTTGGAAAATGTTTTTGTGGATGAATAAGTCTTGCACAAGAGGGGGGTATTTATAGAACCACCAAGGGCCAAGATTAAAACAAATGGAGGGTGTAGATTTGGTAGCTTGTTCAAGTGAAGTCTTCCACCAAGTGTCCACCACAATGTTGGGACATATGTCCACCACAACATTGGGACATATGTCCCCCACAACAATGAGCCATGTGGCCCTCCACTAGGCTCACAAACCGATCAAAAATACCTACCCCACTAACCCAAAATATCTTGCAAGACTTGACCAATTGACTTGTCCACTAGGCCCCCATTCGTCCAACCCATGCCAACTAAGGGTGACACGTATGCCCTCCTATTGGTCCAAAATATTTCATCTCTCGGAAAAATCCGTAATCGGTTAAAATATTAAACACGTAGAATTTCCTTCACAAGGTTCGGAATCTTTTCCGTCGAAAGTTTACAATTTCATTCTTAACCTAATTAGGGTTTGAATAATCGTACGTACATCCTCGCATACATACTCTGGAAGTACGGGGTATAACATTCTCCCCTTCTTAGAAACATTCGTCCCGAATGTTCCTTCTCAAGACAGATAACGATGAAGTTTCTCATAACTTAAACAGTTTGCAAATGCCACACATGACCACAATACAACACTTAAGCATATATGTCAATGAAAATTTACAAGTAGGAAAGTGAGTTACCTGGAGGTGTGGGGAATAAGTGAGGTACCTCTGCCTCATGTCCTCCTCTGCTTCCCACGTCATCTCCTCTCTGTTCTCGTTCCGCCATAAGACCTTGACGGAAGCCACATCCTTCGTCCGCAGCCGCCTAACCTAACGATCGAGTATCGCTATGGGACTCTCCTCATACGATAACCCCTCGGTCACCTGGACATCGTCAATCGGGTGTACCCTAGATGGATCCCCGATACATCTCCTCAGCATAGAAACATGAAAAACCGGATGCCGCCTCCAGATCGGACGGCAGATCCAACTCATGCAACCTTGCCTACCTGCGGACAATCGATAAGGCCCGATGTACCTGGTGCCGAGCTTCCTTTCTCCCTAATCTCATCACCGCCGTGGGTGACACCTTCAGAAAACCCAATCATCAAACTCAAACTCCGGATCTGAAGCGGCGATGATCTGCATCGACTTACAGCGACTACGGTATCAATAACCGCTCTGGATAAGCTTCACCTTATCCACTGCTTTGTATCAAGTCCGGTCCCACTAACTGCACCTCGCCCACATCAAACCAGCCTATCGGCGATCTGCACTTCCTCTCATACAAGGCCTCATAAGGCGCCATCTGAATACTGGAGTGGTAGCTATTGTTATACGCAAACTCTACTTGTTACACCCCGTAAGTCCAGGACATGTATAAGAGAATGTACGTAAGGAAACAAGACTTGGACATTAGTACGAAAGGAAGAATTGTTCTTCCGACGGAAAATCTTCCGGACGTCGGAAAGGAAAAATGTTCGTTATTGAGAATTGGATTCTCAAAATGCATTATTTGAAGAGTATGGAACTTATTAATATTATGGAAATTTATTTTTACGGATTTGGTCATGTGGGGCCCACCCGAGGAATTTTACGTTTTGTGGGGCCCACGAGGGTTATGGAATTTTATGGACGAATGAGAGGGCGACACGTGGCACCCCCATAAGTGGTCTTGGTCAAATTAGTGGAGGGGTAATTTGGTCATTGAACCTCTTGGAAGATAAGTCTTCAAAGCTTGACATAATTGACTAGTCAACTTGCCACTTAGGCTTGATCCATGTGATTTTAATCCTAGCCTCACATTTGTTTAAGTCTAAGCCCTCCATTTTGTTTTATAAGGTTACTACTAGTGCAAGACTAGCTCATTTACACTTAGAAAAATTAGAGAACTCTTGCCCTCTTTAAGAAGCTCTCGGCTTTCATGTAATTCCCACACAAAATTTTTATAGTTTTGATCCATTAGCCACAAGACTTTAAACCAAGGTTCCTAAGAGTATTGTAAGGTTATCTCAATAGAAAGATTTCGGAAAAAACGTATTTTTACGTTAGTCGCAAGGCGGAAACTAAGGGAGTTCTTCAACTTTGAAGTTGGAACTTGAAGATGGGTTCTTCATAGGCCTCTAAGGAGTGCTTGTAGCGGATTGGAACTTAAGGAAAGGAGCTAAGAATTTCTAAGGCGCGACTTTGGAATCTTGGAAATTTTAAGGGCTTCTAAAGGTATAAATTTTGTCGTTTTAGTAGTTAAGACTTACTTATTGTTATAGCTATGGAATTTAGAAAGCATGTGTTATATAGTATGAAGTTTGATATGTTTATTGGCAATTGGAACCCTAATCCGAAAACTAGCATGTTTAGCCTTAAGATTACAATTCAAGTCGACTATTGGTCTAAGCGTCGCATGTGGTATAAAGAAGGAAATTGTAGTTGTTGAAGTAGTTTATAACTATATAACATGTTAGACCTTGGAACTTGGAATTTGAAAAGGGTTGGAAAAGACTTAGTGTTGCTATGTAAGTTGGCCGAGAATTGGCTAGTGTGCATTAAACTACTTCGTTTGAATTGTGGGGCGGAATTTTACACGTATTGTAAGGCGTGTAATCCCCTTTGTTTGGTTGTTGTTTGGAGCCTTAAATGTGGCTTGTTGGTTATTGTATTCGGCCTTGAAAAAGGTGGCAAAGTGAGTAGAAACAAAGGAAGTGCTGCCCGATTTTCCGTAGAATTAAAGGCCGTATACTTAGTATTATTCTACGTTGAGACTAGAAGTTGATAGTCTTGTTGTGACCATTATAGGTTGACACTTCTACGTACGGCGTATTCGGCTTAGCTTGTGGATTTTAGCCGAAAAGGTATGTGAACTATCTCCTCTTCTAGCATGATTCCTTAAGATTAAGAAAGTATGTTTTACTCCTTAAATGATCCATTCCTTGATTGTACTTTGATGTTTAGATTGTAAGTTGTATAATCCATTTTCTTGATGAAGTTTGGATTCTTAAAAGTGAAGGTATTTTACTTAAAGTACATGGAGTCTTAAAAAGGAAGTGGTTTCCAAATCTTTTGGCTAGTGCCTTAATTCTAAAACCTAAAGGTCATTATAATGACTTTAGAAGTCAAGTGATTTACTTATTTGATTTAAAAGAGGAGAAATGACATGTTTTAAGAGAAGTAACTTGTTTTAAAGGAGTGAGTTACTTGAGGTTTAAAAGTAGAAGAAACTTGTTTTCTATATATTAAGAGACTTGAAGTGTTTTGAAAGTTAAGAACTTGATTTGTAAGTATGTGATACTTGGGTTTTAATAGCATAAGTCTCTTGGTTATTAAAGGAATGGATATGTCTAAAACCATAAAGGGTTATAACGGCTTTATGGGAAGTTGGTTATAACGGCTTTATGGAAGGTTTAGAAAGTTGTCTATTTTGATTAAAGGGCATAAGTTGCCTAGATTGTGAAAATTTGAAGTTACTTGATTTCAAGCCTTGAAATGAGTTTTCTAAACGTGTAGTAACTCACTTTGAAAAATAGACATGCCTTGATACTACGGGTGTTAGTATCTTGGGATTTTACATAAAAAAGAGTCTTTTGAAAAGAATGTATGTACGTAGTACTTTGGCCTACTTAATTGAGAATAATTCTATGTGATGCCTTGATTAGTACTTTGGCTTGATAAATTGAGAATTTGTCTAAGTGTGCCTTGATTAGTACTTTGGCTTGATAAATTGAGGATTTGTCTAAGTGTGCCTTGATAAGTACTTTGGCTTGTTAAAAGAGAATTATTCTATGTATGCCTTGATTAGTACTTTGGCTTGATAAATTGAGGATTTGTCTAAGTGTGCCTTGATAAGTACTTTGGCTTGTTAAAAGAGAATTATTCTATGTATGCCTTGATTAGTACTTTAGCTTGATAAATTGAGGATTTGTCTAAGTGTGCCTTGATAAGTACTTTGGCTTGTTAAAAGAGAATTATTCTATGTATGCCTTGATTAGTACTTTGGCTCGATAAATTGAGGATTTGTCTAAGTGTGCCTTGATAAGTACTTTGGCTTGTTAAAAGAGAATTATTCTAGGTATGCCTTGATTAGTACTTTGGCTTGATAAATTGAGGATTTGTCTAAGTGTGCCTTGATAAGTATTTTGGCTTGTTAAAAGAGAATTATTCTATGTATGCCTTGATTAGTACTTTGGCTTGATAAATTGAGAATTTGTCTAAGTGTGCCTTGATAAGTACTTTGGCTTGTTAATTGAGAATTGCCTATGTGTGCTGGAAATAGCCGGTTGTGTGCTATTGGTATATCAGTCGTTTCGGGGTCATTCCCCGGGTTTGTGGCATTTGCATAATTCCGTGGATTTGCTACCCACGATGCGAGGAATACCTCATGCGAGTCCGTAGGGCTTATGTGGGTGAAATAGTCCCATGCGGGCGGGTCCAGCCTATGCGAGGAATACCTCATGCGAGTCTGTAAGGGCTTATGCGGGTGAAATAGTCCTATGAGAGGAATACCTTATGCGGGTCCGAAAGGGCTTATGCGGGTGAAATAGTCCCATGCGGGCGGGTCCAGCCTATGCGAGAAATACCTCACGCGGGTCCACGCGACCTATGCGGGTGATATAGTCCCAGGAATAGGATTGCTGAATAATAATGCGGGCGGATGGTCCTGCTTTGATCATGAGCTTCCTATTTTATATTGTAAGGATACTACTGTTTACTCTCATTGTAGTAAGGCACAAGGTGTTGTATTTTGAGTATCATATATGTCCCCGGAATTGTTTGTGTTACCCTATGTTCATGCTTTTACGAGGTAGGATTCCGGGGCATGAGACCACGAGGTATTTCGGACACAGGTGGGACTTGGTGTTCATGTATCCTTATGGGTGTTGTTACATCATGGACTGCCGGCAGTGAGGAAGGATTCCACGGGCATGATTGATATTATGGGCGTGAGACCCATGGTTATATTTGAGTAATGACTTTGAGGGCCTGCGTCCCTGACTTGATATATTGTTTATGTATTGTATCGTAGGTAGGCTATCATACATGTCTCCTGCTGTTTAGATCGTTATGATTTCATTACTGATTTCATTCACATACTTGGTACATTCTTCTTGACCTCCTTGAAGTGCGTTCATCTGCTGAGTTTAGGTACCTTGATTTGGTGATCGGCAGGTGTAGGACCCTGCTCAGAGTTTTGGATAGCTCCCTCTGTTCAGGAGTTTATCATTTTGGTATAGTTCCTTCAAGATGTGCTTTTGTACATTTATGGGTACGGCGGGGCCTTGTCCCGTCATAGTTCAGTTTAACTCCTAGAGGTCTGTATTCATATGTGGGATTGGACTTGTGTGCAGTGTAGTGTCTTTTGTGTATGTATATTATATGGAAGCCTAGTCGGCTTTGCCTTGTACGTACGGTTGCTTTAAAAAAGAAAAAAAATGAGCTGTTATTAATTTCCGCAATGTACTTAGTTGTTAAGGTAGAAGGGTGCCCAGGTAGGGCACCAGTCACGGGCCCGGGGTTCGGGGCGTGACACTACTAGAGGCAAATGATCCTCCCAGCTACCCCTGAAGTCAATAACACAGGCTCGCAGCATATCCTCCAGAGTCTGGATAGTGCGCTCTGCCTGTCCGTCTGTCTGAGGATGGAATGCGATTTCGGGCTCACTGCGTCCTAATCCCTTACGGAAAGACCTCCGAAGTTAGCGTAACCGGGCTCCTGCATGCGATATGATAGAAATAGGGACCCATGCGATCGGCGATCTCTCGGATGTAAAGTGCGGCATAATCCTCGAAAAAGTCGTCTGGCCGGAAGAAAGTGGGCTGATTTTCGACTGTCGACGATAACCAGATAGAATCATGCTTCCTCCGAGTGCGAGGTAATCTGTGATAAAGTCCATGTTGATCACCTTCCACTTCGGTCGGGATCTCTATCGCCCGCAATAATCCACCGTGCCTCGATGCTCTACCTTCACTGCGACAACACGGGCACCGAGCCACAAACTCGCAACGTCCTCTTCAAGCCATCCCACCAATACGGATCCGAGGTCGTGGTACATCTTGGTCGACCGGATGGATAGAGTAACGTCGCGTTGTGCTTCCCCAGAACTCCGCCAAGTCCCGCAATATCCGGAACACACAACCTACCTCAAACCTTAGCACCCCATGGTGCTACCTCAAAGGACCCTTCCTTCACGAAGAGTCGTATCACGATACCGTGTCAAAACCGGATCCTCAACCGTTGCCTCTTCACTCGCCGACGATGGAAGACTCGGCAATCTCTCGAACTCGAACCCCACTGCTATCAGAACCAATCAATCGGACTCCAAGGCTCGCTAACTGATGCAACTCGTGGACCATGCCCCTCCTCTCTGGCTGCACATATAATAGACTCCCCATCGACCTACGACTAAGGGCATCTGCCACAACATTGGCCTTCCCTGGGTGGTACAGGATATCGACATCATAATCCTTGAGTAACTCTAACCACCGTCTCTGTCGTAAGTTCGACTCCTCCGGTGAAGATATCTCGGAGGCTCTTGTGGTCTGTGTAAATATCCACATGAACCCCATACAAATAGTGCCTCCAGATCTTCAAGGCGTGAATCACCGCTGCCAACTCCAAATCATGGGTGGGGTAGTTCCTCTCATGCTTCTTAAGCTGTCGGGATGTGTATGCTATAACCTTACCCTGCTGCATCAACACACATCCAAGCCCGATGTCTGACGCATCACAATACACTACATAGCCGCCGTCAGGCCTCGGAAGAGTAAGAAGCGGGCGATCGTCGGTCTCTCCTTCAAGAATCGGAAACCACGCCACAAGCATCCGCCCATCGAAACTTAGCATACGAGTCGACTTAGTCAAAGTCTTTGAAATAGAAGCAAGCTTCTCCACGAACCTCCGATAGTAACCTGCAAGGCCCAGAAAGCTGCGCACCTCTATCGGAGTAGTAGGTCTAGGCCAACTCCTGACTGCCTCGATCTTGGCCGTCTCCACCCGAATACCATCAGCCCCTACAATATGCCCAAGAAATGCCACCGAAGCCAACCAAAACTCACATTTGGAAAACTTGGCGTATAACTGTTGGTCCTGGAGAACTCTCAGCACAGTCCTCAAATGCTCCGCATGCTCCTGCTCTGAGCGGGAATAAACCAAGATGTCATCAATGAATACTATCACAAACGTATCCAAAAATGGCTTGAACACTCGGTTCATCAAATCCATAAATACCGCCGGAGCATTGGTCAAACCGAAAGACATAACCCTGAACTCATAGTGCCCGTACCGGGTCCGGAATGCAGTCCTAGGGACATCCGCCTCTCTAACTCGCACCTGATGATAGCCCGATCGCAGATCAATCTTGGAGAAACATCTCGCACCCTGCAACTGATCGAACAAATCATCAATCCTGGGAAGGGGGTATCTGTTCTTAATAGTCACCTTGTTCAGCTGCCTGTAATCAACACACATGCGCAACGTCCCGTCCTTCTTCTTCACGAACAATACCGGCGCTCCCCAGGGAGAAACACTAGGCCTGATGAAGCCCTTCTCCAGCAAATCTCTCAGCTGGTCCTTCAACTCTCTCAACTCGGCAGGTGTCATTCTGTATGGCGGAATGGAAATAGGCTGAGTGTCCGCAAAGACATCGATACAAAACTCTATCTCCTCTTGGGAGGATACCTGGAGGTCATCCGAAACACATCCGGAACTCCTCGACTCTGGCCGAAAATCTGGTACGCGACCTCGTATCAAACACCCGAATGAGATGGTAGATATACCGCCTGCGCACCATCTTTCTAGCCTTGAGGTAGGAAATAAACCTACCGCCGGCGACACGGTGTTCCTCCCACTCAATAACGGATCCCCGGAAGCTGACCGTACCAACCTCGCCTGCGGTCACATTGGCGTAGCGAAGCTAGCCAATCCATACCCATAATCACATCGAAATCGGTCATATCCAACTCTATCAAGTCGGCTGGAGTCGGCGGATGCAAAGTCCTGGCAAGCCACATATACGCCGAGCTACCACCGAATCACCCATGGCGTAGCTACCGAAAGGGTCTATGGACTCAGGCTCTATCCTATCCTACTAGCAATAAGGGGAGATATATAGTACAGAGTAGAACCCTGATCTATCAAGGCATACACGTCACAACAAGAAACTGATAAAGTACAATGGCGACATCAGGTGACGCCTCCTGGTCCTGTCGGCTGGACAAGGCATAAATGCGGTTCTGAGGACCGCTAGAACTAGGACCCCTGCCACGACCTCTGCCGCGACCTGCTGGTCCCTGAGCACCCTGCCCTCCGGGGCGAGTAACCGTAGGTGAAGAAGACCGTGAAAGACCTGCGGTGACCCTACTATTTGCGGCGCCTGCGTCGGGCGGACTCGCATAGTGACCCTGTTGGCCGCAAGTGTAGCATACTCCCGAGGTAGTATCACAACTCCCAGAATGGAATCTACCACATCGGACACACTGAGAGGACCTCGATCGGTTAGCACCTCTGCTACCCTGGAAGTCCGAAGTCCTGGGGCCCTGATCTGCCCCCGAATACCATGGCTGTCCTGAAGACGGTGTAGGAGTGCTCTGAGCTGGCTATGGTGCAAATCTAGACTGCTGCTGAGGTCGTCCACCCCGAGAGCTACCAAAAGATCCTGCCGTCCTGGCCTTCTTCTGGCGATATCTCATCGACCGTCGGCCTCTACGCCTCGCATCCAGTGCATGAGCTGCGTGCGGGCAATGTCCATGCGGTGAAGAGCCACACCCGAGCAAGACTACGCCAAGTAGTCATCTAGTCCGTGCGTAGCGGTGCACTCGGTCCTCCATATCTGCTACTAACGCAGGGACATATCGAGCCAACGAATCGAACTCAACGTTGTACTCGATCAGGCGCCTGCGTCTCAAAGATCAAATATTTGTCGGCCCGTGCCCTCCTCATCTGCGGAGGCAAGAAGTGAGTGAGAAATGCCTCCGAGAACTCGTCCCATACTGCTGGAGGCGCATGCTCTCCCCGGGATAGCTCCCACGAATCAAACCAGTCGACTGCGGTATCACGCAGCCGATGCGAACCGAAGATCACGGACTCGGTCTCTGAAGCCTTGATCACTCGCATGATCCGCTGTAGCTGTCGGATGAACTCCTGCGGATCATCCTCAGGCCTCGACCCGTAGAACTCTGGCGGGCTACAACTCAGAAAATCCCGTAGCCTCAAACTATCCGACCTCGGGTGAACCACGATGCTGTTGAATCAGGCTGCTGCGTCGGCCTATCGCCGTATCGGCCTGATCACGGCTGGCGGGCCATCTCTGTAACCCATCTCCTCTGCTCCAGGCTGTGGGACTGGAGGCGCAGGTACTGTGGTCTCATCAGCCACTGCTGCGGCTCTAAACCCTGCTGGGGCCGGCGGCGTCGTGGAACTCGCCGTCTGAGGTATCGCCTCGGGTATAGACTGGGCCTGGGCCCTCGTGACCCTCTGTGTCCTACTAGCAGCTCCATCGGCTGTCTTGCCCTTCTGGGCTCGGGTTGCCTTGCGTGGAGGCATAACTGATAAAGAAAGGAAATACGTTATAGGGGCCCAACTTATAACACAGCTCTAAGGCACGATCTCAGAGTGAGAAGAATGGAAACCAATCCTAAATATCCTATAGCCTCCTGATTATTGGTGTGGTGCACAACACACCGATAATCAAGACTCTACTAGATACGGTCTGTAGACACTTTCCGAGGATTAACTGCTCTGATACCACTTTTGTCACGACCCGATCCCGGGCCCGTGACTGGTGCCATACCTGGGCACCCCAGTAGGCATACATCAGAGTATCCAGCGAAATAATAAAACAAGACATGAAACAAATGTAAAATGTAACACAGTTTATCTGAGAAAAAGTTGGTCTTTCGGCATATATATATAAACCAAGTCTGGCAGTTACATCCCAACTTTACAACATGACTACAGACCTCTAGGAATGTAAACAACTATGGCGGGACAGGGCCCCGCCATACCCTGAATGTACAAAATATCTACAACACTGGGAGAGTCGCACTAAAGTCGAGCCTCGGAGAAATGGAGCTCACGACACGGTAAGGATCCTAAGAATGAGGATCTACCACCGCTTTCCACCTGCGGCATGAACGGCGCAAGGAGGTCGATCTGAACAGTACCAAGTAGGTGAAACTGTAAAGTACTTTAAATGAAATCATATCATTTTAAAACCAATTTTACAAATATATGCGAAGCAACGATGTAATCGCACATAATGCCACAAAGATAACCAAAAGCAAAATAGATATAACATAATCGGTCTTTTCTAGGCCGCTAATGATCGAAGCAAGGCCAATCGCCCATAGTATCATTATGCGAGCCTAATCTCGGAACTTCCGCGATCCGCATAGGTCACACATGCACCGCGTGAGGTATTCTCGTGACGGGGTAGCTAACCCGCGGTATCCTCCGGACTCCGCGATCCGCATAGTCACATAGACCGCATAGTCACACGCACCGCGTGAGGCATTCCTCGCGTCGGGATAATACACGAATGATCAATCACGGAACTCCGCGACTCGCATGGTCACACAGACCGCATAGGCCGTATAGACCCGCATCAAGGGTGGCAAGTCCTCGGTATCATGACAAGTCAGGGGGGGTATGTGATATAATAACAGTACAACGGGCTTAACGTTTAACAACGTAAGCAAAACAAGAATAACCCCCTTACACAACATCACAAGACACTAACACACGTAGCATCATAACATGTTTACTTATCAAACCATCTTACTACACTTTTCAGAAATCAATACAAGACTTTCATAAACAAATAAGTAAACTGTTCCTTTTATCTTTCTTAAGTCGTTATACCTAACTTCCCATAAAGCTAGTATAACTCTTTAAGCTTTTAAAACCAAGTATTACTCTTCTTTCAAAAATGATTCATAATTCTTTTGAAATACTTCAAGATTCTTATTATTTAAAACTCAAGTCAAAAGACATCAGAGTAAAACCAGTTTTAGTTAACACACGTACGTCTACCGTACTATATATATATCAAAAATATCATGCTCAAGAGGATAGGAAGAATCACATACCTCCTCGGCGAAATCCACCTGCCAAGTCGAATATGTCGCGCGCAGAGTATCAACCTATAATAGTCAAATACGTCTATCAACGTCTAGACTATTCTGTAGAATATTCTAAGCAGAGGGTTCTTAATTCTACGGAAAATTGGGCAGCACTTCCCTACAAAGCAGGAACACAGAGGGGCACAAATATATATATAATATCTATAAAAGATATGAATATACCCGTCAAACTACTCAAGTCTACTGTAAATACAGTCCTATGTAAGTACAGTTCAATTCTCTTCTTTTATACCCTTCTTCTATATAACTTATACTTATTTCTATACAACTACAGTATGTAATCTCCAATTACAATAGAAGGACAAGATATTTACCTCGACAAGCCCAAAATTATCCAAGATAAATGTCGATCCTGAGCAAGGTTTAGTTTCTATTTTGTACGCTCTGATAGCTCCGAGAAACCCTTAGAAGTTCCCAAACAACTTCTACTTAATACTTCAACCAACTATGAAGATTTTCCTTAGGGTTTCGTTTTGAGACTAATGGATATAAGGTAGTATTTCTGGGCTTTTAGTATAGAGGTGACTTTGGAATACTACAAGGTATTTGGCTAAGGTATTTTGGGATAGTAACAATACTTGGAGAATATTTTTCTACCAAGGTGGGGGCTTTTGGACGAAACAACTAGGAAGGGGGCTTTTGGGCGAAACAACTAGGAAGGGGGGGGGGGGGGAGGGTGTGTGTTTCGGCGAGAACACAAGGAGGGGGGGAGAGGACTTGGACGAGAACACTACTAGAGGGGGGAGGGATTTTGGAGACTTGGAAAATGTTTTTGTGGATGAAGAAGTCTTGCACAAGAGGGTGGTATTTATAGAACGACCAAGGGCCAAGATTAAAACAAATGGAGGGTGTAGATTTGGTAGCTTGTTCAAGTGAAGTCTTCCACCAAGTGTCCACCACAATGTTGGGACATATGTCCACCACAACATTGGGACATATGTCCCCCACAACAATGAGCCATGTGGCCCTCCACTAGGCTCACAAAACCGTCCAAAAATACCTACCCCCACTAACCCAAAATATCTTGCAAGACTTGACCAATTGACTTGTCCACTAGGCCCCCATTTCGTCAAACCCATGCCAACTAAGGGTGACACATGTCGCCCTCCTATTGGTCCAAAATATTTCATCTCTCGAAAAATCCGTAATCGGTTAAAATATTAAACACGTAGAATTTCCTTCACAAGGTTCGGAATCTTTTTCGTCGAAAGTTTACAATTTCATTCTTAACCTAATTAGGGTTTGAATAATCGTACGTACGTCCTCGCATACATACTCTGGAAGTACGGGGTATAACATATCAAGAGAGAGATGAATGCAAATATATGTCACAAACATAGCAAGTATGGCGACAAACCCATAAATCAATCAACAATACCAAACCTAAGTAATCCATCCCAACTTCAAATCCGATGGCATAACATGCTTTCTTTGACCATAACTAACTCTACATAATCTTTGGTGACTGAAGTCTAATCAGAATCTGTAACCTACCTAGATGCAGAGCGGGAGCCATAAATGATCAAATCGGAGCCTTGTCAGCCGAAATATGTCGTTTGTACTTGCATTCTAGCCATTAGCGAAATCTAAGTTAGAAATAGAAACTAACAACACTCATACCACTAGACTATCCCTTGAGTCCAAAATCAACTATGGAAAAAATGGTATAACGTTAATTTAATAGCAAAATCGGTAATTCAATGTTCTAGAAGTTCAAGTCTACACTCCAATTGCTAATTTAGATAAAGTATTGATCAATTTTATCATTAATGACAAAAAACCCAACTCTTGCATAAACCTTAGGTTTTCCATATTCAATTTCTCAACTAGAATGAAAGATTCAATCCTATAGGTTACTAATTAAAGAAATTCCTAGCTTAGATTAGTCAAATCCACCAATAATATTTATTTACAATTATTAAAACTGAAGTAGTGAACTAACTATTAAAACCCATCTTTCTACAACTAGCTTTCTAGGTTTTCATTATTGATTAAGCACAAAGATTTATGGTTCTCTAAATCCAAATGAGTTTGGGGTGCCTTACTTTTATGTATGTGGTGGCGGACTTAAGCAAATTTCCACTTAATAAGCTGGGGCAGAAGTAAAATTCACTGGGGCGCGCTCCACCTTTCGCTGAGGTGAGGTAATGGGTTTGGGGTGCCTTACTTTTATTTTTAATTACTTTTTAACTTGACTAAGGAAAACCTTTAATTTAAATGCCCCCACGTATAATTGATGGGCCCAACAACCAAAGATGGTTTAGACCCGATGGGAGGAAATTCAGTGACGGCCAAATAGATAGTTACATTAGATATCAATTAAACAATCATTCTTCCTCGAACAGTGTAGAACGGAAAGGAGATAAGCGGGGTGGATACAACATAAGGCACAAGATATCCAAGACTGACATCTTACTTCACACTCGAGCTTAGAGACACTAACCTTCATTTATTAATCATATCCTACATGCGAAAGAAGAGGAACCGTTCATTTTCGGATACAATTTAATAATACGCACCACGAGGATACAGATAAGAAAGGTTTCACAAAATTATTATAACTGAAATATACCACCTTTTACAGATTTACAGGGCTTAGTAGGGAAGCGTCTCAAATGGTAATAGACTCGAAATACATCATGGCAGATAATTAATTTCGACAGGCATAAGTACTATATGGTTCCGCCTCTACGGAAGAACATATGCAGGGGATCATTATAATAGCGCCAGACTTAGTATGCTACAATGATCTTTAAAGGAAATGTGAGTTTCATTGGGATGACACTACTATTCGCTACAGAAGATTCACTGGGGCGGGTCTTCTCCGCTACAGCGGGTGTCTGAGAATTCAGAAAAATAAAAAGAGAGAGGGGTGAGGGGTGATCCCGCATCTTTCACACCCCACTCAAACACCCTCACCACTCGAAATCTCCTCCACTTCACCCAACTACACTACCTTTCAACTCCCCTCCACTATAAGTAAACTCTTCCCCTATCCTACGTTGATCTGGCATGGTCCACCCCTTCACTTACGTGAGTAAGGGTACACTTTAACTGAAATTACCGCACATATAATTGACGGGGCCAACGACCAAATATAGTTTAGAAACGAGGGGAGGAAAATCGGTGATGGTCAAACGGGTCGTTATAGTGGATTTTGATTATTTCTTTAATTATATGACTAATTGATTGATTATTTGACCAGCAATTAAGTTCTATAGACTATCTGATATACATACTTGGGAAAGATGTTGTTAGACTATAGAAGAAGTAAAGAGGACATAATTTGATTATCCCTACAGTTGGGTTAGGATTTTTGGCTACGATAGGAATATACCTAGGCATCGCATTTAATTAAATAACATAGATGAATTGTGTTCTTAACAGATGAATTCCATATGAATATATGCGGCGACTTGTTTTTAATAGGCGAGTAGTAGTTCGGAAGAATACTGCGAGAGTTAATAATCAAATTAATTAGAGATTGTCGATAATTCGGATTAAGGAGAAATAGTTCAAGAATTCAATAGGATTTGTGAACCAACCACAACCCTGGAACATTCATCTCATTGATAACACAAAAATATGTTCTTTCTTGGTTGAAGTTCATTACTTATTTTCTTTTATTTTTATATGGTTTATAATTAAAATATTTGTATCTCATCTCTTGTTTAGATAATTTTAATTGTTTGACTTAGTAAATATTTAATCACAAGTCCCTATGGGTTCAACATCCGATTTCTGAAATTAATATACTACTTGTACGATCATGTATACCTGCATGTTCATTTAGGAGCAATATGTTTTTGGTGCTATTGTCGGGGACTTAGAAATTAATTATTTATCTAGATTATACTTTTCTTTTTGTTTATTCAAGTTCTATTTTTTATTATTGTTGTATTCTTTCTAACATGGAATTTTTTAATGGAAAATTATGGAGTGGTAAGTATTAATATTTTGTTGATACATGTTCATATTGCAAAGGACCTCACTTCTGGCAGCATTGTTAATATATTCCCAAGGGTGAGTTGTGTACACCATATCAATCTTGTGATGTTTGCAGGGGCAATTCAAGAAGTTATCCTAAGTTGTTATCTTATCCCGAGCTCTTATTATGATGATTCTAATAATTCTTGTGATTTTGTTAGCATGGATATTTTTAGGAAATTACTAGAGGAATATGGGGGTCATGTCTATGTTATGATCCTAGGAACGCGGTGATACAACTGATAGAAAGCTGAACTGAGCTCAACCAAGAGATTGACCGATTTGGCTCAAATATCCATAACCTATAGGCTCAGTTAAATAAAAAGATTGAGGTGTCTGACACCCAACCACCAATTATTTTGAGTTTCAACTATTCGAAAAAAATATTTGTGATGATGCTGATGTTGAGAAGAGGTACAAAAGTGATAATGTCAAAATTAAGGAAATTTGAAAATTAGGGCGTGTTAGATCTCATTCTAAATATTTGTATACATTATATTTGATTGGAAACAAGGAAATGAAGCCTTGCACGCATGTGTAGAAGTTTATAGATGAGGAACAAGGCTCTTATATTCTAAAATTTGCCATGTCAAAAAGAGAAAATGACATCCCTCACTTAAGAGCCAAGAAGTGCAAGATGTGTTACCTATTGATTGATTCCACTATTTTCACACCACCACCTAAGAGCGAAGCATGAAATTTGATGCAATATTAGGGGCACAATTAATAATGTCAAAGTGGAAGAAAGAGTAGTAAAAGTGATGGTGTAGTGCCACAACGTTAACTAAGGCGTTTATTGGGAGGCAACCCAATAGGTAAATAGTTTTAGATTTTTATTTTTATAGTGTTATATTTTTTTTTGTTTTCCAGATAAGGGAAAGTCTAAGTACCTGAAGTTGAAGCTGAGGGGCATCTTTGAGCTTAAGTGTGGGGTCGTGTCGGTCCTTGATGTTGAGAATCATGTTGCTAGCTAGGCCCTATAGGGCCTCAGGGAGTATTTCTCACTCTTGTTTTAATTCTTTTCTTTGCTATACGTGTATTAAGGACAACACATATTTTAAGTGTGGTGGTAGGGTAATTTCGATATTTTTGACGTCGAGGATTATCATAGGATTTTCTATTTTCTTAGCCTTATAGAAAAAAATCATAATACTAAAAATTCAAAAAGATTTTAATTTGTTATTTCTGTTTTTTTTTTCTTTTATAACATCTTTTTCTCTCATTAGTGGAATATATCATCCACCCCTTGGTTTTTCTCATGGCCTCGGTTCTTTTTAATGGGGAGCCTTAGAACTGGGTAATTTTGTTTTATTTATAGTAGTTTTTTTTTGCAGTAGTAAAAGAGGATGAAGAAAGACTCTTGGTGACCTGTTTGATACTAGCATATTTAGGATTGAGCATGAGTAATACTTTTCTATGAGCGCTTCAGTAATGAAAAAATAGCAGACTTTCTAACACCTAGGCTTAGAGGTATTACTCTGTATATAGATTATTCTTATTTTATAGTTCTCCATGACCTTGTCTGTCTTAGAGTAGAATTAATCCATCTTGATTGATACTTGTGTCATGTGTGGTGAGAATTTTTTATATTTTATCATATTTTGTATCTTAGTCCAGAACTTGCCCAACATATTATTTAAGTAAAATAAAAAGTGTTGCTCTGTTTAGAAGATGGTAATAGGCTTTCTTTGATATGTCTTGTGAATTTTATCATTTTCAGATATTGTACCACTGGTTAGCCCTTTGAGCCTGCAGCCTTTCGTTGTTTGCCGTATTTTTTCCTTGACACACTTGTTGAATCCTTAGTCTTGGCACATTGCTTCCTTTAGCAATGTAGCTTAGACTGTTATAATTGTAAACATGAAGAAAGGGATGGTTAAGTGAAAAATGGTGACCAGTGATAGCTACAAAGTGATGAAAAGACCCTCTAAGAAAGAATTTGATGTGAAGAAAAAAGAACGAATTTTTTTTGAAAGAAAATGATTGAAACATTCTTGATATGAGGAAAAGACTTGTGAAATAATTGATGAAGAGAGCTGAAAAATAAAGTGAAGAGATAAAAATAATAGGTGATGAAGTCTAAAAGTGCAAGGTTCTTAGGGAAGTGTATTTCACTATCATATAGTTGTCCTACCCATCTCCTAGCTTACATTACAATCCGTTAATGTCCTATTTGATTTTATTTCAGAACACTTAATTAGTAGAGATGTACATAATGGGCAAGCCTATAATTTTTGGTGCATACATGTGAATTTTCTTGTGAGTGCGAGAGTTGTGCTTTGATGCTAAGTCCTTAAATAACATTTGAATCTTTGACTTGAGTGTGTGGACTATTTCTTCTTGTGAGGAAACTTGTTTCATGATAGATATGTGATGTTATTAGCTTATTTACATATTAGGTGAGCGATCTTAAACTTGATGAGCTAGAGTCCGTCTTTGAGGTTTGGAGGTTAGAAGTTTGTTGTTCAATTGAGTTGACTTGTATATCTTGCATGATGATCATGAAGTGTATATTTGATGTTATGAGTTGATATAGCGCATAATTATTCGTATCAATCAAAGTGGTGGTGTACTAAGATTTGATTTATTGAGAGTGGTTTAGTTCTTACTCGAGGACGAGAAAGAGTTTATTTGTGGTGTAGTGATGTTCCGTACAAAATGCATATAATTAGTCATTGTTGCCTCACATCTTGATACTTTTAATTGTATTTTGGGTATTATTTTATTGTGCTTTGTCCTTAATTTTATATTTTACTGTGTAGGAATAAAGCATTACCAAATTAAAATGATTCAGAGTAAAATTGAATAAAAAGCCGAAGAAAAAAAAAAGATATATGAGAGAGACAAGTGGGAAACAAAAAGATGGTTTAAGAAATACACATTGTTTCAATTTAAGATGGAAATTATAATTTTTAGGAGTTAGAGAGAAGTTTCTCTCACTAGGCGAAAATGCTCTCAACATTTCTCCCTAGTCGCTCTTCGCAATCCGCCTCATTCTTATGATTTCATCTTCGATTTCATACTCCGTAAATCTGATTTCATCTTTGATTTCATGAGATTGTTCGTCTGTTCATCTTACTTGAATTTGATACGAAGTTGTTTGAGTAAATTACGGAAATTTTACATCTTGTTCGAAGATTTTTCGAAAATTGTGGAAAGATTGTTCGAGTTTATCAACTTGTCCAAAGATTGTTACGAAGATACTTCAACTTGATTAAAGATTACTCAAGAGTTGCATTATCTTCCTTCTAGCCATGAGAAAGAATACAAAGATTTCAGCCAAAAGAATGAAAAAGATTATTTTGATTGTTCAAGATTACAAGATTCAAGATTTGAATTTGAGGTTTGCATTTCCGGGGCAGCCTCTGGCGGCGGCCAGTTTGCTTCTCTTTCGGGACAGGCGGGTGATTCAGGGTTGTTAGCAAGTCAGGAGGGTGTTCTTGGTGTGCAAGAGGGTCATGATGGTGGTCTTGGGTTGAGGATACAGCTCTTTGATTTTCCCAACCTTCCGGCAGGCACCTTGGACGTCGGATTGGCAGCTACGATTCCGGTAGGCACTCCTGACTATGGAGAGATTGCGGATCTTGATAGGGATCCCGGGTCGAAAGTGGGTATGGAGGGTGGTTCCGGGTTGCAGGAGGGTGGTGTTGATGTTCAGGGTTTGTGGTTTGAACCCTTGGGTCTCCGATCCTTGGCTTCTGAGTTCAAAGAGACTTTTCCGGCGGCCACTTTGGATGCCAAGGTGATAGCGGGTCTCGAGGTTGGTCACGGGTTGATTGCGGGTCAGGAGGGTGGTCATGGGTCTTTGGGGAAGTCCATGGGTCACCAGCCTTTGGTTGTTGAGTTCGACATTGTTTCTTTTCCAATTGGCCTTGGAAATGCTAAGGTTTTGGAAGCCGAGGGGTTTCCTATCCAAAGGAGGTCTAGGAATTTGATGCATTCAATGGGTGCGGATGTCAATGGCACGCCTCATTCAATTGCTTCGGTTTTCAATGGCACGCCTCATTCATTAGGTGCAACTTTCGGAGTTGAGTTTGTTGGGAATTCAAGTGTTGCGGTTTCCGAAACGTCACCCATTCTTGAGGGTTGACGGGTAGCATGGGTGGGCACGGGTCGATGGCGGTTCTTGAGGGTGGTTCCGGGTCGAAGGAGGGTCAGAAGGGTGGTCATGGGCTGCTGATTGGTCTTTATGGTGGTCACGTGTCAAGGCTGGAGCCCAAGGGTCATCGGTTCAAGATTGTTGGGTCCGAAGTTGGTTCAATTCCCATGGCTCTTGGTTGTACAAACCGTGCGGAATTTGAGCGACTACTCTTCAAACGAGACTTGGTAACTTGGGGAATTTAATAGCTGAGAGTACCAAGGAAACATCTCATTCAATAGGGCTTCGAAACTTGATAAGGGTGGGTACCGATGGGTCTACTCTTCTTTTGAAGTCAAAAGTTGCGGAAACCATAGGGGCAACTTGTCCAAAGAGGTTTGGTAACTTGATGGCTACGGGAACCGAAGGGGCTACATTTCAAATGAGTCTTGGAAGAGCAACTAATGTGGAATTTGAAGGATCATTCTTTTCCAAGAAGCCAAAGGAGTCTGACCTTGTTTCGGCCAATAAAGCACTTAATGCCGAGGGATATGAGCCATTTATGGCAACCATTCCCAATGATGCACTAGTCTTGATTTCCCCCATGAATCCAACTATTGCACCTACTGAGCGTGCAAATGATACTAGGGAGTCACAACAAATTAAGGAGCCTAATCCAACGAATAAAAGTCCAAGTACGAAGATTGGAAGAGTATTTCACTACCCCCCGATTACTTAAATGAAGATACTATCTTGGAATGTCCCGGATAGATAGCATTTAATTTTCATGTTGAAGTTTATTTTCTTGTTCTTGTTTACGTTGAGGATTGAGAACCCTCAACGACTGATTGTAGCTTCCTGAGCTTTTCTTTTTAGTAATAATATTTGCATTTACCCGGAAAAAAAAAAGATGGAAATTATAATGTGGCAACCATTTGAAGACAATAGAAAAAAAAACACCAATTTGACCTGGGTAAGCGAAGCAGATGGCGAGCTATTTGATCGATGTTCACTTCGCCCCGCGAGAAGATGGAGTTTCGAAAATTAATTCATTCAATTTATTTGGACTAAGTTATTTCGTCTGGGCTTTTCCTAGAAAGGGTTTGGAGCCGCCGTGGAGACCGGAGTTATTTGGTTTTATCTTTTATTTTCCTTACTACTAGTTTATATTTTTTTTTATATGAATTATTATTTTTCCTCCATGTCTATGTGGAGCTTAAGTGCGCGTTCTAGGGTTGTAGTATAGCCATAAATACTGATGTTTGAAGACTATGTTTATCTTTATACGAGTTGTTGATTTTGATTGTTTCTTTAAGTCTGAGCATAATTGCTTGATTGTTTGGCCAACAACTAAGTTCTATCGACTATGTAATATACATGCTTGGGCAAAACACTACAAGGAAAATGATCTACGGTGACAGTCCGAGTGTGACTGTTTTTACAACTGTCACATAGTGTGACAGTTTTTCCGTTTACTTCTCGGTCGGTTCGACTCCAAAAAAAATGGGCCAACACCAAAAAACCGTCACACTTCTCGGTCGACCCGACCCAACCCTTAAAAATCAGGCCATCTAAATATACCATTAGGTCTACTTCCGTACCAAAGAAACCAGCTCTACCTCTTTCTTTCAAACCAAAATCTTAGCCCTAAACTTCCATACACATTTCAAACCGAAATCTGACATCTTTCGTTCTTAGCCCTAAATCTTAATTTCTTCCTTGGTTCTTTCGTTCTTAGTCTTAAAGCCCTAAAATTCTCACAGTGTGCAAACAGAAATCTGAGAACATGCAAACTGAATATGAGCCCTAAAATCGTTCTGAGCTAAGAAAAATCACTGTGTGCCCTAAAATTGTTGGTTTCGTTGCTAAGCTACAGGTGAAAAAACTGCATTCGTATAGTAAAGAAGGGCGCTACTTTGCTACTTTTAGATGTTCCTCAACACACTGTGTTCCCTCAAATTATTTTATTATAAATTTGAGGTGTTTTTTTATTTACAGATGTTTTCGACTGGGCCTAATTTCAAAGGTGTGAAGATGATTCTTGTTGTATTTTTATTTCTAATTGTTGCAGATTTTATGAAACCTAGGCACGATCAATATGTTCATCGGCATGCCAATGGGTAATGAATCTTAGTTTTTTTAGCTATCTTTATTGTGATTTGTGTGATGCTTTGAGTTTTTAAATGTGAGTTTACTTGTTATACCCCGTAGTTCCAGGGTATGTATGCAAGGACGTACGTACAAGAATACGACATTGAAATTGGAAAGGAAGAAAGAGGTGATTTTTCCACGGAAAAGTTTCCGGTTTTTGTGAAGGAGAAAGGTTCGTTAATGGGAATTGGATTCCCAGATTTGGTATTCAGACTTCTTGGAATATTAGAGAATTATGGAATTTTATTTTCGGAAATGGTCACGTGGGGCCCACGGGAGAAATTTACGGTTTTGTGGGGCCCACTTTGTTTTCGAGATTTTGACAATTGTGGATATTTTCGGAAGATGAAATATGTTGGACGTGTAGGAGGGCAACACGTGTCACCCCCCCCCCCTAGTTGGCTTGGACGATTTCACTTTGTGCACAACACCCGTTTAGAGTCGTTTCAGGCGAAGCGTTTTACAAGACTCGCGTAGGATAAATTCGGCTATGTCATTTCTAATTTTTGCGGATTTTTAGAGGCGAAACACTTTGGACCAACGAGAGGCGACACTTGTCACCTCTCGTTGAGTGGACTTAATGGCGTAATTGGGCCGAATGGAGTGGCTTATTTTGTCAAGTAGTTGGTAGGATATTTTGTGTGCAAGTTGGCTAGGACACTTGCCCTAATCCTCACCCTACACTTGCCTTGCACTTGGCACCATCTTGGCCCTTGGTTGGCCATCCCTTGACCTATAAATACCCCCCTTTAGATGAAGAGTTCTTCATCCACATTTCACTTTCCAAGTCTTGAAAATCCCTCCCTTCCTTGTGTTGTGTTTCGTCCAACCTCTCCCTCTAAAGCTAGCCTAGCGAAACACTACCCCTCCTTGGTAGAAAAGTTGCCTTAGTATTGTTATAATGCCCAATTACCCTAGCCCAAACCCCTTAGTACTTAGTTGAAGTTGTGAAGAACTTCTAGGGTTCTTGGAGCGCATTGGAAAGTCTTGAGTAGAGCTAAACCTTGCTCAGGAGCGACTTTTATCTAGGATATTATTGGGCTTACCGAGGTAAATAACCTTATCTTCCTTTTATAATTAGAGTATATATAATGTAGAAGTATAGGAATAAGTATTAAATACTTAGAAGGATATTGCAGAATAGAATTGAATTATTATCACAAAGAAGGGCTTAAAGAAGAATAATAGAATGTACTTACATGGGAATTTGTTTTCCACGATGAACTTGAGTAGCTCACGGGTAGGAAATATTGCCCAAATGTCCATAGAATAGCGAACCCTCTGTTTAGAGCTTTATACTGATCTGATCTAGACGTTGATAGACGTATTGGTGATATAGGTCGATACTCTGCGCGACATATTCAACTCGGCGGATGGTTTCGTAGAAGGTATGTGATTCTTCCTATACTCTTGAGCATGATATTTTAAATAAATATATATATAGTACGGTGAGCGACGTGTGTTAACCGAATAATAATAATAATTACGCAATGTCCTCGGACTTAAGCACGAATAATAACTACTGAATGTCCTCGGACTTAAGCTGAATAATAACTACGGCGATGTCTTTCGACTTAAGCCTGAATAAAAAGAATCTGAAGTGGTTCAAAAGAATTAAGAAACCTTTTTAAGAGTAACACTTGGTTTTAAAAGCTTAAGAGTCATACTAGCTTTATGGGAAGTTAGGTATAACGGCTTAAGAGTGATAAAAAGGAATAATGTTTTACTAATTTCGGAAATCAGAATGAATGTCGAACAAACCACAGCAGCGCTAATAAAGGGAAATGTGTTGACTATTAATGTATTAAAACCAGTAGAAACTTCCATCTGCATAGGATCTAAGATGAGACAAAATGATATTACATTTCCTAGATCACGGCTGCTGTAATAAGATTGTTATGAACAATAATAACCTACTCACACATAAGGTATATGTTTCTCAAAATTGTTTTAAAGGTTTAAAACTATGAACTACAAAACCTTTCGAAAATGAGAAACTTGAGTAATTGAAATTAGGCAAACTTGAACGTTAGGAAAAGAATGTTGTTACTTGATTTTACAAAGAGAAGTGTTTTAATTTACTTCAAAAGATAATTACTCTATTTTTATACTACGGGTATTGTGTGACTTTTGTGAAAGAAACGGATCTTTTAAAAGAGTAATACATGAAGTACTTTGGGGCTAAAAACCCGAACTTGTTAACATAATGTAGAAAGTACCTTGTGTGAATAACTTGATTGTATTGATTTGTGATAGTCTTGTAATACTTTCTTGTTGACTTGATAAGTAAACATGTTAGGATGCTACGTGAGTTAGTATCTTGTGATGTTTGTGTAAAAGGGGTTTCCCTTGTTGTGCTTAGGTTGTTTAACGATAAGCTGTCATGTTGATATTATATCACTCATGATTCCGGGGGTTAAGCTGCCCTCCGTCTGGGGTAGACTCAAAGGTCTAGTGACCTATGATTCGAGAATACCTTATGCAGTGCAGATGGCCTATGCGGAACTACGGAGTTCGAGTTAGTACGCCGCTTGTGGTCACGCGGTCTTTGTGGCTACGCGGACTGCGAGTCCAGGACGCTGCCCGGGAGTAGCTACCCTCGATGCGGGGAATACCTCATGCGGGCCATCGAGTGGCCCATGCGAGCTACTGAAGTTCGGGGCTGACGCGCATTAGATCTCGCGAGCGAGTGGCGGCTTTGATCATGTGACGGCCTGCAGACAGATCTCATCTGATTCGCTTTACGACCTTGTTTGTACTGTGGGTTTTAGTAGTCGGCTATGCCTTCGTACTTACCCCGTACGGTTTTATGACGACACAGGTAGGACCTGGTGTTCATGTGTTTTTCCTGGGTGCTTTTATATCATAGACTGCCGGCAGTGAGGAAGGTATTCCACGGGCGTAGTGATGACTTTGAGGCGTGAGTCACGACTTAGCGTATCGCTTATTTATTGTGAACTGTAGTTTTGGTTATCATACATGTCTCCTGCTTTATATAGACTACTATGATTTCATTTACAGTATTTTCAGTTTCACATACTTGGTACCTGTTGTACTGACCTCCTTCGGGGGGCTGAGCGTATAAAGAGGCCAGAGCCTCTACCACGGGAACAGACCCGAACCGTGGCTCTCCGTATGGCACGTCCGCTGTGTATGGGATCGCAAGCAGCCCGGTACCATTTGTTGGGTCTCCGGAGTGAGACTCGCGGTAAAGTGACAAAAGTGGTATCAGAGCAGTTAATCCTCGGAAAGTGTCTACAGACCGTATCTAGTAGAGTCTTGATTATCGGTGTGTTGTGCACCACACCAATAATCAGGAGGCTATAGGATATTTAGGATTGGTTTCCATTCTTCTCACTCTGAGATCGTGCTTTAGAGCTGTGTTATAAGTTGGACCCCTCTAACGTATTCCTTTCCTTTACCAGTGATGCCTCGCGCCAGCAACTCGGGCCCGAGAAGGCAAGCGTAGGGAGGCTGCGAGTGGAGTTCGAGAGAGTTAGAAGGGCACAGCCCAATCATCACTGAGGTGATGCTTCATGAGGAGTTACGAGGCGTCGCCAGAAGCAGAGTTTGGCACGTGGCGGCGATTCCTCTGCGGCCATGACATCTGGACCTTGATTCGCGACTTGGAGCGAGAAAATATGGATTGGAAGGAGACGGCCTGTTACTAGCAAGTGACTTGGCGGCAGAGTATTTTATGCCGGTATACCAAGGATATTGATGATTATCTAAAGAAGGTTGTGAGAAGTAGCTCTTGATCGAGAATGAGCCAGCTTGCGTTCGAGGATTATGTGCGAAGTGAGAGATGTAGAGATCGGCAGGTTAGCAAGAACAACGAAGAGGCCCGATTGGCGAGATCATTTGGTAACTTTAGGCGGACCGCCTGTGGCGAATTAGACATGCGCCTCGCCCGGTCGAGTGTCCTCCACGAGGTTGATTTTCCTCAGTGTTCACAGTATGGCAGGCGTCATCCCGGGAAATGCCGTATTTTTATTGGTGCTTGCTTTTCTTGCGGCCGTCAGGGCCATATGGCGAGGGAATGTTCTATGAGGAAGGATGAAAGTAGGAGGGCCCAGCCTACTAGACCAGTTGTGGATGCAGTGGTTCGGAGAGGAGGGGGTGTTAGCCGGGGGAGGCCACCCCTTTCGGTGTGGCGTTGTGGTCGATGTCATCGTGGGAGTGTCGAGCCTGCGTCGGCTTGTTATGTTTGCGGCCAGCAGGGCCATTTTGCGAGAAATTGTCCAACCAGAGTTGGCGGGGATGTAGGGAATCCGCTTTCGGGATCAGTGGATAATTCATCACCTTCCACGGTATCATGAGGCGGGATTGATTAAAGCGACCTAGGGAAGTGCGGCGTGAATCTGGTATATCCTTAACCCTTTAGAGATTTATATGTATAGTAAGATGCGAATATCTTAAAGTATTGTTTCGTTAGCATGGTGTTAGTGTGATTAGAATTATTTTTAGTTAACTTTGGTAAGATTGGGGATAGAGAAGTGGGAGCCTTAGAATATTATACGTAGAGACCTTAGGCGAGGCCATCTTTGGTAAAAGAATTATTTCGTGTTTGACCTTATCGAGGTGCATAGTATACGTGAGATATTTTTGTGGGATGAATCACGAGTGATGTGAAATGAAAGAGGGTAGTTGAGCTTAGAAGACCGCTAGGTTTTAAACGTGATTAGTGAGATTGTTCGGATCGGGAGCTAGTGTTTTGCGGCGTTGCGGGTCGGGTTGAGGCCGTGTTGCGGGTCGACCACGCCCGTTTGGTGATGGGTCGGTTGTGGTGGTCGCTTTGTGTTAGGATCACGAGGTGTTAGGCGTGTTTAGTTAACCATTATGCGATTTCGTGGATGTGTTCGACCGATGAGTCGGGCGATGGGGTCAACCCGTCTTATCTTTTAGTCAAACGTGTACTCGGTAGTAAGTTGCGAGATGATTATTTGAGAAGGTTGTAAGGTGCGCGGGGTGCCTACCTTCACCTTATGGTGACGCGAGGTAGTCCAAGTTCTGGTGTTTCTTTTCGGAAGAGTTACGAGCAAGGTTAGGAACTCGGTGAATCTCGGTGTCGCATTCACCTCGGGCAAGTGGTTGGATTTCGGGAGTAGCTGTAAGGACTCTTCGCCTCTTGTTGAGTATGTATTATATAGCTACCATTTCAGTATTCGGGTGTCGCCGTTTGGAGCCTTTTTATAAGCGCTAGTGTAAGATTGCCGATCGATTGATTCGATGTAAGCAAGGTGCAGACAGTTGGTTCGTACTTGTTCAGCAGGGCGTGGATAGGGTGGAGCTTATCCAGAAGAGGTTATTGGCAGCTCAGTCGGTGGGAGCGATGCGAAACATGGTAAGTGATAAGGAAGAGTTCGAGTGTACTAGAAAGTGCGGCGAGTAAGGCAAAGTGACAAAAGTGGTATGGGAAGAAGCGAGCATGTATTACAGGCATAGGTGTGATCATTTCGTTTGTAAAGAGTAGGTGCGAAGGGAGTATCTTTTTAGACCTCTAGTAGGAGCTTTCGTGATAGAGGTGATTCCTCGTGGACTTGGAGATAAGTATGTGCGCTTGTTGTGTTGTGGCAGTGTGGCATGGATGTTTCGTAAGTATAGCGATGAAGGACTATCTTTGGCGCTGCTCGTTTGAGACTTAGAAGGAACATTCGGGACGAATGTTTCTAAGGAGGGGAGAATGTTATACCCCGTAGTTCCAGGGTATGTATGCAAGGGCGTACTGATCGGTGTATTTTATATACACCTTTTGAGTCAGTCTAGTTAGTCTTTTGTCCCGTTTTGTACATACAAAGTGTCGTATTAGGATAGATTTTCTTTCTTTTGAGTCAAAGTGGCTAAAGTGGCCAAATTGCGGAAAAGGAGGCGAAAAAGAGGAAAAAGAGGAGTACTAGCGAAAGCGGAGAAAGTGGCAAACAGTGAAATCGGACTGCGCGCGGCTCCTGCCGATCGAAGCGAGGCGCGGCGCTATTATTGAAGAAGCTGCGAAGATTGGCGGCGCCTCGAAGACGAAGCAGGCGCGGCGCCTAACATCAAAGCCACGGGAGTTGCGGACGCGGCGCCTCGAACCAGCGAATATCGAGGCCGGCGCCAAAACACCAGTATTGCGAGAACTTTAGCGCGCGGCGACATGGCGCGCGGCGCTGAAAAATTAGGTCTTTTGGCGGATTTTGGGCGGGCACGGAAGGAAAAGAAGGAGGCGTTTTAAAACTATATAAGGAGAACCCTAGGCGGTTTGGGGTTCCTTTCTTGCACAACTCAAGATTCTTGACTTGGAGTTTGGATACCATTAGCTTAGTAATTTCTTTTTCCTTTCCTTTATTTATTTCGGTTTTGCATGATGAACTTTGAATTAGTTCTTGTCATATTCATGGCTAGGAACTAATTCTCTTATAAGGCTTTCTATGTTGAATTCTTGAACCTTATGTTATAAAGTAATGCATGCTTATGGTTATTATTCTTATTGAGAGATCTATCCAATAATTGAGTTGAATTCTTGGTAGCTAATTGACAACTAGTTATCACTATATGATTTCTAATCAGTTACGAAAAGGAGGATTGTGAATATCTTGTAAGTTGGGTAGACGGTCTTGAATTGGGGATGAAAATACCTCAATTAGATTTGTAGCGTTGATGAGAGGCTTAACAACCCTAATTTTGCGCATTGTGCGTGACGGTCAACTAGGTTTTGTGCTTAATCCTCCTATAGAGTTACCCTTATCGTGAAAGTTAGGTAAGGAACAATCTGGGGTTGAGTGTTTATATAACCCTAACGGGAGTATAAAGCGATTTCAGTAAACTGCTTTCTCCAAAGAAGAACACCATAAGTAATGCATTAACAAGTAACATAAGCGGATAAATGCGGATACATAGAAGCCCTATTCTCATCACATGAAGTAACTCCTTTATATTTACGTCTCTTTAATAATTCTTAGTTATAAACAACCAATCAAGTATTAATTCGCCAAATAGATACTATAAAATAGATAGTTGGTACTTGAACCTAATCCTGAGGGCGATATTCGGTCTTATCTAAGACTATACTACTTGATACGATAACGTGCACTTACGTTTAAAAGTGTGTGCATATTACCCGCATCAAGTTTTTGGCGCCGTTGCCGGGGATTAGGCAATAGTTCAATATCAAATTATCTATTTTTAATTTCTAATTTGGATTTAATTTTTTTATTTTTATTTTTTTTAGTTTCTACGAAAATCGAGTGCGTGATTCTTTGTTTGTTTTTATCTTTCTCGTGATATCGGTTTATGCGAAGGAAGAGGAGGCGACACTCTTGTTCCCTTCAATCCGGAAATTGAGAAAGCACGCAAACGAGCGAAAGAATCGAATTGCAACGTTGATAGAAATGGACGGTGCTCCCAACAATAACAGGATGAGAGAAGGGTTAGGTGAAAATCAACTTAACCAGGAGATCCTCAGCAAGTGCCAATAGATATGGATGATAGAGTTCGAATCGGCGAGAAGAAATGCAGGAGATTATGTGCTACCAAGTGAATGGAGCCGCAGACTTGCATTAGGCTCCCTGATAAGAGCCAACAATTTCGAGATAAAACCAGCAATTCTGAGCATGGTGCAGCACACAGTGCAGTTCGGAGGACTGCCATCGGAGGATCCACATATGCACATAGCAAATTTCTTGGAGCTATGTGCCACTTTCGAATATAACGGCGTTCGCGATGATGCCGTCAGTTGAGGCTCTTTCCCTTCTCACTCAGGATAGAGCAAAAGTATGGTTGAATTCCTGCGGTGATTCGATATTTACATGGCACGGTAGCGCGAAATTCCTAGCCAAGTTCTTTCCACCCTGTAAAGCAGCAAAATTAAGAGGGGAGTTGAACAACTTCTATCAAGCTGATGGAGAGTCCTTATATGAAGCATGGGAGAGATTCAAGGATCTACAGAGGAAGTGTCCACACCATTGCATTGAGTTGTGGAACTTGGTTCATATTTTCTACAATTTGGCGGTAGACAACGGAACCATCATAGATGCAGCCGCAGGTGGAGCATTCATGAGGAAAACAGCCCACGAGTTATTAGAAGATATGGCCACTAACAACCATGTCACTGAAGAGAGGGCAACCAGTGGGAGAAGAACTGTGGGGGTCCATGAAGTAGATGCTATTGCTGCTTTGAACGCACAAGTGGCTCTTCTAGCGAAACAATTGCAGCAACATACTGTGTCAGTGAATGCTGTGCAACTGCCGAAAAACTGTGAGATATGTGGCGGCCCACATACATTTGATAGGTGTCCTTCAGCGGATCCCAACAACATCCCAATGGAGCAGGCAGAGTGTCAAGCAGTAGGTAACTACGAGGCAACGAACAACCCTACTCAAACACTTATAATCCAGGGTGGAGGAATCACCCAAACTTCTCATGGAAAGGAGATCGGGGCGGCAAAATCGATGCGGGGCCGGCAAAATCGATGCAGGCCAACAGAACCAATATCGAGCGTGAGAATCGGTATAGGGGCGATACTAGAACCGATGCAGAATCAACGCCGCTTCACTCAAGCCCCCGGCCTCAGCGGCTCAATGCACCAGTCGTGAAAAACCGGATGAGCTTAGCGGCCATGGCGGCGCTTGCCAACGCCCGGGCGCAGCTTTATAACGAATCTAGATCCTCGTTGAAACTTGGAAACACAAGTAGGGCGGTAGCAAAGCGAGCAAACATCGAGCCACGAGGACATTGCCAAGCAATACTGAGGTAAATCCGAGGGAGCAATGTACGGCAGTGCAGTTGAGAAGTGGAAAACAATTGGAGCAACAGCCGCCTCAGCCAATCGTTGAGAGGGAAGCAGAGTTAGAAAAAGATAAGGTGGTGAACCTAGCCCGATGATAGAAAACTCGGGAGAAGGAGTATCTGAGAAAGATTCCTTTCCCAGATATTACAAAGGAAGGCGGTCGATAAACTAATTTCCAAAGTATTGGAGGTATTCAGGAAGTTGCACATCAACATACCGTTATAGAGGCTTTGGAGCAGATGCCATCTTATTTCAAGTTCATGAAAGAAATCTTGGGAAAAAGAGAGCGGCGAATATGAGATAGTAGCACTAACTGAAGAGTGTAGTGCTATCTTACAAAAGAAATTGCCACCAAAGCTAAAGGACCCTGGAAGCTTTACACTACCATGCACAGTGGGCAGGGTGACTTGCAACAGAGCCTTGTGTGATTTAGGGGCGAGTATAAATTTGATGCCACTATCAGTTTTCAAAAGATTGGAGTTAGGAGAAGCCAACCCACCGTGAGTCCGCAACTGGCCAGAGGCGGTGGTTCATCCACGAGGAAGATCGAGGATGTGATTGTGAAGGTAGGAAAATTTTTCTTTCTGCAGATTTCCTCATTCGGATATGGAAGAAGATGCGAAATCCCGATCATATTGGGAGGCCATTCCTAGCGGGTAGAACCTTGATTGACGTTGAAAGAGGAGAGCTAACGCTAAGAGTGGAACGAAGAGATGGTGTTTAAAGTCTTTAAACACGTCATTGAGCCAAGAAGCGTAAGTGGGTGTTTTGCAATCAACACCACCAAACCCCCATGCGAACCATTGCAATGCAACCAAAGAGTGATGAGCCCAAGAAAGCACGCATGGTTTGCTGAGATGACACTAAATGAGGTAATTGTTCCGGAACTCCCTACTACCGATAATGCTAAAAGAAAAGGAGAAAAGGAAACGCCAAATGTGGCGGAAATGGATTAGTTGGGGACTTAATCCACCCGGGGCTAGTAAGTCTAAGGAACTTGCGTCCATTAAAAGACAGTAAAAACGGTATGGTTGGGAGGCAACCAACGTTTTCAATTATGTTATTTTAATTTACATCTTTAAGATTATTTTATTTTTGTCTCAGAACAGTCTCACGGTCTTGGAGTCTTGTGTTTTGTGATGTGATTGACAGTGCAGGAAATAAATCAAGAAGCGAGGATTTCGGAAAAGCGGGTAAGCGCGTACTAAATATCTGAAAAGGTCTGAAGTTTAAGAGCGCGCGCCAGGGAAGCGAGCGCGGCGTGAAATCGAGAAAAATGTGCCAAGATAGGCGCGCATACCAATATGGCCGCGCGCATGAAATCCGATGAGCGCAGGAGTTTAAGCGCGCACTGAAAGATCTGAAGAGTGCGGAAGTTTAAGCGCCGCGGTGTCGATTCTGCAGAATGCAGGAAATACATTGATCCAAAAGCCCTACCGCCAAATCAAACACCAAGGGCTCTCCTCCTCACGAAATTAGAAGCACTACCCACCGCCACCATGATTTTTAGCCAAAAAGCGTAAGTCTTTTTGTCTTTTAGTTTTTCCTTTGAGTCTACACATTGGGACAATGTGTAATTTAAGTTCGGGGTGTTTTTTTATGTGTTTCATTTTTATGTTTTATTCGAGTCTTCTTTTTGATTGTTTTGTTTATTTTGAGTCACCACAAATTTTTTCGTTTTGAGTCATAATTGTCTCCAAAGATCATGTATCTTGTAGTTGCTAGAAACACCTAGTGAAGTAAGGTAAAATAATGTAGGAATTGTAGCAACTATTTAAACACCTAGGTTAGATATGCCAAAACTCACAAAATCTGTCTATTTGGAGTTTCATGCTTGAATTGTGCATACTAAATGATTGAAAACCTATGTGTACGATTGTTTGCTATTTGAGGCGAAATAATTAGGATATGCATGCTAGGAGATGACTCGGGCATTTCTTTGATAGCCAATTCTTACCTCTTTTCTATCTGTACTTTAAAAATATATCCCTAGTCATTTATTGAGCCAAAAATTGAAACTTTTCTTTGACACCCTATATTCCCATAAATTGTGCCATAAGTAAAAATATGAAAAGTGGAGTACATTGTGTTAAAAGAAGAAACAAAAAGAGTGAACAAGTTTGATGCACCCCAATGGAAAAGTAATAAGAAAGAGGCAAAAGCCTAAGTTTGGGGGTGCCTGTTAGTATAATACACTTCACTCTCCCAAAACAAAAGAGGGAAAGGATAGAATTGAAGTGAAGGAAAGAATCAAAAGAAAAAGGGAAAAATTGAAAAGCCAAAGAGCGTATGGTACAGAAAAATGAGCCTAAATGCCCATCTTTACCAACCCCTACCTAAGCCTACATTACAACCCTCAAAGTCCTGAAGATCTCTTTTATGCATATCCAGAATTAGTGGAGAATAGCAAGTAAGCATGCCATAGGAATTCTTGAATTTATATGCATGATTTAGTATATTGACTTCCATTAAGCATGATGAATATGAGTTTGCGAAATATTTAGCTTCATGTGTTTAGTGTGCTGAAAATTTCATGCTATATGTTCCTGCATATTATTCTGCTAACCTTCATGTTTTTCTAGTTAACATCTATGCAGCAAAAGTGATCAATGGCGGTGAGTCTGTTATTCTTTCATTCTTTGAGTCTTTTACTTTCTTTCTTTCTATCTTTGCTCGAGGGCGAGCAAAGGTTAAGTTTGGGGGTATTTGATCGGTGTATTTTATATACACCTTTTGAGTCAGTCTAGTTAGTCTTTTGTCCCGTTTTGTACATACAAAGTGTCGTATTAGGATAGATTTTCTTTCTTTTGAGTCAAAGTGGCTAAAGTGGCCAAATGGCGGAAAAGGAGCGAAAAGAGGGAAAAAGAGGAGGTACTAGAGCTGAAAACGGAGAAAGTGGCAAACGAGGCTGAAATCCAGACCTGCGCCGCGGCGCCTCCTGCAGTCAGAAGCGAGCGCGCGCTATTATTGAGAAGCTGCAGAAGATACTGGCGCCTCGAAGACGATGGCAGCGGCGCCTAAACATCAGAAGCCACAGAGTTGCGGCCGCGGCGCTCGAACAGCGAATATCGTGGCGCCAAAACACCCGTATTGCAGAACTTTAGCGCGCGCCGACAGCAAAGGCCGCGCGCGGAAAAATTAGGTCTTTTTGGATTTTTGGGCCAGCACGGAAGGAAAAGAAGGAGGCGTTTTAAAACTATATAAGGAGAACCTAGGCGGTTTTGGGGTTCCCTTTCTGCACAACTCAAGATTCTTGACTGGGAGTTTGGATACCATTAGCTTAGTAATTTCTTTTTCCTTTCCTTTATTTATTTCAGTTTTGGCATGAGGAACTGTGAATTAGTTCTTGTCATATTCATGGCTAGGAACTAATTCTCTTATAGGCTTTCTATGTTGAATTCTTGAACCTTATGTTATAAAGTAATGCATGCTTATGGTTATTATTCTTATTGAGAGATCTATCCAATAATTGAGTTGAATTCTTGGTAGCTAATTGACAACTAGTTATCACTATATGATTTCTAATCAGATTCTGAAAAGGAGGGATTGTGAATATGCTGTAAGTTGGGTAGACGGTCTTGAATTGGGGATGAAAATACCTCAATTAGATTTGTAGCGTTGATGAGAGGCTTAACAACCCTAATTTTGCGCATTGTGCGTGACGTCAACTAGGTTTTTGTGCTTAATCCTCCTATAGTGTTACCCTTATGATCGTAAGTTAGGTAAGGAACAATACTGGGGTTGAGTGTTTATATAACCCTAACGGGAGTATAAAACGATTTCGTAAACCTGCTTTCTCCAAAAGAAGAACACCATAAGTAATGCATTAACAAGTAACATAAGCGGATAGTACGGATACATAGAAGCCCTATTCTCATCACATCTGAAGTAACTCCTTTATATTTACGTCTCTTTAATAATTCTTAGTTATAAACAACCAATCAAGTATTAATTCGTCAAATAGATACTATAAAATAGATAGTTGGTACTTGAACCCTAATCCTAGAGGACGATATTCGGTCTTATCTAAGACTATACTACTTGATACGATAACGTGCACTTGCGTTTAAAAGTGTGTGCATATTACCCGCATCACGTACGTACAAGAATACGACATTGAAATTGGAAAGGAAGAAAGAGGTGATTTTTCCACGGAAAAGTTTCCGGTTTTTGTGAAGGAGAAAGGTTCGTTAATGGGAATTGGATTCCCAGATTTGGTATTCAGACTTCTTGGAATATTAGAGAATTATGGAATTTTATTTTCGGAAATGGTCACGTGGGGCCCACGGGAGAAATTTACGGTTTTGTGGGGCCCACTTTGTTTTCGAGATTTTGGCCATTGTGGATATTTTCGGAAGATGAAATATGTTGGACGTGTAGGAGGGCAACACGTGTCACCCCCCCCCCCCCTAGTTGGCTTGGACGATTTCACTTTGTGCACAACACCCGTTTAGAGTCGTTTTCCGACGAAACGTTTTACAAGACTCGCGTAGGATAAATTCCGGCTATGTCATTTCTAATTTTTGCGGATTTTTTCGAGAGACGAAACACTTTGGACCAACGAGAGGCGACACTTGTCACCCTCATTGGTGGACTTAATGGCGATAATAGGGCCGAATGGAGTGGCTTATTTTGTCCAGTAGTTGGTAGGATAGTTTGGGTGCAAGTTGGCTAGGACACTTGCCCTAATCCTCACCCTACACGTGCCTTGCACTTGGCACCATCTTGGCCCTTGGTTGGCCATCCCTTGACCTATAAATACCCCCCTTTAGATGAAGAGTTCTTCATCCACATTTCACTTTCCAAGCCTTGAAATCCCTCCCTTCCTTGTTGTGTTTCGTCCAACCTCTCCCCTCTAGCCTTAGTGGCTTGGCGAGAGCCCCCTCTAAAGCTATCCTAGCCAAACACTACCCCCTCCCTTGGTAGAAAAGTTGCCTTAGTATTGTTATAATGCCCAATTACCTAGCCCAAACCCTTAGTACTTAGTTGAAGTTGTGAAGAACTTCTAAGGGTTCTTGGAGCGCATTGAGCGTCTTGGAGGAGCTAAACCTTGCTCGAGCGAATTTTATCTAGGATATTATTGGGCTTACCGAGGTAAATAACCTTATCTTCCTTTTGTAATTAGAGTATATATACTGTAGAAGTATAGGAATAAGTATTAAATACTTAGAAGGATATTGCAGAATAGAATTGAACTGTTATCACAAAGAAGAGCTTAAAGAAGAATAATAGAATCAGACTTACATAAGATGTTTTCCACGATGAACTTGAGTAGCTCAGGGTAGGAAGTCTGCCCAAATGTCCATAGAATAGTGAACCCTCTGTTTAGAGCTTTATACGATCTGATCTGAGCGTTGATAGGCGTATTGGTCGATATAGGTCGATACTCTGCGCGCGACATATTCAACTTGGCAGGTGGTTTTCGCCGAGAAGGTATGTGATTCTTCCTATACTCTTGAGCATGATATTTTAAATAAATATATATATAGTACGGTAGACGTACGTGTGTTAACTGAATAATAATAATAACTACGGCAATGTCCTCGGACTTAAGCCTGAATAATAACTACGACAATGTCCTCGGACTTAAGCCTGAATAATAACTACGGCAATGTCTTTCGACTTAAGCCTGAATAAAAAGAATCTGAAGTGGTTCAAAAGAATTAAGAAAACTTTTTAAGAGTAACACTTGGTTTTAAAAGCTTAAGAGTCATACTAGCTTTATGGGAAGTTAGGTATAACGGCTTAAGAGTGATAAAAAGGAATAATGTTTTACTAATTTGAATCGAATGAATGTCGAACAAACCACAATGGCGCTAATAAAGGGAAATGTGTTGACTATTAATGTATTAAAACCAGTAGAAACTTCCATCCGCATAGGATCTAAGATGAGACAAAATGATATTACATTTCCTAGATCACATTCTTTGTAATAAGATTGTTATGAACAATAATAACCTACTCACATAAGGTATATGTTTCTCAAAATTGTTTTAAAGGTTTAAAACTATGAACTACAAAACCTTTGAAAATGAGAAACTTGAGTAATTGAAATTAGGCAAACTTGAGCGTTAGGAAAAGAATGTTGTTACTTGATTTTACAAAGAGAAGTGTTTTAATTTACTTCAAAAGATAATTACTCTATTTTTATACTACGTATTGTGTGACTTTTGTGAAAGAAGCAGATCTTTTAAAGAGTAATACATGAAGTACTTTGGGGCTAAAAACCGAACTTGTTAACATAATGTAGAAAGTACCTTGTGTGAATAACTTGATTGTATTGATTTGTGATAGTCTTGTAATACTTTCTTGTTGACTTGATAAGTAAACATGTTAGGATGCTACGTGAGTTAGTATCTTGTGATGTTTGTGTAAAGGGTTTTCCCTTGTTGTGCTTAGGTTGTTTAACGATAAGGTCATGTTGATATTATATCACTCATGATTAGGGGTTAAGCGCCCTCCGACGCGGGTAGACTCAGCGGTCTGGTGACCTATGATTCGAGAATAACTTAGGCGGTTATGTATGGCCTATGCGGAACTAAGGGAGTTCCGTGTTAGTACGGCCCTTGTGGTCATGCGGTCTTTGTGGCTACGCGGACGGCGAGTCCAGGCAGCTAGGGAGTAGCTACCCGATGCGGGGAATACCTCATGCGGGCCATCGGAGTGGCCCGTGCGAGCTACGGGAAGTTCGAGGGCTAGACGCGCACATTAGATCTGCGGCGAGTGGCGGCTTTGATCATGTAATGATGCAGACAGATCTCATGATCTGATTTGACCTTGTTTGTCTTGTGGGTTTTAGTAGTCGGCTATGCCTTCGCACTTACCCGTGCGGTTTTATGACGACAGGTAGGACACGTGTTCATGTGTTTTCTGGGTGCTTTTATATCATAGGCTGGCGGTGAGGAAGGTATTCCACGGGCGTAGTGATGACTTTGAGGCGTGAGTCACGACTTGGCGTATCGCTTATTTATTGTGAACTGTAGTTTTGGTTATCATACATGTCTCCTGCTTTATATAGACTACTATGATTTCATTTACAGTATTTTCAGTTTCACATACTTGGTACCTGTTGTACTGACCTCCTTCGGGGGGCTGCGTTCATGCCGCAGGTAAAGGTACTCCTACTGTTGATCCCCGTTCTTAGGATCACCGTTTCAGCGTGGGAAAAGCTCCGTTTTCTCCGGAGGCTTAGCATTTTGGTATGGTCCCCTGTCGTTGTAGATATTTGTATTCAGGGGTATGGCGGGGCCCTGTTCCGCCATTGTTGTTTTAAAACTCTTAGAGGTCTGTAGTCCTGTTGTAAAGTTGGGATGTAACTGTTCATTTTGGGTATTGATATATATATATGCCGAAAGGCAACTTTCTTCAGATAACTGTGTCTCAAATTTATACTGTTTCTTATCTTGGTTGTTTTTATATTCCGCTGATTACTCTGATGTATGACTACTGGGGTGCCCGGGTAAGGCACCAGTCACGGGCCCCGGAATGGGTCGTGACATTACTGATTTTGAAATTGGGTTATATTGAAAGGAGGTAACGTCTCACATTACGTTTAAGGATGAAGGAGGAGTTACTTTGGTTGATTTCAATGTGGGAAAATCTGACCGGAGTGGACACAAGGTCACTAGAAAGCATATTTGTGAACTTGACTCACACTATCAAAGCTATGGAGCCATTCTTCTCTATTGTCCTATCTGTTATGTTCTTAGGCGAGGTGTGCTTTAGACTTTAGATGAATATCATTTACATTTCTATATCAAAATCTTGCATTCATTTGTGACAACAAGGCAAAGAAACTATTTTTCAGCCTTTTTTTTGATATTTTCATCTTAATTCAGATTATATTTATCCTTTCAGTACTTTAAAAAGAAAAGATATTTTAGTTGTTTGTCTACTGTCTTATTATAGTTAATGACATTGGATCTGTCTTGTTTATGCAGTTCCCTACCATATGGGTTTTGTCTTCTCTTGTATCAATTGTTGGTGGAATGAGACTGACATCTATGACTGAGGCATCTTTTAATTGGTGAGAGATTTAACTATTCTATGCTATATAATGCCATATGATTTTGTTGCTTTTTTAATATATAAATAGGAGATATTTTAGATTAGGTTATCTTCCAAAATTTAGTATTCAGATCCCGTGTTGTTGATTTTCAGGGTTGGATCTTGGAGGGAAATGATGCATAAATGACACTTCTTATATAGTGAGGTATGGGTTTATCTTCTTGCTCATTTCATTTCTTTTCTTCTTCTTGGTGCAGAGAAGGGAACGAGTTCTCACCAATAGTTGGTTTTTTCATTGATGCGAGCCCTTCAGAGGTTAACCCTGCTTGCTGCTGCTTGTTGCTTCTGCTGCTGCTGCTTGCTTTTTGCTGCTTCTTGCTTCTTGCTGTTGTTGCTTGCTTGCTCTGCTGGTGTTGCTTGCTGCTGAAAAAAATACACCGGAAAATGGTCGAACAATGAAATCGAAAACGAATAAAAAAGTTGAAGATTCTTAAAAATAAATAAGTCAATTACATGATAATAACATAAAATGGTGAGTGATTCTTAGTTTAAATTTTTGAAGCAATACCTCCATTTCTGATTTCTTGGAGATTGTTAGGGACGAATGGTGTTGGAGTTATTACGTAAATATTCAAGAATACATTGTATTTTCGACATTATACATCCATTTCATATCGTTTATCCTCTTCCGAGTCCAATTGATTCCCTGAATGTAATAATGTTCTTGCAGTATTTACCAACATATCTCAAACTAAATAGGCCTATATGTGACCGGTTTGCAATGCTCTTCTCTATAGCAATTGTATTGTTTTATGCAGTAATCTTGACCTGGAGTGGTGCATACAAGAATGAAAATGATGCAAATTGTCGCACTGACAACTTTGCGCTCATTTCTGGTTCTCTTTGGTGAGATGTTTTCATTTATATTCACGTCACGAAGGGACAATTCTTATTTTGTTATTAATTGAATGTAACTTTATTCAGTTTGGATTGAGAAATGCTGATACCCATTATAAAATGCTGATTATTGTGGTTTACCGTATATGATAAATCTGTTTCTATTGAGATCAAGTTGTCAAAATTGGTATGTTATATTCATTTACAAAATTTGTCCTCCTGATACTATCTGTCATTATCGAATCACCCCTGTACTGTGCTGGATCATGGAAATCTATAGGCTTTATCATGTTACTGATTACAGGGTTGGAATTGTAATAATTGATTCCCATTTGTGTTTATGGTGTTCCTGCAATCCTTACCTTCAAATGTGGGGGTTACTTCATCTTTCAAATGAATGACATACCACATGATCCTTTGCTCTGCTTTGTGAAATTGCTAGTTGAAGAATCTCGACGCCCACTATTTCTGATAATCACGGAGCGCAACTACAGGGATAAGTGTTCCAAGTTGCGAGCCCAAAGAGGATGTAATCATAAAATGGTTGTAAGTGTGCATTTCTGTGGGTGTTTAACCAAAGAATAGTACTCTCCGAAACATTTTTGTGGGTAAATGCATTCTTACCTTGTGAATAAAGTTACATCCATTCTCTCCAGGTATACAGGTATTGTTTGCATATTGGTGCTTCCTATGTGTCCTCAGGAAGACAATGTATCTTTATAGATTCTATTTTTATAGAAGTTTATCGCAAAGGTTTATATCTTTTTATTCGTTCAATTCTTTTATCTTAGATGATTTTCATTGTTAGGAAGTGGATGAGGTCAATATTGAAGAAATTCGAACACCAAAGATAAATAATACCATATCAGGAACGAAGAGTTATTATGTGAAGGTTCAAGAAGACATTGTATTTTCAGCCTTATTGTTGGTCTTGGCCGAGACCATGCATTTCTTTTGTTTTGGGATTTTATTTTGTAAAATAATTCATAAATGTTTCAATATTGTGTATTAAAATGATTTGATTAATTAGTTACATTTTAGTTACAATATGCTATTTTCTCTCCAATTTAACTATTATTGAAAAAATAAAAAAATAATTAATTAAATTTAGTTAAATTTAAACTGTCACCGTAGGGAGTGTAAGATGATATTAATCTCTCTTAGGAAGTCTTCTCATTAATATCAAAGTATTTATAGTGTACAATATTCATCCCAATTACAATAGGAATCCTAGTCTCATATACAAGAGGAATTCTAGTCTCATATACAAGAGGAATCCTAGTCTTACCATAATTATATTTACACAAATATTCTAATTATGGGTAGGGATGTTATGTACCACTAAATACACGTTTACACACCCCCTCAGTCGGAGCGGGAGGAGGCCGGACGCTGAGACTGGATATGAAGTCAAGAAACAACTGTCTGGGAAGTCCTTTGGTAAATATGTCTGCATACTGATAGGATGATGGAACATGTAATACTCTGACATGGCCTAACGCAACTTTCGAACGAAATGTAGGTCTATCTCAATGTGCTTGGTTCGCTGATGTTGAACCGGATTATGAGAAAGATAGATGGCAGAGATGTTTGAGCCAACAAATCTCAGCTACCACATTTGCAACGCCTCTATACTCAACCTCGACACTGGAATAAGATAGGGTAGACTGTCGCTTGGCAGACCAAGAAATCAGATTATCCCCTAAAAATACACAAAAGCCGGAGGTGGAGCATCGCGTGTTCGGACACCCTGCCCAATCTGCATCGGTATAAGAGAGCAACCTGTTTGGTGTAGAGGGGTATAGGTGCAAACCATAATCAAGTGTGTCCTTAATGTATCAGATGATACTCTTAAGAGCAGTGAAAAGAGACTCCCTGAGGGCATGCATGAATAGGCATACCTGCTGAACATCATAAGCAATATCTGGCCTTGTAAATGTGAGATACTGAAGTGCACCTGCAAGGCTCCTATACAAAGTAGGGTCGGAGATTGGAGCATCATCCATAGCACTGAACTTAGATTTTGAATCAACTGGAGTAGGTGAAACTTTGCAATTTGCCATCTTAGCCCTGTACACGAGCTCCTCTGCATACTTACGCTGACGCAAGAACATGTGGTTGGAAGACCTGGTCACTGATATCCCCAAAAAATAACTCAGTTTCCCCAAATCAATCATTGCAAATTCGGAGTTAAGCAAGAAAATAATCTCATTTTTCAACCCGTCGGAGGAGGCAGTAAGAACAATATCATCCACGTAAAGTAATAAGTAGGTTGTGCTACTACCTCTAATCCATTCCCCCTTCAAAATACCATATATGCCCCCACATATGATTAAGAATCTAATCTATATCCATAAATTTACTCGTAATAACTCTATCTCTGTTGATTTTGACCCTTTTAGTTTCACTGTGAAGGATATTCATACGGGGACACCTATTACGAGATACAATAGCACGGGGGATCTCTATCCATTCACTACCCACCTCCGCTGCCTGATCTAGCTCTCCCGTCTCTCTAGCGGCCATTTATTCTTCAAAATGGCATAATAGACCTGGCCATCCAAGAGCCCCAGTTTTTAATTTTCTTAGAGGAAATAATTTCATTACTTGTAATGGGAAGATTGCCCAAAACTGTGTTTCTTGTTCTTTAGGCAAACATACTCGTTTTCCGTTTAAATCATCTACTAGTGTTACTTTTGCACCCTTTGATATTATACATGCCGATTTATGGACATCACCTGTAGCTAGTTCTCTCGGTCATAAATACTATCTTATCCTACTAGATGATTTTTTTCTCACTTTGTTTGGTTGTATCCTCTCAAATTTAAATCGTAAGTGTTTGCCAAATTTCTTGAGTTTCACACATTAATTCAAACACAATTTGAAAAAGGTATAAAATCTTTTCAGTGCGATAATGGTCGCGAATTAAAAAACTCTATGTTTCACCATTTCTGTACTAATAATGGCATGATTTTTCGCTTCTCCTGCCCCCACACCTCCCCTCAAAACGGTAAAGCTGAAAGAATCATCCGCACCATTAACAATATGATTCACACTCTATTGATTCATGCCTCCCTACCTCCGCTCTTCTGGGTCTATGATGCTAAAATGTCAGAATACATTCTCAATATTCTCCCAACTAGCACCCTTCACAATATGACCCCTACCGAAATCCTATATCTTAGATGTTACACCCCGTATTTCCAAGGAAATGATAGGAGAACGTACGTATGAAAATAAGATTTGAATTTCGGAAATTTGTGAAAGAAAAATTGAATTACTTGGAATTAGAGTCTCAAATTCGATTTGTGAGATTAGTTTATGATTATGAAGGATTGGATATAATAATATAGGACCCGTAAAAAAATTCACAATTTCGCGGGGCCCTTCGTTTGTAGGATATTTTTTATGAAGAGAATTTTCGGCCAATGGGAGGGTGACATGTGTCTCTCCCACTTGTCTTGACTTTGACTATTTGACTATTTGACTTAAAGATATTTATATATAGAGAGCCTTGCAAGACTTGCTCAACACTTAGAAATTTTCAAGAAAATATCACTCTCTCTTTCTAGGTGCTCTCGGCCAAAGCACAAAAGTGAAGAACAAAATTCTTAATCTTCCAAGTTTAGTTCCCTAATACAAGATTAAGTCCTCTACGTAAGTGATTAAGCCAAGGGCTATATTGTTTCCAAGAAGCTCACGATTTTGTTGCTATTTCTAGCCAAACCCTAAGCTATGATGAACTTGTTGGAAGGAAGACATGAAGATGATATGTTGGCAAGCTTGTAGAGGGTTCGTGTGAGTGATTTTAACGTGAAGATGAGTTGCGGGAAAAGAGCTTAAGTGGACGTTATTTTGGACTGTTTTTGGACAATTTTTGAGGTAAATCTCCCTCTCCCTCTTGAAGTAATCTTATATTACATATTTTGGTAGTTGTAGAATGATATTGTGATAAGGAAAATGGAGTATAAGAATTATATGTGCCATGTTGTAAGTTGGGCCGAAAATAGGCAATCTTGTGCCTCTTGATGTGTTGGATTTTTATTATCATTGTCTTCACGTTTTATATGTTATATGTAGATGGAAAATTAGTCGTTCAATTGTTTATATGAACTATGTATAAGTTTTGGAAAAACGACTTCAACTAGGAGGAATTGAAAGGAGTTATATGTTGTTGATTGTTGAGGCAGAGAGTGCCCTTAAATTGTGAGATATTGTGGGCTGTTTTGGGACAGTTTTAGACATGATTAACTGCCGGAAATTTGGCGACAAGATTACATGTTTAATATATTAGATTGCCAATGAAAGTCCCGAAAGAATAAGGGTGTGGAAAGGCATTGAAAGGCCTCACATTCCGCCCTCGTTATAATTGAATGTTGGACAGTTTTTAAGGGTTGTTGCGGGCTATTTTTGATGTGGTTTAAGGGCTGGTTGATACATGTGAAGTAGGGGTGTGGTTCCCCTTTATTGTTGTATTGATTGTGCCCTTAGTCGGGGCTTGGTTATGGTTGTAAATGGCCTTACTTATAAGGTGGAAAAGTACGTAGAAACAAAGGAAGTGCTGCCCATTTTCTCGTAGAAATAGGAACGTTAATTAGTCCATAACCTACCCTTAAAGGAATGTAGTTAATAGACATGCTATTGTCATTATAGGTTGAAGTGCTACGTGAGGTGTATTCCACTTAGCGGGTTGGTAGAAGAACGATAAGGTATGTGAACTAACTTCCTTCTATCGGCATGATTATTATTGAAGTATACTAGTCTTGAGTATTGAAGTATACTTATCTTGATTTTAAGAGTATAAATGACTTGAGATTACAAGTGTTAGTGTCTTGGAATTTATAAATGAAAGGATGTACGGCGGACGTACGTAGTACTTTTGGGGTTCAAGTCCTGAATATGACAAGACATTATATCGTTCCATGGACTAACTTTCTATGTACGTGGGTTCGAGTCCCACGACATTATATTATTCCATGGATTAGCTCTCCATGATGCGGGTTCAAATCCCATGCTACCATTTATATATGTATGTGGGTTCGAGTCCCATGACATTATATTATTCCATGACATTATGTGGGTTCGAGTCCCATGATATATATACTAGGCGGGTTCGAGTCCCGGGATATTAGATTCTGAAAGTAGACGTCCCTGATTTTGATATGACTCTCGTTTTAAAGAAAATGGTACGGTTGATACCTGTTTGGAAAAAGTACAGTTGAATCTTTTTTTTTTAAATGACGTAGTTGATTCCATCTTTGGAAGACATACTTGATTCTCATTTTGGAAAAGATATAGTTGGCTCCTATTTTTATATGACTCGGTTCGATCTGGTATTTTGATTATTTTACTTGTCTCTGTCATTTCTTGGCCAGCTATGATTTTAATACTGTACTTCATTTACGTTTCATACTTAGTACATTGTTGTACTGATCCCCTCTCCGGGGGGCTGCGTTCATGCCGCAGGTTTAGGTTCGCAGTTGAGTGATCCGCGTGTGTAGGATCTGGTTCAGCAGTTGAGGTAGCTTCCTTGCTCCGGAGCTTACCATTGGTACGGTTGGTTTAGACTTTTGTGTATTTCAGGGTACGGCGGGGCCTTGTCCCGTCATTTTGTACATTATTTTTGTTCCTACAGGTCTGTATACATATGTGGGACGGGTGTGTGTGTGTTGTATAAACTGTAGTCCCTTGGGGACCTCTTTATGTTCAGTGGTAGCATCGTCGGCTAGCCGGTTTTATTTATATGAGTTGTTATGTAATTGTTGTCTAGGGGTTGTTTGGGATAAGGGTGCCCAGGTAGGGTACTAGTCGCGGGCCCGGGGTTCGAATCATGACAAAAGTGGTATCAGAGCAGTTAGTCCTCGGAATGTCTACAGACCGTGTCTAGTAGAGTCTTGGGTATGGGTATGTGTGCACCATACTTATACCCAAGAGGCTACAGGATATTTAGGATTGGTTTCCATTCTTCTCACTCTGAGATCATGCAATAGAGCTGTGTTATTAGGTTGATCCCTCTCTGACGTATTCTTATGTTACAGTTATGCCTCCTAAGAGGGCAACAGTGGCCCAGAAGTGCAAGTCCGCAGCAGGAACTGCTAGTCGGACTCAGAGAGTTACTAGGGCACATTCCCGCCGATGCACGAGGGTGCATCATCGGCTAGTTCCATACGCCGCCAAAGACGAGTGAGCGTAGAGCGGCGGCTCAGAGGCTTCGACGCTGAGCCTCGGCCTCACCAGGCGAGGATAGGAATGTGAGGGATACATTCCAGCTGCTGGGTAGGATAGTAGCAGGACATACTTACAGACAGGAGCCGGTAGCTAAACCTAGAGCAGATAGTTTGAGGGTCCGGGACTTCCTGAGTTGCAGTCTGCCAGAGTTTTACAGGTCGAGGCCCGAGGATGATCCTCAGGAGTTCATCCGTCAGATACAGCGGACGAAGAGAGTGATTAAGGCTTCGGAGACCGAGTCGGTTGTATTGGCTTCTTACCAGTTGCGCGATGTAGCAGTTAACTGGTTTGAGTCATAGGAGTTGTCCAGGGGTGATGGTGCTCCTCCAGCTGTGTGGGACGAGTTCACGGAGGCCTTTCTTGATCACTTCTTGCCTCCGGAGATGAGGAGAGCCAGGGTTGACAGGTTCTTGACATTGAGGCAGAGTGGGAGGACGATTAGAGAGTATAGCCTGGATTTTGACTCATTGGCTCGGTACGCACCCACTATAGTAGCGGACATGGCAGACAGGGTGCACCGCTACGTGATGGGGCTAGACCACTATCTTATTGATGGGTGCATGGCAGTAGCGCTTCAACCGGGCATGGATATTGCTCGTATCCAAGTGTATGCACAGGGAGTTGAGGAGCGACATAGAGGGCGCCGACAAATAGAGTTCATGATGGAGATCAGCCTAAGAGGGCCAGGACGGCAGGGTTTTCGGGTGAGTTTCGAGGTGGCCAGCCTCGGCATCAAGCTAGGTATGCGTCTCAGCCAGCACAGAGTGCTCCTTCACAGTCTTCAGGCTGGAGGTTTGATCGTCTGGGGTATTCGGGAGCAGGTCAGGGCTCCAGGGCTTTGGGTTCACACATATATCAGGGTCCTAGTCAGGCGAGGCCACCTTTGCCTCGGTGTGTTCGATGTGGTAGGTCCCATTTTGGGGATTTTCATTATGCTTCAGGAGCTTGTTATTCGTGCGGCCGTCAGGGCCATATGCAGAGAGATTGTCCATACAGAGGTGGCATAGGTAGTATGACTCAGCCTACAGGATCAGCTACTGGGTTATCATCTTCGGTAGTTGTACGCCCCGGAGGGTAGGGTGTTCACGGGCCAGCAGGCCGCGGTAGAGGTCGTGGTAGAGGTCCTAGTTCTAGCGGTCCTCCGAACTGCATTTATGTCTTGGCCAGTCGGCATAATCAGGAGGCTTTGCTGGATGTCGTCACATGTATATTATTGATCTCTTGTTGTGACGTTTATGCTTTGATAGATCCGGGCTCTAATTTGTCCTATATATCCCCTCTTGATGCTAGTAGAATAGAGGTAGAACCTGAGTCGATAGAGCAGTTTGAGGTAGCTATGCCTGTGGGAGATTCGGTTATGGCAACGCGTGTGTATAAGATTTTTTTAGTCATTATTTGTAGTCGTCCTACTGATGCGCGGTAAGATGCACACACTTTAAACGCAAGTGCACGTTATCGTGACAAGTAGTATAGTCTTGATAAGACCGAATATCGTCCACAAGGATTAGGGTTCAATTACCAACTATCTATTTTCTAGTATCTATTTGGTGAATTGATAATTGATTTGTTGTTTATAACTAAGAATTATGCAAGCTATTTAAATATAAAGATTTATTTCAGTGGTGATGAGAATAGGGCTTCCATGTATCCTTACTATCCGCTTATGCTACTTACTAATGCATTAACTTATGGTATTCTTCTTTTGGAGAAAGCAGGTTTACGAAATCGTTTTATACTCCCGTTAGGGTTATATAAACACTCAACCCCAGTATCGCACCTTACCTACCTTTCGGTGATAAGGATAACTCTATAGGAGGATTAAGAACAAAAACCTAGTTGACCGTCACACACAATGCGCAAAATTAGGGTTGTTAAGCCTCTCATCAACGCTACATAAATAATTGAGGTATTTTCATCCCCAATCCAAGAATGTCTACCCAACTTACAGCATATTCACAATCCCCCCCTTTCGAAATCTGATTAGAAATCATATAGTGATAATTAGTTGTCAATTAATTACCAAGAATTCAACTCAATTATTGGATAGATCTCACAATAAGAAAAATAACCATAAGCATGCATTAATTTATAACATAAGTTTCTAGCAATTCAACATGGAAAGCCCTATAAGAGAATTAGTTCCTAGCCATTGTCATGACAAGAACTAATTCCATGTTCATCATACAAAATAGAAATAAAGAACAAGAAAGGGAAAAGAAAAATACTAAGAACGAGTCTCCAAGCCAAGCATCCAAGGGTTGTGTTGTGGAATATTTACAAGATGGATTGGTGGAAGGATGGATGTAGAATGGTGAATGGTGGAGTGGAGAATGAATAATTCTTCTAATGATGTAGAGTATTTATAGCCAAAGAATCCTTTTGGTGAAGGGTTAGGGATTTGTAGGAAAGGAAAAGTTATTAGAATCCTTTTAGGTAAGGGTTTTAAGGTAGGAAAAGTTATCCCTTTAGGTAGGAAAAGTAATCCCTTTAGGATTCTGAAAATATGTCAAATTCGGCCCAGACTTCATAAATCCCGCGTCGCTGCGCCGCAGATCAGCCATGGCTACCAAATTCAGCAACTCGGGACTTCAAGACTAGCGCCATGGCGCCGCCGCCAGCGCCGCGGCTCCGTGGCGTTTTGCGAGCGACTGTTGTCGTCATTTTTCCGTCCGGACTTCGTCGGATCTCCTCTATAATTCCCGGAACTTCTTAGACTTCATTTCTTGGCCCATTTTGTGTGCAATTCCATCTCATTTATGCTCATTTCATCTTCTTTTCGTCATTTCTCCATTTCTGACCGCTGTGACACAAAAGAAAGGAAAACGACCCTAATACTATACTAAACATAAATAAAATGAGTAAAATACTAATTAAAAATGACTCAAAAAGTGTATATAAAATACACCGATCAAATACCCCAAACTTAACCTTTGCTCGCCCTCGAGCAAAGATAAAAAGAAAGAAATACAGACTCAAGGAAAACGAAAAAAAAGACTCAATGACATTGATCACTTTTGCTGCATTAGTGTTATCTAGAAAAACATGAAGGTTAGCAGAATAATATGCAGGAACATATATCATGAAATTTTCACCATACTAAACATATGAAGCTAAATATTTCGCAAACTCATATTCATCATGCTTAATGGAAGTCAATATACTAAATCATGCATATAAATTCAAGAATTCCTATGGCATGCTTACTTGCTATTCTCCACTAATTCTGGATATGCATAAAAGAGATCTTCAGGACTTTAAGGGTTGTAATGTAGGCTTAGGTATAGGTAGGTAAAAATAGGCAATTTAGGCTCATTTCGTGTACCATAAGCTCTTTAGCTTTTCAATATTTCTCTTTTTCTTTTTGATTATTTCTTTCACTTCAATTCTATCTTTCCCCTCTTTTGTTTTGGGAGAGTGAAGTGTATTATAATAACAAGCACCCCTAAACTTAGGCTTTTGCCTCTTTCTTATTAGTTTTTCATTGGGGTGCATCAAACTTATTCACTCTTTTTGTCTCTTTTTTAACACAATTTATTCCAACTATTTCACATTTTTACTTATGGCACAATTGTAGGAATATATGGTGTCAAAGAAAAAGTTTCATGTTTTTAGGCTCAATGGGCTGACTAGAGATATTTTTAAAGTCAGGGATAGAAAAGAGTGGTAAGAATTGGCTAACAAAGAAATGCATGAGTCATCTCCCTAACATGCATATCCTAACTATTTCGCCTCGAATAGCAAGCAATCATAACACATAGGTTTTAATCTTTTAACAATGCACAAATCAAGCAAGAAACTACAAATAGACAGATTTTGTGAGTTTTTGGCATATCTAACCTAGGTGTTTAGATAGTTGCTTCTAATTCCATTACATTATTCCACCTTCCTTCACTAGGTGTTTCTAGCAACTACAACATACATGATCTTTGACAGGCAATTATGACTCAAAAAGAAAAAAAAAATTGTGACTCAAAAATAAACACAAAACAAAATAAAAAAGACTTAACTGAAACATAACAAGACACAAATAAAACACCCCCAAACTTAAATCACACATTGTCCCCAATGTGTGCAATACTAAAAAAAATGGACAACTTACTGACACAACACAGCGGTCATAATGGAGGTCTAGGAGGAAAAATTCTGGAATTTGCACGGAAATATGGCTCTCTGAAGTTCGGGCGCCGCGGCCCTGAGATTCGGCGCCGCGGCGCTGCTAGTACTGTGGCTCTTCTGAAGTTACGGCGCCGCGGCCCTGATTCTGGCGCCGCGGCGCTGACGACTGCTTTTCCTTTTTTCAGCGTTTTTGCTCCTTTTTCCTCGGTTTCAGCTTTCAGTCCACCTGTCATCCAACAACACAAAACAAGAACCCTAGACCGTGAGACTGTTCAAGACAAAATAAAATAAAATAAAGACAGAAATTAAAATAACATAATTAAAAATATTGGGTTGCCTCCCAACAAGCGCTGTCTTTAACGTCTTTTAGCCGGACGCAATTAACCTTTTCGAGTGCCCATTGGATCCTTCTGCGAACTGCTTGCAATCCGCAGAGTTATTGTTGTAGGTCTCAATTTCCCTACGACCATTTGTTCAAACAAGAGCCTTACATATACAATTATCCCCCAAGTAGGCTTGTCTTTTATGCTTTCTATAATGTAGGAATCCGTGAACTTCTCTACATCTCTCAACTCTAGGAGGTACCCTTGATGGTATGGGCTTCCTAATTGGGAATCAGTCGTGATAGCTAGTGGTGTTTCTTCTGTAATAGGTGCAAGAAAAAGAATTTCCACAGAATCCAAGAAGGTAAATAATTGGATCTCTGCAATCTTTTCCTTCTCTACACCAACTATCTCACCGATTCCTCAATAGTCAGCGCGTTCAGATCCTCAATTTGTTGTTCGTTGTTCAAAATCACCTCGATTTCTGGGTTCTGGGCGCCGCGGCCCTGCTCTTTGGCGCCGCGGCTCTCACTCTCCTGCACTATCTCAGAATCTTCGGCGCCGCGGCCCTGCTTATCGGCGCCGCGGCGCTGCTGCTGCTGCAAACTCTCTATCTCCCCTGATTCGGCATCCTTCAGGTCAATTGCCTGACATTGTGTTTCCTCATTGCCTACCATAGGTGCAGATTGCTCTTCTTGCGTTTCGCTGTTGAATATGATCGCGAGTTCTGCTATTTGCGTTTCCAACTTCTTTATGGCCATTCTCGTTTCGTCCATGAACTGATTTTGGTACCTCGTGAAACTAAGTATAACCTCTCGCAATTCCTCCCTCTCTTCCTCTATGGTTGGAGCTCGATCATATTGACAATAGAAATCCATGTCTTAAGGATCCCTGAGATGAATCAAAACCAACAACGAATCACGGCACACTTGTTTTTTTTTCAAAAGAAAATAAAATAAATAATTTAAAGAAACAAAAATAAAAACCAAATTAGAAATTAAAAATAGATAAATTTGATATTGAACTATGCCTAATCCGACATGGCGTAAAAACTTGATGCGTAAGAAGATGCACACACTTTAAACGCAAGTGCACGTTATCGTGACAAGTAGTATAGTCTTGATAAGACCGAATATCGTCCACAAGGATTAGGGTTCAATTACCAACTATCTATTTTCTAGTATCTATTTGGTGAATTGATAATTGATTTGTTGTTTATAACTAAGAATTATGCAAGCTATTTAAATATAAAGATTTATTTCAGTGGTGATGAGAATAGGGCTTCCATGTATCCTTACTATCCGCTTATGCTACTTACTAATGCATTAACTTATGGTATTCTTCTTTTGGAGAAAGCGGGTTCTGAAATCGTTTTATACTCCGTTAGGTTATATAAACACTCAACCCCATGATCGCACCTTACCTACCTTTCGGTGATAAGGATAACTCTATAGGAGGATTAAGAACAAAACCTAGTTGACCGTCACGCACAATGCGCAAAATTAGGGTTGTTAAGCCTCTCATCAACGCTTACATAAATAATTGAGGTATTTTCATCCCCAATCCAAGAATGTCTACCCAACTTACAGATATTCACAATCCCCTTTGAATCGATTAGAAATCATATAGTGATAATTAGTTGTCAATTAATTACCAAGAATTCAACTCAATTATTGGATAGATCTCACAATAAGAAAAATAACCATAAGCATGCATTAATTTATAACATAAGTTTCTAGCAATTCAACATGGAAAGTCCTATAAGAGAATTAGTTCCTAGCCATTGTCATGACAAGAACTAATTCCATGTTCATCATACAAAATAGAAATAAAGAACAAGAAAGGGAAAAGAAAAATACTAAGGACGAGTCTCCAAGCCAAGCATCCAAGGGTTGTGTTGTGGAATATTTACAAGATGGATTGGTTGAAGGATGGATGTAGAATGGTGAATGGTGGAGTGGAGAATGCATAATTCTTCTAATGATGTAGAGTATTTATAGCCAAAGAATCCTTTTGGTGAAGGGTTAGGGATTTGTAGGAAAGGAAAAGTTATTAGAATCCTTTTAGGTAAGGGTTTTAAGGTAGGAAAAGTTATCCCTTTAGGTAGGAAAAGTAATCCCTTTAGGATTAGAAAATATGTCAAATTCGCCCGGACTTCAAATCCAGCGTCGTGCGGCCTGAAATTCAGCAACTCTCGGGACTTTCAGCACTTTGGGCACCGCGGCTCCGGTGACGTTTTTCAGGCGGATTCTGTTTCGTCGTCATTTTTCCGTCCGGACTTCGTCGGATCTCCTCTATAATTCCCGAAACTTCTTAGACTTCATTTCTTGGCCCATTTTGTGTGCAATTTCATCTCATTTATGCTCATTTCATCTCCTTTTCGTCATTTCTCCATTTCTGACCGCTGTGACACAAAAGAAAGGAAAACGACCCTAATACTATACTAAACATAAATAAAATGAGTAAAATACTAATTAAAATGACTCAAAAAGTGTATATAAAATACACCGATCACCTACCTTAGCAGACTTGATAGAGTTGGAGATGACCGACTTCGATGTGATTATGGGTATGGACTGGTTGGCTTCCTGCTTTGCTAATGTCGATTGTAGAGGGAAATTGGTTCGGTTTCAGTTTCCCGGTGAGCCGATTATTGAGTGGAGGGGGAATACATCGTCGCCAAAAGGTAAGTTTATTTCATACCTCAAGGCCAGGAAAATGGTTAGGAAGGGGTATATTTATCATCTAATTCGGGTGTATGATACAGAGGATGAGGTACCAGCTCTTCAGTCAGTTCTGGTAGTTAGTGAGTTTCCGGATGTGTTTCCAGATGATCTTCCAGGTATTTCTCCATAGCGAGAAATTGAGTTTTGTATTGATGTACTGCCAGATACCCGACCGATATCTATTCCACCTTATAAAATGGCACCCGCTGAGCTAAGAGAGTTGAAGGACCAGCTGAGAGACTTGCTAGAGAAAGGCTTCATAAGGCCTAGTACGTCTCCTTGGGGAGCGCTGGTATTGTTTGTGAAGAAGAAAGATGGGTCGCTTCGGATGTGTATTGATTATCGACAGCTGAACAAGGTAACCATCAAGAATAGGTACCCCCTCCCCAGGATTGATAATTTGTTTGACCAGTTGCAGGGTGCTAAGTGCTTTTCGAAGATAGACCTGCGGTCCGGTTATCATTAGGTTCGGGTAAGAGAGGCAGATATCCCGAAGACGGCATTCAAGACCCGGTACAGGCACTATGAGTTCAGATCATTTTGGTTGACTAATGATCCAGCTCTATTTATGGATTTGATGAACCGGATGTTCAAGCCATTTCTGGATACGTTTGTTATAGTATTCATTGATGACATCCTGATTTATTCCCGATCGGAGCAGGAACACGCATATCATTTGAGGACAGTACTTAGAGTCCTCCAGCACTGGCAGTTGTATGCCAAGTTCTCTAAGTGTGAGTTTTTGGTTGGCCTCAATGGCATTCTTAGGGCACATTGTCGGGGCCGACGATATTCGAGTTGATACGACGAAGATTGAGACAGTGAAGACTTGGCCTAGACCTACTACACCAACTGAGGTACGCAGTTTTCTAGGACTGGCTGGGTATTATAGAAGGTTTGTGGAGAAATTCACCTTGATCTTAGCGCCTTTGACTAGGCTGACTCAGAAGACGGCTAAGTTTCAGTGGACAGATGTGTGTGAGCAGGGTTTTCAGTTATTGAAAGATAAGTTGACGATGGCTTCGGTTCTTACCCTTCCCGAGGGACTTGAGGGTTATGTTATTTATTGTGATACTTTAGGTGTTGGGCTAGGTTGTGTGTTGATGCAGCACGGTAAGGTTATAGCCTACTCTTCCCGACAGCTCAGGAAGCACGAGAGGAATTACCCTACACACGATTTGGAGCTTGCGGCAGTGATACATGCCTTGAAGATTTGGAGACACTATCTATATGGGGTTCATGTTGATATTTATACGGATCACAAGAGTCTCCAGTATATCTTCAGACAGATGGAACTGAACTTGCGGCAGAGACGGTGGTTAGAGTTACTTAAGGACTATGATGTCGATATACTATATCACCCAGGGAAAGCCAATGTGGTTGTAGATGCTCTTAGCCGTAGATCTATGGGTAGTCTGACTGATGTACATCCTGAGAGGAAAGAGATGGTTCGAGAGATTCACAGATTAGCGAGCCTGGGAGTCCGGTTAACGAATTTCGGTGATAGTGGAGTTCTAATTCGGGGGATTGCCGAGTCCTTTATCGTAGAAGAGGTAAAGAGGCAACAGTATGAGGATCCTGTATTAGTACGATACAGAGATGCGACTCTCCGAAAGGAGAAGACTTTATTTGAGATCTCACCCGATGGGGTGTTATTGTATGAGGGTAGATTGTGTATACCCGATGTTGCAGGGTTACGACAGCAGGTTATGGGTGAGGCACACAATGCTCGATATTCTATTCATTCGGGGTCCACAAAGATATACCATGACCTTAGATGCGTATATTGGTGGGATGGCCTGAAAAGGAACGTAGCAGGGTTCGTTGCTCAGTGTCTGAATTGCCAGCAAGTTAAGGTTGAGCACCAGAAGCCTAGTGGGTTGCTACAGTCGATAGAGATCCCGAATTGGAAGGGGGAGGTGATTAACATGGATTTCATTACAGGGTTGCCTCGTACTCAGAGGAAGTGTGACTCTATTTGGGTTATAGTGGATAGGCTGATGAAATCATCCCATTTTCTTCCGTTCAGGACTACTTACTCGGCTGAGGACTATGCTAGGATATATATCAGGGAGATTGTGAGACTGCACGGGGTTCCTACATCTATTATATCAGACAGATGAGCTCAGTTTATGGCTAACTTCTGGAGGTCATTCCAGAAGGGATTGGGGACACATGTGAGTCTCAGTACTGTATTTCATCCTCAGATCGATGGGCAGGCAGAGCTTACTATCCAGACACTTGAGGATATGTTGAGGGCTTGTATTATTGATTTCGGGGGTAGCTGGGAGGATCATTTTCCACTCGTGGAGTTTGCCTATAATAACAACAATCACTCTAGTATTCAGATGACCCGGTATGAGGCCTTGTATGGAAAGAAGTGCACATCGTCGATTGGTTGGTTTGATGTTGGCGAGGTTATGTTAGTAGGTCCAGACTTGGTTCAGCAGGCTGTGGATAAGGTGAAGCTTATCCAGGAGAGATTATTAGCAGCCCAGAGTCGACAGAAGTCTTATGCAGATAATCGACGTCGACACTTGGAGTTTCATCTTGACGATTGGGTATTCTTGAAGGTATCACCCATGAAGGGTGTGATGAGATTTGGTAGGAAAGGGAAGCTCAGCTCGAGATACATCGGGCCTTACCAGATTGTTCGCAGAGTAGGCAAGGTTGCCTATGAGTTAGATCTGTCATCCGAGTTGGAAGCGGTACATTTGGTCTTCCATGTATCGATGTTACGGAAGTGTATCCGGGATCCTTCCAGAGTCTTCCCAGTGGTTGATGTCCAGGTTACAGAGGAGTTAGTGTACGTGGAGAGTCCCGTAGCTATACTTGATCGCCAGGTCTGAAGGTTGCGGACTAAGGATGTGGCTTCCGTCAAAGTATTGTGGCGGAACAACAATAGGGAGGAAATGACTTGGGAAGCAGAGAATGACATGAAGCAGAAATATCCTCATATGTTCCCTATACCTACAAGTAATTCAATTCCCTACTTGCATATTTGATTGATGTATATGCATGTGTGACATATTGTGGTCATGTGTGACATATTTTAGTTTCGTTGAGTATAGTTTACGTGGACTATGCCGATATCTGTTTAGCTTGAACCTATTATGAACATTCGGGACGAATGTTTCTAAGGGGGGAATGATGTTGCACCCCGTATTTTCAAGGAAATGATAGGAGAACGTACGTATGAAAATAAGATTTGAATTTCGGGAATTTGTGAAGGAAAAATTTAATTACTTGGAATTAGAGTCTCAAATTTGATTTGTGGGATTAGTCTATGATTATGAAGGGTTGAATCTAATAATATAGGGTCCGTCAAAAATTTCACAATTTCGCGGGGCCCTTCGTTTGTAGGATATTTTTTAGGAAGAGAATTTTCTGCCAATGGGAGGGTGACATGTGTCCCTCCCACTTGTCTTGACTTTGACTATTTGACTTAAAGATATTTATATATAGAGAGCCTTGCAAGACTTGCTCAACACTTAGAAATTTTCAAGAAAATATCTCTCTCTTTCTAGGTGCTCTCGGCCAAGGCACAAAAGTGAAGAACAAAATTCTTAATCTTCCAAGTTTAGTTCTCTAATACAAGATTAAGTCCTCTACGTAAGTGATTAAGCCAAGGGTATATTGTTTCCAAGAAGCTCACGGTTTTGTTGCTATTTCTAGCCAAACCCTAAGCTATGATGAACTTGTTGGAAGGACGACATGAAGACGATATGTTGGCAAACTTGTAAAAGGTTCGTGTGGAGATTTTAACGTGAAGAGGAGTTGTGGAAAAAGATCTTAAGTGGACGTTATTTTGGACTGTTTTTGGATGATTGTTGAGGTAAATCTCCCTCTCCCTCTTTAAGTAATCTTATATTACATATTGTGGTAGTTGTAGACTGATATTGTGATAAGGAAAATGGAGTATAAGAATTATATGTGCCATGTTGTAAGTTGGGCCGAAAATAGGCAATCTTGTGCCTCTTGATGTGTTGGATATTTATTATCATTGTCTTCATGTTTTATATGTTACATGTCGATGGAAAATTAGTCGTTCAATTGTTGATATGAACTATGTATATGTTTTGGAAAAACGACTTGAACTAGGAGGAATTTAAAGGAGTTATATGTTGTTGATTGTTGAGGCCGAGAGTGCCCTTAAATTGTGAGATATTGTGGGATGTTTTGGGACTGTTTTAGACGTGATTAATTGCCGGAAATTTGGCGACAAGATTACATGTTTAATGTAGTAGATTGCCAATGAAAGTCCCGAAAGAATAAGAGTGTGGAAAGGCGTCGAAAGACCTCACATTCCGCCCTCGTTATAGTTGAATGTTGGACAGTTTTTAAGGGTTGTCGCGGGCTATTTTTGATGTGGTTTAAGGGCTGGTTAATACATGTGAAGTAGGGGTGTGGTTCCCCTTTATTGTTGTATTGATTGTGCCCTTAGTCGGGGCTTGGTTATTGGTGTAAATGGCCTTACTTATAAGGTGAAAAAGTACGTAGAAACAAAGGTGATGCGCGAAAAGATGCACACACTTTAACGCAAGTGCACGTTATCGTGATAAGTAATATAGTCTTGATAAGACCGAATATCGTCCACAAGGATTAGGGTTCAAGTACCAACTATCTATCTTTTGGTATCTATTTGACAATTGATATTTGATTTTGTGGTTTATAACTAATAATTATAAAAGCTAATTAACTATAAGTTTACTTCAGTTGTGATGGGAATAGGGCTTCCATGTCTCCTCAACTATCCGCTTATGTTATTTATTAATGCAATGAATTATGGTCTTCTTCTCTCGGAGCTAGCAGGTTTACGAAATCGTTTTATATTCCCGTTAAGGATATATAAACACTCAACCCCAGTATTGCACCTTACCTACCTTTCGGTGATAAGGATAAATCTATAGGAGGATTAAGAACAAAAACCTAGTTAACCGTCACGCACCATGCGCAAAATTAGGGTTGTTAAGCCTCTCATTAACGCTACATAAATAATTGAGGTATTTTAATCCCCAATCCAAGAATGTCTACCCAACTTACAGCATATTCACAATCTCTCCTTTCGAAGTAAATTAGAAATCATATAAGGATAATTAGTTGTCAATTAATTACCAAGCATTCAACGCAATTATTTGATAAATCTCTCAAAGAAGAATAATAACCATAAACATGTATTAATTCATAACATAAGTTTCTAGTGAATCAACATGGAAAGCCCTATAAGAGAATTAGTTCCTAGCCATAGATATGACAAGAACTAATTCAAGGTTCATCATGCAAAACTGAAATAAAGAAAAGAAAAGAAAAGAAAGTTACTAAGTTTAGGGTCTCCAATCTTCAATCCAAGGGTTGTGTTGTGGAATATTTACAAGATGAATTGGTGGAAGGGTGGATGTAGAGTGGTGAATGGTGGAATGGAGAATGAATAATTCTTCTAATGATGTAGAATATTTATAGCCAAAGAATCCTTTTGGTGAAGGGTTAGGGATTTTGTAGGTAGGAAAAGTTATTAGAATCCTTTTAGTTAAGGGTTTTAAGGTAGGAAAAGTTATCCCTTTAGGTAGGAAAAGTTATCCCTTTAGGATTCTGAAAACATGTCAAATTCGACCCAGCACTTCATAATTCCAGCTGGCGCGGCATAGATCAGAATAGCCATGGCTGAAGATCAGCAACTTTCGGACTTAGAAGACATTGGGCGCCATGTCGCTTTTCCAGCGCCATGGTGCGGTGACATTTTTCTCGCGACTCGTTGTCGTCTTTTCTCGTCCATTCGCCTCGATTTCCTCTATAATTCCCGGAACTTCTTATACTTCATTTCTTGGCCCTTTTTGTGTGCAATTTCATCTCAATTAAGTTCATTTTCTCTTCTTTTCGCCATTTCTCCATTTCTGACCGCTGTGACACAAAAGAAAGGAAAACGACCCTAATACTATACTAAACATAAACAAAATGAGTAAAATACTAACTAAAAATGACTCAAAAAGTGTATATAAAATACACCGATCAAATACCCCCAAACTTAACCTTTGCTCGCCCTCGAGCAAAGATCAAAAGAAAGAAATACAGACTCAAGGAAAACGAAAAATAAAAGACTCAATGACATTGATCACTTTGCTGCATTGGTGCTACTTGGAAAAACATGAAGATTAGTAGAATAATATGCAGGAACATATAGCATGAAATTTCAGCATTCTAAACACATTAAGTTAGATATTTCGCAAACTCATTTTTATCATGCTTAATGGAAGTCAAATACTAAATCATGCATGTTAATTTCAAAATTCCTATCGCATGTTTACTTGCTACTCTCCACTAATCATGGCTATGCATCTAAGAGATCTTCAGGACTTTTAAGGGTTGTAATGTAGGCTTAGGCACGGGTAGGTAAAAATAGGCATTTAGGCTTATTTTTGTGTACCATAAGCTCTTTAGCTTTTCAATTTTTCCCTTTTCTTTTGATTCTTTCCTTCACTTCAATTCTATCTTTCCCCTCTTTTGTTTTGGGAGAGTGAAGTGTATTATAATAACAAGCACCCCCAAACTTAGGCTTTTGCCTATTTCTCATTACTCTTTTATTGGGGTGCATCAAAGTTGTTCACTCTTTTTGTCTCTTTTTTAACACAATTTATTCCACTATTTCACATTTTTACTTATGGCACAATTTGTGGGAATATAGGGTGTCAAAGAAAAAGTTCAATTTTTAGGCTCAATGGGGCTGACTAGGGATATTTTTAAAGTCAGGGATAGAAAAGAGTGGTAAGAATTGACTAACAAAGAAATGTCTGAGTCATCTCCCTAACATGCATATCCTAACTATTTCGCCTCAAATAGCAAGCAATCATAACACATAGGTTTTAATCTTTTAACAATGCACAACTCAAGCAAGATACTCCCAATAGACAGATTTCATGAGTTTTTGGCATATCTAACCTAAGTGTTTAGATGGTTGCTCCTAATTCCATTACATTATTCCACTTTACTTTATTAGGTGTTTCAAGTAACTACAACATGCATGATCTAAAAAAAATTATGACTCAAAAGAGGAAAAAAATAATAAATTATGACTTAAAAATTACTCAAAAAAAAACAATTCAAAAAAACTCAAAAATAATAAAACATCCCCCCAAACTTAAATCACACATTGTCCCCAATGTGTGCAAGACTCAAAGAAAATAAAAGAAAAATGACAACTTACTGACACAACACAGCGGTCATAACGGAGGACTAGGAGGAATTTTTTTATTTTTTTTGGAATTTGCACGGAAATATGGCTCTCTGAAGTTCCGCACTGCTTCGAGATTCAGGCCGCTTAGTATCGTGGCCCTATGGAGTTCGGCCGCGCGCCGACGATCGCTTTTTCCTTTTTCAGCTTTTGCTCTTTTTCCTGCTTTGACTTTGATCCACTGTGCCATCCAACAACACAAAACAAGAACCCAAGACCGTGATACTGTTCAAGACAAAATAAAATAAAATAAAATAAAATAAAATAAAATAAAGACAGAAATTAAAATAACATAATTAAAAACATTGGGTTGCCTCCCAACAAGCGCTGTCTTTAACGTCTTTTAGCCGGACGCAATTAACCTTTACGAGTGCCCATTGGTTCCTTCTGCGAACTGCTTGCAATCCGCAGAGTTATTGTTGCAGGTCTCACTTCAACTACAACAATTGCTTCAAACAAGGGCCTCAAATATACGATTATCCCCCAAGTACACAAGACATGCTTGTCGTTTAGGCTCTCTCTATTGTAGGGATCAGTGAGATTCCCAACATCTCTCAACTCTAGGGGGTGCCCTTGATGGTATGGACTTCCTGTTTGGGGGTCAATATTGACAGCTGGTGGTGTTTCTTCTGCAATAGGTACGAGAAAAAGATTTTCCAAGGAATCCAAGAAGGTGAATAATTGGATCTCTGCAATCTTTTCCTTCTCTACACCAACTATCTCGACAGATTCCTCAATAGTTGGGTGTGGTTCAGGCTCCTCAATTTGCTTGCCACCTCCCACAGGTGCAGATTGCTTTTCTTGCATTTCGCTGTTCAAAATGACTGCGAGTTCTCCTATTTGCAGTTCCAACTTTCTGAGGGACTCTCTTGTTTCAGCCATAAACTGAGCCTGACACTTGGCGAACATGAGTATGTCTGCCTGCAACTCATTTCGATCTTCCTCTGACATCTGTGGGTTAAGATGCTGTTGATGACTCCACTGTCTCTAATAGTAGTAGTCCATGTGTCCTGATTTTATTATATATATATATATATATATATATTTCGAATTTAACCTGGAAAATAAGAAAAACAACAAAAGGTGATAAAAATATGCTCGCAGAACAAGTTAGAAACTTGTTCTTGGAGCAAAAACAAATAAAAATAAAAACAGAAATAAAACCAAATTAGAAATTAAAAATAGATAAAATTGATATTGAACTATGCCTAATCCCCGGCAACGGCGCCAAAAACTTGATGCGCGAAAAGATGCAAACACTTTAACGCAAGTGCACGTTATCGTGACAAGTAATATAGTCTTGATAAGACCGAATATCGTCCACAAGAATTAGGGTTCAAGTACCAACTATCTATCTTTTGGTATCTATTTGGCAATTGATATTTGATTTTGTGGTTTATAACTAATAATTATAAAAGCTAATTAACTATAAGTTTACTTCAGTTGTGATGGGAATAGGGATTTCATGTCTCCTCAACTATCCGCTTATGTTATTTATTAATGCAATGAATTATGGTCTTCTTCTCTCGGAGCTAGCAGGTTTACGAAATCGTTTTATATTCCCGTTAAGGATATATAAACACTCAACCCCAGTATTGCACCTTACCTACCTTTCGGTGATAAGGATAACTCTATATGAGGATTAAGAACAAAAACCTAGTTAACCGTCACGCACCATGCGCAAAATTAGGGTTGTTAAGCCTCTCATTAACGCTACATAAATAATTGAGGTATTTTCATCCCCAATCCAAGAATGTCTACCCAACTTACAGCATATTCACAATCTCTCCTTTCGAAGTAAATTAGAAATCATATAAGGATAATTAGTTGTCAATTATTACCAAGCATTCAACGCAATTATTGGATAAATCTCTCAAAGAAGAATAATAACCATAAACATGTATTAATTCATAACATAAGTTTCTAGTGAATCAACATGGAAAGCCCTATAAGAGAATTAGTTCCTAGCCATAGATATGACAAGAACTAATTCAAGGTTCATCATGCAAAACTGAAATAAAGAAAAGAAAAGAAAAGAAAGTTACTAAGTTTAGGGTCTCCAATCTTCAATCCAAGGGTTGTGTTGTGGAATATTTACAAGATGAATTGGTGGAAGGGTGGATGTAGAGTGGTGAATGGTGGAATGGAGAATGAATAATTCTTCTAATGATGTAGAGTATTTATAGCCAAAGAATCCTTTTGGTGAAGGGTTAGGGATTTTGTAGGTAGGAAAAGTTATTAGAATCCTTTTAGATAAGGGTTTTAAGGTAGGAAAAGTTATCCCTTTAGGAAGGAAAAGTTATCCCTTTATGATTCTGAAAACATGTCAAATTCGACCCAGCACTTCATAATTCCAAATCGGCGCGCAGATCAGCCATGCGCCTGAAGATCAACAACTTCGGACTTAGAAGACATTGGGCGCCGGCTCGCTTCCGTGCACCGCTGGCCGGTGACATTTTTTCTCGCGAATTCGTCTTTTTCTCGTCCGGCCTTCGTCTGATTTCCTCTATAATTCTCGGAACTTCTTAGACTTCATTTCTTGGCCCTTTTTGTGTGCAATTTCATCTCAATTAAGCTCATTTTCTCTTCTTTTCGCCATTTCTCCATTTCTGACCGCTGTGACACAAAAGAAAGGAAACCGGCCCTAATACTATACTAAACATAAACAAAATGAGTAAAATACTAACTAAAAATGACTCAAAAAGTGTATATAAAATACACCGATCAAAAGGAAGTGCTGCCCAATTTCTCGTAGAAATAGGAACGTTAATTAGTCCATAACCTACCCTAAAAGGCATGTAGTTAATAGACATACTATTGTTATTATAGGTTGAAGTGCTACGTGAGGTGTATTCCACTTAGCGGGTTGGTAGAAGAACGATAAGGTATGTGAACTAACTTTCTTCTATCGGCATGATTATTCTTGAAGTATACTAGTCTTGATTATTGAAGTATACTTGTCTTGATTTTAAGAGTATAAATGACTTGAGATTTCAAGTGTTAGTGTCTTGGGATTTATAAATGAAAGGATGTACGGCGGACGTACGTAGTAATTTTGGGGTTCAAGTCCTAAATATGACAAGACATTATATCGTTCCATGGACTAACTTTCTATGTACGTGGGTTCGAGTCCCACGACATTATATTATTCCATGGATTAGCTCTCCATGATACGGGTTCAAATCCCATGCTACAATTTATATATGTATGTGGGTTCGAGTCCCATGACATTATATTATTCCATGACATTATGTGGGTTCGAGTCCCATGATATATATACTAGGCGGGTTCGAGTCCCGGGATATTAGATTCTGAAAGTAGAAGTCCCTGATTTTGATATGACTTTCGTTTTAAAGAAAATTATACGGTTGATACCTGTTTGGAAAAAGTACAGTTGAATCTTTTTTTTTTAAATGACGTAGTTGATTCCATCTTTGGAAGGCATACTTGATTCTCATTTTGGAAAAGATACAGTTGACTCATATTTTTATATGACTCGGTTGGATCTGGTATTTTGATTATTTAACTTGTCTCAGTCATTTCTTGGCCAGCTATGATTTTAATACTGTACTTAATTTACGTTCGATACTTAGTACATTGTTGTACTGACCCCCTCTCCGGGGGGGCTGCGTTCAGGCCCGCAGGTTTAGGTTCGCAGTTGGGTGATCCGCGTGTGTAGGATCTGGTTCTGCTGTTGAGGTACTTCTTTGCTTCGGAGCTTACCATTGGTACGGTTGGTTTAGGCTTTTGTGTATTTCAGGGTACGACGGGGCCTTGTCCCATCATGTTGTACATTTATTTTGTTCCTAGAGGTTTGTATTCATATGTGGGATGGGTGTGTGTGTGTTGTATAAACTGTAGTCCCTTGGGGACCTCTTTATGGTCAGTGGCAGCCTCGTCGGCTAGCCGGTTTTATTTATATGAGTTTTTATGTAATTGTTGTCTAGGGGTTGTTTGGGATAAGGGTGCCCAGGTAGGGTACTAGTCGCGGGCCCGAGGTTCGGGTCGTGACAATATAGTCCCCTCTTATGAGATTCTTCGGATATTCGGTTGTCTATGCTATCCTAACCTTACCTCCACTTCCCCTCATAAACTAGCTCTTCGGTCCACTCTATGTGTCTACCTAGGCTTCCCGCCAAACCATAGGGGCTATCTATGTTATGACTTGTCCACTCGTCAGATCCACATTTCTCGTCACGTCACATTCAACGAGACCACATTCTCGTATTCGAATCTTAAAAAGTTCCAAAAACAGGATTACTCTTTTCTTGATGAGTCTGCCATCTCTTCCATCATTCTCAGTCAACTAGATCATAGCACTGCCACAAAATCACCTTTTCTGCCCAGTGGTCCTTTTTTCGCGCCGCGGCGCCCAAACTCTGCGGCGTATCATCGATTCACCATCATCGCATTGCGGCCCGGTCTTTGAGTCATCGATCGCCAAAACTTCGAGAGGTTCGCCGGTTCTCCAGCGCCCTTGATCACAAGATCGCGCCTGCGGCGCCTCCAACGACATCCCCCTTCACCGTGACCCTTGATCACGGAGCCGCGGTGCCGTCGACGGCAGCACCTCCTTCTCCATATCCAACCAATCCCCCAGTCTTTGAGCCTCCTACTGTCTCCACTCACCCAATAGAAACTCATGCCAAACATGGAATCTTCAAACCAAAAGTCCAATTTAACTTGTCTGCCCAAACTATTTCTCCAATTCCCAAGAACCCTATATTGGTCAACCAAGATCCTAATTGGAACGCGACTATGTCTGAGGAATTCAATGCTTTAACTAAGCAATACACATGGGATCTAGTACCTAGACCTTAGGGGGTGAATGTGATTCGTTGTCTGTGGCTATTTCTCTCACAAATTCAGAGATAGTGGATATCCTGAGAGGTATAAGGCACGACTTATGGTCAATGGCACAAATCAACAGGAGGGCATTGATTGTGGTGAGACCTTCAGCCCGGTTGTCAAACCGGCTACCATTCGCACAATTTTGAGCATTGTCATGGGCAAACACTGGCCGATCCATCAACTTGATGTGAAGAATGCATTCTTACATGGGGATCTAAGAGAGACAGTATACATGCATCAGCCTCCAAGGTTTACCCATCCAGCAGTTCCTCACTATGAGTGTTGTCTCCGTAAGTCACTATATGGCCTGAAACAGGCCCCCCCGTGCGTGGTATGATCGTTTTTCCAGGTATATCTTGCAGATTGGGTTTGTATGCAGCAAGAGTGATACATCACTCTTCATTTTTCATCGAGGTAGTAGCACAACTTACTTATTACTTTAGGTGGATGATATTGTTCTTACTGCCTCCTCCGACGGGTTGAAAAATGAGATTATTGCCTTGCTTAAGTCCGAATTTGCAATGACTGATTTGGTAAGACTACCCATAATTAGAATATTTGTGACCTACAAGATATCCCTACCCATAATTAGAATATTTGTGTAAATATAATTATGGTAAGACTAGAATTTCTCTGATACCATGTAAGATGATATTAATCTCCCTTAGGGAGTCTTCTCATTAATATCAAAGTATATATAGTGTACAATGTTCATCTCAATTACAATAGGAATCCTAGTCTCATATACATGAGGAATCCTAGTCTTACCATAATTATATTTACACAAATATTCTAATTATGGGTAGGGATATTATGCACCACTAAATACACGCTATTGGGAGGACTCATAAAGGACATCGCCACAATGACACTTAGAATAATCACATGATTTCTACTACGGTGACAGTTTCTAACCGTCACCGTAGATCATTTTTCTTATAGTGAAATGTTGTTAACTTAAATTTCACTAATTTAAGCTAAACTCAAATCCATGGAAACCCCTTATTTTATAACATAAAATCCTTATTCCTGGGAAGCAATTCCATAATAATCGAAGGTATAATAGTAAAAGGAACGTTAGAAACTTACCCCCGCGAAGAATCAAGGACAACCCATCAAAAATCTCAGAAATTTGAGCTCCCAAGCTCCCCAAAATTGTGAGAGAATATACTGAAAACAATAATAATAAAATAAAATGTAGTAGTTGTCCAGCTCTAAATCAGGTGCTACATGATCACGAAGCTTACTTTTGAAAAGCCCAATAAAATTCTTGCATAATTTCACCCAACATAGACTTTTGAATCACCTAATTTGGCCTTAAAATGAGAGATATATGATGTTTTCAAGTTTTGAAAGAGATATTTAAGGGCGTACTTTAGGGGCATAATTAGTATTTTCGGAATTGTTACACCAGAAAATTCAGAAATTGCAAAAATCATAATTTTAGCACCCGGAACCTTCCGGACACAAATCATATATGAATTTTGAATATACAACACGCTACGAACCTGCTCGGATGCTCAAAACTCACAAAAGAGGTCATCTTAACCTGATATTGACCATGGTCAACTCTAATTCCTTAACTAGTTTCTTAACCAATGACTCAAATCATACTCGAACCCCTCGAGATCTGAACTTATTACTCGACTAAGTCAAAAATCACATTCCGGACGTAATAGAATCGATGAAACTTTTAAACAGATGCATTTACCCCAATATTGACTTTTGTCAAACTTCTTCCTTTCTTTACCTTATTGAACTTTCAATTTTACTATTCTTCTCTAATACTCATCTTGCCTCGGGGACGACACCACCCATCTCCGCAAGTCATAAATACTACTATGAAACAACAGGAAGGGTATTTTGGATAAAACAAGTCCAAAATCTCAAAACAACCTAGCGGGTCGTTACATCATTTACCACTTAAACATACATTCGTCCTTGAACATTAAAGAAAAGTACCAAAGTTGTTGATCCGCCAAATAATCTTCGTTATACACCTCATGAAAGACTCTATAAGAAAGAATAACACTGGTAACACCATTGTTTCACTTTATCAATCTAAACTTCCTTTTTACTTAGCTCAAAGGCCTAAATTTCCATTGTATATATCTAGAATTTCTTCCACAACTGATCCTCGTGTATTTGAACTGACTCTGCTCAAATATCCTGATTTTTATTATAACCACGCCTCTAAACACAATTGATTGATTCTACAAATTCCAGCATCGACACTCCAATCCTTTAGTTGTAGCCACAATTCATTTCCAAGTTATACCGGCCAAATATCTTGATTTTACTTATCTTTGTTCCTCAACTTTTAAATTCATCTTTAGTATAAAAAATTCATACAAAACACATTGTCACATACAGCAGATCTAAATCATGACTCCTTGCCAAAAAAAAAATTTGTTCTTTTTTTGAGCCAATTCTAAGAATTTCGTAAAAACTAACCTTATCCAAGATCGATCACGCTAAATCCAAATCTTTTAGTTCCGTTTCAATTGGAAAAAAACTACGGACTCAACACCCATTTCCCGATTTCTCTTAAATATTCAAACAACATAATATGCGCATCACCCTTGTGATTACCTTGCCATGCCAATTCTGTAGAAAATAAATTAATCACCCCAAAGACATCTCATAACCAATTGTACCTCCTCAATACATCACCAAACTCTGTCGCAAACCATAACAACTATCTGAATATCTGCCATTAATAAAATATCATCAAATCCAGTAAACTTCAATAGTGATTGGTAACCCTGTCATACCTCTGTTCTGAATAGTAAATCTATAAAATCTTCAAATACGGGTTACTAGAATTGTTATACCCCGTATTTCCAGAGTATGTACGTAAGGACGTACGTAGAAAAGTTTAGCCTTAAGATTAGGCTAGGACCGAAATTTTGTGCATAACACACGAAAAGAATCGTTTTCCGACGAAACGTCTTCCAAAACTTACGTAGGGAAAATTCCGGCTATGTCATTTATTATTTTTACGGATTTTTCCGAGAGACGAAATATTTTGGACCAACAAGAGGGCGACACTTGTCACCCTCTAATTGGTGGATGTGTGGGCGTCTATTGGATGAATTGGAGAGTGGGGGTTGGTAGGATATTTTGTTTAGTTGTTGAGCAAGTGGGACCCACAAACACTTGTCCAAATCTTGACCTTACACTTGCCTACCACTTGTCTTGATCTTGGCCATTGGTTGGCCTATAAATACCCCCCCTTTGTGAAGACTTATTCATCCACAAAAATCCCTAAGTCTTGAAATCCCTCTCCCTCCCTCTCTATGGTTTCGTCCATGCCTCCCCCTCCCTATTGTGAAGGCCTTTTGGCCGAGAGGTACCCCACCCCCCACCCTCCTAGTGGTGCAAGCCGAGGGGTACCCCCCCCTACCTTGAGTTGTTTTCGTAAAATACACCCCTCCCTTGGTAGAAAATACTCTCCAAAGTATTGTTACTATTCCAAAATACCTTGGCCCAAATACCTTGTAGTATTCCAAGGTTACACTTATACTAAAAGCCCAGAAATACTATTATACTTCCCTTCAGTCACAAAACACAACCCTAAGGAAAATCTTCATAGCCGATTGAAGTATTAAGAAGAAGTTGCGTAGAACTTCTAAGGGTTGTTTGGAGCGGGTTGGAGCACCCAGAGTAGGAGCTAAACGTTGCTCAGGATCGACATTAAACTTGGATAATTTTGGGCTTACCGAGGTAAATAATCCTATCCTTCTATTGTAATTGGAAATTACATACTGTAGTTGTATAGAAATGAATATAAGATTCATAGAAGAGAAATGAACTGTAATAGAAGGTTATTACAGAAAAGACTTGAACTGAAATCACATCAGAAGAATATTAAGGTAGAAGTTGATAGACTTATAACCTTTATAGGTTGAATGTTCTGCGAGTAGCATGTACTACTTGAAAGGTGGACAAGGCTAGCCGGGTTATAGCCGTGGAGCGTTTTGCTAATAGTCGATAATCGTCGCGAGGTATGTGATTCTTCCTATCCTCTTGAGCATGATATTTTAAAAGAATATATATATAGTACGGTAGACGTACGTGTGTTAACTGAATGTAGTTTTACGGCAATGTCTTTTGACTTAAGCCTGAATAATAAGAATCTGGAAGTATTTTAAAAGAATATATATATAGTACGGTAGACGTACGTGTGTTAACTGAATGTAGTTTTACGGCAATGTCTTTTGACTTAAGCCTGAATAATAAGAATCTTGAAGTATTTCAAAAGAATTGAGAATCCTTTTTGAAAGAAGAATAATACTTGGTTTGAAAGCTTAAGAGTTATACTAGCTTTATGGGAAGTTAGGTATAACGACTTAAGAGAGATAAAAAGAATGGTTTATTGATTTTAAGAAGTTAAGAGACTTGATCTTAAAAGATAAGAGACTTGACTTAATTGAATTAATATGAATTTTGTTAAAAAGTGTGAAACCTCATTCGTGAGTAATGAGTACTTGGGTTTTAAAATGAATAATGTTTCTTCGATTTGAAATCGAATAAGTATCGAACAAACCATCAGCGCTAATAAAGGGAAATGTATTGAATAATTAAGTATTATTAAAACCAAGAGAAACCTCCATCCGCATGAAGCTAAGATGAGACAAAATGATATTACATTTCCTAGATCATGGCTGCTTAAATAAGATTGATTATGAACAAGAATAACCTACTCACATATAAAGCATATGTATCTCAAATTGTTTTAAAGGAGAATTATATCATTAAGTGATTAAAACTATGAACTACGAAACCTTTTGAAAATGAGAAACTTGAGCATTTGAAATTAGGCAAACTTGAACGTTTGGATAATAATGTTGTTACTTGATTTTACAAAAGGAAGTGTTTTGGTTTACTTAAAAGGATAGTCACCCTATTTTTATACTACGAGTATTGTGTGGCTTTTGTGAAGGAAACGTATCTTTAAAGAGTTAATATATGAAGTACTTTGGGGATAAAAACCCGAACTTGTTTAAAGTAGAAAGTACCTTGTGTGAATAACTTGATTGTGTTGGTTTATGATAGCCTTGTAATACTTTCTTGTTTATTTGATAAGTAAACATGCTAGGATGCTACGTGTGTTAGTATCTTGTGATGTTTGTGTAAAGAGGTTTCCCTCGATCGCGCTTATGTTGTTTAACGATCAGCCGTTATGTTGGTATTGTACCACTCACCTTGACTTGATCCCGGGGGTTAAGTTGCCCTCCACGCGGGTAGACTCAGTGATGCAGGACCATGATTCGAGAATACCTCATGCGGGTCCAGGGACCTATGCGAGCTACGAGAGTTCCGGTGTTAGTGTGGCCTTTATGGTCACGCGGTCAATGTGGCCACGCGATCGCGAGTCGGGGCGATGCCGGGAGTAGCTACCCTCGATGCGGGAATACCTCACGCGAGCCATCGAGTGGCCTATGCGAGTCGCGGAAGTTCCAGGACTAGACGCGCACATTGGATACTGCGAGCGAGTGGCCAACTTTGATCATGTGACGGTCTAGGCAAATCTCATGATACAGTTTATGACCTTGTTGGTACTGTGGGTGTTAGTAGTCGGCTATGCCTTCGTACTTACCCCGTACGGTTTTATTATGACACAGGTGGGACCTGGTGTTCATGTGTATTCCTTGGTGCTTTTATATCATAGGCATCGCTACAGTGAGGAAGGTATTCCACGGGCATGATTGATGTTGTGGGTGTGAGACCCATAGTTATATTTGAGTGATGACTTTGAGGGCGTGAGTCCCTGACTTAACATGACTGCTTATTTATCGTGGACTGTAGTTTTGTTATCATACATGTCTCCTGTTTTATATAGACTACTATGATTTCATTTACTGATTTTCGCCACATACTTGGTACTGTTATCGACCTCCTTCGGCCGCGTTCATGCCGCAGGTAGGTACACCGCCGTTGATCCTCGCTCTTAGGATCACAGTTCGCTTGGGAAGCTCCGTTCCTCCGAGGCTTATCATGGTATAGTCCTCGTCGTAGTAGGTACTTACATTCGTGGTACGTATGGCGAGCCCCGTCCCGCCATTGTTGTCGTATCATTCTTAGAGGTGCTGAGTAATGCTGCAGGCAGAGTTGTAATGGGATGTAGCTCGATTTAAGTATATATATATATGCCGCAAGGCAAGTTTTTCTCAGTTAACTGTTTTACACTTCACTTTATTCATGTCTTGTTTTATATTCCGCTGATTACTCTGATGTATGGCTACTTGGGTGCCCGGGGTAAGGCACCAGTCACGGGCCCGGGTTTGGGTCGTGACAAGAATAAAACTAAATCTTCCTAGTAATGCATCCATAAGTCATCCGACATTACATGAACGATTATGACCTGGTACAAGGTGCACGACTCCCCGAATATCACCAATAGTCATTCGAACTGACTTCAAAACTGAATTTATTCAAGTCATCAACATAGTACCAATGTGATGAATAGTAGGCACCCCTAAACTTAGGCTTTTGCCTATTTATGATTACTTTTCATTGGGGTGCATCAAAATTGTTCACTCTCTTTTTGTCTCTTTTCAACACTTTATATTCCAAATACATCAATTTCTTCACTTATGGCACAAGTATGGAATTATAGGGTGTCAAAAAAAGATCTTATTTTTAGGCTCAAAGGGGCTGACTAGGGATACAATTTTAATGTCAGGGATAGGCAAAGAATGGTAAGAAAGGGCTAACAAAGAAATGCCTGAGTCATCTCCCTAACATGCATATCCTAACTATTTCACCTCAAATAGCAAGCAAACAGATACATAGGTTTAATCACTAACAATGTATAAATCAAACAAGATACCCCAAATAGTTTGACTTCATAAATTTTTGGCATATCTAATCTAAGTGTTCAGATGGTTGCTTCTAATTCCATTACATTATTCAACTTTACTTCACTAGGCGTTTCAAGTAACTACAGCATGCATGATCATAAAAATAAAAAAATAATTTAGACTCAAATAAACATAGAAAATAACACAAAAAGACTCAAAAACACATCAAAAATAAACTAAGAACTCCCCCAAACTTAAATCACACATTGTCTCTAATGTGTACAAGACTCAAAAATAAAAGAAAGATGGGACAACTTACAGACTTGGTTTAAAATGGTGGCGGTGGCGGCGGATAATGCATGGACCACTGGTTGAACAAGGAACTCATCTCATCAAATCTCTGGTTCAACTGTTGTTGATCCTGCCTTATTTCTTGATGTCCTTGCCTCAGGTCCTGTTGACCTTGTATCATCGTGTCAAAACTCTGCATCATCCTCCGCTGGTTCATGAGCAACTGCTCCATCATAGGCACCGGAGGTTCCAATTCCAGGGGCTGCTGGCGGCTGTTACATGCCTCATGCTGAGCCTCTGTCCCAGGCTCATCTTCATCCATAGCAGCCTCTGCTGCTGCTGGTGCTGGTCTCCTTCTTGCTTCTGTTGGAGGAACTGGTTCTGGGAAGGCATGCACTATCCCATATGTCACAGGAGGTTGGCCCTTCTCATATGTATCAGTAGCTAGGGTTGGAACTCCATGTCTAGAACATAAATTGCAAATAAGTGATTTGTGTCCCAACCCACCTGTAGTGACCAACCTACTGGTTTCTCCAATGCTCTGCAATATCTCTTTCCCAACATCAATCGTCTTCTCTTCCATAATCTCATATACCATCTTTATTCTATCCGCTGGCACTCTGGTGAAGTGCGTCGATGGAATCAGGCGGGCACTGACGAAATATAATCAACCCTTGGCTGTTTTGTTGAACTGATATCTGCTCAGTCCTCTTGATCCATTTCGTGCAATATCATACTCAGCCCCAGGGTAGCATAATGTGCTTGCGACGATTTCCCAATCGATGTTGCTGGCATCTCTAGACCAAGTTCTAAAATAGCTTCGATCATCGCCTCTTTCTTCAACATCAGCTATTCTCAATGGCTCATGCATCACCTCAGCCATCACAGGCACATATTGTCCTCTCACAAAACATCTACCATCAACCCATTCCGGAAAGTTAGCATAGAATTCTTTTACCATTACAGTGTTTTGTGGTACTATTCTCTCCGGATTAACAAATTTCTTCCACCTAATTGCCTCTATCATTGCCCGAATAGGCTCATAGACATCGTCATCCTCAAATGGCTCTCTTTGGTACTCCATTCCTCGCTCAGGTATCAAGGGTCTAGTACTAAGTTTGTAATATATGTCTTCTGCTTTTTTACTAACAAACCTAGTAGTGTCATATTGTGGCGGATGTGGAAGCTCTCCTTTTTTTGGCAGACATTTTGGAAAATTTTCAGCAGTGTTTTCTCTATTTTAGTCAGATTACCCAGCAACTTTCAATCACACCAATCAACACACAACACAATCAGCAAAATACAACACAATTCAACCCCAAAACTTCACTCAAATCACAGGTACAACACCCCACATCACTACGTACAATCTCACTGCGAAATTTCCAATACCAAACTTCAACACACCTCACAATATCCACCAATAAAGCACATCAACAAACTTATGAATTACCTTCCCTAATTGCTTTGAAAATTTCAAGAAAAATGATGAAAGTTACCTTGAAAGGTGTTCTTCAAAATTTTCTTGTTCCTAGTGATGGATTGGGGCAATGGAATGAGGGTTGTTGTTTGAAATGGTTAAGGGTGCAAGGAATTGAAGTAAATTGGTTGTGATTGAGTTTGGTTTGTGGAAGATTTTGAGTAATGGAGGCTGATTTCGTGGGTTTTGGAGAGGAAGGGATTTGGGTTTTGATTTGGAGAGGGAAAATCGAATTAGGGCTCTTTTAATTTCAGTTTTTCCGTCGCGGCGCCACGGCCCTGAGATCGGCGCCGTGGCGCCCAAACATCTGCGACCCTCTGAACTTATGGCGCTGTGGCGTTCTAAGATTGGCGTCGTGGCGCCCAACTTCCTGTGGCATTCTGTTTTTTCAGCGCCATGGCGCTCTGATGGGCGCCGTGGCGCCCAACTTCCTGTGGCATTCTGTTTTTTCAGCGCCATGGCGCTCTGATGGGCGCCGTGGCGCCGAGCCGATTTCTTCCCCTCTAGCGTTTTTCGTCCTCTAATTTTTTGCCATGTACTTGTCATCACAACATGCAAACAATACCTCCCGTGAGACTGTTCTAACTAAAACTAAATTGCATAAATTTAAAAACCTTGGGTTGTCTCCCAAGTAGCGATGTCTTTAACGTCTTTTAGTCGGACGCAGGTTCCTTATCAAGAAGCATGGGGCAATTTAACCCCACATCCTACCCATTTCATAATCATCTTTCTTTTCCGCCTTCTATTTTTCTTTTTCTCCTTTTTCTCAATAGGAGGGTTAGAATTACATACCGCTATGCGGATCGCTTCACTTGGCTTGGGCCTGTTCTGGCTCAACTGATGTGCTAACAATGCTGACTGCAAAGCACTTGCTCATGACTGGGGGTTCGACAGTGTGTTTAAACACCTTGAACACCATCTTCTCATTCTCAACTCTGAGTTTCAGCTCACCTTTTTCCACATCTATCAAGACCCTTCCAGTGGCAAGGAATAGCCTTCCCAAGATAATGGGAATCTCATCGTCTTCCTCCATGTCAAGGATGAGGAAGTCTGCCGGGAAGTAGAACTTCCCCACTTTGACGAGCACATCTTCAATGATGCCTAAGGGATGCACTACTGATCTGTCCGCTAGCTGCAGATTCATTGTAGTTGGCTTGATCACTCCCAAACCTAGCTTCTTGAACACGATAGGGGAAATAAGTTTATGCTAGCCCCTAGATCACATAATGCCCTGTTGCAAGTCACATTTCCTATCGTGCAAGGTAGGGTGAAACTCCCCGGACCTTTCAACTTTGGGGGTAACTTCTTCTGCAATATGGCACTACACTCCTCAGTTAGTGCTATGGTCTCATATTCCACTAGCTTCCTCTTTTTCCAAGGATCTCCTTCATAAATTTGAAATAGGTAGGCATTTGCTCCAACGCCTTGATGAAGGGGATATTGATATGCAATTTCTTGAAGACCTCTAGAAACTTTGAGAACTGTTTATCTTGGGTCTTCCTATGAAGCCTCTGAGGATAGGGGATCTTCTCCGTGCACTCCCTCACTGGAGCTGGTGGAGCCTTCTCTACAATAGGGCGATCATCAGTAACCTCCTCCTTCTCTGCTTCAACTGATTTCTCCTACTCACTCTCTTTTTTACCCACTGGTTTGGGTGCCACCTGTTCTAACTTCTTCCCACTCCTCAAGCTAATTGCCTGACACTGTTCTCTTTGGTTCACCATATTATTAGGGGGAAGATTCCCCTGAGGTATGTCAGTCACTTTCTCTGCCAACTTCCCCAATTGAGTATCCAAGTGACTAATGGATGACCTGGTTTCCGCCATGAATTGAGTCTGGAAGTTGGTCATTTGTGAATGCGAGGACACCAAAGATGAAACTGAGGACTCCAAGTTACTAATGGCTGACCTAGTCTCTGTCATAAATTGGGTCTGGGAATTGATCAGTTGTGTCTGTGACTCAGTGGATTGAGCCTGATGTTTAGCCGATGTCATCAGTGTTGCTCTTATTTCTCTTATTTCATCTGACTTCTCTTGGGGAGCTGGTGGGCTGAACTGCTGGGAAGAAAATGTTGGATTCAAGGATTGTTGTGGAGTGCTCTGTTGATCACGCCAAACGAGATTGCCCTTGATCATTTTTTCATGAAAAGTTGGGGTGATTTCCCCACCCCTGATTATAAGTATTGGAGTATGCATTGTTGTAGGGCCTCTGAAAATTCCCCACTGCTTGGACCTGCTCCATGGGCACATTATTCGGGTCCACTGCTGTGCATCTATCAAAAGTGTGGGGGGCCCCACAGATCTCACAACCCACTGGTGTCTGCACTGCTTTAACTGCCATGGTACCCTGCTGCATCTGCTTTGTCAAAGTGGCTACCTGCGCAGTCAATGCAGTGATAGCGTCTAGCTCATGAATCCCAGCCATCTTCCTACTGTTCACTGCTCTCTCATATGCCCCTTGATGGTTGTTTGTGGTCATATCCTCTAGCAAATTATGTGCCTCATTGGAACTCTTTTTCATGAACGTACCTCCTGCTGCAGCATCAATGATGGTACGAATTGTACCACACATCCCATTGTAAAATATGTGGACTAGCATCCACTTCTCAATCCCATGATGTGGGAACTTTTTATGTAAGTCTTTGAACCTTTCCCATGCATTATATAATGGCTCTCTCTTCAGCTGATAGAAATTATTCAACTTACCTCTGAGCTTTGCTGCCTTAGCTGGAGGAAAGAACTTGGAAAGAAACTTATGGGCTAAGTCTTGCCATGTAGTGATGGGGTTCGCCTGTAATGAGTTCAGCCAGCACTTTGCTCTATCCCTGAGTGAGAATGGCAAGAGTCTCAACCGAATGGCATCATCAGTAACGCCATTATATTTAAAGGTTGCACACAGCTCCAGAAAATTTGCTAGATGCAAGTATGCAAGTAAGGATCTTCAAACGGTAATCCCCCAAACTGAACTGAACTTTGAACCATGTGCAATATGGCTGGTTTGATTTCAAAATTGTTGGCTTCAACAGCTGGAAGCCTTATGCAAGTCTGTATCCCTGTAATGGTTGGCATCACATAGTCCCCCAAGCTCATTTCTGCAGGGACTTGTCTTAAAACCGGTGGTAACTCATCATCCCCCAAATTATTGTTTCGTTGATCTCCCATTGCTAAGGAAACAACTGCTCTTTTCTCTTTCCTGTTATGTCTGCATAATCTCTCAATCTCAGGATTCAGAGGGATAGGAATATCAGCTCCTCTCCTACTTCGCATAAACTAAGTTCCCGAGACTAATCACAAACAACAAACAAATCACGGCGCACGGTTCCACAAATAAAAGAATACAATAAAGAAAAATAAAAACCAAATTAGAAATTTAGAATAGATAATCTGATATTGAACTATGCCAATCCCCGGCAACGACGCCAAAAACTTGATGTGCGATTTATACACACGCTAAACTCAAGTGCACGTATCGTGACAAGTAATATAGTCTAGAAGACCGAGTTATCGGCCTCAGGGATTAGTGTCCAATTACCAACCTCTATTCTGTAGTATCTATTTGATGACCGATAACTTGATGGTTTGTTTATAGCTATGATTATAGACGCTGACTAAATTACTTTACTTTACTTCAGATATGGTGGAAATAGGGCTTCCAAATCTCCTCAACTATCCGCTCGCTTTACTCGTTAATGCAAATAATTAAGGTTGTTCTTCTATGTTGAGATAGCAGGTTAACTAAGCCGTTTTATACTCTTGTTAAAGTAATATAAACACTCAACCCCAATGTAGAACTCTTCTATCTTTCGATGATAAGATTTACCACAAAGGAGGATTAAGAGAAATAACCTATTAAACTACACAAGTATCGCGGTACTTTCGTCCATGATTTTAACCTATGTTTATTCAACTATAGCATATTCACAATCTCTCCTTTCGGATTTCGATTAAAAATAATATAAGTGATGATAATTAGTGATCAATTAATTACCAAGCAATCAAAACAATTATTGAATAAATCTCAATAATAATAAGAAGAAACCAAAATCTTGCATTAATTCATAAAACGAGGTTCAAGCGATTCGACATGGAAAGCCCTAAATTAATTTAGTTTCTAGCCATAGACATGCCAAGAACTAAAATAGTATTCAACATATACTAGAAAGAAATAAAGTAAAGAACAAGAAATTACTCAAAAATAAGTCTCCAATCTTGATCTAATGTTGTGATGAATGGTAAGGTGTGGAACCCCCAAAACTGACCTAAAAAGGTCCTTTTATATCACCCAAAACGTGTAAAACCTTTTCCTCTTCGGCCTTGGCCCAATCCTATTCGGATCTGACAGATTTCCCGCGTCGGCGCCACGGCCCTGCAACCGGCGCCGTGGCGCCGAAACTTCTGCGAGTGGGACTGTGTCTTGGGCGTCGTGGCTCCGCTGGTCCTGGTTGGTTGGCGCCACGGCACCGCCCTGAATTACGCCCGGGTTGCTAACTTTTCGACCTTTTGTGCTCTGGAACCTCTGTATCTGCCTTCTTTTCACTTCTTTCCGCCCATGTGACATTGTAAACTACTGTGACTCAAAAGAAAGAAAATATATTCTAACACGACACAAATTTATACAAAAAGAAGCAAAAGACTAACAGAAAATGACTCAAAAGGTGTATATAAAATACACCGATCAATGATCCCCATAAATTGGTATCAAAGACTGTAATAGGAATTATTAGATTTAAAAATAATACAAGAAAGTAAAAGCTCACATAGCAGTTCAGCCTTCTTAGTAAGGAAACATAATGAATAAAACTGAGGAAAAGGTAGGATGGTAATAGACTATAGAGAATTAAATAAAAGACAATATTTTATGAATATTTTTTACCATATAAAAGAAACTTCATTAACATATTAGGAAATAAAAAATGTTTTAGTAAGTTTGATTGTAAAAGTGGATTTTGGCAAATAACATTAACAAATGAATCACAAATATTTCAAAGAATAATGGACCAAGTGTTCAGAAAATTTACAGAATTTTGTATAGTATATGTTGATGACATATTAATATACAACGATAATCTAAGAGACCATATAAAACATCTTGAAGAATTTATAAGAACTGTGAAACAACATGAAATATTTTTAAAAATAATGTAGAATATTTAGGATATGTCATAGATAAGGATGTATTACAAGAACACATTGTAACCAAGATAAAAAAAATTAAAGATAAACTAGAAAGTAACAAAGAAGTACAACAGTTTTTAGGAAAATAAATTATGCTTCTGATCATATAAAAGATTTATCAGCATTAAGAAAACCATTACAAGATCTGATTAAAGGAAAAAATAAAATATTTGAATGGAAATAAGAACATGATAAAGCTATTAAGAACATTAAAGAAATAGTAGAAAATCTACCAAAACATAAAATACCAACAAAAAAAAGATCAATTGGAACTTTTTACTGATGTTGGTGACATAGGATGGGGAGCAGTCCTGATAGCCTATAATAGATATTATATAGATAAAGAGAAACCATTAATATGTGGATATGGAGGTGGAACTTGGAAAACAAATGAGAAAAAATATCATATCAATGAGAAAGAGTTATTAGTTGTAAAGTTTGGAACAAAAAGATTTCATTATCATTTATTACCAGTAAAATTTATTGTTAGAACTGATAATACCTAGGTAAGAGTTTTTATTACGAATAAAATAGACTCTTTACCAGAATTAAATAAGAGAAGAAAATGACAAGAAAACATCCATCTTGTCACTACAAAAAAAAATTGTATATTGTGGCGGTTTATTTAGGAGGGTCGTAAGAAACCCCCACTATACAGTTATTTTGTGGCGTTTGTGTCAACTCCCACAAAATAAATATTTTTGTGGCGGTTTATCTATGGAGGTTGTAAAGACCCCCACTATACATTGATTTTGTGGCATTTGTTTAGACCTCCATAAAATAATTTTTATTGTGACATTTTTATCGTGGAGGTTTGTGATAATCTCCACAAATACATCAAATTCGATTGTTTGTGAAATTGTTGCAATTCAATACAAATTGTAACAGTTAATCTCATGCAATTTTAATCATATTCTCCACCATTTTTAGCAATTGAATCAAACTGCACATTTGAGTTAAATCTCTATCAATTGATGCCTGTTACGCCAATTTTCTTGTAGTTTGTTGTCCTTTTCCCCTAGCACTAGCATAACTTTGATCCAAAAAAAGATCCAAAAACAGAGGTCTTCTGTCATCTTCATGTTTTATTCACTGATTTTTATTCCATTATATTTGCGCTCTTTAGTTTGTATTTATTTTGTTAATTCTCAATGTTAAATATATTGATTTGACTGTGAATGAACAAACTCACAATTATGAAGAATAGGGCACTATTAATTGAACAGTAAAATTATACTAAAATATAAATTGGAAGCACTTAAAAATTATTGATGAATGTTTATATATTTTTCCATTATCAACAAATAATAAGAAATAGCTTACCTCAAGTCCTAGAACTAATTATAGGCTCGACCGAGGTCAAGTATTTATGATTATTGTGAAATAATATGCTTTAGATTGATCATAAGTACTACTATTTGTTGTATATGTAGGCTTGACTAATGAGCTTAAGTCGGCACAGGTGATCATCATCTCGCACATATGTAGCTCAGCTCGAGTCGGCTTGATTTACATCAAAATTTATCTCAGCACGTTAAAGTTTGATCAATGCCCGATCCGATTACGCTCAGGCTTGGTTGACTTGCTTTAGTCATGTAATAAGTGTTAAGTTGTGGAGCTTAATACATCGCCGACACTATGAAGACCTTATGCTGAGTGTGGAATGCTTATCGATCTTTAGTGTAGTCTGATGCACTAAGCTCTCGCTATGCACGGGGTTTGAGAAAATAGTATGCACAAATGATTCAATTTTGGTGGTTTTAATTGCGGGGTTAATATAACTTCTGCAAAATTTTATTAATTGTGGAGGTTAATATAGGCCCTGCTAATTTTCATTGAATCTGCGGGGGTTAAAACCTACGCTAGACATTAAAAAAAAAAGCGCCCCAAATATTGAGCTTCCCTCCTTTTTTTCATTTATTTCCCTCATTTTTGCCCAAATATTGAGCTTCCCTCGTTTTTTTAATCATTTCCCCCATTTTTTGGCCCAAATATATCAGACTTCATACACTAGAACTTTCTCCACTCTCCCTCTCTCTAAAATTCCCTCAATCTCTCTCTAAAATAATCCCAAATCATTGATATTTTCAGATTTTAAGTTACAAAAAGCTACAAAAAATCAAATTGTAAGTTTATGCAATGTAAAAAATCGTTGAGTTTGCCACAATATTCTAATTGTGACCATATTTCTTTTTATTAGAATAGCCCCTCAAATTTTTAGTAGTGTACTAAGTCAATTTTAAGTTATATTTATGTTTATTGGCCCTTATGTTTGTAATAGTCAAGAATGATCCTTGTAATGCCTTTAAAGGCTGAACACTGTTCCATTGAAAATATCGATCAATATATCAAATATTTCCTTCTTCCTCTCTTCTCTGTTCTTTCTCTCCCTCTTCCTCTTCTCAACCCAGTAAAAAGAGTATGTTCTTGTTACAAATGGCATCAGAGCCACCGATACCAGCGACCACAACACCACCTGAACTACAAATCTTGTTCGATGACATCCGGATGATTTAAACGCAACTAGCGGTGTTCGTCGAAGACACCAGCAAGAGATTCGAAGCTCTGGAGAAAAACCAAAAGCGATTTCAGTCATAGTTGGAGGAGAATCGCGAAACCAACAGAAGGTTGGAGCTTATTTTAGCAAGTCTGAATCTGGTACAATCGGGGGGATCGACGCAAGGCACACCGGCAACGACATATGCAAATACAACGGGTATAATACCAGTACCATCGACAATAGAGTACGGCCAAACTTCAGGTACTAGAACCCTTATCGATAACACGCAAGTTGTCTATACACTCTCGACTTTTCCGACAGAGAGAGGGTTTACCTTCCCTCCAAATCCTCCATTATTTCAAGCCCACCCCTCTACCATAACCCTAACACCTCCAACATCCCCAAATATAACACTTTCAAACCCTGAAACCAACAACCATATAACTTTCAAGCCTAAAATATACTTCCCATAATTTGATGGCACTAACCCCAGGAGATGGCTTAGGAAATGTGAGAAATTCTGTGAATTATACGACATAAATGAGCAGGAGAAGCTCATCTATGCTTCGGTTCACATAGGGGAAAAGGCTGATGTGTGGTTTAATAGTTGTATGATTAATAATATGGGAGAAATGACATGGTCGAGGTTTAGCAGTAAGGTGTGCAGAAGATTTGGTAATATTAGACCACAAGACATTGTGGATGAATTCAACAAGATTATACAAACTGGTACTGTGGATCAATATCAAAGTAAATTTGAAGAGCTTACAGGATATATGACTATAATCAACCCTTTACTCAATGAAATTCATTATGTGTCTAGTTTCATTAGTGAGTTGAAGCCGGAACTAAAACCCTTAGTCAAAATGACTAATCCCCATACAGTCTTATATGCCTATGAAACTGCCAAACTCTATGAAGAGTCCTTCAAGGCTCTCATTCCATTTGCCCAACAGAAAATCTATCCAAATTATAGTCCAAAACATGTGATTACCCCTTTGATCGGTGTATTTTATATACACTATTTGAGTCATTTTTAGTTAGTATTTTGCCCATTTTTGTACAAATATGTGTCGTCTTAGGATAGATTTTCTTTCTTTTGAGTCATAATGGTTTAAAGTGGCACATTGGTGAAAAGGAGTGAAAAGAGGGCATAAACAGAGGTTCCAGAGCTCAAAAAGCTAGAAAGTTGGAAACCCGGGCGAGAAACAGGGCGGCGCCATGCCTCCAACCAAGAAGATCAGAGGCCACGCCGCAAAAATACAGAGAGCGGTAGAGTTTCAGGCGCGCTGGGCCAGCGCTGGCGCCGAAAGTGAATTCTGCCAAATCCGAATGGGAATGTGCCAAGACCAAGAAGGAAAAGTTTGAGAATGTTTTTTAGGCTATAAAAAGGACCTTCCTAGGTCAGAATAGGGGTTCCCACTTTTGCCAATTCATCACAAACTTGGAGATCCAGATTGGAGATTACTTTTGTGTAATTTCTTTGTTCTTTGTTTTATTGTTTTATTTCTTTGTAGTTTATGTTGGATATTAGTTTAGTTCTTGGTATGTCTATGGCTAGGAACTAACTTAATTTAGGGCTTTCCATATCGAATCACTTGAAACTCATTCTTATGAATTAATGCATGTTTTGGTTTCTTCTTATCATTGTTGAGATTTATTCAATATTTGTCTTGATTGCTTGGTAATTAATTGATCACTAATTATCATAATCTATATGATTTCTAATCGAAAGCCGAAAGGGGAGATTGTAAATATGCTATAATTGAATAAACATAGGTTAAATCGTGGACGAAAGTACCCCGATACTTGTGTAGCTTAATAGGTTATTGCTCTTAATCCTCTTTTATAGTCAATCTTGTCACCGAAAGGTAGAAGAGTTCTATATTGGGGTTGAGTGTTTATATTACCTTAACAGGAGTATAAAACGGCTTAGTTAACTTGCTGTCTCAAAATAGAAGAAGAACCATAATTAATTGCATTAACAAGTAAGATAAGCGGATAGTTGAGGAGATTTGGAAGCCCTATTTCCACCATATCTGAAGTAAAATAAAGTAATTTAGTTAGCATCTATAATTATAGTTATAAACAATTCATCAATTATCAGTTACCAAATAGATACCATAGAATAGAGTTTGATAATTGGACACTAATCCCTGTGTTGACACCCAATTTTGACCCTCTCGTCCAACCAATAACCATAAAATTACATTAATTTTCAAAATGATTTTAACAATTTTATAATAATAAAATGCAACAATAAAAACATTAATACACGCATAAACAAGGAATTTAATAACGACACCGCATTTTACGTAGATTATTAGGCACACCTTGAGTCTCATGTCCGCACTCGGCATTTTAATAACAAAAATTTTTTATTAATATTATTCATAATTTAAGCCATATTTCCCATTAATTAAAACTCAAACAATTCTTAATGATAAATAAATAAATACATAAAATAAATAATTTAACAATGACGTCGTATTAAATATCATATTCTCATTCTTATTAATACGCAAGGCAATTTCATAATTATGATTTGTAATTTAAATTAATTTTAATCTAATACATGCGTTTTAATAGCGTCGCATTTATAAAAGCATTAAGCAATCCTTAAATGTCACTTAAATAATTCAACAATAATCTAAACTCCATTCAATTTTAATTTTACATCGTAAAATACGCATAATAAATAAGATTTTAACGGCGTCGCATTATAAAATAGTGAGCACTAATTAAATAGCATGCCCATATTTATTTTTTATAATAATTTAAACTCAAACTTAGACTAATAAAACACCTAAATAATTTAATCGCAATTTAAACAATCTAATTTACCACTAATTAATTTTACCAAAAACTAACTCCTAAAACTAGCTCAATTCCCATCCCTTAAACTAAAACCAGCAGCCCATACCCGCGACCCAACCCGCTGGCCCATCACCACAGCCTTTATCCTTTCCCCTCCCACGCACCCAACAACCCTTTTACTTTTCCCCATCGCCCCAGCCCACATCGCCCCAACCCAAACCCGCAGGCCCACTTCCCCTTTTATTGTCGCCCCCCCCCCAGCAGCCCCCCTTAAAATAGAACAAAAAAGAACACACCCACAAACACTAAAAGGACGAAACAAACGCCGCACCCTCCCCTCGCACCCCATCGCCGCACCTTCCCTTGCCGAGATTCTCGCCTGAGAATCCGGTGACCTTCCATACCCATGCACACCCAGCCAGCAAACCCTCACTTTCGACGCCCAAATAAACACCCAAATGGAAATCAAATCGAAAAGAAATAACTTACCATAAGCTTACCAGATCAACACTCAAAATCGTATCTCATAAAATCAGCAAGAATCTTACCATATACCGTCTAAAATCACCAAATCAAAAACTTGCCGAAATTAGGACCCAAAATCCTAGCTATAAATACATAAATCCTTACATGCAAAGGGGGACGAGGGGGGAAAAGAGAGAAAAACATCAGCAAATAACAACAAAGAATCGGTGAGGGGATGGAAGGGAAAACACTAGAGAAGCAGATCGAAAACCAGCATCTAAAGTCGTCTACGAACCGCATCGCTTTCAATCGCATAGCATAAAACCTCTGAGTGGATCGACGACTTGATACGTTGCCCCGATTCGCTGTCCGGAGAAGGTAATTTCATCTCTGTTCCCAAACCTTCTATTCATGTATATTCTCACAATCTGTATGATGTCTGTTTTTCTCGAAAAATGTTAGTTATCGTTAATGTGCGTTAAGTTAACTCGAAGCCTGTTTGATGAAGATTTTTGAGGTGTTTGAAACTATTAGCATAACATCAAGCATTTGGCATAGTGCATGTGTTAATAATATGCCTACTACGTCGTAGCGTTAAACTATTTGTCGATCCACCAACAGGGCCTCTGTGTCCATTTTGTTTGTCAATATAATGATAGTCGTGTTCGATTTTGTCTATTAAGTTATCCATACTTAGTGAGAATATCGCCTATATGTGACTATGATGTTTTTTTTATTCACATCTTCCTAATAATCTGTTAGCCTTATTGATGGACTGTTATATAATAATATAATAGATTAGGTTACGTCCAGGTCTTATGTGATTATAGCCTCTGCCACTGTGTTACTGGAAACATGTGGATTTTCGTGGATATCTAATGATAGATCGCCGCTTTACTCCTCCGACATATTAACAGTCTGTGTCACCTTAACTTAAGCTGAGTAATAAGTGGAATTTCTATGCCTTTTACAACTGCGATTAGATATGTCACCTCTATAATGAACATCTACATCAGACCTTTTTAGTTAAATGTTGAACTTTGAAGTGGCTTGCAGGGTATTAGTAATTTTATCTTAGCCCATGTTATGTCTATCATGTATCTGTTAAGACCCCCTAGAGCTGGTATAAAACATCATATGCAAGGATGTTATTTGATTCATGTTAGGATCTGCCCTGTATGTTGTTACTAAATCTGTGTTTGGATATGGTCCTCTGGTTCCCCTTTTATGCATGCCTGAGTTGTTAGTGATGGGGTCTCAGTCCTAGGACTGGGTGTTTAATTTATTCGTGTCCCGCTTGTCTTCTCTCGGATACGTTGCATCTAGGATGGTATTCTTAATGAATATATAAGGTACATATGTATGGTTGTACACATATCTGCTCCTCATTTGTTCAGCACTGGTTTGCTTCCCTGCATAACTGAGTATGTAGTGTCTCAGGATTTAAATTGTAATTTAAAAATTCTTGATTTCCCAGTTAGTTTAAAGAAACTGGTACCTGTTTCATGTTGTGTACTGCTGTAACTGACTGGAACATTTAAGCTTAAATGAAACCCACATTGATTTTTGGCAAGTTGTTCCCTGAGGTCATTTATTTGACTAAACGCTCAACTTATTATTTGTTTGGTCCAGCAGCCTTGTTTATTTTTTAAATACACATATGCATATCATATTTGGGCCACTTACATTTTGCATATTTCTTGAGACATAATTCTAACTTTGATAAAGAAATGGACTGATATCGATTGGGTCCTCCTATTGTCGAAATAAAGTGATTATGTGCGTTTGACTTTTGTGCCAATGTGGTTTAGAGCATTTACTAATCCTTATTTTTTTCTTTTACATGAAATGCATCGGAGTAACGAAGAGTCTCATTGTGAGACTCATCATGAGCCATACCGCGTGAAGACCCGCATCTATGTGCATCCGCATTCCTGCCTCAGCACTCCTAAGACAAAATAGGACAAGATGACGTCGTCATCCATCTCAACTCCTTTTACTCTCTTAATCTCCTTGCCTCATTCGTGTCTTTTATTTTATTATCTGTAATTTTATCATCTAAACTTTATAATTAATAGGAGACATAGAATAATTAGTCTTGGAATAAATAAATTGGGCGGGTAGTTTTAAAATCAGAAATGCACTTTTAAATTACTTATTTTAAGGGCTTGTCATGCATGTCTAAACTTTACTAAACAATTTAACTCGCAACTAACGTATTACTTCTTATAAAATTCATGATAAAATAAATTGATTTTCTCATAAGCTCTTTTATTAGCATAATATAAATAATTTATGTTGAATAGCCTTCTTATCATAAAATTACAAAATAATCACCTCTTGCACTACGTCATTTTAAAGGCATATCTTTGATCATAAATCAACATTGCATATATCTATTTCATAAACAACATAAATGCATTTTTTTCTATTTTTATGTATTCTTGTATGCATACCCTCATTCTTGCATAATCTATCTCTTCAAATATTTTTAAAAAAAAAACATGCATTTCCTCTACATTGCATCTTAGCATAAATAATTAACCCTAGGTTTGAACGGACAACCGCAAGTTAGCGGATCTTAGAGGGTGCCTAATCCCTTCCTTCTAGATTAATAAAGAACCCTTACCCAGAATCTCACATAAGTTTTGAAGACCACAAAAATGGAGTTAATGTTGACTTAGTTGACATTTAGGTGTCCTAATTCACCCAAACTAATTAGGTGGTGACTCCGCGAACCCTTTTAAGCACTTTTAGCACTTTTTTTTAGCATTTTTAACATTTTATATTATTTCCTAACATATTTTATTAAGCATGGATTTTCACTAAAATAAGTCGCGGTCGAAAAAGGGCGCGACACCCTGTGGACGATAACTCGGTCTTCTAGACTATATTACTTGTCACGACACGTGCACTTGCGTTTAGTGTGTGCATAAATCGCGCATCAAGTTTTTGGCGCCGTTGCCGTGGATTGACGTAGTTCAATATCATTCTATCTATTCCTAATTTCTAATTTGGTTTTTATTTTTGTTTTTATTTATTACTATATTTTTCTCTTTTATTCGTGAAATCGTGCACCGTGATCCGTTTGTTGATTTTGATCTGTTGCAGGCATCTAGTTTATGCGAAGGAGAAGAGGAGCAGATACACTTGTTCCCTTCAACCCGGAGATTGAAAAGACTTGCAAGCGAGCAGAGAAAGATTTAATTTTGGCCTTAATAGCAATGGGGGGCTTGCAGAACAACAATGATATGAACGAAGGGTTAGGTGATCATCAACCTAACCAAAGGATGCCCCGGAGGTTACCAATGGATGTGGAAGAAAGGGTCCACGTCCAAGTTGAGAGAAGCTTGGGAGATTATGTGCTGCCAATGGTGAATGGAGCACAAACTTGCACAAACTCGGAGGGTTGCCATCGGAAGATCCTCATATGCACATAGAGAACTTCTTGGAATTGTGTGCAACTTTCAAGTACAATGGCGTTACTGACGCCGCCATCTGATTGAGGCTCTTTCCCTTCTCACTCAGGGATAGAGCAAAAGTTTGGTTGAATTCTATGCCTACAGATTCTATATTCACATGGCAGGAGTTGGCACAGAAGTTCTTAGCAAAGTTCTTTCCACCGTCCAAAGCCGCTAAGCTGAGAGAGGAGTTGAACAATTTTTATCAGGCTGATGGAGAGTCACTCTATGAGGCTTGGGAGAGATTTAAAGATTTACAGAGGAAGTGTCCACATCATAACATTGAGCTGTGGAATTTGGTCCATATTTTCTACAATGGGCTAAGCGGGACCACAAGAACTATCATTGACGCAGCTGCAGGTGGAACTTTCATGAGGAAGACAACACATGAAGCCCATGATTTCCTAGAAGACATGGCCACCAATAATCATGTAACATAGGACAGATGGGTGAGTGGAAGAAGAGCAATAGGAGTTCATGAGATTGATGCCATCACAGCGTTAAATGCACAAGTTGCTCTCTTGACCAAGAAACTGCAACAGAATACAGTGTCAGTGAATGCAGTTCAAATATCCTTGAGTTATGAGATGTGTGGAGGTCCTCATACCTTTGATAGGTGCCCATCAGCATACCCCAACAACATCTCTATCGAGCAAGCAGAATGCCAAGCAGTGGGGAATTACCAAAGGCGCCAGAACAACCCCTATTCAAATACCTACAATCCAGGGTGGAGGAATCACCCTAACTTTTCATGGAGGGGTGACCAAGGGCAGTAGAACCAGTTTCGAGGCCAATATCAAAATCAACAACCATTCACTCGGGCCTCATCTTCACAACAATTCAGTGCACCTGCTCAACAAGAAAAGCCAGATGAGTTGAGAGCAGCCCTGTTGACACTCACCAACTCACAGACCCAGTTTATGGCTGAGACAATATCCTCTATCAGGAATTTGGAGACGCAGGTGGGATAACTGGAAAAGATGGCAAACAACAGGCCACATGGCACTTTGCCTAGTAATACAGAGATGAACCCCAGAGAACTGTGCCAAGCGGTGCAGCTGAGAAATGGAAAGCAGCTAGAACAGCTTACACCCTAGCCCGTAGTAGAACATAGAGTAGATGCAGAGAGGGAGAGGGTTACTGAAGACCGCCCTATGTTAGATAAAGTTCCAACAGTCCCAGTGACGGAATACACTGAGAAGATTTCTTACCCTCAGAGGTTGCAAAGGAAAGCAGTTGATAAGCAATTATCTAAGTTCTTGGAGGTATTCAGGAAACTGCACATTAACATTCCATTCATTGAGGCATTAGAGCAAATGCCGACTTATTTTAAATTCATGAAGGAAATTCTTAGGAAGAAGAAGAAGTTGGCTGAGTATGAGACAGTGGCATTGACAGACGAATGCAGTGCCATATTGCAGAAGAAATTACCCCCCAAACTCAAGGATCCAGGAAGCTTCATATTACCTTGCACAATTGGCAGGGTGACATGTAATAGGGCCCTTTGTGATTTGGGGGCTAGCATAAATCTTATGCCCTTGTCCGTTTTCAAGAGGTTGGGGTTAGGGGAGGCCAAACCAACCACTGTGAGCTTGCAGTTGGCAGATAGGACAGTGGTGCATCCCAGGGGAACGATTGAAGATGTTTAGTTAAGGTGGGAAAATTCTTCTTTCCTGCGGACTTCCTCATCCTTGATATGGAGGAAGATGAAGAGATCCCCATCATATTAGGAAGACCATTCTTGGCAACCGGGAGAGCCCTGATTGATGTGGAGAAGGGCGAGCTGACACTCAGAGTGGAGAATGAAGAGATGGTGTTCAAGGTGTTTAAACACATCATTGAACCCCCAGTCATAAGCAAGTGTTTTGCAGTCAGCACTGTCAGCACATCGGTTGAGTCAGCACAAGCCAAAGCAAGGGAAATAAGTCCGCCAAAACAGGTGAGCAACGCTAAACCTCCTCTTGAGAAAAAGGAGAAAAAGAAAAACAGAAGGCGGAAGCGAAAAATGTTGATGAAATGGATAGGGTGTGAGGTTACTTTACCCCATGCTTCTTGATAAGGAACTTGCGTCCGGCTAAAAGACGTTAAAGACAACGCTACTTGGGAGGCAACCCAAGGTTATTTTATTTAATTTAATGCAATTTAGTTTTACTTAGAACAGTCTCACGGAAGGTATTGTTTGCATGTTGTGATGACAGGTACAGGGCCAAAAATTTGGAGGACGAAAACGGGAAAATCAAAAAAAAATTGGCTCAGCGCCACGCCAATGAGGCCGCGGGCGCGCGGAAGTGGCGCAGGTTGGCGCCACGGCGCTTCTGCAGGCCGCGCGCCAAATCGAGCGCCGCTACTGAAGTTCAGAGGGTCGCAGAAGTTTGGGCGCCGTGGCGCCACGACGAAAAATCTGAATTTTAAAGGAGCCCTAATCCGATTTTCCTTTCTCCAAATCAAAAATCCAAAACCCTTCTTCTCTCCAAAACCCACGAAATTAACCCTCTTACCTAAAAATCTTCCACAAACTAAACTCAATCACAACCAAAGTACTTAAATTCCTTACACCCTTAGCCATTTAAAACAACAACCCTCATTCCATTTCCTCAATACATCATTAGGAACAAGAAAATCTTGAAGAACACCGTCCAAGGTAACCTTTATCACTTTTCTTGAAATCTTCAATACAATCAGGGGAGGTAATAGGTTTGGGGAGGTGCTTTATTGGTGGATGGTGTGTTGAAGTTAGGTGTGAAAATTTCGCGGAAGATTATACCTAGTGAGCGTGGGGTGTTGCACCGGTGCTTTGAGTGAAGTTTGGGGGTTGAAGAGTGTTGTAGCTTGCTGACTACATTGTGTGTTGATTGGTTTGATTGATAGTTGTTGGGTAATATCACTGACACAAAGGAAACGCTGCCGAATTTATCTAAATATGTCTGCCAAGAAGAGGAGAGCTTCCACATCCACCTCCGTCCCTCAATATGATTCTACTAGGTTTGTCAGTCAAAAAGCAGAAGATAGATATTACAAACTTAGTACTAGACCCTTGATCCCTGAGAGAGGAATGGAGTACCAAAGGGAGTCATTTGAGGAGGGTGATGCCTATGAGCCTATTCGGGCGATGATAGAGGTTATGGGGTGGAAGAGATTTGTTAATCCAGAAAGAATAGCACCACAGAACACCGTAATGGTGAAAGAATTTTATGTTAACTTTCCAGAGAGGGTAAATGGTAGATGCTTTGTGAGAGGACAGTATGTGCCTGTGACGGCCGAAGTGGTGAATGAGCTATTAAGAACAACCGACGTTGAAGAAAGAGGCGATGATCGGAGTTATTTCAGAACTTGGTCTAGAGACGCCAACAACATCAACTGGAATATCGTCGCAAACACATTATGCTACCCTGGGACTGAGTATGATATTGCAAGAAATGAATCAAGAGGACTGAGCAAATGTCAGTTCAACAAAACAGCCAAGGGTTGGTTATATTTCGTCAGTGTCCGCCTAATTCCATCGATGCACTTCACCAGAGTGCCATCAGATAGAATAAAAATGATATATGGAATCATGTTAGGGAAGACGATTGACGTTGGGAAGGAAATATTGCAAAATATTGGAGAAACCAGTAGGTTGGTAATGTCACGACCCGACCCCGGGGCCGCGACTAGTACCCTATCGGGGTACCCTGTTAGGTATTCATCAGAGAATAGCAGCGGAATATACATAGCACATAACTTATAAAAAAGTAACATCACTGGCCAGCCGATAAGGCTGTCTCCCATAAAAACATACTAAATCAAAAGTGTAGAAGTACAACTTGTTCTTGTAGCCCAAAACACATATGTGACCACAGACCTCTAAGGATAACAACTGTGGCGGGACAGGGCCCCGCCATACCCCTGAATGTACAAAATACCTATAGCATCAGGGAATATCCGTACCAACAAACAAGCTTCCGGAGGAATGGAGCTTCTGACACCGGAATAGTGATCCTAAGAACGAGGATCCACAATCTGCTACTCTTACTCGCAGATTGAATGCGGCCCGAGGAAGCGGGTCGATACAATATGTACCAAGTATGTAAAGCTGGAAAATACTGTAATAATGATATCATAAGTCTAAAAGTAAGTTGGAGTTATGGAAGACAATCAAAATACCATTTTATTGTGTCTTACTAACAATGAGAGTGACAAGTATATATATGATACTGCATAAAATAGGGGCCTCATGATCAAAACAGGGTACCTCTCCCGTAATATCAATAAGCACCCCTACTCCTGGGACTATTTCACCCGCATAGGTCCTGTGGACCCGCATGAGGTATTCCTCGTGATAGTCAGACTACCGCACGGGACTATTTCACCCGCATAAGCCCATAAGGACTCGCATGAGGTATTCCTCGCATCGTGGGTAGCAAATCCACTGGCAATGTGGTATAACGATCTGGGACTTGCCCTCGATATACTCTACCCCAAGCATATGGTATAACGATCTTGGGGACTTACCCCTCAGATATACTCTTACACTGAAGCAGATGATATAACGATCTTGGGGACTTACCCCTCAGATATACTCTTACACTGGAGAATGTGGTATGACGATCTTGGGGCTTGCCTCGCACATACTCTACCCCGGAGAAGGTGGTATAACGATCTTGGGGCTTGCCCCTCAGATATACTCTTACCCTAGCTCAAACTGTCATCATATCATAATCATAAATAATTTAAGAAAACTTATAACTTCTCATTAGTCTTGTTCATATACCCTCTCATTTTAGTTTACTTAAGGCACTTAATCATATTTTTAATAAAAGAAAACCGGGAATTTAACCCAAGTACTACATACTTCAACTCTTTTAAAAGTGACTCTTTTTCATACATAAAATCTTTGGCCAATTGATGCCTTAAAATCAATTTGTCTTTCATAAATCAAATCATTTGTCCTTACTTGTCTTACTTAGAGTAAACCTCTTCTCATTAACCTTTTATAAAGCTAATAAACCAACTTCCCATAAAGTTGTTATATTAACCCTACACTTTAGTAAAATTACACTTTTCCCCTAACCAGGGGACTTACACATTCTTAAAACGAAACAAGTCTTTATATGCTTAAAACAAGTAAGAATACCAAATCTTGTACGTCTACCGTACTACATAGTTACATCTATTCATGCTCAAGAGATAGGAAAGCTCCACATACCTCTCCGGTCAATCCACTTGCTAAGTCCAAACTACCGCAAGTAATATGTCAACCTATAATAACCATGATACGTTTATTAACCTCTAATTTCAATGTAGAATAATCCAAGTTCAAAGTCACTAAATTCTATGGAAAATTGGGCAGCATTTCCTTTGTTTCTACATACTTTGCCACCTTTCTCAAGGCCGAATTCAACATCCAAACGCCACATTTAAGGCTCAACAATCCAAACATTTCAAAGGGGATTACACACCTAAACTTGGGTGTGTAAAATTCTGCCCCATAAGGTACAACAATTCACTTAACAATTCTAAGGTAGTTTTTAGGCTACAACATGCTCATAATATCTTTTTTAGCCAATTCTTTCATATCCAAACCACATTTCTTACATGCAAGGATTCTAAGTGCATTATTTACTACTATACATCCCTTCTTCTTCACATGCAACATTAATAACTAACCACAAGAGAAGAAAGGTTACCTTAAAGCTTTAGCCAAACTTATCCCAACAACTTTGCTAGCCTCATTTCCAAGAACACCACCACAATAATACCAACAAGCTAGCCATAAGCTTCCTTCTTGTTCTTAACTTTTCAGATTTTTCCTTAGGCTTGAATTCCTCTTGGAATTTTAGAGAGAAGTGAGAGATTTGAAAGATGACCAAGTCTTCAAGACTTGGTCAATATAAGGCATGCAAGAAATCAGATGGGGGGGGGGACACTTGTCACCCTCCCAAGGTCTTTTAAAAGAAAAATCTGATTTTTCCTAAGTTTTTCCGCCAGAAATCCCGCCGCGGCGCTGAAACCTCTGCGGACTCTCGGAACTTCCGGCGCCGCGGCCCTGCTGTCCTGGCGCCGCGGTGCTGCAACTTCAGTGACCGCCAAGTATATCCGCGCGCCATGCGCGCTTTGCACGAAACGCATTTCTGTCCGTCTGCGCACTGAACTTGTAACTCCCATAACTTTCTACTCCGACGTCCTATCGACGAACGGTTGGTTGCGTTGGAAACTAGACTCAACGAACTACGCTCTAGGCCTTTGAAACACTTAGGAACTCTCAACGTACCGGGTCATAACCCGCCTCAAAGTTGACTAAAACCCTTCCGAACACTCTGTCAACTTATCTTTCGAAAATTTTTAAGTCTTACTCTCCTTCGCACGCTCTCACACGTGTGGCCAGAACTACGGGGTATAACATTCTCCCCCCTTAGAAACATTCGTCCCGAATGTTCCTTCTAGGCTTACTCAACTCATAATATCGACATAGACCCTCTTAACTATTCTTTTTGCAATAAAAGATGCTCCACGAGCCACAACAATACTCAAGCAAAATTTCCAATTAAAACTATCAAGCAATAAAGTAGGTTACCTGGAGGTATAGAAAATAAGTGAGGATACTTCTTCATCATGTCGTCCTCTGCCTCCCACGTCATCTCCTCCCTGTTCTCGTTCCGCCATAAGACTTTGACGGAAGCCACGTCCTTCGTCCGAAGTCACCTAACCTGACGATCGAGTATCGCTATGGGACTCTCCTCATATGATAACTCCTCTGTCACCTGGACATCATGAATCGGGTGCACTCTCGATGGGTCTCCAATACATTTCCGCAACATAGATGCGTGAAAGACTAGATGCACTGCCTCCAGATCGGACGGCAGATCCAACTCATAGGCAACCTTGCCTACCCTACGGACAATCTGATACGGCCCAATGTACCTTGGGCTAAGTTTCCCTTTCTTCCCAAACCTCATCACGCCCTTCATGGGCGATACCTTTAGGAAAACCCAATCATCTATCTCAAATTCCAAGTGTCGACGCCGATGATCTGCATACGACTTCTGCCGACTCTGAGCTGCCAAAAACCGCTTCTGGATAAGCTTCACCTTATCCACTGCCTGCTGAACCAAATCTGGCCCGACTAACTGCACTTCTCCCACTTCAAACCAACCTATCAGTGACCTGCACTTCCTCTCATATAAGGCCTCATAAGGCGCCATCTGGATATTAGAATGGTAGATGTTGTTGTAAGCAAACTCCACAAGAGGTAAATGATCCTCCCATCTACCCCTGAAATCAATAACACAAGCCCGCAGCATATCCTCAAGTGTCTGGATAGTGCGCTCGGCCTGTCCGTCGGTCTGAGGATGAAACGCCGTACTGAGACTCACCTGGGTCCCTAATCCCTTCTGGAAAGACCTCCAGAAATTAGCCGTAAACTGGGCTCCCATGCGAGATAATCGTCTGGCACTCCGTGCGATCTCACAATCTCCCCGATATCTGATCTAGCATAATCCTCGGCCGAAAAAGTCGTCCTGACTGGAAGAAAATGGGCTGATTTCGTCAGCCTGTCGACGATAACCCAAATGGAATCATGCTTCCTCTGAGTGGAAGGTAACCCTGTAATAAAATCCATATTTACCACCTCCCACTTCCAAGTCGGAATATCAATAGCCTGCAACAGCCCACCGGGCTTCTGGTGCTCAACTTTGACCTGCTGACAATTCGGGCACTGCGCCACGAACTCCGCAACGTCCCTCTTTAGGCCATCCCACCAATACACGCATCTGAGGTCATGATACATCTTAGTCGACCCCGGATGAATAGAATAACGAGCACTGTGTGCCTCCCCCAGAATCTGCTGACGAAGTCCTGTCACATCGGGAACACACAACCGGCCCTCAAATCTTAGCACCCCATCAGGCGCTACCTCAAATAGACTCTTCTCCTTCTGGAGAGCTGCATCTCGGTACCGTACCAAAATCGGATCCTCATACTGTCGCCTCTTCACCTCCTCGACGATGGAAGACTCAGCAACCTCTCGAATCCGAACTCCATCACTATCAGAATCAACCAAACGAACCCCAAGTCTTGCTAGCTGATGTAACTCTCGGATCATATCTCTCTTCTCTGGCTGTATATCAGACAGACTACCCATCGATCTGCGACTAAGGGCATCTGCAACTACGTTGGCCTTCTCTGGGTGGTATAGAATATCAACATCGTAATCCTTAAGTAGCTCCAACCACCGTCTCTGTCGCAAGTTCAGCTCTCTCTGGCTGAAGATATATTGGAGACTCTTGTGTTCTGTGTAAATGTCCACATGAACTCCATATAAATAATGTCTCCAGATCTTCAAGGCATGAATCACTGCTGCCAACTCCAAGTCATGTGTGGGATAGTTCTTTTCATGCTTCCTAAGTTGTCGAGATGCGTAAGCTATAACCTTGTCTTTGCATCAAAGACGCATCCAAGCCAGACACCTGACTCGTCACAATAAACCACGTATCCATCTAAACCTTCTGGAAGAGTCAGAACTGGGGAGGTCGTCAACTTCTCCTTTAGCTGGAAACTCTCCTCACAGTGTCCGCCCACGGAACACACCGCTTTCTGAGTCAGCTTAGTCAATGGTGCTGAAATAGAAGCAAACTTCTCCACAAACCTCCGATAATAACCTGCAAGGCCCAAAAAGTTGCGCACCTCCGTCGGTGTAGTGGGTCTGGGCCAAGTCTTGATTGCCTTAATCTTCGCTGTATCAACCCGAATACCATCGGCCCCGATAACATGTCCTAAGAAAGCCACTGACGCCAACCAGAACTCGCACTTCGAGAACTTGGCATACAACTGCCGGTCTCGGAGGACTCCCAATACCGTCCTCAAATACTCTGTATGCTCCTACTCTGTGCGCGAATAAACCAAGATATCATCAATGAAAACTATAACGAACATATCCAAGAATGGCCTGAACACCCTATTCATCAAATCCATGAATACTGCTGGGGCATTGGTCAACCCGAAAGATATCACCCTGAACTCATAGTGCCCATACCGGGTCCTGAATGCAGTCTTTAGGATAACTGTCTCTCTAACTCGCACCTGATGATAACCAGACCGCAGGTCTATCTTGGAAAAACACCTTGCACCCTGCAACTGGTCAAAAAAATCGTCAATCCTGGGGAGGGGATATCTGTTCTTGATAGTTACCTTGTTCAGCTGCCTGTAATCAATACACATACGCAGCGTCACATCCTTCTTCTTTACAAATAACACTGGCGCTCCCCAAGGAGGAACACTTGGCCTGATAAAGCCCTTCTCCAGCAAGTCCTTCAGCTGGTCTTTCAATTCTTTCAACTCGGCAGGTGCCATCCTGTATGGCGGAATAGATATCGGTCGAGTATCTGGCGCCAAATCAATGCAAAACTCAATCTCCCTCTCCGGAGGGATACCCGGAAGCTCGTCTGAGAATATATCTGGAAACTCTCTAACGGCCGAATCGATCAAGGTCGGTACCTCACCTCGATGTCGAATACCTGAACCATATGGTAGATATACTCTTTCCGCACCATCTTCCTAGCCTTGAGGTAAGAAATAAACTTACCCTCGGCGATCAGATTCCTTCCACTCGATAACGGCTCACCAGCGGAACCGAACTAATCTCTCTATAGTCTACATTGGCATAGCAAGACGCTAGCCAATCCATACCCATAATCACATCAAAGTCCGTCATATCCAACTCTATCAAGTCGGCTAAAGTCCGACGACTGTCTATAGTCACTGGGCAAGCTCTATATATCCGCTCGGCTACCACCGAATCACCTACTGACGTAGCCACCTCAAAAGGTCTTATGGACTCGGGCTCTATCCCTATTCTACTGGCAATATGAGGAGATATATAGGACAAGGTAGAACCTGGATCTATCAAAGCATATACACCACAGCAAAAAACCAATAATGTACCTGTGACGACATCTGGTGACGCCTCCTGATCCTGAAGGCTGGACATAGCATAGATGCGGTTCTGAGGACCGCTAGAACTGGGACCCCTACCACGACCTCTGCCGTGGCCTGCTGGCCCGTAAGTACCCTGCCCTCCGGGGCGTCTGACCACTGAAGACGAAGATCCAAAGAATCGACCTGTTGGCTGAACCATAACACCTCCGCCGCCCAAGGACGGACAATCCTTCTTCAGATGGCCATGCTGGCCACACGAGTAACAAGCTCCCGAACCCATACGGCACTCGCCCGGATGAGACCTACCGCATCGAACGCACCGAGATGTGGGTGGCCTCGACAGTGACGGTCCTGTTTCCACTGAAACCACGAAGTCTTGGAGCCACGACCGCTCTGAATAACCCGGTGATCGGACCTCCCGCCGAAAAGCGGTAGGAGCACTGTCTTTGGCTAAAAGTGGACCTAGTCTGCTGCTAAGGCCGCCTCGAAATCGCCTCGAGACCTGTAGTCCCGGCCTCTTGGGCTGGCCTAAATCTAGCTGATCCTGTCTCTCTCTGTCCTCAATCCCCTGCGCATACGCCTGCATCCTGGCAATATCCATCCCTGGCTGAAGAGCCACTCCCAAGCATGCAGTAATCATATGACGGTCTAACCCCATCACATACCGATGAACCCTGTCTGCCATGTCCGCTACAATGGTGTGTGCATACCTGGCCAAGGAGTCAAACTCCAGGCTGTACTCTCTGATAGTCCTCCCGTCCTGCCTCAAGGTCAAGAATCTATCTACCCGGGCTCTCCTCATCTCAGGAGGTAAGAAGTGATCCAGGAAAGCCTCTGTGAACTCCTCCCAAACAGCTGGAAGAGCATCCTCACCTCTCGACAACACCCATGACTCAAACCAGTTCAGCGCAATATCGCGCAACCGGTAAGAAGCTAGTATAACAGACTCAGTCTCCGAGGCCCTAAGCACCTGCATGGTCCGCTGTAACTGCCGCACAAACTCCTGCGGATCCTCCTCGAATCTCGAACCATAGAACTCAGGTGGATGACATCCTAAGAAATCCTGAATCCGTAAACTGTCGGCTCTAGGGTTGGCCGCTCGCTCGCCGTCGTTGCCACCTCGCCACTATCTTTGGTCGATGTAGAATCTGTTCTCCGTAATCTCTATAATCAGCCACGTTGTGGGGTGAGGCTCGGTACCACGGTCTCGATGCGCTCACGCCTCGAAATCTGCTGAAATGGCGACGTCGTGGAACTCGCCGCCTAAACATCATCTCTCGTAAGGACGGGCACGTGCCTCGTGACTCTCGCGTCCCACTAGCGGCACCCTCCGCTTTGCCTTCTCGCCGGCGCGGTTGCCTTGCGTGGAGGCATAACTGATACATAAAGGAAAACATCAGAGGAGGTTCAACCTATAACTCCGCTCTATTGCACGATCTTAGAGTGAAAGAATGGAAACCAATCCTAAATATCCTGCAGCCTCCTGATTATAGATGTGGTGCACGACACACCGATAATCAAGACTCTACTAGACACGGTCCGTAGACACTTTCCGAGGACTAACTGCTCTGATACCACTTTTGTCACGACCAGGCCCGTGGCGCGACTAGGACCTACCGGTACCGCGTCGGTATTCATCAGAGAATAGCAGCGGAATATACATAACACATAACTTATAAAAAGTAACATCACTGGCCAGCCGATAAGGCTGCCTCCCATAAAAACATACTAAATCAAAAGTGTAGAAGTACAACTTATTCTTGTAGCCCAAAACACATATGTGACCACAGACTTCTAAGGATAACAACTGTGGCGGGACAGGGCCCCGCCATACCCCTGAATGTACAAAATACCTATAGCATCAGGGAATATCCGTACCAACAAACAAGCTTCCGGAGGAATGGAGCTTCTAACACCGAAACAGTGATCCTAAGAACGAGGATCCACAATCTGCTTACCCTTACCTGCGACATGAACGCAGCCCCCGAGGAAGGGGGTCAGTACACAATATGTACCAAGTATGTAAATCTGGAAAATACTGTAATAATGATATCATAAGTCTAAAAGTAAGCTGGAGTTATGGAAGACAATCAAAATACCCTTTTACTGTGCCTTACTAACAATGAGAGTGACAAGTATATATATGATACTGCATAAAATAGGGGCCTCATGATCAAAACAGGGTACCTCGCCCGTAATATCAATAAGCACCCCTACTCCTGGGACTATTTCACCCGCATAGGTCATGTGGACCCGCATGAGGTATTCCTCGCATAGGCTGTACCCGCGAGGACTATTTCACCGCGTAAGCCCATAAGGACTCGCGTGAGGTATTCCGCGATCGTGGGTAGAAAATCCACGGGCAGGTGGTATAACGATCTTGGGGACTTACCCGCCGGATATACTCTTACCACGGCGGATGGTATAACGATCTTGGGGACTTACCGCCGGATATACTCTTGCTGAAGCAGATGGAATAACGATCTTGGGGACTTACCCCTCAGATATACTCTTACACTGGAGAAGGTGGTATGACGATCTTGGGGCTTGCCCCTCAGACATACTCTTACCCTGGAGAAGGTGGTATAACGATCTTGGGGCTTGCCCCTCAGATATACTCTTACCCTAGCTCAAACTGTCATCATATCATAATCATAAATAATTTAAGAAAACTTATAACTTCTCATTAGTCTTGTTCATATACCCTCTCATTTTAGTTTACTTAAGGCACTTAATCATATTTTTAATAAAAGAAAACCGGGAATTTAACCCAAGTACTACATACTTCAACTCTTTTAAAAGTGACTCTTTTTCATACATAAAATCTTTGGGCAATTGATGCCTTAAAATCAATTTGCCTTTCATAAATCAAATCATTTGTCCTTACTTGTCTTACTTAGAGTAAACCTCTTCTCATTAACCTTTTATAAAGCTAATAAACCAACTTCCCATAAAGTTGTTATATTAACCCTACACTTTAGTAAAATTACACTTTTCCCCTAACTAAGGGACTTACACATTCTTAAAACGAAACAAGTCTTTATATGCTTAAAACAAGTAAGAATACCAAATCTTGTACGTCTACCGTACTACATAGTTACATCTATTCATGCTCAAGAGATAGGAAAGCTCCACATACCTCTCCGGTCAATCCACTTGCTAAGTCCAAACTACCGCAAGTAATATGTCAACCTAAAATAACCATGATACGTTTATTAACCTCTAATTTCTATGTAGAATAATCCAAGTTCAAAGTCACTAAATTCTATGGAAAATTGGGCAGCATTTCCTTTGTTTCTACATACTTTGCCACCTTTCTCAAGGCCGAATTCAACATCCAAACGCCACATTTAAGGCTCAACAATCCAAACATTTCAAAGGGGATTACACACCTAAACTTGGGTGTGTAAAATTCTGCCCCATAAGGTACAACAATTCACTTAACAATTCTAAGGTAGTTTTTAGGCTACAACATGCTCATAATATCTTTTTTAGCCAATTCTTTCATATCCAAACCACATTTCTTACATGCAAGGATTCTAAGTGCATTATTTACTACTATACATCCCTTCTTCTTCACATGCAACATTAATAACTAACCACAAGAGAAGAAAGGTTACCTTAAAGCTTTAGCCAAACTTATCCCAACAACTTTGCTAGCCTCCTTTCCAAGAACACCACCACAATAACACCAACAAGCTAGCCACAAGCTTCCTTCTTGTTCTTAACTTTTCAGATTTTTCCTTAGGCTTGAATTCCTCTTGGAATTTTAGAGAGAAGTGAGAGCTAAGCTTAGAGAGAGAGAGAGAGAGATTTGAAAGATGATCAAGTCTTCAAGACTTGGTCAATATAAGGCATGCAAGAAATCAGATGGGGGGGAAACTTGTCACCCTCCCAAGGTCTTTTAAAAGAAAAATCTGATTTTTCCTAAGTTTTTCCGCCAGAAATCCCGCCGCGGCGCTGAAACCTCTGCGGACTCTCGGAACTTCCGGCGCCGCGGCCCTGTTGTCCTGGCGCCGCGGCGCTGCAACTTCAGCGACCCCTCAGTATATCCGGCGCCGCGCCACGCGCTTTGCACGAACGCATTTCTGTTCGTCTGCGCACTGAACTTGTAACTCCCATAACTTTCTACTCCGACGTCCTATCGACGAACGGTTGGTTGTGTTGGAAACTAGACTCAACGAACTACGCCCTAAGCCTTTGAAACACTTAGGAACTCTCAACGTACCGGGTCATAACCCGCCTCAAAGTTGACTAAAACCTATCTGAACACTCCGTCAACTTATCTTTCGAAAATGTTTAAGTCTTACTCTCCTTCGCACGCTCTCACACGTGTGGCCAGAACTACGGGGTATAACAGGTAACTACAGGTGGGTTGGGACATGGATCACTTAATTGCAGCTTTTGTTCCAGACATGGAGTCCCAACTCTAGCCATTGATACATATGAGAAGGGTCAACCTCCTGTGTCATATGGGATAGTGCATGTCTTCCCAGAACCAGTCCCTCCAGCAGCAACACGAAGGAGACCAGCACCAGCAGCAACAACAACAACATCAGCGGAGGCTTCCATGGATGAAGATGAGCACATGTGAGAGGCTCGGCATGAGCGATGCGGCCGCCACCGGACCGAATTAGAACCTCCGGCGCCTATAATGGAGCAGTTGCTCATGAACCAGAGAAGGATGATGCAGAATTTTGACATAATGATACAAGGTCAACAGGACCTGAGGCAAGGACAGCAAGAACTAAGGCAGGAGCAACAACAGTTGCACCAAAGATTTGATGATATGAGTTCCTTGTTCAACCATTGGTCCATGCATTATCCGCCTTCACTGCCACCACTTTAAACCAAGTTTGTAAGTTGTCCCGTTTTTCTTTTATTTTTGAGTCTTGCACACATTGGGGACAATGTGTGATTTAAGTTTGGGGGGATGTTTTATTGTTTTTAAGTCTTTTTAATTTGTTTTGGTATTTTTAAGTATTTTTTTTTAAGATCATGCATGTTGTAGTTACTGAAAACGCCTAGTGAAGTAAAAGTTGAATAATGTAATGGAATTAGAAGCAACCATCTGAACACTTAGGTTAGATATGCCAAAAATTCATGAAATCGAACTATTTGGGGTATCTTGCTTGATTTGTGCATTGTTAATAATGAAAATCTATGTGTCTGCTTGCTTTCTATTTGAGGCGAAATAGTTAGGATATGCATGTTAGGGAGATGACTCAGGCATTTCTTTGTTAGCCCTTTCTTACCATTTTTGTCTATCCCTGACATTCAAATTATATCCCTAGTCAGCCCCTTTGAGCCTAAAAATAAGATCTTTCTTTGACACCCTATAATTCCATATTTGTGTCATAAGTGAAAAAATTGAGATATTGGAATACAAAGTGTTGAAAAGGAGAAAAAAAAGAGTGAATAATTTTTTATGCACCCCAATGAAAAAAATAAAATAATAATAATAATAATAATAATAAATAGGCAAAAGCCTAAGTTTGGGGGTGTCGGCTATTCATAATACACTTCATTCTCCCAAAACAAAAGAGGGGAAAGATAGGTATGAAGTGAAAAAGAAAATCAAAAGAAAAGGGAAGAGTAGAAAGAAAAAGAGCTTATGGTACGTAAGTAGAGCCTAAAAGCATATTTTTACCTACACATGCCTAAGCCTACATTACAACCCTGAAAAGCCCTGAAAATATCTTATATGTGTATCCATGATTAGTGAAGAATAACAAGTAAACATGTCATAGGATTTTGAAATTAACGTGCACAGTTAGGTATTCTTACTTCCATTGAGCATGATTAAAGTGAATTTGCGAAATATCTAACTTGATGTGTTTAGAATGCTAAAAATCCATGATATATGTTCCTGCATATTATTCTGCTAACCTTCATGTTTTTCTAAGTGACAATTGTGCAGCAAAGTGATCAGTGTCTTTGAGTCATTGTATTTTATTTTTCCTCGTGTCTTTATTTCTTTCTTTTGATCTTTGCTCGAGGGTGAGCAAAGGTTAAGTTTGGGGGTATTTGATCGGTGTATTTTATATACACTATTTGAGTCATTTTTAGTTAGTCTTTTGCCCATTTTTGTACAAATATGTGTCGTCTTAGGATAGATTTTCTTTCTTTTGAGTCATAATGGTTTAAAGTGACACATTGGTGAAAAGGAGCGAAAATAGGGCAGAAACAGAGGTTCCAGAGCTCAAAAAGCTAGAAAGTTGGAAACCCGGGCGAGAAATAGGGTGGCGCCGCGGTGCCTCCAACCAGCAGCATCAGAGCTCCACAACGCCCAAAGTACAAAGAGCGGTAGGAGTTTCGGCGCCACGACGCCAGTTGCAGGGCCGCAGCGCCGAGGCGGAAATTCTGCCAAATCCGAATGAGAATGGGCCAAGACCAAGAAGGAAAAGTTTGGGAACGTTTTTTAGGCAATAAAAAGGACATTCCTAGGTCAGAATAGGGGTTCCCACTTTTGCCAATTCATCACAAACTTGGAGATCAAGATTGGAGACTACTTTTGTGTAATTTCTTTGTTCTTTGTTTTATTTCTTTGTAGTTTATGTTGGATATTAGTTTAGTTCTTGGCATGTCTATGGCTAGGAACTAACTTAATTTAGGGCTTTGCATATCGAATCACTTGAAACTCATTCCTATGAATTAATGCATGTTTTGGTTTCTTCTTATCATTGTTGAGATTTATTCAATATTTGTCTTGATTGCTTGGTAATTAATTAATCACTAATTATCATAATCTATATGATTTCTAATCGAAAGACGAAAGAGGAGATTGTGAATATGCTATAGTTGAATAAACATAGGTTAAATCGTGGACGAAAGTACCCCGATACTTGTGTAGCTTAATAGGTTATTGCTCTTAATCCTCCTTTATAGTCAATCTTGTCACCGAAAGGTAGAAAGGTTCTATATTGGGGTTGAGTGTTTATATTACCTTAACAGGAGTATAAAACGGCTTAGTTAACTTGTTGTCTCAAAATAAAAGAAGAACCATAATTAATTGCATTAACAAGTAAGATGAGCGGATAGTTGAGGAGATTTGGAAGCCCTATTTCCACCATATCTGAATTAAAATAAAGTAATTTAGTTAGAATCTATAATTATATTTATAAACAATTCATCAATTATCGGTTACCAAATAGATACCATAGAATAGAGTTTGATAATTGGACACTAATCCCTGAGAACGATAACTCGGTCTTCTAGACTATATTACTTGTCACGACATGTGCACTTGCGTTTAGTGTGTGCATAAATCCTTACAACATAAATACTCAAACCACTACTCTTAAATACCCTCTTACCCAACCACCTCTCAAACCTACCTACCCTACCCAAAGAACAACCAACAAGGTACCTTACAAACCAAACACCCTTCACCCCAACTTAGAAAATCTCAGGGAGTAGGGGCTATGCTACATATATAAGGAGAGGTATTTTCCTGATCACCAGTGCAAACATATAATTATGCACACTATGGAGGGGATACCAGTGGAGGAGGATGGTGAAAACCAGGAGATGTTCATGGATGTAGCTGAGACTTTAGAGGAGACAGGGAAGGGACAATTTGAGCAGGCTGAGGTATCAATGAATGCTATATTGGGCTTAAGTTCTTCCAAGGGAAAGATATCAACTATCAAAATCATAGGGTATGCTGGCAAAGTATCTATGACAGTTTTGATAGGCAGTGGGTCGACTCATTCCTTTATTGACCCTTACATTATTAAGAGGTTGAGATTACCTATAAAACCTTTGAAGAAGCCTATGAGAGTTTTTGTAGCCAATGGACAGGAGATGAGTTGCAATCTAGAAAGTCCTGTGTTCCACTGGAAAATGCAAAATGAGCCTTTCACGTTTAGACTCAGGTTAATAAAAGTGGAAGGATGTGATATGATCTTGAGTATAGACTGAATAGACATGGTTGCACCTGTAATATTGAATACCAGGCCTCATAGTCTGAGTTTCATGAGTAAAGGAAAGATGATTACACTGTTTGGGGAACAGGAAGAGAATGGCATAGCAACTATGAATCCGGAGGAACTGAAAAGATGTTCCATTGTGGTACTGGTGAAGTCATTGCTGAGGTGTCTATGATTAGTCCAGAAATAACATCTAATAAGAAGCATACTACACACCCTGGTATTTATACATAGATACTGAAATTCCAACACTTATTCAAGGAACCTACTGAATTACCACCACAAAGAGACTGTGATCACATGATCCACTTAATACCTGGAGCCCAACCATTCAACCTGAGACCTTACAGGTACTCCTATGAGCAGAAGAATGTCATTGAATCTATTGTTCCAGATATGATTAGAGATGACACTGTAGTACCCAGTCTATCTTCTTTTGCATCCCCTGCATTATTAGTTAGAAAGAAAGACTCATCATGGAGGATGTGTGTAGATTATAGAAGACTGAACCAACTGACTATCAAGAATAAATACCCTATTCCCATAATTGAGGACTTACTGGATGAACTGTGGGGAGCCAAAGTATTCTCTAAAATAGACTTGAGAGCTGGTTATCATCAAATTAGAATGAAGGAAGGGAAATAGCACAAAACTGCATTTAGGACCCATCATGGTCTATGAGAGTTCAGGGTAATGCCCTTTGGACTAACCAATGCACCTGCAACATTTCAATCTCTAATGAATGGTGTATTCAAGGAGCATTTAAGGAAATTTAACTTGGTTTTTTTTATGTCATACTAATATATAGTAAATCTATGGAGGATCACCTGTCTCACTTGGAATGTGTATTGAAGTTACTATGGAAACATCAACTATTTGCCAAGTAAGTGTGAGTTAGGGAAAACCCAAGTAGAGTATTTGGGGCACATCATAAATGATAAGGGAGTAAGCACTGATCCTGACAAGGTAGTTGCAATGGTAGAATGACCATATCCAAAGACAGTGAAAGAATTAAGAGGTTTCTTGAGATTGACAGGTTATTATAGAAAGTTTGTTAACGGGTATGCACAAATTATCAAACCTACTGAAGAAAGGAGAGTTCCAATGGAATTCTGAAGCTGCTGCAACTTTTGACAAGCTAAAAAGAGCTATGTCAAGAGCACCTGTATTAGCACTCCCTGATTTCAACAAGCCTTTCATATTGGATGTGAATGTATGCAACACAGGCATTGGAGTTGTATTGATGCAAGACAAGAGAACCTTGGCCTTTATGAGTCAGATGCTGAGTAAGAAAAATCGGGGAATATCTACCTATGAGAAAGAGTTGATAGACTTATTGCAAGTTATGAATAAGTGGAGACATTACCTAAATCCACATCATTTTATTATCAAAACAGACCATTTCAGTCTAAAGTTCTTACAAGATCAAAAGATTACAACATCTCTGCAACACAAAGGAGTGACCAAGCTGATGGGATTGAGTTTTGAGATTCAGTATAAGAAGGGGGCTGAGAACTTAGTGGCTGATGCCTTTTCCAGGAGGACTATAATGCAGTGGGACAATACCTCAAAGGGCAGCACAATGCAGTGTTCTACAATAACTCAGGCTCAGCCCAGGTGGATTGAAGATATCTTGAGTAGTTACAAAGGAGATGCAGAAGTACTGCAGGACATAACATCACTAAGTACCACTGATAACAATTAAATAACCCTCTCAATGCAACATGGTGTGTTAAGATATAAAGGCAAAGCTTGGGTAGGACAAAATGGACCTCTCAGAAAACTATTAGTTCTAACTATGCATCAGACTGGACTTGGAGGACATTCAGGAGTGTGGGAAACCTACCAAAGACTGAAATCTATATTTTACTAGCCTACAATGATTGAGCAAGTTAAGAGTGTGGTTAAAGTATGTGAAGTATGTCAAAGATGTAAGGATGAACAAGTAGCCCTACCCTGGTTTGCTACAACCCCTACCAGTTCCTGAAGGAGCATGGGAACACATTTCCATGGATTTTATTGAGGGTTTACCAAAATCTGAGGGTAAAGATACCATATTGGTGGTGGTTGATTTATACAGTAAATATGCACATTTTATAGCCATTGCTCACCCATTCACAACATCATACATAGCCAGAATATTCCTAGACAACATCTACAAGCTACATGGATTGTCTAAGAGTATTGTATCCGACAGAGATAAGGTGTTCATCGATCAACACGGAAGGAAATGTTCAAGCTCTCGCAGTCTAACTTTGCTCTGACTCGACCTACCATCCACAAACTGATGGTCAAACTGATAGACTCAACAAGTGCCTTGAAACTATTTGAGATGTATAACTGGACATAAATCAAATGAGTGAAATAAATGGCTATCAATGGCATAATATTGGTACAATAGCAACTATCACATCTCACTGAAAATGACCCCCTTCAAGGTATTGTATGGTTATGACCCTCCTCAAACTACTTTCGAACTTATTGCTCAAACTAGAGTGGACACAGTGGATCAACTACTCAAGAAAAGACAGTTAATGGCTAGAGTCTTGAAGGAGAACTTGAATAAAACACATAATATAATGAAGATGAATGCAGACAAAAGAGAACTGAGGGAATTTCAAGAAGGTGATTGGGTGTTTTTTAAGCTGCGGCCTTATAGACAGACCTCTATAGCTATAAAAAGGAATCTCAAACTATCTTCCAAATTCTATGGCCCTTATCAAGTCATTCAGAAGATTGGTACAGTGGCATACAAATTGACATTACCTACGACTGCAAGGATACATCCAGCTTTCCATATTTCTCAAGTTAAAAAGAAGATTGGAGATCAAATTACACCTTCCATTGATCCTCCGTTTTGTTCAGACGAGGGCCAAATTATGACAGAACCAATGGCAGTGTTTGATAGAAGAATGATCAAGAAAGGGAACAAGGCTGTCACTCAAATCCTGGTCCAATGGGCCAATCTGTTACCAGAAAAAGCAACTTGGGAAGACTTCCAATTCATCAAATCTCAATTTCCAGAAAGTGCTAAATTTTGAAGGAAGAGGTCGATTCTGAAGGATGATGGAATGTCACAATATTCTAACTGTGACCATATTTCTTTTTATTAGAATAGCCCCTCAAGTTTTTAGTAGTGTACTAAGTCTATTTTAAGTTATATTTATGTTTATTTGACTCTTATGTTTGTAATAGTCAAGAATGATCCTTGTAATGCCTTAAAAGGCTAAACACTGTTCCATTGAAAATATTGATCAATATATCAAATATTTCCTTCTTCCTCTCTTCTCTGTTCTTTCTCTCCCTCTTCCTCTTCTCAACCCAGTAACAAGAGTATGTTCTTGTTACAGAGTTCTTCCAGTTTTTACTGATCTAAGGCATTCTTCTTCCTTATTCTTTGATTTTACTCTAGAAATTGTAATTTAATTTAATTTGTAAGTTGCATGTGGATTTTCTCTGCATATTTGTGTTTTTTCTTCGCCGATTCGACCTGATTTAGGGTTTTATGCTGATATGGTATTAGTTTTGAGTTTTGACCCGAACCAGGTTGACTGAACATATCGATGAATTGATTTGTGATTTGGAGAAAAAGGAGAAAATTCAATGTGATGATAAGGCGTTGGTTCGGTTAGTGAGGGCTTTGGTTGAAGGTGAACAAGTTGAATCAACTGTTAGGGTTTATGAATTGATGAAGAAAAGATTACCAACTTCTCTGTTTTCTTTTGTTCAAAGCTAAAATTGAGATCTTAGAAATTTGAAAATTACAGATAGTATCTTTCTCTATTCAATTGTATCTTCTAGTGTTCAACAGAGACAGATGCATCTCAAGTGATATTATCAAGTCGGACATTATCACAAGACAATTGAAAAGAAAAAAAATGGGAAAAACAGATAAAAGTTATCCTATTAAAGTTTGGTAGATATTTTAGTATTTATATGTTTGCTGGTATACATAGTTTAAATGAAAAGTTGATGTGAGATGTTGCTATGTCAGACTTTTGTTTAGTTTTCTTTAGTTTAGCTTCTGGAGTAGAGTTCTTCTCTTTTGTGAAAATGCTTCGATGTAACATGTTTTTCTCATATGAGGAGTTAGTGGGTTATGGAATTTTTGACTTGGATAATTAAAGATATCTTCAGTTCCTTGACTTTATGATAACTTTAGAGGGTCTTTCATATTTTTGGTTCACTAATTTAATCTTGATTTGCTATTCAAACTTAATTTCTCATATTTTTGGTCCAAGCAACTATAGGAGTAACTGAATTGTTTGTCTTACATACTTAATTTCTTATATTTTTATATGAATATGTAGCCATGCCAAAGGTTAAACATTTTCTAAATCCACTAAAGTCAGCTCGTGGATCACATGATGCTCATGGACGTTCTTTTTCATTAACAACTCCAGTCCGTTCACATGCTATAGAGCCCTCAACATTGTTACAAGCCCCTCCACATACTCCACCAAATTCCTCACTAGCTGATGAAGTCCCGCAACAAGAACAAGCTCCGACTCAGCCTTCGAATCCACGTGCAACATTTGCACGCCCATCCACACAATATTGAGAGTAGAGGCAATAGGTATATGCCTTGTATATATGTTTATTTCACTTAATAAATATCTTACTTTTTTCCTTTTTGTTGAGTAACTTGTTTTCCTATTTGTCTTGCTTAGGAATTTCACTAAAATAATTATAATATTGATATTGTCAACCCAATAACTACACAATAAACTGCGCGGGGACTATTGTGTGAACAGCTAGCCCGGTAGCTACACATAAACAAAGGTTGTGGGACGATAGGTCGGGACATCTAGGGGCACCCGTTTTTAATCAATTTAGGAATAATAATTAGATTTCTTGTAATAGATCTTTGGACTCTTCTGTTTGCCAGACTTGTGTGTTTGGTAAACATGTTAAACTACCATTTTCTGCGTCTACTACTACTACTATCATGCCATTTGATATTTTGCATTGTGATTTGTGGACATCACCCGTTTTAAGTGCTGCATGTCATAAGTACTATTTACTCATTCTTGATGATTTTTTGAATTTTTTGTGGACCTTTTCCTTTGGACAAAAATCACAAACCTATAACATTTTAAAATAATTTAGTGTGCTTGTTTTACTCAGTAGTGATGAAAATAGGGCTTCCAAATCTCCTCAACTATCCACTTAACTTACTTATTAATGCAATTGACTATGGTTCTTCTTCTATTGGAGATAGCATGTTTACTAATCCGTTTTATACTCTTGTTAAGATTATATAAACACTCAACCCCAGTACAACATCTTTCTACCTTTCGGTGATAAGGTTGACTCTAGAGGAGAATTAAGAACAAAAACCTTATTAATGCTACACAAATAATCGGGGTATTTTCATCCACGATTCAACCTATGTCTATCCAACTACAGCATATTCACAACCTCCCCTTTCGGATTTCGGTTAGAAATCATATAAGTAATGATAATTAATGATCAAGTAATTACCAAGCAATCAAAACATATATTGGATAAATCTCAACAATAAGAAGAAAAACCAAGAACATGCATTAATTCATAAAGAAAAGGTTCAAGTGAATTGACATGGAAAGCCCTATATTAGAATTAGTTCCTAGCCATAGACATGACAATAACTAATTCAATATCCAACATAAACTGAAAATAAAGTAAAAGAAAGACAAGAAATTACTAAAGAAAGGTCTCCAATCTTGAACTCCAAGATGTGTTGTGAATTGGCAAGAAAGGGAACTCTTAATTCTAACCTAGGGTTCTCTTTTTATAGCCTCCAAACCGTCATTCAGGTTTTCCCTTAGGCCTGGCCCATTATTCATTCAAATTTTTGATTTTTCCCGCGTCGTGCCATGCCCATCAGCCGCGGCGCAACTCTGCAAGCCTCTAGAAATTAGGCGCCATGGCCTGCTCTTTGTGTAGAGCGCGCGGCTGTTTCGTGCCTGGTTCGCCACTTTCTCGCTTTTCAAACTCTGGAACCTCCGTTTCTGCCCTCTTTTTGCTCCATTTCCGCCAATGAGCCACTTTAACCAATTTGACTCAAAAGAAAGAAAATATATCCTAAGACGACACGTATTTGTACAAAAATGGACAAAAGACTCCCTAAAAATGACTCAAAAAGTGTATATAAAATACACCGATCAAATACCCCCAAACTTAACCTTTGCTCGCCCTCGAGCAAAGATCAAAAAAGAAAAAAATAAAGACACAAAGAGAAAGAAAAATAGAAGACTCAACGACATTGATCACTTTGCTGCATTGGTGTTACTTAGAAAAACATGAAGGTTAGCAGAATAATATGCAAGACCATATAGCATGAAATTTTAGCATTCTAAACACATTAAGCTAGATATTTCGCAAACTCATTTTAATCATGCTTAATGGAAGTAAGAATACTGAATTATGCATGTTAATTTTAAAATCCTATGGCATGTTTACTTGCTATTCTCCACTAATCATGGATATGCATCTAAGAGATCTTCAGGACTTTTCAGGGTTGTAATGTAGGCTTAGGCATGGGTAGGTAAAAATAGGCATTTAGACTCATTTTTGTGTACCATAAGCTCTTTAGCTTTTCAATTTTTCCCTTTTCTTTTGATTTCCTTTCTTCACTTCATATCTATCTTTCCCCTCTTTTGTTTTGAGAGAGTGAAGTGTATTATGAATAACAAGCACCCCCAAACTTAGGCTTTTGCCTATTTCTTATTACTTTTTTATTGGGGTGCATTAAACTTGTCCACTTTTTTTGTCTCTTTTTTAACACTTTCTATTCCAACCTTTTCACATTTTTACTTATGACACAAGTGTGGGAATATAGGGTGTCCAAGAAAAAGTTTAATGTTTAGGCTCAACGGGGCTGACTAGGGATATTTTTAATGTCAGAGATAGGAAAAAGTGGTAAGAATTGGCTAACAAAGAAATGTCTGAGTCATCTCTCCTAACATGCATATCCTAACTATTTCGCCTCAAATAGCAAGCAATCATACACATAGGTTTTAATCATTTAACAATGCACAATTCAAGCAGAAACCCCAAATAGACAGATTTCATGAGTTTTTGGCATATCTAACCTAAGTGTTTAGATAGTTGCTTCTAATTCCATTACATTATTCAGCCTTACTTCACTAGGTGTTTCTAGTAACTACAGCATGCATGATCTTTGACAGAAAATTATGACTCAAAAAAAAGAAACAAATTTAAGACTCAAAAATACACAAAACAAATAAAAAAGACTCAACAATATCGAAAACACTAAGACACCCCCCAAACTTAAATCACACATTGTCCCCAATGTGTGTAAGACTCAAGGAAAATAAAAGAAACAGGACGACTTACAGACTTGGTTTAAAATGGTGGCGGTGGCGGTGGATAGTGCATTGACCACTGGTTGAACAAGGAACTCATCTCATCAATTCTCTGCCTTAATTCTTGTTGTCCTTGTATCACCGTGTCAAAATTCTGCATCATCCTTCTCTGGTTCTGGAGCAACTGCTCCATCATAGGCACTGGAGGTTCTGATTCTGTGGGTGGCTGATGGTTGCTTCCTGCCTCATAGTGAGCCTCTGTTTCAGGCTCATCTTCATCCATGGCAGCCTCTGCTGCTGCTGCTGGTGCTGCTGGTGGTGTTGGTCTCCTTCTCGCTACTGCTGGAGGGATTGGGTCTGGGAAGGAGTGCATTATCACGTATGACACAGGAAGTTGGTTTTTCTCATAAGTATCAGTGGGTAGGGTTGGGACCCCATTTATGGAGCATAAACATGTAATAAGTGAGTCATGTCCCAACCCACCTGTTGTTACCAACCTGCTGGTCTCTCCAATATTTTGTACTATCTCCTTCCCAACATCAATCGTCTTCCCCGACATAATTTCATAGATCAATTTGATTCTGTCTTCTGGCACTCTGATAAAGTGCATTGATGGAATCAGGCGGGCACTGACGAAATACAACCAACCCTTGGCTGTTTTGTTGAGCGACACTGCCGATCCTCTTGACCCATTTCTGGCAAATTCATATGCAGCCCCAGGGTAGCTTACTGTGTCTGCGGCGACATTCCAGTCGATGTTGTTGGTGCTTCTAGACCATGTTCTAAAATAGCTCCAATCGTCATCTCCTCCTTCAACATCGACTGTTTTCAATAACACATTCACCACTTCTGCCGTCACAGACACATATCTTCCCCACACAAAGCATCTATTGTCCACCTTTTCCGGAAAGTTAGCATAAAATTCTCTTACCATCACTGTGTTCATTGGTGCTATCTTTTCCGGGTTAACAAATCTTTTCCACCCCATCATCTCAATCATCGCCCGAATGGGCTCATAGACATCCCCCTCCCCAAGCGACTCCCTTTGATAATCCATTCCTCTTTCAGGGATTAAGGGCCTAGTACTAAGTTTTTTGTATCTATCATGAGCTCTTTGGCTGACAAACCTAGTATCATCATAAGATAACTTTTTACAGCGTTTCCTTTGTACCAACAACGTTAACCAACACTATCACTCACCAATCAACAGCTACAACACCTATCACCCCCACACTTCACTCAAGAGGCTCCTGCACAACACCCTACACTCACCTCGTATACTCTTCCTCAAAGTCTCACAACCAACTTCAACACCCCCACACCTTCACAGATACAACACCTCCTCAAATCTACTACCTCCTTCTGATTATAGTGAAGCTCTCAAGAAAAGATAAAGATTACCTTTGATGGTGTTCTTCAAGATTCTCTTGCTCCTAATGATGATTTGAGGTAATGGGGTGAGGGTAGTTGTTTAGGATGGTTAAGGGTTTAGGGAATTTAAGAACTTTGGTTGTGTTTGGGTTTGGTTTATGGAAGATTTTTAGGTAAAGTGTGGATTTTCGTGGTTTTTGTGGAGAGGAAGGTTTAGGTTTTGATTTGGAATTGGGGAAAAATCGGATTTGGGCGTCTTTAATTTCTGGATTTCCACCTCGGCGCTGCGGCGCCCAAATTACTGTATTTTTCTGGACTTTTGGCGCCGCGGCGCTGAATCTCCTACGCTCTTCTGGAATTTCTGTGCCGCGACCCTGTAAATGGGCGCCGCGGCGCCTAGACTTCAAAAATTTTCTGGATTTTTGGCGTCGCGGCCCTGCTCCTGGGCGCCGCGCCGCTTAATCTCCTGCGCCTTTCTGCTCTTTTGGCGCCGCGGCGCTAACCCGATTTTCTGGAAATCCCTTTTCTTTTCATTTTGGCGTATCTTCAGTTTTCGCCCTCCACATTCTTGTCCCTGCACCTGTCATCACAACGCATAAACAAGACCTCCGTGAGACTGTTCTAAGTAAAATAAAACAAACTAAAAATAGAAATTAAAATAACATAATTAAAAACATTGGGTTGCCTCCCAACAAGCGCTGTCTTTAACGTCTTTTAGCCGGACGCAGTTAACCTTTACGAGTGCCCATTGGATCCTTCCGCGCTTGTCCATGCAGTTATTGTTGCAGGTCTCACTTCAACTACAACAATTGCTTCAAACAAGGGCCTCATATATACGATTATCCCCCAAGTACATAAGACATGCTTGTCTTTTAGGCTCTCTCTAATATAGGGATCAGTGAGATTCCCAACCTCTCTCAACTCTAGGGGGTGCCCTTGAAGGTATGGACTTTCTTTTTGGGGATCAACATTGACAGCTGGTGGTGTTTCCTCTGCAATAGATACAAGAAAAAGATTTTCCAAGGAATCCAACAAGATGAATGATTGGATCTCAGTAACCTTTTCCTTCTCTAAACCAATTATCTCGCCAGATTCCTCAACATCTGGGTGTGGTTCAGACTCCTCAATTTGCTCACCACCTCCCATAATGATGTCGCTAGGCAGATTTGCTTGAGTTGTATTGCTCATCTTATCCATCAGTTGCCCTATTTGTGTCTCCAAATTTCTGAGGGACACTCTTGTCTCAGCCATAAACTGAGTCTGACACTTGGTGAACCTGAGTATGCCTGCCTGCAACTCATCTCGATCTTCTTCTAGAACCTGTGGGTTAGTCTGCTTTTGCTGCCCTGGATAGAAATAGTAGTCCATGGACCTGTATATTTTTTTTTCGTTTTTTTTTTCTTTTCGAATTTAACCTGCAAAATAAGAAAACAACAAACGGTGATAAAAAAAAAATACTCGCAGAACAAGTTAGAAACTTGTTCTTGGAGCAACCAAATTAGAAATAAGAATAGATAAAATTGATATTGAACTATGTCAATCCCCGGCAACGGCGCCAAAAACTTGATGCGCGATTTATGCACACACTTAAATGCAAGTGCACGTGTCGAGTCAAGTAATATAGTCTTGGAAGACCGAGTTATCGTCCTCAGGGATTAGTGCTCAAGTACCAACTTCTATTCCTTGTTATCTATTTTGTGACCGATAATTGATTTGTTGTTTATGATTCTAATTATGAAAGCTAATTAACTATGTTGTTTTACTCAGTAGTGATGGAAATAGGGCTTCCAAATCTCCTCAACTATCCACTTAACTTACTTATTAATGCAATTGACTATGGTTCTTCTTCTATTGGAGATAGTAGGTTTACTAATCCGTTTTATACTCCTGTTAAGGTTATATAAACACTCAACCCCAGTACAACACCTTTCTACCTTTCGGTGATAAGGTTGACTCTAGAGGAGGATTAAGAATAAAAACCTTATTAATGCTACACAAATAATCGGGGTATTTTTATCCACGATTCAACCTATGTCTATCCAAATACAACATATTCACAACCTCCCCTTTCAGATTTCGGTTAGAAATCATATAAGTAATGATAATTAATGATCAAGTAATTACCAAGCAATCAAAACATATATTGGATAAATCTCAACAATAAGAAGAAAAACCAAGAACATGCATTAATTCATAAAGAAAAGGTTCAAGTGAATTGACATGGAAAGCCCTATATTAGAATTAGTTCCTAACCATAGACATGACAAGAACTAATTCAATATCCAACATAAACTGAAAATAAAGTAAAAGAAAGACAAGAAATTACTAAAGAAAGGTCTCAAATCTTGAACTCCAAGATGTGTTGTGAATTGACAAGAAAGGGAACTCTTAATTCTGACCTAGGGTTCTCTTTTTATAGCCTCCAAACCGTCATTCAGGTTTTCCCTCAGGCCTGGCCCATTATTCATTCAAATTTCTGATTTTTCCCGCGTCGGCGCCGCGACCCTGCAACTGGCGCCGTGGCGCCGCAACTTCTGCAAGCCTCTGGAAATTAGGCGCCGCGGCGCTGCAACTCTGCTGTGTAGAGGCGCCGCGGCGCTGGCCTATTCCGTGCCTGGTTTGCCACTTTCTCGTTTTTCGAGCTCTGGAACCTCCGTTTCTGCCCTCTTTTTGCTCCTTTTCCGCCAATGAGCCACTTTAACCAATTTGACTCAAAAGAAAGAAAATATATCCTAAGACGACACGTATTTATACAAAAATGGACAAAAGACTCCCTAAAATGACTCAAAAAGTGTATATAAAATACACCGATCAGCCAAAAATTCCAACACTACCCAATCATCCAACACTACTCAATGGACTATGGAAACCCGTGCTATGCGTGGTATTTTTCGGCCCAAATACCAATTTAACCTCACCGCCTCAGTCCAACCCTCACCAATTCCAAAAAATCTCAAAGCTGCCTTATTAGACCCGAATTAGAAGGCTGCCATGTTAGATGAATTTACTGCTCTTATTCAAAATAAGACGTGGGATTTAGTACCACGGCCATCTAATGTGAACATAATTCGCTCTATGTGGGTTTTTTTACCATAAAAAGAATTCTGATGGTTCTTTTGCGAGATACAAAGATCGTCTTGTTGGTGATGACAAGTCTCAACAGGTGGGAGTCGATTGCGGGGAAACATTCATTCCGGTGGTAAAGCCTGCAACTATCAGGACTGTTCTTAGCCTGGCACTGTCTAAATCATGGTACATTCATCAGTTGGATGTTAAGAATGCATTTTTACATGGCCACTTGCAAGAAACAGTATACATGCATCAGCCATTGGGATTTCGCGATCTTGCCCGTCCAGATCACGTGTGCCTATTGAGGAAATCTTTATATGGTCTGAAACAAGCCCCTCGGGCATGGTATAACAGGTTTACCGGTTTTGTTTCCAAATTGGGATTCTCTCACAACAAGTCTGATCAGTCCCTTTTTATTTATCGGAAGGGCACTGATATGGCTTATATACTCCTGTATGTTGATGCCATTATCCTCACTGCATCCTCAACTTAACTCCGTCAGTCTATTATGTCTCTTCGTGCAGCAGAATTTGCAATAAAATATTTAGGCCCGTTGAATATTTTCTTGGCATTGTTGTAACTCACTATGAAGATGGTCTATTTCTCAGTCAAAAGAAGTATGCAGAAGAGATAATTGACAAAGCAGGGATGTCTTCATGCAAACCTTCTCATACTCCGGTCGATATGAAGGCAAAGTTGAGTAACGCTTCAGGTACTCCATATAGTGACCCCACACATTATCGCAGCCTGGAAGGAGCATTACAGTATCTCACATTTACGAGGCCTGATATTTCCTATGCGGTCCAGCAAGTTTGTTTACACATGCATGATCCGAAGGAAGAACATATGGGGGCTCTCAAGAGGATTATGCGGTATGTTAAGGGTACTCTTCATTTCGGACTTCATCTGTATAAGTCCTCCATCTCATGTCTTTCTGCCTACACTGATGCGGATTGGGGCGGCTGCCCGGACACACGTCGTTCCACTTCAGGCTATTGTGTATTCTTGGGTGATAATATCGTCTCATGGTCATCCAAACGTCAGTCCACATTATCTCGATCGAGTGCAGAGGCAGAATACCGAGGGGTGACCAATGTTGTTGCTGAATCCTGTTGGCTTAGTAATCTGCTCTTGGAGCTATAGTGTCCAATTAAAAAGGCAACCGTGATTTATTATGACAATGTGAGTGCGATCTACTTGTCTGATAATCCTGTTCAGCATCAACGCATGAAACACATTGAAATGAATATCTTATTTGTCCGAGAAAAAGTTTCCCGCGGTCAAGTCCACGTTCTTCACGTCCCTTCCCGTTATCAGATAGCTGACATCTTCACCAAAGGTCTTGCGCGCGTACTTTTCGATGATTTCAGGGACAGTCTCAGCATCCGCGGACCTCCAGCTAAGACTGAGGGGGACTCTTAGAGTAATTATGGGGGTATCCCATAATTACCTTTCCCTTATTATAATAGATTTGTAATATAATTAGTATCTCTTATATTAGGTAAGGAAGATTAGTCTTCCATGATTCAAGCCTAGGGATATTGTATATATTTGTATCTTTGGAAGAAGATCAAGCAAGGAATTATTTACTACAATTTTATGACCCACCAAAGTGCAGAAATGAAAGTTTAGGAAATGTCACCGTGGGTATATATAGAGATCAGTGGGCTGGTTTTGTTGCTTATCTTCTAAAAGAAGAAATAATTGTAAGATTATGATTATCTCAATAGATTTTATTGAAATTATGATCAGATATTAGACTAACCTTTTAAGTTGTACTCATTTGTGTTAATATGAGCTTTGTAAAAGAAATTCGACGCAAGCAAAAAATTCCTCACATTGATGGTTCAAAAGCTAACTCGAGAAGAAGACATAAGCTGGTAATATATTAACTTAATAGTATTTCTTCTTTTTCTCTCATTCGAATGTTTTGTTACAATGTACCTAATTTAACTCTTTCTTAGTTCTTGAAAACTGGACAAAATCCTAGTCGAAGTAAGATGTTTATTAAAACTCATAAAAGAAAGGATGGTTCATTGGTAAATGACGAGGCAAGGACTATAGTGGTGAGTTTATATTTAAATTCATTTCCAATTATCTATGTCAAGTAAATTTCATGACTAGCCAGCTAGTAGGTTAATCAATAAAATGCATAGGTATATATAATGATTTGATAAGACTAATTGATAACTTGTCTGCTTGTAGGAACAAATTCAACAGTGAGTCTGAAATTTCTGTAGATGATATTATCGGCAAGGTGTTAGGGGCAGAGCATTTTGGGAGGGTACGATGTATGGGTATGGGAACAGTTCCTACAAATACATTCAATAATTTCAATCGATGACTTAATGATCTGACTTCAACTAGCTTTGATGCGTCATCCGCAATTTCTACCTATTTACATCAAAAGGTTGCGCGTTTGGAGTCCTAATTAAAAGGAACCTTGATTGCGCTGAAGGATTATGATATCCAAGGAAGGAGGGATTCCTGAAGAATTTGTCAATGTCTTTGCTCCTCAACCACAAGTAAGAACATTGAAATTTCTGTTTTGTGTTATATGTTTTCTCCGTTGTCTTTTCATGTGAGTTGGTTAAGTTATTGAACATAATCAACATCTTGAACCACCTATGTCAAATTGTTTAGTAAAGTGAGAGTTTTTTTGTGTTTGTAGCTTACAAGTTCATTAAGAACAATAGAAGAATGAGTCACTTATACAGAGCATTAAAAAAAAATCTTAGATTCAATGACCTAAGGTCTAATGAAGAGGCATATTCATCTACCTAACATTGTAATTCTTTTCAGTTTTCTTTAACTTGTTTACTTTTTATATTATCCTTTACAGTTGTTCAAAACTATTGTATTTATCAGAAATCTGAATTGCTTTCCTTTCCCTAATGCTCCATTTAACCTGATTTAATTAATGTATTGCATATTGATTTCGGGGCAAATGGATGTGTCCAAGAATGAACAAAGAATATCAAGTCTACTAGTTGAATCATTTCTACTAATTTTGTTACTAGAACAGTTCTCATTAATCACCTCTTCATTCTCTGAGATCTTCTTTGAAGAACAGTTCGATGATACTCATTGTTTTTGTTATTTTTCCGTCTTTAGTGTTACTTAATAGTTTGATTTTTGAGCTTGTTATTACATTTTTATGTGAATGATATGAAAATAGTTGTTTTCCGTCTTTTGTTTTGGTTTGTACTCCATAGTTTAATTTTTGAGCTTGTTCCATTTTTTCCGTAAACTGTATTAAAGAACTAAATTTTAGACTCTTCTGGTTAGACCCCAGAAAACTGGAACCATAAAGAGAAGGTTAAGCACATGACCTTATTATTGCATATGAACAAATTAATAAGTTTTACGACTATAAATCTAACCCCCATATTTTAAGAAGTGCAAAATTGAGCAAATATCCTAGATTTTTATGTGGAAAAAGTGCTAATCTTGATATAGTTACAAACCTATTTTCTTACGGATTTATAGATAAAATAATAGTTGATGAAACTTTTTACAATATTTCTAAACTCCCCATTGTAGTAGTAAAATCTGCAAGGGCCATGATGGACTCCTTTGGAAAAGGAACATATGGTATACAAATTTTTGATGCGTCAACTGATTTGACAGGAAAACCTATGGCAATCTGCCAACTTTTTAAAACTAGAAAAAATAGCAATATAAATGGAGATGATGAAACTTTTAAAAAGAATATACCATGCACTCTTTAAAAATTCCAAGAATGGTTAAGTGCAAAAAGAGCTATCGGATTATCAACTTTAAAATAAAAAATAGAAGATCGCATGTTTTATCGGAACTACAAAAGGTGGAAGTAGAAGAAATTATCACCATGTATTACAAAAATAACATAATATCTCAAGATACCCTAGAACTAACAACTATACATCATAGGATAATAAATCTAAAGCATAAACATGCTAAGGAGACTTTGGAGCATTACCAACTCCTACCAGGTCAAAGAAAAAAACATATAATCAGTGCTAAAGGCCAATATATTACCGTCTAATGTAGTCTAACTACAGAATGCCGATATTACTAAATCATACTACCAAAAGCATTATCCATGAAATTGAAAAAAAAGAAATGAAAAAAGAAGACAAAAATATTTGTGGAAAAATACAACAGCAGGACCCACGAAAATGACACCCTTGAAAAATTGCAAGAAGTCAACACTCTACCAATACGGAATCATGAAGAACGGACAACTGGAAGCAATGATAAAAAAATTCTGACAAAGAAAATTGTTAATGTTGGGTTTAGTGTTATGAAATTTTATCCAACATATCATTTTCAGTACAAAGTTAAAATCAGAAAATGTTGAAACAAATGTTATGACATTCGAACCAACATTCTTATAACTGTTTTGCCTTACTTCACGGACTGAAGCTGATCTCGTGGGATTTTTACCTCGATGGTAAAGTAACCTGGCAGGAAGCTTTGTAGCTGATTATAAAAGTGGAAAGACCAAGTCCAAGTAGTTGCTAAACTTGGGGAACAAGTCCAAGAGGTTGAAGGAACTTGCTCTACATTCTTCTCCAACAAACCCTATCAAGCTGCCCACCTTTAGCTGAACCTCTACAACGATTCATTGAGCATTTCAAGAAAGACCATCTACTATAAATAGAGAGGCTGCATCAATGTCACGACCCAATTCACGAGTCATGATGACACCTACCCTATTACCCTGAGTAGGCGAACCATATTCTCAATAACAAGTTAAATCAGCGAAAAATAAATAAAGAAAAAGAAGTTATAAAGTCTTAATACTTAAATGGTTACGACATTCCCCAAAATCTGGTCAAAAGGGTACAAGAACACAAACAAATCTGAAAAATAGAAGTCTGAAGGAATGCCCGAAGGCTACATACTATCTGTCAATAACCAAAGTAAAATGTAATTAACTAAGAAGCCCTTCAGGGGCCACATACGACCAAGTAGCTCACTCTGAATGACTAGAAGATGTCCACCTCGCGAATCAGCCACGGGGCGTAGAACTGGAACCTGGATCGTACTCTGCACTCAGCAAAAGTGCAGTATCAGTACAACACTAGTACCGGTAAGCATCATAGGCCGACAGTGATTAGATAACGCATGAAGAAGTTGAAACCAACAAGTAGCACATAGAGCAATCAGGCATGGTCACGTATTATATACAAGCAAAGTGTAATGAAATCATGAAATCAACCAAGACATATATAATTCACCAAATGATCAGTCAAAATATGAGTGGATGAATGCAATTCAATGCAATGTCACCACTCTCACTCCTGCTCTCCGGCAGAAATCTCGGAGGCTATCACTCCCGCTCTCCGGCAGAAACCTCAGAGGCTATCACTCCCGCTCTCCGGCAGAAACCTCAGAGGCTATCACTCCCGCTCTACGGAAGAAACCTCGGAGGCTATCACTCCCGCTCTCCGGCAGAAACCTCGGAGGCTATCACTCCGGCTCTCCGGCAGAAACCTCGGAGGCTATCACTCCTGCTCTCTGGCAGAAACCTCGGAGGTTATCACTCCTGACATACTTCCCATATTATTTTGTCAGGCATGATATCAAGTCTCAACACGTGTCACCAATATATAATCAACAAGTACAAGTCAAATATAATCACAGAAAATAACACATGGCGACAAGCCCACATAACAGCTGACGGAACTAACGTAAATGTAATTTATCTCCACTTCATGCCTGAAGGCCTATCATGCTATTCCTGTCACTTCCTACAACTACATACGATTCTCTAATCAGAGTCTAACTAAAGTAAACCATAACCTACCTCAATGCCGAGCGGGTGTCACGAACAATCAAACCAATGTCTTCCCCTTGCGTAGAGCCTCTGAACGATTAAAATCTAGAAAATATGTGAACTACATTATAATACGAATCTAAGGACACCCATATTGCTATATTTATATTAACAAGATCTTTACCATTTCCATTGTAAGACTAAACTCACACCCCTATAAAAATATTAGCATAACTTCAGGACAAACAAATAATATTCCTTTCTTTTAACTTTCTCGTATCTCCCGCTTGTGAAGGATATAACATAAAATTCGTAACTCCAAATAAGGTGTTTATTGCACCACATCGAAGGCAACACTATGATCTATTATTATGCCTAATCCCACCTGACAATACTTAGTGTAGATGATGAATATTTACGAAAGAAACAACCCTATGAATTCTGTGTCGCCAGAATTTTTGTAAAATAAGACAGAAACTTTAAACAGTCATAACTCCCAAAACATAAGTCGGATTTTCTCCGTAAGGTCTCAAATTGACGGGAACAGAGAAATCTACAACTTTCATTCAGCCCATATTTTCATATTCTTTACGGATTTGTACAGTTTTCACGTTTTATATGTTGTGTCACCTGGATTTCGGTAAAACGAGGTAGAAACTTTAAGCAGTCATAACTTTCAAAACATAAGTCGGATTTATCTCCGTAAGATCTTAAACTGACGGGAACAGAGTAATCTACAACTTTTATTCAGCCCATACTTTTATATTCTTTACGAATTTATACAGTTTCCACGCTTAATATGCTATTGTAATCATTATGCCATGTTACATCCCTCAAGTTTCTCTATTCAAGTGGATTGTGAAATTTCCGTGTAATGACCTCTTTGAAAATTTGATTTCATTCAATAACGCATTAGTATAAGGATCATGAATATATTAATTCAACCATATAACATAGAATCTAACCTGAACTTAATTGAGCGCTTCCTCCTTGTCTTCTAGTTACTAGGGTTTCTTTCTCTTCTTTCTTTCTCCTCTCCTTCCCTCTCCTGCGTGTTGCGCTCGTACTCCCCTTTCTCCCTCTCTAGCTGCTCATCCCTCTCCCCCTTTCTTTTTCCTCTCCTTCCTTCTCCTCCCTGCTGGCTGCGCACGTCTCCCTCTCTTCTACCTAGTAGGTTTTTTTGTTTTCTTATTTCCATTAAAAAGAAAGAAAGAGTTTAGGTTAAAAACAAAATCTGAATTTCCCTTGTTACACTTAGGTCCCTAAAATACTACATTTTAGCCCCTCATTGTCTACTAAATTAAATCAATCCTCCAAGTAATTAAATCTTAATCTCACTTGTTTTAATCTTAACTCCTGTTTCCTTTAATTCCCGAGAATGTCATAAAACCTCGTATTCTTAATGTCATAATTCTTTTTCGTAGTTTAAAGTGCTAAACGACCAGACGGGTCGTTACATTAGATACCAATCAAACAACCGCTCGTCCTCGAGCGACAAGGTAGGGGTGGAGGAAAAGAGGTACCTGAACTGTCGATAGAATACTACAACCTTGCTATCCTACACCAAATAGGTAGACAAATAAGTGCATCACAAAAATAGCTACAGATATCATGAATACCACTAAAGAGCGATATGCTAGATTATGTAACCTTGCACAATTAGCAAAATTCCTCCCTACCGATATACTACTACTACACATTCCCAACAACAATTAGAAACCGAAACAATTATGAATCCGATTTTTCCAAGACAAGAAGCCCTTTGAAACCCCAGAATACAACCAATCTTGATGCAAATGGAATAGGGATTATTTTAAATGACACGTCCAAAGGTAAAACTCTATTTTTGAATGTCAAATCCAAATGTGAAACTCTATTTTTGAATGTCACATCCAAATATCAAAGTCAACTAAATTTTGTCTAAAAATTTGGTCTCCAAGTTTTCGGCGTCATCGTCAACAACTTCAAATGTGGATAAAATAAACTACATCCTACCCCCCCCCCCCCCACACACACAATCCATCCTATTCATACACAAAATATCAGACAATTTTCCTTCTCAATCAACGACCCCACCTAAAATTAAGACCATGCCCTACGAAAATAGCCTGGAATGAAAAGCCAATTATTTGAAGAAAACTATTAATGTACAGTACACATGACCACTACTTCGTTAAAAATCTCACTTGACAATTCTAACAAGTCCAACTGGGATAAGCCCTTCCCACGATCTAGTTAGTGATTTGGGTTCAAATATCTCTGACAATAACTTTTTATTCTAATCACCCTCCATAGCAAGGGAAGGCCAACGTAACATAAATAGCAAAAAAAAATACATCAAGATCTTTCACTACTATGTAAAGATTTCACTCCATGTGCTCTTACAGATGGTACATATATAAGTCATTCTCACCCACATATACAAACTCCTAAGCTATCCTCCTTTGAAAACAATAGCCACCATGTGCCGCTTTAACAACAAACCTCCACGCCACTATCACCACCAAGGTCAAACATCAGGATCAAGCCCTCGCCGCAACCACGAACCTTACCCACACAACAACAATGTCTAGTTTCCCCAACATCCCCTACCAAACAACCATTAGCACCAGTTCAATTTCATTTCGACACCAGTGGGGCTCTCAATGACAAGTTACTCTTACAACCCCTTTCAATTCCCTCAAATACTAGAATTTCCTCCATATGTCTCCCTAATATTGTATTCAAGCATCTAACAAACCTTTTCACACCTTTCGATAAAAACTACAACACCATGAACCCACACCTACTAGAAACATTTTCCCATTGTCCATATCCTACCAACTTGGAACGAACAGGAACAAATAGTAGCACACTTGGAACACAACAATATTGTTCCAAACCTAGTGGAGGAGGGTCTAACGAATAGCCTAATTAATCTAGCATCGCTACAAATCAAATTCACATAGAAATTGACAACACCAGAGTTCTACCATTTGTGAGAGAACATAGAAATGAGTTTAAGATACCAATCTGAACAATCTCGCACGAAGAGAATGAACCAGATATCAATCGGATTGAACTAGCATGAAAGGAGAAAAGAAGTGAAGTGTTTCCTAAATGTCCTATAGCCTCTCGAGGATGGGTACAGATGTCTACGTACCAATCCACAAGACTCTACTAGACATTGCTCTTGTACTAATTAGACGATTAACCTAGGAGCTCTGATACCAACTTTGTCACGACCCAATTAACGAGTCGTGATGACACCTACCCTATTACCCCGAGTAGGCGAACCATATTCTCAATAACAAGTTAAATCAGCGGAAAATAAATAAAGAAAAAGAAGTTATAAAGTCTTAATACTTAAATGGTTACGACATTCCCCAAAATCTAGTCAAAAGGGTACAAGAGCACTAACAAATCTGAAAAATAAAAGTCTGAAGGAATGCCCGAAGGCTACATACTGTCTGTCAATAACCAAAGAAAAATGGAATTAACTAAGAATCCCTTCCGGGGCCACGGACAACCAAGTAGCTCACTCTGAATGACTAGAAGATGTCCATCTCACGAATCAGCTAGGGGGCGTAGAACTGGAACCTGGATCGTACTCTGCACTCAGCAAAAGTGCAGCAAGAGTAGTATCATTACAACACTAGTACCGTTAAGCATCATAGGCCGACAGTGATTAGATAACGCATGAAGAAGTTGAAACCAACAAGTAGCACAAAGAGCAATCAGGCATGGTCACGTATCATATACAAGCAAAGTTTAAAGAAATAATGAAATCAACCAAGACAGATATAATTCACCAAATGATCAGTCAAAATATGAGTGGATGAATGCAATGCAATGTCACCTCTCTTACTCCCTCTCTCCGGCAGAAACCTCGGAGGCTATCACTCCCGCTCTCTGGCAGAAACCTCGGAGGCTATCACTCCCGCTCTCTGGCAGAAACCTCGGTGGCTATCACTCCCGCTCTCCGGCAGAAACCTCGGAGGCTATCAATCACTCTCAGTCACTCACCTCACCATCATCACAAAATAATATGGGAAGTATGTCAGGCATGATATCAAGTCTCAACATGTGTCACCAATATACAATCAACAAGTACAAGTTAAATCAGGTGATAATCACAGAAAATAACACATATGGCGACAAGCCCACATAACAGCTGACAGAACCAACGTAAATATAATTTATCTCCATTTCATGCCCGAAGGCCTATCATGCTATCCCCGTCACTTCCTACAACTACATACGATTCTCTAATCAGAGTCTAACTAAAGTAAACCATAACCTACCTCAATGCCGAGCGGGTGCCACGAACAATCAAACCAATGCCTTCCCCTTGCGTAGAGCCTCTGAACGATTAAAATCTAGAAGATATGTGAACTACATTATAATACGAATTTATGGACACCCATATTGCTATATTTATATTAACAAGATCTTTATCATTTCCATTGTATGACTAAACTCATACCCCTATAAAAATATTAGCATAACTTCAGGACAAACAAATAATATTTCTTTTTTTTAACTTTCTCGTATCTCCCGCTTGTGAAGGATATAACATTAAATTCGTAACTCCAAATAAGGTGTTTATTATACCACATCGCAACACTAGGATATCTTATTATGCCTAATCCCACCTGACAATACTTAGTGTAGATGATGAAAATTTACGAAAGAAACAACCCTATGAAATCTGTGTCGCCAGAATTTTTGTAAAACAAGGCAGAAACTTTAAACAGTCATAACTCCCAAAACATAGGTCGGATTTTTCTCCGTAAGGTCCCAAACTGATGGGAACAGGGTAATATACAACTTTCATTCAGCCCATATTTTCATATTCTTTACGGATTTGTACTGTTTTCACGTTTTATATGTTGTGTCGCCTGAGTTTCGGTAAAACGGGGCAGAAACTTTAAGTAGTCATAACTTTCAAACCATAAGTCAGATTTATCTCCGTAAGATCTTAAACTGACGGGAACAGAGTAATATACAATTTTTATTCATCCCATACTTTTATATTCTTTACGGATTTATACAGTTTCCACGTTTAATATGCTGCTGTAATCATTATGCCATGTTACATCCCTCAAGTTTCTCTATTCAATTGGATTGTGGAATTTCCGTGTAATGACCTCTTTGAAAATTTGATTTCATTCAATAACGCATTAGTATAAGGATCATGAATAGATTAATTCAACCATATAACATAGAATCTAACCTGAACTTAATTGAGTGCTTCCTCATTGTCTTCTAGTTACTATGGTTTCTTTCTCTTCTTTCTTTCTCCTCTCCTTCCCTCTCCTGCGTGTTGCGCTCGTACTCCCATTTCTCCCTCTCTAGCTGCTCGTCCCTCTCCCCCTTTCTTTTTCCTCTCCTTCTTTCTCCTCCCTGCTAGCTGCGCACGTCTCCCTCTCTTCTACCTAGTAGGTTTTTGTTTTCTTATTTCCATTAAAAAGAAAGAAAGAGTTTATGTTAATTAAAACAAAATCTGAATTTCCCTTGTTACACTTAGGTCCCTAAAATACTATATTTTAGTCCCTCATTGTCTACTTAAATTAAATCAATCCCCCAAGTAATTAAATCTTAATCCAACTTCTTTTAATCTTAGCTCCCGTTTCCTTTAATCCCGAGAATGTCATAAAGTCTCGTATTCTCAATGTCATAATTCTTTTTCATAGTTTAAAGTGCTAAACGACCAGACGGGTCGTTACAATCAAGGAATCAATATCCAGAAAAATCAAAAGAAAATATCAAGAGAGTTCTCTGATATAACGATCAGAAAACTTGATCACAAGTGTTGTCTGAGCGTGTCGACAACATTTTGTCCAACATTATAATTGCTGCTAAGATTCTAGATTTGTTCTTTATTGAAGCAATTATAATGAGATTTTGTTTATGTCTATTTAGGTAGATGTTGTCACTTGTGTTGGACGAGATTATCAACGACATTTGCAAACTGTTTCAGCATACAAATATTGTTTTACTTTCGATTTGTTCTTTAATTATTTCATAGTATTACCCCCTGGATCCAACAAAAATTATGTCATAAAAGATACTATGGACCATATCAAATATTAGAGGCCAAGTGTTAGCCAAAAACAAAAATATAAACTTTTTACAATAGCAAAAGGGTGGTTTATTGTATCATACTGTAGCAATAATGTAATAGTAAATCAGCCATTTACTGTAGCAACAGTAAAGCAACCGACTACTGTAGCAATAATTGTAATACTACTGTAGCAAGTTGAGGTTATCTATATAAATAGCCTCATTATAACAATTTGGGATATCTGAAAAATCAATAGATATCTTCCTTTAAGAAAATTTCGAAATCATCATGCTTAGCTAAACTCTCTCAGTCTATAACCCTAACCAAATATAAATTATAATATCAGAGAAGTTACTTTGAAATTATATACTTAGAATCATACTAGTCTAGAAACCAACATCTTAAAAGAGTTTTAGAAAGAATCTGTTGAGAAACTCTCAAACATCTAGGTAATTAAACCTGTATATTCTGTGAAGAAAGAAGGGAAACAGTGTCATGGTGGGTCGAGATCTCCGGTGATCTAAAATTCTGTTAAGAGATATGACTTTTTCTAGATTATGTGCTTTTAATTATAGCAATGATCAGTAGATATCTCTGCAATTATGATATTGATACTGGTAAAAGGTTGTAGACATTTAATTAAAAAATGAATTTTTGTTTAATAATAATTGCTTTCGTATTACTTGTATGTTATCTGATAAATTTGATAAGAACTAATATCAACTTGCCATCTATATTCATTCATTTTAGGGTTATTATATGATCCCCATAAATTGGTATCAGAGACTGTAATAGAAATTATTAGATTTAAAAATAATACAAGAAAGTAAAAGCCCACATAGCAGCTCATCCTTCTTAGTAAGAAAACATAGTGAATAAAAATGAGGAAAAGGCTAGGATGGTAATAGACTATAGATAATTAAATAAAAAGGCAATATTTGAAGGATACTTTTTACCATATAAAAGAAACCTCATTAACATATTAGGAAATAAAAAATGGTTTAGTAAGTTTGATTGTAAAAGTGTATTTTGGCAAATAAAATTAACAAATGAATCAAAACCTTTAATAGCCTTTAGTAGGGAATGTATAACCATTTGGATTAAAAAATGTACCACAAATATTTGAAAGAAGAATGGACCAAGTGGTCAGAAAATTACTGAATTTTGTATAGTATATGTTGATGACATATTAATATACAGCAATAATCTAAGAGACCATATAGAACATCTTGAAGAATTTATAAGAACTGTGAAACAACATGAAATCTTATTATCTGAAAAGAATTCTTAAATTTTTAAAAATAATATAGAATATTTAGGATATGTCATAGATAAGGATGTATTACAATTACAAGAACACATTGTAACCAAGATACAAAAATTTAAAGATAAACTAGAAAGTAAATAAGAAGTACAACAGTTTTTAGGAAAGTAAACTATGTTTCTGATCATATAAAAGATTTACCAACATTAAGAAAACCATTACAATATTTGATTAAAGGAAAAAATAAAATATTTGAATGGAAAGAAGAACATGATAAAGACATTAAACAAAGAGTAGAAAATCTACCAAAACATAAAATACCAACAAAAAAAGATCAATTGAAACTTTTTACTGATGCTAGTGACATAGGACGAGGAGCAGTCCTCATAGCTTATAGAGATGATATAGATAAAGAGAAACCATTAATATATGGATATGTAGGTGGAACTTGGAAAACAAACGAGAAAAATTATCATATCAATGAGAAAGAATTATTAGCTATAAAGTTTGGAATAAAAAGATTTCATTATCATTTATTACCGGTAAAATTTATTGTTAGAACTGATAATACTCAGGTAAGAGCTTTTATTACGAATAAAATAGACCCTTTACCAGAATTAAATAAGAGAAGAAAATGACAAGAAAACGTCCATCTTGTGAACCAACTCACAGAAGCTATACGAGCAAAACAATCATTAAAAATCTTGCAAAAACCACAATCACCTATCTCTACTCTTGAAAAACCTACTACAATGCTGGTAAAGGGTCCCACCTATCATTATGTCCAAACTTGCAATGATGCCATCCTCCATAACAACCTTATTTTCCCAAATATCAACATCTGTATCAATGATTGAGAGGTTAAAGTAAGCACATGACCTTATTATTGCATATGAACAAATTAATAAGTTTTACGACTATAAATCTAACCCCCATATTTTAAGAAGTGCAAAATTGTTCAAATATCCTTGATTTTTATGTGGAGAAAGTGCTAATCCTGATATAGTTACAAAACTATTTTCTTACGGATTTATAGATAAAATAATAGTTGATGAAACGTTTTACAATATTTCTAAGCTCTCTAGTGTTATAGTAGAATCTGCAAGGGCCATGATGGACTCCTTTGGAAAAGGAACATATGGTATACAAATTTTTGATTCCTCAACTGATTTTACAGAAAAACCTATAGTAATCTGCCAACTTTTTAAAACTGGAAAAAATATCAATATTGGTGGAGATGATGAAGATTTTAAAAAGAAATATACCATGCACTCTTGAAAAATTCCTAGAAGGGTTAAGTGCAAAAAGAGATATCGAATTATCAACTTTAAAATAAAAAATTGAAGATATGTTAAAGGCAAGAAAGGCATGTGTTATCGGAACTACAATAGGTGGAGAATAAAATATTTGAATAGAAAGAAGAACATGATAAAGCTATTAAGAACATTAAAGAAAGAGTAGAAAATCTACCAAAACATAAAATACCAATAGAAAGAATTATTTGCTGTAAATTTGGAATAAAAATATTTCATTATCATTTATTACCAGTAAAATTTATTGTTAGAACTGATAATACTCAGGTAATTGTTTTTATTACGAATAAATTAGACCCTTTACCATAATTAAATAAGAGAAGAAAATAACAATCATTCTTTTGTTGTTACGATTTTATTGTTAAAAATATATTCTGGAACTAAGAATCCTTTAGCTGATTTTCTTAGCAGGTACAACCATGTTAGTCAACAGGGATAACCTTGATGAATATATTACCCATGTTACAGAAATCATCCAACAAAACACTGAAATCATTACTACCAAAATATAAGAAAACACTCATTTTGTGAACCAACTCACAGAAGCTATACGAGACAAACAAACCTTAAAACCCTTACAAAAACCACAATCAACTATCTCTACTCCTGAAAAACCTACTACAATGCCAGTATCCTTTATGTCCAAACTTGCAATGATGCCATCCTCCATAACAGCCTCATTTCCCCAAATATCAACATCTGTATCAATGATTGACAGGTTAAAGTAAGCACATGGCCTTATTATTGCATATGAACAAATTAATAAGTTTTACGACTGTTGGATCCCGTGAGTTAATACTATGGATTAATTAAAATCAAACAGCAAAACAGACAAAAATAGTATGCTGAAACAGTGTCGAATGTCAGCAGAAATGTCGTCTGACACAAGTGGCGACACTAAGATAAAACATAATAAAACCTTGGAAGAGTTTAAAATGCAGCGGAATAAAAATAAGGAACACAAAGAATTAATTTTCATAGGTTATATATTAATATAACCCATGATGGTCAATGACCAAATGTATTGTATACATGTATATACAATTGAATAAATTCCTTTTCTTACAATGTTACAGGAAGATACAAAAGGAATAAAAAAGGTTAAGTCGCAGATGACTTATATCTGAAAAATCTATCTAAATAGAAGTGATCAACATCTCATTACAATTGCTTCAATGAAAGAATAATTTAGAATCTAGGCAGCACTTGTAATGTCGTACAAAATGTCGTCACAAATACAGGCAACACTTGTTGATCCAGTTTTCGATATTATAATCTGGAGAGCTCTCTCGATCTTTTCTCTTGTGATTTTCTGGATATAGAATCCTTGAAGTGACCTCTCTATTTATAGTAGAGAGTTCCCTTGAAAGACTCTTCAATTAGTTGTGTAGGTTGGGGCCAAATATGAAGCACGTGGGCAGTAGCTTAAGGCTGAAAAATGTCCAACTGAGTGGATTGTTTCTTCCACGTCTTTCTCCTCAAGTTATGCAGCCTCTTGGACTTGGTATTCATCGATCCTAATCTGCTTTGAATACTCCTTGCTAAGTAAATTTTCCATGTGACACAAATATCATAATTTTCTGAAAAAACTGTCCAAGAAGATAAGCAAAATTGTTATCAGAATGTCAGTCCAAATGTCAAGACATTTGTTCTGACATTTTATGAAAAACGATATGTTAAAAAAAATGTCATAACACCAATCCTAACATTAACAACGACTATAAATCTAACCCCCATATTTTAAGAAGTGCAAAATTGTTCAAATATCCAAGATTTTTATGTGGAGAAAGTGCTAATCCTGATATAGTTACAAAACTATTTTCTTACGGATTTATAGATAAAATAATAGTTGATGAAACTTTTTACAATATTTCTAAGCTCTCCAGTGTTATAGTAGAATCTGCAAGGGTCATGATGAACTCCTTTGGAAAAGGAACATATGGTATACAAATTTTTGATTCTTCAACTGATTTTACAGGAAAATCTATAGTAATTTGCCAACTTTTTAAAATTGGAAAAAATAGCAATATTGGTGGAGATGATAAAGATTTAAAAAAGAATATATCATGCACTCTTGAAAATTCCTAGAAGGGTTAAGTGCAAAAAGAGCTATATTATCAACTTTAAAATAAAAAATTGAAGATATGTTAAAGGCAAGAAAGGCCTGCGTCAAAAACAAAAATGTAAACCTTTTACTATAGCAAAAGGTTTTGTTTACTGTAGCATACAGTAGCAATAATGTAATAGTAAAGTCGGCATTTACTGTAGCAACAGTAAAGCAGCCGACTACTGTAGCAATAATTGTAATACTACTGTAGCAACTCGATGTTATTTATATAAAGAGCCTCATTATAACCATTTGGGGTATCTGAAAAATCAATAGAAATCTTTCTTTAAGAAACTTCGAAATCATCATTCTTTAGCTAAACTCTCCCAGTCTACAACCCTTACCAAAAACAATACTATAATATCAGAGAAGTAACTTTGAAAGTATATACTTAATATCATACTAGTCTAGAAACCAACATCATAAAAAAGTTTTAGAAAGAATATGTTGAGAAACTCTCAAGCATCTTGGCCATTAATACCATATATTCAGTGGAGAAAAAAGAGAAACAATGTCAGTGTGGGTCGAGATCACCGGTGATCTAAAATTCTGCTAAGAGGTATGACTTCTAGATTATGTGATTTTTATTATAGTCTTGATAAGTAGATATCTCTGTAATTATGATATTGAAACTGGTAAAATGTTATATACATTTAATTAAAGAATGAATTATTGTTTAATAATAATTGCTTCCGTATTACTTGTATGTTATTTGATAAATTTGATAAGAACTAATATCAACTTGCCATCTATATTCATTCCATTTTTAGGGTTATTAGATGATTAAAAGATTCCCCCTAGAATTTGGTATCAGAGCCTATAATAGGAATTATTGGATTTAAAAATAATACAAGAAAGTAAAAGTCCACATAGCAGTCCAGCCTTCTTAGTAAGGAAACATAGTGAATAAAAATTATAAATAACATGATGGTAATAGACTATAGAGAATTAAATAAAAAGACAATATTTGATGGCAATTTTTTACCATATAAAAGAAACCTCATTAACAGATTAAGAAATAAAAAATGATTTAGTAAGTTTGATTGTAAAAGTGGATATTGGCAAATAAAATTAATAAATGAATCAAAATATTTAACAACCTTTAGTGTCCCTCAAGGACATTATGAATGGAATGTACTACCCTTTGGATAAAAAATGCACCACAAATATTTCAAAGAAGAATGGACCAAGTGTTCAGAAAATTAACATAATTTTGTATAGTATATGTTGATGACATATAAAAATACAACGATAATCTAGGAGACCATATAAAACATCTAGAAGAATTTATAAGAACTGTGAAGCAACATGAAATCTTATTATCTGAAAAGAAGTCTGAATTTTTTAAAAATAATGTAGAATATTTATGATATGTCATAGATAAGGATGAATTACAATTACAAGAACACATTATAACCAAGATAAAAAAAAATTAAAGATAAATTAGAAAGTAAAAAAGAAGTACAACCGCTTTTAGTAATAACAAACTATGCTTCTAATAATATAAAAGATTTACCAGCATTAAGAAAACCATTATAAGATCTGAGTAAAGGAAAAAATAAAATATTTGAATGGAAAGAAGAGCATTATAAAGCTATTAAGAACATTAAAGAAAGAGTAGAAAATCTACCAAAACATAAAATACCAACAGAAAAAGATCAATTGGAACTTTTTACTGATGCTAGTGATATATGATGGGGAGTAGTCCTCATAGCCTATAATTAAGATGATATAGATAAAGAGAAACTATTAATATGTGGATATGGAGGTGGAACTTAGAAACCAAACAAGAAAAATGATCATATCAATGAGAAAAAATTATTAGCTTTAAAGTTTGGAATAAAAAGATTTCATTATCATTTATTACCAGTAAAATTTATTGTTAGAACTGATAATGTCCTGGTATGAGCTTTTATTACCAATAAAATAGACTCTTTACCAGAATTAAATAATAGAAGAAAATGGAAATCATTCTTTTGTTGTTACGATTTTATTGTCAAAAAATATATCTTGAACTAAGAATATTTTAGCTGATTTCTTAGCAGGTACAACCATGTCAGTCAACAGTGATAACCTTGATGAATATATTACCCATGTTACAGAAATCATCAAACAAAATAATGAAATTATTACTACCAAAATACAAGAAAACACCCATCTTGTGAACCAACTCACAGAAGCTATACGAGACAAACAAATCTTAAAAACCATACAAAAGTCACAATCACCTATCTCTACTCCTCAAAAACCTACTACAATCCCATTATCCTTTATGTCCAAACTTGCAACGATGCCATCCTCTATAACAACCTCATATTCCCAAATATCACCATCTGTATCAATGATTGACAGGTTAAAGTAAGCACCTGACCTTATTATTGCATATGAACAAATTAATAACTTTTACGACTATAAATCTAACCCCCATATTTTATGAAGTCCAAAATTGAGCAAATATCCTAGATTCTTATGTGGAGAAAGTGTTAATCCTGATATAGTTACAAAACTATTTTTTTTACGTATTTATAGATAAAATAATAGTTGAAGAAACTTTTTACAATACTTCTAAACTCCTAGTGTAATAGTAGAATCTGCAAGGGCCATGATGGACTCCTTTGGAAAAGGAACATATGGTATACAAATTTTTGATGCCTCAACTGATTTGACAGGAAAATCGTTAGTAATCTGCCAACTTTTTAAAACTAAAAAATTAGCAATATTGGTGGAGATGATGAAGCTTTAAAAACAATATACCATGCATTCTTGAAAAAATCCAAGAATGGTTAAGTGCAAAAAGAGCTATCAGATTATCAATTTTAAAATAAAAAATAGAAGATATGTTAAAGGCAAGAAAGGCCTGTGTTATTGGAACTACAAAAGATGGAGAAGTAGAAGAACTTATCACCCTGTATTACAACAATGACATATTATCTCAAGATACGTTAGAACTAACAAATTTGCGTGATATGATAATAAAAGTAAAACATAAACATGCTAAGGAGACTTTGGAGCATTACCAGCTCCTAACAGGTCAAAGGAAAAAACCTGTAATCAGTGCTAAAGGTGTAACCAATACTACTCATGTTATTAAAAGAGAATGATCTTCAAATACTTTTTAAGGCCCAATGTAGTTTTAACTACAGCAGGCCTATGATACTTTGACAAAGATCATGTAATCTAATTATATGAAGTCCAATATATTACAGCCCAATGTAGTATAACTACATAAGGGCCATATTACTAAATCATACTACCAAAAGCATTATCCAAGAAATTGAAAAAAGAGAAATGAAAAAAGAAGACAAAAACATTTGTGGAAAAATACAACAACATGACCCACGAAGATGACACCCTTGAAAAATTGCAAGAAGATAACTCTTTACAAATATGGAATCATGAAGAACAGACAGATGGAAGCAATGATAAAAAAATTCTAACAAAGAAAATTATGGCAGACAAGATATTATGGACCATAACAAATATTACAGGAAAAGTGTTCGTCAAAAACAATAATGTAAACCTTTTACTATAGCAAAAGGTTTTTTTACTGTAGCATATTGAAGCAATAATGTAATAGTAAACTCGGCATTTACTGTAGCAACAGTAAAGCAGCCGATTAATGTAGCAATAATTGTAATACTACTGTAGCAACTCGAGGTTATCTATATAAAGAGTCTCATTGTAACCATTTGGGATATCCGAAAAATCAATAGAAATCTTCCTTTAAGAAAACATCGAAATCATCATGCTTTAGCTAAACTCTCACAGTCTACAACCCTTACCAAAAACAATATTATAATATTAGAGAAGTTACTTTGAAAGTATATGCTTAATATCATACTAGTCTAGAAACCAACATCATAAACAAGTTTTAGAAAGAATATGTTGCGAAACTCTCAAGCATCTTGGCCATTAATCCCGTATATTCAGTGAAGAAAGAAGGAAAACAGTGTCAGGGTGGGTCGAGATCTCCGGTGATCTAAAATTCTGCTAAGAGGTATGACTTCTAGATTATGTGATTTTATTTATAGCCTTGATAAGTAGATATTTCTGTAATTATGATATTGATACTGGTAAAAGGTTATAGACATTTAATTAAAAAATGAATTCTTATTTAATAATAATTGCTTCCGTATTACTTGTATGTTATTTGATAAATTTGATAAGAACTAATATCAACTTGTCATCTATATTCATTCATTTTTAGGGTTATTAGATGATTAAAAGATTCTATCTAAAAATTGGTATCAGAGCCTGTAATAGAAATTATTAGATTTAAAAATAATACAAGAAAATAAAAGCCCACATAGCAGCCCAGCCTTCTTAGTAAGGAAACATAGTGAACAAAAATGAGGAAATGCTATAATGATAATAGACAGTAGAGAATTAAGTAAAAAGACAATATTTGATGGCTATATTTTACCATATAAAAGAAACCTCATTAACAGATTAAGAAATAAAAAATGGTTTAGTAAGTTTGATTGTAAAAGTGGATATTGGCAAATAAAATTAACAAATGAATCAAAATATTTAACAACCTTTTGTGTCCCTCAAGGACATTATGAATGGAATGTACTACCCTTTGGATAAAAAATGCACCACAAATATTTCAAAGAAGAATGGACCAAGTGTTCAGAAAAGTAACATAATTTTGTATAGTATATGTTGATGACATATAAAAATACAACGATAATCTAGGAGACCATATAAAACAAGAATTTATAAGAACTGTGAAGCAACATGAAATCTTATTATCTGAAAAGAAGTCTGAATTTTTTAAAAATAATGTAGAATATTTATGATATGTCATAGATAAGGATGAATTACATTTACAAGAACACATTATAACAAAGATAAAAAAATTAAAGATAAATTAGAAAGTAAAAAAGAAGTACAACCGCTTTTAGTAATAACAAACTATGCTTCTAATAATATAAAAGATTTACCAGCATTAAGAAAACCATTATAAGATCCGAGTAAAGGAAAAAACAAAATATTTGAATGGAAAGAAGAGCATTATAAAGCTATTAAGAACATTAAAGAAAGAGTAGAAAATCTACCAAAACATAAAATACCAATAGAAAAAGATCAATTGAAACTTTTTACTGATGCTAGTGATATATGATGGGGAGCAGTCCTCATAGCCTATAATTAAGATGATATAGATAAAGAGAAACTATTAATATGTGGATATGGAGGTGGAACTTAGAAACCAAAAAAGAAAAATGATCATATCAATGAAAAAAAATTATTAGCTTTAAAGTTTGGAATAAAAAGATTTCATTATCATTTATTACCAGTAAAATTTATTGTTAGAACTGATAATGTCCTGGTAAAAGTTTTATTACGAATAAAATAGACTCTTTACCAGAATTAAATAATAGAAGAAAATGGAAATCATTCTTTTGTTGTTACGATTTTATTGTCAAAAAATATATCTTGAACTAAGATTTTTTTAGCTGATTTCTTAGCAGGTACAACCATCTCAGTCAACAGTGATAACCTTGATGAATATATTACCCATGTTACAGAAATCATCAAACAAAATAATGAAATCATTACTACCAAAATACAAGAAAACACCCATCTTGTTAACCAACTCACAGAAGCTATACGAGACAAACAAATCTTAAAAACCATACAAAAGCCACAATCACCTATCTCTACTCCTCAAAAACCTACTACAATCCCATTATCCTTTATGTCTAAACTTGCAACGATGCCATCCTCTATAACAGCTTCATATTCCCAAATATCACCATCTGTATCAATGATTGACAGGTTAAAGTAAGCACCTGACCTTATTATTGCATATGAACAAATTAATAACGACTATAAATCTTAGCCCCATATTTTAAGAAGTGCAAAATTGAGCAAATACCCTAGATTCTTATGTGGAGAAAGTGATAATCCTGATATAGTTACAAAACTATTTTTTTACGTATTTATAGATAAAATAATAGTTGAAGAAACTTTTTACAATATTTCTAAACTCATAGTGTAATAGTAGAATCTGCAAGGGCCATGATGGACTCCTTTGGAAAAGGAACATATGGTATACAAATTTTTGATGCCTCAACTGATTTGACAGGAAAATCGTTAGTAATTTGCCAACTTTTTAAAACTAGAAAAATAGCAATATTGGTGAAGATGATGAAGCTTTAAAAACAATATACCATGCATTCTTGAAAAAAATCCAAGAATGGTTAAGTGCAAAAAGAGCTATCAGATTATCAACTTTAAAATAAAAAATAGAAGATATGTTAAAGGCAAGAAAGGCCTGTGTTATTGGAACTACAAAAGATGGAGAAGTAGAAGAACTTATCACCCTGTATTACAACAATGACATATTATCTCAAGATACTATAGAACTAACAAATTTGTGTGATATGATAATAAAAGTAAAACATAAACATGCTAAGGAGACTTTGGAGCATTACCAGCTCCTAACAGGTCAAAGGAAAAAACCTGTAATCAGTGCTAAAGGTGTAACCAATACTACTCATGTTATTAAAAGAGAATGATCTTCAAATACTTTTTAAGGCCCAATGTAGTTTTAACTACAGCAGGCCTATGATACTTTGACAAAGATCATGTAATCTAATTATATGAAGTCCAATATATTACAACCCAATGTAGTATAACTACATAAGGGCCATATTACTAAATCATACTACCAAAAGCATTATCCAAGAAATTGAAAAAAGAGAAATGAAAAAAGAAGACAAAAACATTTGTGGAAAAATACAGCAACATGACCCACGAAGATGACACCCTTGAAAAATTGCAAGAAGATAACTCTTTACAAATATGGAATCATGAAGAACAGACAAATGGAAGCAATGATAAAAAAATTCTAACAAAGAAAATTATGGCAGACAAGATATTATGGACCATAACAAATATTACAGGAAAAGTGTTCGTCAAAAACAATAATGTAAACCTTTTACTATAGCAAAAGGTTTTTATTACTGTAGCATATTGAAGCAATAATGTAATAGTAAACTCGGCATTTACTGTAGCAACTGTAAAGCAGCCAATTAAAGTAGCAATAATTGTAATACTACCGTAGCAACTCGAGGTTATCTATATAAAGAGTCTCATTGTAACCATTTGGGATATCTGAAAAATCAATAGAAATCTTCCTTTAAGAAAACATCGAAATCATCATGCTTTAGCTAAACTCTCACAGTCTACAACCCTTACCAAAAACAATATTATAATATTAGAGAAGTTACTTTGAAAGTATATACTTAATATCATACTAGTCTAGAAACCAACATCATAAACAAGTTTTAGAAAGAATATGTTGCGAAACTCTCAAGCATCTAGGCCATTAATCCCGTATATTCAGTGAAGAAAGAAGGAAAACAGTGTCCGGGTGGGTCGAGATCTCCGGTGATCTAAAATTCTACTAAGAGATATGACTTCTAGATTATGTGATTTAATTTATAGCCTTGATAAGTAGATATTTCTGTAATTATGATATTGATACTGGTAAAAGGTTATAGACATTTAATTAAAAAATAAATTCTTATTTAATAATAATTACTTCCGTATTACTTGTATGTTATTTGATAAATTTGATAAGAACTAATATCAACTTTTCATCTATATTCATTCATTTTTAGGGTTATTAGATGATTAAAAGATTCTCCCTAGAAATTGGTATCAGAGCCTGTAATAGAAATTATTAGATTTAAAAATAATACAAGAAAGTAAAAGCCCACATAGCAGCCCAGCCTTGTTAGTAAGGAAACATAGTGAACAAAAATGAGGAAATGCTATAATGATAATAGACTGTAGAGAATTAAGTAAAAAGACAATATTTGATAGCTATATTTTACCATATAAAAGAAACCTCATGAACAGATTAAGAAATAAAAAATGGTTTAGTAAGTTTGATTGTAAAAGTGGATATTGGAAAATAAAATTAACAAATGAATCAAAATATTTAACAACCTTTAGTGTCCCTCAAGGACATTATGAATGGAATGTACTACCCTTTGGATAAAAAATGCGCCACAAATATTTCAAAGAAGAATGGACCAAGTGTTCAGAAAATTAACATAATTTTGTATAGTATATGTTGATGACATATAAAAATACAACGATAATCTAGGAGACTATATAAAACATCTAGAAGAATTTATAAGAACTGTGAAGCAACATGAAATCTTATTATCTGAAAAGAAGTCTGAATTTTTTAAAAATAATGTAGAATATTTATGATATGTCATAGATAAGGATGAATTACAATTACAAGAACACATTATAACCAAGATAAAAAAAATTAAAGATAAATTAGAAAGTAAAAAAGAACTACAACCGCTTTTAGTAATAACAAACTATGCTTCTAATAATATAAAAGATTTACCAGCATTAAGAAAACCATTATAAGATCTGAGTAAAGGAAAAAATAAAATATTTGAATGGAAAGAAGAGCATTATAAAGCTATTAAGAACATTAAAGAAAGAGTAGAAAATCTACCAAAACATAAAATACCAACAGAAAAATATCAATTGGAATTTTTTACTGATGCTAGTGATATATGATGGGGAGCAGTCCTCATAGCCTATAATTAAGATGATATAGATAAAGAGAAACTATTAATATGTGGATATGGAGGTGGAACTTAGAAACCAAACAATAAAAATGATCATATCAATGAGAAAATATTATTAGCTTTAAAGTTTGGAATAAAAAGATTTCATTATCATTTATTACCAGTAAAATTTATTGTTAGAACTGATAATGTCCTGGTAAGAGCTTTTATTACGAATAAAATAAACTCTTTACCAGAATTAAATAATAGAAGAAAATGGAAATCATTCTTTTGTTGTTACGATTTTATTGTCAAAAAATATATCTTGAACTAAGAATTTTTTAGCTAATTTCTTAGCAGGTACAACCATGTCAGTCAACAGTGATAACCTTGATGAATATATTACCCATGTTACAGAAATCATCAAACAAAATAATGAAATCATTACTACCAAAATACAAGAAACACCCATCTTGTGAACCAACTCACAGAAGCTATACGAGACAAACAAATCTTAAAAACCATACAAAAGCCACAATCACCTATCTCTACTCCTCAAAAACCTACTACAATCCCATTATCCTTTATGTCCAAACTTGCAACGATGCCATCCTCTATAACAACCTCATATTCCCAAATATCACCATCTGTATCAATGATTGACAGGTTAAAGTAAGCACCTGACCTTATTATTGCATATGAACAAATTAATAACGACTATAAATCTTAGCCCCATATTTTAAGAAGTGCAAAATTGAGCAAATACCCTAGATTCTTATGTGGATAAAGTGATAATCCTGATATAGTTACAAAACTATTTTCTTACGAATTTAAAGATAAAATAATAGTTGATGAAACTTTTTACAATATTTCTAAACTCCCAGTGTAATAGTAGAATCTGCAAGGGCAATGATGGACCCCTTTGGAAAAAGAACATATGATATATGTTAGTGTTAGGTTCTGTGTCCTAACATTTTCCGTAACATGTTTCTTTTTGGTGTTAAGTAAAAACAGGAAAATGTCATCCCAAATGTCGTGACATCTGGGAGGACATTTCTGGCAAAAGTTTTGCCTATCTTCAGGCGATTTACGTGAGAAGATTTTATCACGTGAATGTTTGGCTTGGTTAGGAGCTAAGGAAAACACGATAATACTCAACAAGACCAAGTCCAAGGAGAGTGCATAACGGAAGGAGCATTCACAGGAAGACAAAGTCAAAACAGTTGAGAATTTTAAGGCTGAAGAAACGGCTCGACCTAAATTACTCGCTCAACCTCCACCGAGAATCAAGGCCTCTCGGGTGAACTCTCCACTATAAATAGAGGGTTCACTCCAAGGCTTAATTATCCAGTTTTTGCAGAACAAAATTCAGATCTGAGACGTCTCAAATATTGCCTCAAACACAGCTGGATCGAGCAGCCTGTTTTTGTGATTACACTTGTTCAAAATTACGAATTGCTTTCTTAGATCTATAAGTGTTCTTTCAACTCAAAGCAACTGTAATAGGGTGTTTTTCACTTCTATTTTAGATAGATTTTTCAGGCTTAGAAGTTAGGATTTAACTTCTTTTTAATCCCTTTTTGTTTTACGGATTACTACTCATTCTCAAGGGATTTGTAAGATTGTATAAGTTTTATACAATAAATTTTTGGTCATGAGACCACTATAAGTTATATACAATTATATAACTTATGAAAAACAATCTTGGGTGTCCTTGATTTATTTCCGCTGCATCTTAAACTCAGTTTTTAGTTCTGCGCTTTTGTTAATGTTCCAGTTCATGTCACAGAACATTTTTGGGAACATTACTTACTGCCTTTAAGTTTACCTCTGTTCTTCTTTGCTGATTTTATTTATTCCATAGTTTAAGTTCGACAATTCTCCCTTTCAATTGGTATCAGAGCCGACACTTGACATAATAAGTGCTAAGGTCCTTTTACTTAACTATGGATCCGGCTAATCCAAATATTGGTAGACTTCCTATTTTAGATGGATCAAACTATCCTTATTGGAAGATTCGCCTACGTTCTCACATCAAATCCATTGATGTTAGAGCATGGAGATCTATTACTAATGGATACACTGTTCCTATGCTTCCACCGGACGAGGAAGGCGACATTTTGGTCAAGCCTGAGGCCGAATGGACTTTTGAAGAAACTAATAGTGCGAGCAGCGAAAAGCACTAAATGCTATTTTGGATGGGTTGATCTTTATATGTTCAAACTCATCCAAAATTGCTCTCTTGCGAGATGCTTGAGATACTTTACAAACTCATTGTGAAGGTAGCTCAAGTGTTCAACGAACGAAGTTTCGCATGCTCATGAGTAAGTATGAACGTTTAAGGATGGAGGAATCGGAGGATATTAAAACCTATTTTGAAAAGTTGATTGATATCTCTAATGAATGTCAAGTTCTTGGTTCTCCATTGACCAACAATCAACTTGTTGAAAAAGCCCTTCGATCTCTTCCTGAAAAGTTCAACATTAAGATTTGTGCGATTGAAGAAACACATAACCTTGCCACAATGGACCTACATACTTTAATGAGCATTCTCAAAACATATGAGATGAACATGGAAAATCAAAGGTCTTTATACAAAGGCAAGGATGTTGCCCTTCAAGCAAAATCCTTAGAGACGGAAGTCAATGAAGAGGATGAAACACTTGAAGAAATTGGGGATGGTGTCAACGTTGCTCTTCTTACTCGTAGGTTCAATACGATGTTAAGAAGATTCAACGAAGATAAGAATAAATCTAAGTCTAAAGAGCACCAAAACCAAGGACTCAATCCACGAATTACCAAGAATTTTCCCACCGCACAGAAAGGCAATCAACTTAGGAGAATAAATTCGGCCGATCCAGGTTCGATCGGCGGCTTGACGATTCAATGTCATATGCGCTCGGGATGAACGTTATGCCAACGAGTGTGCAAACACTCTAAGAAAGGTTGGCAAAAGTCTATGGATTTCACGAGTGATGATGAAGGTGAAGGGAAGAGAATCTGAGAAATAGAGTCACAAGCAATCTTGGCTGTTTTTGAACATTCTGTCAGATGATGAAGGTTTAGCTGACTGTGATACACTAAATGTCATGACATTTCCGGGAACATCAGCTGTAACATCTGCGAATCTGACAATGACAGACAAGTATGAGTTTTTAATTCTTGGATGTCAATTGCTTCGTGGTTTTATTTCAAAAATGATTCTAATCCTAAGACTCGAAGACTCTAAGGATGATATGATTAAGGAATTGCAAGCCGCTGCAAGGACTTAATCATTGAATCTAATCAACTTGAATCAAAGGTGAAAACTCAAACTCGTGAGAATGAGGATTTGATAAGTACCATTACCCTACTGGAAGTGACTCTTACCAAAAAAGATCTTTAATTAGGAAAGAAAAGTTCAAAGTTCGATCTGGCCGAAGCAACCTTCAAAAAGCTTAACACAGGCACCTCCAAATTAGATGAAATCCTTAGTATTAGTCAACCTCAACGTCTTGGTTTGGGCTACAAGAATCCTATCAAGACATTATGCTACAACTTGTTTGTTAAAAATGGGGAAATGAACAGTAAGAAGGGTAGCATCTATGTGTTCAATTATTGGAATAAATCTGGACATTTAAATCCTTTTTTCTTTTAGTTTCTAAAACTCAGAAAGAAAAGGTCTTCGAATCTTGTCAAGAACTTGACATCACTCTCAAGAGACTCATCTATCTACAAAAATCGTAAGGTAACAAAAAGGTTTGGGTTCCCATCAGAAAACAAGTTGTAATGTAGCCATGCGCTAAGGACCAATATCTACGGATCGTGGTACTTTGTGATGGCTGTTCCGCCATATAGCGGGAACAAAAGATCTAAAGAACTCTAAGCTCTAAATGGAGGAAAGGTTACATATGGAGGAGGTGGAAAGAGTAAGATAATAGGAAGATGAGCTTAATGTCACGGAATTCCAAGACTAAATAATGTCTTGCGTTGATGGTGCGATGGCTAACCTAATTAGTATAAGCCAACCGTGTGATGACAACTTAGAGGTAAGCTTGATAAACACGTATGCATGGTGATGAAACTAACAAATGCATAATGGCAGTCTGAGAACAAGTGATAATTGTTATCTTGTCGGAGAACATAATGTATGTAATAGTGTTAGGGGTGATGACACAACATTGTGGCATCAAAAACTAGGACATGTCAATTACCGCAACCTTAGAAAATTGATATCTTATGAGGCGGTAAAGGCATTCCTAAACTAAGTCCTATGAGTGAAACCGTGGTGTGTGAAGATTGCCTCAAGGTAAGCAAACCCGTGTCCCTCACAAAGTTGTTGAGTGATGGACATTTCTCGTGCGTCTCATTGCTTTCAACTTTTACATATGGATCTTATGGGTCGATCGAGGTAGATAGCCTAGGAGGCATGAGGTACTCCTTTGTGATTGTAGATGACTTTTCAAGATACTCTTGGATATTCTTTTGAAAGAAAAGTCTCAAACGTTTGACATGTTTAGAATATTGTACTCTAGAATTAGAAATCTATATCATTCCTCTATTTTTGGATAAGATCGATCATGGAAAGGAGTTTGAAAATAATCAATTTTCTACATTTTGTGAGAAAAAGTATTTTCCATGAATTTTACGCTCCCAAAACCCCCAACAAAATGGTGTAGCAGAGGAAGAATAGAACCTACAAGAAATGGCTAGAGTCATGCTAAGTTCTAAAAGCGTCAAAAGCGTTTTTGGCGAAGCCTAAACAACTGCAAGTCACATCTACAATAAGTCTATCTTAGACCAGGAACAAAAATGACACCCTATGAGATCTTGAATGGAAAGAAACCAAATCTACGTTACTTTCATGTTTTTGGGTGTGTATGCTATGTTCTAAATGATAGAGATAATCGAGCAAAGTTTGACTCTAAGAGTGATAAGAGAATTTTCATAGGCTATTCTCAAAATAGTCATGCTTATCGAGTGTACAATCTTCGAACCAAATCCGTACAAGAATCTGTTAACATTGTTTTTGATGATAATGCAGATTATGCAGGAAATACACGATGTGAATCTTTGTCGTAACAATACGGGGAGGCGGACCACGAGAAAATGCGGATGTTACACCAAATGTCACAACATCTGCAGCAACACTGTAGAATCAAGATGAGAACACCTGCAGGTTACGATGAGGATTAAAGCGAACCGTGATTCGATGCGAGGATCCTCATCCGAATCAAGAAACCATCCCGAGCAGGTAATAGGAGAAGTATTGAAGGAATAAAAACAAGGAGAAAAGAGCCAAAAATTACGAGACATGGTGAAGTATGCGTGTATGTCCACCATACATCACAAGGTAAGTCAATCTTGCTATGTTTCTACTTTGGAACCTAAAAACATTAATGAAGCACTAAAAAAGGTTGGTGGATACAAGCCATGCAAGAAGAACTAGAAACGTTCACGGAAATGAGGTTTGGGATCTAGTTCCTCGCCCTGTTGAGACTAATGTAATAGGAACTAAATGGATCTTTAAGAATAAATCTGACGAATCTGGAACTATTATTAGAAATAAAGCTAGACTAGTGGCTCAAGGATACTCTCAAGTCAAAGGTATCGACTATGATGAAACCTTTGCTCCAAAGAGCTAGAATTGAATCAATTAGATTATTACTTGCCATAGCTTGTTGTTTAAAGATAACTCTTCATCAAATGGATGTGAAAGGTGCCTTTTTGAACGGATATATTGATAAGGAGGTATATGTTGAACAACCCAAAGGATTTGAAGATCCTCACCATCCACAACATGTATACATGTTAAAAAAGGCCTTGTATGGACTAAAACAAGCTCCACGTGCATGGTATGGTCGTTTAACTCAATTTCTTCTTGAATTTGGCTTCCAACGTGGTGTAGCTGATTGTACTTTATTTATAAAACACCATGGATCAGATATGGTTATTGCTCAAATCTATGTAGATGACATAGTTTTTGGTTCGACTTCAATGTCTCATCTTAAGACTTTTGTCGAAGCTATGTCCTCAACATTCGAAATGAGCATGATTGGGGAACTAACCTTTTTCTTAGGCTTGCAGATAAAACAGAATGAGGAGGGTATCTTCATTTCACAAAGCAAATATGCCAAGAACACGGTTAAAAGTTTGGATTGGAGAACGCCAAACATGAAGACTCAGATGGGATCAACCTGGACTATATCCAAAGATGATGTTGGGGAGAATGTTGATTGACTTTATCTGAGATCTATGATAGGTAGTCTTTTGTATCTCACATGAGTCGTCCAGATCTTATGTTTAGTGTTTGTGTGTGTGCACGATTCCAAGCATGCCCTAAAATTTCCCACTTAAATGCTGTCAAACGTGTCATAAGATATGTTGCCGGCACATGTGAGTTGGGAATTTGGTATTCCAAAGACACTAATCCTAATCTAATAGGATATAGTGGCCGGATTGAAATTTGAGGATGTGGAAGATAGAAAAAGTACTAGTGGAGGATGTTTTTACCTTGGCAATAACTTAGTTTCTGATACGATCGTAAACAAAATTGTGTCTCACTCTCATTCGAATCGAATATGTAGCGGGGAGTTGTTGCTCTCAATTAATATGGCTAAGACACATGTTAGACGATTATGGCGTTTCAAAAAATATCTTAGTTTTGTACTGTGATAATATGAGTGCCATCAATATATCTAAAAATCCGGTTCAGCACTCTCGTACAAAACATATAGATATAAGACATCACTTTCTTCGAGACTTGGTTGAAAAACAGCTAGTTAGAATCGATTATGTTGACACTTCTCATCAACTAGCTGATATTTTTACAAAAGCTTTAGATCATGAGAGGTTTTCAAAATTGAAAAACTCTCTCGGTCTCTGTTCAATATAAAAATTAACACTGCTGGGGTGTGTTATCGGAAATGTCCCTGACATTTGTGGTAACATTCAGCCAGTGTAAAATCTGGAACTGTATCTTTTCGGTAAATGTTAAAGTTGTTTTGTGTCTCTAACGGGTCATGACTTCTCAAAGGAACACCTTTTTAAAAATGATACCGTTCTCTGCGATGATATAAAAATCATAAAAAGGGAGTATCAAAAAATAAGGCAAAGCCTTAAATTCCTCGGCAATTGTAAAATGTTGGGCAAAGCCCACAAAAGTGATACCGTTCCTATTCTATAGGAGTATCAACATACTTTATATTATGATAGACACAAGATCTTATCTATTTGGACTCAATATACATTGTTCCACTAACGTAGAGACAAAACTCTATAAAGTGTCTTGTTTAGTTGCCGAAACTGTTGTTCCTATGAGAAAATGACTCCCGTGTTACACAAAATGTGCTAAAACATTTATGATAACACTCAGTTTCAGTTTTCAAAAGACGTGTGTCGATTAATGTTGAGTTGGTTTTTGATGTCTATTTTGAAACAATCTCTAAACCTTAGGAACTAGTCTTTGTATAGAATTTAAACACTTATGTAGATAGTTTTTGCCAAGTGTATAAATACCCTTTCACTAAATACTAAACTTCCAAAGAAACTTCCTCTGAAAAAAAAAAAAAAAAAAAAGGTGGGAACGAAATTTTCGTACATTACCCACGATGAATCCCTCTTTCAAGTCACCGACCTCACAAACTACTCCCATTTCCGTAAACCCCGAAAACCCTAAATTCTCCTTCTCTTCTTCCCCTTTCTCTCCAATGGATGTCTCACCCATGTCACCGAAAATGTCACCACCAGTCCCAGAACACTCCCCAATGAGCACAAGTCCACCATTGTGCACAGATTTGGCGATAAGTGACTTCCAAGAACCTCTGGAAATCGCCTATCCAGGGGAGACAAACAATCCTATCAACTTAGAGGAAACCCCGGATGTTTCCGTCCTCCCATAGAGGACAAATCAAGCAAGTTTTCCCACTCGCAGATGGGTGCGAATCTTTGAGAAGGCCTTTGGAAGTTGTGAATCCTCCCCCAAAAGGAAGTAATCAACGACTCCTCCCTCTTCAAGCTCGGTCTGCGATTGAGAAGACTCGTTCGATTGAGTTCCAACCGGAATCCCCTACTTCACCTTCCTTCACGAATCTGCAAGAATCCAGTGAGGAAGATGAAATTCCAGACGACACACCACTGAAGAAATTTTATACCAAGAAATGCAGTGCTTGGAAACAAAATCATCATCACCCTCAAGATGTCACAGAAAATGTTATGACATCTTCTGGATCATCTATCCACAAAACTTCAGATTCCAGTGTCCGAGGTCTCACAAGCAGTAGCTCTGAATCTGCGTCTGAGGTAAACCCTTTCTCTCCCAAGTTTTTAACAGCCAATCACTCAAAACATTGGTCTTGGTTCAACGGTCGAGCCATTCGAACCGAGAAGGTGTTGGACATTGTGTCTTGTAGTAGCCACGGTCTGGTGGATTTCTTCACTTCAAGAAATCTACTAGACTCGGTAAATAACAAATGTCCTTATGAAGAAAAGGTGGTGAAGTTATTTTATGCAAATCTAACAAGTAAAATGGAGAAACCCAAGTCAAAACACTTTGGGAAAGTGTTTCTCTATAACAAATTTTATGACTTCACACCGACTACAATTAACCAATGTTTGAATAGAGTGAATGATGATGAGAGGGCAGAACGGGAAGTGATAAATGATAGGGATGAAGTGATTTCATACCTCAGGTGGAGTTGTGAAGAGATGGGTTTCAAGGTGTCCAACATCGGACTCACCGCCTTATTTCTTGTTTTGCACAAGTTAATGATACACAATTGGTTGTGTTCTTTGAACAAATCAATTGTAACAATTGAACAAGCATTGTTCCTATACAAAATAGGAAAAGGTCTTAGTGTTGATATAGGAAAAATAATCTTTCAACAGTTGTAAATATGGCGAGAAAAGGACACAGTATCATCCTTCCCTTTCCTCATTGATCTTTAAGGTACTAACCTCACAGGATTCCAAGCCCCAAGCGGGATCTGCTCTGGAAAGAACTTTGAAGTATATGTCGTTAATCGGGCGATCTGAAGAGCAAAAGCGAGTCATTGATCTTCCATGGACGAATACTGGTGGAAGTGCTAGTATTACGAAATGTCGGACATCTCGGTAACATCTCACAGTCGTCCTTGACAACTGCTTGGCTGGTGCAAGAGATTGCAAAGCTCAATGCCCAGATCGCAGGAGTGGACCAGGTACGAGTAGCCCTGGTGGAAGCTAGGGAACGTTACCTAGTTTTGCTTTCTTCCCAAAAAGGGGGAGATGGGTGCAGTCGAGAAGCGACAAAGTGAATGCTCGAACGGAGGATCTTGATCTGAGGGGAGATGAAACCAGAAGACATCTGGAGATGAAATAGCTCTGAGGTTGTGTTCTTTGTGTTTAAGTATGCTTGTTGAATACTTTTATTTGTGGACTGTAGTTATTTGGCTTGACAGTTTGAGACATTTTAATTCTGTTTATATATTGCTATTTATTCTATACTGTTTATGTGTATATTGATGGTTTCAGTGCATTAATCTTTTAGATGTATACTCGCATTTTGCATCATACTCTGATTCGAGTAACTTACTGGCACATAGTGTATATATCGTGCTTTATAAATGTTTCAGGATGAAGGTTGAGATATTTGCCTGTGATAAAATCATTAACCTATTTAGTTTTGTGAAGAAAGGCAAAAAGGGGGAGATTGTTAGTGTTAGGTTCTGTGTCAACATTTTCCGTAACATGTCTCTTTTTGGTGTTAAGTAAAAACAGGAAAATGTCATCCCAAATGTCGTGACATCTGGGAGGACATTTCTGGCAAAAGTTTTGCCTATCTTCACGGGCAGATTTCTGAAGCTGAGAAGATTTTATCACGTGAATGTTTGGCTTGGTTAGGAGCTAAGGAAAACACGATAATACTCAACAAGACCAAGTCGAGGAGAGTGCATAACGGAAGGAGCATTCACAGGAAGACAAAGTCAAAACAGTTGAGAATTTTAAGGCTGAAGAACAGCTCCAACCAGCCCTATTCTGCTCAACCTCCACCGAGAATCAAGGAGCCTCTCGGGTGAACTCTCCACTATAAATAGAGGGTTCACTCCAAGGCTTAATTATCCAGTTTTTGCAGAACAAAATTCAGATCTGAGACGTCTCAAATATTGCCTCAAACACAGCTGGATCGAGCAGCCTGTTTTTGTGATTACACTTGTTCAAAATTACGAATTGCTTTCTTAGATCTATAAGTGTTCTTTCAACTCAAAGCAACTGTAATAGGGTGTTTTTCACTTCTATTTTAGATAGATTTTTCAGGCTTAGAAGTTAGGATTTAACTTCTTTTTAATCCCTTTTTGTTTTACGGATTACTATTCATTCTCAAGGGATTTGTAAGATTGTATAAGTTTTATACAATAAATTTTTGGTCATGAGACCACTATAAGTTATATACAATTATATAACTTATGAAAAACAATCTTGGGTGTCATTGATTTATTTCCGCTGCATCTTAAACTCAGTTTTTAGTTCTGCGCTTTTGTTAATGTTCCAGTTCATGTCACAGAACATTTTTGGGAACATTACTTACTGCCTTTAAGTTTACCTCTGTTCTTCTTTGCTGATTTTATTTATTCCATAGTTTAAGTTCGACAATTCTCCCTTTCAATATACAAATTTTTCATGCCTCAACTGATTTGACAAGAAAACCTATTGTAATCTGCCAACTTTTTAAAACTGGAAAAAATAGCAATATTGGTGCAGATGATGAAGCTTTAAAAAATAATATACCATGCATTTTTGAAAAAATCCAAGAATTGTTAAGTGCAAAAAGAGCTATCGGATTATCAACTTTTAGAAGATATGTTAAAGGCAAGAAAGGCATGTGTTATCGGAACTACAAAAGGTGTAGAAGTAGAAGAACTTATCACCCTGTATTACAACAATGATATATTATCTCAAGATACCCTAGAAGTAACAAATTTGAATGACAGGATAATAAATGTAAAGCATAAACATGCTAAGGAGACTTTGGAGCATTACCATCTCCTAACTGAAAGTATATGTATGTCCTAGAGATAATCTGTATTAGGACACAATGTACTTTATACACATTCGTATTTATATTAATGATGATTAATATTATGACATTTTCATTTGTTGAATTATTAATTGATTGTTTATAATATTATATAAATGCATCCCTAGAGGTTACGTGTTTATTAATGATGTGAGAATTAATATTATAACGTAACTCTTAAATTACCTCGACTAAAGATCATTGAAATTGGGATATCGATGATATGCGATACTTCGACATGTGGTCTGCATCATATCCTTAGGGGATGTAGTATGTCTCACTTGCTACAAGTTATGGCAACTCGTGATGGACGCATGTATACTTGTTGGAGTGTTGGTATGCCCTGTGAAGATAATTATGAGGCACCGCGGTGCCACTTGTTAGGACCGCGGTGCTAATTAATTTGCAGATTACAGTGGCTTACTGCCTCAGAGGCACCTCAGTGACACCTGTTGGAACCGCGATGCCGACGATGAATTTTAAAAAAAAATCGAAAATCAGAAACAGAGACTTAAAAGTTTCAGATTCTGAATCTGAGGTTTTAGAAGTTTCAATTTCTGAAAATAAAGTTTTGAATCAAACAGATTTGGTCCTTTCGGGAAAATCTGTAATTAAAGATTTGAGACTTTAAGAAGTTTCAGTTTCTGAAAAAGATTTACACCCCAAAATTTCAGGACATGTATATAAGAACGTACGTAAGAAAACAAGACTTTAAGATTTGAGACTTGTAGAATTTATCGGAATTTTGGAAATGTCGGGAAATAAAATGTTATAACGAATGGGAGGGCGACACGTGTCACCCCTACATCGGCTTGATCGATTTTTTAGCCAAGGGCAAAAAGGTCAAATGACCAAGGCAAGATGATCAAGTCTTGACAAGCCAAGACTTGACATTGTTGACCAAGTCAATGAGCCCACTTGACTAGATATTTAAATCTTCTTCATCCAAACCCCACAAGTGTTTTAATCTTTACCCTAAATTGTATTATATATTCATCCTAGTAGCAAGACAAGTCTCAACACTTAGAAAAAATTTGAGAAACTTGAGCAAGATATAGAGAGCTCTCGGCTAAGCTCTTGGAGAAGAAGAAAAAAATTTCGTTTGTTGTTCATAATTCACAATACTTAAACCCAAGGTTCCTAGGGGTATTATAAGAATATCTCAATACAAAGATCTCGGAAAAACTACGTTTTTACAGAGTCGCAAGATGAAAACCTAAGTTATTTTCATAAGTTTTGATTGGAAAGTGAAGGGAAGTTGCTTATTGTCAAGACCCGACCCCGGGCCCGCGACTGGTGCCCAACCTGGGCACCCCTTTCGGTATACATCAGAGAATAGCAGCGGAACATACACAACTGATAAAATGCTTAAACATAAAATAACAATAGGCTAGCCGATAAGGCCACCTTCCGTAAACTATACAAATAAAAAAGTACATTTTATTTTCTTTACAACCCAAACCACAATGTGACTACAGACCTCTAAGAATAACAACTCTGGCGGGACAGGGCCCCGCCATACCCATGAATGTACAACAACCGACAATAACAGGGATAAGCTTCCGGAATAAGGAGCTTCTCAATAGCTGAACAGTGATCCTAAGAGTGAGGATCAGCAACTTGTACTCTACCTGCGGCATGACGCGGCCCGAGGAGGTCGATGCAACATGTACCAAATATGTGGCGAAAGCATCGTAATGAAATCATATGTCTTTAATAAAGCGGAGACATGTATGATAGCTCAATTAACGATGCTGTGCCTTACTAACAATGAGAGTAAATAAGAGTATACTTACAACATAAAAATAAGAAGCTCACGATCAAAGCAGGACCACCCGCCCGCAGTATCATTAAACAATCCTACTCCTGGGACTGTTTCACCTGCATAGGTCGTGTGGACCCGCATGAGGTATTCCTCACATGGGACTATTTCACTCGCATAGGTCGTGTAGACCCGCATGAGGTATTCCTCGCATAGGCTGTATCCACCCGCATGGGACTATTTCACCCGCATAAGACCTTACGGACTCGCATGAGGTATTCCTCGCATCGTGGGTAGCAAATCCACAGAATATGCAAATGCCACAAACCCTGGGAATGACCCCGTAATGAATAACATACTACTAGCACAAACCGACTATCACCCATAACATAAGCACTACCGGCTTATCATACATAACATAAGCACTACCGGCTTATCATACCATATATAAGCAAGTTAAGAAATCCCCTAACTTCTTATTAGTCTTATACATGTACACTCTCATTTTTAGTTTACTTAAGACACTAACATGTCATTATAAAAATCCGGGAATTTAACCCAAAGTACTACGTACTTCTACTCTTTTAAAATGACTCTTTTTCATACAAAACTTCCAAGATACTAATAACCATAGTATCAAGTCATAACTACTTTTCAAGACAAGTCACAATACCTTTTTAGAAAAATACATTTTCAGGCTTCTAAATCAAGTGACTTCTTTCTTTTAAAACCTTAAGCAATTGATGCCTTTAAATCAATTTGCCTTTCGTTATTTCAAGTCATTTAACATACTTAAATTACTTAGAGTAAACCACTCTTTTTAACTTTCCATAAAGCTATTATAACCAACTTCCCATAAAGCCGTTATACTAACTTTATACTTTAGAAACTTACATACTTCTTTATAACCAAGAGACTTAAACTTTCCAACAAAACAAGTATCAACAATACTTTTAACATACTTAAAGTATCTTAACTTTTGAAAACCAAGATATCCTTAATATTTAAACAAGTGAGTTAATTCCCTAACTCAACCAACTTGGACATTCTTAAAATAAGCCAAGGATATCAATAGACTAGATTGTCAAAATCTTGTACGTCTATCGTACTATACATTTACAACTTATTCATGCTCAAGAGATAAGAAAGTTCCACATACCTCTTCGGTTTAATCCACTTGCTAAGTCCAATTCGCCGTACGTAGTATGTCAACCTATAATGACCATAATACGTCTATTAACTTCTTACTTCAAACGTAGAATACTCCAAGTGTAAAGTCACTAAATTCTACGGAAAATCGGACATCACTTCCTTTGTTTCTACATACTTTGCCACCTTTTTCAAGGCCGAATTCAATAACCAAACACGCCACATTTAAGGCTCAACAAAGTAGTTAACAATAGGGGATTACACGCTTAATCAAGACGTGTAAAATTCCGCCCCACAAATGATATCAAACTAATACAAACTACTTAGGCCAATTCGGCAACATTGAGATACAATAACACCACTTCTTATCCAATTTCCTTTTCAATCCAAGTTGTTAGCATAACATAATATCAAGTCGCAATCGATTATAACTACTATAATCTTCAAGTAAGTAACATGCGACGATTCTAATTAACGACCAAATTGTAATCCAACTTCAAATGACTTATATGACATTTTGGATTTTTGGCTACAACAATCCATAACACTTATAAAACTTCAACATATATACTTCATGCTAGCAAACATGTAAGGCTAACAAGAATAAATAATCTTGTAACACTTTAAGAGACAAGATTATTACCTCAACGAGTCTTAGTCCAACTTCAAATCCGAAGTCGCTCCCTAGCAACTTAGAGCCTCTTCTTGACACTTCAATCCGCTACTTGAGACCCTTAGAATAACACCAACAAATTTCCTTCAATCTTCCCAACAAAACCTAGAAAAGCAACTAGGTTTTCATCTTGCGACTAATACGAAAACTATCTTTTTCTGGGATTTTTCTATTGAGATACCCTTACAATACACTTAGGAACCTTGGTTTAAAGTGGGGAGATTATTGGACAACAAACAAAATTTTTTCCTTTTCATTCTTGATGAACCCGAGAGCACCTTGCATTGTTCATCCAATTTTCTTGAAAATTTGGCTAAGTGTGGAGCTTGTCTCACTACTAGTACTACTATATAGCACAATGGAGGGTCAAGATGTGCACATTTGTGTGGCTTGGATGAAGTTCTTTTAAATATCAAGACATGTGGTCCCATTGACTAAGTCAACATTGTCAAGCTTTACTACTTGCAAGACTTGTCTTCCTAACAATGGTCAAATGACCCTTTTGCCCATGCCTAATTTTGTCCAAGGCAACATAAGGGGGGTGACACGTGTCGTCCTCCCGTTCGTCGCAATATTTCGTTTTCCGACAAATTCCAAAATTCCGATAAATTTTTACTCGTCTCAAATCTTAACATTTTTGAGTTCTTACGTACGTTCTTATAAACATATCCTAGAATTTCCGGGGTGTAACATTCTTCCCCCCTTAGAAACATTCGTCCCCGAATGTTCTTTTGGGAGTCAAACTTAAAAATAGCGACATAATCTTCTTTTACAACCCCTGCATACCAATAATACCACACGAGGCCACATAACAATACTCATACTAAAATGTCAAGTTGAACCTCATGTGTCAATGTCGGTTATCTGCATAAAGCTTCTGCTGACTCTAAGCTTACTAATAATCTTTCCCGGATAAGCTTCGCCTTATCCATAGCCCGCTGAATCAAGTCTGGACCAAATAACTGAACCTCACCTATGTCGAACCATCCAATCGACGATCTACACCTTCTTACATACAAGGCCTCATATAGGGCCATCTGAATACTGGAAGGGTATCTGTTATCGTACGTAACTCAACAAGAGGCAATTAACCCTCCCGGCTATTTCTGAAATCAAGAACACAGGCCCGCACCCTATCCTCAAGTTCCTGGATAGTACGCTCTGCCTGTCCGTCGGTCTGAGGGTGTAATGCAACACTGAGACTCACCTGTGTCTCTAAAACCCTTCTGGAAAAAAAACCTCCAGAAGTTATCAGCAATCGAGCTCATCTGTCTGACATTATAAACGTAGGAACCCCGTGCAGTCTCACAATCCCCCTGCTATAAAAGCTAGCATGAACCTCAGCCGAGCAAGTGGTCCTAACCGGAAGAACACAGCTGGTTTCGTCAGCCTATTTACCATGACCCCCAGGGAGTCGCACTTCCTCTGAGTACGATGCCACCCTGTAACAAGATCCATTTTAATTACCTCCCATGTCTAAGTCGGGGTCTAAATCACCTGTAATAGCCCACTGGGCTTCTGGTGTTCAACCATGACCTGCTACTAATTCGGATATTAAGCAACAACTCTGCTACGTCCCTTTTCCGGTCATCTTACCCATACATACATCTGAGGTCACGACACAACTTAGTCGACCCCGAACAATCTTAGCAATAAGCACTGCGTGCCTCCCATAAAACCTGCTGACTAGTCCTACAACACCGGGTACACACAATCTATCCTCATATCACAACACCTCATCCGGTGCTACTCAAACAGGCTCTTCTCTTCTCGGAGAGCCGTATCTCGATACCGTATCATAACTGGATCCTCATACTGTCGCCTCTTTACCTCCTCAACGACGGAAGACTCGGCAACCTCTCGGATCTAAACTTCATTAACCTTGGAAATAAATAATCGAACCCCTAGGCTCGGTAACTGAAGAATCTCACGGACCACGTCCAGTCTATCTGGCTACCCATCTGGCATACTACCCTTAGATCCGCGACTAAGAGTATCTTTAACTGTCTTGGCTTTCCCTGGGTGGTATAGGATATCGATATCACAATCCTTGAATAACTCTAACCACCGTCGCTGTCGCAAATTCTACTGCCTCAGTCTGCAGATATACCAGAGGCTTTTGTGGTTTGCACAAATATCCACATGAAGTCTATATATACATCATGCCCCCAAATCTTCAAGGCATGATTTAACTGCCGCCAGCTCTAAATCGGAAGTGGCGTAATTTCCTTTCATGCTTCCCTAACTACCGGAAAAACATAGGCTCTATCCTTATCGGGTTGCGTCAGCACATAACCTAGCCCAACACCCAACGTGCTATCATAATAACCTAACCCTCTAGTCTTTCGGGAGGAGTTAGAACTGTAGTCGAGTCAACTTATCTTCCAATAACTGGAAGTCTTTCTCATTCCTGCGAAATATTCGGGTATCCTTAATCTCACTTATGGTTCCTGTTTCCCTTTCTCTGTTGCAACCAAACTTGGTCACTAAACTTAGATTTGATTCCTTTGCTTGCCCCATGGCTAAGACTTCATGTCAATCACAATTTAGGGGGGGGGGGGGATTTCCTTGATCTCGCAAAGTAGTAACCCGGTTTTCCTTTCCCAGTTTGTAGAGCCTATAGCTAGGTGTTACCACATTTCCTCGAAATGTTCTTACTTCCCATTATTTTACTAATGGTCTTTACACTAGTCTGGGGTAGTCATATCTCGTGCAACTTACATAACCATAGTCGTATTCTCTTTTATCATTCTGGTCATAACCTTACCTTATGCTTATTATTAGCAAAAGTATTTCTATCTTGTTTCATAATCAAATGCTGATTTCATATATGCGTACTACCTGCATTTTTCCTTACGACACTTCCTCGACCATTTCGTAACGTCGTTCTTAATTACCCCAACACAATACTTTTCCCACGGTTATCTAAAACTGTAACCTATGGCATGACGATACTGAAGACCTTACCAGTCTCCTATTCTTCGTCTAACAATCATGGGTACACATAACCCTATAATACGTAAAACTGTCCTTACGTGGGGGAGAGAACTTATCTCCACTAAATAAACTTTCCTTGGAGGCGCAACCCTAATCACAGGGTCCTCTTGCGGTCCAGTAATTATCTAATCATCACGCACCACCTTTAAGTTCGTGTAGATTTTCCAACCTACCAAAGATGCCCTCAGCTTTCCGCCGGCAGCACTCGTACTTATTTTATTCTTGCCTTGTACATTTTCCTGAAATTATCCGGAAGGTCGTGGCCCTGACCGCCACACCAAACCAACTCCAAGTACCTCCAAGGGCACTTAACATAAATTCCTTCAAATTCCATTATTACTTACTTTCTGCGTCAATTTACCTCAAATGAACAAGTCACACAGACTTATAAAGAAAAACAATGATGCCAAAGAAGGAAGGATAATTCACTGGTTACTACCACTTCTCTTCCTTTACACTGGATAATCAGCTTACCAGAAAACTGGAATCGAGCCAATCTCTCTCTGCAGTCAACGTTGGCATAACAAGAGGCCAACTAGCCCGTACTCATAATGACCTCAACATCTGTCGCCAGCTGCGCTAGGTGCTGGGGTCCAACGGCGTATCGTTCAGGTAATTATTATCTACCCGCTCAACTACCACCCAACACTCACGGGTGTAGTCACCACGAAAGGTCCTCATGGATTCAGGCTCCATTTCTTTACACTTGGTTGCTCTCTTTCTTACTGGTCGTACTCTTCCCGTACTTCCCAACTTATTCTAGCGTACGTACATAGCCTTCATACTGATTTGGGCCTCCAATATTTGGAGTTACTATTCTAAACAACATAAGGCCATTTCCGGCTCTCACAACCTGGTTCCGGTGGAACACATCCACGAACCCGTAAAATGATTAACTAAACTTGGGCCTAGCACCCTCGTGACCCTGTCACGTAGCGGGACTACTACCAACTGATCCCATTTCATTTCAAGCTATGAGGCGACCCTTAATAGGTCCCCAACCCGACTCGGCGTCGTATTTAACTCTTTTCCTTGGTCTGTCTTAACTTTTTACTACCCGAGAAGGCCTTATATACCTAAGGTCTCGGTGGTTATCACATTCTTAGGCTCGCAATTTCCATGCTCCATGCCTACCTTATCAGTCCCCCCGTAAACGGATACAAAACTTATCGTAATACCATAATCGTGTTGTCTTGACCACAACAACCATACTTACTCCATACGGATCTCACACGTACCATTCTCGAAATCCTACTACGTAGCTCAATCTATTAACATAGTCTTCCATTAATTCCCTTAATAATAACTTCTTAAGGGTCCCTTTTCTTCTCAGACAACTCATCATTTCCTAATTATCTCAAATTAGCACGTAAAACCTTGCTGAGAGTCCATTAACTGTTCATACCTTCCCGGTATTTTTAGTCCTTACCAATTCCTGGTAATCCATAATCATTCTAGGCAACACATATGTGACCCTCATACATAAATCCGTATAGTTGTATGTCACAATACCAACTATACTACTAATATTACCAACCTGGATACGCAATCCACATAATCTTTCCTGGGTCACTGCTGCCTTTCTCGTAGCTGCAAACAACATAACTTGTTAGAGAGAGACGACCCTAACCACACAGCTCTATCGCACGATCTTAGAGTGAGAAGAATGGAAACCAATCCTAAATGTCCTGCAGCCTCCTGATTATAGATGTGGTGCACAACACACCGATAACCAAGACTCTACTAGACACGGTCTGTAGACACTTTCCGAGGACTAACTGCTCTGATACCACTTTTGTCACGACCCGACCCCGGGCCCGCGACTAGTGCCCTACACAGGCACCCTTTCGGATACATCGAGAATAGCAATGAACATACACAATTGATAAAATGCTTAAACATAAAATAACAACAGGCTAGCCGATAAGGCCACCTTCCGTAAACTATACAAATAAAACAGTACATTTTTTTTTCTTTACAACCCAAACCACAATGTGACTACAAACCTCTAAGAATAACAACTCTGGCGGGACAGGGCCCCGCCATACCCCTGAATGTACAACAACCGACAATACCAGGGATAAGCCTCCGGAATAAAGGAGCTTCTCAACAGCTGAACAGTGATCCTAAGAGTGAGGATCGAAGCACATGCTACCTGCGGCATGAGCGGCCCAGGAGGTCGATCAACATGTACCAAATATGTGGCCCGAAATCTTGTAATGAAATCATAAGTCTATAATAAAACTGGAGACATGTATGATAGCTCAATTAACAGTACACTGTGCCTTACTAACAATGAGAGTAAATAAGAGTATACTTACAACATAAAAATAGGAAGCTCACGATCAAAGCAGGACCACCCGCCCGCAGTATCATTAAGCAATCCTACTCGGATCGTTTCATCCGCATAGGTCGTGTGGACCCGCGTGAGGTATTCCTCGCATGGGACTATTTCACCGTATAGTCGTGTAGACGCGTGAGTATTCCTCGCATAGGCTGTATCCGCCCGCATGGGACTATTTCACCCGCATAAGCCCTTACGGACTCGCATGAGGTATTCCTCGCATCGTGGGTAGCAAATCCACGGAATATGCAAATGCCACAAACCCGGGGAATGACCCCGTAATGAATAACATACTACTAGCACAAACCGGCTATCACCCATAACATAAGCACTACCGGCTTATCATACATAACATAAGCACTACCGACTTATCATACCATATATAAGCAAGTTAAGAAATCCCCTAACTTCTTATTAGTCTTATACATGTACACTCTCATTTTTAGTTTACTTAAGACACTAACATGTCATTATAAAAATCCGGGAATTTAACCCAAAGTACTACGTACTTCTACTCTTTTAAAATGACTCTTTTTCATACAAAACTTCCAAGATACTAATAACCATAGTATCAAGTCATAACTACTTTTCAAGACAAGTCACAATACCCTTTTAGAAAAATACATTTTCAGGCTTCTAAATCAAGTGACTTCTTTCTTTTAAAACCTTAAGCAATTGATGCCTTTAAATCAATTTGCCTTTCGTTATTTCAAGTCATTTAACATACTTAAATTACTTAGAGTAAACCACTCTTTTTAACTTTCCATAAAGCTATTATAACCAACTTCCCATAAAGCCGTTATACTAACTTTATACTTTAGAAGCTTACATACTTCTTTATAACCAAGAGACTTAAACTTTCCAACAAAACAAGTATCAACAATACTTTTAACATACTTAAAGTTTCTTAACTTTTGAAAACCAAGATATCCTTAATATTTAAACAAGTGAGTTAATTCCCTAACTCAACCAACTTGGACATTCTTAAAATAAGCCAAGGATATCAATAGACTAGATTGTCAAAATCTTGTACGTCTACCGTACTATACATTTACAACTTATTCATGCTCAAGAGATAAGAAAGTTCCACATACCTCTTCGGTTTAATCCACTTGCTAAGTCCAATTCGCCGTACGTAGTATGTCAACCTATAATGACCATAATACGTCTATTAACTTCTTACTTCAAACGTAGAATACTCCAAGTGTAAAGTTACTAAATTCTACGGAAAATCGGACAGCACTTCCTTTGTTTCTACATACTTTTCCACCTTTTCAAGGCCGAATTCAATAACCAAACACGCCACATTTAAGGCTCAACAAAGTAGTTAACAATAGGGGATTACACGCTTAATCAAGACGTGTAAAATTCCGCCCCACAAATGATATCAAACTAATACAAACTACTTAGGCCAATTCGGCAACATTGAGATACAATAACACCACTTCTTATCCAATTTCCTTTTCAATCCAAGTTGTTAGCATAACATGATATCAAGTCGCAATCGATTATAACTACTATAATCTTCAAGTAAGTAACATGCGACGATTCTAATTAACGACCAAATTGTAATCCAACTTCAAATGACTTATATGACATTTCGGATTTTTGGCTACAACAATCCATAACACTTATAAAACTTCAACACATATACTTCATGCTAGCAAACATGTAAGGCTAACAACAATAAATAATCTTGTAACACTTTAAGAGACAAGATTATTACCTCAACGAGTCTTAGTCCAACTTTAAATCCGAAGTCGCTCCCTAGCAACTTAGAGTCTCTTCTTGACACTTCAATCCGCTACTTGAGACCCTTAGAATAACACCAACAAATTTCCTTCAATCTTCCCAACAAAACCTAGAAAAGCAACTAGGTTTTCATCTTGCGACTAATACGAAAACTATCTTTTTCCGGGATTTTTCTATTGAGATACCCTTACAATACACTTAGGAACCTTGGTTTAAAGTGGGGAGATTATTGGACAACAAACAATTTTTTTTCCTTTTCATTCTTGATGAACCCGAGAGCACCTTGCATTGTTCATCCAATTTTCTTGAAAATTTGGCTAAGTGTGGAGCTTGTCTCACTACTAGTACTACTATATAGCACAATGGAGGGTCAATATGTGCACAAATGTGTGGCTTGGATGAAGTTCTTTTAAATATCAAGACATGTGGTCCCATTGACTAAGTCAACATTGTCAAGCTTTACTACATGCAAGACTTGTCTTCCTAACAATGGTCAAATGACTCTTTTGCCCATGCCTAATTTCGTCCAAGGCAACATAAGGGGGTGACACGTGTCGCCTCCCGTTAAATCATGATATTTCGTTTTCTGACAAATTCCAAAATTCCGATAAATTTTTACTCGTCTCAAATCTTAACATTTTTGAGTTCTTACGTACGTTCTTATAAACGTATCCTGGAATTTCCGGGGTGTAACACTTATGAACTTCTAAGATCTTCAAATAGCGGATTGTAGCGTGAAGGAAAGGAGCTAAGTTGCTAAGGAGCGACTTTAAATCATGGAGTTATTTTTGGGATTATCAAGGTAACAATCTTGTCGTCTTCGTGATTAAAGATTACATGTTGTTGTAGTTATATAAATTAGCAAGCATGAGATATATAATGGAGATTGATAAGTGTTATGGAATATTTGGAAGCAAATCTGAAACTAGCATGTTTAGCCCTTGAAATTGTAATTCAAATTGGTCGATAGTTACAATTGTCGCATGCTAGCTTTATAAGGGATTATAATTGTTACAACTAGTTGTGACTATATGACATGTTAGACTTAACAACTTGGATTGAAAAGGAATTAAGGAGAAGGACTTAGGATTTGTTGTTGTTGTGGCCGAATGCCCTTAAAAATATTGGACTATTTTATATGAATTGTGGGGCAGAATTTTACACGTCCTGTTAGGCGTGTAATCCCCTTTGGTTAGCTATTGGTTGTGCATCAAATGTGACGATTTGGTTGTTGATTTCGGGCCTTGGAAAAAGGTGGAAAAATACATAGAAATAAAGGAAGTGCTGCCCAATATTTCGTAGAACAAGAGACCTTATACTTAGTATCATTCTACGTTAGAAACTAGATGTTGATAGTCGATTGTGGTCATTATAGGTTGACAATTCTACGTGCGGCATATTCGACTTAGCGTGTGGATTAAGCCGAAAAGGTACTTGAACTATCTCCTCTTCTTCAAGCATGATTCCTCATGTTAAAGTGAGTAAATCCTACTCCTTAGATGATCTATCCCGTGATTGTACTTGGATTGCCTAATATAGAAGTTGTTCTATATACTTCCTTTATTGTACTTGGATTGCCTAATATATAATTTGTTCTATATACTTCCTTGATTGTACTTTGGATGTTTAAATTAGAAGTTGTTATAATCCATTCCCTTGATAATATTTGGATTTTCAAAAGTGAAAGTTGTTTTACTTGAAGTACTTAGAGTCTTAAAAAGGAAGTGGTTCCTAATCTCGTAGATAGTGCCTTATTTCCAAAACCTAAAGGTTGTTATAATGGATTTATGCAAAGTTAGTTATAACGACTTTAGGGGATTCAAATGAGTGATTTACTTAATTGATTTAAAAGAGGAGAAATGGCATGATTTAAAGAGAAGTAACTTATTTTAAAGGTGTGAGTTACTTGGGATTTAAAAGTAGAAGCTACTTGATTTCAAAACCTTGAATTGAAGTTTTAAAAGTGTAGTTTGATTTGAAAAATTGAAGTGGCTTGATACTACGAGTGTTAGTGTATTAGGGGTCATAAATGAATTTGGCTTCATTGTAGTACATAAAAGAAGCGACTAGAGTATAAAGAGTGTAAGCCACTTAATTTGAAGAATATGTAACTTGATGTTGCAAGGCTAGGGCCTTGGGATTTTATGAAAAAGGTAAAGAACGTGCGGCGGTCGTACGTAGTACTGTAGCTTACTTAAATGAGAATTATTCTATTTGTGCCTTGATAGTACTTTGACTTACTTAAATGAGAATTATTCTATTTGTGCCTTGATAGTACTTTGGCTTGCTTAAATGAGAATTATTCTATTTGTGCCTTGATAGTACTTTGGCTTACTTAAATGAGAATTACTCTTAGTTTGTTAAAAAGGAATGCATGGTAAATTGTCTTGGTTTGCTAAAATGATGGTTTATTCATTTTATAAATAAAGGTCAAGGATGGTTTGCTTGCATATGGGTTGCTCATATAGACATTCGTGCAAGTGTCGTATTTCCACATCTCTGCGTCCATCCATAAAGGGACGGCAACATGGTTCAAGAGATATCATGGAGTAGATCCCATGGTGTGAGTGGTACACACTCACAGCGGGTCGGAAAGACTGGCAGATTCAAATCCCAGGATATAATCCATGGACTAGCTATCCATGATGCGAGTATCGTGTACCGATGCTCAATGCGGGTCCACATGAAATATGCGTGTGAAATAGTCCCTTGCGGGTGAAATAGTCCTATGATAGGTTGCATAATAATTCAGAGGGAGGATGACCCTGGCACTGGCACGACCTTCATGTTTTGAAATGGTAGTGATTTCATTAATGAAAGGGTGCAGTGTGTTCATGACTTAAAGTGGAACAATTAGTCTCATTGTTAAAAAACATAACTTAAAAGGTAAAGATGATTGCATTACTCTCATCTTTGCAAGGTTCAGTGTGCTGTTGTTTTGAATTATCATACTTGCTTCATGTTATATTTGGACTGTGTGATCTTCTTTACAATACTTATTGTTTCATATACTCGGTACATTCTTCGTCGACCCCGCTAGGGCCATGCGTTCATCTTAGAAGGTTTAGGAACGCAGTTTGGTGATCTGCAGGTGTAGGACCCTTGCTCAGAGTTTTTGGACAGCTCCATTTGTTCGGGAGCTTATCATTTTGGTATAGATCCTTCATTACATGCTTTTGTACAGTTATGGGTACAGCGGGGCCTTATCCCGTCATAGTTCAGTAAAACTCTTAGAGGTTTGTATTCATATGTGGGATTGGACTCGTGTACAGTGTAGTGTCTGTTGATTATATATATATATATATGACAACCTTGTCGGTTTTGCCTTTGTATGTTCATTGGTTTTAAAAAAAAAGATGAGGTGTTATTTGGCTCCGCAGTTTACTTGTGTCATTTAGGTAGAAAGTGTCACGACCCGAACCCGGGCCCGTGACTGGTGCCTTACCCGGGCACCCAAGTAGCCATACATCAGAGTAATCAGCGGAACATAAAACAAGACATGAAAATATTATGAAGTAAGAAACAGTAATCTGAGAAAACTTGCCTTTCGGCATATATATATAAATCAATTTAAATCCGAACAGTTACATCCTTTTTACAACTCTGCCCACAACAGTACTACAGACCTCTAAGAATGATACGACAACAATGGCGGGACAGGGCCCCGCCATACCCCTGAATGTAAGTACCTACAACGACAGGGGACTATACCACTGATAAGCCTCCGGAGAAACGGAGCTTCCCATACGTTGACGTGACCACTAGGCGAGGATCAACACCGGTGTACCTCTACTGCGGCATGAACGGCCCGAAGGAGGTCGAGACAACAGTACCAAGTATGTAAAGCGAAAATCGTAAATGAAATCATAGTAGTCTATATAAAGCGAGACATGTATGATAACCAAACTACGATTCCTGATAAATAGCGGTCATGTCAAGTCGGGGACTCACACCTCAAGTCATCACTCAAATATAACTATGGGTCTCACGCCCATAACATCAATCATGCGTGGAATACCTTCCTCACCGCGATCTATGATATAAAAGCACCAAGGACTAATCATGAACACCAGGTCACACCTTTGTCATCATATAACCGTACGGGGTAAGTAAGTAGGCATAGCGGACTACTAAAACCCACTGTACAAACAAGGTCATAAACTGTATCATGAGATCTGTCTGACCGTCACATGATCAAAGCCGCCACTCGCGCGATATCTAATGTCGCGCGTCTAGCCTCGAACTTCCGCGACTCGCGTAGGCCACTCCAATGGCCCGCATGAGGTATTCCCGCATCGAGGTAGCTACTCCCGGCATCCGCTGGACTCGCGATCCGCGTGGCCACATAGACCGCATGACCATAAAGGCGCACACTAACACGGAACTCGTAGCTCCGCATAGGTCCCTGGACCCGCATGAGGTATTCTCGAATCATGGTCCTGCATCGCCGAGATATACCGCGTCGGAGGCAGCTTAACCCGGGATCATGTCAAGGTGAGTGGTACAATACCAACATAACGACTGATAGTTTAAACAACATAAGCGCGATCGAGGGAAAACCCCTTTACACAACATCACAAGATATTAACACACGTAGCATCCTAACATGTTTACTTATCAAACCAACAAGAAAGTATTACAAGGCTATCACAAACCAACACAATCAAGTTATTCACACAAGATACTTTCTACTTTATGTTAAACAAGTTCGGGTTTTTATCCCCAAAGTACTTCATACATTATCTCTTTAAAAGATACGTTACTTTCACAAAAGTCACACAATACCCGTAGTATGAAAATAGAGTGACTATCCTTTTAAGTAAACCAAAACACTTCCCTTTGTAAAATCAAGTAACAACATTATTTTCCAAACGTTCAAGTTTGCCTAATTTCAAATGTTCAAGTTTCTCATTTTCGAAAGGTTTCGTAGTTCATAGTATTAATCACTTAATGATATAATTCTCTTTTAAAACCATTGAGAAACATATGCCTTATATGTGAGTAGGTTATTCTTGTTTATAATAATCTTATAACAGCAGCCATGATCTAGGAAATGTGATATCATTTTGTCTCATCTTAGCTTCTATGCAGATGGAGGTTTCTACTGGTTTATTAATAATTCTTTATTAGTCAATACATTTCCCTTTATTAGCGTTGATGTGGTTTGTTCGACATTCATTCTGATTTCCGAAATCAGTAAAACATCATTCCTTTGAAAACTAAAATACTCATTACTCACGAATGAGGTTTCACACTTTTTAACAAAATTCACATTAATATAATTAAGTCAAGTCTCTTATCTTTTAAGATCAAGTCTCTTAACTTCTTAAATCAATAAATCATTCTTTTTATCTCTCTTAAGCCGTTATACCTAACTTCCCATAAAGCTAGTATAACTCTTAAGCTTTTAAAACCAAGTGTTACTCTTCTTTCAAAAAGGTTTCTTAATTCCTTTGAAATACTTCAGATTCTTTTTATTCAGGCTTAAGTCAAAAGACATTGCCGTGATTATTATTCAGGCTTAAGTCAAAATACATTGCCATAATTACTATTCAGTTAAAACACGTACGTCTACCGTACTATATATACTTTAAAATATCATGCTCAAGAGTATAGGAATAATCACATACCTCGCGACGATTATCGACTATTAGCAAAACGCTCCAACGTATTGTAGTCCGGCTAGCCTTTTCCACCCTCCGAGTAGAATACGCTACTCGCAGTACTTCAACCTATAACGGTTATACAAGTCTATCAAAGTCTAGACTACTCGATAGAATGAATCTAGATACAAGATTCTACGGATAATTGGACAGCACTTCCTTACCCGCCAAACTTCACAAGTTCATCAGTAAATACAGTCTATGTAAAAATGATTCAATTCTCTTCTTATATACTTTCCTTGTATATACCTTATACTTAATTCTTATACTTCAATAGTATATACTCAATTACAAAAGGGAGACAAGATATTTACCTCGATAAGCCCATAATTATCCAAGTTAAATGTCGATCCTGAGCAACGCTTAGCTCCTACTCCGGGTGCTCCAACCCGCTCCAAACAACCCTTAGAAGTTCTACGCAACTTCTTCCTAAAACTTCAACCAACTATGAAGATTTTCCTTAGGGTTTCGGTTTGAGACAAAAAGGACATAAGGTAGTATTTCCGGGCTCTACGTATAGAGGTAACTTTGGAATACTACAAGGTATAAGGTTAAGGTATTTGGGTATAGTAACAATACTTGGAGAGTATTTCTACCAAGAGGGGGGGGGGGGGTGTATTTTATGAGAACAACTAGGCAAAGGGGTACCCTACTTAGCCCTATAGGAAAGGGGTGTGTCGGCCACACCACAAGGAGGGTGCTAACTCTCGGCGAGGGGCCTCACGAAAAGGGGAGGGCTTTTAAGACTAGAGGAAGTGAGGAGTGGATGAAGAAAGCTTCACAAAGGGAGGGGTATTTATATGGAAACCAAGAGCCATGATCTAGCCAAGTGAGGGGCAAGTGGAGGGCCAAGATGTGCCCAAGTGCCCCCTAGTCTCTACTCCTTAAAACCCTCACAAATATCCTACCAACCCTTATCTTGAAATCGTCCCATGTGCCGCCCACCACAACGCCCAAATATGAGGGTGACACTTGTCACCCTCCCGTTGGTCCAAAATGTTTCGTCTCTCGGAAAAATCCGCAAAAATTAAAAATGACATAGCCGGAATTTTCCCTTCGCAAGTTATGTAAAACGTTTCGTCGAAAAACGACTCTAACCGGGTGTTGTGCATAAAATAAAATCGGCCAAGCCTACTTTAAGCTTCAAACTTTTCTACGTACGTCCTCACGTACATACTCTGGAAATACGGGGTATAACATTCTCCCCTCCTTAGAAACATTCGTCCCGAATGTTCCTTCAAGTCTCAAAACAAACATGCGCCAGTATAGTCTTCACTACTATACTTACGAGAACGATCCTGCCACACCTGGCCACAGAATCACCTGAGCAATTACTTACATCCAAGTCCACGAGGAAACACCTCTAACATCACCACAAACCCTTACCCGAGGTCTAAAATATACTTCATTCGCACCTTTTCTTTACAAAAGAAATGATCACATCTATGCTCGCCATACATGCTCGCTTATTCCCTTACGTGTCGTACCCTTCTTGTACACTCGAACTCTTTCTCATAACTTACCACATTTCTGTTACTGCTTCAGTTTCCAAAACTCGTCACACCCTATCCGGGGTGGTACCTTCAAGAAGACCGACCGTCAACCTGAACTCTAAGCGTCGTCGCCGCTTATCCGCACGATTTCTCTGAGCTGCCAATAACCTCTTCTAGACAAGCTTCACCCTATCCCCAGTCTGTTGGAACAAGCCTGAACCAACTATCTGAACCTTGCCAACATCGAACCAATCGACCGACAACTTACACTTCCGCCTCTAAGGCTTCATAAGGCAAAAACCGAACACTGAAATGGTAGCTAAGACACTCCCTCAACAGGAGACAACAATCCTCACAACTACCCCTGAAATCAAAACACTGGCCCGAGGACGAATACGATATGGAGACTCACCTGAGTTCCTAACCCGCTCGTAAAACTTCGGAAAAAGCAGTAGAAACACAGGCTCCACGTCATCATAAGGTGAAGGTAGGCACCCAGTGCAGCCTTACAACCTTTCTGATATATCATCACTGCCAAGCAACGGTCCTGTCAGAAAGACACGATGGGCTGACCCCATCGGCCCGACTACTGGTTGAATGCATCCACGAACTCGTACGATGGTTAACTAATCTTGGGCCTAACACTCTCGTGACCCTACCACCTGGCGGGACCACCACAAACTGACCCCACCATAAAATAGGTCGCGGGTTGACCATGGCGTAGCCTCAACCCGACCCACTCTCGCGTAAAACACTTGCTCCCCGATCCGGAACAATCTCACTAATCACGTTACGAAAACCTAGCGGTCTTCTTAGCTCAACTACCCTCTTTCATTTCCAACAACTCAGGGACTTATATACCAATATATCTCACGTGCACTATGCACTCCGATAAGGGTCAAACACGAATGTAATCTTTTACTCAAGATTGCCTTGCCTTCAAGGTCTCCACGTATAAAGCTCTAAGGCTCACACTTTTCCTATCCCCCAATCTTCCCCGGTTTCTAACCATGATTTCTAATCACAATTTTTCACTTATGTTATCTGAACATAACACTTAAGACATACCCATCTCATCATACGTACTAATCTCTAGAGGGTTAACGATATATCTGTATCTACTGCTTCACTCCCCTTTGTCGTTCTAATCAACCCTGCCCCGTAGGGCGCATAGCTAAGGAAGGTGACGAACTACCCATCGATCCTGAAGGCTAAGTCTCTACATCCGCGCCACCTCTGGTCGGACAATTTCTCGCAACATGGCCCTGCTGGCCACAAGCAAAACAAGCTGTCGAAGAAGTACGACACTCCCCACAATGACACTTACCACAACGCCACACCAGGGGTGGGGTGGCCTCTTCGCTAACACCCTTCTCTCGAATCATTGAATCCATGGCGATGGTAGGTGAGTCCCTGCTACATCCTCCTACTTGGACATCCTTTCGACACATGGCCACGATGGCGCGCAGCAAAACAAGCGCCAACAAAAGATGACATTCCCGGGATGGCGCTGTCTGCTGTGAACATTGGGAAAATCGAACGGTGGCTAGAACCTACATATAGCTGTGAACCAGAAGCCCTGGAGCTCTGACCAACTCCGGCTTACTCCGAACGTTCTGAAACCTGTGGAGGACCACTCTGCACTGGTGGATGTGCGCATCTAATCTGCTGGTGAGGCGATTGGCCTCGAAAGTTACCAAAGGACCTTGCTCGGCCTCTTCTCGCCCTCGTTAACCCGTTGATCTCTACTTTTCTTGGCCTGCTGCGCATAAGCCCGTACACAGGCCATGCTCAAGCCTAACTGAAGAATTACTCTTGCACAACCCTCTCTTAGATATTCATCAAGACTCGCGGTACATCGGTATACTCTCTGGTAGCCAACTCCATAGCTAGTAACAGGGTCGCCTCTTTGCAATCTCTATTCTCTGTTCGTGCCGTGGGCGAAGGTTAAACTTATCATGGCGCGATGGAGGCTGCTGCCGTGCTAAACTCTGCTGAAATTTGGTGATGTCGCAGAACTCCCCAAATGAAGCACCACCCCAGGTGATGATTGGGCCCGTGCCCACGTAACCCTCTGTACTCTACTCGCAGCTCCCTCGGCTGCCTTGCCCTCCTGGGCTCGGGTTGCCTTACACGGAGGCATAACGGTAAGGGAAAGAAATACGTTAGAGGGGTCCAACTTATAACACAGCTCTAAGGCACGATCTCAGAGTGAGAAGAATGGAAACCAATCCTAAATATCCTATAGCCTCCTGATTATTGGTGTGGTGCACAACATACCGATAATCAAGACTCTACTGGATACGATCTGTAGACACTTTCCGAGGATTAATCGCTCACGATACCACTTTTGTCACGACGAACCGGGCGTGGTAGTGCCTTACGGGCACCCAGTAGCCATACATCCAGTAATCGTGGAACATAAAACAAGACATGAAAATATTATGAAGTAAGCGATGTCTGAGAAAACTTGCCTTTCGGCATATATATATAAATCAATTTAAATCCGAACAGTTACATCCTTTTTACAACTCTGCCCACAACAGTACTACAGACCTCTAAGAATGATACGACAACAATGGCGGGACAGGGCCCCGCCATACCCCTGAATGTAAGTACCTGGCGACGGACTATACCACTGATAAGCCTCGGAGAAACGGAGCATCCCATACGCTGTTGTGACCCTAAGAGCGAGGATCAACACCGGTGTACCTACCTGCGGCATGAGCGGCCCGAAGGAGGTCGATTACAACGGTACCAAGTATGTGGCGAAAATACTGTAAATGAAATCATAGTAGTCTATATAAAGCAGGAGACATGTATGATAACCAAACTACAGTTCACAATAAATAAGCAGTCATGTCAAGTCAGGGACTCACACCCTCAAAGTCATCACTCAAATATAACTATGGGTCTCAAGACCATAACATCAATCATGCCCGTGGAATACCTTCTCATCGCGTGATCTATGATATAAAGCACCAAGGAATACATGAACACGGGTCCCACGTGTCATCATAAAACCGTCTGGGGTAAGTACGAAGGCATAGCCGACTACTAAAACCCAGTACAAACAATGTCATAAAGCGTATCATGAGATCTGTCTGGTATCACATGATCAAAGCCGCCACTTTCGCGCGAGATCTAATGTCGCGTCTAGCCACGGAACTTCCGCGACTCGCGTAGGCCACTCGATGGCCGCATGAGGTATTCCGCGTCGGTAGCTACTCCGGCATCCGCTGGACTCGCGATCCGCGTGGCACATAGACCGCGATGACCATAAAGGCGCACTAACACGGAACTCTCGTAGCTCGCGTAGGTCCCTGGACCCGCATGAGGTATTCTCGAATCATGGTCCTGCATCGCTTTGAGATATACCGCGTCGGAGGCGACTTAACCCGGGATCATGTCAAGGTGAGTGGTACAATACCAACATAACGGTGATAGTTTAAACAACATAAAGCGCGATCGAGGAAAACCCTTTACACAACATCACAAGATATTAACACACGTAGCATCCTAACATGTTTACTTATCAAACCAACAAGAAAGTATTACAAGGCTATCACAAACCAACACAATCAAGTTATTCACACAAGATACTTTCTACTTTATGTTAAACAAGTTCGGGTTTTTATCCCCAAAGTACTTCATACATTATCTCTTTAAAAGATACGTTACTTTCACAAAAGTCACACAATACCCGTAGTATGAAAATAGAGTGACTATCCTTTTAAGTAAACCAAAACACTTCCCTTTGTAAAATCAAGTAACAACATTATTTTCCAAACGTTCAAGTTTGCCTAATTTCAAATGTTCAAGTTTCTCATTTTCGAAAGGTTTCGTAGTTCATAGTATTAATCACTTAATGATATAATTCTCTTTTAAAACCATTGAGAAACATATTCCTTATATGTGAGTAGGTTATTCTTGTTTATAACAATCTTATAACAGCAGCCATGATCTAGGAAATGTGATATCATTTTGTCTCATCTTAGCTTCTATGCAGATGGAGGTTTCTACTGGTTTATTAATAATTCTTTATTAGTCAATACATTTCCCTTTATTAGCGTTGCTGTGGTTTGTTCGACATTCATTCTGACTTCCGAAATCAGTAAAACATCATTCCTTTGAAAACCAAAATACTCATTACTCACGAATGAGGTTTCACACTTTTTAACAAAATTCACATTAATATAATTAAGTCAAGTCTCTTATCTTTTAAGTTCAAGTCTCTTAACTTCTTAAATCAATAAATCATTCTTTTTATCTCTCTTAAGTCGTTATACCTAACTTCCCATAAAGCTAGTATAACTCTTAAGCTTTTAAAACCAAGTGTTACTCTTCTTTTAAAAAGGTTTCTTAATTCCTTTGAAATACTTCAGATTCTTTTTATTCAGGCTTAAGTCAAAAGACATTGCCGTGATTATTATTCAGGCTTAAGTCAAAAGACATTGCCGTAATTACTATTCAGTTAAAACACGTACGTCTACCGTACTATATATACTTTAAAATATCATGCTCAAGAGTATAGAAAGAATCACATACCTCGCGACGATTATCGACTATTAGCAAAACGCTCCAACGTATTGTAGTCCGGCTAGCCTTTTCCACCCTCCGAGTAGAATACACTACTCGCAGTACTTCAACCTATAACGGTTATACAAGTCTATCAAAGTCTAGACTACTCGGTAGAATGAATCTAGATACAAGATTCTACGGATAATTGGACAGCACTTCCTTACCCGCCAAACTTCACAAGTCTACTGTAAATACAGTCCTATATAAGTACAATTCAATTCTCTTCTTATATACTTTCCTTGTATATACCTTATACTTAATTCTTATACTTCAATAGTATATACTCAATTACAAAAGGGAGACAAGATATTTACCTCGATAAGCCCATAATTATCCAAGTTAAATGTTATACCCCGTATTTTTCAGAGTATGTACGTATGGACGTACGTACGAAATTTGAGCCTTAAGTTAGGCATTGGATTCGATTTGGGCACAAGTGCCGATTAGAGTCGTTTTTCGACGAAACGTTTCCACAGCTTTCGTAGGGGAATTTCCGGCTATGTCATTTTTATTTTTTGCGGATTTTTCCGAGAGACGAAACATTTTGGACCAACGGGAGGGTGACATGTGTCACCCTCACATTGGAAGCAAATGGAAGGTTGGACGATTTGGGCGTCCAAGAGGCCTTGGTTGGCCTTGGACGATTGGCTCCCTTTTGCCTAGTTTTGTGGCTTGTTTTGTGGAGTGTTTTGTGGAGTGTTTTGTGGGTGCACTTGGCTTGATCTTGGCCTTACACTTGCCTTGCACTTGGCTAAATCTTGGCCATTGGTTGGCCTTTGGGTTTGCTATAAATACCCCCTTAGTTGATGAACTTTCTTCATCAAAATCATTTCAAGTCTTGAAATCTCTCCTTTGTGTGTTGAAATTCGTCCAAGCCCTCCCCTTTTGTGGAGCTTGGCGAGAGGTCTCCTCCCCTTGTGAGGTCTAGCAGTGGGTACCCCACTAGCCTAGTTGTTTCGTATAATACATCCCGCTGTGGTATTGAAATACTCCTCCAGTATTGTTATAATGCCCAAAATACCTTAGCCTTTTACCTTGTAGTATTCCAAAGTTACCTCTATCGTAGAGTCAGAATACTACCTTTTGTCCCTTTAGTCTCAAACGAAAACCCTAAGAAAATCTTCGTTGATTGGTTGAAGTATTTAAGTAGAAGTTGGTTAGAACTTCTAAGGGTTGTTTGGGCGGGGTGGAGCACCGGAGTTGAGCTAAGCGTTGCTAAGGATCGACATTTAACTTGGATAATTATGGGCTTATCGAGGTAAACACTCTGTTCTTCTATTGTAATTGGAAATTACATGTTGTTAGAATATATAGTTGAAGTATACTATATATAGAACTATACTTAATCTTGTGGCAATGTCTTTTGACTTAAGCTGAAGAAGTAAATCGAGCTGTAATTACATAGAATTTGTATTCTGATGAGACTTGTGTAGTATTCTTGTGTAGTAGAATTGTACACGTCAGGTTAGGCGTGTAAAACCCCACTGGTTGGCTTGGTGGCGGCCTCGATAGAGAAGGAGATTCTGTTGTGGCGGGGAGATCGCCGAATTTTACGTAGAATATTCTACGTTGTGGTCTAGATGATAATAGGCGCCTTGTGGCCTTATAGGTTGAAGTACTACGTGTGGCGCGATTTACTTGGCTTGAGGAGTAGCCATTGTTTGGAGCTTTGCTTATTGTCGATAAATCGTCGCGAGGTATGTGAACCTCTTCCTATCTCTTCTAGCATGATATGTGTGTAACTACGTAGTACGGTAGGCGATACGTGTGTTTAAAATACTTTGTGGTTTTAAAGGGATCGATGTGAATTATAAGCGGCTTGTTATAATAAGGAAACTTAATGTATTTCAAAAGGTTTATAAATAGTTTTGAAAGAAGTGTAGTATTGTGTTTTGAAAACTTAAGAGTTATACTAGCTTTATGGGAAGTTAGGTATAACGGCTTAAGAATGGTTTACTGATGTTAGAAGTTAAGAGACTTGATCTTATAAGATAAGAGACTTAACTTATTTGTGTTAATGTGGATGTTTGTGTGAAACCTCATTCGTGAGTAATGAGTACTTGGTTTTATGTTTTACTGATTTCGGAAATCAGAATGTGTATCGACAGACCACTGCAGCGTTAATAAAGGAAATGTATTGAATAATGATGTATCGTATTAAAACCAGTAGAAACCTCCATCTGCATAGAAACTAAGATGAGACAAAATGATATTACATTTTCTAGATCATGATTCTTTGTAATAAGAATGTTGTAAACAAGAATAACCTACTCTCACGTAAGACATATATTACTCATTGTTCTAAAAGGAATCAAGTGATTAAGTTTATAAACTATGAAACCATTTGAAAATGAGAAACTTGAGTAATTGAAACTAGGCAAACTGGAACTTAGGAAAAGAATGTTGTTACTTGATTTTGAAAGGGAATGTGGGTTGGTCATTCTAATACTACGGGTATCGGGTGACTTTTATAAAAGTAATGGATCTCTTTTAAAAGGACTTAACGTATGAAGAACTTTGGGGTTAAAAACCCGGACTTTGGCATAAAATGAAAGTACCTTGAGTTGTGTGAAACTTGCCGATGCTTGTTGTTGTGAAACTTGCCTATGCTTGTTGTTGTGAAACTTGCCTATGCTTGTGATGATAGCCTTTGTTGTGCAAGTGTGGTATTTACGTATTCTGGCGTCTCGATAGAGTAGGTTGACTTATTGAGAACTTACTTGGGCGTCTTTGGCAGTGATGGAGAATTCCACGGGTATGTTTCCATTTTGATTACTGTCTTATTGTTGATGTCACATGGACATGTCTACACCGATGTTGTATTCCGGGGGCATGTGGCCATGCGGCCGGGTTGATTACCCGATATATGGTTATTTCTGTTCCATGGACGTGTCTACACCGATGTTGTATTCCGGGGGCATGTGGCGTGCGGCGGGTTGATTACCGATATATGGTTATTTCTGTTCCATGGGCGTGTCTACACCGATGTTGTATTAGGGCATGTGGCGTGCGGCGGGTTGACTACCTAGTATATTGTTGTTGAGGTAACATGGGCATGTCTACCGTCTTTGTATTCAGGGGCATGTGGCGTGCCATGATGCGAACATGATGGATGTGGTGGGCGTGAGACCCATAGTTATATTTAGTGGTGACTTTGAGGCGTGAGTCACGACTTATTCTTTGTTATGTTGTGGCGTAGTTTGGTTATCATACATGTCTCTGCTTTATATAGACTAGTATGATTTCATTTCTGATATTTCTGATTTCACATACTTGGTACTGTTATCGACCTCTTGAAGTGCGTTCATCTGCAGTAGAAATCGTTAATTGTCGATCCAGTAGGATCACGTTTCAGCGTTTTTGGAAGCTCCGTTTCGTCGGAGGCTTATCTTTGGTATGTGTTCCCTGAGTTGTAGGTTCTTGTACATTCAGGGGTATGGCGGGGCCCTGTCCCGTCATAGTTGTTGTATAAATCTTAAGTGCATGCCTTTGTTGTGGCGGGGTTTGTAAAGGATAGCGTCGGGTTTATGTATATACTGAAGGCAAGCTGTTTGGTTGGCTTTGTTTATCTATGATATCTCTTGTTTCATGATTCATGTTTTATATTCGCTGATTTTCTCGATGTTGTATCACTAGGGTGCAGGGTAAGGCACGATGGCGAACCGGGTTTGGGCGTTACAAAAGTGGTATCAGAGCAGTTAATCCTCGGAAAGTGTCTACAGACCGTGTCTAGTAGAGTCTTGATTATCGGTGTGTTGTGCACCACATCTATAATCAGGAGGCTATAAGACATTTAGGATTGGTTTCCATTCTTCTCATTCTGAGATCGTGCCTTAGAGCTGTGTTGTAAGTTGGACCCCTCTGACGTGTTTCGTTTTTACCAGTTATGCCTCTGCGAAAGGCAACCAGGGCCCAGAAGGGCAAGCGGCCGAGGAGGCTAGTGGGATTCGTGAGGAGTGCGAGCGCGAGCGTCGAGACTGAGTAGTGCTTGACGGCGAGTTTTGCGCGCCGCCCGGCCTGCGAGTTTAGAGCGCGGCGATGGGCTGCTGAGACTCTGATACACGAGCCTCGGTCCACGATGCAGGCGGGAGATGGGTCGCGAGAGATGGCGATTATTGGCGAGGTTGTGGCTGATATGAGAGATAGGCCGGCGATTCCAGTTCAGCGGCTTTGTAGTGCACTGAGGCGAGCAGTTTGAGGCTACGGATTTCCTTAGTTGTAGCCGCTTTGAGTTTTACTGGTCGGAGGATGATCCGCGAGAGTTCATCCGTCGATTCTGCAGAGATCATGCGGGTGATCAAGGCTTGAGACGAGTCTGTGACATTTGTTCGCGTCGGCTGCGTGACACCGCGTGATCGATTGGTTTGACTCGTGGGAGCTTTCGGGAGAGCATGCACTTCCGGCCGTTTGGGATGAGTTTTGGGGCCTTCGGCACATTTCTTGCCTCGCGGATGAGGAGGGCTCGGTAAACGATTTTTGATGTTGAGCGAGCGGGCATCTGATTCGGGAGTACAATGTGAGTTCGACTCATTGGCGGTATGTTCCGCATTAGTAGCTAGTATGGAGGATCGAGTGCACCGATATGTTCTGAGGCTCGATGATTACCTAGCAGAAGTTGTTGGTGTTTCCGCCTAGGGCATGGACATTGCCGCATCTGAGCTCATGCACTTGGGTGCGAGGCGCGGTCGGCAGGTGGACCGCCAGTGAGAAGAAGGCGAGCGGCGGATATTTTGGCGACGCTTCGAGGCGGACCGCCTCGAAAGATACTAGTTTTGTACCTCGCCATTCTGAGTGGTCCTCCGCACGCCGGGACCGCCAGGATATTCGAGGCGGTCGTGGCTCGGGTTTGAATGTTGGGAGTAGGGTGTTGGCGGATCACGATCACCCTACCTCGGTGTGGTCGATGTGGTAGACGCATTTGGAGTGTCGTAGTACGAGGAGCTTGTTATTCTGCGGCCGTCGGGGCCATGTGAAGAGAGGCGTGCTTATAAGAGAGGTTCAGCGGACGACTCGACGCCGAGATCGATGGCTGGTTCATCACGCCTACGATTATGCGCCTGCGTGGGCTATGATTAGAGTGGAGCGGTAGCTTCGGTATATCCTTAACCTCTAGAGTTTTGGTATCGATATGATGATCTCATTATTATGTGCTATGTGTGTGCGAATAGCGTTGTGTTAATTGTGAGTTAGAAAACATGGTTAGTTGGGAGGCTAAGTATGGGGTCATGGTAAGTATGAACCACTAGGCGTGTCACGATTGAGACCTTACGGGTAAGGTCGTCTTGAGTAAAAGATCTATTTTATGTTTGGCCAGTTGCTCGAGTGCGTAGTGTGCGTGGGATATGTTTGTGTGATCATCCACAGGTAATGTGAAATGGAAGTGGTAGCTTCATGACTGTAGAGGTAAGAATGTTCGGATCAAGAAACTAGGAAGTTGGCACTACTGATGGGTCGGGTTGGGGCCATGTTGCGGGCAACCCGCGTCCGTTCGAGGAAGGGTCAGCTGCGGGTGGTCGCGGTGGCGGGTCACGAGGGTGCTAGGCCAGTTTAGATGACCATCGTATGAGTTCATAGATACGTTCGATCGAGAATCTGTTCGTGAAGGCGGGAATGGCCTTAGGAAATCGAGGTTAGTGAGATGACCAAGTTTGGAGTAGAGACTCGAGGGTTGGAAACGAGCGTTGTGAAGTGTGGTACGGATACTAGAACGAGTTCGAGTGTTGAGGCAGTACTACGAGAAAGGGGAGAAGTGAACGTGTGTTTTATGGCCAGGTGTGGCATGATCGTTTTCGTAAGTATAGCAGTGAAGACTATACTGGTACCTGTTTGTTTTGAGACCTAGAAGGAACATTCGGGGCGAATGTTTCTAAGGGGGGAAGAATGTTATACCCCGTATTTTTCAGAGTATGTACGTATGGACGTACGTACGAAATTTGAGCCTTAAGTTAGGCATTGGATTCGATTTGGGCACAAGTGCCGATTAGAGTCGTTTTTCGAAGCGTTTCCACGACTTTCGTAGGGAATTTCGGCTATGTCATTTTTATTTTTGCGGATTTTTAGAGGCGAAACATTTTGGACCAACGGGAGGGTGGCGTGTGTCACCCTGCATTGAAGCAAATGGAAGGTTGGACGATTTGGGCGTCCAAGAGGCCTTGGTTGGCCTTGGCCGATTGGCTCCCCCTTTTGTGCCTAGTTTTGTGGCTTGTTTTGTGGAGTGTTTTGTGGGTGCACTTGGCTTGATCTTGGCCTTACACTTGCCTTGCACTTGGCTAAATCTTGGCCATTGGTTGGCCTTTGGGTTTGCTATAAATACCCCCTTAGTTGATGAACTTTCTTCATCAAAAATCATTTCCAAGTCTTGAAATCTCTCCCTTTGTGTGTTGAAATTCGTCCAAGCCCTCCCTTTTGTGGAGCTTGGCGAGAGGTCTCCTCCTCCCACTTGTGAGGTCTAGTAGTGGGTACCCCTAGCCTAGTTGTTTCGTATAATACATCCCCTTTGTGGTATTGAAATACTCCTCAGTATTGTTATAATGCCCAAAATACCTTAGCCTTTTACCTTGTAGTATTCCAAAGTTACCTCTATCGTAGAGTCAGGAAATACTACCTTTTGTCCCTTTAGTCTCAAACCGAAACCACTAAGAAAATCTTCGTTGATTGGTTGAAGTATTTAAGTAGAAGTTGGTTAGAACTTCTAAGGGTTGTTTGAGCGGGGTGGAGCACGGAGTTGGAGCTAAACGTTGCTAAGGATCGACGTTTAACTTGGATAATTATGGGCTTATCGAGGTAAACACATGTCCTTCTATTGTAATTGGAAATTACATGTTGTTAGAATATATAGTTGAAGTATACTATATATAGAACTATACTTAATCTTTGTGGCAATGTCTTTTGACTTAAGCTGAAGAAGTAAGCGAATCGAATCAGTAATTACATAGGGTATTCTGATAGACTTGTGTAGTATTCTTGTGTAGTAGAATTGTACACGTCAGGTTAGGCGTGTAAAACCCCACTGGTTGGCTTAGTGGCCGGCCTCGATAGAGAAGGAGATTTCTGTTGTGGCGGGGAGATCTTTGCGAATTTTACGTAGAATATTCTACGTTGTGGTCTAGATGATAATAGGCGCCTTGTGGCCTTATAGGTTGAAGTACTACGTGTGGCGCGATTTACTTGGCTTGAGGAGTAGCCGACTGTTTGGAGCTTTTTGCTTATTGTCGATAAATCGTCGCGAGGTATGTGAACCTCTTCCTATCTCTTCTAGCATGATATGTGTGTAACTACGTAGTACGGTGAGCGTCGTGTGTTTAAAATACTTTGTGGTTTTAAAGGCGATGTGAATTATAGCGGCTTGTTATAATAAGGAAACTTAATGTATTTCAAAGGTTTATAAATAGTTTTGAAAGAAGTGTAGTATTGTGTTTTGAAAACTTAAGAGTTATACTAGCTTTATGGGAAGTTAGGTATAACGGCTTAAGAATGGTTTACTGATGTTAGAAGTTAAGAGACTTGATCTTATAAGATAAGAGACTTAACTTATTTGTGTTAATGTGGATGTTTGTGTGAAACCTCATTCGTGAGTAATGAGTACTTGGTTTTATGTTTACTGATTTCGGAAATCAGAATGTGTATCGACAGACCACTGCAGCGTTAATAAAGGAAATGTATTGAATAATGATGTATCGTATTAAAACCAGTAGAAACCTCCATGCATAGAAACTAAGATGAGACAAAATGATATTACATTTTCTAGATCATGGTTCTTTGTAATAAGAATGTTGTAAACAAGAATAACCTACTCTCGCGTAAGACATATATTACTCATTTGTTCTAAAAGGAATCAAGTGATTAAGTTTATAAACTATGAAACCATTTGAAAATGAGAAACTTGAGTAATTGAAACTAGGCAACCGGAACTTAGGAAAAGAATGTTGTTACTTGATTTTGAAAGGGAATGTGGGTTGGTCATTCTAATACTACGTATCGGGTGACTATGATAAAAGTACTGGATCTCTTGTAAAAGGACTTAACGTTTGAAGACCTTTGGGGATAAAAACCCGGACGTTGGCATAAAATGAAAGTACCTGGAGTTGTGTGAATCTTGCCTATGCTTGTTGTTGTGAAACTTGCCTATGCTTGTTGTTGTGAAACTTGCCTATGCTTGTGATGATAGCCTTTGTTGTGCAAGTGTGGTATTTACGTATTCTGGCGTCTCTCGATAGAGGCGGTTGACTTGTTGAGAACTTACTTGGACGTGCTGGCAGTGATGGAGGATTCCACGGGTATGTTTCCATTTTGATTACTGTCTTATTGTTGATGTCACATGGACGTGTCTACACCGATGTTGTATTAGGGGCATGTGGCGTGCGGCGGGTTGATTACGATATATGGTTATTTCATTCCCATGGGCGTGTCTACACCGATGTTGTATTAGGGGCATGTGGCGTGCGGCGGGTTGATTACGATATATGGTTATTTCATTCCATGGGCGTGTCTACACCGATGTTGTATTCGGGGCATGTGGCGTGCGGCGGGGTTGACTACCTAGTATATTGTTGTTGAGGTAACATGGGCATGTCTACACCGTCTTGTATTCGGGGCATGTGGCCATGCGGCCTTATTGTGTGTTGCATCATGGACATGTCTACACCGTCTTTGTATTAGGGCATGTGGCCATGATGCGAACATGATGGATGTGGTGGGCGTGAGACCCATAGTTATATTTAGTGGTGACTTTGAGGCGTGAGTCACGACTTGGCTTCTTTGTTATGTTGTGAGCGTAGTTTGGTTATCATACATGTCTCTGCTTTATATAGACTAGTATGATTTCATTTCTGATATTTCTGATTTCACATACTTGGTACTGTTATCGACCTCGCCCGGGCTGCGTTCATCTGCAGGTAGAAGTACATTATCGATCCCGCCAGGATCACGTTTCAGCGTTTTTGGAAGCTCCGTTTCGTCGGAGGCTTATCTTTGGTATGTGTTCCCTGAGTTGTAGGTTCTTGTACATTCAGGGGTATGGCGGGGCCCTGTCCCGTCATAGTTGTTGTATAAATCTTAGAGTGCATGCTTTGTGGCGGGGTTTGTAAAAGGATAAGCTGTTGGGTTTATGTATATACTGAAAGCAAGCTGTTTGGTTGGCCTGTTTATCTATGATATCTCTTGTTTCATGATTCATGTTTTATATTCCGCTGATTTTCTCTGATGTTGTATCACTAGGGTGCCCGGGGTAAGGCACCAGTGACGGGCCCGGGTTTCGGGGCGTTACATTAAATGTCGATCCTGAGCAACGCTTAGCTCCTACTCCGGGTGCTCCAACCCGCTCCAAACAACCCTTAGAAGTTCTATGCAACTTCTTCCTAAAACTTCAACCAACTATGAAGATTTTCCTTAGGGTTTCGGTTTGAGACAAAAAGGACATAAGGTAGTATTTCCGGGCTCTACGTATAGAGGTAACTTTGGAATACTACAAGGTATAAGGTTAAGGTATTTGGGTATAGTAACAATACTTGGAGAGTATTTCTACCAAGAGGGGGGGTGTATTTTATGAGAACAACTAGGCAGGGGTACCCATTTGTCACGACGAACAGACCCGTGTTGGTGCCTTACCCCGGGCACCCTAGTGATACAACATCAGAGAAAAATCAGCGAAAATAAAAATATGAACATGAATTAAGAGAAAAGATAAATAAACAGGCCAAAAGCGATTTGCCTTCATCATATACATAAATACGAACGATTATCCTTTACAAACCACATAAAGGCTGCACTCTAAGATTTTACAACGGCTATGACGGGGCGAGGCCCGCCATACCCCAGATGTAGAATCTACGCACTGGGTAACATAAAGATAAGCCTCGAAGGAAGAGCTTCCCAATACGAAAGGTGATCCTAAGCGAGGATCGACGGCCGATGTACCTTTTACTGCGGCATGGCGCCCAAGGCGTCAAGACAACAGTACCAAGTATGTGGCGTAAATCTTGTAAATGAAATCATAATAGTCTATAAAGCGAGAGACATGTATGATAACCAAACTACGATTCACAACATAGAAGCGATCATGTCAAGTCGTGACTCACGCCTCAAAGTCATCCTCATGCGTGGAACTTCTTCCTCACCGCGTGATCTAGGTACAAATCATGTGATACGTATAACGGTCTCGGCCCGTCTTATGGACCCAATATAGAAAGCGTGTGGAATACATTCCGGATGAACCGTAGTCGATGAAATACATTCCGGATGAACCGGTAGTCAAGTGATATACATTCGGATGAGCCGTGAGTCGAGTGAAATACATTCCGGATGAACCGTGTAATCAAGTGAAATACATTCCGGATGAACCGTAATCAAGTGAAATACATTCCGGATGAGCCGTAATCAAGTGAAATACATTCCCGGATGACCCGGTAATCAAGTGAAATACATTCCCGGATGACCCGGTAATCAAGTGAAATACATTCCCGGATGAACCGGTAGTCGAGTAGAACACAGTACTTGCACAACAAGGCTATCACACGTAACATGGTCAAGTTTCATAACAACAAGCATAAGCAAGTTACACGACTCAGGTACTTTCATTTTATGTCAAAGTCGGATTTTAACCTTAAAGTACTACGTCCGTTAAATTCCTTTTAAGATCCATTTCTTTTACAAAGGTCACCCGATACCCGTAGTATAAAATTGGAGTGACTAACATTGTTAAGTAAACCAAAATGCTTTCCTTTGTAAAATCAAGTAACAACCTTATTTTCCAAACGTTCAAGTTTGCCTAATTTCGAATGCTCAGTTTCTCATTTTAGAAAAAGGTTTCGTAGTTCATAGTTTTAGTCCTTTAATACATAATTCTCCTTTAAACGTTTTGAGAAACATATGTCTTATATGTGAGTAGGTTATTCTTGTTTATAAACAATCTTATTAAGCAGCCATGATCTAGGAAATGTAATATCATTTTGTCTCATCTTAGCTTCTGTGCAGATGGAGGTTTCTACTGGTTTTAATAATACTTCATTAGTCAATACATTTTCCTTTTATTAACGCTGCAGTGGTTTGTCGATACACATTCTGATTTCCGAAATCAGTAAAACATTCTTAAGCCGTTATACCTAACTTCCCATAAAGCTAGTATAACTCTTAAGCTTTCAAAACCCAAGTACTACTCATTCTTTCAAAACGATTCATAAATCTTTAGAAATACTTCAAGGACATTATGAACACATCTCCAGCCAGTTAGTATGCAAATCAGTTACCGTTTAGAAACCACAAAGTATTTGCTTATCCACATAAAGTTTATTATAACCGACTTCCCATAAAGCCGTTATAACACTTTATGTTTTAAACAATCAAATACATTTAGCACGTACGCGTCACCGTACTACATAGTTCACACATATCATGCTAGAAGAGATAGGAAGAGGTTCACATACCTCGCGAAGATTATCGACTAATAGCAAAAGCTCCAAGTACCTCAAACGTCGGCTACTCCTTAAGCTAAGTAGACCAAGCCATACGTAGTACTTCGACCTATAGAGCCACAATGCCTATTAACATTTAGATCTCAATGGAGAATATCCTACGAGAAAATTCGGCAAAGACCTCCCCATGTGGCGTAAATCTCCTCCTATCGGTAGGCTACCAAGCCAACCGGGGTTGACACGTCTGGCCGGGCGTGTACAATTCTACTACACAATGCTACACAAGTCTCTGTAATACAGTCTATGTAATTCTGATTGATTCACTTCTTAAAATTCAGCTTAAGTCGCAAGACATTGCGTAAGTATTATCGAGCTTAAGTCGAAAGACATTGCCGCACAACTATGTTCATTCTATATATAGTATACTTAACCATATACTCCTACAACATGTAATTTCCAATTACAATGGAAGGTCAAGAATGTTTACCTCGATAAGCCCAAAATTATCCGAGTTTATGTGTCGATCTGAGCAAGGTTTAGCTCTACTCCGTGCGCTCAGGCAGCTCAACCAACCCTTAGAAGTTCTAACCAACTTCTACTAATAACTTCAACAACGGGTGAAGATTTACTTAGGGTTTCGTTTTAGTAGTGAGGAAAGTATAATAGTATTTTACGGGCTTTTGTAAAAGGGTACTTTGGAAAGTACTACAAGGTATTTGGCTAAAGTATTTTGGGCATTATAACCATACGAGGAGAGTATTTCTATACCAAACAACGGGGTATTAAACGAAAACCACGAGGCTAGGGGGGTACCCCTCGGCAGGGCACATGAGGGGAAGGGGTTTCGGCCACGGCCGTCTGAAAGGGGAGAGGGGCTATAGGACGAGAGCAAGCAAGAGGGAGGGGGAAAAGTTTTCAAGACTTAGACAATTTTTGGATGAATAAGTTCATCAACTTAGAGGGGTATTTCTAGGTCAAGAAATGGCCAACCAATGGCCAAGATCTATCCAAGTGTAAGGCACGTGTAAGGTCAAGATGAAGCCATGTGTTTGTGGGTCCCACTTGCTCATCAACTACACAAAATATCCTACTAACCCTCGACCACATTTTTGCACAAAAACGTGCTCACCCTTCCCTTTGGCCGTCCACCGTCGATGTGAGGTGACATGTCACCCTCCCGTTGGTCCAAAATGTTTCGTCTCTCGGAAAAATCCGCAAAAAATATAAATGACATAGCCGGAATTTTCCCTACGAAAGCTGTGGAAAGGTTTCGTCTAAAAACGACTCCTTTAGGTAGTTATGCACAAATTGAAACTTGCCTAACTTTAAGGCTCAAATTATAATACGTGCGCCTCACGTACATACTACGAAATCTGGGGTATACCATTCTCCTCCTTAGAAACATTCGTCGAATGTTCCTTCTCAAGCGGATAACGATAAAGTTCTTCTAATAAGTTGCAACGCCACAACCGCCACGAACAACACGTGCACGCAAATACTTATATCCAAGTCCACGAGGAAACACCTCTAACATCACAAACTTTTGTCCCTTTTGCGCGAGGTTCTAGTGTCACTCGGCGACCCAACAAATGGTGCGGATGCATGCGATTCACGAGGTCTAAAATATACATCCTTCGCACCTTCTCCCTTTACAAGAAATGATCATATCTATGCTCGCAATACATGCTCGCCTCTACCCTTACTCGTCGTACTCTTCTCGAACTCGAACTCTTCCAAGACGTACACTTCCGATCATCGCTTGATTCTCCAAACCTCGAGTCACCACCTCCAACTTGGTTATCTTACTAGCCTCAATCTTCCTTAAGGCCACTTGGCCTTCACGATCCGCCGGTCGAACATATCCACGAACTCATACGATGGTCATCTAAACTTGGGCCTAGCACCCTCGTGACCCTACCGCTGGCGGGACCACCCAGCTGACCACCTCATTTCGACTCACGGGTTGACACGCACGCCCTCAACCCGAGCTCTGCACGCCGACTCTCGTTTCGATCGAACAACCTTGCTAAATCACATCATGAAAGATACCACTTTCATTTACCCAACCAGAGACTTATCACACAATATATTCTAGGCATAAAATGCACTCGACAAGGATCACTCGCGAAATCTTGTACTCAAGCGGCGCTTACATCTAAGGTCTCAACGTAATATTCTAAGGTTCATCATTTTCTCACCCCCGTGCTTACCCTTTTTCCCCAACGGGTTCCTAAATCACATTTTAGCACAAAGCTATCCGAACATAACACTTAACACATTAACATAACATCAAAACATACAAGCCTCAGATGGTTAGGATATACCGAAGCTACCGCTCACTCTAATCATAAGTGCGCCTGCAGGCATAATGTAGAAGGCGATGAACACGCCATCGATCCGGTAAGGCTGTGCCAGCTGCCGTACCTCTCCTATAAGCACTGATCTCGTCACATGGCCAGCGACGCGGTGAAACAAGCACCGATAAAAGACGACATTTCGGGATGATGTTTGCCATCGTGCCTGGCTGAGGGCATGAATCCTGGCGCTAGCACTCACGTAAACGTGAACGAAGCCACGGAGCTCGACCCGGCTCGAATACCGAACGACACGAAGGCGCGGAGGACCACTGCATCTTGGCGGAGGTACATAAGGCTAGCTGCGGCGGTCGCCTCGAAAGTTACCAAAGGACCATTGCTCGGCCTCTTCTGCGATCTCGGTCATTCCGTCGACCTCTCCGTGCCTCGCATCCTAGTCGTGAGCTTGCGTGCGGGCAATGTCCATGCGGTGAAGAGCTACACCGTACAAGCCTCGCCAAGTAATCGTCGGCCCGGTGGCGTGGCGGTGTACTCGTCCTCCATATCCGCTACTACGGGGAACATACCGAGCTAATGAGTCGAACTCCATTGTACTCTCTAACGTCGCGATCCGCCTCAGCGTCAAAAATCTGTCGGCGAGCCCTCTCATCTGTGGAGGCAAGAAATGTGCAAGAAATGCCTCGAGAACTCGTCCCCAAATGCTGGAAGTGCATGCTCTTCCGGGACAACTCGCGAATCAAACGATCAGCTGTAGTATCACGCGGTGATGCGAACCCAATACCACCGACTCGCCTCGAGGCTCGATCACTCTCATGATCATTTGTAGGCTGTCGGATAAACTCCGAGGGTCGTCCTCGGCTCTCGATCCATAGAACACCTGGAGGCTCTGGCTCGGAAGTCCGTAGCCTCAGTATGCGCTCGGGGTGAACTACGGGTCTTCTTTGGGCTGGGCTGCTGCATCCGGCCTATCCTCATATCGGCCACGACCACGGCGATGGCGCCATCTCCTTGTACCCGTCTCATCGGCTCAGTGTGGGGTGGAGGCTCAGTCTTGTAGTCTCGTGACCAGCTGCTGCGGCTCTAACTCTCTTTGGTCTTTGGCGGCGTGTGGCGCCGTCGGAATCTTGTCTCAGTCTTGTGGGCTGCGCCCTCGTACTCCTCTGTATCTCACTTGACTCCTCGATTGCCTTGCCCGTGGGCACAGGTTGCCTTACGCGAGGCATAACGGTAAAGGAAAGGAATACGTCGGAGGGGTCGATTTATCACTGCGACTCAAGGCACGATCGGAATGAGAAGAATGGAAACCAATCCTAAATGTCCTGCGACCTCACGATTATAGATGTGGTGCACACCACCGATAATCAAGACTACTAGACATGGTGCGTAGACACTTTCCGAGGACTAAGCGCTCTGATACCACTTTTGTCACGACCGAACGGGCGTGGAGTGCCTACCGGGCACCTAGTGATACAACATCGAGAAAATCAGCGGAAATAAAAACATGAACATGAATTAAGAAAAGATAAATAAACAGGCCAACCAAGCAGTTGCCTTCATCATATATACATAAATACGACAGTTATCCTTTTTACAAACCACCGCCTTGGCGATTACTCTGGACTTAAGATTTTACAACGGCTATGACGGACGGGGGCCGCCATACCACGAATGTATAAGAATCTACTGGACTCGTGGTAACATACCAAAAGATAAGCCTCGAAGGAGCGGAGCTTCCCAATCTGAAAGGTGATCCTAAGCGGGGATCGACTGATGTACCTTTTACTGCGGCATGGGCGCGGCCGAAGGAGGTCGATAACAGTACCAGTATGTGAAGCGTAAAATCACGTAAATGAAATCATAATAGTCTATATAAAGCGGGAGACATGTATGATAACCAAACTACTGATTCACAACATAGAAGCGATCATGTCAAGTCGGGGACTCGCCTCAAAGTCATCCTCACGTGCGTGGAACTTCTTCCTCACCGCGGCGATCTAGGTACAAATCATGTGATACGTATAACAGTCTCGGCCCATCTTATGGACCCGATATAGAAAGCGTGTGGAATACATTCCGGATGAACCGGTAGTCGATGAAATACATTCCGGATGAGCCGGTAGTCAGTGATATACATTCGGATGAGCCGTAGTCGAGTGAAATACATTCGGATGAGCCGTAATCAAGTGAAATACATTCCGGATGAACCGGTAATCAAGTGAAATACATTCGGATGAGCGGTAATCAAGTGAAATACATTCGGATGACCGTGTCAAGTGAAATACATTCGGATGAGCGGTAGTCGAGTAGAACACGGTACTTGCACAACAAGGCTATCACACGTAACATGGTCAAGTTTCATAACAACAAGCATAAGCAAGTTACACACGACTCAAGGTACTTTCATTTTATGTCAAAGTCGGATTTTAACCTTAAAGTACTACGTCCGTTAAATTCCTTTTAAGATCCATTTCTTTTACAAAGGTCACCGATACGTAGTATAAAATTGGAGTGACTAACATTGTTAAGTAAACCAAAATGCTTTCCTTTGTAAAATCAAGTAACAACCTTATTTTCCAAGCGTTCAAGTTTGCCTAATTTCGAATGCTCGGTTTCTCATTTTAGAAAAAGGTTTGTAGTTCATAGTTTTAGTCATTTAATACATAATTCTCCTTTAAGCGTTTTGAGAAACATATGTCTTATATGTGAGTAGGTTATTCTTGTTTATAAACAATCTTATTAAGCGACCATGATCTAGGAAATGTAATATCATTTTGTCTCATCTTAGCTTCTATGCGGATGGAGGTTTCTCTTGGTTTTAATAATACTTCATTAGTCAATACATTTTCCTTTTATTAGCTGCGGTGGTTTGTCGATACACATTCGATTTAGAAATCAAGAAAACATTCTTAAGCCGTTATACCTAACTTCCCATAAAGCTAGTATAAGTCTTAAGCTTTCAAAACCAAGTACTACTCATTCTTTCAAAGCGATTCATAAATCTTTTGAAATACTTCAAGTTCTTTATTAACACATATCAAGCGGTTATTATTCAAATCGATTACCTTTTAGAAACCACAAAGTATTTGCTTATCCACGTAAAGTTGTTATAACCGACTTCCCATAAAGCCGTTATAACATTTTATGTTTAAACCAATCAAATACATTTAGCACGTATCGTCTACCGTACTACATAGTTCACACATATCATGCTAGAAGAGATAGGAAGAGGTTCACATACCTCGCGAAGATTATCGACTAATAGCAAAAAGCTCCAAGTACCTCAAACCATGGCTACTCCTTAAGCTAAGTAGACCAAGCCATACGTAGTACTTCGACCTATAGAGGCCACAATGCGCCTATTAACATTTAGATCTCAATGGAGAATATCCTACAGAAAATTCAAGACCTCCCCCGCAACAGGCGTAAATCTCCTCTCTATCGGTAGGCTACCAAGCCAACCGGGGTTGACACGTCGGCCGGACGTGTACAATTCTACTACACAACAATGCTACACAAGTCTCATGTAATACAATCCTATGTAATTCTGATTCGATTCACTCTTAAAATTCGGGCTTAAGTCGCAAGACATTGCCGTAAGTATTATTCAGGCTTAAGTCGAAAGACATTGCCGCACAACTATGTTCAGTTCTATATATAGTATACTTAACCATATACTCCTACAACATGTAATTTCCAATTACAACAGAAGGTCAAGAATGTTTACCTCGTTAAGCCCAAAATTATCCGAGTTTATGTGTCGATCCTGAGCAAGGTTTAGCTCCTACTCCGTGCGCTCAGGCCGCTCAACCAACCCTTAGAAGTTCTAACCAACTTCTACTAATAACTTCAACAACGGGTGAATATTTACTTAGGGTTTCGTTTTAGTGTCGAGGAAAGTATAATAGTATTTTACGGGCTTTTATAAAAGGGTACTTTGGAAATTAATAAAAGGTATTTGGCTAAAGTAGTTCGGTCATTATAACAATACTAGGAGAGTATTTCTATACCACAAAAAGGGGTATTATACGAAAACCACTAGGCTAGGGGGGGGTACCCCTCGGCTTAGGGCACCACAAAAGGGGGGGAAGGGGTTTCGGCCAAGGCCTTCTCAAAGGGGGGAGAGGGGCTATTGGACGAGAGCAAGCAAGAGGGAGGGGGAAAGGTTTTCAAGACTTAGACAATTTTTGGATGAATAAGTTCATCAACTTAGAGGGGTATTTATAGGTCAAGAAATGGCCAACCAATGGCCAAGATCTATCCAAGTGTAAGGCAAGTGTAAGGTCAAGATGAAGCCATGTGTTTGTGGGTCCCACTTGCTCATCAACTACACAAAATATCCTACCTAACCCTTGACCACATTTTTGCACAAAAACGTGCTCACCCTTTCCTTTGGCCGTCCACCTTCATCAATGTGAGGTGACACATGTCACCCTCCGTTGGTCCAAAATGTTTCGTCTCTCGGAAAAATCCGCAAAAATATTAATGACATAGCGGAATTTTCCTACGAAGCTGTGGAAAGCGTTTAGTCGGCGACTCCTTTAGGTAGTTATGCACAAATTCGAAACTTGCCTAACTTTAAGGCTCAAATTATAATACGTACGCCCTCACGTACATACTCTGAAGTACGGGGTATAACACCCACGGCTTAGCCCTATAGGAAAGGGGGGGGGGGGGTGTGTCTCGGCCACACCACAAGGAGGGGGGTGCTAATCTCGGCCAAGGGGGGCCTCACGAAAAGGGGAGGGCTTTCAAGACTAGAGGAAGTGAGGAGTGGATGAAGAAAGCTTTACAAAGGGAGGGGTATTTATAGGGAAACCAAGGGCCATGATCTAGCCAAGTGGGGGGCAAGTGGAGGGCCAAGATGTGCCCAAGTGCCCCCTAGTCCCTACTCCTTAAAACCCTCACAAATATCCTACCAACCCTTATCTTGAAATCGTCCCATGTGCCGCCCACCACAACGCCCAAATATGAGGGTGACACTTGTCACCCTCCCGTTGGTCCAAAATGTTTCGTCTCTCGGAAAAATCCGCAAAAATTAAAAATGACATAGCCGGAATTTTCCCTTCGCAAGTTATGTAAAACGTTTTGTCGAAAAACGACTCTAACCGGGTGTTGTGCACAAAATAAAATCGGCCAAGCCTACTTTAAGCTTCAAACTTTTCTACGTACGTCCTCACGTACATACTCTGGAAATACGGGGTATAACAGAAAGGTGACCAAGTAGGGCACCAGTCACGGGCCCGGGGTTCGGGTCGTGAAAGAGTGGTATCAAAGCAGACAGTCTTCGGAATGTCTACAGACCGTGTCTAGTAGAGTCTTAATTATCGGTGTGTTGCGCGCCACACCCATAAACAGGAGGCTACAGGACATTTAGGATTTGGTTTCTATTCTTCTCACTCTGAGATCGTGCCATAGACCTGTGTTATTAAGATAATCCCTCTCTGACGTATTATTGTATTACAACTATGCCTCGAGGAGAACAGCGATTGCCCGGAAGGGCAAAATAGTAGCGAGGAGTTACGGTCGGACTCGAGAGAGTTGATAGGGCTCGTGCCGTGATATCTGGATATTGTGCGCGTTGGCGAGTTCTTCTGCTCCAGGTTTTGAGGCCCCAACACCAAAGCCTCCAGTTTCTCAGTTAGGGGAAGACTATAGGGTCATAAGGGAGGTAGTTATGTTATTGACCAAGATAGCGGTGATGCAGTTTCATCAACAAGAGGTTATTCGGCCAGTACAGACAGGTGTACAGAGGGTAGAGGGCCAATACGGAAATCAGCGTAAGAGGGCTAGACCGGTCGGTTATCCCGGTGAGTTTTTGGACGAGCAGCCTCAGCTGCGAGTGAGATATTCATCCCAGTCTACCAAGGACATACCCCCGTAGCTCACAGGAGGGAGATTGGACCCCACAAGGTATTTAGGAGCCGGTCCGAGCTCCAGGGTTCGAGGTTTTCAGAGAAGGAGAGGATTTTCTCAGTCAAGGCCACTTATTCCACAGTGTTTCCGATGTAGTAAGCATCATTTGGGGAAATGCCGTTTTGGCACATGTGTTTGTTTTTATTGTGGCCGTCCGGGCCATATGCAGAGGGAATGTCCTTTTAGAAAGAGCACTGGTGAGGTGGCTCAGCCTATGAGGTCGGTGGTTGGTTCCTTTTCTTCTACAGTTGTGCGCCCCCCAGGGCGGGGTATTCAGATGTCAGCCAGCCGTGGTAGAGGTCAGGGTGGAGTTTATAGTTCTGACGGTCCTTCGAACGGCATAGATGTCGTGGCTACTAGGCAGGATCAAGAGGCAACATCGCATAGGGTTACAGGTATATTTTGATTCTTTTGAATCATACATGCATTGATAGATTCAGATTCCGCCCTAGCGTATATATTTCCCGTTGTTGCTAGTAGTTGTAAATTGATAGCACCACCAGAGGTAGAGATACTTTGATTAGTAAGGTGAAAAGTGAAAAATGTTGACAAGAATGGTAAAGTGAACTGAGACTATAGTTGTGTAGGGTTCACAAGTTGTATTTACCCCATAATAGTGTAAAGACCGATAGTGGAGGATGTACAGTAGAAATACTTCGGCCTAGGTGACGAACCTCTAGTGAATGGGAGGATAGGGTGAGAAGTACCTTGAGATAGGAGAGAGATTTATTTTAGACTAAGAATGAGAGTTAAGTGTGATGGTGGGTCGGGTTGTGGACCAAATTTGGGTCAACCGGTAGCATGGAATGAGGTGGTGTCAGTTGGAAATGGTCCCTCTATGTGATAGGGTCACGAGGATGCGAGGCCCAAGTCTAGTTAATCGTTGTACGAGTTCTTGGACGCGTTCCACCAGAACCAGGTCGTGAGGGCCGAGAAGAGCCTTAACGGAAATTCAACCAGCATAATGGCCAAGTTTGGATAGTAACTCCAAGGATTGGAGGACAGAAACAATATTTGAAATTTTGTACGTGTGCTCAAATAAGTTTGGAAGTACGAGAAAAGTACGACAAGTAAGAAAAGGAAAGAACAAGGGTTAAAAGAACTATAGTGGTTATAGTTATGAGTAATGAAGGTGCGTAGAGAGAATCCTTTTTAGGCCATGAGTGGAAGTTAATTGTGATGATACACACACCTTAGGTTCAGTAACACTGTCCATATGTGCTCGTGATTGAGATGCTTCTAGTATTAGCGTTTACACCGGTTGGTAAACCAAGCTAGACAGATTATAAGATCATGCCCCAACTAGTATTTTGACTAAGTGAGACAGAGAAGGGAAGTAGCACAAGGGAAAACATCAGTTAGTTGAGTGGGAGTCCGACTGAAGGGTTCAGATAGTGTTAGTTCCATGACTTAGGAATACGACAGGGCCATCCATAAATACGGGAAAAATAAAGGAACCTCTAAAGATCCTGTTTTGAAAAGACTTTAACCTTCGAGTTTTGTGAGAAGGGACCGCGGATGAAAGGTCCATTGATATGTATAAATATGATATATGGTGGCCGTGTGTGGCATCGTTGGTCTTGTGGAGTATTGAGTGATAGGCATAGTAAGGAGACTATGCCGGAGTTTGTATAGCTTGAAGACCGACTATGAACATTCGGGACGAATGTTTCTAATGGGGGAAAAATGTTACACCCCAAATTCCAGGACATGTATATAAGAACGTACGTAAGAAAACAAGACTTTAAGATTTGAGACTTGTAGAATTTATCGGAATTTTGGAAATATCGGGAAACGAAATGTTATAACGAATGAGAGGGCGACACTTGTCACCCCCACATGGGCTTGATCAATTTTTTAGCCAAGGGTAAAAAGGTCAAATGACCAAGGCAATATGATCAAGTCTTGACAAGCCAAGGCTTGACATTGTTGACCAAGTCAATGAGCCCACTTGACTAGGTATTTAAATTTTCTTCATCCAAACCCCACAAGTGTTTTAATCTTGACCCTACATTGTATTATATATTCATCCTAGTAGCAAGATAAGTCTCAACACTTAGAAAAAATTTGAGAAACTTGAGCAAGAGATAGAGAGCTCTCGGCTAAGCTCTTGGAGAAGAAGAATTTTTTTTCGTTTGTTGTTCATAATTCACAATACTTAAACCTAAGGTTCCTAGGGGTATTATAAGGATATCTCAATACAAAGATCCCGGAAAAGCTATGTTTTTACATGAGTGGCAAGATGAAAACCCAAGTTGTTTTCATAAGTTTTGATTGGAAAGTGAAGGGAAGTTGCTTATGAACGTCTAAGAGCTTCAAATAGCGGATTGTAGCGTGAAGGAAATGAGCTTAAGTTGCTAAGGAGAGACTTTAAATCTTGGAGTTATTTTTGGGCTTATCAAGGTAACAATTGATCGGTGTATTTTATATACACTTTTTGAGTCATTTTTAGTTAGTATTTTACTTATTTCATTAATGTTTAGTATAGTATTAGGGTCGTTTTCCTTTCTTTTGTGTCACAGCGGTCAGAAACGGAGAAATGGCGAAAAGGAGATGAAATGAGCATAAAAGAGATGGAATTGCACACTAAAAGGGCCAAGAATTGAAGTCTAAGAAGTTCCGGAAACTATAGAGGAGATCAGACGAAGTTCGGACGGAACAATGACGCAAACAGTCGCACAAAAGCGTCAGGAACGCGGCGCTGGCAGTGGCCGCGGCGCAAAGTCTTGAAAGACCCAAGATTGCTGATTTTGGTAGCATGGCTGATCTATGCGGCGCCGTCTGCGGGATTTATGAAGTGCAGGCCAAATTTGACATGTTTGAGAATCCTAAAGGATTACTTTTCCTACCTAAAGGGATAACTTTTCCTACCTTAAAACCCTTACCTAAAAGGATTCTAATAACTTTTCCTACTTATAAATCCTTAACCCTTCACCTAAAGGATTCTTGGTCTATAAATAGTCTCTACATCATTAGAAGAATTCATTCTCCATTCCACCATTCACCAATCTACATCCATCCTTCCACCAATCCATCTTGTAAATATTCCACAACACAACCCTTGGATGCTAGAAGGCTTGGAGACTCATTCTTAAGTATTTTCTTTTCTTTTCTTTCCTTTATTTCAGTTTTTATGATGAACCTTGAATTAGTTCTTGTCATGTCAATGGCTAGGAACTAATTCCTTTATAGGGCTTTCCATGTTAAATCACTAGAAACTTATGTTATAAATTGATGCATGTTTATGGTTATTCTTATTCTTGTTGAGATTTATCCAATAATTGTTTTGAATGCTTGGTAATTAATTGATCACTAATTATCATTATTTATATGATTTCTAATCAAACTTCGAAAGGAGGAGGCTGTGGATATGTTGTAAGTTAGGTAGACATATTTTGGATTGGGGATGAAAATACCTCAATTACTTATGTAGCATTAATGAGAGGCTTAACAACCCTAATTTTACGCATGGCGCGTGACGGTTAACTAGGTTTTTGGTCTTAATCCTCCTATAGAGTCATCCTTATCACCGAAAGGTAGAAAAGAGCAATACTGGGGTTGAGTGTTTATATAGCCTTAACGGGAGTATAAAACGATTTAGTAAACCTGCTAGCTCCAAGAGAAGAAAACCATAATTCATTGCATTAATAAGTAACATAAGCGGATAGTTGAGGAGACGTGGAAGCCCTATTCTCATCACAACTGAAGTAAACCTATAGTTAATTATCCTTTATAATTGTTAGTCATAAACAACAAAAATCAATATCGGTTACCAAATAGATACCAAAAGATAGATAATTGGTACTTGAACACTAATCCTTGTGGACGATATTCAGTCTTACCAAGACTATATTACTTGTCACGATAACGTGCACTTGCGTTAAAGTGTGTGCATCTTTTCACGCATCAACAATCTTGTCGTCTTAGTGATTAAAGATTACATGTTGTTGTAGTTATATAAATTAGCAAGCATGAGATATATAATGGAGATTGATAAGTGTTATGGAATATTTGGAAGCAAATCCGAAACTAGCATGTTTAGCCCTTGAAATTGTAATTCAAATTGGTCGATAGTTACAATCGTCGCATGCTAGCTTTATAAGGGATTATAATTGTTACAACTAGTTGTGACTATATGACATGTTAGACTTAACAACTTGGATTGAAAAGGAATTAAGGAGAAGGACTTAGAATTTGTTGTTGTTGTGGCCAAATGCCCTTAAAAATATTGGGCTGTTTTATATGAATTGTGGGGCAGAATTTTACACGTCCTGTTAGGCGTGTAATCCCCTTTGGTTAGCTGTTGGTTGTGCCTCAAATGTGACGATTTGGTTGTTTATTTCGGGCCTTGGAAAAAGGTGGAAAAGTACATAGAAACAAAGGAAGTGCTGCCCAATTTTCCGTAGAATAAGAGACCTTATACTTAGTATCATTCTACGTTAGAAACTAGAAGTTGATAGTCGTGTTGTGGTCATTATAGGTTGACAATTCTACGTGCGGCGTATTCGACTTAGCGTGTGGATTAAGCCGAAAAGGTACGTGAACTATCTCCTCTTCTTCAAGCATGATTCCTTATGGTAAAGTGAGTAAATCATACTCCTTAGATGATCTATCCCGTGATTGTACTTGGATTGCCTAATATAGAAGTTGTTCTATATACTTCCTTGATTGTACTTGGATTGCCTAATATAGAAGTTGTTCTATATACTTCCTTGATTGTACTTGGATTTCCTAATATATAAGTTGTTCTATATACTTCCTTGATTGTACTTTGGATGTTTAAATTAGAAGTTGTTATAATCCATTCCCTTGATAATATTTAGATTTTCAAAAGTGAAAGTTGTTTTACTTGAAGTACTTTGTTATACCCCGTATTTCCAGAGTATGTACGTGAGGGCGTACGTATAAGAATTTGAGCCTTAAGATTAGGCAAGGTTCGAAATTGGGCACAAGTGCCGAAAAGAGTCGTTTTCCGACGAAACGTTTCCACAGCTTACGTAGGGAAAATTCCGGCTATGTCATTAATAATTTTTGCGGATTTTTCCGAGAGACGAAACATTTTGGACCAACGGGAGGGTGAAAAGTGTCACCCTCACATTGGAAGCAAGTGGACGGCAAAGCTAGACCATTGGCACGTTTTTTGTGTTGAAATTTTGGTGAAGGGTTAGGTAGGATATTTTGTGTAGATGGATAAGGTAGCACATGGCTAAATCTTGGCCTTACACTTGCTAAGCACTTGTCTTCATCTTGGCCCTTGGTTGGCCTTTGCTTGACCTATAAATACCCTAGTTGAAGACATTCTTCATCAAACTTGAGCATTTCTCTAAGTCTCAAACTACTCCCTCCCTCTTGTTCTTTCGTCCACCACCCCCCCCCCTTTGAGACGGCCCGTTGGCGAGCTTCCCTCCCCTTTGTAGTGGTTAGCAGTGGGGTACCCACTAGCCTAGTTGTCTCGTATAAATACCCCCCTTTTGTGGTATAGAAATACTCTCCAAGTATTGTTATAATGCCCAAAATACCTTGGCCCAAATACCTTGTAGTATTCCCAAGATTACACTTATACAAAAGCCCAGAAAATACTATTTGTTATACCCCGTAGTTGCAGGGTATGTATGTGAGGACGTACGTACGAGAGTACGACAGAAATTTTGAAAAGAAAGAAAGATGTGAGTTTTCGACGGAAAAGTTTCCGGTTATTTGTGAAGAAAAAGGTTCGTTAATGGGAATTGGATTCCCAGTTTGGTATTTGGACTTCATAGATTATATTAGAATTTTGAGATTTTATTTTGGAAATGGTCACGTGGGGCCACGGGAGAAATTCTGGTTTTGTGGCCCTTTGTTTTTGAGATTTCCGGTATTTTGGATATTTTGGAAGACGAAATATTCAGGCGAATCGGGGCGACACGTGTCACCCCATGGCACCTTGGCGATTTTACATTTGTGCACAACGGTTAAGTCGTCTTTTGGCTAAACGTTTTACATAACTTGCGAGGAAAATTCCGACTATGTCGTTTTGTATTTTGCGGATTTTTAGAGCGACGGAACATCTTCGACCAACGAGAGGTGACACTTGTCACCCTCAGTGACATTTAGGTAAGCGAGGGGCGTCTTCCTCCCTTGTTTGTGCCTTGTTTTGGCCTTGTTTGGTGCATTGTTTTGTGGAGTGTTTTGTGGAGTAGGGTTTAGGGTGCACTTGGCTTAATCTTGCCCTTACACTTGCTATACACTTGGAAGGATCTTGGCCTTGGTTGGCCTTTGGTTTTACTATAAATACCCCTTATGTTGATGAACTCTTCATCCACAAATGAAACCTTCAAGCCTAAAATCCCTCCTCCTCTAGTGTTGAGTTCGTCCAACTCATCCCCTCTTTTGAGAGTCTTGGCCGAGGCCTCCTCCTCCCCTTTGAGGTGCTAGCCAGTGGGTACCCCACTAGCCTAGTTGTTTTCGTATAATACCCCTCATGTGGTATTGAAATACTTCTCCTAGTATTGTTATAATGCCCAAAATACCTTAGCCTTGTACCTTGTAGTATTCCAAAGATACCTCTTTCGTAGAGCCAGGAAATACTACATTTTGTCCAATTAGTCGCAAACCGATACCCTAAGGATATCGTCATAGTTGGTTGAAGGATTTTGAGTAGAAGTTAGTTAGAACTTCTAAGGGTTGTTTGGAGTGGTTTGGAGCGCAGTGGAGCTAAACCTTGCTCAGGATCGACATTATAACTTGGATAATTATGGGCTTATCGAGGTAATTATCTTGTCCTCTATTGTAATTGGAAATTACATGTTTGTTAGAATATATAGTTGAAGTATACTATATATGGAACTACTTAGTATTCGCGATGTCTTTTGACTTAAGCTGAAGATTAAAGAATCGAAATCGTATTTTACATAGTGTATTGCGATGAACTTGTGTAGTATTCGAGTAGAATTGTACACGTCCGGTTAGGCGTGTAAACCCCACCAGTTGGCTTGGTGGCGGCACCGATAGAGGAGGAGATTTCTGTTGTGCGGGGAGGTGTTCGAATTTTACGTAGAAAGATAGAAACTTGTGTTTTGGGGTTAATAGACGTTTGTGACCTTTATAGGTGAAAGTACTAGGAGTAGCGTATTACTCGAGGAGTGGAAAGGGCTAGCAAGGTTGTAGTACTTGGAGCATTTTGCTTATTGTCGATAAATCGTCGCGAGGTATGTGAACCTCTTCATATCTTTTCTAGCATGATTGTTGTGAACTATGTAGTACGGTGAGCGCACATGTGCTAAGTGATTTGGTTGGTTTAAAACATAGGGTGTTATAATAGCTTTATGGGAAGTTAGTTATAACGACCTTATGTAAGTGAAAATGGTTTCTTGATGTTAGAAGTTAAGAGACTTGATCTTATAAGATAAGAGACTTAACTTATTTGTTTTAATGTGGATGTTTGTGTGAAACCTCATTCGTGAGTAATGAGTACTTGGTTTTAAAGGGATAATGTTTCTTGATTTGGGAATCGGAATGTGTATCGACAGACCATTGCGGCGTTAATAAAGGAAAATGTATTGAATAATGATGTATTAAAACCCGGTAGAAACCTCCATCCGCATGAAGCTAAGATGAGACAAAATAATATTACATTTTCTAGATCATGGTTTCTTTGTAATAAGATCGTTATAAAACAAGAATAAACTACTCACATATATGACATATGTTACTCAATTGTTTTAAAAGAGATTAAGACTATGAGTTATGAAACCTTTCTAAAATAAGTGACTTGAGCATTTGAAAATGAGGACTTGAGTAATTGAACTAGGCAAAGCTGGAACTTAGGAAAAGAATGTTGTTACTTGATTTTTGAAAAGGAATGTGGGTTGGTCATTCTAATACTACGAATTATCGGGTGACTTTATAAAAGTAATGGATCTCTTTTAAAGAACTTAATGTATGTAGTACTTTGGGATTAAAAACCGGACTTTGGCATAAAATGAAAGTACTTTGAGTTGTGTGAAACTTGCCTATGCTTGTTGTTGTGAAACTTGCCTATGCTTGTTGTTGTGAAACTTGCCTATGCTTGTGATGATAGCCTTTGTTGTGCAAGTGTGGTATTTACGTATACCGCGTCTCTCGATAGAGGCGGTCGACTTATTGAGAACTTACTTGGGCGTCTTGGCGGTGATGGAGAATTCCATGGGTATGTTTCCATTTTGATTCTTGTCTTGTTGTTGAGGTCACATGGGCGTATCTGCCGTCGCGAGTCGGGGGCATGCGGCCGTGCGGTCGGGTTGATTACCGATATATTGTTATTGTGGTTACATGGACATGTCTACACCGAGGTAGAATTCAGGGCATGTGGCCATGCGGGGTTGATCACCCATATATTATTGTTGATGTCACATGGGCGTGTCTACACCGAGGTAGAATTAGGGGCGTGGCCGTGGGGCATTGGTATTATTGTTGCATCATGGACATGTCTACCGATGCAGAATTTCGGGGCATGCGGCCGTGATGCGAACATGATTGATGTTGTGGCGTGAGACCCGTAGTTATATTTGAGTGATGACTTGAGGCGTGAGTCACGACTAGATATGGCTTTTATATTGTGAGCGTAGTTTGGTTATCATACATGTCTCTGCTTTATATAGACTAGTATGATTTCATTCTGATATTTTCTGATTTCACATACTTGGTACTGTTATCGACCTCCTTGGGGCTGCGTTCATCCGCGGTAGAGGTACATCGATCGTGGATCCCCGCTCTTAGGATCACGATTCGGCGTATTGGGAAGCTCCGTTTCTTGGAGGCTTATCTTTTGGTATGTGTTCCCGAGTTGTAGGTTCTTGTACATTCGTGGTATGGCGGGGCCTGTCGTCATAGTCGTTGTAAATCTTAAGTGCAGTAATCTTGTTGTGGGCGGGGTTGTAAAGGATTAAACTGCTCGGAGTTTTATGTATATCGAAGGCAAGCTATTTTGGTTGCTTTGTTTATTATCATATCTATTGTTGCATGTCTAAGTTTTTATTTATTTGGTTTTCTCGATGTTGTATCACTAGGGTGCAGGGTAAGGCACGAAGACCCGGGCGGAGTCGTTACAAAAGTGGTATCGAGCGATTAATCCTCGGAAAGTGTCTACTGACCGTGTCTAGTAGAGTCTTGATTATCGGTGTGTTGTGCACCACATCTATAATCGAGGCTATAGGACATTTAGGATTGGTTTCCATTCTTCTCATTCCGAGATCGTGCCTTAGAAGTGTGTTGTAAGTTGGACCCTCGGCGTATCTCGTTTTTACAGTTATGCCTCCAGCGCAAGCAACGAGCCCAGAGGGCAAGGCGGCGAGTCTGCTAGTGAGATCTGAGAGTATGCAGGCGCGAGCCGGACGGTACACGAGTTGTGCTTGACGGCGGGTTTTGTGGCGCCGCCCAGCGAAGGTTAGAGCGCGGCAATGGCTGCCGAGACGCGATACACGAGCCTCGGTCCCGATGCAGGCGAGAGAGATGGGTTACAAGGAGATGGCGATTCTTGGCGAGTCGTGGCGATATGAGATAAATTTGGATCACGGCGATTCAGTTCGAGAGCACGATGGTTCACCCCGAGCGAATAGTTTGAGGCTACGGGACTTTCGAGTTAGCCCGCGAGTTTATGGGTCGAGCACGAGGATGATCCGCAGGAGTTCATCCGGCGATTCTGGATCATGCGGGTGATCAAGGCTTGAGACCAGTCTGTGACCTTTGGTTCGCATCATCTGCGTGATACCGCGATCGATTGGTTTGATTCATAGGAGCTTTCGGGAGAGCATGCACCTCAGCGGTATGGGATGAGTTTTGGGGCTTTCTCACGCACTTCGCCTCGCGGATGAGAGAACGCGGTAAACAGATTTTGATGCTTAGACAGAGCGGGCGTGCGGTTCGGGAGTACAATGTGAGTTCGACTCATTGGCGTGACGTCCCAGCGTTGGTAGCTAGTATGGAGGATCGAGTGCACCGATATGTTCTGGCTCGATGATTACATGTCGAGGCATGTTCGGGAGTAGCTCTTCAGGGCATGGACATTGCGCGTGCGCAGCTCTGCACCTTGGGATGTGAGGCCGCGGAGAGGTCGACGGAATGACCAAGATCAGCGAAGAGGCGAGAACAACGAGGTCCTTTGGTGACTTTCGAGGCGGACCGCCTCGGCAGAACTAGTTTGTACCCCGCACTTGCAGTGGTCCTCCGTCTTGAGAGCGGTCGTGGCTCGAGGTTGAGTTTCGAAGTAAGTGTTGGCGGATCACGGTCACCCTACCTCGGTGTGGTCGATGTGGTAGACGCATTTCGGGAGTGTCGTGGTGCGGGAGCTTGTTATTTTGCGGCGCGAGGCCATTTGCGAAGCTGTCAGGCCAAGGTAGCACGGATGTTACGACTCACCCTCCGGATCGATGGTGGTTCATCGCCTTCGATTATGCGCCTGCAGTGGGCTATGATTAGAGTGGAGCGGTAGCTTCAGGTATATCCTTAACCCTCTAGAGTTTTGGTATGCTTGTTATAATGGTCTCATTATTATGTGCTATGTACGAATAGCGTTGTGTTAATTATGAGTTAGAAAACATGCTTAGTTGGGAGGATACGTATGGGGGCATGGTAAGTGTGAACCTTAGACTATGTCACGACTGAGACCTTAGGGGTAAAGTCGTCTTGAGTTAAAGATTTATTTTATGTTTGACCCTTATCAGAGTAGTAGTATACGTGGGATTTATTTGTGTGATAAGTCCGTGGGTAGTGTGAGATGGAAGTGGTAGCTTTCATGATGTGAATTAGTAAGATTGTTCCGGATCGGGGAACAAGAATGTGGCACGGTTGTGGGGTCGGGTTGAGGACCATTTGAGGGTCAACCCGCGGCCCGGTTTGTGGTGGGGTCAGTTCGAGGTGGTTCCGCCAGGTGGTAGGGTCACGAGGATGCTAGGCCCCAGTTTAGGTGACCATCGTATGAGTTCGTGAATACGTTCTACCAGAATCGGTTCGTGAAGGCCGGGAATGGCCTTAAGGGAGATTGAAGTTAGTATGATGACCAAGTTTGGAGGTAGTGACTCCAGAGATTTTGAGAGCAAGTAATGATCAAGTATGGTACGTCTTGGGAGAGTTCAAGTGTTCGAGAAGAGGCACGACGAGTAAGGAAAGAAGAGGGCGTGTGTTATTTCGTGGCGGTTTGTGGCGTTGACAACTTGTTAGAGGAACTTCATCGTTATCCGACTTGAGAAGGAACATTCGGACGAATGTTTCTAAGGAGGAGAATGTTATACCCGTAGTTGCAGGGTATGTATGTGAGGACGCACGTGCGAGAGTGAGAAATTTTGAAAAGAAAGAAAGATGTGAGTTTTAACGGAAAAGTTTCGGTTATTTGTGAAGAAAAAGGTTCGTTAATGGGAATTGGATTCCCAGTTTGGTATTTGGACTTCATAGATTATATTAGAATTTTGAGATTTTATTTTGGAAATGGTCACGTGGGGCCGGGAGAAATTCTGATTTGTAGGCCCGCTTTGTTTTTGAGATTTCGGTATTTTGGATATTTTGGAAGACGAAATATTCGGCGAATCGAAGCGACACGTGTCACCCCATGTGGCACCGCTTGGCGATTTTACATTTGTGCACAACACGGTTAGAGTCGTCTTTTGGCGAAACGTTTTATAACTTGCGAGGAAAATTCGACTATGTAGTTTTGTATTTTGCGGATTTTTAGAGCGACGGAACATCTTGGCCAACGAGAGGTGACACTTGTCACCCCAGTGGCGATTTAGGTAAGCGAGGGACGTCTTATCCTTGTTTTGTGCCTTGTTTTGGCCTTGTTTGGTGCATTGTTTTGTGGAGTGTTTTGTGGAGTAGGGTTTAGGGTGCACTTGGCTTAATCTTGCCCTTACACTTGCTATACACTTGGAAGGATCTTGGCCCTTGGTTGGCCTTTGGTTTTACTATAAATACCCCCCTTATGTTGATGAACTCTTCATCCACAAATGAAACCTTCCAAGCCTAAAATCCCTCCCTCCTCTAGTGTTGAGTTCGTCCAACTCATCCCCCCCCCGCTTTTGAGAGTCTTGCCGAGGCCTCCTCCTCCCCCTTTGAGGTCTTGCAGTAGGGTACCCACTAGCCTAGTTGTTTCGTATAATACCCTCCTGTGGTATTGAAATACTTCTCCTAGTATTGTTATAATGCCCAAAATACCTTAGCCTTGTACCTTGTAGTATTCCAAAGATACCTCTTTACGTAGAGCCCGGAAATACTACCTTTTGTCCTTTTAGTCTCAAACCGAAACCCTAAGGAAATCTTCATAGTTGGTTGAAGTATTTGAGTAGAAGTTGGTTAGAACTTCTAAGGGTTGTTTGGAGTGGTTTGGAGCGCACGGAGTGGAGCTAAACCTTGCTCAGGATCGACATTATAACTTGGATAATTATGGGCTTATCGAGGTAATTATCTTGTCCCTCTATTGTAATTGGAAATTACATGTTTGTTAGAATATATAGTTGAAGTATACTATATATGGAACTACTTAGTATTCGGCAATGTCTTTTGACTTAAGCCTGAAGATTAAAGAACTGAACTGAACTGTATTTTACATAGGACTGTATTGCAGTAGACTTGTGTAGTATTACTGAGTAGAATTGTACACGTCCGGTTAGACGTGTAAACCCCCCCCCCTGGTTGGCTTGGTAGCCGGCCTCGATAGAGGAGGAGATTTCTGTCATGTTGCGGGGAAGTCTTCTAATTTTTGTAGAAAGATAGAAACTTGTGTTTTGGGGTTAATAGACGTTTGTGACCTTTATAGGTGAAAGTACTAGGAGTAGCGTATTCTACTCGAGGAGTGGAAAGGGCTAGCAAGGTTGTAGTACTTGGAGCATTTTGCTTATTGTCGATAAATCGTCGCGAGGTATGTGAACCTCTTCATATCTTTTCTAGCATGATTGTTGTGAACTATGTAGTACGGTAGACGTACATGTGCTAAGTGATTTGGTTGGTTTAAAACATAGGGTGTTATAATAGCTTTATGGGAAGTTAGTTATAACGACCTTATGTAAGTGAAAATGGTTTACTGATGTTAGAAGTTAAGAGACTTGATCTTATAAGATAAGAGACTTAACTTATTTGTTTTAATGTGGATGTTTGTGTGAAACCTCATTCGTGAGTAATGAGTACTTGGTTTTTAAAGGGATAATGTTTCTTGATTTGGGAATCGTAATGTGTATCGACAGCACCATTGCAGCGTTAATAAAGGAAAATGTATTGAATAATGATGTCTTACAACCAGGAGAAACCTCCATCTGCATAGAAGCTAAGATGAGACAAAATAATATTACATTTTCTAGATCATGGCTGCTGTAATAAGATCGTTATAAAACAAGAATAAACTACTCACATATATGACATATGTTACTCAATTGTTTTAAAAGAGATTAAGACTATGAGTTATGAAACCTTTCTAAAATAAGTGACTTGAGCATTTGAAAATGAGACGCTTGAGTAATTGAACTAGGCAAACTGGAACTTAGGAAAAGAATGTTGTTACTTGATTTTTGAAAAGGAATGTGGGTTGGTCATTCTAATACTACGGGTATCGGGTGACTTTATAAAAGTAATGGATCTCTTTTAAAAGAACTTAATGTATGTAGTACTTTGGGATTAAAAACCCGGACTTTGGCATAAAATGAAAGTACTTTGAGTTGTGTGAAACTTGCCTATGCTTGTTGTTGTGAAACTTGCCTATGCTTGTGATGATAGCCTTTGTTGTGCAAGTGTGGTATTTTTGTGTTCTGGCGTCTCGATAGAGGCGGTCGACTTATTGAGAACTTACTTGGGCGCCCGGCGGTGATGGAGAATTCCACGGGTATGTTTCCATTTTGATTCTTGTCTTGTTGTTGAGGTCACATGGGCATGTCTGCCGTCACGAATGCAGGGGCATGCGGCCGTGCGGTCGGGTTGATTACGATATATTGTTATTGTGGTTACATGGACATGTCTACACCGGTAGAATTCGGGGCATGTGGCGTGCGGCGGGTTGATCACCCAATATATTATTGTTGATGTCACATGGGCGTGTCTGCACCGGTAGAATTCCGGGCACGTGGCCGTAGGGCATGGTATTATTGTTGCATCATGGACATGTCTACACCGGCGAATCCGGGGCACGCGGCCGTGATGCGAACATGATTGATGTTGTGGGCGTGAGACCCATAGTTATATTTGAGTGATGACTTGAGGCGTGAGTCCCCGATGGATATGATCGCTTTTATATTGTGAATCGTAGTTTGGTTATCATACATGTCTCCCGCTTTATATAGACTAGTATGATTTCATTCTGATATTTTCTGATTTCACATACTTGGTACTGTTATCGACCTCGCCCGTGTGCGTTCATCCGCAGTAAGTACATCGGCCGTGGATCCCGCTCTTAGGATCACGATTCAGCGTATTGGGAAGCTCCGTTTCTTGAGGCTTATCTTTTAGTATGTGTTCCACGAGTTGTAGGTTCTTGTACATTCGTGGTATGGCGGGGCCTGTCCGTCATAGTCGTTGTAAATCTTAGAAGTGCATGAATCTTGTTGTGGCGGGGTTGTAAAGGATTAAACTGTTGAGTTTTATGTATATCTTGAAGGCAACTGTTTTGGTTGCTTTATTTATTATTATATCTATTGTTGCATGTCTAAGTTTTTATTTCCACTGGTTTTTCTCGATGTTGTATCACTAGGGTGCAGGGTAAGGCACGATGCGAACCCGGGCGGGTCGTTACACTATTATACTTCCTCACCACTTAAACGAAACCTAAGTAAATTTTCACCCGTAGTTGAAGTTATAAGTAGAAGTTGCGTAGAACTTCTAAGGGTTGTTTGGAGCGGGTTGGAGCGCACGGAGTAGGAGCTAAACCTTGCTCAGGATCGACATATAACTTGGATAATTTTGGGCTTATCGAGGTAATCACTCTGGACCTTCTATTGTAATTGGAAATTACATGTTGTAGGAATATATAGTTGAAGTATACTATATATAGATCTGAACATAATTGTGCGGCAATGTCTTTTGACTTAAGCCTGAATAATACTTACGGCAATGTCTTGCGACTTAAGCCTGAATTTAAAAAAAGAGAACTGAACTGTAATTACATAGGACTGTATTACAGTAGACTTGTGTAGCATTCTTTGTGTAGTAGAATTGTACATGTCGGTTAGGCGTGCAAACCCACTACAGGGAGTTGTTGCTGTTAGCGAGCCCCGATAGAGAGGAGATTTCTGCTGTTGGGGAGAAGTCTTCGAATTTTACGTAAGATATTCTACATTGAGATCTAAGATGTTAATAGGAGCCTTTTGGCCTCTATAGGTTGAAATACTACGTGTGGCGTGGTCTACTTGGCTTAAGGTGTGGCCGAGCGATTTGAGGTACTTGAGCGTTTTGCTATTAGTCGATAATCGCGCGGTATGTGGACCTCTTCCTATCTTTTCTAGCATGATATGTGTGAACTATGTATGCGGTGAGCGTACATGTGTTAAATGCATTTGATTGGTTTAAAACATAAAGTGTTATAACGGCTTTATGGGAAGTTGGTTATAACAGCTTTATGTAGGTAAGAAAATGCCAGTGGTTATAAAAGGTAACTGATTTGACTTATAACTGACTTGATGTGTGATAATAAGGAACTTGAAGTATGTCACAAGAGTTAAGAAACCATTTTTGAAAGAAGAGTAACACTTGGTTTTAAATGTTTTAAAAAAGAGTTATACTAGCTTTATGGGGAGTTAGGTATAACGTCTTAAGAGAGGTAAAGAAAATGGTTTACTGATTTTAGAAGTTAAGAGACTTAACTTAATTAATCGATTTGAAAGTGGTAAGAAGTACCTCATTCGTGAGTAATGAGTACTTGGTTTCCAAAGAATAATGTTTTACAGATTTCAGAAATCAGAATGTGTATCGACAATCCACTGCAGCGCTAATAAAGGGAAATGTATTGATTAATGAAGTATTATTAAAACCAGTAGAAACCTCCATCTGCATAGAAGCTAAGATGAGACAAAATGATATTACATTTCCTAGATCATGGCTGCTTAATAAGATTGATTATGAACAAGAATAACCTACTCTCATATAAGGCATATGTTTATCAGTTTGTTTAAAAGAGAATTATATTCTTAAATGAATAAGACTATGAACTACAAAACCTTTCTAAAATAAGAAACGTGAATACTTGAAATTAGGCAAACTGGAACTTTAGGGAAAAGAAAGGCATTGTGTTATCTTAAATTGGTTTAAACCATAAAGTGTTATAACAGCTTTATGGGAAGTTAGTTATAACGACTTTATGAAAACAAAAGAAGGGTTTTATCATTGGTTTTAATGTGGTAACTTGACTTTAAAAAGAGAAGTGTTTTGGTCTAAAAAGAAGGCATGGTGTTGCCTTAATTTGGTTTTAAAAAGGATAGTATGGAAGTTGTTTTGGTTTACTTAAAAGATATAAGTCACTCTATTTTATGCTACGGGTATCGGGTGACTTTTATAAAAGGGAATGGATCTTTAAAAGGAACTTAATGTACGTAGTACTTTAGGATTAAAACCCGGACTTTGACATAAAATGAAAGTACCTTGAGTTGTGTAACTTGCCTATGCTTGTTGTGATAGCCTTTGTTATGCAAGAATTGTGTTCTATATTACCGCGTCTCTCAATGGAGGGCCGGTTGACTCGTTGAGGACTTACTTGGGCGTCAAGCGATGTGGAAAATTCCACGGGTATGCTTACGATGATAGTGTTATTCCATGGACTAGCTCTCCGAGGTTTCTTCTTGTTCGCCTTGGTACCGGTGGTTGGCTTCGTACTTGCCCGTCTCGTGGCTGATTCGGCCTTAGTACACGGTAGTTAGCCCTCGACTTGCCAGTTCGGTGTAGTGATGAAGTCTCGTGATACGACCTTGGTACCGGTGGTCACCACCGTACTTGCCGATCGGCTATGTGACCGCCTTGGTATCTGGTAGTCGGCTCTCGACTTGCCGTGTCGACCGTGGTTTGGTTTTATTGTATTGTTATTACGGCTTTGGCATCGGTAGGACTTGGTGTTGGTGTACTTCTTGGTGTTATCATATCATATCGCCGCGATGAGGAAGGTATTCCACGGCGCATGGCGATGTTGTGGGCGTGAGACCCATAATTATATTTGAGTAAATGACCGGAGGCGTGAGACCACGACTTGATATAAGCGTTATATGTGTGTCTGTAGTTTGGTTATCATACATGTCTCGCTTTTTATAGACTATTATGATTTCATTTACTGATATTCTGATTTCACATACTTAGTACTGTTATCGACCTCGCCCGGGTGCGTTAAATCTGCGCAGTAGAAGTACATCGGTTGTCGATCCCGCTTTTAGGATCACCTTTCAGCGTATTGGGAAGCTCCGTTCCTTGGAGGCTTATCTTTGGTATGTTACCACGATGTGCAGTAGGTTCTTGTACATTCGGGGTATGGCGGGGCCACTGTCCGTCATAGTTGTAGTAAAAATCTTAAGTGCAGTAGCCTTTGTTGTGGCGGGGTTGTAAGGATTATGGCTTTCAAACGTTTATATATATATGTTGAAAAGGCAAGCTATTTTGGATTGCTGTTTATTTATAATATCTCTCATTTCATGTTTATGTTTTATTTCACGATCTTCTCGATGTTGTGTCACTAGTGCGAGGTAAGGCACGATCACGGGCGGATTCGGTCGTGACAAAAGTGGTATCGAGCGATTAGTCCTCGGAAAGTGTCTGAACCGTGTCTAGTAGAGTCTTGATTATCGGTGTGTTGTGCACCACATATATAATCAGGAGGCTATAGGACATTTATGGTTGGTTTCCATTCTTCTCATTCTGAGATCGTGCCTTAGAGCTGTGTGATAAGATTGGACCCCTCTGACATACTTCGTTTTTTACCAGTTATGCCTCCGCGTAAGGCAACCCGGGCCCAGAAGGGCAAGGCAGCAGAGGGAGCTGCGAGTAAACGTGGCGAGAGACCACGATACACGAGCCTCGATCCGCGATGCGGAAGCGAGAGATGAGTCACGCGAGTGGGCGATTAATGGCGAGTTGTGGCGGACTTGAGGATAGGCTGGATGCAGCAGTTCCAGTAGCACCAGTGGTTCACCCTAGATCAGATAGTTCGAGGCTACGGGATTTTCTGAGTTGTAAACCGCGAGTTTTATGGGTCGAGACACGAGGATGATCCGAGGAGTTCATCAAACGATTGCGTGGATCATGAGTGATCGAGCATCGGAGACCGAGTCAGTGGTCCTAGGTTCGCATCGACTGCGTGATACTGCAGTCGACTGGTTTGATTCGTGGGAGCTATCCCGGGGGGAGCATGCACTTCCAGCCATATGGAACGAGTTCTCAGAGGCATTTCTTGCACATTTCTTGCCTCGCGGATGAGGAGGGCTCGGCGCAGATTTTTGGTGTTCTGGCGAGCAGGCGTGCGGTTCGAGAGTACAATGTGGAGTTCGACTCATTGGCGTGACGTCCGCGTTGGTAGCTAGTATGGAGGATCGAGTGCACCGATTTATTCTGAGGATCGATGATCACCTAGCGAAGTTGTTGGTGTAGCTCTTCACCGGGCATGGACATTGCCGCGTCTGGCGTATGCACTTGGATGTGAGGCGGATAAATCGACGGAATGACCAGAGTCACCGAAGAGGCGAGCAGCAGGTCCTGGTGACTTTCGAGCGGACCGCCTCGTGAGCGATTATGCGCCTCCACGTCTGAGTGGTCCTCGCGGCGCCGGGACCTTTGGGATATTCGGGAAGCGGTCGGGGCTCCTGTGTTTCAGATTTTCGAGGAGTAAGTGCTCGCGGATGAGGTTGCCACTTGTCTCGGTGTGGCGTTGTGGAAAACTTCATAAGGGAGAGTGTCGTCTTGACTTGGGAGATTGTTATTCTTGCGGCCAGCGGGCCATCTGGCGGCTGTCCGACCGAGGGTAGCTGGTAGGATAGCCTGACTACTTAGAAGCGATTCTTGGTCTTTCACCTTCCATAGCTAGGCGGGATGTTCATACCGCGAGCCCGGTAGAGGTCGCGGTGGAAGTTCCCGATTTTAGCGGTCCTTTGAGCCTATTTTTGGTATATCCTTAACCTACAGAGTTTTGTATGTATTGATGTTATGATGATGTGTTTAGTGTTATGTTCGGATAGCTTTGTGCTAAAATGTGATTTAGAAACACAGTTGGTAAAAGGGTAAGCACAGGGGTGAGAAAATGATGAACCTTAGAATATTACAGTTGAGACCTTAGATGTAAGGCCATCTTGAGTACAAGATTTTTGCGGGGGATCTTTGTCAGAATGTGTAAGTATGCGTGGTGTAATTGTGGAAAAATTTCCTTGGGTGGTGTAAATGGAAGTGGTAGCTTTCATGACCTGTATAGGTAAGATTGTTCCGGATCGAGAAACGAGAGAGTCGGCGTGTCAGAGGCTCGGGTTGAGGACGTGTTGCGTGTCAACCCGTAGCCCGGAATGAGGTGGGGTCAGATCGAGGTGGTCCCGCCAGGTGGTAGGGTCACGAGGGTGCTAGGCCCAAGTTTAGATGACCGTCGTATGAGTTTGTGGTTATGTTCGACCAGAAGCGGATCGTGAAGGCCGGGAATGGCCTTAGAGAGAAGTGAAGCTAGTAAGATGACCAAGTTTGGAGGTGGTGACTCCAAAGTTTTGGGAACTGTAGCGATGACTGAAGTGTGGTACGTATACTAGAAGAGTTCAGGTGTTCGAGAAGGGCACGACGAGTAAGGAAGGAAGAGAACGTGTGTTATTTCGTGGCCAGGTGTGGCGTTGGCAACTTGTTAGAAGAACTTCATCGTTATCCGTCTTGAGAAGGAACATTCGGGACGAATGTTTCTAAGGAGGGGAGAATGTTATACCGTATTTCCAGTATGTACGTGAGGCGCACGTATAAGAATTTGAGCCTTAAGATTAGGCGAGGTTGAAATTGGGCACAAGTGCGAAAGAGTCGTTTTTACGAAACGTTTCCACGACTTACGTAGGAAAATTAGGCTATGTCATTAATAATTTTTGCGGATTTTTCCGAGAGGCGAAACATTTTGGACCAACGGGAGGGTGACAAGTGTCACCTCACATTGGAAACAAGTGGGCGGCAAAGCTAGACCGTTAGCACGTTTTTGTGTTGAAATTTTGGTCAAGGGTTAGGTAGGATATTTTGTGTAGATGGATAAGGTAGTACATGGCTAAATCTTGGCTTTACACTTGCTATGCACTTGTCTTCATCTTGGCCCTTGGTTGGCCTTTGTGACCTATAAATACCCTCAGTTGAAGACATTCTTCATCCAAAACTTGAGCATTTCTCTAAGTCTCAAACTACTCCCTCCCTCTTGTTCTTTCGTCCACCACACCCCTCCCTTTGAGAAGGCGCTTTGGCGAGCTTCCCCTCAGCTGTAGTGGTTAGCCGTGGGGAACCCCCCCTAGCCTAGTTGTCTCGTATAAATACCCCCCTTTTGTGGTATAGAAATACTCTCCAAGTATTGTTATAATGCCCAAAATACCTTGGCCCAAATACCTTGTAGTATTCCCAAGATTACACTTATACAAAAGCCCAGAAAATACTATTATACTTCCCTCAGTCACTTAAACGAAACCCTAAGTAAATTTTCACCCGTAGTTGAAGTTATAAGTAGAAGTTGCGTAGAACTTCTAAGGGTTGTTTGGAGCGGGTTGGAGCGCACGGAGTAAGAGCTAAACCTTGCTCAGGATCGACATATAACTTGGATAATTTTGGGCTTATCGAGGTAATCACTCTGGACCTTCTATTGTAATTGGAAATTACATGTTGTAGGAATATATAGTTGAAGTATACTATATATAGATCTGAACATAATTATGCGGCAATGTCTTTTGACTTAAGCCTGAATAATACTTACGGCAATGTCTTGCGACTTAAGCCTGAATTTAAAAAAGAGAACTGAACTGTAATTACATAGGGTGTATTACGATATACTTGTGTAGCATTCTTTGTGTAGTAGAATTGTACACGTCAGGTTAGGCGTGCAAACCCCTCTACAGGGAGTTGTTGCTGTTAGCAGCCCAGATAGATGAGGAGATTTCTGTTATTGCGGGAGAATCTTCCGAATTTTGTGGCCTCTATAGGTTGAAATACTACGTGTGGCGTGGTCTACTTGGCTTAATGTGTAGCCGAGCGGTTTGAGGTACTTGGGCGTTTTGCTATTAGTCGATAATCGTCGCGAGGTATGTGGACCTCTTCCTATCTTTTCTAGCATGATATGTGTGAACTATGTAGTGCGGTGAGCGTACGTGTGTTAAATGTATTTGATTGGTTTAAAACATAAAGTGTTATAACGGCTTTATGAGAAGTTGGTTATAACGACTTTATGTAGGTAAGAAAAATGCGATGGTTTTAAAAGGTAAGCGATTTGACTTATAACTGACTTGATGTGTGATAATAAGGAACTTGAAGTATGTCACAAGAGTTAAGAAACCATTTTTGAAAGAAGAGTAACACTTGGTTTTAAAGGTTTTAAAAAAGAGTTATACTAGCTTTATGGGGAGTTAGGTATAACGTCTTAAGAGAGGTAAAGAAAATGGTTTACTGATTTTAGAAGTTAAGAGACTTAACTTAATTAATCGATTTGAAAGTGGTAAGAAGTACCTCATTCGTGAGTAATGAGTACTTGGTTTCCAAAGAATAATGTTTTACTGATTTCGGAAATCAGAATGTGTATCGACAATCCACTGCAGCGCTAATAAAGGGAAATGTATTGATTAATGAAGTATTATTAAAACCGAGAAACCTCCATCCGCATAGAAGCTAAGATGAGACAAAATGATATTACATTTCCTAGATCATGTGCTTAATAAGATTGATTATGAACAAGAATAACCTACTCATATAAGGCATATGTTTATCGGTTTGTTTAAAGAGAATTATATTCTTAAATGAATAAGACTATGAACTACAAAACCTTTCTAAAATAAGAAACGTGAATACTTGAAATTAGGCAAACTGGAACTTTAGGGAAAAGAAAGGCATTGTGTTATCTTAAATTGGTTTAAACCATAAAGTGTTATAACAGCTTTATGGGAAGTTAGTTATAACGACTTTATGAAAACAAAAGAAGGGTTTTATCATTGGTTTTAATGTGGTAACTTGACTTTAAAAGAGAAGTGTTTTGGTCTAAAAGAAGGCATGGTGTTGCCTTAATTTGGTTTTAAAAGGATAGTATGGAAGTTGTTTTGGTTTACTTAAAAGATATAAGTCACTCTATTTTATGCTACGTATCGGGTGACTTTTATAAAAGGGAATGGATCTTTAAAAGGAACTTAACGTACGTAGTACTTTAGGATTAAAACCCGGACTTTGACATAAAATGAAAGTACCTTGAGTTGTGTAACTTGCCTATGCTTGTTGTGATAGCCTTTGTTATGCAAGAATTGTGTTCTATATTACCGCGTCTCTCAATGGAGGGCCGGTTGACCCGTTGAGGACTTACTTGGGCGTCTGGCGGTGTGGAAAATTCCACGGGTATGCTCCTGATGATAGTGTTATTCCATGGACTAGCTCTCCATGAGGTTTCTTACTGTTCGGCCTTGGTACCTGGTGGTCGGCTTTCGTACTTGCCCCGTCTCGTGGCTGATTCGGCCTTGGTACCTGGTAGTTAGCCCTCGCACTTGCCCCGTTCAGTGTAGTGTGAAGTCTCGTGATCTGACCTTGGTACACGGTGGTCGACCACCGTACTTGCCGGTCGGCTCGTGGCCGGCCTTGGTATCGGTAGTCGGCTCGCGCGCTGTCGCCCGTGGTTTGGTTGTATTGTATTGTTATTACGGCTTTGGCATCAGGTAGGACTTGGTGTTCAGGTGTACTTCTTGGTGTTATCATATCATAGACTGCCGGCAGTGAGGAAGGTATTCCACGGGCATGACTGATGTTGTGGGCGTGAGACCCATAATTATATTTGAGTAAATGACCCGGAGGGCGTGAGACCCTGACTTGATATAACTATTATATGTGTGTACTGTAGTTTGGTTATCATACATGTCTCCTGCTTTTTATAGACTATTATGATTTCATTTACAGTATTTACAGTTTCACATACTTGGTACCTGTTGTACTGACCTCGCCGGGGCTGCGTTATCTGCATGGTAGAAGTACATCTGTCGATCCCGCTTTTAGGATCACCTTTCGTATTGGAAGCTCAGTTCCTTGGAGGCTTATCTTTGGTATGTTACCACGATGTCTGTAGGTTCTTGTACATTCGGGGTATGGCGGCCTGTCGTCATAGTTGTAGTAAAAATCTTAGAGTGCAGCCTTTGTTGTGGCGGGGTTGTAAGGATTGTAACTTTTCAAACTTATATATATATATGTTGAAAGGCAACCTGTTTTGGTTGCTTTGTTTATTTATAATATCTCTTATTTCATGTTCATGTTTTATTTCCGCTGATCTTCTCTGATGTTGTGTCACTAGGGTGCCCGGGGTAAGGCACCAGTCACGGGCCCGGATTCGGGTCGTGACATACTTAGAGTCTTAAAAAGGAAGTGGTTTCTAATCTCTTAGATAGTGCCTTATTTCCAAAACCTAAAGGTTGTTATAATGGATTTATGGGAAGTTAGTTATAACGGCTTTAGAGGAGTCGAATGAGTGATTTACTTAATTGATTTAAAAGAGGAGAAATGACATAATTTAAAGAGAAGTAACTTGTTTTAAAGGTGTGAGTTACTTGAGATTTAAAAGTAGAAGCTACTTGATTTCAAAACCTTGAATTGAAGTTTTAAAAGTGTAGTTTGATTTGAAAAATAGAAGTGGCTTGATACTACGAGTGTTAGTGTATTAGGGGTCATAAATGAATTTGGTTTCATTGTAGTACATAAAAGAAGTGACTAGAGTATAAAGAGTGTAAGCCACTTAATTTGAAGAATATGTAACTTAATGTTGCAAGGCTAGGGCCTTGGGATTTTATGAAAAAGGTAAAGAACGTGCGGCGGACGTACGTAGTACTTTGGCTTACTTAAATGATAATTATTCTATTTGTGCCTTGATAGTACTTTGGCTTACTTAAATGAGAATTATTCTATTTGTGCCTTGATAGTACTTTGGCTTGCTTAAATTAGAATTATTCTATTCGTGCCTTGATAGTACTTTGGCTTGCTTAAATGAGAATTACTCTTAGTTTGTTAAAAAGGAAGGCATGGTAAATTGTCTTGGTTTGTGTAAAAAGGAAAGGCATGGTATTGTCTTGGTTTGCTAAAAATGATGGTTTATTCATTTTATAAATAAAGGTCAAGGATGGTTTGCTTGCATATGGGTTGCTCATATAGACATTCATGCAAGTGTCGTATTTCCACATCTCCGCGTCCCTCCATAAATGGACGGCAACATGGTTCAAGAGATATCATGGAGTAGCTCCCATAGTGTGAGTGGTACACACTCACGGCGGGTCGGAAAGACTCGGGCAGGTTCAAATCCCGGGATAAAATCCATGGACTAGCTATCCATGATGCGAGTATCGTGTACCGATGCTCAATGCGGGTCCACATGACCTATGCGGGTGAAATAGTCTCTTGCGGGTGAAATAGTCCTATGATAGGTTGCATAATAATTCAGAGGGTGGATGACCCTGGCACGACCTTCATGTTTTGAAACGGTAGTGATTTCATTAATGAAAGTGTGCAGTGTGTTCATGACTTAAAGTGGAACAGTTAGTCTCATTGTTAAAAACATAACTTAAAAGGTAAAGATGATTGCATTACTCTCATGTTTGCAAGGTTCAGTGTGCTGTTTTTTTGAGTTATCATACTTGCTTCCTGTTTTTTTTGGATTGTGTGATCTCCTTTACTGTACTTATTGTTTCATTTACTCGGTACATTCTTCGTACTGACCCCCTTTCTCCGGGGGGCTGCGTTCATGCCGCAGGTTTAGGTACGCAGTTTGGTGATCTGCAGGTGTAGGACCCTTGCTCAGAGTTTTTGGACAGCTCTATTTGTTCGGGAGCTTATCATTTTGGTATAGATCCTTCATTACAGACTTTTGTACAGTTATGGGTACGGTGGGGCCTTGTCCCGTCATAGTTCAGTAAAACTCTTAGAGGTTTATATTCATATGTGGGATTTGACTCGCGTACAGTGTAGTGCGTTTTGATTATATATATATATATATGGCATCCTTGTCGGTTTTGCCTTTGCATGTTCATTGGTTTTTTTTAAAAAAAATAAGGTGTTATTTGGTTCCGCGATTTACTTGTGTCATTAAGGTAGAAGGTGCCTGGGTAGGGCACCGATCCGCACGCGAGGTTCGGTCGTGTGAGTGGTATCAAAGCGATGCATGTCTCAAAATGTCTACATACCGTGTCTAGTAGAGTCTTGATTATCGGTGTGTTGCGCGCCACACCCATAAACAGGAGGCTACATGACATTTAGGATTTGGTTTCTATTCTTCTCACTCTGAGATCGTGCCATAAAGACGTGTTATTAAGATAATCCCTCTCTGACGTATTATTGTGTTACAGCTATGCCTCCAATGAGGGCAACAGTTGCCCAGAAGGGCAAAATAGTAGCAGAAGCTACCAATCAGACTTAGAGAGTTGATAGGGCTCATGCCCAGGATATACCAGATATTGTGCCGTAGTCGGCGAGTTTTTCTACGCCAGGTTTTGAGGCCCCAGCACCAGAGCCTCCGGTTTCTCAGTTAGGGGAAGACTATAGGGTCATAAGGGAAGCAATTATATTATTGACCAAGATAGCGGTGATGCAGTTTCATCAGCAAGAGGTTATTTGGCCAGTACAGACAGGTGTACATAGAGTAGAGGGCCAACGCGGAAATCAGCGTAAGAGGGCTAGACCGGTCGATTATCCCGGTGAGTTTTTGGACGAGCAGCCTCAGCAGCGAGTGAGATATTCATCCCAGTCTACCTAGGATATACCCCCGCAACTCACATGAGGGAGATTGGACCCCACAAGGTATTTAGGAGCCGGTCCGAGCTCCAGGGTTCAAGATTTTCAGAGAACAGAGGATTTTCTTAGTCAATGCCACTTATTCCACAGTGTTTCTGATGTAGTATGCGTCATTTGGGGAAATGTCATTTTGGCACATGTGTTTGTTTTTATTGTGGCCGTCCGGGCCATATGCAGAGGGAATGTCCTTTTAGAAAGAGCAATGGTGAGGTGGCTCAGCCTATGAGGTCGTGGTTGGTTCCTTTTCTTCTGTTGTGCGCCCGGGCGGTATTGAATGTCGGCCCGGTAGTGGTAGAGTCGAGTGGAGTTTATAGTTCTGGCGGTCCTTCGAATGACATAGATGTCGTGGCTACTAGGAAGGATCAAGAGGCAACATCGCATAGGGTTACAGGTATATTTCGATTCTTTTGAATCATACTGTTATACCCCGTATTTCCCGAGTATGTACGTAAGGACGTACGTAGAAAATTCGAATTTGAGGATTAGGCTTGGCCGAAATTTATTTGTTCACAACACCCGGTTAGAGTCGTTTTTAGACGAAACGTTTTCCACGACTTTCGTAGGGAATTTCGGCTATGTCATTTTTAATTTTTGCGGATTTTTAGAGAGGCGAAACATTTTGGACCAACGGGAGGCGACACTTGGCACCTCCAATTGGTGGACTTGAAGCGTCCATTGGGACGATTTGGCTAAGCCTTTGCGTTTTGGTGCCTTGGCTAAAGTCAAGGTTGGTAGGATATTTTTGTGTAGTAAATCCTAGCCTACACTTGCTATACACTTGGATGGATCTTGGCCATTGGTTGGCCATTCCTTGACCTATAAATACCCCCCTAAGCTTGAAGAGTTCTTCATCCAAAAATGTGCCTAAGTCTTGAAATCTCTCCCTCTCCCTCAACCTTGAAATCGTCCAACACCCCTCCCCTTTGTTAAGGCCTTTGGCCGAGAGCCTCCCCCCTCCCCCTTGTGGTGTTTTGCCGTGGGGTACCCCCCCCCCTAGCCTAGTTGTCTCGTATAAATACCCCTTGTTGTGGTATAGAAATACTCCCCTAGTATTGTTATAATGTCCAAATACCTTGGCCCAAATACCTTGTAGTATTCCCAAGGTTACACTTATACAAGCCCAGAAAATACCGTTATACTTTCCCTCAGTCACTAAAACGAAACCCTAAGGAAATCTTCACCCGTTGTTGAAGTTGTAAGTAGAAGTTGGTTAGAACTTCTAAGGGTAGTTTGGAGCGGGTTGGAGCGCACGGAGTTGGAGCTAAACCTTGCTCAGGAGCGACTTTAAACTAGGATAATTTTGGGCTTATCGAGGTAACACTCTTGACCTTCTATTGTAATTGGAAATTACATGTAGTAGGAATATATAGTTGAAGTATACTATATATAGAACTGAACATTATAATTGTGCGGCAATGTCTTTTGACTTAAGCCTGAAGAATAAAGAACTGAACTGAACTGTAATTACATAGGACTGTATTACAGTAGACTTGTATAGCATTACTGTGTAGTAGAATTGTACACGTCCGGTTAGACGTGTAAAACCCCCCCCCTGGTTGGCTTGGTAGCCGGCCTCGATAGAGGAGGAGATTCTGTTGTTGCGGGAGAGTCTTCGAATTTTACGTAGAATATGGAGCGTTGAGATCTAGATGTTAATAAAGCGCCTTGTGGCCTTATAGGTTGAAGTACTACGTGTGGAGTGATCCACGGCTTAGGAGTAGCCGCGGTTTTGAGGTACTTGGGCGTTTTGCTATTAGTCGACAATCGTCGCGGTATGTGAACCTCTTCCTATCTCTTCTAGCATGATATGTGTGTAACTATGAAATGCGGTGAGCGCATGTGGTAACTTTGTTTGATTGTTCTTAAAACATAAAGTGTTATAACGGCTTTATGGGAAGTTGGTTATATGACTTTATGTAGGTAAGAAAATACTTTGTGGTTTTAAAAGGTAACTGATGTGAATTATAACTGACTAGTTATAATAAAGAACTTGATGTATTTCAAAAGATTTATAAATCATTTTGAAGGGAGAGTAACACTTGGTTTTAAAAGGTTTTAAAAAAGGGTTATACTAGCTTTATGGGGAGTTAGGTATAACGTCTTAAGAGAGGTAAAGAAAATGGTTTACTGATGTTAGAAGTTAAGAGACTTGATCTTATAAGATAAGAGACTTAACTTATTTGTTTTAATGTGAATGTTTGTGTGAAACCTCATTCGTGAGTAATGAGTACTTGGTTTGATTTAAAGGGATAATGTTTCTTGATTTGAAATCGAATGTGTATCGACAGACCACTGCAGCGTTAATAAAGGAAAATGTATTGAATAATGATGAATTGTATTAAAACCAGTAGAAACCTCCATCTGCATAGAAACTAAGATGAGACAAAATGATATTACATTTTCTAGATCATGGCTGCTGTAATAAGAATGTTGTAAACAAGAATAACCTACTCTCACGTGAGACATATATTACTCAATTGTTCTAAAAAGGAATCAAGTGATTAAGTTTATGAACTATGAAACCATTTGAAAATGAGAAGCTTGAGTAATTGAAACTAGGCAAACTGGAACTTAGGAAAAGAATGTTGTTACTTGATTTTTAAAAGGAATGTGGGTTGGTCATTCTAATACTACGGGTATCGGGTGACTTTTATAAAAGTAATGGATCTCTTTTAAAAGAACTTAACATATGTAGTACTTTGGGGTTAAGAACCGGGACTTTGGCATAAAATGAAAGTACTTGGAGTTGTGTGAAACTTGCCTATGCTTGTTGTTGTGAAACTTGCCTATGCTTGTTGTTGTGAAACTTGCCTACGCTTGTTGTTGTGAATCTTGCCTTTGTTGTGCAAGTGTGGTATTTCTGTGTTACCGTGTCTCTCGATAGAGGGCCGGTTCACTTGTTGAGAACTTACTTGGACGTGCTGGCAGTGATGGAGAATTCCACGGGTATGTTTCCATTTTGATTATTGTCTTGTTGTTGATGTCACATGGACATGTCTACACCGTCTGATGTCCGGCATGTGGCCATGCGGCCTTGTTATTATTGTTGCAACATGGGCGTGTCTACCGTCTGAGATTCCGGGGCATGTGGCCATGCAGCAGGGTTGATTACCCGATATAGTGTCATTGTGGCTACATGGACATGTCTACCGTCTGATATTCGGGGCATGTGGCGTGCGGCGGGATTGACCACCCATATTGTTATTGAGGTTACATGGGCATGTCTACACCGTCACGATGTCCGGGCATGTGGCCATGCGGCCTTATTATTGTTGCATCATGGACATGTCTACACTGCCGGATTCAGGGCATGCGGCCATGATGCGAACATGATTGATGTTGTGGGCGTGAGACCCATAGTTATATTTGAGTGATGACTTGAGCGTGAGTCACGACTAGACATGGCTTTTATGTTGTGGCGTAGTTAGGTTATCATACATGTCTCTGCTTTATATAGACTAGTATGATTTCATTTCTGATATTTCTGATTTCACATACTTGGTACTGTTATCTTGACCTCCTTGGGCTGCGTTCATCTGCGCGGTAGAGTACATCGATCGTGGATCCCCGCTCCTAGGATCTCATTTCAGCGTGTTGAAAGCTCCGTTCCTTGGAGGCTTATCTTTGGTATGTTTCCACTGAGTTGTAGGTTCTTGTACATTCGGGGTATGGCGAGCCTGTCCCGTCATAGTTGTTGTAAATCTTAGAGTGCATGCCTTTGTTGTGGCGGGGTTGAGGATAAGCTGTTTGGGTTTTTATGTATATCTGAAGGCAAGCTATTTTGGTTGCTTTGGTTATTTATTATATCTCTCGTTTCATGACTCGTGTTTTATTTTCCATTGGTTTTCTCGATGTTGTATCACTAGGGTGCAGGTAAGGCACGATGCGGGCGAGGTTGGGCGTTACAAAGTGGTATCGAGCGATTAGTCCTCGGAAAGTGTCTACGCACCGTGTCTAGTAGAGTCTTGATTATCGGTGTGTTGTGCACCACATCTATAATCGAGGAGGCTATAGGACATTTAGGATTGGTTTCCATTCTTCTCATTACGAGATCGTGCCTTAGAGCCGTGTTGTAAGTTGGACCCTCCGGCGTGTTTCGTTTTACGATTATGCCTGCGAAGGCAACCGGAGGCCCGAGAAGGGCAAAGCGGTAGGAGGCGCTAGTGGGATCGAGAGAATGCGAGCGCGAGCCGTCGATTACGAGTAGTGCTTGACGGCGAGTTTTGCGGCGCCGCGGCACCAGATTTAAGCGCGGCGGTGGCTGCGAGACTCTGATACACGAGCCTCGGTCCGCGATGCAGGCGAGGGAGATGGGTCACGCGAGATGGCGATTATTGGCGAGTTGTGGCGAGATATGAGAGATAGGGCCGGCGATTCCAGTTCAGCGGCACACATAGTACACGGGCGACGGTTTGAGGCTACTGGATTTCCTTAGTTGTAGCCGCTTTGAGTTTCTGGTCGAGGCGGAGGATGATCCGCGAGTTCATCCGTCGATTCTGAAGGATCATCACGGGTGATCAAGGCTTGAGATCGAGTGACATTTAGTTCGCATCGGTGCGTGATACCATGATCGATTGGTTTGACTCGTGGGAGCTTTCCCGGGGAGAGCATGCACTTCCAGCCGTTTGGGACGAGTTTTCGGGGGCCTTCCTGGCACATTTCTTGCCTCCACAAATGAGGAGGGCTCAGGCCGACAGATTTTTGATGTTGAGGCGTAGCAGGCGTCTGATTCGGAGTACAATGTGAGTTCGACTCATTGGCGGTATGTTCCGCATTAGTAGCTAGTATGGAGGATCGAGTGCACCGATATGTTCTGAGGCTCGATGATTACCTAGCGAGAGTTGTTGGTGTTTCTCTTGGTAGGGCATGGACATTGCCGCATTCGAGCTCATGCACGGAGTGCGAGGCGCGAGATCGGCAGGTGGACGCTTTCAGTGAAGAAGGCGAGCGGCCGGATATTTTAGCGACTTTCGGCGGACCGCCTCGGCGGCGAACTAGTTATGTACCTCGCCATTGCAGTGGTCCTCCGCGACGCCGGGACCCTTGGGATATTCGGAGGCGGTCGGGGCTCCCGTGTTTGAATGTTGGGAGTAGGGGTGTTGGCGGATCGATCACCCCTACCTCGGTGTGGTCGATGTGGTAGACCGCATTTCGGAAGTGTCGTAGTACGAGAGCTTGTTATTCTTGCGCCAACGAGGGCCATATGACGAGATCTGTCAGGCAGGTAGCGGTGGGATAGCCTGACTACTAGAGCGATTGCGGGCCACGGTAAGTCGCGGTGGAAGTTCGATTTTAGCGGTCCTTTGACGCCTATTTTCAGTATATCCTTAACCTACAGAGACTTATATTGTATTGATGTTGATGATGTGTTTAGTGTTATGTTCGGATAGCTTTGTGCTAAAATGTGATTTAGAAACACAGTCGATAAGAAAAAGGGTAAGCACAGGGTGAGACATGATAAACCATAGAATATTACAGTTGAGACCTTAGATGTAAGGTCGTCTTGAGTACCAGATTTTGCAAGTGATCCTTGTCGGAATGCATTTTTATGCCTAGAACGTTTTGTGTGACAAAGTCCCTGGGTAGTGTGAAATGGAAGTGGTAGCTTTCATGACCTAAAGAGGTAAGATTGTTCGGATCAAGAACTAGAGAGTTGGCGTGACGAAGGGTCGGGTTGAGGGCGTGTTGCGTATCAACCCGTAGCCCGGATTGAGGTGGGGTCAGCCCTGGGTGGTCCGCCGGAGGTAAGTCACCAGGGTGTTAGGCCCAAGTTTTGATGACCATCGTATGAGTTCGTGGATACGTTCGACCAGAATCAGATCGTAAAGGCCGGGAATGGCCTTAAGGAAGATTGAGGCTAGTGGATGACCAAGTTTGGAGGTGGTGACTCCAAAGTTTTGGAAACTAAAGCAATGACTGGAGTATGGTGCGTATACTAGAAAAGTTCAAATGATCGAGGAGGGCACGACGAGTAAGGAAGGAAGAGGACGTGTGTTATGTTTGTGGCCATGTGTGGCAGTGGAAACTTGTTAGAAGAACTTCATCTTTATCCGCCTTGAGAAGGAACATTCGGGACGAATGTTTCTAAGGAGGAGAATGTTATACCGTATTTCCAGTATGTGCGTGGGGCGTGCGTGAAAATTCGAATTTGAGGATTAGGCTTGGCCGAAATTTATTTGTTCACAACACCCGGTTAGAGTCGTTTTTCGACGAAACGTTTTCACAGCTTTCGTAGGGGAATTTCCGGCTATGTCATTTTTAATTTTGCGGATTTTTCGAGAGGCGAAACATTTTGGACCAACGGGAGGCGACATGGCACCTCCAATTGGTGGACTTGAAGCGTCCATTGGGACGATTTGGCTAAGCCTTTGCGTTTTGGTGCCTTGGCTAAAGTCAGGTTGGTAGGATATTTTTGTGTAGTAAATCCTAGCCCTACACTTGCTATACACTTGGATGGATCTTGGCCATTGGTTGGCCATTCCTTGACCTATAAATACCCCAAGCTTGAAGAGTTCTTCATCCAAAAATGTGCCTAAGTCTTGAAATCTCTCCTCTCCTCAACCTTGAAATCGTCCAACACCCTCCCCTTTGTTAAGGCCTTTGGCCGAGAGCCTCCCTCCCCTTGTGGTGTTTTGCAGTGGGGTACCCCACTAGCCTAGTTGTCTCGTATAAATACCCTTGTTGTGGTATAGAAATACTCCCTAGTATTGTTATAATGTCCAAATACCTTGCCCAAATACCTTGTAGTATTCCCAAGGTTACACTTATACAAGCCAGAAAATACCGTTATACTTTCCTCAGTCACTAAGCGAAACCCTAAGGAAATCTTCACAGTTGTTGAAGTTGTAAGTAGAAGTTGGTTAGAACTTCTAAGGGTAGTTTGGAGCGGGTTGGGCGCGCGAGTTGGAGCTAAACCTTGCTCGGGAGCGACTTTAAACTAGGATAATTTTGGGCTTATCGAGGTAACACTCTTGACCTTATTGTAATTGGAAATTACATGTAGTAGAATATATAGTTGAAGTATACTATATATAGAATGAACATTATAATTGTGCGTGATGTCTTTTGACTTAAGCTGAAGAATAAAATCGATCGAGCGTAATTACATAGACGTATTACTGATGAGACTTGTATAGCATTCTTGTGTAGTAGAATTGTACACGTCAGGTTAGGCGTGTAAAACCCCACGGTTGGCTTGGTAGCCGGCCTCGATAGAGGAGGAGATTTCTGTTTGTTGGGGAGAGTCTGCGAATTTTACGTAGAATATGGAGCGTTGAGATCTAGATGTTAATAAGCGCGCTTGTGGCCTTATAGGTTGAAGTACTACGTGTGGAGTGATCCACTTGGCAAGGAGTGGCGGTTTGAGGTACTTGGGCGTTTTGCTATTAGTCGACAATCGTCGCGAGGTATGTGAACCTCTTCCTATCTCTTCTAGCATGATATGTGTGTAACTATGAAATGCGGTGAGCGTCATGTGGTAACTTTGTTTGATTGTTCTTAAAACATAAAGTGTTATAACGGCTTTATGGGAAGTTGGTTATAACAGCTTTATGTAGGTAAGAAAATACTTTGTGGTTTTAAAAGGTAACTGATGTGAATTATAAGCGACTAGTTATAATAAAGAACTTGATGTATTTCAAAAGATTTATAAATCATTTTGAAGGAGAGTAACACTTGGATTTAAAAGGTTTTAAAAAGGGTTATACTAGCTTTATGGGGAGTTAGGTATAACGTCTTAAGAGAGGTAAAGAAAATGGTTTACTGATGTTAGAAGTTAAGAGACTTGATCTTATAAGATAAGAGACTTAACTTATTTGTTTTAATGTGAATGTTTGTGTGAAACCTCATTCGTGAGTAATGAGTACTTGGTTTGATTTAAAGGGATAATGTTTCTTGATTTGGAAATCGAATGTGTATCGACAGGACCAACTGCGGCGTTAATAAAGGAAAATGTATTGAATAATGATGAATTGTATTAAAACCGGTAGAAACCTCCATCTGCATAGAAACTAAGATGAGACAAAATGATATTACATTTTCTAGATCATGGTCTTTGTAATAAGAATGTTGTAAACAAGAATAACCTACTCTCGCGTGAGACATATATTACTCAATTGTTCTAAAAGGAATCAAGTGATTAAGTTTATGAACTATGAAACCATTTGAAAATGAGAAGCTTGAGTAATTGAAACTAGGCAAAAGCGGAACTTAGGAAAAGAATGTTGTTACTTGATTTTTAAAAGGAATGTGGGTTGGTCATTCTAATACTACGAATTATCGGGTGACTTTTATAAAAGTAATGGATCTCTTTTAAAAAGAACTTAACATATGTAGTACTTTGGGGTTAGAACCGGGACTTTGGCATAAAATGAAAGTACTTGGAGTTGTGTGAAACTTGCCTATGCTTGTTGTTGTGAAACTTGCCTATGCTTGTTGTTGTGAAACTTGCCTACGCTTGTTGTTGTGAATCTTGCCTTTGTTGTGCAAGTGTGGTATTTCGTATTCTAGTGTCTCGATGAGTAGGTTCACATTGAGAACTTACTTGGACGTGCTGGCAGTGATGGAGAATTCCACGGGTATGTTTCCATTTTGATTACTGTCTTGTTGTTGATGTCACATGGACATGTCTACACCGTCACGATTCGGGGCATGTGGCCATGCGGCCTTGTTATATTGTTGCAACATGGGCGTGTCTACACCGTCTGATTCCGGGGCATGTGGCCATGCGGCAGGTTGATTACGATATAGTGTCATTGTGGCTACATGGACATGTCTACCGTCTGAGATTAGGGCATGTGGCCATGCGGCAGGATTGACCACGCAGAATATTGTTATAGAGGTTACATAGGAATTTCTACACCGATGCAGTATTCCGGGGGCATGTGGCCATGCGACCGTGTTATTATGTGTTGCATCATGGACATGTCTACACCGTCACGATATTCGAGGCATGCGGCCATGATGCGAACATGATTGATGTTGTGGGCGTGTGACCCATAGTTATATTTGAGTGATGACTTGAGGGCGTGAGTCCCTGACTAGACATGACTGCTTTTATGTTGTGAACTGTAGTTAGGTTATCATACATGTCTCTGCTTTATATAGACTAGTATGATTTCATTTACGATATTTTGATTTCACATACTTGGTACTGTTGTCTTGACCTCGCCCGAAGCTGCGTTCATGCGCGGTAGAATACATCGGTCGTGGATCCCGCTCCTAGGATCTCATTTGCGTGTTGGAAAGCTCGTTCCTTGGAGGCTTATCTTTGGTATGTTTCCACGAGTTGTAGGTTCTTGTACATTCGGGGTATGGCGGCCTGTCCGTCATAGTTGTTGTAAATCTTAGAGGTGCATGCTTGTTGTGGGCGAGGTTGAGGATAATCTGTTTGGGTTTTTATGTATATCGAAGGCAAGCTGTTTTGGTTGGCACAGTTATTTATTATATCTCGTTTCATGACTCGTGTTTTATTTTCGCTGGTTTTTCTCTCGATGTTGTATCACTAGGGTGCGGGGTAAGGCACGATGCGGGCGAGGTTGGGCGTTACACATCGTCGTTGATAGATTCAGATTCCGCCCTAGCGTATATATTTCCCTTTGTTTCTAGTAGTTGTAAATTGATAGCACCACCAGAGGTAGAGATACTTTGATTAGTAAGGTGAAGAGTGAAGAATGTTGACAAGAATGGTAAAGTGAACTGAGACTATAGTTGTGTAGGGTTCACAAGTTGTATTTACCCCATAATAGTGTAAAGACCGATAGTGGAGGATGTACAGTAAAAATACTTCGGCCTAGGTGACGAACCTCTAGTGAATGAGAAGATAGGGTGAGAAGTACCTTGAGATATGAGAGAGATTTATTTCAAACTAAGAATGAGAGTTAAGTGTGACGGTGGTGTTACACCCCGTAAGTCAAGAACATGATTATAGAATTAAGATTGGAATGTTGAAAGGAAAGGATTTTTACATTTCCTTATACGGAAAATTTTCGAGTTTAATGTGATGACAATAATTAATTCTAGTAATGGAATTATTTTTCATTAGAATTATGGACTTAGTGGATTTATTAAGTCTTGGTATACTATGTTACATGTCCATCAAAATGGGATGAAAAATAACTAAGTGTGGATGAAATATTTTGTGAAGAAATACTTGGCCAATAGGAGGTTAGCAAGTGCCCTCCCCACTTGTCTTGTGAAGACTCCACACACTTTTATATAGATAAGTCTTGAAGACTTAGAACAAAAGATATTCATCCATACAAACCCTCATCTCTCCAAAAACCTAGAGCAATTCGTAATCCCCATATCCAAAGACAAGATCAAGATCAAAGTATTTTCTTTCCAAGATTAAGCACCCTTAACCCCTAAATCTAGGTTGGGCCGAAAATAAAATGAAACCCTAGGGGTTTTACACGACCTTTAGGCGAAACGTGAAGAGAAGTTGATCCTAAGGTTGTAGGGGATACATATATGTGATTGAAACTTGAAGAAGTGGAGCGAAACGAAAACTGCGGACCAATAAAGACCGGACTGTTTTGGGGCGTTTTTGGGCAAAAAATGAGGTAAAAGTCCTTCTTATTTTAAAGTAATTGGATATTACTTATTGTTATAATGTATGGATGAACTTGTGTTAAAAATAATGAAGAATAAAAAGCGTTTGAGCCACTTTTTTTGGGCTAAAACCGATTTGGGACAGATTTGGTGTAAATGGAATTCGTTGGTTATTGTCGTTGTTATCTTCACCTATTGCATGTTATAATGGATTAATATTGTTGTTAATAAGTTGTTATAACTTATGTAGATGTTTTGGAACTCGAATTGGAATAAAAAGGATTAAGGAAAGAGTTATCGGATTTTAGTTGTTGCCGTAGAATCTATAAAACTGTTGGATATTGTCGTGCAGTTTTTAGGGACTGCTTTAGACGTGTTGTATGCTGGAAAATCAGCCCCTATATTTCAAGTTTAATGTAGTAGATTGCTAATGAAAACCCCGAAGGAATAAGGGTGTGTAAAGGCGTTGAAAGGCCTCACATTCCACCCTCGTTATAGTAATTATGGACTGTTTTAGGGGCTGTTTTGGTATGGTTTTGGGGCAGAATTTTACACGTCCTGTTAAGGCGTGTAATCCCCTTTGGTTAGCTGAATTGTTGGGCCTTAAATGTGGCATGTTTGGTTATTGAATTCGGCCTTGAAAAAGGTGGCAAAGTATGTAGAAACAAAGGAAGTGTTGTCCGATTTTCCGTAGAATTTAGTGACTTTGCACTTAGAATATTCTACGTTCGAAGCTAAAGGTTAATGGACGTATTATGGCCATTATAGGTTGAAGTACTAAGTATAGCGTATTCTACTTGAAGGATGGAATAGCTATCAAGGTTGAAGTACTTTGGAGCATTTTGCTATTTGTCGATAATCGTCGCGAGGTATGTGAACCTCTTCCTTCTTTTGACATGATTCTATGTATGGAATATACATGTAGTACTATTTCATGATTCCTTCTACTCTTAGAAGTTAAGAGGTATGTATGTTTATTTACTCTACGTAAAGGTTATGTCTAAGTTATCCTAAGTTCTTACCAAGTCTTATGGGGGGTGTTGGTAAGAGTCGTTAGGAGGTATTTGGAGCCAAGTTGACTTGGCTAAGTTACGGCACAAATGAGAATACGAATCGAACAAGCCACTGCAGCGTTAATAAAGGAAAATGTAATGACAATCAATTAAGTTAAAATGAGTAGAATTCTCCATCTGCATAGAAGCTAAGATAAGACAAAATTGTATTACATTTTCTAGATCATGGCTACTCGATTAAGATCGTTATAAATAAGTATAACTTATTCACAACGCACCAAAGTATATGTTACTTAATTTATAAGAATTTACGTATGAAGTTTTAAGACTATGAACCTCAAATTTTTAAAGGGTTAAGGGACTTTATTTTTCAAGTTATGGGACTTGATTCTTAAAGGAAGAAATGAATTGATTTAAAAGTATAGAATACTTGATTTGGAAAGAATTGATTTCTTGCCATTTTAAAGATAAGAGACTTGATTTCTAAAAGTTAAAGAAGCTTGATTTCAAAAGTTAAGAGACTTGAAGTATTTTGAAAGCTATGTGATTTGATTTGAAAGTATAAGTCTCTTGGTTATAAAAGGAATGAATTTGTCTAAGACATAAAGAGTTATAACGACTTTATGGGAAGTTGGTTATAACAACTTTATGGAAGATTAAAAGAATGGTTTTCTTCAGTAATGTAAGCAAAGAAATGATTTGAAATAAAGAAGGGCAAATTGTTTTAAAGGTACCAATTTCTTAAGGTTTTTAAGAAAGAAGTCACTTGATTTAGAAGCCTATAAATGTATTTCTAAAAGGTATTGTGACTTGTCTTGAAAAGTAGATATGACTTGATACTACGGTTATTAGTATCTTGGAAGTTTTATTTGAAAAAGAGTCATTTTAAAGGAGTAGAGGTACGTAGTACATTGGGTTAAATTCACAGATTTTATAATGAGATTATCGCGTCCCAGAAATGGGTCGGGCAGTATACCTTTATGGGCAGACTATATGACATTATCGCGTCCCAGAAATGGGCCGGGCAGTATACCTTTATGGGCAGACTATATGACATTATCGCGTCCCAGAAATGGGCCGGGCAGTATACCTTTATGGGCAGACTATATGACATTATCGCGTCCCAGAAATGGGTCAGGCAGTATACCTTTATGGGCAGACTATATGACATTATCGCGTCCCAGAAATGGGCCGGGCAGTATACCTTTATGGGCAGACTATATGACATTATCGCGTCCCAGAAATGGGCCGGGCAGTATACCTCTATGGGCAGACTTATGTGACTTTATCGCGTCCCAGATTGGGCCGGGAAGTATGGGCGTCCCTCCATAAAGGGCCGAATTATGTTATGCAAGGTAAGTAAGTTATATGGTAATGAACTTGACGGTTTTTCCTAAGCATGTACGTAAGAATGTGCCTATAACTTTTATGTAAAAATGGGAAAAGATAATAAGGTACGATTAAGTTCACGAGATGGTAATGACACGGTAGGATCTGGTATTTACTTTTTTTATACTTGCCCCTGTCATTCTTTTGTACAGTTATGATTTGTTTACTGTACCATATTTTCCGTTCCATATTTGGTACTGTTATCGACCCGCCGGAAGCTGCGTTCATGTCCGCAGTTTAGGTACGATTGTGGATCCGCGAGCTTAGGATCTGGTTCAAGATTTGAGATGGCTCCAATGTTAGGAGCTTGTCGTCATGGTTATATATATTCGAAGTGCAGCGGGGCCTTGTCCCGTCATAGCATTTGTCCAAATCTTAGAGGTCTGTATTCATCTGTGGGCTGGACTGGCTAGAGTTGTTTTTACATTGTTAAACAGTGTAGATCCTTTCGGGTAATTTTTATGTTATGGCAGCCTTATCGGCTTGGCCTTAGTTTAAAAAAAAAGTGTTATTTATCTTCCGCAGTTTATTATGTTGTATGAGTATAAGGGTGCCCAGGTAGGGCACCAGTCGCGGCCCGGGGTCGGGTCGTGACAAAAATGGTATTAGAGCGGTTAGTCCTCAGAAAGTGTCTACAGACCGTGTCTAGTAGAGTCTTGATTATCGGTGTGTTGTGCACCACATCTATAATCAGGAGGCTGCAGGACATTTAGGATTGGTTTCCATTCTTCTCACTCTGAGATCGTGCGATAAAGCTGTGTTGTTAGGGTCGTCTCTCCCTAACGAGTTATGTTGATTGCAGCTACGAGAAAGGCAGCAGTGACCCAGGAAGGACTATGTGGATTGCGTATCCAGGTTGGTAATGATTATAGTATAGTTTTTATTGTGACATACATCTATACGGAGTTATGTATGAGGGCCAGACGCGTGTTGCCTAGAATGATTTTAGATTACCAGGAGTTGGTAAAGACTAACTAGATATCGGGAAGGTATGGAACGGTTAATGAATTCTCGCCAAGGTCTTATGTTTTATTTTGGGATAATTGGGAAATGATGAACTGTCTGATAGGGCAGTGAGCCCTTAAGAAGTTGTTACACCCCGTATTTACAGGACATGTTTTAAGAACGTGCGTGAGAATTCCTAGTGTTAAGATTTGAGACTTGTAAAAATTTATCGGAATTATGAAATTGTCGGAAAACGTAATATTGTGACGAATGGGAGGGTGACACGTGTCACCCCCCCTTAAGTGAGCTTGGGCGAATTGGACATGGGCAAAAGGGTCATTTGACCCTTGTTAGGAAGACAAGTCTTGCAACTTGAAGAGCTTGACAAAATTGACTAAGTCAAAGGGTCCACAAAGTCTTGATATTTAGTAAGACCTCATCCAAGCCACCCATTTGTTTGCATCTTGACCCTCCATTGTGCTATATAACACTACTAGTAGCAAGACATAGTCCAACACTTAGAAATATTTCAAGAAAATTGGATGAACAAGCTAAGAGCTCTCGGGTTCATGTCCATTGAAAAGAATTTTTTTTTGTTTCTTGTCCATTAAGCTCCACACTTTAAACCAAGGTTCATGAGTGTATTGTAAGTGTATCTCAATAGAAAAATCTCGGAAAAAGATAGTTTTCGTATTAGTCGTAAGGTGAAAACCTAGTTGCCTTTCTAGGTTTTGTTTGGAAGATTGAAGGAAATTGGTTGGTATTGTTCTAAGGGTCTCTAGTAGCGGATTGAAGTGTCTTGAAGAGGCTCTAAGTTGCTAAGGAGCGACTTCGGATTTGGAGTTGGATTAAGATTCGTTGAGGTATAATCTTGTCTCTTAAGTGCTACAAGATATTATATTGTTGTTAGCCTTACATTTTTCTAGCATGAAGTATATGTGTTGAAGTTTTATAAGTGTTTTGGATTGTTGTAGCCTAAAATCCGAAATGACATATTAGCCATTTGAAGTTGGATTACAATTTGGTCGTTTATTAGAATCGTCGCATGTTACTTACTTGAAGATTATAGTGGTTATAATCGATTGCGACTTGATATCATGTTATGCTAACAACTTGGATTGAAATGGAAATTGGATAAGAATTGGTGTTATTGTACTCAATGTGGCCGAATTGGACTAGTAGTTTGTTTTAGTTTGATATCTTTTGTGGGGCGGAATTTTACACGTCTAGTAGGCGTGTAATCCCCTATTGATTAATTGCATTGTTGGGCCTTAAATGTGGAGTGTTTGGTTATGGAATTCGGCCTTGAAAAAGGTGGCAAAGTATGTAGAAACAATGGAAGTGCTGTCCGATTTTCCGTAGAATTTAGTGACTTAGCACCTAGAATATTCTACGTTTGAAGTAAGAGGTTAATGGACGTATTGTGGCCATTATAGGTTGAAGTACTAAGTATAGCGTATCCTACTTGAAGGATGGAATAGCTATCAAGGTTGAAGTACTTTGGAGCATTTTGCTACTTGTCGATAATCGTCGCGAGGTATGTGAACCTCTTCCTTCCTTTGGAATGATTCTATGTATGAAATATACATGTAGTAGTATTTCATGATTCCGTCTACTCTTAGAAGTTAAGAGGTAGTTATGTTGATTTACTCTATGTAAAAGCTACGCCTAAGAAATCCTAAGTTCTTAACAAGTCTTATGGGGGATGTTGGTAAGAGTCGTTAGGAAGTATTTGGAGTCGAGTTGACTTGGCTATTTTATGGCACGAATGAGAATAAGTATCGAACAAGCCATTGCAGCGTTAATAAAGGAAAATGTAATGACAATTAATTATATTAAAACAAGTAGAATTCTCCATCTGCATAGAAGCTAAGATAAGACAAAATTATATTACATTTTCTATATCATGGCTACTTGATTAAGATCGATATAAATAAGTATAACTTATTCCCCACGCACCAAAGTATAGACTTTATTTTTTTTAGTTATGGGACTTGATTCTTAAAGGAAGAAATGAATTGATTTACAAGTATAGAATATTTGATTTGGAAAGACTTGATTTCTAAAGTTAAGAAACTTGTTTTCTTAAAAGTTAAGAGACTTGAAGTAGTTTGAAAGCTATGAAATTCGATTTGAAGGTATAAATCTCTTGGTTATAAAAAGGAATGAATTTGCCTAAGACATAAAGAGTTATAACGGCTTTATGGGAAGTTGGTTATAACAACTTTATGGAAGATTAAAAGAATGGTTTTCTTCAGTAATGTAAGCAAAGAAATTATTTAAAATAGAGAAGGGCAAATTGTTTTAAAGGTACCAATTGCTTAAGGTTTTTTTTAAGAAAGAAGTCACTTGATTTAGAAGCCGGTAATTGTATTTCTAAAAAGGTATTGTGACTTGTCTTGAAAGGTAGATATGACTTGATACTACGGTTGTTAGTATCTGAGAAGTTTTATTTGAAAAATAGTCTTTCTAAAGGGGTAGAGGTGCGTAGTACGTTGGGTTAAATTCCCGGATTTCCATACGACATTATCGCGTCCCAGAAATGGTAGGCGTTATACCTTTATGGGCGGACTATATGACATTATCGCGTCGAGAAATGGGCGGGCAAGATACCTTTATGGGCAGACTATATGACATTATCGCGTCCCGAAATGGGTCGGGCGATGTTACACCCGTAAGTCGGGACATGTATAAGAGAATGCGTGAAACAAGACTTGGAAATTGGTACGAAAGGAAGAATTGTTTTTCCGGCGGGAAATCTTCCGAACGTCGGAAAGGAAAAATGTTCGTTGTTGAGAATTGGATTCTCAAAATGCATTATTTGAAGAGTATGGGACTTATTAGCATTAGGGAAATTATTTTTTTACGGATTTGGTCACGTGGGGCCCATCCGAGGAATTTTACGTTTTGCGGGGCCCACGAGGGTTACAGAATTTTATGGACGAATGAGAGGGCGACACGTGGCACCCCCACACTTGGTCTTGGTCGAATTTTGCAAGGCTAAAATGGTCATTTACCATGGTGGAAGATAAGTCTTGCTAAGCTTGAGATTGTTGACCAAGTCAACTTGTCCACTTGGCTATTATCCATGTGATCTTCATCTTAGCCACCCATTTGTTTAAGTCTAAGCCATCCAATGTGTTATATAAGCTTACTACTAGTGCAATACTAGTCTTGAACACTTAGAAAAATTGAGAGAACCTTGTGCCAAGAACAAGAGCTCTCGGGTTCACCCTAATCCCCACACAAAAAATTTGCAATTGTGTTCCATTATTCACAAGACTTTAACCCAATGTTCCTAAGGGTATTGTAAGGATATCTCAATAGAAAGATTTCGGAAAAACGGCGTTTTCGTATTAGTCGCAAGGCGGAAACTTAAGGAGTTCTTCAACTTTGAAGTTGGAACTTGAAGATGGGTTCTTCATAGGCTTCCAAGGAGTGCTTGGAGCGGATTGGAACCTAAGGAAAGGAGCTAAGAATTTGCTAAGGAGCGACTTTGAATCTTGGAAATTTTAAGGGCTTGTAAAGGTATAATTCTTGTCGTTTTAGCAATTAAGATTTACTTATCATTGTAGCTATGGATATTAGCAAGCTTGAGTTATATATTATGAGGTTTGATAAGTGTTTTGGCTATTGGAACCCTAATCCGAAAAACTAGCATGTTAGCCTTAAGATTACAATTCAAGTCGATTATTAGTTTAAGTCGTCACATGTTGTAGAAGGAAGGAAATTGTAGTTGTTGAATTTTTTTATGACTATATAACATGCTAGACCTTAGAACTTGGAATTGGAAAAGGATTGGAAAAGACTTTGAATTGTTGGTTATGTTGTTGGCCGAGAATGGCTTGACTATGGAACTACTTCGTATTAATGGTGGGGCGGAATTTTACACGTATTGTAAGGCGTGTAATCCTCTTTGTTTGGTTGTTGTTTTGAGCCTTAAATGTGGCTTGTTGGTTATTGTATTCGGCCTTGAAAAAGGTGGCAAAGTGAGTAGAAACAAAGGAAGTGCTGCCCGATTTTCCGTAGAATTAGAGACCGTATACTTAGTATTATTCTACGTTTGAGACTACAAGTTGATAGTCTTGTTGTGACCATTATAGGTTGACACTTCTACGTACGGCGTATTCGGCTTAGCTTGTGGATTTAGCCGAAAAGGTATGTGAACTATCTCCTCTTCTAGCATGATTCCTTAAGATAAAGAAAGTATGTCCTACTCCTTAAATGATCCATTCCTTGGTTGTATTTGGATTGCCTAAAATAGAATTTGTTCTATGTACTCCCTTGATTATACTTTGATGTTTAAATTGTAAGTTGTATAATCCATTTCCTTAGTGAAGTTTGGATTCTTAAAAGTGAAAGTATTTTACTTAAAGTACATAGAGTCTTGAAAAGGAAGTGGTTTCCAAACCTTTTGGCTAGTGCCTTAGTTCCAAAACCTAAGGGTTGTTGTAATGACTTTAGGGGAGTTAAAGGAGTGATTTACTTAATTGTTTTAAGAGAGGAGAAATGACATGATTTAAGAGAAGTAACTTGTTTTAAAGGTGTGAGTTACTTGAGGTTTAAAAGTAGAAGAAACTTGTTTTCTAAATATTAAGAGACTTGAAGTATTTTGAAAGTTAAGAAACTTGATTTGTAAGTATGTGATACTTGATTTTAAGTATAAGTCTCTTGGTTATAAAAAGGAATGAATATGTCTAAAACCATAAAGGGTTATAACGGCTTTATGGGAAGTTGGTTATAACGGCGGGTTAGATTCCCGGATTTATAATGTCATGTTAGTGCCTTAAGTAAACTAAAATGAGAGTGTATATGAATAAGACTAATAAGAAGTTAGGGGGATTTCTTAACTTGCTTATTTATTGTGTGACGGCCGGTTGAGATGGGGTAAGAGTATAAATGAGGGGTAAACCCCAGGCGTTATACCACCTTCTCGAGTAAAGTATAAATGAGGGGTAAACCCCCAAGACGTTATACCACCTGCGTTACCACCTTCGCCAGGATAAGAGTATAAATGAGGGGTAAACCCCCAAGACGTTATACCACCTGCCTCAGGGTAAGAGTATAAATGAGGGGTAAACCCCCAAGACGTTATACCGCCTGTTTCCATGGATTTCCTACCCATGATTTGATCGTGAGTTTCCTATTTTATATTGTAAGTATACTATTATTTACTCTCATTGTTAGTAAGGCACTGTGTACTGTTATTTGAGTAGTGACTTTGAGGCGTCGTCACGACTTGATATATTTGCTTATGTATTGTGTATCGTAGGTTGGCAATCATACATGTCTCTGTTTTGTTTATTGTTGTGATTTCATTCTGATACTTCATTTCACATACTTGGTACATTCTTCGTCTTGACCTCGCCGAAGTGCGTTCATGCCGCAGGTTTAGGTACGTTGTTTGGTGATCGGCAGGTGTAGGACCCTGCTCAGAGTTTTTGGATAGCTCCTTTTGTTCGGGAGTTTATCTTTTTGGTATAAGTTCTTCAGTACAGGCTTTTGTACAGTTATGGGTACGGCGGGGCCTTGCCCCGTCATAGTTCAGTAAAACTCTTAGAGGTCTGTATTCATATGTGGGATTGGACTCATGTACAGTGTAGTGTCTTTTGTTTATGTATATTATCTGGCAGCCTTGTCGGCTTGCCCTTGCATGTATGTTGGTTTTTTTTTTTAAAAAAAGTGTTATTTAAATTCCGCAGTTTGCTTAGTTGTTAAGGTAGAAGGGTGCCCAGGTAGTGCACCAGTCACGGGCCCGGGGTTCGGGGCGTGACCAATATACCTTTATGGGCAGACTATATGACATTATCGCGTCCCAGAAATGGGCCGGGAAGTATACCTTTATGGGCAGACTATATGACATTATCGCGTCCCATAAATGGGTCGGGCAGTATACCTTTATGGGAAGACTATATGACATTATCGCGTCCCAGAAATGGGTCGGGCAGTATACCTGTATGGGCAGACTATGTGACCTTATCGCGTCCCAGATTGGGCCGAGCAGTATAGGTGTCCCTCCGTAAAGGGTCGGATTAGGTTATGTAAGGTAAGTAAGTTATATGGTAATGAACTTGATGATTTTCCTAAGTATGTACGTAAGAAAGTGGCTATAACTTTTATTGAAAAATGGGACAAGATAATGAGGTACGATTAAGTTCACGAGATGGTAATGACATGGTAGGTTCAGGTATTTACTTCTTTTACACTTACCTCTGTCATGCTTTTATACAGATATGTTTTAATTGATGTACCTTACTTAGTTCCATATTAAATTTTTGTTATCGACCCGCCAGAAGCTGCGTTCATGCCCGCAGGTAGTAGGTGCACAGGTTGGTGATCATTGCTCTTAGGATCTCGGTTCAGTTTTTGGGAAAAAGCTCCATTTGCTCCGGAGGCTTATCTCTTGGTACGGTTTCCCATGAGGTTGTAGATTAATGTATATTCAGCGGTATGGCGGGGCCCTGTCCCGCCACAGTTGTTATGTTAAAACTCTTAGAGGTCTGTAGTCACATATTGTGGGTCAGTTTGTAAAGGAAATGAAGCATGCTTGATTTGTATATGTATGTCGGGAAGGTAGCCCAGTGGCTAACTTTGTTGTTTTATTTCTATTGAGTTATTTTATAAGTTTCATGTATGTTCTGCTGATTATCTCTGATGTATACCTGTAAGGGTTCCCAGGTAGGGCACCAGTCGCGGGCCCGGGGTCGGGTCGTGACAAAAGTGGTATCAGAGCAGTTAGTCCTCAGAAAGTGTCTACAGACCGTGTCTAGTAGAGTCTTGATTATCGGTGTATTGTGCACCACATCTATAATCAGGAGGCTACAGGACATTTAGGATTGGTTTCCATTCTTCTCTCTTTGAGATCGTGTAGTAGAGCTGTCATAGTAGGTTGAATCCTCTCTGACCTATTCTTATGAAACAGTTATGCCTCACAGGCGACGAGGCCCGAAGGTCAAAGCGGCGGGGCGCTAGTGGTACGTGAAGGTTACGAGGACTCGGGCACGAACTATGCACGAGGTGGTAGGCGGATCGGCGAGTTCAGCCACGCCGGCAGTATTAGAAAGGCAGGCGGCGGTAGCTCGAAGGTTCGTGCCCGAGCCTCGATTCGCGGCCGAGCGAGTTTAGAGATTACGGAGAGCAGATCAGGCTATTGACTAGCATAGTGGTAGGGCAGCGCCGACAGGAGCAGGTAGCTAACCCTAGAGCTGGCAGTTTGAGGATTCGGGATTTTCTGGGTTGTCATCCGCCTGAGTTTTATGGTTCGAGGTCTGAGGAGGACCCGCAGGAGTTCATTCGGCAGCTACAGCGGACTATGCAGGTTCTTAGGGCTTCGGAGACGGAGTCTGTTATGTTAGCCTCTTACCGGTTACGCGATATTGCGTTGAACTAGTTCGAGTCATGGGAGATGTCGAGAGGTGAGGATGCTCTTCCAGCTGTTTGGGAGGAGTTCACAGAGGCCTTCATGGATCACTTTTTGCCTCCTGAGATGAGGAGAGCCCGTGTAGATAGATTCTTGACCTTGAGGCAGAATGGGAGGACTATCGGGAGTCTGACACCGAGTTTGACTCCTTGGCGTACGCACACCATTGTAGGCATGGCGGATAGAGTTCATCGTTATGTGATGGGGCTGAAGTCATATGATTCTGCATGCTTGGGGTGGCTCTTGACCGGTATGGACATTGCTAGAATGCGAGCCTATGCGCGAGGATAGAGGATAGAGAGAGGAGGATCAGTTGACTCGAGCCGGCCCGAGGCGGGGCAGCGAGTCTCGAGGCGATTTGAGCGGACAACCTCGGCACAGACTAGGTCTACATTACGGCCCGGCCGAGTGCTCCTCCACGATTTTACGGCGGGGTTTTACAACCGGGAATGCAGGGCGGTCAGTCTCTAGAGCTTGAGTCTCGAGAGAGATGGGGTTCGGTCGATCGAGGCCACCTTTGCCTCAATCGCCCGATGTGGTAGGTTACATTACGGGGTATGTCGCGCAGACGTGGTGCTTGTTTTTCTTGTGGACGTCTAGGCCATATGTTAAGAGAGTGTCCTTATAGAGGGGGTCCTGGTGGGACAACACCGTCTACTGGATCAGTTGCGGGTTCTTCGCCTTCAATATCTAGGCAGGAGGTTCATGCACCGACAGGCCGTGGCAGAGGTCGTGGTGGGAGTTCCCAGTTTTAGCGGTCCTTTGAATCGCCTATATGATTTCAGGTATGTCTTTGGACCTTTAGAAACTTGTATGCATGATAAAGTTGTGGTATGTTTAAGTGTCATGAACAGATTATATTGAGACTATGTATATGCTAGAAGGAGTTGGAAGTACGAAAAGATAATCCCTTTTTTTTGGGCTTATGATGGACGGATTTGCGTGTGCGAGGTATTAGGGCCATAAGTGGCATAACTAGGTTTCAGTAAAGTGTAGTTGTATGAGTTTATGCCGAGAAATGGTAAAGTGAACTCCGAAAGAACATTCGGGGACGAATGTTTCTAAGGGGGGAAGAGTGTTACACCCCGTATTTACAGGACATGTTTTAAGAACGTGCGTGAGAATTCCTAGTGTTAAGATTTGAGACTTGTAAAAATTTATCGGAATTATGAAATTGTCGGAAAACGTAATATTATGACGAATGGGAGGGCGACACGTGTCACCCCCTTAAGTGAGCTTGGGCGAATTGGACATGGGCAAAAGGGTCATTTGACCCTTGTTAGGAAGACAAGTCTTGCAACTTGAAGAGCTTGACAAAATTGACTAAGTCAAAGGGTCCACAAAGTCTTGATATTTAGTAAGACCTCATCCAAGCCACTCATTTGTTTGCATCTTGACCCTCCATTGTGCTATATAACACTACTAGTAGCAAGACATAGTCCAACACTTAGAAAAATTTCAAGAAAATTGGATGAACAAGCTAAAGAGCTCTCGGGTTCATGTCCATTGAAAAGAATTATTTTTTGTTTCTTGTCCATTAAGCTCCACACTTTAAACCAAGGTTCATGAGTGTATTTTAAGTGTATCTCAATAGAAAAATCTCGGAAAAAGATAGTTTTCGTATTAGTCGCAAGGTGAAAACCTAGTTGCCTTTCTAGGTTTTGTTTGGAAGATTGAAGGAAATTGGTTGGTATTGTTCTAAGGGTCTCTAGTAGCGGATTGAAGTGTCTTGAAGAGGCTCTAAGTTGCTAAGGAGCGACTTCGGATTTGGAGTTGGATTAAGATTCGTTGAGGTATAATCTTGTCTCTTAAGTGCTACAAGATTTTATATTGTTGTTAGCCTTACATTTTTCTAGCATGAAGTATATGTGTTGAAGTTTTATAAGTGTTTTGGATTGTTGTAGCCTAAAATCCGAAATGACATATTAGCCATTTGAAGTTGGATTACAATTTGGTCGTTTATTAGAATCGTCGCATGTTACTTACTTGAAGATTATAGTGGTTATAATCGATTGCGACTTGATATCATGTTATGCTAACAACTTGGATTGACATGGAAATTGGATAAGAATTGGTGTTATTGTACTCAATGTGGCCGAATTGGACTAGTAGTTTGTTTTAGTTTGATATCTTTTGTGGGGCGGAATTTTACACGTCTAGTAGGCGTGTAATCCCCTATTGATTAATTGCATTGTTGGGCCTTAAATGTGGCGTGTTTGGTTATTGAATTCAGCCTTGAAAAAGGTGGCAAAGTATGTAGAAACAAAGGAAGTGCTGTCCGATTTTCCGTAGAATTTAGTGACTTAGCACCTAGAATATTCTACGTTTGAAGTAAGAGGTTAATGGACGTATTGTGGCCATTATAGGTTGAAGTACTAAGTATAGCGTATCCTACTTGAAGGATGGAATAGCTATCAAGGTTGAAGTACTTTGGAGCATTTTGCTACTTGTCGATAATCGTCGCGAGGTATGTGAACCTCTTCCTTCCTTTGGCATGATTCTATGTATGAAATATACATGTAGTAGTATTTCATGATTCCGTCTACTCTTAGAAGTTAAGAGGTAGTTATGTTGATTTACTCTATGTAAAAGCTACGCCTAAGAAATCCTAAGTTCTTACCAAGTCTTATGGGGGATGTTGGTAAGAGTCGTTAGGAAGTATTTGGAGTCGAGTTGACTTGGCTAATTTATGGCACGAATGAGAATAAGTATCGAACAAGCCATTGCAGCGTTAATAAAGGAAAATGTAATGACAATTAATTATATTAAAACAAGTAGAATTCTCCATCTGCATAGAAGCTAAGATAAGACAAAATTGTATTACATTTTCTAGATCATGGCTACTTGATTAAGATCGATATAAATAAGTATAACTTATTCCCCACGCACCAAAGTATAGACTTTATTTTTTTTAGTTATGGGACTTGATTCTTAAAGGAAGAAATGAATTGATTTACAAGTATAGAATATTTAATTTGGAAAGACTTGATTTCTAAAGTTAAGAAACTTGTTTTCTTAAAAGTTAAGAGACTTGAAGTAGTTTGAAAGCTATGCAATTCGATTTGAAGGTATAAATCTCTTGGTTATAAAAAGGAATGAATTTGCCTAAGACATAAAGAGTTATAACGGCTTTATGGGAAGTTGGTTATAACAACTTTATGGAAGATTAAAAGAATGGTTTTCTTCAGTAATGTAAGCAAAGAAATGATTTAAAATAGAGAAGGGCAAATTATTTTAAAGGTACCAATTGCTTAAGGTTTTTTTTAAGAAAGAAGTCACTTGATTTAGAAGCCGGTAATTGTATTTCTAAAAAGGTATTGTGACTTGTCTTGAAAGGTAGATATGACTTGATACTACGGTTGTTAGTATCTGGGAAGTTTTATTTGAAAAAGAGTCTTTCTAAAAGGGTAGAGGTGCGTAGTACGTTGGGTTAAATTCACGGATTTCCATACGACATTATCGCATCCCAGAAATGGGCCGGGCAGTATACCTTTATGGGCAGACTATATGACATTATCGCGTCCCAGAAATGGGACGGGCAGTATACCTTTATGGGCAGACTATATGGAATTATCGCGTCCCAGAAATGGGCCGGGCAGTATACCTTTATGGGCAGACTATATGACATTATCGCGTCCCAGAAATGGGCCGGGCAGTATACCTTTATGGGCAGACTATATGACATTATCGCGTCCCAGAAATGGGCCGGGCAGTATACCTTTATGGGCAGACTATATGACATTATCGCGTCCCAGAAATGGGCCGGGCAGTATACCTGTATGGGCAGACTATGTGACCTTATCGCGTCCCAGATTGGGCCGGGCAGTATAGGCGTCCCTCCGTAAAGGGCCGGATTAGGTTATGTAAGGTAAGTAAGTTATATGGTAATGAACTTGATGATTTTCCTAAGTATGTACGTAAGAAAGTGGCTATAACTTTTATTGAAAAATGGGAAAAGATAATGAGGTACGATTAAGTTCACGAGATGGTAATGACATGGTAGGTTCAGGTATTTACTTCTTTTACACTTACCTCTGTCATGCTTTTATACAGATATGTTTTAATTGATGTACCTTACTTCCGTTCCATATTCGGTACCTGTTGTACTGACCCCCTTCGGGGGGCTGCGTTCATGCCCGCAGGTAGTAGGTGCACAGGTTGGTGATCCTTGCTCTTAGGATCTCGGTTCAGTTTTTGGGAAAAAGCTCCATTTGCTCCGGAGGCTTATCTCTTGGTACGGTTTCCCCTGAGGTTGTAGATTAATGTATATTCAGGGGTATGGCGGGGCCCTGTCCCGCCACAGTTGTTATGTTAAAACTCTTAGAGGTCTGTAGTCACATATTGTGGGTCAGTTTGTAAAGGAAATGAGGCGACTGCTTCGGTTGTATATGTATGTCCAGGAAGGTAGCCCCATCGGCTAACCTGTTGTTTTATTTCTATTGAGTTATTTTATAAGTTTCATGTATGTTCCGCTGATTATCTCTGATGTATACCTGTAAGGGTGCCCAGGTAGGGCACCAGTCGCGGGCCCGGGGTCGGGTCGTGATAGAAGTCATGTTAAGAACTTAATGGAATACCATGTTAATATATTAAGCTACGTGGTAGGCTTAAGAGAATTGTACGGATGAGGTCCGTATAAAGTAAGTAATGGTTGTTGTGATCAAGACGACACGATTATGGTATTATGATAAGTTTTTGTACCCGTTTACGGGGGACTGATAAGGTAGGCTTGGAGCATGGAAATTGCGAGCCTAAGAATATTGATAACCGCCGAGACCTTAGGTATATATAAGGCCTTCTCGGGCAATAAGATTTTATTTAGACTAAGGGTAAGAGTTAAGTGCGACAGCGGGTCGGGGTGAGTACCTGTTACGGGTCGCCTCATAGTTTGAAATGGAGTGGGATCGGTTGGTAGTAGTTCCGCTACGTGATAGGGTCACGAGGGTGCAAGGCCCAAGTCTAGTTAATTGTTTTACGGGTTCGTGGACGCGTTCCACCGGAACCAGGTCGTGGGAGTCGGAAATGGCCTTATGTTGTTTAAAAGAGTGACTCCAAAGATTAGAGGCCAGAATCAGTATGGAAGTTATGTATGTATGCTAGTATGAGTTGGAAGTACGGAAAGAGTCCGACCAGTAAGAAAGATAACAACCAAGTGTAAAGAAATAGAGCCTGAATCCATAAGAACCTTTCGAGGTAACTACACCCGTGAGTGCTTGGGTGGTAGCTGAGCGGGTATATGAGATTTGCCCGGTGATGATACAGTCGTCAGACCCTAGTAGACCTAGTAGAGATGATTATGACGGACTTTGAGGTCATTATGAGTATGGACTAGTTGGCTTTGTGAGTGCCAAGGTTGACATCTTAGCATAAGTATTGTTATGTGGCCATTGGTGGCATATGTTGTATGAAGGGTGTAGTAAAAGGAGACTACGTCGCTATCTAATTAGATTGGACTCCGAAAGAACATTCGGGGATGAATGTTTCTAAAGGGGGAAGAATGTTACACCCCGTAATTCAAGAACATGATTATAGAATTAAGATTGGAATGTCGAAAGGAAAGGTTTTATACATTTCCTTATACGGAAAATTTTCGAGTTTAATGTGATGACAAGAATTAATTCTAGTAATGGAATTATTTTTCATTAGAATTATGGACTTAGTGGATTTATTAAGTCTTGGTATACTATGTTACATGTCCATCGAAATGGGATGAAAAATAACTAAGTGTGGATGAAATATTTTGTGAAGAAATACTTGGCCAATAGGAGGTTAGCAAGTGCCCTCCCCACTTGTCTTGTGAAGACTCCACATACCTTTATATAGATAAGTCTTGAAGACTTAGAACAAAAGATATTCATCCATACAAACTCTCAACTCTCCAAAAACCTAGAGCAATTCGAAATCCCCATATCCAAAGACAAGATCAAGATCAAAGTATTTTCTTTCCAAGATTAAGCACCATTAACCCCTAAATCTAGGTTGGGCCGAAAATAGAATGAAACCCTAGGGGTTTTCCGTCGACTTTTTGGAAGCGAAACGTGAAGAGAAGTTGATCCTAAGGTTGTAGGGGATACATATATGTGATTGGAACTTGAAGAAGTTGAGCGAAACGAAAACTGCGGACCAATAAAGACTGGACTGTTTTGGGGCGTGTTTGGGCAAAAAATGAGGTAAAAGTCCTTCTTCTTTTAAAGTAATTGGATATTACTTATTGTTATAATGTATGGATGAACTTGTGTTAAAAAGAATGAAGAATAAAAAGCGTTGGAGCCATTTTTTTGGGGCTAAAACCGATTTGGGACAGATTTGGTGTAAATGGAATTCGTTGGTTATTGTCGTTGTTATCTTCACCTATTGCATGTTATAATGGATTAATATTGTTGTTACTAAGTTGTTATAACTTATGTAGATGTTTTGGAACTCGAATTGGAATAAAAAGGATTAAGGAAAGAGTTATCGGATTTTAGTTGTTGCCGTAGAATCTATAAAACTGTTGGATATTGTCGTGCAGTTTTTAGGGATTGCTTTAGACGTGTTGTATGCTGGAAAATCAGCCCCTATATTTCATGTTTAATGTAGTAGATTGCTAATGAAAACCCCGAAGGAATAAGGGTGTGGAAAGGCGTTGAAAGGCCTCACATTCCACCCTCGTTATAGTAATTATGGATTTTTAGTGGGCTGTTTTGGTATGGTTTTGGGGCAGAATTTTACACGTATTGTTAAGGCGTGTAATCCCCTTTGGTTAGCTGAATTGTTGGGCCTTAAATGTGGCGTGTTTGGTTATTGAATTCGGCCTTGAAAAAGGTGGCAAAGTATGTAGAAACAAAGGAAGTGCTGTCCGATTTTCCGTAGAATTTAGTGACTTTGCACTTAGAATATTCTACGTTCGAAGCTAAAGGTTAATGGACGTATTATGGCCATTATAGGTTGAAGTACTAAGTATAGCGTATTCTACTTGAAGGATGGAATAGCTATCAAGGTTGAAGTACTTTGGAGCATTTTGCTATTTGTCGATAATCGTCGCGAGGTATGTGAACCTCTTCCTTCTTTTGACATGATTCTATGTATGGAATATACATGTAGTACTATTTCATGATTCCTTCTACTCTTAGAAGTTAAGAGGTATGTATGTTGATTTACTCACGTAAAGGTTATGTCTAAGTTATCCTAAGTTCTTACCAAGTCTTATGGGGGATGTTGGTAAGAGTCGTTAGGAGGTATTTGGAGCCAAGTTGACTTGGATAAGTTACGGCACAAATGAGAATAAGAATCGAACAAGCCACCGCAAAGATTAATAAAGGAAAATGTAATGACAATCAATTAAGTTAAAATGAGTAGAATTCTCCATCTGCATAGAAGCTAAGATAAGACAAAATTGTATTACATTTTCTAGATCATGGCTACTCGATTAAGATCGTTATAAATAAGTATAACTTATTCACAACGCACCAAAGTATATGTTACTTAATTTATAAGAATTTACGTATGAAGTTTTAAGACTATGAACCTCAAATTTTTAAAGGGTTAAGGGACTTTATTTTTCAAGTTATGGGACTTGATTCTTAAAGGAAGAAATGAATTGATTTAAAAGTATAGAATACTTGATTTGGAAAGAATTGATTTCTTGCCATTTTAAAGATAAGAGACTTGATTTCTAAAAGTTAAAGAAGCTTGATTTCAAAAGTTAAGAGACTTGAAGTATTTTGAAAGCTATGTGATTTGATTTGAAAGTATAAGTCTCTTGGTTATAAAATGAATGAATTTGTCTAAGACATAAAGAGTTATAACGGCTTTATGGGAAGTTGGTTATAACAACTTTATGGAAGATTAAAAAAATGGTTTTCTTCAGTAATGTCTGCAAAGAAATGATTTGAAATAAAGAAGGGCAAATTGTTTTAAAGGTTCCAATTTCTTAATGTTTTTAAGAAAGAAGTCACTTGATTTAGAAGCCTATAAATGTATTTCTAAAAGGTATTGTGACTTGTCTTGAAAAGTAGACATGACTTGATACTACAGTTATTAGTATCTTGGAAGTTTTATTTGAAAAAGAGTCATTTTAAAGGAGTAGAGGTACGTAGTACATTGGGTTAAATTCACGGATTTTATAATGACATTATCGCGTCCCAGAAATGTGCCGGGCAGTATACCTTTATGGGCAGACTATATGACATTATCGCGTCCCAGAAATGGGCCGGGCAGTATACCTTTATGGGCAGACTATAAGACATTATCGCGCCCCGAATGGGCCGGCGATATACCTTTATGGCGAACTATATGACATTATCGCGTCCCAGAAATGGGTCGGGCAGTATACCTTTATGGGCAGACTATATGACATTATCGCGTCCCAGAAATGGGCCGGGCAGTATACCTTTATGGGCAGACTATATGACATTATCGCGTCCCAGAAATGGGTCGGGCAGTATACCTCTATGGGCAGACTTATGTGACTTTATCGCGTCCCAGATTTGGCCGGGCAGTATGGGCGTCCCTCCATAAAGGGCTGAATTATGTTATGCAAGGTAAGTAAGTTATATGGTAATGAACTTGACGGTTTTTCCTAAGCATGTACGTAAGAATGTGACTATAACTTTTATGTAAAAATGGGAAAAGATAATAAGGTACGATTAAGTTCACGAGATGGTAATGACACGGTAGGATCTGGTATTTACTTTTTTTATACTTGCCCCTGTCATTCTTTTGTACAGTTATGATTTGTTTACTGTACCATATTTTCCGTTCCATATTTGGTACCTGTTGTACTGACCCCCTTCGGGGGGCTGCGTTCATGTCCGCAGGTTTAGGTACACAGTTGTGGATCCGCGAGCTTAGGATCCTGGTTCAGCATTTGAGATGGCTCCAATGTTCCGGAGCTTGTCGTCATGGTTATATATATTCAGGGGTACGGCGGGGCCTTGTCCCGTCATAGCATTTGTCCAAATCTTAGAGGTTTGTATTCATCTGTGGGCTGGACTGGCTAGAGTTGTTTTTACATTGTTAAACAGTGTAGATCCTTTCGGGTAATTTTTATATTATGGCAGCCTTATCGGCTTGTCCTTAGTTTAAAAAAAAAAGTGTTATTTATCTTCCGCAGTTTATTATGTTGTATGAGTATAAGGGTGCCCAGGTAGGGCATCAGTCGCGGTCCGGGGTCGGGTCGTGACAGGTGGGTCGGGTTGTGGACCAAATTCGGGTCAACCGGTAGCATGGAATGAGGTGGTGCCAGTTGGAAATGGTCCCGCTATGTGATAGGGTCACGAGGATGCGAGGCCCAAGTATAGTTAATCGTTGTACGAGTTCGTGGACGCGTTCCACCAGAACCAGGTCGTGAGGGCCGAGAAGAGCCTTAACGGAAATTCAACCAGCATAATGGCCAAGTTTGGATAGTAACTCCAAGGATTGGAGGACAAAATCAATATTTGAAATTTTGTACGTGTGCTCAAATAAGTTTGGAAGTACGAGAAAAGTACGACAAGTAAGAAAAGGAAGGAACAAGGGTTAAAATAACTATAGTGGTTATAGTTATGAGTAATGAAGGTGCGTAGAGAGAATCCTTTTTAGGCCATGAGTGGAAGTTAATTGTGATGATACACACGCCTTAGGTTCAGTAACACTGTCCATATGTGCTCGTGATTGAGATGCTTCTAGTATTAGCGTTTTCACCGGTTGGTAAACCAATCTAGGCATATTATAGGATCATGCCCCAACTAGTAATTTGACTAAGTGAGACAGAGAAGGGAAGTAACACAAGGGAAAACATCAGTTAGCTGAGTGGGAGTCCGACTGAAGGGTTCAGATAGTGTTAGTCCCATGACTTGGAATACGACAGGGCCATCCCTAAATACGGGAAAAAGAAAGGAACCTCTAAAGATCACGTTTTGAAAAGACTATAACCTTCGAGTTTTGTGAGAAGGGACCGCGGGTGGAAGGTCCATTGATATGTATAAATATGATATATGGTGGCCGTGTGTGGCATCGTTGGTCTTGTGGAGTATTGAGTGATAGGCATATTAAGGTGACTATGCCGGAGTTTGTATAGCTTGAAGACTGACTATGAACATTCGGGATGAATGTTTCTAAGGGGGGGAGAATGTTACACCTCGAAATTCCAGGACATGTATATAAGAACGTACGTAAGAAAACAAGACTTTAAGATTTGAGACTTGTAGAATTTATCAGAATTTTGGAAATGTTGAGAAACGAAATGTTATAACGAATGGGAGGGCGACACGTGTCACCCCCACATGGGCTTGATCGATTTTTTAGCCAAGGGTAAAAAGGTCAAATGACCAAGGCAAGATGATCAAGTCTTGACAAGCCAAGGCTTGACATTGTTGACCAAGTCAATGAGCCCACTTGACTAGATATTTAAATTTTCTTCATCCAAACCCCACAAGTGTTTTAATCTTGACCCTACATTGTATTATATATTCATCCTAGTAGCAAGACAAGTCTCAACACTTAGAAAAAATTTGAGAAACTTGAACAAGAGATAGAGAGGTCTTGGCTAAGCTCTTGGAGAAGAAGAAATTTTTTTCGTTTGTTGTTCATAATTCACAATACTTAAACCCAAGGTTACTAGGGGTATTATAAGGATATCTCAATACAAAGATCCCGGAAAAGCTACGTTTTTACATGAGTCGCAAGATGAAAACCTAAGTTGTTTTCAAAAGTTTTGATTGGAAAGTGAAGGGAAGTTGCTTATGAACTTCTAAGAGCTTCAAATAGCGGATTGTAGCGTGAAGGAAAGGAGCTAAGTTGCTAAGGAGCGACTTTAAATCTTGGAGTTATTTTTGGGCTTATCAAGGTAACAATCTTGTCGTCTTAGTGATTAAAGATTACATGTTGTTGTAGTTATATAAATTAGCAAGCATGAGATATATAATGGAGATTGATAAGTGTTATGGAGTATTTGGAAGCAAATCCGAAACTAGCATGTTTAGCCCTTGAAATTGTAATTCAAATTGGTCGATAGTTACAATCGTCGCATGCTAGCTTTATAAGGGGTTATAATTGTTACAACTAGTTGTGACTATATGACATGTTAGACTTAACAACTTGGATTGAAAAGTAATTAAGGAGAAGGATTTAGGATTTGTTGTTGTTGTGGCCGAATGCCCTTAAAAATATTGGACTGTTTTATATGAATTGCGGGGCAGAATTTTACACGTCCTGTTAGGCGTGTAATCCCCTTTGGTTAGATGTTGGTTGTGCCTCAAATGTGACGATTTGGTTGTTTATTTCGGGCCTTGGAAAAAGGTGGAAAAGTACATAGAAACAAAGAAAGTGTTGCCCAATTTTTCGTAGAACAAGAGACCTTTTACTTAGTATCATTCTACGTTAGAAACTAGAAGTTGATAGTCGTGTTGTGGTAATTATAGGTTGACAATTCTACGTGCGTCGTATTCGACTTAGCGCGTGGATTAAGCCGAAAAGGTATGTGAACTATCTCCTCTTCTTCAAGCATGATTCCTTATGGTAAAGTGAGTAAATCCTACTCCTTAGATGATCTATCCCGTGATTGTACTTGGATTGCCTAATATAGAAGTTGTTCTATATACTTCCTTGATTGTACTTGGATTGCCTAATATAGAATTTGTTCTATATACTTCCTTGATTGTACTTTGGATGTTTAAATTAGAAGTTGTTATAATCCATTCCCTTGATAATATTTGGATTTTCAAAAGTGAAAGTTGTTTTACTTGAAGTACTTAGAGTCTTAAAAAGGAAGTGGTTCCTAATCTCTTAGATAGTGCCTTATTTCCAAAACCTAAAGGTTGTTATAATGGATTTATGGGAAGTTAGTTATAACGGCTTTAGGGGAGTCAAAGGAGTGATTTACTTAATTGATTTAAAAGAGGAGAAATGACATGATTTAAAGAGAAGTAACTTGTTTTAAAGGTGTGAGTTACTTGGGATTTAAAAGTAGAAGCTACTTGATTTCAAAACCTTGAATTGAAGTTTTAAAAGTGTAGTTTGATTTTAAAAATAGAAGTGGCTTGATACTACGAGTGTTAGTGTATTAGGGGTCATAAATGAATTTGGCTTCATTGTAGTACATATAAGAAGTGACTAGAGTATAAAGAGTGTAAGCCACTTAATTTGAAGAATATGTAACTTGATGTTGCAAGGCTAGGGCCTTGGAATTTTATGAAAAAGGTAAAGAATGTGCAGTGGACGTACGTAGTACTTTGGCTTACTTAAATGAGAATTATTCTATTTGTGCCTTGATAGTACTTTGGCTTACTTAAATGCGAATTATTCTATTTGTGCCTTGATAGTACTTTGGCTTGCTTAAATGAGAATTATTCTATTTGTGCCTTGATAGTACTTTGGCTTGCTTAAATGAGAATTACTCTAAGTTTGTTAAAAAGGAAGGCATGGTAAATTATCTTGGTTTGTGTAAAACGGAAAGGCATGGTATTGTCTGTTATGACCCGACCCCGGGCCCGCGACTGGTGCCCTACCTGGGCACCCTTTACAGGTATATATCAGAGAATAGTAGCGGAACATACATACATCTCAAAAGAAATAAATAACAGGCTAGCCGATAAGGCCACCTTCCAAAAATATACACGTAACCCAAAAAGCAGTTACCTCTTTTTTTTTTACACAACCCAATCCACAAGATATGACTACATACCTCAAAGAATTTTGACATAACAATTGTGATGGGACAGGGCCCCGCCATACCCCTGAATGTACATAAATCTACAATCTCAGGGAACCGTACCAAAAGACAAAGCCTCCGGAGAAATGCAGCTTTCCAAGAACTGAACAGTGATCCTAAGATTGTGGATCAACAAGCTATGTACCTCAACCTGCGACATGAACGCAGCCCCCTGAAAGAGGTCAGTACGAAATATGTACCAAGTATGTGAAACTGAAAATACTGTATGTGAAACTGAAAATACTGTAATGAAATCATAACAGTCTATAATAAAGCTGGAGACATGTATGATAACCAAAATAACAGTACCCTGTGCCTTGCCGAAGTGAAAGTAATGAAAGTCAGTTTTACCTTGTACAGACTATTTCAACACATGAACAATAGTCACAACAGGTCTATGGACGCAAGCCCTCAAATATCATCACACAATCCAGTAAGGGTCTCAAGCCCACAAATATCAAAGCGTGCCCGTGGAATCCCCCATCACTGCCGACATCTATAAGTGTAAAATATAACCATGTTACGCGCTCGTGGCATCCTACCTCATCGTTTGCCAGACACACATATGCAATATATATATATATATATATATATATATATATATCTCAAGCCCGTGGACTTCCTCATCTCGGGTACATTACTTCATGAAGAACTAATTCATGGGGTAATAATCGTATATAACATGCCCGTGGAATCCCTCATCTCGGGTACATGTCTTCATGGGGAGCTAGTCCATGGAGTAATAATCGTATATAACATGGTCGCATGCCCCAGAATCCCTCATCGTATAAGCATGGCCATGGGGTAATAAAACAAATCGGAGAATCTAACCCGCCTCCTGGTCGCATACCCCGGAATCCCTCATCGTATAAGCATGTCCAAGGAGTAATAAAAATAATCTGGGAATCTAACCCGCATCCTGGTCGCATGCCCCGGAATCCCACATCGTATAAGCATGTCCAAGGATCAATCACAATGGAAGCATACCCGTGGAAGCCTCCGTCACAGTCGGTACGTCCAAGTAAATTCACAACAAGACAGCCGGCCTTCCAACCGAGAGTCACGGAAGCGTAAACATATAATACTTGCACTCAAGGCTATCACAAGCAAGCATAAGCAAGTTCATAAAATCTTTAGACTTTCATTTTATATATTCAAGGCACTTTTCGTTTCACGTAAAAATCCGAGAATTTAACCCAAAGTACTACGTACTTCCATTCTTTTCAAAAAACTCATTTTCATATAAAACCCCAAGATACTAACACCCGAGGTATTAAGGCATGTCTACATTTCAAACAAATCACTATATTCTTAGAAATACATTTCTAGGCTTCTAAATCAAATGACCCTTACTTTAAAACTTTAAGCAATTGATACCTTTAAATCAAATTGCCCTTCCTTATTTCAAATCATTTCTTTGTTTACCTTACTAGAGAAAACCATTCTTTTAACCCTCCATAAAGTTGTTATAACCAACTTCCCATAAAGTCGTTATACTAACTTTATGCTTTAGAAACTAAGGCATCTTTAACCTTTCATAAAGTCGTCATAATTAACTTCCCATAAAGCCGTTATAACTCTTTATGTCTTAGACAAATTCATTCTTTTTATAACCAAGAGACTTATACTTTCAAATCAAGTTACATAGCTTTCAAAAATACTTCAAGTCTCTTAACTTTTAAGAAATCAAGTTTCTTAACTTTAGAAATCAAGTCTCTTGTCTTTAGAATATCAAGAAATCAATACTTTTAAATCAAGTCATTCCTTCCTTTAAGAATCAAGTCCCATAACTTGAAAAATAACGTCTCTTAACCTTTTAAGAATTCATAGTTCATAGTCTTAAAACTTCATAACGTAAAATCTTTAAATTAAGTAACATATACCATTATGTGTGTGAGTAGGTTATACTCGTTTATAACGATCTTATTAAAGCAGTCATGATCTAGAAAATGTAATACAACTTTGTCTTATCTTAGCTTCTATGCAGATGGAGAATTCTACTCATTTTAATATAATTAATTGTCGTTACATTTTCCTTTATTAACACTGCAATGGCTTGTTCGATACTCATTCTCATTCGTGCAGTAAATTAGTCAAGTCAACTCGACTCCAAATACATCCTAACGACTCTTACCAACATCCCCCCATAAGACTTGGTAAGAACTTAGGATAACTTAGACATAACTTTCACATAGAGTAAATCAACATACATACCTCTTAATTTCTAAGAGTAGAAGGAATCATGAAAAAACACCACATGTATATTTCATACATAGAATCATGCCAAAAGGAGGAAGAGATTCACATACCTCGCGACGATTATCGACAAGTAGCAAAATGCTCCAAAGTACTTCAACCTTGATATATACTCCATCCTTTAAGTAGAATACGCTATACGTAGTACTTCAACCTATAATGGTCATAATACATCTATTAACCTCTAGCTTCAAACGTAGAATATTCTAAGTATAAAGTCACCAAATTCTATGGAAAATCGGACAACACTTCCTTTGTTTCTACGTACTTTTCCACCTTTTTCAAGGCCCGAATTTAACAACCAAACACGCCACATTTAAGGCCCAACAATTCAGCTATCCAAAGGGGATTACACGCCTTAACAGGACGTGTAAAATTCTGCCCCACAATAATACAAAACAATAAAATAATTACATGCCATTCTCGGCTATAATGTATCATACTACAAAGTCTTATCCAATTCCTTATTCAATCCAAGTTGTTTAGTCTAACATGTTATATAGCCGCAATTGATTATAACAACTAAAATCTTCAATTAGATAACATGCGACGATTCTAACTATCGACCAAATTGTATTTCAATTTCAAATGGCTAACAAGGTCATTTCGGATCTTAGGCTTCCAATATCCATAGCACTTATAAATCTCCAATACATATCTCATGCTTGTTTATAATCATCACTACAACAATATGAAATTTTATAACACTTAAGAGAATAAGATTATTACCTAGACAAGCCTTAATCCGTCTTCAAGATCCGAAGTCGCTCCTTAGAAACTTAGCGCCTCTCCTTGACACTCCAATCCGCCACTTGAAGCCCTTAAAAGTTCACAACCAACTTTCCTTCAATATCCAATCTAAACCTAAGAAAGCGACTTAGGTTTTCACCTTGCGACTAATCCAAAAACGACCCTTTTCCAGGATCTTTCTATTAAGATACCCTTACAATACCCTAAGGAACCTTGGTTTAAAGTATTGGGATTATTGAACAACAAACAAAATTTTTTGTCTTGAGAAGAGGGGCAAACCCGAGAGCAATCTTAAGAGATGAACAAGTTTTTCTTGAAATTTTCTAAGTGCGGGAAGCTTGTCTTGATACTAGTGTGGTTATATAACAACATGGAGGGTCAAGATTAGAACAATTGGGTGGCTTGGATGCATTTCATTAAAGATCAAGCCAAGTGGCTCTTTGACTTAGTCAATAAACTCAAGCTCTAGCTTGCAAGACTTATTCATCTTTACTTTGGTCAAATGACCATTATACCCATGGTCAATTTCGTCCAAGACCAACCAAGGGGGGGGGGGGGTGACACGTGTCGCCCTCCCATTCGTCGCAATATTTTGTTTCCCGACATTTCCATAATTCCGATAAATTTTTACTAGTCTCAAATCTTAACATTTTTTAGTTCTTACGCACATCCTTATAAACATGTCATGGAATTACGGGGTGTAACATTCTTCCCCCCTTAGAAACATTCGTCCCTGAATGTTCTTTCGGAGTCAATCTAATATTTCTCGGTATAGTCTCACAAAACTACACTTAATGAAACTTAATTATGCCACCTATGGCCCTAATACCTCGCACACACATATCCATCCATCATATGCCAAATGAGAAAACAAATCCAAAGTGTGCACCATCACTATTTACTCTCATTCATGGCCCAAAAGGATTTTCTTTTCGTACTTCCAACTCCTTCTAGCATATATACATAGTCTCAATATTATCCGTTCATGAAACTTAAACTTACAACAACCTTATCATGTATACGAGTCTCTAAAGGGTCAAAGATATACCTGAAATCATATAGGCGGGTCAAAGGACCGCTAAAACTGGGAACTTCCACCACGACCTCTGTCACACGCCGTGCATGAACATCCCGCCTAGCTATCAAGGCGAAGAACCCGCGAATCGATCCAGAGATCGTGCTATCCCACCGCACACCTCGGTCGGACGATTCTCACCAAATGTCCCTGTTGGCCGCAAGCATAACAAGCTGTCGAAGTAGTACCACACTCCCCAAAATGGAATCTACCACAGCGACCACACTGAGGAAAAAATGGCTTCCCCTGGCTACTACCCTCGGACAACTGTGAACCTGCAGCCCTGGAGCCCTGACCTTCTCCCGAATATCCCCGGCGATCAAACCTCCTGCCAGAAGACCGGGAAGGAGCACTTTGTGTCGGCTGAAATGTAGACCTAACCTGCTGCTGAGGTTGTCCGCTCGAAAGTTACCCTGAAACCCTACCGTCCTGGCCCTCTTGGGCTGGACTGTGTCTGGCTGGTCCTCTCTCTCTCTGTCCTCGATCCCTTGTGCATAATCCTGCATCCTGGCAATATCCATACCTGGCTGAAGGGCCACTCCCAGGCATGCAGTAATCATATAACGGTCTAGCCCCATCACATAACGGTGAACTCGGTCCGCCATTGCAGCCACAATAGTGATCACATATCTGGTCAACGAGTCAAACTCCATGTTGTACTCTCTGATAGTCCTCCCATTTTGTCTCAATGTCAAGAACCTATCTACGCGGGCTCTCCTCATCTCAGGAGGCAAAAAGTGATCCAGGAAGTTGTCACGACCCGAACCCGGGCCCGTGACTGGTGCCTTACCCCGGGCACCCTAGTGATACAACATCAGAGAAAATCAGCGGAAATAAAAACATGAACATGAATTTAGAGACAAAATAAATAAACAGGCCAACCAAAACAGTTGCCTTCATCATATATATACATAAATACCCGAACAGTTATCCTTTTTACAAACCCTGCCCACACAAAGGCTGCTGCACTTAAGAATTTATACAACAACTATGATGGGACGGGGCCCGCCATACCCCGAATGTACAAGAACCTCTGACTGTGGTAACATACCAACAGATAAGCCTCAAGGAACGGAGCTTCCAAGACGCTGAAATGAGATCCTAAACGCGGATCGACAACCGATGTACTCTACCGTGGCATGAACGCACCCGAAGCGAGGTCGATAACAGTACCAAGTATGTGAAATCGAAAATATCAGAATGAAATCATAATAGTCTATAAAGCGGGAGACGTATGATAACCAAACTACAGTACATACACATAACAGTTATATCAATTCAGGGTCTCACGCCCACAACATCAATCCTGCCCGTGGAGTACCTTCCACAGTGCCGCCAGTCTATGATATGATAACAACAAGATAGCAATCCAAATGGGAGCATACCCGCGCTACGATCGTGTCGGTATGTCCAGAGGGAAACAATAAGACAAAGATTCCAAATGGAAGCATACCCGCGCTACGCATCGTGTCGGTATGTCCAAAGGGAACAAATAAGACAAAGATTCCAAATGGAAGCATACCCGCGCGCTACGATCGTGTCGATGTCCAAAGGGAAACAATAAGACAAAGATTCCAAATGGAAGCATACCCGTGCGCTACGATCGTGTCGATGTCCAAAGGGAAACAATAAGCAACAAGCGGTAATCAAAGTGGATGCATACCCGCGCGCTACGATCGTGTAAGATGTCCAAAGTGATTTAACAAAAGTAACACTATCAGCGAGAACGTGCGTGGAATTTATCCGTCGCCGGTCACGTCGATGAAGTACTCAACAAGTCAACCGATCCTCCATCGAGACGCCAGAGTATAGAAACACAATTCTTGCACAACAAAGGCTATCACAACAAGCATAGGCAAGTTTCACAACAACAAGCATAGGCAAGTTTTACAACAACAAGCATAGGCAGGTTTCACCACAACTCAAAGTACTTTCATTTTCATGCCAAGGTCCGGGTTTTAACCCTAAAGTACTACGCGCGTTAAATTCCTTTTAAGAGATTCATTCTTTGTATAAAAGTCACCCGATACCCGTAGTATAAAAAAAGAGTGACTTACATCTTTTAAGTAAACCAAAACAACTTCCATACTTTCTTTTAAGTCAAGTTACCACGTTAAAACCAATGATAAAACCTTTCTTTTGTTTTCATAAGGTCGTTATAACCAACTTCCCATAAAGCTGTTATAACACCTTATGCTTTAAACCATTTTAAGACAACACAATGCCTTTCTTTTCCCAAGGTTCCAGTTTGCCTAATTTTAATTACGCAAGTCTCTTTTTGAAAAGTTTCATAGTTCAATGTCTTAATCTCTTTTAAAACAATTGAGTAACATATGCCCTAGGCGAGTAGGTTATTCTTGTTCATAATCAATCTTATTAAGCAGCCATGATCTAGAAAATGTAATATCATTTTGTCTCATCTTAGCTTCATGCGGATGGAGGTTTCTACTGGTTTTAATAATACTTAATTATTCAATACATTCTCCTTTATTAACGCCGATGGTTTGTCGATACACATTCGATTTAGAAATCAAGAAACATTATTCCTTCCACAAAACCAAGTACTCATTACTCACGAATGAGGTTTCACACAAACATCCATATTAAGTCAAGTCTCTTAACTTCTAAACCATTAAACCATTCTTTTTATCTCTCTTAAGGCGTTACACCTAACTTCTCATAAAGCTGGTATAACTTTTATGTTTTCAAACCAAGTATACACTTCTTTCAAAAAGGTTTCTTAATCTCTTAGAATACTTCAAGGTTCTTTTACAACAAGTCGGTTATAAGTCAAATCAGTTATCTTTTAAAAACCACAAAGCATTTCTCATTTACATAAAGTTGTTATAACACTTTATGTTTAAAGGCAATCAAATACATTTAACACATGTACGTCTACCGTACTACATAGTTATACACATATCATGCTAGAACAGATAGGAAGAGGTTCACATACCTCGCGACGAGTATCGACTAATAGCAAAACGCTCCAAGTACCCCAAACCGTCTGCTACACTCTCAGTCAAGCAGATCACTCCACACGTAGTACTACAACCTATAGAGGCCACAAAGCGCCTATTAATATCTTTTAGATCCCGACGTAGAATATTCTACAGAAAATTCGGCAGCACCTCCCCCCCCCCGCAACAGCGTAAATCTCCTCCTCTATCGAGGCCGGCTACCAAGCCAACCAGGGGGGGTTAACACGTCTAACCGGACGTGTACAATTCTACTACAAAGAATGCTACACAAGTCTCATGTCTGATCCTATGTAATTACGATTTTTCTCTTCTTTAAATTCAGGCTTAAGTCGCAAGACATTGCCGTAAGTATTATTCAGGCTTAAGTCAAAAGACATTGCCGCACAATTATAATGTTCAGTTCTATATATAGTATACTTCAACTATATATTTCTACAATATGTAATTTCCAATTACAATAGAAGGTCAAGAGTGTTTACCTCGATAAGCCCAAAATTATCCGAGTTTAAATGTCGATCCTGAGCAAGGTTTAGCTCCTACTCCGTGCGCTTCGACCCGCTCCAACCAACCCTTAGAAGTTCTAACCAACTTCTACTTATAACTTCAACTACGGGTGAAGATTTACTTAGGGTTTCATTTTTGTGGTGAGGAAGTATAATAGTATTTCTGGGCTTTTGTACAAGTGTAACTTTGGGAATACTACAAGGTATTTGGGCCAAGGTATTTGGACATAACAACAATACTAGGAGAGTATTTCTATACCACAACAAGGGGTATTTATACGAGACAACTAGGCTAGGGGTATGTACCACGCCAAGCCTCTACAAGGGGGGAGGGTGGGTTTCGGCCAAGGGGCCTTCAAGAGGGGGAGGGGTGTGTGGTGGACGAGATCACAAGAGGGAGAGGGAGAGGGAGGGTTTGAGACTTAGAAAGATTGCTCAATTTTTGGATGAAGAAAGTTCATCACTTAGAGGGGTATTTATAGGTCAAGTGAAGGCCAACCAATGGCCAAGATGAAGACAAGTGCATAGCAAGTGTAAGGCCAAGATTAAGCCATGTGCTACCTTATCCATCTACCCAAAATATCCTACCTAACCCTTGACCACATTTTTAGCACAAAAAACGTGCAAGACTTAGCCAAATGCCGTCCAACCTCTTCCAATGTGAGGGTGACACATGTCACCCTCCCGTTGGTCCAAAATGTTTCGTCTCTCGGAAAAATCCGCAAAAATTATTAATGACATAGCCGGAATTTTCCCTTCGAAGTCGTGGAAACGCTTTCAAAAACGACTCTCGGGTGTTGTGTACAAATTTCGAAACTAGCCAACTTTAAGGCTCAAATTGTATACGTACGCCCTCACGTACATACTCTGGAAATACGGGGTATAACATTCTCCCCTCCTTAGAAACATTCGTCCCGAATGTTCCTTCTCGGAACAGATAACGAAGTTCTTCTAACAAGTTGCCAACGCCACACCTGGCCACGAAATATCACACGTTCTCTTCCTTCCTTACTCGTCGCCTTCCTGACACTTGAACTCTTCTAGTATACGTACCACACTTCAGTCATCGCTTCAGTTCCCAATACTTTGGAGTCACAACCTCCAAACTTGGTCATCTTACTAGCTTCAATCTCCCTTAAGGCCATTCCCGGCCTTCACGATCCGCCTCTGGTCGAACATATCCACGAACTCATACGATGGTTATCTAATCATGGGCCTAGCACCCTCGTGACCCTACCACCTGGCGGGACCACCCAGAGCTGACCCCACTTTGAAACCGGCCGCGGGTTGGCCCTCAACATGGCCCCAACCCGACCCACTTACGCATCAAGCTCTTGTTCCCCGATCCGGAACAATCTTACCTATACAGGTCATGAAAGCTACCACTTCCATTACACACTACCCAGGGATTTTATCACACAAAACGTTCTAGGCATAAAAATGCACTCCGACAAGGATCACTTGCAAAATCTGGTACTCAAGACGGCCTTACATCTAAGGTCTCAACTGTAATATTCTAAGGTTCATCATTTTCTCACCCTCAAGCTTACCCTTCACAACCGGAGTTCTACATCACGTTTTAGCACAACGCTATCCGAACATAACACTAAACACATCATCACATCATCAATACATACAAAACTCTAGAGGGTTAAGGATATACCTGAAAATAGGCGGTTCAGAGGACCGCTAAAATTGGGAACTTCGACCGCGACCTCTACCGTGGCCCGCCGGTGTATGAACATCCTGACTGACTATGGGAGGTGAAGAACAAGCAACTGATCCAGTAGTCTGTGCTATCCTACCAGCGCTACCCCTGGACGGACAATTTCTCCCAAACTGGCCCTGCTGGCCGCATGTAAAACAAACTCCCGGACTAGCACGACATTCCCCACTGTGGAGTCTACCACAGCGGTCACAACGAGGTAGGGTGGCTTCCGCCGCTAACACCTCTGCTTCTCAAAATCTGAACCTTGAGCCACGACCGCTCCGAATACTGTGGGTGCTCTGAAGATTGTGGAGGACCACTCTGTACTGGCGGAGGCGCATAACTAGTCTGCTGTTGAGGCGGTCCGCCTCGAAAGTCACCAAAGGACCTCGCTGCTCGCCCTTCTGCGACCTTGGTTATTCCGGTCGATTTCTCCGCCTCACCTCCAAGTGCATAAGCTCGCATGCGGCAATGTCCATGCGGTGAAGAGCTACACGAACAACTCTCTCGCTAGGTAATCATCGAGCCTCAGAACATATCGGTGCACTCGATCCTCCATACTAGCTACTAACGCGGGGACGTACCGGGCCAATGAGTCGAACTCCACATTGTACTCCCGAACCGTACACCCGTTCTGCCGCAACACCAAAAATCTGTCGGCCCGAGCCCTCCTCATCTGTGGAGGCAAGAAATGTGCAAGAAAGGCCTCTGAGAACTCGTCCCATAAAGCTGGAAGTGCATGCTCTCCCCGGGACAGCTCCCACGAATCAAACCAGTCGACTGCGGTATCACGCAGCCGATGCGAACCTAGGACCACCGACTCGGTCTCCGATGCCTTGATCACTCTCATGATCCGATGTAACTGCCGGATGAACTCCTGCGGATCATCCTCAGGCCTCTAACCATAAAACTCGCGGGTTACACCTCGTAAAATCCGTAATCTCAAATGCGCTCGCCGGGGTGAACTACGGTGCTACTGGATCGAACTGCGCCCACTTTATCTCAAGTTCGCCACAACCCCGCCATTAATCGCCATCTCTTGTAACTATCTCATCTCGCCTACTGTAGGATCGAGGCTCGAATCGTGGTCTGTAGAGGCCGCCGCTTACTCGTATCTTCCTCTGCCGCTTGCCTTACGGACCGGTTGCCTTGCGCGGAGGCATAACTGGTAAAGGAAAGGAATACGTCAGAGGGGTTCAACTCATCACACAGCTCTAAGGCACGATCTCAGAATGAGAAGAATGGAAACCAATCCTAAATGTCCTATAGCCTCCTGATTATAGATGTGGTGCACAACACACCGATAATCAAGACTCTACTAGACACGGTCTGTAGACACTTTCCGAGGACTAATCGCTCGATACCACTTTTGTCACGACCAACCGGGCGTGGATCGTGCCTTACCCCGGGCACCCTAGTGATACAACATCAGAGAAAATCAGCGGAAATAAAAACATGAACATGAATTTAGAGACAAAATAAATAAACAGGCCAACCAAAACAGTTGCCTTCATCATATATATACATAAATACCCGAACAGTTATCCTTTTTACAAACCCTGCCCACACAAAGGCTGCACTTAAGAATTTATACAACAACTATGACGACGGGGCCCCGCCATACCACGAATGTACAAGAACCTACTGCACTGTGGTAACATACCAGCAGATAAGCCTCAAGGAACGGAGCTTCCCAAGACGCTGAAATGAGATCCTAAACGCGGATCGACAACCGATGTACTCTACCGTGGCATGAACGCAGCCGGCGAGGTCGATAACAGTACCAAGTATGTGAAATCAGAAAATATCAGAATCGAAATCATAATAGTCTATAAAAGCGAGACGGTATGATAACCAAACTACGACATACACATACGATTATATCAATTCGTGGTCTCACGCCCACAACATCAATCCCGCGTGGAGTACTTCCTCATCCGGCGATATGATATGATAACAACAAGATAGCAATCCAAATGGGAGCATACCCGTGCGCTACGCATCGTATCAGTATGTCCAAAGGGAAAAAAGAAGACAGAAATCCAAATGGAAGCATACGTGCGCGCTACGATCGTGTCGATATGTCCAAAGGGAACAAATAAGACAACATTCCAAATGGAAGCATACCCGTGCGCTACGCATCGTGTCAGTATGTCCAAAGGGAAATAATAAGACAAAGATTCCAAATGGAAGCATGCGTGCGCTACGCATCGTGTCAGTATGTCCAAAGGGAAACAATAAGCAACAAGGCGGTAATCAAAGTGGATGCATACCCGTGCGCTACGCATCGTGTCAGTATGTCCAAAGTGATTTAACAAAAGTAACACTATCAACAGGAACGTACCCGTGGAATTTATCCACACGCCGGTCACGTCGATGAAGTACTCAACAAGTCAACCGATCCTCCATCGAGACGCCAGAGTATAGAAACACAATTCTTGCACAACAAAGGCTATCACAACAAGCATAGGCAAGTTTCACAACAACAAGCATAGGCAAGTTTTACAACAACAAGCATAGGCAGGTTTCACCACAACTCAAAGTACTTTCATTTTCATGCCAAGGTCCGGGTTTTAACCCTAAAGTACTACGCGCGTTAAATTCCTTTTAAGAGATTCATTCTTTGTATAAAAGTCACCCGATACCCGTAGTATAAAAAAAGAGTGACTTACATCTTTTAAGTAAACCAAAACAACTTCCATACTTTCTTTTAAGTCAAGTTACCACGTTAAAACCAATGATAAAACCTTTCTTTTGTTTTCATAAGGTCGTTATAACCAACTTCCCATAAAGCCGTTATAACACCTTATGCTTTAAACCATTTTAAGACAACACAATGCCTTTCTTTTCCCTAAGGTTCCAGTTTGCCTAATTTTAATTACGCAAGTCTCTTTTTGAAAAGTTTCATAGTTCAATGTCTTAATCTCTTTTAAAACAATTGAGTAACATATGCCCTAGGCGAGTAGGTTATTCTTGTTCATAATCAATCTTATTAAGCAGCCATGATCTAGAAAATGTAATATAATTTTGTCTCATCTTAGCTTCTATGCAGATGGAGGTTTCTACTGGTTTTAATAATACTTAATTATTCAATACATTCTCCTTTATTAACGCTGCAGTGGTTTGTCAATACACATTCTGATTTCCGAAATCAGTAAAACATTATTCCTTCCACAAAACCAAGTACTCATTACTCACGAATGAGGTTTCACACAAACATCCATATTAAGTCAAGTCTCTTAACTTCTAAACCATTAAACCATTCTTTTTATCTCTCTTAAGGCGTTACACCTAACTTCTCATAAAGCTGGTATAACTTTTATGTTTTCAAACCAAGTATACACTTCTTTCAAAAAGGTTTCTTAATATCTTAGAATACTTCAAGGTTCTTTTACAACAAGTCGGTTATAAGTCAAATCAGTTATCTTTTAAAAACCACAAAGCATTTCTCATTTACATAAAGTTGTTATAACACTTTATGTTTAAAGGCAATCAAATACATTTAACACATGTACGTCTACCGTACTACATAGTTATACACATATCATGATAGAACAGATAGGAAGAGGTTCACATACCTCGCGACGAGTATCGACTAATAGCAAAACGCTCCAAGTACCCCAAACCGTCTGCTACACTCTCGCCAAGCGATCACTCCACACGTAGTACTACAACCTATAGAGGCCACAAAGCGCCTATTAATATCTTTTAGATCCCGACGTAGAATATTCTACGTAAAATTCAAAGACTCTCCCCGCAACAGCGTAAATCTCCTCCTCTATCGAGGCCGGCTACCAAGCCAACCAGGGGGGGGGGGTTAACATGACTAACCGGACGTGTACAATTCTACTACACAGTAATGCTACAAGTCTCATCTGAATACGCCCTATGTAATTACGATTCAGCTCTTCTTTAAATTCAGGCTTAAGTCGCAAGACATTGCCGTAAGTATTATTCAGGCTTAAGTCAAAAGACATTGCCGCACAATTATAATGTTCAGTTCTATATATAGTATACTTCAACTATATATTTCTACAATATGTAATTTCCAATTACAATAGAAGGTCAAGAGTGTTTACCTCGATAAGCCCAAAATTATCCGAGTTTAAATGTCGATCCTGAGCAAGGTTTAGCTCCTACTCCGTGCGCTTCGACCCGCTCCAACCAACCCTTAGAAGTTCTAACCAACTTCTACTTATAACTTCAACTACGGGTGAAGATTTACTTAGGGTTTCATTTTTGTGACTGAGGGAAGTATAATAGTATTTTCTGGGCTTTTGTACAAGTGTAACTTTGGGAATACTACAAGGTATTTGGGCCAAGGTATTTGGACATAACAACAATACTAGGAGAGTATTTCTATACCACAACAAGGGGTATTTATACGAGACAACTAGGCTAGGGGGGGGTATGTACCCCACGACCAAGCCTCTACAAGGGGGAAGGGGTGGGTTTCGGCCAAGGGGCCTTCAAGAGGGGAGGGTGTTGGTGGGCGAGATCACAAGAGGAGAGGAGGGTTTGAGACTTAGAAAGATTGCTCAATTTTTGGATGAAGAAAGTTCATCACTTAGAGGGGTATTTATAGGTCAAGTGAAGGCCAACCAATGGCCAAGATGAAGACAAGTGCATAGCAAGTGTAAGGCCAAGATTAAGCCATGTGCTACCTTATCCATCTACCCAAAATATCCTACCTAACCCTTGACCACATTTTTTAGCACAAAAAACGTGCAAGACTTAGCCAAATGTCGTCCAACCTCTTCCAATGTGAGGGTGACACATGTCACCCTCCCGTTGGTCCAAAATGTTTCGTCTCTCGGAAAAATCCGCAAAAATTATTAATGACATAGCCGGAATTTTCCCTTCGAAAGTGGGAAACGCTTTTTTAAAAACGACTCCTCTCGGGTGTTGTGTACAAATTTCGAAACTAGCCAACTTTAAGGCTCAAATTGTATACGTACGCCCTCACGTACATACTCTGGAAATACGGGGTATAACAGAAGTCCTCTGTAAACTCATCCCAAACAACGGGAAGAGCACCCACACCTATGGACAACTCCCATGACTCAAACCAGTTCAACATAATATCGCATAACCGGTAAGAAGCTAACACAACTGACTCTGTCTCCGAGGCCCTAAGCACCTGCATAGTCCATCAGATTCCGCGAGCGAACTCCACGAGGATCATCCTCGATCTCGAACCATAGAACTCGGGTGGATTACAACCTAAAATCCCAAATCCTCAAAGCTTCGGCTTAGGGTTAGCTACTCGCTCACGTCGCACGCCTCTACTACTATGATAGTCAATAACCTGATCTGCTTTCCATAATCTTTAAACTCGCTCGCCGCGAATCGAGGCTCGCATCGGAATCTGGAGTCGCGGTTGTTCTCGCCTCTACTACGTAGGGCGAATCGAACTCGCCGCCAGAGCCACAACCTCAGGCATAATCTGGGCCTGAGTACTGGTAACCCTCTGTGGACCACTAGCAGCTCTTGTTGCTGCCTTGCCCTTCTGGGCCCTGGTCGCCTTCCGTGGAGGCATAACTGATACATAGGAATAGGTCAGAGAGGATTCAACCTACTATCACAGATCTACTGCACGATCACAGAGAGAGAAGAATGGAAACCAATCCTAAATGTCCTGCAGCCTCCTGATTATAGATGTGGTGCACAATACACCGATAATCAAGACTCTACTAGACACGGTCTGTAGACACTTTCCGAGGACTAACTGCTCTGATACCACTTTTGTCACGACCCGACCCCGGGCCCGCGACTGGTGCCCTACCTGGGCACCCTTTACAGGTATACATCAGAGAATAGTAGCGGAACATACATACATCTCAAAAGAAATAAATAACAGGCTAGCCGATAAGGCCACCTTCCAAAAATATACACGTAACCCAAAAAGCAGTTACCTCTTTTTTTTTTTTTTACACAACCTGATCGGTGTATTTTATATACACCTTTTGAGTCTGTTTTAGTTAGTCTTTTGTCCCATTTTGCACATATAAGTGTCATATTAGGATAGTTTTTCTTTCTTTTGAGTCAAAGTGGTTAAAATGGCCAAATGGCGGAAAAGGAGCAAAAAGAGGGCAAAAGAGGAGATGCCAGAGCTGAAAACAGAGAAAGTGGCGAACGAGGCTAAAATCCAGACCAGCGCCGCGGCGCCTCCTGCAGGCAAATGCAGGGCCGCGGCGCCCACCATTCAGAGAGGCTGCAGAAGACTCAGCGCCGCGGCGCCCTCAGAGACCAGATGCAGGGCCGCGGCGCCCACCATTCAGAGAGGCTGCAGAAGACTCAGCGTCGCGGCGCCCTCAGAGACCAGATGCAGGGCCGCGGCGCCTAAACATCCGAGAAGCCACAGGAGTTGCAGCGCCGCGGCGCCCTCAGACAGCAGATATCAGGGCCGCGGCGCCTGTCTGCAGGGCCGCGGCGCCGACGCGAAAAAAATAGGTTTTTAGACGGATTTTGGGCCTGGCCTGCAGGGAAAAGTTGAGGCGGTTTTCAGCCTATAAAAGGAGAACCCTAGGCAGTTTTTGAGGGTTCCCCTTCTTGCACAACACAAGACTTTTTGCTTGGAGATTGGACACCATTAGTTTAGTAATTTCTTTTCCCTTTCTTGTTCTTTATTTCAGTTTTGCATGATGAACATGGAATTAGTTCTTGTCATGTCAATGACTAGGAACTAATTCTCTTATAGGGCTTTCTATGTTGAATTTCTTGAAACTTATGTTATAAATTAATGCATGCTTATGGTTATTTTTCTTATTGAGAGATCTATCCAATAATTGAGTTGAATTCTTGGTAATTAATTGACAACTAATTATCACTATATGATTTCTAATCAGATTCTGAAAAGGGGGGATTGTGAATATGCTGTAAGTTGGGTAGACATTCTTGGATTGGGGATGAAAATACCTCAATTATTTATGTAGCGTTGATGAGAGGCTTAACAACCCTAATTTTGCGCATTGTGCGTGACGGTCAACTAGGTTTTTGTTCTTAATCCTCCTATAAAGTTATCCTTATCACCGAAAGGTAGGTGAGGTGCGATACTGGGGTTGAGTGTTTATATAACCCTAACGGGAGTATAAAACGATTTCGTAAACCTGCTTTCTCCAAAAGAAGAATACCATAAGTTAATGCATTAGTAAGTAGCATAAGCGGATAGTAAGGATACATGGAAGCCCTATTCCCATCACATCTGAAGTACATCTTATTATTTTACATAGTTTTCATAATTCTTAGTTATAAACAACCAAATCAATTATCAATTCGCCAAATAGATACTAGAAAATAGATATTTGGTACTTGAACCCTAATTCCAGAGGACGATATTCGGTCTTATCAAAGACTATACTACTTGTCACGATAACGTGCACTTGCGTTTAAAGTGTGTGCATCTTAACACACATCAAGTTTTTGGCGCCGTTGCCGGGGATTAGGCATTAGTTCAATATCAAATTTGTCTATTTTTAATTTCTAATTTGGTTTTTATTCTTTGTTGATTTTTGTATTTTTCTATTTAGTTTATTTTATTTTATTCTTTTTTTCGTTTTATGTATTTATTGTGTGAAAACAAGGGTGCCGTGATCCGTTGTTGGTTTTGATGCATCTCAGGGATCCTCAAGACATGGATTTCTGCTGTCAATATGATCGCGCTCCAACCATAGAGGAAGAGAGAGAGGAATTGCGAGAAGTCATACTCAGTCTCACTAAGTATCAAGCGCAGTTCATGGACGAAATGAGATTGGGCATAAAGAAGCTGGAACTGCAAATAGGAGAACTCGCGATCATATTTGGCAGCGAAATGCAAGAAAATCAATCAGCACCTATGGGGGGTGGCAAGCAACTTGAGGAGCCTGAACCAAACCCAACTATTGAGGAATCTGGTGAGGTAGTTAGTGTAGAGAAGGAAAAGAGTTCAGGGATCCAATTATTGGCCTTCTTGGATTCTGTGGAAATTCTTTTTCCTGCACCTATCACAGAAGAAACACCACTAGCTATCACTAATGGCCCCCAAATAAGAATTACATATCATCAAGGGCAACCCCCAGAGTTAAGAGATGTAGAGAATTTCACGGATTCCTACACTATAAAAAGCCTAAAAGACAAACTTATCTTGTGTACTTGGGGGATCCGTATATGTTTAAGGCTCTTGTTTGAACAAATAGTTATAGGGAATTTGAGACCTATAGCAATAAATCTGCGAATTGCAAGCAGTTCGCAGAAGGGTCCAATGAGCACTCGTACCGGTTAATTGCGTCCGGCTAAAAGACGTTAAAGACAGCACTTGTTGGGAGGCAACCCAACGTTTCCAATTATGTTATTTTAATTTCTGTCTTTAGTGTAGTTTATTTTGTCTAGAACAATCTCATGGTCTTGGGTTCTTCTGTTTGTGCTGTGATTGATAGGTGCAGGGAAATAAACTGAAGGCCGAAAAGCTGAACGAAAGCCAGGATTTTCAGAAAAACGGGTGAGCGCCGCTCCTGTGAGCAGGCGCGCCAAAAGAATCGAACAGCGCAGGTTCAAGCGCCATGGCGCCAGAGTGGCCGCGACGCCAAAATTTCAGAAAATTTGCCAAGTTTAGGTGCCGCGGCGTAGAAAATCCCGAAGGGGCGCAGAAGTTTGGGCGCCGCGGCGCCAAAAGCAGGGCCGCGGCGCCAAAGCGGGAATTCAGAAACTTAAAAACGCCCAAAAATCAGATTTTCCCCAATTCCAATATCAAAAACCTAACTTTCCCTCTCCAAAAACCCACGAAATTCCAGAAATTTGCCCACAAATCCTCCACAAATCCAACCCAACCACAACCTAAACTCTTAAATTCCTAAAAACCCCCAACTATCTCAAACAACGAAGCTCCATTCCATACCCTCAACCCACCAATTGAAACAAGAACAGCTTGAAGCTCTCATAAAAAGGTAATCCCTTTCTTTGTTCTTGAATCCTTTTATTGAAGTCATAGGAGGTAGTAGTTTGAAGGAGTATTGTAGTTGAAGTAGTGTGGGTGCTGAAAAGTGATTGTGAAGTTTGGAGAAAAGAGTAGAAAAGGAGGTTGTGGGTATTGAGTAGAAAAGTTGAAGTTTGGGTGTTGTGTTCGCTGCTAGTTGTTAATTGTGTAGGAAACACCTGTGCCACTAAATTGTAAGCTCCAGCTGCTTTTAACCATGGCCACCAGGAAAAGAAGAGGCTCCACATCCACCCCAACCCCACAATACGATGAAAATAGGTTTGTGAGCTACCAAGCCTACCAAAGATACAAAAAGCTTGACACTGCACTTTAATACGAAAGGGAATGGACTACCGCAGGAGTCATATGGGAAGAAGACGTTTATGAACCCATTCGGCAATGATTGAGCTAAGGGTGGAGGAGATTTGTAAATCCGAGAAGATAAGACCGATGAATGCATCAATGGCGCGTGAATTCTATGCCAATTTTCGGAGAGAGTGAGAGGATGCTTTGTAAGGGAGTTTATGTTCTGCGATGCCAGGTTCGTAAATGCACAAGTGGAGACGGTTGATGTTGAAGGAGGAATTGGTGATAGGATCCATTTTAGAACATGGTCTAGGAGCATCGACAACATCAACTGGGATACCGTTGCAAACACCGTCAGACCCTGGAGCTGCTTTTGAGATTGGAAGAAATGGATCTAGAGCACCGGCAAAGCATTCAACAAGGCAGCCAAGGCTTGGCTGTATTTCGTCAGTGCCCGCATGATCCCATCCACGCACTTCACCAGAGTGCCAGAAGATAGGATTAAGTTGATTTATGGAATTATGAGGGGGCTGACAATTGATGTGGGGAAAGAAATAGTGCAGAGCATTGAAGAAATCAGCAGGTTGGTGACAACAGGTGGATTGGGACACGGCTCGCTTATTACCAGTCTATGCCACATGAATGCGGTCCCAATCCTACCCACTGACACTCATGAGAGAAACCAACTGCCCGTGTCCTATGGGATAGTGCACTCTTTCCCAGACCCAAGCCCACCAGCAGCCAGACGGAGAGTACAACCACCAGCAGCAGCAGCAGCAGCAGAGGCCGCCATGGACGAAGATGAGCCTGAAATAGGGGCTCAATATGAGGCAGGACCTAGCCACAGGCCAACCACAGGAGCAGAACCTCCAACGCCCACAATGGAGCAATTGTATCAGAATCAGATGAGGATGATGACGCACTGGGCACAGAGTACAATGACAAGAAACAAGGCAACAAATCAACGAGCTGAGTTCCTTGTTCAACCAATGGTCGATGCATTATCCACCGCCACCACCACCATTTTAACCAAAGTTTGTAAGTGTCTATTTCTTTTACTGTCTTTGAGTCTACACACATTGGGGACAATGTGTGTTTTAAGTTTGGGGGTGTTTATTTGTGTTTTGTTTTATTTCTGTGTCATGTTATGTTTTATTTAAGTCTTTTTATTTGTTTTATGTTTATTTTGAGTCACCAAATTTTTTCTTTTTTGAGTCATAACTGCCTGTCAAAGATCATGTATGCTGTAGTTGCTAGAAACACCTAGTGAAGTAAGGTGGAATAATGTAAAGGAATTGAAGCAACTATCTAAACACTTAGGTTAGATATGCCAAAAACTCATAGAATCTGTCTATTTGGAGTTTCTTGCTCGAATTACGCATACTAAATGATAAATGCTTATGTGTTATGATTGCTTGCTGTCACAACCCGAACCCGGGCCCGTGACTGGTGCCTTACCCCGGGCACCCTAGTGATACAACATCAGAGAAAATCAGCGGAAATAAAAATATGAACATGCATTAAGAGACATGATAAATAAACAGGCCAACCAAAACAGTTGCCTTCAGTATATATACATAAACACCCGAACAGTTATCCTTTTTACAGACTCTGCCACAACAAGATGCACTTCTAAGAAGTGACAACAACTATGACGGGACAGGGCCCCGCCATACCCCTGAATGTACAAGGACCTACAGACTCAGGGTAACATACCAAAGATAAGCCTCCGAAGGAACGGAGCTTCCCAACACGCTGAAATGTGATCCTATAAGCGGGGATCGACAGTCGATGTACTTACTGCGGCATGAACGCAGCCCCGAAGGAGGTCGATAACAGTACCAAGTATGTGAAATCAGAAATATCGTAAATGAAATCATAATAGTCTATATAAAGCGGGAGACATGTATGATAACCAAACTACGATCACAACATAAAAGCGCCATGTCAAGTCGTGACTCACGCCTCAAAGTCATCCTCATGCCCGTGGAACTCCTTCCTCACCGCCAGCCTAGGTACGAATCATGTGATACGTATAATGTGTCTCGGCCCATCTTATGGACCCGATAGAAACATGTGGAATACATTCGGATGAACCTAGTCGAGTGAAATACATTCGGATGAACCAGAGTCGAGTGAAGTACATTCGGATGAACCAGAGTCGAGTGAAATACATTCGGATGAACCTAGTAGTCGAGTGAAATACATTCCGGATGAACCTAGTCGAGTGAAATACATTCCGGATGAACCAGAGTCGAGCGAATACATTCGGATGAACCGTAGTCGAGTAGAACACGACTTGCACAACAAGGCTATCACACATAACATGGTCAAGTTTCATAACAACAAGCATAGGCAAGTTATACACAACTCAAGGTACTTTCATTTTATGTCAAAGTCCGGATTTTAACCCTAAAGTACTACGTACGTTAAATTCCTTTTAAGAGATTCATTCCTTTTCTAAAAGTCACCCGATACCCGTAGTATATAAAAAGAATGTGTGACTTATATCTTTTAAGTAAACCAAAACAACTTTCATACTTTCCTTTTTAAGACCAAATTAAGGCAATACCATGCCTTCCTTTGGACCAAAATACTTCTCTTTTAAAAGTCAAGTTACCGCATTAAAACAAATGATAAAACCCTTCTTTTGTTTTCATAAAGTCGTTATAACCAACTTCTCATAAAGCTGTTATAACACTTTATGTTTTAAACCATTTTAAGACAACACAATGCCTTTCTTTTCCCTAAAAGTTCCAGTTTGCCTAATTTCAATTACTCAAGTCTCTTTTTAGAAAAGTTTCATAGTTCAATGTTTTAACCTCTTTTTAAAACAATAGAGTAACATATGCCATAGGTGAGTAGGTTAATCTTGTTCATAATCAATCTTATTAAGCAGCCATGATCTAGAAAATGTAATATCATTTTGTCTCATCTTAGCTTCTATGCAGATGGAGGTTTCTACTGGTTTTAATAATACTTAATTATTCAATACATTTTCCTTTATTAACGCCGCAGATGGTTTATTGATACACATTCGATTTCCAAATCAAGAAACATTATTCCTTTTAAAACCAAGTACTCATTACTCACGAATGAGGTTTCACACAAAATCCATATTAATTCAATTAAGTTAAGTCCCTTAGCTTATAAGATGCAGTCTCTTAACTATTGAAATTAATAAACCATTCATTTTACACCTTAAGACGTTATACCTAACTTCCCATAAAGCTAGTATAACACTTATGTTTTAAAACAACCAAATACGATTAACACATGTACGTCTCACCGCACTACATAGCTCACACATATCATGCTAGAAAAGATAGGAAGAGGTTCACATACCTCGCGACGATTATCGACTAATAGCAAAATCCTCCAAGTACCTCAAACCGCTGGCTACTCCTAAGCTAAGTAGATCACGCCATACGTAGTATTTCAACCTATAGAGGCCACAAGGCGCCTATTAACATCTTAGATCTCAATGTAGAAAATTCGCAACATTTCCCGCAACAGCGTAATCTCTCCTCTATCGGGGCCGCCACCAAGCCAACCACGGGGGGTTTGCACGCCTAACCTGACGTACAATTCTACTCACAAGAATGCTACACAAGTCTACTGTAATACACCCCATGTAATTACAGATTCTCTTCTTTAAATTCGGCTTAAGTCGCAAGACATTGCCATAAGTATTATTCAAAGCTTAAGTCAAAAGACATTGCCGCACAACTATGTTCAATTCTATATATAGTATACCTTAATCAGATATTCCAACAACATGTAATTTCCAATTACAAATGTAAGGTCAAGAGTGTTTACCTTGATAAGCCCAAAATTATCCGAGTTTATATGTCGATCCCGAGCAAGGTTTAGCTCCTACTCCGTGCGCTCCGACCGCCCAACCAACCCTTAGAAGTTCTAACCAACTTCTACTTATAACTTCAACTACGGGTGAAGATTTACTTAGGTTTCGTTTTTGTGGATCGAGGAAGTATAATAGTATTTTACGGCTTTTGTATAAGTGTAACCTTGGGAAAACTACAAGGTATTTGGGCTAAGGTATTTGGGCGTATAACAATACTTGGAGAGTATTTCTATACCACAAAAGGGGGTATTTATACGAGACAACAAGGCTAGGGTGTACCCCACGGCTAGTGGCACTACAAAGGGAGGGGTGACTCTCGCCAAGACTCTCAAAAGAGGGGAGGAGTTGACGAACTCAACACTAAAGGGGAAGGGATTTTTAACACTTAGCAAATGATTTTGATGAAGAAAGTTCATCACTTAGAGGGTATTTATAGGTCAAGCAAAGGCCAACCAATGGCCAAGATCCTCCAAGTGTAAGGCAAGTGTAGGGCTAGATTTAAGCCATGTGCACCTTATCCATCTACCACACCAACTTGCACAAAATATCCTACCAACTAAAGGCCACCTTGTTCGTCCCTTTGTCCCACATTGCCAATGTGAGGTGTGACACATGTCACCCTCCCGTTGGTCCAAAATGTTTCGCCTCTCGAAAAATCCGCAAAAATTTTAAATGACATAGCCGAATTTTCCTACGAAAGCCGTGGAAACGTTTTAGTCGAAAAATGACTCCTTTTGGTAGTTATGCACAATTTCGAACCTTGCCTAACTTTAAGGCTCAAATTTCTACGCACGCCTCACGCATACCACGGAAATACGGGTATAACATTCTCCCTCCTTAGAAACATTCGTCGAATGTTCCTTCTAAGCCTCAAACAAACATGCGCCAGTATAGTCTTCACTACTATACTTACGAGAACAATCCTGCCACACCTGGCCACAGAAACACCCGCGCAAATACTTACATCCAAGTCCACGAGGAAACACCTCTAACATCACAAACTTTTGTCACTTTGCCGCGAGGTTCTAGTGTCACTCCGGCGACCCAACAATGGTACCGGACTGCACGCGATCCCTGAGGTCTAAAATATACATCCTTCGCACCTTCTCCCTTCACAAGAAATGATCATATCTATGCTCGCAATACATGCTCGCCTCTACCCTTACTCGTCGTACTCTTCTCGAACACTTGAACTCTTCTAGTATACGTACCACACTTCAGTCAACGCTTCTGTTTCCAACCCTTGGAGTCACTACCTCCAAACTTGGTCATCTTACTAACCTCGATTTCTTCTAGGGCCACTCTCGGCCTTCACGAACTGATTTTGGTCGAACATATCCGCGAACTCATACGATGGTCATCTAAACTTGGGCCTAGCACCCTCGTGACCCTACCACCTGGTAGGACCACCCAGAGCTGACCCCACCTCGAAACAGGCCGCGGGTTGGCCCGCAACATGGCCCCACCCGACCCACTTAACGCATCAAGCTCTTGTTCCCCGATCCGGAACAATCTTACCTATACAGGTCATGAAAGCTACCACTTCCTTTTCACACTACCCATGGACTTATCCCACAACACATTTTACGCATACCAAGTATTTCAACAAAGACTAACCGTAAGAAACTCTCCTTTAAGACGACCTTACCTCTAAGGTCTCAACATGAAATATTCTAGGGTTCACACTTCCCATGCCCCCATACTTATCCTTCCAACTAACCATGTTTTCTAACTTACAATTAACACAACGCTATTCGTACATAGCACAAAAATATAAGGTCATCATATCACGCATACCAATCTCTAGAGGGTTAAGGATATACACAAGCTACCGCCCACTCTAATCATAGGCCGCTCGCAGGCGCAGAATCGGTAAGGCGATGAACTCGCCATCGATCCGCAGGCTGCGTCATGCCGCCGGTATTCTCCTATAAGCACGCCTTCGTCACATGGCTCCGACGGCCGCAGTGAAACAAGCACCGCAAAAAGACGACATTCCGGGATGATATTTGCCACATCGTGCACACCGAGGGACATGAATCCTGCCGCTAGCACTCACGCATACCGTGAACGAAGCCACGAGCTCGACCAGCTCCGAATACCCCAACGCCCCGACGATCGTAGGGGACCACTGCATCGTGGAGGTACATAACTAGATCGGCCGAGGCGGTCCGCCTCGAAAGTTACCAAAGGACTCGCTGCTCGCCCTCTTCTCGCGATCTCGGCCATTCCGTCGACCTCTCCGTGCCTCACATCCTAGTGCATGAGCTTGCATGCGGGCAATGTCCATGCGGTGAAGAGCTACACCCGCATAAGCCTCGCCAAGTAATCATCCAGCCGGTGACGTAGCGGTGTACTCGCCCTCCATATCAGCCACCAGCGGAACATACCGAGCTAATGAGTCGAACTCCACATTGTACTCTCTAACCGTCCGCCGCCCCGCCTCAACGTCAAAAACTGTCGCCCGAGCCTCCTCATTTGTGGAGGCAAGAAATGTGCAAGAAATGCCCTCGAGAACTCGCCCCAAATCGTTGGAAGTGCATGCTCTTCCCGACAGCTCACGAATCAAACTACCAATCGCAGATCACGCGGTGATGCGAACCCAATACCACCGACTCGCCTCAAACTCGATCACTCTATGATCCGTCAGAGTCGCTCGGATAAACTCTTGAGGGTCATCCTCGCTCTCGATCCACAGAACATCAAGTGGTACAACTCGTAAAGTCCCGTAGCCTCAAATCGCTCGCCGGGGTGAACTATGGGTACTATCGGGCCGAATCCGCGATCCAAATTTATCCTCATATTCGCCACGACCGCGGCGAATCGCCATCTCCTTGTACCCATCTCATCTCGCTCCAGCCGTGAGACCGAGGCTCGTGTATCAGAGTCTCGGCAGCCCATCGCCGCGCTCTAAACTCGCTGGTCTTTGGCGGCGCGAAACTCGCCGGGCAATCGCTCGTGCATCGACCGGCTCGCGCTGCATACTCTCAGTATCTCACTAACGCCTCCTCGATCGCTTGCCCATCCGGGCTCAGGTTTTACGCGAGGCATAATCGTAAAGGAAAGAAATACGTCGAGGGCCCAACTTATCACTGAGCTCTGTGGCACGATCTCGTAATGAGAAGAATGGAAACCAATCCTAAATGTCCTATAGCCTCACGATTATAGATGTGGTGCACAACACACCGATAATCAAGACTCTACTAGACACGGTCGTAGACACTTTCCGAGGATTAATCGCTCGATACCACTTTTGTCACAACCGAACCGGCCGTGGATCGTGCCTTACCGGGCACCCTAGTGATACAACATCGAGAAAATCAGCGAAATAAAAATATGAACATGCATTAAGAGACATGATAAATAAACAAAGCAACCAAAGCAGTTGCCTTTCGATATATACATAAACACCCGAACAGCTTATCCTTTTACGCATCGCCACAACAAAGACTACATGCACTTAAGAAGTGACAACAACTATGACGGACAGGGCCCCGCCATACCCTCGAATGTACAAGGACCTGCTGACTGTGGTAACATACCAAAGATAAGCCTCAAGGAACGGAGCTTCCAACACGCTGAAATGTGATCCTATAAGCGGATCGACAATCGATGTACCTCTACTGCGCATGAACGCGGCCCAACGAGGTCGATAACAGTACCAAGTATGTGAAATCAGAAATATCAGAAATGAAATCATAATAGTCTATACAAAGCAGAGACATGTATGATAACCAAACTACGATCACAACATAAAAGCGATCATGTCAAGTCGTGACTCACGCCCTCAAAGTCATCCCTCATGCCCGTGGAACTCCTTCCTCACTGCCGGCAGTTTAGGTACAAATCATGTGATACGTATAACAGGTCTCGGCCCATCTTATGGACCCAGTATAGAAACATGTGGAATACATTCCCGGATGAACCAGAGTCGAGTGAAATACATTCCGGATGAACCCAGAGTCGAGTGAAGTACATTCGGATGAACCCAGAGTCGAGTGAAATACATTCCCGGATGAACCGGTAGTCGAGTGAAATACATTCCCGGATGAACCGGTAGTCGAGTGAAATACATTCCCGGATGAACCGGTAGTCGAGCGAAATACATTCCCGGATGAACCGGTAGTCGAGTAGAACACAGTACTTGCACAACAAGGCTATCACACATAACATGGTCAAGTTTCATAACAACAAGCATAGGCAAGTTATACACAACTCAAGGTACTTTCATTTTATGTCAAAATCCGGATTTTAACCCTAAAGTACTACGTACGTTAAATTCCTTTTAAGAGATTCATTCCTTTTCTAAAAGTCACCCGATACCCGTAGTATATAAAAAGAATGTGTGACTTATATCTTTTAAGTAAACCAAAACAACTTTCATACTTTCCTTTTTAAGACCAAATTAAGGCAATATCATGCCTTCCTTTGGACCAAAATACTTCTCTTTTAAAAGTCAAGTTACCGCATTAAAACAAATGATAAAACCCTTCTTTTGTTTTCATAAAGTCGTTATAACCAACTTCCCATAAAGTCATATAACACTTTATGTTTTAAACCATTTTAAGACAACACAATGCCTTTCTTTTCCCTAAAAGTTCCAGTTTGCCTAATTTCAATTACGCAAGTCTCTTTTTAGAAAAGTTTCATAGTTCAATGTTTTAACCTCTTTTTAAAACAATAGAGTAACATATGCCATAGGTGAGTAGGTTAATCTTGTTCATAATCAATCTTATTAAGCAGCCATGATCTAGAAAATGTAATATCATTTTGTCTCATCTTAGCTTCTATGCAGATGGAGGTTTCTACTGGTTTTAATAATACTTAATTATTCAATACATTTTCCTTTATTAACGCTGCAGTGGTTTATTGATACACATTCTGATTTCCGAAATCAGTAAAACATTATTCCTTTTAAAAACCAAGTACTCATTACTCACGAATGAGGTTTCACACAAAATCCATATTAATTCATTTAAGTTAAGTCTCTTATCTTATAAGATCCAGTCTCTTAACTTTTGAAATTAATAAACCATTCATTTTACCACCCTTAAGACGTTATACCTAACTTCCCATAAAGCTAGTATAACACTTATGTTTTAAAACAACCAAATACAGTTAACACATGTACGTCTACCGTACTACATAGCTCACACATATCATGCTAGAAAAGATAGGAAGAGGTTCACATACCTCGCGACGATTATCGACTAATAGCAAAATCCTCCAAGTACCTCAAACCGTCGGCTACTCCTTAAGCTAAGTAGATCACGCCATACGTAGTATTTCAACCTATAGAGGCCACAAGGCGCCTATTAACATCTTAGATCTCAATGTAGAATATTCTACATAAAATTCGGCAAGACCTTCCCCGCACACAGTAATCTCCTCCTCTATCGAGGTGGCTACAAGCCAACCCGGGGTTTGCACGTCTAACCGGACGTGTACAATTCTACTCACAGTAATGCTACACAAGTCTACTGTAATACAGTCCTATGTAATTACAGTTCAGTTCTCTTATTTAAATTCAGGCTTAAGTCGCAAGACATTGCCGTAAGTATTATTCAGGCTTAAGTCAAAAGACATTGCCGCACAACTATGTTCAATTCTATATATAGTATACCTTAACTATATATTCCAACAACATGTAATTTCCAATTACAACAGAAGGTCAAGAGTGTTTACCTTGATAAGCCCAAAATTATCCGAGTTTATATGTCGATCCTGAGCAAGGTTTAGCTCCTACTCCGTGCGCTCAGGCCTCCAACCAACCCTTAGAAGTTCTAACCAACTTCTACTTATAACTTCAACTACGGGTGAAGATTTACTTAGGGTTTCGTTTTTGTGACTGAGGGAAGTATAATAGTATTTTCTGGGCTTTTGTATAAGTGTAACCTTGGGAAAACTACAAGGTATTTGGGCCAAGGTATTTGGGCGTATAACAATACTTGGAGAGTATTTATATACCACAAAAGGGGGGTATTTATACGAGACAACAAGGCTAGGGGGGGTGTACCCCACGGCTAGGGCACTACAAAGGGGAGGGGGTGGCTCTCGGCCAAGACTCTCAAAAGAGGGGGGGGGGAGGAGTTGGACGAACTCAACACTAAAGGGGAAGGGATTTTTAACACTTAGCAAATGATTTTTGGATGAAGAAAGTTCATCACTTAGAGGGGTATTTATAGGTCAAGCAAAGGCCAACCAATGGCCAAGATCCCTCCAAGTGTAAGGCAAGTGTAGGGCTAGATTTAAGCCATGTGCACCTTATCCATCTACCACACCAACTTGCACAAAATATCCTACCAACTAAAGGCCACCTTGTTCGTCCCTTTTGCCGTCCACACATAAGTTAATGTGAGGTGACACATGTCACCCTCCCGTTGGTCCAAAATGTTTCGTCTCTCGGAAAAATCCGCAAAAATTTTAAATGACATAGCCGGAATTTTCCCTACGAAAGCTGTGGAAACGTTTCGTCGAAAAACGACTCCTTTTGGTAGTTATGCACAATTTCGAACCTTGCCTAACTTTAAGGCTCAAATTTGTACGTACGTCCTCACGTACATACCCTGGAAATACGGGGTATAACACTTGCTATTTGAGGCGAAATAGTTAGGATATGCATGTTAGGGAGATGACTCAGGCATTTCTTTGATAGCCAATTCTTACCATTCTTTTATATCCTGTACTTTAAAAATATCCCTAGTCAGCCCCATTGAGCCTAAATTTGAAACTTCTTCTTTGACACCCTATATTCCCACAAATTGTGTCATAAGTGAAAATATGAAATAGTGGAGTACATTGTGTTAAAAAGAAGAAACAAAAAGAGTGAACAAGTCTGATGCACCCCAATGGAAAAGTAATAAGAAAGAGGCAAAAGCCTAAGTTTGGGGGTGCCTATTAGTATAATACACTTCACTCTCCCAAAACAAAAGAGGGGAAGGATAGAATTGAAGTGAAGGAAAGAATCAAAAGAAAAAGGGAAAAATTGAAAAGCCAAAAGAGCTTATGGTACAGAAAAATGAGCCTAAATGCCTATCTTTACCAACCCCTACCTAAGCCTACATTACAACCCTAAAAGTCCTGAAGATCTCTTTTATGCATATCTAGAATTAGTGGAGAATAGCAAGTAAGCATGCCATAGGAATTATTGAATTTATATGCATGATTTAGTATATTGACTTCCATTAAGCATGATGAATATGAGTTTGCGAAATATTTAGCTTCATGTGGTTAGTGTGCTGAAAATTTCATGCTATATGTTCCTGCATATTATTCTGCTAACCTTCATGTTTTTCTAGTTAACATTTATGCAGCAAAAGTGATCAATGGCAGGGAGTCCTTTTATTTTTCGTTCTTTGAGTCTTTTTATTTTATTTCTTTCTATCTTTGCTCGAGGGCGAGCAAAGGTTAAGTTTGGGGGTATTTGATCGGTGTATTTTATATACACCTTTTGAGTCTGTTTTAGTTAGTCTTTTGTCCCATTTTGCACATATAAGTGTCATATTAGGATAGTTTTTCTTTCTTTTGAGTCAAAGTGGTTAAAATGGCCAAATGGCGGAAAAGGAGCAAAAAGAGGGCAAAAGAGGAGATGTCAGAGCTGAAGCAGAAAGTGGCGAACGAGGCTAAAATCCGGACGCTGCGGCCTCGCAGTAAATGCAGGGTCGCGGCACCCACCATTCAGAGAGGCTGCAGAAGACTCAGCGCCGCGGCGCCCTCAGAGACCAAATGCAGGGCTGCGGCGCCCACCATTCAGAGAGGTTGCAGAAGACTCAGCGCCGCGGCGCCCTCAGAGACCAGATGCAGGGCCGCGGCGCCTAAACATCCGAGAAGCCACAGGAGTTGCAGCGCCGCGGCGCCTCGCATGCCAGATATCGTGGTCGCGCGCCAAAACACCCGATGGATTGCAGACTTCGGCCGCGCGCTGTCGCAGGCCGCGCCGACGCCAAAAATAGGTTTTAGACGGATTTTGGGCACGGCTTAGGAAAAGTGGAGGCGGGTGTCAGCCTATACAAGGAGAACCGTAGGCAGTTTTGAGGTTCCCTTCTTGCACAACACAAGACTTTTTCTTGGAGATTGACACCATTAGTTTAGTAATTTCTTTTCCTTTCTTGTTCTTTATTTATTTGCATGATGAACATGGAATTAGTTCTTGTCATGTCAATGGCTAGAACTAATTCTCTTATGTGGCTTTCTATGTTGAATTTCTTGAAACTTATGTTATAAATTAATGCATGCTTATGGTTATTTTTCTTATTGAGAGATCTATCCAATAATTGAGTTGAATTCTTGGTAATTAATTGACAACTGATTATCACTATATGATTTCTAATCGATTACAAAAGGGGATTGTGAATATGCTGTAAGTTGGGTAGACATTCTTGGATTGGGGATGAAAATACCTCAATTATTTATGTAGCGTTGATGAGAGGCTTACAAACCCTAATTTTGCGCATTGTGCGTGACGGTCAACTAGGTTTTTGTTCTTAATCCTCCTATAAAGTTATCCTTATCACCGAAAGGTAGGTAAGGTGCGATACTGGGGTTGAGTGTTTATATAACCCTAACGGGAGTATAAAACGATTTCGTAAACCTGCTTTCTCCAAAAGAAGAATACCATAAGTTAATGCATTAGTAAGTAGCATAAGCGGATAGTAAGGATACATGGAAGCCCTATTCCCATCACATCTGAAGTACATCTTATTATTTTACATAGTTTTCATAATTCTTAGTTATAAACAACCAAATCAATTATCAATTCGCCAAATAGATACTAGAAAATAGATATTTGGTACTTGAACCCTAATCCCAGAGGACGATATTCGGTCTTATCAAAGACTATACTACTTGTCACGATAACGTGCACTTGCGTTTAAAGTGTGTGCATCTTAACGCGCATCACAACCCAATCCACAAGATATGACTACAGACCTCTAAGAATTTTGACATAAAAACTGTGACGGGACAGGGCCCCGCCATACCCCTGAATGTACATAAATCTATAATCTCAGGGAACCGTACCAAAAGACAAAGCCTCCGGAGAAATGGAGCTTTCCAAGAACTGAACAGTGATTCTAAGAGTGTGGATCAACAAGCTATGTACCTCAACCTGCGGCATGAACGCAACCCCCCGAAAGAGGTCAGTACGAAATATGTACCAAGTAAGTGAAACTGAAAATACTGTAATGAAATCATAACAGTCTATAATAAAGTTGGAGACATGTATGATAACCAAAATAATAGTACCTTGTGCCTTGCCGAAGTGAAAGTAATGAAAGTCAGTTTTACCCTGTACAGACTATTTCAACACATCAACAATAGTCACAACAGAGCTATGGACACAAGCCCTCAAATATCATCACACAATCCAGTAAGGGTCTCAAGCCCACAAATATCAAAGCGTGCCCGTGGAATCCCTCATCACTGCCGACAGCTATAAGTGTAAAATATAACCATGTGACACGCCCGTGGCATCCTACCTCACTGTCGGCGTACACACATACAATACATACATATATCCCCTGCCTGTGGAATCCCCCATCACTGTCGACAGCCGTAAGTGTAAAATATAACCATGTGACGCGCCCGTGGCATCCTACCTCACTGTCGGTGTACACACATATGCAATATATATATATATATATATATATATATATATATCTCATGCATGTGGAATCCCTCATCTCGGGTACATGACATCATGGAGAGCTAATTCATGGGGTAATAATCGTATATAACATGCCCGTAGAATCCCTCATCTCGCGTTCATGTCTTCATGGGGAGCTAGTCCATGGAGTAATAATTGTATATAACATGGTAGCATGCCCCGGAATCCCTCATCGTATAAGCATGACCATGGGGTAATAAAACAAATCCGGGAATCTAACCCGCCTCGCGGTCGCGTGCCGGAATCCTCATCGTATAAGCATGTCGAGGAGTAATAAAAACAATCAGAATCTAACGATATCCGGTCGCATGCCCCGGAATCCCACATCTTATAAGCATGTCCAAGGATCAATCACAATGGATGCATACCCGTGGAAGCCTCCACCGCTTCAGACGCTCCAAGTAAATTCACATAAGACCGCTTCTCCAACTGAGAGTCACGGCAGCGTAAACATATAATACTTGCACTCAAGGCTATCACAAGCAAGCATAGGCAAGTTCATAAAATCATTAGACTTTCATTTTATATACTCAAGACACTTTTCGTTTCTCATAAAAATCCGGGAATTTAACCCAAAGTACTACGTACTTCCATTCTTTTCAAAAGACTCTTTTTCATATAAAACCCCAAGATACTAACACCCATAGTATCAAGGCATGTCTACATTTCAAACAGATCACTATATTTTTAGAAATACATTTCTAGGCTTCTAAATCAAGTGATCCTTACTTTAAAACTTTAAGCAATTGATACCTTTAAATCAAATTGTCCTTCCTTATTTCAAATCATTTCTTTGTTTACCTTACTAGAGAAAACCATTCTTTTAACCCTCCATAAAGTTGTTATAACCAACTTCCCATAAAGCCGTTATACTAACTTTATGCTTTAGAAACTAAGGCATCTTTAACCTTTCATAAAGCCGTCATAACTAACTTCCCATAAAGTCGTTATAACTCTTTATGTCTTAGACAAATTCATTCTTCTTATAACCAAGAGATTTATACTTTCAAATCAAGTTACATAGCTTTCAAAAATACTTCAAGTCTCTTAACTTTTAAGAAATCAAGTTTCCTAACTTTAGAAATCAAGTCTCTTGTCTTTAGAATATCAAGAAATCAATACTTTTAAATCAAGTCATTCCTTCCTTTAAGAATCAAGTCCCATAACTTGAAAAATAACGTCTCTTAACCTTTTAAGAATTCATAGTTCATAGTCTTAAAACTTCATAACGTAAACTCTTTAAATTAAGTAACATATACCATTATGTGTGTGAGTAGGTTATTGTCACGACCCGACCTCGGGCCCGCGACTGGTGCCTTACCCCGGGCACCCTAGTCATAATACATCAGAGAAAAACCAGCGGAAATAAAAAAACTCAAACATGAAACAATATAAAATTAGAAACAGGCTAACCAAAACGGTCACCTTTCTGCATATATATAAAAACTTGAACAGTTACATCCTTTACAAAATCTGCCCACAACAGTACTACAGACCTCAAAGAGATTTATAACAACAACGACGGTACAGGGCCTCGCCATACCCCTGAATGTATAAGAACCTACAATCTCAGGGAATCATACCACAAGACAAGCCTCCGGAGAAACGGAGCTTCCCAAAACGATGAACTGTGATCCTATGAGCGAGGATCAACAATTGGTGTACCTCTACCTGCGGCATGAATGCAGCCCCCCGAAGGAGGTCAGTACAACAGGTACCAAGTATGTGAAACTGAAAGTACTGAATTGAAATCATAACATTTTAAAACCAATTCACAAACATGTATGAAACAAACCAATTAACCGCACATAGTGCCACAGCATAAACAAGAGCAAATCGATGTAATTTAACCGGTCTTTTCTAGGCTGCTAATGATCGAAGCAGGGCCATTCGCCCTCAGTATCATTGCGCGAGCCTAATCCTGGAACTCTAGCATTCCGCATAGGCCACCTAGGCCCGCATGAGGTACTCCTTGCATCTGGGGTAGCTAACCCGCGACATTTCCCTGGACTCCCGCAATCCGCATGGCCACTTGGACCGCATGAGGTATTCCTCGCATCGGCGTAACACACCCGGAGTGATTCCTGGACAACCGTAGCCCGCATAGGTCACATGTGTCACGACCCGACCCCGGGCCCGCGACTGGTGCCCTACCTGGGCACCCTTACAGGTAAACATCAGAGATAATCAGCGGAACATACATGAAACTTATAAAATAAAACAACAGTAATAAAACAACAGTAATAAAACAACAGGTTAGCCGATAGGGCTACCTTCCTGGACGTACATACATAAACGAAGCAGTTGCCTCCTTTTCTTTACAAACTGACCCACAATATGTGACTACAGACCTCTAAGAGTTTTAACATAACAAGCGTGTGGACAAGGCCCCGCTGCACTGAATAAACATAAACGTGACAACTCCGAACACCGAGCCATCTCGACTTTGACAACCGGATCCTAAGCTCATGGATCCACAATCGTACCTAAACTGCGGCATGAACGCAAATTCAAGGGCGGGTCGATAACAAAAATTTAATATGGAGCAGAAATATAACGCATAAGAAATGATCATAATCAGATAAAAGAATGACAAGGACAAGTATAAAAATACATACTGATCTCGCCGTGTCATTACCACTTATGAACTTAATCGTAGCTTATTATCTTTTCCCATTTTTCCATAAAAGTATAGTCAAATTCTTACGCATATACTTAAGAAAACTCATCAAGTTCATAAACATATAACTTACGATTCTTGATAACCTAATCCGTCCCTTTATGGAGGAACGCCTATACCGTTTACCCAACTGGGACGCGATAAAATCACATAAGTCTGCCCATGAAGGTATACTGCATAAACATAGGAGGCTCATGATCAAGAAGGGCCACCCGCCCGCAGTATCATTAAGCAGTCCTACTCCTGGGACTATTTCACCCGCATAGATCCTGTGGACCCGCATGAGGTATTCCTCGTGATAGTCACTACCGCACGGGACTATTTCACCCGCATAAGCCCATAAGGACTCGCGTGAGGTATTCCTCGCATAGGTCGCACTACCGCACGGGACTATTTCACCCGCGTAAGCCCATAAGAACTCGCATGAGGTATTCCTCGCATCATGGGTAGCAAATCCACTAACAGTGGTATAACGTCTTGGGTTTACCCTCATTTATACTCTTACCCCGAAGAAGGTGGTATAACGTCTTGGGGTTTACCCTCATTTATACTCTTACCCTAACTCAACCTACATCATACATAACATAAGCCCTACCGGCTTATCATACATAACATAAGCACAACCGACTTATCATACATAACATAAGCACCACCGGCTTACCATACATAACATAAGCACCACCGGCTTACCATACATAACATAAGCACCACCGGCTTACCATACATAACATAAGCAAGTTAAGAAATCCCCTAACTTCTTATTAGCTTGTTCATATACACTCTCATTTTTGTTTACTTAAGGCACTAATCATGTCATTATAAAATCCGGGAATTTAACCCAACGTACTACGTGCCTCTAGTCCTTTAAAATGATTCTCTTTTTAAAAAACTTCCAAGATACTAATAACCGTAATATCAAGTCATATCTACTTTTCACGACCACTCACAATACTTTTTAGAAATACAATTACCGGCTTCTAAATCAAGTGACTTCTTTCTTTAAAACTTTAAGCAATTGGTACCTTTAAAACAATTGCCCTTCTTTATTTCAAATTATTCTTTGCTTACATTACTGAAGAAAACCATTCTTTTAATCTTCCATAAAGTTGTTATAACCAACTTCCCATAAAGCCGTTATAACTCTTTATGTCTTATACAAATTCATTCCTTTTTTTTTAACCAAGAGACTTCTACTTTTTGAAACCAAGTATTATATACTTTCAAATCGATTCTCTTAACTTTCAAAAATACAATAAGTCTCTTAACCTTTAGAAAACAAGTGACTCCTTTTTATAATAAAACCTTAGGCAATTGATGCCTTAAAAATCAAGTTGCCTTTTCACTATAGTCAAGTCATTTATCTTTCCATAAAGAAATTATAACTAACTTCCCATAAAGCCGTTATATTCACTTTATACCTTAGCCATAAACAATTTCCTATCCAAGGCACTTATACGTTTAAAACGGAACAAGTATCACATACTTTAAAACTCTTTAAGTCCCTTAACTTTCATAAAACTTTAGACATCCTTTATACCTTCAAGGAAGGGAGTTAATCTCCTAACTCACCTGACTTGGCTATTCATAAAACTAGTAAAGGATATCAAGGTGTCAGACGCTCACCGCACACACGTGCAACTAGTCATGTTCAAAAGATAGGAAAAGTTCTACATGAGTACATCACACAACTACCTCTTAACTTCTAAGAGTAGAAGGAAACATGAAATGATACCACAGGTATATTCTATACATAGAATCATGCCAAAGGAAGGAAGAGGTTCACATACCTCGCGACGATTGTCGACAAGTAGCAAAAAGCTCCAAAGTACTTCAACCTTGATAGCTATTCCACTCTCCAAGTAGGATACGCTATACTTAGTACTTTAACCTATAATGGTCACAATATGTCCATTAACCTCTTACTTCAAACGTAGAATATTCTAAGTGTTAAGTCTCTATATTCTACGGAAAATCGGACAGCACCTCCTTTGTTTTTACTTACTTTGCCACCTTTTTCAAGGCTGAATACAATAACCAAACAGCCCCAATTGGCTCACAACAATATAGAAGGTAGTCCAATATAATGAATAACCAAATTAATACAACTACAAGTCCAAAATCGTCCACCTTGAGTTCAACAATACTAATTCTTATCCAATTTCCATTTCAATCCAAATTGGTAGCATAATATGATATCAAGTCGCATTTGATTATAACTACCATAAACTTCGAGTCAATAACATGCGACGATTCTAACAACGATTAAATTGTAATCCAACTTAACATGGCTTATATTACATTTTCGGATTTCCAAGGCTACAATCAATCCATAATCCTTATAAACTTCTACATACCAACTTCATGCTATCAACATGTAAAACTAACAACAACAAAAAAAATATATAATCTTGTAACACCTTAAAGGACAATATTATACCTTAACGATTTTTAATCCAATTCCAAATCCGAAGTCGCTCCTTAGTAGCTTAGAGCCTCTCCAAGACACTTCAATCCGCTTGTTGAGACCCTTAGAACAACACCAACAAATTTCCTTCAACTTCTAACCAAAACCTAGAGAAGCCACTAGGTTTTCCTCTTTGCGACTAATACGAAAACTCTCTTTTCCGGATTTTTCTATTGAGATACACTTACATAACACTCATGAACCTTGGTTTAAAGTGTGGGGCTTAATGGACAAGAAACGAAAAAATTTCTTAAGCCGAGAGCACCTCCTCTTGTTCATCCAATTTTTTTGTGAATTTGGCTAAGTATGGAACTAGTCTCACTACTAGTAGTATTATAAAGGGGCATGGAGGGTTAAGATGTAACCAAATGGGTGGTTTAGATGAAGTCTTATTAAATATCAAGACCATTGTGGGACCTTTGACTTTAGTCAATATTATCAAGCTACACTTGCAAGACTTGTTCATCCAAGACTTATGGTAAATGACCATTAGGGACATGCCCAATTCGACCAAGGCATACTAAGGGGTGACACGTGTCGCCCTCCCATTCGTCATAATAATACGTTTTTCCAAAAATTTCATAATTCCGATATCTTTTTACAAGTCTCAAAATCTTAACACTGTGAGTTCTTACGTACGTTCTTACACCATGTCCTGTAAATACGGGGTGTAACATTCTTCCCCCCTTAGAAACATTCGTCCCCGAATGTTCTTTCGGAGTCAATCTTTATAATTAGCGACATAGTTTCCTTTCACAACCCCGACATGCCAACAATGCCACACATGGCCCTAATACTCGCACACGCATATCCGCCCATCATAAGCCCAAAAGAGATTATATTTTCGCATTTCCAACTCATACTAGCATACATACATAACTTCCATACCGACTGCCTCAAATCTTTGGAGTCACTCTATAAAACAATATAAGGCCATTTCGCCATGACTGGTTCTGGAACGGCCCACGAACCCAGAAACAATTAACTAAACTCGGCCTTGCGCTCGCGACTTATCACGTGGCGGAACTACTACCAACTGATCCCACTTTATTCCGTGCCAAGGAGACCCGTGTGTCCTCACCCCACCCGCCGCACTTAACTCTTATCCTTGGTCTGACTTAAAATCTTATTGCCAGAGAAAGCCTTATATACCTAAGGTCTCGGCAGTAATCAATATTCTTAGGCTCGCAATTTCCATGCTCCAAGCCTACCTTACCAGTCCCCCAGTAAACATGTACAAAAACTTCTCATAAAACCAAAATCATGTGGTCTCGATCACAACAACCATTACTCACTCTATGCGGACCTCATCCGTACAATTCTCTTAAGCCTACTACGCAGCTTAATCTATTAACATGACATTCCGTTAGGTTCCTTAATATGGCTTCTTAAGGGTTTACTACCCTATTAGACAGCTCATCCTTTCCCAATTATCTCAAAATAAAACACAAAACCTTGGCGAATATTCATTAACTATTCCATACCTTCCCGGTATCTAGTTAGTCTTTACCAATTCCTGGTAATCTAAAATCATTCTAGGCAACACGCCCGACTGTGACATAACTCCGTATAGATGTATATCACAATACCAACTATACTACAATCATTACCAACCCGGATACGCAATCCACATAGTCCTTCCCGGTCATCACGCTTTCTCAGAAATGCAATCACATAACTCGTTAGGGAGGAACGACCCTAACAACACAGCTCTATCGCACGATCTTAGAGTGAGAAGAATGGAAACCAATCCTAAATGTCCTGCAGCCTCCCGATTATAGATGTGGTGCACAACACACCGATAATCAAGACTCTACTAGACACGGTCTGTAGACACTTTCCGAGGACTAACTGCTTCGATACCACTTTTGTCACGACCTCAAGCTCGGGCATCGGTGCCCTACCCGGGCACCTTACAGTAAACATCGAGATAATCAATGAACATACATGAAACTTATAAAATAAAACAACAGTAATAAAACAACAGTAATAAAACAACAGGTTAGCCGATAGGGCTACCTTCCTGGACGTACATACATAAACGGTTAGCTTGCCTCCTTTTCTTTACAAATCGACCCACAATATGTGACTCTGCACTTAAGAGTTTTAACATAACAATCGTGGCGGACAAGGCCCCGCCGCACCTGAATAAACATAAACGTGACAACTCCGAACACCGAGCCATCTCGACTACAACCGATCCTAAGCTCGCGATCCACAATCGTACCTAAACTCGCGGCATTTAACGTAGCCCGGGCGGGTCGCATAACAAAAATTTAATATGGAACAGAAATATAACGCATAAGAAATGATCATAATCGCATAAAAGAATGACAAGGACAAGTATAAAAATACATACCAGATCCTGCCGTGTCATTACCACTTATGAACTTAATCGTAGCTTATTATCTTTTCCCATTTTTCCATAAAAGTATAGTCAAATTCTTACGCATATACTTAAGAAAACTCATCAAGTTCATAAACATATAACTTACGATCTTGTATAACCTAATCCGTCCCTTTACGAGGAACGCCTATACCGTTTACCAACTGGGACGCGATAAAATCACATAAGTGCGCCACGGCGATAATCGATAAACATAGAGGCTCATGATCAAGCGGGCCACCCGCCCGCAAAGATCACAGCGATCCTACTCGGGACTATTTCACCCGCGATAGATCCCGTGGACCCGCATGAGGTATTCTCGATAGTCAGACTCCACCCGCACGGGACTATTTCACCCGCATAAGCCCATAAGGACTCGCATGAGGTATTCTCGCATAGGTCAGACTACCGCACGGGACTATTTCACCCGCATAAGCCCATAAGGACTCGCATGAGGTATTCCTCGCATCACGGGTAGCAAATCCACGAACGGTGGTATAACGTCTTGGGGTTTACCCTCATTTATACTCTTACCGAAGAAGGTGGTATAACGTCTTGGGGTTTACCTCATTTATACTCTTACCCTAACTCAACCGGCCATCATACATAACATAAGCCCTACCGGCTTATCATACATAACATAAGCACTACCGACTTATCATACATAACATAAGCACCACCGGCTTACCATACATAACATAAGCACCACCGGCTTACCATACATAACATAAGCACCACCGGCTTACCATACATAACATAAGCAAGTTAAGAAATCCCCTAACTTCTTATTAGCTTGTTCATATACACTCTCATTTTTGTTTACTTAAGGCACTAATCATGTCATTATAAAATCCGGGAATTTAACCCAACGTACTACGTGCCTCTAGTCCTTTAAAATGATTCTCTTTTTAAAAAAACTTCCAAGATACTAATAACCGTAATATCAAGTCATATCTACTTTTCACGACCAGTCACAATACTTTTTAGAAATACAATTACCGGCTTCTAAATCAAGTGACTTCTTTCTTTAAAACTTTAAGCAATTGGTACCTTTAAAACAATTGCCCTTCTTTATTTCAAATTATTCTTTGCTTACATTACTGAAGAAAACCATTCTTTTAATCTTCCATAAAGTTGTTATAACCAACTTCCCATAAAGCCGTTATAACTCTTTATGTCTTATACAAATTCATTCCTTTTTTTTTAACCAAGAGACTTCTACTTTTTGAAACCAAGTATTATATACTTTCAAATCGATTCTCTTAACTTTCAAAAATACAATAAGTCTCTTAACCTTTAGAAAACAAGTGACTCCTTTTTATAATAAAACCTTAGGCAATTGATGCCTTAAAAATCAAGTTGCATTTTCACTAAAGTCAAGTCATTTATCTTTCCATAAAGCAATTATAACTAACTTCCCATAAAGCCGTTATATTCACTTTATACCTTAGCCATAAACAATTTCCTATCCAAGGCACTTATACGTTTAAAACGGAACAAGTATCACATACTTTAAAACTCTTTAAGTCCCTTAACTTTCATAAAACTTTAGACATCCTTTATACCTTCAAGGAAGGGAGTTAATCTCCTAACTCACCTGACTTGGCTATTCATAAAACTAGTAAAGGATATCAAGGTGTCAGACGTCACCGTACTACACACGTGCAACTAGTCATGTTCAAAAGATAGGAAAAGTTCTACATAGAGTACATCACACAACTACCTCTTAACTTCTAAGAGTGAAGGAAACATGAAATGATACCACGGTATATTCTATACATAGAATCATGCCAAAGGAAGGAAGAGGTTCACATACCTCGCGATTGTCGACAAGTAGCAAAAAGCTCCAAAGTACTTCAACCTTGATAGCTATTCCACTCTCCAAGTAGGATATGCTATACTTAGTACTTTAACCTATAATGGTCACAATATGTCCATTAACCTCTTACTTCAAACGTAGAATATTCTAAGTGTTAAGTCTCTATATTCTACGGAAAATCTGACAAAGACCTCCTTTGTTTTTACTTACTTTGCCACCTTTTTCAAGGCCGAATACAATAACCAAACAGCCCCAATTGGCTCACAACAATATAGAAGGTAGTCCAATATAATGAATAACCAAATTAATACAACTACAAGTCCAAAATCGGCCACCTTGAGTTCAACAATACTAATTCTTATCCAATTTCCATTTCAATCCAAATTGGTAGCATAATATGATATCAAGTCGCATTTGATTATAACTACCATAAACTTCGAGTCAATAACATGCGACGATTCTAACAACGATTAAATTGTAATCCAACTTAACATGGCTTATATTACATTTTCGGATTTCCAAGGCTACAATCAATCCATAATCCTTATAAACTTCTACATACCAACTTCATGCTATCAACATGTAAAACTAACAACAACAATAAAAAAAAAATATATAATCTTGTAACACCTTAAAGGACAATATTATACCTTAACGATTTTTAATCCAATTCCAAATCTGAAGTCGCTCCTTAGTAGCTTAGAGCCTCTCCAAGACACTTCAATCCGCTTGTTGAGACCCTTAGAACAACACCAACAAATTTCCTTCAACTTCTAACCAAAACCTAGAGAAGCCACTAGGTTTTCCTCTTTGCGACTAATACGAAAACTCTCTTTTTCCGGGATTTTTCTATTGAGATACACTTACATAACACTCATGAACCTTGGTTTAAAGTGTGGGGCTTAATGGACAAGAAACGAAAAAATTTCTTAAGCCGAGAGCACCTCCTCTTGTTCATCCAATTTTTTTGTGAATTTGGCTAAGTATGGAACTAGTCTCACTACTAGTAGTATTATAAAGGGGCATGGAGGGTTAAGATGTAACCAAATGGGTGGTTTAGATGAAGTCTTATTAAATATCAAGACCATTGTGGGACCTTTGACTTTAGTCAATATTATCAAGCTACACTTGCAAGACTTGTTCATCCAAGACTTATGGTAAATGACCATTAGGGACATGCCCAATTCGACCAAGGCATACTAAGGGGGGTGACACGTGTCGCCCTCCCATTCATCATAATAATACATTTTTCCGAAAATTTCATAATTCCGATATCTTTTTACAAGTCTCAAAATCTTAACACTGTGAGTTCTTACGTACGTTCTTACACCATGTCCTGTAAATACGGGGTGTAACAACATGGACCCGCATGAGGTATTCCTCGAATCGGGGGTAGCTAACCCGCGCCAACATAACAAGTCAGAGGGGTAGGTGATATAACACAAGCGCAACCGGCTTATCGTAAACAACATAAGCACCACAAGAAGACCCCCTCAACACAAACAGTCTCAAGATACTAAAGCCCGTAGTATCATAACAGTCTACATATAAGCAGTCATGTCAAGTCAGGGACTCACGCCCTCAAAATCATCATGCCCGTGGAACTCCTTCCTCACCGCTTAGCGATCATGATATGATATAACACAAAAAGTACATGAACACCAGTGCATCACGACCGAATGGGCCGTGGATCGTGCCTTACCGGCACCCTAGTGATACAACATCGAGTAATCGGAACATAAAACACATACATGAAACAAATGAAGTACAAAATGTCGAGAAAACTTGCCTTTCGATATATATAAATAACAAGTCCTACAAATGAACAGTTTAATCCTTTTTACAACCCTGCCCACAACAGTACTACAGACCTCTACAAAATGATACGACAACAATGGCGGGACAGGGCCCCGCCATACCCCTGAATGTAAATACCTACAACGACAGGACTATACGAGATAAGCCTCCGAGAAATGGAGCTTTCCCAAACGCCGAATCGTGACCCTAAGAGCGAGGATCAACGATCGGTGTACCTTTACTGCGCAGATGAACGCAGCTTCGGAGGTCAAGACAACAGTACCAAGTATGTGAAATCGAAAATAACATCGTAAATGAAATCATAGTCTATATAAAGCAGAGACATGTATGATAACCAAACTACGATTCACAATAAATAAGCGAATATGTCAAGTCGTGACTCACGCCTCAAAGTTATCACAATAAAACCGCACGGCAAGTACGAAGGCATAGCCGACTACTAAGACCCACGCACCAAAAATACCACAAATCGTATCCCGAGGTCTTTCTAGACCGCACTACACGATCGGCCGCCACTCGCCCGCAATATCAATGCGCTGCCTATCCTCGAACTCGCGACCCGCATAGGTCACCCATGCACCCGCATGAGGTATTCCTCGAATCATGGTCCTGCATCGCTGAGGTATACCCGCGATCGGGCGGCTAACCTCGGTATCCGCCTAGGCTCCCGCAGCCGCATAGTCTCAAAAGACCGCATAGTCTCAACGGATCGCATAGGAATCCCGCGTCGGCTAAACACCGAATGATCAATCTCGAGCTACCGCGACTCGCGTAGTCACAAGGATCGCATAGCCGTATAGACCGCATCGGGTGGCAAGCCCTGTATAATAAGTCAAGGGGGTATGTGATACAATAACAGTACAACGGTCTTAACGTTTGACAACGTAAGCACAACAAGAGTGACCCCCTTACACAATAATCACAAGATACTAACACACGTAGCATCCTAACATGCTTACTTATCAAATCAACAAGAAAGTATTACAAGGCTATCACAAACCAATACAATCAAGTTATTCACACAAGGTACTTTCTACTAACAAGTTCGGGTACCTATCCCCAAGTACTTCATACATTAAATCTTTAAAAGATACGCATTTCACAAAACCACACAATACCTGTAGTATATGAAAATAGAGTGATTATCTTTTTAAAGTAAATCAATTACTTCTCTTTGTAAAATCAAGTAGCAACATTCTTTTCCAATGTTCAAGTTTTCCTAATTTCCAATGTTCAAGTTTGCTTAATTTCCCATGTTCAAGTTTGCCTAATTTCCCATGTTCAAGTTTCTCATTTTAGAAAGGTTTCGTAGTTCATAGTCTTATTCATTTAAGAATATAATTCTCCTTTAAACAATCTGAGAAACATAAGCCTTATAAGTGAGTAGGATATTCTTGTTTATAACAATCTTATTACAGCAGCCATGATCTAGGAATTATCATTTTGTCTCATCTTAGCTTCTATGCAGATGGAAGTTTCTACTGGTTTTAATAATACTTAATTATTAAAAACATTTCCTTTTATTAACACTGCAGTGGTTTGTCGATACACATTCTGATTTCCAAAATCAGTAAAACATTCTTAAGCCGTTATACCTAACTTTCCATAAGGCTAGTATAACTCTTAAGTTTTCTAAAAAAATCAAGTATTACCTCTTCTTTCAAAATGATTCAAAAATCTTTTGAAATACTTCAAGATCTTTATTAACACATAACAAGCCAGTTATAGTTCAAATCAGTTACCTTTTAAAAACCACAAGTATTTTCTTACCAACATAAAGCTGTTATAACCAACTTCCCATAAAGCCGTTATAACACTTTATGTTTTAAACCAATCAAATACATTTAGCACACGACGCTCACCGCACTACATAGTTCACACATATCATGCTAGAAGAGATATGAAGAGGTTCACATACCGCGACGCAGTATCGACTAATAGCAAAACGCTCCAAGTACTTCCAACCGCCGGCTACTCCTTTAAGCCAAGTAGATCGCGCCACACGTAGTACATCAACCTATAAGGCCACAAGGCGCCATTAACATTTAGATCCCTTCAGAGAACATTCTACGTAAAAATCGGCATTTCCCCAACAACAGAAATCTCCTCCTCTATCTGGGCCGCTACCAAGCCAACCGTGGGGTTATACGCTTAATCCGGACGTGCACAATTCTACCTCACGAAAAGCTACACAAGTCTCATCAGAATACACCCTATGTAAATACAGTCAAGATTCTTCTTTGAAAAGGTTTCTTATTATTCAGCTTAAGTCAAAAGACATTGCCGATAACAACGCTCATTCTATATATAGTATACTTCAACTATATAGTCTAACAATCATGTAATCTCCAATTACAATAGGACAAGATATTTACCTCGATAAGCCCATAATTATCCGAGTTTAAATGTCGATCCTGAGCAAGGTTTAGCTCCTACTCCGTGCGCTCCCGACCCGCTCCAAACAACCCTTAGAAGTTCTAACCAACTTCTACTTATAACTTCAACTACGGTGAAGATTTACTTAGGGTTTCGATTTTGTGGATCAAGGGAAGTATAATAGTATTTCGGCTTTGTAAAGGTATAACCTTAGAATACTACAAGGTATATGGCTAAGGTAATTTGGGCATTATAACAATACTTTTGAGAGTATTTCTAACAAGAGGGGTATTATACGAAACAACTAGGCTGTGGGAGTACCCCACTACCACACTACTAGGAGGGGAGGGCTCTCGCCGAGGGGAGGGATGGTGTTGGACGAGAACACTACTAAGAGAGGGAGGGCTCTCGCCAGGGAGTGGGATGGTGTTGACGAGAACACTACTAAGAGAGGGGGAGGATTTTTAACACTTAGAGATTTGTAGAATGGATGAAGAAGTCATCAAAGAGGGGGGTATTTATAGGTCTAGCAAAGGCCAACCAATGGCCAAGATCTTGCCGAGTGCAAGGCAAGTGTAGGCCAAGATCTTGCCAAGTGCACCTTATCCATCTACCACAAAATATCCTACCAACCCTTGACCAAACAATGGCCATTCGCCCACCCCTTTACCACCCCAAACGTGCTCCAATGAGAGGGTGCCAAGTGGCGCCTCTCTGTTGGTCCAAAATGTTTCGTCTCTGAAAAATCCGCAAAAATTAAAAATGACATAGCCGGAATTTTCCTACGAAAGTCGTGGAAAACGCTTCACGAAAAACGACTCTAAACGGGTGTTGTGAACAAAATAATTTTCGCCAAGCCAACTTTAAACTTCAAATTTTTCTACGCACGCCCCACGCATATACTCAAAATACTGGTATAACATTCTCCTCTTAGAAACATTCGTCCCGAATGTTCCTTCTAAGTCTCAAACAAACGCGCGCCAAGATAGTCTTCACTACTATACTTACGAATCAATCCCGCCACACCGCCACGTAAAACAACTTGCGCAAAATGCTTACATCCAAGTCCACGAGGAAACACCTCTAACATCACCAAAATGATATACCACTTTTGTCACTTTGCTCGAGGCATTAACCTTCTCAGCGACCCAACAATTGGTACCGGCCGCATGCGATCACCAAGTTGTCGACATTCGAACTCTTACTACATTTCGAGCATCGTCAAGATTCAAAACTCGGTTACTATCCCTAACGTGGTCATCATTAATCGGGAACACTGATGGATCTTCGATACTTCGAACATAACAATACGAAGACGGACGTCGCCTCCTAAGTCGGACGACAATCGCTAACATATAGGCAACCCGCCTATTCTTCACATGAACTCAAAAGGCCCAAAGTAACTCGCTAAGTTCCTCTGCTTCAAAACTCGTCACACCCAAACCGGTGGTACCTTCAAGACCGACCACAACTCAACTCTAAGCGTGCCGCCGATTATCCGCGACGATTTCTCCGAGCCGCCGTAACCTCTTCTAGACAAGCTTTACTCTATCCACATCTGGAACAAGCCCGAACCAACTATTTGAATCTTGCCAACATCGAACCAATCGGCCAAGAACTTACACTTCCGCCTACAAGGCCTCATAAGGCGACATTCAAAACTGAAATGGTAGCTTAAACACTCCCTCCGCAGGAGACAACAATCCCCACAACTACCTCCGAAATACACACACTGGCCCGAGGGCGAATGCGATTCTGAGACTCACCTGAGTTCTTAACCCTGCTTGGTAAAACTTCCAGAAACAAAAACAGCTGCACTGGCTCCACTGTCGCCATAAGGTGAAGGTAGGCACCTCGCAGCCTTTACAACCTTTCTCGATATATCATCTCGCATAACCTCTGCGAGTAAACGGTCTTTGCTAAGACAAGGCGGTGACCTCCTCGGCCCGACTCATCGGTCGAATACATCCACGACCAGACGTTGGTTAACTAAACTTGGGCCTAACACCCGTGGCCCTACCACAAGGCGGGACCACCACAACCGACCCACCACCATACATGCCGCGGGTTGACCCGCAACGCGGCCTCAACCCGACCGCAAGAACGCCGCAAAACGCTAGCTCCTCAAGGAAAACTCTCACTAATCACGCTATTTAAAACCTAGCTCTTCTTAGCTCAACTACCCTCTTTCATTCCACACTACTCGTGGACTAATCCCACAAACATAACTCACGTGCACTATGCACTCCTATAAGTGGTCAAACATAAACAATACATCTTTTACTCGAGATGGCCTTACCTCTAAGGTCTCTACGTATAACACTCTAAGGCTCACACTTTCTCTATCCCCAAATCTTACTTGGTTAACTAACCAAGATTTCTAATCACCATTTACACAATGCTATCGAATATAACACTTAAGGTATACTCACCTTATCATACATACTAAACCCTAGAGGTTAAAGATCTATCTCAGATTCATCGCTTCACTCCTTAGTCGTCTAATCAAACCTTGCCTGTAGGGCGCATAGCTGAAGATGACGAACTACCCACCGATCCTGAAGGCTAAGTCCTCCGCAAGGACACTCTTTCGACATCGCACCGACGGTCATAGGTACAATAAGTACCAACTAAAAGACGACATTCTCGACGACGCCGCCACACCTGTGAACACCGAAAAAATGAATCCGGATGGTCGAACCTTCGTGTGATGGTGAACGGAAGCTCGAGCTCGACTAACTTCGCGATACCCCGAACGCCCCGAACCCCGCGAGGACCTTTCTGCATCGTGGATGCGCATAATCTATTCGGCCGCGAGGCGACTCGCCTCGAAAGTTACTAAAGGACCTCTTGCTCGCCCTCTTCTCGCCCTTCGTTAACCCGCCGATCTCTACGCTTGGCTCGCCGCGCATAAGCCCGCATACGTGCCATTCTCAAGCCCAACTGAAGAATTACTCTTGCACAACCTTCTCGTTGATAATCATCAAGACTCGCGGTACATCGGTATACTCTCTCGTAGTCAAATCCATAGTTATTACCGTGGTCGCCTTGAAATCTATATTCTCTGCTCCTGGCCGTGAACCAAGGTTCAAACATCATGACCGCAGAGGAACCGCCGCCGCTGCTAAACTCACTGGGCTAATGACGCCGCAGAACTCCCCGAATGAAGCACCACCCAAGGTGATAATTGGGCTGTGCCCACGTAACCCTTCTCAGACTTTACCGCAGCCTCCGGCCGCTTTGTCCTCCGGGGCTCGAGTTGCCTACGCGGAGGCATAGCAGTGGAAAGAAATACGTTAGAGGTCCAACTTACAACACGGCTCTAAGGCACGATCTCAGAGTGAGAAGAAATAGAAACCAATCCTAAATATCCTATAGCCTCACGATTATCGCGTGGTGCACAACACACCGATAATCAAGACTTCATCGATACTGGCGTAGACACTTTCGAGGATTAACTCGCTCGATACCACTTTTGTCACGACCGAACTGGGCCCGTGGATCGTGCCTTACCGGCACCCTAGTGATACAACATCGAGTAATCACGAACATAAACACATACATGAAACAAATGAAGTACAAAACAAGAATCGAGGAAAACTTGCCTTTCAAGATATATATAAATAACAACTCCTACAAATGAACAGTTTAATCCTTTTTACAACCCCGCCCACAACAAAGATTCTGCACTCTACGAAATGATACGACAACAATGGCGGGGCCCCGCCATACCCCGAATGTAAATACCTACAACGACAGGGACTATACCAGATAAGCCTCCGAGAAACGGAGCTTTCCCAAACGCCGAATCGTGACCCTAAGAGCGAGGATCAACGATCGGTGTACCTTTACTCGCGCAGATGAACGCAGCCCGAAGCGAGGTCGATAACAGTACCAAGTATGTGAAATCAAAATAAATACGTAAATGAAATCATAGTAGTCTATATAAAGCAGAGACATGTATGATAACCAAACTACGCTCACAATAAATAAGCATATGTCAAGTCGTGGACTCACGCCTCAAAGTTATCACAATAAAACCGCACGGGCAAGTACGAAGGCATAGCCGACTACTAAGACCCACGCACCAAAAATACCACAATCGTATCCCGAGGTCTTTCTAGACCGCACCACATGATCGTTCGCCACTCGCCCGCAATATCAATGCGCGCGTATCCTCGAACTCTCGCAGCCCGCATAGGTCACCCATGCACCGCATGAGGTATTCTCGAATCATGGTCCTGCATCGCACGAGGTATACCCCGTGATCGGGCGCTAACCTCGGTATCCGCCTAGGCTCCCGCAGCCCGCATAGTCTCAAAAGACCGCATAGTCTCAACAGACCGCATAGGGAATCCCCCGCATCAGGCTAAACACCCGGAATGATCAATCCCGAGCTACCGCGACCGCATAGTCACAAGGATCGCATAGCCGTATAGACCCGCATCAAGGGTGGCAAGCCCTCGGTATAATAAGTCGAGGGTATGTGATACAATAACGATAACCCGCTTAACGCTTGACAACGTAAGCACAACAAGAGTGCCCCCTTACACAATAATCACAAGATACTAACACACGTAGCATCCTAACATGCTTACTTATCAAATCAACAAGAAAGTATTACAAGGCTATCACAAACCAATACAATCAAGTTATTCACACAAGGTACTTTCTACTAACAAGTTCGGGTACCTATCCCCAAGTACTTCATACATTAAATCTTTAAAAGATACGTTACTTCACAAAAACCACACAATACCTGTAGTATATGAAAATAGAGTGATTATCTTTTTAAAGTAAATCAATTACTTCTCTTTGTAAAATCAAGTAGCAACATTCTTTTCCAATGTTCAAGTTTGCCTAATTTCCAATGTTCAAGTTTGCCTAATTTCCCATGTTCATGTTTGCCTAATTTCCCATGTTCAAGTTTCTCATTTTAGAAAGGTTTCGTAGTTCATAGTCTTATTCATTTAAGAATATAATTCTCCTTTAAACAATCTGAGAAACATAAGCCTTATAAGTGAGTAGGATATTCTTGTTTATAACAATCTTATTACAGCAGCCATGATCTAGGAATTATCATTTTGTCTCATCTTAGCTTCTATGCAGATGGAAGTTTCTACTGGTTTTAATAATACTTAATTATTAAAAACATTTCCTTTTATTAACGCTGCAGTGGTTTGTCGATACACATTCGATTTCCAAAATCAAGAAAACATTCTAAGCCGTTATACCTAACTTTCCATAAGGCTAGTATAACTCTTAAGTTTTCAAAAAAAATCAAGTATTACCTCTTCTTTCAAAATGATTCAAAAATCTTTTGAAATACTTCAAGTTCTTTATTAACACATAACAAGCCAGTTATAGTTCAAATCAGTTACCTTTTAAAAACCACAAGTATTTTCTTACCAACATAAAGCTGTTATAACCAACTTCCCATAAAGCCGTTATAACACTTTATGTTTTAAACCAATTAAATACATTTAGCACATGTACGTCTACCGTACTACATAGTTCACACATATCATGCTAGAAGAGATAGGAAGAGGTTCACATACCTCGCGACGAGTATCGACTAATAGCAAAACGCTCCAAGTACTTCCAACCGTCGGCTACTCCTTTAAGCCAAGTAGATCGCGCCACACGTAGTACATCAACCTATAAGGCCACAAGGCGCTCATTAACATTTAGATCCCTTCGTAGAACATTCTACGTAAAAATCGCAAAGACCTTCCCCGCAAACAGCGTAAATCTCCTCCTCTATCTGGCCGCTACAAGCCAACCAGTGGGGTTATACGTTAATCCGGACGTGCACAATTCTACCTCACGTAAAAGCTACACAAGTCTCATGTCTGAATACACCCTATGTAAATACAACAAGACTCTTCTTTCAAAAGTTTCTTATTATTCAGCTTAAGTCAAAAGACATTGCCGATAACAACGTTCAGTTCTATATATAGTATACTTCAACTATATAGTCTAACAATCATGTAATCTCCAATTACAATAGAGGGACAAGATATTTACCTCGATAAGCCCATAATTATCCGAGTTTAAATGTCGATCCCGAGCAAGGTTTAGCTCCTACTCAGGCGCCGACTCCGCCTCCAAACAACCCTTAGAAGTTCTAACCAACTTCTACTTATAACTTCAACTACGGTGAAGATTTACTTAGGGTTTCGGTTTTGTGATCAAGGGAAGTATAATAGTATTTCGGCTTTGTAAAGGTATAACCTTAGAATACTACAAGGTATATGGCTAAGGTAATTTGGGCATTATAACAATACTTTTGAGAGTATTTCTAACAAGAGGGGGTATTATACGAAACAACTAGGCTAGGGGGGGGAGTACCCCACGGCCACACTACTAGGAGGGGGGGAGGGCTCTCGGCCAAGGGGGAGGGGGATGGTGTTGGACGAGAACACTACTAAGAGAGGGGGAGGATTTTTAACACTTAGAGATTTGTAGAATGGATGAAGAAGTCATCAAAGAGGGGGGGTATTTATAGGTCTAGCAAAGGCCAACCAATGGCCAAGATCTTGCCAAGTGCAAGGCAAGTGTAGGGCCAAGATCTTGCCAAGTGCACCTTATCCATCTACCACAAAATATCCTACCAACCCCTTGACCAAACAATGGCCATTCGTCCACCCCTTTACCGCCCCAAACGTGCTCCAATGAGAGGGTGCCAAGTGGCGCCCTCTTGTTGGTCCAAAATGTTTCGTCTCTCGGAAAAATCCGCAAAAATTAAAAATGACATAGCCGGAATTTTCCCTACGAAAGCTGTGAAAACGTTTCGTCGAAAAACGACTCTAAACGGGTGTTGTGAACAAAATAATTTTCGGCCAAGCCAACTTTAAACTTCAAATTTTTCTACGTACGTCCTTACGTACATACTCTGAAAATACGGGGTATAACAAGGTCCCACCTGGGCCATAAAACAACCGTAATAACCGGCCCTCCATCGAGAGACACGGTAGCATAGAAGTAAAACACTTGCACAACAAAGGCTATCGCAACTAGCATAAGCAAGTTTAACATACTCTTAGACTCTCATTTTACCAAAATTTCGGGTTTTAACCCCAAAGTAATACATACTTAAACTCTCTTAAAAAGAACCCTTTTAAGTACAAAATCACGTGATAATAATACCTGTAGTATCAATCATAGAGTAACCACCATTTTAAGTAAATCAAAACAATATCATGCCTTCTTTTTAAACCAAAACAAGACAATACCATGCCTTCTTTTAAAACCAAATCAAGACATTATCATGACTTCTTTTTAAATGAAGACACTTCTCCTTTTTAAAGTCAAGTAGTTCATAAGTCAGGTCTCTTTATCTTTCAAGATCAAGTCTCATATCTTTTAAGGAAACCAACCTCCAAACTTTTAAAATGTCAAGTTATCATTTTAAATCCAGTAATAAAACCATTTTTTCGTTTTCATAAAGTTGTTATAACTAACTTCCCATAAAGCTATTATAACACTTTATGTTTTGAACCAACCAAGGACAACTACTCTCATTTCCGAAATCAAGATAACTTTATTCTTTAAAAGACCAAGCACCCATTACTCACGAATGAGGTTTTACAACTTTTTAACATAATTCGAGTCCTTAACATTTCATAACAAGTCACTTAGCTTTAGAATCAAGTCAAGGACACAAAAGGAAAATCAAACTCCTTTAACACACGTGCGTCTACCGCACTATATATATTTCACAAATATCATGCTCAAGAGAATAGGAAGAATCACATACCTCTTCGGCTTAATCCACAAGCCAAGTCGAGTATGCCGCGCGCAGAATATTCACCTATAACAATCACAATACATCTATCAACTTCTAGAATTCTTCATAGAATATTCTAAGTATAAAATTCCTTATTCTACGGAAAATCGGGCAGCACCTCTCCCCCCCCCCCCCCCCCGAAACCACATAAATATACTTCTATATCAAGGCCCGCTATCAAGCCAACAACTCCAAGGAGATTACACGTCTAACCGGACGTGTACAATTCTGCCCCACAATAATACTACATAAGTCTACTGTAAATACAGTCCAATGTAAATATAGTTCAATTCTTTTTAATCATCCTTCCATATATCTTATACTCAATTCTAAACTACTAAAATATGTAATCCCCAATTACAATAGGGGGATAAAGATTATTACCTCGATAAGCCCAAAATTATCCAAGATTAATAAGTCGATCCTGAGCAACGTTTAGCTCCAATTTCCTTACGCTCCAATCCACTCCAAGCAACCCTTAGAAGTTTCTAAACAACTTCTCTTAACACTTCATCCAAGCTTATGAAGATTTCCTAGGGTTTCATTTTGCGACCAAAGGAATAAAGTAGTATTTCCGGGCTCTTATGTTGAGATTACTTTAGAATACTACTAGGGATACTAGGCTAAGGTATTTGGGATAATACCACAACAATTGAAGAATTTCTACACAAGGTGTGGGGTGTTTGGACGAGAACTCATCAAAGGAGGGAGTATATTTTCTCTTGGAAAATGTTTAAGTGATGAAGAAGTCTTGCAAGCTTATGGGTGTATTTATAGGCCAACCAAGGGCTAGGATGAAAGCATGTGTATGGTGTAGATTGGGGACATGTGTGTGTGGGTTCCACAAACCACATGTCCCACACAAACTTGAGACATGTGGCTAGCCACATGTCTCCAAATAATGGCACAAGGGACACTTGGCACACCTATTTCGGCCACATGGCCACATGGGGGTGCCATGTGTGGCCCTCCTACACGTCCAAAATATTTCATCTTCCGAAAATATCCGTAATGCCAAAATCTCGAAAACAAAGTGGGCCCCACAAAATCGTAAATTTTTCCCGTGGGCCCCACGTGACCAATTCCGAAAATAAAATTCCATAATTCTCTAATATTCCAAGAAGTCAAAATACCAAATCTGGGAATCCAATTCCCATTAACGAACCTTTTTCCTTCACAAAAACCGGAAACTTTTCCGTCGAAAAATCACATCTTCCTTCCTTTCCAATTTTAATGTCGTATTCTCGTACGTACGTCCTCATATACATACCCTGGAACTACGGGGTGTAACAGTTATACTCGTTTATAACGATCTTATTAAAGCAGCCATGATCTAGAAAATGTAATACAATTTTGTCTTATCTTAGCTTCTATGCAGATGGAGAATTCTACTCATTTTAATATAATTAATTGTCATTACATTTTACTTTATTAACGCTGCAATGGCTTGTTCGATACTCATTCTCATTCGTGCAGTAAATTAGCCAAGTCAACTCGACTCCAAATACCTCCTAACGACTCTTATCAACATCCCCCATAAGACTTGGTAAGAACTTAGGATAACTTAGACATAACTTTCACATAGAGTAAATCAACATACATACCTCTTAATATCTAAGAGTAGAAGGAATCATGAAATAACACAACATGTATATTTCATACATAGAATCATGCCAAAAGGAGGAAGAGGTTCACATACCTCGCGACGATTATCGACAAGTAGCAAAATGCTCCAAAGTACTTCAACCTTGATAGCTACTCCATTCTTTAAGTAGAATACGCTATACGTAGTACTTCAACCTATAATGGTCATAATACATCTATTAACCTCTAGCTTCAAACATAGAATATTCTAAGTGTAAAGTCACCAAATTTTACAGAAAATCGGACAACACTTCCTTTGTTTCTACGTACTTTTACACCTTTTTCAAGGCCCGAATTTAACAACCAAACACGCCACATTTAAGGCCCAACAATTCAGCTATCCAAATGGGATTACACGCCTTAACAGGACGTGTAAAATTCTGCCCCACAATAATACAAAACAATCCAATAATTCCATGTCATTCTCGGCTATAATGTATCATACTACAAAGTCGTATCCAATTCCTTATTCAATCCAAGTTGTTTAGTCTAACATGTTATATAGCCGCAATTGATTATAACAACTAAAATATTCAATTAGATAACATGCGACGATTCTAACTATCGACCAAATTGTATTTCAATTTCAAATGGCTAACAAGGTCATTTCGGATCTTAGGCATCCAATATTCATAGCACTTATAAATCTCCAATACATATCTCATGCTTGTTTATAATCATCACTACAACAATATGAAATTTTATAACACTTAAGAGAATAAGATTATTACCTAGACAAGCCTTAATCCGTCTTCAAGATCCGAAGTCGCTCCTTAGAAACTTAGCGCCTCTCCTTGATACTCCAATCCGCCACTTGAAGCCCTTAGAAGTTCACAACCAACTTTCCTTCAATATCCAATCCAAACCTAAGAAAGCGACTTAGGTTTTCACCTTGCGACTAATGCAAAAATGACCCTTTTCCGGGATCTTTCTATTAAGATACCCTTACAATACCCTAAGAAACCTTGGTTTAAAGTATTGGGATTATTGAACAACAAACTAAAATTTTTGTCTTGAGAAGAGGGGCAAACCCGAGAGCAATCTTAAGAGATGAACAAGTTTTTCTTGAAATTTTCTAAGTGTGGGAAGCTTGTATTGCTACTAGTGTGGTTATATAACAGCATGGAGGGTCAAGATTAGAACAATTAGGTGTCTTGGATGCATTTCATTAAATATCAAGCCAAGTGGCTCTTTGACTTAGTCAATAAACTCAAGCTCTAGCTTGCAAGACTTATTCATATTTACTTTGGTCAAATGACCATTATACCCATGGTCAATTTCGACCAAGACAAACCAAGGGGTGACACGTGTCGCCCTCCCATTAGTCGTAATTTTCGTTTCCCGACATTTCTATAATTCCGATAAATTTTTACTAGTCTCAAATCTTAACATTTTTGAGTTCTTACGCACGTCCTTATAAACATGTCCTGGAATTACGGGGTGTAACATTGTCTTGGTTTTCTAAAATGATGGTTTATTCATTTTATAAATAATGGTCAAGGATGGTTTGCTTGCATATGGGTTGCTCATATAGACATTCGTGCAAGTGTCGTATTTCCATATCTCCGCGTCCCTCCATAAAGGGACGGCACAATGGCTCAAGAGATATCATGGAGTAGCTCCCATGGTGTGAGTGGTACACACTCACAGCGGGTCGGAAATACTCGGGCGGGTTCAAATCTCGGGATATAATCCCTGGACTAGTTATCCATGATGCGAGTATCGTGTACCGATGCTCAATGCGGGTCCACAAGACCTATGCGGGTGAAATAGTCCCTTGCGGGTGAAATAGTTCTATGATAGGTTGCATAATAATTCAGATGGTGGATGACCCTGGCACTGGCACGACCTTCATGTTTTGAAACGGTAGTGATTTCATTAATGAAAGGGTGCAGTGTGTTCATGACTTAAAGTGGAACAGTTAGTATCATTGTTAAAAACATAACTTAAAAGGTAAAGATGATTGCATTACTCTCATGTTTGCAAGGTTCAGTGTGTTGTTGTTTTGAGTTATCATACTTGTTTCCTGTTATATTTGGATTGTGTGATATCCTTTACAGTACTTATTGTTTCATATACTCGGTACATTCTTCGTACTGACCCCCTTCTCCGGGGGGCTGCGTTCATGCCGCAGGTTTAGGTACGCAGTTTGGTGATCTGCAGGTGTAGGACCCTTGCTCAGAGTTTTTCGATAGCTCCATTTGTTCGGGAGCTTATCATTTTGGTATAGATCCTTCATTACGGGCTTTTGTACAGTTATGGGTACGGCGGGGCCTTGTCCCGTCATAGTTCAGTAAATCTCTTAGAGGTTTGTATTCATATGTGGGATTGGACTCGTGTACAGTGTAGTGCTTTTTGATTATATATATATATGGCAGTCTTGTCGTCTTTGCCTTTGCATGTTCATTGGTTTAAAAAAAATGAGGTGTTATTTAGTTCCGCGGTTTACTTGTGTCATTTAGGTAGAAGGGTGCCCAGGTAGGGCACCAGTCACGGGCCCGGGGTTCGGGTCGTGACAGAGTGGTATCAGAGCAGTCAGTCCTCGGAATGTCTACAGACCGTGTCTAGTAGAGTCTTGATTATCGGTATGTTGCGCGCCACACCCATAAATAGGAGGCTACAGAACATTTAGGATTTGGTTTCTATTCTTCTCACTCTAAGATCGTTCCATAGAGTTATGTTATTAAGATAATACCTCTCTGACGTATTATTGTGTTACAGTTATGCCTCCAAGGAGGGCAACAGTTGCCCAGAAGGGCAAAACAAAGATGTGAGCTACGATCGGACTCAGAGAGTTGATAGGGCTCATGCCCAGTATATACCGGATATTGTGCCGCAGTCGGCGAATTCTTCTGCACCAGGTTTTGAGGCCCCAGCACCAGAGCCTCCAGTTTCTCAGTTAGGGGAAGACTATAGGGTCATAAGGGAAGCATTCATGTTATTGACCAAGATAGCGGTGATGCAGTTTCATCAGCAAGAGGTTATTCAGCCAGTACAGACAGGTGTACAGAGGGTAGAGGGCCAATGCGGAAATCAGTGTAAGAGGGCTAGACTGGTTGGTTATCCCGGTGAGTTTTTGGACGAGCAGCCTCAGCAGCGAGTGAGATATTCGTCCCAGTCTACCCAGGACATAACCCCGCAGCTCACAGGATGGAGATTGGACCCCACAAGGTATTTAAGAGCCGGTCCGAGCTCCACGGTTCGAGGTTTTCAGAGAAGCATAGGATTTTCTCAGTCAAGGCCACTTATTCCACAGTGTTTCCGATGTAGTAAGCTTCATTTGGGAAAATGCCGTTTTGGCACAGGTGTTTGTTTTTATTGTGGCCATCCGGGCCATATGCAGAGGGAATGTCCTTTTAGAAAGAGCACTGGTGAGGTGGCTCAGCCTATGAGGTCGGTGGTTGGTTCCTTTTCTTCTACTGATTGTCGCATGGGGTATTGAATGTCACCACCGTGGTAGAGTCGTGGTGGAGTTTATAATTCTGGCGGTGCTTCGAACCGCATAGATGTCGTGGCTACTAGGCAGGATCAAGAGGAAACATCGCATGGGGTTACAGGTATATTTCGATTCTTTTGAATAATACATGCATTTATAGATTCAGATTCCGCCCTAGCGTATATATTTCCCTTTGTTGCTAGTAGTTGTAAATTGATAGCACCACCAGAGGTAGAGATACTTTGATTAGTAAGGTGAAGAGTGAAGAATGTTGACAAGAATGGTAAAGTGAACTGAGACTATAGTTGTGTAGGGTTCGCAAGTTGTATTTACCCCATAATAGTGTAAAGACCGATAGTGGAGGATGTACAGTAGAAATACTTCGGCCTAGGTGACGAACCTCTAGTGAATGGGAGGATAGGGTGAGAAGTACCTTGAGATAGGAGAGAGATTTATTTCAGACTAAGAATGAGAGTTAAGTGTGACGGTGGGTCGGGTTGTGGACCAAATTCGGGTCAACCGGTAGCATGGAATGAGGTGGTGCCAGTTGGAAATGGTCCCGCTATGTGATAGGGTCACGAGGATGCGAGGCCCAAGTCTAGTTAATCGTTGTACGAGTTCGTGGACGCGTTCCACCAGAACCAGGTCATGAGGGCCGAAAAGAGCCTTAACGGAAATTCAACCAGCATAATGACCAAGTTTGGATAGTAACTCCAAGGATTGGAGGACAGAAGCAATATTTGAAATTTTGTACGTGTGCTCAAATAAGTTTGGAAGTACGAGAAACGTACGAAAAGTAAGAAAAGGAAGGAACAAAGGTTAAAAGAACTATAATGGTTATAGTTATGAGTAATGAAGGTGCGTAGAGAGAATCCTTTTTAGGCCATGAGTGGAAGTTAATTGTGATGATACACACGCCTTAGGTTCAATAACACTGTCCATAGGTGATCGTGATTGAGATGCTTCTAGTATTAGCGTTTACACCGGTTGGTAAACCAAGCTAGGCAGATTATAGGATCATGCCCCAACTAGTAATTTGACTAAGTGAGACAGAGAAGGGAAGTAGCACAAGGGAAAACATAAGTTAGCTGAGTGGGAGTCCGACTGAAGGGTTCAGATAGTGTTAGTCCCATGACTTGGAATACGACAGGGCCATCCCTAAATACGGGAAAAAGATAGAAACCTCTAAAGATCCCGTTTTGAAAAGACTGTAACCTTTGAGTTTTGTGAGAAGGGACCGCGGATGGAAGGTCCATTGATATGTATAAATATGATATATGGTGGTCGTGTGTGGCATCGTTGGTCTTGTGGAGTATTGAGTGATAGGCATAGTAAGAAGACTATGCCGGAGTTTGTATATCTGGAAGTGTAGGACCCTTGCTCAGAGTTTTTGGACAACTCCATTTGTTCGGGAGCTTATCATTTTGGTATAGATCCTTCATTACAGACTTTTGTACAGTTATGGGTACGGCGGGGCCTTGTTCCATCATAGTTCAGTAAAACTCTTAGAGGTCTGTATTCATATGTGGGATTGGACTCGTGTACAGTGTAGTGCTTTTTGATTATATATATATATGGCAGCCTTCTAGGCTTTGCCTTTGCATGTTCATTGGTTTTAAAAATAAAATAAAAATGAGGTGTTATTTGGTTCCGCGGTTTACTTGTGTCATTTAGGTAGAAGGGTGCCCTGGTAGGGCACCAGTCACGGGCCCGGGGTTCGGGTCGTGAAAATTTTAGGTTCTGGAAATTGGAAACATGTCCCAAAAGTTTGAAAATATTTTCTGAAGTTTAGAATTGCATTTTTATGAATTTATAAGGGTTCAGAATTCAATTTTAAATTCTTAAGGGACTAAAGTGTAAATTCTGAAAATTTACAGAATTCCCGAAAATCAGAATTTTAAATCTGAAAATAGGGATTGTTTGGCATTTACATAGATTATAGAGTTTAGACAAATAGATTCATAGTTATCATTAATAGTATATTATTTAATAATATACAAATGTGCTAAATGTTAAATGTGATGCATTTAAATTATTAGCATAGCATCCGCAATTATTGTCTGGGTAGGCGGCGCCCAGTAATTGTTTCATTTCAAATGACCGCTATAACTGTCTGGGTAGATGGCGTCCAATATGTGATTAAAACCATTTTTATCATGCCTGTTGGGTTTGATGGTTTCCCATCTAATTGTGTTTTGAAATTGCATGATAGGACGTCATATGATGTATGACTTGATTGTTGATCTTGAATGAATCCCCAAAAACTAAAAATATTCCCCAAACATTAAATACAAGTCTAAATTATAACGCGTCGTCCATTATAATTGTTAGGGTGGTAAATCCTTTTCGGCGATACGAGTATTTATGCCAAAACATTTGCTCTAAGTCTAAGAGGACCGAGGCCCTTTCATAGATGTGTTAAAATGAAAGTAGATAATAAACTTTTGTAGGTATTTACACCAAAGTGTTTGCTTGCAAAGGCTAAATTTACTTAGGCATTTAAACGCAGTCGTGTAATGGGGTTGTCTTGTTTAGATAAATCTTGGCGCCAAAGTGTCGGACTAGTCTAAAGACGTAAGATTAAACTGAAAGATATTTAATCAAACCAAGAGTTGTAGAGCTGCTTTACAATTGGTTGATGACCTACCAAAGTGTGTTATTGAAGTTATCAGCCAAAGAAAATGCGAATATATCATATGTTTGGATCTTGGCCCATTATGACCTTTATATTGATTTAGGTTCGTATTCTACCTTGGGGTCGTAGAAGTATGCAAAATAGTTAGAGCTAATTTAAAACAAAAGGCCATGTTAAAAATAGCAAATTATGAATGTGTATAAATTATTGGAAAAATGAATTATTGATTGCATTTTTCCTATTCTGTCTATTATCTTCAGATCTTCAAAAATGTCAAACTTTTCGTTGAAAATGCTCATGGAGTCAAACAGACTCACCGGACCCAACTTTGTTGACTGGCTTAGAAATGTTAGAATTGTTCTAAGACAGGAAGAGATTGAGTATACTTTTGTCACGACCCGACCAAGGGCATCGGTGCCCTACACAGGCACCTGTTCGTATACGTCGAGAGAATAGCAATAAACATACATGAAACTTATAAAATAAAATAACGAGAAATTAAACCACGAGCTAGCCGATCAGGCTACCTTCCTGGACACATATACATAGACATAACAACAGCAGTTACATCCCTTTCTTTTTACAAACCGACCCACAACATGTGACTACAGACCTCTAGGAATTACAACTGCGGCGGGACAGGGCCCCGCCATACCCCTGAATGTACATAAGTCTACCACATCAGGGAAACCGTACCAAAAGATAAGCCTCCGGAGTGAAAGAAGCTTCTTTCCAAAACTGAACAGAGATCCTAAAAGCAAGGATCACCAACATGTGTACCTAACACCTGCGGGCATGAACGCAGCCCCCCGAAGGGGGTCAGTACAACAGGTACCGAATATGGAACAGAAATAAAATGCAATAACCAAATCATATCTGTATAAAAGAATGTCCTTTTAACTCCTGAAACCAATCATATATTAACTGTTCCTTTCCTTCTTTCGATAAGATTTAACAACAAATTCTTACATACTTACTTAAGAGTTTAATCCAGCCTTTTTCACATAACTTACATATCTTACATAACATAATCCGGCCCGCCTGTGGGGCTCGGTGTACTGTGGAATCATATAACATAATCCGGCCCGCCTGTGGGGCTCGGTGTACTGTGGAATCATATAACATAATCCGGCCCGCCTGTGGGGCTCGGTGTACTGTGGAATCATATAACATAATCCGGCCCGCCTGTGGGGCTCGGTGTACGATGACGTAACCCGGCCTATGTGAAGGCTCGGGGTAATATGGCGTAATCCGGCCTATGTGTAGGCTCGGTGTATCTCATAACGTAATCCGGCCTATTTGTAGGCTCGGTGTATTTCATAACGTAATCCGGCCTATTTGTAGGCTCCTGTATTTCATAACGTAATCCGCCTATTTGTAGGCTCCTGTGATTTTCCTTACATAACATTTTCAAACCATCTTTTCACTTCTTCTTAAGTCGTCATAACAACTTCCCATAAAGCTATTATAACAACCTTTCATTTTAGAGAACTTAAGACACTTTTATTCTTACAACATTAGGAAAACTAGATCCAAAAATACTACGTACATACATACTTAAAAGAATCATAGAACCCCTTTCTTTTTAAAGCTCAAGTCACATACTCTTTTGGAAGCCATCTTCTTATCTTTTGAAATAAATTAAGAAGCCATACTTTGTAAAATTAAGTCATTTCCACTTATAAAATCAAGGCTTATAGCCTTAACACCTCGTAGCATACACTCTTTCAAATCATGTCGCTTATACTTTAGAAATCAAGTCCCATAACTTGAAAAATAAAGTTTCATAATCCTTTAAAGAAAATCAAAGTTCATAGTCTTAAAACTTCATAACATACATTCTTTAAAGTCCGCTTACTTATACTTGTAAAATCATGTCATCTACACTTTTAAAACCAATCCCCTTTTCACATATAAATTCAAGTCATTTTCAAACATAAAAATCAACTTACATACTTACTTTAAATAAATCAAGATACATAGCCCTTAAATCAAATCTCATAATTTCCTAACCATCCTTACCATCGTCTCCCATAAGACCTAGTAAGGACTTAAGACAATTTAAACATACTCTTAACTTAGATTCAACAATGTAAATATTTCTTAACTTCTAAGAGTGGAAGGAATCTTAAAATGTTATCACATGGATATTTCATACGTAGGATCATGCCAAAGAAAGAAGAGGTTCACATACCTCGCGACGATTGTCGACAAGTAGCAAAATGCTCCAAAGTACTTCAACCTTGAGCTATTCCATTCTTCAAGTAGGATACGCTAAACTTAGTACTTCAACCTATCATGGCCACAATACGTCCATTAACCTCTTACTTTTAAACGTAGAATATCCTAAGTGCCAAGTCACTAAATTCTACGGAAAATCGGACAGCACCTCCTTTGTTTTTACTAACTTTGCCACCTTTTTCAAGGCCGAATACAATAACCAAACAGCCCCAATTGGCTCACCACAATCTATAAGGTAGTCTAATACAAATGAATAACAAACTATGCAACTACTAGTCCAATTTTCGGCCATAATGAAAACAACAATACCAATTCTTATCAAATTTCCATTTCAATCCAAATTGGTAGCATAACATGACATCAAGTCGCATTTGATTATAACTACCATAATCTTCAACTAAGTGACATGCGACGATTTCTAATAAACGACCAATTTGTAATCCAACTTAACATGGCTTTACATTACATTACGGATTTCCAAGGCTAAAAATCGATCCATAATCATTATAACTTCAACACATATACCTCATGCTAGCAACAAGTAAAGCTAATCAACAATATAAATAATCTTGTAACACTTTCAAAGAACAAGATTATACCTCAACGATTCTTAATCCAATCTTCAAAACCGAAGTTGCTCCTTAGCAACCTAGAGCCTCTTCAAGACACTTCAATCCGCTCCTTGAGACCCTTAGAACAACACCAACAATTTTCCTTCAACATCTAAGCAAAATCTAGAAAGACAACTAGGTTTCCGCTATGACTAACCCGTAAACTACCTTTTTCCAAGATTTTTCTATTGAGATATGCTTACAATACACATAGGAACCTTGGTTTAAAGTGTGGAGCTTAAAGAACAAGAAACGAAATTTTTTCTTTCTTTCCCATGTAGAACCCGAGAGCTTCTTGCTCTAGTTCTTCAAATTCTTGTGAAATGTGGCTAAGTGTTGGCTCTCTCTTGCTACTAGTAGTATAATAAAGGGACATGGAGGGTTGGGATTAGCACAAATGTGAGGTTTGGATGAAGTCTTAGTAAATATCAACAAGTGGTCCCATTGACCAAGTCAACATTGTCAAGCTTTACTACTTGCAAGATTAGTCTTCCTAACAAGGGTCAAATGACCCTTGTGTCCAAGTTCAAATTCGTCCAAGGCTCACTTAAGGGGGGGTGACACGTGTCGCCCTCCCATTCGTCACAATAGTACGTTTTCCCGACAATTTCATAATTCCGATAAATTTTTGCAAGTCTCAATTCTTAACACTTGTGAGTTCTTACGTACGTTCTTAAAACATGTCTTGAAAATACGGTGTAACATTCTTCCTCTTAGAAACATTCGTCCTCGAATGTTCTTTCGGAGTCAAACTTAAAATTAGCGACATAGTTTCCTTTCACAACCCCGACATACTAATAATGCCACACATGGCCCTAATTTCTCGCACACGCATAACTGTCCATCATAAGCCCAAAAGAGATTATCTTTTCGTACTTCCAACTCATACTAGCATACATACATAACTTCCATACCAATTCTGGCCTCAAATCTTTGGAGTACCTCTATAAAACAATATAAGGCCATTTCCGCCATGACTGGAACCGGTGGAACGCGTCCACGAACCCGTAAAACAATTAACTAGACTTGGGCCTTGCACCCTCGTGACCCTGTCACGTAGCGGAACTACTACCAACTGATCCTACTCTATTACAGGCCATGGGGAGACCCGTAACAGGTCCTCCACCCGACTCAGCGTCGCACTTAACTCTTATCCTTGGTCTGACTTAAAATCTTATTGCCAGAGAAAGCCTTATATACCTAAGGTCTCAAGAAGAATCAATATTCTTAGGCTCGCAATGTCCATGCTCCAAGCCTACCTTACCAGTCTCCCAATAAACGGGTACAAAAACTTCTCATAAAACCAAAACCATGTTGTCTCCATCACAACACCCATTACTCACTCTACGCGACCTCATCCGTATAATTCTCTTAAGCCTACTACGCAGCCTTAATCTATTAACATGACATTCCGTTAGTTCCTTAACATGGCTTCTAAGGGTTCACTACCCTATCGATGACCTCATCCTTTCCCAATTATCTCAAATAAAACATAAGATCTTGGCGAGAATTCATTAACTATCCCATACCTTCCCGGTATCTAGTTAGTCTTTACCAATTCCTGGAAATCTAACATCATTCTAGGCAACACGCGTCTGACCCTCATACATAACTCCGTATAGATGTATGTCACAATACCACTATACTACAATCATTACCAACCTGGATACGCAATCCACATAGTCTTTCCTGGGTCACTGCTGCCTTTCTCGCAGCTGCAAACAACATAACTCGTTAGGGAGAGACGACCCTAACAACACAGCTCTATCGCACGATCTCAGAGTGAGAAGAATGGAAACCAATCCTAAATGTCCTGCAGCCTCCTAATTATAGATGTCGTGCACAACACACCGATAATCAAGACTCTACTAGACACGGTCTGTAGACACTTTCCGAGGACTAACTGCTCTGATACCACTTTTGTCACGACGGGCTCGCATCGGTGCCCTACACGGGCACCTGTTGTATACGTCGAGAATAGCGGTAAACATACATGAAACTTATAAAATAAAATAACGAAATTAAACCACAGTGCTAGCCGATAAGGCTACCTTCCCGACACATATACATATACATAACAACGATTACATCCCTTTATTTTTACAAACCGACCACAAATACGTGACCTGCACTTAGGAATTACAAGCTGCGGGACGGGGCCCCGCCATACCACGAATGTACATAAGTCTACCACATCGTGAAACCGTACCAAAAGATAAGCCTCGGAGTGAAAGAAGCTTCTTTCCAAAGCGAGCAGATCCTAAAAGCAAGGATCACCAACATGTGTACCTAACACTGCGGCATGAACGCGGCCGAAGGGTCGATAACAAAGTGCGAATATGGAGCGAAATAAAATGCAATAACCAAATCATATCTGTATAAAAGAATATCCTTTTAACTCCTGAAACCAATCATATATTAACTGTTCCTTTCCTTCTTTCGATAAGATTTAACAACAAATTCTTACATACTTACTTAAGAGTTTAATCCAGCTTTTTTCACATAACTTACATATCTTACATAACATAATCCGGCCCGCCTGTGGGGCTCGGTGTACTGTGGAATCATATAACATAATCCGGCCCGCCTGTGGGGCTCGGTGTACTGTGGAATCATATAACATAATCCGGCCCGCCTGTGGGGCTCGGTGTACTGTGGAATCATATAACATAATCCGGCCCGCCTGTGGGGCTCGGTGTACGATGACGTAACCCGGCCTATGTGAAGGCTCGGGGTAATATGGCGTAATCCGGCCTATGTGTAGGCTCGGTGTATCTCATAACGTAATCCGGCCTATTTGTAGGCTCGGTGTGATTTTCCTTACATAACATTTTCAAACCATCTTTTCACTTCTTCTTAAGTCGTCATAACAACTTCCCATAAAGCTATTATAACAACCTTTCATTTTAGAGAACTTAAGACACTTTTATTCTTACAACATTAGGAAAACTAGATCCAAAAATACTACGTACATACATACTTAAAAAGAATCATAGAACTCCTTTCTTTTTAAAGCTCAAGTCACATACTCTTTTGGAAGCCATCTTCTTATCTTTTGAAATAAATTAAGAAGCCATACTTTGTAAAATTAAGTCATTTCCACTTATAAAATCAAGGCTTATAGCCTTAACACCTCGTAGCATACACTCTTTCAAATCATGTCGCTTATACTTTAGAAATCAAGTCCCATAACTTGAAAAATAAAGTTTCATAATCCTTTAAAGAAAATCAAAGTTCATAGTCTTAAAACTTCATAACATACATTCTTTAAAGTCCGCTTACTTATACTTGTAAAATCATGTCATCTACACTTTTAAAACCAATCCCCTTTTCACATATAAATTCAAGTCATTTTCAAACATAAAAATCAACTTACATACTTACTTTAAATAAATCAAGATACATAGCCCTTAAATCAAATCTCATAATTTCCTAACCATCCTTACCATCGTCTCCCATAAGACCTAGTAAGGACTTAAGACAATTTAAACATTCTCTTAACTTAGATTCAACAATGTAAATACTTCTTAACTTCTAAGAGTAGAAGGAATCTTAAAATGTTATCACATGGATATTTCATACGTAGGATCATGCCAAAGAAAGAAGAGGTTCACATACCTCGCGACGATTGTCGACAAGTAGCAAAATGCTCCAAAGTACTTCAACCTTGAACTATTCCATTCTTCAAGTAGGATACGCTAAACTTAGTACTTCAACCTATCATGGCCACAATACGTCCATTAACCTCTTACTTTTAAACGTAGAATATCCTAAGTGCCAAGTCACTAAATTCTACGGAAAATCGGACAAAGACCTCCTTTGTTTTTACTAACTTTGCCACCTTTTTCAAGGCCGAATACAATAACCAAACAGCCCCAATTGGCTCACCACAATCTATAAGGTAGTCTAATACAAATGAATAACAAACTATGCAACTACTAGTCCAATTTTCGGCCATAATGAAAACAACAATACCAATTCTTATCAAATTTCCATTTCAATCCAAATTGGTAGCATAACATGACATCAAGTCGCATTTGATTATAACTACCATAATCTTCAAATAAGTGACATGCGACGATTTCTAATAAACGACCAATTTGTAATCCAACTTAACATGGCTTTACATTACATTACGGATTTCCAAGGCTAAAAATCGATCCATAATCATTATAACTTCAACACATATACCTCATGCTAGCAACAAGTAAAGCTAATCAACAATATAAATAATCTTGTAACACTTTCAAAGAACAAGATTATACCTCAACGATTCTTAATCCAATCTTCAAAACCGAAGTTGCTCCTTAGCAACCTAGAGCCTCTTCAAGACACTTCAATCTGCTCCTTGAGACCCTTAGAACAACACCAACAATTTTCCTTCAACATCTAAGCAAAATCTAGAAAGACAACTAGGTTTCCGCTTTGCGACTAACCCGTAAACTACCTTTTTCCAAGATTTTTCTATTGAGATATGCTTACAATACACATAGGAACCTTGGTTTAAAGTGTGGAGCTTAAAGAACAAGAAACGAAATTTTTTCTTTCTTTCCCATGTAGAACCCGAGAGCTTCTTGCTCTAGTTCTTCAAATTCTTGTGAAATGTGGCTAAGTGTTGGCTCTCTCTTGCTACTAGTAGTATAATAAAGGGACATGGAGGGTTGGGATTAGCACAAATGTGAGGTTTGGATGAAGTCTTAGTAAATATCAACAAGTGGTCCCATTGACCAAGTCAACATTGTCAAGCTTTACTACTTGCAAGATTAGTCTTCCTAACAAGGGTCAAATGACCCTTGTGTCCAAGTTCAAATTCGTCCAAGGCTCACTTAAGGGGGGGTGACACGTGTCGCCCTCCCATTCGTCACAATAGTACGTTTTCCCGACAATTTCATAATTCCGATAAATTTTTGCAAGTCTCAATTCTTAACACTTGTGAGTTCTTACGTACGTTCTTAAAACATGTCTTGAAAATACGGGGTGTAACATTTGGACACAGTATTCCCCATTGCTCCGGCGGAGGACTCTGAAGAGTATGCAACTTTTGACCAGGTCGCTTACAAGAAACATTATAAGGATTCCACCTCTGCTCAATGACTGATGGTGTCTTCTATGTCTCATCCACTGTAAAGACAGCATGAAACTATGGGGCCCAACGAAATGTTAGCCCATTTGAGGAGTCTCTATGAAACGCAGTCTCAGACAATGGAGTATGACCTGCTAATAGAACTCTTCAAGTGTAGGCTAAATGAAGGGGGCCAAGTTTCACCTCATGTGTTGAGGATGATTGAGTTGATTGAGAGGTTGGACACCATTGACATAAGGTTTCATGACAGAGTCTCCTCCACCCTCATCCTGCACTCACTTCCGAGATCGTTTAAGAGTTTCATTATAAATTATAATATGAATGGGACTAAAGCAACACTGTCGGAGTTACATAATATGTTGAAAACTTTTTAATCTTCGACCTCAAAGACCAAGCCTATTCTGATGGTTGGCTCTTCTAGTCGCCCCAAACCGAAAGGTAAGGGACAACAGAAGGGGAAAGGCAAAGTTATTGCTCCGGCAGCAGCAATGAAGCCCAAGGGAGGGGCGAAGAAGAAGAAGAAGAAGAAGAAGAAGAAAATGTCGGCATCAGATGTTTGCATGAATTGCAACAGGAAGGGGCATTGGAGAAAGGATTTCACTACTCCAGGCGGAGCAATGGCACTAGGTGCTAATGTGAAAGGTATGTTTGTAATTGAAATTAATCTATCTATAAATGATTCTCATTCCTGGGTACTTGATACCGCTTGTGGCTCACACATTTGTACAAATGTGCAGGGGCTAACTGATTGCAGGAAGGTTGGGCCTCGCGAGGTGGACCTGCGCATCAGAAATGGAGCACGAGTTGCTGCTGAGCGCGTGGGAACTTATAGGATAGATTTACCTTTTGATAAGTTTTAATATTGAACAATTGTTTTTATGTTCCTTCTTTGACAAGGAATATTATTTCCATTCATGTACTTGATTCAGAGGGTTTTTCCTCAAACACGTCTAATGGCAATATGGTTTTGACTTTAGATAATATTGTGTATGGAATTGCGCCTCTTGTGAATGGATTGTATACATTAAACTACCACAGGGAAATTTTCAATGTACAAAATAAAATGGCTAAGTTAAATGAAAGAAATTCTACCTACTTGTGGCATTGCAGACTTAGTCATATCAATCAAACAAGGATAAAACGGTTGAGGAAATTAAATTACCTCGAACCATTTGACTTACAATCTTATGGTAACTGTGAATCCTATTTGAAAGGTAAGATGACCATTAAACCTCTTTCTGGAAAGGGGATCCGTACTAAGGAGGTGTTTGAGTTGGTACATACGGACGTATGTGGACTATTTTCAACTAAAGCTAGAGAGGGTTTCTCTTACTTCATCACTTTCACAGATGACTTATCAAGGTTTGGATATGTGTATCTTATGAGACACAAATCAGAGGCTTTTGAGAAGTTTAAGGAGTTTAAGTGTGAAGTTGAGAAATAGTTCTCAAAGAGTATCAAGACTCTCCGATCTGATCATGGGGGTGAATACTTAAGTAAAGAATTTCTTGACTACTTAAAGCTTCATGGAGTTTATTCTGAATGGACACCTTCTGGAACACCACAGATGAATGGTGTTGCCGAGAGGAGAAACCGAACCTTGCTTGACATGGTTCGTTCCATGATGAGCTTTTCACTCTTCCTACATACCTTTGGGGATACACTATTTTGACCTCAATATATGTTCTAAATAGAGTTCCATCTAAATCAGTCGAAAAGACACCATATGAGGTATGGTGTGGCAAGAAGCCATCACTTAGACACATGAGGCCCTGGGGGTGTCCTGCATATGTCAAGAAGTTGATCACTGATAAGTTGAAATCTAAAAGTGAGAAATTTTACTTTGTTGGGTATCCAAAGGAAACTAAGGGATACTATTTCTATCTTCCTGGAGAACATAAGATATTTATTTCTAGGAACGCAACTTTCCTCGAAGATGAATATGTCTACAAGGTTGAGAGTTGCACGGAGATAAAACTTGAAGAAATTCAAGAACAAGGTAACAAAGAGGTTGAATCCTTGCCCAATAATGAAGGCAAGAATTCAGTGGGAGCTTCTGGCAAAGATTGGGTATTTAGGGTAACCCTTTCGGCCAGTGGGAGTGCTACGAGGAGTACTGCAGAAATGTAGATCTTCCGACACAGACCTTGGGAGCAAGTGCACCAGTTGTATTTCCTCCCATTCATGAAAGACATGAAAATGATATTCCTGAAAGCTCTAATATTGGTGGATCGACCAGCGCACAAGAACCTACTCACGATCGAGAACATACCAGAATCGAGCTGAGACAATCAACTCCGTATGTCTACTAGATCTCATCGTCCTCCGGAAAGACTAAATCTTCTTGTGGAAACACAAAATGAGCTAGATATTCCAGATGATGACGAGCCTAGAACCTACAGCGAAGCAATGCTAAACATTGATTCGAAGAGATGGCAAGAAGCCATGAAATCCGAAATGGAATCTATGTATATCAATCAAGTGTGGAACTTGGTTGATTTGCCGAATGGGGTTAAACCCATAAGATGCAAATGAGTCTTCAAGAAGAAGATTGATGCATCTGGCAAGGTTCAGACTTATAAAGCTAGACTAGGGGCTAAAGGTTTTACACATCATCCTGGTGTAGATTATGATGAAACCTTTTCACCGGTGGCTAAGATAAAGTCTATTCGGATTTTACTTGCGGTAGCTGCATATTATGATTATGACATTTAGCAGATGGACGTCAAAACTGCATTCCTCAATGGTAATCTAATTGAGGAAGTGTATATGAAACAACCCGAGGGTTTTTCATGTGAGTCCAGACCAAATGTTGTGCGCAGGCTACAGAAGTCCATTTATGGACTTAAGCAAGCCTCTAGGAGTTGGAACATTTGCTATCAAATCTTTTGATTTTGTCAGAAGCAAAGAGGATCATTGTGTTTATTTCAAACGCAAGGATGATGGTATTATCTTCATTATTATATACGTTGATGACTTATTGATAATGGAAGATAATAAGACCCTCATGCAGTCAATTAAGGATTGGTTGTCCAAGACCTTCTTGATGAAGAATTTAGGTGAAGCATGCTACATTCTAGGAATTAGGATCTATAGAGATAGACCTAATAGATTATTGGGGCTGTCATAGTCAGTCTACATAGACAAAGTTCTTAGACGCTTTTCAATGGAGAATTCAAAGAAAGGCGGTCTTCCGATGGGTCAAGGCATCAAATTATCAAAGAAGTGCTGCCCTTCTAATGCTATTGAACTTGAGCGCATAAAGAGGATCCCATATGCTTCGGCTATAGGATCAATCATGTATGCCATGACCTGTACTAGGCCAGATGTGGCCTTCACTTAGTATGACCTGCAAGTTCCAGCAGAATCCTGGCGAGGAACACTGGAAAGCAGTCAAGAGTATTCTCAAGTACCTCAGGCGTACTAAAGATTACTTCTTAGTCTATGGTGGAGTTGATGAGCTGGTTTCCACTGGGTATACCGATGCTAGTTTCCAGACAGATGTTGATGATTTCAAATCTCAGTCTGGTTACACGTTCATTTTCAACGGAGGAGCAGTAAGATGGAAGAGTTGCAAACAGGCTACTACTGCAGACTCGACTACTGAAGCGGAGTACAAGGCTGGATCGGAAGTTGCTAAGGAAGCTGTCGCGATTTCTGAGTTTCTGAAGGAACTAGGGGTTATTTCGAGTGCTAGTTGTCCAATAAATTGTGACAACACTGGTGCCATTGCACAGGCAAAAGAACCAAGATCAACAAACAAAAACAAGCATGTACCAAGGAAGTACCACATCCTGAGAAAAATGGTGGAAGCTGAAGATATCAAGATAGATTATATTCCCATAGACAATAATCTAGCAGACCCGTTTACTAAACCATTAAGCTTGGTGAAGCATAATGGTCATTTTGAGAACATGGGTATTAGATATGTTGGTGATTGGATCTAGGCTAAATGGGAGATTGAAAGTATATGTATGTCCTAGAGACAATCTGTATTAGAACACAATGTACTTTATACACATTCGTATTTATATTAATGATGATTAATATTATGGCATTTTTCATTTGTTGAATTATTAATTGATTATTTATAATATTCTATAAATGCATCCCTAGAGGTTACGTGTTTATTAATGATGTGAAAATTAATATTATAACGTAACTCTTAAATTACCTCGACTAAAGATCATCGAAATTAGGATATCGATGATATGCGATACGTCGACACGTGGTCTGCATCATATCCTTAGGAGATGTAGTATGTCTCACTTGCTACGATTTATGGCAACTCGTGATGGACGCATGGATACTTGTTGGAGTATTGGTATGCCCTGCTGATGTACTGTTTTGTTATATGTCTATAATGTCATCGGCGTGTGGGAGATAAAAGTCCTTAGACTTGAGGTCAATATCACTTTGTTTACGGAGTAATGTACTTTGATCCTGTCCTAAGCTCAAATGTCTTATAGGTTGAGACACGGCTTGTTTTGAGTGCATTACGAAGTAGATTAAAGGTGGTATGTGAGCCAAGAAAGGATTCATTTCTTGAATTTATATTCGAGTGAACACTCAGGTACTCATATGGTATTAGGTTGACTAAGTCATTGGCCAATGCAATAGACATGTCTGTGATATGGTCCTGTTGTCAACTAATATAGATGAGTTATAATAATCAAGCCATTTGGATAGACACTTGATAGATCCTAAGCTTGATTGAGTATGTCATGAATGAAAAGATTTTATCTTCCCACATAGAGGTTCAGTTCACATATTTTGTGTAGCTAAACTTTACATATTGGGTTAGTTTTCCAGCGAAGTCTAGGAGTTCCGTGAGGATCCTAATGTAATTAGTGACGATATGTAAAGGACTGAAGGGTAACACTAAGTCAAATGTTCTGTCGATTGAAGGATGTAATTAGAAGGAGATACCTATATGTTCGGTTGATGACCGGGACATTAAAATGGGAAAATGGGCATAAAATAGGACGGGACCACGGTGCCTTGATTCAGGACCGCGGTTCCATGAACACGTGCCAGCACCGCGGTGCCATGACGTGGCTGGCGATCGAATTCGCGATTCATTTCTGCTGGGCACAGCCTCTGAAACCCTTGAGCTCTTATTTTATCCTATAAATAGGAGGCTCATCTTCTCATTTTAACAAACCAAAACCTAAGAGAGGTCAATATCTTCTAAAGTTCTGTCAGAACCCCTAGCATTCCTGACTTAGCAAATTAAATCACAGTTCTCTAGAACTTACAAATCGAGGGACGTTTGCGTGTGCACCTTCGGACTACACAAAGATTGAAGATTCAACTATTCGCTGACTGCTTCCAAAATATAAGTCTTCGTTTGAAATTTTACATTTACTTTGTGTTTATATTTTACATTACATATCATACTGCAGTTCAACCGTCGTCGGATTTGAAACATAAATTTTCAAATTTCGCTGCGTGTACGAACCCAACGTAAACACCTACACTAACAGGTGAAAGGAAAAACCCTGTAATTAATGATAAAGGTGTAACTAATACTACTTATGTTATTAAAAGAGAATGATCTTCAAATCATTTTTAAGGCCTAATGTAGTTTTAACTACAGCAGGCCTATGATACTTTGACAAAGATCATGTAATCTAATTACATGAGTCCAATATATTACAGCCCAATGTAGTCTAAATACATAAGGACCATATTACTAAATCATACTACAACCATACTACCAAAAGCATTATCCAGGAAATTGAAAAAGGAGAAATGAAAAAAGAAGACAAAAACATTTGTGGAAAAATACAACAACAGGACCCACGAAGATGACACCCTTGAAAAATTGCAAGAAGACAACTCTCTACAAATATGGAATCATGAAGAACGGACAGCTAGAAGCAATGATAAAAAAATTATGACAAATAAAATTATGGCAGACAAGATTTATGGACCATAACAAATATTAGAGGAAAAGTGTTCGTCAAAAACAAAAATGTAGAACATTTACTATAGCGAAAGGTTTTTTTTACAGTAGCATACTGTAGCAATATGTAATAGTAAAGTCGGCATTTACTGTAGCTTGAAAGCAGACTCTTTGTAATAATTGTAATACTACTGTAGCAACTCGAGGTTATCTATATAAAGAGCCTCATTGTAACCATTAGGGATATCCAAAAAATCAATATAAATCTTCCTTTAAGAAAACTTCAAAATCATCATGCTTTAGCTAAACTCTCCCAGTCTACAACCTTACCAAAAATAATATTATAATTTACTTTGAAAGTATATACTTAGAATCATACTAGTCTAGAAACCAACATCATAAAAAGTTTTAGAAAGAATATGTTGAGAAACTCTCAAGCATCTAGGCCATTAATCCCGTATATTCAGTGAAGAAAGAAGAGAAACATTGTCAGGGTGGATCGAGATCTTCGGTGATCTAAAATTCTGCTAAGAGGTATGACTTCTAGATTATGTGGTTTAATTATAGCCTTGATAAGTAGATATCTCTGTAATTATGATATTGATACTGGTAAAAGGTTATAGACATTTAATTAAAAAATGAATTCTTGTTTAATAATAATTGCTTCCGTATTACTTGTATGTTATTTGATAAATTTGATAAGAACTAATATCACCTTGTCATCTATATTCATTCTTTTTTTTAGGGTTATTAGATGATTAAAAGATTTCCCTCAGAAATAGGTATTAGAACATGTAATAGGAATTATTAGATTTAAAAATAATACAAGAAAGTAAAAGCCCGCATAGCAGCGCAACCTTCTTAGTAAGGAAACATAGTGAACAAAAATGAGGAAAGGCTATGATGGTAATAGACTATAGACAATTAAATAAAAAGACAATATTTGATGGCAATTTTTTTACATATAAAAGAAACATCATTAACAGATTAAGAAATAAAAAATAGTTTAGTAAGTTTGATTGTAAAAGTGGATATTGGCAAATAAAATTAACAAATGAATCAAAACATTTAACAACTATTAAATGAATGTACTACCCTTTGGATTAAAAAATGCACCACATATATTTCAAAGAAGAATGGACCAAGAGTTCAGAAAATGAACAGAATTTTGTATAGTATATGTTGATGCCTTATTAAAATACAATGATAATCTAGGAGACCATATAAAACATCTAGAAGAATTTATAAGAACTGTGAAATAACATGAAATCTTATTATCTGAAAAAAATCTGAATTTTTAAAAAATATTGCAGAATATTTAGGATATGTCATAGATAAGGATGAATTATAATTACAAGAACACATTGTAACCAAAATAAAAAAAAATAAAGATAAACTAGAAAGTAAAAAAGAAGTACAACCATTTTTAGTAATAATAAACTATGCTATAAAAGATTTACCAGCATTAAGAAAACCATTACAAGATCTGATTAAAGGAAAAAATAATTGAATGGAAAGAAGAACATTATAAAGCTATTAAGAACATTAAAGAAAGAGTAGAAAATCTACCAAAGCATAAAATACCAACAGAAAAAGATCAATTGGAACTTTTTACTGATTTAAGTGACATATGATAGGGAGCAGTCCTCATAGACTATAATAAAGATGATATAGATAAAGAGAAACCATTAATAAGTGGATATGGAGGTGGAACTTGAAAACCAAACGAGAAAATTATCATATAAATGAAAAAGAATTATTAGCTTTAAAGTTTGGAATAAAAAGATTTCATTATCATTTATTATCAGTAAAATTTATTGTTAGAACTGATAATATCCTGGTAAGAGCTTTTATTACGAATAAAATAGATCCTTTATCAGAATTAAATAATAGAAGAAAATGGCAGTCATTATTTTGTTGTTATGATTTTATTGTTAAAAATATATCTGGAACTAAGAAAATTTTAGCTGATTTTTTAGCAGGTACAACCATGTCAGTCAACAGTAATTAACTTGATGAATATATTACCTATGTTACAGAAATTATCAAACAAAACAATGAAATCATTACTACCAAAATACAAGAAAACACCCATCTCGTGAACCAACTTACAGAACCTATACGAGACAAACAAAACTTAAAAACCTTACAAAAACCACAATCACCTATCTCTACTCCTGAAAAACCTACTACAATCCCATTATCATTTATGTCTAAACTTGCAATGATGCCATCCTCAATAACAGCCTCATATTCCCAAATATCGACAGTTAGAGTGTTAATGAACCAGCATTGGATTGACTTGAACCTTGAATGCTCAGCAAACTTTTTGCCTATGGAACCAGTCTCGGACCATTGCCCCGTGATTGCTTCGGTAATCTCATCTTGTGGTATTGGGAAACGGCCTTTCAAGTTTATGAACATGTGGCTCTCACACCCCGCCTTTGAGAACATCCTATCTTCATGTTGGAAGCAACGTGTCTTTGGAACTGCCCAATTCACATTGGTCACAAAATTGAAGTCGCTAAAGAAGCCATTGCGGGATTTAAACTCTAGTGAATTCGGAAGTATTGAACAAAGAACAAATGCGGCTAACATGGAATTTAAGGAGGCTATAAATGAGCATACGGAGAATCCCTTTGATGAAGACTTAAAAGCCAAGGTCAAGTCCTTAAGAGCTAAAGCCAATAAACCTCCTTGAATCCGAGAGACACTACTTAAGACAAAAGGCGAGGCAAAAACATTTGATTGGAAGTGATAGGTGCTCCAAATACTTCCATAGCTTGATCAAGAGAAGCAATGTTAAGAACTCGATTACTTATCTTGTAAAGGACAACGGCAATACCACAACATCTCCCGATGAAGTAATAGGCATGCTGGTTGAGTTCTATAAAGGACTTCTTGGCTCCTCTCAACCCGTAACAAGCATCAACCTTGCGGTGCTAGATTGTGGTCCGAAACTAGAGGAGGAAGACAGTTCATTCCTTCTACATCCTGTCTCCCAAAAGGAGGTTTGGGATGCTCTATCAGATATTGGCAATGACAAAGCACCTGGCCCGGATGGTTTTTCAACCGCCTTCTTCAAGAATAGATGGAAAGATGTGGGACATGATGTAGTAAGGAGTATACAAGAATTCTTTTCTTCCGGTGTGCTCTTGAAGCAAGTGAACCATACTATACTCACCCTTCTACCCAAAACTGATCGGGACCCCAAGGTGAGTGACTTTAGACCTATTGGATTGACAAATGTGGTATACAAGATCATTACTAAGATTCTAGCTAACCGGATGGCAAGATTTCTTCCGGCATTAGTTGATAAATGCCAAGGTGCTTTTGTGAAAAGAAGAAACATGGTTGAAAATGTCTTCATTGCCCAGGAACTCGTGAGAGGCTATAATAGAACTAGAGTTTCGCCAAGGTGTATGATCATGGTGGATCTTCGGAAAGCTTTTGACACAGTCTCCTGGAATTTCCTCGAATCGGTGCTAAAAGGTCTCAAGTTCCCGGACAGATTTATAAGGTGGATTATGGAATGTGTAAACTCAACTTCTTTCTCACTTTCAATCAATGGAGAATTGCATGGATACTTTACGGGTAAACGCGGCTTGAGGCAAGGTGATCCAATGTCTCCTATGCTCTTTATCCTATGCATTGAATACCTATCCAGAATGCTCAAGCTCATAACTTCGGATAGATCATTTACTTTCCATCCTAAGTGCAAAATACTAGGCGTCTCTCACCTTGCCTTTCCGGATGATCTTATGCTTTATGCAAAAGGGGATGTATCTTCAGTTAGTGTTCTTATGGATTGTCTTGAAGATTTGGAGGCGGTTTCTGGCCTAACTCTTAACCCGTCAAAATCTTTCATCTACATTGCGGGAGTGCAAGATCCTATCCGCGACTTGATCTTGGCAAGATTTGGCTGCCCTTTAGGAGTCTTTCCCGTGCGGTACTTAGGGGTCCCTTTGTCTCCTATCTCTGTCTCTGTGGATCAGTTTGCACCTTTCACTAGTGCAATCTCAGGTTACATTCAGAAATGGGGACACCACTCACTCTCATATGCGGGTAAATTGGAGCTTATAAGATCGGTGGTTCAGGGAGTTGAGAGCTTTTGGTTTCGAGCTCTTCCCATTAGCTCATCAGTCCTCAACAAGGTTCGCTCTGCTTGTATCCAGTTCTTATGGGGTGGCAAGCCACCAAGAGTCGCTTGGGATGAAATTTGTGCGCCTCAATCTGAAGGAGGACTAGGCCTCATGGACATCAAAGTATGGAATCACGCCTTAATCTCTCGTTCCATTTGGCAAGCTCACACTAAGGCGGATACATTATGGGTTCAATGGATTTATAGCTACTACTTGAAGAATCAATCCATTTGGGATTATGAGGTACGCCCTAGAGATTCACCCTTATTCAAGAAGCTTTGTGGCATCCGTGACACTTTCATAAGCATCTTTGGGAATCATGGAAACACTATTGTCGGCTTGGAGAAGTGTTGCATCGAGGGGAAATTTGATTCGGGTCTTGTGTACGACGTCTTGCGGACCCCGAGAGAACATAAGCCTTGGATGTCTCAAATTTGGAAAGGTTACATTCCTCCTAAATTCTCATTCACAGTTTGGCTCACTTGTAGGAAGCATCTTGCTACTAAAGATACTCTCTCCTTCCTCAACATAGAAGATAAGTCTTGCGGATTCTGCAAGCGTACCAATGAGACAAGGGCTCATCTCTTCTTCTCATGCCCCTTCACTCACAAGATTTGGAAGCACACAAAAGAATGGTTGGGAATTAGAAGAGAAATGACAACAATTGAAACTGCACTCAAGTGGATCAAGAAAGAACACCGTGGGACTAGCATTCGATCCAAAGCCATCCTACTTGCCTTTTGCATAGTGGTATATGAGATTTGGAGAACAAGGAATGAAATACTATTTGCGGGCACTATGTCAACTGTGGATGAGATTGTGGCAAAAGTCCAAACAACAACATATAGAATTCTTTATGATTTAATCCCCTCTTGTAACGTCACCTCTGAGTGAACGCCCCTTCTCCCCTTCATTTCTTGTTTTTTGTTACGTTGAGGATTGAGAACCCTCAATGATTGATTGTAAGTTCCCTGTTTCTTCTTAGTAATAACATTACCATTTACCCGGGGGGAAAAAATCGACAGTTTTTTTTTTTTTTGGGTAAATGCAAATATTATTACTAAAAAAGAAAAATCAGGGAGCTACAATCAGTCGTTGAGGGTTCTCAATCCTCAACGTAAGCAAGAACAAGAAATGAAAGAGAGGAGGGATGGGGATCAATCATCGAGGGTTCTCAAGCCTCAACGTAAACAAAGCAAAATAATACAGGAAAATAAATTCCAACATGAAAATTAAATGCTATCTATCCGGGACATTCCAAGATAGTATCTTTATTTAAGTAATCGGGGGGTAGTGAAATACTCTTCCAATCTTCGTACTTGGACTTTTATTCGTTGGATTAGGCTCCTTATTTTGTTGTGGCTCCCGAGTATCATTTGCACGCTCAGTAGGTGCAATAGTTGGATTCGTGGGGGAAATCAAGACTAGTGCATCATTGGGAATGGTTTCCATAAATGGCTCATGTCCCTCGGCATTAAATGCTTCATTGGCCGAGACAAGATCAAAATTCTTAGGCGTCTTGGAAAAGAACGACCCTTCGAATTCCACATTAGTTGATCTTCCAAGACTCGTTTGAAGAGTAGACCCTTCGGTTCTCGTAGCCATCAAGTTTCCATACCTCTTTGGACGAGCTGCCCCTTTGGCTTCCGCAACCTTTGAATTCATTAGAAGAGTTGACTCTTCGGTTCCCACCCTTATCAAGTTTCGATGTCCCATTGAATGAGATGTTTCCTTGGTTCTCTCAGCAATTAAATTCCCCAAGTTACCAAGTCTCGTTTGAAGAGTAGGTTGTTCACCTCCCGCACGATTTGCAATACCAAAAGCCATGGGAATTGAACCAACTTCGAACCCTACAAACTTGAACCGAAGACCCTTGGGCTACAGCCTTGACCCGCGACCACCATCATGACCAATCAGCAGCCCATGACCACCTTTCTGACCCTCCTTCGACCCGGAACCACCCTCAAGATCCGTCATCGACCGGTGCCCACCCATGCGACCCGTCTTCCCCTCGAGAAGGGGTGACGTTTCGGAAACCGCAACACTTGCATTCCCAACATCCTCAACTTCAAATGTAGCACCTAATGAATGAGGCGTGCCATTGACAACCGCAACAATTGAATGAGGCGTGCCATTGACATCCGCACACATTGAAAGAGGCGTGCTATTGTCAAAACTTGTTCCCACCGAAATTGAACTTCGTAGTCGCCTTAAAAGAGATGGCTCGACAATCCCAAGAACCATGGGATTAGGAGCAGCTTCGGTTGTAGCACATAATGAATGAGGCGTGCCATTGACATCCGCAACAATAGAATGCATCAAATTACTAGACCTATTTTGGATAAAGAACCCCTCGGCTTCCATAACCTTAGCATTTCCAAGGCCAATTGGAAAAGAAATATTCTCGGACTCAACAAACAAAGGCTGGTGGCCCATGGACTTTCCTAAGACCCATGCTGTTATACCCCGTATTTCCAGAGTATGTACGTAAGGACGTACGTATAAAATTTGAGCCTTAAGATAGGCAAGATTCGAAATTTGTACACAACACCCGGTTAGAGTCGTGTTTCGACGAAACGTTTCCACAGCTTTCGTAGGGAAAATTCCGGCTATGTCATTTATAATTTTTGCGGATTTTTCCGAGAGACGTAACATTTTGGACCAACGGGAGGGTGACATGTGTCACCCTCACATTGGAAGAGGTTGGACGGCAATTGGGCTAAGCTTGCACGTTTTTTGTGTTGATTTTGTGGTCAAGGGTTAGGTAGGATATTTTGTGTAGATGGATAAGGTTGCACATGGCTTAATCTTGGCCTTACACTTGCCTTGCACTTGGCACCATCTTGGCCATTGGTTGGCCTTCACTTGACCTATAAATACCCCCTTAGTTGATGAACTTTCTTCATCCAAAAATTGAGCAATCTATCTAAGTCTCAAACTACTCCCTCTTAGCTTGAGCTTTTCGTCCCTCTCCCCCCCTCCTAGTTGAGCTTGGCCGAGAGCCACCACACCCTCCCCCTTGTGAAGCCTTGGCCGAGGGGTACCCCCCCCCTAGCCTAGTTGTCTCGTATAAATACCCCCCTTTGTGGTATAGAAATACTCTCCTAGTATTGTTATTATGCCCAAACTACTCTAGCCCTTATACCTTATAGTACTTTCCAAAGTACCCTTTATACGAAAAACCCGGAAAATACGATTATACCTCCTTTAGCCACTAAACGAAACCCTAAGGAAATATTCACCCGTAGTTGAAGTATTAAGTAGAAGTTGTGTAGACAACACAGGGTTTCTTGGAGCGTTTTGGAGCACACGGAGTAGGAGCTAAACCTTGTTCAGGAGCGACATTTAACTCGGATAATTTTGGGCTTATCGAGGTAAATATCTTGTCCCCCTATTGTAATTGGAAATTACATGATTGTTAGAATATATAGTTGAAGTATACTATATATAGAATGAATATTGAATAGAACTGAACATAGTTCGTCGGCAATGTCTTTTGACTTAAGCTGAATAAGAATTGAACAGTAAACACATAGAAGGATAAATAAGAGAATGAATCAGAATTACATAGGGTGTATTACAGTAGACTTGTGTAGCATTACTGTATAGTAGAATTGTACACGTCAGGTTAGGCGTGTTAACCCGGTTGGCTTGGCAGTGGCGGCCTCGATAGAGGAGGAGATTTCTGTTATGCGGGAGGTCTCACGAATTTTACGTAGAATTTGGAACAATGAGATCTAGATGTTAATAGCGCCTTGTGGCCTTATAGGTTGAAGTACTACGTGTGGTGCGATCGTGGCTTAAGGAGTAGCCGACGGTTTGAAGTACTTGGAGCATTTTGCTATTAGTCGATACTCGTCGCGAGGTATGTGAACCTCTTCCTATCTCTTCTAGCATGATATGTGTGTAACTATGTAGTACGGTAGACGTACATGTGTTTAATGTATTTGATTGGTTTGAAACATAAAGTGTTATAACGGCTTTATGGGAAGTTGGTTATAACAACTTTATGTAGGTAAGAAAATGCTTTGTGGTTTCAAAGAAATCGATTTGACTTATAAAACGGAGTTGATGTGTAATGAGTACTTGGTTTTTAAAAGGAATAATGTTTTACTGATTTTGGAAATCAGAATGTGTATCGACAAACCACTGCAGCGTTAATAAAGGAAAATGTATTGAATAATTAAGTATTATTAAAACCAGAGAAACCTCCATCCGCAGAAGCTAAGATGAGACAAAATGATATTACATTTTCTAGATCATGGCTGCTTAATAAGGTTGATTATGAACAAGAATAACCTACTCGCCTATGGCATATGTTACTCAATTGTTTTAATAGAGATTAAGACATTGAACTATGAAACTTTCCTAAAAAAAGGAGACTTGTGTAATTGAAATTAGGCAAACTGGAACTTTAGGGAAAAGAAAGGCATTGTGTTGTCTTAAAATGGTTTAAAACATAAAGTGTTATAACAGCTTTATGGGAAGTTGGTTATAACGACTTTATGAAAACAAAAGAAGGGTTTTTATCATTGGTTTTAATGTGGTAACTTGACTTTAAAAGGAAAAGTGTTTTGGTCTAAAAATAAGGCATAGTGTTGCCTTAATTTGATTTTTAAAAAGGAAAGTATGGAAGTTGCTTTGGTTTACTTAAAAGATGTAAGTCACTCTATTTTATACTACGGGTATCGGGTGACTTTTATAAAAAGAATGAATCTCTTAAAAGGAATTTAACGTACGTAGTACTTTAGGGTTAAAACCCGGACCTTGGCATAAAATGAAAGTACTTTGAGTTGTTGTGAAACTTGCCCATGCTTGTCGTGATAGCCTTTGTTGTGCAAGAATTGTGTTTATACTACCGCCTCGATGGAGGGTCGGTTGACTTGTTGAGAACTTACTTGGGCGTCTGCAGCGATGTGGAAGAAATTCCACGGGTACGCACCTGTTGATTGTGTTACTTTTGCTAATCGCTTTGGACATACTGACACGATGCGTAGCGCACGGGTATGCTTCCATTTTGATACTGCTTTATTGTAATCGCTTTGGACATACTGACACGATGCGTAGCGCACGGGTATGCTTCCATTTTGATACTGCTTTATTGTTTCCCTTTGGGCATACTGACACGATGCGTAGCGCACGGGTATGTTTCCATTTGGAATGCTGCTTTATTGTTTCCCTTTTGGGCATACTGACACGATGCGTAGCGCACGGGTATGTTTCCATTTGGAAAGCTGTCTTATTATTTCACTTTGGACATACTGACACGATGCGTAGCGCACGGGTATGCTCCCATTTGGATTGCTGTCTTGTTGATATCATATCATGCATCGCCGTGAGGAAGGAATTCCACGCACGAGTGATGATTTGGAGGCGTGAGTCACGACCTAATATATTTGTTTATATATGTTATATATTGTAGTTTGGTTATCATACATGTCTCCTGCTTTATATAGACTGCTATGATTTCATTCTGATATTTCTGATTTCACATACTTGGTACTGTTATGCGGACCTCCTTGGCTGCGTTCATCTGCAGTAGAATCGTTGTCGATCCGCTTTTAGGATCGCCTTTCAGCGTATTGGGAAGCATTGTTCCTTCGGAGGCTTATCTTTTGGTATGTGTTCCCTGAGTTGTAGGTTCTTGTACATTCGTGGTATGGCGGGCCCTGTCCGTCATAGTTGTTGTAAATCTTAAGTGCAGCCTTTGTTGTGGGCAGGGTTTGTAAAAAGGATAACTGTTCGGGTTTTATGTATATATACTGAAGGCAACTGTTGGGTTGGCCTGTTTATTTATTATGTCTCTCATTTCATGTGTAAAGTTTTTATTTCTGCTGGTTTTCTCTTATGTTGTATCACTAGGGTGCCCGGGGTAAGGCACCAGTCACGGGCCCGGATTCGGGTCGTGACAAAAGTGGTATCAGAGCAGTTAGTCCTCGGAAAGTGTCTACAGACCGTGTCTAGTAGAGTCTTGATTATCGGTGTGTTGTGCACCACATCTATAATCAGAAGGCTATAGGACATTTAGGATTGGTTTCCATTCTTCTCATTCTGAGATCGTGCCTTAGAGCTGTGTGATAAGTTGGACCCCTCTGACGTATTCCTTTCCTTTACCAGTTATGCCTCCGCGTAAAAAACCGGGCGAAGGCGGCGAAGGAGGCGTGAGTAGAGCGTGGCGATCTACAGAGACCACGATGCACGAGCCTCGATCCTACAGGGGCGAGATGAGATGGGTTACAAGAGATGGCCCGATTAATGGCGAGTTGTGGCGAACTTGAGATAAGCTGGGCCTTGGCGATTCCCGATAGCACCCGTAGTTCACCCCGGCGAGCAGTTTGAGATTACAGGATTTTACGAGTGTAACCCGCGAGTTTTATGGGTCGAGGCACGAGGATGATCGCGAGAGTTCATCCGGCGATTCTGTGGATCGTGAGTGATCAAGGCATCGGAGACCGAGTCAGTGGTCCTAGGTTCGCAGCGGCTGCGTGCTCCCGCCGACGACGGGTTTGATTCGTGGGAGCTGTCCCGGGGAGAGCATGCACTTCCAGCTTTATGGGACGAGTTCTCAGAGGCCTTTCTTGCACATTTCTTGCCTCGCGGATGAGAGGGCTCGGGTAAGCAGTTTTTGGGGTTGCGGCGAAGCAGGCGCACGGTTCGGGAGTACAATGTGGAGTTCGACTCATTGGCGATGCGTCCCGCATTAGTAGCTAGTATGGAGGATCGAGTGCACCGATATATTACGAGGGCTCGATGATTACCTAGCGAGTTGTTGGGTGTAGCTCTTCACGGGCATGGACATTGCCCGCATGCGAGCTTATGCACTTGGAGGTGAGGCGGAGAAATCGGCGAAATAACCAAGGTCGGCGAAGAGGCGAGCAGCAGGTCCTTTGGTGACTTTCGGCGGACCGCCGGCAGCCGAACTAGTTATGCGCCTCGCCCGATCTGAGTGGTCCTCCACAATCTTCAGAGCATCCAGTATTCGGGAGCGGTCAAGGCTCGAGGTTGATTTTCGTGAAGCGAGGTGTTAGCGGTGAAGCCACCCCTACCTCGTTGTGACATTGTGGTAGACTCGCGGTGGGAGTGTCGTGCTAGTCTGGGAGTTTGTTTTACATGCGGCCAGCAGGGCCATTTTGGGAGAAATTGTCCGACCAGGGGTAGCGCTGGTAGGATAGCACAGACTACGGGATCAGTTGCGGGTTCTTCACCTCCCATAGTCAGGCAGGATGTTCATACACCGGCGGGCCACGGTAGAGGTCGCGGTGGAAGTTCCCAGTTTTAGCGGTCCTCTGAATCGCCTATTTTCAGGTATATCCTTAACCCTCTAGAGTTTTGTATGTATTGATGATGTGATGATGTGTTTAGTGTTATGTTCGGATAGCGTTGTGCTAAAACGTGATGTAGAACCTGGTTGTGAGAAGGGTAAGCTTGAGGGTGAGAAAATGATGAACCTTAGAATATTACAGTTGAGACCTTAGATGTAAGGCCGTCTTGAGTACCAGATTTTGCAAGTGATCCTTGTCGGAGTGCATTTTTATGCCTAGAACGTTTTGTGTGATAAAGTCCCTGGGTAGTGTGTAATGGAAGTGGTAGCTTTCATGACCTGTATAGGTAAGATTGTTCCGGATCGGGGAACAAGAGCTTGATGCGTAAGTGGGTCGGGTTGGGGCCATGTTGAGGGCCAACCCGCGGCCGGTTTCAAAGTGGGGTCAGCTCTGGGTGGTCCCGCCAGGTGGTAGGGTCACGAGGGTGCTAGGCCCATGATTAGATAACCATCGTATGAGTTCGTGGATATGTTCGACCAGAGGCGGATCGTGAAGGCCGGGAATGGCCTTAAGGAAGATTGAGGCTAGTAAGATGACCAAGTTTGGAGGTAGTGACTCCAAGGGTTGGAAACAGAAGCGTTGACTAAAGTGTGGTACGTATACTAGAAGAGTTCAAGTGTTCGAGAAGAGTACGACGAGTAAGGGTAGAGGCGAGCATGTATTGCGAGCATAGATATGATCATTTCTTGTGAAGGGAGAAGGTCGAAGGATGTATATTTTAGACCTCGGGAATCGCATGCGATCGGTACCATTTGTTGGGTCGTAGGGTGACACTAGAACCTCGCGGCAAAGTGACAAAGTTTGTGATGTTAGAGGTGTTTCCTCGTGGACTTGGATGTAAGTATTTATGCGGGTGTTTCGTGGCCAATTGTGGCGTTGGCAACTTATTAGAAGAACTCTATCGTTATCCGTCTTGAGAAGGAACATTCGGGACGAATGTTTCTAAGGAGGGGACAATGTTATACCCCGTATTTCCGAGTATGCGTGGGGCGACGTATAAAATTTGAGCCTTAAGATAGGCAAGATTCGAAATTTGTACACAACACCCGGTTAGAGTCGTTTTTCTAAACGTTTCCACGACTTTCGTAGGAAAATTCGCTATGTCATTTATAATTTTGCGGATTTTTCCGAGACGTAACATTTTGGACCAACGGGAGGGTGACATGTGTCACCTCACATTGGAAGAGGTTGACGGCAATTGGGCTAAACTTGCACGTTTTTGTGTTGATTTTGTGGTCAAGGGTTAGGTAGGATATTTTGTGTAGATGGATAAGGTTGCACATGGCTTAATCTTGGCCTTACACTTGCCTTGCACTTGGCACCATCTTGGCCATTGGTTGGCCTTCACTTGACCTATAAATACCCCTCTAGTTGAAGACATTCTTCATCCTAAACTTGAGCAATCTATCTCAGTCTCAAACTACTCCTCTTAGCTTGAGCTTTCGTCCCTCTCCCCTCCTAGTTGAGCTTGGCCGAGCCACCACACCCTCCCCTCAAGCTCGCCGAGGGTACCCCTAGCCTAGTTGTCTAGTATAAATACCCCCCTTTGTGGTATAGAAATACTCTCCTAGTATTGTTATTATGCCCAAACTACTCTAGCCCTTATACCTTATAGTACTTTCCAAAGTACCCTTTATACGAAAAACCCGGAAAATACGATTATACCTCCTTTAGCCACTAAACGAAACCCTAAGGAAATATTCACCCGTAGTTGAAGTATTAAGTAGAAGTTGTGTAGACACTTCTAAGGGTTTCTTGAAGCATTTTGGAGCACACGGAGTAGGAGCTAAACCTTGTTCAGGAGCGACATTTAACTCGGATAATTTTGGGCTTATCGAGGTAAATATCTTGTCCCCCTATTGTAATTGGAAATTACATGATTGTTAGAATATATAGTTGAAGTATACTATATATAGAATGAATATTGAATAGAACTGAACATAGTTCGTCGGCAATGTCTTTTGACTTAAGCCTGAATAAGAATTGAACAGTAAACACATAGAAGGATAAATAAGAGAATCGAAGTAATTACAGAATTTGTATTCAGATGAGACTTGTGTAGCATTCTTGTAGTAGAATTGTACACGTCAGGTTAGGCGTGTTAACCCCCGGTTGGCTTGTAGCCGGCCTCGATAGAGAGGAGATTTACGCTGCCATGGGGGAGGTGCTGCCGAATTTTCTGTAGAATTTGGAACAATGAGATCTAGATGTTAATAAGCGCCTTGTGGCCTTATAGGTTGAAGTACTACGTGTGGTGCGATCTACGTGGCTTAAGGAGTAGCCGACGGTTTGAAGTACTTGGAGCATTTTGCTATTAGTCGATACTCGTCGCGAGGTATGTGAACCTCTTCCTATCTCTTCTAGCATGATATGTGTGTAACTATGTAGTAATGCAGACGCATACGTGTTTAATGTATTTGATTGGTTTGAAACATAAAGTGTTATAACGGCTTTATGGGAAGTTGGTTATAACAGCTTTATGTAGGTAAGAAAATGCTTTGTGGTTTCAAAGGGTAACTGATTTGACTTATAAAACGGAGTTGATGTGTAATGAGTACTTGGTTTTTGAAAGGAATAATGTTTTACTGATTTTGGAAATCAGAATATGTATCGACAAACCACTGCAGCGTTAATAAAGGAAAATGTATTGAATAATTAAGTATTATTAAAACCAGTAGAAACCTCCATCTGCATAGAAGCTAAGATGAGACAAAATGATATTACATTTTCTAGATCATGGCTGCTTAATAAGGTTGATTATGAACAAGAATAACCTACTCGCCTATGGCATATGTTACTCAATTGTTTTAATAGAGATTAAGACATTGAACTATGAAACTTTCCTAAAAAAGGAGACTTGTGTAATTGAAATTAGGCAAACTGGAACTTTAGGGAAAAGAAAGGCATTGTGTTGTCCTAAAATGGTTTAAAACATAAAGTGTTATAACAGCTTTATGGGAAGTTGGTTATAACGACTTTATGAAAACAAAAGAAGGGTTTTTATCATTGGTTTTAATGTGGTAACTTGACTTTAAAAGGAAAAGTGTTTTGGTCTAAAAATAAGGCATAGTGTTGCCTTAATTTGATTTTTAAAAAGGAAAGTATGGAAGTTGCTTTGGTTTACTTAAAAGATGTAAGTCACTCTATTTTATACTACGGGTATCGGGTGACTTTTATAAAAGAATGAATCTCTTAAAAGGAATTTAACGTACGTAGTACTTTAGGGTTAAAACCCGGACCTTGGCATAAAATGAAAGTACTTTGAGTTGTTGTGAAACTTGCCCATGCTTGTCGTGATAGCCTTTGTTGTGCAAGAATTGTGTTTCTATACTACCGCGCCTCTCGATGGAGGGTCAGTTGACTTGTTGAGAACTTACTTGGGCGTCTAAGCGGTGTGAAGAAATTCCACGCAGTGCGGCGCTGATTGTGTTACTTTTGCTAATCGCTTTGGACATACCGACACGATCGTAGCGCGCGGGTATGCTTCCATTTTGATCTCGCTTTATTGTAATCGCTTTGGACATACCGACACGATCGTAGCGCGGGTATGCTTCCATTTTGATCTCGCTTTATTGTTTCCCTTTGGGCATATCGACACGATCGTAAGCGCGGGTATGTTTCCATTTGGAATCTTTGCTTTATTGTTTCCCTTTTGGGCATATCGACACGATCGTAGCGCCGCGGGTATGTTTCCATTTGGAAAAGTCTTATTATTTCACTTTGGACATATCGACACGATGCGTAGCGCGCGGGTATGCTCCCATTTGGATTCTGTCTTGTTGATATCATATCATGATCGCCGTGGTGAGAAGGAATTCCACGCACGAGTGATGATTTGGAGGCGTGAGTCACGACCTAATATATTTGTTTATATGTTATATCGTAGTTTGGTTATCATACATGTCTCTGCTTTATATAGATCGCTATGATTTCATTTACTGATATTTCTGATTTCACATACTTGGTACTGTTATGCGGACCTCCTTCGGGGCTGCGTTACGCCGCAGTAAGTACATTGGCTGTCGATCCCCGCTTTTAGGATCACCTTTCAGCGTATTGGGAAGCTCCGTTCCTTCGGAGGCTTATCTTTTGGTATGTGTTCCCTGAGTTGTAGGTTCTTGTACATTCAGGGGTATGGCGGGGCCCTGTCCCGTCATAGTTGTTGTAAATCTTAGAGTGCAGCACCTTTGTTGTGGCGGGGTTTGTAAAAAGGATAACTGTTCGGGTTTTATGTATATATACTGAAGGCAACTGTTGGGTTGGCCTGTTTATTTATTATGTCTCTCATTTCATGTGTAAAGTTTTTATTTCCGCTGGTTTTCTCTGATGTTGTATCACTAGGGTGCCCGGGGTAAGGCACCAGTCACGGGCCCGGATTCGGGTCGTGACACATGCCCACCCACCTGACCCGCAATCAACCCGTGACTAACCTCGAGACCCGCTGTCACCTTGGCATTCAAAGTGGCCGCCGGAAAAAACTCTTTGTACTCAGAAACCAAGGATCGGAGACCCAAGGGTTCAAACCACAAACCATGAACATCAACACCACCCTCCTGCAACCCGGGTCCACCCTCCATACCCACTTTCGACCCGGGATCCCTACCAAGATCCGCAATCTCCCCAGAGTCAGGAGTGCCTACCGGAATCGCAGCTGCCTTTCCGACTTCCAAGGTGCCTGCCGGAAAAGCCCCTTTGGACTCAAAGACTATAGAACGGTGACCCATGGGTTTCAACCACAACCCCTTATCACCATCACGACCCTCCTGCAACCCGGGACCACCCACCTTACCCGCATTTGACCCGGGAAATCCGTCAAGACCCGTAAACCTTCTAGTGTCAAGTTTTTCAACCGGAACACCAGCTGAGGTTGCCACCGGAAGGTTGGGAGAATCCAAGAGCTGCATCCTCAACCCAAGACCACCATCATGACCCTCTTGCACACCAAGATCACCCTCCTGACCTGCTAGCAACCCTGCAACACCCGCCTGTCCCGAATACTCCACAATATTCAGAGAAGCAAACTGGCCACCGTCGGAAGCTGCCCCCCCGGAAATGCAAACTTCAAATTCATATCTTGAATCTTGTAATCTTTAACAATCAAAATAATCTCTTTCATTCTTTTGGCAGAAATCTTTGTATTCTTTCTCATGGCTAGAATGAAGATACCTTACTCTATAACAAATCAATTAGAGTGAACATGAAATGAACACACAAACTTCTTCTTAGAATAGATTAGATCAAAGAACAATCCGTAGAAAATCAGTTGATGAAAATCCTAGCAGAAGGGAGACGTAGAAGAGCAACTATGAAAAAATATTGAGAGCATTTTCGCCTAGTGAGAGAAACATCTCTCTAACTCCTCCTTGTAAAAAAAAAAATCGACAGTTGTATCAATGATTGATAGGTTAAAGTAAGCACTTGACCTTATTATTGCATATGAACAAATTAATAACGACTATAAATCTTACCCCCATATTTTAAGAAGTGCAAAATTGAGCAAATATCCTAGATTCTTATGTGGAGAAAGTGATAATCCTGATATAGTTACAAAACTATTTTCTTATGAATTTATAGATAAAATAATAGTTGATTAAACTTTTTACAATATTTCTAATTACAATATTTCTAAACTCCCAGTGTAATAGAAGAACTGCAAGGGCCATGATGGACTCCTTTGGAAAAGGAACATATGATATACACAATTTTTATGCCTCAACTGATTTGACAGGAAAACCTATAGTAATCTGCCAACTTTTAAAACTGGAAAAAATAGCAATATTGGTGGAGATGATGAAGCTTTAAAAACAATATACCATGAATTCTTAAAAAAAATCCAAGAATGGTTAAGTGCAAAAAGAGCTACCGGATTATCAACTTTAAAATAAAAAATAGAAGATATGTTAAAGGCAAGAAAGGCATGTGTTATCGGAACTACAAAAGGTGTAGAAGGAGAAGAACTTATCACCCTGTATTACAACAATGACATATTATCTCAAGATACCCTAGAACTAACAAATTTGCATGACAGGATAATAAATGTAAAGCATAAACATGTTAAGGAGACTTTGGGGCGTTACCAGCTCCTAACAGGTCAAAGAAAAAAACCTGTAATCAGTGCTAAAGGTGTAACCAATACTACTCATGTTATTAAAAGAGAATGATCTTCAAATTCTTTTTAAGGCCCAATGTAGTTTTAACTACAGCATGCCTATGATACTTTGATAGAGATCATGTAATATAATTACATGAAGTCCAATATATTACATCCCAATGTAGTCAAACTACATAAGGACCATATTACTAAATCATACTATCAAAAGCATTATCCAGGAAATTGAAAAAAGAGAAATGAAAAAAGAAGACAAAAACATTTGTGGAAAAATACAGCAACAGGACCCACGAAGATGACACCCTTGAAAAATTGCAAGAAGACAACTCTCTACAAATATGGAATCATGAAGAACGGACAGCTAGAAGCAATGATAAAAAAATCTGACAAATAAAATTATGGCAGACAAGATTTTATGGACCATAACAAATATTAGAGGAAAAGTGTTCGTCAAAAACAAAAATGTAAAACTTTTACTATAGCAATTTTTTTTACTGTAGCAATAATGTAATAGTAAAGTCGACATTTACTATAGCAACAGTAAAGCAGCCGTCTACAGTAGCAATAATTATAATATTACTGTAGCAACTCGAGGTTATCAATACAAAGAGCCTCATTGTAACCATTTGGGATATCACAAAAATCAATAGAAATCTTCCTTTAAGAAAACTTCGAAATCATCATGTTTTAGCTAAACACTCCCTGTCTACAACCCTTACCAAAAACAATATTATAATATCAGAGAAGTTACTTTGAAAGTATATACTTAGAATCATACTAGTCTAGAAACCAACATCATAAAAAAGTTTTAGAAAGAATATGTTGAAAGACTCTCAAGCATCTAGGCCATTAATCACGTATATTCATTGAAGAAAGAAGGAAAACAGTGTCAGGGTGGGTCGAGATCTCCGGTGATCTAAAATTCTGCTAAGAGGTATGACTTCTAGATTATGTGGTTTTAATAATAGTCTTGATAAGTAGATATCTCTGTAATTATGATATTGATACTGGTAAAAGGTTATAGACATTTAATTATAAAATGAATTCTTGTTTAATAATAATTTCTTTCGTATTACTTGTATGTTATTTGATAAATTTGATAAGAACTAATATCAACTTGCCATCTATATTCATTCCCTTTTTAGGGTTATTAGATGATTAAAAGATTCCCCCAGAAATTGGTATCCGAGCATGTAATAGGAATTATGAGATTTTAAAATAATACAAGAAAGTAAAAGCCACATAGCAGCCCAGTCGTCTTAGTCAGGAAACATAGTGAACAAAAATGAGGAAAGGCTATGATGGTAATAGGCTAGAGAAAATTAAATAAAAAGACAATATTTTATGGTTATTTTTTACCATATAAAAGAAACCTCATTAACATATTAAAAAATAAAAAATGGTTTAGCAAGTTTGATTGTAAAAGTGGATATTGGCAAATAAAATTAACAAATGAATCAAAACATTTAACAACCTTTAGTGTCCCTCAAGGACACTATGAATGGAATGTACTATCCTTTGGATTAAAAAATGCACCACAAATATTTAAAAGAAGAATGGACCAAGTGTTCAGAAAATTAACATAATTTTGTATAGTATATGTTGATGACATATTAAAATACACCGATAATCTAGGAGACCATATAAAATGTCTAGAAGAATTTATAAGAACTGGGAAATAACATGAAATCTTATTATCTGAAAAAAAATTGAATTTTATAAAAATAATACAGAATATTTAGGATATGTCATAGATAAGGATGAATTACAATTACAAGAACACATTGTAACCAAGATAAAAAAAAATCCAAGATAAACTAGAAAGTAAAAAAGAAGTACAGCCGTTTTTAGTAATAATAAACTATGCTTCTGATCATATAAAAGATTTACCAGCATTAAGAAAACCATTACAAGATCTGATTAAAGGAAAAAATAAAATATTTGAATGGAAAGAAGAACATTATAAAGATATTAAGAACATTAAAGAAAGAGTAGAAAATCTACCAAAATATAAAATACCAACAGAAAAAGATCAATTGGAACTTTTTACTAATGCCAGTGACATATGATGGTGAGCAGTCCTCATAGCCTATAATAAATATGATATAGATAAAGAGAAACCATTAATATGTGGATATGGAGGTGAAATTTGGAAACCAAACGAGAAAAATTATCATATCAATGATTAAGAATTATTAGCTTTAAAGTTTGGAATAAAAAGATTTCATTATCATTTATTACCAGTAAAATTTATTGTTAGAACTGATAATACCCTGGTAAGAGCTTTTATTACGAATAAAATAGACCCTTTACCAGAATTAAATAATAGAAGAAAATGACAATCATTCTTTTGTTGTTACGATTTTATTGTTACAAATATATCTAGAACTAAGAATCTTTTAGTGATTTTCTTAGAAGGTAAACCATGTCAGTCAACCGTGATAACCTTGATGAATATATTACCCATGTTACAGAAATCATCAAACAAAACAAAGAAATCATTAATACAAAAATACAAGAAAACATTCATCTTGTGAACAACTCACAGAAGCTATAGGAGAAACCTTAAAACCTTACAAAAACCACAATCACCTATCTACTCTGAAAAACCTACTACAATCCCATTATCCTTTATGTCCAAACTTGCAACGATGACATCCTCCATAACAGCCTCATATTCCCAAATATCAATAGTTGTATCAATGATTTATAGGTTAAAGTAAGCAACTGACCTTATTATTGCATATGAACAAATTAACAACGACTATAAATCTTACCCCCATATTTTAAGAAGTGCAAAATTGAGCAAATATCCTAGATTCTTATGTGGAGAAAGTGATCATCCTGATATAGTTACAAAACTATTTTCTTACAAATTTATAGATAAAATAATAGTTGATGAATCTTTTTACAATATTTCTAAACTCCCAGTGTAATAGAAGAATATGCAAGGGCCATGATGGACTCGTTTGGAAAAGGAACATATGATATACAAATTTTTTATGCCTCAACTGATTTGACAAGAAAACCTATAGTAATCTACCAACATTTTAAAACTGAAAAAAATAGCAATATTAGTGGAGATGATGAATCTTTAAAAACAATATACCATGAATTCTTGAAAAAAATCCAAAAGAATGGTTAAGTGCAAAAAGAGCTACCGGATTATCAACTTTAAAATAAAAAGTTGAAGATATGTTAAAGGCAAAAAAGTGTGTTATCGGAACTACGAAAGGTGTAGAAGTAGAAGAACTTATTACCCTGTATTACAACAATGACATATTATCTCAAGATACCCTAGAACTAACAAATTTGCATGACAGGATAATAAATGTAAAGCATAAACATGCTAAGGAGACTTTGGAGTATTACCAGCTCCTAACAGGTCTTTGGAAAAAACATGTAATCAGTGCTAAAGGTGTAACCAATACTACTCATGTTATTAAAAGAGAAGAATCTTCAAATCCTTTTTAAGGCCCAATGTAGTTTTAACTACAGCAGACCTATGATACTTTGACAGAGATCATGTAATATAATTACATGAAGTCCAATATATTATAGCCCAATGTAGTCAAACTACATAAGGACAATATAACTAAATCATACTACCAAAAGAATTATCCAGGAAATTGAAAAAAGAGAAATTAAAAAAGAAGACAAAAACATTTGTGGAAAAATACAGCAACAGGACCCACGAAGATGACACCCTTGAAAAATTGCAAGAAGACAACTCTCTACAAATATTGAATCATGAAGAACGGACAGATGGAAGAAATGATAAAAAAGTTCTGACAAAGAAAATTATGGCAGACAAGATATTATGGACCATAACAAATATTAGAGGGAAAGTACAAGTAAAGTTTCTGATTTCATCAGAGCAACAAGAAAGCAAATTCACTACAGAGTAATAATTGTAATACTACTTTAGCTACTCGAGGTTATCAATATAAAGAGCATCATTGTAACCATTTGGGATATCCAAAAAATCAATAGAAATCTTCCTTTAAGAAGACTTTGAAATCATCATATTTTAGCTAAACTTTCCCCGTCTACAATCCTTACCAAAAACAATATTATAATATCAGAGAAGTTACTTTGAAAGTATATACTTAGAATCATAATAGTCTAGAAATCAACATCATAAAAAAGTTTTAGAAAGAATATGTTGAAAAATTAATCCCGTATATTCAGTGAAGAAAGAAGGGAAACAGTGTCAGGGTGGGTCCAGATCTCCGGTGATCTAAAATGCTGCTAAGAGGTATGACTTCAAGATTATGTGGTTTTAAATATAGCCTTGATAAGTAGATATCTCTGTAATTATGATATTGATACTGGTAAAAGGTTATAGACATTTAATTAAAAAATTAATTCTTGTTTAATAATAATTTCTTCCGTATTACTTGTATGTTATTTGATAAATTTGATAAGAACTAATATCAACTTTCCATATATATTCATTCTCTTTTTAGAGTTATTAGATGAATAAAAGATTTCCCCCAGAAATTGATATCAGAGCCTGTAATAGGAATTTTTAGATTTAAAAATAATACAAGAAAGTAAAAGCCCACACAACAGTCGAGCCTTCTTAGTAAGGAAACATAGTGAACAAAAATGAGGAAAGGCTATGATGGTAATAGGCTAGAGAAAATTAAATAAAAAGACAATATTTTATGACTATTTTTTACCATATAAAAGAAACCTCTTTAACAGATTAAAAATAAAAAATGGTTTAGTAAGTTTGATTGTAAAAGTGGATATTGACAAATAAAATTAACAAATGAATCAAAACATTTAACAACCTTTAGTGTCCCTCAAGGACACTATGAATGAAATGTACTACCCTTTGGATTAAAAAATGCACCACAAATATTTAAAAGAAGAATGGACCAACTGTTCAGAAAATTAACATAATTTTGTATAGTATATGTTGATGACATATTAAAATACAACGATAATCTTGGAGACCATATAAAACGTCTAGAAGAATTTATAAGAACTGGGAAATAACATGGAATCTTATTATCTGGAAAAAAAAAACTGAATTTTTTAAAAATAATGCAGAATATTTAGGATATGTCATAGATAAGGATGAATTACAATTACAAGAACACATTGTAACCAAGATAAAAAAAAATCCAAGATAAACTAGAAAGTAAAAAAGAAGTACAGCCGTTTTTAGTAATAATAAACTATGCTTATGATCATATAAAAGATTTACCAGCATTAAGAAAACCATTACAAGATCTGATTAAAGGAAAAAATAAAATATTTGAATGGAAAGAAGAACATTATAAAGATATTAAGAACATTAAAGAAAGAGTAGAAAATCTACCAAAATATAAAATACCAACAGAAAAAGATCAATTGGAACTTTTTACTAATGCCAGTGACATATGATGGTGAGCAGTCCTCATAGCCTATAATAAATATGATATAGATAAAGAGAAACCATTAATATGTGGATATGGAGGTGAAATTTGGAAACCAAACGAGAAAAATTATCATATCAATGATTAAGAATTATTAGCTTTAAAGTTTGGAATAAAAAGATTTCATTATCATTTATTACCAGTAAAATTTATTGTTAGAACTGATAATACCCTGGTAAGAGCTTTTATTACGAATAAAATAGACACTTTACAAGAATTAAATAATAGAAGAAAATGACAATCATTCTTTTGTTGTTACGATTTTATTGTGACAAATATATCTAGAACTAAGTATCTTTTAGCTGATTTTATTAGAAGGTAAACCATGTCAGTCAACCGTGATAACCTTGATGAATATATTACCCATGTTACAGAAATCATCAAACAAAACTAAGAAATCATTAATACAAAAATACAAGAAAACATTCATCTTGTGAACAACTCACAGAAGCTATAGCAGAAACCTTAAAAACCTTACAAAAACCACAATCACTTATCTCTACTCCTGAAAAACCTACTACAATCCCATTATCCTTTATGTCCAAACTTGCAACGATGACATCCTCCATAACAGCCTCATATTCCCAAATATCAATAGTTGTATCAATGATTTATAGGTTAAATTAAGCACCTGACCTTATTATTGCATATGAACAAATTAATAACGACTATAAATCTTACCCCCATATTTTAAGAAGTGCTAAATTGAGAAAATATCCTAGATTCTTATGTGGAGAAAGTGATAATCCTGATAGAGTTACCAAACTATTTTCTTACGAATTTATAGATAAAATAATAGTTGATGAAACTTTTTACAATATTTTTAAACTCCCAGTGTAATAGAAGAATCTGCAAGGGCCATGATAGGAACATATGATATATAAATTTTTTATGCCTCAAATGATTTGACAAGAAAACCTATAGTAATCTGCCAATTTTTTAAAACTGGAAAAATAGCAATATTGGTGGAGATGATGAAGCTTTAAAAACAATATACCATGAATTCTTCAAAAAAATCCAAGAATGGTTAAGTTCAAAAAAAGCTACCAGATTATCAACTTTAAAATAAAAAATAGAAGATATGTTAAAGGCAAGAAATGTTTGTGTTATCGGAACTACAAAAGGTGTAGAAGTTTTAGATCTTATCACCCTGTATTACAACAATGCCATATTATCTCAAGGTACCCTAGAACTAACAAATTTGCATGACTAGATAATAAATGTAAAGCATAAACATGCTAAAGAAACTTTGGAGCGTTACCAGCTCCTAACAGGTCAAAGGAAAAAACTTGTAATCAATGCTAAAGGTGTAATCAATACTACTCATGTTATTAAAGGAGTAGGATCTTCAAATCCTTTTTAAGACCCAATGTAGTTTTAACTACATCAGGCCTATGATACTTTGACAGAGATCATGTAATATAATTACATGAAGTCCAATATATTACAGCTCAATGTAGTCAAACTACATAAGGACCATATTACTAAATCATATTACCAAAAGCATTATCCAGGAAATTGAAAAAAGAAGACAAAAACATTTGTGGAAAAATACAGCAACAGGACCCACGAAGATGACTCCCGTGAAAAATTGCAAGAAGACAACTCTCTACAAATATGGAATCATGAAGAACGGACATCTGGAAGAAATGATAAAAAAAATCTGACAAAGAAAATTATTGTAGACAAGATATTATGGACCATAACAAATATTAGATGAAAAGTTCGTCAAAAACAAAAAATGTAAAACTTTTACTATAGCAATTTTTTTTTACTGTAGCATACTGTAACAATAATGTAATAGTAAATCCGGCATTTACTGTAGCAACAGTAAAGCAGCCGACTATAGTAGCAATAATTTTAATACTATTGTAGCAACTCGAGGTTATCAATATAAAAAGTCTCATTGTAACCATTTGGGGTATCTAAAAAATCAATAGAAATCTTCCTTTAAGAAAACTTCAAAATCATCATATATTAGCTAAACTCTCCATGTCTACAACCCTTACCAAAAAAAATATTATAATATCAGAGAAGTTACTTTAAAAGTATATACTTAGAATCATACTGGTCTAACATCATAAAAAAAATTAGAAAGAATATGTTGAAAAACACTCAAGCATCTAGGCCATTAATCCCGTATATTCAGTGAAGAAAGAAGGGAAACAGTGTCAGGGTGGGTCGAGATCTCCGGTGATCTACAATTCTGCTAAGAGGTATGACTTCTAGATTATGTGGTTTCAATTATAGCCTTGATAAGTAGATATCTCTGTAATTATGATATTGATACTGGTAGAAGGTTATAGACATTTAATTAAAAAATAAATTCTTGTTTAATAATAATTGTTTCCGTATTACTTGTATGTTATTTGATAAATTTGATAAGAACTAATATCAACTTGCCATCTATATTCATTCCCTTTTTAGGGTTATTAGATGAATAAAAGATTCCCCCAAAAATTGGTATCAGAGTCTGTAACAGAAATTATTAGATTTTAAAATAATACTAGAAAGTAAAAGCCCACATTGCAGCCCAGCCTTCTTAAAAAGGAAACATAGTGAACAAAAACGAGGAAAGGCTATGATGGTAATAGGCTATAGAAAATTAAATAAAAAGACAATATTTGATGGCTATTTTTTTACCATATAAAAGAAACCTCATTAACAGATTAAAAAATAAAAAATGGTTTAGTAAATTTGATTGTAAAAGTGGATATTGGCAAATAAAATTAACAAATGAATCAAAACATTTAACAACCTTTAGTGTCCCTCAAGGACACTATGCATGGAATGTATTACCCTTTGGATTAAAAAATGCACCACAAATATTTCAAAGAAGAATGAACCAAGTGTTCAGAAAATTAACATAATTTTGTATAGTACATGTTGATGATATATTAAAATACAACGATAATCTAGGAAATCATATAAAACTTCTAGAAGAATTTATAAGAACTGGGAAATAACATGAAATCTTATTATCTGCAAAAAAAATCTGATTTTATTAAAACTAATGCAGAATATTTTGGATATGTCATACAGAAGGATGAATTACAATTACAAGAACACATTGTAACCAAGATAACCAAATTTAAAGATAAACTATAAAGTAAAAAGAAGTACAACCGTTTTTTAGTAATAATAAACTATGTTTCTGATCATATAAAAGATTTACCAGCATTAAGAAAACCATTACAAGATCTGATTAAAGGAAAACATAAGAAAATTGAATGGAAAGAAGAACATTATAAAGCTATTAAGAACATTAAAGTACGAGTAGAAAATCTACCAAAACATAAAATACCAACAGAAAAAGATTAATTGGAACTTTTTACTGATGCTAGTGACATATGATGGTGAGCATTCCTCATAGCCTATAATAAAGATGATATAGAAAAAGAGAAACCATTAATATGTGGATATGAAGGTGGAACTTGGAAACCAAACGAGAAAAATTATCATATCAATGATTAAGAATTATTAGCTTTAAAGTTTGGAATAAAAAGATTTCATTATCATTTATTACCAGTAAAATTTATTGTTAGAACTGATAATACCCTGGTAAGAGCTTTTATTATGAATAAAATAGACCCTTTACCGGAATTAAATAATAGAAGAAAATGACAATCATTCTTTTGTTGTTACGATTTTATTGTTAAAAATATATATGGAACTAAGAAAATTTTAACTGATTTTTTAGCAGGTACAAACATGTCAATTACTTGATGAATATATTACCTATGTTACAGAAATCATCAAAGAAAACAATGAAATCATTACTACCAAAATACAAGAAAAACCCATCTTGTGAACCAGCTCACATAACCTATACGAGACAAACAAACCTTAAAAACCTTACAAAAACCACAATCACCTATCTCTACTCCTGAAAAACCTACTACAATCCCATTATCATTTATGTCAAAGTTGCAATGATGCCATCCTCCATAACAGCCTCATATTCCCAAATATCGACAGATGTATCAATGATTGATAGGTTGAAATAAGCACCTGACCTTATTATTGCATATGAACAAATTAATAACGACTATAAATCTTACCCCCATATTTTAAGAAGTGCAAAATTGAGCAAAAATCCTAGATTCTTATGTGGAGAAAGTGATAATCCTGATATAGTTACAAAAGTAGTTTCTTACGAATTTATTGATAAAATAATAGTTGATGAAACTTTTTACAGTATTTCTAAACTCCCAGTGTAATAGAAGAATCTGCAAGGGCCATGATGGACTCCTTTGGAAAAGGAACATATGATATACAATTTTTTTATGCCTCAACTGATTTGACAAGAAAACCTATAGTAATCTACCAACCTTTTAAAACAGGAAAAAATAGCAATATTGGTGGAGATGATGAATCTTTTAAAAAAATATACCATGAATTCTTGAAAAAAATCCAAGAATGGTTAAGTGAAAAAAGAGCTACCGGATTATCAACCTTAAAATAAAAAATAGAAGATATGTTAAAGGCAAGAAAGGCTTGTGTTATCGGAACTACAAAAGGTGTAGAAGTAGAAGAACTTATCACCCTGTATTACAAAAATGACATATTATCTCAAGATACCCTAGAACTAACAAATTTGCATGACAGAATAATAGATGTAAAGCATAAACATGCTAAGGAGACTTTGGAGCATTACCAGCTCCTAACAGGTCAAAGGAAAAAACCTATAATCAGTGCTAAAGGTGTAACCAATACTACTGTAACGATCCGTTAGTCGTTTAGAACTTTAAAACTACGAAAAGAGTATGGGACGATAGAATATTTAATTACATGTTTTTAGTACATGAAATGTGCAGGAAAATATTAATTTAGTGAGTTGGTGGGCCAAGCCCACTACCCTAATGGGGCACGACTTTAATAAAAGAAAAGGGAGTGGGGGGGGGGGGGGGGGACGTATTAAGCAGCCAAAGGAAAACAAAGAAAAGAAGAAAACCCTATAAGCTAAAAGAAAGAAAATGGCTAGAAGAAAAAAGAAAAAAAGAATGCAGCAAAAGGAAGAAAAAGAAAAGAAAGAGAGGAAAAGGAAAACAAAGGAAAAAGAAAGAAAAACCCTAGTAACAAGAAGACTAGGAGGAAGCGCTCAATTAAGTTCAGGTTAGATTCTATGTTTTATGGTTGAGTTAATTTATTCGTGATCCTTATAATAACGTATTATAGAATGAAATAAGATTTCAAAGAGGTCATTACACGAAAATTCCACAATCCACTTGAATAGAGAAACTTCAGGGATGTAACATGACATAATGATTACTGTAACACATTAAACGAGAAAACTGTATAAATCTTTAAAGAAATAAAAGTATGGGATGAATGAAAGTTGTAGATTACTCTGTTCCCGTCAGTTTGATATCTTACGGAGATAAATCCGACTTATGGTTTGAAAGTTATGACTGGTTAAAGTTTCTGTCTCGTTTTACCGAAACCCAGGCGACACAGCATATAAAACGTGAAAACTGTACAAATTCGTAAGGAATATGAAAATATGGGCTGAATGAAAGTTGTAGATTACTCTATTCCCGTAAGTTTGATCTTACGAAGATAAATTCGACTTATAATTTGAAAGTTATGATTGTTCGAAGTTTCTGCCTTGTTTTCCAAAAATTCTGGCGACACAGATTTTATAGGGTTGTTTCCTTCGTAACTTTTAACCATCAACACTAAGTATTGTCAGGTGGGATTCGGCATAATAAGAGATCCTAGTGTTGCCTTCGATTTGGTACAATAAACACCAGATTTGGAGTTACGAATTAAATGTTATATTTCTTACAAGCGGGAGATACGAGAAAGTTGAAAGAAAGGAATGTTAGTTGAATTTCCTGAAGTTATGCTAATATTTTTAAATGTGTAGGGGTTTAGTCATACAATTGAAATGGTAAATAAATATTGTTGATATAAATATAGCAATATGGGTGTCCTTAGATTCGTATATAACGTAGTTCGCATATTTTCTAGATTTTAAGCGTTCAGAGGCTCTACGCAAGTGGAAGGAATTGGTTTGATTGTTCATGGCACCCGCTCGACATTGAGGTACGTTATGATTTACTTTAGTAAGACTTTGATTAGAGAATCATATGTAGCTGTAGAAAGTGACAGGGATAGCATGATAGAACGTCCACAGGACCGCGAGCCAAAGAGGTTCGATGATTTGTGTTATTTTGCGTGATTACACTTGATTGTACTTCTGTAGTATACTAGCTTACGTATCATATGGAAATAAAGGAATTGAAATGTTGCTAATTGAACATGGGACAGTGATATTATTTGTACTTGTCTATTGTATATTTGTGATATGTGTCGAGACTGATATCATGCTTGACCTGCTTTCCATATTATTTTTGTGATGTTGGTGAGGGAAGTGATTGAGTTACTCCGAGGTCTTTGCCGGAGATTGAGAGTTATTGAGCAACTCCGAGGTCTTTGTCGGAGATTGTGAGTGATTGATAGCCTCCGAGGTTCTATCCGGAGAGCACGAGTGGTACATGGACTTCGCGGGTCCCCCATGGGTCATGACTTTGAGGCACTGACTTGGCATGTGTGTACAGGAGTGGGGTGAGAGAGGTGACTGTTTTATTGCATTGTATTCATCAACTCTTATATGTGACTGAACATTTGGTAAATTATATATGTCTTGGTTGATTACATAATTTATTACATTTTGACTTGTATAGGATTCGTGACCATACCTGTTTGTTTTAGGTGCTACTTGTTAGTTTCAACTCTCCATGCGTTATCTAATCACTGTCGGCCTATGATGCTTACCGGTACTAGTATTGTACTGATACTACTCTTGCTGCACTTTTGTTGAGTGCAGAGTACAATCCACGTTCCAGTTCTACGCCCCGTGGCTGATTCGCAAGGTGGACATTTTCTAGACATTTAGGGTGAGCTACTTGGTCGTCTGTGGCCCCTGAAGGGCTTCTTAGTTAATTCCATTTTTCTTTGGTTATTGACAGACAATATGTAGCCTTCGGGCATTCTTTCAGACTTCTATTTTTCAGACTTGTTAGTGCTCTTGTACCCTTTTGACCAGATTTTGGGAAGTTAAGTGTTGATGACTTATAATTTCTTTTTCTTTATTTATTTTCTGCTGATTTAACTTGTTACTGAGAACGTGGTTCGCCTACTCGAGGTAATAGGGTAGGTGCCATCATGACTCGTGAGTTGGGTGGTGACAAAGTTGGTATCAGAGCTTCTAGGTTAATCGGTCTAATGAGTACAAGAGCAATGTCTAGTAGAGTCTTGCGGATTGATACGTAAACGTCCGTACCCATCCTCGAGAGGCTATATGACCTTTAGCATATGTAATAGTAAAGTCGGCATTTACTGTAGCAACAGTAAAGCAGCCGACTACTATAGCAATAATTGTAATACTATTGTAGCAACTCGAGGTTATCTATATAAAGAGTCTCATTGTAACCATTAGGGATATCCAAAAAATCAATATAAATCTTCCTTTAAGAAAACTTCAAAATCATCATGCTTTAGCTAAACTCTCCCAGTCTACAACCTTACCAAAAATAATATTATAATTTACTTTGAAAGTATATACTTAGAATCATACTAGTCTAGAAACCAACATCATAAAATGTTTTAGAAAGAATATGTTGAGAAACTCTCAAGCATCTAGGCCATTAATCCCGAATATTCAGTGAAGAAAGAAGAGAAACATTGTCAGGGTGGGTCGAGATCTTCGGTGATCTAAAATTCTGCTAAGAGGTATGACTTCTAGATTATGTGGTTTAATTATAGCCTTGATAAGTAGATATCTCTGTAATTATGATATTGATACTGGTAAAAGGTTATAGACATTTAATTAAAAAATGAATTCTTGTTTAATAATAATTGCTTCCGTATTACTTGTATGTTATTTGATAAATTTGATAAGAACTAATATCACCTTGTCATCTATATTCATTCTTTTTCTTAGGGTTATTAGATGATTAAAAGATTTCCCTCAGAAATAGGTATCAGAACATGTAATAGGAATTATTAGATTTAAAAATAATACAAGAAAGTAAAAGCCCACATAGCAGCGCAACCTTCTTAGTAAGGAAACATAGTGAACAAAAATGAGGAAAGGCTATGATGGTAATAGACTATAGACAATTAAATAAAAAGACAATATTTGATGGCAATTTTTTTACATATAAAAGAAACATCATTAACAGATTAAGAAATAAAAATAGTTTAGTAAGTTTGATTGTAAAAGTGGATATTGGCAAATAAAATTAACAAATGAATCAAAACATTTAACAACTATGAAATGAATGTACTACCCTTTGGATTAAAAAATGCACCACATATATTTCAAAGAAGAATGGACCAAGAGTTCAGAAAATGAACAGAATTTTGTATAGTATATGTTGATGCCTTATTAAAATACAATGATAATCTAGGAGACCATATAAAACATCTAGAAAAATTTATAAGAACTGTGAAATAACATGAAATCTTATTATCTGAAAAAAATCTGAATTTTTAAAAAATATTGCAGAATATTTAGGATATGTCATAGATAAGGATGAATTATAATTACAAGAACACATTGTAACCAAGATAAAAAAAAATAAAGATAAACTAGAAAGTAAAAAAGAAGTACAACCATTTTTAGTAATAATAAACTATGCTATAAAAGATTTACCAGCATTAAGAAAACCATTACAAGATCTGATTAAAGGAAAAAATAATTGAATGGAAAGAAGAACATTATAAAGCTATTAAGAACATTAAAGAAAGAGTAGAAAATCTACCAAAGCATAAAATACCAACAGAAAAAGATCAATTGGAACTTTTTACTGATTTAAGTGACATATGATGGGGAGCAGTCCTCATAGACTATAATAAAGATGATATAGATAAAGAGAAACCATTAATAAGTGGATATGGAGGTGGAACTTGAAAACCAAACGAGAAAAATTATCATATAAATGAGAAAGAATTATTAGCTTTAAAGTTTGGAATAAAAAGATTTCATTATCATTTATTATCAGTAAAATTTATTGTTAGAACTGATAATATCCTGGTAAGAGCTTTTATTACGAATAAAATAGATCCTTTACCAGAATTAAATAATAGAAGAAAATGGCAGTCATTATTTTGTTGTTATGATTTTATTGTTAAAAATATATCTGGAACTAAGAATATTTTAGCTGATTTTTTAGCAGGTACAACCATGTCAGTCAACAGTAATTAACTTGATGAATATATTACCTATGTTACAGAAATTATCAAACAAAACAATGAAATCATTACTATCAAAATACAAGAAAACACCCATCTCGTGAACCAACTTACAGAACCTATACGAGACAAACAAACCTTAAAAACCTTACAAAAACCACAATCACCTATCTCTACTCCTGAAAAATCTACTACAATCCCATTATCATTTATGTCCAAACTTGCAATGATGCCATCCTCAATAACAGCCTCATATTCCCAAATATCGACAGTTAGAGTGTTAATGAACCAGCATTGGATTGACTTGAACCTTGAATGCTCAGCAAACTTTTTGCCTATGGAACCAGTCTCGGACCATTGCCCCGTGATTGCTTCGGTAATCTCATCTTGTGGTATTGGGAAACGACCTTTCAAGTTTATGAACATGTGGCTCTCACACCCCGCCTTTGAGAACATCCTATCTTCATGTTGGAAGCAACGTGTCTTTGGAACTGCCCAATTCACATTGGTCACAAAATTGAAGTCGCTAAAGAAGCCATTGCGGGATTTAAAATCTAGTGAATTCGGAAGTATTGAACAAAGAACAAATGCGGCTAACATGGAATTTAAGGAGGCTATAAATGAGCATACGGAGAATCCCTTTGATGAAGACTTAAAAGCCAAGGTCAAGTCCTTAAGAGCTAAAGCCAATTAACCTCCTTGAATCCGAGAGACACTACTTAAGACAAAAGGCGAGGCAAAAACATTTGATTGGAAGTGATAGGTGCTCCAAATACTTCCATAGCTTGATCAAGAGAAGCAATGTTAAGAACTCAATTACTTATCTTGTAAAGGACAACGACAATACCACAACATCTCCCGATGAAGTAATAGGCATGCTGGTTGAGTTCTATAAAGGACTTCTTGGCTCCTCTCAACCCGTAACAAGCATCAACCTTGCGGTGCTAGATTGTGGTCCGAAACTAGAGTAGGAAGACAGTACATTCCTTCTACATCCTGTCTCCCAAAAGGAGGTTTGGGATGCTCTATCAGATATTGGCAATGACAAAGCACCTGGCCCGGATGGTTTTTCAGCCGCCTTCTTCAAGAATAGATGGAAAGATGTGGGACATGATGTAGTAAGGAGTATACAAGAATTCTTCTCTTCCGGTGTGCTCTTGAAGCAAGTGAACCATACTATACTCACCCTTCTACCCAAAACTGATCGGGACCCCAAGGTGAGTGACTTTAGACCTATTGGATTGACAAATGTGGTATACAAGATCATTACTAAGATTCTAGCTAACCGGATGGCAAGATTTCTTCCGGCATTAGTTGATAAATGCCAAGGTGCTTTTGTGAAAAGAAGAAACATGGTTGAAAATGTCTTCATTGCCCAGGAACTCGTGAGAGGCTATAATAGAACTAGAGTTTCGCCAAGGTGTATGCTCATGGTGGATCTTCGGAAAGCTTTTGACACAGTCTCCTGGAATTTCCTCGAATCGGTGCTAAAAGGTCTCAAGTTCCCGGACAGATTTATAAGGTGGATTATGGAATGTGTAAGCTCAACTTCTTTCTCACTTTCAATCAATGGAGAATTGCATGGATACTTTACGGGTAAACGCGGCTTGAGGCAAGGTGATCCAATGTCTCCTATGCTCTTTATCCTATGCATTGAATACCTATCCAGAATGCTCAAGCTCATAACTTCGGATAGATCATTTACTTTCCATCCTAAGTGCAAAAGACTAGGCGTCTCTCACCTTGCCTTTCCGGATGATCTTATGCTTTTTTGCAAAAGGGGATGTATCTTCAGTTAGTGTTCTTATGGATTGTCTTGAAGATTTGGAGGCGGTTTCTGGCCTAACTCTTAACCCGTCAAAATCTTTCATCTACATTGCGGGAGTGCAAGCTCCTATCCGCGACTTGATCTTGGCAAGAGTTGGCTGCCCTTTAGGAGTCTTTCTCGTGCGGTACTTAGGGGTCCCTTTGTCTCCTATCTCTGTCTCTGTGGATCAGTTTGCACCTTTCACTAGTGCAATCTCAGGTTACATTCAGAAATGGGGACACCACTCACTCTCATATGCGGGTAAATTGGAGCTTATAAGATCGGTGGTTCAGGGAGTTGAGAGCTTTTGGTTTCGAGCTCTTCCCATTAGCTCATCAGTCCTCAACAAGGTTCGCTCTGCTTGTATCCAGTTCTTATGGGGTGGCAAGCCACCAAGAGTCGCTTGGGATGAAATTTGTGCGCCTCAATCTGAAGGAGGACTAGGCCTCATGGACATCAAAGTATGGAATCACGCCTTAATCTCTCGTTCCATTTGGCAAGCTCACACTAAGGCGGATACATTATGGGTTCAATGGATTTATAGCTACTACTTGAAGAATCAATCCATTTGGGATTATGAGGTACGCCCTAGAGATTCACCCTTATTCAAGAAGCTTTGTGGCATCCGTGACACTTTCATAAGCATCTTTGGGAATCATGGAAACACTATTGTCGGCTTGGAGAAGTGTTGCATCGAGGGGAAATTTGATTCGGGTCTTGTGTACGACGTCTTGCGGACCCCGAGAGAACATAAGACTTGGATGTCTCAAATTTGGAAAGGTTACATTCCTCCTAAATTCTCATTCACAGTTTGACTCACTTGTAGGAAGCGTCTTGCTACTAAAGATACTCTCTCCTTCCTCAACATAGAAGATAAGTCTTGCGGATTCTGCAAGCGTGCCAATGAGACAAGGGCTCATCTCTTTTTCTCATGCCCCTTCACTCACAAGATTTGGAAGCACACAAAAGAATGGTTGGGAATTAGAAGAGAAATGACAACAATTGAAAGTGCACTCAAGTGGATCAAGAAAGAACACCGTGGGACTAGCATTCGATCCAAAGCCATCCTACTTGCCTTTTGCATAGTGGTATATGAGATTTGGAGAACAAGGAATGAAATACTATTTGCGGGAACTATGTCAACTGTGGATGAGATTGTGGCAAAAGTCCAAACAACAACATATAGAATTCTTTATGATTTAATCTCCTATTGTAACTTCACCTCTGAGTGAACGCCCCTTCTCCCCTTCATTTCTTGTTTTTTGTTACGTTGAGGATTGAGAACCCTCAATGATTGATTGTAAGTTCCGTGTTTCTTCTTAGTAATAACATTACCATTTACCCGGGGAAAAAAAATCGACAGTTTTTTTTTTTTTGGGTAAATGCAAATATTATTACTAAAAAAGAAAAATCAGGGAGCTACAATCAGTCGTTGAGGGTTCTCAATCCTCAACGTAAGCAAGAACAAGAAATGAAAGAGATGAGGGATGGGGATCAATCATCGAGGGTTCTCAAGCCTCAACGTAAACAAAGCAAAATAATACAGGAAAATAAATTCCAACATGAAAATTAAATGCTATCTATCCGGGACATTCCAAGATAGTATCTTTATTTAAGTAATCGGGGGGTAGTGAAATACTCTTCCAATCTTCGTACTTGGACTTTTATTCGTTGGATTAGGCTCCTTATTTTGTTGTGGCTCCCGACTATCATTTGCACGCTCAGTAGGTGCAATAGTTGGATTCGTGGGGGAAATCAAGACTAGTGCATCATTGGGAATGGTTGCCATAAATGACTCATGTCCCTCGGCATTAAATGCTTCATTGGCCGAGACAAGATCAGAATTCTTAGGCGTCTTGGAAAAGAACGACCCTTCGAATTTCACATTAGTTGATCTTCCAAGACTCGTTTGAAGAGTAGACCGCCCGGTTCCGTAGCCATCAAGTTTCCATACCTCTTTGGACGAGCTGCCCGCTTTGGTTTCCATGACCTTTGAATTCATTAGAAGAGTTGACTCTTCGGTTCCCACCCTTATCAAGTTTCGATGTCCCATTGAATGTGATGTTTCCTTGGTTCTCTCAGCAATTAAATTCCCCAAGTTACCAAGTCTCATTTGAAGAGTAGGCTGTTCAAATCCCGCACGATTTGCAATACCAAAAGCCATGGGAATTGAACCAACTTCGGACCCTACAAACTTGAACCGAAGACCCTTGGGCTGCAGCCTTGACCCGCGACCACCATCATGACCAATCAGCACCCCATGACCACCCTTCTGACCCTCCTTCGACCCGAAACCACCCTCAAGATCCGTCATCGACCGGTGCCCACCCATGCGACCCGTCTTCCCCTCGAGAAGGGGTGACGTTTCGGAAACCGCAACACTTGCATTCCCAACATCCTCAACTTCAAATGTAGCACCTAATGAATGAGGCGTGCCATTGACAACCGCAACAATTGAATGAGGCGTGCCATTGACATCCGCACACATTGAAAGAGGCGTGCTATTGTCAAAACCTGTTCCCACCGAAATCGAACTTCGAAGTCGCCTTAAAAGAGATGGCTCGACAATCCCAAGAACCATGGGATTAGGAGCAGCTTCGGTTGTAGCACATAATGAATGAGGCGTGCCATTGACATCCGCAACAATAGAATGCATCAAATTACTAGACCTCTTTTGGATAAAGAACCCCTCGGCTTCCATAACCTTAGCATTTCCAAGGCCAATTGGAAAAGAAATATTCTCGGACTCAACAACCAAAGGCTGGTGGCCCATGGACTTTCCCCAAGACCCATGCCCACCCACCTGACCCGCAATCAACCCGTGACTAACCTCGAGACCCGCTGTCACCTTGGCATTCAAAGTGGCCGCCGGAAAAAACTCTTTGTACTCAGAAACCAAGGATCGGAGACCCAAGGGTTCAAACCACAAACCATGAACATCAACACCACCCTCCTGCAACCCGGGTCCACCCTCCATACCCACTTTCGACCCGGGATCCCTACCAAGATCCGCAATCTCCCCAGAGTCAGGAGTGCCTACCGGAATCGCAGCTGCCTTTCCGACTTCCAAGGTGCCTGCCGGAAAAGCCCCTTTGGACTCAAAGACTATAGAACGGTGACCCATGGGTTTCAACCACAACCCCTTATCACCATCACGACCCTCCTGCAACCCGGGACCACCCACCTTACCCGCATTTGACCCGGGAAATCCGTCAAGACCCGTAAACCTTCTAGTGTCAAGTTTTTCAACCGGAACACCAGCTGAGGTTGCCACCGGAAGGTTGGGAGAATCCAAGAGCTGCATCCTCAACCCAAGACCACCATCATGACCCTCTTGCACACCAAGATCACCCTCCTGACCTGCTAGCAACCCTGCAACACCCGCCTGTCCCGAATACTCCACAATATTCAGAGAAGCAAACTGGCCACCGCCGGAAGCTGCCCCCCCCGGAAATGCAAACTTCAAATTCATATCTTGAATCTTGTAATCTTGAACAATCAAAATAATCTCTTTCATTCTTTTGGCTGAAATCTTTGTATTCTTTCTCATGGCTAGAAGGAAGATACCTTACTCTATAACAAATCAATTAGAGTGAACATGAAATGAACACACAAACTTCTTCTTAGAATAGATTAGATCAAAGAACAATTCGTAGAAAATCAGTTGATGAAAATCCTAGCAGAAGGGAGACGTAGAAGAGCAACTATGAAAAAATGTTGAGAGCATTTTCGCCTAGTGAGAGAAACATCTCTCTAACTCCTCCTTGTAAAAAAAAAAAATCGACAGTTGTATCAATGATTGATAGGTTAAAGTAAGAACTTGACCTTACTATTGCATATGAACAAATTAATAACGACTATAAATCTTACCCCCATATTTTAAGAAGTGCAAAATTGAGCAAATATCCTAGATTCTTATGTGGAGAAAGTGATAATCCTGATATAGTTACAAAACTATTTTCTTATGAATTTATAGATAAAATAATAGTTGATTAAACTTTTTACAATATTTCTAATTACAATATTTCTAAACTCCCAGTGTAATAGAAGAACTGCAAGGGCCATGATGGACTCCTTTGGAAAAGGAACATATGATATACACAATTTTTATGCCTCAACTGATTTGACAGGAAAACCTATAGTGATCTGCCAACTTTTTAAAACTGGAAAAAATAGCAATATTGGTGGAGATGATGAAGCTTTAAAAACAATATACCATGAATTCTTAAAAAAAATCCAAGAATGGTTAAGTGCAAAAAGAGCTACCGGATTATCAACTTTAAAATAAAAAATAGAAGATATGTTAAAGGCAAGAAAGGCATGTGTTATCGGAACTACAAAAGGTGTAGAAGGAGAAGAACTTATCACCCTGTATTACAACAATGACATATTATCTCAAGATACCCTAGAACTAACAAATTTGCATGACAGGATAATAAATGTAAAGCATAAGCATGCTAAGGAGACTTTGGGGCGTTACCAGCTCCTAACAGGTCAAAGAAAAAACACATGTCGGTGCTAAAGGTGTAACCAATACTACTCATGTTATTAAAAGAGAATGATCTTCAAATTCTTTTTAAGGCCCAATGTAGTTTTAACTACAGCATGCCTATGATACTTTGATAGAGATCATGTAATATAATTACATGAAGTCCAATATATTACATCCCAATGTAGTCAAACTACATAAGGACCATATTACTAAATCATACTATCAAAAGCATTATCCAGGAAATTGAAAAAAGAGAAATGAAAAAAGAAGACAAAAACATTTGTGGAAAAATACAGCAACAGGACCCACGAAGATGACACCCTTGAAAAATTGCAAGAAGACAACTCTCTACAAATATGGAATCATGAAGAACGGACAGCTAGAAGCAATGATAAAAAAATCTGACAAATAAAATTATGGCAGACAAGATTTTATGGACCATAACAAATATTAGAGGAAAAGTGTTCGTCAAAAACAAAAATGTAAAACTTTTACTATAGCAATTTTTTTTACTGTAGCAATAATGTAATAGTAAAGTCGACATTTACTATAGCAACAGTAAAGCAGCCGTCTACAGTAGCAATAATTATAATACTACTGTAGCAACTCGAGGTTATCAATACAAAGAGCCTCATTGTAACCATTTGGGATATATACTTAGAATCATACTAGTCTAGAAACCAACATCATAAAAAAGTTTTAGAAAGAATATGTTGAAAGACTCTCAAGCATCTAGGCCATTAATCACGTATATTCATTGAAGAAAGAAGGGAAACAGTGTCAGGGTGGGTCGAGATCTCCGGTGATCTAAAATTCTGCTAAGAGGTATGACTTCTAGATTATGTGGTTTTAATTATAGCCTTGATAAGTAGATATCTCTGTAATTATGATATTGATACTGGTAAAAGGTTATAGACATTTAATTATAAAATGAATTCTTGTTTAATAATAATTTCTTTCGTATTACTTGTATGTTATTTGATAAATTTGATAAGAACTAATATCAACTTGCCATGTATATTCATTCCCTTTTTAGGGTTATTAGATGATTAAAAGATTCCCCCAGAAATTGGTATCCGAGCATGTAATAGGAATTATGAGATTTTAAAATAATACAAGAAAGTAAAAGCCACATAGCAGCCCAGCCGTCTTAGTCAGGAAACATAGTGAACAAAAATGAGGAAAGGCTATGATGGTAATAGGCTAGAGAAAATTAAATAAAAAGACAATATTTTATGGTTATTTTTTACCATATAAAAGAAACCTCATTAACATATTAAAAAATAAAAAATGGTTTAGCAAGTTTGATTGTAAAAGTGGATATTGGCAAATAAAATTAACAAATGAATCAAAACATTTAACAACCTTTAGTGTCCCTCAAGGACACTATGAATGGAATGTACTACCCTTTGGATTAAAAAATGCACCACAAATATTTAAAAGAAGAATGGACCAAGTGTTCAGAAAATTAACATAATTTTGTATAGTATATATTGATGACATATTAAAATACACCGATAATCTAGGAGACCATATAAAATGTCTAGAAGAATTTATAAGAACTGGGAAATAACATGAAATCTTATTATCTGAAAAAAAATTGAATTTTATAAAAATAATACAGAATATTTAGGATATGTCATAGATAAGGATGAATTACAATTACAAGAACACATTGTAACCAAGATAAAAAAAAATTAAAGATAAACTAGAAAGTAAAAAAGAAGTACAGCCGTTTTTAGTAATAATAAACTATGCTTCTGATCATATAAAAGATTTACCAGCATTAAGAAAACCATTACAAGATCTGATTAAAGGAAAAAATAAAATATTTGAATGGAAAGAAGAACATTATAAAGATATTAAGAACATTAAAGAAAGAGTAGAAAATCTACCAAAATATAAAATACCAACAGAAAAAGATCAATTGGAACTTTTTACTAATGCCAGTGACATATGATGGTGAGCAGTCCTCATAGCCTATAATAAATATGATATAGATAAAGAGAAACCATTAATATGTGGATATGGAGGTGAAATTTGGAAACCAAACGAGAAAAATTATCATATCAATGATTAAGAATTATTAGCTTTAAAGTTTGGAATAAAAAGATTTCATTATCATTTATTACCAGTAAAATTTATTGTTAGAACTGATAATACCCTGGTAAGAGCTTTTATTACGAATAAAATAGACCCTTTACCAGAATTAAATAATAGAAGAAAATGACAATCATTCTTTTGTTGTTACGATTTTATTGTTACAAATATATCTAGAACTAAGAATCTTTTAGCTGATTTTCTTAGAAGGTAAACCATGTCAGTCAACCGTGATAACCTTGATGAATATATTACCCATGTTACAGAAATCATCAAACAAAACAAAGAAATCATTAATACAAAAATACAAGAAAACATTCATCTTGTGAACAACTCACAGAAGCTATAGGAGAAACCTTAAAAACCTTACAAAAACCACAATCACCTATCTCTACTCCTGAAAAATCTACTACAATCCCATTATCCTTTATGTCCAAACTTGCAACGATGACATCCTCCATAACAGCCTCATATTCCCAAATATCAATAGTTGTATCAATGATTTATAGGTTAAAGTAAGCACCTGACCTTATTATTGCATATGAACAAATTAACAACGACTATAAATCTTACCCCCATATTTTAAGAAGTGCAAAATTGAGCAAATATCCTAGATTCTTATGTGGAGAAAGTGATCATCCTGATATAGTTACAAAACTATTTTCTTACAAATTTATAGATAAAATAATAGTTGATGAATCTTTGTACAATATTTCTAAACTCCCAGTGTAATAGAAGAATATGCAAGGGCCATGATGGACTCGTTTGGAAAAGGAACATATGATATACAAATTTTTTAAGCCTCAACTGATTTGACAAGAAAACCTATAGTAGTCTACCAACATTTTAAAACTGAAAAAAATAGCAATATTGGTGGAGATGATGAATCTTTAAAAACAATATACCATGAATTCTTGAAAAAAATCCAAAAGAATGGTTAAGTGCAAAAAGAGCTACCGGATTATCAACTTTAAAATAAAAAGTAGAAGATATGTTAAAGGCAAGAAAGTGTGTTATCGGAACTACGAAAGGTGTAGAAGTAGAAGAACTTATTACCCTGTATTACAACAATGACATATTATCTCAAGATACCCTAGAACTAACAAATTTGCATGACAGGATAATAAATGTAAAGCATAAACATGCTAAGGAGACTTTGGAGTATTACCAGCTCCTAACAGGTCTTTGGAAAAAACATGTAATCAGTGCTAAAGGTGTAACCAATACTACTCATGTTATTAAAAGAGAAGAATCTTCAAATCCTTTTTAAGGCCCAATGTAGTTTTAACTACAACAGACCTATGATACTTTGACAGAGATCATGTAATATAATTACATGAAGTCCAATATATTATAGCCCAATGTAGTCAAACTACATAAGGACAATATAACTAAATCATACTACCAAAAGAATTATCCAGGAAATTGAAAAAAGAGAAATGAAAAAAGAAGACAAACATTTGTGGAAAAATACAGCAACAGGACCCACGAAGATGACACCCTTGAAAAATTGCAAGAAGACAACTCTCTACAAATATTGAATCATGAAGAACGGACAGATGGAAGAAATGATAAAAAAGTTCTGACAAAGAAAATTATGGCAGACAAGATATTATGGACCATAACAAATATTAGAGGGAAAGTGTTCGTCAAAAACAAAAATGTAAAACTTTTACTATAGCAAAAAGTGTTTTTTACTGTAGCATACTGTAGCAATAACGTACTAGTAAAGCCGGCATTTACTGTAGCAACAGTAAAGCAGCCGACTACAGTAGTAACAATTGTAATACTACTTTAGCTACTCGAGGTTATCAATATAAAGAGCATCATTGTAACCATTTGGGATATCCAAAAAACCAATAGAAATCTTCCTTTAAGAAGACTTTGAAATCATCATATTTTAGCTAAACTTTCCCCGTCTACAATCCTTACCAAAAACAATATTATAATATCAGAGAAGTTACTTTGAAAGTGAAAGGAATTGTCGAACTTAAACTATGGAATAAATAATTTCAGCAAAGAAGAACAGAGGTAAACTTAAAGACAGTAAGGAATGTTCCCAAAAATGTTCTGTGACATGAACTGGAACATTAACAATAACGCAGAACTAAAAAACGAGTTAAGATGCAGCGGAAATAAATCAAGGACACCCAAGATTGTTTTTCATAAGTTATATAATTGTATATAACTTATAGTGGTCTCATGACCAAAAATTTATTGTATAAAAATTATACAATCTTACAAATCCCTTGAGAATGAGCGATGTCAAGTAAAACAAGAAAGGAATTAAAAAGAAGTTAAATCCTAACTTCTAAGCCTGAAAAATCTATCTAAAATAGAAGTGAAAAACACCCTATTACAATTGCTTGAATTGAAAGAACAAGTATAGATCTAAGAAAGCAATTCGCAATTTTGAACAAGTGTAATCACAAAACCAGGCTGCTCGATCCAGCTGTGTTTGAGGCAATATTTGAGACGTCTCAGATCTGAATTTTCTTCTGCAAAAACTGGATATCAAAACCTTGGAGTGAACCCTCTATTTATAGTGGAGAGTTCACCCAAGAGGTTCCTTGATTCTCGGTGGAGGTTGAGCAGAATAGGGTTGGCTGGAGCTGTTCTTCAGCCTTAAAATTCTCAACAGATTTGACTTTGTCTTCCTGAGAATGCTCCTTCCGTTATGCACTCTCCTTGGACTTGGTCTTGTTAAGTATTATCGTGTTTTCCTTAGCTCCTACCCAAGCCAAACATTCACGTGATAAAATCTTCTCAGCTTCAGAAATCTGCCCGTGAAGATAGGCAAAACTCTTGCCAGAAATGTCCTCCCAGATGTCACGACATTTGGGATGACATTTTCCTGTTTTTACTTAACACCAAAAAGAGACATGTTACGGAAAATGTTAGGACACAGAACCTAACACTAACAATCTCCCCCTTTTTGCCTTTCTTCACAAAACTAAATAGTTTAATGATTTTATCACAGGCAACTATCTCAACCTTCAACCTGAAACAGTTATAAAGCACGATATATACACTATGTGCCAGTAAGTTACTCAAATCAGAGTATGATTCAAATGCGAGTATACATCTAAAAGATTAATGCACTGAAACCATCAATATACACATAAACAATATAGAATAAATAGCAATATATAAACAGAATTAAAATGTCTCAAACTGTCAAGCCAAATAACTACAGTCCACAACTAACAACTAATAAGCATTCAACAAGCATTCAACAACTGTTACTTAGCAGCCTACACACAACAACCTTAGAACTGTTTCCCAGCTCAGCTGCTAGCCTCCAGCCAGATTGTCCTCTGGTTTCATCTCCCCCTGTATCAAGATCCCCTCTGGTTTGAGCATTCAGCCTTGTCAGTTGCTCCCCCTGGACCAGACCCATCTCCCCCTTTTTGGGAAGAAAGCAAAAATAGGTAACGTTCCCTAGCTTCCACCAGGGCTACCCGTGCACCGTCCACTCGCGATCTGGGCATTAAGCTTTGCAATCTCTTGCACCAGCCAAGCAGTTGTCAAGGACGACTGTGAGATGTTACCGGAGATGTCTGGGACATTTCTGGTAACACTAGCACTTCCAGCTGTATTCGTCCATGGAAGATCAATGACTCTGCTTTTGCTCTTCAGGATCGTCTGATTAACGACATATACTTCAGGTTCTTTCCAGAGCAGATCCTGCTTAGGGGCTTGGAATCCCTGTGAGGTTAGTACCTTAAAGATCAATGAGGGAAAGGGAAGGATGATACCTGTGTTCTTTTCTACCATATTTACAATCTGTTGAAAGATTGTTTTTCCTATATCAACACTAAAACCTTTTCCTATTTTGTATAGGAACAATGCTTGTTCAATTGTTACAATTGATTTGTTCAAAGAACACAACCAATTGTGTATCATTAACTTGTGCAAAACAGCAAATAAGGCAGTGAGTTTGGAGGTTGGACATCTTGATTTATCACTTCCCATTCTGCCCTCTCATCATCATTCACTCTATTCAAACATTGGTTAATTGTAGTCGGTGTGAAGTCATAAAATTTGTTATAGAGAAACACTTTCCCAAAGTGTTTCGACTTGGGTTTCTCTATTTTACTTGTTAGATTTGCATAAAATAACTTCACTACCTTTTCTTCATAAGGACATTTGTTATTTACCGAGTCTAGTAGATTTCTTGAAGTGAAGAAATCCACCAGACCGTGGCTACTACAAGACGCAATGTCCAACACCTTCTCGGTTCGAATGGCTCGACCGTTGAACCAAGACCAATGTTTTGAGTGATTGGCTGTTAAAAACTTGGGAGAGAAAGGGGTTACCTCAGATGCAGATTCAGAGCTACTGCTTGTGAGACCTCGGACACTGGAATCTGAAGTTTTGTGGATAGATGATCCAGAAGATGTCATAACATTTTCTGTGACATCTTGAGGGGTTGATGATGATTTTGTTTCCCCTGAGACATGACCAGATTTCTTGACATAAAACTTCATCAGCGGGGTGTCGTCTGGAATTTCATCTTCCTCACTGGATTCTGGCAGATTTGTGAAGGAAGGTGAAGCAGGAGATTCAGGTTGAGATTCAACCGAAAGAGTCTTCTCTGAATCAGCAGAACTGGAGCTTGAAGAGGGAGGAGTCGCTGACTTCTTCCTTTTGGTGGAGGATTCACCACTGCCAAAGGCCTTCTCAAAGTTTCGGACCGATCTGCGAGTGGGAAAAGTTGCTTGATTTGTCCTCTTTGGGAGGACGGAAACATCCGGGGTTTCCTCTAAGTTGATAGGATTGTTTGTCTCCCCTGGATAGGCGATTTCCAGAGGTTCTTGGAAGTCACTTATCGCCAAATCTGTGCACAATGGTGGACTTGTGCTCATTGGGGAGTGTTCTGGACCCAGTGGTGACATTTTCGGTGACATGGGTGAGACATCCATTGGAGAGAAAGGGGAAGAAGAGAAGGAGAAGTTAGGGTTTTCGGAGGTTACGGGAATGGGAGAAGTTTGTGAGGGGGATGTGTTGTGTGAGGGATGCATCGTGGGTAATGTGCGAAAATTTCGTTCCCGCCCTTTTTTTTTTTTTTTTTTTGTTGTTTCTTGGAGGAATTTTCTTTGGAAGTGAGAATTAGTATTTTAGTGAATGGGTATTTATACACTTGGCAAAAACTTATCTACATAAGTGTTTAAATTCTATACAAAGACTAGTTCCTAAGGTTTAGAGGTTGTTTCAAAATAGACATCAAAACCAAGAGAAATTTTTCAACAAAAACCAACTCAACATTAATCGACACACGTCTTTTGAAAAATCTGGAAATCTGAGTGTTATCAGAAATGTTTAGCACATTTTGTGTAACACGGGAGTCATTTTCTCATAGGAACAGCAGTTTCGGCAACTAAACAAGACACTTTATAGAGTTTTGTCTCTAAATTAGTGGAACAATGTATATTGAGTCCAAATAGATAAGATCTTGTGTCTATCATGATATAAATTATAAGTATGTTGATACTCCTATAGAATAGGAACGGTATCAATTTTGTGGGCTTTGCCCAACATTTTACAATTCTTAGGAATTTAAGGCTTTGCCTTATTTTTGATACTCCCTTTTTATGATTTTTATATCATCGCAGAACGGTATCATTTTAAAAAGGTGTTCCTTTGAGAAGTCATGACCGTTAGAAACACAAAACAACTTTAACATTTCACAGAAAGATGCAGTTCAGATTTTACTCGGATGAATGTTACCACAAATGTCGTGGACATTTGGATAACACACCCCAGATGTTAATTTTTATATTGAGCAGAGACAGAGATTTTTTCAAGTTTGAAAACCTCTCATGATCTAAAGCTTTGTAAAAATATCAGCTAGTTGATGAGAAGTGTCAACATACTCGATTCTAACTAGTGTTTTTCAACCAAGTCTCAAGAAAGTGATGTCTTATATCTATATGTTTTGTACGAGTCTTGAACGGATTTTTAGATATATTGATGGCACTCATATTATCACAAGATACAAAATTAAGATATTTTTGAAACACCATAATCGTCTAACATGTGTCTTAGCCATAATAATTGAGAGCAACAACTCCCATTGCTACATATTGATTCATTGAGAGTGAGACACAATTTTGTTCTGGTATGCAGAAACTAAGTTATTGCCAAGGTAAAAACATCCTCCACTAGTACTTTTCTATCTTCCACATCCTCACTTCAATCCGAGTCACTATATCCTATTAGATTAGGATTAGTGTCTTTGGAATACCAAATTCCCAACTCACATGTGCCGGCAACATATCTTATGACACGTTTGACAGCATTTAAGTGAGAAATTTTAGGGCATGCTTGGAATCGTGCACACACACAAACACTAAACATAAGATCTGGACGACTCGCGGTGAGATACAAAAGACTACCTATCATAGATCTGTATAAAGTTGGGTCAACATTCTCCCCAACATCATCTTTGGATATAGTCTGGGTTGATCCCATTGGAGTCTTCATATGTTTGGCATTCTCCAATCCAAACTTTTTAACCAGGTTCTTGGCATATTTGCTTTGTGAAATGAAGATACCCTCCTCATTTTGTTTTATCTGCAAGCCTAAGAAAAAGGTTAGTTCCCCTATCATGCTCATTTCGAATGTTGAGGACATAGCTTCGACAAAAGTCTTAAGATGAGACATTGAAGTCGAACCAAAAACTATGTCATCTACATAGATTTGAGCAATAACCATATCTGATCCATGGTGTTTTATAAATAATGTACAATCAGCTACACCACGTTGGAAACCAAATTCAAGAAGGAATTGAGTTAAACGACCATACCATGCACGTGGAGCTTGTTTTAGTCCATACAAGGCCTTTTTTAACCTGTATACATGTTGTGGATGGTGAGGATCTTCAAATCCTTTGGGTTGTTCAACATATATCTCTTTATCAATATCTCCATTCAAAAAGGCACCTTTCACATCCATTTGGTGAAGAGTTATCTTTAAACAACAAGCTATGGCAAGTAATAATCTAATTGATTCAATTCTAGCTACTGGAGCAAAGGTTTCATCATAGTCGATACATTTGACTTGAGAGTATCCTTGAGCCACTAGTCTAGCTTTATTTCTAATAACTTGATTCAGTTCGATTTATTCTTAAAGATCCATTTAGTTCCTATTACATTAGTCTCATCAGGGCGAGGAACTAGATCCCAAACCTCATTTCTGGTGAACTGTTCTAGTTCTTCTTGCATGGCTTGTATCCACCAACTGTATTTTAGTGCTTCATTAATGTTTTTAGGTTCCAAAGTAGAAACATAGCAAGATTGACTTACCTTGTGATGTATGGTGGACATACACGCATACTTCACCATGTCTCGGTAATTTTTTGGCTCTTTTCTCCTTGTTTTTATTCCTTGAATACTTCTCCTATTACATTCGGTGGGATGGTTTCTTCGATTACGGATGAGGATCCTGCGTCTTGAATCACGGTTCACTAGAATCCTCATCGGAACTGCGGTGTTCTCATCTTGATTCTGGTGTTGCTGCAGATGTTGTGACATTTGGTGTAACATCTGCATTTTCTGTGGTCTGCCCCTCCTGTATTGTTACGACAGCATCTGTTACTGGTGTATTTCCTGCATAATCTGCATTATCATCAAAAACAATGTTAACAGATTCTTGTACAGATTTGGTTCGAAGATTGTACACTCGGTAAACATGACTATTTTGAGAATAGCCTATGAAAATTCCCTTATCACTCTTAGAGTCAAACTTTGCTCGATTATCTCTATCATTTAGAACATAGCATACACACCCAAAAACATGAAAGTAACGTAGATTTGGTTTCTTTCCATTCAAGATCTCATAGGGTGTCATTTTTGTTCCTGGTCTAAGATAGACTCTATTAGAGATGTGACTTGCAGTGTTTAGGGCTTACGCCAAAACGTTTGTGATTTTAGAACTTAGCATGACTCTAGCCATTTCTTGTAGGGTTCTATTCTTCCTCTCTGCTACACCATTTTGTTGGGGGGTTTTGGGAGCAGAAAATTCATGGAAAATACCTTTTTTCTCACAAAATGTAGAAAATTGATTATTCTCAAACTCCTTTCCATGATCAGATCTTATCCGAAAAATAGAGAAATGATATAGATTTCTAATTCTAGAGTACAATATTCTAAACATGTCAAACGTTTGAGACTTTTCTTTCAAAAAGAATATCCAAGAGTATCTTGAAACATCTACAATCACAAAGGAGTACCTCATGCCTCCTAGGCTATCTACCTCGATTGGACCCATAAGATCCATATGTTAAAGTTGAAAGCAATGAGACGTACCTGAGAAATGTCCATCACTCTGAACAACTTTGTGAGGGACACGGGTTTGCTTACCTTTGAGACAATCTTCACACACCACGGTTTCACTCATAGGACTTAGTTTAGGAATGCCTTTTACCGCCTCATAAGATATCAATTTTCTAAGGTTGTGATAATTGACATGTCCTAGTTTTTGATGCCACAATGTTGTGTCATCAGTCCTAACACTATTACATACCTTATGTTCTCCGACAAGATAACAATTATCACTTGTTCTTGTACCTGTCATTATGCATTTGTTAGTTTCATCACCATTGTATGCATGTTTATTGAATCTTACCTCTAAGTTGTCATCACACGTTGGCTTATACTAATTAGGTTAGCCATCAGACCATCAACGTGCAAGACATTATTTAGTCTTTGGAATTCGGGGACATTAATGATTCCTCTTCCTATTATCTTACTCTTTCCACCTCCTCCATATGTAACATTTCCTCCATTTAGAGCCGTAGTTCTTTAGGCAGTCTTTTGTTCTGTCATATGGCGGGAACACCATCATCAAAGTACCACGATCGAGATATTGGTCCTTAGTGCGGTTATGGCTACATTACAACTTGTTTTCTTGATGGGAACCCAAACCTTTTTGTTACCTTACGATTTTTGTAGATAGAGAGTCTCTTGAGTCTTTGTCAAGTTCTTGTGACGTGCGGAAGACCACTTTCTTTCGAGTTTTAGTAACTTAAAGCAAAAAGGTTTTAAATGTCCATTTATTACAATAATTGCACACATAGTTGCTACCCTTCTACGGTTCATTTCCCATTTTAACAAACAAGTTGGAGCAGAATGTATTGATAGGATTCTTGTAGCCCAAACCGATGCAGTGAGGTTGACTCACACTAAGGATTTCATCTAATTTGGAGGTGCACTGTGTTAAGCTTTTGAAGGTTGCTTGGCTAGATCCAACTTTGCACTTATCTTTCCGAATTCAAGATCTTTTTGGTAGAGTCACTTCCGATCGGGTAATGGTACTTATCAAATCTGCATTCTCACGAGTTAGAGTTTTCACCTTTGATTCAAGTTGATTAGATTCAATGATTAAGTCCTTGCAATTCCTTAATCATATCATCCTGTAGTCTTCGAGTCTCGTGTTTAGAATCATTTTTGAAATAAAGCCACATAAGCAATTGACATCCAAGAATTAAAAACTCATACTGTCATTGCTTTGTATCTGCAGATGTTACGGTGATGTTCGGAAATGTCATGACATTTAGTGTATCACGATCGGCTAAACCTTCATCATCCGACAGACTGCTCAAAAACGATGCCGCATTGCTTGTGACTCTATTTACGTATTCTCTTCCCTTCACCTTCATCATCACTTAGGAAATCCATAGACTTTTGCCAACCTTTCTTAGAGTGTTTGCACTCGCGTTGGCATACTGGCCCCATCCGAAGCGAGCATGACATTGAATCTTTGTCGAGTGCCAGGATCGAACTGGTTGGCCGAATTTATTCTCCTAAGTTGATTGCCTTTTTGTGCGGTGGGAAAATTCTTTGTAATTCGTGGATTGAGTCCTTGGTTTTGGTGCTCTTTAGACTTAGATTTATTCTTATCTTCGTTGAATCTTCTTAACATCGTATTGAACCTACGAGTAAGAAGAGCAACGTTGACACCATCCCCAATTTCTTCAAGTGTTTCATCCTCTTCATTGACTTCCGTCTCTAAGGATTTTGCTTGAAGGGCAACATCCTTGCCTTTGTATAAAGACCTTTGATTTTCCATGTTCATCTCATATGTTTTGAGGATGCTCATTAAGGTATGTAGGTCCATTGTGGCAAGGTTGTGTGCTTCTTCAATCGCACAAATCTTAATGTTGAACTTTTCAGGAAGAGATCGAAGGGCTTTTTCAACAATTTGATTGTTGGTCAATGGAGAACCAAGAACTTGACATTCATTAGAGATATCAATCAACTTTTCAAAATAGGTTTTAATATCCTCCGATTCCTCCATCCTTAAACGTTCATACTTACTCATGAGCATGCGAAGCTTCGTTCGTCGAACACTTGAGCTACCTTCACAATGAGTTTGTAAAGTATCTCAAGCATCCTTGGCAGTAGAGCAATTTTGGATGAGTTTGAACATATAAAGATCAACCCATCCGAAAATAGCATTTAGTGCCTTTTCGTTGAAGCCTGCACTATTAGTTTCTTCGAAAGTCCATTCGGCCTCAGGCTTGACCAAAATGTCGCCTTCCTCGTCCGGTGGAAGCATAGGAACAGTGTATCCATTTGTAATAGATCTCCACGCTCTAACATCAATGGATTTGATGTGAGAACGTAGGCGAATCTTCCAATAAGGATAGTTTGATCCATCTAAAATAGGAAGTCTACCAATATTTGGATTAGCCGGATCCATAGTTAAGTAAAAGGACCTTAGCACTTATTATGTCAAGTGTCGGCTCTGATACCACTTGAAAGGAATTGTCGAACTTAAACTATGGAATAAATAATTTCAGCAAAGAAGAACAGAGGTAAACTTAAAGACAGTAAGGAATGTTCCCAAAAATGTTCTGTGACATGAATCGAACATTAACAATAACGAACTAAAAACGAGTTAATATGCAGCGGAAATAAATCAAGGACATCCAAGATTGTTTTTCATAAGTTATATAATTGTATATAACTTATAGTGGTCTCATGACCAAAAATTTATTGTATAAAAATTATACAATCTTACAAATCCCTTGAGAATGAACGATGTCCGTAAAACAAGAAAGGGATTAAAAGAAGTTAAATCCTAACTTCTAAGCTGAAAAATCTATCTAAAATAGAAGTGAAAAACACCCTATTACAATTGCTTGAATTGAAAGAACAAGTATAGATCTAAGAAAGCAATTCGCAATTTTGAACAAGTGTAATCACAAAACCAGGCTGCTCGATCCAGCTGTGTTTGAGGCAATATTTGAGACGTCTCAAATCTGAATTTTCTTCTGCAAAAACTGGATATCAAAACCTTGGAGTGAACCCTCTATTTATAGTGGAGAGTTCACCCAAGAGGTTCCTTGATTCTCGGTGGAGGTTGAGCAGAATAGGGTTGGCTGGAACTGTTCTTCAGCCTTAAAATTCTCAACAGATTTGACTTTGTCTTCCTGAGAATGCTCCTTCCGTTATGCACTCTCCTTGGACTTGGTCTTGTTAAGTATTATCGTGTTTTCCTTAGCTCCTACCCAAGCCAAACATTCACGTGATAAAATCTTCTCAGCTTCAGAAATCTGCCCGTGAAGATAGGCAAAACTCTTGCCAGAAATGTCCTCCCAGATGTCACGACATTTGGGATGACATTTTCCTGTTTTTACTTAACACCAAAAAGAGACATGTTACGGAAAATGTTAGGACACAGAACCTAACACTAACAGAAAGTATATACTTAGAATCATAATAGTCTAGAAATCAACATCATAAAAAAGTTTTAGAAAGAATATGTTGAAAAATTAATCCCGTATATTCAGTGAAGAAAGAAGGGAAACAGTGTCAGGGTGGGTCCAGATCTCCGGTGATCTAAAATGCTGCTAAGAGGTATGACTTCAAGATTATGTGGTTTTAAATATAGCCTTGATAAGTAGATATCTCTGTAATTATGATATTGATACTGGTAAAAGGTTATAGACATTTAATTAAAAAATTAATTCTTGTTTAATAATAATTTCTTCCGTATTACTTGTATGTTATTTGATAAATTTGATAAGAACTAATATCAACTTTCCATATATATTCATTCTCTTTTTAGAGTTATTAGATGAATAAAAGATTTCCCCCAGAAATTGATATCAGAGCCTGTAATAGGAATTATTAGATTTAAAAATAATACAAGAAAGTAAAAGCCCACACAACAGTCGAGCCTTCTTAGTAAGGAAACATAGTGAACAAAAATGAGGAAAGGCTATGATGGTAATAGGCTAGAGAAAATTAAATAAAAAGACAATATTTTATGACTATTTTTTACCATATAAAAGAAACCTCATTAACAGATTAAAAATAAAAAACGATTTAGTAAGTTTGATTGTAAAAGTGGATATTGACAAATAAAATTAACAAATGAATCAAAACATTTAACAACCTTTAGTGTCCCTCAAGGACACTATGAATGGAATGTACTACCATTTGGATTAAAAAATGCACCACAAATATTTAAAAGAAGAATGGACCAACTGTTCAGAAAATTAACATAATTTTGTATAGTATATGTTGATGACATATTAAAATACAACGATAATCTTGGAGACCATATAAAACGTCTAGAAGAATTTATAAGAACTGGGAAATAACATGGAATCTTATTATCTGGAAAAAAAAATCTGAATTTTTTAAAAATAATGCAGAATATTTAGGATATGTCATAGATAAAGATTAATTACAATTACAAACACATTGTAACCAGGATAAAAAAAATTAAAGATAAACTAGAAAGTAAAAAAGAAGTAAAGCCGTTTTTAGTAATAATAAACTATGCTTCTGATCATATAAAAAATTTACCAGCATTAAGAAAACCATTACAAGATCTGATTAAAGGAAAAAATAAAATATTTGAATGGAAAGAAGAACATTATAAAGCTATTAAGAACATTAAAGAAAGAGTAGAAAATCTACCAAAATATAAAATACCAACAGAAAAAGATCAATTGGAACTTTTTACTAATGCTAGTGACATATGATGGTGAGCAGTCCTCATAGCCTATAATAAAGATGATATAGATAAACAGAAACCATTAATATGTAGATATGGAGGTGAAATTTGGAAACCAAACGAGAAAGATTATCATATCACTGATTAAGAATTATTAGCTTTAAAGTTTGGAATAAAAAGATTTCATTATCATTTATTACCAGTAAAATTTATTGTTAGAACTGATAATACCCTGGTAAGAGCTTTTATTACGAATAAAATAGACACTTTACCAGAATTAAATAATAGAAGAAAATGACAATCATTCTTTTGTTGTTACGATTTTATTGTTACAAATATATCTAGAACTAAAAATCTTTTAGCTGATTTCTGAAATCATCAAACAAAACTAAGAAATCATTAATACAAAAATACAAGAAAACATTCATCTTGTGAACAACTCACAGAAGCTATAGGAGAAACCTTAAAAACCTTACAAAAACCACAATCACCTATCTCTACTCCTGAAAAACCTACTACAATCCCATTATCCTTTATGTCCAAACTTGCAACGATGACATCCTCCATAACAGCCTCATATTCCCAAATATCAATAGTTGTATCAATGATTTATAGGTTAAAGTAAGCACCTGACCTTATTATTGCATATGAACAAATTAATAACGACTATAAATCTTATTCCCATATTTTAAGAAGTGCTAAATTGAGAAAATATCCTAGATTCTTATGTGGAGAAAGTGATAATCCTGATAGAGTTACCAAACTATTTTCTTACGAATTTATAGATAAAATAATAGTTGATGAAACTTTTTACAATATTTTTAAACTCCCAGTGTAATAGAAGAATCTGCAAGGGCCATGATAGGAACATATGATATACAAATTTTTTATGCCTCAAATGATTTGACAAGAAAACCTATAGTAATCTGCCAATTTTTTAAAACTGGAAAAATAGCAATATTGGTGGAGATGATGAAGCTTTAAAAACAATATACCATGAATTCTTCAAAAAAATCCAAGAATGGTTAAGTTCAAAAAAAGCTACCAGATTATCAACTTTAAAATAAAAAATAGAAGATATGTTAAAGGCAAGAAATGTTTGTGTTATCGGAACTACAAAAGGTGTAGAAGTTTTAGAATTTATCACCCTGTATTACAACAATGCCATATTATCTCAAGGTACCCTAGAACTAACAAATTTGCATGACTAGATAATAAATGTAAAGCATAAACATGCTAAAGAAACTTTGGAGCGTTACCAGCTCCTAACAGGTCAAAGGAAAAAACTTGTAATCAGTGCTAAAGGTGTAATCAATACTACTCATGTTATTAAAGGAGTAGGATCTTCAAATCCTTTTTAAGACCCAATGTAGTTTTAACTACATCAGGCCTATGATACTTTGACAGAGATCATGTAATATAATTACATGAAGTCCAATATATTACAGCTCAATGTAGTCAAACTACATAAGGACCATATTACTAAATCATACTACCAAAAGCATTATCCAGGAAATTGAAAAAAGAAGACAAAAACATTTGTGGAAAAATACAGCAACAGGACCCACGAAGATGACTCCCGTGAAAAATTGTAAGAAGACAACTCTCTACAAATATGGAATCATGAAGAACGGACATCTGGAAGAAATGATAAAAAAAATCTGACAAAGAAAATTATTGTAGACAAGATATTATGGACCATAACAAATATTAGATGAAAAGTTCGTCAAAAACAAAAAATGTAAAACTTTTACTATAGCAATTTTTTTTTACTGTAGCATACTGTAACAATAATGTAATAGTAAATCCGGCATTCTTGTAACATTGAAAGCGTAGACTCTGATAGCAATAATTTTAATACTATTGTAGCAACTCGAGGTTATCAATATAAAAAGTCTAATTGTAACCATTTGGGATATCTAAAAAATCAATAGAAATCTTCCTTTAACCATTTGGGATATCTAAAAAATCAATAGAAATCTTCCTTTAAGAAAACTTCAAAATCATCATATATTAGCTAAACTCTCCATGTCTACAACCCTTACCAAAAAAAATATTATAATATCAGAGAAGTTACTTTAAAAGTATATACTTAGAATCATACTGGTCTAACATCATAAAAAAAAATTAGAAAGAATATGTTGAAAAACACTCAAGCATCTAGGCCATTAATCCCGTATATTCAGTGAAGAAAGAAGGGAAACAGTGTCAGGGTGGGTCGAGATCTCCGGTGATCTACAATTCTGCTAAGAGGTATGACTTCTAGATTATGTGGTTTCAATTATAGCCTTGATAAGTAGATATCTCTGTAATTATGATATTGATACTGGTAGAAGGTTATAGACATTTAATTAAAAAATAAATTCTTGTTTAATAATAATTGTTTCCGTATTACTTGTATGTTATTTGATAAATTTGATAAGAACTAATATCAACTTGCCATCTATATTCATTCCCTTTTTAGGGTTATTAGATGAATAAAAGATTCCCCCAAAAATTGGTATCAGAGTCTGTAACAGAAATTATTAGATTTTAAAATAATACTAGAAAGTAAAAGCCCACATTGCAGCCCAGCCTTCTTAGAAAGGAAACATAGTGAACAAAAACGAGGAAAGGCTATGATGGTAATAGGCTATAGAAAATTAAATAAAAAGACAATATTTGATGACTATTTTTTTACCATATAAAAGAAACCTCATTAACAGATTAAAAAATAAAAAATGGTTTAGTAAATTTGATTGTAAAAGTGGATATTGGCAACGATAATCTAGGAAATCATATAAAACTTCTAGAAGAATTTATAAGAACTGGGAAATAACATGAAATCTTATTATCTGCAAAAAAAATCTGATTTTATTAAAACTAATGCAGAATATTTTGGATATGTCATACAGAAGGATGAATTACAATTACAAGAACACATTGTAACCAAGATAACCAAATTTAAAGATAAACTAGAAAGTAAAAAGAAGTACAGCCGTTTTTTAGTAATAATAAACTATGTTTCTGATCATATAAAAGATTTACCAGCATTAAGAAAACCATTACAAGATCTGATTAAAGGAAAACATAAGAAAATTGAATGGAAAGAAGAACATTATAAAGCTATTAAGAACATTAAAAATGCAGTAGAAAATCTACCAAAACATAAAATACCAACAGAAAAAGATTAATTGGAACTTTTTACTGATGCTAGTGACATATGATGGTGAGCATTCCTCATAGCCTATAATAAAGATGATATAGAAAAATAGAAACCATTAATATGTGGATATGAAGGTGGAACTTGGAAACCAAACGAGAAAAATTATCATATCAATGATTAAGAATTATTAGCTTTAAAGTTTGGAATAAAAAGATTTCATTATCATTTATTACCAGTAAAATTTATTGTTAGAACTGATAATACCCTGGTAAGAGCTTTTATTATGAATAAAATAGACCCTTTACCGGAATTAAATAATAGAAGAAAATGACAATCATTCTTTTGTTGTTACGATTTTATTGTTAAAAATATATATGGAACTAAGAAAATTTTAACTGATTTTTTAGCAGGTACAAACAAGTCAATTACTTGATGAATATATTACCTATGTTACAGAAATCATCAAACAAAACAATGAAATCATTACTACCAAAATACAAGAAAAACCCATCTTGTGAACCAGCTCACATAACCTATACGAGACAAACAAACCTTAAAAACCTTACAAAAACCACAATCACCTATCTCTACTCCTGAAAAACCTACTACAATCCCATTATCATTTATGTCAAAGTTGCAATGATGCCATCCTCCATAACAGCCTCATATTCCCAAATATCGACAGATGTATCAATGATTGATAGGTTGAAATAAGCACCTGACCTTATTATTGCATATGAACAAATTAATAACGACTATAAATCTTACCCCCATATTTTAAGAAGTGCAAAATTGAGCAAAAATCCTAGATTCTTATGTGGAGAAAGTGATAATCCTGATATAGTTACAAAAGTAGTTTCTTACGAATTTATTGATAAAATAATAGTTGATGAAACTTTTACTGATTTCTAAACTCGATGTAATAGAAGAATCTGCAGGGCCATGATGGACTCCTTTGGAAAAGGAACATATGATATACAATTTTTTTATGCCTCAACTGATTTGACAAGAAAACCTATAGTAATCTACCAACCTTTTAAAACGGGAAAAAATAGCAATATTGGTGGAGATGATGAATCTTTAAAAAAAATATACCATGAATTCTTGAAAAAAATCCAAGAATGGTTAAGTGAAAAAAGAGCTACCGGATTATCAACCTTAAAATAAAAAATAGAAGATATGTTAAAGGCAAGAAAGGCTTGTGTTATCGGAACTACAAAAGGTGTAGAAGTAGAAGAACTTATCACCCTGTATTACAAAAATGACATATTATCTCAAGATACCCTAGAACTAACAAATTTGCATGACAGAATAATAGATGTAAAGCATAAACATGCTAAGGAGACTTTGGAGCATTACCAGCTCCTAACAAGTCAAAGGAAAAAACCTATAATCAGTGCTAAAGGTGTAACCAATACTACTGTAACGATCCGTTAGTCGTTTAGAACTTTAAAACTACGAAAAGAGTATGGCACGATAGAATATTTAATTACATGTTTTTAGTACATGAAATGTGGAGGAAAATATTAATTTAGTGAGTTGGTGGGCCAAGCCCACTACCCTAATGGGGCACGACTTTAATAAAAGAAAAGGGAGGGGGCGTATTAAGCAGCCAAAGGAAAACAAAGAAAAGAAGAAAACCCTATAAGCTAAAAGAAATAAAATGGCTAGAAGAAAAAAGAAAAAAAGAATGTAGCAAAATGTCACGACCCGAACCCGGGCCCGTGACTGGTGCCTTACCCCGGGCACCCTAGTGATACAACATCAGAGAAAATCAGCGGAAATAAAAACATGAACATGAATTTAGAGACAAAATAAATTAACAGTCAACCAAAGCGATTGCCTTCATCATATATATACATAAATACCGAAACGCTTATCCTTTTACAAACCACCTTGCCACACAGACCTCTAAGAATTTATACAACAACTATGACGGACAGGGCCCGCCATACCACGAATGTACAAGAACCTCTGGACTGGGGTAACATACAACAGATAAGCCTCAGAAGGAACGGAGCTTCCAAGAGCTGAAATGAGATCCTAGCGCGGATCGACAACCGGTGTACTCTACTGCGGCATGAACGGCCCCGAAGGAGGTCAAGATAACGGTACCAAGTATGTGAAACTCTAAAATCAGAATCGAAATCATAATAGTCTATAAAAGCGGGAGACGGTATGATAACCAAACTACGATGCATACACATATGATTATATCAATTCGGTCTCACGCCACAACATCAATCCCGCGTGAGTACCTTCTCATCGCTGGCGATCATGATATGATAACAACAAGATAGCAATCCAAATGGGAGCATACGTGCGCTACGATCGTGTCGGTATGTCCAAAGGGAACAAATAAGACAACATTCCAAATGGAAGCATACCCGCGCTACGCGTCGTGTCGATGAGTCGAGGAAACAATAAGACAGCATTCCAAATGGAAGCATACCCGTGCGCTACGCATCGTGTCAGTATGTCCAAAGGGAAACAATAAGACAGAATTCCAAATGGAAGCATACCCGTGCGCTACGCATCGTGTCAGTATGTCCAAAGGGAAACAATAAGCAACAAGGCGGTAATCAAAGTGGATGCATACCCGTGCGCTACGCATCGTGTCAGTATGTCCAAAGTGATTTAACAAAAGTAACACTATCAACAGGAACGTACCCGTGGAATTTATCCGTCACTGCCGGTCACGTCCAAGTAAGTACTCAACAAGTCAACCGATCCTCCATCGAGAGACACGGTAGTATAGAAACACAATTCTTGCACAATAAAGGCTATCACAACAAGCATAGGCAAGTTTCACAACAACAAGCATAGGCAGGTTTCACCACAACTCAAAGTACTTTCATTTTTATGCCAAGGTCCGGGTTTTAACCCTAAAGTACTACGCGCGTTAAATTCCTTTTAAGAGATTCATTCTTTGTATAAAAGTCACCCGATACCCGTAGTATAAAATAGAGTGACTTACATCTTTTAAGTAAACCAAAACAACTTCCATACTTTCTTTTAAGTCAAGTTACCACGTTAAAACCAATGATAAAACCTTTCTTTTGTTTTCATAAGGTCGTTATAACCAACTTCCCATAAAGCCGTTATAACACCTTATGCTTTAAACCATTTTAAGACAACACAATGCCTTTCTTTTCCCTAAGGTTCCAGTTTGCCTAATTTTAATTACGCAAGTCTCTTTTTGAAAAGTTTCATAGTTCAATGTCTTAATCTCTTTTAAAACAATTGAGTAACATATGCCCTAGGCGAGTAGGTTATTCTTGTTCATAATCAATCTTATTAAGCAGCCATGATCTAGAAAATGTAATATCATTTTGTCTCATCTTAGCTTCATGCGGATGGAGGTTTCTCTTGGTTTTAATAATACTTAATTATTCAATACATTTTCCTTTATTAACGCTGCAGTTGGTTTGTCGATACTTATTCTGATTTCCGAAATCAGTAAAACATTATTCCTTCCACAAAACCAAGTACTCATTACTCACGAATGAGGTTTCACACAAACATCCATATTAAGTCAAGTCTCTTAACTTCTAAACCATTAAACCATTCTTTTTATCTCTCTTGGCGTTACACCTAACTTCTCATAAAGTGGTATAACTTTTATGTTTTCAAACCAAGTATACACTTCTTTCAAAAGGTTTCTTAATCTCTTAGAATACTTCAGGTTCTTTTACAACAAGTCGGTTATAAGTCAAATCGATTATCTTTTAAAAACCACAAAGCATTTCTCATTTACATAAAGTTGTTATAACACTTTATGTTTAAAGGCAATCAAATAAATTTAACACACGACGTCACCGTACTACATAGTTATACACATATCATGCTAGAACAGATAGGAAGAGGTTCACATACCTCGCGGCAGTATCGACTAATAGCAAAGCGCTCCAAGTACCCCAAACCGTGCGCTACACTCTCCAAGCGGATCACTCCACACGTAGTGCTACAACCTATAGAGGCCACAAAGCGCCTATTAATATCTTTTAGATCCCGGCGTAGAATATTCTACGAAAATTCGCAAGACCTCCCCGCATGACAGCGTAAATCTCTCCTCTATCGAGGCCGGCTAAGCCAACCGGGGGTTAACATGTCTAACCGGACGTGTACAATTCTACTACACGAATGCTACACAAGTCTCATGTCTGATCTATGTAATTACGATTCGATTCTCTTCTTTAAATTCAGCTTAAGTCGCAAGACATTCTGTAAGTATTATTCGAGCTTAAGTCAAAAGACATTGCCGCACAATTATAATGTTCAGTTCTATATATAGTATACTTCAACTATATATTTCTACAATATGTAATTTCCAATTACAATAGAAGGTCAAGAGTGTTTACCTCGATAAGCCCAAAATTATCCGAGTTTAAATGTCGATCTGAGCAAGGTTTAGCTCTACTCAGTGCGCTTGACCGCTCCAACCAACCCTTAGAAGTTCTAACCAACTTCTACTTATAACTTCAACTACAGGTGAAAATTTACTTAGGGTTTCATTTTTGTGACTGAGGGAAGTATAATAGTATTTTCTGGGCTTTTGTACAAGTGTAACTTTGGGAATACTACAAGGTATTTGGGCCAAGGTATTTGGACATAACAACAATACTAGGAGAGTATTTCTATACCACAACAAGGGGTATTTATACGAGACAACTAGGCTAGGGGGGGGGTATGTACCCCACGGCCAAGCCTCTACAAAGGAGGGTGGGTTTCGGCCAAGGGGCCTTCAAGAGGGGAGGGTGTGTGGTGGACGAGATCACAAGAGGAGAGGGAGGGTTTGAGACTTAGAAAGATTGCTCAATTTTTGGATGAAGAAAGTTCATCACTTAGAGGGGTATTTATAGGTCAAGTGAAGGCCAACCAATGGCCAAGATGAAGACAAGTGCATAGCAAGTGTAAGGCCAAGATTAAGCCATGTGCTACCTTATCCATCTACCCAAAATATCCTACCTAACCCTTGACCACATTTTTTAGCACAAAAAACGTGCAAGACTTAGCCAAATGCCGTCCAACCTCTTCCAATGTGAGGGTGACACATGTCACCCTCCCGTTGGTCCAAAATGTTTCGTCTCTCGGAAAAATCCGCAAAAATTATTAATGACATAGCCGGAATTTTCCCTTCGAAAGCTGTGGAAACGTTTCGTCGAAAAACGACTCCTCTCGGGTGTTGTGTACAAATTTCGAAACTAGCCAACTTTAAGGCTCAAATTGTATACGTACGCCCTCACGTACATACTCTGGAAATACGGGGTATAACATTCTCCCCTCCTTAGAAACATTCGTCCCGAATGTTCCTTCTCGGAACAGATAACGAAGTTCTTCTAACAAGTTGCCAACGCCACACCTGGCCACGAAATATCACACGTTCTCTTCCTTCCTTACTCGTGCCGCTTCTCGGACACTTGAACTCTTCTAGTATACGTACCACACTTCAGTCATCGCTTCAGTTCCCAATACTTTGGAGTCACAACCTCCAAACTTGGTCATCTTACTAGCTTCAATCTCCCTTAAGGCCATTCCCGGCCTTCACGATCCGCCTCTGGTCGAACATATCCCCGAACTCATACGATGGTTATCTAATCATGGGCCTAGCACCCTCGTGACCCTACCACCTGGCGGGACCACCCGATCTTGACCCCACTTTGAAACCGGCGCGGGTTGGCCCTCAACATGGCCCCAACCCGACCCACTTACGCATCAAGCTCTTGTTCCCCGATCCGGAACAATCTTACCTATACAGGTCATGAAAGCTACCACTTCCATTACACACTACCCAGGGATTTTATCACACAAAACGTTCTAGGCATAGAAAGGCACTCCGACAAGGATCACTTGCAAAATCTGGTACTCAAGACGGCCTTACATCTAAGGTCTCAACTGTAATATTCTAAGGTTCATCATTTTCTCACCCTCAAGCTTACCCTTCTCACAACCAGGTTCTACATCACGTTTTAGCACAACGCTATCCGAACATAACACTAAACACAAAGATCACATCATTAATACATACAAAACTCTAGAGGTTAAGGATATACGAAAATAGGCGATTGAGAGGACCGCTAAAATTGGGAACTTCCACCGCGACCTCTACCGTGGCCGCGGTGTATGAACATCTGCTGACTATGGGAGGTGAAGAACCATAGCGATCCGTAGTGCGTGCTATCCTACCGCGCTACCCACAGTGGACAATTTCTCCCAAAATGGCCTGGCCGCATGTAAAACAAACTCCCGGACTAGCACGACACTCCCACCGTGGAGTCTACCACGGATCCAACGAGGTAGGGGTGGCTTGGTGGCTAACACCTCTGCTCTCTCGAAAATCAACCCTTGGAGCCACGACCGCTCCCGAATACTCTGGGTGCTCTGAAGATTGTGGAGGACCACTCTGTACTGGCGGAGGCGCATAACTAGTCTGCTGTTGAGGCGGTCCGCCTTGAAAGTTACCAAAGGACCCTGCTGTTCTGGCCCTCTTCTGCTGACCTTGGTTATTCCGTCGATTTCTCCGCTCCTCACCTCCAGTGCATAAGCTGCACGCGGACAATGTCCATGCCCGGTGAAGAGCTACACGAATAACTCTCGCTAGGTAATCATCGAGCCTGTAACATATCGGTGCACTCGATCCTCCATACTAGCTACTAATGCGGGGACGTCGCCAATGAGTCGAACTCCACATTGTACTCCCGAATGCGCCGGATTCGCGCGACCCCAAAAATCTGTCGGCGAGCCCTCTCATCTGTGGAGGCAAGAAATGTGCAAGAAAGGCCTCGAGAACTCGCCCATAAAGTGAAGTGCATGCTCTCCCGGGGCGGCTCGCGAATCAAACCGATCGGCTGCGGTATCACGCGGCCGATGCGAACCTAGGACCACCGACTCGGTCTCCGATGCCTTGATCACTCTCACGATCCGCAAGCTGCCGGATGAACTCTGCGGATCATCCTCGTGCCTCGACCCATAAAACTCTGGCGGGTTACACTCGTAAAATCCCGCATCTCAAATGCGCTCGGGGTGAACTACGGGTGCTACTAGGGCGAGGCTGCTGCGTCGGCTTATCCTCAAGTCAGCCTGACCACGGCCATTAACTAGGCCATCTCCTTGTAACCCATCTCATCTGCCCCAGCCTGTAGGACTGGAGGCTCAGGTACTGTGGTCTCTGTAGAGACTGCCGCTGATCTACTCGTATCTTCCTTCGCCGCCTTGCCGCCACGGGCGGGTTGCCTTGCGCGGAGGCATAACTGGTAAAGGAAAGGAATACGTCAGAGGGGTTCAACTCATCACACAGCTCTAAGGCACGATCTCAGAATGAGAAGAATGGAAACCAATCCTAAATGTCCTATAGCCTCCTGATTATAGATGTGGTGCACAACACACCGATAATCAAGACTCTACTAGACACGATGCAGACACTTTCCGAGGACTAATCGCTCTGATACCACTTTTGTCACGACCGAACCGGGCGTGGATCGTGCCTACCGGGCACCCTAGTGATACAACATCGAGAGAAAATCGTGAAATAAAAACATGAACATGAATTTAGAGACAAAATAAATTAACAGTCAGCAAAGCAGTTGCCTTCATCATATATATACATAAATACCGAAACGATTATCCTTTTTACAAACCACCTTACACGATTACTGCACCTCTAAGAATTTATACAACAACTATGACGGGACAGGGCCCCGCCATACCCCTGAATGTACAAGAACCTACAGACTCAGGGTAACATACCAACAGATAAGCCTCCGAAGGAACGGAGCTTCCCAAGACGCTGAAATGAGATCCTAAACGCGGGGATCGACAGCCGATGTACTCCTACCTGCGGCATGAACGCAGCCCCCCGAAGGAGGTCAGTACAACAGGTACCAAGTATGTGAAACTGTAAAATATCAGAATCAAATCATAATAGTCTATAAAAGCGGGAGGCGGTATGATAACCAAACTACGATGCATACACATAACGATTATATCAATTCGGTCTCACGCCCACAACATCAATCCCGCGTGAGTACCTTCCCGCCACGGCAGTCTATGATATGATAACAACAAGATAGCAATCCAAATGGGAGCATACCCGTGCGCTACGCATCGTGTCAGTATGTCCAAAGGGAACAAATAAGACAACATTCCAAATGGAAGCATACCCGTGCGCTACGCATCGTGTCAGTAGGTCCAAAGGGAAACAATAAGACAAAGATTCCAAATGAAAGCATACCCGCAGCGCTACGATCGTGTCCGTATGTCCAAAGGGAAACAATAAGAAATCATACCAAATGGAAGCATACCCGTGCGCTACGCATCGTGTCAGTATGTCCAAAGGGAAACACTAAGCAACAAGGCTGTAATCAAAGTGGAAGCATACCCGTGCGCTACGCATCGTGTCAGTATGTCCAAAGTGATTTAACAAAAGTAACACTATCAACAGGAACGCACTGCGGAATTTATCCACACCGCCGGCCACGCCCAAGTAAGTACTCAACAAGTCAACCGATCCTCCATCGAGAGACACGGAGTATAGAAACACAATTCTTGCACAATAAAGGCTATCACAACAAGCATAGGCAAGTTTCACAACAACAAGCATAGCGAGTTTCACCACAACTCAAAGTACTTTCATTTTTATGCCAAGGTCCGGTTTTAACCCTAAAGTACTACGCGTTAAATTCCTTTTAAGAGATTCATTCTTTGTATAAAAGTCACCCGACACCGTAGTATAAAATAGAGTGACTTACATCTTTTAAGTAAACCAAAACAACTTCCATACTTTCTTTTAAGTCAAGTTACCACGTTAAAACCAATGATAAAACCTTTCTTTTGTTTTCATAAGGTCGTTATAACCAACTTCCCATAAAGCCGTTATAACACCTTATGCTTTAAACCATTTTAAGACAACACAATGCCTTTCTTTTCCCTAAGGTTCCAGTTTGCCTAATTTTAATTACGCAAGTCTCTTTTGAAAAGTTTCATAGTTCAATGTCTTAATCTCTTTTAAAACAATTGAGTAACATATGCCCTAAAGTAGCAGTTATTCTTGTTCATAATCAATCTTATTAAGCAACCATGATCTAGAAAATGTAATATCATTTTGTCTCATCTTAGCTTCTATGCGGATGGAGGTTTCTCCGGTTTTAATAATACTTAATTATTCAATACATTTTCCTTTATTAACGCTTGCAGTGGTTTGTCGATACACATTCGATTTCGAAATCAGTAAAACATTATTCCTTCCACAAAACCAAGTACTCATTACTCACGAATGAGGTTTCACACAAACATCCATATTAAGTCAAGTCTCTTAACTTCTAAACCATTAAACCATTCTTTTTATCTCTCTTAAGGCGTTACACCTAACTTCTCATAAAGCTGGTATAACTTTTATGTTTTCAAACCAAGTATACACTTCTTTCAAAAGGTTTCTTAATCTCTTAGAATACTTCAAGGTTCTTTTACAACAAGTCGGTTATAAGTCAAATCGCTTATCTTTTAAAACCACAAAGCATTTTCATTTACATAAAGTTGTTATAACACTTTATGTTTAAAGGCAATCAAATACATTTAACACATGTACGCTACCGTACTACATAGTTATACACATATCATGCTAGAACAGATAGGAAGAGGTTCACATACCTCGCGACAGTATCGACTAATAGCAAAACGCTCCAAGTACCCCAAACCGCTCACACTCACCAAGCAGATCACTCCACACGTAGTGCTACAACCTATAGAGGCCACAAAGCGCCTATTAATATCTTTTAGATCCCGACGTAGAATATTCTACGTAAAATTGGCAAAGACTCTCCCAACAACAGAAATCTCCTCCTCTATCGAGGCGGCTACCAAGCCAACCAGGGGTTAACATGTCTAACCGGACGTGTACAATTCTACTACACAAGAATGCTACACAAGTCTCAGAATACACCTATGTAATTACAGCTTCTTCTTTAAATTCAGGCTTAAGTCGCAAGACATTGCCGTAAGTATTATTCAGGCTTAAGTCAAAAGACATTGCCGCACAATTATAATGTTCAGTTCTATATATAGTATACTTCAACTATATATTTCTACAATATGTAATTTCCAATTACAATAGAAGGTCAAGAGTGTTTACCTCGATAAGCCCAAAATTATCCGAGTTTAAATGTCGATCCTGAGCAAGGTTTAGCTCCTACTCCGTGCGCTTCGACCCGCTCCAACCAACCCTTAGAAGTTCTAACCAACTTCTACTTATAACTTCAACTACGGGTGAAGATTTACTTAGGGTTTCATTTTTGTGACTGAGGGAAGTATAATAGTATTTTCTGGGCTTTTGTACAAGTGTAACTTTGGGAATACTACAAGGTATTTGGGCCAAGGTATTTGGACATAACAACAATACTAGGAGAGTATTTCTATACCACAACAAGGGGTATTTATACGAGACAACTAGGCTGGGGGGGGTAGGAACCCCCCGGCCACGCCTCTCCCCGGGGGCGGGGGGGGGTTTCGGCCAAGGGGCCTTCAAGAGGGGGAGGGGTGTGTGGTGGACGAGATCACAAGAGGGAGAGGGAGGGTTTGAGACTTAGAAAGATTGCTCAATTTTTGGATGAAGAAAGTTCATCACTTAGAGGGGTATTTATAGGTCAAGTGAAGGCCAACCAATGGCCAAGATGAAGACAAGTGCATAGCAAGTGTAAGGCCAAGATTAAGCCATGTGCTACCTTATCCATCTACCCAAAATATCCTACCTAACCCTTGACCACATTTTTTAGCACAAAAACTCGTGCACGACTGAGCCAAAAGACGTCCCACCTCTTCGAATGTGAGGGGGCCCCAGGTCACCCTCCCGTTGGTCCGAAATGTTTCGGCTCTCGGAAAAATCCGCAAAAATTATTAATGACATAGCCGGAATTTTCCCTTCGAAAGCTGTGGAAACGTTTCGTCGAAAAACGACTCCTCTCGGGTGTTGTGTACAAATTTCGAAACTAGCCAACTTTAAGGCTCAAATTGTATACGTACGCCCTCACGTACATACTCTGGAAAATACGGGGTATAACACAAAAGGAAGAAAAAGAAAAGAAAGAGAGGAAAAGGAAAACAAAGGAAAAAGAAAGAAAAACCCTAGTAACAAGAAGACAAGGAGGAAGCGCTCAATTAAGTTCAAGTTAGATTCTATGTTTTATGGTTGAGTTAATTTATTCGTGATCCTTATAATAACGTATTATAGAATGAAATAAGATTTCAAAGAGGTCATTACACGAAAATTCCACAATCCACTTGAATAGAGAAACTTCAGGGATGTAACATGACATAATGATTACTGTAACACATTAAACGAGAAAACTGTATAAATATTTAAAGAAATAAAAGTATGGGCTGAATGAAAGTTGTAGATTACTCTGTTCCCGTCAGTTTGATATCTTACAGAGATAAATCCGACTTATGGTTTGAAAGTTATGACTGTTTAAAGTTTCTGTCTCGTTTTACCGAAACCCAGGCGACACAGCATATAAAATGTGAAAACTGTACAAATTCGTAAGGAATATGAAAATATGGGCTGAATGAAAGTTGTAGATTACTCTATTCCCGTAAGTTTGATCTTACGAAGATAAATTCGACTTATAATTTGAAAGTTATGACTGTTCGAAGTTTCTGCCTTGTTTTCCAAAAATTCAAGCACAATGATTTTATAGGTTGTTTCCTTCAGAATTTTTAACCATCAACACTAAGTATTGTCAGGTGGGATTCGGCATAATAAGAGATCCTAGTGTTGCCTTCGATTTGGTACAATAAACACCAGATTTGGAGTTACGAATTAAATGTTATATTTCTTACAAGCGGGAGATACGAGAAAGTTGAAAGAAAGGAATGTTAGTTGAATTTCCTGAAGTTATGCTAATATTTTTAAATGTGTAGGGGTTTAGTCATACAATTGAAATGGTAAATAAATATTGTTGATATAAATATAGCAATATGGGTGTCCTTAGATTCGTATATAATGTAGTTCGCATATTTTCTAGATTTTAAGCGTTCAGAGGCTCTACACAAGCGGAAGGAATTGGTTTGATTGTTCATGGCACCCGCTCGGCATTGAGGTACGTTATGATTTACTTTAGTAAGACTTTGATTAGAGAATCATATGTAGTTGTAGAAAGTGACAGGGATAGCATGATAGAACGTCCACAGGACCGCGAGCCAAAGGGGTTCGATGATTTGTGTTATTTTGCGTGATTACACTTGATTGTACTTCTGTAGTATACTAGCTTACGTATCATATGGAAATAAAGGAATTGAAATATTGCTAATTGAACATGGGACAGTGATATTATTTGTACTTGTCTATTGTATATTTGTGATATGTGTCGAGACTGATATCATGCTTGACCTGCTTTCCATATTATTTTTGTGATGTTGGTGAGGGAAGTGATTGAGTTACTCCGAGGTCTTTGCCGGATATTGAGAGTTATTGAGCAACTCCGAGGTCTTTGTCGGAGATTGCGAGTGATTGATAGCCTCCGAGGTTCTATCCGGAGAGCACGAGTGGTACATGGACTTCGCGGGTCCCCCATGGGTCATGACTTTGAGGCACTGACTTGGCATGTGTGTACAGGAGTGGGGTGAGAGAGGTGACTATTTTATTGCATTGTATTCATCAACTCTTATATGTGACTGAACATTTGGTAAATTATATATGTCTTGGTTGATTACATAATTTATTACATTTTGACTTGTATAGGATTCGTGACCATACCTGTTTGTTTTAGGTGCTACTTGTTAGTTTCAACTCTCCATGCGTTATCTAATCACTGTCGGCCTATGATGCTTACCGGTACTAGTATTGTACTGATACTACTCTTGCTGCACTTTTGTTGAGTGCAGAGTACGATCCACGTTCCAGTTCTACGCCCCGTGGCTGATTCGCAAGGTGGACATCTTCTAGTCATTTAGGGTGAGCTACTTGGTCGTCTGTGGCCCCTGAAGGGCTTCTTAGTTAATTCCATTTTTCTTTGGTTATTGACAGACAACATGTAGCCTTCGGGCATTCTTTCAGACTTCTATTTTTTCAGACTTATTAGTGTTCTTGTACCCTTTTGACCAGATTTTGGGAAGTTAAGTGTTGATGACTTATAATTTCTTTTTCTTTATTTATTTTCCGCTGATTTAACTTGTTACTGAGAACGTGGTTCGCCTACTCGAGGTAATAGGGTAGGTGCCATCATGACTCGTGAGTTGGGTCGTGACAAAGTTGGTATCAGAGCTTCTAGGTTAATTGGTCTAATGAGTACAAGAGCAATGTCTAGTAGAGTCTTGCGGATTGATACGTAAACGTCCGTACCCATCCTCGAGAGGCTATATGACCTTTAGGAAACACTTCACTTCTTTACTCTTTTCGTGCTAGTTCAATACGATTGGTATCTGGTTCATTCTTTTCGTGCGACATTGTTTAGATTGATATCTTACACTCATTTCTATGTTCTCTCACAGATGGTGAGGACGCGATCGATCGCATCGAGGCCGTGAGGTCGCACTGCACTCCACACCCGCATCCATACCCATTGCTAGAGCAGCTATTAGTGGGCGAGGCAGGCGCACGCGGCAACTATTTCGGTAGAACCCAAAGACCAAAGACCGCCAGACCCGGACAGGGAGTTGACGACATTCCGGAGGAGGAGATTAGAGATGCTGAGGTACAGCCTGGGGTCGCTGCTACTTCTGACTTTCAGTAGGCTGTGTTTCGGGTGTTGGGGTACTTTGACAGTTTGGCTCAGGTGGGCATGCTTCCAGTTGCTCCGGATGGCTCACAGACTAGAGTGAGAGGTCAGACTCCCGATGTTGCTCTTGCTCCAGGATTTCGGACACCGAGGGTATTGCCGGTGGCAGCAGTGGCTCCCCATATTGATAATACTCCAGTGCCTAGTTTTGTTCTAAGGCCTATAGATGGGCCAGCGTTGACCATTGAGGAGCGGAAATTGTTCGAGGGGTTTACCAAAATAACTCCTCATTGGTTCTATGGTACTCCCGGGGAGGATACGTATGAGTTTATTATTAGCTGTCATGAGATGCTTCATAAAATGGGTATAGTGGAGTCTCACGGGGTCGATTATGTTTCTTTTCAGTTAGTTGGAGATGCCAAACAGTGGTGGAGATCGTACATAGAGTGTCTACCAATCGGATCACCACCTTTGACCTGGACCCAGTTCTACCAGGTGTTCCTGGAGAAGTATGTCCCTCGTACTCTGAGAGACAACAGGAAGGATGCATTTTTGACATTGGAGCAGCGGGGTAGGTCGGTTGCTGAGTATGAAACCAGATTTCTCGCATTGTCCCATTATGCGTCAGCATTACTTCCCACGCAGGTCGAGAGCGGCGAGATTTGTGGGCGGTTTAGACCTTCCGCTGATCGTGACCTTGCGGTGAGGCTTCGGGCCTCATTCGATCGAGTAGAGCGTGCCAGAAGTGTTGAGTCAGAGATGGGCTGGGCACGTGGGGGGGGGGGGGGGGTGGCGACAAGACGTGGATTTGACAGTTTCAGAGGTCCTATTATAGGTGGGGGACACCAGGACAGGGTTTGTCATCATCCTTACAGCCGCCCATCCAGTCATCACTACAGGTTTCAGCAGGTGGTTCTTCAGGTTATAGCGGGCCCAGTTCTGAGCAGACTTTCCGAGGGACTTACTCTCGACCTTCAGACCGTGGAGGGTATTCTGGTTCTTCTATGACAGTTCAGCAGCCTATGGCTAAGAGGGCATGTTTTGAGTGTGGCGAGACAGGGCATTTCGTGAGGGAGTGTCCTAGATCCAGGAAGGGTTCCAGAGTTCAGACATCTAGGCCTCCAGCACTGCCAGCTAAAGGAGGAGGACATTCTAGTAGAGGGGGTTCGCAGACAGGAAGGGATGGCCATCAGCCTAGAAGAGGTGGTCATCAGTCAGGTAGGGGCAACACTCAGTCAGTGAGATGAGGATCTCATGTAGTCTGTGGTGGTCGTGGAGGTACACAGTCTGACGGTGGACGGGCCCATTTATATGCTTTTTTGGGTAGACCAGAAGCCGAGGCATCTGATGCGGTTATCACAGGTATTATTTCGGTTTGTCACCGATCGGCTTCTGTTTTTTTTGACCCATGTTCTACTTTATCTTATGTGTCCACCTATTTCTCTACGAGTTTAGATATGTTTTGTGATATGCTTGATGTACTTATTCATATCTCTACTTCTGTCAGGGATTCAGTGATTGTGGATCGGGTCTATAGGGCTTGTGTGGTCACGTTTATGGGGTATGATACATGGGTAGACTTGGTTATTTTGAATATGGTGGACTTTGACATTATTTTGGGCATGGACTGGCTATCTCCTTATCATGCTATTTTAGACTGTCATGCCAAGACAGTCACGTTGGCTATGCCAGGGATTCCACGGCTAGAGTGGAAGGGTACTCATAGTCCAGCACCTAAGGGAATCATATCAGTTCTTCGGGAAAGGAAGTTAATGGATAAGGGATGTTTAGCATTTTTGGCTCATATTCGGGATACTAGTGTGGATACTCCTTCCATAGAGTCAGTGCCAGTTGTTTGTGAGTTCTCAGAGGTTTTCCCTACAGATTTTCCTGGCATGCTGCCTGATCGAGATATTGACTTTTGCATTGACTTGGATCCAGGCACCGACCTATTTCTATTCCACCCTATCGGATGGCTCCGGCACAGCTGAGAGAGTTGAAGGAGCAGTTGCAAGACTTGTTGAGCAAATGATTTATTAGACCCAGTATTTCTCCTTGGGGTGCTCCCGTTCTGTTTGTGAAGAAGAAATATGGCACCATGAGAATGTGTATCGATTATCGGAAGTTAAAAAAGGTTACAATCAGAAATAAGTATCCAATACCCCGCATTGATGACTTATTTGATCAGCTTCAGGGTGCGTCGATATTTTCTAAGATTGATTTAAGATCAGGCTACCATCAGTTGAAGATACGAGCGGAGGATGTTCCGAAGACCACTTTCAGGACTCGATATGGTCATTATGAGTTCTTGGTGATGTCCTTCGGGCTTACTAATGCCCCTGCAGCCTTTATGGATTTGATGAATGAAATCTTCAAGCCTTACTTGGATACATTTGTGATAGTGTTTATTGATGACATACTGGTGTACTCTCGGAGTAAGGAAGATCATGAGAGACATCTGAGAATCGTGCTTGGCCTGTTGAAAGAGAAGATATTGTATGCAGGTTTTCCAAGTGCGAGTTCTGGCTCAGTTCCATAGCATTTTTGGGACATGTGGTGTCCAAGGATGGTATTATGGTTGATCCAAACAAGATTGAGGCGGTTAGAGATTGGGCCAGGCCTAGTTCGGTGACTGAGATTCGAAGCTTCGTAGGCCTTGCGAGTTATTATCGCCGATTTGTGAAGGGATTCTCATCTATTGCTTCCCATTTGACTAGGTTGACTCAAAAGGGTGTGCCTTTCCAGTGGTCCGATGAGTGTGAGGAGAGCTTCCAGAAGCTGAAGGCTTTATTGAATTTAGCCCCGATTTTGGCCCTACCAGTGGAGGAAAAGGACTTTACTATTTAATGTGATGCTTCACACATTGGCTTGGGATGTGTGTTGATGCAAGAGGGTAAGGTGATCGCGTATGCTTCGAGACAGTTGAAGGTTCACGAGAGGAACTACCCCACCCATGACTTGGAGTTGGCTGCAGTAGTTTTCGCTTTGAAAATTTGGAGGCATTACTTGTATGGAGTTCATTGTGAGGTCTTCTCGGACCATCGTAGCCATCAGCATATGTTTAGTCAGAGAGATTTGAACTCGAGGCAGCGTAGATGGATGGAGTTGCTCAAGGATTATGATATTACTATCCTTTATCATTTGGGAAAGGCTAATGTGGTAGCCGTCGTGAGCCGAAAGCGCGATGGTATGGCGATTTAGCGCGTTGACCTGGGATAGCGTTCTTTAGCTATGGAGGTTCAGTGTTTGGCTAATAGTATGGTGAGGCTCGATATTTCAGAACCCGGTAAGGTGTTAGCTTGTGTGGAGGCGAGGTCGTCTCTTTTAGAGCGAATTCGGGCCCAGCAGTGTGAGGATGTGAAATTGTGCAAGATTCGGGATAAGATGCTAAGTGGAGAAGCCAGATAGGCTATTCTTGATAACGAGGGTGTTTTGAGGATTAAGGGGCGCATTTGCGTTCCTAGAGTTGGTGATTTGATTCTGTTGATCTTGAAGGAGGCTCATAGTTCCAGATACTCCATTCATCCAGGAGCAACGAAGATGTATCGCGACTTGAGGCAACACTATTGGTGGGGTAGAATGAAGAGGGACATTGTGGAGTTTGTTGTTCAGTGTTAGAATTGCTAGCAGGTTAAGTATGAGCACCAGAGACCAGGTGGTATGCTTTAGAGGATGCCCATTCCCGAATGGAAATGGGAAATGATCGCTATGGATTTTGTGGTTGGTCTTCCGAAGAATTTGGGCAAGTTTGATTCGATTTGGGTTATCGTGGATAGGTTAACTAAGTCCGCGCACTTCATTCCGGTTCAGACTACTTATAATGCGGAGAAGTTGGCCAGGATCTACATCCGAGAGATAGTGCGATTGTACGGGGTTCCTATTTCCATCATTGCAGAGGCACTCAGTTTACTTCCTATTTCTGGAGGACTTAGCAGAAGGAATTAGGAACTCGGTTGGATCTTAGCACCGCGTTCCACCCGTAAATAAATGGTCAGTCCAAGAGGACTATTCAAGTACTTGAGGATATGTTGAGGGCTTGCGTTATTGATTTTGGTGGTCATTGGGACGGTTTCTTACCCTTGGCAGAGTTCGCGTACAACAACAACTACCATTCCAGCATTGACATGGCGCCGTTCGAGGCTTTATATGGTAGGAGGTGTCGTTCTCCTATTGGGTGGTTTGATGCTTTCGAGGTTCGACCCTGGGGTACGAATCTGCTGAGGGAGTCTTTGGACAAGGTGAAGCTTATCCAGGAAAAGCTTCTGGCAGCTAAGAGTAGGCAAAAGGAGTATGCGGATCGGAAGGTTCGTGATACAAAGTTCATGGTTGGTGAGCAGGTCCTATTGAAGGTTTCACCCATGAAGGGGGTAATGCGGTTCAGGAAGCAGGGCAAGTTGAGCCCTAGGTTTATTGGCCCTTTTGAGATTCTTCGTCGTGTTGGCGAGGTGGCGTATGAGTTAGCTTTGCCACCAGGTTTGGCAGGTGTTCACCTGGTATTCCATGTTTCCATGCTGAAGAAGTACCATTCAGATGAGTCTTATATCATTCGGTGGGATTCAACATTATTTGATCAGAATCTATCCTTCGAGGAAGAGCCGGTAGCAATCTTGGATAGGCAGGTGAGGAAGTTGAGGTCCAAGGAGATTGCTTCAGTCGAGGTGCAGTTGAAGCATTGTCCGATTGAGGAGGCCACTTGGGAGACCGAGGCGGATATGCAGAGTAGATATCCTCAGTTATTCGACAGTTCAGGTACCTCCTTTCCTCCACCCATGCCCTTGTCGCTCGAGGACGAGCGACTGTTTGATTGGTATCTAATGTAACGACCCGTTAGTCATTTAGCACTTTAAAACTATGAAAAGAGTATGGGACGATAGGGTATTTAATTACATGTTTTTAGTACATAAAATGTGCAGGAAAATATTAATTTAATGAGTTGGTGGGCCAAGCCCACTACCCAAATAGGGCACGACTTTAATAAAAGAAAAGTGGGAGGAACATATTGAGCAGCCAAAGGAAAACAAAGAAAAGAAGAAAACCCTATAAGCTAAAAGAAAGAAAACGGTTAGAAGAAAAAAGAAAAAAAAGAACGCAGCAAAAGTAAGAAAAAGAAAAGAAAGAGAGGAGAAGGAAAACAAAGGAAAAAGAAAGAAAAACCCTAGTAACAAGAAGACAAGGAGGAAGCGCTCAATTAAGTTCAGGTTAGATTCTATGTTTTATGGTTGAGTTAATTTATTTGTGATCCTTATAATAACGTGTTATAGAATGAAATCAGATTTCAAAGAGGTTATTAAACGGAAATTTCACAATCCACTTGAATAGAGAAACTTGAGGGATGTAACATGGCATAATGATTACTGCAACACATTACACGTGAAAACTGTATTAATCTGTAAATAATATAAAAGTATGGGCTGGATGAAAGTTGTAGATTACTCTGTTCCCGTAAGTTTGATATCTTACGAAGATAAATTCGACTTATGGTTTGAAAGTTATGACTGTTTGAAGTTTCTGCCTTGTTTTACAAAAATTCTGGCGACACAGATTTCATAGGGTTGTTTCCTTCGTAAATTTTCACCATCTACACTAAGTATTGTAAGGTGGGATTCGACATAATAAGAGATCATAGTGTTGCCTTTGATGTGGTACAATAAACACCTGATTTGGAGTTACGAATTAAATGTTATATTCCTTACAAGCGGGAGATACGAGAAAGTTGAAAGAAAGGAATGTTAGTTGAATTTCCTGAAGTTATGCTAATATTTTTATATGTGTAGGAGTTTAGTCATACAATTGAAATGGTAAATAAATATTTTTGATATAAATATAGCAATATGGGTGTCCTTAGATTCGTATTATAACGTAGTTCACATATTTTCTAGATTTTAAGCGTTCAGAGGCTCTACGCAAGGGGAAGGAACTTGTTTGATTGTTCGTGGCACCCGATCGACATTGAAGTAGGTTATGGTTTACTTTAGTAAGACTCTGATTAGAGAATCGTATGTAGATGTAAAAAGTGACAGGGATAGCATGATAGAACGTCCACAGGACCGCGAGCAAAAGGGGTTCGCCGATTTGTGTTATTTTGAGTGGTTACTTGATTGTACTTCTGTAGTATACTAGCTTACGTATCATGTGGAAATAAAGGAATTGAAATGTTGCTAATTGAACATGGGACAGTGATATGACTTGTACTTGTCTATTGTATAGTTGTGATATGTGTCGAGACTAGGGCTGGCCAGTGGGTCGGGCCGGGCCCAGTGGGATCGGGATGGGCGAGCCGAGTCGGCCTGGGTCGATCAGCGGCCAAGCAGACCGTACTAGCGGGGACGATACCTTGTCCCATCCCTGCACCGGTCCCCGGGCGCTGGTCTCGGGGCCTGACGGGCGGGCATTTTTTTTTTAAATTTTCCGCTAAATTAAAAATACTAACAAAGTAACATATAGTGATAGTCATATACTCATATATATTTATAAACTAAATAATTGAACAAAGACAAGAAGAGTGTAAAAAAAACATCCCAGGGCTGTTTTTATGCCTCTTATATTATTAATTATTTCATTGAAATATACAAGATTCAGAATTACAACATTGTAGTGTACTGTTGTTGAATTTTTTTGCAAAAGACATAGAAAAAAATACTAAAATTGCAATGAAATAAATTACCAATTTGAAAATACTTTTTCTAGTTTCTTTATAATTTCGTGTGGTTCTTTGGTTGGAATTGGTATATCTTGATCAACTTGTTCCACGTCGCTACTCATGCCTTCAGATAAGATGTCGTTGTAGTTTTCGTCTTCTTCTTCGTTAATCTCTGGGTGACCGTACCTTCTTCGCTCCGCTCGTATCCAATATCTGAATAGTACCGCCATCTCCAAGTTGTATCCGGCTAATGAGTGTATGTGCTCTCCTATTTGAAATATGTCGGCAGAAAAAACGATTGATGACGCTTGAATGTTCAAAACATCTCGGGCCATCATTGAAAGTGTCGAAAATGTCTTCTCATTCTGCATCAAATATTTCAGCAAGTCTTCCTTTCCGTCTTGATTGACAACTGCTTGGTAAGGTAAAGTTTCCTGCAAAACAAAAACATCGAACTCGCTAATTTGGTTAGCAGTGCTACCACCGCACATTCTATTTCTGAAACTTTCAATACTGTCCGCAGAAACAACATGTTTTTTTAGAGGCTGTGTTGAAGCAGAAGAAGATGGTACGAAAGCCGGTTGGTTACTAGCACTTTCTTGCTGGTAATGCCGATATACTTTTTTGCATTCATCTTCTACGCTATCCAACACTTCTTCTAGCGTTTGTTCAATAGGTGGCTCAACATTTAAATTTTTTAGAGTTGGAGGTGGTAGTATGTCCAGACAGTTATAAATATTTTCAGTAAGACTTTTACAAACGTCTACTTTAATAGTCGGGTTTAATACATCACCAACAATATAAATAGGGGGAATAAGAATAAAATATTTCTTTAATTTCATAAACACTTTTTTAATAGCTGCCTTATAAGCAGATTTTTTCATATATTCTTTAAGCAGTAAAAATATTATAGCTATATAAAACAACATAGTTGAAATAGTAGGATAATATAAAGTAGAAAATTATTTTGTTGCTCGTTGAAAATTCTCTAAAAATACAATAAGTTCTCTAATTTTATCCCAATCATTATCCACAATCATATCAGTTGAATTTTGATTATGAGCATTAAAAAATAAAGTGATAGGTTTTCTATAATCATAAGCAACAACTAGTTGGTCATATAAAGAATTTCACCTAGTGGGTACTTCTTCGGGAATTTTTCTGTAAGATAGTCCACAATTGTGACAAGTTTTTTTATATTCTTTTCTCTGTTGGATTCTATTATTTTTAAAAATAAAGTTTATAGCAAATTGTATTTTTTCAAGAATATCTTGAAAAAGTGAAAGACCATCCTTTACAACTAAGTTATAAATATGACACACACATTTGATATGAAAATGTTTTGGAAAAGACGGAGTTAAAACTTCTTTTAAAACATAAATAGCAGAATTGTTAGAAGATGCATTATCTAATGTAATACTCATAACTTTATCAGTTATTCCGTAATAATCGCAGACTAAATAAATATTTTCTAAAATAAACTGACCAGTGTGCCTACTATCTATATATCTATATGCTAAAATATGTTTTTGCATAGACCATTTATAATTTATCCAATGACAGGTTACCGTTAAATAATCATGGCCGTTAGTACTATGACTTATATCAGAAGTTAGAGCGACTTTGCCATTAAAATGATATAATGCATAACGTAAATACTATTGATATTCATGTGCAAATTTAAATACACCTCTTTTAACAGTTGATCTAGGAAAACCTTTATAAGTAGGATTATACATATCTCTAATATAATAAATAAAATCAGGAGATTCAGGAAATGAAAAAGGCAAACCCTCCACAGCAACTATTTTTGCTAGTGCTTCCCTATCTTTATGTTTATCGTATTTAAGGCCTACAACTCCCCCCGTCATAGGGTTAATTTGACCCTGTACTTTATCCGGAACAGTATGTGAACCTTGTCCCGATTGAGAGAGAGCTTTCTCACCATCTTTTTCAATAATGTATTGTGCATGCAAGGCTTTGTGTTTTGCAGTAGGTGTCTTCCTAAACCCCCCGTCCCACCATGACCTTGTCCAGTTTTAAAAGTATAAACAATTTTACATATAGCTACTTGATTTGGTACGTCCCTGTGAAAATATTTCTATACAGCTGATGTTAATGGTCGTTTCGCCGGACCTCGTCTCATACTAGGGGAATAGGAGGCATTTCACTAGTGGGTGTATCATCATCTACATTAGTGGGTGTATCATCATCTAGAGTGACATCTAAATCAAAGGCTTCTTCATTTTGAGAAAATATATGTGTAACGACCCGTTAGTCGTTTAGCACTTTAAGACTACGAAAGGAGTATGAGACCATAGGGTAATTAACTATATGATTATAACACATGATATATGCATGAAATTAATTAACTGAATAGTGGGCCAAGCCCACCACCCTTAAGAGGGCAACACGGTAATGACAAAGAAAAGGGGGAGGGGGACGCTAATTCACTAAACAAAAACATCAAAAGAAAATAAAGAAAAGGGGAAGGAAAAACGTTACCCGCAGCCAAAACAGCAAAGGGAAAATAGAAAAAAACCTAGTAGCAAAAGAAGAGGAAAAAACGGCAAGCAGTAAGGGGAGAAAATTATAGAGAGGAGGAGAAAAAGAAAGGAAAAGAAAAAGTTCTTCTAATTCAATCACTATATCCAGGTATGGTATCCTATTTCACATGTACTTATATAATTATGTTGCTTGAATAGAGAAACTTGAGGGATTGTCATGGCTTAGTAGTTACAACAACATATAAAATGTAAATAATTGTACAAATACGTAAGGAATATAAAAGTATTGTCTGAATAAGGATTTTAGATTATTCTGTTCCCGTCAGTTTGATATCTTACGAAGATAAATCCGACGTATGGTTCGAAAGTTATGACTATTTGAAGTTCTGCCTCGTCTTACCAAAATCCAGGCGACACAGCATATAAAACTGTACAATTCCGTAAGGAATATGAAAATATCGGCTGAATGAAAGTTGTAGATCACCTTGTTCCCGTCAGTTTGAGATCTTACGGAGATAAATCCGACTTGTGGTTTGAAAGATATGACTGTTCGAAGTTCCGCCTTGTTTTACAAAAAGAAATTCTGGAAAGTTGGAAGAAAGAAATGTTATGTGAAATTCCTGAAGTTATGCTAATAATTTTATATGTGTAGGGGTTTAGTCATGCAATTGAAATGGTAAAAATATGGTTAATATAAATATAGCAATATGGGTGTCCTTGGATTCGTATTATAACGTAGTTCGCATATTTTCTAAATTTTAATCGTTCAGAGGCTCTATGCAAAGGGAAGGAAATGGTTTGATTGTTCGTGGCACCCGCTCGACATTGAGGTAGGTTACGGTTTACTTGAGTTAGACTCTGATTAGAGAATCGTATGTAGTGGTAGAAAGTGACAGGGATAGCATGATAGGTCTTTGGGCATGAAGTGGAGATGAATTACAATTACGTTGGTTCCGTCAGCTGTTACGTGAGCTTATCGCCATATGTGTTATTCTCTGTGGTTATCACTTGTTATGACTTGTACTTATCGATTATCTATTTTTGATATGTGTTGAGACGGATATCATGCCTGTCATATTTTTCCTATATTATTGTTGTGATGATATTGATTGGCCTCTGAGGTTTTTGCCGGAGAGCGTGAGTGATTGGCCTCCGAGGTTTCTGCCGGAGAGCGTGATTGGCCTCCGAGGTTCTATTCGGAGAGCACGAGTGGTACATGGACTTCGCGGGTCCCCCATGGGTCATGGCTTGAAGGCACTGCCTTAACATGTGTGTACGAGAGTGGAGTGAGAGAGAGAGGTGACTATTGCATTGCATTGCATTCATCCACTCTTATAATTGACTGATCATTTGGTGAAATTATATCTGTCTTGGTTGATTCTCGATTTCTTTACACTTTACCTGTTTATGATACGTGACGATGCCTGTTTGTTCTATGTGCTACTTGTTAGTTTCAACTTCTTCATGTGTTATCTAATCACTGTCGGCCTATGATGCTTACCGGTACTAGTGTTGTACTGATACTACTCTTGCTGCACTTTTGTTGAGTGCAGAGTACGATCTAGGTTCCAGTTCTACGCCCCGTGGCTGTTTCATGGGGTGGACATCTTCAAGTCATTCAGGGTGAGCTACTTGATCGTCTGTGGCCCCTGAAGGGCTTCCTAGTTATTTCCATTTTCATTGGTTATTGATAGACTATATGTAGCCTTCGGGTATTTTTAGACTTCTATTTCAGACTTGTTAGTCCTCTTGTACCCGTTTGACCAGATTCTGGGGAATTTAGTTTTTGAGACTTGATAGTTCATTTTCTTTTATTATTCCGCTTATTTAACTTGTTATTGAGAATGTGGTTCGCCTAATCGGGGATAGTGTAGGTTCCATCACGACTCGTGATTTGGGTCGTGACAACATGGTCTTCTAGATCATATGGTATTTCAGGAAACTGTTCATGATCAATAAAATCATCTTGTCTAGGAGTAGGACTAGGAATACTAGAAGAAGTACCCTTGCCCTTGTTACCCGTCCTACTAGAAGAAGTACCCTTGCCGAAAAGACTTTTTGTTCTTTTCATTTTAATTATGGTAATAAATAGTTAAAGACTTAAAGATAATGAAATTAAATGTGCTAAATGAAATAAAGACAAAATAATAATTTAATGAGAGAACGAATGTACCAAAAGCCGACATAGAGTCGACGTGTAATCGAGAGGTTGAAAATTGAAACTTTGCTCGATAGATAATCCTCAAGCTAGTTGCCAACTTAACTCCTAATTCCCAAATTAATAAATAGATTGAATATGTAGTACAATGTTGTATAGAGATTGATTGATTGAGAGATTAGAGAGAGTAGGAAGATTTGTGAAAATAATAAGAAGAGGAAATGAGATATTTATAGTTGGAAAATTAGGTTAAAGTGTAAATATAATAACTTAGGAGTTAAAAATAAATATAAAAGGGGTAGGGGGGTTGAGGGAGTGGGGGAGGCCAAAAATGGTCGTTGCTTAACGGCCAAAATGTAAAATGACCATTATTGCAATAGCTATTTTTGCAATTGGGTGGGTTTCGGGCGGGACTGGGGCGAGACCGGGGCGGGACACGGAATGGGTTGGGTCAGAGCGGGACCGGGCCAGGCGGGACCATACCATGTCCCGTCCCAGTTCGAGCCCCGGTCTCGCTATTGTTTTTTAATTATTCGGGGTCGGGATGGGGATCGGGACGAGACGGGACAGGGTCGGGACCGAGCCGGCCCGGCCCACTGGCCAGCCCTAGTCGAGACTGATATCTATGCTTGACCAGTTTTCCATATTATTTTTGTGATGTTGGTGAGGGAAGTGATTGAGTGACTCTGAGGTCTTTGCCGGAGATTGAGAGTGATTGAGCAACTCCGAGGTCTTTGCCGAAGATTGCGAGTGATTGATAGCGTCCGAGGTTCTAGCCGGAGAGCACGAGTGGTACATGGACTTCGCGGGTCCTCCATGAGTCATAACTTTGAGGCACTGCCTTGACATGTGTGTACAAGAGTGGGGTGAGAGAGGTGACTGTTGCATTGCATTGTATTCATCCACTCTTATATGTGACTGAAAATTTGGTAAATTATATATGTCTTAATTGATTACATAATTTCTTAAATTTTGACTTGTATAGGATTCGTGACCATACCTGTTTGTTTTATGTGCTACTTGTTAGTTTCAACTCTCCATGCGTTATCTAATCACTGCCGGCCTATGATGCTTACCGGTACTAGTGTTGTACTGATACTACTCTTGTTGCACTTTTGTTGAGTGCAGAGTATGATCCAGGTTCCAGTTCTACGCCCCGTGGCTGATTCACAAGGTGGACATCTTCTAGTCATTCAGGGTGAGCTACTTGGTCGTCCGTGGCCCCTGAAGGGCTTCTTAGTTAATTCCATTTTTCTTTGGTTATTGACAGACAACATGTAGCCTTCGGGCATTCTTTCAGACTTCTATTTTTTTCAGACTTGTTAGTGCTCTTGTACCCTTTTGACCAAATTTTGGGAAATTAAGTGTTTAAGACTTATAATTTCTTTTTCTTTATTTATTTTCCACTAATTTAACTTGTTACTGAGAACGTGGTTCGCCTACTCGGGGGAATAGGGTAGATGTCATCATGACTCGTGAGTTGGGTCGTGACAACTACTCATGTTATTAAAAGAGAAGGATCTTTCAATCCTTTTTAAGGCCCAGTGTAGTTTTAACTACAACAGGCCTATGATACTTTGACAGAGATCATGTAATATAATTACATGAAGTCCAATATATTACAACCCAATGTAGTCAAACTACATAAGGACCATATTATTAAATCATACTACCAAAAGAATTATCCAGGAAATTGAAAAAGGAGAAATGAAAAAAGAAGACATATAAAGCTATTAAGAACATTAAAGAAAGAGTAGAAAATCTACCAAAATATAAAATACCAACAGAAAAAGATCAATTGGAATTTTTTACTGATGCTAGTGACATATGATGGTGAGCAATCCTCATAGCCTATAATAAAGATGATATAGATAAAAAGGTGGAGAAGTAGAAGAACTTATCAACTTTAAAATAAAAAAATAGAAGATATGTTAAAGGCAAGAAAGGCCTGTGTTATCGGAACAACAAAAGGTGGAGAAGTAGAAGAATTTATCACCTTGTATTACAACAATGACATATTATCTAAAGATACCCTAGAACTAACAAATTTGCATGACATGATAATAAATGTAAAGAATAAACATTCTAAGGCGACTTTGGAGCATTACCAGCTCCTAACAGGTCAAAGGAAAAAACATGTAATCAGTGCTAAAGATGTAACCAATACTACTCATGTTATTAAAAGAGAAGGATCTTTCAATCCTTTTTAAGGCCCAATGTAGTTTTAACTACAACAGGCCTATGATACTTTGACAGAGATCATGTAATATAATTACATGAAGTTCAATATATTACAGCCCAATGTAGTCTAACTACATAAGGACCATATTACTAAATCATACTACCAAAAACATTATCCAGGAAATTGAAAAAGGAGAAATGAAAAAAGAAGACATAAACATTTGTGAAAAAATACAGCAACAAGACCCACGAAGATGACACCCTTGAAAAATTGCAAGAAGACAACTCTCTACAAATATGGAATCATGAAGAACGGACAGCTGGAAGCAATGATAAAAAATTATGACAAAGAAAATTATGACAGACAAGATATTAGAGGACAAATGTTCGTCAAAAACAAAAATGTAAACCTTTTACTATAGAAAAATGTTTTTTTTACTGTAGCATACTGTAGCAATAGTAAAACCGGCATTTACTGTAGCAACAGTAAAACAACCGACTACTGTAGCAATAATTATAATACTACTGTAGCAACTCGAGATTATCTATATAAAGAGCCTCATTGTAACTATTTGGGATATCAAAAAAATCAATAGAAATCTTCCTTTAAGAAAACATCGAATTCATCATGCATTAGCTAAACTCTCCTAGTCTATAACCCTTAACAAAAACAATAATATAATATCAGAGAAGTTACTCTGAAAGTATATCCTTAGAATCATACTAGTCTAGAAACCAACATCATAAAAGAGTTTTAGAAACAATATGTTGAGAAACTCTCAAGCATCTAGGCCATTAATCCTGTATATTTAATGAAGAAAGAAGGAAAATAGTGTCAGGGTGGGTCGAGATCTCCGGTGATCTAAAATTCTTCTAAGAGGTATGACTTCTAGATTATGTGCTTTTAATTATAGCCTCGATAAGTAGATATCTCTGTAATTATGATATTGATACTGGTAAAAGGTTATATACATTTAATTAAAAAATGAATTCTTGTTTAATAATAATTGCTTCCGTATTACTTGTATATTATTTGATAAATTTGATAAGAACTAATATCAACTTGCCATCTATATTCATTCTTCTTTTAGGGTTTAGATGATTAAATGATTTTTCCCATAAATTGGTATCAGAGCCTGTAATACGAATTATTAGATTTAAAAATTATACAAGAAAGTAAAAATCCTTATAGCAGCCCAGCCTTCTTAGTAACGAAACACATTGAACAAAAATGAGGAAAGACTATGATGCTAATAGACTATAGAGAATTAAATAAAAAGACAATATTTGATGGATATTTTTTACCATATATAAGAAACCTCATTAACAGATTAGGAAATAAAAAATGGTTTAGTAAGTTTGATTGTAAAAGAAACCTCATTTATATTCTGATCATAATTTTTTTTTACCAGCATTAAGAAAGCCATTACAAGATATAATTAAAGAAAAAAATAAAATATTTGAATGGAAATAAGAACATTATAAAGCTATTAAGAACATTAAAGAAAGAATAAAAAATCTACCAAAACATAAAATACCAACAAAAAAAAAAACAATTGGAACTTTTTACTAATGCTAGTAACATATGTGTAGGGTTTTGTTGGGTTCATGTACGCAGCGGAATTTGAAAATTTTATGTTTCAAACCCAACATGCGGCGAAATGCAGGTTGATTATGCAATGATATAAACATACAAACACGTAGTTGATCGTAGTACATCGAACTAGTACTTACAATTTGTATAATCTGGAATCTTCAAGTGTATATCAAGGGTGAGCACACAATTGTTCCTCGATTACAAGTCCAAGACTCCGATGTAATTACTCTTTCGGAAAGCTAGGAAATCCGGAAGAAACACAAATGTCCCTCTATTTATAGTTGCATTTTAGGTCAAAAATGCAACTAGGGTTTTCCGTGGGCCAGGACCAGAAAACAAGATGAAGTGGGCCAGTTGGGCTGCCCACTAGACTGGCAGCGCCGCGACCCTCAATGGGTGGTGCCATGGTGCTAAGGCGCCACAACCCTTGGTACCATGCGCTGCGGCCCTAGTCCAATTTTGCCTCGTCTCCGTAATTTAATTAAATCCGAAATCCAATATCGACTTAATTAAATAATCATTATTCATTTAAATGTCTCGATTATAAACCGAACATTTGTATTCTCTCTTATTACATCCTTGAATCGATAGTATAATTGACTTAGTGTTACCCTACATGCCTTCACATATCGAAACTAATTACATTAGGGTATACACGGAACTCCTAGACAGTGTCGGAAGATGAACTCAATATGTGAAGTATAGTTACACAAAACCTGTAAACTGAACCTCTATGTGGGAAGATAAAATCCTTTCATTCACGACACACTCGATCAAGCTTAGGATCTGCCAAGTGTCTATCCAAATAGCTTGATCATTATATCTCATCTATATTAGTTGACAACAAGACCATATCATATATATGTATACTGCATTGGACAATGACTTCATCAACCTAATACTATATGAGAATCTGAGTGTTCTCTCGAAGATACATTCGAGGAATGAATCCTAATCTTCGCTCAACTACCATATTTAATATACATAGCAATATACCCAATACAAGCTGTGTCTCAACCTATAAGGCATTTGAGCTTATGACAGGATCAAAGTACATTACTCTGCAAACAAGGCGTGTATCGACCTCAAGTCTAAGGACTTTTATCTCCCACATGTTGATCATACTTTAGACATTATAACAAACAATATATCAGCAGGGTATACCAATACTTCTCAAGTATTCATGTGTCCATCATATGTTACCATAAGTCGTAGTAGGTGAGACATACTATATCCTCTAAGGATACGATGCAGACCACATGTCGACTTATCACATATCATTGATATCCCTATTTCGATGATCATTAGTCGAGGCTATTTGAAGAGTTACGCTATAATATTAATATCTCACATTATTAATAACCACATAACCTCTAGGGATGCATTTATAGAATATTATAAATAATCAACTAATGATTCAATAATTGCAAATGTCATAACATTAATCTCCATTAATATAAATACGAATGTGTATAAAGTACATTTGTCCTAATAAAGATTGTCTCTAGGACATAAATATACTTTTAATTTCCCACTTGGCATCACAAACATATCTAATACCCATATTATATAAATTACCATTATGCTTAACTAAGCTTAATGGTTTAGTGAAAGGGTCAGCTAGATTGTCATCTGTGGGAACATAGTCTAATCTAATTTCTTCAGTTTCCACTATCTCCATGAGTATGTGGTACTTGATTGGTACATGTTTATTTCTGTTTGTTGATCTTGGTTCCTTAGCTTGTGCAATCGCACGAGTGTTATAGCAATAAATAGTTATTGGACAACCAACACTCGGAACTACCCCTAGTTCCTTCAGGAACTCAGAAATCGTGACAAATTTTTACCAACTTTCGATCCAGTAATGTACTCAACTTTAGTTGTCGAATCAACAGTTGTAGCTTGTTTGGAACTTTTCCAGCTCACTGCACCACTATTGAAAATGAACATGTAACCATACTGAGATTTGAAGTCATCAATATTTGTTTGGAAGCTAGCATCAGTGTACCCAGTACAAGTTAGCTTATCATCTCCACCATAGACCAAGAAGTAATCATTAGTATGTCTTAGATACTTATGAATACTCTTGACTTCCTTCCAGTGTTCATCCCCAGGATTCTACCGGAACTAGCAAGTCATGCTAAGTGCAAAGGCCACATCTGGCCTAGTACATGTCATGACATACATGATTGATCCTATAACCGAAGCATATGAGATCCTCTTTATGTGCTCAAGTTCTACAACACTAGAATGTCAATCCTTCTTAGATAACTCGATGCCTTGACCCATAGGAAGACCTCCTTTCTTGGAATTTTCCATAGAAAAATGTCTAAGAACTTTGTCTATATTGACCGAATGTGACAGCCCAAACAATCTATTAGGTCTATCTCTAGAGATCCTAATTTCCAGAATGTAGCAGGCTTCACCTAAATACTTTATCATGAAGGTATTGGACAACCACTCATTGACTGACTGCATGTGAGTCTTATTGTCTCTCATTATCAATATGTCATCTACATATATAACAATGAAGACAATACTCTCATCCTTGCGTTTTCTATAAACACAAGGATCCTCTTTGCTTCTAATGAAATCAAATGACTTGATAGCCTTGTCAAAGCAAATGTTCCAACTCCTTGAGGCTTGCTTAAGTCCATAAATGGATTTCTGTAGCTTGCACACAACATTTGGTTTCGACTCGGATGAAAAACCCTCAGGTTGTTTCATATACACTTCCTCAATTAGATTACCATTGAGGAATGCAGTTTTGACGTTCATCTTCTAAATGTCATAGTCATAATGTGCAGCTATCACAAGCAAAATCTGAATGGACTTAATCTTAGCAACAAGTGAAAATGTTTCATCTTAATCGACCCAGGCCGTTGATTATAACCTTTAGCCACCAATATAGCTTTATAAGTTTTTACCTTGCCAAATGCATCAATCTTCTTCTTGAAGACCCATTTGCATCCTATGGGTTTAACCCCATTTGGCAAATCAACCAAGTTCCACACTTGATTGACGTATATAGATTCCATTTCGAATTTCATGGCTTCGTGCCATATCTTCGAGTCAATATCTAATATTGCTTTGTTGTAGGTTGTAGGTTCATCATCATCTGGAATATCTATCTCACTGTGTGTTTCCACAAGTAGATTTAGTCTTTCTAGAGGACAATGAGTTCTAGTAGACCTACAAAGTTTATTGTTTTGTAGTTCAGTGTCAGATATGTTCTGATTGTGATAAGTTTCTTTTAGGAATATCATTTTCATGTCTTTCCTGAATGGTAGGAGGTGCAACCATTGCACTTGCTCCCAAGGGCTGTGTATGAGGATGTTGCACTTCTGCATTCCTCGCAACACTCCCACTGGCAAAAGGGCGTACTCGTAGTACCCAATCTTCGGCAAATGCTCCCACTGAATTCTTGCCTTGGTCATTTGGCAAGGATTCAACCTCTATGTTATCTCGTGGTTCTTGAACTTCTTCAAGTTCTATCTCTGTGCAACTCTCTTCCTTGTAGACATATTCTTCTTCAAGGAAAGTTGCGTTCCTAGAAACAATGACCTTATGTTAGCTAGGAAGATAGAAGTAGTATTCCTTAGTTTCCTTTGATACCCCACGAAGTAACATTTCTCACTCTTGGTTTCCAACTTATCAGTTAGCATATTCTTAACATATGCAGGGCACCCCCAGGGTGTCACATGTTTAAGAGTTGGCTTCTTGCCAGACCATATCTCATATGGTGTCTTTTCAACTGATTTAGAAGGAACCCTGTTTAGAACATAAATTGAGGTTTGTATAGCATATCTCCAAAGGTATGTTGGTAGAGTTAAGACGCTCATCATGGATCGAACCATATCCAATAGGGTTCGGTTTCTCCTCTCGGCAACACCATTCATTTGTGGTGTTCCAGGAGGTGTCCATTCTGAATGAACTCCATGTAGTTTTAAGTAATCTAGAAATTTTTTTCTTAAGTACTCACCTCCTCGATTAGATCGAAGAGTCTTGATACTTTTTGCGAGTTGTTTCTCAACTTCAGACTTGTACTCCTTATACTTTTCGAAAGCATCAGATTTGTATTTCATAAGATACACATATCCATACCTTGTTAAGTCATCAGTAAAAGTGATGAAGTAAGGGAAACCTCATCTAGATTGCGTCGAAAATGGTCCACATACATCAATATGTACCAATTCAAGCACCACCTTGGCTCGCACACCTTTCCCAGAAAGGGGATTATTGGTCATCTTACCTTTCAAACATGATTCACAATTACCATAAGACTCCAAGTGAAATGGTTCTAAGTAGTCAAGTTTCCTTAACCTTGCTATCCTTGTTTGTTTGATATGACCAAGTCTACAATGCCAAAGGTAGGTAGAATTATTATTACTTATTTTAGCTCGTTTGTTTTGTACATTGAAAATTGATCGACTATAGTTTAGTGTATACAATTCATTCACAAGAAGCGTAATTCCATATATAACATCATTAAAATACAATACCATTATGGGTGGGCGTATATCAGTTCATATCGGTTTTGTATCGAAAAAATATGAACCGAATAAAAATTGTTTTTTTTTAAAAACGAATCAAACTTTTAAAAAATACGATATATCACCAAACGTATCAGTTATATCTGTTTTTTTCAATTCAAATATATAGTACAAAAAAATTAATTTAAAGTCCAAAAACATAAAGTATGCATCACATATATTCTTAAAACAGGTAAAAACTGACAAGCGCTAGCATCAAATGGTTTCTGATCAAACTGCTTTTTAAACAACAACAACAACATAAAAAAACAGCAGGAATTTCAGCAGTTTTAAACTGTTTTTTAAACAACAACAACAACATCAACATCAAATTCTAGTAGCAGCAACAACAATTTCAATAGGAATTTTAGCTGTTTAAGCTTAGAACAAGAGGAATTTCAACAGTTTCAGCAGAAATTCCAGCAACAACAACAATAACATCAAATTTCAGCATCGGCTTCAGCAACAACAACAACGTTTCTGCAGCCAAAAATAAACTTTCATTATCAGCAAAAAATAAACTAAGACTGTTTATGAGTCAAATAAAGATAGATACTAACAACAAAAACTAATTTGAAGGAATGTAGATTTGAGAACTTTACCATTACGACGCCATTATCAATCCATTGTCAAGTCATCCACTGCTTGTGATTGTTCTACTTCTTGTGTTTGTTCTATTTCTTGTGATTGCGGTACGATGAAAAGTTTCTCAAAGTCTACATAGAATTTGCCAAAGCGTCAATAATCAATATAATAAACAAAATGTTAAAGTATAACCATTCTATTAAAAAGAATTTATAAAAAATAGTATTGTTACCCGATTCAACTTCTTCATAAAACTCTGTCTTCTACGGTTGGTTGCACAATTTGTTCTCCTATAAGAGTTGAGCGAAGCCAATTCTGTGTGCAAATTAATTCTTCAACTGTCTTATGAGTTAATGTACTCCTAAAAGGGTCAAGAATGCCCCCCCCCCTTGCTAAATGTCGATTCGGAAGTCATTGTAGACACATGAATTGCAAAAATATCTTTGACAAAGTCGGATACCTAGACGAATACATCTTCCACCAACTCAAAAGATTAAAATTCTGATCATTAGGATTTCATTCCGCTCTGACAAATATTTCTCAACATCATTTTTCACCCCAATATCATCATTTTCGGTTGCTTTCATCTTTTTAAACAGTTGAAAAAGGTCAATTGATTCTTTTCTATTGCTGTCACTATCACAAAATTCACTTCACTGAACATATGAACTACTACCCACACCACTATTTGAGCAATCATCATTATAACTTTCAAATAATCGTAACAACAACTCTCTTATATGAGTTTTAATTTCACCAACCTTCTTACAATCAAATATACTTCCAAAGCACCAGTTTATAAATTCAAATTTACACCGAGGATCAAGCACATTTGCTAAAATTAATAGCTTATTCACCTTTTCTAAATTGTTACCACAATATTCACAAACTTATCTCTCATGCCATTAACAATTTTTTTCATCAACAAATCATTAGATTCCATTAGTGAGCTAAGATGAAGATAAACTTTTCACAACTCATTCAAAAAATCACTAGAAGTCACACATTCTGTGCTGCTAAATTTTAATGTCACATCATAAAAAACTGACAAAACATGTACTAACCTCTTAGCATTATTCCAATCCACAAAATTCGGTGTCCCAACCTTTTTTTTCCATTCTCATCTTCATTAAACCAACACTTGTAGTGGCCATCGTCCTCCTCTAACTTATCAAATGCTTTTTCAAATATCACCGCTTTTTCCAACATTAAGTATGTTGAATTCCATCTGATTGGCACATCCAAAACCATAAGTCCCTTATATGAGATTTTATCTCGCTCAACACATGTCTTGAATTTTTGCAATCTTGTCAGAGAAGATCTTACATACTTCACCGCATTACGAACAACAACTATTGAGTCCTTCACTTCTACCAACCATCTTTAACAACGTTTGCTATATGTGCAGCACACATCACATGCATAAGGTCACCATTTAAAATCATCGCTTTAGGACTCCAATTTGACAATTTCTTCTTCACATAAGCAATTGCAACTTGATAATATCCTATCAATACCACAATCTAATAAACATTTCTCTATAATCTTTCCAAAATCATTTCCTTTATGATTAGAAATTGGTGTAAAAGCAAGTATATTTTTATGCAACACCCATTCACAATCAATAAAATGCCCCGTTATTACCATGTAGCTACTCATTTGAATTGATGTCCAAGTGTCTGTTGTAATACAAATCCTCTATTGGTTTGAGTTCATGATTATTTCAATCGAAGCCTTCTCATTCTGATACAACTGATGAATATATCGTGCAATCGTTTTTCGTGAAGGCACCTCAAACCTGGGACAACTGTAACAACCCGTTTGGTCGTTTAGTACTTTAATACTACGAAATGAGTATGAGACTATAGGGTACTAAATTATAAGAGTTTTAATATACAATTTGTGCATGAATTTAATTAAGTGGGTGTCACGACCCGACCTCGGGCCCACGACTGATGCCTTACCCCGGGCACCCTAGTGATACAACATCAGAGAAAATCAGTGGAAATAAAAACTTAAATAGGAAACAAGATACAACATAAGAAAACATGCTAACCAAAACGGTTACCTTCATGTATACACATATATATAAAACCGAACAGTTAAAATCCTTTACAAACCCTGCCCACAACAGTACTACAGACCTCTAAGAATGTGACAACAACTATGATGGGACAGGGCCCCGCCATACCCCTGAATCTACAAGTACCTACAATGACAGGGGACTATACCAAAAGATAAGCCTCCGGAGAAACGGAGCTTCCCAAACGCTGAACTGCGATCCTATGAGCGAGGATCAACAACTGGTGTACCTACTTTGCGGCATGAACGCAGCCCAAGGAGGTCGATAACAGTACCAAGTATGTGGCGAAATCTCAGAATGAAATCACATTTCATCATTTTATAAAACCATTTCGCAATAAGTGATTATGTCAAGTAAAGGGATCGTGTCCTCAAAATCATCACTCACACATAACTATGGGTCTCACGCCCACAATATCAATCATGCCGTGGAACTCCTTCCTCATCGCGGCGATACATGATGTAAAACAACACCCGTATGTGAACTCGAACACTAGATCTGCTGCGTCATCAAACCGATCGGGCGAAGTAGAATAGCCAACTACGGATCCTAAGGCTAGTCATAAAACTTCACGGGCAATGCGGAAGACAACTACGGATCCAAACCAGCCACGAATCGCCGAGGCAAGTATCTTAAGCTAACGTGCGAGCCTACCGTCACGAGATATGGCCGTGGCAAGTATCTTAAGCTATCTACGAGCACGCGATACACGAGAAATGACCAGGACAAGTATCTAAAGTGTGCCTGTAACCACATGTACAAATCAAGCCCGTGATCGCTCGTCACCGCGACAAGCTTCATGGATTAGCGGTCCATGGACTAATAACATAACCCGGGAATTTAACCCTCACAATGAACGCATGCCCCGGCATCTTACCTCGGTATAAGCATGGCCATGAAACCATCCTACTGGACGCATACCCGTGGACCATCCATCGTGTCAGTATGTCCAAAGGAAATAACAAGATAATACTCAAAGTGGAAGCATACCCGTGGGCCACCCAACGTGTCAGTATGTCCAAAAGAAACAACAAGATAACACTCATAGTGGACGCATACCCGTGGACCATCCAATGTGTCGGTATGTCCAAGCAATCAATCAGATAGCCGGCTCTCCACCTAGAGACACGGTAGCACAGAATCAAAACACTTGCACAACAAAGGCTATCACAACAAGCATAGGTAAGTTCAACGTACTTTTATTTTATGTCAACAATCCGGGTTTCAACCCCAAAATACTACATACTTTCATTCTTTCAAAAAGACCTCTTTTTACGTAAAAGCCACACGATACTAATACTCGTAGTATCAAAACATGTTTTCTTTTCAAACCAAATTACTTCACCTTCGTAAAAATCTTTACAAGACTTTTAAAATCAAGTACTCTATACTTTTTAAATCAAGTGCTTTTCTTTTAAAACAACGTCAAGTATACTCTTTAAAACCCAAATAACTTACTCTTTTCAAAACAAGTAACCTATACTTAAATCAAGTTACTTATCCTTTTCCGAAATCAAGTCGTTTATAAGTCAAGTCTCTTATCTTTCAAGATCAAGTCTCTAACTTTCAAAATCAAATCTTTCTTTTATCTTCATAAAGTCGTTATAACTAACTTCCCATAAAGCCATTATAACACTTTATGTTTTAAACAAACAAAATTTATTTCACACACGTACGTCTACCGTACTATATAGTTCACAACAATCATGCTCAAGAGTATAGGAAGAATCACATACCTCTTCGGCTTAATCCACAAGCCAAGTCGAGTATGCCGCGCGTAGAAGATCCACCTATAATATCCACAATACATCTATCAACTTCTAGTTCTCTTTATAGAATAATTCTAAGTACAAGGATCCTTATCCTACGGAAAATTTGGCGACACCTCCCCGCATGATCACATAAATAACCTCCTATAACAAGGCACGCTACCAAGCCAACAACTCGAGGGATTACACGTCTAACGGGACGTGTACAATCGCCCCACAATAATACTACCTGAGTTCATCAGTATACATTCCAATGTAAATACAGTTCAATTCTTTTTAATCATCCTTCCAATATATCTCATACTCAATTCTAAACTACTACAATATGTAATATCCAATTACAATAGGGGGACATAGATCATTACCTCGATAAGCCCAAAATTATCCAAGATTATAAGTCGAACATGAGCAACGTTTTTCTAGGGTATCATTTGCGACTATTGGAAAAAAAAGTAGTATTTCCGGGCTCTTATGCTGGGATTACTTTAGAATACTACTAGGGACACTAGGCTAAGGTATTTGGGATTATACAACAATACTTGAAGTATTTCTCTACACAAAGTGGGGGGGGGGGGGGGGCGATAACACCACAAAGGGAGGGGATATTTTTGCCTTGGAAAAACTTAAGTGTGGATGATAATAAGTCATGCACTAAGGGGGGTATTTATAGAGAAATCAAAGGCCAAGATCATAGCAAGTGTGTGGTCTATATTGGGCCATGTGTGTGTGGGTCCCACCACACCACATGGCCAACAAAAACAAGAGCCAAGTGTGATGGCCATTTCGGCGAGGGACAGTGGCTGACACACATCCTCCACTCGGCCCACATGGCCACCTAAGGGAGGTGACACGTGTCGCCCCCTTACTCGTCCAAAATATTTCATCTTTCGAAAATATCCAAAATACCGAAAAACTTGAAAACAAAGTGGGCCCCACAAAACCGTAAATTTCTCCCGTGGGCCCCACGTGACCATTTCCGAAAATAAAATTCCATAATTTTTATATAATCCAAGAAGTCCAAATACCAAATCTGGGAATCCAATTCCCATTAACGAACATTTTTCCTTCACAAAATCCGGAAACTTTTCCGTCGAAAAAAATCACATCTTTCTTTCTTTCCAATATTACTGTCGTATTCTCGTACGTACGTCCTCACATACATACCCTGGGACTACGGGGTGTAACATTCTTCCCTCCTTAGAAACATTCGTCCCGAATGTTCCTTCTAAGTCTCTAAACATATGTGTGCCGGTATAGTCTCCACTACTATGCTTACATAACCAACCATGCCACTAATGGCCAGAATATAACATGCGCGCAAAACTCAAATCCAAGCCAACGAGGAATCACCTCTAACATCACAAAAAGCTCCCACCCACGGTCTAAAGGATACTCCATTCGCATCTTCACTTCACAAAAGAAATGATCACTTCCGTTCTCATAACACATGTTCGCTTCTTTCTTACTCGTCGTACCCTTCTCGTACACCCGAACTCTCTATAGTACACGTTCCACACTTCAGTTACCGCTTCAATTTCCACAACCCTGGAGTTACTACCTCCAAACTTGGTCATCTCACTAGCTTCAATTTCCTCTAAGGCCATTCCCGGCCTTCACGATCCGATTCTGGTCGAACGCATCCACGAACCCGTACGATGGTTACCTAAACTTGGGCCTAGCACCCTCGTGACCCTATCACCTATCGGGACCACCACAAATTTTCCTTACTTCAATCCGGGCTGCGGGTTGACACGCAATCTGGCCTCAACCCGACCCATTTATCGCGCCATGCTCTTGTTCCCCGATCCGGAACAATCTCACAAATCAAGTCACGAAAACCTAGTGGTCTTCTTAGCTCAACTACCCTCTTTCATTTCACACCACTCAGGGACTTATCACACAAATATACCCCACGTATACTATGCACTCCGATAAAGGTCAATCATAAAAATAAATCTTTTACTCAAGACGGCCTCGCCTCTAAGGTCTCCACGTATAATATTCTAAGGCTCACAATTCCCCTGTCCCCAAACTTACCTCTTCAACTAATCATGTTCTCTAAATCACAATTAACACAATGCTATCTGAACATAACACTTAAAATATACTCATCTTATCACCAATGCATACTAGTCTCTAGAGGGTTAATGATATACCTGAAATCAAATAGGCGGTTCCAAGGACCGCTAGAATTGGGAACTTCCACCACGACTCATGCCATGGCCTGCCGGTGTATGAACACCCTGCCTAGCTATAGAAGGCGAAGAACCCGCAATTGATCCCGAAGGCCGAGTCTCTACATCCGCGCTACCTCTGGTCGGGCAATTTCTGCAAATGGCCTCGCTGTCGCATGTAAAACAACCCATATGAATACCGTGACACTCCCCCACATGGGGTTTACCACACTGGCTACACTGAGGTCGGGGTGGCTTCATCTGGCCAACACCCCAACTCCCCCGAAAACCTGGACCCTTGGAGCCCTGACCTGCTCCTGAATACTATGGATGCCCTGAAGACTGTAGAAGACCACTCTGTACTGGCGGAGGCGTATAACTAGTCTGCTGCTGAGGCGGTCCGCCTCGAAAGTTACCAAAGGACCCTGCTGTCCCGCCTTCTTCTCTTGGTATTGGTCAATCGCCGGTCTCTCCGTTCCTCACACCCAGTGCATAAGCTGCGTGCGGGCAATGTTCATGCCCGTGAAGAGCTACACCGAGCAAGCCTCGCCAGTAGTCATCGAGCCGTGGCGTGGCGGTGCACTCGTCCTCCATATCGCCACTAACGCGAGGGACATATCGAGCCAACGAGTCGAACTCCACGTTGTACTCCCGAACCGCACGCCTCTCGGCCTCGCGATCGTAAATCTGTCGGCGTGCTCTCCTCATCTGCGGAGGCAAGAAATGGTGAGAAATGCCTCCGAGAACTCGTCCCCAAATAGTGGAGGTGCATGCTCCCGGGACAGCTCAGCAATCAAACCCGATCGCAGATCACGCGGCCGATGCGAACCTAAGACCACCGACTCGGTCTCCGAAGCCTTGATCACTCTCATGATCCAGAATCGCTTGATGAACTCCTGCGGATCATCCTCAGGCCTCGACCCGTAGAACTCAGGTGGGCTGCAGCTCAAAAAGTCCCGTAGTCTCAAACTATCCTATCTGGGGTAAACTACGGGTGCTACTGGAACCTCCGACTCTCGTCTGTCCTCGTGTCTAGCCACAATCCTAGCTAGTAACTGGGCCATCTCCTTGTAACCCATATCCTCTGTTCCTGGCCGTGGGGTGGTGGCTCAGTCTTGTGGCCTCGATGAGACCGCCTTGCTTACTGCAGCCTCCTCTCTTGCCCTTCTGGGCTCTGGTTGCCTTGCGTGGAGGCATAACTGGCATAAAAGAATACGTCAGAAGGAGTCCAACTTACAACACAACTCTAAGGCACGATCTCAGAGTGAGAAGAATAGAAACCAATCCTAAATATCCTCTGACCTCACGATTATAGGTGTGGTGCACACGCGATAATCAAGACTCTACTAGATACGGTCTGTAGACACTTTCCGAGGACTAACTGCTCTGATACCACTTTTGTCACGACCCGACCTCGGGCCCGCGACTGGTGCCTTACCCCGGGCACCCTAGTGATACAACATCAGAGAAAATCAGCGGAAATAAAAACTTAAATAGGAAACAAGATACAAGATAAGAAAGCAGGTTAAAAGCGGTTACCTTCGTATACACATATATATAAACCGAGCTTAAAATCCTTTACAAACCACACGCAGTACTACAGACCTCTAAGAATGTGATAACAACTATGACGGACAGGCCCCGCCATACCACGAATGTACAAGTACCTCTGATGACATGGGACTATACTAAAAGATAAGCCTCGGAGAAAGCGGAGCTTCCCAATGACTGCGATCCTATGAGCGAGATCAACAAGCGGTGTACCTCTACTGCGGCGTGAACGCGGCCCAGGAGGTCGATACAATGTACCAAGTATGTGGCCCGAAAATCGTAATGAAATCACATTTCATCATTTTATAAAACCATTTCGCAATAAGTAAGCGATTATGTCAAGTAAGGGGACGATGTCTCAAAATCATCACTCACGCATAACTATGGGTCTCACGCCCACAATATCAATCATGCCCGTGGAACTCCTTCCTCACTGCCGGCAGTACATGATGTAAAACAACACCCATATGTAAACCTGAACACTAGATCCTTCCTGCGTCATCAAACCGATCGGGCCAAGTAGAATAGCCAACTACCAGATCCTAAGGCTAGTCATAAAACTTCACGGGCCAAGTACGGAAGCCAACTACCAGATCCAAATCAGCCACGCAACTGGCAGAGGCAAGTATCTTAAGCTAACGTACCAGAGCCTACCGTCTCACGAGATATGACCGTGGCAAGTATCTTAAGCTATCTACCAGAGCCTGCCGATACACGAGAAATGACCAGGACAAGTATCTAAAGTGTGCCTGTAACCACATGTACAAATAAAGCCCGTGATCGCTCGTCACCGCGGCAAGCTTCATGGATTAGCAGTCCATGGACTAATAACATAACCCGGGAATTTAACCCTCACAATGAACGCATGCCCCGACATCTTACCTCGGTATAAGCATGGCCATGAAACTATCCTACTGGACGCATACCCGTGGACCATCCATCGTGTCAGTATGTCCAAAGGAAATAACAAGATAATACTCAAAGTGGAAGCATACCCGTGGGCCACCCAACGTGTCAGTATGTCCAAAAGAAACAACAAGATAACACTCATAGTGGACGCATACACGTGGACCATCCAACGTGTTGGTATGTCCAAGCAATCAATCAGATAGGCGGCCCTCCACCGAGAGACACGGTAGCACAGAATCAAAACACTTGCACAACAAATGCTATCACAACAAGCATAGGCAAGTTCAACGTACTTTTATTTTATGTCAACAATCCGGGTTTCAACCCCAAAATACTACATACTTTCATTCTTTCAAAAATACCTCTTTTTACGTAAAAGCCACACGATACTAATACTCGTAGTATCAAAACACGTTTTCTTTTCAAACCAAATTACTTCACCTTCGTAAAAATCTTTACAAGACTTTTAAAATCAAGTACTCTACACTTTTTAAACCAAGTGCTTTTCTTTTAAAACAACGTCAAGTATACTCTTTAAAACCCAAATAACTTACTCTTTTCAAAACAAGTAACCTATACTTAAATCAAGTTACTTCTCCTTTTCCGAAATCAAGTCGTTTATAAGTCAAGTCTCTTATCTTTCAAGATCAAGTCTCTTAACTTTCAAAATCAAATCTTTCTTTTATCTTCATAAAGTCGTTATAACTAACTTCCCATAAAGCCATTATAACACTTTATGTTTTAAACAAACAAAATTCATTTCACACACGTACGTCTACCGTACTATATAGTTCATAACAATCATGCTCAAGAGTATAGGAAGAATCACATACCTCTTCGGCTTAATCCACAAGCCAAGTCGAGTATGCTGCGCGTAGAAGATCCACCTATAATATCCACAATACATCTATCAACTTCTAGTTCTCTTTATAGAATAATTCTAAGTACAAGGATCCTTATCCTACGGAAAATTCGGCAGCACCTCCCCCCCGCAATCACATAAATAACCTCCTATAACAAGGCCTGCTACCAAGCCAACAACTCCAAGGGGATTACACGTCTAACCGGACGTGTACAATACTGCCTCACAATAATACTACACAAGTCTACTGTAAATACAGTCCAATGTAAATACAGTTCAATTCTTTTTAATCATCCTTCCAATATATCTTATACTCAATTCTAAACTACTACAATATGTAATATCCAATTACAATATGGGGACATAGATCATTACCTCGATAAGCCCAAATTATCCAAGATTATAAGTCGATCCTGAGCAACGTTTAGCTCCAATTCCTTACGCTCCAACCCGCTCCAAGCAACCCTTAGAAGTTTCTAAACAACTTCTCTTAAAACTTCATCTAAGCTATGAAGATTTTTCTAGGGTTTCATTTGCGACTATTGGAAAAAAAAGTAGTATTTCCGGGCTCTTATGTTGGGATTACTTTAGAATACTACTAGGGACACTAGGCTAAGGTATTTGGGATTATACAACAATACTTGAAGTATTTCTCTACACAAAGTGGGGGACGAGAACACCACAAAGGGAGGGGATAGTTTTGCCTTGGAAAAACTTAAGTGTGGATGATAATAAGTCTTGCACTAAGGGGGTATTTATAGAGAAATCAAAGGCCAAGATCATAGCAAGTGTGTGGTCTAGATTGGGCCATGTGTGTGTGGGTCCCACCACACCACATGGCCAACAAAAACAATAGCCAAGTGTGATGGCCATTTCGGCTGTCCCTCCAATTCGGCCCACATGGCCACCTAAGGGGGGTGACACGTGTCGCCCCCTTACTCGTCCAAAATATTTCATCTTCCAAAAATATCCAAAATACCGAAAAACTTGAAAACAAAGTGGGCCCCACAAAATCGTAGATTTCTCCCGTGGGCCCCACGTGACCATTTCCGAAAATAAAATTCCATAATTCTTATATAATCCAAGAAGTCCAAATACCAAATCTGGGAATCCAATTCCCATTAACGAACCTTTTTCCTTCACAAAATCCGGAAACTTTTCCGTCGAAAAAATCACATCTTTCTTTCTTTCCAATATTACTGTCGTATTCTCGTACGTACGTCCTCACATACATACCTTGGGACTACGGGGTGTAACAGTGGGCCAAGTCCATTACCCTTGGTAGGGCACGTCGGTTTTAAGAAAATAAAGGGGGAGGGGGGACGCACATGCATCAAAAAAAAAGGAAACAAAAAAAAACCCTACTACTATAAGAAAAAAAAAAAATGAACTGTCGGGGGTCTTTGGTTCGGTTTTTTCAACGGCAAGAAGTGAGTCCATAAAGGGTGAAAAAGTTATTCTAATTCAATCACTATATCCAGGTATAGTATCATATTTCACATATACTTATATAACTATGTTTCTTGAATAGGATTAGGAGGGAATAACATTATTTATTACTTTAGTATAGGAGTTAACTATTATACAATCGTTGAAGGTTTTATGATTAGGTAATGATTAGGGTGACCAAATAGCATTAGATTTAAAAGTGGGTTTTCAAAGCGTGAAAATTAGGTGCAATTCTCGTCACTGTGTCAAACATAATATTTGTCTCATTCCTTTCCTTCTTTATACATTATGATTATTATTATTTGGAAACTAGATAACCGAAATCCAGACGAGCAGCATGTAAAATGTGAAAACTGTACAAATCCGTAAGGAATATAAAAGTGTGTGTTGAATAAAAGTTGTAGATTTCTCTGTTCCAGTCAGTTTGAGACCTTAGGGAGATAAATCCGACTTATGGTTCGGAAGTTATGACTGTTTAAAGTTTCTGCCTTATTTTGCAAAAACTTCTGGCGACACAGATTTCGTAGGGTTGTTTCCTTCGTAAATTTTCACCAACTACACTAAGTACTGTCATATGGGATTCGGTATAATGATAGGTCCTAGTGTTGCCTTCGATATGGTACATTAAATACCTGATTTAGAGTTACGAACTTAATGTTATATTCTTTACAAGCGGGAGATACGAGAAAGTTGAAAGAAAGGAATGTTATTTGAATTTCCTGAAGCTATGCTAATATTTTATTATGTGTAGGGGTTTAGTCATACAATTGAAATGGTAAAATATTGTTAATATAAATATAGCAATATGAGTGTCCTTAGATTCGTATTATATTGAAGTTCACATATTTTCTAGATTTTAAGCGTTCAAAGGCTCTACGCAAGATGAAGACATTGGTTTGATTGTTCGTGACACCCGCTCGGTATTGAGGTAGGTTACGGTTTACTTTAGTTAGACTCTGATTAAAGAATCGTATGTAGTTGTAGGAAGTGATGGGGATAGCATGATAGGCCTTCGGGCATGAAGTGAATATGAATTACAATTACATTGGTTCCGTCAGCTGTTATGCGGGCTTGTCTTCATATGTGTTATTTTCTGTGATTATCATTTGATTGTATGTTAGTGATTTGTGTTAAGACTTGATATCATACCTGACATACTTTCCATATTATTTTGTGATGATAGTGAGGTGAGTGATTGAGAGAGATTGATAGCCTCCGAGGTTTCTGCCGGAGCCATCCGATAGGGTGGAATAGAAATAGGTTGGGTGCCTGAATGCAATGCAATGCAATAGTCGCCTCTCTCACTCCACTTCTGTACACACATGCTAATGGCAGTGCCTCAAAGCCATGACCCATGGGGGACCCGCGAAGTCCATGTACCACTAGTGCTCTCCGGCAGAAACCTCGGAGGCTATCAATCACTCGTGCTTTCTAGCAGAAACCTCAGAGGCTATCAATCACCCATGCTCTCCGGCAGAAACCTCGGAGGCTATTAATCTCTCTCAATCACTCACCTCACCATCATCACAAAATAATATGGAAAGTATGTCAGGCATGATATCAAGTCTCAACACAAATCACTAACATACAATCAAATGATAATCACATAAAATAACACATATGAAGACAAGCCCACATAACAGCTGTCGGAACCAACGTAATTGTAATTTATATCCACTTCATGCCCGAAGGCCTATCATGCTATCCCCGTCACTTGCTACAACTACATACGATTCTCTAATCAGAGTATAACTAAAGTAAACCGTAACCTACCTCAATGTCGAGCGGGTGCCACGAACAATCAAACCAATGCCTTCCCCTTGCGTAGAGCCTCTGAACGCTTAAAATCTAGAAAATATGCGAACTTCATTATAATATGAATCTAAGGACACCCATATTGCTATATTTATATTAAAAATATTTTTACCATTTCAATTATATGACTAAACCCCTACACATAATAAAATATTAGCATAGCTTCAGGAAATTCAAATAACATTCCTTTCTTTCAACTTTCTCGTATCTCCCGCTTGTAAATGATATAATATTAAATTCGTAACTCCAAATCAGGTGATTTGTTACACCCCGTATTTTTAGGACATGTTTTAAGAACGTACGTGAAAATCCAAAATGTTAAGATTAGAGACTTGCAAAAATTTATCGGAATTATGGAATTGTCGGAAAACGTAATATTGTGACGAATGGGAGGGCGACACGTGTCACCCCCTTATGTTGTATTGGACGAAATTTAGCATGGACAAAAGGGTCATTTGACCATTGTTAGGAAGACAAGTCTTGCAAGTTGAAGAGCTTGACAATGTTGACATAGTCAATGGGACCACAAGTCTTGATATTTAAAAGAGCTTCATCCAAGACACACATTTGTGCGCATCTTGACCCTCCATTGAACTATATAGTAGTACTAGTAGCAAGACAAGCTCAACACTTAGCTAAATTTCAAGAAAATTTGAAGACCACAAGAGTTAGCTCTCGGGTTCACCTTCACAAGAAAGAAATTTTTTTTGTTTGTTGTCCATTAAGCTCCACACTTTAAACCAAGGTTCATGAGGATATTGTAAGGGTATCTCAATAGAAAAATTCCGGAAAAAGATAGTTTTCGTGTTAGTCGCAAGGTGAAAACCTAGTTGCTTTTCTAGGTTTTGTTTGGAAGATTGAAGGAAAGTTGTTTGTGTTGTTCTAAGGGTCTCAAATGGCGGATTGAAGTGTCAAGAAGAGGCTCTAAGTTGCTAGGGAGCGACTTCGGATTTGAAGTTGGACTAAGACTCGTTGAGGTAATAATCTTGTCTCTTAAAGTGTTACAAGATTATATATTGTTGTTAGCTTTACATGTTTGCTAGCATGAAGTATATGTGTTGAAGTTTTATAAGTATTATGGATTGTTGTAGCCTTAAATCCGAAATGACATATAAGCCATTTGAAGTTGGATTACATTTGGTCGTTAATTAGAATCGTCGCATGTTACTTACTTGAAGATTATAGTAGTTATAATCGATTGCGACTTGATATCATGTTATGCTAACAACTTGGATTGAAAAGGAAATTGGATAAGAATTGGTGTTATTGTATCTCAAGTTGCCGAATTGGCCTAGTAGTTTGTATTAGTTTGATATCATTTGTGGGGCGGAATTTTACACGTCTAGTAGGCGTGTAATCCCCTATTGTTATGTCACGACCCGTTCCGGGGCGTGGTAGGTGCCTTAGGGCACCCAGTAGTCATACATCGAGTGTCGGAATATAAAAACAAGACATGAAGCGGTTGTAAAATGAGACGCTTTATCGATGAAAAGCTTGCCTTCGGCATATATATATAAATAACCCAAGTTTTGCGATTACATCCCAAGCGTACACTAGGACTCTGACACTCTAAGGAAGTAAACAACTATGGCGGGACGGGGCCCGCCATACCTGAATGTACAAAACTATCTACAATACAGGAGATCATACAAAAAGTAGAGCCTCGGAGAAGATGGAGCTCACGACACCAATGCAAAGAGATCCTAAGGATGTGGATCTAGCACTTTCTTGCCACTGCGGCGTGAACGGCCCGAAGGAGGTCGATGCAACATGTACTAAGTATGTGGCTGTAAAGTACTTAAAAATGAAATCAAAGTATTTAAAACCATTTGCAAATACAATCGGTTCAATTGCACATAGTGCCATATCACAAACAAGAACAATAATAGGTAAGCAGTGCATTCTAGGCCGTGAATGATCGAAGCAAGGCAGCGCCCATAGTATCATTATGCATGCCTAATCCGGACTCCGCGATCCGCATAGGTCACCTGCGAACTGCGTGAGGTATTCCTCGCATCGGGGTAGCTAACCGGTACCGCTGGACTCCCGATCCGCATAGTCTCAATAGACGCGTAGTCACACAGACGCATAGGGCATCCCCGCGTCGGGCTAAAACACCCGAATGATCAATCCCGGAACTCCGCGACTCGCATAGTCACATGCGCATAGGCGTAGAGAGACGCGTCGGGTGGCAAGCCCTCGGTATAATAAGTCGAGGGTAGGTGATATAATAACGATACAATGACTTACCGTTTAGCAACGTAAGCACAGCAAGAATGACCCCCTTTCACAGCATTACAAGACACTAACACAAGTAGCATCATAATATGTCTACTTATCAAACAATCTCACTATACTTAACAGAAATCAATACAAGTCTTTTATAAACAAACAAGTAATAGTTCCTTTTATCTTTCTTAAGTTGTTATACCTAACTTCCCATAAAACTAGTATAACTCTTAAGCTTTTGTTTTAAAAACCAGATATTTCTCTTCTGTTAAAAATGATTCAGTATTATTTTGAAATGCATCAGGGTCCTTATTATTCAGGCTTAAGTCAAAAGACATCAGTAGTTGTTATTCGAGCTTAAGTCAAAAGACATTGCCGTAATTATTATTCGATTAACACGTACGCGTCACCGTACTATATATATATGTTAAAATATCATGCTTAGGAAGAATCACATACCTACCGGCGAAAACCTCCGCCAAGTTGAATATGTCGCACGCAGAGAATCGACTATATGATCAAATACGTCTATCAACGTCTGATCGCATCAGTAAATGATTCTAAGCAGAGGGTTCTCTATTCTATGGAAATTTGGGCAGTACTTCCCTACCCGGTAAGTTATACAGTCTACTGTAAAAACAGTCCTAGGTGAGTTCAGTTCTATTATTCTTCTTTTAAACCCTTCTATTATGATAACAGTTCAATTCTATTATGTAATATTCTTCTAAGTATTTAATACTTAATTCTATACTTCTACAGTATGTATTCTTTAATACAAAAGAGGGTTAGGATTATTTACCTCGGTAAGCCCAATAATATCATAGGTATAAGTCGATCCGGAGCAAGGCTTAGCTCTAAGTCATGCGCTCCGATAGCTCCAAGGAAACCTTAGAAGTTCTTCACAACTTCTACTAAGCACTAAGGGATTTGGGCTAGGGTATTTTGGGCATTATAACAATACTAGAAGGCAACTTTTCTACCAACGGAGGGGGGGTAGATTTCGGCTAGGCTAGGGGGAGGGATTGCCTCGGCCAAGCTCACTCAAAGGGGTGTTGGACGAAAAGGCTCAGGAGAGAGAGGATTTCAAGACTTGGAAAGCTTGTTTGTGGATGAAGAACTCTTCATCACAAGAGGGGTATTTATAGGTCAAGGGATGGCCAACCAATGGCCAAGATTATGCCAAGTGCAAGGCAAGTGTAAGGTCAAGATTTGGGCAAGTGTACCTAGCCAACTTGCACACAAAATATCCTACCAACTACTTGACAAAATAAGCCACTCCATTCGGCCATATTGACTCCTCACGTCCACCAATTGGAGGGTGACAAGTGTCGCCCTCCCGTTGGCCCAAAGTGTTTCGTCTCTCGGAAAAATCCGCAAAAATTAGAAATGGCATAGCCGAAATTTATCCTACGCGAGTTTTGTAAAACGTTTCGTCGGAAAATGATTCTTTTAATGAGTTGTGCCCAAAAAAACGTCCCATTGCCTACTTTAAGGCTAAACTTTCGTACGTACGCCCTCACGTACATACTCTGGAAATACGGGGTATAACATTCTCCCCTCCTTAGAAACATTCGTCCCGAATGTTCCTTCCCAAGACAGTTAACGATAAGATTCCTCATAACTTAAACAGTTGCAAATGCCACACACGGCCACAGAACAACACTTAGGGATAAACGATAATGAAGATTTACAAGTAGGAAAGTGAATTACCTGGAGGTGTGGGGAATAGGTGAGGGTACTTCTGCCTCATGTCCTCCTCAGCTTCCTGTCACGACTCAAACCCGGGCCCGTGACTGGTGCCTTACCCCGGGCACCCTAGTGACACAACATCAGAGTAATCAGCGGAACATAAAACACATACATGAAACAAGTGAAGTACAAAACAGAAATCTGAGGAAAGCTTGCCTTTCGGCATATATAAATAACCACTTTTACAAAAGAACAGTTTAATCCTTTTTACAAACCCTGCCCACAACACACAACAGTACTACAGACCTCTAAGAAATGATACGACAACAACGACGGGACAGGGCCCCGTCATACCCCTGAATGTAAGCACTTACAACAACAGGGGACTATACCAAGATAAGCCTCCGGAGAAACGGAGCTTCCCAAAAGTGAATGTGACCTAAGAGCGAGGATCAACGATCGTGTACCTTTACTGCGGCATGAACGCAGCCCCAAGGAGGTCGATAACCCAGTGCGAGTATGTGAAACGAAAATAAATCAGTAAATGAAATCATAGTAGTCTATACAAAGCGGAGACATGTATGATAACCAAACTACGATTTACAATAACTAGCGATCATATCAAGTCGTGACTCACGCCTCAAGTCATCACAAAAGAACATAACGGTGGGTCTCACGCCCACAACATCAATCGTGCGCGTGGGACACATTCTCACCGCCAGCTTTATGATATAAAAGCACCAAGGAACACATGAACACGGGTCCCACTGTGCCATAATAACACCGTGACGGGGTAAATGCGAAGGCATAGCCGACTACTAACACCTACGCATCAACAAGGTCATGAATCAGATCATAAGATCTGTCTGACCATCACATGATCAAAGCCGCCACTTGCCCGCAGATATCTAATGTGCGCGTCTAGTCTGAACTTCCGCGACTCGCATAGGCCAATCTCTTCGCCCGCATGGCGCATTCCCGCATCGAGGTAGCTACTCCCGCATCGCCCCGACTTCCGAGTCCATGGCCACCAGGACCGCATGCCCATAAAGGACGCACACTAACCTGGAACTCTCGTAGCTCCGCATAGGCCCCTGGGACCTGCATGAGGTATTCTCGAATCATAGGTCCATCGACCCGCCTGAGTCTACCCCGCATCGGAGGCGGCTTAACCCGGAATCATCTCGAGATGAATGCCACAATACTATCATAACGACCGATAGTTAATAAGCACAATCAAGAAACCCCTTTACACAAACATCACAAGATACTAACACACGTAGCATCCTAACACGTTTACTTATCAAAGCAACAAGAAAGTATTACAAGGCTATCACAAACCAATACAATCAAGTTGTTCACACAAGGTACTTCCTACTATATGATTAACAAGATCGGGTTTTATCCCCAAAGTACTTCATACATTAACTCTTTAAAAGATCGTTACTTTCACAAAGTCACACAATACGTAGTATAAAAATAGAGTGACTATCTTTTAAAGTAAATCAATTACTTCTCTTTGTAAAATCAAGTATAACATTATTTTCCAATGTTCAAGTTTGCCTAATTTCCAATGTTCAAGTTTATCGGTTTTGAAAGGTTTCGTAGTTCATAGTATTAATCACTTAAGAATATCATTCTCTTTTAAGCCATCTGAGAAACATAAGCCTTATATGTGAGTAGGATATTCTTGTTTATATAAATCTTATTACGTGACCATGATCTAGGAAATATCATTTTGTCTCATCTTAGCTTCATGCAGATGGAAGTTTCTCTTGGTTTTAATAATACTTAATTATTCAAAACATTTCCTTTTATTAACGCCGCAGTTGGTTTGTCGATACATTCGATTTCGAAATCAAGAAAACATTCTTAAGCCGTTATACCTAACTTCCCATAAAGCTAGTATAACTCTTAAGTTTTCAAAACCAAATATTACTTCTTCTTTCAAAATGATTCAAAAATCTTTTGAAATACTTCAAGTTCTTTATTAACACATAACAAGCGATTATAGTTCTAATCGATTACCTTTTAAAACCACATGTATTTTCTTACCAACATAAAGCTATTATAACCAACTTCCCATAAAGCCGTTATAACACTTTATGTTTTACACCAATCAAATACATTTAGCACGTACGTCACCGTACTACATAGTTCACACATATCATGCTAGAAGAGATAGGAAGAGGTTCACATACCTCGCGACGAGTATCGACTAATAGCAAAACGCTCAAGTACTTCCAAACGTCGGCTACTCCTTAAGCCAAGTAGATCGCGCCACACGTAGTACTTCAACCTATAAGGCCACAAGGCGCTTATTAACATTTAGATCTCATCGTAGAACATTCTAGAAAATTCGTGCACCTCCCCGCAATGGCGTAAATCTCCTCCTCTATCGAGGCTACCAAGCCAACCGGGGGGTTATACGCCTAACCCTAACGGGTACAATTCTACTCCGTACAACTACACAAGTCTCATGTCTGACCTCTATGTAATTACGATTGATTCTTCTTTAAATTCGGGCTTAAGTCAAAAGACATTGCCGATAACTACGTTCGATTCTATATACGATACTTCAACTATATATTCTAACAATATGTAATTTCCAATTACAATAGAGGACAAGATATTTACCTCGATAAGCCCATAATTATCCAAGTTATAATGTCGATCTGGGCAATCGTTTAGCTCGACTCCGAGCGCCCAACCGCTAAACCACCCTTAGAAGTTCTAACCAACACACACAATACTCCAACTGACTATGGAGATTTTCCTAGGGTTTCGGTTTGGTGGTAGCGGGAAGTATAATAGTATATCCGGGCTTTTCAGATAGGTATAACCTTAGAATACTACAAGGTAAAGGCTAAGGTAATTTGGGCATTATAACAATACTTTTGAGTATTTCTACCAAGAGAGGGGTGTATTATACGAGACAACTAGGCTAGGGGGTACCCCATACCACACTGAGGAGGGAAGAAGGCTCTCGGCAAGAGGGCCTCAAAGGGAGAGGGCTCTTGGACGAGAGTCAACAAGAGGAAGGAGGATTTCTAAGACTTAGAACATTTTAGGATGAATAAGTCTTCCAAAGGGCTGGTATTTATAGGCTAGCAAAGGCCAACCAATGGCCAAAATCTTGCCAAGTGCAAGGCAAGTGTAGGGCCAAGATCTTGCCAAGTGCACCTTATCCATCTATCACAAAAATATCCTACCAACCCCTTGACCAACAATGGCCAATTCGTCCACCTCTTTACCGTGGCGTGCGCGATGGGAGGTGACAAGTGTCGCCTCTCGTTGTAAAATGTTTCGTCTCTCGGAAAAATCCGCAAAAATTATAAACGACATAACGGAAATTCCCTACGAAAAGTGGAAAACGTTTCGTCGAAAAACGACTCTAACCGGGTGTTGTGCACAAAATTAATTCGGCCAAGCCTTATTCTCAAGTTCAAATTTTCTACGTACGTCCTCACGTACATACTCTGGAAATACAGGGTATAACACTTCCCACGTCATCTCCTCCCTGAGCTTGACCACAAGACTTTGACGGAAGCCACGTCCTTGGTCCGCAGACGCCTAACCTGACGATCGACTATCGCTATGGGAATCTCCTCATACGATAACCCCTCGGTCACCTGGACATCGTCAATCGGGTGTACCCTAGATGGATCCCCGATACATCTCTCAAGATAGAAACATGAAACACGGATGCGCCTCCGGATCGGACGGCAGATCCAACTCATAGGCAACCTTGCCTACCTGCGGACAATCGAAATGGCCCAATGTACCGTGGTGAGTTTCCTCTTCCGAATCTCATCACACCTTCATGGGTGACACTTTAGAAAACCCAATCATGAACCTCGAACTCGGATCACGACGGCGATGATCTGCGTATGACTTACCGACTACGAGCCAAGACCTCTCTCTGGATAAGCTTCACTTATCCATTTCTTGCGCAAATCTGGTCCCACTAACTGCACCTCGCCCACATCGAACCAGCCTATAGGCGATCTGCACTTCCTCCCATACAAGGCCTCATAGTGCGCCATCTGAATACTGGAGTGGTAGCTATTATTGTATGCAAACTCAACTAGAGGCAAATGATCCTCGGCTACCCACAAGTCAATAACACGCTCGCGCAGATATCCTCGCAGTCCGGATAGTGCGCTCGTCTGTCCGTCTGCGTGGATGGAATGCGACTTCGTGCTCACTGCGTCCCTAAACCCTTCGGAAAGACCTCCGGAAGTTAGCGTAAACTAGGCTCCTGCATGCGATATGATCGAAATAGGGACTCCATGCGATCGACGATCTCTCGGATGTAAAGTCCGCATAATCCTCGGTGAAAAAGTCGTCCTAACGGGAAGAAAGTGGGCTGATTTCGCCACCTGTCGATAACCCATATAGAATCATGTCTCCTCCGAGTGCGAGGTAATCCTGTGATGAAGTCCATGTTGATTACCTCCACTTCGTGACGGGATCTCTATCGTCAGAATAAACCACCGGGCCTGCGGTGCTCTACCTTCACTGCGACAACACGGGCGCGAGCTACGAACTCGCAACTTCCTCTTCGCCATCCCACCAATACACGGATCTAAGGTCGTGGTACATCTTGGTCGACCACGGATGGATAGTAACGCTTGCGGCTGTGTGCTTCCCCAGAACTCCGCCAAGTCACGAAACATCCGGAACACACAACTCGCCTCAAACCTTAGCACCCCATCGTGCTACCTCAAGACCCTTCCTCGAAGAGCCGTATCACGATAACGTGTCAAAGCGGATCCTCGAGCTGTTGCCTCTTCACCTCGCCGACGATGGAAGACTCGGCAACCTCACGAACTCGAACCCCATCGCTATCGTAATCAATCAAGCGGACACCAAGGCTCGCTAAATCGATGCAAATCACGAACCATGCCCCTCCTGGCCTGCACCTCGATAGGCTACCCATGGACCTACGGTAGGCATACGCATAACATCGCCTTCCGGGTGGTACGGGATATCGGCGCCATAATCCTTAAGCAACTCTAACCACCGTCTGCCGTAAGTTCGGCTCCTCTGGTGAAGATATCTTGGAGGCTCTTGTGGTGCGTATAAATATCCACGTGAACCCCATACAAATAGTGCCTTCGATCTTGGCGTGAATCATCACGCTAACTCCAAATCATGGGTGAGGTAGTTTCTCTCGTGTTTCTTAGGCGCCGGGACGTGCGACGCTATAACTCTACCTGCTGCATCAACACACATCCCAGCCGATGCGGCGCGTCACAATACACAACATAACCGCGCTCGACCTCCGGAAGAGTAAGAACGGGGCGGCCGTCGATCTCTCGCAAGAATGGAAACCCCGCCACAAGCATCACCATCAAACTTGCCTCCGAGTCGGCCTAGTCAATGGTGCGAGAGATAGAAGCAAACTACTCTACGAACCGCGATAATAACTCGCAAGGCCCGAGCTGCGAACCTCTGCCGGAGTAGTAGGTGCAGGCAAGTCTCGATCGCTTCGATCTTGGCGTATCCACGAATGCCATCACCAAAATATGCCCAAGAAAAGCCACGAAGTTAACCAAAACTCACATTTGGAAAACTTAGCGTATAATCGCTGGTCCCGAGAATGTCGGCCAAGGTAGCCAAATGCTCGCATGCTCCTTCTCCGAGCGAGAATAAACGAAGATATCATCGATGAACACTATCACAAACGTGTCCAAAAATGGTTTGAACACTCGGTTCATCAAATCCATGAATACCACGGAGCATTGGTCAATCAAAGACATGACCACGAACTCATAATGCCCGTATCGTCCGAATGCGATCCTAGGGACATCCGCCTCTCGACTCGTGCACTGATGATAGCCCGATCGCAGATCAATCTTGCGATACATCTCGCGCTCTGCATCGTCGAACAAATCATCAATCTCGGGAAGGGTATACATTCTTAATGGTCACCTTGTTCACCGTAATCAACACACATGCAGGCGTCCGTCCTTCTTCTTCACGAACAATACCGCGCCCCGGGAAGAAACACTAGGTCGATGAAGCCCTTCTCCAAAGAAATCTCTCACCGGTCCTTCAACTCTCTCAACTCGGCGGGTGCCATTCGTATGGCGGAATGGAAATAGCCGAGTGTCCGCATCACATCTATACAAAACTCGATCTCCTCTCGGGAGGATACCCGAAGGTCGTGCGGAAACACGCCTGGGAACTCTCGACTCTGAATCGATGAAAATCTGGTATCGCACCTCGATTATCAAACACCCGAACGAGATGGTAGATGTACCGCCTCGCACCATCTTCCTAGCCTTGAGGTAGGAAATAAACCTACCTCGGCGTCTGATGTTCCTCCCACTCGACAACCGGCTCCTCAGGAAACTGGAACCGTATTACTCTCTCCCTGCAGTCTATGTGGGCGTAGCAAGAAGCTAGCCAATCCATACCCTTGATCACGTCGAAATCAGTCATATCCAACTCAATCAAGTCGGCTAGGGTCTGACGACTGTAAATGGTCACTGGACAAGCTCTATATACCCGCCGAGCTACCACCGAATCACCCACTGGCGTAGCTACCTCGAAAGGGTCTATGGACTCAGGCTCTATCCCTATCCTACTAGCAACAAGGGGAGATATATAGGACAGAGTAGAACCCGGATCTATCAATGCATACACATCATAATCGGAGACTGATAAGGTACCTGTGACGACGTTAGGTGAGGCCTCCTGGTCCTGCCGGCTGGACAAGGCATAAATGCGGTTCTGAGGACCGCTAGAATCTGGACGTGCCACGACCTGCCGCGACCTGCGGCCCATGAGTACCTTGCCCTCGGGCGAGTAATCGTCGAGGATGAAGCAGAATCGACCGCAGCCGACTCCTACCATCAGTGGCGCCTCTGCCGGACAGACTCTGCGAAAATGACCTGCGGCCACAGTGTAGCAAGCTCGGAGTAATGTCTGACCCACGAATGGAACTCGCCACGGCGGACACCGTGGCGGACCTCGATCGGTTAGCACCTCTGCTACCTCGAAATCAAGTCCGGGCCACCGCCCCGAATACTCGCTGAGCGACAATGATGTGGGAGTGCTCACGGCGGTGGGTGCAAATCTAGGCTGCTGCGAGGCCGTCCACCGAGAACTACTAAAAGAACGGCGCCTGGCGCCTTCACGTCTTGATATCTATCGACTCGTCGGTCTCTGCGCTCCTCGCATGCAAGTGCATGAGCTCGCACGGGTAATGTCCATACGGTGAAGAGAAACACCCGCAAGACTCGGCCATATAATCATCTAGCCCGGTGGCGTAGCGGTGCACCTATCCTCCATATCTGCTACCAACGCTTGGGACGACGAGCCAAAGAATCGAACTTCGACATTGTACTCCTAGCGTGCGTCCTCATTGTCTCGTGATAAAAATCTGTCGGCCGCGCCCTCGCCATCTGTGGAGGCGAAGTGAGTAAGAAAGGCCTCGAGAACTCGTCCCAGTAGGCGGGGATGCGTGCTCTCCCGGGATAACTCCCACGAATCAAACCAATCATTTGCAGTATCACGCGGTGATGCGAACCAAAGATCACGGACTCGGTCTCGGCGCCCGATCACTCTCATAATCCTCTGTGGCGGCGGATGAACTCCTGCGGATCATCCTGCCGCCTCGACGTAAAACTCGGCGGGCTACAACTCAGAAATCTCGTAGCCTCAAACTCGGCCTCGGGTGAACCACGGTACGATCGGGCAGGCTGGGCTCGCATCCGGCTGTCCTCGTGTGCGCCACGATCTCGCCAATTGGGCGTCTCCTTGTACCTAACTCCTCCGCGGTGTGGGGCGGGAGGTGTGGGTGCTGTGGTCTCTTTGGGCCGGCGGCGTCATAGAACTCCCCGTCTCAGGTATACACTGGGCCTGAGCCCTCGTTACTCTGGGTGTACATCTAGCAGCACCCTCGGCATCCATGCCCTTCTGGGCCCCGGTTGCCTTACCTGGAGGCATAAGCATTCTAAAAGGAATACGTTAGAGGGTCCAACTTTCACACGACTCTAAGCACGATCTCGAGTGAGAAGAATGGAAACCAATCCTAAATATCTTATAGCCTCACGATTATTGGTGTGGTGCACAACACACGATAATCAAGACTTACTAGATACGGTCTGTAGACACTTTCCGAGGATTAATCGCTCGATACCACTTTTGTCACGACCGTTCGGGGCGTGGATCGTGCCTTAGGGCACCCAGTAGTCATACATCGAGTAATCGGAATATAAAACAAGACATGAAACGGTTGTAAAATGAGACACGCTTTATCGATGAAAAGCTTGCCTTTCGGCATATATATAAATAACCCAAGTTTTGCGATTACATCCCAACTGTACACTAGGATTCTGGACCTAAGGAAGTAAACAACTATGGCGGGACAGGGCCCGCCATACCTGAATGTACAAAACTATCTGATACAAGGGAGATCATACCAAAAGTAGAGTCTCGGAGAAGATGGAGCTCCCGACACCAATGCAAAGAGATCCTAAGGATGTGGATCTAGCACTGCTTGCCGCCTGCGGCATGAACGCAGCCCCGAAGGTCAAGATAACAGTACTAAGTATGTGGCTGTAAAGTACTTAAAAATGAAATCAAAGTATTTAAAACCATTTGCAAATACAATCAGTTCAATTGCACATAGTGCCATATCACAAACAAGAACAATAATAGGTAAATAGCAGTGCATTCTAGGCGCGAATGATCAAGCAATGCCAAGCGCCCATAGTATCATTATGCATGCCTAATCTCGACTCCATGATCGCATAGGTCACACATGCACTGCATGAGGTATTCCTCGCGACGGGGTAGCTAACCGGTACGCTGGACTCCGCGATCGCATAGTCTCAATAGACGCGTAGTCACAGCGCATGCGGGCATCCGCGTCGGGCTAAAACACCCGAATGATCAATCCGAACTCCGCGACTCGCATAGTCACATAGACTGCATAGGCCGTAGAGACCCGCATCAAGGGTGGCAAGCCCTCGGTATAATAAGTCAAGGGGGTAGGTGATATAATAACAATACAACAGACTTACCATTTAGCAACGTAAGCACAGCAAGAATGACCCCCTTTCACAGCATTACAAGACACTAACACAGGTAGCATCATAATATGTCTACTTATCAAACAATCTTACTATACTTAACAGAAATCAATACAAGTCTTTTATAAACAAACAAGTAAACATTTCCTTTTATCTTTCTTAAGTTGTTATACCTAACTTCCCATAAAGCTAGTATAACTCTTAAGCTTTTGTTTTAAAAAACCCATATATTTCTCTTCTGTTAAAAATGATTCAGTATTCTTTTGAAATGCATCAGGGTTCTTATTATTCAGGCTTAAGTCAAAAGACATTGCCGTAGTTGTTATTCAGGCTTAAGTCAAAAGACATTGCCGTAGTTATTATTCGATTAACATGTACGTCTACCGTACTATATATATATGTTAAAATATCATGCTTAGGAAGAATCACATACCTTCTCGGCGAAAACCTCCTGCCAAGTTGAATATGTCGCACGCAGAGAATCAGCCTATAACAGTCAAATACGTCTATCAACGTCAGAAGCATCGTAAATGATTCTAGCAGAGGGTTCTCTATTCTATGGAAATTTGGGCGATCTTCCCTACCGGTAAGTTATACGATCTCATGTAAAAAGCAGTCTAGAGTGAGTTCAGTTCTATTATTCTTCTTTTAAACCCTTCTATTATGATAACATTTCAATTCTATTCTGTAATATTCTTCTAAGTATTTAATACTTAATTCTATACTTCTACAGTATGTATTCTTTAATACAAAAGAGGGTTAGGATTATTTACCTCGGTAAGCCCAATAATATCCTAGGTATAAGTCGATCCGGAGCAAGGCTTAGCTCCTAAGTTGTACGCTCCGATAGCTCCAAGAAAACCTTAGAAGTTCTTCACAACTTCTACTAAGCACTAAGGGATTTGGGCTAGGGTATTTTGGGCATTATAACAATACTAGAAGGCAACTTTTCTACCAACGGAGGGGGGGTAGATTTCGGATAGGCTAGGGGGAGGGGTTGCCTCGGCCAAGCTCACTCAAAGGGGGGGGGGTGTGTTGGACGAAAAAGGCTCAAGGGAGAGGAGAGGATTTCAAGACTTGGAAAGCTTGTTTGTGGATGAAGAACTCTTCATCACAAGAGGGGTATTTATAGGTCAAGGGATGGCCAACCAATGGCCAAGATTATGCCAAGTGCAAGGCAAGTGTAAGGTCAAGATTTGGGCAAGTGTACCTAGCCAACTTGCAAACAAAATATCCTACCAACTACTTGACAAAATAAGCCACTCCATTCGGCCATATTGACGCCTCACGTCCACCAATTGGAGGGTGACAAGTGTCGCCCTCCCGTTGGCCCAAAGTGTTTCGTCTCTCAGAAAAATCCGCAAAAATTAGAAATGGCATAGCCGGAATTTATCCTACGCGAGTTGTGTAAAACGTTTCGTCGGAAAACGATTCTTTTAATGAGTTGTGCCCAAAAAAACGTCCCATTGCCTACTTTAAGGCTAAACTTTCGTACGTACGCCCTCACGTACATACTCTGGAAATACGGGGTATAACATGTTAATTGCATTGATTGGGCCTTAAATGTGGCGTGTTTGGTTATTGAATTCGGCCTTGAAAAATGTGGCAAAGTATGTAGAAACAAAGGAGGTGCTGTCCGATTTTCCGTAGAATTTAGTGACTTTACACTTATAATATTCTACGTTTGAAGTAAGACGTTAATAGACGTATTGTGGACATTATAGGTTGACATACTACAGGCGGGATATTGTACTTAGCAAGTGGATTGACCCGAAGAGGTATGTAGAACTTTTCTATCTTTTGAACATGAATAGTTGCACGTATATAGTACGGTAGACGTACAAGGCCTTGATATCCTTTACTTGTTTTTAGCCAAGTTGGGTGAGTTAGGAGATTAACTCACTTCTTTAAAAGTATTAATGATGTCTTAAGTTTTTAAAGTTAAGGGACTTGAAGAGTTTTAAAGTATATGATACTTGTTTCGTTTTAAACGTATAAGTCCCTTGGATAAGAAATTGTAATTGGCTAAGGTATTGTCACGACCAGAACCCGGGCCCGTGACTGGTGCCTTACCCCGGGCACCCAAGTAGACATACATCAGAGTAATCAGCGGAACATAAAACAAAACATGAAATAACAAAAAGTGTAAACGATGTCTGAGAAAACTTGCCTTCCGGCATATATATAAATCAACTTAAACCGAATTTACATCCCATTACAACTCGCCCCGCGGTACTACAGGACTTCAAGAGTGACATGACAACAATGGCGGGACGGGGCCCCGCCATACCACGAATGTAAGCACTACTACGACGGGGACTATACCATGATAAGCCTCGGAGAAACGGGCTTCCCAAATCAATCGTGACCACGAGGGCTAGGATCAACGATCGTGTACCTCAACTGCGGCATGAACGGCCGAAGGAGGTCGATACAATAGGTACCAAGTATGTGGCGAAAAATCGTAAATGAAATTATAGTAGTCTATATAAAGCGGGAGACATGTATGATAACAAAACTACGATTCCTGATAAATAGCGATCATGTCAAGTCGGGGACTCACGCCTCAAAGTCATCACTCAAATATAACATTGGGTCTCACGCCCACAACATCAATCATGCCTGGAATACCTTCGCCGGCGATCTATGATATAAGAGCACCAAGGAATACATGAACACTGTGTCCCACTGTGTCATCATAAAACCGCACGGGGTAAGTGAAGGCATAACCGACTACTAAAACCCACAGTACAAACAAGGTCATAAATCAGATCATGAGATCTGTCTGGCCGTCACATGATCAAAGCCGCCACTCGCGCGATATCTAATGCGCGCGTCTAGCCCTCGAACTTCCTGCGACTCGCATAGGCCACTCCAATGGCCGCGTGAGGTATTCCCGCATCGAGGTAGCTACTCCCGGTATCCGCTCGACTCGCGATCCGCATGGCCCACATAGATCGCATGACCATAAAGGCCGCACTAACACGGAACTCTCGTAGCTCGCATAGGTCCTCGACCCGCATGAGGTATTCTCGAATCACGGTCCTGCATCACCGAGATATACCGCGTGAGGCGGCTTAACCGGGATCATGTCAAGGTGAGTGGTACAATACCAACATAACGGTGATAGTTAAACAACATAAGCGCGATCGAGGAAAACCCTTTACACAAACATCACAAGATATTAACACACGTAGCATCCTAACATGTTTACTTATCAAACCAACAAGAAAGTATTACAAGGCTATCACAAACCAACACAATCAAGTTATTCACACAAGATACTTTCTACTTTATGATAAACAATTTCGGGTTTTATCCCCAAAGTACTTCATACATTAACTCTTTAAAGATCGTTACTTTCACAAAGTCACACAATACTCGTAGTATGAAAATAGAGTGACTATCCTTTTAAGTAAACCAAAACACTTCCCTTTGTAAAATCAAGTAACAACATTATTTTCCAAACGTTCAAGTTTGCCTAATTTCAAATGTTCAAGTTTCTCATTTTTCGAAAGGTTTCGTAGTTCATAGTATTAATTACTTAATGATATAATTCTCTTTTAAAACCATTTGAGAAACATATGCCTTATATGTGAGTAGGTTATTTTTGTTTATAACAATCTTATAACAGCAGCCATGATCTAGGAAATGTAATATCATTTTGTCTCATCTTAGCTTCTATGCGGATGGAGGTTTCTCTTGGTTTTAATAATACTTAATTAGTCAATGCATTTCCTTTATTAGCGCTTTGTGGTGCTCGATACCTATTCGATTTCCAAATCAAGAAACATTATTCCTTTTAAAAACCAAGTACTCATTACTCACGAATGAGATTTCACACTCTTTTTACAAAATTCAGATTAATTCAATTAAGACAAATCTCTTATCCTTTAAGATCAAGTCTCTTATCTTTTAAGATCAATAAAACATTCTTTTTATCTCTCTTAAGCCGTTATACCTAACTTCCCATAAAGCTAGTATAACTCTTAAGCTTTTAAAACCAAGTATTACTCTTCTGTTAAAAATGATTCAGTATTCTTTTGAAATACTTCAAGATTATTCAGGCTTAAGTCAAAAGACATTGCCGTAATTATTATTCAGGCTTAAGTCAAAAGACATTGCCGTAATTATTATTCAGTTAACACACGTACGTCTACCGTACTATATATATACTTTAAAATATCATGCTCAAGAGTATAGGAAGAATCACATACCTCGCGACGATTATCGACTATTAGCAAAACGCCCACTGCTATAACGGCTAGCCTTGTCCACCTTTCAAGTAGTACATGCTACTTGCAGAACATTCAACCTATAAAGGTTATATAAGTCTATCAACTTCTACATTAATATTCTACTGATGCGATTTCAGTTCCAGTCTTTTCTGTAATATCCTTCTATTACAGTTCAATTCTCTTCTTATATACTTTCCTTGTATATAACTTATACTCAATTCTTATACTTCAATAGAATGAAAACTCTAATACAATAGGGAGACAAGATATTTACCTCGATAAGCCCATAATTATCCAAGTTTAAATGTCGATCCTGAGCAACGTTTAGCTCCTACTGCAGGCGCCCAACCCGCTCCAAACAACCCTTAGAAGTTCTACGCACATTCTACTTAATACATCAACCAAGTATGAAGATTATTCTTAGGGTGTCGGTTTGAGCCCAAACGGACATAAGGTAGTATTTCCTGCTCTACGATAGAGGTAACTTTGGAATACTACAAGGTATACGGCTAAGGTATTTTGGTATAGTAACAATACTTTGGGGAGTATTTTCTACCAAGAGGGGGTGTATTTTATGAGAACAACTAGGCAAGGGGGGGGGTACCCCACGGCTAGCACCACTAGGAGGGGTGGGATACTTTCGGCCAAGGGGGAGGGGGCTCTCGGCCAAGGGGCCTTCTCAAAGGGGGAGGGGGGTGTTTGGACGAAACACTACCAAGAGGGGGAAAGGATTTTCAAGACTTAGAAAATGGTTTGTGGATGAAGAAATGTCTTCAACTAAGGGGGTATTTATAGGCCAACCAATGGCCAAGATCATGCCAAGTAGTAGGCAAGTGTAGGGTGAGGATTTGGACAAGTGTGTATGGATCCCACCTTATCCATCTAACACACAAAATATCCTACCAACCCAAGACTTGTTTTCGTCCAAAAGCCGCCCCACACTCCACCAACTTGAGGGTGACAAGTGTCGCCCTCTCGTTGGTCTAAAACATTTCGTCTCTCGGAAAAATCCGCAAAAATTAAAAATGACATAGCCGAATTTTCCTTCGCAAGTTATGTAAAACGCTTTAGAAAAACGATTCTAATCGGGTGTTGTGCACAAAATATTTTCGTCCAAGCCTACTTAAAGTTCAAACTTTTCTACGTACGTCCTCACGTACATACTCTGGAAATACGGGGTATAACATTCTCCCCTCCTTAGAAACATTCGTCCCGAATGTTCCTTCTAAGTCTCAAAACAAACATGCGCCAGTATAGTCTTCACTGCTATACTTACGAAAGCAACCACGCCATGCCTGGCCATAAAATAATACACGCGCAAATACTTAATCCAAGTCCACGAGGAACCATCTCTAGCATAACAAAAACTCCCACCCAAGGTCTAAAATATACTCCCTGCGCACCTTCTCTTTACAAACGAAATGATCACTTCTATTCTCTTGCTCGTCGTACCCTTCTCGTACACTCGAACTCTTTCTCATAACTTACCATATTTTCGCTACTGCTTCAGTTTCCAAAATCTCGGGGTCACTATCTCCAACTTGGTCATCATTAACTAGGAACACTCTGGATGGATCTCCGATACTTTTCCGAACATAACAATATGAAAGACCGGACATACTGCCTCCCACGTCGGACGTCAAAGCTAACTTATAGGCAACCCTACTATCCTCCAACGGATCCAAAACGCCCAAGTACCTCGTGCTAAGTTCCTCTCGCTTTCCAAAACTCGTCACACCCTATCCGGTGGTACCTTCAAGAATTCCACCGTTAACTCGAACTTTAAGTGTCGACGCCGATTATCCGCACGACTTCCGCTGACTCGAGCCGCCAATAACCTCATCCGATAAGCTTCACCCTATCCACATTCTCACAACAAGTATGAACCAACTATCCAACCTTGCTACATCGAATCAATCAACCGGCAATTTACACTTCCGCCCCTACAAGGCTTCATAAGGCAATATCCGAACACTGAAATGGTAGCTATAATACACTCCCTCAACAGGAGACAACAATCCTCACAGCTACCCCTGAAATCCCAACACTGGCCCGAGGGCGAATGCGATTCTGAGACTCACCTGAGTTCCTACCCTGCCTGGTAAAACTTCCAGAAAAAGAAGTAGCCAAAACCTGGGCTTCACTGTCTGTCATAAGGTAAAAGCAGGCACCTCGTGCAGCCTTACAACCTCCCTGATATAAACATCTCGCATAACTTACTACCGAGTAAACGGTCTCGACTAAAAGACAAGAGGGACTGACCTCATCGGCCCGACTACTGGTCGACCGCATCTACGAACTCGTACGATGGTTAACTAAACTTGGGCCTAACACCCTCGTGACCCTACCACCGCGACCACCACAAACCGACCCCACCATAAAATAGGTCGCGGTTGACTCGCTGACGGCCTCAACCCGACCCACTCGCAGAAACACTTGCTCCCCGATCCGGAACAATCTCACTAATCATGTTACGAAAACCTAGCGGTCTTCTTAGCTCAACTACACTCTTTCATTCCACACTACTCAGGGACTTATCCCACAAACATAGCTCACGTGCACCATGCACTCCGACAAGGGTTAAACGTAAAAAAAAAAAAAAAACTTTTACTCGAGATGACCTTGCTTCTAAGGTCTCTACGTATAAAGCTCTAAGGCTCACACTTTTTCTTATCCCCCAATCTTTCCCGGTTAACTAACCATGATTTCTAATCACAATACACTTATGTTATCTGAACATAACACTTAAGATATACTCATCTCATCATACGTACTAAACTCTAGAGGTTAAGGATATACCAGATTCATCGCTTCACTCCCCTTAGTCGTTCTAATCAAACCTACCCCGTAGGGCGCATAGTTAGGGAAGATGACGAACTACCCACCGATCTTGAAGGCTGAGTCCTCCTACTAGGACATCCTTTCGACACATGGCCCTGACGCCCGCCGGTAAAACAAGTACCAACTAAAAGACGACATTCCCCGGGATGACGCCTGTCACATTGTGAACACTGGGGAAAAACTGAATCCGGCCGGCCGAACCTACGCAGAGCCGTGAACCTAAGCTCTGGAGCTCTGACCAACTCCGGATTATCCCCAATGTCCTGAACTCCGTGGAGGAACCACTCTGTACTGGTGGATGTGCATATCTGATCTGCTGCTGAGGTGGTTCACCTCGAAAGTTACCAAAAGACCTTGCTTTCCGCCTCTTCTCGCCCTCGGTTAACCCGTCGATCTCTACGTTTCTTGGCCTGCTGCGCATAAGCCCGTACGCAGGCCATGCTCAAGCCTAACTGAAGAATTACTCCTGCACGACCCTCTCTTAGATATTCATCAAGACTCGCGGTACATCGGTATACTCTCTGGTAGCCAAATCCATAGCTAGTAACAGGGTCGCCTCTTTGCAATCTATATTCTCCGTTCCCGGTCGTGGAACTGAAGGTTCATATATCAAGGTCGCAGTAGGCACTGCTGCCGTGCAAACTCTTTGGCTGGTGACGTCGCAGAACTCCCCAAATGAAGCACCACCCCAGGTGATGATTGGGCCTGTGCCCTAGTAACCCTCTGTGCTCTACTCGCAGCTCCCTCGGCTGCCTTGCCCTCCTGGGCCCGGGTTTGCCCTACGCGGAGGCATAACGGTAAGGGAAAGAAATACGTGAGAGGGGTCCAACTTATAACACAGCTCTAAGGCACGATCTCAGAGTGAGAAGAATGGAAACCAATCCTAAATATCCTATAGCCTCCTGATTATTGGTGTGGTGCACAACACACCGATAATCAAGACTTCATCGATACTGCTCAGAGACACTTTCCGAGGATTAATCGCTCGATACCACTTTTGTCACGACCAACCCGGGCGGATCGTGCCTTACCGGCACCCAAGTAGACATACATCGAGTAATCGGAACATAAAACAAAACATGAAATAACAAAAGTGTAAAACAAGAACTGAGAAAACTTGCCCTTCTAAGATATATATAAATCAACTTACAACCGAAGTTACATCCCATTACAACTCGCCACAACAGATTACATGCACTCTAAGAGTGACATGATAATAACAATGGCGGACAGGGCCCCGCCATACCCCTGAATGTAAGCACCTACAACGACAGGGACTATACCACTGATAAGCCTCCGAAAGAAACGCAGCTTCCCAAACGCTGAACTGTGACCCTGAGAGCTAGGATCAACGACTGGTGTACCTCAACTGCGGATGAACGCAACCCCGGGCGAGGTCAGTACAACAGGTACCAAGTATGTGAAACTGAAAAATATTGTAAATGAAATCATAGTAGTCTATATAAAGCAGGAGACATGTATGATAACCAAACTACAGTTCACAATAAATAAGCAGTCATGTCAAGTCAGGGACTCACGCCCTCAAAGTCATCACTCAAATATAACATTGGGTCTCACGCCCACAACATCAATCATACCGGTGGAATACCTTCCTCACTGCCGGCAGTCTATGATATAAGAGCACCAAGGAATACACATGAACACCAGGTCCCACCTGTGTCATCATAAAACCGTACGGGGTAAGTACGAAGGCATAGCCGACTACTAAAACCCACAGTACAAACAAGGTCATAAACTGTATCATGAGATCTGTCTGCATCGTCACATGATCAAAGCCGCCACTCGCCCGCAGATCTAATGTGTGCCTAGCCCCGAACTTCCGCAGCTCCGCATAGGCCACTCCAATGGCCCGCATGAGGTATGCCCCGCATCGAGGGTAGCTACTCCCGATCCGCCGACTCGCGATCCGCATGGCCACATAGACCGCGTGACCATAAAGGCCGCGACACTAACTCGAACTCGTAGCTCGCATAGGTCCCCGACCCGCATGAGGTATTATCGAATCACGGTCCTGCATCACCGAGATATACCCCGCATCGGAGGGCAGCTTAACCCCCGGGATCATGTCAAGGTGAGTGGTACAATACCAACATAACGGTTGATAGTTAAACAACATAAGCGCGATCGAGGGAAAACCCCTTTACACAAACATCACAAGATATTAACACACGTAGCATCCTAACATGTTTACTTATCAAACCAACAAGAAAGTATTACAAGGCTATCACAAACCAACAATCAAGTTATTCACACAAGATACTTTCTACTTTATGATAAACAAGTTCGGGTTTTTTCCCAAAGTACTTCATACATTAACTCTTTAAAAGATCGTTACTTTCACAAAAGTCACACAATACGTAGTATGAAAATAGAGTGACTATCCTTTTAAGTAAACCAAAACACTTCCCTTTGTAAAATCAAGTAACAACATTATTTTCCAAACGTTCAAGTTTGCCTAATTTCAAATGTTCAAGTTTCTCATTTTTCGAAAGGTTTCGTAGTTCATAGTATTAATTACTTAATGATATAATTCTCTTTTAAAACCATTTGAGAAACATATGCCTTATATGTGAGTAGTTATTCTTGTTTATAACAATCTTATAACAAATGACCATGATCTAGGAAATGTAATATCATTTTGTCTCATCTTAGCTTCTATGCAGATGGAGGTTTCTACTGGTTTTAATAATACTTAATTAGTCAATGCATTTCCCTTTATTAGCGCTGCTGTGGTCTATTCGATACCTATTCTGATTTCCGAAATCAGTAAAACATTATTCCTTTTAAAAACCAAGTACTCATTACTCACGAATGAGGTTTCACACTCTTTTTACAAAATTCAGATTAATTCAATTAAGACAAATCTCTTATCCTTTAAGATCAAGTCTCTTATCTTTTAAGATCAATAAAACATTCTTTTTGTCTCTCTTAAGCCGTTATACCTAACTTCTCATAAAGCTAGTATAACTCTTAAGCCTTTAAAACCAAGTATTACTCTTCTGTTAAAAATGATTCAGTATTCTTTTGAAATACTTCAAGATTATTCAGGCTTAAGTCAAAAGACATTGCCGTAATTATTATTCAGGCTTAAGTCAAAAGACATTGCCATAATTATTATTCAGTTAACACACGTACGTCTACCGTACTATATATATACTTTAAAATATCATGCTCAAGAGTATAGGAAGAATCACATACCTCGCGATGATTATCGACTATTAGCAAAATGCTCCACGGTTATAACCCGGCTAGCCTTGTCCACCTTTCAAGTAGTACATGCTACTTGCAGAACATTCAACCTATAAAGGTTATATAAGTCTATCAACTTCTACATTAATATTATACTGATGCGATTTCAGTTCCAGTCTTTTCTGTAATATCATTCTATTACAGTTCAATTCTCTTCTTATATACTTTCCTTGTATATAACTTATACTCAATTCTTATACTTCAATAGAATGAAAACTCTAATACAATAGGGAGACAAGATATTTACCTCGATAAGCCCATAATTATCCAAGTTTAAATGTCGATCCCGAGCAACGCTTAGCTCCTACTGGCGCCCAACCCGCTCCAAACAACCCTTAGAAGTTCTACGCAACTTCTACTTAATACTTCAACCAAGTATGAAGATTTTTCTTAGGGTTTCGGTTTGAGACAAAAGGACATAAGGTAGTATTTCCTGCTCTACGTATAGAGGTAACTTTGGAATACTACAAGGTATACTACTAAGGTATTTTGGTATAGTAACAATACTTTGGGAGTATTTTCTACCAAGAGGGTGTATTTTATGAGAACAACTAGGCAAGGGGTACCCACGGCTAGCACCACTGTGGAGGGGATACTTTCGGCCAAGGAGGAGGGGCTCTCGGCGAGGGGCCTTCTCAAAGGGGAGGGGGTGTTTGGACGAAACACTACCAAGAGGGGAAGGGATTTTCAAGACTTAGAAAATGGTTTGTGGATGAAGAAATGTCTTCAACTAAGGGGGTATTTATAGGCCAACCAATGGCCAAGATCATGCCAAGTAGTAGGCAAGTGTAGGGTGAGGATTTGGACAAGTGTGTGTGGGTCCCACCTTATCCATCTAACACACAAAATATCCTACCAACCCAAGACTTGTTTTCGTCCAAAAGCCGCCCCACACTCCACCAACTTGAGGGTGACAAGTGTCGCCCTCTCGTTGGTCCAAAACATTTCGTCTCTCGGAAAAATCCGCAAAAATTAAAAATGACATAGCCGGAATTGTGACGCCCCGAAACCCGGGCCCGTCACTGGTGCCTTACCCCGGGCACCCTAGTGATACAACATCAGAGAAAACCAGCGGAAATAAAAACTTTACACATGAAATGAGAGACATAAATAAATAAACAGGCCAACCCAACCGTTGCCTTTCAAGATATATACATAAAACCCGAGCAGTTATCCTTTTACAAACTCCGCCACAACAAAGCATGCACTCTAAGATATACAACAACTATGACGGACAGGCCGCCATACCCCCGAATGTACAAGTACCTACAATGACAGGGACTATACTAAAAGATAAGCCTCGGAGGAACGGAGCTTCCAACGCTGAATCTGCGATCCTATGAGCGAGATCAACCAATCGTATACCTCTACCGGCATGAACGCAGCCAGGCGAGGTCGCATAACAGTACCAAGTATGTGAAATCGAAAATACGTAATGAAATCACATTTCATCATTTTATAAAACCATTTCGCCATAAGTAATTATGTCAAGTAAGGCGGGACGATATCCCGAATAATCACTCACACATAATTATGGGTCTCACGCCCATAATACCACTCGTGCCGTGGAACTCATTCTCATCACGGCAGCATACGATGTAAAACAACACCCATATGTGAACACGAACACTAGATCCTGCTCGCTATCAAAACCGACGCAAGTAGAATAGCCAACTACGCCCAAAAGCTAGTCATATCCCATCACGCAAGGTACGAAGCCAACTACTACCCAAAAGCTAGCCACGCAATCGCCGAGGCAAGTATCTTAAGCTAACGCACAATAGCCTACCGTCTCACAAGATATGACCGAGGCAAGTATCTTAAGCTATCTACCGAGGCTACCGCAGACACGAAAATGACCGTAACAAGTATCTAAAGTGTACGAACCACACGCATAAACCAAGCCCGTGATCGCTCGTCACCGCGCAAGCTTCATGGATTAGCGGTCCGTGGACTAACGATCAACCTCACAATGACCGCATGCCGGCATCTTACCTCGAAGTCATGGCCATGAAACCATCCATCGACGCGTGCCCGTGGAACATCCATCACGCCAAAGATGTCCTAAGGAAATAAATCGATAGCCGCCCTCCCGGAGAGTCACGACAAGACGTAAAAACAACCAATAATACTCAAAGTGGACGATACTCGTGGACCACCCAACGTCGATGTCCAAATAATCAATCGGATAGCCCTCCCTGCAGAGTCACGAAGACATCAACAAAACACTTGCACATCAAAGACTATCACAACAAGCATAGGCAAGTTTAACATACATTCATTTTAATCAACAATCCGGGTTTCAAACCCAAAATACTACATACTTTCCTTCTTTCAAAAGACCTCTTTCTATGTAAAAGCCACGTGATACTAATACTCAGTATATAAAGAAAACACGTTTTACTTTTAAAACCAAATTACTTCACCTTCGTAAAAATCTTTACAAGGCTTTTAAAATCAAGTACTCTATACTTTATAAACCAAGTGCTTTTCTTTTAGAACAACATCAAGTATACTCTTTTTAAAACCCAATTAACTTACTCTTTTCAAAACAAGTAACCTATACTTAAATCAAGTTACTTCTCCTTTTCCGAAAACAAGTCGTTATAAGTCAAGTCTCTTATCTTTCAAGATCAAGTCTCTTAACTTTCAAAATCAAGTCGTTTTACTGTCAAAACCAAATCTTTCTTTTATCTTCATAAAGTCGTTATAACTAACTTCCCATAAAGCCATTATAACACTTTATGTTTTAAAACAAACAAAAATCGTTTCACACACGTACGTCTACCGTACTATATAGTTCACAACAATCATGCTCAAGAGTATAGGAAGAATCACATACCTTTAGCTTAAACCACAAGCCAAGTCAAGTATGCCGCGCGTAGAAAGATCCACCTATAACAACCATAATATATAAATCAACTTCTAGCACTCTCCGTAGAATATTCTAAACACAAGATTCCTTATTCTACAGAAATTTCGGCAGCACCTCCCCCCCCGTTATCACATAAATCTCCTCCCCTTACCAGGCCCGCTACCAGGCCAACAACTCCCAGGGGATTACACGTCTAACCGGACGTGTTCAATTCTGCTTCACAATAATACTACACAAGTCTACTGTAAGTACAGTCCAATGTAAATACAGTTCAAACCTTTATAATCATCCTTCCAATATAATATACTCAAGTATAACTACTCAAACTTGTAATATCCAATTACAATAGGGGGACATAGATCATTACCTCGATAAGCCCAAAAATTATCCAAGTTATAAGTCGATCCTGAGCAACGTTTAGCTCCAATCCTTACGCTCCAACCCGCTCCAAGCGACCCTTAGAAGTTTCTAAACAACTTCTCTAAATACTTCCACCAAGCTAGGAAGATTTTTCTAGGGTTTCGTTTTACGGCTATTGGAATAAAGTAGTATTTCCGGGCTCCTAGTATTGAAATAACTTTGGAATACTACTAGGGATACTAGGCCAAGGTATTTGGGATTATAAAACAATACACCAAGTATTTTCTACACAAAAGGAGGGGGGGACGAAATAGGGCTAAAGGGAGGGAGTATTTGCTATGGAAAATCTTCAAGTGAGGATGAAATACTCTTCAACCTTAAGGGGGTATTTATAGAGGAATTAAGGGCCAAGATCTTATCAAGTGTATGGTCAAGATTGGGCCATGTGTGTGTGGGTCCCACCACACCACATGGCCAACGAAATTGCTAGACAAGTGGCTTGCCACTTGTTAGCCCATTTCGGCCAAGGGACAAGTGTCTAGCCACTTGTCCCACCATTTCGGCCAAGGTGCCACATGGGGGTGACACGTGTCGCCCCCCGACTAAATCAAATATTTCGTCTTCGGAAATATCCAAAATACCGAAAACCTCAAAAACAAAGTGGGCCTACTAAACGTAAATTTCTCCCGTGGGCCCCACGTGACCATTTCCGAAAATAAAATCCAATAATTCTAATATAATCCAAGAAGTCCAAATACCAAATCTGGGAATCCAATTCCCATTAACGAACCTTTTTCTTCACAAAAACCGGAAACTTTTCCGTCGAAAAATCACATCTTTCTTTCTTTCCAAAATTTCTGTCGTATTCTCGTACGCACGTCCTCACATACATACCCTGGAACTACGGGGTATAACATTCTTCCCCCCTTAGAAACATTCGTCCCGAATGTTCCTTCTACGCCTCTAATCAAACGTGTGCCGGTATAGTCTTCACTACTATACTTACGAAACCAATCACGCCATCAATGGCCATAGTAACATACAAATCCAAGCTAACGAGGAAATCATTTCTAATCTCACAATAGCTCCTACTAGCTTCAATTTACTCTAAGGCCTATCTCCGGCCTTCACGATCCGATTCTGGTCGAACGCATCCACGAACTCATACGATGGTTACCTAAACTTGGGCCTAGCACCCTCGTGACCCTACCACCCGGCGGGACCACCTCGAACTGACCCGCTCATTCGGCTGCGGGTTGACCCGCGACTTGGCCTCAACCCGACCCGTATCGCGCCCAAACTCTCGTTCCACGATCGGAACAATCTTACTAATTCACGTCACGAAAGCTACCACTTCCATCTTACACTACCCATGGAATTATCACACCAACATAATGCTATCGAACATAATAATAAAAAAATATACTTATCTTAATACAAATGCATACTAGTCTCTTAGAGGTCAAGGATATACCGATATCACAAAACAAATAGGCGATTTCAAGGACCGCTATAGCGGGAACTTCCACCACGACCCGCTCGCTCGCAGATATCTGAACACCGCCTAGCTATCGAAGGCGAAGAACCCGCAGATCCGAAGGTGAGTCTCAACATCCGCTACCTGGTAGGACAATTTCGCAAAATGGCCCCCGCCACATGTAAAACAAGTCCTCGACACTCCCGAATGGGGTTTACCTGTGGTTACACTTAGGTCGGGTGGCTTCCTCGCCCGACACCCAACTCCCGAAAACTGAACCCTTGGAGCCACGACCGCTCACGAATACTCTGGAGGCCACGAAGGCGTGAGGACCACTGCATCTTGGGCGGCGTATAACTAGTCTGCTGGCGGTCCGCCTTGAAAGTTACCAAAGGACCCTGCTGTCCTGGCCCACTTCTGCTGAGATTGTTCAATCCGTCGGACTCTCAGTGCCTCACACACTAGTGCATGAGCCTGCATGCGGGCGATGTCCATGCCGGTGGCGATACACCGAACAAGACTACGCCAAGTAGTCGTCAAGCCACGTGACGTAGCGGTGCACTCTGTCCTCCATATTAGCTACTAACGCAGGGACATATCGAGCCAACGAGTCGAACTCTACGTTGTACTCGGCTGCGTCCTCCTGTCTCAAAGATCGAAACACGTCGGCCGTGCCTCCTCATCTGCGGCAAGAAATGGTGAAATGCCTCGAGAACTCATCCCAAACAGTTGGGGGCGCATGCTCCCCCCGGGACAGCTCCCATGAATCAAACCAGTCGACTGCGGTATCACGCAGCCGATGCGAACCGAAAATCACGGACTCGGTCTCCGAAGCCTTGATCACTCGCATGATCCTCTGTAACTGACGGATGAACTCCTGCGGATCATCCTCAGGCCTCGACCCGTAGAACTCTGGCGGAATACAACTCAGAAAATCCCGTAGCCTCAAACTATCCGATCTGGGATGAACTACGGGCTCTTTGGGCCAGGCTGCTGCGTCGGCCTCTCGCCGTGTCGGCCCACGATCACGGCGATGGCGGGCCATCTCCTTGTAACCCGTCTCCTTTGCTCGGTGTAGGGTGGAGGCTCGGTGCGTGGTCTCTGCAGCCATCGCTGCGGCTCTAACCTCTTTGAAATTTGGCGGCGTCGCAAAACTCGCCGTCGAAGAACTATCTCGGTAATGATCGGGCTGCGCGCTCGTACTCCTCTGTGTCCCACTAGCGGCTCCAGGTTGTCTTGCCGCCGGGCGGGTTGCTGCGCGGAGGCATAACTGGCAGAAAAGAACACGTCAGAAGGAGTCCAACTTACAACATCGCTCTAAGGCACGATCTCAGAGTGAGAAGAATAGAAACCAATCCTAAATGTCCTGCTGACCTCACGATTATAGATGTGGTGCACAACACACCGATAATCAAGACTCTACTAGACACGCGATGCAGACACTTTCAGAGGATTAATCGCTCGATACCACTTGTGGCCGAAACCGGGCGTCGGTGCCTTACCCGGCACCCTAGTGATACAACATCGAGAGAAAACCGGCGGAAATAAAACTTTACACATGAAATGAGAGACATAAATAAATAAGCAGGCCAACCCAACCGTTGCCTTCGGTATATATACATAAAACCCGAGCAGTTATCCTTTTACAAACCACACTTGTGATTACTCTGGACCTCTAAGATATCTGACAACTATGACGGGACGGGGCCGCCATACCACGAATGTACAAGTACCTACAATGACGAGGACTATACCAAAAGATAAGCCTCGGAGGAACGAGCTTCCCAATGACTGCGATCCTATGGCGAGGATCAACCAAGCGGTATACCTCTACTGCGGCATGACGCGGCCCCAGAAGAGGTCAATGCAGTACCAAGTATGTGAAGAAAATACTGTAATGAAATCACATTTCATCATTTTATAAAACCATTTCGCCATAAGTAAACAGTTATGTCAAGTAAGGGGACGCATATCCCCAGAATAATCACTCACACATAATTATGGGTCTCACGCCCATAATACCACTCGTGCCGTGGAACTCATTCCTCACCGCGGCGACATGATGTAAAACAACACCCGTATGTGAACTGAACACTAGATCTGCTGCGTCATCAAAACCGTCGGGCAGTAGAATAGCCAACTACCGGTCAAAAGCTAGTCATATCCCATCACGGCAAGGTGCGGAAGCCAACTACGGTCAAAAGCTAGCCACGCAAGGCGAGGCAAGTATCTTAAGCTAACGTACAATAGCCTACCGTCTCACAAGATATGGCCGAGGCAAGTATCTTAAGCTATCTACGAGGCTCGGATGCGAGAAAATGACGAACAAGTATCTAAAGTGTGCCTGAACCACACGTACAAACCAAGCGCGTGATCGGTCGTCAGCGCGGCAAGCTTCATGGATTAGCGGTCCATGGACTTACAGTCTGAACCTCACTATGACCGCATGCCCCGGCATCTTACCTGGGAAGTCATGGCCATGAAACCATCCTGCGGGCGCGTGCGTGGAACATCCATCACGCCCGGCATGTCCCAAGGAAATAAATCGGATAAGCCGGCCTCCAGAGTCACGGCGATGCTGAAACAACGATCGATACTCAAGTGGACGCATACTCGTGGACCACCCAACGTCAGTATGTCCAGTCAATCAATCAGATAGCCGGCCCTCCCAGAGAGTCACGGCAGCACATCAACAAAACACTTGCACATCAAAGACTATCACAACAAGCATAGGCAAGTTTAACATACATTCATTTTAATCAACAATCTGGTTTCAAACCCAAAATACTACATACTTTCCTTCTTTCAAAAAGACCTCTTTCTATGTAAAAGCCACATGATACTAATACTCATAGTATATAAAGAAAACACGTTTTACTTTTAAAACCAAATTACTTCACCTTCGTAAAAATCTTTACAAGGCTTTTAAAATCAAGTACTCTATACTTTATAAACCAAGTGCTTTTCTTTTAGAACAACATCAAGTATACTCTTTTTAAAACCCAATTAACTTACTCTTTTCAAAACAAGTAACCTATACTTAAATCAAGTTACTTCTCCTTTTCCGAAAACAAGTCGTTATAAGTCAAGTCTCTTATCTTTCAAGATCAAGTCTCTTAACTTTCAAAATCAAGTCGTTTTACTGTCAAAACCAAATCTTTCTTTTATCTTCATAAAGTCGTTATAACTAACTTCCCATAAAGCCATTATAACACTTTATGTTTTAAAACAAACAAAAATCGTTTCACACACGTACGTCTACCGTACTATATAGTTCACAACAATCATGCTCAAGAGTATAGGAAGAATCACATACCTTTAGCTTAAACCACAAGCCAAGTCAAGTATGCGCGTAGAAAGATCCACCTATAACAACCATAATATATAAATCAACTTCTAGCACTCTCGTAGAATATTCTAAACACAAGATTCCTTATTCTACGAAATTTCGACACCTCCCCGTTATCACATAAATCTCCTCCTTACGGGCGCTACTGTGCCAACAACTCGGGGATTACACGTCTAACAGGACGTGTTCAATTCGCTTCACAATAATACTACACAAGTCTCTGTAAATGCGGTCGATGTAAATATAGTTCAAACCTTTATAATCATCCTTCCAATATAATATACTCAAGTATAACTACTCTGACATGTAATATCCAATTACTGATAGGGACATAGATCATTACCTCGATAAGCCCAAAAATTATCCAAGTTATAAGTCGATCCCGAGCAACGTTTAGCTCCAATCCTACGCTCAACCCGCTCCAAGCGACCCTTAGAAGTTTCTAAACAACTTCTAAATACTTCCACCAAGCTAGGAAGATTTTTCAGGGTTTCGTTTCTGGCTATTGGAATAAAGTAGTATTTCAGACTCTAATATTGAAATAACTTTGGAATACTACTAGGGATACTAGGCCAAGGTATTTGGGATTATAAAACAATACACCAAGTATTTTCTACACAAAGGAGGGGACGAAATAGGGCTAAAGGGAGAGTATTTGCTATGGAAAATCTTAGTGAGGATGAAATACTCTTGACCTTAAGGGGTATTTATAGAGGAATTAAGGGCCAAGATCTTATCAAGTGTATGGTCAAGATTGGGCCATGTGTGTGTGGGTCCACCACACCACATGGCCAACGAATTGCTAGACAAGTGGCTTGCCACTTGTTAGCCATTTCGACGAGGACAAGTGTCAGCCACTTGTCCCACCATTCGACCAAGGTGCCACATGGGGTGACACGTGTCGCCCCGACTAAATCAAAATATTTCGTCTTCCGGAAATATCCAAAATACCGAAAACCTCAAAAACAAAGTGGGCCCCACTAAACCGTAAATTTCTCCCGTGGGCCCCACGTGACCATTTCCGAAAATAAAATCCAATAATTCTAATATAATCCAAGAAGTCCAAATACCAAATCTGGGAATCCAATTCCCATTAACGAACCTTTTTCTTCACAAAAACCGGAAACTTTTCCGTCGAAAAATCACATCTTTCTTTCTTTCCAAAATTTCTGTCGTATTCTCGTACGCACGTCCTCACATACATACCCTGGAACTACGGGGTATAACAGGAATTTTCCCTTCGCAAGTTATGTAAAACGTTTCGTCGAAAAACGATTCTAATCGGGTGTTGTGCACAAAATATTTTCGTCCAAGCCTACTTAAAGTTCAAACTTTTCTACGTACGTCCTCACGTACATACTCTGGAAATACGGGGTATAACAGGTATAAAGTTAATATAACGACTTTATGGGAAGTTGGTTATATTAGCTTTATGGAAAGATAAATAAGGATAAATGACTTGATTTAAAGAAAGGCAATTCGATTTTAAGGCATCAATTGCCTAAGGTTTTATAAGAAAAGAAGTCACTTGATTTAGAAGCCTAATTTTATTTCTAAAGGTATTGTGACTTGTCTTGAAAAGTAATTGTGACTTGATACTACGATTATTAGTATCTTGGAAGTTTTATATAAAAAAGAGTCATTTTTTTAAAAGAGTGGAAGTATGTAGTACTTTGGGTTAAATTCCCGGATTTTTATAAAAGACATGTTAGTGCCTTAAGTAAACTAAAATGAAAGTGTACATGAACAAGAATAATAAGAAGTTAGGGGATTTCTTAACTTGCTTATATATTGTATGATAAGTCGGTAGTGCTTATGTTATGTATGATAGACGGTTTGTGCTAGTAGTATATTATTCATTACGGGGTCATTCCCCGGGTTTGTGGCATTTTCATATTCCGTGGATTTGCTACCCACGATGCGAGGAATACCTCATGCGAGTCCGTAAGGGCTTATGCGGGTGAAATAGTCCCATGCGGGCGGATACAGCCTATGAGAGGAATACCTCATGCGGGTCTACACGACCTATGCGGCGGATCTGACTATCACGAGGAATACCTCATGCGGGTCCACACGACCTATGCGGGTGAAATAGTCTCAGGAGTAGGATTGCTTAATGATACTGCAGGCGGGTGGTCCTGCTTTGATCGTGAGCTTCCTATTTTTTATGTTGTAAGTATACTTTTATTCTACTCTCATTGTTAGTAAGGCACAGTGTACTGTAATTTGATTATCATACATGTCTCCGGCTTTGTTTTAAACTTATGATGTAATTACAGTATTTTCCAGTTTTACATACTTAGTACATATTGTGTACTGACCCCCTTCCTCGGGGGCTGCGTTCATGCCGCAGGTAGGGGTAAGCAGGTGGTGGATCCTCATTCTTAGGATCACTTATCAGGCGTCAGAAGCTCCATTTCTCCGGAGGCTTGTCTTTTGGTACAGTCTTTCCCTGATGTTGTAGATTTTATGTACATTCAGGGGTATGGCGGGGCTCTGTCCCGCCACAGTTGTTATTCCTAAGTGCGTAGTCACATGTTGTGGTTTGGGTTGTAAACGAGTTATCTTTGTTTCTTGTTGATTATGTATTTTATGGAAGCGGCACTTATCGGTTGCTTTGTGATGTTTATTGTCTAAACATGTTTTTATGTTGTGTATGTTCATTGCTATTCTCGATGTATACGAGCAGGGTGCCCAGGTAGGGCACCAGTCGCGGCCCCGGGGTCGGGTCGTGACAAAAGTGGTATCAGAGCTGTTAGTCCTCGAAAAGTGTCTACAGACCGTGTCTAGTAGAGTCTTGATTATCGGTGTGTTGTGCACCACATCTATAATCAGGAGGCTGCAGGACATTTAGGATTGGTTTCCATTCTTCTCTCTCTGAGATCGTGCAGTAGAGCTGTCTTATTAGGTTGAATCCTCTCTGACCTATTCTTATGAAACAGTTATGCCTCCACGGAAGGCGATCAGGGCCCAGAAGGGCAAGGCATTGCTAGCGATGCGAGAGAGGTTACTCGGACTCGAGCACGAACTATGCACGAGGTAGTGGCGGTCGGCGAGTTCACCACGCCGGCGGTATTAGAGGCGAGGCGGCGGTAGCTCGAGGTTCGTGCGAGCCTCGGTCCCACAGCCAGGAGCTGAGTATAGAGACTACGGGGAGCAGATCCGGTTATTGACCAGCATAGTAGCAGGGCAGCGCCGACAGGAGCAGGCAGCTAACCCTAGAGCCGACAGTTTGCGGATTCGGGATTTTCTGGGTTGTCATCCACCCGAGTTTTATGGTTCGAGGTCTGAGGAGGATCCGCAGGAGTTCATTCGGCGATTCTGACGGACTATGCGAGGTTCTTAAGGCTTGGAGACAGAGTGCATTATGCTAGCCTCTTACGGATTCTGCGATATTGCGTTGAACTGGTTTGAGTCATGGGAGCCGAGAGGTGAGATTCTCTTCCGGTGTTTGAGAGGAGTTCACAGAGGCCTTCATGGATCACTTTTTGCCTCCTGAGATGAGGAGAGCCCGCGTAGATAGATTTTTGACCTTGAGGCAGAATGGGAGGACTATCAGAGAGTACAGCCTGGAGTTTGACTCTTTGGCCAGGCATGCGCACACCATTGTAGCTGACATGGCGGACAGAGTTCATCGTTATGTGATGGGGCTAGACCTTCATATGATTACTGCATGCTTGGGAGTGGCTCTTCAGCCCGGCATGGACATTGCCGGAGATGCAGCGTATGCGCGAGGATAGAGGATAGAGAGGAGGATCAGTTGACTCGAGCCAGCCCAAGAGGCGGGACAACGAGGTCTCGGGCGATTTGGCGGACAACCTCAGCAGCAGACTAGGTCCATATTCCATCCAGCACAGACTGCTCCTTCACGGTTTTCTGGTAGGAGATCTGATCAACCAGGTCATTCAGGAGCAGGTCAGGGCTCCAGGACTTCAGGGTTTCAGGGAGGTAGAGATCGTCACCGATCGAGACCACCCACATCTCGGTGTGCTCGATGCGGTAGATCTCACCCAGGCGAGTGTCGTGTTCCTGCAGGAGCTTGTTACTCTTGTGGCCAGCTGGGCCATTTGAAGAGAGACTGTCCGACCAGAGGCAGCATGGGTGGTACGGTGCAGCCGACAGGATCGATTCTTTGGGTCTTCCTCTTCTTACGTGGTTATGCGCCCGGAGCGGGGTGTTCACGGACCGGCAGGCCGCGGCAGAGGTCGTGGTGGTGGTTCCAGTTCTAGCGGTCCACAGAACCGCATATATTCATTAGCCAGCCGCCAGGATCAGGAGGCTTCCCCTGACGTCGTCACAGGTACATTATTGATTGCATGCTATGATGTATATGCTTTGATAGATCCAGGTTCTACCTTATCCTATGTGTCCCCTCTTATTGCGGGTAGAATCGGGATAGAGCCGGTGTCGATAGAGCCTTTTGAGGTAGCTACGCCAGTGGGTGATTCGGTGTTAGCTGAGCGGGTGTATAGAGAATGTCCGGTGTTTATTTACAATCGTCAGACCCTTGCAGACTTGATAGAGTTGGAGATGACAGATTTTGATGTCATTATGGGTATGGACTGGTTGGCTTCTTGTTATGCCAACGTTGACTGTAGAGACAGGTTGGTTCGGTTCCAGTTTCCTGGCGAGCCAGTTATCGAGTGGAAGGGCAACACAACGTCGCCGAGGGGTAGGTTTATTTCTTACCTCAAGGCTAGGAAGATGGTGCAGAAAGGGTACATCTATCATCTGGTTGGTATTTGTCTGGTGAGGTGCAGTTCTTGATCGGTGCCGATGGTTAGGGAGTTTCGGATGTGTTCCCGACGATCTTGGGTATCCTCACGAGAGGGAGATTGAGTTTTGTATTGATACGTTGCCAGACACTCGACCTATTTCTATTCCGCCATACAGGATGGCACCTGCTGAGTTGAGGGAGCTGAAGGACCAACTGAAAGATTTGCTGGAAAAAAGCTTTATGAGGCCTAGTGTTTCTCCCTGGGGAGCGCCGGTTTTGTTTGTGAAGAAGAAGGATGGGACGTTGCGTATGTGTGTTGATTACATGCAGCTGAATAAGGTAACCATCAAGAATAGGTACCCCCTCCCCAGGATTGATGATTTGGTTGACCAGTTGCAGGGTGCGAGGTATTTCTCCAAGATAGACACGTAGTGCAGTTATCATCAGTGCGAGTCGAGGCGGATATCCCAAAGGCGCATTCGGGACACGGTATGGGCACTATGAGTTGTGGTTATGTCTTTCCGGTTTGACTAACGCTCAGCGGTATTTATGGATTTGATGAACGGGTGTTCAAGCCATTTTGGATACATTTGTGATAGTATTCATTGATGACATCTGGTTTATTCGCGTCTGAGCGAGGAGCATGCATATCACGAGGGCGGTACTTGGGGTCCTCGGGCCGTGATTATTCGCCAAGTTCTCCAAGTGTGAGTTTTGGTTGGCCTCGGTGGCATTCCCGGGGCACATTATCGGGGCGATGGTGTTGGTGGATACAGCAAAGATTGGCGATCAAGTCTTGGCGAGACCTACTACTCCGACCGAGGTGCACGATTTCTTAGGGTTGGCGAGTTATTATCGTAGGTTTGTGGAGCGGTTGCTTGATTTCAGCACCGATTGACTAGGTGACTCGGAAAGCGGCCAAGTTCCGATGGGCGAGGAGCTGCGAGAAGGGTTTCGATTCTTGAAGGAAAGGTTGACTATGGCTCGGTTCTTACTCTTAGGAGGTTAGGCGGTGCGTGATTTATTGTGATGCCTCGTATCGGGCTAGGGTGTGTTTTGATGCGACGACAAGGTTATAGCCTATGCTTCGGCGATTCTGAAAGCATGAGAGGAATTACCCTACCCACGACTTAGAGTTGGCCGCAGTTATTCATGCCTTGAAGATTTGGAGACATTATTTGTATGGGGTTCATGTGGATATTTATACAGACCACAAGAGCCTCCAGTATATCTTCAGGCAGAGGGAGCTGAACTTGCGACAGAGACGGTGGTTAGAGTTGTTGAAAGATTATGATGTTGATATTTTATACCATCCGGGGAAAGCCAACGTGGTTGCTGATGCCTTGAGTCGTAGATCGATGGGAGTGCAGCCGAGGTACGGCCGGAGACAGGACATGGTCCGTCAGATCCACCAGCTAGCGAGCCTTGGGGTTCGATTGATCGATACCGATGATAGTGGGGTACGGGTTCGTGAGTTTGTCGAGTCTTCCATCGTTGAGGAGGTGAAGAGGCGACAGTATGAGGACCCAGTGTTGGTACGGTATCGAGATGCAGCTCTTCGGGAGGAGAAGAGTCTATTCGAGGTAGCGCTGATGGGTGCTAAGATTTGAGGCGGTTGTGTGTTCCCGATGTAGCGAGACTTCGTCGGCCAGATTCTGGGAGGCACGGTGCTCGTTATTCTATTCATCCGGGGTTGACCAAGATGTACCATGACCTCAGATGTTTGTATTGGTGGGATGGTCTGAAGAGGGACGTGGCAGGTTTTGTTGCACAGTGTCCTAATTGCCAGCAGGTCAAGGTCGAGCACCGTGAGGCCCGATGGATTATTGCGGGCTATTGAGATTCCGACTTGGAAGTGGGAGGTGATCAACATGGACTTTGTTACAGGTTACCTCGTACTCGTGGAAAGTACGACTCCATTTGGGTTATTGTTGTGGTGACGAAATCAGCCACTTCCGATCGGGGCGACATTTTGGTGAGACTATGCCAGATTGTACATCAGAGAGATTGTAAGGCTGCACGGTGTCCCTGTGTCGATTATATCAGATAGAGGAGCCCAGTTTATGGCTAACTTCTGGAGGTCTTTCCAGAAGGGATTAGGGACACAGGTGAGTCTCGATGCGTTTCATCCTCGGTGGCGAGCGGCGGGCGTACTATCCAGACACTTGAAGATATGCTACGAGCCTGCGTGTTGATTTCAGGGGTAGCTAGGAGGATCATTTGCCTCTTGTGGAGTTTGCTTATAACAACACCTACCATTCCAGTATACAGATGGCGCCATACGAGGCTTTATATGGGCGGAAATGTAGGTCGCCGATTGGTTGGTTCGACGTGGGCGAGGTGCAGTTAGTTGGCCCAGACTTGGTTCAACAGGCTGTGGATAAGGTGAAGCTTATCCAGGAGAGACTGTTAGCAGCTCAGAGTCGGCAGAAGTCATATGCGGATAATCGGCGTCGGCATTTGGAGTTTCAGGTAGACGATTGGGTCTTCTTGAAGGTGTCACCCATGAAGGGTGTGATGAGATTCGAAAAGAAGGGGAAACTCAGCCCAAGGTACATTGGGCCCTACCAGGTCGTCCGTCGAGTTGGCAAGGTTGCTTATGAGTTGGATCTGCCATCAGAGTTGGAGGCGATACATCCGGTCTTCCATGTTTCTATGTTGCGGAAGTGTATCGGAGATCCAGCGAGAGTTTTCCCTGCTAGTGAGGTCCAGGTGACAGAGGGGTTATCGTATGAGGAGAGTCCCATAGCGATACTCGATCGTCAGGTCAGGCGACTGCGGACCAAGGATGTGGCTTCCGTCAAAGTCTTGTGGAGGAATGATAACTGGGAGGAGATGACTTGGGAAGCGGAGGAGGACATGTTGAGGAAGTATCCTCACTTATTCCCTACACCTTCAGGTAATTCATTTTCCCCCTCACTTGTCATGTTTTAATTGAAGCATTTTGTTTAAGTGTTATTATGTGGCCATGTGTGGCATTATGGGTGTGTTGGGATTGTAAAAGGAAACTATGTCGCTAATTATAAGTTTGACTCCGAAAGAACATTCGGGGATGAATGTTTCTAAGGGGGGAAGAATGTTACACCCCGTATTTTCAGGACATATTTTAAGAACGTACGTGAAAATCCCAAATGTTAAGATTAGAGACTTGCAAAAATTTATCGGAATTATGGAATTGTCGGAAAACGTAATATTGTGAGGAATGGGAGGGCGACACGTGTCACCCCCTTATGTTGTCTTGGACGAAATTTAGCATGGACAAAAGGGTCATTTGACCATTGTTAGGAAGACAAGTCTTGCAAGTTGAAGAGCTTGACAATGTTGACTTAGTCAATGGGACCACAAGTCTTGATATTTAAAAGAGCTTCATCCAAGCCACACATTTGTGCGCATCTTGACCCTCCATTGAACTATATAGTAGTACTAATAGCAAGACAAGCTCAACACTTAGCTAAATTTCAAGAAAATTTGAAGACCACAAGAGTTAGCTCTCGGGTTCACCTTCACAAGAAAGAATTTTTTTTTGTTTGTTGTCCATTAAGCTCCACACTTTAAACCAAGGTTCATGAGGATATTGTAAGGGTATCTCAATAGAAAAATTCCGGAAAAAGATAGTTTTCGTGTTAGTCGCAAGGTGAAAACCTAGTTGCTTTTCTAGGTTTTGTTTGGAAGATTGAAGGAAAGTTGTTTGTGTTGTCCTAAGGGTCTCAAGTGGCAGATTGAAGTGTCAAGAAGAGGCTCTAAGTTTCTAGGGAGCGACTTCGGATTTGAAGTTGGACTAAGACTCGTTGAGGTAATAATCTTGGTATACCCCGTATTTCCAGAATATGTACGTGAGGACGTACGTAGAAATTTAAGCCTTAAGATTAGGCAAGGACCGAAAATATTTGTGCACAACTACCAAAAAGAATCGTTTTTCGACGAAACGTCTTCCAAAGCTTGCGTAGGGAAAATTCCGGCTATGTCATTTATTATTTTTGCGGATTTTTCTGAGAGACGAAATATTTTGGACCAACGAGAGGGCGACACTTGGCACCCTCTAATTGGCGGATTCTTGGGCGTCCATTGGACGATTTGGAGCTTTGGGTTAGGTAGGATATTTGTGATAGTTGGTGTGGTAGATGGATAAGGTACACATGGATGAATCCTCACCCTACACTTGCCTACCACTTGGCTTGATCTTGGCCCTTGGTTGTCCTATAAATACCCCCCCCCCCCTTTGTGAAGACTTCTTCATCCTAAAAATCTCTAAGTCTTGAAAATCCCTCCCCCCTTTCTTGTAGTGTTCGTCCAACACTCCCCCTCCCCCTTTGAGTAGGCCCTTGGCCGAGGGGTACACACCCCCCCTCCTAGTGGCCTTGGCCGAGAGGTATCCCCCCTACCTTGAGTTGTTTCGTAAAATACACCCCCCCCCTTGGTAGAAAATACTCTCCAAAGTACTGTTACTATTCCAAAATACCTTGTAGTATTCCAAGGTTACACTTATACTAAAAGCCCAGAAATACTATTATACTTCCCTTCAGTCACTAAACGAAACCCTAAGGAAAATCTTCACGGTTGGTTGAAGTATTAGGAAGAAGTTCGTAGAACTTCTAAGGGTTGTTGGAGCGGGTTGGAGCACCGGAGTAGGAGCTAAACGTTGCTCAGGATCGACATTAAACTTGGATAATTTTGGGCTTACCGAGGTAAATAATCCTATCCTTCTATTGTAATTGGAAATTACATACTGTAGTTGTTTAGAAATGAATATAAGATTCATAGAAGAGATTTGAACTGTAATAGAAGGATATTACAGAAAAGACTTGAACTGAAATCACATCAGAAGATTATTAATGTAGAAGTTGATAGACCTATATAACCTTTATAGGTTGAATGTTCTGCGAGTAGCATGTACTACTTGAAAGGTGGACGAGGCTAGCCGGGTTATAGCCGTTGAGCGTTTTGCTAATAGTCGATAATCGTCGCGAGGTATGTGATTCTTCCTATACTCTTGAGCATGATATTTTAAATATATATATAGTACGGTAGACGTACGTGTGTTAACTGAATAATAACTACGGCAATGTCTTTTGACTTAGGCCTGAATAATACTTACGGCAATGTCTTTTGACTTAAGCCTGAATAATAAGAACCTTGAAGTATTTCAAGAGAATTATGAATCATTTTTAAAAGAAGAGTAATACTTGGATTTTTAAGCGAGCTTAAGAGTTATACTAGCTTTATGGGAAGTTAGGTATAACGACTTAAGAGAGATAAAAAGAATGGTTTATTAATTTTAGAAGTTAAGAGACTTGATCTTAAAAGATAAGAGACTTGACTTAAGTAATTAATATGAGTTTTTGTGTGAAACCTCATTCGTGAGTAATGAGTACTTGGTTTGTAAAAGGAATAATGTTTCTTGATTTGAAATGAGAATAAGTATCGAACAAACCACAGCAGCGCTAATAAAGGGAAATGTATTGACTAATAAAGTATTATTAAAACCAGTAGAAACCTCCATCTGCATAGAAGCTAAGATGAGACAAAATGATATTTCCTAGATCATGGCTGCTTAAATAAGATTGATTATGAACAAGAATAACCTACTCACATATAAGGCATATGTATCTCAAATTGTTTTAAAGGAGAATTATATCATTAAGGGATTAAAACTATGAACTACGAAACCTTTCGAAAATGAGAAACTGAGCATTTGAAATTAGGCAAACTTGAACGTTTGGAAAATAATGTTGTTACTTGATTTACTAAGGGAAGTGTTTTGGTTTACTTAAAAGGATAGTCACTCTATTTTTATACTACGGGTATTGTGTGACTTTTTGAAAGAAACAAACCTTTTAAAAGAGTTAATGTATGAAGTACTTTGGGGATAAAAACCCGAAATTGTTAACATAAAGTAGAAAGTACCTTGTGTGAATAACTTGATTGTGTTGGTTTGTGATAGCCTTGTAATACTTTCTTGTTGATTTGATAAGTAAACATGTTAGGATGCTACGTGTGTTAGTATCTGGTGATGATTGTGTAAAGGGGTTTCCCTTGTTGTGCTTATGTTGTTTAAACGATAAGCTGTTATGTTATTATATCACATACCCCCCTTGACTTGTTATACCGAGGGCTTTCCAACCTTGATGCGGGTCTATACGGCCTATGCGGTCTGCGTGACTATGCGGAGCTGCGGGAGTTCCAGGGTTGATCATTCCGGGTGTTTTATCCCGATGCGGGGGATGCCCTATGCGGTCTGTGTGACTATGCGGTCTATTGAGACTATGCGGACTGCGGGAGTCCAGGAGGGTACCGGGGGTTAGCTACCCCCGATGCGAGGAATACCTCATGCGGGTATATGTGTGACCTATGCGGACTGCGGGAGTCCATGGTTAGGCATGCACAATGATACTATGGGCGATTGGCCTTGCTTCGATCATTCGCGGCCTAGGAAAGACACATTGATTTACCTATTATTGCTCTTGTTTGTGATATGGCACTATGTGCAAATTGAACTAATTGTATTTGCAAATGGTTTTAAATACTTTGATTTCATTTAAAGTACTTTCTGATTTCACATACTTGGTACTGTTATCTTGACCTCCTTCGGCTGCGTTCACGCTGCAGTAGAGGTACTCCTACCGTTGATCCCGTTCTTAGGATCACCGTTTGGCGTTTGGGAAAGCTCCGTTTCTCCGGAGGCTTAGCATTTTGGTATGGTCCCCTGTCGTTGTAGGTATTTGCATTCAGGGGTATGGCGGGGCCCTGTCCCGCCATTGTTGTTATAAACTCTTAGAGGTCTGTAGTCCTGTTGTAAAGTTGGGATGTAACTGTTCATTTTGGGTATTTATATATATGCCGAAAGGCAAGTTTTCTCAGATAACTGTTTCACATTTCATATTATATCATGTCTTATTGAATGTTCTGCTGATTACTCTGATGTTGTATCACTAGGGTGCCCGGGGTAAGGCACCAGTCACGGGCCCGGGTTCGGGTCGTGACAAAAGTGGTATCAGAGCAGTTAATCCTCGGAAAGTGTCTACAGACCGTATCTAGTAGAGTCTTGATTATCGGTGTGTTGTGCACCACACCAATAATCAGGAGGCTATAGGATATTTAGGATTGGTTTCCATTCTTCTCACTCTGAGATCGTTCCTTAGAGTTGTGTTATAATTTGGACCCCTCTAACGTATTTCTTTCCCGTACCTGTTATGCCTCCGCGCAAGGCAACCCGGGCCCAGAAGGGCAAGGCAGCCGAGGGAGCTGCGAGTTGAGTACAGAGGGTTACGAGGGCACAGGCCCAATCATCACCTGATATGGTGCTTCATTCGGGGAGTTCTGCGACATCGCCAAAAGAGAGTTTAGCACGGCGGCAGATTCTCTGCGGCCATGACATTTACACCTTGATTCCACGACGATGAGCGAAAGTATAGTTTGCAAAGGGACGACCCTGTTACTAGCTAGGGATGTAGCTACCAGAGAGTATACGATGTACCGATTTATCACGGGTCTTGATGACTATCTAAAGAAAGATTGTGCAAGAGTAGCTCTTCATTCAGGCTTGAGCATGGCCTGTGTACGGGCTTATGCGCAGTGGCCGAGAGGCGAGGATCAACGGTTGACCAAGATCGTGAAGAGGCCGAGCAAGGTCCTTGGTAACTTTCGAGGCGAACCGCCTCGCCAGCAGATTAGATATGCACCTCCACGGTGCAGTGGTCCTCCACAGTGGTTCGGACGTTGAGTATCCGGAGTTGGTCGAGCTCCGTGGCTTCGGTTCAGATACACGTAGGTTCCACGGCCGGATTGATTGTTTCTCGGTATTACTGTGGCGGCGTCATCCCGGGAATGTCATCTTTATTGATGATTGTTTTACTGCGCGTCGGTGGCCATGTGTCGAAAGGATGTCCTAGTAGGAGGACTCAGCCTACCAGATCAGTTGCAGATTCAGTAGTTCGGAGAGGAAGGGGTGTTAGCCAGAGGAGGCCACCCCCACCTCGATGTGGCCGTTGTGGTAAGTGTCATTGTGGGGAGTGTCGTACTTCTTCGACAGCTTGTTACGCTTGCGCCCAGCAGGGAAGTATTGATTGGAACGACAGTGGGTAGTGAAGCAGTAGATACAGGTATATCTTTAACCCTCTAGAGATTAGTATATGTGATAAGATGAGTATATCTTAAGTGTTATGTTCAGGTAACATAAGTGTTAATTGTGATTAGAAATCATGGTTAGTAATAAGGGTAAGATTGGGGTAAGGAAAGTGTGAGCCTTAGAGTTTTATACATAAAGACCTTAGAGGTAAGGCCATCGCGAGTATAAGATGTATTTTTACGTTTGACCCTTGTCAGAGTGCATAGTGCACGTGAGATATACTTGTGTGATAGGTCCCTGAGTGGTATGAAATGAAAGAGGGTAGTTGAGCTAAGAAGACCACTAGGTTTTTCGTGACTTGCTTAGTGAGATTGTTCCGGATCGGGGAACAAGAGTTTTTGCGCGATAGCGGGTCGGGTTGAGGACCAATCGCGGGTCAACCCGCGACCTGTTTTGTGGTGGGTTCAGTTCGGGGTGGTCCCGCCAGGTGGTAGGGTCATGAGAGTGTTAGGCCCAAGTTTAGTTAACCATCGTACGAGTTCGTAGATGCGTTCGACCAGTAGTCGGGCCGATGAGGTCAACCCATCTTGTCCTTCAGTCAGGACTGTTTACTCGGCAGAGAGTTATGCGAGATGTTTTTATCAGGAAGGTTGTAAGGCTGCACGAGGTGCCTACCTTCACCTTATGACAGTGATGGAGCCAGTTGCGGCCGCTTCTTTCGGAAGTTTTACGAGCGGGGTTAGGAACTCGGGTGAGTCTCAGTATCGCATTCGCCCTCGGGCCAGTGTTTGGATTTCAGGGGTAGCTGTGAGGATTGTTGTCTCCTGTTGAGGGAGTGTTTTATAGCTACCATTTCAGTATTCGAATGTCGCTTTATGACGCCTTGTAGGAGCGGAAGTGTAAGTTGCCGTTCGATTGGTTCGATGTTGGCAAGGTTCAGATAGTTGGTTCATACGTGTTCAGCAGGATGTGGATAGGGTGAAGCTTATCCAGAAGAGGTTATTGGCAGCTCAGAGTCAACAGAAGTTGTGCGGATAATCGGCGACGACGCTTGGAGTTCAGGTTGACGGTGGGTCTTCTTGAAGGTACCACCCCGGAAGGGTGTGACGAGATTCGGAAAACAGAGGAAACTTAGCCCGAGTTACTTTGGGCCTTTCAGATCAGGTGAAGAGTAGGCCAGGTTGCCTATATGTTAGCTTTTGTCGTCCGACTTAGGAGGCAGTATGTCCGGTCCTTCATATTGTTAGGTTCTGAAAAGTATCGGAGATCCATCCAGAGTATTCCCAGTTATGATGATCAAGTTGGAGGTAGTAGCCCAGAGATTTTTTTTTTGAAACTGATGCAGTAACAGAAGTGTGGTAAGTTATGAGAAAGAGTTCGAGTGTACGAGAAGGGTACGACGAGTAAGGGAAGAAGCGAGCATGTGTTAAGAACATAGATGTGATCATTTCGTTTGTAAAGTGAAGGTGCGAAGGGAGTATCTTTTAGCCCTTGGGTGGGAGTTTTTGTGATATTGGAGGTGAATCCTCGTGGACTTGGATGTAAGTATTTGCGCATGTTGTATTGTGGTCAGGTGTGGCATGATTGTTTTCGTAAGTATAGCAGTGAAGACTATACTGGCGCATGTTTGTTTTGAGACTTAGAAGGAACATTCGGGACGAATGTTTCTAAGGAGGGGAGAATGTTATACCCCGTATTTCCAGAGTACGTACGTGAGGACGTACGTAGAAATTTAAGCCTTAAGATTAGGGAAGGACCGAAAATATTTGTGCACAACTACCAAAAAGAATCGTTTTTCGACGAAACGTCTTCCAAAGCTTGCGTAGGGAAAATTCCGGCTATGTCATTTATTATTTTTGCGGATTTTTCTGAGAGACGAAATATTTTGGACCAACGAGAGGGCGACACTTGGCACCCTCTAATTGGCGGATTCTTGGGCGTCCATTGGACGATTTGGAGCTTTGGGTTAGGTAGGATATTTGTGATAGTTGGTGTGGTAGATGGATAAGGTACACATGGATGAATCCTCACCCTACACTTGCCTACCACTTGGCTTGATCTTGCCCTTGGTTGTCCTATAAATACCCCCTTTGTGAAGACTTCTTCATCCTAAAAATCTCTAAGTCTTGAAATCCCTCCCCTTTCTTGTAGTGTTCAGTCAACACTCCACTCCCCTTGAGTTGGCCGAGGGCACACACCCTCCTAGTGGCCTTGCCGAGGTATCCCCTACCTTGAGTTGTTTCGTAAAATACACCCCCCCCCCTTGGTAGAAAATACTCTCCAAAGTATTGTTACTATTCCAAATAGCTTGGCCCAAATACCTTGTAGTATTCCAAGGTTACACTTATACTAAAAGCCCAGAAATACTATTATACTTCCCTTCAGTCACTAAACGAAACCCTAAGGAAAATCTTCACGGTTGGTTGAAGTATTAGGAAGAAGTTCCGTAGAACTTCTAAGGGTTGTTTGGAGCGGTTGAGCACGGAGTAGGAGCTAAACGTTGCTCAGGATCGACATTAAACTTGGATAATTTTGGGCTTACCGAGGTAAATAATCCTATCCTTCTATTGTAATTGGAAATTACATACTGTAGTTGTTTAGAAATGAATATAAGATTCATAGAAGAGATTTGAACTGTAATAGAAGGATATTACAGAAAAGACTTGAACTGAAATCACATCAGAAGATTATTAATGTAGAAGTTGATAGACCTATATAACCTTTATAGGTTGAATGTTCTGCGAGTAGCATGTACTACTTGAAAGGTGGACGAGGCTAGCCGGGTTATAGCCGTTGAGCGTTTTGCTAATAGTCGATAATCGTCGCGAGGTATGTGATTCTTCCTATACTCTTGAGCATGATATTTTAAATATATATATAGTACGGTAGACGTACGTGTGTTAACTGAATAATAACTACGGCAATGTCTTTTGACTTAAGCCTGAATAATACTTACGGCAATGTCTTTTGACTTAAGCCTGAATAATAAGAACCTTGAAGTATTTCAAGAGAATTATGAATCATTTTTAAAAGAAGAGTAATACTTGGATTTTTAAACAGAAAGCTTAAGAGTTATACTAGCTTTATGGGAAGTTAGGTATAACGACTTAAGAGAGATAAAACGAATGGTTTATTAATTTTAGAAGTTAAGAGACTTGATCTTAAAAGATAAGAGACTTGACTTAAGTAATTAATATGAGTTTTTGTGTGAAACCTCATTCGTGAGTAATGAGTACTTGGTTTGTAAAAGGAATAATGTTTTACTGATTTCGGAAATGAGAATAAGTATCGAACAACCACAGCAGCGCTAATAAAGGGAAATGTATTGACTAATAAAGTATTATTAAAACCAGTAGAAACCTCCATCTGCATAGAAGCTAAGATGAGACAAAATGATATTTCCTAGATCATGGTTGCTTAAATAAGATTGATTATGAACAAGAATAACCTACTCACATATAAGACATATGTATCTCAAATTGTTTTAAAGGAGAATTATATCATTAAGGGATTAAAACTATGAACTACGAAACCTTTCGAAAATGAGAAACTGAGCATTTGAAATTAGGCAAACTTGAACGTTTGGAAAATAATGTTGTTACTTGATTTACTAAGGGAAGTGTTTTGGTTTACTTAAAAGGATAGTCACTCTATTTTTATACTACGGGTATTGTGTGACTTTTTGAAAGAAACAGACCTTTTAAAAGAGTTAATGTATGAAGTACTTTGGGGATAAAAACCCGAAATTGTTAACATAAAGTATAAAGTACCTTGTGTGAATAACTTGATTGTGTTGGTTTGTGATAGCCTTGCAATACTTTCTTGTTGATTTGATAAGTAAACATGTTAGGATGCTACGTGTGTTAGTATCTGGTGATGATTGTGTAAAGGGGTTTCCCTTGTTGTGCTTATGTTGTTTAAACGATAAGTTGTTATGTTATTATATCACATACCCCCCTTGACTTGTTATACCGAGGGCTTTCCACCCTTGATGCGGGTCTATACGGCCTATGCGGTCTGCGTGACTATGCGGAGCTGCGGGAGTTCCAGGGTTGATCATTAGGTGTTTTATCCCGATGCGGGGATGCCTATGCGGTCGTGTGACTACGCGGTCTATTGAGACTATGCGATCGCGGAGTCGAGGAGGGTACGGGGTTAGCTACCCCGACGCGAGAATACCTCACGCGGGTCTATGTGTGACCTATGCGATCGCGGAGTCGAGGTTAGGCATGCACAATGATACTATGGGCGATTGGCCTTGCTTCGATCATTCGCGGCCTAGGAAAGACCTGTTACAGTTTACCTATTATTGCTCTTGTTTGTGATATGACACTATGTGCAAATTGAACTAATTGTATTTGCAAATGGTTTTAAATACTTTGATTTCATTTAAAGTACTTTACGCTTTCACATACTGTACTGCCAGATCGACTCCTTCGGGCCGCGTTTGCCGCAGGTAGAGGTACTCCTACTGTTGATCCCCGTTCTTAGGATCACCGTTTCAGCGTTTGGGAAAGCACCGTTTCTCCGGAGGCTTAGCATTTTGGTATGGTCCCCCGTCGTTGTAGGTATTTGCATTCAGGGGTATGGCGGGGCCCTGTCCCGCCATTGTTGTTATAAACTCTTAGAGGTCTGTAGTCCTGTTGTAAAGTTGGGATGTAACTGTTCATTTTGGGTATTTATATATATGCCGAAAGGCAAGTCTTCTCAGATAACTGTTTCACATTTCATATTATATCATGTCTTGTTGTATGTTCCGCTGATTACTCTGATGTTGTATCACTAGGGTGCCCGGGGTAAGGCACCAGTCACGGGCCCGGGTTCGGGTCGTGACAAATCTTTTCTCTTAAAGTGTTACAAGATTATATATTGTTGTTAGCTTTACATGTTTGCTAGCATGAAGTATATGTGTTGAAGTTTTATAAGTATTATGGATTGTTGTAGCCTTAAATCTGAAATGGCATATAAGCCATTTGAAGTTGGATTACATTTGGTCGTTAATTAGAATCGTCGCATGTTACTTACTTGAAGATTATAGTAGTTATAATCGATTGCGACTTGATATCATGTTATGCTAACAACTTGGATTGAAAAGGAAATTGGATAAGAATTGGTGTTATTGTATCTCAAGTTGCCGAATTGGCCTAGTAGTTTGTATTAGTTTGATATCATTTGTGGGGCGGAATTTTACACGTCTAGTAGGCGTGTAATCCCCTATTGTTAATTGCATTGATTGGGCCTTAAATGTGGCGTGTTTGGTTATTGAATTCGGCCTTGAAAAAGGTGGCAAAGTATGTAGAAACAAAGGAGGTCTTTGTCAGATTTTCCGTAGAATTTAGTGACTTTACACTTATAATATTCTACGTTTGAAGTAAGACGTTAATAGACGTATTGTGGACATTATAGGTTGACATACTACGGGCGGGATATTGTACTTAGCAAGTGGATTGACCCGAAGAGGTAAGTAGAACTTTCCTATCTTTTGAGCATGAATAGTTGCACGTATATAGTACGGTAGACGTACAAGACCTTGATATCCTTTACTTGTTTTTAGCCAAGTTGGGTGAGTTAGGAGATTAACTCACTTCTTTAAAAGTATTAAGGATGTCTTAAGTTTTTAAAGTTAAGGGACTTGAAGAGTTTTAAAGTATATGATACTTGTTTCGTTTTAAACGTATAAGTCCCTTGGATAGGAAATTGTAATTGGCTAAGGTATAAAGTTAATATAACGACTTTATGGGAAGTTGGTTATATTAGCTTTATGGAAAGATAAATAAGGATAAATGACTTGATTTAAAGAAAGGCAATTCGATTTTAAGGCATCAATTGCCTAAAGTTTTATAAGAAAAGAAGTCACTTGATTTAGAAGCCTAATTTTATTTCTAAAGGTATTGTGACTTGTCTTGAAAAGTAATTGTGACTTGATACTACGGTTATTAGTATCTTAGAAGTTTTATATGAAAAAGATTCATTTTTTTTAAAAGAGTGGAAGTATGTAGTACTTTGGGTTAAATTCCCGGATTTTTATAAAAGACGTGTTAGTGCATTAAGTAAACTAAAATGAGAGTGTACATGAACAAGAATAATAAGAAGTTAGGGGATTTCTTAACTTGCTTATATATTGTATGATAAGCCGGTAGTGCTTATGTTATGTATGATAGCCGGTTTGTGCTAGTAGTATATTATTCATTACGGGGTCATTCCCCGGGTTTGTGGCATTTGCATATTCCGTGGATTTGCTACCCACGATGCGAAGAATACCTCATGCGAGTCCGTAAGGGCTTATGCGGGTGAAATAGTCCCGTGCGGCGGATCTGACCTATGCGAGGAATACCTCATGCGGGTCTACACGACCTATGCGGGCGGATACAGCCTATGCGAGGAATACCTCATGCGGGTCCACACGACCTATGCGGGTGAAATAGTCTCAGGAGTAGGATTGCTTAATGATACTGCAGGCGGGTGGTCCTGCTTTGATCGTGAGCTTCCTATTTTTATGTTGTAAGTATACTTTTATTCTACTCTCATTGTTAGTAAGGCATAGTGTACTGTAATTTGACTATCATACATGTCTCCGACTTTGTTTTAAACTTATGATGTAATTACAGTATTTTCCAGTTTTACATACTTAGTACATATTGTGATCGACCCCATCTCTGGCCGCGCTCACGCCGCAAGTAGGGTAGCAGTGGTGGATCCTCATTCTTAGGATCACTTATCAGGCGTCAGAAGCTCAATTTCTCCGGAGGCTTGTCTTTTGGTACAGTCTTTCCCTGATGTTGTAGATTTTATGTACATTCAGGGGTATGGCGGGGCCCTGTCCCGCCACAGTTGTTATTCCTAGAGGTCTGTAGTCACATGTTGTGGTTTGGGTTGTAAGAACAGAGTTATATTGTTTTACTGTTGATTATGTATTTTATGGAAGACGACCTTACCGGTTAGCCTGTGATGTTTATTGTCTAAACATGTTTTTATGTTGTGTATGTTCCGCTGCTATTCTCTGATGTATACCTGAACGGGGTGCCCAGGTAGGGCACCAGTCGCGGCCCGGGGTCGGGTCGTGACATGTTTAATGTACCATATCGAAGGCAGCACTAGGACCTATCATTATACCGAATCCCATATGACAATACTTAGTGTAGTTGATAAAATATTTATGAAGGAAACAACCCTACGAAATCTGTGTTGCCAGAATTGTTTGAAAAATAAGGCAGAAATTTTAAACAGTCATAACTTCCAAACCATAAGTCAGATTTATCTCTGTAATGTCTCAAACTGACGGGAACAGAGAAATATACAACTTTTATTCAGCACACTCTTTTATATTCCTTACGGATTTGTACAGTTTTTACGTTTTACATGCTGCTCGTCTAGATTTCGGTTACGAGAATTGAACCTAATTTTCACCCGATAGTTCGTTTTTTTCTTTTCTTATAGTAGTAGGGTTTTTTTTGTTTCCTCTTTTTTTTTTGTTGCATGTGCGTCCCCCCTCCCCTTTATTTTCTTAAAACCGACGTGCCCTACCAAGGGTAGTGGGCTTGACCCACTTAATTAAATTCATGCACAAATTGTATATTAAAACTCCTATTATTTAGTACCCTATAATCTCATACTCTTTCGTAGTTTTAAAGTGCTAAACGACCAAACGGGTCGTTACATTAGATACCAATCAAACAATCGCTAGTCCTCGAGCGACAAGGGTATGTGTGGAGGAAAGGAGGTACCTGAACTGTCGAACAACTGAGGCTATCTACTCTGCATATCCGCCTCGGTCTCCCAAGTGGCCTCATCAATCGGACGATGCTAACATCCACTTCCACTAGAACTCTTGCATAGTTCATTTTAGACCTTTCCTTAGTATATTGGTCCGTGTAAAGAGATTTTCCTACACGTGAAGCAATCTTACTAAGGCCCGTTGCACTCCAAATAGAAAGGGGAATGTCCGGAAAAGTGACCCAAATAGGAATGTCCATGAATAGGTCATCCGTTATTAGAACTCCTTTATTGATAGCCTTGAGCATCATAGTTTTCCCGTAGACCATATAAGGGCCTCCGTGAAGTACATTAGTGCGATCCTCCTCCGTCATGAATTTGAACACTGTCCAGCCTTTGCCATATGGTATAATACGACATTTAACTCCCCATCCTTTCACAATGGTATTCAATGCTTCTCTTCCCGGGAAAGGACCCGTGAAGCAACCTATTAGGCAATAGCCCCATGTTTCTATGAAAGGAACTTCATCTTCAACTTCTATATCTACTTCTGCCCCTTGTTGTTCAATAAATTGTAACTTCATACCCTTTGCCTCAATCCTAGTTCCATGAGACTCAAGATAAGTCTTTTTGGGAGGAAGGTACCTTTGCCATGGTTTGGGGAAGATTGTTATGAGTAGTAGCATGGCGAGAATATGATGTGGTTTAGAAGATGCATTAGTGTGTAAATCATTGGGAGGTATATCCGGAGGTAAAGCGAGAGGGGTTGAGTAGGAGGTCTTGAGCTTGGGCCCGCGATAGGAGAGAGGATTCGCGTACCATTTGGGAGGGTAGGGAATTTGTGTTGGGTTTCAGGAGTAAAAGAAGGAAGATAAGCTAGAAGGGGTGAGGTGTTGTTTAATTCAGAGGGTAGTGAAGGGTATTAGATGAGAGAGAAGGTATGTTCAATACTTTACTCGAATCCAAGGAAGTATTAAAGACGAAAGGTTTGTTGTGATTCTTGACATTGACTCCACTTAGCAAACTATCTAAAGTAGGGAAGGCTTCATTAGTGACACTTAAAGAAATCTGGGGTTGTTGTCTTAAAACACGAGAGAACTCTTTGGATCCCGCAACATTCAAGGCTGACCCCTCGTCTTCCGCGTTATTAAAGGTCATGGAGTTCCTAGGCTCCTTGGAAATAGAATTAGCTTTGTTTCTCACAACTGACTTAGCTCCTTGCTTTACGGGAATAGTTAATGACCCATGGTTATCCACCTGCCCCGTCTTGGAAATCAGACCATCATAAAGACCCACTACATTTAAGTCTAACATATTGGTTCCCGAGATATTAATGTTCATGGTTTGCCGAGGCACCTTGGAATTAGAAGTAACTTCGTGCCCCACAACTGACCTTTGTCCTTGCAATGCGGGAATATCCCTCGACCCTTGGACTCCCTTATGAACCGGTTTAGAATTCTGTCCCACGAAATGGCCCGTAATTGATGGAGACTCCTTGATACCCGCAGCATTAAATGGCGATGCCTCGGCTCCCGCGACATTAATGTTAGGTACCTTGGGGAAATAGAACTCTTCTTTTCCACCAACTGAACTCGATCCAAGCATAATGGGAATGCTCAAAGGCTCAATAACTCCCGTCTGCCCCGCCTTTGCTTTATGTCCCACGCAATGGCCCATAATTGAAGGGGGCTCTTCGATACCCACAGCATTAAATTGTGACGCCTCGGCTCCCGCAGCATTAATGTTAGGCACTTTGTTTCCACCAACAGAACTCGATCCAAGCATAATGGGAATGCTCAAAGTCTCATGGACTCCCGCCTGCCCCGCCTTAGCCTTCTGCCTCACGCCTCGTCCCGTTCTACGAAGAGGTTCCTTGGTATCCGCGACATTAAATTGAGACACTTTGGCACCCGTGAAAGGTTCTTTGGGATTAGAAGTCTCTTCAATACTCCCAACTGATCTAGATCTAAGCATAACGGGATAATTCCTGAACCCATGGGCACCCACCTGACCCGCCCTGAACCGCTGACCCGCGACTTGACCCGGTTTGGACCCGAGTATGCCAGCACTCCTATCATCAACAATTGCAATTCCTGACCCATTTTTTTTTCCTTTCCTTCTTGCCTGAGCAGATTTCCAGGCATTGTGGGGGTACTCATTTCCGGCAGTGAGAAGGATTAATGCAGGTTGGTTATTGGTGAACCACGAAAATTTCCCCCTTCAAACTCACTATTATCCAAGCCCTCGACTTCTATACTTTTGCCCCATTCATGTATCTTTTGCAGCATAGAATCGTCTGCTACATTCTCAAGTGGGATACGGGAATCAGGTGTGACATGAACTAGCACTGTTGGGTCTGAAACTGACGGGATCAGATTTTCTTCAACAATGATTGGACTTCCGCCATTTTTTTTCTTTTTCTTAGTTCTGGCCTTCGTCGAACTTCCTGAGCCTCCTGAATCAGTGTTGGAGCGTGTGTAACGTTTAGACCTTTTCATGCTGTGTACATTAAACTTCAAATCGTGGTGAAACAATGGTAGAATATAGGGGGGGAAGATGGGAAAAACCGAATGAGCAACTAAGGGAAAACGTTGAGAGCGTTTTCCTTAGTGAGAGAAACCAATAATGCTAGCTTAACGAAAGGCCTTGAATGCAATTTTCGGATGGGTATTTACATGTTCAAACTCATTCAAAACTGCCCAATGGTTAAGAATGTATGAGATACTTTACAAATTCATTGTGAAGGTAGCTCAAGTGTCCGTCGAACAAAGCTACGCATGCTCATGAGAAAATATGAACGTTTAAGGATGGAAGAAGCGAATGATGTTAAATCTTATTTTGAAAAGTTGATTGACATCTCTAATGAATGTCAAGTGCTTGGAGAACCATTAACCAACACTCAACTTGTTGAAAAGACTCTCCGTTTCTTCCTGAAAAGTTTAATATAAAGATTTGTGCCATTGAAGAAGCTAACATTCTTGCTACTATATACCTCCATAACTTGATGAACATTCTCATTACTTATGAGATGAACATTGAGAATCAAAAGTAACTATATAAGAGCAAGAATGTGACACTTCAAGTTCAATCCTCGGAGAATCAAATCAATGAAGATGATGAGAATCTTGAAGAACTCAGTGAAGGTGCTAATGTTTCCGTACTTACTCGAAAATACAATTTGATGGTAAGGAAGTTCAACAATGAGAGAAATCAATCTAAATCTAAACAACATCAAAACCAAGACTACAATCAAAAGCCCACCAAGCTCCTTCCAAGTCCTAGAAAAGGAAGTCCACTAAGAAGAACCAATTCAGATCGTACCAAATTTGATCCCAAAAAACTAGAGTGTATGCAATGTCATGCATGCTCAGGATGGGTTCATTATGCAAATGAATGTGCAAATATTCTTAGGAAATTTGGTAAGAATATGTGGGTCTCGCTTAGTGACAACGAAGAAGTTGAAGGAGATCAAGAAGTCAAATCACAAGCAATGCTGACCACTATTTATGAACAGTCTCTGTCTGATAATGAAGATATCGCCTCAGATGTCATGACATTCCAGGAAACACCTGCAAAAACATCTGCATCTCCAACAACATTCGGAAGGTACATATTCTTTCACTATCCTGATGTTAATTGCTTTAGTGGTTTTATTTCTAGTGGTTAGGCTGAGAGTATGTATCAAGTTGAATGCAACAATGACATGATTAATGAATTACAAAGATTTTGTAAAGTCTTAATCATAGAGTCCAAGCAACTTGACACAAAGGTAAAATATTTAACTTGTGAGAATGTAGATCTAAAAGCCTCAATAACCCGATTAGAGGTTGCACTTACCAAAAAAGATACTGAATTTGGTAAGATTCGTGCAAAAATTGGATTTAGCCGAAGAAACCTTCTGTAAGCTCAACTCAGGGATTTCTAAGTTGAATGAGATACTCAGCTTTAGTAAACCTTCACATAAAGGTATTGAGTACGAAAACTCTCTTAAAACTATATTGTTTGACAAAATGAGAAAATATGCTTTGTAAAAGAAAGAGGAATAAATAATAGGTTCACATATATGTCAAAGAATATGAATTTTGTGTGTCATCACTGTAACTCCCCTGTTTCAAACTTCAAGATTTTATGAGCAAAATGTTTCCTAAAAGGATGTCCAACATCTCGAACAACATTCGAAGCAACATTTCTGAGCTGAAAGGTAAAAAATGTTTTAAAAAAGTTTGGGTTCCCAAAATGGATATAACTTGTAATGTTGCGATAACTGCTTTAAAAACTAATATTGCAGGTTCTTGATACTTTGATAGTGCATGTTTTCGCCACATGACAGGTACAAAGGAGTTTCTAAATAACTGTGAGTCATTCAATTGAGGTAACATAACTTACAGAGGTTAAAGGAATCTTTGATGTTCCTGGATTTCCAACTTTAAGAAATGTCTTACACGTTGAAGGTTTAATGGCAAATTTGATTAGTATTAGTCAATTGTGTGATGACAATCTTGAGGTAAAATTTAATAAGAATGTCTGTAAAGTTATGAATAAAGCTAATGAATGTGTCATGTCAGATACTAGAACAGATGATAATTGCTATCTTGTTGCAAGACAAGAAACATGTAATAATGTCAAGATAGACGACACAACACTATACCATCAAACGTTGGGGCATGTCAACTGCTGCAATCTGGAAAAATTGGTCTCATATAAAGCGGTTAGAGCTTACTCAACCTTAGCAAAAAAACAAAAAGGTAAAACAGTATGTGCAAATTGTCTATAACGTAAGCAAACCCGTGTTTCCCATAATATTGTCCAGAAGGACAGACAACATTCAGGTACGTCTCATTGTTTTTAATTATTGTACATGGATCTTATGGGTCCAATTGAGGTAGACAGTTTGGGAGGCATGAGATATTCCTATGTGATAGTAGATGATTTTTCTAGATATTCATGGATATATTTCTTGAAAGAAATCACAAATGTTTGACATGTTTAAAATTTTGCACTCTAGAATTAGGAACTTGTTTTATTCTCTTATTTTTCGGATTAGATCCGACCATGGAATGAAATTTGAAAACAACTTCTTCACAAAATTTTGTGAGAAAAAGAGAATTTTCCATGAGTTTTCTGCTCCCAAAACTCCTCAACATAATGGAGTAGCATAAAGGAAGAATAGAACATTGCATGAAATGGCTAGAGTTATGCTTAGTTCTAAAAAATTGTCAAAACATTTTTAATGCTTGTCACATCACTAATATAGTCTATTTAAGGCTTGTAACAAAGATGACACCCTATGAACTTATAAATGGAAAGAAACCTAATTTGCGTTACTTTCATATATTTTTTTGGTGTATTTGTCACATTTTAAATGATAGAGATCATCTGGCTAAGTTTGACTTTAAGAGTGACAAAGGAATCTTTCTTGACTATTCACAAAATAGTCATGCTTATCGAGTATATAATTTAAGGACAAGAACTATACAAGGGTCTATAAATGTTATTTTTGATGATTTTTCTGTCTTTACAGAAAATACAATTGAAAATAACACTATAGGTTCAGTGGAAAATGTGTAGACTGCTGAAGAACCATATGTTGCCCTATATGTTACCACATTCGAAGCAACATCTGAACATGAACCAGAGACCACATAGGTTATGGATGAGGAGTCAAATGCTGAATTTCTAGATCAAGTCGAAGGGACCCCTCATCAAGGATTATGAAAAATCATCCAACAAGCCAGGTGATAAGGGGAGTTTTTGAATAAATTAGAACAAGAAGCAAAGAACCACTCAACTATACAGAAATGGTAAGGTATGTTTGTATGTCAACCATATACCAAGAGGTTTGTCTTTCTTGTTTTATATCTACATTAGAACCAAAGAATTTTGTAGATATTATAATTGTTCAAGTCTACGTGGATGACATAGTATTTTGATCGACTTCACAATTGTACCTTAATTCATTTGTTGAAACTATGTCATTGACATTTAAAATGAGCATGATTGAGAAATTAACTTTTTTTAGGCTTACTACAGATAAAGCAAAGTGAAGATGGAAATTTTATCTCATAGAGTAAATATGCTAAGAATCTAGTTAAGAATTGGTTTGGAGAACGCTAAATAGATGAAAACATCAATATGTTCATCTCAGAAGGTATGTAAGGATAATGTTGGAGAAAATGTCGACCCAATATTATATCAATCTATGATAGGTAGCCTTCTTTATCTTACTGCTAGTCGCCCAGATATTATGTTTAGTGTTTGTGTTTGTGCACGTTTTTAAGCCTGTCCCAAAATCTTCCACTTAAAATCGTAAAACGTATCATTAGATATGTTGCCCGCACATGTTAGCGAAATAGAAGACGAAAGTGAAATAGAATCATGAAATATTAACTTTATAAATATTTACTCAGATAGTGAAGATAGATCAAAATAAATGGAATTAAAAGAAGAAAAAAAACTATTAGAGGAGAGTAATTACTAGATACAAGATGAAAGGCATGTTCGCTATTAGCTTGTTACAATTACTAATGAAACAGGAAGGAAATACTACATTATATATACAAAAAGCTTACTAAGAACCTTAATAGGATAAGACAAAGATTAGGTGAAATAAATTGGCAAGAAATACTAGAGGAAGTAAAAGAATTAGAACAAGATGAAGAATTCCAACAAAGATTAAGAGAAATGGATATGGAACAAAAAGATAATTAAATGGTAGCAATTTATATAAAAGCCCATATAGAATATAAGCCCATTAAACTGATAAAAAAAATTCATAGATTTCTTAAATTTTATTTTATATTCTAAATCTTGAATATTAAATTTCAGATTAACACTTTTAGTGATTATTATTTCTCTTTAATAACTATTATATCTCCTAAAAGGTTTCCTATGGTATTATTTATATTTATTCTTATATATTATATGATTTCTTTCTTTTCTTTTATCATCACATCCAAATACTAGTCGTCTTTATGTGAATCCATATATTTCTTTCGGTCCTAGTTTCTTATCTTTTTAACCTTTTGTTGTATCCTATATTCTTCGCATTTTCGCATTAAGTAGGCTCGTAATACTCTTATCCTTTCACCTAATGTATTTTCTCTTGGATCTAATTGGTTATATTTTTTAGATACTTCAGTATTACATAGTGTCGGTAAATAGTCATAGTAAAGTTGTTGGTATATTAATCCTTCATGTGGTAAGAATCTAGCTTCATAAAAGAATTTACTAAAACTTATTGTATATTCTGGTAATTTATTAATTTTACAACATTTCATGTTATTTAGATTCATTATTGAAAGAAATAATCGCTTGATTATTCTTATTAATAATGGGGTATATGTACAAGTTACACATAGAAAAATCCTTTTCCTACTATACATCTAAATACTTATTCTATTTTGATACTAAATATACAATTATGGAAAGACTACAAGATTAATTCTACTATAAAACATAATTGTACAAATTATATTTAACACACACCCGCAGTCATAGCGGGCGGTCTTCGTACGCTGAGACTGTCTCTGAAATCTTTAAAAAGGACCGAGGGAAGACCCTTTGTAAAGATTTCTGCAATTTGATATCTGGAAGGAACATGACAGATGCGTACTTGTCCACGAGCTACCTTCTCTCGAACAAAATAAATGTTCATCTCAATATGTTTAGTGCGCTGGTGCTGAACCGGATTCCCAGAAAGGTAGATGGCACTAACATTATAACAATAAACCAAGGTAGCTTTCTCAATAGGACAATGAAGTTCTAATAGAAGATTATGTAACCAATATGACTCAGAGACCACATTGGCTACCCCTCGATACTCGGCCTCTGCACTAGAACGAGATAACGTTGACTGACGTTTTGCAGACCATGAGACCAAGTTATTCCCAAGAAACATACAATAGCCAGACGTAGACCGTCTGGTGTCAGGACAACCACCCCAATCAACATCTGTATATGAGACAAGTGTAGACGTCGACGAAGGATATAAATGCAGGCCATAATCAAGCGTCCCCTGGATGTATCTAATAATGTGTTTGAGCGCATTCATGTGCTCAATCCTGGGATCATGCATAAAAAAACACACCTATTGTACGACATATGTAATATTCGGTCGCGTAAACGTAAGATACTGAAGGGCCCCTGCAAGACTGTGATAGCGGGTCAGATCCTCATATGTGGAGCCAGCTGCAACACCCAACTTGGGTTTAGTATCAACTGGAGTGAAAGTGGACTTACAGGATGACATTTCAGCCCTCTCAATGATCTCAGCAGCATACTTCCTATGTGATAAGAACAATCCACCTGCATGACGAGTGACATCAATCCCCAAAAAATAACTCAAGGATCTCAAGTCCTTCATAGCAAACTCAGAACTGAGCATAGTCATGATAGCTGGCTTAATGCATCAGATGAAGCAGTCAAGATAATATCATCCACATATAAGAGTATATAAGCCAATGACGAACCACGATGATATATGAATAACGAATTATCAGACGTGCTGTGAGAGAAACCAATAGTCGACACAAAATATGCGAACCTTTTATACCGAGCCCTCGAGGACTGCTTAAGCCCATATAAAGACTTCTTCAATAAACAGACATGATGAGGATATTTGGGATCCCTAAACCCCAAAGGCTGATGCATATAGACTATCTTCTTGAGATCACCATTTAAGAAAGCATTCTTCATATCTAGCTGATGAATGGGTCATGCTTTCGAAAGAGCCAAGCTGAGAACAGTGTGAATGGTAGCCGATTTGACCACCGGGATAAATGCCTCACCACATTCTACACCAACCTACAAAACGAGTCTTATGCCTCACAAATAAAACGTCAGAATTGTCTTTGTGAGCAAAAATCCAGATAGACCGAATAATATTAACACCAGATAGACGGGGTACTAACTCCCACAACTTATTATCAATAAGAGCATTATATTCATCGGTCATAACAAATTTCCAATTCGGGTCATTCAAAGCAAACACAAGATTATGGGGTTGTGGCGATTTAAGAACATTAGAATTTAAATTAAAATATCTTTTTGGTTTAAAAATACCCCGTTGACTTCGGGTGAATGGACCATGGCTCGAGGCAGAATTGGGTGAATTTTGGGAATTTCCGGGACACGGGACGTGGCCAGAACTGGACACGAACCTGCTGTAGTTGGGCCAGAAAGGCCACCGAAAACCGAGGAATTAGCTGGGCCAAAACTGGGCTGGAAAGATGGCAAGTTACTGGACCCAGTGACAATGGTAAGGTAGGACCAGCGGGCAGTGGGCTCGCTGGTATATTCGGGGTGCGGGAAGTATCCGATAAATGGTAAATAATATACGGGGATATACCAGCATCCAAAAAATTACACGAACTAGGCACGGGACTATTGACCTTAGCAAACGGAAATTGGGATTCATAAAAAATAATATGGTGATTAATGATGATTTTATTAAATGATAAATCAAAACATTTATAACCACGATGATTTGACGGATAACCAAAAAACACACAAAGGGTAGAACGGACCTGAAGTTTGTTAATTGTGGTGGACAGGAAAAGTGGATAACACAAGCACCCAAAGACCCTAAGATGTGAATACGAAGGAGTCTTATTATATAAAATTTGAAGAGGGGACGAATATGTCATACCTTTGGAAAGACGAATGTTAAGAATATCTGTAGCTATTTGTACAGCATGATGCCAAAAAAATGAGGGTACGGAAGCATGGATCAATAAAGTGCGGATAACGTTATTAATGGTACGAATTTTATGTTCGGCTTTCCCATTTTGTGAAGAAGTATGAGGACAAGAAAAATGAAAATTGATCCAATTTTTTGCACAAAACTCCCCATTGTCATATTCTTTTCCATTATCACATTGAATATTTTTTATTTTCCGTTCGAATTGAGTTCTAATGAATGCTTGAAGTTTCAAGAAGATGGAAAAGACTTGAGATTTTTTCGCTATCGGAAAAGTCCATAAAAACTTAGAATAATCATCCAAAAATAGAACATAATACTGATGACCCATAGAACTAAGAACAGGATATGCTCATAAATCACTATAAATAATATCAAATGACATTAAAGTATGACATTTGGAGTCTACAAATGACAACTTAACAATTTTTCCTAAGGAACAAAATTGATAATTCGGAGTACTACGCGTACCCTTATAAGATATAAGTTTATTTTTATCTAAGACATATAAAATAGACGACCCCGTATGACCTAGATGAGCATGCCACAAGGAAGAAGCAAGGGCTGCAAAAATTGAAGGCATGGCTTGATGAGAGAAATCGAGACTTGGTGTGATTGGATAAAGATCTCCCCGACTATCACACCTTATGAGAGGACTCCCCATCTTGAAATCTCTTACAAAAAATCCAAAATGATCAAAATTAACAGAAACCCAATTATCAGTTGTGAATTTACAGAAAGACACCAAATTTTTAATCAATTTTGGGACATGAAGGGTATTTTTCAAAACAAGTATTGGATGGGGGGAGACAAAGTTTTATGACTATAACCCTGAATTGGAATTGAATTACCATTACCAACAACTATACCACGATTACTGCACAAATTAGAATAAGACGAGAGAGTACCTTGATCGGAGGTCATGTGTGTAGTGGCGCCGGTGTCCATGTACAATTTTGGGTCGGGTTGAGTCAATCCAAGTGTGTGCATCGCGGCTTCAATGTCGGTTTGTGTGGGTCCTAATACCGAGAATGCTTGTGTGGTTCGGGGCACAAGAATTCCACCATGTTTGCCAGTCGGGTGGCTCGGGCACGGAAGTTGTTGGCGACTCGAGCACGGAAAATAGGGGTTGTTGGCCACGACCCACTTCCACAACCCCACTGCTATATGGCCCATTGGTTGGGGCCAGTGGGTCGGGGGCCCACTATTTTGGCTACCGTTCCCGCTGCCGCCGCGATTTTTCCCATTATTTTTGCCGCCACCGTAGGTACAATTTTGGCCTGAATGATCATTGAAATTTGGAGAATTTGTGGAGGACGTCATCATGACAACAAGGCTAGTATTGGTAGCCACCTCTTTATCCAAACCGGCTTCTTTCAACGTAAGCATGAAGCGGGCTTGATAGAAGTTCGGAAGAGGGTTACTTTGACGAATGATAGAAGCAACACTGTTATAGGCCTCGGACAGTCCTGCAACCATATGTAGAACGAGACGACTATTGCTAACAGGAGCACCCACATTGCAATGTTGATCCGCCAAATCCTTGAGTTGTTTGAAATAAGAGGAAACGTTAGGAAAATTCTCCATAGCGACTTGAGAAAATTTCTGTTCAAGGGTGACAATGCGAGAATGACTGTTATCCTGGAATATATCACACAATCTATTCCAAGACTCCATAGTGGAAGAGTTAGATTCTATAATCGTCTTTAGGAGGTCCAGAGAGATAGTTGCATAAATCAACCGGAGAACTTTTGCGTCAAGAGTGACCCATAATTTTGATCATCCTCTTTGGTGGACACCCCCTCCTTATTAGAAGCCGGAGGGATTATGTGGTGAAGAACTTGACGTGTCATCGCATGAATTTTAAACAACTCCGCCCATGGGTATTGTACGTTTTCTAGGTCAAGAACAATAGGAAGAACACTCTTGATGTTAGAAGCCGTTAGGGCAGGGTGAATCATGTTCTTATTAGTCATAGTGAAGAGAACAAAATTTGGACAAGAAAATTTTAGGGAGGAGAAGGTCTCGGGTATGAAGAAACCGAGAGGGAGGGGGGGGGGGGTTAGGGATTTGCACGGAAATCAAAAAGAAGAGAAAAATTTTCGGAAGCAAGGAGAAGAACCTAGACTTTTGATACTATGAAAGAAATAATCCCTTGATTATTCTTATTAATGAATGGGGTATATATACAAGTTACATATATGAAAATCATTTTCCTACTATACATCTAAATCACTATTCTATTTGGATACTAAAGATACAATTATGGAAAGGCTACAAGACTAATTATACTATAATACATAATTGTACATATTATAATCTCAGTTTTTCTCTCAGCAAATACATTTTCTCTGGCTGCTAGCCATTTTTCTCCCAAAAATTCTCTCTTTAGTACCATATCAAATATCATTAACATAGATTTCCAATCTCTTGCATGATTAAATATTTCTCCTCTTAGGTTATATGCTATGGATTATATCCAAAATGCTACTTTTCCAATTAATGTTTAGATATCAAATCATAAATATAATCTATATCGTAAGTGTAGAGTTCATTAATGCTATATACATTCCAAGATTCCAATCATTTATTATTCTACTTATTTCTTGTTCATCATAAATATTATCTAAATGTAAGAAATATCCATTCATGTTTAATCCTTGTGACATTGATCCTACAAAAATTTTAAATTCAGCTTGTTGTCCTACTGGTACATATTTTGGTAATTTAGAATGTTTTCTTGTTATTACTTCTATAGTAGGGTCTATTAATTCTTCTTCAGGGTAGTCATTAGCATCTTGATTTACTATATCATCTGATTCTATTTCTGTTTCTATAGGTTCATTAAATTCATCTTCTATATCGCTTTCAGGTTCTTCCTCTATGATTGCATTTACTCTTTTCATTTTTTGTAGAGCTTCCATTGTTTGATTATTTTCTTTTACTGTTTCTGAACCTTTTTCTTTATCTATTTCTTCTACGAATTTTGCTACTTGTGCTTCTTTTATTTCTGTGTTTTCTTTATCAGTGTTACTATTATTGTTTGTGTCGCTATAAGTTTTTTCATTACTCGTAGAACATTCATCGCTTGTTTTATATATTTTCTTTACTTTCTTTTTCCCTTTTAACATTATCATTTGTTTTCTCATAATATGTAATTCTTCTTTTAGTTCTTCCATTTCTTGTTTGACTTGTTCTAATTTATTTTTCGTTTCTTTTGATTCTACGTTGGTTTCTTTTACTATTTTCTTTGAACTTATTTTTATATTTTTTGAATTTTTCAGCCATTCTTCATTATTAGATCATTTTAATTTTGAACTAGTTAGTTTTGTATATTCTTTTCCTCCATCTGTTTCCTATGTCTATTCAAGTTTTATTAGGTTTGTTACTTTGTTGCTTTTCTAATTGTTCTATATCATTTTCTAATTGTACTTCTTTAGCACTATATTCTAAATACTTAAGTTGTGATATTATTACTTCTTCTAACAAAATTTGTTTTATTGTTTTTATTTTCTGTTTCTTCTTGTTTATCTTTTCTTGAATATTCATATCATATTTATAAATCTTGTTTTTCCTTAATCAGTTATTTCTATTTCGTCGTTAGTAATTCTATAATTTATCATGGTCAAAAAGTCACTTCCTAATAGTAGTTCATTAAAAATATCATATTCTATTACGCCTATGTTTATTTTATATTCTAAATCTTGAATTTTAAATTTCAGATTAACACTTTTAGTGATTCTTATTTCTCTTTCATTTTCAGGGTAATTGCAGGTCTGTGGTTCAATCAGATTATAATCTTTTTCATTAATTTTACTTATATGTATAAAGCTTTTTACGACTCCTATATTAATTTCAGTTATACAGTCAGTTGTTATGATTCCATTGAATATTACTACTTGAACTCTTAATATGTTGCTTAGTACATTTATTAAATCTAATGTTCTTGGTTGTCTTAAACTATTTTGTCTTGCTAGTATTATTGATTCTTTTCTAATACTTAATCTATATCCTTCTATCTGTGGTTTTATTTTTTGTAATGATGTTATGGTTCTATTACTAAAGTCCATATGTATTTCTTATGGTATGGTTATTTTAGAGTTTTCCTTATGTTCTATTTGTTCTAATATATCTTGATACATTTTTGGTACTAAAATATTCATTTCATGTTGTTTCTTTACATGTCGATTCCCTGTCAAGGCATATATCATCTTTGTTTCTAAGCTTTTTACCTTACTACATGGTGACATTGTTATTCCATCTAATTTATAATATAATGTTAAAGCTAATTCTTTATGTTCATCTTTTAATGAGATACTAAAATCAGGTTGTACAGTAAATTTTAGTTTTTGGTATATTAAGTTTTCTTTTATCACTGATATCAAGGCATCTTGTAAGTTTCCTAATATTCTGACATCTAATATGTATATTTGTATAGGTGTGTATATTTTTCTGAAATATGCTTTTATAGTAAATTCTACTCGTCCAAAGTATATATTCCTATATTTTTTTTAGCCTTTTTAGTAGATTATTTTGCTAATTCTCTTTTTATTATTTCATTTGTTACTAAATTTATTTTTGCTCTTTTGTTTACACTAGTTGTATCTATTATTTTCATTTTTTGTACTATATATTTGACCTCTTTATTTCTTTCAAACCATTTAGTTTTAAATATTTTCTGGATTGACAATTCTTCTTTTTCACTTTGTATTGTTTGATATGTTTCTGATTTAAAGCTTAAAGTTTGTGTTATTCCTCCTTCATATTCATTCATCTGGTAATATGTTTCATATAAATCTTCTAATATCTCTTTTCCTTTATCCATTAATTAGTCTGTTGATGTGCTTATACTGTTCTACTATGATATCTTTTTGATCTTTTATTTCTTCATCCCTTCTGATTACTTCTCTGAATTTTTCTTCTCTTAGTTTCATAATTTCTTCTTCTTTTTGTCTTAGTCTTTCATCTTTTAATACTAACATATTTCTTAATGTTCTAATATTATTTTCTTGTTCACACGTTTGTTGGGAGTATTCTTTCAAATGTTGATCTTTTTTCTTTTATAATATCAATACCGATTCTGCAGCTTACTATATGTTGATTAATATCTCTATTATAAGTAAAAGGGTTTTCAGCTATTTGTTGAAGTTGTTTTAATCGATTTTCATCCATAATGCTCTATCGTCATTCTTAGTTCTGTATTTAAATCTGCTATTTTGGCGGGTGGAAACTATTCAAGCATATCTAATGGGTTATGCCGGTATTTGGTAGGGAATCGAGGAGGTAAAATTGATTATGAAACGTTCTAGAGTAGTTAGTGGATTTTTTTCTACGGATTGATAAGACAATGTATCAATAGGTGTGGAAATGGCATAATTAGACTTGAGTAAGATCAATTTTGAATGGAGTTGTCTAAAGTTTTATGAGATAAAGCAAGAATTATTTTCTATCCAAAAGAGAAGTTGTGATTGGGCGTGCAACATATTTCTAAGGAATCTTGATACGAACGACGACTTTGCTAGTTATGAAAGGAGATTAGGAGAATCAGAGTATTTTTTTGGTACATGTTGAACTATGGTTTGGGGCTACGAAAAGAGAGATGTGGTGGTTATGATGGTATTTGCAATGTCAACCAGATGTGTAAAGAAATATGGTTATGATCAATCATTGAATTCAAACGTAGTCCGTTCGTATATTAGAGAATCAATTGTGAAAGGAATTTCGATTGTGAAGAAATAGAAATTTGGGGTGTTGAGCTAAGTTAAGGGTAGTTTCAACAAATAAAGTAAACAAGACGTACTATCGATTTATTTCTTGCCTATTGAGGCTATAATGGAGATTCATAGTTACTCGATGGCTTTCGTATTGCTTTTTTCGTTAAAAATGAATGCTTGTTTAACTGGTATCTGATGTAATGAATCGATTGGTCATTTAGATATTTACCATATTACCCCTCTTGAACCTTCCCCTAGCATCTTAGAGTGTATTTCACTTTCGGGGATTGGTGGAGCAGTTCCCGAGATAGTCGGATAAGTCTTGATTGATTTTATGGAAATTATAAACTTTTAAGTTGAATAAGTGAAAAGGCGTTGACCAAAAATTGAGTTTTGAGTATGTGGGTTTATTTCCGAGTTTCGTTGATTCCGGTAGGTCTAGAGTTTCATTTTTGACTTAGTCGAGTCCTTAGTTTGCTTCCTGAGGCGTTCAAATGTATTTTGTGTCAGTAGTCGTAAATTTGTGAAAGTTGAGTATTTTGAGGGGTTTCCTAGAAAAGTGGACATTGGGTTGGTCATATGAGAAATTCGAGTGTACGACCGAGTTTGTAGCATCGTTTACACTTGATATGAATATATGGTTTGTATTCAGGAGGTCTCATATAAGTTTCGGTTGTCGGGATGAACTTGGTGAAAACCAGATTTTGGTGGTTTCTGGTGTCCCAACTTTGTGGAAGCTTGGTCCGCAGGAGCGATATTTTGGGAAGTCATAGAAGTTCCACACCTATGAAGTGTTTTCAACTGGAGCAGGACCGCATATGCGAACTTACCCTCGTTTCTGCAAAGCCTAGGATGTTTTAAGTGAGTCCAACTCTGCGTGTAATTTTCCGTAGAAGTGACTCTGCTTCTGCGAGGGATGGTCCACAGAGGTGGAATTGCTGAAAATCACTAACCGTTTCTGCGAGGGATCACCCTATTCTTCCTATTTATGACTTTTGAGTCTCAAGGAGCTCTTGGGGTGATTTTGCTGCGTTGGTGAGGGTTCTACCTTGGAGTAGGTTTATTATCTCCCTAATTAGTTTATGCTATCATTAAAGTGTGGAAAATATTGTTAGAATCATGCATTAGTTTAGAGATTTTTGGTGATAAACCCTAAGTTGAAATTGGTTATCTTTTACTTTAAATCTTAAGTTGTTGAAAAGATTGTTTGAATCTAATCACTTAATTATTGGGGGAAACTAGTTGCTAAACTTGAATTTTCCTTTTATTGTGAAATTGGGTTATGGAAAAATAAGGGTTTGAAGATGATGAACCCTAGATGGGTTATGGGTTTCTTAATAAAATTGGTGGATGTTTTGAAAGAATTTCATGACTTGTGGTTTAGGTTGGTTACTTATAACTTCAATTTGGAATTTTGAACAAGTTTCTAAATAGATTAAAATGTGGGTTTTCTTATAAAGTTGGGGGCCGAGTAGTTGTTTCCCTTTCTAGTATTGTTTCTTATATGATATTAAATGTGTGTTTTTGTTACACCCCGTAGTTCCAGAACATGTGTTTACAAGAATAGACGTGAGAACACAAGTTTTATAAAAAATTGAACGAAAGAAAGAATTGTTTTTCAAAGGAAAAATCTTCCGAACCTCGGGAAGGAAAATTGTTCGTTAATGAGAATTGGGTTCTCAAATTTGTTATTTAAGACTTTTAGAACTTATCGGAATTATGAAAGTTTATTTACAGAATTGGATACGTGTGGCCCACCCGAGAAATTTTACGTTTTGCGGGGCCCACGAGGTTTCCGATATTTTGACCAATTATGGAAATTTCGGGAAACAGAATGTTATGGACCAATGGGAGGGCGACACGTGTCACACTCCACATGTATCATCTTGGACGAAATTATGGCTAAGTGTAGCAAATGGTAGCTTGATAAAATGGACCAAGTCAAAGGGCAAGTTGAGGCTTGACATTGTGGACCAATCATAGCCATCCAATTGGTTCAATCTTAGCCATTGATGGTGTTATAAATACATACTACTACTACTAGCAAGACAAGCTCTAAACACTTAGAAAAAAATTCACAAGTTTCTTGCTCTTAAAAGAGCTCCCGGCAATAAGCCTCCTCCCACACAAAAATTTTGTAATTGTTGTTCATAATTCAAAATACTTCAACCCAAGGTTCCTAAGAGTATTACAAGGATATCTCAATAGAAAAATCCCGGAAAAACTACGTTTTCACGTTAGTCGCAAGGTGAAAACCTAAGGTGCTCTTCAACTTTGAAGTTGGAAATTGAAGAGAAGTTGTTTATGAGCTTCTAAGGAGTGCTTGGAGCGGATTGGAACATAAGAAGAGGAGCTAAAAGTTGCTAAGGATCGACTTTTACGCTTGGATACTATTAGGGCTTCTTGATGTAAAAATCTTCATCTTCTTATTGTGATTGAAGATTACATGTTTAGTAGTTGTTAAATGAGCATGTGGTATATATATTGATGTTTGAAAAGATTCGGATCATGTCGACATGTTGAAAACCGAAATTGGACATGTTAGCCATTAAGTTTGTATTCAATTTAATTGTTAGATACAATCGTCGCATGTTAAGGAAAAAAGGAATTATATTTGTTGTAATTGTTATTATGTATATAACATGTTGGAATAACAACTTGGATTAAAAAGGAATTGAGCGGAAATTGATATTGTTTTTTTTTCCCAGGTAAATGCAAATATTATTACTAATAACGGAAATAAGGATGGCTACAATCAGTCATTGAGGGTTCTCAATCCTCAACGTTATGCAAACAAGAAATGGGGGAGGGGAGCAGTGGTCACTCAAAGGTGTCATTACAAGAGGGGATGAGATCATAATAGATTTAAGTCCTTTTGGTTCTAGACAAGGACTTGTAAAGATTCCTGCCTAAGTTTCCTATGTTGAATTAAAACTCCTTGCACGTTTAGTACGTGCATTAAATGCATTTGTTGGGGAATTCAAGAGTAGTGCACTATTGGAAAGAGTTGCCATAAATGGCTCAAGCCTTTTGGCAATAAATGCCCATCGCGAGATCAAATGAGAGTTCTTAGGCGATTTGGAAAGGAGTGACCCAATTTCCACATAAGTTGATCTTCCAAGACTTGATTGAAGAGAAGTCCCTTCGAATTCCGTAGCCATCAACTTTCCAAGTCTCTTTTGACGAGTTGCCCCTATGTTTTCCGCAACAATTGAATTCGTTAGGATAGGTGACTCTTCGGTTCTCACCCTTATCAATTTTCGAGGCCCCATTGAATGAGATGTTTCCTTGGTTCTTTCAGCCATTAAATGCCCCAAATTACCAAGTCTCGTTTGTAGGGTAGGTTGTTCGACTTCCACACGTTTTGAACTACCAAGAACCATGGGAAATGAACCATCATCGGGCTCTACAATCTTTAACCGATGACTCTTAGGCTGCAGCCATGACCCACGACCACATGCGTGACCAATCAGCAGCCCATGACTACCCATCTGACCCTCCTTCGACCCGCAACCATCCTCTTGATCCTCCATCAACCGAAGCTCACCCATGCGACCCGTCATTCCCTCGAGAAGGGGTGGGGTTTCGGAAACCGCAACAATTGCATTCTCAATGTCCTTGGGAAAAGAAGTCCCAATGGCTTCACCAACCTTTGACTGATGCCTCATGGACATGAACACTGACCCATGACCACCGACCCGACCCGTCGACCTGGATCAACCATATGACCGTACCATCTCGACCTCCATGTTGTCATTCGGAAAACAACTATAAGCCGCACCATTATCCTTCATAAGATTACCTCTATACCGTGACCCATGGATTCCATCCACAACCCAAGACCACTATCACGACCTCTTGCAACCGGGACCCCATTATACCCACCTTTGACCGGGATCTCTATCAAGGTCCGTGAACCATCCAAAGGTCAAAAGTTGTTTGAAGAGTAGACCGCCCGAATTGGTAGCCACCCTTTCAAGTTTTCGATGTCCCATTGAATGAGATGTTTCCTTGGTTTTCTTAGCAATTAAATTCCCAATTTACTAAGTCTCGTTTGAAGGAAGATTGTTCGACTTCGCATCCATTGAATGCAACAAATTCCTAGACCTCTTTTGGATAAGAAACCCCTCGGCTTAAAACCTTAGCGTTTCAAGGCCAATTGGAAAAGAAACATTGTCGAACTCAACAACCAAACGCTGGTGACCCATGGACTTCCCCAAGACCCATGCCCACCCACGACCCGCAATCAACCGTGACCAACCTCGAGGCCCGTAGTCACCTTGGCATCCAAAGTGGCGCGGAAAAACCTCTTTGTACTCGAAGCCAATGGTCGGAGACCCAAAGGTTCAAACCACAAGTTACGAATATCAACACCACCCTCGCCACCGGATCTACCCTCCATACCCACTTTCGACCGGGATCCATATCAAGATCCGCAAATTCCCAGTCGAGTGCTCACCGGAATTCCGGCGTCCAGGTGCTGCGGAAGGTTGGGAGAATCAAAGAGCTGAATCCTCAACCCAAGACCTCCATCATGACCTCTTGCACACCAAGAACACCCTCCGACTGCTAACAACCTGCATCACCCGCGTCGAAAACTCCACAATAGTACGAGAAGCAAACTTGCAACCGCCAGAGGCTGCCCCCCCCCTGAAATGCAAACTTCAAATTCATCTCTTGAATCTTGTAATCTTGAACAATCAACATAATCTCTTTCATTCTTTTGGCTGAAATCTTTGTATTCTTTCTCATGGCTAGAAGGAAGATAATGCAAGTCTTGAATAATCTTTAAACAAGTTGAAGAATCTTCGTAACAATCTATGGACAAGTTGATAAACTCGAACAATCTTTCCACAATTTTCGAAAAATCTTCAAATAAGGTGTAAAATTTCCGTAATAAACTCAACAACTTCGTATCAAAATCAAGTAAGATGAAATCAGATTTAAGGAGTATGAAATTGAAGATGGAATCATAAGAATGAGGCGGATTGCGAAGAGCGACTAGGGAGAAATGTTGAGAGCATTTTCGCCTAGTGAGAGAAGCTTCTCTCTAACTCATTTTATGAGACTTCATGAAAGAAGCAAGATGAAATTGATATTGTTGTTGATATTGATAGTTGCCGAGAATGGGGCTTAAGTTGTTGGACTGTTTTGTATAAATTGTGGGGCAGAATTTTATACGTCATGTGCGGCGTGTAATCCCCTTTGTTTAACTAATTGTTGAGCCTTAAATGTGGCATTTGGTTATTGATTTTCGGGCCTTGAAAAAGGTGGAAAAGTACGTAGAAACAAAGGAAGTGCTGCCCGATTTTCCGTAGAATTAAGAGTCCTTATACTTAGGAATATTCTACGTTGAAAGCTAGTAACTGATGGACGTATTATGGTCATTATAGGTTGACATTCTACGTGCGGCGTATTCAACTTCGCTAGTGGACTAAGTCGAAGAGGTATGTGGAGTTTTTATTATCTCTTGAGCATGAGTAACTATAAATGTATAGTACGGTGGACGTACGAGGTTTAAATGAATTTAATTTCATTTCGTATCCTTGACTTGTTTAAGAATGTCCAAGTTGGTTGAGTTAGAGAATTAACTCACCTGTTTTAAAGGTTAAGATGTCTTAGTTTCTAAAGCATAAAGTTAGTATAGCGACTTTATGGGAAGTTGGTTATAACAACTTTACGGGAAGTTAAAAGAATGGTTTATTCTAAAAAGGTAAACAAAGTTTTCTTGACTTGGAAATGTATAGAATACTTGGTTTAGGAAGTATTGATTACTTGAACTATTCTAAAGTTAAGAAACTTGATTCGAAAGTATATGATACTTGGTTTTAAAAGTATAAGTCTCTTGGTTTCAAAAAGAATGTAATTGTCTAAAACATAAAGAGTTATAACGACTTTATGGGAAGTTAGTTATAACGGCTTTATGGAAGGTTAAGAAAGTGTCTACTTGATTTATAGGCATGAGTTGCCTAGGTTGTGAATGTAGAAGTTACTTAGTGTCAAAACCTTGAAATGAATTTCTAAAGGTGTAGTAACTTGTTTTGAAAAGTAAACAAGCCTTGATACTACGGGTGTTATTATCTTGGGGGATTTTATATAAGAATGGTTCTCTTTTTCTAAAGAAACGGAAGTACGTAGTACTTTGGGTTAAATTCCCGGATTTCTAATAACATGTTAGTGCCTTAAGTTAACTAAAATGAGAGTACATGATAATTAAGGCTAATAAGAGGTTATGTGATGTCTTAACTTGCTTATGATAATTATGATAAGCCGGTGATGCTTATGTTATGTATGATAAGCCGGTAGTTCTTATGTTATGTATGATAGTCGGTTGTGCTAGTGATATATTGTTCATTACGGGGTCATTCCCCGGGTTTGTGGCATTTGCATATTTCATGGATTTGCTACCCATGATGCGAGGAATACCTCATGCTAGTTCGTAGGGCTCATGCGGGTGAAATAGTCCTATGCGGGGCGGACCAATCCTATGCGAGGAGATTACCTCATGCGGGTCCATACGACCTATGCGGCGGATCTGATATATCTGAGAAATTACCTCATGCGGGTCCATACGGCCTATGCGGGTGAAATAGTCCCAGGAGTAGGATTGCAGAATGATACTACGGGCGGATGGCCCTAGGTTAATCATGAGCTTCCTGTTTTAAAAACCGGCAAAGTTTATTCTTGTCCACTCTCATTATTAGTAAGACACAATGTACTGTTCTTTTGGTCATCATACATGTCTCCAGCTTTATTTTAGACTATATGATTTCATTACAGTACTTCCAGTTTCACATACTTGGTACCTGTTGTACTGACCTCCTTCGGGGGGCTGCGTTCATGCCGCATGTAGAGTTATACAGGTTGTTGATCCTCACTCTTAGGATCACTGTTCAGCTGTTGAGAAGCTCCATTACTCCGGAGGCTTATCTTTGGTTCAGATCTCTGGTATTGTCGGTTATTGTACATTCAGGGGTATGACGGGGCCCTGTCCCGTCACAGTTGTTATTCTTAGAGGTCTGTAGTCATATCTTGTGGATTGGGTTGAAAAAAAAAGGATGTAACTGTTGTTTTTGGGTTATGTATATTTTTTTGGAAGGTGGCCGTATCGGCTAGCCTGTTAATATTCACTGTCTAATACTTATGAGTTTATATATGTTCATTGCTATTCTCGATGTATACATGAGGGGTGCGGGTAGGGCACCGATCGCGAGCTTGAGTCAGTCGTGATAAAAGTGGTATCAGGCGATTAGTCCTCGGAAAGTGTCTCTGGGCAGTGTCTAGTAGAGTCTTGGTTATCGGTGTGTTGTGCACCACATCTATAACCAGGAGGCTGCAGGACATTTAGGATTGGTTTCCATTATTCTCACTCTGAGATCGTGCGATATAGCTGTGTTGTTAGGGTCGTCTCTCCCTAACGAGTTATATTGATTGCAGCTACGAGAAAGGCAAAAGTGACCCAAGAAAGATTATGTGGATTGCGTATCCAGGTTGGTAATAATTGTAGTATAGTTGGTATTATGACATACAACTATACGAAGTTATGTATGAGGGTCAGACGCGTGCTGCCTGGGATGATTTTAGATTACCAAGAATTGGTAAGGACTAAATAGATACCGGAAAGGTATGGAACAGTTTAATGAATTCTCATCAAGGTTCTACGTACTAATTTGAATTAGTTAGGAGATGATGAGCCGTCTGAAAGGGTAATGAACCCTTAAGAAGTCATGATTTAAGGACTTAATGGAAGATTATGTTAGTAGATTAAGCTACGTGGTATGCTTAAGAGAATTGTACGGATGAGATCCGTACGGAGTAAGTAATGGTTATTATGATTAAGATAACACGATTATGGTATTATGAGAAGTTATTGTACCCGTTTACGGGGGGACTGAAAAGGTAGGCTTGGAGCATGGAAATTGCGAGCCTAAGAATATTGATAACCGCCGAGACCTGAGGTATATAAGGCCTTCTCGGGAAATAAGATTTAATTCAGACTAAGGTTAAGAGTTAAGTACGACGGTGGGTCAGGTTGAGGACCTGTTGCGGGTCGCCCCATAACCTGAAATGGAGTGGGATCAATTGGTAGTAGTTCCGCTACGTGACAGGGTCACGAGGGTGAAAGGCCCAAGTCTAGTTAATTGTTTTACGGGTTCGTGGACGCGTTCTACCGGAACCGGGTTGTGAGAGCCGGAAATGGCCTTATATTGTTTAGAATAATAACTCCAAAGTTTGGAGGCCAGAATAAGTATAGAGTTTTTGTTCGTATGCTAGACTAAGTTTGGGAGTACGGAAAGAGTACGACCAGTAAGAAAGAGAGCAACCAAGTGTAGGAGAATAGAGCCTGAATCTATAAGAACCTTTCGAGGTAGAGTGAGTGTTTGGGTTGTAGCTGAGCGGGTACATAGGGATTGCCCGGTGATGATATACGATTGGCAGACTTGATTCTAGAAAGTCTATGTGACTTGTTCGGTTGAAGTAAATAAATTGATGTTGGAAGTGTGTGGTACGTGAATTTGAAAGATAAAGAGCCGGAGATAATAGCGTACGATCATTGGAGGATTTTATGTTAAGTGCCCTTGGGGGTGCTTGGAGTTGTCTAGTATGGTGGTCAGGGCCACGACTTCCTGAATGATTTCAGGAAAATGCGCAAGGCAAGAATAAGATAAGTACGAGTGCTGCCTGCGGAAAACTGAAGACATCTTTGGTAGGTTTTGAAAATCTACACGATTTTTTTTTGCGGTGCTTGGTGATTAGATATTTACAGGACCGCAAGAGGACACTGTGATTAGGGTTGTAACTTCAAGGAAAGATTATTAAAGGGAGATAAGCTCTCTCCCACGCGTAACATGATAGTTGTACGTACTATTGAGGGTTATGCGTACCCTTTATTTAAGCCATAGATATGGGACTGGTAAAGTCTCCAGCTTCGTTATGCAATAAGTTTCAATTTAAATAACCTTGGAAAAAGGTATTGTGTTGGGCTAATTGAGAACGACATTAGGAAATGGTCGAGGATGTGTCTTAAGGATATAAATACTGGTTATAAGCATAAATGGAAATGTATGACCCATGAGCGGGTAGAAATATTTTGGGTTAGTAATTAGTATGATGAAGGGTTATGACCAGAATAATAAGGAGAACGCAATTACAGTTATGAAGGTTTCCCAAGGCATAATTACCAGACTAGTGTAAAGGCCATTAGAAATGATGGGCAGTTAGGAACACCTCGACGATAGGTGGCAAGCCTGTAATGACGGGCCAGACCATATATATACGGGGAGGTAAGAGACCCCAGGGCAACTTGTAAAAAGATAAATAAAGGTAAGATGAGTAGACACTCGAACGATAAGAAATCTTGGCAAGTCATTAGATTATGTAATACCATGAATTGAGGTTGAAAACCTGACTATGAGCTCTACGAGCTGGGAGAGAATAATAGGATTACTACTTGACGAGATCAAGGAAGTCTCCCACTAAATGGTGATTGGCAGGAAGTCTTAGCCATGAGACAAGCAAATGAATCGAATCTAAGTATAGTGACCAAGTTGGTTGCACCAGAGAAATGGAAACATGAATCATAATTGAGATTATATCCCCGAATATTTCGAAAGTATGAGACAGGCTTCCAGTTATTAGAAGGTAAGTTGACTACGACTACAGTTCTAACCCCTCATGAGGGACTAGCGGGTTAGGTTGTATGGTAACACTTTGAGTGTTTGGCTGGGTTGTGTGCCCGATGCTGCAGGACTTGTCAGCAGGTTTTAGGGGAGGCACGCAATGCTTATTGCTCTATTTGTTCGGGGTCGACTAAGATGTATCATAACCTCAGATGTATGTATTGGTAAGATGGAGGGACGTAGCAGAGTTTGTTGCTTAGTGTCCGAATTAGTAACAGGTCAAGGTTGAGCACCAGAAGCCCAATGGGCTATTATCGACGATTGATATCCCGACTTATAAATGGGAGGTGATTAATATGGATTTTGTGACAGGGGTGCATCGTACTCAGAGGAAGTGCGACTCCCTGAGGGTTATAGTAAACAGGCCGACGAGGTCAGCCTATTTTTCTTCCGGTCAGGACTATCTACTCGGCTGAGGATTATGCGAGATTATATATCAGAAAGGGTATGAGACTGCACGGGGTTCCTATATTTATGACGTCAGGCGGATAAGCTCAGTTTACGGATAACTTCTGGCGGGTTTCCATAAGGGATTAGGGACACATGTGAGTCTCAGTGTTGCATTTCACCCTCAGACCGACGGACAGGCAGAGCGTACTATCCAGGCACTTGAGGATAGGTAGCGGGCCTGTTTTCTTGATTTCAGAGATAGCTGGGAGGATTATTTTGCCTCTTGTTGAGTTACGTACGATGACAGATAACCTTCCAGTATTCAGATGACCCTGTATGAGGCCTTGTATGTAAGAAAGTGTAGATCGCCGGTTGGTTGGTTCGACGTAGGCGAGGTTTAGTTAATTGGTCCAGACTTGATTCAGCGGGCTGTGGATAAGGCGAAGCTTATCCAGGAAAGATTATTAGTAAGCTCAGAGTCAGCAGAAGCTTTATGTAGATAACCAACGTTGACACTTGGAGTTCAGGTTGACGTTTTAGTATAAGTATTGTTATGTGGCCAGGTGTGGCAAGGGTGATTATGTTGGGAGTAGTCAAGGGACTATGCCAATATATGTTTTGATGGAACTCCGAAAGAACATTCGGGGACGAATGTTTCTAAGGGGGGAAGAATGTTACACCCCGTAGTTCCAGGACATGTGTTTACAAGAATAGACGTGAGAGCACAAGACTTATAAAAAAATGAACGAAAGAAAGAATTGTTTTCCAAAGGAAAAATCTTCCGAACCTCGGGAAGGAAAATTGTTCGTTAATGAGAATTGGGTTCTCAAATTTGTTATTTAAGACTTTTAGAACTTATCGGAATTATGAAAGTTTATTTACAGAATTGGATACGTGTGGCCCACCCGAGAAATTTTACGTTTTGCGGGGCCCACGAGGTTTCCGATATTTTGACCAATTATGGAAATTTCGGGAAACAGAATGTTATGGACCAATGGGAGGGCGAAACGTGTCACCCTCCACATGTATCATCTTGGACGAAATTATGGCTAAGTGTAGCAAATGGTAGCTTGATAAAATGGACCAATTCAAAGGGCAAGTTGAGGCTTGACATTATGGACCAATCTTAGCCATCCACTTAGTTCAATCTTAGCCCTTGATGGTGTTATAAATACATACTACTACTACTAGCAAGACAAACTCTAAACACTTAGAAAAAAAATTCACAAGTTTCTTGCTCTTAAAAGAGCTCTCGGCAATAGGCCTCCTCCCACACAAAATTTTTGCAATTGTTGTTCATAATTCACAATACTTAAACCCAAGGTTCCTAAGAGTATTACAAGGATATCTCAATAGAAAAATCCCGGAAAAACTACGTTTTCACGTTAGTCGCAAGGTGAAAACCTAAGGTGTTCTTCAACTTTGAAGTTGGAAATTGAAGAGAAGTTGTTTATGATCTTCTAAGGAGTGCTTGGAGAGGATTGGAACATAAGAAGAGGAGCTAAAAGTTTCTAAGGATCGACTTTTACGCTTGGATACTATTAGGGCTTCTTGAGGTAAAAATTTTCATCTTCTTATTGTGATTGAAGATTACATGTTTAGTAGTTGTTAAATGAGCATGTGGTATATATATTGAAGTTTGAAAAGATTCGGATCATGTCGACATGTTGAAAACCGAAATTGGACATGTTAGCCATTAAGTTTGTATTCAATTTAATTGTTAGATACAATCGTCGCATGTTAAGGAAAAAAGGATTTATAGTTGTTGTAATTGTTATTATGTATATAACATGTTGGAATAACAACTTGGATTAAAAAGGAATAGAGCGGAAATTGATATTGTTGTTGATATTGATAGTTGCCGAGAATGGGGCTTAAGTTGTTGGACTGTTTTGTATAAATTGTGGGGCAGAATTTTATACGTCCTGTGCGGCGTGTAATCCCCTTTGTTTAACTAATTGTTGAGCCTTAAATGTGGATTTTGGTTATTGATTTTCGGGCCTTGAAAAGGTGGAAAAGTACGTAGAAACAAAGGAAGTGCTGCCCGATTTTCCGTAGAATTAAGAGTCCTTATACATAGGAATATTCTACGTTGAAAGCTAGTAATTGATGGACGTATTATGGTCATTATAGGTTGACATTCTACGTGCGGCGTATTCAACTTGGCTAGTGGATTAAGTCGAAGAGGTATGTGAAACTTTTCTTATCTCTTGAGCATGAGTAGCTATAAATGTATAGTACGGTGGACGTACGAGGTTTAAATGAATTTAATTTCATTTGGTATCCTTGACTTGTTTAAGAATGTCCAAGTTCGTTGAGTTAGAGAATTAACTCACATGTTTTAAAGGTTAAGATGTCTTAGTTTCTAAAACATAAAGTTAGTATAGCGACTTTATGGGAAGTTGGTGTTATACCCCGTATTTTTTCCAGAGTATGTATGTGAGGACGTACGTACAATTTTGTAAGCCCGAATTATTGTTAAGGACGAAATTGTGCACATCCACGAAAAATATTTGTTTTTCCGACGGAAAATTTTCCGAACCTTGTAAGGGAATTTTACGTTTTCAAGAATTTATTTAATTTGGATTTTTCCGAGAGATGAAATATTTTGGACCAACGAGAGGGCGACATGTGTCACCCTCAAGTGGACGGCATTGAGGGGAATTGATTGGCACATTTTTTGTGTTTTAAAGGCCATAAACCTTTGGTCAATGTTTGGTGAGATATTTTGTGGGTAGATGGATAAGGTGCGACCCACACACACTTTTCCAAATCTCCTCCCTCCACTTGCTTGAATATTGACCATTGGAGGTCCTATAAATACCCCCCCTAAGTTTCAAGAATTCTTCATCCACAAAATAATTTCCAAGTCTCAAAACTTCCCCCCCCCTTTGAGAAGCTCTCGTCCAAAGCACCCTCTCTCCCCCCCCCCCCCCCTCTTGAGTGTTCTAGCCGAAACACCCCCTTGGTAGAAAAATATTCTCCAAGTATTGTTGTTATTCCAAAATACCTTAGCCCAAATACCTTGTAGTATCCCAAAGTTACCTCTATACAAAAAGCCCGGAAATGCTACTTTATATCCCTTAGTCACAAAACGAAGCCCTAGGAAAATCTTCATAGTTGGTTGAAGTATTAAGTAGAAGTTGTTTAGAACTTCTAAGGGTTTCTTGGAGCGAATTGGAGCGTACAGAATAGGAGATAAACCTTGCTCAGGATCGACTTTAATCTTGGATAATTTTGGGCTTATCGAGGTAAATATCTTTGTCCTTCTATTGTAATTGGAAATTACCTATAGTAGGTTATAATTGAGTATAAGATATAGAAGGATGGTATAAAAGAAGAGAATTGAACTGTAATTACATAGGATTTGTATTTCTGAGACTTGAGTAGTTGTGGGTAGGAAGTCTTGCCCAAATTTCCGTAGAAATAAGAACCTTCGCTTAGAATATTCTACGGACTATTCTAGGCGTTGATAGGCGTGTTTGACTATTATAGGTTGATACTCTGCGCGCGACATATTCGACTTGGCGGTGGATTTGTAGGAGGTATGTGATTCTTCCTATCCTCTTGAGCATGATATTTTAGTACGGTAGACGTACGTGTGTTAACTGAACGTGGTTTTAATTCAATGTCTTTTGACTTGAGTTTTAAATAATAAGAATCTTGAAGTATTTCAAAAGAATTAAGAATCGTTTTTGAAAGAAGAGTAATACTTGGTTTTAAAAGCTTAAGAGTTATACTAGCTTTATGGGAAGTTAGGTATAACGACTTAAGAGAAATAAAAGGAACGATTTACTTAATTGTTTATGAAAGCCTTGTATTGATTTCGGAAATGAGAATAAGTATCGAACAAACCACTGCAGCGCTAATAAAGGAAAATGTATTGACTAATTAAGTATTATTAAAAACAGTAGAAACCTCCATCTGCATAGAATCTAAGATAAGACAAAATTGTATTACATTTCCTAGATCATGGCTTCTTTAATAAGATCATTAATAAACAAGTTTTGATTTTCTTAAAAATTTCAAAGTAAGAACTTGATTCATAAAAGACAAAGACTTGAAAAGTTGAAGTGTTTTCATTTAAAAAGGAAGGCATGCTTTTGTCTTAAGTTGGTTCAAAAAGAAGGTAGGGAAATTGTTTTGGATTACTTAAAAAGATAGTCACTCTATTTTGATACTACGGGTATCGTGTCACTTTTTGTGAAAGAAACGGATCTTTTTAAAGAGTTAATGTATAAAGTACTTTGGGGATAAAAACCCGAACTTGTTGGCATAAAATAGAAAGTATCTTGTGTGAATAACTTGACTATGTTGGTTTGTGATAGCCTTGTAATACTTTCTTGTTGGTTTGATAAGTAAACATGTTAGGATGCTACGTGTGTTAGTGTCTTGTGATGTTTGTGTAAAGGGGTTTCCCTTGATTGTGCTTATGTTGTTTAACGATAAGCCGTTATGTTAGTATTGTACCACTCACCTCTTGACATGATATACCGGGGGTTAAGCTGCCCCCCGATGCGAGGGATGCCTCATGCGGGTCCAGGGGACCTATGCGGAGCTACGAGAGTTCCAGGTTAGTGTGCGGGGAATGCCTCATGCGGTCTATGTGGCCATGCGGACTACGAGAGTCCAGGACGATGCCGAGGAGTAGCTACCCTCGATGCGGGGAATACCTCATGCGGGCCTAGGTGGCCTATGCGGAGCTGCGGTGAGTTCCAGTTGTGCGCACATTGATCACGAGGCGAGTGGCGGCTTCGATCATGTGGCGCGGTCAGAAAGACCTCGTGATACGCTTTATAGCATTGTTGGTGCTGTGGGTTTTAGTAGTCGGCTATGCGCCGTACTTACCGTCTGATTTTATTATGACACAGTGGGACACGGTGTTCATGTGTATTCCTTGGTGCTTTTATATCATGGATCGCGGTGAGGAAGGAATTCCACGCATGATTGATATTGTGGGCATGAGACCCATGGTTATATTTGAGTGATGACTTTAAGAGGCGTGAGTCACGACTTGACATATTGCTTACATATTGTGTATCGTAAATTGGTTATCATATATGTCTTACATTTTATATAGACTATTATGATTTCATTTCTGATATTTTGATTTCACATACTTGGTACTGTTATCGACCTCGCCCGGAAGTGCGTTCATCTGCGCGGTAGGTACACGCGATTGTTGATCCTCGCTCATAGGGTCACAGTTCAGCGTTTTGGGAAGCTCCGTTTCTCCGGAGGCTTATATGTGGTATAGTCCCCTGTCGTTGTAGGTACTCACATTCAGGAGTATGGCGGGGCCCTGTCCCGTCGTTGTTGTTATAATATTCGTAGAGGTCTGTAGTACTGTTGTGGGCAGGGTTCGTAAAAGGGATGTAATTGTTCAAGTTTTTTTATATATATACCGATGACATTTCTTCTCAGTTAAGCGTGTTATACCGTATTTCAGTATGTACGTAAGGGAATACGTGCAAAGTTTGGCCTTAAAGTTAGCCTTGGACGTTTTTTTGTACACAACTCACTAAAAGAATCGTTTTCCGACGAAGCGTTTCCCACTTTCGTAGGAAAATTCCGGCTATGCCATTGCTATTTTTGCGGATTTTTCAGAGGCGAAACATTTTGGACCAACGGGAGGCGACACTTGGCACCCTCCATTGGTGAACTTGAATCGTCCATTTGGGCGAATTGAAGAAACCATGGCACGTTTTTGTGCCTTGTGCACAAGTCGAGAGTTGGTAGGATATTTGTGTATAGTTAATCCTCACTTTACACTTGCCTTGCACTTGTCTTCATCTTGGCCATTGGTTGGCCAAGGCTTGAGCTATAAATACCCCCAGAGATGAAGAGTTCTTCATCCACAAAGTTATCTTCCAAGTCTTGAAAAATCCTCTCCTCTCCTTAGCCTTTCGTCCAACACCTCTCCCCGCCTTGAGTGAGTTTGGCGAGGGCCTACCCCTAGCCTAGCCGAAATCTACCCCCTCCTTGGTAGAAAAGTTGTCTTCTAGTATCGTTATAATGCCCAAAATACCTAGCCCAAATCCATAGTACTTAGTAGAAGTTGTGAAGAACTTCAGGGTTTCTTAGAGCTCTGGAGCGTACAACTTAGGAGTTAAACCTTGCTCGGTGCGACTTTATCTAGGATATTTTTGGGCTTACCGAGGTAACTAATCCTAACCTCTTTTGAATTAGAGAATACATCTTGTAGTAGTATTGAATAAGTATTAAATACTTAGAAGGATATCACGAATAGAATTGAAGTATTACCACGTAGAAGGGTTTAAAGAAGAATAATCAAATGTACTTACATAGAATTTGTTTTCACGATGAACTTATATAGCTCACGGGTAGGGAGAGTCTTGCCCGACTTTCCGTAGAATTGTGAACCCTCTGTTTAGAATGACCTTGAGTAGTCTTTGATAGATGTCGTGACTATTATAGGTGACTCTGCTGCGACATATTGACTTGGCGGTGGTTTTATTTGAGAAGGTATGTGATTCTTCCTAAAGCATGATATTTTACAATATATAAATGCGGTAGGCGTACGTATGTTAAGCGAATAATAACTACGGCAATGTCTTTGACTTAAGCTGAATAATACTTACAGCAATGCCTGGCTTAAGCTGAATAATACTTACAGTGATGCCTCAAACTTAAGCTTTGAATAACAAAGAAGCTGGAAGCATTTCAAAAGAATCTTGAATCATTTTTAACAGAAGATAAATATTTGGTTTTAAAACAAAAGCTTAAGAGTTATACTAGCTTTATGGGAAGTTAGGTATAACAACTTAAGAAAGATAAAAAGGCTATTTACTTGTTTGTTTATAAAAGCCTTGTATTGATTTACATTAAGTGTAGTAAGATTTGTGTGATAAGTAGACATATTATGATGCTACAGGTTAGTGTCTTGAAATCCGTGTAAAGGGTTCATTCTTCTGTGCTTACGTTGCTAACAGGTAAGTCCGTTGTCTTGTTATTGTATCACCTACCCCGATTGTTATACAGGGCTTGCCCATGATCTTGGTCTATACGGCTGTGCGGTCTGTGAGACTATGCGGGCAGCGGTATGCTCGAGATTGATCATTCGGGTGTTTAGCTGACGCGGGGGATTCCTGCGGTCTGTTGAGACTATGCGGTCTGTTGAGGCTATGCGTTTGCGGGAGCCTAGGCGGATCTGGGGTTGCTGCCCCGATGCGGGAATACCTCATGCGTGCATGTGTGACCTATGCGGTGCGGAAGTCGAGGACTAGGCACGCGAGAATGATACTATGGGCGATTGGCCTTGCTCGATCATTCGCGGCCTAGAATAGACACATTCTGATTTTCTATTCTTGTTGTTGTTTGTGATGTGGCACTATGTGCAATTGAGCGATTGTATTTGTGAAAAGGTTTTAAATACTTTGATTTCATTTGATTCTTTATAGTTTCACATACTTGGTACTGTTATCTTGACCTCCTTGAAGTGCGTTAATCTGCGAGTAAGGAAGCAGTGCTAGATCCGCATCCTTAGGATCTCTACGTTGGTGTCGGGAGCTCCGTCTCTTGGAGGCTCTACTCTTTGGTATGATCTCCTGTTGTAGATAGTTTTATGCAGATCGAGGTATGGCGGGGCCTGTCCGCCATAGTTGTATTTTCCTTAAGTGCATGTAGTCATATTTATGCGATGTCGGATGTAGCGCTAAACCTTGTTTATATATATATGCCAGAAAGCGACGTTTATTCACATAAGCGTGTCTTATTTTATAAAGCTGTTTCATGTCTTGTTTATATTTCCGATTACTCGATGTATGACTACTTGGGTGCCGGTAAGGCACGATTCACGGGCCGGAATGGAGTCGTGACAAAAGTGGTATCGAGCGATTAATCCTCGGAAAGTGTCTACAGACCGTATCTAGTAAGTCTTGATTATCGGTATGTTGTGCACCACACCAATAATCGGAGGCTATAGGATATTTAGGATTGGTTTCCATTCTTCATTCGAGATCGTGCTTTAGAGGCGTGTTATAGGTTGGACCCTCTAACGTATTCCTTTCACATGTGATTATGCCTCACGTAAGGCAACCGGGCCCAGAAGAGGCAAAGCGGCGAGGAGGCTGCTAGCGAGACACCCGAGTCACGAGGCTCGAGCCAGTCTATACGAAGGCAGCGAGTTCTATGACGCCGCCCGGCCCAGCGAGACGCGATACCCGCCTCATGTCCCGCGGCTGGGGCGGAGGTTAGGAGTACAAGGAGATGGCCGACTTTTGGCTAAAGTTGTGGCGTCGAGAGAGGCTGGATGCGGCGGTTCGGCTCAGCTCGATCGCGCCGTAGTGCACCGAGGCGAATAGTTTGAGACTACGGGATTTCCTTAGTTGTAGCCCGCGAGTTTTGGGTTGAGGCGGAGGATGATCCGCGAGTTCATCCGTCAGTGCGAAGGATTATGCGGGTGATCGGGGCTTGAGTGAGTCTGTGACATTCGGTTCGCGTCAGTGCGTGATACGCGATCGATTGGTTTGATTCATAGGAGCTTTCGGGAGAGCATGCACCTCCAGTGGTATGGGATGAGTTTTGAGGCTTTTCTCACACACTTCTTGCCTCATGAGATGAGGAGGCACGGTGATAGATTCTTGTTCTTTGAGGCAGGGAGGGCCTTGCAGTGAGGAGTACAATGTCGAGTTTGATTCTTTGGCTCGATATGTCCACTGCTGGTAGCGAGAGATGGAGGGCGAGGTGCATCGCTATGTCACAGGCTAGATGATTACATGGCGAGTCTTGTGCGGGTGTGTCCGCCCGACGAGCATGGACATAACCGTATGCGAGCTCGTGCCTTTGGGATGTGAGGCGTAGAGACGCCGGGTAGAAGCGATATCAGCGAGAAGAAGGCCAAGGCGGTTCTTTTGGTGGTTCGGGGTGGCGGCATCAGTGAAGTCGGTTGCACCACGGCGGTATGAGCGCTCTACCTCATTCGGTCTGACCCGAGGCGGTCGGGGCGGTCGGGGCGGGACTTGATTTCGAGTAGCGAGGGTGCTAACCGTTCGAGTCTGCTCGGTGTGCGTTGTGGTAGATACCATTACGGGGCGTACTCGGGAGCTGCTATACTTGTAGCGGCGAGGTCATTTCGCGAGTTTGTCGGCCGGGGGCGGCGGTAGTAGGGCCCGATCTGCGAGTGCATTGCCGCTTCTTCATCCCAGCGATTACTCGCCGGAGGCAAGGTACTCGTGGACCAGGTAGTGGCGGAGTCGTGGCGCGGGTCGATTCTAGCGGTCCTCGAGAACGCATTTATGCTTTGTCCGGTAGATAGGATCGGAGGCCTCACTGATGTCGTCACGAGTACCTTATCGGTTCAGGTTTGATGTGTATGCTTTGATAGATCGGGTTCTACTCTGTCTATATATCTCCCTTGTTGCTAGTAGGATAGGGATAGAGCACGAGTCCATAGACCACTTTCGAGTAGCTACGCGATGGGTGATTCGGTGGTAGCTCGGCGGGTATATAGAGCTTGTCTGTGACCATTCTGATCGTCGGACCTGGCCGACTTGATAGAGTTGGAGATGATTGACCGGCGTGATCATGGGGATGGATTGGCTGGCTTCTTGCTATGCCAATGTAGGCTGCAGAGAAAGTAAATGCGGTTCGGTTTCTGAGGCCGGTTGTTGAGTGGGAGGAGCACGGTATCGGCAGGTAGGTTTATTTCCTACCTCGAGGCTAGGAAGATAATGCAGAAGGGTATATCTACCATCTCGTTCGGGTGTTTGATCTGAAGGCTGCGGTACCAGATTTTCGTCGATTCGGTGGTCGAGAGAGTTCCCAGGCGTGTTTCAGGCGACCTCCGGGTATCCCTCACGAGAGGAGATTGAGTTTTGTATTGACATATTGCGGACACTCGGCTATTTCCATTCCGCCATACGAGAATGGCACTGCGAGTTGAGAGAGTTGAAGGATCGGCTTAGGGATTTCTTTGGAGAAGGGCTTCATCGGGCCTAGTGTTTCTCCTGAGGAGCGCCGGTATTGTTCGTGAAGAAGAAGGGCGGGGCCAGCTGCGCATGTGTGTTGATTCTGACGGTGAACAAGGTGACCATTAGAAACGAATACCCCTTCCCATGATTGATGATTTGTTCGACGATTGCGAGCGCGAGATGTTTCTCGAGATTGATCTGCGTTCGGGCTATCATCGAGTTCGTGTCGAGAGGTGGATGTCCCTAGAATTGCATTCGGACGATACGGGCATTATGAGTTCGGTCATGTCTTTTGGGTTGACGAATGCTCGTGGTATTCATGGATTTGATGAACCGAGTGTTCAAACCATTTTTGAACACGTTTGTGATAGTGTTCATTGATGATATCTTGGTTTATTCGCTCAGGCGGGAGCATGCGGAGCATTTGAGGCTGTCTTGTGATTCTCGGGACCGGTATTTGTCGCCAAGTTTTCCAAATGTGAGTTTGGTTGACTTGATGGCGTTTCTTGGGCATATTATCGGGGTGATGGCATTCAGTGGATCTGGCGAATCGAAGCGATCGAGGACTTGGCCTAGACCTCTTACTCAAACGAGGTTCGCGATTTTAGGCCTTGCGAGGATATTATCGGTTCGTGGAGAAGTTTGCTTCTATCTGCACCATTGACTAGGTGACTCGGAAAGCGGCCAAGTTTGATGGTGATGCTTGTGGCGAGGTTTCGATTCTTTGAAAGAGGCGGCGACCGCCCGTTCTTACTCTTCCGGAGGTCGGATGGTTATGTCGTGTATTGTGATCGTCGAGCGTCGGGTTGGGATGTGTGTTGATGCGGCATGGCGAGTTATAGCATATGCGTCCAGCGGTGAAGAAACACGAGGAACTACCTGCGTGATTTGGAGTTGGCGTTTGTGATTCACGCTTTAAAGATCTGGAGGCACTATTTGTATGGGGTTCACGTGGATATTTATCTGAGACCACAAGAGCCTCGGTATATCTTGACGGAGGAGCTGAACTTACGGCGAGGCGGTGGTTAGAGTTGCTTAAGGATTACGATGTTGATATCTGTACCACGGGAAGGCGATGTTATGGCGAATGCTCTTAGTCGTAGGTCGATGGGAGCCTATCGGATGTGCGGCTAGAGAGGAGGACATGGTTCGTGATTTGCATCGATTAGCGAGCCTTGGTGTCCGTTTGATTGATTACGATAGCGGTGGGGTTAGAGTTCGTGAGGTTGCGAGTCTTCCATCGTCGAGGAGGTGAAGAGGCAGCGATTCGAGATCGGCTTTGATTCGATATCGTGATCTGACTCTTACGTGAGGCAAGGGTCCTTTTGAGGTAGCATCGATGGGGTGCTAAGGTTTGAGGCGGTTGTGTGTTCGGATGTTTGAGGACTTGGCGAGTTCTTGGGAAGCACGCGTAGCGCGTTACTCTATCCGTCGAGTGCGACCAAGATGTACCACGACCTTAGATCGTGTATTGGTGGGATGGCTTGAAGAGGGGCGTTGCGAGTTCGTAGCTCGGTGCCCTTGTTGTCGGCGGTGAAGGTAGAGCACGGAGGCACGGTGGTTTGTTGCGGCGATAGAGATCGAGCACGGAAGTGGGAGGTAATCAACATGGACTTCATCACGGGATTACCTCGCTTTCGGAGGAGACATGATTCTATTTGGGTTATAAATCGGCGGTGACGAAATCAGCCAGCTTTCTTCCGTCGGGGCGACTTTTAGGTGAGATTATGCGGACTTTACATCAGAGATCGTCGGTGCATGGAGTCCTACTCCGATCATATCGACGGAGAGCCCGGTTCGGCTAACATCTGGAGTCCTTCGAGAGGTTTAGGGGCGGTGAGCACAGTCTGCATTTCATCCGCAGAGACGGACGAGCGAGCGCACTATCGGACTCTTGAGGATATCTTTGCGAGCTGTGTTATTGACCGATGGTAGTTGGGAGGATCATTTGCCTCTAGTTGAGTTTGCGTATAATAATAGCTACCACTCGGTATTCAGATGGCGCCTTATGAGGCCTTGTATGGGAGGAAGTGCGGATCGCCTATAGGTTGGTTCGATGTGGGCGAGAGTGCGGCTAGTAGGACGATTTGGTGCGTGGCGATGGATAAGGTGAAGCTTATCAGGCGGCTATTGACATTTCGAGTCGGCAATCGTATACGAGATCATCGTCGTCGGCATCTTGAGTTCGAGGTTCATGATTGGGTTTTCCTAAAGGTGTCACCCATGAAGGGTGTGATGAGATTCGGGAAGAAGGGAAACTTCGGCCCAAGGTACATTGGGCGTTTGATTGTCGCGAGGATAGGCAAGGTTGCCTATGAGTTGAATCTGCCGTCCGTCTGGAGGAAGTGCATCCGGTTTTCACGTATCTATCTTTGAGGAGATGTATCGGGGATCCATCTAGGGTACACCGATTGGCGATGTCGGTGGCCAGGGGTTATCGTATGAGGAGATTCCATAGCGATAGTCGATCGTCGGAGTTAGTCGTCTGCGGACCAGGGCGTGGCTTCCAGTCAAAGTCTTGTGGCGGAGCAGGCTCGGGGAGGAGATGGCGTGGGAAGCCGAGGAGGACATGAGGCGAAGTATCCTCACCTATTCCCAGCACCTCCGGGTAATTCACTTTCCTACTTGTAAATTTCGTTATCATTTATGCCTAAGTGTTATTTTTGTGGCCATGTGTGGCACTTACAAGTATTTAAGCTTCCCGATAAGCTGTCTTGAGAAGGAACATTCGAGACGAATGTTTCTAAGGAGGAGAATGTTATACCGTATTTCGAGTATATGCGTGAGGGAATACGTCTAAAGTTGGCCTTAAAGTTAGCCTTGGGCGTTTTTTTGTACCTGACTCACTAAAAGAATCGTTTTTCAGGCGAAGCGTTTCCACAACTTTCGTAGGGAAAATTCGGCTATGCCATTGCTATTTTTGCGGATTTTTAGAGGCGAAACATTTTGGACCAGCGGGAGGCGACACTTGGCACCCTCCCATTGGTGAACTTGAATCGTCCATTTGGGCGAATTGAAGAAACCATGTACGTTTTTGTGCCTTGTGCACAAGTCAAGGAGTTGGTAGGATATTTGTGTATAGTTAATCCTCACCCTACACTTGCCTTGCACTTGTCTTCATCTTGGCCGTTGGTTGGCGAGGCTTGAGCTATAAATACCCCTTAGAGATGAAGAGTTCTTCATCCACAAAGTTATCTTCCAAGTCTTGAAAAATCCTCTCCTCTCCCAGCCTTCGTCCAACACCTCCCCCACTTGAGTGAGTTTGGCGAGGGCCTACCCCCTGCCTAGCGAAATCTACCCCTCCCTTGGTAGAAAAGTTGTCTTCTAGTATCGTTATAATGCCCAAAATACCTAGCCCAAATCCATAGTACTTAGTAGAAGTTGTGAAGAACTTAGGGTTTCTTAGAGCTCTGGAGCGTACAACTTAGGAGCTAAACCTTGCTCAGCGACTTTATCTAGGATATTTTGGGCTTACAGGGTAACTAATCCTAACCCTCTTTTGAATTAGAGAATACATCTTGTAGTAGTATTGAATAAGTATTAAATACTTAGAAGGATATCACGAATAGAATTGAGCTATTACCACGGTAGAAGGGTTTAAAGAAGAATAATCAAAGCGTACTTACATAGGTGTATTTCACGATGAACTTATATAGCTCAGGGTAGGAGAGTCTTGCCCGACTTTAGTAGAATTGTGAACCCTCTGTTTAGAATGACCTTGAGTAGTCTTTGATAGATGCGCTGACTATTATGGTGACTCTGCTTGTGACATATTGACTTGGCGGTGGTTTTTATTTGAGAAGGTATGTGATTCTTCCTAAAGCATGATATTTTACAATATATAATGCGGTGAAGGCGTGCGTGTGTTAAGCGAATAATAACTACGGCAATGTCTTTGACTTAAGCTGAATAATACTTACGGCAATGCCTCACGGCAAGCTGAATAATACTACGGCAATGCCTGGCTTAAGCTTTGAATAACAAGAAGCTGGAAGCATTTCAAAGAATCTTTGAATCATTTTTAACGAGAAGATAAATATTTGGTTTTAAAACAAAAGCTTAAGAGTTATACTAGCTTTATGGGAAGTTAGGTATAACAACTTAAGAAAGATAAAAAGGCTATTTACTTGTTTGTTTATAAAAGCCTTGTATTGATTTACATTAAGTGTAGTAAGATTTGTGTGATAAGTAGACATATTATGATGCTACAGGTTAGTGTCTTGAAATCTTGTGTAAGGGGTTCATTCTTCTTTGCTTACGTTGCTAGCAGGTAAGTCCGTTGTCTTGTTATTGTATCACCTACCTTATTTGTTATCACAGGGCTTGCCCTTGATCTTGGTCTATCGGCTATGCGATGCTGTGAGACTATGCGGGCAGCGGTATGCTCGAGATTGATCATTCGGGTGTTTAGCACGATGCGGGGATTCCTATGCGGATCTGTTGAGACTATGCGGTCTTTTGAGGCTATGCGAGTGCGGGAGCCTAGGCGGATCTGGGGTTAGCTGCCCCGATGCGAGAATACCTCATGCAGTGCGTGTGTGACTATGCGAGTGCGGAAGTCGAGGACTAGGCACGAGAATGATACTATGGGCGATTGGCCTTGCCCGATCATTCGCGGCCTAGAATAGACACATTCTGATTTTCTATTCTGTTGTTGTTTGTGATGTGGCACTATGTGCAATTGGTGATTGTATTTGTGAAAAGGTTTTAAATACTTTGATTTCATTTGATTCTTTATAGTTTCACATACTTGGTACTGTTATCTTGACCTCGCCCGAAGCTGCGTTCATCTGCGGTAAAGAAGCAGTGCTAGATCCGCGTCCTTAGGATCTCTACGTTGGTGTCGGGAGCTCCGTCTCTTGGAGGCTCTACTCTTTGGTATGATCTCTGTTGTAGATAGTTTTATCTGATCGGGGTATGGCGGGGCTGTCATCGCCATAGTTATATTTTCCTTAAGTGCATGTAGTCATGTTATGCGATGTCGGATATAGCTGCTAAACCTTGTTTATATATATATTTAGAAAAGCGACGTTTATTCACATAAAGCGTATGTCTTATTTTATAAAGCTGTTTCATGTCTTGTTTTATATTTCCATTGATTACTCGATGTATGACTACTTGGGTGCCGGTAAGGCACGATTCACGGGCCGGAATGAGTGCGTGACAAAAGTGGTATCGAGCGATTAATCCTCGGAAAGTGTCTACGGCCGTATCTAGTAAGTCTTGATTATCGGTATGTTGTGCACCACCAATAATCGGAGGCTATAGGATATTTAGGATTGGTTTCCATTCTTCGTTACGAGATCGTGCTTTAGAGGCATGTTATAAGTTGGACCCTCTAACGTATTCCTTTCTATGTGATTATGCCTCACGTAAGGCAACCGGGCCCGGAAGGCAAGCGGTAGGAGGCGCTAGCGAGACACCAGTCACGAGGGCTCGGGCCAGTCTATACGAGGCAGCGAGTTCTATGGCGCCGCCCGGCCCAGCGAACCGCGGTACCCATACCTCATGTCCCGCGGCTGGGCGGAGGAGTTAGGAGTCTGAGAGATGGCCCGACTTTAGCTAAAGTTGTGGCCGTCGAGAGAAGGCTGGATCACGGCGGTTCGGCTCAGCTCGTCGCACCGTAGTGCACCGAGGCGAGATAGTTTGAGACTCACGGGATTTCCTTAGTTGTAGCCGCGAGTTTCTGGTTGGCGGAGGATGATCGCGAGGAGTTCATCCGTCATTGCAGAGAGATTATCACGGTGTCCGGGCTTGGTGAGTCTGTGACATTCGGTTCGCGTCGGCTGCGTGATACCGCGATCGATTGGTTTGATTCATGGGAGCTTTCGGGAGAGCATGCACCTCCGGTATGGGATGAGTTTTGAGGCTTTTCTCACACACTTCTTGCCTCGCGGATGAGGAGAACGCAGTGATAGATTCTTATTCTTTGAGACGGGGAGGGCCTTGCAGTGAGGAGTACAATGTCGAGTTTGATTCTTTGGCTCGATATGTCCACTGCAGTAGCGAGAGATGGAGGGCGGTGCATCGCTATGTCAGGCTAGATGATTACATGGCGAGTCTTGTGCGGGTGTGTCCCTTGACCGAGCATGGACATAACCGTATGCGAGCTCGTGCTAGGATGTGAGGCGTAGAGACCGCCGGGTAGGCGATATCGGCAGCGAAGAAGGCCAAGGCGGCCGGTTCTTTTGGTGGTTCTCGGGTGGCGGCATCGGCGAAGTCGGTTGCACCACGGCCCGGTATGAGCGCTCCTACCTCATTCGGTCTGACCCGAGCGATCGGCGGTCGGGGCGGGACTTGATTTCGAGTAGCGAGGTGCTAACCGTTGAGTGCCTTTCGGTGTGCCCGTTGTGGTAGATACCGATACGGGTGTACTCAGGGAGCTGCTATACTTGTAGCGGCGGTCATTTCGCGAAGTTTGTCGGCCGGGGCGCTGGTAGTAGGGCCCGATCTGCGAGTGCATTGCGGCTGCCATCCCAGCGATTACTCGCCCGGAGAAGGTACTCATGGACCAGCGAATTGTGGCGAGGTCGTGGCGCGGGTCGATTCTAGCGGTCCTCGAGAACGCGCATTTATGCTTTGTCCGGTAGATAGGATCGGAGGCCTCGCGATGTCGTCACGGTACCTTATCGGTTTAGGTTTGATGTGTATGCTTTGATAGATCGGGTTCTACTCTGTCCTATATATCTCCACTTGTTGCTAGTAGGATGAGGATAGAGCACGAGTCCATGAACCACTTTCGAGGTAGCTACGCGATGGGTGATTCGGTGGTAGCTCGGCGGGTATATAGAGCTTGTCTGTGACCATTCTGATCGTCGGACCTGGCGACTTGATAGAGTTGGAGATGATTGACTTGCGTGATCATGGGGATGGATTGGCTAGCTTCTTGCTATGCCAATGTAGGCTGAGAGAGAAGTAATGCGGTTCCAGTTTCACGAGGCCGGTTGTTGAGTGGGAGAACGCGGTATCGCCAGGGTAGGTTTATTTCCTACCTCGAGGCTAGGAAGATAATGCGAAGGGTATATCTACCATCTCGTTCGGGTGTTTGATCTTGAAGGCTGCGGTACCAGATTTTCCGTCGATTCGGTGGTGAGAAGTTCCCGAGCGTGTTTCGGGCGACCTCGGGTATCCCTCACGAGAGGAGATTGAGTTTGTATTGACATATTGCGGACACTCGGCTTATTTCCATTCGCCATCTGAATGGCACGCGAGTTGAGAGAGTTGAAGGATCGGCAGGGATTTCTTTGGAGAAGGGCTTCATCGGGCTGAGTGTTTCTCCACAGGGCGCGGTATTGTTCGTGAAGAAGAAGGGCGGGGCGCTGCGCATGTGTGTTGATCTGACGGTGAACAAGGTGACCATTAAACGAATACCGCTTCCCATGATTGATGATTTGTTCGACGATTTGCGAGCGCGAGATGTTTCTCAAGATTGATCTGCGTTCGGGCTATCATCGAGTTCGTGTCGAGAGGTGGATGTCCACAGAATTGCATTCGGACGATGCGGGCATTATGAGTTGAGGTCATGTCTTTTGGGTTGACCAATGCTCGTGGTATTCATGGATTTGATGAGCAAGTGTTCAAACCATTTTGGACACGTTTGTGATAGTGTTCATTGATGATATCTTGGTTTATTCGCTCGGAGCGAGGAGCGTGCGGAGCATTTGAGGCTATCTTGTGATTCTCGGGACAGCGGTATCATGCGCCAAGTTTTCCAAATGTGAGTTTTGGTTGACTTGATGGCGTTTCTTGGGCATATTATCGGTGATGGCATTCAGTGGATACGGCCAAGATCGAAGCGGTCGAGGATTTGGCCTGAACCTCTTACTCGGCGAGGTTCGCGATTTTACGGGCCTTGCGAGGATATTATCGGCGGTTCGTGGAGAAGTTTGCTTCTATCTACGCACCATTGACTAGGTGACTCGAAGCGGCCAAGTTTGATGGTGATGCTTGTGGCGGGGTTTCCGATTCTTGAAAAGAGGCCGGCGGCCGCCCGTTCTTACTCTTCGGAGGTCGGATGGTTATGTCGTGTATTGTGATCGTCGGGCATCGGGTTGGGATGTGTGTTGATGCGGCATGGCGAGTTATAGCATATGCATCCGACGGTGAAGAAACACGGAGGAACTACCCGCGTGATTTGGAGTTGGCGTTGTGATTCGCTTTAAAGATCTGGAGGCACTATTTGTATGGGGTTCACGTGGATATTTATCTGAGACCACAGAGCCTCGGTATATCTTGACGAGAGGAGTGAACTTACGGCGAGAGCGGTGGTTAGAGTTGCTTAAGGATTACGATGTTGATATCTGTACCACGGGAAGGCGATGTTGTGGCGGATGCTCTTGTCGTAGGTCGATGGGAGCCTATCGGATGTGCGGCTAGAGAGGAGGGACATGGTTCGTGATTTGCATCGATTAGCGAGCCTTGGTGTCCGTTTGATTGATTACGATAGCGGTGGGGTTAGAGTTCGTGAGGTTGCGAGTCTTCCATCGTCGAGGAGGTGAAGAGGCAACGATTCGAGATCGGCTTTGATTCGATATCGTGATCTGACTCTTACGTGAGGGCAAGGGTCCTTGGTAGCATCGATGGGGTGCTAAGGTTTGAGGCGGTTGTGTGTTCCGGATGTTTGAGGACTTGTGAGTTCTTGGGGAAGCACTGCGGTAGCGGCGTTACTCTATCCATCGGGGTCGACCAAGATGTACCACGACCTTAGATCGTGTATTGGTGGGATGGCTTGAAGAGGGCGTTGCGAGTTCGTAGCTCGGTGCCGCTTGTTGTCGGCGGTGAAGGTAGAGCACGAGGCACAGTGGTTTGTTGCGGCGATAGAGATCCGACACGGAAGTGGGAGGTAATCAACATGGACTTCATCACGGGATTACCTCGCACTCGGAGGAACATGATTCTATTTGGGTTATCGTCGGCGGTCGAAATCAGCCCACTTTCTTCCGTCGGGGCGACTTTTAGTGAGGATTATGCGGACTTTACATCAGAGATCGTCGGTGCATGAGTCCCTACTTGATCATATCGAGCGAGAGCCCGGTTCTGGCTAACCAGAGAGTCCTTCCGAGGGTTTAGGGGCGGTGAGCAAGTCTGCATTTCATCCGCAGACGGGCGAGCGAGGCGCACTATCCGGACTCTTGAGGATATCTGCGAGCTGTGTTATTGACCGATGGTAGTTGGGAGGATCATTTGCCTCTAGTTGAGTTTGCGTATAATAATAGCTACCACTCGGTATTCGAGATGGCGCCTTATGAGGCCTTGTATGGGAGGAAGTGCGGTCGCCTATAGGTTGGTTCGATGTGGGCGAGTGCGGCTAGTGGGACGATTTGGTGCGTGAGCGATGGATAAGGTGAAGCTTATCAAGGCGGCTATTGACTCGAGTCGGCCAATCGTATCACAGATCATCGTCGTCGGCATCTTGAGTTCGAGGTTCATGATTGGGTTTTCCTAAAGGTGTCACCCGTGAAGGGTGTGATGAGATCGGGAAGAAGGAAACTCGGCCCAGTACATTGGGCGTTTAGTTGTCGCGAGATAGGCAAGGTTGCCTATGAGTTGGATCTGCCGTCCGTCACGGAGGAAGTGCATCCGGTTTTCACGTATCTATCTTGAGGAGATGTATCGGGGATCCATCTAAGGTACACCCGATTGGCGATGTCGGTGTGAGGGGTTATCGTATGAGAGATTCCCATAGCGATAGTCGATCGTCGAGTTAGTCGTCTGCGGACCAGGGCGTGGCTTCCATCAAAGTCTTGTGGCGGAGCGAGCTCGGGGAGGAGATGGCGTGGGAAGCCGAGGAGGACATGAGGCGAAGTATCCTCACCTATTCCCACCTCCGGGTAATTCACTTTCCTACTTGTAAATTTTCGTTATCATTTATGCCTAAGTGTTATTTTTGTGGCCATGTGTGGCACTTACAAGCTATTTAAGCTTCTTCGATAAGCGTCTTGAGAAGGAACATTCGAGACGAATGTTTCTAAGGAGGAGAATGTTATACCGTATTTCCGAGTATGTACGTAAGGGAATACGTCTAAAAAGTTTGGCCTTAAAGTTAGCCTTGGGCGTTTTTTGTACACAACTCACTAAAAGAATCGTTTTCCGAATAAGCGCTTTCCACAACTTTCGTAGGGAAAATTCTGGCTATGCCATTGCTATTTTTGTGGATTTTTCCGAGAGGCGAAACATTTTGGACCAACGGAGGGCGACACTTGGCACCCTCCCATTGGTGAACTAAATCGTCCATTTGGGCGAATTGAAGAGCCATGGCACGTTGTTTGTGCCTTGTGCACAAGTCAAGGAGTTGGTAGGATATTTGTGTATAGTTAATCCTCACCCTACACTTGCCTTGCACTTGTCTTCATCTTGGCCATTGGTTGGCCAAGGCTTGAGCTATAAATACCCCTTAGAGATGAAGAGTTCTTCGTCCACAAAGTTATCTTCCAAGTCTTGAAAAATCCTCTCCTCTCCCTTAGCCTTCGTCCAACACCTCCCCTCGAGTGAGTTTGGCGAGGCCTACCCCTAGCCTAGCCGAAATCTACCCCTCCCTTGGTAGAAAAGTTGTCTTCTAGTATCGTTATAATGCCCAAAATACCTAGCCCAAATCCCATAGTACTTAGTAGAAGTTGTGAAGAACTTCTAGGGTTTCTTGAGCTAATGAGCGCATACAACTTAGGAGCTAAACCTTGCTCAGCGCGACTTTATCTAGGATATTTTGGGCTTACCGAGGTAACTAATCCTAACCCTCTTTGAATTAGAGAATACATCGTAGTAGTATTGAATAAGTATTAAATACTTAGAAGGATATCACGAATAGAATTGAGCTGTTACCACGATAGAAGGGTTTAAAGAAGAATAATCAAATCAGACTTACATAGAATTTGTTTTCATGAACTTATATAGCTCACCGGTAGGGAGGTGCTGCCCGACTTTCCGTAGAATTGTGAACCTCTGTTTAGAATGACCTTGAGTAGTCTTTGATAGATGTGCGTGACTATTATAGGTGACTCTCTGCGACATATTCAACTGGCGGTGGTTTTCACGAGAAGGTATGTGATTCTTCCTAAAGCATGATATTTTACAATATATAGATGCGAGACGCATACGTGTTAAGCGAATAATAACTACGGCAATGTCTTTGACTTAAGCTGAATAATACTTACTAATGCCTCACGCTTAAGCTCGAATAATACTTACTGAATGCCTCACGCTTAAGCTTTGAATAACAAAGAATGGAAGCATTTCAAAGAATCTCGAATCATTTTTAACAGAAGATAAATATTTGGTTTTTAAAACAAAAGCTTAAGAGTTATACTAGCTTTATGGGAAGTTAGGTATAACGGCTTAAGAGAGATAAAAAGAATGATTTACTTGTTTGTTTATAAAAGCCTTGTATTGATTTACATTAAGTGTAGTAAGATTTGTGTGATAAGTAGACATATTATGATGCTACCAGGTTAGTGTCTTGAAATACCGTAAAGGGTTCATTCTTTGCTTACGTTGCTAACCGTAAGTCCGTTATGTCGTTATTGTATCACCTACCCTCGATCGTTATACAGGGCTTGCCCTTGATGCGGTCTATACGGCCTATGCGGTCTGTGAGACTATGCGGAGCAGCGTATGCTCGAGATTGATCATTCGGTGTTTAGCTTGATGCGGGGATTCTACGCGGTCTGTTGAGACTATGCGGTCTTTTGAGGCTATGCGGGTGCGGAGCCTAGGCGGATGCCGGGGTTGGCTGCCCCGACGCGGGAATACCTCACGCGGTCTGTGTGACCTATGCGGCTGCGGAAGTCCAGACTAGGCACGCAGGAATGATACTATGGGCGATTGGCCTTGCCGATCATTCGCGCCTAGAATAGACACGCGATTTTTCTATTATTTGTTGTTTGTGATGTGGCACTATGTGCAATTGAACCGATTGTATTTGTGAAAAGGTTTTAAATACTTTGATTTCATTTGATTCTTTATAGTTTCACATACTTGGTACTGTTGTAATCGACCTCCTTCGGGGCTGCGTTCATGCCGCAGGTGGCAAGCAGCAGTGCTAGATCCGCATCCTTAGGATCTCTACGTTGGTGTCGGAGCTCCATCTCTTCGGAGGCTCTACTCTTTGGTATGATCTCCTGTTGTAGATAGTTTTGTATCAGTGGTATGGCGAGGCCCTGTCCCGCCATAGTTGTATTTTTCCTTAAGTGCGTAGTCATGTTTTATGCGATTTCGGATGTAAATCGCTAAACCTTGTTTATATATATATGCCGAAAGGCGACGTTTGTTCACATAAAGCGTGTCTTATTTTATAAATCGTTTCATGTCTTGTTTTATATTTCCTGATTACTCGATGTATGACTACTGGGTGCCCCGTAAGGCACGATTCACGGCCCGGAATGGTCGTGACAAACTGCTTTCACTTCATATTATTTCATGTCTTGTTTTATATTCCGGTTACTCGATGTATGTCTACTGGGTGCCGGGTAAGGCACGACCACGGCCCGGTCGGTCGTGACAAAAGTGGTATCAAAGCGATTAATCCTCGGAAAGTGTCTACGAACCGTATCTAGTAGTCTTGATTATCGGTGTGCGCGCACCACACCAATAATCAAGAGGCTATAGGATATTTAGGATTGGTTTCCATTCTTCTCACTCTCGATCGTGCCTTAGAGCCGTGTTATAAGTTGACCCTCTAACGTATTTTTCCCTTACGATTATGCCTCCACTAAAAGCAACCCGCCCGTGGCGGTAAGGCACGAGGAGCCGTGAGTAGAGCACAGAGGGTTACGAGGGCACAGGCCCAATCATCACCTGAGGTGGTGCTTCATTCGGGGAGTTCTGCGACGTCGCCAGCCCCAGCAGAGTTTAGCACAGCGGCAGCAGTTCCTACTGCGGCCATGATATTTGAACCTTCAGTTCCACGACCTGGAGCAGAAAGTATGGATTTCGAAGGGACGGCCCGGTTACTAGCTAGGGATTCAGCAACCAGAGAGTATATAATGTACCGATTTATCACGGGTCTTGATGATTATCTAAAGAAGGGTTGTGCAAGAGTAGCTCTTCAATCAGGCTTGAGCATGGCTCGCATACGGGCTGCGCGCAGCAGGCCGAGAAACGTAGGGATCGACGGGTTAACCAAGATCAGCAGAAGAAGGCCAGATCGACAGGGTCTTTTGGTAACTTTCGAGGCGAGTCGCCTCAGCAGCAGACTGGATACGCACCTCCGCCAGTGCAGAGTGGTCCTCCACAGGGTTCGGGACGTTCGGGGTATGCAGGAGTTGGTCAGAGCTCCAAGGCTTCTGGATCACAGCTACACGTAGGTTCCAGCCAGCCGGATTCAGTTTTCCTCGGTGTTCACGCGGCGTGCATCATCCCGGGGAATGTCGTCTTTTTGTTGGTGCTTGTTTTACCTGCGGCCGTCAGGGCCATGTAACGGGAGAATGTTCAAGTAGGAGGGATGCAGCGAGGACTCACTACGGTCGATTGTGGATTGGTGGTTCGGAGAGGAAGGGTGTTAGTTGAGAGGCCACCCCACCGGTGTGGCGTTGTGGTAGGTGTCATTGTGGAGTGTCGTACTTCTTCGACAACTTGTTATGCTTGCCAGGCAGGGCCATTTTGCGAGAAATTGTCCGACCGCAGTGGCGCGGATGTAGAGACTTCGACCAGATCGGTGGCTAGTTCATCACCTTCCTAGCTATGCGCCCAACAAAGGTGATTGATTAGAACGACAAAGGGAGTGAAGCAAGAGATCTGGTATATCCTTAACCCTCAGAGATTAGTATGTGTGATAAGATGAGTATATTTTAAGTGTTATGTTCGGATAACATTGTGTTAATTGGGATTAGAAATCATGGTTAGGTAAAATGGTAAGATTGGGGATAGGAAAGTGTGAGCCTTAGAGTTTTATACGTGGAGACCTTAGAGGCAAGGCCATCTTGAGTAAAAGATTTATTTTATGTTTGACCCTTATCTGAGTGCATAGTATACGTGAGATATGTTTGTGTGATAAGTCCCGAGTAGTGTGAAATGAAAGAGGTAGTTAAGCTAAGAAGACCACTAGGTTTTCGTGACTCGATGGTGAGATTGTTAGGATCGGGAAACAAGAGCTTAGCGCGATAAATGGGTCGGGTTGAGGCCAGATTGCGGTCAACCGCAACCCGCTTAAGTAAGGAGAAATTGTGGTGGTCCCGCTTTGTGATAGGTCACGAGGGTGTTAGGCCCAAGTTTAGTTAACCATCGACGAGTTCGTGGATGCATTCGACGATGGTCGGGCCGATGGTCACCCATCTTGTCTTTCGATCGGGCATTTACTCAGTGAAGGTTATGCGAGATGCTATATATCGGGAAGGTTGTAAGACCGCATCGGGTTCCTACTTTTACTTATGACGGTGGAGCCAGTTTACGCTTTTTCTTTTATGGAGGTTTTACTGTGCAAGGTTAGGAACTCGTGAGTCTCGATGTGCATTCACCCTCGGGCCGGTGTTTTTGTTTTTCAGAGGTAGCTGTAAGGATTATTCACCTCTTGTTGAGTGAGTACTATAATAGCTACCATTTCAAGATTCGAGATGTCACCTTAAGCCTTGTATGGCGGTAGTGTAGGTTGCGGTCGATTGGTTCGATGATGGCAAGGTTGATTGTCGGTTCATACTTGATTCGCAGGATGTGGATAGGTGAAGCTTATCCAGAGAAGTTATTGACACCGAGTCAGCGAGCTCGGGCAGATAATGCATCGATACTTGGAGTTCTGTGCCGACGCCGGTCTTCAAGGTACCACCGGCGGTGTGACGAGATTTGGAAAGCAGGGGAAACTTAGCCCGAGGTACTTTGAGCCTTTTCAGATCGGTTGTAGAATAGGCCAGGTTGCCTATAAGTTAGCTTTGTCGTCCGACGTAGGAGGCAGTACGTCCGGTCTTTCATGTTGTCATGTTCGGGAAAGTATCGGAGATCCATCCAGAGTGTTCCCAGTTAATGATGACCAAGTTGGAGATAGTAACCCCGAGATTTTGGAAACTGAAGCAATAACAGAAAGGTGGTAAGTTTATTTAGGAAGTGTTCGAGTGTACGAGGAGGGTACGACGAGTAAGAGAATAGAAGTGATCATTACTTTTGTTAAGTAAAGGTGCGAAGGGAATAACTTTTAAACCTTGGGTGGGAGCTTTTGTGATGCTAGAGGTAATTCCTTGAGGAACTTTATCGTTATCTGTCTTGGGAAGGAACATTCGGGACGAATGTTTCTAAGGAGGGGAGAATGTTATACCCCGTATTTTTTCCAGAGTATGTATGTGAGGACGTACGTACAATTTTGTAAGCCCGAATTATTGTTAAGGACGAAATTGTGCACATCCATGAAAAAGATTTGTTTTTCCGATGGAAAATTTTCCGAACCTTGTAAGGGAATTTTACGTTTTCAAGAATTTATTTAATTTGGATTTTCCGAGAGATGAAATATTTTGGACCAACGAGAGGGCGACATGTGTCACCCTCAAGTGGACGGCATTGAGGGGAATTGATTGGCACATTTTTTGTGTTTTAAAGGCCATAAACCTTTGGTCAATGTTTGGTGAGATATTTTGTGGGTAGATGGATAAGGTGGGACCCACACACACTTGTCCAAATCTCCTCCCTCCACTTGCTTGAATCTTGACCATTGGAGGTCCTATAAATACCCCCCCTAAGTTGCAAGAATTCTTCATCCACAAAACAATTTCAAAGTCTCAAAACTTCCTCCCCCCTTTGAGAAGCGCTCGTCCAAAGCACCCTCTCTCTCCCACTCTGAGTGTTCTAGCCTAAACACCCCCTTGGTAGAAAAATATTCTCCAAGTATTGTTATTATTCCAAAATACCTTAGCCCAAATACCTTGTAGTATCCCAAAGTTACCTCTATACAAAAAGCCCGAAAATGCTACTTTATATCCCTTAGTCACAAAACGAAGCCCTAGGAAAATCTTCATAGTTGGTTGAAGTATTAAGTAGAAGTTGTTTAGAACTTCTAAGGGTTTCTTGGAGCGAATTGGAGCGTACAGAATAGGAGCTAAACCTTGCTCAGGATCGACTTTAATCTTGGATAATTTTGGGCTTATCGAGGTAAATATCTTTGTCCTTCTATTGTAATTGGAAATTACCTATAGTAGGTTATAATTGAGTATAAGATATAGAAGGATGGTATAAAAGAAGAGAATTGAACTGTAATTACATAGGACTGTATTTACAATAGACTTGAGTAGTTGACGGGTAGGGAAGTGCTGCCCAAATTTCTGTAGAAATAAGAACCCTCTGCTTAGAATATTCTACAGAGTAGTCTAGACGTTGATAGACGTATTTGACTATTATAGGTTGATACTCTGCGCGCGACATATTCGACTTGGCAGGTGGATTTCGCCGAGGAGGTATGTGATTCTTCCTATCCTCTTGAGCATGATATTTTAGTACGGTAGACGTACGTGTGTTAACTGAACGTGGTTTTACTTCGATGTCTTTTGACTTGAGTTTTAAATAATAAGAATCTTGAAGTATTTCAAAAGAATTAAGAATCGTTTTTGAAAGAAGAGTAATACTTGGTTTTAAAAGCTTAAGAGTTATACTAGCTTTATGGGGAGTTAGGTATAACGACTTAAGAGAAATAAAAGGAACGGTTTACTTAATTGTTTATGAAAGACTTGTATTGATTTCGGAAATGAGAATATGTATCGAACAAACCACTGCAGCGCTAATAAAGGAAAATGTATTGACTAATTAAGTATTATTAAAAACAGTAGAAACCTCCATCTGCATAGAAGCTAAGATAAGACAAAAATGTATTACATTTCCTAGATCATGGCTGCTTTAATAAGCTCATTAATAAACAAGTTTTGATTTTCTTAAAAATTTCAAAGTAAGAACTTGATTCATAAAAGACAAAGACTTGAAAAGTTGAAGTGTTTTCATTTAAAAATGAAGGCATGCTTTTGTCTTAAGTTGGTTCAAAAAGAAGGTAGGGAAATTGTTTTGGATTACTTAAAAAGATAGTCACTCTATTTTGATACTACGGGTATCGTGTGACTTTTTGTGAAAGAAACGGATCTTTTTAAAGAGTTAATGTATAAAGTACTTTGGGGATAAAAACCCGAACTTGTTGGCATAAAATAGAAAGTACCTTGTGTGAATAACTTGACTATGTTGGTTTGTGATAGCCTTGTAATACTTTCTTGTTGGTTTGATAAGTAAACATGTTAGGATGCTACGTGTGTTAGTGTCTTGTGATGTTTGTGTAAAGGGGTTTCCCTTGATTGTGCTTATGTTGTTTAACGATAAGCCGTTATGTTAGTATTGTACCACTCACCTCTTGACATGATATACCGGGGTTGTCGCTCCCGATGCGAGGATGCCTCACGCGGGTCCAGGGACCTATGCGAGCTACGAGAGTTCCGTGTTAGTGCGGGAATGCCTCACGCGGTCTATGTGGCCACGCGGACTACGAGTCGGGGCGATGCCGAGGAGTAGCTACCTCGACGCGGAATACCTCACGCGCCTGTGGCCTACGCGAGTCGCGGTGAAGTTCCAGGAATTGACGCGCATTGATACCGAGGGCGAGTGGCGCCTTCGATCATGGGCGCGCCTAGAAAGACCTCGTGATACGCTTTATAGCATTGTTGGTACTGTAGGTTTTAGTAGTCGGCTATGCCTTCGCATTTACCCCCGCACAGCTTTTATTATGACACGTAGGACACGTGTTCACGTGTATTCCTTGGTGCTTTTATATCATGGATCGCCGACGGTGAGGGGAATTCCACGCATGATTGATATTGTGGGCACGAGACCCATGGTTATATTTGAGTGATGACTTTAGGCGTGAGTCCCCGACTTGATACGATCGCATATATCAGGTATCGTAAATTGGTTATCATATATGTCTTCTGCTTTATATAGACTATTATGATTTCATTTCTGATTTTCGCCACATACTGTACTGCAGATCGACCTCCTCGGCCGCTGCGTTCATGCCGCAGTGTAGGTACACCGATTGTTGATCCTCGCCATAGGGTCACGCTAGCGTTTTGGGAAGCTCCGTTTCTCCGGAGGCTTATCTGTGGTATAGTCCCCTGTCGTTGTAGGTACTCACATTCAGGAGTATGGCGGGGCCCTGTCCCGTCGTTGTTGTTATAATATTCGTAGAGGTTTGTAGTACTGTTGTGGGCAGGGTTCGTAAAAGGGATGTAACTGTTCAAGTTTTTTTATATATATATGCCGACAGGCAGCTCTTCTCAGATTAACTGTTTCTCACTTCATATTGTTTCATGTCTTGTTTTATATTCCGCTGGTTACTCTGATGTATGTCTACTTGGGTGCCCGGGTAAGGCACCAGTCACGGGCCCGGGGACGGGTCGTGACAGTTGGTTATAACAACTTTACGGGAAGTTAAAAGAATGGTTTATTCTAAAAAGATAAACAAAGATTTCTTGACTTGGAAATGTATAGAATACTTGGTTTGGGAAGTATTGATTACTTGAACTATTCTAAAGTTAAGAAACTTGATTTGAAAGTATATGATACTTGATTTTAAAAGTATAAGTCTCTTGGTTTCAAAAAGAATGTAATTGTCTAAAACATAAAGAGTTATAACGGCTTTATGGGAAGTTAGTTATAACGGCTTTATGGAAGGTTAAGAAAGTGCCTACTTGATTTATAGGCATGAGTTGCCTAGGTTTTGAATGTAGAAGTTACTTAGTGTCAAAACCTTGAAATGAATTTCTAAAGGTGTAGTAACTTGTTTTGAAAAGTAGACAAGTCTTGATACTACGGGTGTTAGTGTCTTGGGGGTTTTATATAAGAAGGGTTCTCTTTTTCTAAAGGAACAGAAGTACGTAGAACTTTGGGTTAAATTCCCGAATTTCTAATAACATATTAGTGCCTTAAGTTAACTAAAATGAGAGTACATGATAATTAAGGCTAATAAGAGGTTAGGGGATGTCTTAACTTGCTTATGATAATTATGATAAACTGGTGGTGCTTATATTATGTATGATAAACCGGTAGTGCTTATGTTATGTATGATAGCCGGTTGTGCTAGTGATATATTGTTCATTACGGGGTCATTCCCCGGGTTTGTGGCATTTGCATATTCCGTGGATTTGCTACCCATGATGCGAGGAATACCTCATGCGAGTCTGTAGGGCTCATGCGGGTGAAATAGTCCTATGCGGGGCGGACCAGTCCTATGCGAGGAGATTACCTCATGTGGGTCCATACGACCTATGCGGGCGGATACAATCTATGCGAGGAAATTACCTCATGCGGGTCCATACGACCTATGCGGGTGAAATAGTCCCAGGAGTAGGATTGCAGAATGATACTACGGGCGGATGGCCCTAGGTTAATCATGAGCTTCCTATTTTAAAAACCGGCAAAGTTTATTCTTGTCCACTCTCATTATTAGTAAGGCACAGTGTACTGTTCTTTTGGTCATCATACATGTCTCCAGCTTTATTTTAGACTATATGATTTCATTACAGTACTTCCAGTTTCACATACTTGGTACCTGTTGTACTGACCTCCTTCGAAGTGCGTTCGTCTTGCAGTAGAGTTATACAGGTTGCTGATCCTCACTCTTAGGATCACTGTTCAGCTGTTGAGAAGCTCCATTACTCCGGAGGCTTATCTTTGGTTCAGATCCCTGGTATTATCGGTTGTTGTACATTCAGGGGTATGGCGGGGCTCTGTCCTGTCACAGTTGTTATTCTTAGAGGTTTGTAGTCATATCTTATGGATTGGGTTGAAAAAAAGGATGTAACTGTTGTTTTTGGGTTATGTATATTTTTTTGGAAGGTGGCCTTATCGGCTAGCCTGTTGATATTCACTGTCTAATACTTATGAGTTTATGTATGTTCCGCTGCTATTCTCTGATGTATACCTATGAAGGGTGCCCAGGTAGGGCACCATTCGCGGGCCCGGGGTCGGGTCGTGACAGTTTAACATAGGAATTATATATATATATATATATGCCTAGACTACTACCGCCAGATCATACTTATCTTATTGTTGTTGCATTCATACACTCATGGATAATGTGATACTGAAAAATTAGTGGTATGGAATTGCTATGGGTCCAATAAGACTGGAAAGGTAAGGATGTTCTTATGAGATGGTTGGAAACATTGAGATGATATAAATGATTGATATGGCAGAAAAACTGAGTCTTGGGCTCTAGTCCGATTTGTGTGTTGAATTATGGCTGGCTAGGAGCAGTTTATTGACGACACGGGTCCCTTATGGGTAATGATTAATAGAATTTGTATGTGTGTATACTAGGTTGTTGAAAGTTACCTTGCATTGCATTTATATCATTCATTCATACATATTGATTACTTGAGATTTGTACTTGATTTGGATTGATTATCATGATAAGGTAAATTCGTTTGATTGAACTCCCATGATTTTGGAGTTGTCTAAGTGTTAAACCCATTATGTGATTGAAGGTGACCTATATCAATAATTTTCTTAATTAATAAGGGAGTCTGGGAGGCTAATGAGTTGTTGTGTTGTCATTGCAACTATCACCTCGTGTGTTTAAATATAGTTCCAACTTCATCCTAAATAGGAGATTCATGACCTTAAACACTTACTTGACCAGAATAGGGTTACATAATAAATTGGCATGTACCACATTCTTAGGTATACTAATTGTAATTAGGCCTACAAGTTAGGTCAAGAATGATGTTTCTTGTTAATCATATTCTTTTGTGAAAGGTTGTGTGATGATTGTATTCCTTAAGTGGTTAACTGTCCTAATTAGATGAACAATGATGTTTCTTGTTAATCATATTGTTTTGTGAAATGTTGTGTGATGATTGTATTCCTTATGTGGTTAATTGGCCTAATTAGATGACTAATGAAGTATGCGGAGTTAGGATAAGTATGACCTACAAGTTAATTAATTACTAGTGGACTTACTTTTATAAATTCTAGGTGCTACTATGGAATGAATTTAACTTAAGAGTGGTATTAATTATGTCGGTTAATGTGATCCATTTTCTTAGACGAAATGAGTAGGTTAGGACTACCTTCGTGTCAACTTGACATTTTTGCTTGTTACGCGATATCTATTGTTTTCGGCCTATGATGCTGTAACGACCCATTTGATCGTTTAGCACTTCAAAACTACGAAAAGGGTATGGGACTATAGGGTACTTATTTATATGTCTTTAATATAGATGAAATGGGCATAAATTTAGTTTAGTGAGAAAGTGGGCCAAGACCACTACCCTTTGGTAGGGCATGCTGAAACAAAGGGAAAAATGAGGGGACGCGGAAACAAAAAGAAAGAAAGGGGAAGGGGAGATGGCGGCGGATAAAAGAAAGAAAAAAAGGGAGAGGGGGTGGACGAACGCAGCAACGGGGAGAGGGGAAAGAGAGGAGAATGAAAGAAAGAAAGAAAAATAAAACCCTAGCAACTAGGTTAGAAGAAAAGAAAATACATGTATGGATGCGTAGACCCTGTTCTTCATCATGTAATCCACCATTGAAAAAGCAGCCCTGAACATCACCATACTACACAAAATTAAGAGTCAAATTCAGAGGTTCTACGCAAAGGGAAGGCAGTGGTTTCATTGTTCGTGGCACCCGCTCAGCATTGATGTAGGTTATGGTTTAATTTAGTTAGATCGTATGTAGATGTAGGAATTGACAGGGATAGCATGATAGAACATCGGGCAGGAAAGGTCGGCACCGCGTTGCCGCTCTGCAGGACTGCGGTGTCGAATGTTCTGAGGGGCTACATGAATTCAGACACCGCGGTGCCCTTCTGCAGGACCGCGGTGCCGAAGGGGTGTCGATATATGTGTTGTTTTCTGTAATTATCACCTGATTGTATCTCCGTCGCATACTAGCTCACTTGTCACGTGAAAATAAAGGAATTGTATTATTGATAATTAAACATAGGACAATGATATGACTTGTACTTGTCGATTGTATATTGGTGATATGGGTTGACTGATATCATGCCTGACATACTTTCCATATTGTATTTTGTGATGATGGTGAGGGGAGTGATTGAGGGACTCAGAGGTCTTTGCCGGAGATTGAGAGTGATTGAGTGACTCCGAAGTCTTTTCCCGAGATTGAGAGTGATTTAGTGACTCCGAGGTCTTTGCCGGAGATTAATAGTGATTGATAGCCTCCGATGTTTATTCCGGAGAGCACGAGTGGTACATGGACTTCGCGGGTCCCCCATGGGTCATTGATTTGAGACACTGCCCTTAGCATGTGTGTACGAGAGTGGAGTGAGAGAGAGGTGACTATTGTATTACATTGTGTTCATCCACTCGTATATTTGACTGATCATTTGGTGAATTATATCTGTCTTGGTTGATTTCATGATTTCTTTACACCTTACTTGTGTATGATATACGACCATACATGTTTGCTCTATGTGCTACTTGTTGGTTTCAACTTCTTTATGTGTTATCTAATCATTGTCGGCCTATGATGTTTACCGGTACTAGAGTTGTACTGATACTACTCTTGCTGCACTTTTGTTGAGTGCAAAGTACGATCCACGTTCCAGCTCTATGCCCTGTGGCTGATTCGCGAGGGTGACATCTTTCAGTCATTTAGGGTGAGCTACTTGGTCATTCGTGGCCCGTGAAGGGCGTCTTAGTTAATTCCATTTCCTTTTGTTATTTACGAGACAATATGTAGCCTTCGAGCATTGTTCAGACTTCTATTCCAGACCATGATTAGCGCTCTTATACCCTTTTGCCCAGAATTTTAGGGATTGTCGTGACATATCTAGTGATGAGAATATTCGAGACTTTATAACTTTATTTTCTTTATTTATTTTCCGCTGATTTAACTTGTTAATGAGAATGTGGTTCGCCTACGCAGGGGAATAGGTATGTGCCATCACAACTCGTGAGTTGGGTCGTGATAAAGTTGGTATCAGAGCTCCTAGGTTAATCGGTCTTATGAGTACAAAATCAATATCTAGTAGAGTCTTGCTGATTGATATGTAGACGTCTGTACCCATCCTTGAGAGGCTATAGGACATTTAGGAAACACTCCACTTTTTTTCTCTTTTCATGCTAGTTCGATCCGATTGGTATCTGGTTCATTCTTTTCGTGCGAGATTGTTCAAATTGGTATCTTAAAAAGATGGTACCATACGAATGTGTATCGATTATGGGAAATTAAATAAGGTTATGATCAGAAATAAGTATCCAATACCCCGTATTGATGACTTATTTGATCAGCTTCAGGGTGCGTCGATCTTTTCTAAGATTGATTTAAGATCAGGCTATCATCTGTTGAAGATCCGAGCGGAGGATGTTCCGTAGACAGTTTTTAGGATCAGTTATGGTCATTATGAGTTCTTGGTGATGTCTTTTGGGCTTACTAATGCCCCTGCAGCCTTCATGAATTTGATGAATGGGATCTTCAAGCCTTGGATTCATTTGTGATCGTGTTTATTGATGACATCCTCATCCTGGTATACTCTCGGAGTAAGGAAGATCATAAGAGGCATCTGAGGATCGTGCTTGTCCTGTTGAATGAGAAAGAATTGTATGACAAGTTTTCCAAGTGTGAGTTTTGGCTCAGCTCCGTAGCATTTTGGGACATGTTGTGTCCAAGGATGGGATTATGGTTGATCCCAAAAAGATTGAGGAGGTTAGAGATTGGGCCAGGCCTACTTCGATGACTGAGATTCGGAGATTCGTAGGCCTGTCGAGTTATTATCGTCGATTTGTGAAGGGGTTTTCGTCTATTGCTTCCCATTTGACTAGGTTGACTCAAAAGAGTGTGCCCTTCCATTGGTCCGATGAGTGTGAGGAGAGCTTCCAGAAGCTTAAGGCTTTATTGACCTCAGCCCCGATCTTTTCTTTACCAGTGGAGGGGAAGGACTTTACTGTTTATTGTGATGCATGTAAGAGGGTAAGGTGATCGTGTACGCTTCGAGACAGTTAAAGGTTCACGAGAAGAACTACCCCACTCATGACTTAGAGTTGGCTGCAGTAGTCTTTGCTTTGAAAATTTGGAGGCATTACTTGTATGGAGTTCATTGTGAGGTCTTCACAGATCATCGTAGCCTTCAACATGTGTTTAGTCAGAAAGATTTGAACTCGAGGCAGCATAGATGGATGGAGTTGCTTAAGGATTATGATATTATTATCCTTTATAATCCGGGAAAAGCTAATGTGGTAGCTGATGCATTGAGCCGAAAGGCACTGAGCATGGGCAGCTTGGCGTGTTTGATTGTGAGAGAGCGTCATTTAGCTATGGAGGTTCAGTGTTTGGCTAATAGTATGGTGAGACTTGATATTTCAGAACCTGGTAAGGTTCTAGCTTGTATGAAGGTGAGGTCGTCTCTTTTAGAGAGGATTATGGCCCAACAGTTTGAGGATGTGAGATTGTGCAAGATTCGGGATAAGGTGTTAAGTGGAGAAGCCAAAGAGGCTATTCTTGATAGGGTGTTTTGAGGATTAAGGGGCGCATTTGCATTCCTAGATTTGATGATTTAATTCCGTTGATATTGAAAGAGGCTCATAGTTCTAGATACTTCATTCATCCAGGAGCAACAAAGATGTATTGTGACTTGAGGCAACACTATTGGTGGGGTAGAATGAAGAGAGACATTGTGGAGTTTGTTGCTCAGTGTTTGAATTTCCAGCAGGTTAAGTATGAGCACCAGAGACCAGGTGGTGTGCTGCAGAGAATGCCCATTCCCGAATTGAAATGGGAAAGGATCGCTATGGATTTCGTGGTGGGTCTTCCGAAGACTCTAGGCAAGTTTGATTCGATTTGGGTTATCGTGGATAGGTTGACTAAGTTCGCGCACTTCATTCCGGTTCAGACTACTTATAACATGGAGAAGTTGGCCAGAATCTACATCCAAGAGATAGTGCGATTGCATGGGGTTCCTATTTCCATCATTTCCGATAGAGACACTTAGTTTACTTCCCATTTCTAGAGGACTTTGCAGAAGGAACTGGGAACTCAGTTAGATCTTAGCACCGCGTTCCACCCGCAGACAGATGGTCAGTCCGAGAGGACTATTCAGGTGCTTGAGGATATGTTGAGAGCTTGTGTTATTAATTTTGGTGGTCATTGGGACAATTTCATACCCTTGGCAGAGTTCGCGTACAACAATAGCTACCATTCCAGTATTGACATGGCGCCATTCGAGGCTTTATATGGTAGGAGGTGTCGTTCTCCTATTGGGTGGTTTGATGCTTTTGAGGTTCGACCTTGGGGTACAGATTTGCTGAGGGAGTCTTTGTACAAGGTGAAGCTTATTCAGAAAAAGCTTCTGGCAGCTCAGAGTAGGCAAAAGGAGTACGCGGACCGGAAGGTTCATAATACAGAGTTCATGGTTGGTGAGCAGGTCCTATTGAAGATTTCACCCATGAAGGGGGTAATGCGGTTCGGGAAAAGGGCAAGTTGAGCCCTAGGTTTATTGTCCCTTTTGAGATTCTTCATCGTGTGGGCGAAGTGGCATACGAGTTGTCTTTGCCACCAGGTTTGGCAGGCGTTCACCCGGTACTCCATGTTTCCATGCTGAAGAAGTACCATTCAGAGGGGTCTTATATCATTAGGTGGGATTCAGTATTATTTGATCAGGATATGTCCTTCGAGGAAGAGCCGGTAGCAATCTTGGATAGGCAAGTGAGAAAGTTGAGGTCCAAGAAAATTGCTTCAGTCAAGGTGCAGTGGAAGCATCGTCCGGTTGAAGAGGCCACTTGGGAGATCGATGCGGATATGCATAGTAGATATCCTAGTTGTTCGACAGTTCTGGTACCTCTTTTCCTCTACCCCTACCTTGTCGCTCGAGGACGAGCAATTGTTTGATTGGTATCTAATGTAACGACCCGTTTGGTCGTTTAGCACTTCAAAACTATGAAAAGAGTATGAGACTATAGGGTACTTATTTATATGTCTTTAATATAGATGAAATGGGCAGAAATTTAGTTTAGTGAGAAAGTGGGCCAAGCCCACTACCCTTTGGTAGGGCACGCTGAAACAAAAGGGAAAAGGGGAGGGGAAACGCAGAAACAAAAAGAAATAAAGGGGAGGGGGAGACGGGCAGCCAGAGAAAAATAAAAAAAAAGAAATGAGAGGGGGGACGAGCGCAGCAGCAGGGAGAGGGGAAAGAGATGAGAAGGAAAGAAAGAAAAAGAAAACCATAGAAACTAGGTTAGAAGAAAATAAAATACCTTCATGGCTGCGTAGTCCCTGTTCTTCGTCGTGTAATCCTCCATTGAGAAAGCAGCCCTGAACATCACCCCACTACACAAAATTAAGAGTCAAATTCAGAGGTTCTACGCAAAGGGAAGGTATTGGTTAGATTGTTCGTGGCACCCGCTCAGCATTGAGGTAGGTTATGGTTAACTTTAGTTAGACTTTGATTAGAAAATCATATGTAGATGTAGGAATTGACAGGGATAGCAAGATAGAACATCGGGCAGGAAAGGTCGGCATTGCGGTGTCGTTCTGCAGGACCGCGGTGCCGAATGTTCTGATGGGCTACAGGAATTCAGACACCGCGATGCCGTTCTGCAGGACCACGGTGCCGAAGGAATTTGTCGATATATGTGTTGTTTTCTGTAATTATCAGCTGATTGTATCTCTGTCGCATACTATCTCACTTGTCACGTGAAAATAAAGGAATTGTGTTATTGATAATTGAACATAGGACAATGATATGACTTGTACTTATCGATTGTATATTGGTGATATGGGTTGACTGATATCATGCCTGACATACTTTCCATATTGTATTTTGTGATGATGGTGAGGGGAGTGATTGAGGGACTCCGAGGTCTTTGCCGGATATTGAGAGTGATTGAGTGACTCCGAGGTCTTTGCCGGAGATTGAGAGTGATTGAGTAACTCTGAGGTCGTTGACGGAGATTGAGAGTGATTGATAGCCTCCGAGGTTTATGCCGGAGAGCACGAGTGGTACATGGACTTCGCGGGTCCCCCATGGGTCATGGCTTTGAGGCACTGCCCTTAGCATGTGTGTACAAGAGTGGAGTGAGAGAGAGGTGACTATTGTATTACATTGTGTTCATCCACTCGTATATTTGACTGATCATTTGGTGAATTATATCTGTCTTGGTTGATTTCATGATATATTTACACCTTACTTGTTTATGATATGCGACCATACCTGTTTGCTATATGTGCTACTTGTTGGTTTCAACTTGTTCATCTGTTATCTAATTATTGTCGGCCTATGATGCTTACCGGTACTAGTGTTGTACTGATACTACTCTTGCTGCACTTTTGTTGAGTGCAGAGTACGATCCAGGTTCCAGCTCTACGTCCCGTGGCTGATTCGTGAGGGTGACATCTTTTAGTAATTCAGGGTGAGATACTTGGTCATCCGTGGCCCCTAAAGGGCTTCTTAGTTAATTCCATTTCCTTTTGTTATTTTCCAGACAGTATGTAGCCTTCGGGCATTGTTCAGACTTCTATTCCAGACCATGCTTAGCGCTCTTGTACCCTTTTTACCATATTTTTGGGGATTGTCGTGACATATCTAGTGATGAGAATATTCGAGACTTTATAACTTTGTTTTCTTTATTTATTTTCCGCTGATTTAACTTGTTAATGAGAATGTGGTTCACCTACGCAGGGGAATAGGGTAGGTGTCATCACAACTCGTGAGTTGGGTCGTGACAGATGCTTATGGAGATATATTGTGTACTCATACTACACTTGCTGCATCCTTTACGTGGATGCAAGTATAGAGAATGTTTGGGTTACAGCTTAGGAGTACGTGGAAGTTCAGGCATGCCACTGATCCTATCAGCGACTTTGATCTTCGTCCTAGTTAGACTATTCTTAGTCATTCATGTCAGTGATGTTACACCCCGTAATTCCAGGACATGTTTATAAGTACGTACGTAAGAACTAAAGACGTAAAGGTTTGAGACTAGTAAAAATTTATCGGAATTATGGAAATATCGGGAAACAAAAAATTGCGACGAATGAGAGGGTGACACATGTCACACCCCCCCCCCTTGGATGGTCTTGGTCAAATGGACCAAGGTCAAAATGGTCAATTGACCAAGGCAAAGATGATAAGGTCTTGCTAGGCTAAGCTTGACATTTTTTACTAAGTCAATGAACCATTTGACTAGATTTTTTTTAATGAAACTCATCCAAGCCACCCAAATGTTGTAATCTAGACCCTCCATTTGGTTATATAATTATCCTTAGTAGCAAGACAAGGCTTAACACTTAGAAAAAAAAATTAGAAAGCTTTGAGCTTGTATGGGAGCTCTCGGTTTTGTGTAGCATTGAGCAAGAAATTTTTTCGTTTGTGGTTCAATAATCCCAATACTTTAAACCAAGGTTCCTAGGGGTATTGTAAGGATATCTCAATAGAAAGATTTCGGAAAAACTATGTTGTCACGTTAGTCGCAAGGCGAAAACCTAAGGAGTTCTTCAACTTTGAAGTTGGAACTTGAAGAGGAGTTCTTCATAAGCTTCTAAGGGTTGCTTGGAGTGGATTGGAACGTCGAAAAGAGGAGCTAAAGTTGCTAAGGATCGACTTGTAATCTTGGATTATATTTGGGCTAAATGAGGTAATAATCTTCGTCTTACTATTGTAATTGAAGATTCCATGTTATGATAAGTTAGAAATGAACATGTGATATATGTTATGAAGATTGATAAGTGTTATGGAATTTTAGAAGCCTAAAGTCCGAAAAACTTCATGTTAGCTATTAAGTTTGTAATTCAATTTAATTGTCGATACAATCGTCACATGCTATTGAAAGAAGGGATTATAGTTGTTATAATCGTTTGCGGCTATATAACATGTTATACTAAACAACTTGGATTGAAGAAGAATTGGAAAAGACTTTGTGTTGTTGTACATTGTTAGCCGAGAATGACATTGAAATGTTAGACTATTTGGATATCGATTGTGGGACAGAATTTTACACGTCCTGTTAAGGCGTGTAATCCCCTTTGTATTGTTGAATTGTTGGGCCTTAAATGTGGCGTTTGGTTATTGATTTTCGGACCTTGAAAAAGGTGGAAAAGTACGTAGAAACAAAGAAAGTGCTGCCCGATTTTCCGTAGGATTTGGTGACTTTACACTTAGAATATTCTACGTTTGAAGCTAGTAGTTAATAGACGTATTATGGTCATTATAGGTTGACATACTACGTACGACATATTGGACTTAGCAAGTGGATTGAACCGAAGAGGTATGTGGAACTTTTTTATCTCTTGAGCATGAGTAGTTGTAAATGTATAGTATGGTAGACGTACGAGATTTAAATGAACTTAGTTTCATTTGATATCCTTGACTTGTTTTAAGAATGTCCAAGTTGGTTGAGTTAGAGAATTAACTCACGTGTTTTAAAGATTAAAGATATCTTAGTTTCTCAAGTTAAGAAACTTGAATTCTAAAGTTAAGAGACTTAAGTATTTTGAAAGTATATGATACTTGGTTTTGAAAGTATAAGTCTCTTGGTTATAAAACAAAATGTAAGTGTCTAAAGCATAAAGTTAGTATAACGGCTTTATGGGAAGTTGGTTATAATAACTTTATGGAAAGTTAAAGGAATGGTTTACTCTAGTGATGTAAATAAGTATAAATGACTTGAAATGAAGAAAGGCAAATTGATTTAAAGTCATAAATTGCTTAAAGTTTTAAAGTAAAAAGTCACTTGGTTTAGAAGCCTATAAATGTATTTCTAAAAGGTATTGTGACTTGTCTTGAAAGGTAGATATGACTTGATACTACGGTTATTAGTATCTTGGAGTTTTATATGAAAAAGAGTCATTTTAAAAGAATAGAAGTACATAGTACTTTGGGTTAAATTCCCGGGTTTTATAATGACATGTTAGTGCCTTAAGTAAACTAAAATGAGAGTGTATATGAATAAGGCTAATAAGAAGTTAGGGGGATTTCTTAACTTGCGTATGTTACGAATGATAAGCCGGTGGTGCTTATATTATGTATGATAAGCCGGTAGTGCTTATGTTATGTATGATAGCCGGTTGTGCTAGTGATATATTATTCATTACGGGGTCATTCCTCGGGTTTGTGGTATTTGCATATTCCGTGGATTTGCTACCCATGATGCGAGGAATACCTCATGCGAGTCCGTATGGCTTATGCGGGTGAAATAGTCCTATGCGGGGCGGACTAGTCCTATGCGAGGAGATTACCTCATGCGGGTCCATACGACCTATGCGGGAGGATACAGTCTATGCAAGGAAATTACCTCATGCGGGTCCGTACGGCCTATGCGGGTGAAATAGTCCCAGGAGTAGGATTGCAGAATGATACTACGGGCGGATGACCCTAGGTTAATCATGATCTTCCTGTTTTAAAACCGGCAAAAGTTATTCTTGTCTACTCTCATTATTAGTAAGGCATAGTGTACTTTTAATGTGGTTATCATGCATGTCCCCAGCTTTATTTTAGACTATTATGATTTCATTACAGTACTTTCAGTTTCACATACTTGGTACCTGTTGTACTGACCTCCTTCGGGGGCTACGTTCATGCCGCAGGTCGAGTTATACATGTTGTTGATCCTCACTCTTAGGATCACTATTCAGCTGTCACGACCCGACCCCGGGCCCGCGACTAGTGCCCTACCTGGGCACCCCTTTCAGGTATACATCAGAGAATAACAGCGAAACATACACAACTCATAAAAAAATACTTAGACAATAGACATCAACAGGATAACCGATAATGCCACCTTCCGTAACATATACATAATACAAAAAAATAAAACAGTACATCTCTGTTCTTACAACCCAATCCACAAATGTGACTACAGACCTCTAAGAATAACAACTGTGGCGGGATAGGGCCCCGTCATACCCCTGAATGTATAACAACCGACAATACCAGGGATAAGCCTCCGAAGTAAAGGAGCTTCTCAACAGCTGAACAGTGATCCTAAGAGTGAGGATCAACAAACTGTATACTCTACCTGCCGCATGAACGCAGCCCCCCGCAGGAGGTCAGTACAACATGTACCAAATATGTGAAACTGAAAATACTGTAATGAAATCATAAGTCTGAAATAAAGCTGGAGACACGTATGATAACTCAATTAACAGTACACTGTGCCTTACTAACAATGAGACTAAACAAGAGTTTACTTTAATGCATAAAAATAAGAGGCTCATGATCAAAGTAGGGCCACCCGCCCGCAGTATCATTAAGAGATCCTACTCCTGGGACTATTTCACCCGCAAAGGTCGTATGGACCCGCATGAGGTAACTTCCTCGCATAGACTGTATCCGCCCGCATAGGTCGTGTGGACCCGCATGAGGTAATTTCCTCGCATAGGACTGGTCCGCCCCGCATAGGACTATTTCACCCGCATAAGCCCTACAGACTCGCATGAGATATTCCTCGTATCATGGGTAGCAAATGCACGGAATATGCAAATGCCACAAACCCGGGGAATGACCCCGTAAGAATAACATAACCTAGCACAACCGGCTATCATACATAACATAAGCACTACCGGCTTATCATACATAACATAAGCACCACCGGCTTATCATACATAACATAAGCAAGTTAAGAAATCCCCCTAACTTCTTATTAGCCTTATTCATACACACTCTCATTTTAGTTTACTTAAGGCACTAACATGTCATTATAAAAATCCGGGAATCTAACCCAAAGTACTACGTACTTCTTTTCTTTTAAAATGACTCTTTTCATATAAAACTTCCAAGATACTAATAACCGTAGTATCAAGTCATATCTACTTTTCAAGACAAGTCATAATACCTTTTAGAAATACATTTATAGACCTCTAAATCAAGTGACTTCCTTCTTTTAAAACCTTAAGCAATTGATGCCTTCAAATCAATTTGTTTTTCATTAATTCAAGTCATTTATCATTAATTACATTACTTAGAGTAAACCACTCTTTTTAACTTTCCATAAAGCCGTTATACTAGCTTTATACCTAAGATACTTACATTCTTCTTTATAACCAAGGGACTTAAACTTTTAAAACGAAACAAGTATCATATACTTTTAAAGTACTTCAAGTCCCTTAACTTTTAGAGACTAAGATATCCTTAATATTTTTAAACGAGTGAGTTAATTCCCTAACTCCACCAACTTGGACATTCTTAAAATAAGCCAAGGATATCAAATGGACTAGATTGTCAAAATCTCGTACGTCTAACGTACTATATATTTACAACTATTCATGCTCAAGAGATAAGAAAGTTTCACATACCTTTTCGGTTCAATCCACTTGCTAAGTCCAATATGCCGTACGAAGTATGTCAACCTATAATGACCATAATACGTCTATTAACTTCTTACTTCAAACGTAGAATATTCTAAGTGCAAAGTCACTAAATTCTACGGAAAATCGGACAACACTTCCTTTGTTTCTACATACTTTTCCACCTTTTTCAAGGCCCGAATTCAATAGCCAAACACACCACATTGAAGGCTCAACAATGTAGTTAACAATAGGGGATTACACGCCTAACAAGACGTGTAAAATTCCGTCCCACAATTGATATTAAACTAGTCCAAAAGACAAAGTCACATTCGGCAATTTGAGGGACAACAATACAAATTCCTTTCCAATTCCTTTTCAATCCAAGTTGTTTAGTATAACATGTTATCAAGCCGCAATCGATTATAACTACTACATTCCTCAAGTAGGTAAACATGCGACGATTCTAATTATCGACCAAATTGTATTACAATTTCAAATGGCTAGAATGTCATTCGGCTATAGGCTTCTACTATCCATACCACTTATCAATCTTTAATACATATACTTCATGCTAGTTAAAATGTAAGGCTACACCAATATGTAATCTTATAACACTTAAGAGAACAAGATTGTTACCTTAACGAGCCTTAATCCACTTCAAGATCCGAAGTCGCTCCCTAGCAACTTAGAGCCTCTTGACACTCCAATACGCCACTTAAAGCCCTTAGAAGATCACACACAACTTTCTTATAACTTCCAATCCAAACCTAGGAAAGTGACTAGGTTTTCACCTTGCGACTAATACAAAAACGCCACTTTTCTGGAATCTTTCTATTGAGATACCATTACAATACCCTTAGGAACCTTGGTTTAAATTGTGGATATTATTGAACAACAAACGAAAAAAATTTCTTCTTCTTCTCACCCAAACCTGAGAGCTCCCTCAAGTGTTCTTCAAATTTTCTTGAAATTTTTCTAAGTGTAGAAGCTTGTCTTGCTACTAGTATACATATATAACACTATGGAGGGTCAAGATTTAAACAAATGGGTGGCTTAGATACAATTCAATAAAGCTCAAGCCAAGTGGCCCTTTGACTAAGTCAATTATATCAAGCTCCAAGACTTAGCAAGACTTGGTCATCTTAAATTATGGTCAAATGACCATTTTAGCCATGTCCAATTCGTCCAAGACCACTAAGGGGGTGACACGTGCCGCACTCCCATTTGTCACAATATTTCATTTTCCGACAATTCCATAATTCTGATAAATTTTTACTCGTCTCAAATCTTAACATTTTTTAGTTCTTACGTACGTTCTTATAAATATATCCTGGAATTCCGGGGTGTAACATTCTTCCCCCCTTAGAAACATTTGTCCCCGAATGTTCTTTTGGGAGTCAAACTTAAAGATAGCGACATAGTCTCCTTACAACCCCTACATACCAATAATGCCACACGTGGCCACATAACAATACTCAAACTAAACTGTCAACCTGAACCCTAAGTGTCAACATCGGTTATCTGCATAAAGCTTCTGATGACTCTGAGCTTACTAATAATCTTTCCTGGATAAGCTTCGCCTTATCCACAGCCCGCTGAATCAAGTCTGGGCCAAATAACTGAACCTCGCCTACGTCGAACCAACCAACCGGCGATCTACACTTTCTTACATACAAGGCCTCATACAGGGTCATCTGAATACTGAAAGGGTATCTATTATCGTACGTAACTCAACAAGAGGCAAATAACCCTCTCAGCTATCTCTGAAATCAAGAACACAGGCCCGCAACCTATCCTCAAGTGCCTGGATAGTACACTCTACCTATCCGTCGGTCTGAGGGTGTAATGCAACACTGAGACTCACCTATGTCCCTAACCCCTTCTGGAAAACCTCCAGAAGTTATATGTAACTGAGCTCATCTGTCTGACATCATAAACGTAGGAACCCCGTGCAGTCTCACAATCTCCCTGCTATATAAGCTAGCATAATCCTCAGCCGAGTACGTGGTCCTAACCGGACGAACACGGGCTGGTTTCGTCAGCCTGTTTACTATGACTCTCAGGGGGTCGCACTTCCTCTGAGTACGATGCCACCCTGTAACAAAATCCATATTAATTACCTCTCATATCTAAGTCGGGATCTCAATCGCCTGTAATAGCCCACTGGGCTTCTGGTGCTCAACCATGACCTGCTACTAATTTGGATACTGAGCAACAAAACCTGACACGTCCCTCTACAGGCCATCCCACAAACACATACATCTGAGGTCATGGTACATCTTAGTCGACCCCGGATGAATAGAGTAACGAGCACTGTGTGCCTCCCCCAGAATCTGCTGACGAAGTCCTGCAACATCGGGAGCACACAATCTGCCCTCGAATCTTAGCACCCCATCAGGCGCTACCTCAAATAAACTCTTCTCCTCTTAAAGAAACGTGTCTCGATACCGTATCATAACTGGGTCCTCATACTGTCGCCTCTTCACCTCATCAACGATGGAAGACTCGACAATCTCACGAACCCGTACCCCACTATCATCGATATCAACTAATCGAACTCCGAGGCTCGCTAGCTGATGGATCTGACGGACCATGTCCTGTCTATCTGGTTGTCCATCTGACAGACTACCCATAGATCCACGACCCAGAACATCTGTAATCGTCTCGGCTTTCCCGTGGTGGTATAGGATATCCATATCACAATCCTTGAGTAACTCTAACCACCGTCTCTGTCGCAAATTCAGCTGCCTCAGTCTGAAGATATACCGGAGGCTCTTGTGGTCTACACAAATATCCACATGAAGTCTACATAAGGAAATGCCTCCAAATCTTCAAGGCACCATTAACTGTCGCTGACTCTAAATCGTGAGTAACGTAATTCCTTTCATGCTTCCCTAACCGCCGGGAAACATAGGCTCTAACCTTATCGTGTTGCATCAGCACACAACCTAGCCCAACACCCAAAGTGTTATAATAATAACCTAACTCTCTAGTCTCTCAGGAGGGGTTAGAACTGTAGTCGTGGTCAACTTATCTTCCAATAACTGGAAGCCTTTATCATACTTGTGAAATATTCGGGCATCCTTAACCTCAATTATGGTTCCTGTTTCCCTTTCTCTGTTGCAACCAAACTTGGTCACCATACTTAGATTTGATTTCTTTGCTTGCCTCATGGCTAAGATTTCCTGTCAGACACAATTTTTAGGGGAGATTTCCTTGATCCCGTCAAGTAGTAATCCTATCATTCTCTCTCGGCTCATAGAGCTTATAATCAGGTGTTCAACCTCAATTCATGGTATTACATAATCTAATGACTTGTCAAGATTTCTTATCGTTCGAGCGACTACTCGTCTTTCCTTCATAAGGTATTTCAAGTTGTCCTGGGGTCCCTTACCCCCCCCCCCCCTGTATTTTCTTACTATCTTTCTCGTCAGTACATATGTTACTACCTTTCCTCGAGGTGTTCTTACTGCCCATCATTTACTAATGGTCTTTACATTAGTCTGGGGTAATCATATCTCGTGCAACTTACATAACCATAGTTGCATTCTCATTTATTATTCTGGTCATAACTCTTCCTTATGCTTACTATTAGCAAAAGTATTTTTATCTTGATTCATAATCGTACAATTTCATACATTTGTACTACCTGCATTTATATCCTTACGACACTTCCTCGGCCATTTCCTAACGTCGTTCTCAATTACCCCAACACAATACTTTTTCCCATGGTTATCTAAAACTGTAACCCATGGCATAACGATACTAAAGACTTTACCAGTCTCATATCCCTCGTCTAACAACATGGGTACACATAATCTCATAATACATAAAAACTATCTTTTTACGTGGGGGAGAGAACTTATCTCCCTTTCAAAATCTTAATCATCAAGCGCAACCTTATAATCATATAAATTTTCAAAACCTACCAACGATGTCTTCTGTTTTCCGCAGGCAGCACTCTTACTAACTTATTCTAGCTTGCGCGCTTTCCTGGAATTATCCGGAAGGTCGTGGCCCTGCCCGCCACACCAAACCAACTCCAAGTACCTCCAAGGGCACTTAACATAACTCTTTCAAGTTCAAGTATTACTTACCTTCTGCATCGATTTACCTCAAATGAACAAGTCACACAGACTTATTAAAAACAATGATGCCAAAGAAGGAAGGATAATTCACTGGTTACCACCAATTCCCTTCTTTTCCACTCGATAATCGGCTTACCGGAAAACTGGAATCGAACTAATCTCTCTCTGCAGTCAACGTTGGCATAACAAGAAGCCAACTAGCCCGTACCCATAAAGTCCTCAAAGTCTGTCATATCAGCTCTACTAGGTCTGCTAGGGTCCGACGACTGTATCATCACCGGGAAGATCACATATACCCACTCAGCTACCACCCAAACACTCACGGGTGTAGTTACCTCGAAAGGTTCTTATGGATTCAGGCTCCATTCATTTACACCTGGTTGCTATCTTTCATACTGATCGTACTCTTTTCGAACTTCTAAACTTACTCTAGCATACGTACATAACCTCCATACTGATTCTGGCCACCAATATTTGGAGTCACTATATTAAACAATATAAGACCATCTTCGGCCCTCACGACATGGTTCCGGTGGAATGCGTCCACGAACCCGCAAAACACTTTAACTAGACTTGGCCCTTGCACCCTCGTGACCCTGTCATGTAGCGGAACTACTACCAACCGATCCCACTCCATTTCAGGCTATGGGGAGACCCGTAATAGGTCCTCAACCCGACCCACCGTCGCACTTAACTCTTACCCTTAGTCTGAATAAAATCCTATTGTCCGAGAAGGCCTTATATACCTAAGGTCTCGGCGGTTATCAATATTCCTAGGCTCGCAATTTCCATGCTCCAAGCCTACCTTATCAGTTCCCCCGTAAACGGGTACAATAACTTCTCGTAAACTCTCAATCGTGTTGTCTTAATCATAATAACCATACTTACTCCATACGGATCTCATCCGTACCATTCTCTTAATCATCCCACATAGCTTAATTTATTAACATAGACTTCCATTAAGTCCCTTAATTATAACTTCTTAAGGGTCCATTACCTTCTCAGACAACTCATCATCTCCTAATTATCTCAAATTAGTACGTAAAACCTTGATGAGAATTCATTAAACTGTTTCATACCTTCCCGGTATCTATTTAATCCTTACCAATCCCTGGTAATCCAAAACCATTCTAGGCAACACGCGTCTGACCCTCATACATAAATCTGTATAGCTGTATGTCATAATACCAACTATACTACAATTATTACCAACCTGGATACGCAATTCACATAATCTTTCCTGGGTCACTGCTGCCTTTCTCGTAGCTGCAATCAACATAACTCGTTAGGGAGAGACGACCCTAACAACATAGCTCTATCGCACGATCTTAGAGTGAGAAGAATGGAAACCAATCCTAAATGTCCTGCAGTCTCCTGGTTATAGATGTGGTGCACAACACACCGATAACCAAGACTCTACTAGACACGGTCTGTAGACACTTTCCGAGGACTAACTGCTCTGATATCACTTTTGTCACGACCCGACCACGGGCCCGCGACTGGTGCCCTACCTAGGCACCCCTTACAGGTATACATCAGAGAATAACAGCGGAACATACATAAACTCAAAAAAAAAAATACTAGACAGTAAATATCAACAGGCTAGCCGATAAGGCCACCTTCTGAAAAATATACATCTTTGTTCTTACAACCCAATCCACAAGATATGACTACAGACCTCTAAGAATAACAACTGTGATAGGACAGGGCCCCGCCATACCCCTGAATGTACAACAACCGACAATACCAGGGATCTGAACAAAAGATAAGCCTCCGGAGTAATGAAGCTTCTCAACATCTGATGTTACACCCCGGAATTCCAGGATATGTTTATAAGAACGTACGTAAGAACTCAAAAATGTTAAGATTTGAGACGAGTAAAAATTTATCGGAATTATGGAATTGTCGGAAAACGAAATATTGCGACGAATGGGAGGGCGACATGTGTCACCCCCCTTAGTGGTCTTGGACGAATTGGACATGGCTAAAATGGTCATTTGACCATAATTTAAGCGATCCTACTCCTGGGACTATTTCACCCGCAAAGGCCGTATGGACCCGCATGTGGTAACTTCCTCGCATAGACTGTATCCGCCCGCATAGGTCGTGTGGAACCGCATGAGGTAATTTCCTCGCATAGGACTGGTCCGCCCCGCATAAGACTATTTCACCCGCATAAGCCCTACGGACTCGCATGAGGTATTCCTCACATCATGGGTAGCAAATCCACGGAATATGCAAATGTCACAAACCCGGGGAATGACCCCGTAAGAATAACATAACCTAGCACAACCGGCTATCATACATAACATAAGCACTACCGGCTTACCATACATAACATTAGCATCACCGGCTTATCATACATAACATAAGAAAGTTAAGAAATCCCCCTAACTTCTTATTAGCCTTATTCATACACACTCTCATTTTAGTTTACTTAAGGCACTAACATGTCATTATAAAAATCCGAGAATCTAACCCAAAGTACTACGTACTTCTTTTATTTTAAAATGACTCTTTTCATATAAAACATCAAAAGATACTAATAACCGTAGTATCAAGTCATATCTACTTTTCAAGACAAGTCATAATACCTTTTAGAAATACATTTATAGGCCTCTAAATCAAGTGACCTCCTTCTTTTAAAACCTTAAGCAATTGATGCCTTCAAATCAATTTGCCTTTCATTAATTCAAGTTATTTATCATTAATTACATTACTTAGAGTAAACCACTCTTTTTAACTTTCCATAAAGCTATTATAACCAACTTCCCATAAAGCCGTTATACTAGCTTTATACCTTAGATACTTACATTCTTCTTTATAACCAAGGGACTTAAACTTTTAAAATGAAACAAGTATCATATACTTTTAAAGTACTTCAAGTCCCTTAACTTTTAGAGACTAAGATATCCTTAATATTTTTAAACGAGTGAGTTAATTACCTAACTCCACCAACTTGGACATTCTTAAAATAAGCCAAGGTTATCAAATGGACTAGATTGTCAAAATCTCGTACGTCTAACGTACAATATATTTACAACTATTCATGCTCAAGAGATAAGAAAGTTCCACATACCTTTTCGGTTCAATCCACTTGCTAAGTCCAATATGCCGTACGTAGTATGTCAACCTATAATGACCATAATACGTCTATTAACTTCTTAATTCAAACGTAGAATATTCTAAATGCAAAGTCACTAAATTCTACGGAAAATCGGACAGCACTTCCTTTGTTTCTACATACTTTTCCACCTTTTTCAAGGCCCGAATTCAATAGCCAAACACGCCACATTTAAGGCTCAACAATGTAGTTAACAATAGGGGATTACACGCCTAACAAGACGTGTAAAATTCCTCCCCACAATTGATATCAAACTAGTCCAAAAGACAAAGTCACATTCGGCAATTTGAGGGACAACAATACAAATTCCTTTCCAATTCCTTTTCAATCCAAGTTGTTTAGTATAACATGTTATCAAGCCAAAATAGATTATAACTACTACAATCTTCAAGTAGGTAAACATGCGACGATTCTAATTATCGACCAAATTGTATTACAATTTCAAATGGCTAGAATGTCATTCGGCTATAGGCTTCTACTATCCATACCACTTATCAATCTTTAATACATATACTTCATGCTAGTTAAAATGTAAGGCTACAACAATATGTAATCTTATAACACTTAAGAGAACAAGATTGTTACCTTAACAAGCCTTAATCCACTTCAAGATCCTAAGTCTCTCCCTAGCAACTTAGAGCCTCTCCTTGACACTCCAATCCGCCACTTGAAGCCCTTAGAAGATCACAAACAACTTTCCTATAACTTCCAATCCAAACCTAGGAAAGTGACTAGGTTTTCACCTTGCGACTAATACGAAAACGCCACTTTTCTGGGATCTTTCTATTAAGATACCCTTACAATACCCTTAGGAACCTTGGTTTAAAGTGTGGAGCTTATTTAACAACAAACGAAAAAAATTTCTTCTTCTTCTCACCCAAACCCGAGAGCTCCCTCAAGTGTTCTTCAAATTTTCTTGAAATTTTTCTAAGTGTAGAATCTTGTCTTGCTACTAGTATACATATATAACACTATGAAGTGTCAGATTTAAACAAATGGGCGGCTTAGATACAATTCAATAAAGCTCAAGCCAAATGGCCCTTTGACTAAGTCAATTATATCAAGCTCCAAGACTTAGCAAGATTTGGTCATCTTAAATTATGGTCAAATGACCATTTTAGCCATGTCCAATTCGTCCAAGACCACTAAGGGGGGTGACACATGTCGCCCTCCCATTCGTCGCAATATTTCGTTTTCCGACAATTCCATAATTCCGATAAATTTTTACTCGTCTCAAATCTTAACATTTTTGAGTTCTTACGTACGTTCTTATAAACATATCCTGGAATTCCGGGGTGTAACATCAGATGTTGAGAAGCTTCATTACTCCGTAGGCTTATCTTTTGTTCAGATCCCTGGTATTGTCGGTTGTTGTACATTCAGGGGTATGGCGGGGCCCTGTCCCATCACAATTGTTATTCTTAGAGGTCTGTAGTCATATCTTGTGGATTGGGTTGTAAGAACAAAGATGTATATTTTTCAGAAGGTGGCCTTATCGGCTAGCCTGTTGATATTTACTGTGTAGTATTTTTTTTTTTTTGAGTTTATGTATGTTCCGCTGCTATTCTCTGATGTATACCTGTAAGGGGTGCCTTGGTAGGGCACCAGTCGCTGGCCCGGGGTCGGGTCATGACAAAAGTGGTATCAAAGCAGTTAGTCCTCGGAAAGTGTCTACAGACCGTGTGTAGTATAGTCTTGATTATCGGTGTGTTGTGCACCACATCTATAATCAGGAGGCTGCAGGAAATTTAGGATTGGTTTCCATTCTTCCCACTTTGAGATAGTGCGATAGAGCTGTGTTGTTAGGGTCGTCTCTCCCTAACGAGTTATGTTGATTGCAGCTATGAGAAAGGCAACAGCGACCCAGGAAGGACTATGGGGATTGCGTATCCATGTTAGTAATAATTGTTGTGTAGTTGGTATAATGACGTACATCCACACGGATTTATGTATGAGGGTCACATATGGGTTGCCTAGAATGCTTAAAGATTACCAGGAATTGGTAAGGATTAAATAGATATCGGGAAGGTATGAAACAGTTTAATGAATTATCATCAAGGTTTTACGTACTAATTTGAGATAATTAGGGATGATGAGCTGTCTGAGAAGGTAATGGACCCTTAAGAAGTTTTAATTAAGGAACTTAATGGAAGACTATGTTAATAGATTAAGCCACGTAGTATGCTTAAGAAAATTGTACGGATGAGATCCGTATGGAGTAAGTATGGTTGTTATGATTAAGACAACACGATTAAGAGCTTATGAGAAGTTGTTTTACCCGTTTGGGGGGGGAGGCTGATAAGGTAGGCTTGGAGCATGGAAAATGCGAGCCTAAGAATATTGATAACCGCCGAGACCTTAGGTATATAAGGCCTTCTCAGCAATAAGACTTAAGTCAGACAAATAGTAAAAATTAAGTGCGACGGTGGGTCGGGTTGAGGACCTATTACGGGTTGCCCCATAGCCTGAAATAGAGTGGGGTAAATTGGTAGTAGTCCCGCTATGTAACAAGGTCACGAGGGTGCAAGGCCCAAGTCTAGTTAATCATTTTACGGGTTCGTGGACACGTTCCACCGGAACCAGGTCGTGAGAGCCGGAAATAGCCTTATTTTGTTCGATATTGTAACTCCAAAGATTGGATGCCATAATCAGTATGGAGGTTATGTACGTATGTTAGTATAATTCCGGAAGTACGGAAAGAGTACGACCAGTAATAAAGAGGGCAACCAAGTGTACAGGAATAGAGCCTGAATCCATGAGAACCTTTCGAGGTGACTACACCCGTGAGTGATGGGTGGTAGCTGAGCGGGTATATAATAATTGCCCGGTGACGATACAGTCGTCGGACCCTAGCAGACCTAGTAGAGCTGATATGACAGACTTTGAGGTCATTATGAGTACGGGCTAGTTGGCATCTTGTTATGCCAACGTTGACTACAGAGAAAGTTTGGTTCGATTCCAGTTTTCCGGTAAGCCGGTTATCGAGTGGTAAGGAAGGGAAGTGGTGGTATCAGTGAATTATCCTTCCTTCTTTGACATCATTGATTTTAATAAGTCTGTGTGACTTTTTCTATGAGGTAAATTGATGCAGAAAGTAAGTAATACTTGAATTTGAAGGAGTTTATGTTAAGTGCCCTTGGAGGTACTTGGAGTTGGTTTGGTGTGGCGGTCAGGGCCACGACCTTCCGGGTAATTTCAGGAAAACACGCAAGGAAAGAATAAAACAAGTACGAGTGCTGCCTGCGGAAAACAGGAGACATCGTTGGTAGGTTTTGAAAATCTACACGATTTTTAAGGCGATGCTTGATGATTTGATTTACAGGACCGTAAGAGGACCCGGTGAATAGGGTTGTAACTTCAAGGAAGGATTATGAAAGAGAGATAAGATCTCTCCCCTACGTAAAAGGATAGTTGTACATATTATTGATGGTTATGCGTACCTTTTTATTTAAGCCATAGGTATGGGACTGGTAAAGTCCCCAGCTTCGTTATGCAATAGGTTTCTATTTTAAATAACCTTGGAAAAAGGTATTGGGTTGGGGTAATTGAGGACGACACTAGGAAATGGTTGAAGAAGTGTCGTAAGGATATAAATGCAGATAATACGCATGAATGAAACTATATGATCATGAATCAAGATAGAAATACTTTTGCTAATAATAAGCATAAGGAAGGGTTATGACCAGAATGATAAAAGAGAATGCCACTATGGTTATGTAAGTTGCTCGAGATATGATTACCCCAGACTAGTGTAAAGACCATTAGTGAATGATGGGCAGTAAGAACACCTCGAGGAAAGGTGGTAACATCTGTACTGACGAGAAGTATAGTAGGAAAATACGGGGGGGAGGGGGTAAGGGACCCCAGGATAACTTGAAATGAAATATCAAGGTAAGATGAGTAGACACTCGAACGATAAGAAATCTTGGCAAGCCATTGGATTATGTAATACCATGAATTGTGATTGAACACCTGACTATAAGCTTTATGAGCTGGAAGAGAATAATAGGATTACTACTTGACGAGATCAAAGAAGTCTCCCACTAAATTGTGATTGGCAGGAAGTCTTAGCCATGAGAAAAGCAAAGGAATCGAATCTAAGTTGTTATACCCCGTATTTCCAGAGTATGTACGTGAGGGCGTACGTACAAAAGTTTAAACCTTAAGTAGGCATAAGGGACGAAAATTGTGCACACCCTACGAAAAGAATTGTTTTCCGACGAAAAGTTTTCAAAACCTTGCGAAGGGAAAATTACGGTTGCAACATTTATAATTTTTACGGATTTTTCTGAGAGATAAAATATTTTAGACCAACGAGAGGGCGACATGTGTCACCCTCAAGTTGGCGGAAATGTGGGACGAATTGTTGGCACATTTTTGTTGTTTTAAAGGGCTAAAACATTTGGTCAATGTTTGCTAGATATTTATGGAGTAGATGGATAAGGTCACACTTGCCCAAATCTCCACCATCCACATGCTTGAATCTTGGCCCTTGAAAGTCCTATAAATACCCCCCTAAGTTGCAAAGAATTCTTCATCCACAAATATTTTCCAAGTCTTAAAAACTCCCTTCTCCCCTAGTGAGCTTTCGTCCAAGCTCTTGCCCCCCCTTTCCTTGTGTTCTAGCCGAAACATACCCCCCTCCCTTGGTAGAAAAATTGTCTTCAAGTATTGTTGCTATGCCAAAATACTTTAGCCCAAATCCCTTGTAGTATTCCCAAGTCACCTCTATACTAAAAGCCCAGAAATACTACTATACTTCCTTTAGTCACTAAACGAAACCCAAGGAGAAACTTCATAGTTGGTTGAAGTAGTAAGAAGAAGTTGTGTAGAAACTTCTAAGGGTTTATTGGAGCGGATTGGAGCGTACAGATTAGGAGCTAAACCTTGCTCAGGATCGACTTATATCTTGGATAATTTTGGGCTTATCGAGGTAAATAATCTTATCCTTCTATTGTAATTGGAGATTACATACTGTAGTAGTATAGAAATAAGTATAAGATACATAGAAGGATATTGAAGAACAGAATTGAGCTATAATCACATCAGAAGATTATTAAAGAAGATTGAATCAGACTTACATAGAATTTGTATTCTGATGAACTGAGTAGTTGTGGGTAGGAAATCGCCCAATTTTCCGTAGAATTAAGAACCTTCTGCTTAGAATATTCTACAGAATAGTCTAGACGTTGATAGACATATTTGACCATTATAGGTTGATACTCTGCGCGCGGCATATTCGACTTGGCAGGTGGATTTCGCCGAGGATGTATGTGATTCTTCCTATCCTCTTAAGCATGATATTTTAAAATATATATATAGTACGGTAGACGTACGTGTGTTAACTGAACATGGTTTTACTTGACGTCTTTTGACTTGAGTCTAAATAATAAAGAATCTTGAAGTATTTCAAAAGAATTATGAATCATTTTTTAAAGAAGAGTAATACTTGGTTTTTAAACAAAAAGCTTAAGAGTTATACTAGCTTTATGGGAAGTTAGGTATAACGACTTAAGAAATATAAAAGGAACGGTTTACTTATGTGTTTATGAAAGACTTGTATTGATTTCTGGAAAGTATAGTAAGATGGTTGGATGAGTAGACATATTATGATGCTATGTGTGTTAGTAAACGTTTGTATAAAGAGGTTATTCTTATTGTGCTTATGTTGTTTAACGATAAGCCGTTATGTTAGTATTATACCACTCACCTCTTGACATGATATACTGGGGGTTAAGCTGCCCCCCGATGCGAGGGATGCCTCATGCGGGTCCAGGGGACCTATGCGGAACTACGAGAGTTCCAGGTTAGTGTGCGGGGGAATACCTCATGCGGTCTATGTGGCCATGCGGACTACGAGTCGGGGCGATGCCGAGGAGTAGCTACCCTCGATGCGGGGAATACCTCATGCGGGCCTAGGTGGCCTATGCGGACTACGGGAGTCCAGGATTTGGCATGCATAATGATACTATGGGCGATTGGCCTTGCTTCGATCATTCGCAGCCTAGAGAAGACACATAGCTGATTTATTATTGCTCTTGTTTGTGATGTGGCACTATGTGCGGTTACATTGGTTGCTTCGTACATGTTTGTAAAATTGGTTTTAAAATGATATGGTTTCATTTAAAGTACTTTACAGTTTCACATACTTGGTACCTATTGAACTGACCTCCTTCGGGGGGCTGCGTTCATGCCGCAGGTAAGGGAAAGCATGTGCTAGATCCGCATCCTTAGGATCTTTGCTTTGGTGTCAGGAGCTCCATCTTCTCCGGAGGCTCGACTTTTGGTATGGTTCTCCCTGGTGTTGTAGATATATGTACATTCAGGGTATGGCGGGGCCCTATCCCGCCATAGTTGTTCACTTTCTTAGAGGTCTGTAGTCCTATTGTACAATTGGGATGTAACTGTCACGACCCGTTCCGGGGCCCGTGACTGGTGCCTTACCGGGGCACCCAAGTAGTCATACATCAGAGTAACCAGCGGAATATAAAACAAGACAGGAAACAGTTTATAAAATAGGACACAGTTTATGTGAGAAAACGTCGTCTTTCGACATATATAAATAAACATGTTTCAGCAGTTACATCCCAAACTGTACAACATGACTACAGACCTCTAAGGAAAATATACAACTATGGCGGGACAGGGCCCCGCCATACCCTGACTGTACAAAACTATCTACAACAGGGAGATCATACCCAAAAGTAGAGCCTCCGGAGAAGATGGAGCTCCTGACACCAACGCAAAAAATCCTAAGGATGCGGATCTAGCACCTGCTTGCCTTTACCTGCGGCATGAACGCAGCCCAAGCGAGGTCAAGATAACAGTACCAAGTATGTGAAACTATAAAATACTTAAATGAAATCAAAGTATTTAAAACCTTTTCACAAATACAATCAGTTCAATTGCACATAGTGCCACATCACAAACAACAGCAGTAATAGGAAAACTGTAACATGTCTATTCTAGGCCGCGAATGATCGAATCAAGGCCAATCGCCCATAGTATCATTCTGCGTGCCTAGTCCTGGACTTCCGCAGCCCGCATAGGTCACACTGCACCGCATGAGGTATTCCTCGATCGGGGCAGCCAACCCCAGATCCGCCTAGGCTCCCGCAGCGCATAGCCTCAAAAGAACGCATAGTCTCAACAGATCGCATAGAATCCCCGCATCGTGCTAAACACCCGAATGATCAATCTCGAGCATACCGCTCCGCATAGTCTCACAGACCGCATAGGCCGTATAGACCCGCATCAAGGGGGGCAAGCCCTCGGTATAACAATCAAGGGGGTAGGTGATACAATAACAGTACAACGGACTTACCGGTTAGCAACGTAAGCACAGCAAGAATGACACCTACACAAAAGAAAGATTTCAAGATACTAAAACAGGTAGCATCATAATATGTCTACTTATCAAACAAATCTTACTACACTTAACAGAAATCAATACAAGGCTTTTATAAACAAACAAGTAAACAGTTCCTTTTTATCTTTCTTAAGTTGTTATACCTAACTTCCCATAAAGCTAGTATAACTCTTAAGCTTTTGTTTTAAAAACCAAATATTTATCTTCTGTTAAAAAATGATTCAGTAGTTCTTTTGAAATGCATCAGGATTCTTATTATTCAGGCTTAAGTCCAAAAGACATTGCCGTAGTTATTATTCAGTTAACACATGTACGTCTACCGTACTATATATATGTTAAAATATCATGCTTAGGAAGAATCACATACCTTCTCGGCGAAAACCTCCTGCCAAGTTGAATATGTCGCGCGCAGAGAATCAGCCTATAATAGTCACAGACATCTATCAAAGTCTAGACTACTCTGAAGGTCATTCTAAACAGAGGGTTCACAATTCTACGGATTGTCGGGCAGCACAACCCTACCCGGTGAGCTATATAAGTCTACTGTAAAAACAGTCCTATGTGAGTACAGTTCAATATTCTTCTTTTAAACCCTTCTACTGTGATGACAGTTCAATTCTATTCTGTAATATTCTTCTAAGTATTTAATACTTATTCTTATACTTCTACAGTATGCATTCTCTAATACAAAAGAGGGTTAGGATTATTTACCTCGGTAAGCCCAATAATATCCTAGATAAAAGTCGATCCGGAGCAAGGCTTAGCTCCTAAGTTGTACGCTCCGATAGCTCCAAGGAAACCTTAGAAGTTCTTCACAACTTCTACTAAGTACTAAGGGATTTGGGCTAGGGTATTTTGGGCATTATAACAATACTTAGAAGGCAACTTTTCTACCAAGGGAGGGGGGTAGATTTTGGCTAGGCTAGGGGGGTAGGCCCTCGGCCAAACTCACTCAAAGGGGGGGGAGGTGTTGGACGAAAAGGCTTAAGGGAGAGGAGAGGATTTTTCAAGACTTGGAAGTAATTTGTGGATGAAGAACTCTTCATCTTTAAGGGGGTATTTATAGCTCAAGCCATGGCCAACCAATGGCCAAGATGAAGACAAGTGCAAGGCAAGTGTAGGGTGAAGATTTACTACACACAAATATCCTACCAACTCCTTGACTTTGTGCAAGGCACAAAAAACGTGCCAAGCTTAGTCCAATTCGTCCAAATGGACGTTTTAAGTCCACCAATTGGAGGGTGACAAGTGTTGCCCTCCCGTTGGTCCAAAGTGTTTCGTCTCTCGGAAAAATCCGCAAAAATACTAAATGACATAGCCAGAATTTTCCCTACGAAAGTTGTGGAAACGTTTCGTCGGAAAACGATTCTTTTAGCGAGTTGTGTACAATTTTCGAACTTGGCCTAATTTTAAGGCTAAACTTTTGTACGTACGTCCTCACGTACATACTCCGAAAATACGGGGTATAACAGTAACTGCCAGACTTGGTTTATATATATATGCCGAAAGACGACTTTTTCTCAGATAAACTGTGTCTCATTTTACATTTGTTTCATGTCTTGTTTTTATATTCCGCTGATTTCTCTGATGTATGACTACTTGGGTGCCCGGGTAAGGCACCAGTCACGGGCCCCAGAACGGGTCGTGACAAAAGTGGTATCAGAGCATTTAATCCTCGGAAGGTGTCTACAGACCGTATCTAGTAGAGTCTTGATTATCGGTGTGTTGTGCACCACACCAATAATCAAGAGGCTATAGGATATTTAGGATTGGTTTCCATTCTTCTCACTGAGCTTTGGCCGAGAGCCTCCCCCTCCCCCTTTGTGGTGTCTAGCCGTGGGGTACCCCCCCCCTAGCCTAGTTGTTTTCGTATAATACCCCCTTTTGTGGTATAGAAATACTCTCCTAGTATTGTTATAATGCCCAAATACCTTGCCCCAAATACCTAGTAGTATTCCCAAAGTTACCTCTATACGGAAAGCCCGAAAAATACTTTTATACTTCCTTTAGCCACAAAACGAAACCCTAAGGAAAACCTTCATAGTCGGTTGAAGTGTTAAGTAGAAGTTGCGTAGAACTTCTAAGGGTTGTTTGGAGCGGGTTGGAGCGCACGGAGAAGGAGCTAAACCTTGCTCAGGATCGACATATAACTTGGATAATTTTGGGCTTATCGAGGTAAACACTCTTGACCTTCTGTTGTAATTGGAAATTACATGTTGTAGGAATATATAGTTAAAGTATACTATATATAGATTTGAACATAGTTGTCACGACCCGTTCCGGGGCCCGTGACTGGTGCCTTACCCGGGCACCCCAGTAGTCATACATCAGAGTAATCAGCGGAACATAAAATAACCAAGATATGAAACAGTATAAATTGAGACACAGATATCTGAAGAAAGTTGCCTTTCGGCATATATATATATACAACAACTCTTTCAACATGAACAGTTTAATCCTTTTTACAAACCCTGCCCACAACAGTACTACAGACCTCTACGAATGATATGACAACAACGACGGGACAGGGCCCCGTCATACCCCTGAATGTAAACACCTACAACAACAGGGGACTATACCAAGATAAGCCTCCGGAGGAACGGAGCTTCCCAACGCTGAACTGTGACCCTAAGAGCGAGGATCAACGACTGGTGTACCTTTACCTGCGGCATGAACGCAGCCCCCCGAAGGAGGTCGATCTGACAGTGCCGAGTATGTGAAAATGCGTAAATGAAATCATAGTAGTCTATATAAAGCGAGACATGTATGATAACCAAACTACGATTCACAATAAATAGCAATCATATCAAGTCGTGGACTCACGCCTCAAAGTCATCACTCAAATATAAACATGGGTCTCACGCCACAACATCAATCATGCCCGGAATACCTTCCGCCAGCCGTGATCATGATATATAAAGCACCAAGGAATACATATGAACAGCAGTCCCACTGTCCAAATAAAACCGCATGCGGGTAAATGCGAAGGCATAGCCGACTACTAACACCACGTACTAACAAGGTCATAAATCGTATCATGATATCTGTCTGCACCGTCATGATCAAAGCCGGTCGCCGCCACAATATCAAATGTGCGCGTCTAGCCTCGAACTCCCGCACTCGCATAGGCCAATCTCATAGGCCCGCATGAGGTATAACCCGCATCGGTAGCTACTCCCGGCATCGCCCCGGACTCGCGATCGCATGGCTACATAGACCGCATGACCATAAAGGCCGCACACTAACTCGGAACTCGTAGCTCGCATAGGCCCCGGGACCCGCATGAGGTATTCTCGAATCACGGTCCTGCATCGCTGAGTCTACCCCGTCGGAGGCGACTTAACCCCGGAAACACGGTGAGTGGTATAATACCAACATAATGTTTATCGCTTAAACAACATAAGCACAATCAAGGGAAAACCCCTTTACACAAACATCACAGAATACTAACACACGTAGCATCCTAATATGATTACTTATCAAATCAACACGAAGGTATTACAAGGCTATCACAAACCAATACAATCAAGTTATTCACACATAAGGTACTTTCTACTATGTGTCAACATGTTCGGGTTTCTATTCCCAAAGTACTTCATACATTAACTTTTTAAAAGATACGTTACTTTCACAAAAGTCACACAATACCCGTAGTATATGAAAATAGAGTGATTATCTTTTGAAGTGAATCAAAACACTTATCTTTGTAAAATCAAGTAACAACATTATTATCCAAACGTCCAAGTTTGCCTAATTTCAAATGTTCACGTTTCTTATTTTAGAAAGGTTTCGTAGTTCATAGTCTTATTCATTTAAGAATATAATTCTCTTTTAAACTATCTGAGAAACATAAGCCTTATATGTGAGTAGGATATTCTTGTTTATAACAATCTTATTACAGCAGCCATGATCTAGGAAATATCATTTTGTCTCATCTTAGCTTCTATGCAGATGGAAGTTTCTACTGGTTTTAATAATACTTAATCTGTCAAAACATTTCCTTTTATTAACGCTGCAGTGGTTTGTCGATACACATTCTGATTTTCGAAATCAGTAAAACATTCTTAAGCCGTTATTACCTAACTTCCCATAAAGCTAGTATAACTCTTAAGTTTTCAAAAACCAAGTATTACTTCTTTCAAATGATTCAAAAATCTTTTGAAATACTTCAAGTTCTTTATTAACACATAACAAGCCGCTTATAGTTCAAATCGATTACCTTTTAAAAACCACAAGTATTTTCTTGCCAACATAAAGTCGTATAACCAACTTCCCATAAAGCCGTTATAACACTTTATGTTTTAAACCAATCAAATACATTTAGCACATGTACGTCTACCGTACTACATAGTTCACACATATCATGCTAGAAGAGATAGGAAGAGGTTCACATACCTCGCGACGAGTATCGACTAATATCAAAACGCTCCAAGTACCTCAAGCTGTCGGCTACTCCTTAAGCCAAGTAGATCGCGCCACACGCAAAGATTTCAACCTATAAGGCCACAAGGCGCTTATTAACATCTAGATCTTATCGTAGAACATTCTACGTAAAATTCAGAAGACCTCCCACACAGCGTAAATCTCCTCCTCTATCTAGGCCGGCTACCAAGCCAACCCGGGGGGGGGGGGGGTTCTACACCTCAAACCGGACGTGAACAATTCTACCTCACATAAAATTTACACAAGACTCATCAGAATTCTATGTAAATCTGATTCAGTACTCTTCTTTCGAAAAGGTTTCTTATAATTCAGGCTTAAGTCAAAAGACATTGCCGATAACAACGTTCAGTTCTATATATAGTATACTTCAACTATATAGTCTAACAATCATGTAATTTCCAATTACAATAGAGGGACAAGATATTTACCTCGATAAGCCCATAATTATCCGAGTTTAAATCTCGATCTGAGCAAGGTTTAGCTCTCTACTCACGGCTCAGGCCGCTCCAAACAACCCTTAGAAGTTCTAACCAACTTCTACTTATTACTCCAACTAACTATGGAGATTTTCCTTAGGGTTTCGGTTTTGTGACTGAAGGGAAGTATAATAGTATTTCTGGGTTTTTTAGTATAGGTATAACCTTAGAATACTACAAGGTATATGGCTAAGGTAATTTGGGCATTACAACAATACTTTTGAGAGTATTTCTACCAAGAGGGGTAGTATTTCGACTAGCACAACTAGGCTAGGGGGGGTTGCTCTCGGCCTAAAGGCCACTCAAAGGGGGGAGGGTTGGACGAGAACCATACTTAAGGGGGAGAGGGATTTCAACACTTAGGAAATATTTGTGGATGAAGAAAGTTCATCACTTAGAGGGGTATTTATAGGACAAGCCAAGGCCAACCAATGGCCAAGATGAATCCATGTGTTAGGCAAGTGTAAGGTGTAGATTAAGCCATGTGTTGTGTGGGTCCCACTTGGTCATCAACCACACAAATATCCTACCAAACATTGACCAAATGTTTTAGGCAACAAAAATGACAAAAACGTGCCCAACAATTCCCGTTGGTGCCGTCCACTTGCTTCCAATGTGAGGTGACACATGTCACCCTCCGCTGATCCAAAATGTTTCGCCTCTCGGAAAAATCCGCATAAAATTAGAAATGACATAGCGAATTTTCCTACGAAAGCTGTGGAAACGTTTCGTCGAAAAACGACTCTAATCGGGTGTTGTGCACAAAGTGAAAATCGGCCAAGCCTACTTAAGCTTCAAAAATTTTCTACGTACGTCCTTACGTACATACACTAGAAATACGGGGTATAACAATAGTTGTGCGGCAATGTCTTTTGACTTAAGCCTGAATAATACTTACGGCAATGTCTTGCGACTTAAGCCTGAATTTAAATAAGAGAACTGAACTGTAATTACATAGGACTGTATTACAGTAGACTTGTGTAGCATTACTGTGAAGTAGAATTGTACACGTCCGGTTAGGCGTGTAAACCCCCCCTGGTTGGCTTGATAGCCGGCCTCGACAGAGGAGGAGATTTACGCTGTTGCGGGGGGGGGAGGTGCTGCCAAATTTTCTGTAGAATATTCTACGTTGAGATCTAGATGTTAATAGGCGCCTTATGGCCTCTATAGGTTGAAGTACTACGAGTGGCGTGATCTACTTGGCTTAAGGAGTAGCCGACGGTTTGAGGTACTTGGAGCGTTTTGCTATTAGTCGATAATCGTCGCGAGGTATGTGAACCTCTTCCTATCTTTTCTAGCATGATATGTGTATAACTATGTAGTACGGTAGACGTGCATGTGTTAAAGGTATTTGATTGGTTTAAAACATAAAGTGTTATAACGGCTTTATGGGAAGTTGGTTATAACAGCTTTATGTAGGTAAGAAAATGCTTTGTGGTTTTAAAAAGGTAAGTGATTTGACTTATAACTGACTTGATGTGTAATAATAAAGAATCTTGAAGTATTTCAAAAGAATGCTGAATCATTTTTAACAGAAGAGTAATATTTGGTTTTGAAAACAGAAGAGTTATACTAGCTTTATGGGAAGTTAGGTATAACGTCTTAAGAGAGAATGGTTTACTGATTTTAAAAGTTAAGAGACTTGATCTTATAAGATAAGAGACTTAACTTAATTAAATTGATTTGAAAGTTGTAAGACGTATGAAACCTCATTCGTGAGTAATGGGTACTTGGTTTCTAAAGAATAATGTTTTACTGATGTCGGAAATGATAATGAGTATCGACAATCCACTGCAGCGCTAATAAAGGGAAATGTATTAAATAAAGAAGTATTATTAAAACCAGTAGAAACCTCCATCTGCATAGAAACTAAGATGAGACAAAATGATATTACATTTCCTAGATCATGGCTGCTTAATAAGATTGATTATAAACAGGAATAATCTACTCACATATAAGGCATATGTTTCTCAAATCGTTTAAAAGAGAATTATGTTTTAAAGGATTAAAACTATGAACTATGGAACTTTTCTAAAATGAAGAGACTTGAGTAATTGAAAGTAGGCAAACTGGAACTTTAGGAAAAAGAATGTTGTTGAAAAGGAAAGTGTTTTGGTTTACCTAACAATGTTAGTCACTCTATTTTAATACTACGGGTATCGGGTGACCTTTATAAAAGAAATGGATCTTTTTTAAAAGAATTTAACGTACGTAATACTTTGGGGTCAGAACCTGGACTTTGGCCTAAAATAAACTTGAGTTGTGTGTAACTTGCCTATGTTTGTGTTTGATAGCCTTGTTGTGCCAATCGTACTTCTATACCACCGCGTCTCGATGGAGGGCGGCTGATTTGTTATGAACGATTCTTCACCGAGTCCTACGAGATGGTAGGGACACGTATTCCATCTGATTATTCACCGAGTCCCACGAGATGGGCCGGGACACGTATTCCATCTGATTATTCACCGAGTCCCACGAGATGGGCCGGGACACATATTCCATCTGATTATTCACCGAGTCCCATGGGATGGGCGGACACGTATTCCACATGATTCTCACCGAGTCCCACGAGATGGGTCGGGACACGATTCCACATGATTCTCTGCAAGTCCCGAGATGGGGGACACGTATTTCATTTGATTATTAACCGAGTCCCACGTGATGGGCAGGGACACGTATTCCACACGATTTACACCTAGACTGCCGGCAGTGAGGAAGGAGTTCCACGGGAATGAGGGATGACTTGAGGGCGTGAGTCACGACTTGACATGATCGCTTTTATGTTGTGAGCGTAGTTTGGTTATCATACATGTCTCCGCTTTATATAGACTATTATGATTTCATTTACTGATCTTTTCTGATTTCACATACTTGGTACTGTTATCGACCTCCTTGGGGCCGCGTTCATGCCGCAGTAGAAGTACATCGGTTGTGGATCCTCGCCATAGGATCACGATTCAGCGTGTCGAAGCCCCATTCTTCTGAGGCTTATCTTTTGGTATGTTACCACAGTGCAGATGCTTGTACATTCGTGGGTATGGCGGGGCCCCGTCCCGTCATAGTTTGTAAATCTTAAGTGCAGAACCTTTGTTGTGGCGTGGTTTGTAAAAAGGATAACTGTTCGGGTATTTATGCATATATACTGAAGGCAACTGTTTTGGTTGGCCTGTTTATTTATCATGTCTCTTAATTCATGTTCATGTTTTTATTTCCGCTGATTTTCTCTGATGTTGTATCACTAGGGTGCTCGGGGTAAGGCACCAGTCACGGGCCCGGGTTCGGGTCGTGACAAACACTTTCCTTTTTAAAATCAAGTAACAACATTCTTTTCCAAAAGTTCAAGTTGCATAATTTCAAATACTCAAGTCTCTTATTTTCGAAAGATTTCATAGTTCATAGTCCTAATCACTTAATAACGTAATCTCTTTTAAAACAATTTGAGTAACATATGCCTTATGTGTGAGTAGTTTATTCTTGTTTATAACAATCTTATTAAAGCAGCCATGATCTAGAAAATGTAATACAATTTTGTCTTATCTTAGCTTCTATGCAGATGGAGGATTCTACTTGTTTTAATATAATTTATTTGTCAATACATTTTCCTTTATTAACGCTGCAGTGGTTTGTTCGATACTTATTCTCATTTCCGAAATCAATATAACATTATCCTTTCTAAGATCAAGTACCCATTACTCATGAATGCGGTTTCACAACTTATTAACACCCTTTAAGTCCTTAACACTTCATTAAAAGTCATTTATAAGTTAAGTCTCTTATCTTTTAAGATCAAGTCTCTTAACTTCGAAAATCAACAATCCATTCTTTTACCTACATAAGGTCGTTATAACTAACGTCCCATAAAGCTATTATAACACTTTATGTTTTAAACCGACCAAATTTGTTTAGCACACGTACGTCTACCATACTACATAGTTTTCAAAAATCATGCTAGAAAGGATAGGAAGAGGTTCATATACCTCGCGACGATTATCGACAATTAGCAAAATGCTCCAAAGTATAATAACCCTGCTAGCATTTTCCTCCCTTCAAGTAGAATACGCTACTCGTAGAACTTTAACCTATAAAGGTCACAAAACGTCTATCAACCTCTAGATCTCTTCGTAGAACAATTCTAAGTACAAGGTTCCTTATTCTACGGAACATTGGGCAGCACCTCCCCCCGCAACCACATAAAACTCCTCATCTATCAAGGCCCGCTACCAAGCCAACAACTTCAAGGGGGTTACACGTCTAACCGGACGTGTACAACACTGCCCCACAATAATACTACAAGTCTACTGTAAATACAGTCCAATGTAAATACAGTTCAATTCTTTTATAATCATCCTTCCAATATATCTTATACTCAATTCTAAACTACTACAATATGTAATATCCAATTTCAATTGGGGGACAAAGATAATTACCTCGATATGCCCAAAATTATCCAAGATTAATAAGTCGATCCTGAGCAACGCTTAGCTCCAATTCCTTACATTCCAACCCGCTCCAAGAAACCCTTAGAAGCTCCTAACCAACTCCTCTTCAAGATCCAACTCCAAAAAGTGAAGAACACTTAGGCTCAAACTATGGCAAGTTTCGGCCAAGGCAAGGTTTCTAGGCTAGGGGTGTGAAATCTTTTCCAACTCTTGGTACACAATATTCCTAACACCCTAAGGAAGAACACTTAAAAGTTTAAGAATTTTTGGACAACATTTTCTCCCAAAAACAGCCCATGGCCGAGAGCACTACAACAAGGGAGGGAGAATTTTTGCCTTGGAAATAAACTAAGTGTGGGATGAATAAGTCTTGCACTCAAGGGGGGGTATTTATAGAGAAAACAATGGCCAAGATCAAGGCAAGTGTGTGGTAAGATTGGGGGACAAGTGTGTGTGGGTCCCACCCTCCAAGTGTCTACACAAAGAAGAAGACAAGTGGCTTGCCACTTGTAAGGCCATTTCGGCCAAGGGACAAGTGTCTAGCCACTTGTCCCACCATTTCTACCACATGGCCACCTAAGGGGTGACACGTGTCGCCCTACTGCCCAAAATATTTCATCTTCCGAAAATATCCGAAATGCCAAAAATCTCTAAAACAAAGTGGGCCCCACAAAACCGTAAATTTCTCCCGTGGGCCCCACGTGACCAATTCCGGAAATAAAATTCCATAATTCTAATATAATTCAGGAAGTCCAAATATCAAATCTGGGAATCCAATTCCCATTAACGAACCTTTTTCCTTCACAAAATCCGGAAACTTTTCCGTCGAAAAATCACATCTTTCTTCCTTTCCAATTTTTATGTCGTATTCTCGTACGTATGTCATCACATACATACCCTGGAACTACGGGGTGTAACATTCTTCCCCCCTTAGAAACATTCGTCCCGAATGTTCCTTCTAAGTCTCCAAACGTACATGCGTCGGTATAGTCTTCACTACTATACTTACGAAACCAACTATGCCACACATTGCCATAATATAACATACGCGTGAAACCCAAATCCAAGCCAACGAGGAATCACCTCGAAGATGTAAAACAACACTAACTCTCGCTCCTGGTCCAAAGGATACTCTCTTCGTACCTTTACTTCACAAAAATGATCACTTCCATCTCTTAGCACATGTTCACTTCTTTCCTTACTCGTCGTACACTTCTCGTACACCCGAACTCTTTCTAGTACATGTACCATACTTCAGTCATCACTTCAGTTTCCAAAACCTGGGAGTCACTACCTCCAAACTTGGTCACCTTACTAGCCTCAAATTCCTTCAAGGCCATTCCCGGCCTTCACGATCTGATTCTAGTCGAACACATCCGCGAACTCGTACGATGGTTACCTAAACTTGGGCCTAGCACCCTCGTGACCCTACCACCTGGCGGGACCACCTCGAACTGACCCCACCTCATTCGGTGCGGGTTGACCAAATGATCGGCCTCAACGACCGCATTATCGCGCCAAACTCTTGTTCCCCGATCCGGAACAATCTTACCAATTCACGTCATGAAAGCTAACACCTCCATCTCACACTACCCGTGGAATCATCCCACAATATATTTCACGCATACCAAGTACTTCGACAAAGACCAACCGTAAAATCATCCACTCAAGACGGCCTTGCATCCAAGGTCCCAACTGTTATAAATTCTAAGGCTCACAATTGTCTCGTCCCCAGACTTACCCTTTTCAACTACCCATGTTTTCTAATTCACACTTAACACAATGCTATCCGTACATAGCACTCCACATGTATCTACCATGACAACATAAACTAGTCTCTTGGGGCTAAAGATATCTCGTAATTCATCGCTTTACTTTCCCTTTGTCGCTCTAATCATAATCCTGCCCTGCAGGGCGCCTAGCTATAGAAGGCGATGAACCAGCCGCCGATCCCGAAGGCTGAATCTCTACGTCTGTGCTACCTCTGGTCGGACAAACTCTCTCCAAATGGCCCTGTTGGCCGCAAGCATACAAGCTGTCGAAGTAGTACGACACTCCCCATAATGGAGTCTATTACAACGGCCACAACGAGGTAGGGGTGACCTCATCTGACTAACACCCCCCTTCTCCCGAACAACAGAACCCGCAACTGACCCGGTAGGCTGAGTCATCCCTCTTGTATCCCTCCTACTTGGACATCCTCCCATCACATGGCCCTGACGGCCGCAGGTATAACAATCTCCCAAACTAGCACGACACCCTGAGGATCATCCTCAGCTCTCTATCCATAGAACTCTGGCGAACTGCAACTCAAGAAATCCCGAAGTCTCAGACTATCGGATCTAGGGTGAATCACTGGTACTGCCGGAACCACCGGCTCCCGTCCGTCCTCATTCCCAGCCACCAGCCTAGCTAGTAACTGGGCCATCTCCTTGAACTCATATCCTCGGCACCTGGCCGTGGGCGGAGGCTCGTGCATCGTGGTCTCAGAGATACCTGCTGCTCTAAACTCTGCTGGAGCTAGCGGCGTCATAAAACTCGCCGTCTGAAGTACTATCTCAGGTAATGACGCCCGCGCCTCGCACTCTCTCGTGTTCTACTCGCAGCTCCCTCTGCTGCCTTGACCTTTTGGGCCCTGGTTGCCTTGCGTAGAGGCATAACTGGTACATACGAATACGTCCGAGGGAGTCCAACTTATAACACAGCTCTAAGGCACGATCTCAGAGTGAGAAGAATGGAAACCAATCCTAAATATCCTGTAGCCTCCTGATTATAGGTGTGGTGCACAACACGCCGATAATCAAGACTCTACTAGATACGGTCTGTAGACACTTTCCGAGGATTACCTGCTCTGATACCACTTTTGTCACGACCCGACCTCGGGCCAGCGACTGGTGCCTTACCCCGGGCACCCTAGTGATACAACATCAGAGAAAATCAGCGGAACTAAAAACTAAAACATGAGACAAGACATAAAGTAAGAAACAGGCTAACCAAAACGGTTACCTTCCTGTATATATATCAAACCGAACAGTTAAATCCTTTTACAAACCCTGCCCACAACAGTACTACAAACCTCTAAGAATGTAACCATAACTATGACGGGACAGGGCCCCGCCATACCTCTGAATGTACAAGTACTTACAATGACAGGGGACTATACCAAAGATAAGCCTCCGGAGAAACGGAGCTTCCCATACCACTGACGTGATCCTATGGCGAGGATCCACAACCGATGTACCTACTGCGGCATGAACGCAGCCCGAAGGAGGTCGATAACAGTACCAAGTATGTGGCGAAAATCAGTAAATGAAATCATGGCGATCATATAAAACAGAAGACATGTATGATAACCAAACTACAGTTCACTACATAAAAGCAGTCATGTCAAGTCAGGGACTCACGCCCTCAAAGTCATCCCTCATGCCCGTGGAACTCCTTCTTCACTGTCGGCAGTCTAGGTATAAATCGTATGATACGTATAACATGTCTCGGCCCATCTCATGGGACTCGATGTAGAATCGTCATATCTCGGCCCATCTCATGGGACTCGATGTAGAATCGTCATATCTCGGCCCATCTCATGGGACTCGATGTAGAATTGTCATATCTCGGCCCATCTCATGGGACTCGATGTAGAATCGTCATATCTCGGCCCATCTCATGGGACTCGATGTAGAATCGTCATATCTCGGCCCATCTCATGGGACTCGATGTAGAATCGTCATAACATTTAAACCCTCTTTTAAGACAGATTAAGATAATACCATGCTTTCCTTTTAAATCAAACTAAGGCAATATCATGCCCTCCTTTTTAAACCAAAACACTTTCCTTTTTAAAATCAAGTAACAACATTCTTTTCCAAAAGTTCAAGTTGCATAATTTCAAATACTCAAGTCTCTTATTTTCGAAAGATTTCATAGTTCATAGTCTTAATCACTTAATAACGTAATCTCTTTTAAAACAATTTGAGTAACATATGTCTTATGTGTGAGTAGTTTATTCTTGTTTATAATAATCTTATTAAAGCAGCCATGATCTAGAAAATGTAATACAATTTTGTCTTATCTTAGCTTCTATGCAGATGGAGGATTCTACTTGTTTTAATATAATTTATTTGTCAATACATTTTCCTTTATTAACGCTGCAGTGGTTTGTTCGATACTTATTCTCATTTCCGAAATCAATATAACATTATCCTTTCTAAGATCAAGTACCCATTACTCATGAATGCGGTTTCACAACTTATTAACACCCTTTAAGTCCTTAACACTTCATAAAAAGTCATTTATAAGTTAAGCCTCTTATCTTTTAAGATCAAGTCTCTTAACTTCGAAAATCAACAATCCATTATTTTACCTACATAAGGTCGTTATAACTAACTTCCCATAAAGCTATTATAACACTTTATGTTTTAAACCGACCAAATTTGTTTAGCACACGTACGTCTACCGTACTACATAGTTTTCAAAAATCATGCTAGAAAGGATAGGAAGAGGTTCATATACCTCGCGACGATTATCGACAATTAGCAAAATGCTCCAAAGTATAATAACCCTGCTAGACTTTTCCTCCCTTCAAGTAGAATACGCTACTCGTAGAACTTTAACCTATAAAGGTCACAAAACGTCTATCAACCTCTAGATCTCTTCGTAGAACAATTCTAAGTACAAGGTTCCTTATTCTACGGAACATTGGGTAGCACCTCCCCTCCCCCCCCCCCCGCAACCATATAAAACTCCTCATCTATCAAGGCCCGCTACCAAGCCAATAACTCCAAGGGGGTTACACGTCTAACCGGACGTGTACAACACTGCCCCACAATAATACTACAAGTCTACTGTAAATACAGTCCAATGTAAATACAGTTCAATTCTTTTATAATCATCCTTCCAATATATCTTATACTCAATTCTAAACTACTACAATATGTAATATCCAATTTCAATAGGGGGACAAAGATAATTACCTCGATAAGCCCAAAATTATCCAAGATTAATAAGTCGATCCTGAGCAACGCTTAGCTCCAATTCCTTACGTTCCAACCCGCTCCAAGCAACCCTTAGAAGCTCCTACCCAACTCCTCTTCAAGATCCAACTCCAAAAAGTGAAGAACACTTAGGCTCAAACTATGGCAAGTTTCGGCCAAGGCAAGGTTTCTAGGCTAGGGGTGTGAAATCTTTTCCAACTCTTGGTACACAATCTTCCTAACACCCTAAGGAAGAACACTTAAAAGTTTAAGAATTTTTGGACAACATTTTCTCCCAAAAACAGCCCATGGCCGAGAGCACTACAACAAGGGAGGGAGAATTTTTGCCTTGGAAATAAACTAAGTGTGGGATGAATAAGTCTTGCTCTCAAGGGGGGGTATTTATAGAGAAAACAATGGTCAAGATCAAGGCAAGTGTGTAGTGAGATTGGGGGACAAGTGTGTGTGGGTCCCACCCTCCAAGTGTCTACACAAAGGAGAAGACAAGTGGCTTGCTACTTGTAAGGCCATTTCGGCCAAGGGACAAGTGTCTAGCCACTTGTCCCACCATTTCGGCCCACATGGCCACCTAAGGGGGTGACACGTGTCGCCCCCTACTCGTCCAAAATATTTCATCTTCCGAAAATATCCGAAATGCCAAAAATCTCTAAAACAAAGTGGGCCCCACAAAACCGTAAATTTCTCCCGTGGGCCCCACGTGACCAATTCCGAAAATAAAATTCCATAATTTTAATATAATCTAGGAAGTCCAAATATCAAATCTGGGAATCCAATTCCCATTAACGAACCTTTTTCCTTCACAAAATCCGGAAACTTTTCCGTCGAAAAATCACATCTTTCTTCATTTCCAAGTTTTATGTCGTATTCTCGTACGTATGTCCTCACATACATACCCTGGAACTACGGGGTGTAACATTCTTCCCCCCTTAGAAACATTCGTCCCGAATGTTCCTTCTAAGTCTCCAAACGTACATGCGCCGGTATAGTCTTCACTACTATACTTACGAAACCAACTATGCCACACATTGCCAAAATATAACATACGGGCGAAACCCAAATCCAAGCCAACGAGGAATCACCTCGAAGATGTAAAACAACACTAACTCTCGCTCCTGGTCCAAAGTATACTCTCTTCGCACCTTTACTTCACAAAAATGATCACTTCCATCTCTTAGCACATGTTCACTTCTTTCCTTACTCGTCGTACACTTCTCGTACACCCGAACTCTTTCTTGTACACGTACCATACTTCAGTCATCACTTCAGTTTCCAAAACCTGGGAGTCACTACCTCCAAACTTGGTCACCTTACTAGCCTCAAATTCCTTCAAGGCCATTCCCGGCCTTCACGATCCGATTCTAGTCGAACACATCCGCGAACTCGTACGATGGTTACCTAAACTTGGGTCTAGCACCCTCGTGACCCTACCACCTGGCGGGACCACCTCGAACTGACCCCACCTCATTCCGGGCTGCGGTTTGACCCGCGATCTGGCCTCAACCCGACCCGCTATCGCCCCAAACTCTTGTTCCCCGATCCGGAACAATCTTACCAATTCACGTCATGAAAGCTAACACCTCCATCTCACACTATCCGTGGAATCATCCCACAATATATTTCACGCATACCAAGTACTTCGACAAAGACCAACCGTAAAATCATCCACTCAAGACGGCCTTGCATCCAAGGTCCCAACTGTTATAAATTCTAAGGCTCACAATTGTCTCATCCCCAGACTTACCCTTTTCAACTACCCATGTTTTCTAATTCACACTTAACACAATGCTATCCGTACATAGAACTCCACATGTATCTACCATGACAACATAAACAAGTCTCTTAAGGGCTAAAGATATCTCTATAACTACTGCCTTACTTTCCCTTTGTCGCTCTAATCATAATCCTGCCCTGCAGGGCGCCTAGCTATAGAAGGCGATGAACCAGCCGCCGATCCCGAAGGCTGAATCTCTACGTCTGCGCTACCTCTGGTCGGACAAACTCTCTCCAAATGGCCCTGTTGGCCGCAAGCATACAAACTGTCGAAGTAGTACGACACTCCCCATAATGGAGTCTATTACAATGGCCACAACGAGGTAGGGGTGACCTCATCTGACTAACACCCCCCTTCTCCCGAACAATGTAACCCATGAATCGACCGTGGTGAGTCATCCTCTTGTATCCTCCTACTTGGACATCCTCCCATCACATGGCCACGACGGCGCAGTATAACAATCTCCCAAACTAGCACGACACCCTGAGGATCATCCTCAGCTCTCTATCCATAGAACTCTGGCGAACTGCAACTCAAGAAATCCCGAAGTCTCAGACTATCGGATCTAGGGTGAATCACTGGTACTGCCGGAACCACCGGCTCCCGTCCGTCCTCATTCCCAGCCACCAGCCTAACTAGTAACTGGGCCATCTCATTGAACTCATATCCTCGGCTCCTGGCCGTGGAACTGGAGGTTCAGGTACTGTGGTCTCTGTAGATACTGCTGCTGCTCTAAACTCTGCTGGAGCTAGCGGCGTCATAAAACTCGCCGTATGAAGTACTATCTCAGGTAATGATCGGGCCCGCGCCCTCGTACTCCTCTGTGTTCTACTCGCAGCTCCCTCAGCTGCCTTGCCCTTCTGGGCCTTGGTTGCCTTGCGTAGAGGCATAACTGGTACATACGAATACGTCCGAGGGAATCCAACTTATAACACAGCTCTAAGGCACGATCTCAGAGTGAGAAGAATGGAAACCAATCCTAAATATCTTGCAGCCTCCTGATTATAGGTGTGGTGCACAACACGCCTATAATCAAGACTCTACTAGATACGATCTGTAGACACTTTCGGAGGATTAACTGCTCTGATACCACTTTTGTCATGACCCGACCTCGGGCCCGCGACTGGTGCCTTACCCCGGGCACCCTAGTGATACAACATCAGAGAAAATCAGCGGAACATAAAAACTAAAACATGAGACCAGACATAAAGTAAGAAACAGGCTAACCAAAACGGTTACCTTCCTGTATATATATCAAACCGAACAGTTAAATCCTTTTACAAACCCTGCCCACAACAGTACTACAGACCTCTAAGAATGTAACCATAACTATGACGGGACAGGGCCCCGCCATACCCCTGAATGTACAAGTACTTACAATGACAGGGGACTATACCAAAGATAAGCCTCCGGAGAAACGGAGCTTCCCAAACCGCAGAACTGTGATCCTATGAGCGAGGATCCACAACCGATGTACCTCTACCTGCGGCATGAACGCAGCCCCCCGAAGGAGGTCGATAACAGTACCAAGTATGTGAAATCAAAATATCAGAATGAAATCATGACAGTCTATATAAAATAGAAGACATGTATGATAACCAAACTACAGTTCACTACATAAAAGAAGTCATGTCAAGTCAGGGACTCACGCCCTCAAAGTCATCCCTCATGCCCGTGGAACTCCTTCCTCACTGCCGGCAGTCTAGGTATAAATCGTATGAAACGTATAACATGTCTCGGCCCATCTCATGGGACTCGATGTAGAATCGTCATATCTCGGCCCATCTCATGGGACTCGATGTAGAATCGTCATATCTCGGCCCATCTCATGGGACTCGATGTAGAATTGTCATATCTCGGTCCATCTCATGGGACTCGATGTAGAATCGTCATATCTCGGCCCATCTCATGGGACTCGATGTAGAATCGTCATATCTCGGCCCATCTCATGGGACTCGATGTAGAATCGTCATAACATTTAAACCCTCTTTTAAGACAGATTAAGATAATACCATGCTTTCCTTTTAAATCAAACTAAGGCAATATCATGCCCTCCTTTTTAAACCAAAACACTTTCTTTTTTAAAATCAAGTAACAACATTCTTTTCCAAAAGTTCAAGTTGCATAATTTATAATACTCAAGTCTCTTATTTTCGAAGGATTTCATAGTTCATAGTTGTTATACCCCGTATTTCCAGAGTATGTACGTGAGGGCGTACGTATTAAATTTTTGCCTTAAGGATTGACAAGTTTCGAAATTTGGGCACAAGTGCCGAAAGGAGTCGTTTTTCGACGAAACGTTTTACTAAACTTGCGAAGGGAAAATTCCGGCTATGTCATTTCTAATTTTTGCGGATTTTTCCGAGAGACGAAACATGTTGGACCAACGGGAGGGTGACATGTGTCACCCTCACATTGGATGAGTGTGGGCGGAGATGCTTGGCCGAATAGGTGGCATGGTTAGGTAGGATATTTTGTGCAAGTTGTGTGGTAGATGGATAAGGTGCACATGGCTTAATCCTAGCCCTACACTTGCCTAACACTTGGAGTGATCTTGGCCATTGGTTGGCCATGGCTTGACCTATAAATACCCCTCTAAGTTGATGAACTTTTTCATTCTAAATTGTTCTAAGTGTTAAAAATCCTCCCCCCTCTTAGTGTGAGCTTTTCGTCCCTCTCCCCTCCTAGTTGAGCTTGGCCGAGAGCCACCACACCCTCCCCCTTGTGAAGCCTTGGCCGAGGGGTACCCCCCTAGCCTAGTTGTCTCGTATAAATACTCCCCTTTTTGTGGTATAGAAATACTCTCCAAGTATTGTTATAATGCCCAAATACCTTAGCCCAAATACCTTGTAGTATTCCCAAGGTTAAACTTATACAAAAGCCCAAATACTATTATACTTCCTTTAGCCACTAAACGAAACCCTAAGGAAAACCTTCATAGTCGGTTGAAGTGTTAAGTAGAAGTTGGTAAGAACTTCTAAGGGTTGTTTGGAGCGGGTTGGAGCGCACGGAGTAGGAGCTAAACCTTGCTCAGATCGACTTATAACTTGGATAATTTTGGGCTTATCGAGGTAAACACTCTTAACCTTCATTTGTAATTGGAAATTACATGTTGTTGGAATATATAGTTAAGGTATACTATATATAGAATTGAACATAGTTGTGCGGCAATGTCTTTTGACTTAAGCTGAATAATACTTACGCAATGTCTTGCGACTTAAGCCCGAACTTTAAGATGAGAACCGAATCAGTAATTACTTAGGATCAGACATAAAGAGACTTGTATAGCATTCTTGTGAAGTAGAATTGTACACGCCAGGTTAAGCGTGTAAACCACCCCCGGTTGGCTTGGTAGCCGCCTCGATAGAGAGGAGAATTACGCATGTGTGGGGGAGGTCTTAGAATTTTCTCGTAGAATATTCTACGTGGGATCTAAAGATATTAATAGGCGCCTTGTGGCCTCTATAGGTTGTAGTACTACGTGTGGAGTGATCCGCGGCTTAGAGTGTAGCCGACGGTTTGAGGTAATCGAGCGTTTTGCTATTAGTCGATAATCGTCGCGAGGTATGTGAACCTCTTCTTATATGTTCTAGCATGATATGTGTATAACTATGTAGTACGGTAGACGCATACGTGTTAAATGTATTTGATTGTTTTTAAACATAAAGTGTTATAACGCTTTATGGGAAGTTGGTTATAACAGCTCTATGTAAATGAGAAATGCTTTGTGGTTTTTTTAAAAGATAACTGATTTGACTTATAACCGACTTGATGTGTGATAATAAAGAACCTTGAAGTATTCTAAAAGATTAAGAAACCTTGTTGAAAGAAGTGTATACTTGGCTTGAAAACATAAGAGTTATACCAGCTTTATGAGAAGTTAGGTGTAACGTCTTAAGAGAGATAAAAAGAATGGTTTAATGGTTTAGAAGTTAAGAGACTTATTCTTAAAAGATAAGAGACTTGACTTAATATGGATGTTTGTGTGAAACCTCATTCGTGAGTAATGAGTGCTTGGTTTTTGAAAGGAATAATGTTTTACTGATTTGAAATCGAATGTGTATCGACAAACCACCGCAGTTAATAAAGGAAAATGTATTGAATAATTAAGTATTATTAAAACCAGTAGAAACCTCCATCCGCATGAAGCTAAGATGAGACAAAATGATAGTACATTTTCTAGATCATGGTCGCTTAATAAGACGATTATGAACAAGAATAACCTACTACTTTATGGCATATGTTACTCAATTGTTTTAAAAGAGATTAAGACTTTGAACTATGAAACTTTTCAAAAAGAGACTTGTGTAATTGAAATTAGGCAACCGAACTTTAGGAAAAGAAAGGCATTGCGTTGTCTTAAAATGGTTTAAAACATAAGGTGTGATAACAGCTTTATGGGAAGTTGGTTATAACGACCTTATGAAAACAAAAGAAAGGTTTTATCATTGGTTTTAATGTGGTAACTTGACTTTAAAAAGAGAAGTGTTTTGGTCAAAAAGAAGGCATGGTGTTGCCTTAATTTGGTTTTAAAAGGAAAGTATGGAAGTTGTTTTGGTTTACTTAAAAGATATAAGTCACTCTATTTTTATACTACGTGTAACGGGTGACTTTTATAAAAGTAATATATCTCTTTAAAAGGAATTTAACGTACGTAGTACTTTAGGGTTAAAACACGGACTTGGGCATAAAATGAAAGTACTTCGAGTTGTTGTGAAACTTGCCTATGCTTGTTGTTGTGAAACTTGCCTATGCTTGTTGTTGTGAAACTTGCCTATGCTTGTTGTGATAGCCTTTGTTGTGCAAGAATTGTGTTTCTATACTACCGTGTTCTCGATGGAGGATTCGGTTGACTTGTTGAGAACTTACTTGACGACCTACAGCGACGGATAAATTCCACGCACGCTCCGCTGATAGTGTTACTTTTGTTAATCGCTTTGGACATATCGACACGACGCGTAGCGCACGTATGCTTCCACTTTGATTACCGCCTTGTTGTCTTATTGTTTCCTTGGACATACCGACACGCGCGTAGCGCACGTATGCTTCCATTTGGAATCTGTCTTATTGTTTCCTTGGACTCATCGACACGATGCGTAGCGCACGTATGCTTCCATTTGGAATGTTGTCTTATCTGTTCCTTTGGACATCTCGACACGATGCGTAGCGCATCGTATGCTCCCATTTGGATTCTTGTCTTGTTGTTATCATATCATCGCCGGCGAGGAAGGTACTCCACGCGGGATTGATGTTGTGGGCATGAGACCCGAATTGATATAATCATTATGTGTGTATCTTGTAGTTTGGTTATCATACCATCTCATGCTTTTATAGACTATTATGATTTCATTTACGATTTTTACGCTTTCACATACTTGGTACTGTTATCGACCTCCTTCGGGGCCGCGTTCATGCCGCAGTAGAAGTACATCTACCGCCGATCCCCGCGTTTAGGATCTCATTTCAGCGTTTTGGGAAGCTCCGCTTCGCCGAGGCTTATCTTTGGTATGTTACCACAGTCCGTAAGTTCTTATGCGCTCGTGGGGGTATGGCGGCCCCGTCCCGTCATAGTTGTTGTTTAAATCTTAGAGGTCCAGTAGACCGCCGCAAGTGTGGTGTAAGGATTGTAACTGTTCAAATGTTTATATATATATGTTGGGAGGCAGCCGTTTTGGTTGGCCTATTTGCTTTTATTTATCATGTCTCTTGTTTCATATTTATGCTTTATGTTCCGCTGATTTTCTCTGATGTTGTATCACTAGGGTGCCCGGGGTAAGGCACCAGTCACGGGCCCCGGTTCGGGTCGTGACAAAGTGGTATCAGAGCAGTTAATCCTCGGAAAGTGTCTACAGACCGTGTCTAGTAGAGTCTTGATTATCGGTGTGTGCACCACATCTATAATCAGGAGGCTATAGGACATTTAGGATTAGTTTCCATTCTTCTCATTCTGAGATCGTGCCTTAGAGCTGTGTTGTAAGTTGGACCCCTCTGACGTATCTCGTTTTTACCAGTTATGCCTCCGCGCAAGGCAACCCGGGCCCAGAAGGGCAAGGCAGCAGAGGGAGATACGAGTAGCAATGGGCAGCCTCTACAGAGACCACAAGACACGAGCCTCCACCCTACAGTGAGGCAGGGAGATGGGTTACGCGAGATGGCCCGATTAATGGCCGTGGTCAGGCGACTTGAGGATAAGCTAGACGCAGCAGGTCCAGTCCCAGTAGCACCCGTAGTTCAACCCCGAGCAGACAGTTTGAGACTACGGGATTTTCTGAGGTGTAACCCGCCAGAGTTTTATGGGTCGAGGCCTGAGGATGATCCGCAGGAGTTCATCCGGCAGTTACAGCGGATCATGAGAGTGATCAAGGCCTCGGAGACCGAGTCGCGGTCCTGGTTCGCATCGGCCGCGTGATACCGCAGCCGATTGGTTTGATTCGTGAGCCGCCCGGGAGAGAATGCACTTCCGCTCGACGAGTTCTCAAAGGCATTTCTTGCACACTTCTTGCCGCCACATATGAGGAGGGCTCGGGCCGACAAATTTTTGGTGTTGCGGCAGAACGGGCGTACGGTGCGGGAGTACAATTTGGAGTTCGACTCATTGGCCCGGTACGTCCCCGCATTAGTAGCTAGTATGGAGGATCGAGTCCACCGATATGTTACAGGGCTCGATAATTACCTAGCAGAGAGTTGTTCGGGTGTAGCTCTTCAGCCGGGCATGGACATTGCCCGCATGCAGGCTTATGCACTTGGAGGTGAGGAGCGGAGAAATCAACGGAATGACCAAAGTCAGCAGAAGAGGCCGAATCGCAGGTCCTTTGGTGATTTTCGAGGCATACCGCTCGCCGAGACTAGTTATGCGCCTCGCCAAGACAGTGGTCCTCTACAATCTTCGAGCGCCCAGAGTTTTGAGGAGCATGTCGGGCTCCAAGGGTTCAGATTTTCGGAGAAGCGGGAGTGTTAACGGTGAAGCCACCTACCTCGTTGGACTGGCCGTGGTAGACTCCATGGTGGTGTGTCGTGCTAGTCCGGAGTTTGTTTTACATGCGCCAGCAGAGCCATTTTGGGAGAAATTGTCCACCAGGTAGCGTGGTAGGATAGCATGCATCACGGATCAGGCCATGGTTCTTCACCTTCCATAGCCAGCAGATGTTCATACACCGGCCGGCCACCAGAGGTCGCGGTGGAAGTTCCCGATTTAGCGGTCCTTCCAATCGCCTATTTTCGTGTATATCCTTAACCTCTAGAGTTTTGTATGTATTGATGTTGTGATGATGTGTTTAGTGTTATGTTCGGATAGCTTTGTGCTAAAACGTGATGTAGAACTGGTTAGTGAGAAGGGTAAGCTTGAGGTGAGAAAATGATGAACCTTAGAATATTACGGTTGAGACCTTAGATGTAAGCGCCGCTTGAGTACCAGATTTTGCAAGTGATCCTTGTCGGAGTGCATTTTATGCCTAGAACGTTTTGTGTGATAAAGTCCCCGGTAGTGTGCAATGGAAGTGGTAGCTTTCATGACTGTAGAGGTAAGATTGTTCGGATCGGAACAAGAGCGTGATGCGTTAAGCGGCCGGTCAGGGCCATGTTGAGGGCCAACCCGCGGCTGTTCGGCGTGGGTCAGCTCTGGGTGGTCCCGCCAGGTGGTAGGGTCACGAGGGTTCTAGGCCCAAGTTTATATGACCATCGTATGAGTTTGTGGATATGTTCGACCAGAATCGGTTCGTGAAGGCCGGGAATGGCCTTAGAGGAAAGTAAAGCTAGTAAGATGACCAAGTTTGGAGGTTGTGACTCCAAAGTATTGGAAACTGAAGCAATGACTGAAGTATGGTGCGTATACTAGAAGAGTTCAAGTGTTCGAGGAGTGCACGACGAGTAAGGAAGGAAGAGAACGTGTGTTAGTTCGTGGCCAGGCGTGGCGTTGGCAACTTGTTAGAAGATCTTCTTCGTAATCCACTGAGAAGGAACATTCGGACGAATGTTTCTACGAGGGGAGAATGTTATACCCGTATTTCCGCAGTATGTACGAGGGCGCACGTATTAAATTTTTGCCTTAAGGATTGACAAGTTTGAAATTTGGGCACAAGTGCGAAAGGAGTCGTTTTCGACTAAACGCTTTACTAAACTGCGAAGGAAAATTCGCTATGTCATTTCTAATTTTTGCGGATTTTTCGAGAGACGAACATGTTGGACCAACGGGAGGTGACATGTGTCACCTCACATCGGACGAGTGTGAGCGGTAATGCTTGGCGAATAGGTGGCATGGTTAGGTAGGATATTTTGTGCAAGTTGTGTGGTAGATGGATAAGTTGCACATGGCTTAATCCTAGCCCTACACTTGCCTAACACTTGGAGTGATCTTGGCCATTGGTTGGCCATGGCTTGACCTATAAATACCCCTCTAAGTTGATGAACTTTTTCATCCTAAATTGTTCTAAGTGTTAAAAATCCTCCCCTCTTAGTGTGAGCTTTCGTCCTCTCCCCTCCTAGTTGAGCTTGGCCGAGAGCCACCACACCCTCCCCCTTGTGAAGCTTTGGCCGAGGGGTACCCCCCCTAGCCTAGTTGTCTCGTATAAATACCCCCCCTTTTGTGGTATAGAAATACTCTCCAAGTATTGTTATAATGCCCAAATACCTTGGCCCAAATACCTTGTAGTATTCCCAAGGTTACACTTATACAAAAGCCCAAATACTATTATACTTCCTTTAGCCACTAAACGAAACCCTAAGGAAAACCTTCATAGTCGGTTGAAGTGTTAAGTAGAAGTTGGTAAGAACTTCTAAGGGTTGTTTGGAGGCGGGTTGAGCGCACGGAGTAGAGCTAAACCTTGCTCAGGATCGACTTATAACTTGGATAATTTTGGGCTTATCGAGGTAAACACTCTTAACCTCGTTGTAATTGGAAATTACATGTTGTTGGAATATATAGTTAAGGTATACTATATATACAATTGAACATAGTTGCGCGCAATGTCTTTTGACTTAAGCCCGAATAATACTTACGAATGTCTCGCGACTTAAGCTGAACTTTAAGATGAGAACCGAATCGTAATTACTTAGATCAGACATGGAGAATTGTATAGCACATCGTGAAGTAGAATTGTACACGCCAGGTTAACGTAAAACCCTCGGTTGGCTTGCAGCCTCGATAGAGGAGAATTACGCCTGCCAGAGAGGTGTCCACGAATTTTACGTAGAATATTCTACGCCGATCTAAAGATATTAATAGGCGCCTTGTGGCCTCTATAGGTTGTAGTACTACGTGTGGAGTGATCCGCCGCTTAGAGTGTAGCCGACGGTTTGAGGTACTGGGAGCGTTTTGCTATTAGTCGATAATCGTCGCGAGGTATGTGAACCTCTTCTTATCTGTTCTAGCATGATATGTGTATAACTATGTAGTACGGTAGACGTACATGTGTTAAATGTATTTGATTGTTTTTAAACATAAAGTGTTATAACAGCTTTATTGGAAGTTGGTTATAACAGCTCTATGTAAATGAGAAATGCTTTGTGGTTTTTTTAAAAGATAACTGATTTGACTTATAACCGACTTGATGTGTGATAATAAAGAACCTTGAAGTATTCTAAAAGATTAAGAAACCTTTTTGAAAGAAGTGTATACTTGGCTTGAAAACATAAGAGTTATACCAGCTTTATGAGAAGTTAGGTGTAACGTCTTAAGAGAGATAAAAAGAATGGTTTAATGGTTTAGAAGTTAAGAGACTTATTCTTAAAAGATAAGAGACTTGACTTAATATGGATGTTTGTGTGAAACCTCATTCGTGAGTAATGAGTACTTGGTTTTTGAAAGGAATAATGTTTTACTGATTTCGGAAATCAGAATGTGTATCGACAAACCACTGCAGCGTTAATAAAGGAAAATGTATTGAATAATTAAGTATTATTAAAACCAAGAGAAACCTCCATCTGCATGAAGCTAAGATGAGACAAAATGATATTACATTTTCTAGATCATGGTCGCTTAATAAGACCGATTATGAACAAGAATAACCTACTTCACGATGGCATATGTTACTCAATTGTTTTAAAAGAGATTAAGACATTGAACTATGAAACTTTTCAAAAAGAGACTTGTGTAATTGAAATTAGGCAAACTGGAACTTTAGGGAAAAGAAAGGCATTGCGTTGTCTTAAAATGGTTTAAAACATAAGGTGTGATAACAGCTTTATGGGAAGTTGGTTATAACGACCTTATGAAAACAAAAGAAAGGTTTTATCATTGGTTTTAATGTGGTAACTTGACTTTAAAAAGAGAAGTGTTTTGGTCAAAAAAGAAGGCATGGTGTTGCCTTAATTTGGTTTTAAAAAGGAAAGTATGGAAGTTGTTTTGGTTTACTTAAAAGATATAAGTCACTCTATTTTTATACTACGGGTATCGGGTGACTTTTATAAAAGGAATAGATCTCTTTAAAAGGAATTTAACGTAAGTAGTACTTTAGGGGTTAAAACCCGGACTTGGGCATAAAATGAAAGTACTTCGAGTTGTTGTGAAACTTGCCTATGCTTGTTGTTGTGAAACTTGCCTATGCTTGTTGTGATAGCCTTTGTTGTGCAAGAATTGTGTTTCTATACTACCGTTTCTCTCGATGGAGGGTCGGTTGACTTGTTGAGAACTTACTTGACGGACCCAGCGACGTGGATAAATTCCACGCACGCCTCGCTGATAGTGTTACTTTTGTTAATCGCTTTGGACATACCGACACGATGTGTAGCGCACGCATGCTTCCACTTTGATTACCGCTGTTGTCTTATTGTTTCCTTTGGACATACCGACACGACGCGTAGCGCACGCATGCTTCCATTTGGAATGTTGTCTTATTGTTTCCTTCGACTCATCGACACGACGCGTAGCGCACGCGGGTATGCTTCCATTTGGAATGTTGTCTTATCTGCCTTTGGACATACCGACACGATGCGTAGCGCACGTATGCTCCCATTTGGATTCCGTCTTGTTGTTATCATATCATGATCGCCAGCGGCGGAAGGTACTCACGGCAGATTGATGTTGTGGGCATGAGACCACGAATTGATATAATCATTATGTGTGTAATCGTAGTTTGGTTATCATACCGCTCTCCCGCTTTTATAGACTATTATGATTTCATTTACTGATTTTACGCTTCACATACTTGGTACTGTTGCATCGACTCCTTCGGGGCCGCGTCATGCCGCAGTAAGTACATCTACCGCCGATCCGCGTTTAGGATCTCATTTCATTTTGGGAAGCTCCGTTTCGTCGGAGGCTTATCTTTGGTATGTTACCCGAGTCCGTAAGTTCTTATGCGTTCAGGGGTATGGCGGGGCCCTGTCCCGTCATAGTTGTTGTATAAATCTTAGAGGTCTGTAGCACTGTTGTGGGCAGGGTGTAAGGATTGTAACTATTCAAATGTTTATATATATATGTTGGGAGGCAGCCGTTTTGGTTGGCCTATTTGCTTTTATTTATCACGTCTCTTGTTTCATATTTATGCTTTATGTTCCGTTGATTTTCTCTGATGTTGTATCACTAGGGTGCCCGGGGTAAGGCACCAGTCACGGGCCCCGGTTCGGGTCGTGACAATAGTCTTAATCACTTAATAACGTAAACTCTTTTAAAACAATTTGAGTAGCATATGCCTTATGTGTGAGTAGTTTATTCTTGTTTATAACAATCTTATTAAAGCAGCCATGATCTAGAAAATGTAATACAATTTTGTCTTATCTTAGCTTCTATGCAGATGGAGGATTCTACTTGTTTTAATATAATTTATTTGTCTATACATTTTCCTTTATTAACGCTGCAGTGGTTTGTTCGATACTTATTCTCATTTCCGAAATCAATATAACATTATCCTTTCTAAGATCAAGTACCCATTACTCATGAATGCGGTTTCACAACTTATTAACACCCTTTAAGTCCTTAACACTTCATAAAAAGTCATTTATAAGTTAAGTCTCTTATCTTTTAAGATCAAGTCTCTTAACTTCAAAAATCAACAATCCATTCTTTTACCTACATAAGGTCGTTATAACTAACATCCCATAAAGCTATTATAACACTTTATGTTTTAAACCGACCAAATTTGTTTAGCACACGTACGTCTACCGTACTACATAGTTTACAAAAATCATGCTAGAAAGGATAGGAAGAGGTTCACATACCTCGCGACGACTATCGACAATTAGCGAAACGCTACAAAGTATAATAACCCTGCTAGCCTTTTCCACCCTTCAAGTAGAATACGCTACTCGTAGAACTTCAACCTATAAAGGTCACAAAACGTCTATCAACCTCTAGATCTCTTCGTAGAACAATTCTAAGTACAAGGTTCCTTATTCTACGGAACATTGGGCAACACCTCCCCCCCGCAACCACATAAAACTCTTCATCTATCAAGGCCCGCTACCAAGCCAACAACTCCAAGAGGGTTACACGTCTAACCGGACGTGTACAACACTGCCCCACAATAATACTACAAGTCTCATCAGAATACACCCAATGTAAATACAGTTCAATTCTTTTATAATCATCCTTCCAATATATCTTATACTCAATTCTAAACTACTACAATATGTAATATCCAATTTCAATAGGGGGACAAAGATAATTACCTCGATAAGCCCAAAATTATCCAAGATTAATAAGTCGATCCTGAGCAACGCTTAGCTCCAATTCCTTATGTTCCAACCAGCTCAAAGCAACCCTTAGAAGCTCCTAACCAACTCCTCTTCAAGATCCAACTCCAAAAAGTGAAGAACACTTAGGCTCAAACTATGGCAAGTTTCGGCCAAGGCAAGGTTTCTAGGCTAGGGGTGTGAAATCTTTTCCAACTCTTGATACACAATCTTCCTAACACCCTAAGGAAGAACACTTAAAAGTTTAAGAATTTTTGGACAACATTTGCTCCCAAAAACAGCCCATGGCCGAGAGCACTACAACAAGGGAGGGATAATTTTTGCCTTGGAAATAAACTAAGTGTGGGATGAATAAGTCTTGCACTCAAGGGGGGTATTTATAGAGAAAACAATGGCCAAGATCAAGGCAAGTGTGTGGTGAGATTGGGGGACAAGTGTGTGTGGGTCCCACCCTCCAAGTGTACACCTGAAGAAGAAGACAAGTGGCTTGCCACTTGGGCCATATTTCGATTCGGACGTTGTCTAGCCACTTGTCCCACCATTTCGGCCCACATGGCCACCTAAGGGGATGACACGTGTCGCCCCCCCTACTCGTCCAAAATATTTCATCTTCCGAAAATATCCGAAATGCCAAAAATCTCTAAAACAAAGTGGGTCCCACAAAACCGTAAATTTCTCCCGTGGGCCCCACGTGATCAATTCCGGAAATAAAATTCCATAATTCCAATATAATCCAGGAAGTCCAAATATCAAATCTGGGAATCCAATTCCCATTAACGAACCTTTTTCCTTCACAAAATCCGGAAACTTTTCCGTCAAAAAATCACATCTTTCTTCCTTTCCAATTTTTATGTCGTATTCTCGTACGTATGTCCTCACATACATACCCTGGAACTACGGGGTGTAACAAAGAGTGTGACAACCTTTAGCAGAGTCAAGTCACCTACTGTGAGGAATAATCTACATTTCTACTTGTACTAGCGGGTATTAAATGTGGTGTCCCCGGAAAGGGACATTAGTATGAAAGATGTATTGAATATGTAAGGAAGATAACAAATTCTAACAGAAGACATAACATAAGAGATATGTGTATAAAAGACAACCTGAAACTCTTAACTGAGGACCTACCTGTCACATGTATGGATATGTTTGTATGTCTATAAAAATGAAGCCACTCATCACAACTATATATGTAATATAAAACCTCTCTATGGGGTAAATCATATTATAATATATATTTATATATCATATCCGGCCTCGAAGAGGACTCGGTCATATCTGATCGAAATGTGGGACTCGGTAATGTCAAAATCAACTACAGTGGCATGCACAAATAGGTGTTGTACCTGACCCACTATAGCGCGACTAGGTAAAAAATAGTTACATATAAATAAGTGCAAATCAAGGATTGAATCTGAAGGGGCCTTATGAGTTTCCATCGGAGTGACTCCAGGTCTTTAACCTTCAATTATCGTTATCGTTATGTAATTATGTTTGTATTAATTTTCCGAGAATTAACTAGGTTGGCAAGAAGGCATATTATTTGGAATGAAATAAATATGGTAAATACTTCCGACATAATCAACAAGGCCAATGAAGTATATCGATCTAAACAAGAATAAGCACAAACTTAAGTCCTTAACATTTGAGTTCCTTTTAAAGGGATGTTGGTACTGTTACGTTTATCATCGATAATGCCAAAAGAATGAGGAGTTATTCTTACCTACCTCGAATCTGAATTTAAAGGTTCCATGCCAACCTATCAAAACTTAACCACTGTCAATAGTCATTCAACATCACTACGCAAGATAAAAAGCCTTGGATGACCCAAATTTGGAAAGGGTTCATTCCCCCTACGTTTTCGTTCACCATGTGGCTTAATTGTAGAAAGCGGCTAGCTACAAAGGACACTCTTTCCTATCTAAACTTGGAGGATAAGTCTTGCGGGTTCTGCAAGCAAGCTAATGAGACAAGGGAGCACCTCTTCTTTACCTGCCCCTACACCCGCTTGATTTGGAAGAGCATAAGAGATTGGTTGGGTATTAGGAGAGAAATGACAACTGTTGAAAGTTCTCTCAAGTGGATTAAGAAAGACCACCGCGGGACAAGCATCCGAGCCAAAGCTACCTTTCTTGCCTTTTGCATAGTGGTCTATGAGATTTGGAGGACAAGAAACACACTACTCTTTGAAGGCACAAGCTTACCGGCAGAAGAGGTCATTACAAGGATTAAAACAACATCTTATAGAGTTCTCTATGACTTTATCCCCTCTTGTAATGACACCTTTGAGTGACCACCCCTCCCTCCCCCGCTTCTTCTTTTCATTACGTTGAGGATTGAGAACCCTCAATGACTGATTGTAGCCACTTTTCTTTCCGTTATTAGTAATAATATTTGCATTTACCTAAAAATAAAAAAATAAAAAAATAAAAATAGTCATTCAACACCACCATGGCTGCAAACTTTTAGCATCCATAAACACTATTTGGGTTGCTTTCCCAAGTCGTTCCGTTTCCAAATCCTATTTCTCACCCGTTCTCTACTTGTTTTCAATAATTTTGTTATTTTAATTTAATGGAAAACTTCATGATAACACTACTTTAGGACAAAGTTAAGTAGATTGAAAACATCTACACCAAGACACCACTTTAATTGACCAAGTAAGAAACTATAAAAATACTATGCTATGGACGAGAAAGCTCTTAGGTGCTATGCTTTCAAAATCATAAAGGAGTATTGTAAAACTATGTAGGCAAACGTTCTTAGCCATTAAGAATTTTATGTATTCAATATATTATAATAAAAGAGACGAAATACTAACTAATTATTTATCATAAAATATAAAGGGATAAGCTTAGACAAAAGAATTGTTGGCGGTGGAGATATTTTGACCAAATAAAATGTAATGATTATCTTAAATGAATAGACTTTTAAATATATCTCACTAAAATACTAATAAATCATGTATAGTTAATACATGCACTAGGATTTCATAAAAATAAGATATCTGGAAAATATGTATGATGATGTTGGATAAGATGTTGTGATAATATCTGCGAAAGTTCAGGACAATATCTTCAAGATGTTTTCTGCGATGTTGTGATAACATTCTTGACAATATCTCTGTACTAGTTTTGCCTATTCTTCTGGCCGAAGCAGTTGGTGTTACTGCGAGTGAAAATGACCTAGGCAAGCTTACCAGATTGTTGTGTTTAAAACGTGGTGAAAGACGCAGTCAAAGCGTAAAGAGAAAGCAGTGAATGATCAAGTCCAGATCGTTGAGGATTTCTAGGAGGAAGGCTCGGTCCAAGCCTACAGTCATCTTTTGCTCAACCTCCGCAACCATCAGTGAGGATTTCAAGGGAAGTTTCACCCTATAAATAGAGGGGAACTTCAGTGTATCGACCATCCAGATTATTCAGATTAAAAAGAAGAAGAATTTTCAAGAGAGCTCTCGGATTTTATCTTGGGAAACTGGATCAACCTTTTTAGCCTAAAGTTGTTTTAACAACATCTTGTTCCACATTACAATTGTTATCTTTATTCTAGATTAAGCCTATTGTTCAAGCGATTGTAATGAAGATGTTGTATTTTATCTTTTAGACTTTGTAACTTTAGGCGAAGTCATCTACGACTTCATTTTTGTTTGTAATTTCTTTTTCGTTTGTAACGCTCAATTTGTAAAAGATTGTTTTTTTGTAATTGTATATGATATATACAATTCTTTTGGTCATCGACTATCAAGGGATATATTTATATATACTCTTGAAAATATAAATCTTGTGTCTCTTTACTTTTTCCGCTGCACATACTCTATAAGGTTTATTCTATTTTATTGCAATGTTGCCCAAGATGTTGACCCAACATTGAAGGCAACATCCGGTGACTGTTTTTTTGTTGTTCTAGTTTGCGATTTTGATCTTATGTTTTACTAATTTGTAGCCCACGGGACCCAACAAGTGGTATCATAGCCATCACTGAACTTATACATATATACATACCCATGCCATGACCAACAGGGTCATATAAAACTACTATACACAGGACACATGTCTACAAGCCTCTAAAGAATGTACAATATCAACAGGCCAGGACAAGGCCCCGCCATACCCATATTGACACACAAAAATGTAACATACCAAGGTTACACTAACACTCCGAGAAGAGAGGAGTGCTTCCAAAAGTCCGCTGAAATCTATAACCTATTCACGTGGACCCTCGTTCTGTCTGTGTGAACCTGCGGGCATGAAACGCAGCGTCCCCAACAAAAAGGAACGTCAGTACGACTGATATACTGAGTATGTCAGGCATAAATAACAGCATAACAGAGTTATAACAATATCTAAAATGAAAACAATAGACCAATAGTAAACACCTCTGAGGGTCATAATACATATGCCTAAATGTTATGCACAATGCAACATCCGTATATCTCAGCCTCTTCGGGCGTCTTTCTTACCATGGCAGTCTCTGTGGGCATCATGACATGTAATGATCAATGAATGTATGTATGATGCAAATGAGGTATACGTATATATTGGCCACACAAGGGCTCTTCCTATCCATAAACGCCTCTGTGGGCATCTGGTTATATCGGCCACATATGGAAAATGATTCATGTTGGCCTCTTCAGGCTCTTTTGTGATAGTCTGTACCAGCTGCAGGTGGTGTGCGTATATAACACTTTTCCCTTTCCCCATATCCCCTACATATATACAATATTTACCATATAGTAGGTGTCGCGCCCGTTTTTTACCTCGGAGTCTGAACGGTATTCGCAACGTTGCTCTTTGGCGTGGTTCCCTGGATGGAGCAATAATGCTGATTTTGAGGAGTCGCCACCTAATTAATTAAGTGAATTAGGACACTTGATTTATTGCAATAAAAATACTGCAATTAATCTCCATTTAATGGTCTGCGAAATTAATGAGATTCTGGATCAGAGTTCTTTATTATCCTAAAGGAAAGGGGTTAGACATCCTTTAAGATCCGCTAACTTGCGGTTATCCGTTCAAACCTAGGTTAATTATATATTGACTTTTATTCTACCTATTCTAAGCATTTTTACATAATTTACAATTAAATAAAATGCAATACAGAATAATAAAACTAAAATTAAATGCGACATAAGATAAAACTCCGGGACAACTTTTAGCTCTTTTTAGGCCTTCTGCACAAGATGATCTCCGGGTATCTGCATAAACACTTAGTAAAAGTGTTAGTAAGAATAAACAATTTTAAAAGCAATAACATTAATTAATAAGTAAAGCTAAAATAAATCCATCTTTGTACAGGGAAGGCTTTGGAATACAGACGGAGATTCCTTCATCGGCCAATATTGTTAAAAACAATAAAATAAATAAAACCTTTAGATCTGCGCCAAAACAGTAATAGTTTTAAACACGGAGGGCTCATATATATATAAAAATAAAGTGGGACAGCCTAAACAAGTGCGGCTGCGAGAATTCGCCCTGCCAACTAGGGGTGTACAAAACAGGACCGGACCGGAAAATCGGACCGGAACCGGACCGGAATGGATCGGACCGGTCCGGACCGGTGGATTCTGGTCCGGTCCTCGGTCCGTCAAAATGGTGGATTCCGGTTTTCCGGTCCGGTCCATTTTTTTTTATAAATTGAATTTCCAATATTGAAATTGACATTCCCGGATGCGGTGCCACGCAATTGTTACGTTGAAATCAATTGTACATCGCGAGATATTTAGATTTGAAAAGGGGAAAAACGTAACGATTTGGGGGAAAAGTGAAATTGAGGGGCAAGATGGACGTTTTTAGAGAAATCGGAGGAATCAAACCGCTTATGCGGTTGCGCCTCAGACGTAAAAATACGAAATCAAAACAAATTAGGTAAAACGGACGTCCGAAAGCGCAGTTATGACCAGATAAAGTTTGATCAATTTACAACCTATATTTGATATGTGAATACGTCCGGCCAAGTGGAGTGGCGGGTGGATGGGGTCGGCGGTGGGATGGGGGTGGTGGTTGGGCTGGGGACTGGGGGCAAATCATTCGGTCCGAGTAATCTGTAATTTCGGTCTTCGGTCCGGTCCGATTTTAACCTTTTGTGCACCCCTAGTTTCAGGAATGTCCAAATTCCAAATAGAAAATATAAATATGGTGTGTAACTTTAATTAATGAGTAGTTCAGTAATTCGTATACGAACCAAGTACATTTTGTGATTTTCTTTAAGTTAGTCATATTAATGAAATAAAGTTTATTGAAGGATAAGGAAAAAAACAAACATATTTAATGAGATTGATAAACGAACACATTCTTAAAAATTTATAATTTATAAATTGCATTAAAAAAAACCGGCCCAACCGTCCAAAATCGACCGACCGAATTTTCCGGTCCTGGTCCGTAAATTTTCGATTCCTGCCCGGTCCATTCCGGTCCGGTCCGGTCCGGTTCTGGACCGGTGAACACCCCTACTGCCAACGCATGTTGGTTATCCGGTGTAAGTGGAAGAAATCATCATTGCCCAGAAAGCTTCATTTATTTTATTTTTCGTCTTTGCAACTGTGGAGGCCTCAAAAATCGACGGATAACTTTTTCATTGGCCAATGTAGTATCATGTTCAAATCAGTAACCAAAAGTGTAGTATTTGTTCTAAATCGGTTTAATAAAATAGTGACAGGGGCAAAATCGTCAAAATCAACCCCAAACACAGCGAAAATGAGTCCAACAAGAACGGAAAATAACAACATCGCTGGAAATATCAGTCCGACAACAGCAGTCGAAAGATACCAAAAATGAAGCCAACAAGGTCGCCTGAAATTTCATAACAACGCCGGAATTTCGAAAACTCCGGTGAGTTACCCAAAACAGAAAACCCAAGCAGTCTATAACCAACAACATACTAAACAAAATAAAGCTGAACGAGAGGGTAATCGGTGTTTCAAGAACTCCGGTAACATACCCAAGAACAGAAAATGAAATAGTCCATCAAAAATTTAGAAAAACCAGCGAAAGCAGTAACCAGTCGCCTGAAATTTCATAACGCCGGAATTTCAAAAACTCCGGCGAGTTACTTAAACACAAAAACCAAATCAGTCCATAACCAAGAACATACCAAACAAAATAAATCCAAACGAAAGGAAGAACTCCGCCAAGATAAGAATACAAAAATCAGTCCGAACACATCGCACAAGGTGAAGCCAATCAACACAACAAAGAGGAAAAGGGAGTCGGCGTCGCCTCGTCGGCGAAATGTCGGAGCGACGCCGGCATGGTGGTGGTTTGCTGGAGGTTTGGTTCGCCGGAGCTTCTAGCTCCGGCGTTAAGGTGACAAAGGTCGGTGTTCGACGACAGGAAAGGGCTGGTAGTGGAGGCTCTCCGGAGCTCTGGGGCGGCGACGACGGGAAGCAGGGGCTTAAGGGTTAGGGAGCAAAAAATTTAAAAATGGAAGAGTAGATGTAAAAGGGGAGAGTCTTTTTTTAGGGTTGTACGGTTGAGGTCCTTCATTAGAATGGGTGGAGTGTTTATTTTATAGGGAGTTTTAGGTTAGGGTTTGAGTTTTGGGGGAAATAAGATGAAAGTGTATTGGGCCTTATTTTTTGGGCCTTGGTTTGAGCCTCGATTTTGGCGGACTGGACTGATCCGGATTGTGTCTCGGACTGAATTAGTTTGACAAAATGCAAAACGGGTTAATTATTTAAAAGACAAATTATTTAAAAAGATGCAATATTATTAAAATGTAAATGCCGATGCAATAATAATAAAATACAATATTTAACAAATGTTTAATGTCTAATTAAAAATTAAAACGGGATGTCAATTAATTATTTAAAGAGATGCAAACATAATAATAATAGAAACATAATATTAACAAAGATGTAATGCTTAATTTAAAATAAAAATATGCAATGCATTTTGTGAAAAATAAACATAGAATATTATGTAAATATGCAAAAGAATGATGATTAAAATGCGGTGTCTTAAAACACATAAAATTGTAATAAATATACGAAAAACGGGTCAAAATTGACTGTCAACAGTAGGGTGCATAGCACAAGTGGTCACGGTATATATGAGTATGATGCAAATGAAAATGCATGAATGGTAACACCATGTTCAATCTTAACGATGATATATTACCTTTGACGACACTGTGAATCTCATTATCATCTTTTTCATATGTCTCTTTAACTTAGAAATAATTTAGACATGCTTTCAGCATAGAAATCAATAACATGATTATTCTTAACTTCTAAGAGTAGAATAAATTTTGGAATAATATCACAATTATAATTTATACGCAGAACATGTCAAAAGAAAAAATTAATTTGCCTTCACATACCTTTATTTCGCTAAACTGGAGGAAAAAGATTGTTATTGTATTTTTAGGTTCTTCTCTTTCCTTTACTTTAAAGCAAGGTTTTTAATAAACTAATTTGTTATTCTAACTAGCGGCTGAAGTTTTGTAAGAAGCAAATGAATTGAATTGAAGTACAATTGTTGTACGTTCTTTGTTTTTGTCCTAAGAAATCTTTTGAGAAACAAAGGTACTGTACTAATATCTTCAATAAAATATCTATAGCCCCTCAATCATGATGTCTGCCACCTTGCCAACCCTTGGTGGAGGCGTTTCAATTGATGCCACACACGCACCACATGCACTCCACTCCGTTAATTAATTGATTTATCTTCGTATAATTTATCAATTATACACATAATTAATTCTAGATCTCACTTTATTTAAATTCTAAAAACTCATAAAATTTTCGTATACTTGATGTCATAATTTTTAATATGACATTAGTCCATCACCTCTTTTGAAAAGATACAATTATTATTATTAATTCCATCGTCACACTTATTACATCCAAAATTATTCCAGAATCGCATTACTTGTATACTAATTTCCTTATTAGCATACGTAAATATAATAAATTTTTTCCAATACTTGGATCCATTTTCTTCGTTTACATGCTCAAATTACTATTCAAAATTACGAGTCATTACATCTTTCCCCCCTTAGAAACATTCGTCCTCGAATGTTGGGGTGATATATAGCATACATCACTACATCAGACCTCTCATGGTCTTCAAGCATTAATCACAATACTAGGAATTAGAATTTACCTTGAGCTTTTCATGAAATCTCGTAATTAGTCTGGAATAAATGTGGATATTTGTGTATCATTTCTTCTTCCGCCTCCCACGTCATCTCTTCCACATTCCTATTTCGCCACAAGACCTTCACAGAAGCTACCTCATTAGTCATCAACTTGCGGACTTGTCGATCTAGGATAGCAACAGGAATTTCTTCATATGTCAGATTCTCTGTAACATGCATATCCTCTATTGGTACAACCCGAGAAGGATCTCCAATACATGCTCTCAACATGGACACATGGAAAACCAGATGAACAAACTAACTCTGAAGGTAAGTCCAATTCGTAAGCCACTTGACCAATACGTTGAATTATGCGATATGGTCCAATGAGTTTTCCTTTCTTTCCAAATCTCATTACTCCCTTCATAGGTGAAATCTTCAAGAATACCCAATCATTTACCTGGAATTTTAAGTCTCGTCGTTGTATATCTGAATATGATTTCCGACGACTTTGGGCCGTTAACAACCGTTCCTGGATAAGCTTTACTTTCTCTATGGCCTGCTGCACCAAGTCTGGTCCAAATAACTCTGATTCGCCTACCTCAAACCATCCAATAGGAGATCTACATCTACGCCCGTACAAGGCCTCATATGGAACCATTTTAATACTGGCATGGTAGTTGTTATTGTACGCGAATTCAATAGGAGGCAAGTGATCATCCCGACTTCCCTTAAAGTCCAACACACAAGCTCGTAACATGTCCTCGATCGTCTGAATCATCCACTCGGCTTGACCGTCTGTCTGCGGATGGAAAGCCTTACTTAAATTAACTCGGGTGTCTAACCCTTTCTGAAATGACTTCCAGAAGTTAGCTGTAAAATGAGCACCTCGGTCAGATATAATAGAAACAGGCACCCCGTGAAGTAGAACAATCTCTTTAATATATAACTTCGCGTAGTCCTCGGCTATGTAGGTAATTTTCACCGGTAAGAAATGAGTTGATTTGGTCAGTCTATCAACAATTACCCAAATAGAATCAAACTTACGGAAAGAACGAGTTAATCCCGTAATGAAGTCCATATTAATCATTTCCCATTTTCGCGTCGAAATCTCAATGTTCTGAGCCAAGACACCAGGCTTCTGATGTTCTATTTTTACCTGCTGACAGTTGGGAAATTGAGCTACGAACTCTGCCACACTCCTCTTCATATCGTTCCACCAATACATACCCTTGAGGTCATAATACATTTTAGTTGATCCTGGATGAATATCATGAACAATGAATCTCTGACATAATTTTATTCCATAATCCTTCTACATTTGGAACACATAGACGACCCTGGTATCTGAGAGTTCCATGTTCATCAATCTCAAAGGTCGTGGTTTTTCTTCTGCTGAATTCCCTCTATTATCTTCTTCAAGGGATGATTCTGACATATTCTGATATAAGGGATGATTCTGACATATTCTGAACCACAAAACCACCGTCCTCTGAATCCACTAGTCGGACTCCCAAACTAGCTAACTGATGGAGCTCTTTTACCAACTCCTTCATTTTGGCCTACACCGGATTCGAGCTACTTATTGACTTACGACTAAGCGTGTTTGCTATAATATTAGATTTGTCAGGGTGATATAAGATGTCCACATCATAATCCTTTAATAATTCAAGCCATCTTCTTTGTCTCAAGTTCAGCTCCTTCTGTTTGAATATGTATTGCAGACTTTTATGATCCGTAAAAATGTCGATATGAACACCATATAAATAGTTCCGCCAAATCTTTAGTGCATAGACCACTGCGGCTAACTCTAAATCATGTGTCGGATAGTTCTTCTCATTTTTCCTCAATTGCCTTGAAGCTAAGGCAATCACTTTACCATGCTGCATTAGCACGCATCCTAAACCTGCTCCCGAGGCATCACAATACACAACATAGCCTTCTGGTCCCTCAGGGAGAGTAAGGACTGGTGCTGATGTTAACCTATCCTTCAATTCCTGAAAACTTCGCTCACAAGCATCAGACCACTGGAACTTTATAGCCTTTTGCATCAACTTCGTCATTGGCACTGATATGGTAGAAAATCCTTCCACAAACCATCTATAATAGCCGGCTAAGCCTAGAAATCTGCGAACCTGTCGGCCCGCGACTGGTGTCTTACCCCGGGCACCCTAGTGATACTACATCAGAGAAAAACCAGCGGAAATAAAAACTCAAACATGAAACAATATAAAATAGGAAACAGGCTAACCAAAACGGTCACCTTTCTGCATATATATAAAAACTTGAACAGTTACATCCTTTACAAACCCTGCCCACAACAGTACTACAGACCTCTAAGAGTTTTATAATAACAACGACGGGACAGGGCCCCGCCATACCCCTGAATGTATAAGAACCTACAATCTCAGGGAATCATACCACAAGATAAGCCTCCGGAGAAACGGAGCTTCCCAAAACGCTGAACTGTGATCCTATGAGCGAGGATCAACAATCGTGTACTCTACCGCGCAGATTTAACGCAGCCCCGGCGAGGTCGATAACAGTACCAAGTATGTGAAACTGAAAGATCGAGATGAAATCATAATAATCAGATAAAAATAGGATACATGTATGATAACCAAACTACAAGACACAATATATAAGCAAATATGCTGCCGTGGACTCACGCCCTCAAAGTCATCACCCAAATATAACCATGGGTCTCATGCCCACAATATCAATCATGCCCGTGGAATTCCTTCCTCACTGCCGGCCGTCCATGATATAATAACATCAAGGAATACACATGAACACCAGGTCCCACTTGTGTTATAAAAACCGTACGGGGTAAGTACGAAGGCATAACCAACTACTAGAACCTACCGTACCAACAATGCTATAAAACTGTATCGCGAGGTCTTTCTAGACCGCTAAATGATCGAAGCTGGGTCATTCGCCCTCAGTATCATTGTGCGAGCCTAATCCTGGAACTCCCGCAGTCCGCATAGGCCACCTAGGCCCGCATGAGGTATTCCTCGTGACGGGGTAGCTAACCCGCTGCAACATCCTCGACTCCCGCAACTGCACGTACCATGGACCGCGTGAGGTATTCTCGACGGCGTAACACACCCGGAGTGATTCCTGGAACTCCCGCAGCTCCGCATAGGTTCCATGGACCCGCATGAGGTATTACTCGCATCGGGGGTAGCTAACCCGCGGCAACAAAACAAGTCAGGGGGGTATGTGATGTAATACAAGCGCAACCGACTTATCGTAAACAACATAAGCACAACAAGAAAACCCCCTTCACATAAAAGTCCAAAGATACTAACGCCCGTAGTATCCTAGCATTTTTACTTTATCAAACCAACAAGAAAGTATTACAAGGCTATCACAAGCAAAACATAGGCAAGTTACTCACACAAGGTACTTTTATTTCATGTCAACAAATCCGGGTTTTAACCCCAAAGTACTACATACTTCAATTCTCTTAAAAAGAACCTTTTTTAAGTACAAAATCACGCGATACTAATACCCGTAGTATCATTCATAGAGTAACTATCATTTTAAGTAAATCAAAACAACATCATGCCCTCTTTTTAAACCAAAACAAGACAATAACATGCCTTCCTTTAAAACAAAGACACTTTTCTTTTTTTAAAGTCAAGTAGCAATATACTTTTTAAATCAAGTTATTTATAAGTCAAGTCTCTTTACTTTCAAAAATCCGTCTCATAATCTTTAAATCATATCTCATATCTTTTAAGGAAACCAACCTACAACTTTTAAAATGTCAAGTTATCATTTTAAATCCAATAATAAAACCATTCTTTTGTTTTCATCAAGTCGTTATAAATAACTTCCCATAAAGCTATTATAACACTTTATGTTTTAAACCAACCAAGGACAACTATTCTCATTTCCGAAATCAATATGACTTTATTCTTTCAAAGACCACGCACCCATTACTCATGAATGAGGTTTTACAACTTTTTAACATAATTAAAGTCCTTAATATTTCATAACAAGTCACTTAACTTTGGAATCAAGTCAAGGACACAAAAGGAAAATCAAATTCCTTTAACACACGTGCGTCTACCGCACTATATATATTTCACAAATATCATGCTCAAGAGAATAGGAAGAATCACATACCTCGCGACGATTATCGACAATTAGCAAAACGCTCCAAAGTACTATAACCTTGCTAGCCTTTTCCACTCTTCAAGTAGAATACGCTACTCGTAGTACTTCAACCTATAATGGCCATAAAACGTCTATTAACTTCTAGATCTCTTCGTAGAACATTTCTAAGTACAAGGTTCCATATTCTACGGAAAAATTGGGCAGCACCTCCTTTGTTTCTACATACTTTGCCACCTTTTTCAAGGCCGAATTCAATAACCAAACACGCCACATTTAAGGCCCAACAATTCAGCTAACCAAAGGGGATTACACGCCTTACAATACGTGTAAAATTCCGCTCCACAATTCATACCAAGTAGTTTAATACTTAAAAGTCATTCTCGGCCAACAATATAACCAATCCTAAATCCTTTCCAATTCTTTTAATCCAAATTCTTAGGTCAAACATGTTATATAGCCATAGACAACTTCAACAACTACAATTTCCTTCTTTATATAACATGTGACAACTTATACTAATAATCAAATTGAATTGTAATCTTAAGGCTAAACATGCTAGTTTTCGGACTAGGGTTTCAATAGCCAAAACACTTATCAAACTTCATACTAAATACCACATGCTTGCTAATATCCATAACTACAATGATAAGTAATCTTCAATTGCTAAAACGACAAGATTTATACCTTTACAAGCCCTTAAAATTTCCAAGATTCAAAGTCGCTCCTTAGCAATTCTTAGATCCTTTCCTTATGTTCCAATCCGCTCCAAGCACTCCTTAAAAGCTTTTGAATAACTCCTCTTCAAGTTCCATCTTCAAAGATGAAGAACACCTTAGGGTTTCGCCTTGCGACTAACGTAAAAATGTCGTTTTTCCGAAATCTTTCTATTGAGATATCCTTACAATACCCTTAGGGACATTGGGTTAAAGTCTTGTGAATAATGGAACAAAACTACAAAAATTTTGTGTGAGAGAGTGACCAAACCCGAGAGCCCTTAATGAAGAACAACAATGTGAAATAATTCTAAGTGTTGAAGACTAGTCTTGCACTAGTGTAGTGTATATATAACACAATGTAGGGTCTAGATAATCACAAATGTGTGGTTAGGATGAAGATCATTAAAGTAAAGCCAAGTGGACAAGTTGACATGGTCAATATTATCAAGCTTGAAGACTTATCATCCACAATGGTCAAATGACCATTCTATCCTTGCATTAAATCGTCCAAGACCATATGAGGGGTGCCACGTGTCGCCCTCTCATTCGTCCATAAAATTCCGTAACCCTCGTGGGCCCCACAAAATGTAAAATTCCTCGGGTGGGCCCCACATGACCAAATTCGTAAAACATATAAATTCCATAATTCTTATAAATTCTTAAAGTCTTAAATACCAAAGTTGAGAATCCAATTCTCAATAATAAACCTTTTTTCTTCATAAAATCCGGAAACTTTTCCGTCGAAAAAAATCGCATCTTTCTTCCTTTCCAATTTTAATGTCGTATTCTCGTACGTACGTCCTCATATACATACTCTGGAACTACGGGGTGTAACAGAACCTCTGTTGGAGTCGTAGGCCTCGGCCAATCCTTCACTACTTCAATCTTCTGAGTGTCAACTCTTATACCTTCATCTGATACTATATGACCAAGAAAAACTACTGACTTCAGCAAAAACTCACACTTGGAGAGCTTTGCATACAACCTGTGATCCCGAAGCGTCTGTAGTATTATTCGCAAATGCTCTACATGTTCTGCTTCCGAGCGGGAATAACCCAGAATATCATCTATAAATACTATCACAAATACATCCAGGAATAGGCGGAACACGCTGTTCATTCGGTCCATAAATGTCGCTGGTGAATTCGTGAGTCCAAATGACATTACTAGGAATTCAAAGTGTCCATACCTCGTCCTGAAAGGCGTCTTTGGAATATCCTTTTCCTTAACCTTTAGCTAATGGTACCCTGACCTTAGGTCGATCTTTGAGAAATATCTTGCACCTTGTAACTGGTCAAACAAATCGTCAATTCTGGGAAAAGGATACTTATTCTTGATAGTAGATTTATTCAGCTGCCGATAGTCAATACACATTCGTAACAAACCATCTTTCTTTCGTACGAACAATATCGGCGCGCCTCATGGAGATATACTAGGATTAATAAAGTCTTTCTTGAGCAGATCCTTTAGTTGCTCCTTCAATTCTTTCAATTCAACTGGAGCCATTCTGTAAGGAGGAATATATATCGGTTGAGTGTATGGCAAAACATCTATATCGAACCCAATTTCTCTTTCAGGAGGAAGACCTGGAAGTTCGTTTGGAAATAAGTCAAGAAACTCACTAACCATAGGAATTGATTGAGATGTAGGTGGTTCGACATCGATATTCCTCGCCCGGATAAGATGGTATATACAACCTTTGGAGATCATTTTTCTTTCCTTAAGGTATGAAATAAACCTACCTTTTGGCGTTGCTGTATTACCCTTCCATTCAAGGACTGGCTCACACGGGAACTGAAATCTAACAATCTTTTATCGGCAATCCACATTAGTGTAGCATGACGCTAACCAATCCATTCCCATGATAACATCAAAGTCAACCATTTATAATTCCACCAAGTCTACTTTGGTCTGACGATCACAAGCTAATACTGCACAGTTTCGATAGACCCGTCTAGCAACTACCGATTCACCAACCGATGTAGATACCACAAATGGATCTTTAATCGACTCAGGATTCACACCAAATTTACAGGCAATGAGAGGAGTAATATATGATAAATTTGAGCCTGAATCTAATAGTGCATACACATTACGTGAAAAAACTGATAATGTACCTGTGATGACATCAGGTGAAGACTTCGATCCTCGCTGCCCCATCGCCGCATATATGCGTTCTCGATCCTACCGCCGACCGGCTAATGTTCACGACCTTGCCCGATGGGCATATCGATCGTGGCCGCCGCCGCAGATCTGACTGGCTGAGCTTTAACACCATCCCCCCTGTAGGACAGTCTCGCGCAAAGTGACCAGGTTCTCCACAAGAATAACATACCTTTGATCCTTGTTGGCATGGCTCGGTATGGGTCTTATCAGATCGCCCAAATCGAGCTAATGGCAGCCTCATCTGAGTAGAATTCCCTCTATAATAAGGTCCTGGCGCGCGTGAACTCTACCCTGGTCCCGACTGAAAATACCGATTAGCCCTCGATCCTGAAAATGACAATGATGTGCTGGCTGCTGGGTAAGTTAGTCGCCCATACAGTTGTGGCCTGGGACCACCTCCGAAATCTCTCCCACTACCGACGGATCGGGCCCTCTGTGGCTGGCCTCAGTCGCGTTCTCGATCGCTTCGCTGCTGCCTCTTGCGATCCTCCAGGTCTGTGCATAAGCATGGATACGAGCAATATCCATATCTGGATTCAAAGAAGCAGTAGTACACTCATTAACTAGGTGTGGCCCCAAGCCAGTAACGAACCTGTGTACCCTGTCACTCATTTCTGCTACAATCATGGAAGCGTATCAAGCTAATGAGTTGAACCGCAGGCTATACTCTCGGACGCTTATACTGGCCTATTCCAGAAACCTATTCTTTCCTGGCTCTCCGAAGCTCAACTGGTAGAAAATGTCGTAACAAAGCCTCTGAAAACTCTCCCCATCCTGCCGGGGTAGCACAAGGTCCCTTGGACTGCTTCCATATTTCATACCAGGTTACTGCGACATCCTGCAGTCTATAAGAAGCAAACTTTACCAATTCAGCATCGGTAGCATCCATCACCCGCAGAGTATGTTGTACCTGATCTAGGAAATTTTGTGGGTCCGCGTGCAAGTCTGACCCCGTAAATACCGGAGGGTATAGGTTGATAAAATCTCGAGCTCTGACACTAGAGGCTCTGTCTGAAGAACCTAAAACCTATCGTTGGGCCTGAGCGGCTACCAATTATGTCAATAACTGGACCGCACTCCGCATTTCAAGATCTATAATTGGGGTATCAAGTGGAGGTACTAGGGGTACTGCAGCTCCACTACCCACTTCTGATATCGGCAAACTAGGAGTATCGTGCGAATGAGTCGTACCGATGGTCTCACTTTGTCCCTGGCTAGCAGGTGGCAGCCGACTGGTACCTTCACCCGCAGCCGTATCCAACGTTCTCATACTCTTGAATTTCTTCTTTGCTATAGGCATTGCTGGAATATAAATGTGAAATGAATTAGAGGTGAAATACTTATAACTCAGTTCTATAGCACGATTTACAGAATGAAAGAATAGAAACCATCCCTAAATGTCAGAAAGCCTCATGCGTATAAGCATGGTGCACAACATACCCATACACAAGACCCTTCTAGACACGGCTTGTAGACTCCCTAGGAAAGACAAGCTCTGATACCAAATTTGTTACGACCCAAACCGGAGAGTCGCGACAGGCACCTGGATCCCACCCGCCGGGTACCGCTAACTACGCAATCAACACCCACCCATAAATTAGTACGGACTAAACCAAAAAGGTTATGAAAACTTTTAACCAGAAACTGAACTTATACATATATACGTACCCATGCCATGGCCGACTGGGTCATACAAAACTACTATACACAGGACACATGTCTACAAGCCTCTAAAGAATGTACAACATCAACAGGTCGGGACAAGGCCTCACCATACTCATATTGACACACAAAAATGTAACATACCAAGGTTACACTGACACTCCGGGAATAGAGGAGTGCTTCCAAAAGTCTACTGAAATCTACAACCTATTCACGTGGACCCTCGTCCTGCCTGTGTGAACCTGCGGGCATGAAACACAGCGTCCCCAACAAAAATGAACGTCAGTACGACTGATGTACTGAGTATGACAGACATAAATAACATCATAACAGAGTTATAACAATATGTGAAATAGAAATAATAGACTCGTAATAAACACCTCTGAGGGTCCTAATACATACGTCTAAATGTTATGCATAATGCAAAGATCCAGATATCTCACCTTTCGGCGTCTTTACATCACGACCACGGCCCGCGACTGGTGCCTTACCCCGGGCACCCTAGTGATACAACATCAAAGAAAAACCAGAGGAAATAAAACATACACATATGAAACAAGATAAAAGAAAACAGACTAACCAAAACGGTTGCCTTTTTGCATATATATTGTTATACCCCGTATTTCCAGAGTATGTACGTGAGTGTGTACGTATTATAATTTGAGCCTTAAAGTAGGCTAGTTTCGAAATTTGTACACAAGTGCCGAAAGGAGTCGTTTTTCGACGAAACGTTTCCACAGCTTTCGTAGGGGAATTTCCGGCTATGTCATTTTTAATTTTTGCGGATTTTTCTGAGAGACGAAACATTTTGGACCAACAAGAGGGCGACACTTGGCACCCTCTCATTGGTGAGAGTGTTGGGCGGTTTGGACGATTTGGGTGAGTGGGAGTAGGTAGGATATTTTGTGTTGTTTGGTGTGGTAGATGGATAAGGTGTACTTGGGTGAATCTTGGCCTTACACTTGTGTAGCACTTGGCTTAATCTTGGCCATTGGTTGGCCATTGGTTGGCCTATAAATACCACCCTAAGTTGAAGACTTCTTCATCCAAAAATATTTCCTAAGTGTTTATGCCTTCCTCCTCTCTTGTGGTGTTCTCGCCCTAGTCTCCTCCCCTGCACGAGAGCCCTCCCTCGAAGGCCTTGTTGGCCGAGAGTAACCCCTAGCCTAGTTGTCTCGTATAAATACCCCTTGTTGTGGTATAGAAATACTCTCCTAGTATTGTTATAATGTCCAAATGCTCGCCCAAATACCTTGTAGTATTCCCAAGGTTACACTTATACAAGCCTAAAAATACCGTTATATTTTCCCTCACCACTAAAACGAAACCCTAAGGAAATCTTCACCCGTTGTTGAAGTTGTAAGTAGAAGTTGGTTAGAACTTCTAAGGGTAGTTTGGAGCGGGTTGAGCGCACGAGTTGAGCTAAACCTTGCTCGTGAGCGACTTTAAACTAGGATAATTTTGGGCTTATCGAGGTAAATATCTTGTCCCCTATTGTAATTGGAAATTACATAAGTGTTGAATATATAGTTGTTGTATACTATATAGAATCGAACTTAGTATTGTGGGCAATGTCTTTTGACTTAAGCCCAAGAATGAAGAATTGAACAAGAATCACATGTAAGGATAATAAAGAGAAGAATCGAACAGTAATTACCTAGGCTGTATTAAAGAGACTTATGTAGCATTACCGTGTAGTAGAATTGTACGCGTCGGTTAGACGTGTTAACCCCTCGGTTGGCTTGGTAGCCACTCGATAAAGCGAGGAGATTTACGCTTGCGGGGAGGTCGCCAATTTTCAGTAGATTATGGAACGTTGAGATCTAGATGTTAATAAGTCACTTGTGGCCTTATAGGTCAAGTACTACGTGTGGAGTGATCCACTTGGCTTAAGGAGTAGCCGCATTGAGGTACTGAGCGTTTTGCTATTAGTCGACAATCGTCGCGGTATGTGAACCTCTTCCTATCTCTTCTAGCATGATATGTGTAACTATGTAGTACGGTAGACGCATACGTGTTTAATGTATTTGATTGGTTTGAAACATAAAGTGTTATAACGCTTTATGGGAAGTTGGTTATAATACTTTATGTAGGTAAGAAAATACTTTGTGGTTTTAAAAGGTAATCGTGTGAATTATAATCGTCTTGTTATAATAAAGAAACTTGATGTATTTCAAAAGATTTATAAATCGTTTTGAAGGAGAGTAACACTTGGTTTTAAAGGTTTTAAAAAGAGTTATACTAGCTTTATGGGAGTTAGGTATAATGTCTTAAGAGAGGTAAAGAAAATGGTTTATGATGTTAGAAGTTAAGAGACTTGATCTTATAAGATAAGAGACTTAACTTATTTGTTTTAATGTGGATGTTTGTGTGAAACCTCATTCGTGAGTAATGAGTACTTGGTTTTATTTAAAGGGATAATGTTTTACCGATTTGAAATCGTAACGTGTATCGCAGACCATCGCGGCGTTAATAAAGGAAAATGTATTGAATAATGATGTATCGTATTAAAACCAGAGAAACCTCCATCCGCATAGAAACTAAGATGAGACAAAATGATATTACATTTTCTAGATCATGGCATTGTAATAAGAATGTTGTAAACAAGAATAACCTACTCTCACGTAAGACATATATTACTCAATTGTTCTAAAAAGGAATTAAGTGATTAAGTTTATGAACTATGAAACCATTTGAAAATGAGAAGCTTGAGTAATTGAAACTAGGTAAACTGGAACTTAGGAAAAGAATGTTGTTACTTGATTTTGAAAAGGAATGTGGGTTGGTCATTCTAATACTACGGGTATCGGGTGACTTTTATAAAAGTAATGGATCTATTTTAAAAGAATTTAACGTACGTAGTACTTTAGGGTTAAAACCCGGATTTTGTCATAAAATGAAAGTACTTTGAGTTGTGTATAACTTGCCTATGCTTGTTGTTGTGAAACTTGCCTATGCTTGTTGTTGTGAAACTTGCCTATGCTTGTTGTTGTGAAACTTGCCTATGCTTGTTGTGATAGCCTTTGTTGTGCAAAGCGTTGTATTTCTGTGTTACCGCGTCTCTCGATGGAGGGTCGGTTGACTGGTTGAGAACTTACTTGGACGTGCCGGCAGTGACGGAGAAATTCCACGGGTACGTTCCTGTTGATAGTATTATTGTTGTTAATCGCTTTGGACATACTGACACGATGCGTAGCGCACGGGTATGCTTCCATTTTGGTTGAGGTCTTGTGGTTAATCGCTTTGGATATACTGACACGATGCGTAGCGCACGGGTATGTTTCCATTTTGATTATCGCCTTGTGATTTCCTTTTGGACATACTGACACGATGCGTAGCGCACGGGTATGCGTCCATTTGGAATCTGTCTATTGTTTCCTTTCGACATACCGACACGACGCGTAGCGCACGTATCGTCCATTTGGAATGTTGTCTTATTGTTTCTTCGACATATCGACACGACGTAGCGCGCGGGTATGCTTCCATTTGGATTGCTGTCTTGTTGTTATCATATCATCGACTGCCGGCAGTGAGGAAGGTATTCCACGGGCATGATTGATGTTGTGGGCGTGAGACCCTGACTTGATATAATCGTTATATGTTGTATCGTAGTTTGGCTATCATACATGTCTCTGCTTTGTATAGATCGTTATGATTTCATTTATGATTGCATGCGCCACATACTTGGTACTGTTATCGACCTCCTTCGGGGCTGCGTCATGCCGCAGTAGAGGTACATCGGCCGTGGATCCCCGCCTTAGGATCTCATTTCAAGCGTTGAAAGCTCCGCCTTCGAGGCTTATCTTTGGTATGTTTCCCGAGTTGTAGGTTCTTGTACATCTGTGGTATGGCGGGGCCCCGTCCGTCATAGTTGTTGTAAATCTTAGAGGTCTGAGCATCACTGTGGGCGTGGTTTGTAAAAGGATAACTGCTCGGGTTTTTATGTATATATACGAAGGCAATTTGGTTGCCTGCTTATTTATTATGTCTCATTTCATGTTTAAAGTTTTTATTTCCGCTGGTTTTCTCGATGTTGTATCACTAGGGTGCCCGGTAAGGCACGACCACGCCCGAACCGGGGTGTGACAAAGTGGTATCGTGAGCGCTTAATCTCTGAAAGTGTCTACGCACCGTGTTCAGTAGTCTTGATTATCGGTGTGCACCACATCTATAATCGTGAGGCTATAGGACATTTAGGATTGTTTCCATTCTTCTCATTCGAGATCGTGCCTTAGAGCCGTGTTGTAAGTTGGACCCTCCGACGTATCTCGTTTTACCGATTATGCCTCCGCGCAGGCAACCAGAGCCCGAAGCGGCAAGGCGGCCGAGGAGCCGCTAGTGAGATACAGAGAGTATGAGGCGCAGCCCTGGCCTACACGAGATAGTACTTGACGGCGAGTTTGGCGACACCGCCAAAGACCAAAGAAGTTTAGAGCCGCAGCAGGCTGCCGAGACTACAAGACACGAGCCTCCACCCCACACTGGAGCAGATGAGACGGGTACAAGGAGATGGCGATCGCCATCGCCGTGGTCGTGGCCGATATGAGGATAGTTGGACGCAGATTCGATCCCAGTGAGCACCGTAGTTCACCCCGAGCGCATTTTGAGACTACGGGATTTTCTCGAGTGTAACCTCCGCAGTTTTATGGGTCGAGGCACGAGGATGATCCGCAGGAGTTCATCCGGCGATTCTACGGATCATGAGAGTGATCAAGGCTTCGGAGACCGAGTCAGTGGTCCTAGGTTCGCATCGGCTGCGTGATACCGCAGTCGACTGGTTTGATTCGTGGGAGCTCTCCCGGGGAGAGAATGCACTTCCAGCCGTTTGGGACGAGTTTTCGGGGGCCTTCCTGGCACCTTTCTTGCCTCCGGATGAGGAGGGCTCGGGCCGACATATTTTTGATGTTGAGGCAGAACGGGCGTACAGTTCGGGAGTACAACGTGGAGTTCGACTCGTTGGCCCGGTATGTTCCCGCATTAGTAGCTAGTATGGAGGATAGGGTGCATCGCTACGTCACCGGGCTAGATGATTATATGGCTGAGTCTTGTGCGGGTGTTTCTCTTCAGCCGGGCATGGACATTGCCCGCATGCAGGCTCATGCACTAGGATGTGAGGCACGGAGAGGTCGACGGAATGACCAGGATCGGCAGAAGAGGGCCAGGACGGCAGGGTCCTTTGGTGACTTTCGAGGCGGACCGCCTCAGCAGCTGGCTAGTTATGTCCCCCCACCAGGACAGAGTGGTCCTCCACCGTCTTCAGGAGCAGGTCAGGGCTCCAAGGGTTCAGATTTTCGGGAGAGCAGGGGTGTTAACCAGCTGAAGCCACCCCTACCTCGTTGTGACCATTGTGGTAGACTCCATTTTGGAGAGTGTCGTGCTAAATGGGGAGTTTGTTTTGCATGCGGCAGCAGGCCATTTTGCAGGAATCGGCCAAGGGAAGCACGGATGTTACGACTCACCTTCGTGATCGTGGTTGGTTCATCGCGCCTTCTGATTATGCACTGCGCAGGCCTATGATTAGAGAGCGGTAGATTCGGTATATCCCTAACCTCTAGAGTTTTGTATGTATTGATGTTGTTGATGTGTTTAGTGTTATGTTTGGATAGTCAGGTGCTAAAATGTGATTTAGAAACTCGTTAGGGAAGAGGTAAGTCCCAGGTGGTGTGAAATGGAAGTGGTAGCTTTCATGACCAGATAGGTAAGATTGTTCGGATCGGGAACAAGAGCTCATGCGTTAGTAGTCGGGTTGTTATGTTGCGGGCCAACCCGCGACTGCTTCGTGGTAGGGTCAGCTGGGTGGTCCCGCCAGTGGTAGGTCACGCGGGTGCTAGGCCCAAGTTTTGGTAACCATCGTATGAGTTCGTGGATATGTTCGACTGAATAGATCGTGAAGGCCGGAAGGGCCTTAAGGAAGATTGAGGCTAGTAGATGACCAAGTTCGAGGTGGTGACTCAAAGTTTTGGAACCGGCGATGATCGAGTATGGTGCATATACTAGAAGAGTTCAAGTGTTCGAGAAGCGGCACGACGAGTAAGGAAGGAAGAGAACGTGTGTTATGTTTATGGCCACGTGTGGCAGTGGAAACTTGTTAGAAGAACTTCATCTTTATCCGCCTTGAGAAGGAACATTCGGGACGAATGTTTCTAAGGAGGGGAGAATGTTATACCCCGTATTTCCAGAGTATGTACGTGAGTGTGTACGTATTATAATTTGAGCCTTAAAGTAGGCTAGTTTCGAAATTTGTACACAAGTGCCGAAAGGAGTCGTTTTTCGACGAAACGTTTCCACAGCTTTCGTAGGGGAATTTCCGGCTATGTCATTTTTAATTTTTGCGGATTTTTCCGAGAGACGAAACATTTTGGACCAACAAGAGGCGACACTTGGCACCCTCTCATCAGGTGAGTGTTGCGTTTGGACGATTTGGGTGAGTGGGAGTAGGTAGGATATTTTGTGTTGTTTGGTGTGGTAGATGGATAAGGTGTACTTGGGTGAATCTTGGCCTTACACTTGTGTAGCACTTGGCTTAATTCGCCATTGGTTGGCCATTGGTTGGCCTATAAATACCACCCTAAGTTGAAGACTTCTTCATCCAAAAATATTTCCTAAGTGTTTAAGCCTTCCTCCTCTCTTGTGGTGTTCTCGCCCTAGTCTCCCTCCCCTTTGCCGAGAGCCCTCCCTTGTGAAGGCCTTGTTGGCCGAGAGTAACCCCTAGCCTAGTTGTCTCGTATAAATACCCTTGTTGTGGTATAGAAATACTCTCCTAGTATTGTTATAATGTCCAAATGCCTCGCCCAAATACCTTGTAGTATTCCCAAGGTTACACTTATACAAGCCCGTAAAATACCGTTATATTTTCCTCACTACTAAAACGAAACCCTAAGGAAATCTTCACCCGTTGTTGAAGTTGTAAGTAGAAGTTGGTTAGAACTTCTAAGGGTAGTTTGGAGCGGGTTGAGCGCACGGAGTCGAGCTAAACCTTGCTCAGAGCGACTTTAAACTAGGATAATTTTGGGCTTATCGAGGTAAATATCTTGTCCCCTATTGTAATTGGAAATTACATAAGTGTTGAATATATAGTTGTTGTATACTATATATAGAATCAACTTAGTATTGTGGCAATGTCTTTTGACTTAAGCTCAAGAATGAAGAATTGAACAAGAATCACATGAAGGATAATAAAGAGAAGAATCGAATCAGAATTACCTAGGTCAGACATGAGACTTATGTAGCATTACCGTAGTAGAATTGTACGCGTCCGGTTAGACGTGTTAACCCCGGTTGGCTTGGTAGCCGACCTCGATAAAGCGAGAGATTTACGCCGCATGTGGGGAGGCCGCCGAATTTTCGTAGATTATGGAACGTTGAGATCTAGATGTTAATAAGCGCTTGTGGCCTTATAGGTAGAAGTACTACGTGTTGAGTGATCCACTGGCTTAAGGAGTAGCCGCGGTTTGAGGTACTGAGCGCTTTTGCTATTAGTCGACAATCGCCGCGAGGTATGTGAACCTCTTCCTATCTCTTCTAGCATGATATGTGTGTAACTATGTAGTATGGTAGACGCATACGTGTTTAATGTATTTGATTGGTTTGAAACATAAAGTGTTATAACGCTTTATGGGAAGTCAGTTATAACACTTTATGTAGGTAAGAAAATACTTTGTGGTTTTAAAAGGTAATCGTGTGAATTATAAGCGGCTTGTTATAATAAAGAAACTTGATGTATTTCAAAAGATTTATAAATCGCTTTGAAGGAGAGTAACACTTGGTTTTAAAGGTTTTAAAAAGAGTTATACTAGCTTTATGGGAGTTAGGTATAATGTCTTAAGAGAGGTAAAGAAAATGGTTTATCATGTTAGAAGTTAAGAGACTTGATCTTATAAGATAAGAGACTTAACTTATTTGTTTTAATGTGGATGTTTGTGTGAAACCTCATTCGTGAGTAATGAGTACTTGGTTTTATTTAAAGGGATAATGTTTTACGATTTGAAATCGTAATGTATCGGCATCACCGCAAAGATTAATAAAGGAAAATGTATTGAATAATGATGTATCGTATTAAAACCGAGAGAAACCTCCATCCGCATAGAAACTAAGATGAGACAAAATGATATTACATTTTCTAGATCATGGTCATTGTAATAAGAATGTTGTAAACAAGAATAACCTACTCTCACGTAAGACATATATTACTCAATTGTTCTAAAAAGGAATTAAGTGATTAAGTTTATGAACTATGAAACCATTTGAAAATGAGAAGCTTGAGTAATCAAACTAGGCAACCTGGAACTTAGGAAAAGAATGTTGTTACTTGATTTTGAAAAGGAATGGGTTGGTCATTCTAATACTACGGTATCGGGTGACTTTTATAAAAGTAATGGATCTATTTTAAAAGAATTTAACGACGTAGTACTTTTGTGGTTAAAACCCGGATTTTGTCATAAAATGAAAGTACTTTGAAGTTGTGTATAACTTGCCTATGCTTGTTGTTGTGAAACTTGCCTATGCTTGTTGTTGTGAAACTTGCCTATGCTTGTTGTTGTGAAACTTGCCTATGCTTGTTGTGATAGCCTTTGTTGTGCAAAGCGTTGTATTTCGTGTTACCGCTCTCTCGATGGAGGTCGGTTGATCGTTGAGAACTTACTTGACGCGTCGCAGCGACGAGAAATTCCACGCACGCTCTCGCTGATAGTATTATTGTTGTTAATCGCTTTGGACATACCGACACGACGCGTAGCGCACGCATGCTTCCATTTTGGTCGAGGTCTTGTGGTTAATCGCTTTGGATATATCGACACGACGCGTAGCGCACGTATGTTTCCATTTTGATTATCGCTTGTGATTTCTTTTGACATATCGACACGATGCGTAGCGCACGTATGCGTCCATTTGGAATGCTGTCCTATTGTTTCCTTTGGACATACCGACACGACGCGTAGCGCACGCATGCGTCCATTTGGAATGTTGTCTTATTGTTTCTTCGACATACCGACACGATGCGTAGCGCACGTATGCTTCCATTTGGATTGCTGTCTTGTTGTTATCATATCATAGATCGCCGCAGTGAGGAAGGTATTCCACGCATGATTGATGTTGTGGCGTGAGACCCGACTTGATATAATCGTTATATGTCAGGTATCGTAGTTTGGCTATCATACATGTCTCCCGCTTGTATGATCGTTATGATTTCATTTACGATTGTATGCCACATACTTGGTACTGTTATCGACTCCTTCGGCCGCGTTCATGCCGCAGTAGGTACATCGGCCGTGGATCCCCGCCTTAGGATCTCATTTCAAAGTAGCTGAAAGCTCCGCCTTCGAGGCTTATCTTTGGTATGTTTCCAGTCAGGTAGGTTCTTGTACATTCTGTGGTATGGCGGGCCTGTCCCGCCATAGTTGTTGTAAATCTTAGAGGTCAGAGTAATCGTAAGTGTGGTTTGTAAAAGGATAACTGCTCGGGTTTTTATGTATATATACCAAGGCAATCGCTTGGTTGGCCTGCTTATTTATTATGTCTCTCATTTCATGTTTAAAGTTTTATTTCACTGGTTTTCTCGATGTTGTATCACCAGGGTGCCCGGTAAGGCACTACCACGCCTTAATTCGGGTGTGACATATATACAGAATTTGAGCAGTTACATCCTTTACAACTCGCCACAACAAGATTACATGCACCTTTTAAGAGTGTAATAACAACTATGACGGACAGGCTCGCCATACCCCGAATGTACAAGAACCTACAACTCAGTGGAAACATACCAAAAGATAAGCCTCCGAGAAACGGAGCTTCCTAATACCGAATCGTGATCCTATGAGCTAGATCAACAACCGATGACTTACTTACAGCATGAACGCAGCTTCAAGGAGGTCAAGCATAACAGTACCAAGTATGTGAAATCGAAAATATCAGAATGAAATCATAGTAGTCTATATAAAACAGAGACATATATGATAACCAAACTACAATGCATAATATGTAAGCAAATACGCCAAGTCGTGGACTCACGCCTCAAAGTCATCACTCAAATATAACTATGGGTCTCATGCCCGCAACATCAATCATGCCCGTGGAACACCTTCCTCATCGCCAGCCTACGATAACCACACCAAGGAGTACACATGAACACCGTGTCCCACTGTGTCATAAAAACCGTGACGGCAAGTACGGCGCTAACTACTGATACCAAAGCCGCATCATCAACCGACCGGCAAGTACGAAAGCCAACTACCGGATACCAAAGCCGCACCAACAAATCTATATAACCATACCACGGTCGACCTGGCAAGCACGAAAGCCAACTACCGATACCACCGCGCCACGTGAATGGGTCGGCAAGTACGAAGACTAACTACCGGATACTGCCGAATCACGAGACTTCGCCACAAAACCGAACGGGCAAGTACGGCTAACTACCGATACCAAGCCGAATCAGCCACGACTCGGGCAAGTACGAGAGACAACTACCAGATACCAAGCCGAATCAATAAACCTCATGGAGAGCTAGTCCATGGAATAATAATCACGTGTTGCACTGGAATGCTCCACACCGCCAGACGCCCAAGTAAGATCATAACAAATCAGCCGGCCCTCCATCGAGAGACGCGGTGGTATAGAAATACAATACTAGCACGACAAGGCTATCACACGCAAACATAGGCAAGTTACACACAACTCAAGGTACTTTCATTTTATGCCAAAGTCCAGGTTTTAACCCCAAAGTACTACGTACGTTAAATTCTTTTTAAAAGATTCATTTCTTTTACAAAGGTCACCCGATGCCCGTATTATCAAAATAGAGTGACTAACATTTTAAGTAAACCAAAACAACTTCCATACTTTCCTTTTTAAACCAAATTAAGACAATACTATGCCTTCTTGTTAGACAAAACACTTCTCCTTTTAAAGTCAAGTTACCATTTTAAAACTAATGATAAAACCATTCTTTTGTTTTCATAAAGTCGTTATAACTAACTTCCCATAAAGCTGTTATAACACTTTATGTTTTAAACCAATTTAAGACAAAACCATGTCTTTCTTTTAAACCAAAACTCTTCAATTCCTCAAGTCTCTTTTCTTTTAGAAATCAAGTTCCTTACTTTGGAAATTTAAGAAAATTAATGCTTGTTTATAATGATTCTTATTAAAGCAGCCATGATCTAGGAAATGTAATACAATTTTGTCTTATCTTAGCTTCTATGCAGATGGAGGTTTCTACTGGTTTTAATAGTAATTAATTAGTCAATACATTTTCCTTTATTAACGCTGCAGTGGTTTGTTCGATACTTATTCTCATTTCCTAAATCAATATAATATTATTCCTTTTAAAACCCAAGTACCCATTTCTCATAAAAGCGGTTTCACAACTGTTTAACACAAACCAAGTCCTTAATATTTAACATCAAGTCATTTATAAGTCAAGTCTCTTATCTTTTAAAACCACAAACCATTTCTTTACCTACATAAAGTTGTTATAGAAAACTTCCCATAAAGCCGTTATAACACTTTATGTTTTAAACCAACCAAATTCATTTAGCACACGACGCTCACCGTACTACATAGTTCACAACAATCATGCTAGAAAAGATAGGAAGAGGTTCACATACCTCGCGACGGTTATCGACAATTAGCAAAACGCTCCAAGTACTACAACCTTGCTAGCCTTTTCCACCCTTCAAGTAGAATACGCTACTCGTAGTACTTCAACCTATAATGGCCATAAAACGTCTATCAACTTCTAGATCTCTTCGTAGAATATTCTAAATACAAGATTCCTTATTCTACGAAACATTCGGCAAAGACCTCCCCACCCCACCCCGTAACCACATAAATCTCCTCCTCTACTCAGGCCAACAACTCCCAGGGGATTACACGTCTAACCGGACGTGTTCAATTCTACTTCACAGATATACTACACAAGTCTACTGTAAATACAGTTCAATGTAAATACAGTTCAATTCTTTTCAATATTCATTCTACATATAGTATACTCAACTATACATTACTACAACATGTAATATCCAATTACAATAGGGGGATAAAGATCCTTACCTCGATAAGCCCAAAATTATCCAAGATTTATGTCGATCCTGAGCAACGTTTAGCTCCAACTCCTTACGCTCCAGCCCGCTCCAAGCAACCCTTAGAAGTTTCTAAAAAACTTATCTTAACACTTCAACTCTAAAAGGTGAAGAACACTTAGGCTCTAAGTGTGGCAACTCTCGGCCAAGGGGTAATTTAGGGGCTAGAGGTGTGAAATCTTTTCTAACTTTTGGTTAATAATCTTCCTAATACACTAAGGAAGAACACTTAAGAGTTTAAGAATTTTTGGACAAAGTTTGGTTAAGGGAGAGGGCTTAAAACCGAGAACCATAACAAAGGGGAGGGAGTATTTCAAGACTTGAAATCTCTAAGTGTTGATGAAATTATGTCTTGCACTAAGGGGGTATTTATAGGACATTCAAGGGCTAGGATTGAAGCATGTGTGTGGTCTAGATTTGGCCATGTATGTGTGGGTCCCACTTATCTATCAACTACACAAAATATCTTCAAGACTTTGACCAAATGTTTTTGGCCTTTAAAATGCCAAAAACGTGCAACCTTCTTTGTCCAACAATTCATCCAACATGTGCCACCTAAGGGTGACACATGTCGCCCTCCTAATGGTCCAAAATATTTCATCTTCCGAAAATATCCGTAATGCCAAAAATCCGAAAATAAAGTGGGCCTCACAATACCGTAAATTCCTCCCGTGGGCCCCACGTGACCAATTCCGGAAAATAAAATTCCATGATTCTCAAATATTCCAAAAAGACCGAATACCGAATCCGGGAATCCAATTCCCATTAACGAACCTTTTTCCTTCACAAAATCCGGAACTTTTTCCGTCGAAAAATCACATCTTTCTTCATTTCCAATTTTAAGGTCGTATTCTCGTACGTACGTCCTCACATACATACCCTGGAACTACGGGGTATAACATTCTTCCCCCCTTAGAAACATTCGTCCCGAATGTTTCTTCTAAGTCTCCAACCATACATGCGCCGGTATAGTCTCCACTACTATACTTACGAAACCAATTGTGCCACCAATTGCCATAATATAACACACGCGAAAAACCCAAATCCAAGCCAACGAGGATTCACCTCTAAGATGAAAAACAACACTAACTCTCACTCCTGGTCCAAAGGATACTCTCTTCGCACCTTCACTTCACAAAAAGATCACTCACCTCTTAACACACATTCACTTCCTTTCTTACTCGTGCACTTTCTCAGACACCCGAATTCTTTCTAGTACACTTACCACACTCCCTTCATCACTTCAGTTTCCAAAACCTTGGAGTCACTACCTCCAAACTTGGTCATCTTACTAGCCTCAAATTCCTTTAAGGCCATTCCCGGCCTTCACGATCCGATTCTGGTCGAACATATCCACAAACGCATACGATGGTTACCTAAACCTGGGCCTAGCACCCTCGTGACCCTACCACCTGGCGGAAACACCTCGAACTGACCCCACCTCATACCGGGCTACGGGTTGACCCGCGAATGGTCTCCAACCCGACCCATAATCGAGCCAAACTCTTGTTCCCCGATCCGGAACAATCTTATTAATTCACGTCATGAAAGCTACCACTTTCATCTCACACTACCCATGGAATTATCACACAAAACTCCACGTATACTATGCACTCCGACAAGGGTTAACCGTAAAATCCTTTACTCAAGACGACCTTACATCTATGGTCTCAATGTGTAATATTCTAAGGTTCACACCTTTCATGTCCCCATACTTATCCTTTCAACTAACCATGTTTTCTAACTCACAAATAACACAACGCTATCCGTACATAGCACACAATAATAAGATCATCATATCAAGCATACTAAACTCTAGAGGGTTAAGGTTATACCTGAAAGATTCAAAATAAGTGATTCAAAGGACCGCTAAAATCGATCTTCCACCGCGACCTCGCCGTGGCTCACGCAGATATGAACATCCCGCCTCGCTATCAAGGTGAAGAACCCGCAATCGATCCCGTAGTCCTGCTATCCCACTAGTTCCACCTCCTGGCCGGACGCAGATAATGGCCCTCGGCCGCCGCATGTAAAGCAAACTCCCAAACTAGCACGACACTCTCTTATGGATTTTACCGCAACGCCACATCGAGGTAAGGGTGGCCTCATCCGCCAACACCACTACTCCTCAAAACTCGAACCCTCGAGCTCGACATGCTCCTCGAATACTCCCGACGCCTCAAGGCATCGCGGAGGACCACTGAATCGGATGAGGTATATATTCATCTGCGGAGGCCGCCGCCTCGAAAGTTACTAAAGGACCTCGCCGCTCGCCTCTTATGCCGATCTCGGTCCCTACGCCGGTCTCTACGTTCTCCATCCCCGACATAAGCTCAGATATCGGAAATGTCCATGCCCGGCTAAAGAGCTACTGCTGTGCAACCCTCCGCTAAATAATCGTCAAGTCCTGTGACATATCGGTGCACCCTATCCTCCATGTCTGCCACTAATGCGAGGACATACCGAGCTAAAGAGTGAAACTCTACATCAGACTTCCCAATCAGACGCCTGCTCGCTCAACGTCAAAAATCTTACCCGAGCCTCTTCATCCGCGAGGCAAGAAATGTGCAAGAAATGCCCCTGAGAACTCGTCCCACACAGCTGGAGGCGCATACTCCCCCCGGGACAGCTCCCACGAATCAAACCAGTCGACTGCAGTATCACGTAGCCGATGCGAACCTAAGACCACCAACTCGGTCTCCGAAGCCTTGATCACTCTCATGATCCGTCAGAATCGCTTGATGAACTCCTCGCGATCATCCTCGCACTCGACCCGTAGAACTCGCGGTCGCAACTCGTAAAATCTCGTAGTCTCAAGCTATCCGATCTAGGATGAACCACGGTGCATCGAACCGCCTGGCCCACTACCTCATGTCCGCCACAACTCGCTAGTAATCGCCATCTCCTCAGAATTCCATCTCTCTCGCCCAGCCGCTGGATCGAGGCGCAGATATCGTGGCCTCGTGAGCTACTACCGCTCTAAACTCGCTGGGCCGGCATCGTAGAATCCGCCATCCGTAGCACCACCTCGGTAAATATCGGGCCTCGCCCCGTAACCTCCGTGCTCTACTCGCACTCCTCGCTTCGCTCTTCTCGGGCTCTGGTTGCCTTGCGTAGAGGCATAATCGGTACAAAAGAATACGTCGAGGAGTCCAACTTACGACAGCCTCTAAGGCACGATCTCGTGAGTGAGAAGAATAGAAACCAATCCTAAATGTCTCGCAGCCTCACGATTATAGATGTGGTGCACAACACACCGATAATCAAGACTTACTAGACACGGTCGTAGACACTTTCCGAGGACTAATCGCTGCTCGATACCACTTTTGTCACGACCCGACCACGGCCCGCGATCGTGCCTTACCGGGCACCCTAGTGATACAACATCGAGAAAAACCAATGGAAATAAAACATACAGATATGAAACAAGATAAAGAAAACAAAGCTAACCAAAACGGTTTTTTGCTTATATATATATAAATTTGAACAGTTACATCCTTTACAACCCTGCCCACAACAGTACTACAAACCTCTAAGAGTGTAATAACAACTATGACGGACAGGCCCGCCATACCCGAATGTACAAGAACCTACAACTCGTGGAAACATACCAAAAGATAAGCCTCCGAGAAATGGAACTTCCTAATACGAACTGTGATCCTATGAGCGAGGATCAACAACCGATGTATTCTACTGCGCAGATGAACGCAGACTCGGGCGAGGTCAAGACAACAGTACCAAGTATGTGAAATCGAAAATATCGTAAATGAAATCATAGTAGTCTATATAAAACAGAGACATATATGATAACCAAACTACAAGACATAATATGTAGCAAATACGCCAAGTCGTGGACTCACGCCTCAAAGTCATCACTCAAATATAACTATGGGTCTCATGCCCGCAACATCAATCATGCGTGGAACACCTTCCTCACCGCAGTTCACGATAACCACACCAAGGAGTACACATGAACACCGTGTCCCACTCGGTCATAAAACCGTGACGGGCAAGTACGAAGGCTAACTACGGATACCAAAGCCGCATCATCAATCGACCGGGCAAGTACGAAAGCCAACTACCGATACCAAAGTCGCATCAACAAATCTATATAACCATACCACGGTGACCAGGGCAAGTATGATAGCCAACTACCGATACCACCGCGCCACGTGGGCCGGCAAGTACGAAGACTAACTACGGATACCGCGAATCACGAGACTTCCTCACAAAACTGAACGGGTAAGGCAAGGCTAACTACCGGATACTGTCGAATCAGCCACGACCTGTGGGCAAGTACGAGCCAACTACCGATACCAAGCCGAATCAAGAAACCTCGCGAGAGCTAGTCCATGGAATAATAATCACGTGTTGCACTGCGGAATGCTCCACACCGCAGACGCCCAAGTAAGATCATAACAAATCAGCCGCCCTCCATCGAGTGACGCGGTGGTATAGAAATACAATACTAGCACGACAAGGCTATCACACGCAAACATAGGCAAGTTACACACAACTCAAGGTACTTTCATTTTATGCCAAAGTCCAGGTTTTAACCCCAAAGTACTACGCACGTTAAATTCTTTTTAAAAGATTCATTTCTTTTACAAAGGTCACCCGATGCCCGTATTATCAAAATAGAGTGACTAACATTTTAAGTAAACCAAAACAACTTCCATACTTTCCTTTTTAAACCAAATTAAGACAATACTATGCCTTCTTTTTAGACCAAAACACTTCTCCTTTTAAAGTCAAGTTACCATTTTAAAACTAATGATAAAACCATTCTTTTGTTTTCATAAAGTCGTTATAACTAACTTCCTATAAAGCTGTTATAACACTTTATGTTTTAAACCAATTTAAGACAAAACCATGTCTTTCTTTTAAACCAAAACTCTTCAATTCCTCAAGTCTCTTTTCTTTTAGAAATCAAGTTCCTTACTTTGGAAATTTAAGAAAATTAATGCTTGTTTATAATGATTCTTATTAAAGCAGCCATGATCTAGGAAATGTAATACAATTTTGTCTTATCTTAGCTTCTATGCAGATGGAGGTTTCTACTGGTTTTAATAGTAATTAATTAGTCAATACATTTTCCTTTATTAACGCTGCAGTGGTTTGTTCGATTTCCGAAATCAATATAATATTATTCCTTTTAATACCCAAGTACCCATTTCTCATAAAAGCGGTTTCACAACTGTTTAACACAAACCAAGTCCTTAATATTTCACATCAAGTCATTTATAAGTCAAGTCTCTTATCTTTTAAAAACCACAAACCATTTCTTTACCTACATAAAGTTGTTATAGCAAACTTCCCATAAAGCCGTTATAACACTTTATGTTTTAAACCAACCAAATTCATTTAGCACATGTACGTCTACCGTACTACATAGTTCACAACAATCATGCTAGAAAAGATAGGAAGAGGTTCACATACCTCGCGACGGTTATCGACAATTAGCAAAACGCTCCAAGTACTACAACCTTGCTAGCCTTTTCCACCCTTCAAGTAGAATACGCTACTCGTAGTACTTCAACCTATAATGGCCATAAAACGTCTATCAACTTCTAGATCTCTTCGTAGAATATTCTAAATACAAGATTCCTTATTCTACAGAAAATTCGGCAGCACCTCCCCCCCCCGTAACCACATAAATCTCCTCCTCTACTCAGGCCCGCTACCAGGCCAACAACTCCCAGGGGATTACACGTCTAATCGGACGTGTTCAATTCTACTTCACATATATACTACACAAGTCTACTGTAAATACAGTCCAATGTAAATACAATTCAATCCTTTTCAATATTCATTCTACATATAGTATACTCAACTATACATTACTACAACATGTAATATCCAATTACAATAGGGGGATAAAGATTCTTACCTCGATAAGCCCAAAATTATCCAAGATTTATGTCGATCCTGAGCAACGTTTAGCTCCAAATCCTTATGCTCCAGCCCGCTCCAAGCAACCCTTAGATGTTTCTAAACAACTTCTCTTAACACTTCAACTCTAAAAGGTGAAGAACACTTAGGCTCTAAGTGTGGCAACTCTCGGCCAAGGGGTAATTTAGGGGCTAGGGGTGTGAAATCTTTTCTAACTTTTGGTTAATAATCTTCCTAATACACTAAGGAAGAACACTTAAGGGTTTAAGAATTTTTGGACAAAGTTTGGTTAAGGGAGAGGGCTTAAAACCGAGAACCATAACAAAGGGGAGGGAGCATTTCAAGACTTGAAATCTCTAAGTATGGATGAAATTATGTCTTGCACTAAGGGGGTATTTATAGGACATTCAAGGGCTAGGATTGAATCATGTGTGTGGTCTAGATTTGGCCATGTGTGTGTGGGTCCCACTTATCTATCTAGTACACAAAATATCTTCAAGACTTTGACCAAATGTTTTTGGCCTTTAAAATGCCAAAAACGTGCAACCTTCTTTGTCCAACAATTCGTCCAACATGTGCCACCTAAGGGTGACACATGTCGCCCTCCTAATGGTCCAAAATATTTCATCTTCCGAAAATATCCGTAATGCCAAAAATCCGAAAATAAAGTGGGCCTCACAATACCGTAAATTCCTCCCTGGGCCCCACGTGACCAATTCCGGAAAATAAAATTCCATGATTCTCAAATATTCCAAAAAGTCCGAATACCGAATCCGGGAATCCTATTCCCATTAACGAACCTTTTTCCTTCACAAAATCCGGAACTTTTTCCGTCGAAAAATCACATCTTTCTTCCTTTCCAATTTTAAGGTCGTATTCTCGTACGTACGTCCTCACATACATACCCTGGAACTACGGGGTATAACACTTTCTTACCATGGTAGCCTCTGTGGGCATCATGCTATGTAATGATCAATGAATGTATGTATGATACAAATGAGGTATACATATATATTGGCCATACAAGGGCTCTTCCTGTCCATAACCGCCTCTGTGGGCATCTGGTTATATCGGCCACACATGGGCACCGATTCATGTTGGCCTCTTTGGGCTCTTTTGTGATAGTCTGTACCAGCTGCACGTGGTGTGTGTATATAACACATTTTCCTTTCCCCATATCCCCTACATATATACAATATTTACCATATAGTAGGGTGCATAGCATAAGTGGTCACGGTAATATATGAGTATGATGCAAATGAAAATGCATGAATAGTAACACCACGTTCCAATCTTAACGGTGACATATTACCTTTGATGACACAGTGAATCTCATTATCATCTTTTTCATATGTCTCTTTAAGAACTTAGAAACAATTTAGACATGCTTTCAGCATAGGAATCAATAACATGATTATTCTTAACTTCTAAGAGTAGAATAAATTTTGGAATAATATCACAGTTATATTTCATACCCAGAACTTGCCAAAAGAAAGAATTAATTTGCCTTCACATACCTTCATTTCGCTAAACTGGAGGGAAAAGATTGTTGATGTATTTGTACGTTCTTCTCTTTCCTTTACTTTAAAGCAAGGTTTTTAATAAACTAATTTGTTATTCTAACTAGCGGTTGAGGTTTTGTAAGAAGCAAATGATTTTTTTTTCCCGGGTAAAATGAAAATATTATTACTAAAAAAAAGAAACTGGGAACTACAATCAATCATTGAGGGTTCTCAATCCTCAACGTAACACAAAGCAAGAAATGAAGGAGGGATGGGGCGTTCACTCAGAGGTGACGTTACAAGAGGGGATTAAATCATAAAGAACTCTATAGGTTGTTGTTTTAACTTTTGCCACAACCTCATCTGTTGTTGAGCTAGTGCCCGCAAATAGCAATTCATTTCTTGTTTTCCAAATCTCATATACCACTATGCAAAAAGCAAGTAAGATGGCTTTGGATCGGATGCCAGTCCCGCGATGTTCTTTCTTGATCCACTTGAGTGCGCTTTCAATTGTTGTCATTTCTCTTCTAATTCCCAACCATTCTTTTGTATGCTTCCAAATCTTGTGGGTGAAGGGGCAAGAAAAGAAGAGGTGAGCCCTTGTCTCATTGGCACGCTTGCAGAACCCGCAAGTCTTGTCTTCCAAGTTTAGGTAGGAGAGAGTGTCTTTGGTAGCAAGATGCTTCCTACAAGTGAGCCAGACTGTGAATGAGAATTTAGACGGAATGTAGCCTTTCCAAATTTGAGACATCCAAATCTTATGATCCCGCGGGGTGCGCATGACTTCATACACAAGGCTGGAATCAAATTTCCCATTGGTACAACACTTCTCCAAGCCGGCAATTGTGTTTCCTTGATTCCCAAAGATTCTTATGAAAGTGTCGCGAATGCTACAAAGTTTCTTGAATAAAGGGGAATCCCTAGTACGAACCTCATAATCCCAAATGGATTGACCTCTCAAGTAGTAGCTATTAATCCATTGAACCCATAAGGTATCCGCCTTAGTGTGAGCTTGCCAGATGGTTCGTGAGAGTAAGGTATGATTCCATACTTTGATGTTCATAAGGCCCAAGCCTCCTTCAGATTGAGGCACACAAATCTCATCCCAAGTGACTTTTGGTGGCTTGCCACCCCATAAGAACTGGATGTAAGCTGAGCGTACCTTGTTGAGAACTGGAGAGCTAATAGGGAGTGCCCGAAACCAAAAGCTCTCGACACCCTGAATAACCGATCTGATTAGTTCCAGTTTTCTCGCATAAGAAAGTGAGTGGTGTCCCCATTTCTGAATGTATCCTGAGATTGCATTAGTGAATGGGGCAAACTGATCAATCGAGACAGAAATTGGGGACAAAGGGACCCCCAAATACCGCACGGGAAAGACTCCTAACGAGAAACCAACTCTTGCCAATATCAAGTCCCGGATTGAACCATGTACTCCCGCAATGTAGATGGAAGATTTTGACGGGTTAAGCGTAAGCCCAGAAGCCGCCTCCAATTCTTCAAGACACTCCATAAGAACCCCAACCGAAGATACATCCCCTTTGGCAAAGAGCATGAGGTCATCCGCAAAGGCAAGATGAGAGATGCCTAGTCTTTTGCACTTTGGGTGATATGAAAAAGCTTTGTCCGAAGTCTTTAGCTTTAGCATCCTTGAAAGGTACTCAATGCATAGGATAAAGAGCATAGGAGACATAGGATCACCTTTCCTTAAGCCGCGTTTACCTGCAAAGTAACCATGTAACTCTCCATTGATGGAAAGAGAGAAAGAGGTTGAACTTACACACTCCATAATCCATCTAACAAATCTGTCCGGAAACTTGAGACCTCTTAGCACTGACTCAAGGAAATTCCAGGAGACCGTATCAAATGCTTTCCGAAGATCCACCATAAGCATACACCTCGGTGAGACTCTAGTTCTATTATAACCTCTCACAAGTTCTTGGGCAATGAAGACATTATCCACCATGTTCCTTTTTTTCACAAAAGCTCCTTGACATTTATCAACAAGTGTAGGAAGAAACATTGCCATCCGGTTAGCTAAGATCTTTGTTATGATCTTGTAGACCACATTGGTCAATCCAATAGGTCTAAAATCACTTACCTTGGGGTCTCGATCAGTTTTGGGCAGGAGTGTTATACCCCGTATTTCCAGGGTATGTACGTGAGGACGTACGTAGAAATTTGAGCCTTAAAGTTAGGCAAGGTTCGAAATTGTACATAACTACCAAAAGGAGTCGTTTTTCGACGAAACGTTTCCACAGCTTTTGTAGGGAAAATTCCGGCTATGTCAATAATATTTTTTGCGGATTTTTCCGAGAGACGTAACATTTTGGACCAACGGGAGGGTGACAAGTGTCACCCTCACATTGGGCTTGAGTTGGACGGCAAAGGGACGAAAGGGGTCAAGGGGTTAGGTAGGATATTTTTGTGCAAGTGGTGTGGTAGATGGATAAGGTACACATGGTGGAATCCTAGCCCTACACTTGCCTAACACTTGGATTAATCTTGCCATTGGTTGCCATTTCTTGACCTATAAATACCTCTCCTTTGGAAGACTTCTTCATCCTAAAATCTTCCTAAGTTTTGAAGAATCCCTCCTCTCCCTCTTGCTTGTTCTCGCCCAAACACCACCCCTCTCCCCTTGAAGCCCTACCGAACCCCCTCGCCTTTGAGGTGCTTCTAGCCAGGGTACCCCTAGCCTAGTTGTTTTCAGATAATACCCATTTTTGTGGTATAGAAATACTCTCCTAGTATTGTTATAATGCCCAAATACTTTAGCCCATATACCTTGTAGTACTTTCCAAAGTACCCTTTTATACAAAAGCCAGTAAAATACTATTATACTCCTCACCACAAAAACGAAACCCTAAGGAAAAACCTTCATAGTCGGTTGAAGTGTTAAGTAGAAGTTGGTTAGAACTTAAGGGTTGGTTGGAGGTTGGAGCGCACGGAGTAGAGCTAAACCTTGCTCAGGATCGACATATAAACTCGGATAATTTTGGGCTTATCAAGGTAAACATTCTTGACCTTCTGTTGTAATTTGAAATTACATGTTGTAGGAGTATATAGTTAAGTATACTATATATAGAATCGAACATAGTTGTGCGGCAATGTCTTTTGACTTAAGCTCGAATAATACTTACGCAATGTCTCGCGACTTTAAGCCTGAATTTTAAGAAGTGAATCGAATCGTAATTACATGGATCAGACATACAGAGACTTGTAGTATTATCGCGTGAGTAACGTCCGGTTAGACGTGAAACCCCACTGGTTGGCTTGCAGCCACTCGATAGAGGAGGAGATTTACGTTGCGGAGGGGGAGCGCCGAATTTTCTGTAAGATATTCTACATTGAGATCTAAGATGTTAATAGGCGCCAGTGGCCTCTATAGGTTGAAATACTACGTGTGGCGTGGTCTACTTGGCTTAAGGTGTAGCCGACGGTTTGAGGTACTTGGAGCGCTTTGCTATTAGTCGGTAATCGTCGCGAGGTATGTGAACCTCTTCCTATATGTTCTAGCATGATATGTGTATAACTATGTAGTACGGTAGACGTACATGTGTTTAATGTATTTGATTGGTTTGAAACATAAAGTGTTATAACGGCTTTATGGGAAGTTGGTTATAACAGCTTTATGTAGGTAAGAAAATGCTTTGTGGTTTCAAAGGGTAACTGATTTGACTTATAACGGATTTGATGTGTAGTAATAAAGAACTTGAAGTGTTTCAAAAAGACCTTTTTGAAAGAAGAGTAATACTTGGCTTTGAAAACATAAGAGTTGTACTAGCTTTATGGGAAGTTAGGTATAACATCTTAAGAGTGATAAAAAGAATGATTTACTGATTTTTTGAAGATAAGAGACTTGACTTAATGGTATTGATATGAATTTTGTTAAAAGTGTGAAACCTCATTCGTGAGTAATGAGTACTTGGTTGGAAATCAGAATGAGTATCGACAAACCACTGCAGCGTTAATAAAGGAAAATGTATTGAATAATGAAGTATGGTATTAAAACCAGTAGAAACCTCCATCTGCATAGAAGCTAAGATGAGACAAAATGATATTACATTTCCTAGATCATGGCTGCTTAATAAGATTGATTATAAACAAGAATAACCTACTCACATATAAGACATATGTTTCTCAAAACGTTTAAAGGAGAATTATGTTTTAAAGGATTAAAACTATGAACTACGAAACCTTTTCTAAAATGAGAAACTTCAGCATTTGAAATTAGGCAAACTTGACGCGTTTGGAAAATAAGGTTGTTACTTGATTTAACAAAGGAAAGCATTTTGGTTTACTTAACAATGTTAGTCACTCTATTTTTATACTACGTGTATCGGGTGACCTTTGTAAAAGAAATGGATCTTTAAAAGGAATTTAACGTACGTAGTACTTTAGGGTTAAAACCCGGACTTTGGCATAAAATGAAAGTACTTTGAGTTGTGTATAACTTGCCTATGCTTGTTGTTGTGAAGCTTGCCTATGCTTGTTGTTGTAAAGCTTGCCTATGCTTGTTGTTGTGAAACTTGCCTATGCTTGTTGTGATAGCCTTTGTTGTATTTATGTACCCCCGCGTCTCTCGATGAGGGCTGGTTGATTTGTTATGAACGATTCTACACCGAGTCCCACGAGATGGGCAGGGACACGTATTTCATTTGATTATACACCGAGTCCCACGAGATGGGCAGGGACACGTATTCCATCTGATTATACACCGAGTCCCACGAGATGGGCAGGGACACGTATTCCATCTGATTATACACCGAGTCCCACGAGATGGGCAGGGACACGTATTCCATCTGATTATACACCGAGTCCCACGAGATGGGCAGGGACACGTATTTCATCTGATTATACACCGAGTCCCACGGGATGGGCCGGGACACGTATTTCATCTGGTTATCATACATGTCTCCTGCTTTATATAGACTATTATGATTTCATTTACGCCTTTTACGCCACATACTTGGTACTGGCCAGATCGACTCTTCGGGCCGCTCACGCCGCAGTGGAAGTACATCGGTTGTGGATCTCGCCATAGGATCACGTCAGCGTGTCGGAAGCCCCATTTCTTGGAGGCTTATCTTTTGGTATGTTACCACAGTGCAGATTCTTATACATTCGTGGTATGGCGGCCCCGTCCCGTCCATAGCTGTAAAAATCTTAGAGGTCTGTAGCTGCACAAGTGTGGTTTGTAAAAAGATAATCGTCGGGTATTTATGTATATATGATGAAGGCAAATTGTTTTGCTTGGCCTGCTTATTTATCTTGTCTCTTAATTCATGTTCATGTTTTTATTTCCGCTGATTTTCTCGATGTTGTATCACTAGGTGTCAGGGTAGGCACGATCCACGCCCGGTTCGGTCGTGACAAAAGTGGTATCGAGCGCTTAGTCCTCGGAAAGTGTCTACGCACCGTGTCTAGTAGAGTCTTGATTATCGGTGTGTTGTGCACCACATCTATAATCGTGAGGCTATAGGACATTTAGGATTGGTTTCCATTCTTCTCATTACGAGATCGTGCCCCAGAAATTTGTGTGATAAGTTGGACCCCTGACGTATTCCTTTCCTTTACGATTATGCCTCGCGTAAGGCAACCTGAGCCCAGATGGGTAAGGCGAGGAGTCGTTAGTGAGATATAGAGAGTACGAGCGCAGCCCTGGCCGCTCGGTGAGAGTGCTCCGACGGCGAAGTTTCGCGACGCCGCCAAAGACCAGCAGAGTTTAGAGTCGCAGCGATGGCTGCTGAGACTACGCACTGAGAGCCTCCTGGCCCCACACCGGAGCAGATGAGATGGGGTACAAGGAGATGGCCCGCCATCGCCGTGGTCATGGCCGATATGAGATAGGCCGACGCAGCGATTCCGCCAGAGCCCCCGTAGTTCACCCCGAGCGACAGTTTGAGGCTACGGACTTTACGAGTTGTAGCCCGATGTTCTATGGATCGAGAGCCGAGGATGACCTCGTGAGTTTATCCGAAACCTACATTGGATCATGAGAGTGATCGAGTCTCGAGGCGTAGTCGGTGGTATTGGTTCGCATCACCGCGTGATACCGCAGCTTGATCGGTTTGATTCGTGGAGTTGTCCCGGAAGAGCATGCACTTCTAGCCGTATGGACGAGTTCTCGGGCTTTTCTTGCACATTTCTTGCCCCCACAAATGGCGAGGGCTCGCCGATAGATTTTTGACGTTGAGGCGGGGCGCGACGGTTAGAGAGTACAATGTGGAGTTTGACTCATTAGCTCGGTATGTTCCCTGTGGTAGCCGATATGGAGGATGAGTACACCGCTACGCCACCGGCTGGATGATTACTTCGCAGAGGCTTGTACGGGTGTAGCTCTTCAGCCGGGCATGGACATTGCCCGCATACAAGCTCATGCACTAGGATGTGAGACACGGAGAGGTCGACGGAATGACCGAGATCAGCAGAAGAGGGCCGTAGCAGTGGTCCTTTGGTAACTTTCGAGGCGACCGCCTCGAAGCCTAGTTATGTACCTCCACCAAGACAAAGTGGTCCCCATCCGCCGGGGCGTTCAGGTATTCGAGCCGGTCGAGCTCCGTGGCTTCGTTCACGATATACATGGTTTCTAGCCACGGGTTCGTTTTCCTCGGTGCACGATGTGGGCGACGCCATCCCGGGAATGTCGTCTTTTATCGGTGCTTGTTTTTCTGCGCCGTCGTGGCCATATGACGAGGAACCGCCCTAGTAGGAAGGATGCAAACAGAATGACTCACCACCGGTCGCAAGGTTCATCGCTTTCTACAATGCACTGCAGGCGTGCTTATGATTAGAGTGGAGCGGTAGATTCGTATATCCTTAACCTCTAGAGATTTGTATGCATGATATAATGACCTTCTTATTGTGTGCTACGTTCGGATAGCGTTATGTTGGTTATGAGTTAGAAAGCATGGTTAGGTGAAAGGATATGTATGGGGCATGGAAAGTGTGAACCTTAGAATATTTCGTGTTGAGACCTTAGAGGTAAGGTCATCTTGAATAAAAGATTTTACGGTTAGTCTTTGTTGAAATACTTGGTTTGCGATAAATGTGTTCAGGATAATTCCTTGGGTAGTGTAAAATGGAAGTGGTAGCTTTCATGACTTGTATAGGTAAGATTGTTCCGGATCGGGAAACAAAAGCGTGATGCGTTAAGTGGGTCGGGTTGGGGCCATGTTGCGGGCCAACCCGCTGCTTCGGCGCTGGGTCACCTCGGGTGGACCCGCCAGGTGGTAGGGTCACGAGGGTGCTAGGCCCAAGTTTAGTTGACCATCGTATGAGTTCGTGGGTGTGTTCGACCAGAAGCAGATCGTGAAGGCCGGGAATGGCCTTAAGGAAGATTGAGGCTAGTAAGATAACCAAGTTGGAGGTGGTGACTCCAAGGTTTTGAAGACTGAAGTGATGACTGAAGTGTGGTACGTATACTAGAAGAGTTCAAGTGATCGAGAAGAGTACAACGAGTAAGGGTAGAGGCAAGCATGTATTGCGAGCATAGATATGATCATTTCTTGTAAAGGGAGATGGTGCGAAGGATGTATATTTTTGACCTCAGGGATCGCATGCAGTCCGGTACCATTTGTTGGGTCGCCGGAGTGACACTAGAACCTCGCGGCAAAGTGACAAAAGTTTGTGATGTTAGAGGTGTTTCCTCGTGGACTTGGATGTAAGTATTTGCGCGGGTGTTTATGTTGCCAGGTGTGGCTTGATTTGTTCTCGTAAATATAGTAGTGAAGACTATCTCGCGCATGTTTGTTTTGAGGCTTAGAAGGAACATTCGACGAATGTTTCTAAGGAGGGGAGAATGTTATACCCCGTATTTCCAGGGTATGTACGTGAGGACGTACGTAGAAATTTGAGCCTTAAAGTTAGGCAAGGTTCGAAATTGTACATAACTACCAAAAGGAGTCGTTTTTCGACGAAACGTTTCCACAGCTTTCGTAGGGAAAATTCCGGCTATGTCAATAATATTTTTTGCGGATTTTTCCGAGAGACGTAACATTTTGGACCAACGGGAGGGTGACAAGTGTCACCCTCACATTGGGCTTGAGTTGGACGGCAAAGGGACGAAAGGGGTCAAGGGGTTAGGTAGGATATTTTTGTGCAAGTGGTGTGGTAGATGGATAAGGTACACATGGTGGAATCCTAGCCCTACACTTGCCTAACACTTGGATTAATCTTGGCCATTGGTTGGCCATTTCTTGACCTATAAATACCCCTCCCTTTGGAAGACTTCTTCATCCTAAAATCTTCCTAAGTTTTGAAGAATCCTCCTCTCCTCTTGCTTGTTCTCATCCAAACACCACCCCTCCCCCTTCAAGGCCCTCGGCGAACCCCTAGCCTAGTTGTTTTCGTATAATACCCATTTTGTGGTATAGAAATACTCTCCTAGTATTATTATAATGCCGTAAATACTTTAGCCCATATACCTTGTAGTACTTTCCAAAGTACCTTTTATACAAAAGCCTAAAATACTATTATACTTCCTCACCACAAAAATGAAACCTAAGGAAAACCTTCATAGTCGGTTGAAGTGTTAAGAAGTTGGTTAGAACTTCTAAGGGTTGGTTGAGCGGGTTGAGCGCACTGAGTAGAGCTAAACCTTGCTCAGATCGACATATAAACTCTGGATAATTTTGGGCTTATCGAGGTAAACATTCTTGACCATCATTTGTAATTGGAAATTACATGTTGTACGAGAATATATTTAAGTATACTATATATATAACTGAACATAGTTGCGGCAATGTCTTTTGACTTAAGCTCGAATAATACTTACGCAATGTCTTGCGACTTAAGCTGAATTTTAAGAAGTGAATCGAATCAGTAATTACATAGATCAGACATGAGACTTGTAGTATTACTGTGAGTAGAATTGTACACGTCCGGTTAGACGTGCAAACCCCCCCCTGGTTGGCTTGGTAGCCGGCCTCGATAGAGGAGGAGATTTACGCTGTTGCGGGGGGGAGGTGCTGCCAAATTTTCTGTAAGATATTCTACATTGAGATCTAAGATGTTAATAGGCGCCTTGTGGCCTCTATAGGTTGAAATACTACGTGTGGCGTGGTCTACTTGGCTTAAGGTGTAGCCGACGGTTTGAGGTACTTGGAGCGCTTTGCTATTAGTCGGTAATCGTCGCGAGGTATGTGAACCTCTTCCTATTTGTTCTAGCATGATATGTGTATAACTATGTAGTACGCATACGTGTTTAATGTATTTGATTGGTTTGAAACATAAAGTGTTATAACGGCTTTATGGGAAGTTGTTATAACGACTTTATGTAGGTAAGAAAATGCTTTGTGGTTTCAAAGTAACCGATTTGACTTATAACGGATTTGATGTGTAGTAATAAAGAACTTGAAGTGTTTCAAAAAGACCTTTTTGAAAGAAGAGTAATACTTGGCTTTGAAAACATAAGAGTTGTACTAGCTTTATGGGAAGTTAGGTATAACATCTTAAGAGTGATAAAAAGAATGGTTTACTGATTTTTTGAAGATAAGAGACTTGACTTAATGGTATTGATATGAATTTTGTTAAAAGTGTGAAACCTCATTCGTGAGTAATGAGTACTTGGTTGGAAATCAGAATGAGTATCGACAAACCACTGCAGCGTTAATAAAGGAAAATGTATTGAATAATGAAGTATGGTATTAAAACCAGTAGAAACCTCCATCTGCATAGAAGCTAAGATGAGACAAAATGATATTACATTTCCTAGATCATGGCTGCTTAATAAGATTGATTATAAACAAGAATAACCTACTCACATATAAGACATATGTTTCTCAAAACGTTTAAAGGAGAATTATGTTTTAAAGGATTAAAACTATGAACTACGAAACCTTTTCTAAAATGAGAAACTTCAGCATTTGAAATTAGGCAAACTTGAACGTTTGGAAAATAAGGTTGTTACTTGATTTTACAAAGGAAAGCATTTTGGTTTACTTAACAATGTTAGTCACTCTATTTTTATACTACGGGTATCGGGTGACCTTTGTAAAAGAAATGGATCTTTAAAAGGAATTTAACGTACGTAGTACTTTAGGGTTAAAACCCGGACTTTGGCATAAAATGAAAGTACTTTGAGTTGTGTATAACTTGCCTATGCTTGTTGTTGTGAAGCTTGCATATGCTTGTTGTTGTAAAGCTTGCCTATGCTTGTTGTTGTGAAACATGCCTATGCTTGTTGTGATAGCCTTTGTCAGATTTGCACTTCGCCTCTCGATGGAGGCGGTTGATTTGTTATGAGCGATTCTACACCGAGTCCCACGAGATGGGCAGGACACGATTTCATTTGATTATACACCGATTCCCACGAGTTTGGCAGGGACACGTATTCCCTCTGATTCTACACCGAGTCCCACGAGATGGGCAGGGACACGTATTCCATCTGATTATACACCGAGTCCCACGAAATGGGCAGGGACACGTATTCCATCTGATTATACACCGAGTCCCACGAGATGGGCAGGACACGATTTCATCCGATTATACACCGAGTCCCACGGACGGGCCGACACGATTTCATCCGTTATCATACATGTCTCCCGCTTTATATAGACTATTATGATTTCATTTACGCCTTTACGCCACATACTTGGTACTGTTATGCGACTCTGGGCCGCGTTCACGCCGCAGTGGAAGTACATCGGTTGTGGATCCTCGCCATGATCACAAGCCGTGTCGGGAAGCCCCATTTCTTGAGGCTTATCTTTTGGTATGTTACCCTCGAGTGCAGTAGATTCTTATACATTCGTGGTATGGCGGGCCCCGTCCCCACATAGTGTAAAAATCTTAGAGGTGCAGAGTAATCTGCAAGTGTGGTTTGTAAAAAGATAATCGTCGGTATTTATGTATATATGATGAAGGCAACTGTTTTGGTTGGCCTGTTTATTTATCTTGTCTCTTAATTCATGTTCATGTTTTTATTTCCGCTGATTTTCTCTGATGTTGTATCACTAGGGTGCCTGGGGTAAGGCACCAGTCACGGGCCCGGGTTCGGGTCGTGACAAGGAGGGTCAGTATGGTATGGTTCACTTGCTTCAATAGAACTCCAGAAGAGAAGAATTCTTGTATACTCCTTACTACATCATGTCCCATATCTCTCCATCTTTTCTTGAAGAAGGCGGCTGAAAATCCATCCGGGCCAGGTGCTTTGTCATTGCCAATATCGGAGAGAGCATCCCAAATCTCATTCGGGGAGATAGGATGCAAAAGGAATAGGCCATCTTCCTCCCTTAGCTTCGGACCACAATCAAGTACCACGGGATCAATGTTGGTTGAGGGTCGATATGAGCCTAGAAGTCCTTTATAAAACTCAACAAACATCTCTATTACTTCCCCGGGAGATGTTGTGGTAGATCCGTTGTCCTTAACAAGATAGGAAATAGAGTTCTTAACATTGCTCCTCTTGATCAAGCTGTGGAAGTATTTGGAGCACCTATCACTTCCAATCAAGTGTTTTTGTCTCGATTTTTGCCTTATGAAGTGTCTCTCGGATTCAAGTAGGTGATTTGCTCTAACTCTTAGGGACTTGACATTAGCTTTTAATTCTTCATCAAAGGGATCATCCATATGCGCATTTATAGCCTCCTTAAATTCCATGTTTGCCGTATTTGCTCTTTGTGCGATGCTCCCGAATTCACTAGTGTTCAAATCTCGCAATGGCTTCTTCAAAGACTTCAATATTGTGACCAATATAAATTGGGCAGTTCCTAATACACGCTGCCTCCAACATGAAGTTAGTATGTTCTCAAAGGCGGGGTGTGAGAGCCACATGTTCATAAACTTGAAAGGCCGTTTTCCAATATTAGAATATGCAATTACCGAAGCTATCACGGGACAATGGTCCGAGACTCGTTCCAATATTAAAATCAAACTTTTGAAAAATTCTGTGAAAAAAAAGGCATATTTCATAAATTTTCGGCACCAAAAACACCTCAACAAATGGGGTTGCCGAGAGAAAGAACATAACTTTACAGGAAATGGCAAGAGTAATGTTGAGTTCTAAGCATTTATCAAAGAGGTTTTGGGCAGAAGTCTTGAACACAACATGTCACATAAGTAATAGAGTCTATCTTAGGCTAGGGACCAAAATGACACCCTTACTGTTAAATGGAAAGAAACCTACAGTGAGGTATTTCCATGTCTTTGGGTGTGTGTGCTATATTCTTAATGACAGGTATAAACTGGCTAAGTTCGACTCCAAGAGAGACAAGGTGATATTTGTCAGCTACTCTCAGAATAGCCATGCTTACCGAATATACAACCTTCGGACAAAGTGTTATACCCCGTAGTTGCAGGGTATGTAGGTGAGGACGTACGTACGAGAGTACGGCAGAAATGTTGAAAGGAAAGAAAGATGTGAATTTTCGACGGAAAAGTTTCCGGTTATTTGTGAAGAAAAAGGTTCGTTAATGGGAATTGGATTCCCAGATTTGGTATTTGGACTTCATAGATTATATTAGAATTTTGAGATTTTATTTTCGGAAATGGTCACGTGGGGCCACGAGAAATTTACGATTTTGGGCCCGCTTGTTTTTTGAGATTTCGGTATTTTGGATATTTTCTAAGACGAAATATTCGGCGACCGGGGCGACACGTGTCACCCCATGTGGCACCCTTGGCCGATTTTACCTTTGTGCACAACACCCGACAGAGTCGTTTCGACGAAACGCTTTGCATAACTTGAGGGGAAAATTCCGACTATGTCGCTTTGTATTTTTGCGGATTTTTCCGAGCGACGAACATCTTTGGCCAACGAGAGGTGACACTTGTCACCTCAGTGACGGTTTGCAGTAAGCGGGGACGTCTTCCTCCTTGTTTTGTGCCTTGTTTTGGCCTTGTTTGGTGCATTGTTTTGTGGAGTGTTTTGTGGAGTAGGGTTTAGGGTGCACTTGGCTTGATCTTGGCCTTACACTTGCCTTGCACATGGCTTGATTCGCCATTGGTTGGCCTTTGGTTTTGCTATAAATACCCCCTTTATGTTGATGAACTCTTCATCCACAAATGAAACCTTCCAAGCCTAAAATCCTCCTCCTCTAGTGTTGAGTTCGCCCAACTCATCCCCTCTTTTGAGAGTCTTGCCGAGGGCCTCCTCCTCCTCTTTGTGGTGCCTTGGCTGGGTACCCCTAGACTAGTTGTGTTCGTATAATACCCCTTGTTGTTGTATAGAAATACTCTCCGAGTATTGTTATACTGCCCAAAATACCTTAGCCTTGGACCTTGTAGTATTCCAAAGATACCTCTTGACGTAGAGTCAGAAATACTACCTTTTGTCCTTTTAGTCTCAAACCGAAACCCTAAGGAAATCTTCATAGTTGGTTGAAGTATTTGAGTAGAAGTTAGTTAGAACTTCTGGGGTTGTTTGGAGTGGTTTGAGCGCACTGAGTGAAGCTAAACCTTGCTCAGATCGACATTATAACTTGGATAATTTTGGGCTTATCGAGGTAATTATCTTGTCCTCTATTGTAATTGGAAATTACATGTTTGTTAGAATATATAGTTGAAGTATACTATATATGGAACTATACTTAGTATTCGCAATGTCTTTTGACTTAAGCACAAGAATAAAGAATCGAATCGAATCAGATTTACATTGGGTCAGACAGTAGACTTGTGTAGAATTGTACACGTCAGTTAGGCGTGTAAACCCTCTGGTCAAGCCGTAGCCTACCGATAGAGAGGAGATTTACGCTGTCATGTGTGAGGTCGCGAATTTTCTATAGAAAGATAGAAACTTGTGTTTTGGGGTTAATAGACGTTTGTGACCTTTATAGGTGAAAGTACTAAGAGTAGCGATTCTACTCGAGGAGTGGAAAGGGCTAGCAAGTTGTAGTACTTGGAGCATTTTGCTTATTGTCGATAAATCGTCGCGAGGTATGTGAACCTCTTCCTATCTTTTCTAGCATGATTGTTGTGAACTATGTAGTACGCAGACGCATACGTGCTAAGTGATTTGGTTGGTTTAAAACATAGGGTGTTATAATAGCTTTATGGGAAGTTAGTTATAACGACCTTATGTAAGTGAAAATGGTTTCTCGATGTTAGAAGTTAAGAGACTTGATCCTATAAGATAAGAGACTTAACTTATTTGTTTTAATGTGGATGTTTGTGTGAAACCTCATTCGTGAGTAATGAGTACTTGGTTTTTAAAGGGATAATGTTTCCGATTTCGAATCGTAATGTGTATCTGCACCACCGCAGCGTTAATAAAGGAAAATGTGTTGAATAATGATGTGTTGTATTAAAACCGGTAGAAACCTCCATCCGCATAGCTAAGATGAGACAAAATGATATTACATTTTCTAGATCATGGTCGCTGTAATAAGATCGTTATAAACAAGAATAAACTACTCACATATATGACATATGTTACTCAATTGTTCTAAAAGGAATCAGTGATTAAGTTTGGGAACTATGAAACCATTTGAAAATGAGAAGCTTGAGTAATTGAAACTAGGCAACCGGAACTTAGGAAAGAATGTTGTTACTTGATTTTGAAAAGGAAGGTGGGTTGGTCATTCTAATACTACGTATCGGGTGACTTTTATAAAAGTAATGGATCTCTTTAAAAGAACTTAACGTATGTAGTACTTTGGGGTTAAAACCCGACCTTGGGCATAAAATGAAAGTACTTTGAGTTGTGTGAAACTTGCGTATGCTTGTTGTTGTGAAACTTGCCTATGCTTGGTGTTGTGAAACTTGCCTATGCTTGTGATGATAGCCGTTGTTGTGCAAGTGTGGTATTTCTGTGTTACCGCGTCTCTCGAGAGAGTGCCGGTCGACTTGTTGAGAACTTACTTGGACGCGTCGCGGTGATGGAGAATTCCACGTATGTTTCCATTTTGATTCTTGTCTTGTTGTTGATGTCACATGGACATGTCTACACCGATGCAGTATTCCGGGGGCATGCGGCCATGCGGCCGGGTTGATTACCCGATATATTGTTATTGTGGTTACATGGACATGTCTACACCGAGGTAGAATTCCGGCATGTGGCCGTGCGGCGGTTGATCACCCAAGATATTATTGTTGATGTCACATGGACGGTTCACACCGAGGTAGAATTCCGGTACGTGGCCGGGCATTGGTATTATTGTTGCATCGTGGACATGTCTACACCGGCGCAATTCTGGGGCACGCGCCGTGATGCGAACATGATTGATGTTGTGGGCGTGAGACCCATAGTTATATGTGAGTGATGACTTGAGGGCGTGAGTCCCCGATCGATATGATCGCTTTTATGTTGTGAATCGTAGTTTGGTTATCATACATGTCTCACGCTTTATATAGACTAGTATGATTTCATTCTGATTTTTACGATTCACATACTTGGTACTGTTAGATCGACCTCCTTCGGGGCCGCGTTCACGCCGCAGTGAGGTACATCGGCCGTGGATCCCCGCTCTTAGGATCACGCTCAACGTATTGGGAGCTCCGCTTCTTGGAGGCTTATCTTTGGTATGTGTTCCCCGAGTTGTAGGTTCTTGTACATCTGTGGTATGGCGGGCCCCGCCCGTCATAGTCGTTGTAAATCTTAGAGGTCCGTAGTAATCGTTGTGGCGGGGTTGTAAAGGATTAAACTGCTCGTGTTTTATGTATATCTGAAGGCAACCGTTTTGGTTGGCCTGCTTATTATTATATCTCTTGTTTCATGACTCATGTTTTATTTTCCGGTTTTCTCGATGTTGTATCACTAGGGTGCCCGGATAAGGCACGAACTTGCCCCGAGCGTCGTTACAAAAGTGGTATCTGAGCGCTAATCCTGAAAGTGTCTGCACCGTGTCTAGTAGTCTTGATTATCGATGTTGTGCACCACATCTATAATCGTGAGGCCGCAGACATTTAGGATTAGTTTCCATTCTTCTCATTACGAGATCGTGCCTTAGAGTCGTGTTGTAAGTCGACCCTCCGACGTATCTCGTTTTTACAGTTATGCCTCCGCAAGGCAACCAGAGCCCGAAGGGCAAGGCAGCGAGGTGCCGCTAGTGAGATACGTAAGAGTACGAGGCGCGAGCCCTGACAAGACTGAGGTCAGGCTTCAGACGGCGGGTTTCAGGACGCCGCCACCCCAAAGAGTTTAGAGCCGCGGCCGTGGGCGATGAGACTACTGACTGAGCCTCCACCCACGATGCAGGCAGGAGATGGGTTACGCGAGATGGCCCGATTGCCGCCGTGGTCATGGCCGATATGAGGATAGGCCGGACGCAGCAGCCCAGCCTCGTAGCACCGTGGTTCACCCCGAGCGAATAGTTTGAGGCTATGGGACTTTACGAGTTGTAGCCCGCGAGTTTTATGGGTCGAGGCACGAGGATGATCCGCAGGAGTTCATCCGGCAGCTGAATGGATCACGCGGTGATCAAGGCTTCAGACCGAGTCTGTGACCTTTGGTTCGCATCGGCTGCGTGATACCGCAGTCGATTGGTTTGATTCATGGGAGCTTTCCCGGGGAGAGCATGCACCTCCAGCAGTATGGGATGAGTTTTCGGGGGCTTTCCTCACGCACTTCTTGCCTCCGCAGATGATGAGGGCACGGGCCGACAGATTTTTGATGCTTAGACAGAGCGGGCGTACGGTTCGGGAGTACAATGTGGAGTTCGACTCATTGGCGTGACGTCCCAAATGGTAGCTAGTATGGAGGATAGAGTGCACCGCCACGTCACCGGATTAGATGATTACTTAACGAGGCTTGTTCGTGTAGCTCTTCACCGGGCATGGACATTGCCCGCATGCAGCTCATGCACCAGGATGTGAGTGCGGAGAGGTCGACGGAATGACCGGATCAGCGAAGAGGCCGTGACATCGTGGTCTTTGGCGACTTCCGAGGCGGACCGCCAAGAAGAGACTAGTTTTGTACCCCCGCCTGTACAGAGTGGTCCTCCGTCTTCGTGAGCGGTCGTGGCTCCAAGGGGTTGAGTTTCGAGGAAGTAGGGTGTTGGCGGATGCGTCACCCCTACCTCGGTGTGGTCGATGTGGTAGACCGCATTTCGGGAGTGTCGTGGTGCGGGGAGCTTGTTATTTTTGCGGCAGGGCCATTTTGCGAGGAACCGTCCACCAAGGGTAGCACGGATGTTACGACTCAACCTACCGGATCGGGCTGGTTCATCGCCTTTCTATACATGCGCCTGGCAGGCGTGCCTATGATTAGAGTGGAGCGGTAGCTTCAGGTATATCCTTAACCCTCTAGAGTTTTGGTATGCTTGCTATGATGGTCTCATTATTATGTGCTATGTACGAATAGCGTTGTGTTAATTGTGAGTTAGAAAACATGCTTAGTTGGGAGGATACGATGGGGCATGGTAAGTGTGAACCTTAGACTATGTCACGATCGAGACCTTGGGGTAAGGTCGTCTTGAGTTAAAGATTTATTTTTGACCCTTATCAGAGTAGTAGTATAAGTGGGATTTATTTGTGTGATAAGTCCGTGGGTAGTGTGAGATGGAAGTGGTAGCTTTCATGATGTGAATTAGTAAGATTGTTAGGATCGGGAATAAGAGTTTGGCGCGGTTGGGGTCGGGTTGAGGACCATTTGCGGTCAACCCAGAACCCGGTTTGGGTAAGTCGGGTTCGGGTGGTCCCGCCAGTGGTAGGGTCACGAGGATGCTAGGCCCAAGTTTGTATGACCATCGTATGAGTTGGTGGATATGTTCGACCGAAGCCGGTTCGAAGGCCGGAATGGCCTTAGGAAGTTTGAGGTTAGTAAGATGACCAAGTTTGGAGGTAGTGACTCCGCAGATTTTAGGAGCTAAGTAATGGTGAAGTATGGTACGTCTGGAGAGTTCAAGCGTTCGAGAAGCGGCACGACGAGTAAGGAAAGAAGAGGGCGTATGTTATTTCGCGGGCTGCCGCGGCATCGCAACTTGTTAGAGGAACTTTATCGTTATTCGACTTGAGAAGGAACATTCGACGAATGTTTCGGCGAGGAGAATGTTATACCCCGTAGTTGCGGGGTATGTAGGTGAGGCACGCATTTGAGAGTACGGCAGAAATGTTGAAAGGAAAGAAAGATGTGAATTTTCGACGGAAAAGTTTCCGGTTATTTGTGAAGAAAAAGGTTCGTTAATGGGAATTGGATTCCCAGATTTGGTATTTGGACTTCATAGATTATATTATAATTTTGAGATTTTATTTTGGAAATGGTCACGTGGGCCCACGAGAAATTCTGTTTTGGGGCCCGCTTTGTTTTTGAGATTTCGGTATTTTGATATTTTCTAAGACGAAATATTCTGGCGAATCGGGGCGACACGTGTCACCCCACGTGGCACCTTGCCGATTTTACCTTGTGCACAACACCCGACAGAGTCGTTTTCGACGAAACGTTTTGCATAACTGCGAGGGGAAAATTCGACTATGTCGCTTTGTATTTTTGGATTTTTCCGAGTTTAACATCTTTGGGCCAACGAGGGTGACACTTGTCACCCTCGAGTGACGGTTTGCAGTAAGCGGGGACGTCTTCCTCCCTTGTTTTGGCCTTGTTTTGGCCTTGTTTGGTGCATTGTTTTGTGGAGTGTTTTGTGGAGTAGGGTTTAGGGTGCACTTGGCTTGATCTTGCCTTACACTTGCCTTGCACATGGCTTGATCTTGCCATTGGTTGGCCTTTGGTTTTGCTATAAATACCCTTTATGTTGATGAACTCTTCATCCACAAATGAAACCTTCCAAGCCTAAAATACCTCCTCCTCTAGTGTTGAGTTCGTCCAACTCATCCCCTCTTTTGAGAGTCTTGGCCGAGGCCTCCTCCTCCCCTTGTGGTGCCTTGCCATGGTACCCCTAGCCTAGTTGTTTTAGATAATACCCTGTTGTGGTATAGAAATACTCCCTAGTATTGTTATAATGCCCAAAATACCTTAGCCTTGTACCTTGTAGTATTCCAAAGATACCTCTTTACGTAGAGTCCTAAATACTACCTTTTGTCCTTTTTAGTCTCAAACCGAAACCCTAAGGAAATCTTCAGTTGGTTGAAGTATTTGAGTAGAAGTTGGTTAGAACTTCTAAGGGTTGTTTGGAGTGGTTTGGAGCGCACTTTGAGGAGCTAAACCTTGCTCAGGATCGACATTATAACTTGGATAATTTTGGGCTTATCGAGGTAATTATCTTGTCCCTCTATTGTAATTGGAAATTACATGTTTGTTAGAATATATAGTTGAAGTATACTATATATGGAACTATACTTAGTATTCGACAATGTCTTTTGACTTAAGCTCAAGAATAAAGAATCGAATCGAATCATTTACATTGGGTGTATTGGTAGACTTGTCTAGAATTGTACACGCCAGGTTAGGCGTAAACCCCCACGGTTGGCTTGGTAGCCTACCGATAGAGGAGATTTACGCTGTTGCGGGGGGGGGGAGGTGCTGCCGAATTTTATATAGAAAGATAGAAACTTGTGTTTTGGGGTTAATAGACGTTTGTGACCTTTATAGGTGAAAGTACTAAGAGTAGCGTATTCTACTCGAGGAGTGGAAAGGGCTAGCAAGGTTGTAGTACTTGGAGCATTTTGCTTATTGTCGATAAATCGTCGCGAGGTATGTGAACCTCTTCCTATCTTTTCTAGCATGATTGTTGTGAACTATGTAGTACGGTAGACGTACATGTGCTAAGTGATTTGGTTGGTTTAAAACATAGGGTGTTATAATAGCTTTATGGGAAGTTAGTTATAACGACCTTATGTAAGTGAAAATGGTTTACTGATGTTAGAAGTTAAGAGACTTGATCCTATAAGATAAGAGACTTAACTTATTTGTTTTAATGTGGATGTTTGTGTGAAACCTCATTCGTGAGTAATGAGTACTTGGTTTTTAAAGGGATAATGTTTTATCGATTTCGAATCGAATGCATCGACAGCACCACCGCAGCGTTAATAAAGGAAAATGTGTTGAATAATGATGTGTTGTATTAAAACCGGTAGAAACCTCCATCCGCATAAGCTAAGATGAGACAAAATGATATTACATTTTCTAGATCATGGTCATTGTAATAAGATCGTTATAAACAAGAATAAACTACTCACATATATGACATATGTTACTCAATTGTTCTAAAAAGGAATCAAGTGATTAAGTTTGGGAACTATGAAACCATTTGAAAATGAGAAGCTTGAGTAATTGAAACTAGGCAAACTGGAACTTAGGAAAAGAATGTTGTTACTTGATTTTGAAAAGGAAGGTGGGTTGGTCATTCTAATACTACTGTATCGGGTGACTTTTATAAAAGTAATGGATCTCTTTTAAAAGAACTTAACGTATGTAGTACTTTGGGGTTAAAAACCCGGACCTTGGGCATAAAATGAAAGTACTTTGAGTTGTGTGAAACTTGCCTATGCTTGTTGTTGTGAAACTTGCCTATGCTTGTTGTTGTGAAACTTGCCTATGCTTGTGATGATAGCCTTTGTTGTGCAAGTGTGGTATTTCGCGTTACCGCTGCCTCTCGATAGAGGGCCGGTCGACTTGTTGAGAACTTACTTGGACGTGCTGGCAGTGATGGAGAATTCCACGGGTATGTTTCCATTTTGATTACTGTCTTGTTGTTGATGTCACATGGACATGTCTACACCGATGCAGACCCGGCACGCGGCCACGCGGTCGGGTTGATTACCCGATATATTGTTATTGTGGTTATATGGACATGTCTACACCGAGGTAGAATTCCGGCATGTGGCCACGCGCAGGTTGATCACCCAAGATATTATTGTTGATGTCACATGGACGTGTCTACACCGAGGTAGAATTCGGTACGTGGGCCGGGCATTGGTATTATTGTTGCATCATGGACATGTCTACACCGATGCACTCCGGCACGCGCCACGATGCGAACATGATTGATGTTGTGGGCGTGAGACCCATAGTTATATGCGAGTGATGACTTGAGGCGTGAGTCCTCGATCGATATGATCGCTTTTATGTTGTGAATCAGAGTTTGGTTATCATACATGTCTCCCGCTTTATATAGACTAGTATGATTTCATTACGATTTTTACTGATTCACATACTTGGTACTGTTGCATCGACCTCCTTCGGGCCGCGTCACGCCGCAGTAGAGGTACATCGGCCGTGGATCCCCGCCTAGGATCACGATCAGCGTATTGGGAGCTCCGCTTTCTTGAGGCTTATCTTTTGGTATGTGTTCCCCGAGTTGTAGGTTCTTGTACATTCGTGGTATGGCGGCCCCGTCCCGTCATAGTCGTTGTAAATCTTAAGTGCGTAGTAATCGCAAGTGGGTGGTTGTAAAAGGATTAAACTGCTCGTGTTTTATGTATATACCAAGGCAACCGTTTTGGTTGGCCTGTTTATTATTATATCTCTTGTTTCATGACTCATGTTTTATTTTCCGCTGGTTTTCTCTGATGTTGTATCACTAGGGTGCCCGGGATAAGGCACCAGTAACGGGCCCCGGAGCGGGTCGTTACACAAAGACCATTCAGGAGTCTGTCAATGTGATTTTTGATGATCTGTTGGATATGTCTGGAAGATCTTTAGAAAACAACATTATAGTTGTAGTTGAAGAGGAGCAACTCACTGATGCAACAGATGTTGTCCCAACATCAGAGGACACATCTGAACCTCAAAGAGAGAACACAGAGGAAGATTTCTAGGAGGAGTCTGCTACTGAGCTGAATGATCAAGTGAGAAGAGACCCTCCATCAAGGATTAGGAGGAACCATCCACCCGACCAAGTGATAGGGGGAGTTTTTTAGCAGAGGCGCACAAGAGAGAAAGAGCCAGTCAATTACCGAGAGATGGTAAGGTATGTGTGCATGTCCACCATATACTAACAGGTTAGTCTTTCTTGTTTTACATCTACATTGGAACCTAAGAATATTGGAGAAATATTGAAAGATAATTTTTGGATACAAACTATGAAAGATGAGCTAGAGCAGTTTACCCAAAATGAGGTTTGGGATTTGGTACCACGACCCAACAACACTAATGTTATTGGGAATAAGTGGATATTCAAAAACAAATCAGATGATTTAGGGCAGATTATGAGGAAAAAAGCTCGACTTGTTGCTCAAGGATGTACACAAGTTGAAGGTATCGACTATGACAAGAACTTTGCGCCTGTGGCTATACTTGAGTCAATAAGGTTACGTCTTGCTATTGCTTGCTACTTGAAAATTACCTTACACCAAATGGACGTTAAATGTGCCTTTCTCAATGGATACTTGGACAAGGAAGTATACGTTGAACAACCAAAAGGATTCGATGATCCTCACTATCCACAACATGTATACAAGCTCAAGAAAGCTTTGTATGGTCTAAAACAGACACCACGTGCATGGTATGGTCGTTTAACTAACTTTCTTATTGATTTTGGTTTTATCCGTGGAGAAGCTGACCGAACTTTATTCATAAAAATACACGGAGTAAATGTAATCATAGCTCAAATCTATGTTGATGACATTGTCTTTGGCTCGACTAAAGAAGCCATCTTGAAGTCATTTGTCGAAGCTATGTCGACAACATTTGAAATGAGCATGATTGAAGAACTAACATTTTTCTTAGGCTTGCAGATTAAACAGGTTGAAGAAGGGATTTTTGTATCCCAGAGCAAGTATGCCAAGAATCTTGTTAGAATGTTTGGTCTGGAAAACGCTAAATACATTTATCTTGGGAGATAAGTTGTCATTACAATCGTTGAAAGGATATATGGGGAAATATTCTCCAATGGGCTCTACGCAGCAGGTATGTAAAGACGATGTTGGACAAGATATTGACCCAACATTGTATCGATCTATGATAGGTAGCCTCTTATATCTTACTGTCAGTCGCCCTGATATCATGTTTAGTGTGTGTGTTTGCGCCAGGTTCCAAGCCAGTCCCAAGGTTTCTCATCTTAATACCGTGAAACGTATCATACGATATATTGCCGGTATAAGTTACTTGGGAATTTGGTACTCTAGAGACACTAATCCTAATATAATAGGGTATAGTGACTCAGATTGGGTCGGTGATGTCGAAGATAGGAAGAGCACTAGTGGTGGTTGTTTTTATCTTGGCAAAAATCTAGTCTCATGGTACAGTCGTAAACAAAATTGCGTGTCACTCTCGATTGCCGAATCCGAATGTGTGGCAGCCGGAAGTTGTTATGCTCAACTGATTTGGTTACGACATATGCTTGATGACTATGACATTTCTAATAACTCTATGATTTTGTACTGTGATAATCTGAGTGCTATTAATATTTCCAAAAATCCTGTTCAGCATTCACGTACAAAACACATTGACATAATGTATCATTTTTAAGAGACTTAGTGGAAAAACAGTTAGTTCAAATCGAACATGTTGATACTCTTTCACAACTAGCTGATATTTTTACCAAACACTTAGATCATGAGAGATTTTCTAGCTTGAAAAATCTTTTGGTCTTTGTTTTCTCTGAAAATAAGATAGGCTAGGTAGATATTTCCTAAATGTTGACCTAACATTCTGGGTAACATTTACTACTTGAGTCAATGTACAGGATATGTGTTGTAAGTAATGTTGCACTGTTTTTCAAAAGAATCAAGCTTGACTTCACAAGGACAAGATTTGAATGTGATACCGCTTTCTGCGATGATGTAAATCATAAAAAAGGAGTATCATAAGAAGACAAAGACTCTACAAAATATTTGGTTTTATACAAAAAGAGCAAAAAATTTAAGTTTGGTACCATTCCTATTCTATATGAGTACCATGTGCTTCAAGAAGGTTGAAAATTCCTTAATATTTTTTTATCCATATGTGTTCAACTATGTTGATTAAGGACAATGGTAAAATGTTACATTTGTCCAGCGATCAGTCTCATAGGAAACATATACGGAAAACCATTTGCCAAATAAGAAGATCATTGAAGTCTCAAAATGCTTGTTGAACTTTGAAATGTTGCCAACATCACTCACAACATCGTATTCCAGTACGTTGGTCGATCTTGTTTTTCTTATTTTTCTCTGGGTTGTGGTATGTAACACGTCTCATTTAATAACGAAAATCCAAAAATTGGAGGACCGTTTTTATTTTTAAACTTTTTGATGTCTTGTGTCATATGAAATCCTTTATTTTGGGTATGTGAATAGTTCAAATATTTTCTACTACCTATATTTAAGGAAAAGAGTTTGAGTGTAAAGTAATGTTTGCTATGATGAAAATCCCCATTTTTCGTTTTAGCATTGTCACATCAACCGCCAATCGAACCAACAAATGGAAGTCCAAACATCACCATCAATTTTTTAAACCCAAAACGTCTCCAACACACCACCTTCCTCAAAACCCTCTCCCATGTCCATATCCTCCAAATCGTTTAAATCTTCAAAATCAAAAGATTACTCTCCAATGTCAACAAGCCCACCGAATATCAACAAAATGTATAAAGATTATGAAACTATTAATGAACTAAAGCCTGTTGAGGAAGACACAAGTTTAGCACTGATTTTTCTGGGTTTCGACGAACCCTTAAATGTGTGTTACCCTGGAGATTCGGAGAACCCAATTAATGTTGATACAAAATCTGACTTTACAAACCTTGCGTCAAGAGGATCACAATCTACAATGCCGACAAGAAGGTCGAAAAGGGTTTTTGAAAGCAGATTCAGTGAAGAGCAAACTGCTAAAAGGTCCAGGGCAGAGTCAACTTTCCCTGTTAAAGAGTCGACTTTCCCTGTTGATTCCACCACTTCCACCAGCACTTATTCCGACTTCAATCTACCCAGAACTCCGACACCTTCATCCACCACTCCAACTGAAGCCGAGAATGAGGGAGAAGAGGAAATATCTGACGACATTCCTCTAAGGAACTTCATGCCAAAGAGGGTGCGAAGGACATACTGGAACTTCAGTTCAAATGTTGCCTTAACATCGAAGGAAATAGAGGGGAAAGAATAAACTGATCCTGACTATGTTTCCCCAACATTTGAGGCAACACCAGAACCCACCTCATCAGGACAGGAGCACACAGAATCTGAAAAAGATTCTGAGGTAATACCTTATTCCCTTTTGTTCCTAAATAAATCATGTTCTAGTAGATGGAATTGGTTTAAGAATAGAGGAGTCAGAGGTGAAAAGGTGATTGATCACTCTTCATTTTCCACCAATAAGTTAGTCGAATATTTGAGTAGTCGCAAAGTCTTAAGCTCTGTGTTTGGAAAGAGACCTTACTGTGAGAAGGTAATTAGGGTTTTCTATGGTAATCTGCAACTTGTTGTGAGGGACACAAACTCGAAGAATTCAGGAAAGTGTACCTTTACAACAAAGTATATAACTTTACACCCGAGATTATTAATTCCACCCTTGGGATATGCATTAATAAAATAGAGTCTCAACCAAACCCCACTGTCGACGAGCTCAATACGATGATCAAATACCTTACGGGGAATCTGATCACTGTTTAGGCCCCTCGCAGTCCTGTCTCTAAGCTCACTGCCCTGTTTGCCACCATGCACAAACTGTCCAGATACAATTGGCTACCCTCTTTCAATGAGACAGTTGTAACCCTTGACCAAACATCACTGCTTTACAAACTTGGAAGGATCCAACAGGTTGACTTAGGAACCATTATTTTCAACCATGTTGCTAATATGGCAGAAAAACAAAGCAACTCTGCCCTTCCATACCCCTCCTTAATTTTCCAAATCCTGCTCAGCCAAGGCCTTAAGACTCCAAAATGAGAGAAATTGAGTCCAGCCTTAGATGTCTACTCAGTACAGAGAGCAATTATAAACAACAGAGATAGGGTGATTGATCTACCCTGGAAGAGAGAAGAATGAGACTGTGATACATCGAAGAATGTTGCCAACATTACTAGCAACATTGATCATGAAAAGTTTCCGATGTCCCCAGACTGGCTTAGAAAGCACATTGCCGAAATTGACAGGCAGATTCAAGAACTTGTGCGAGCTAAGAGTTATTGTGACTTGTGAGGATATACTTTCTTCACAGAAAGGGAGAGGTGATGATGCTGGAAGCAGACAACCAGGGGGAGCAACTGAGGGAGCAGGGCCAAGCCATACTGTAGGGGAGATGAGTTGAGATGATGCTGACTACTGACTACTAGCGTGGAGATGAAGATGTGGATAGCTGCTGTTGATCCAGTTTTAGGTGCAGGTGATCGATAAATGATATGTTAAAGGATGAAAATGTGTTATTCTGTTTTGTTATTTTGATGTTGGATTCACTGACAATGGAATTATTTTTGTTTGGTTTGTAATATTTAACTAGAGGATATTTTGGTCTGTTCTGGAAGATGTATGTGTGTGATTATTTTTCTAAACTATATATTATATATATATATATATATATATATACGTTTGCCTGATGTAGATTGTTATGACTGTAGACTGATTACTCATCTGTTGTAAGTAAGTAACGACAGACATAACAGAAACTCCTAAACTAACCATAACATCGGTACTACACTGCTTGAGATTTTTTACTGCAGGTTAAGGGGGAGCATATCATTGATCCTACTGATCGGGAATCAGTATCCTAGTCATTTTAGCATCGTATGAAGTTTTGTGAAGAAAGGCAAAAAGGGGGAGATTATTGATGTTGGATAGATGTTGTGACAACATCTACGAAAGCTCAGGACAACACCTTCAGGATGTTGCCTACGATGTTATGACAATATTCCTGACATCATCTCTGTACTAGTTTTGCATATTCTTCCGGCCGAAGTAGTTGGTGTTACTGCGAGTTAAAATGACATAGGCAAGCTTACCAGACTGCTGTGTTTAAAACGTGGTGAAAGACGCAGTCAAAGCGTAAAGAGAAAGCAGTGAATGACCAAGTCTAGATCGTTGAGGATTTCTAGGAGGAAGGCTCGGTCCAAGCCTGTTGTCATCTTTTGCTCAACCTCCGTAACCATCAGTGAGGATTTCAAGGGAAGTTCCACCCTATAAATAGAGGGGAACTTCAGTGTATCGACCATCCAGATTATTCAGATTAAAAAGAAGAAGAATTTCCAAGAGAGCTCTCGGATTTTATCATAGGAAACTGGATCAACCTTTTTAGCCTAAAGTTGTTTTAACAACATCTTGTCCCACATTACAATTGCTATCATTATTCTAGATTAATCCTATTGTTCAAGCGATTGTAATGAAGATGTTGTATTTTATCTTTTAGACTTTGTAACTTTAGGGGAAGTCATCTGCGACTTCATTTTTATTTGTAATTTATTTTTCGTTTGTAACGCTCATGTCACGACCCGATCCCGGGCCCGTGACTGGTGCCTTACCCCGGACACCCTAGTGATACAACATCAGAGAAAAATCAGCGGAAAATAAAAACTTAAACATGAAACAAGATATATGATAAGAACATGCTATCCCAAGCGGTCGCCTTTTGTATATATACATAAAATCCGAACAGTTATCCTTTTTACAAACTCTGCCCACAACAGTGTTACAGACCTCTAAGAGTTTTATAACAACAACTATGACGGGACAGGGCCCCGCCATACCCCTGAATGTACAAGAACCTACACTGTGGGTAACATACCAAAAGATAAGCCTCCGAGAAACGGGGCTTCCAATCTGAACTATGATCCTATGAGCGAGGATCCACAACCGATGTACTTACTGCGGCATGAACGCGGCCCGAGGAGGTCAAGATAACAGTACCAAGTATGTGAAATCAAAATATCAGAATGAAATCATAATAGTCTATATAAAGCAGGAGACATGTATGATAACAAAACTACAGTACACAACATATAAGCAGTCATGTCAAGTCAGGGACTCACGCCCTCCAAGTCATCACTCAAAATATATCCATGGGTCTCACGCCCACAACATCAATCGTGCCCGTGGAATTCCTTCCTCACTGTCGGCAGTCTATGATAGAACAACACCAAGGGGTACACATGAACACCAGGTCCCACCTGTGTCATAAAACCGTACGGGGCAAGTACGAAGGCTAACTACCAGATACCAAAGCCGCATCATCGACTGACCGGGGCAAGTACGAAAGCCAACTACTAGATACCAAGGCCGTACTAACAATACTATGCAACCAAACCACGAAGCTGACACGGTGCAAGTACGAAAGCCGACTTCCAGGTACCAAGGCCGTGTCACGTAGCTGACCGGGGCAAGTACGAAGGCTAACTACCAGGTACCAAGGCCGTGTCACGAGACTTCGCCACTAAATTGAACGGGGCAAGTGCGAAGGCTAACTACCAGGTACCAAGGCCGAATCAGCCACGAGACGGGGCAAGTACGAAAGCCAACCACCAGATACCAAGGCCGAATCAGTAAAACCTCATGGAGAGCTAGTCCATGGAATAACGCTATCAATAGGAGCGCAGCCGTGGAATCCTCCGTCACTGCCGGTACGTCCAAGTAAGATCATAACAAATCAACCGGCCCTCCATTGAGAGACGCGGTGGTATAAAAATACAATACTGGCACAACAAGGCTATCACACGCAAACATAGGTAAGTTACACCTAACTCGAAGTACTTTCATTTTATGCCAAAGTCCAGGTTTTAATCCCCAAAGTACTACGTACGTTAAATTCTTTTAAAAGACTTATTTCTTTTACAAAGGTCACCCGATACCCGTAGTATTAAAATAGAGTGACTAACACTTTTAAGTAAAACAACACACTTTCCTTTTTAAAATTAAGAACAACATTCTTTTCCAAAAGTTCACGTTTGCCTAATTTCAAATACTCAAGTCTCTTATTTTCGAAAGATTTCACAGTTCATAGTCTTAATCACTTAACAACGTAATCTCTTTTAAACAATTGAGTAACATATGCCTTATATGTGAGTAGGTTATTCTTGTTTATAACAATCTTATTAAAGCAGCCATGATCTAGAAAATGTAATATCATTTTGTCTTATCTTAGCTTCTATGCAGATGGAGGTTTCTACTAGTTTTAATAATAATTAATTAGTCAATACATTTTCCTTTATTAATGCTGCAGTGGTTTGTTCGATACTCGTTCTCATTCCCGAAAATCAATATAACATTATTCCTTTTAAAACCCCAATTTCCCATTTCTCATAAAAGCGGTTTCACAACTTTTTAACACAAACCAAGTCATTACTAATTCACATCAAGTCATTTATCTTTTAAAAAAAACCACCAACCATTCCTTTACCCACATAAAGTTGTTATAACAAACTTCCCATAAAGCCGTTATAACACTTTATGTTGTAAACCAACTAAATTCACTTAACACATGTACGTCTATCGTACTACATAATTCACAACATATCATGCTAGGAAAGATAGGAAGAGGTTCACATACCTCGCGACGATTATCGACAATTAGCAAAACGCTCCGAAGTACTATAACCTTGCTAGCCTTTTCCACCATTCAAGTAGAATACGCTACACGTAGTTAGGGGTGTACAAAAATAGATCGACGAAACCGGACCGAACCGATCGAATGGACCGGACGGTCCGACCGGCTGATTCCGGCCCGGCCTCAATCCTTCAAAATCAAGGATTCGGTTTTCCGTCCGGTCCGTAAAAACCGAATTTTTCGGCCCGACCGAATGGACCTAATAATTTTTTTTTTTTTTTTTAAAATTGAATTTCCAATACTGAAATTGACATTATCGGACGCGGTGCCTCGAAATTTTTACGTTGAAATCTATTGTACATCGCGAGATATTTAGATTTGAAAATGGGAAAAATGTAACGATTTGGGGGAAAACAGAAATTGAGGGGCAAGATGGACGTTTTTGGAGAAATCGGACGAATCAAACCGCTAACGCAGTTTGGCCACCCCCGTATCGAAAAAATACGCGAAATCAAAAAAATTAGGTAAAACGGACGTCCGAGCGCAGTTATGATCAGATAAAGTTTGATCAATTTACAACCTATATTTCATATGTCAATACGTCCCGGCCGGCTGGGAGGGGCTGGTGTGGGGCCGCTGGGGGCTGGTTTGGGGGTGGCCAAAGGGGCTGCTGGGCCGGGTGTGGGAGTGGTGTGGGGGACTGGGGCAAATCATTCGGTCCGAGTAATCTGTATTTCGGTCTTGGTCCGGCCCGGTCTGTTTAACCTTTGTGCACCCTAGTTTCGTGAATGTCCAAATTTCAAATAGAAAATAAAAATATAAATGTGGTGTGTAACTTTAATTAATGAGTAGTTCAAGAGTCAGATACGAACCAAGTACATTGGTGATTTTCTTTAAGTTAGTCATATTAATGAAATAAAGTTTATTGAAGGATAAGGAAAAAACAAACATATTTAATGAGATTGATAAACGAACACATTCTTAAAAATTTATAATTTATAAATTGCATTTAACAAAAAAAAAAAAAAAAAAAAAAAAAAACCGGCCCAACCGGTCAAAAACCGGGGACCGACCGGAATTTTCCGGTCAGACGACCGACCGAATTTTCCGGTCCGGTCCTCGGCCCGTAAAATTCTCGATTCTGTTCGGCCCATTCGATTCCGGCCGATCGGCCCTGCTCGACCTGAACACCCTACTTGTCACCCTCTCATTGGAACACCTTGGACGCATTATGGACGATTTGGGCTTAAGGAGTAGGTAGGATATTTTGTGTTGGTTGGTGTGGTAGATGGATAAGGTGTACTTGGGTGAATCTTGCCTTACACTTGGTAGCACTCGCTCAATTCGCCATCGTTGCCTTCACTGGCCTATAAATATCCATCCCTTCAAGACTTATTCATCCATTCCTAAATGTTTCTAAGTGTTAAATCTTCTCCCTCCCTTTGTGTTGAGTTCGGCCAAGAGGCCTCCTCTCCAGAGGCTCGCCGGCGTGGTATACCCCCTCCTAAGTAGTGTGGCTGGGTACCCACTGACTAGTTGCTTTCAGATAATACCCTCTCTTGGTAGAAATACTCTCAAAAGTATTGTTATAATGCCCAAATTACCTTAGCCTTATACCTTGTAGTATTCTAAGGTTATACCTATCTAAAAGCCGGATATATACTATTATACTTCCCGTACCACCAAATCGAAACCCTAAGGAAAATCTCCATGGTTTGTTGGAGTAGTATGTAGAAGTTGGTTAGAACTTCTAAGGGTAGTTTGAGCGGGTTGGAGCACACGGAGTTGAGCTAAACCGTTATACCGTATTTCCAGTATGTACGTGGTATGCACGTATAAAAGTTTAAAGCCTTGAGTAGGCATAGTGGCTTGGCCGAATTAAATTTGTTCACAACACCCGTTTAGAGTCGTTTTTCGACGAAACGTTTTCACAGCTTTCGTAGGGGAATTTCCGGCTATGACATTTTTAATTTTTGCGGATTTTTCCGAGAGACGAAACATTTTGGACCAACAAGAGGGCGACACTTGTCACCCTCTCATTGGTTAGGCTTGACGGCAGCGGCTTGGCCGAAAGTGTGGTTGAAATAGTCAAGGGTTGGTAGGATATTTTTGTGTTAGTTGGTTAGGGTGCACTTGGCAAGATCTTGGAACTACACTTGCTATGCACTTGGCAAGATCTTGGCCATTGGTTGGCCTTGGCTTGTCCTATAAATACCCACCTCTTTGGAAGACTTATTCATCCTAAAAATCTCTAAGTCTTGAAAGACTCTCCCCCCCTCCCTCTATTGTTCTCGTCCCTCCCCATTTCGTGAGGCCCTCGGCGAGAGTAGCGCCACTCCTAGTAGTGTGGCCGTTGGGTACCCCCCCCCCCCACTAGCCTTGTTGCTTTCGTATAATACCCCCCTTTGTGGTGTAGAAATACACTCAATTATTTTTATAATGCCCAATTTACCTTATCCATAAACCTTGTTGTATTCTAAGGTTATACCTATCTAAAAGCCAGTAAAATACTATTATACTTCCGCTACCAAACCGAAACCCTAGGAAAATCTCCATAGTCCGTTGAGTATTGTGTAGAAGTTGGTTAGAACTTCTAAGGGTGGTTTAGAGCGGTTGGAGCGCACGGGTTGGAGCTAAACGATTGCCCAGATCGACTTTAACTAGGATAATTATGGGCTTATCGAGGTAATTATCTTGTCCCTCTATTGTAATTGGAAATTACATGTTTGAATATATAGTTGAAGTATACTATATAATAGAACTGAACGTAGTTATCGGCAATGTCTTTTGACTTAAGCTGAATAAAACTTACAGCAATGTCTTGCGACTTAAGCTGAATTTAAAGAAGTGGTGAATCTGTAATTACATAGGCGTATTACGAGACTTGTGTAGTAGTACCGTGGAGTAGAATTGTACCAGTTAGGGTTAGATGTATAACCCCCGGTTGGCTCGTGCAGGCCTCGATAGAGAGGAGATTTACGTTGTTGCGGGGAGGTCTGCGAATTTTCTTAGAATATTCTACGATGAGATCTAAATGTTAATAAGTCCTTATGGCCTTATAGGTTGATGTACTACGTGGCGCGATCTACTTGACTTAAGGAGTAGCCGACGGTTGGAAGTACTTGGAGCGTTTTGCTATTAGTCGATACTCGTCGCGAGGTATGTGAACCTCTTCCTATCTCTTCTAGCATGATATGTGTGAACTATGTAGTACGGTAGACGATACGTGCTAAATGTATTTGATTGGTGTAAAACATAAAGTGTTATAACGGCTTTATGGGAAGTTGTTATAACGACTTTATGTTGGTAAGAAAATACATGTGGTTTTTAAAAGGTAAATCGATTAGAACTATAACTGGCTTGTTATGTGTTAATAAAGAACTTGAAGTATTTCAAAAGATTTTTGAATCATTTTGAAAGAAGAAGTAATACTTGATTTTTGACAAACCTAAGAGTTATACTAGCTTTATGGGAAGTTAGGTATAACGGCTTAAGTATGTTTCTTCGATTTGAAATCGAATGTGTATCGACAAACCACTGCAGTTAATAAAAGGAAATGTTTTGACTAGTTAAGTATTATTAAAACAAGAGAAACTTCCATCTGCATAAGCTAAGATAAGACAAAATGATATTTCCTAGATCACATTCTTTGTAATAAGATTGTTATAAACAAGAATATCCTACTCACATATAAGACTTATGTTTCACATTGTTTAAAAGAGAATTATATTCTTAAATGAATAAGACCATGAACTATTTAAACCTTTCTAAAATAAGAAACGTGAACATTTGAAATTAGGCAAACTTGGGCGTTTGGAAAATAATGTTGTTACTTGATTTTACGAAGGTAAGTGTTTTAGTTTATTTAAAAAGACGATCCTCTATTTTATACTACGTATTGTGTGACTTATGTGAAAGCAACGGATCTTTTAAAAGATTTAATGTATGAAGTACTTTAGGGGTAGATACCAGAACTTGTTAGCTTAAAGTACCTTGTGTGTATAACTTGATTGTGTTGGTTTGTGATAGCCTTGTAATACTTTCTTGTTGATTGATAAGTAAACATGTTAGGATGCTACGTGTGTTAGTATCTTGTGTGATCATGATGTAAGGGTCATTCTTGTCAGCTTACGTTGTTAAACGTTAAGCCCGTTGTATTATTGTATCACATACCCCTTTGACTTATTATACCGAGGGCTTGCCACCCTTGACGCGGTCTTTACGGCCTGCGGTCCTCGTGACTATGCGGAGTCTGGTAGCTCGGGATTGATCATTCGGGTGTTTAGCCCGACGCGGGATTCCCTATGCGGTCAGTTGAGACTATGCGGTCTTTGAGACTATGCGGTCGCGGAGCCCAGGCGGATACCGAGGGTTAGCCGCCGATGCGGGTATACCTCAGCGATGCAGGACCATGATTCGAGAATACCTCATGCGGTCCGTGTGACCTATGCGAGTGCGAGAGTTCGAGGATAGACGCGCATTGATATTGCGGGCGAGTGGCGGCCGATCATGTAGTGCGGACCAGAAAGACCTCGGGATACAGTTTGTGGTATTTTTGGTACTGTGGGTCTTAGTAGTCGGCTATGCCTTCGTACTTGCCCCGTACGGTTTTATTGTGATAACTTTGAGGGCGTGAGTCCCTGACTTGACATGACTGTTTATTTGTTGTGAACTGTAGTTTGCTTATCATACATGTCTCCTGCTTTATAGACTATTATGATTTCATTTCTGATTTTTAGTTTCACATACTGACTGCAGTATTGCGACCTCCTTCGGGGGCCGCTCATGCCGCAGTTGAGGTACACGCGCCGTTGATCCTCGCTCTTAGGGTCACAGTTCAGCTTTTGGGAAGCTCCGTTTCTCCGGAGGCTTATCTTGGTATAGTCCCCTGTTGTTGTAAGTGCTTACATTCAGGGGTATGACGGGGCCCTGTCCCGTCGTTGTTGTCGTATCTTTTCTTAGAAGTGCAGAGTAATCTTGTTGTGGCGGGGTTTGTAAAAAGGATTAAACTGTTCATTTGTAAAAGTTGTTAATTTTATATGCCGAAAGGCAAGTTTTCCTCAGACTATTGTTTTGTACTTCACTTGTTTCATGTATGTGTTTTATGTTCCGCTGATTACTCTGATGTTGTGTCACTAGGGTGCCCGGGGTAAGGCACCAGTCACGGGCCCCGGAACGGGTCGTGACAAAAGTGGTATCAGAGCAGTTAATCCTCGGAAAGTGTCTACAGACCGTATCCAGTAGAGTCTTGATTATCGGTGTGTTGTGCACCACACCAATAATCAGGAGGCTATAGTTATTTACGATTGGTTTCCATTCTTCTCACTCTGAGATCGTGCCTTAGAGCCGTGTTGTAAGTTGGACCCTCCGACGAAATTATTTCCTTATCGTTATGCCTCCGCGTAGGCAACCCGCCGGAGGGCAAGGCGGCGTGAGCCGTGAGTAGAGTCTGAGGGTTACGTGGCACAGCCCAAACATCACTGAGGTGGTGCTTCATTCGGGAGTTTTGCGGCGTCACTAACCTGGCAGAGTTTAGCACGGCGCGGTTCCTACTGCGGCCATGACATTTGAACCTTCGCCCACGGCCGAGCAGTGAATATAGATTTCAAGGAGAGCGCGACCGCATTACTAACTATGGATTTGACTACGCAGAGTATACCGATGTATCGCGAGTCTTGATGACTACCTAAGAAAAGGTTGTGCAAGAGTAATTCTTTAGTTGGGCTTGAGCATGGCCTGTGTACGGGCTTATGCGCAGCAGGCCGAGAAGCGTAGAGATCGACGGGTTAACCAAGGACAGCAGAAGGCGCCGAGCGAAGGTCCTGGTAACTTTGGCGAGTCACCTCACCAGCAGATTTGATTACGCACGTCCACCAGTACAGAGTGGTCTTCCACGGATATCAGGATGTTCGGAGTATGCAGGAGTTGGTCAGAACTCCAGGGCTTCCGGTTCACAGTGTGACAGACGTCATCCCGGGGAATGTCGTCTTTTAGTTAGTACTTGTTGTACCTACGACCGTCAGGGTCTGATGTCGATAGAGTGTCCTTGTAGGAGGACTTAGCCTTCAGGATCGGTGGGTAGTTCGTCATCTTCCCTAGCTATGCGCCCTACGGGGCAGGTTTGATTAAGAACGACTAAGGGGAGTGAAGCAGTAGATATAGATATATCTTTAACCCTGTAGAGATCAGTATGTGTGATAAGGTGAGTATACCTTAAGTGCTATGTTCTGATAGCGGTGTGTTAGTTGTGTTTAGAAATCATGGTGGGTTAACCGAGTAAGATTTTGGGGGATAGATAAGGTGTGAGCCTTAGAATGTTTTACGTAGATACCTTAGAGGTAAGGCCATCTCGAGTATAGGTGTAGTGTTATGTTTGATCCTTATCAGAGTGCATGGTGCACGTGGGCTATGGTTGTGGGATAAGTCCCTGAGTAGCGTGATATGAAAGAGGTTAGTTGAGCTAAGAAGACCGCTAGGTTTTCGAAACGTGATTAGTAAGATTGTTCGGATCGGGAGCTAGTTTTGTGCGGCGTTAGGGTCGGGTTGAGGCCGTTGCGTCAACCCGCGTAGTTTTGGTGGGTCAGGTTGTGGTGGTCCCGCCTTGTGTTAGGGTTGTGAGGGTGTTAGGCCCAAGTTTAGTTAACAAATGTCGAACTTCGTGGATGCGTTCGACGATGGTCGGGCGATGGGGCAGCCCATCGTGTTCTTGGTCGACCGTTTACTGGTTGTGTTGAGTTATCGAAGGTTGTAAGGCTGCGGGGTGCCTACCTTCACCTTATGGCGACAGTGGAGCCAGTGTTATGGCTGTTTTGTTTCGGAAGTTTTACGGGCATGTGTTAAGAACTGGTGAGTCTCGATCGCATTCGCCTCGCCGGTGTTTGATTTCGAGGATAGTTGGGGATTGTTGTCTCTGTGGATGTAGTGTTTAAGCTACCATTTCAATGTTCGGATGTCGCCTTATGAAGCCTTGTGGGGCGGAAGGGTAAGTTGCGGTCGATTGGTTCGATGTTGGCAAGGTTGTAAAATTGGTTGATACGTGTTCGAGATGTGGATAGGTGAAGCTTGTCTAGAAGAGGTTACGGCTCGGAGAAATCGTGTGGATGTCGGCGACGACGCTTAGAGTTCAGGTTGATCGGTCTTCTTGAAGGTACCACCGGTTTAGGTGTGACGAGTTTTGGAAAGCAGAGGAAAACTTAGCCCGAGTTACTTTGGGCCCTTTGAGTTCATGTGAAGAATAGGCGGGTTGCCTATATGTTAGCAATTGCCGTCCGACTTAGGAGGCGACGTCCGGTCTTCGTATTGATATGATCGGAAAGTATCGGAGATCCATCAGTGTTCCCGATTAATGATGACCACGTTAGGATAGTAACCGAGTTTTGGAAGCGCCGTGTCGAATGTGGTAAGAGTTCGAGTGTACGACCTCATAGGGATCGCATGCACGGTACCATTTGTTGGGTCGCGGAGTGACACGAACCTCGCGGCAAAGTGACAAAAGTGGTATCGGTGGTATCGCGAGCATAGATGTGATCATTTTCTTTTGTGTAAAGTAGGTGCGAAGGAAGTATATTTTAGACCGGTGAGAGGTGTTATGGTGATGTTAGAGGTGTTTCCTCGTGGACTTGGATGTGAGCTTTTGCGCAAGTTGTTTCGTGGCCATGTGTGGCAAGGATTGTTCTCGTAAGTATAGTAGTGAAGACTATCTTGGCGCGTTGTTTGAGACTTAGAAAGAACATTCGACGAATGTTTCTAAGGAGGAGAATGTTATACCGTATTTCGGAGTATGCGTGAGGCGTGCGTATAAAATTTTAAAGCCTTGAGTAGGCAAAGTGGCTTGGCGAATTAAATTTGTTCACAACACCGTTTAGAGTCGTTTTCGACGAAACGTTTTCACGACTTTCGTAGGGAATTTCCGCTATGACATTTTTAATTTTTGCGGATTTTTCAGAGACGAAACATTTTGGACCAACAAGAGGGCGACACTTGTCACCCTCTCATTAGTTAAACTTGAGCGGTAAAGGGCTTGGCCAAAAGTGTGGTTGAAATAGTCAAGGGTTGGTAGGATATTTTGTGTTAGTTGGTTAGGCACTTGGCAAGATCTTGGCCTACACTTGCTATGCACTTGGCAAGATCTTGGCCATTGGTTGGCCTTGGCTTGTCCTATAAATACCCACCTCTTTGGAAGACTTATTCATCCTAAACATCTCTAAGTCTTGTAAGACTCTCCCCTCCTCTATTGTTCTCGTCCTCCCCATTTCGTGAGGCCCCTGGCAGAGTAGCGCCCCCTCTAGTAGTGTGGCGTGGGTACCCCTAGCCTTGTTGCTTTGTATAATACCCCTTTGTGGTGTAGAAATACTCTCAAGTATTGTTATAATGCCCAATTTACCTTAGCCATATACCTTGTTGTATTCTAAGGTTATACTATCTGAAAAGCCAGAAAATACTATTATACTTCCGTCAGTCAAAACCGAAACCCTAGGAAAATCTCCATAGTCCGTTGGAGTATTGTGTAGAAGTTGGTTAGAACTTCTAAGGGTGGTTTAGAGCGGGTTGGAGCGCACGGGGTTGGAGCTAGCGATTGCCCGGATCGACTTTAACTAGGATAATTATGGGCTTATCGAGGTAATTATCTTGTCCCTCTATTGTAATTGGAAATTACATGTTTGAATATATAGTTGAAGTATACTATATAATAGAACTGAACGTAGTTATCGGCAATGTCTTTTGACTTAAGCACGAATAAAACTTACTGCAATGTCTTGCGACTTAAGCTGAATTTAAAGAAGTCTTGACGTAATTACATGAGGTGTATTCTGTAGACTTGTGTAGTAGTACAGTGGAGTAAATTGTACCGTTAGGGTTAGATGTATAACCCCGGTTGGCTCGGTGGCCGGCCTCGATAGAGGAGAGATTTCTGCCATGGGGGAGCCGAATTTTCGATAGAATATTCTACGATGAGATCTAAATGTTAATAAGCGCCTTGTGGCCTTATAGGTTGATGTACTACGTGTGGCGCGATCTACTTGACTTAAGGAGTAGCGAAGCGGTTGGAAGTACTTGAGCGTTTTGCTATTAGTCGATACTGTCGCGAGGTATGTGAACCTCTTCCTATCTCTTCTAGCATGATATGTGTGAACTATGTAGTACGTAGACGCATACGTGCTAAATGTATTTGATTGGTGTAAAACATAAAGTGTTATAACGGCTTTATGGGAAGTTAGTTATATGACTTTATGTTGGTAAGAAAATACATGTGGTTTTTAAAAGATGGCGATTAGAACTATAAGCGGCTTGTTATGTGTTAATAAAGAACTTGAAGTATTTCAAAAGATTTTTGAATCATTTTGAAAGAAGAAGTAATACTTGATTTTTGACAAACCTAAGAGTTATACTAGCTTTATGGGAAGTTAGGTATAACGACTTAAGAATGTTTTACTGATTTCGGAAATCAGAATGTGTATTGACAAACCACTGCAGCGTTAATAAAAGGAAATGTTTTGACTAGTTAAGTATTATTAAAACCAGTAGAAACTTCCATCTGCATAGAAGCTAAGATAAGACAAAATGATATTTCCTAGATCACATTTCTTTGTAATAAGATTGTTATAAACAAGAATATCCTACTCACATATAAGACTTATGTTTCTCACATTGTTTAAAAGAGAATTATATTCTTAAATGAATAAGACCATGAACTACGAAACCTTTCTAAAATAAGAAACGTGAACATTTGAAATTAGGCAAACTTGGACGTTTGGAAAATAATGTTGTTACTTGATTTTACGAAGGTAAGTGTTTTGGTTTATTTAAAAAACGATACTCTATTTTATACTACGTATTGTGTGACTTATGTGAAAGCAACGGATCTTTTAAAAGATTTAATGTATGAAGTACTTTAGGGGTAGATACGAACTTGTTAGCTTAAAGTACCTTGTGTGTATAACTTGATTGTGTTGGTTTGTGATAGCCTTGTAATACTTTCTTGTTGATTGATAAGTAAACATGTTAGGATGCTACGTGTGTTAGTATCTTGTGTGATCATGATGTAAGGGTCATTCTTGTTGTGCTTACGTTGTTAAGCGTTAAGCCCGTTATCTTGTTATTGTATCACATACCCTTTGACTTATTATACAGGGCTTGCCACCCTTGACGCGGTCTTTACGGCCTATGCGGTCCTCGTGACTATGCGGAGTCGCGGTAGCTCGGGATTGATCATTCGGGTGTTTAGCCCGACGCGGGGATTCCTATGCGATGCGTTGAGACTATGCGGTCTTTTGAGACTATGCGGGTTGCGGGAGCCTAGCGGATACCGAGGTTAGCCGCCGATGCGGGTATACCTCAGCGATGCAGGACCATGATTCGAGGAATACCTCATGCGGGTCCGTGTGTGACCTATGCGCGAGTGCGAGAGTTCGAGGGATAGACGCGCACATTGATATTGGGCGAGTGGCGGCCGATCATGTGGTGCGGTCTAGAAAGACCTCGGGATACGATTTGTGGTATTTTTTGGCACGTGGTCTTAGTAGTCGGCTATGCCTTCGTACTTGCCCCGCACGGTTTTATTGTGATAACTTTGAGGCGTGAGTCACGACTTGACATATTTGTTTATTTGTTGTGAATCGTAGTTTGCTTATCATACATGTCTCCCGCTTTATAGACTATTATGATTTCATTCTGATTTTTAGTTTCACATACTCGCACTGTTGTTATCGACCTCCTTCGGGGCTGCGTTCATGCCGCAGTTGAGGTACACGATCGTTGATCCTCGCTCTTAGGGTCACGATTCGACTTTAGGAAGCTCCGTTTCTCGGAGGCTTATTCGTATAGTCCTGTTGTTGTGTCTTACATTCAGGTATGGCGGCCACTGTCCGTCGTTGTTATCGTATCTTTTCTTAGAAGTGCAGTAATCTTGTTGTGGGGGTTTGTAAAAGGATTAAACTATTCATTTGTAAAAGTTGTTAATTTTATATCTTAGAAAGGCAAGTTTTCCTCGACTATTGTTTTGTACTTCACTTGTTTCATGTATGTGTTTTATGTTCGCTGATTACTCGATGTTGTGTCACTAGGGTGCCCGGGTAGGCACGATCCACGCCCCGAACGGTCGTGACAAAAGTGGTATCAAGCGATTAATCCTCGGAAAGTGTCTACGCACCGTATCGATGAAGTCTTGATTATCGGTGTGTGCACCACACCAATAATCGTGAGGCTATAGGGTATTTAGGATTGGTTTCTATTCTTCTCACTCGAGATCGTGCCTTAGAGCATGTTGTAAGTTGGACCCTCCGACGAAATTATTTCTTATCGTTATGCCTCCGCGTAGGGCAACCCGGCCGGGAGGGCAAGGCGGCCGAGGAGGCGTGAGTAGAGTCTGAGGGTTACGTGGGCACAGCCCAAACATCACAGGGTGGTGCTTCGTTCGGGGAGTTTTGCGGCGTCACTAACCCGTGAGTTTAGCACGGCGGCGATTCTCTGCGGCCATGACATTTGAACCTTCGCCCACGGCCGAGCGATGAATATAGATTTCAAGGAGGCGACCAATTGTTACTAACTATGGATTTGACTACCGAGAGTATACCGATGTATCGCGAGTCTTGATGACTACCTAAGAAGGTTGTGCAAGAGTAATTCTTTAGTTGGGCTTGAGCATGGCACGTATGCGGGCTTATGCGCGGCCGAGAAGCGTAGAGATCGACGGGTTAACCAAGGGCGAAGAAGGCGCCGAGCAAAGGTCCTTTGGTAACTTTCGAGGCGAGTCACCTCACCAAAGATTTGATTACGACGTCCACCGACTGAGTGGTCTTCCACGGATATCGGATGTTCGAGTATGCAGGAGTTGGTGAACTCCGGGCTTCGGTTCACGGTGCGATGACGTCATCGGGAATGTCGTCTTTTAGTTAGTACTTGTTGTACTACGACCGTCGTGAGTCGATGTCGATATAGTGTCCTAGTAGGAGGACTTAGCCTTCAGGATCGGTGGGTAGTTCGTCATCTTCCCTAGCTGCGCCTACAGGCGAGTTTGATTAAGAACGACTAAGGGAGTAAAGGTAGATATAGATATATCTTTAACCTGTAGAGATCGGTATGTGTGATAAGGTGAGTATACCTTAAGTGCTATGTTACGATAGCGGTGTGTTAGTTGTGTTTAGAAATCATGGTGGGTTAACCGAGTAAGATTTTGGGGGATAGATAAGGTGTGAGCCTTAGAATGTTTTACGTAGATACCTTAGAGGTAAGGCCATCTCGAGTATAGGTGTAGTGTTATGTTTGATCCTTATCAGAGTGCATGGTGCACGTGGGCTATGGTTGTGGGATAAGTCCCTGAGTAGCGTGATATGAAAGAGGTTAGTTGAGCTAAGAAGACCGCTAGGTTTTCGAAACGTGATTAGTAAGATTGTTCCGGATCGGGGAGCTAGTTTTGTGCGCGTTGCCGGGTCGGGTTGAGGCCCCGTTGCGGGTCAACCCGCGGTAGTTTTGGTGGTGGGGTCAGGTTGTGGTGGTCCCGCCTTGTGTTAGGGTTGTGAGGGTGTTAGGCCCAAGTTTAGTTAACCAGCGTACGAACTCGTGGATGCGTTCGACCAGTGGTCGGGCCGATGGGGGCAGCCCATCGTGTTCTTCGGTCAGGACCGTTTACTTGGCTGTGTTGAGTTATCAGAAAGGTTGTAAGGCTGCACGGGGTGCCTACCTTCACCTTATGGCAGACAGTGGAGCCCAGGTTATGGCTGTTTTTGTTTCTGGAAGTTTTACCAGGCATGTGTTAAGAACTCAAGTGAGTCTCAGAATCGCATTCGCCCTCGGGCCAGTGTTTGGATTTCAGGGATAGTTGTGGGGATTGTTGTCTCCTGTGGATGTAGTGTTTAAGCTACCATTTCAATGTTCGGATGTCGCCTTATGAAGCCTTGTGGGGGCGGAAGGGTAAGTTGCCGGTCGATTGGTTCGATGTTGGCAAGGTTCAGAAAATTGGTTGATACGTGTTCAGCAGGATGTGGATAGGGTGAAGCTTGTCTAGAAGAGGTTCTGGCAGCTCAGAGAAATCGTGCGGATAATCGGCGACGACGCTTAGAGTTCAGGTTGACAGTCGGTCTTATGAAGGTACCACCCCGGTTTGGGTGTGACGAGTTTTGGAAAGCAGAGGAAAACTTAGCCCGAGTTACTTTGGGCCCTTTTGAGTTCATGTGAAGAATAGGCCAGGTTGCCTATATGTTAGCAATTGCCGTCCGACTTAGGAGGCAGTACGTCCGGTCTTTCGTATTGATATGATCGGGAAAGTATCAGAGACCCATCCAGAGTGTTCCCGATTAATGATGACCACGCGTTAGGATAGTAACCGAGTTTTGGAAACCGGCCGTATCAGAATGTGGTAAGAGTTCGAGTGTACGACCTCCTCCGGGATCGCATGCAGCCCGGTACCATTTGTTGGGTCGCCGGAGTGACACCAGAACCTCGCGGCAAAGTGACAAAAGTGGTATCAGTGGTATCGCGAGCATAGATGTGATCATTTTCTTTTTGTGTAAAGTAGGTGCGAAGGAAGTATATTTTAGACCCCGGTGAGAGGTGTTATGGTGATGTTAGAGGTGTTTCCTCGTGGACTTGGATGTGAGCTTTTTGCGCAAGTTGTTTCTGTGGCCATGGTGGCAAGGATTGTTCTCGTAAGTATAGTAGTGAAGACTATACTGGCGCGCGTTTGTTTTGAGACTTAGAAAGAACATTCGGGACGAATGTTTCTAAGGAGGGGAGAATGTTATACCCCGTATTTCCAGAGTATGTACGTGAGGGCGTACGTATAAAATTTTAAAGCCTTGAGTAGGCAAAGTGGCTTGGCCGAATTAAATTTGTTCACAACACCCGTTTAGAGTCGTTTTTCGACGAAACGTTTTAACAGCTTTCGTAGGGGAAATTACGGCGATGACATTTTTAATTTTTGCGGATTTTTCCGAGAGACGAAACATTTTGGACCAACAAGAGGGCGACACTTGTCACCCTCTCATTGGTTAGGCTTGGACGGTAAAGGGCTTGGCCAAAAGTGTGGTTGAAATAGTCAAGGGTTGGTAGGATATTTTTGTGTTAGTTGGTTAGGGTGCACTTGGCAAGATCTTGGCCCTACACTTGCTATGCACTTGGCAAGATCTTGGCCATTGGTTGGCCTTGGCTTGTCCTATAAATACCCACCTCTTTGGAAGACTTATTCATCCTAAAAATCTCTAAGTCTTGAAAGACTCTCCCCCCCTCCCTCTATTGTTCTCGTCCCTCCCATTTCGTGAGGCCCCTTGCCGAGAGTAGCGCCCTCCTCACAGTAGTGTGGCCGTGGGTACCCCACTAGCCTTGTTGCTTTCGTATAATACCCCTTTGTGGTGTAGAAATACTCTCAAGTATTGTTATAATGCCCAATTTACCTTAGCCATATACCTTGTTGTATTCTAAGGTTATACCTATCTGAAAAGCCAGAAAATACTATTATACTCCGGTCAAAACCGAAACCCTAGGAAAATCTCCATAGTCCGTTGGAGTATTGTGTAGAAGTTGGTTAGAACTTCTAAGGGTGGTTTAGAGCGGGTTGGGCGCACGGTTGGAGCTAAACGATTGCCGGATCGACTTTAACTAGGATAATTATGGGCTTATCGAGGTAATTATCTTGTCCTCTATTGTAATTGGAAATTACATGTTTGAATATATAGTTGAAGTATACTATATAATAGAATCGAACGTAGTTATCGCAATGTCTTTTGACTTAAGCTGAATAAAACTTACGCGATGTCTTGCGACTTAAGCTGAATTTAAAGAGGTACCGAATTTGTAATTACATAGGCTGTATTACGGAGACTTGTGTAGTAGTACCGTGGAGTAGAATTGTACAGTTAGGGTTAGATGTATAACCCCCGGTTGGCTTGGCAGAGGCCTCGATAGAGGAGAGATTTACGCTGTTGCGGGGAGTCTTAGAATTTTCGATAGAATATTCTACGATGAGATCTAAATGTTAATAAAGCGCGTGGCCTTATAGGTTGATGTACTACGTGTGGCGCGATCTACTGACTTAAGGAGTAGCCGACGGTTGGAAGTACTTGAGCGTTTTGCTATTAGTCGATACTGCCGCGAGGTATGTGAACCTCTTCCTATCTCTTCTAGCATGATATGTGTGAACTATGTAGTACGCAGACGCATACGTGCTAAATGTATTTGATTGGTGTAAAACATAAAGTGTTATAACGGCTTTATGGGAAGTTGGTTATAACGACTTTATGTTGGTAAGAAAATACATGTGGTTCTTAAAAGGTAACTGATTAGAACTATAACTGGCTTGTTATGTGTTAATAAAGAACTTGAAGTATTTCAAAAGATTTTTGAATCATTTTGAAAGAAGAAGTAATACTTGATTTTTGACAAACCTAAGAGTTATACTAGCTTTATGGGAAGTTAGGTATAACGACTTAAGAATGTTTCTTGATTTGAAATCGAATGTGTATTGACAAACCCGCGCAGCGTTAATAAAAGGAAATGTTTTGACTAGTTAAGTATTATTAAAACCAGTAGAAACTTCCATCTGCATAGAAGCTAAGATAAGACAAAATGATATTTCCTAGATCACGGCTGCTGTAATAAGATTGTTATAAACAAGAATATCCTACTCACATATAAGACTTATGTTTCTCACATTGTTTAAAAGAGAATTATATTCTTAAATGAATAAGACCATGAACTAAAACCTTTCTAAAATAAGAAACGTGAACATTTGAAATTAGGCAAACTTGGACGTTTGGAAAATAATGTTGTTACTTGATTTTACGAAGGTAAGTGTTTTGGTTTATTTAAAAAGACAGTCACTCTATTTTATACTACGGGTATTGTGTGACTTATGTGAAAGCAACGGATCTTTTAAAAGATTTAATGTATGAAGTACTTTAGGGTAGATACGAACTTGTTAGCTTAAAGTACCTTGTGTGTATAACTTGATTGTGTTGGTTTGTGATAGCCTTGTAATACTTTCTTGTTGATTGATAAGTAAACATGTTAGGATGCTACGTGGTTAGTATCTTGTGTGATCATGATGTAAGGGGGTCATTCTTGTTGTGCTTACGTTGTTAAACGTTAAGCCCGTTATCTCGTTATTGTATCACATACCCTTTGACTTATTATACCGAGGGCTTGCCACCCTTGATGCGGGTCTTACGGCTACGCGGTCCTCGTGACTACGGAGTCGCGGTAGCTCCGGATTGATCATTCGGGTGTTTAGCCCGACGCGGATTCCTATGCGGTCTGTTGAGACTATGCGGTCTTTTGAGACTATGCGGGTTGCGGAGCCTAGGCGGATACCGAGGGTTAGCCGCGCCCGATGCGGTATACCTCAGCGATGCAGGGACCATGATTCGAGAATACCTCATGCGGGTCCGTGTGTGACCTATGCGAGGCTGCGAGAGTTCTAGGGATAGACGCCACATTGATATTGCGGGCGAGTGGCGGCCGATCGTAGTGCGGTCTAGAAAGACCTCGGATACGGTTTGTGGTATTTTGGTGCGTGGGTCTTAGTAGTCGGCTATGCCTTCGTACTTGCCGTGCACGGTTTTATTGTGATAACTTTGAGGCGTGAGTCACGACTTGATACGATTGTTTATTTGTTGTGAATCGTAGTTTGCTTATCATACATGTCTCTGCTTTATAGACTATTATGATTTCATTTCTGATTTTTAGTTTCACATACTCTGCACTGTTATCGACCTCCTTCGGGCTGCGTTAAATGCCGCAGTTGAGGTACACGATCGTTGATCCTCGCTCTTAGTGGTCACGGTCACTGGGAAGCTCCGTTTCTCCGGAGGCTTATCTTGGTATAGTCCCCTGTTGTTGTAAGTGCTTACATTCAGGGGTATGACGGGGCCCTGTCCCGTCGTTGTTGTCGTATCTTTTCTTAGAGGTCTGTAGTACTGTTGTGGGCAGGGTTTGTAAAAAGGATTAAACTGTTCATTTGTAAAAGTTGTTAATTTTATATGCCGAAAGGCAAGTTTTCCTCAGACTATTGTTTTGTACTTCACTTGTTTCATGTATGTGTTTTATGTTCCGCTGATTACTCTGATGTTGTGTCACTAGGGTGCCCGGGGTAAGGCACCAATCACGGGCCCCGGAACGGGTCGTGACATAAACGATTGCCCAGGATCGACTTTATACTTGGATAATTATGGGCTTATCGAGGTAAATATCTTGTCCCCCTATTGTAATTGGAAATTACATGTTGTTAGATTATATAGTTGAAGTATGCTATATATAGTACTGAACATAGTTATCGGCAATGTCTTGCGACTTAAGCCTGAATAAAACTTACGGCAATGTCTTGCGACTTAAGCCTGAATTTAAAGAAGAATCTTGAATCAGAATTACATAGGGCTGCATTACTGAGACTTGTGTAGTAGTAGTGGAGTAGAATTGTACAGTTAGGGTTAGATGTATAACCCCTGGTTGGCTTGGTAGCGGCCTCGATAGAGAGGAGATTTACGCTGTTGCGGGAGGTCTTCACGAATTTTACGTAGAATATTCTACGATTAGACCTAAATGTTAATAAGCGCCTTGTGGCCTTATAGGTTGAAGTACTACGTGTGGCGCGATCTACTTGGCAGGAGTAGCCGACGTTTGGAAGTACTTGGAGCGTTTTGCTATTAGTCGATACTGTCGCGAGGTATGTGAACCTCTTCCTATCTCTTCTAGCATGATATGTGTGAACTATGTAGTGCGGTAGACGCATACGTGCTAAATGTATTTGATTGGTTTAAAACATAAAGTGTTATAACGGCTTTATGGGAAGTCGGTTATAATGACTTTATGTTGGTAAGAAAATACTTGTGGTTTTTAAAAGGTAACTGATTTGAACTATAACTGGCTTGATATGTGTTAATAGAGAACTTGAAGTAATACTTGGTTTTTGAAAACTTAAGAGTTATACTAGCTTTATGGGAAGTTAGGTATAACGGCTTAAGAATGTTTCTTGATTTGAAATCGAATGTATCGACAAACCACCACTGCAGCGTTAATAAAAGGAAAATGTTTTGAATAATTAAGTATTATTAAAACCAGTAGAAACTTCCATCTGCATAGAAGCTAAGATGAGACAAAATGATATTTCCTAGATCATGGCTGCTGTAATAAGATTGTTATAAACAAGAATATCCTTCTCACATATAAGGCTTATGTTTCTCAGATAGTTTAAAAGAGAATTATATTCTTAAATGAATAAGACTATGAACTACAAAACCTTCTAAGATAAGAAACTTGAACATTGGAAATTAGGCAAACTTGAACATTGGAAATTAGGCAAACTTGAACATTGGAAAAGAATGTTACTACTTGATATTACAAAGAGAAGTAATTGATTTACTTTAAAAAGATAGTCACTCTATTTTTATACTACGGGTATTGTGTGACATTGTGAAAGTAACGTATTGTTACACCCCGTAAATTCAAGAGGTTAAGTTAAGAACGTATGAAAGGAAATAAGATTAGAAAGATGAAGATAAGTTGACCAACATGTGTTGGACGGATTTTTAGTCTACCTGGAGTGTTGTACCCCCGTTGTTAAGATTTTGTAAAGTGTTTCGGGAAGCCTAGTGTGTAGAACGTTAAATCTAGTTCCCAACGCAACAAACCGTTCGTCGATAGGACATCAGAGTCAAAAGTTATGGAAGTTTCAAGTTTGGTGCGCAGCTAGACAGGGCAGTTTTCGGTTCAGGAAGTAGCGGCTACGGAATGCGGGCGCGCGCGGTTGTCTGAGGATCCGCGGGGGTTTCAGAGCCGCGGCGCCGGAATGCGGGAAATTATTTTCTGAAATGGAAGCGCCGCGGCGCCTAGGCGGGATTTTTCTGCGGTAATAGACAAAAATCAGGAGATATTTTGTTATAAGCCTATGGGAGGGTGACAAGTGTCCCTCCCATCCTTTTGACCAGAATAGGGTCCTATTTTAGGGCCAAGTCTTGGAAGACTTGGCCATTTCATTTCAAAACCCTCCCAATGAAAATCCTCTCCCTTCTCTCTAGATTTTTTTTTGAAGAAAACCTAGCCTAAGAGGAAATTGTTGGAGCGGCGGCAAGAAGGAAAAGTGTGGGTAAACTTGTGGGAAGCGCCGGTGGGCGATTTTGACGGAAGGAGGTGGAAGAAAAAGGGGCTTTTGTGGGCTATTCCTTAAGGTAAAAGTTTCCCCTTTCTCTTGGTTGTGAGCCTAAAGGTCATTATATTTTAGTAATATAGATGTGAGCACAGATTTGTCATATATTTTAGCAATTTAGAGTTGAGCCTAAGGATTTGTTTAATTGTAGTAGAATAGAGTTGAGCACGAGGCTGTTTTATTTGAATAGATTTGGGTCGTATCATGTCGTAAAGGGAGATTGTAATTGTTGAAGATGTCTAGGGCTAGATATCATGTTAGACCTAAGAACTTGGATTGGAAAAGAGTTGAAAGGGGTTAGTATTGGTTTATTGTTGGCCAAGGTTGGCCTGGAAACTATTGGTTTGTTTTGTATTATTGTGGGGCGGAGTCTTACGCGTCCCGTAGGCGTGTAATCCCCTTTGTTGTGCCTTGAATGTGGCGTTGGTTAGTGGAAATTCGGCCTTGGAAGGGTGGCATAGTTAGTAGAACAAAGGAAGTCTTTGTCCAATTTTCCGTAGAACGCGGACTTTTCATTAGAATATACTACGTTGAAGTAGAAGCTAATAGGCGTATTATGGTCGTTATAGGTTGACATCTACGACGCATATTGGACTTGGCAAGTGGATTAAGCAAAAGAGGTATGTAGAACTCTTCCTATCTCTTGAGCATGAGTAGTTATAATCGTATGGTACGCAGAACGTACGTGATTTAAATGAAGTGAAGTCATTTGATATATTTGACTTGTTTTAAGGATGTCTAGTTGGTTGCGTTAGAGATTTAACTCACGTGTCCTTAAGAATGGTTATAAGAATGGTTATAAGAATGGTTATACGAATGGTTTATCCTAATAAGGTAGACAAGTATTTCTTGACATGATCAAGTATAGAATACTAGACTCGGAAGTATTGATTCTTGAACTATTCTAAAGATAAGAGACCTGATTCCTAAGTTAAGAAACTTGTTTTCTAAGTTAAGATTTTGAAGTATTTTGAAGGTAGTGTAACTTGAATTGAAGTACAAGCCTCTTGGTTATAGAGAGAGCAAAGTGGTCTAAGACATAAAGAGTTATAACGGCTTTATGGGAAGTTAGTTATGACGGCTTTATGGGAGGATAAGGATGTCTTGGTTCTAAAGCATAAAGTTAGTATAACGGCTTTATGGGAAGTTGGTTATAATAACTTTATGGAAGCTTAAAGAAATGGTTTTTCTCGAATAAGGTAAGCCTAGATAAAAGAATGGATACTAAGAAAGGCAATTCGATTTAAAGGCATCAATTGCTTAAAGTTTAAAATGAGGTCACTGAGTTAGAAGCCGAAGCATATTTCTAATAGTATAGTGACTTGTTTGAAATGTAGGCAAGCCTTGATACTACGGGTGTTAGTATCTTGGGGTCTTATGTGGAAAAGGGATCTTGGAAGGAATAGAAACACATAGTACTTTGGGTTGGATTTTCCCAGGACTTGTTAAGGGATATGGAAAGTGCCTAAGGTCGTAAAATGAGATCCATTTTGTATGTTAATGAAAGTCTAAAGAAGTTAGGAGCTTACTTGGACGTCAGTCGGTGATGGAGGATTCCACGGTATGCCTCCATTGCCTCCTATGAGTCTACCGACGCATCGACGGTGATGTGGGATTCCACGTATGCTCCCGGTCATAGTATGAGTTTACTTGACGCGTCTGGCAGTGATGTGGGATTCCACGGGTATGTTTCCATGGTCTTAGTATGAGTTTACCGGGACATACCGACAGTGATGTGGGATTCCACGGGTATGCTCCCCTGGTCATAGTATGAGTTTACTTGGACGTACCGGCAGTGATGTGGGATTCCACGGGTATGTTTCCATGGTCTTAGTATGAGTTTACCGGGACGTACCGACAGTGATGTGGGATTCCACGGGTATGCTCCCCTGGTCATAGTATGAGTTTACTTGGACGTACCGGCAGTGATGTGGGATTCCACGGGCATGTTTCCATGGTCTTAGTATGAGTTCACCGGGACATACCGCCAGTGATGTGGGATTCCACGGGTATGCACCGGGGACATGCTTACGATGAGGGATTCCGAGGCATGTAGTTTGAGGGGTAAGAGTATAAATGAGGGGTACACCCCCAAGATCGTTATACCACCTTCTTCAGGGTAAGAGTATAAATGAGGGGTAAACCCCCAAGATCGTTATACCACCTGGTTTCCGTGGATTTGCTACCCACGATGCGAGTAACACCTCATGAAGTCATGTACCCGAGATGAGGGATTCCACGGGCAGAGGATATAGGTATATACATGGTTAGATTTGTGTGTACGCCGACAGTGAGGTAGGATGCCACGGGCGCGTCACATGGTTGTATTTACTTTATGGCTGTCGGCAGTGACGGGGGATCCCACGGGCAGAGGATATAGGTATATACATGGTTAGATTTGTGTGTACGCCGGCGGTGAGGTAGGATGCCACGCGCCACATGGTTGTATTTACTTTATGGTCGCTTCAGTGACGGGGATCCAGGCGCAGGATATAGGTATATACATGGTTAGATTTGTGTGTACGCCGACGGTGAGGTAGGATGCCACGCGCCACACGGGTTGTATTTACTTTATGGTATCGGCAGTGACGGGATCCCAGGCGCAGGATATAGGTATATACATGGTTAGATTTGTGTGTACGCCGGTGAGGAAGGATGCCACGCGCCACGAGTTAGATTCTACACCTAGCGGTCGGCAGTGATGGGGAATCCCACGGGCGCGCTTGGATATTTGAGGGCTGGGGTTCATAGCCCTGGTGTGACTATGGTTCATATGTTGAGACAGGTTGTATAAGGTAAAACTGACTTTCATTACTTCCACTTCTGTGAGGCACAGTGTACTGCTAATTTGGTTATCATATATGTCTTCACTTGTATTTTTGACTATTATGATTTAAATTACAGTACTTTCAGTTTTGCATACTTGGTACATATTTTGTACTGACCTCCTTCGGGGGGCTGCGTTCATGCCGCAGGTTGAGGTACATAGCTTGTTGATCCGCACTCCTAGGATCGCGGTTCAGTTCTGGAAAGCTCCATTTCTCCGGAGACTTTGTTATTGGTATGGTTCCCTGAAGTCGTTGACTTTTGTACATTCAGGGGTATGGCGGGGCCCTGTCCCGTCACAGTTCTTATGTAAACTCTTAGAGGTCTGTAGTCATATCTTGTGGGTCACCTTAAAAAAAAAAAAAAAAGAAATTTGAGGTAACTACTGTTGGATTTGTTTATATCCAGGGAGGTAGCCTTATCGGCTGACCTATTATTTATTTCATTGTTTAAGTTTATGAATGTTCCGCCGTTTATCTCTGATGTATACCTGTAAGGGTGCCCAGATAGGGCACCAGTCGCGGGCCCGGGGTCGGGTCGTGACAAAAGTGGTATCAGAGCAGTTAGTCCTCGGAAAGTGTCTACAGACCGTGTCTAAGTAGAGTCTTGATTATCGGTGTGTTGTGCACCACATCTATAATCAGGAGGCTGCAGGACATTTAGGATTGGTTTCCATTCTTCTCACTCGAGATCGTGCGATAGAGTATGTGTGTTAGTGGTCGCCCTCCCAACGAGTTATGTTGATTGCAGCTACGAGAAAGGCGCGATGACCGAAGGACTATGAGGATTGCGTATCCAGGTTGGTAATGATTGTAGTATAGTTGGTATTGTGATATACATCTATACGGAGTTATGTATGAGGGTCAGACGCGTGTTGCCTAGGATGATTTTAGATTACCAAGAGTTGGTAAAGACTAACTAGATACCGGGAAGGTATGGGAGTAATGTATGTATGCTAGTATGAGTTGGAAGTACGGAAAGAGTACGACCGAAGCAGCAGAGCAACCAAGCGTAAAGGAATAGAGCCTAAATCCTTGAGAACCTTTCGAGGTGACTACACCCGTGAGTGATGGGTGGTAGCTGAGCGGATATATAATAACTGTCCGGTGGCACTAGATGATCAAGATTATGAAGGAGAGATGAGCTCTCTCCCCCACGTAAAAGGATGGTTTTGCGTATTATGGGGTTGTGTACCCAGTTATATAGCGATGGATGTGAGATCGTAAGACCTTGATGTCGTTGTGCTAAAGGTTACAGTTTTAGATAATCGTGGAAAAAGAAATGGTATGAAGGGGTTGTAAAAGGAACTGTGTCGCAACTTACTAGATGGACTCCAAAAGAACATTCGGGGACGAATGTTTCTAAGGGGGGAAGAATGTTACACCCCGTAAATTCAAGAGGTTAAGTTAAGAACGTATGAAAGGAAATAAGATTAGAAAGATGAAGATAAGTTGACCAACATGTGTTGGACGGATTTTTAGTCTACCTGGAGTGTTGTGCCCCCGTTGTTAAGATTTTGTAAAGTGTTTCGGGAAGCCTAGTGTGTAGAACGTTAAATCTAGTTCCCAACGCAACAAACCGTTCGTCGATAGGACATCAGAGTCAAAAGTTATGGAAGTTTCAAGTTTGGTGCGCGCTAGGCAGGCGCTTTCGGTTCAGTGGCCGCGAGTACACTGACGCAGCGCGGCCGGCCAGACTGGGATCCGCGGGGGTTTCAGAGCCGCGGCGCCGGAATGCGGGAAATTATTTTCTGAAATGGAAGCGCCGCGGCGCCTAGGCGGGATTTTTCTGCGGTAATAGACAAAAATCAGGAGATATTTTGTTATAAGCCTATGGGAGGGTGACAAGTGTCCCTCCCATCCTTTTGACCAGAATAGGTCCTATTTTAGGCCAAGTCTTGGAAGACTTGGCCATTTCATTTCAAAACCTCCCAATGAAAATCCTCTCCTTCTCTCTAGATTTTTCAAGAAAACCTAGCCTAAGAGGAAATTGTTGAGCGCAAGAAGGAAAAGTGTGGGTAAACTTGTGGGAAGCGCTGGTGGCGATTTTGACGGAAGGAGTGGAAGAAAAAGGGGCTTTTGTGGGCTATTCCTTAAGGTAAAAGTTTCCCTTTCTCTTGGTTGTGAGCCTAAGGTCATTATATTTTAGTAATATAGATGTGAGCTGAGGTCATTATATTTTAGCAATTTAGAGTTGAGCCTAAGGTCATTTAATTGTAGTAGAATAGAGTTGAGCCCGAGGCTGTTTTATTTGAATAGATTTGGGTCGTCTCGTCGTAAAGGGAGATTGTAATTGTTGAAGATGTCTAGGGCTAGATATTATGTTAGACCTAAGAACTTGGATTGGAAAAGAGTTGAAAGGGGTTAGTATTGGTTTATTGTTGGCCAAGGTTGGCCTGGAAACTATTGGTTTGTTTTGTATTATTGTGGGGCGGAGTCTTACGCGTCCTGTAAAGGCGTGTAATCCCCTTTGTTGTGTGCCTTGAATGTGGCGTTGGTTAGTGGAAATTCGGCCTTGGAAGGGGTGGCATAGTTAGTAGAACAAAGGAAGTCTGTCGCCCAATTTTCCGCAGTAACGCGGACTTTTCATTAGAATATACTACGTTGAAGCTAGAAGCTAATAGACGTATTATGGTCGTTATAGGTTGACATCTACGGACGGCATATTGGACTTGGCAAGTGGATTAAGCAAAAGAGGTATGTAGAACTCTTCCTATCTCTTGAGCATGAGTAGTTATAACTGTATGGTACGGTAAACGTACGTGATTTAAATGAAGTGAAGTCATTTGATATATTTGACTTGTTTTAAGGATGTCTAGTTGGTTGCGTTAGAGATTTAACTCACGTGTCCTTAAGAATGGTTATAAGAATGGTTATAAGAATGGTTATACGAATGGTTTATCCTAATAAGGTAGACAAGTATTTCTTGACATGATCAAGTATAGAATACTAGACTCGGGAAGTATTGATTCTTGAACTATTCTAAAGATAAGAGACCTGATTCCTAAGTTAAGAAACTTGTTTTCTAAGTTAAGATTTTTGAAGTATTTTGAAGGTAGTGTAACTTGAATCAAGTACAAGCCTCTTGGTTATAGAGAGAGCAAAGTGGTCTAAGACATAAAGAGTTATAACGGCTTTATGGGAAGTTAGTTATGACTTTATGGGAGGATAAGGATGTCTTGGTTCTAAAGCATAAAGTTAGTATAACGGATTTATGGGAAGTTGGTTATAATAACTTTATGGAAGCTTAAAGAAATGGTTTTTCTCGAATAAGGTAAGCCTAGATAAAAGAATGGATACTAAGAAAGGCAATTCGATTTAAAGGCATCAATTGCTTAAAGTTTAAAATGAGGGTCACTTGAGTTAGAAGCCGAAGCATATTTCTAATAGTATAGTGACTTGTTTGAAATGTAGGCAAGCCTTGATACTACGGTGTTAGTATCTTGGGGTCTTATGTGGAAAAGGGATCTTGGAAGGAATAGAACACATAGTACTTTGGGTTGGATTTTCCCGTGACTTGTTAAGGGATATGGAAAGTGCCTAAGGTCGTAAAATGAGATCCATTTGTATGTTAATGAAAGTCTAAAGAAGTTAGGAGCTTACTTGGGCGCATCGGTGATGGAGGATTCCACGTATGCCTCATTGCCTCCTATGAGTCTACCGACGCACCGACGTGATGTGGGATTCCACGGTATGCTCCTCGGTCATAGTATGAGTTTACTTGGACGCATCAGCGGTGATGTGGGATTCCACGGGTATGTTTCCATGGTCTTAGTATGAGTTTACCGACATACCGGCGGTGATGTGGGATTCCACGTATGCTCCACGGTCATAGTATGAGTTTACTTGACGCGTCGGCGGTGATGTGGGATTCCACGTATGTTTCCATGGTCTTAGTATGAGTTTACCGACATACCGACGGTGATGTGGGATTCCACGTATGCTCCCCTCGGTCATAGTATGAGTTTACTTGACGCACGGCAGCGGATGTGGGATTCCACGCATGTTTCCATGGTCTTAGTATGAGTTCACCGACATACCGCTGATGTGGGATTCCACGGGTATGCACCGACACGCTACGATGAGGGATTCCGAGGCATGTAGTTTGAGGGTAAGAGTATAAATGGCGGTACACCCCAAGATCGTTATACCACCTTCTTCGGTAAGAGTATAAATGGCGGTAAACCCCAAGATCGTTATACCACCTGGTTTCCGTGGATTTGCTACCCACGATGCGAGTAACACCTCATGAAGTCATGTACCCGAGATGAGGGATTCCACGGGCAGAGGATATAGGTATATACATGGTTAGATTTGTGTGTACGCCGACAGTGAGGTAGGATGCCACGGGCGCGTCACATGGTTGTATTTACTTTATGGCTGTCGGCAGTGACGGGATCCCAGGCGGAGGATATAGGTATATACATGGTTAGATTTGTGTACGACAAATGAGGTAGGATGCCACGGGCGCGTCACATGGTTGTATTTACTTTATGGCTGTCGGCAGTGACGGGGGATCCCACGGGCAGAGGATATAGGTATATACATGGTTAGATTTGTGTGTACGCCGACAGTGAGGTAGGATGCCACGGGCGCGTCACATGGTTGTATTTACTTTATGGTCGCTTACAGTGACGGATCCCACGCGCAGAGGATATAGGTATATACATGGTTAGATTTGTGTGTACTGGCCGGTGAGGAAGGATGCCACGCGCGTCACGAGTTAGATTCACACCTAATGGCGGTGATGGGAATCACGCGCGCTTGGATATTTGAGGGTCAGTTCATAGCCCCGCGTGACTATGGTTCATATGTTGAGACAGTGTATAAGGTAAACCGACTTTCATTACTTCCACTTCGCGAGGCACGATTATCGCTAATTTGGTTATCATATATGTCTTCACTTGTATTTTTGACTATTATGATTTAAATTACAGTACTTTCAGTTTTGCATACTTGGTACATATTTTGTACTGACCTCCTTCGGGGGGCTGCGTTCATGCCGCAGGTTGAGGTACATAGCTTGTTGATCCGCACTCCTGGATCGCGTTCGGGCCTCGAAAGCTCCATTTCTCGGAGACTTTGTTATTGGTATGGTTCCTCAAGTCGTTGACTTTTGTACATTCGTGGTATGGCGGGCCCCGTCCACGATTCTTATGTAAACTCTTAGAGGTCTGTAGTCATATCTTGTGGGTCACCTTAAAAAAAAAAAAAATAATTTGAGGTAACTGCTGTTGGATTTGTTTATATCCAGGGAGGTAGCCTTATCGGCTGACCTATTATTTATTTCATTGTTTAAGTTTATGAATGTTCCGCCGTTTATCTCTGATGTATACCTGTAAGGGTGCCCAGATAGGGCACCAGTCGCGGGCCCGGGGTCGGGTCGTGACACGTATCTTTTAAAGAGTTAATGTATGAAGTACTTTGGGGATAAAACCCCGAACTTGTGGGCATATAATAGAAAGTACCTTGTGTGTATAACTTGATTGTGTTGGTTTGTGATAGCCTTGTAATACTTTCTTGTTGATTGATAAGTAAACATGCTAGGATGCTACGTGTGTTAGTATCTTGTGATGTTTGTGTAAAGGGGGTTTTTCCTTTGTTGTGCTTATGTTGTTTAACGATAAGCTGTTATGTTAGTATTTTACATCACTCATCTCTTGAGATGATTCCGGGTTGTCGCCTCCACGGGGTAGACTTCGCGGGTCGATGGACCTATGATTCGAGAATACCTCACGCAGTCCTGTGGGCCTACGCGAGCTACGAGAGTTCGGTGTTAGTGTCGTCCTTTATGGGCACGCGTCCATGTGGCTACGCGGTGCGAAGTCGGGGCGATCTACGGGGAGTAGCTACCCTCGACGCGGGAATACCTCATGCGGGCCGATGAGATTGGCCTACGCGAGTCGGGAAGTTCCAGGACTAGACGCGCACATTAGATATCGCGGGCAAGTGGCGGCTTTGATCATGTGACGCCCAGACAGATCTTATGATACGATTCATGACCTTGTTGGTGCTGTAGGTGTTAGTAGTCGGCTATGCCTTCGCACTTACCCCGTCACGGTGTTATTATGGCAGTGGGACACGGTGTTCATGTGTGTTCCTTGGTGCTTTTATATCATAAAGCTGCCGGTGAGGAAGGTATTCCAGGCATGATTGATGTTGTGGGCGTGAGACCCATTGTTATGTTTGAGTGATGAATTTGAGGCGCGAGTCACGACTTGATATGATCGCTTGTTTATTGTGAATCGTAGTTTTGTTATCATACATGTCTCCCGCTTTATATAGACTACTATGATTCCATTTACTGATTTTCGATTTCACATACTCTGCGTTGTTATCGACCTCCTTCGGGGCCGCGTTCATGCCGCAGTTGAGGTACACCGCCGTTGATCCTAGCTCTCGTGGTCACAGCGTTGGGAAGCTCCGTTTCTCGGAGGCTTATCACGTATAGTCCTGTCGTAGTAAGTGTTTACATTCGTGGTTTGGCGGGGCCCCGTCCGCCATGGTTGTCATATCATTCGTAGAGGTGCAGTAAATCGCTTGTTGTGGCGGGGTTTGTAAAAAGGATTAAACTGTTCATGTTGAAAAAGTTGTCATTTATATATATGCCGAAAGGCAAGTTTTTCTCAGATTATTGTTTCATATTTCATAATATGTCTTGTATCGTTTTATGTTCCGCTGATTACTCTGATGTTGTATCACTAGGGTGCCCGGGGTAAGGCACCAGTCACGGGCCCGGAATCGGGTCGTGACAATGTCGACATGTTAAAACCGAAAATGAACAAGTTAGCCATTAATGTTGTAATCAATTTGGTCGATAGTTGAAATCGTCGCATGTTAAGGAAGAAAGGATTTACAGTTGTTGTAATTGTTATTATGTATATAACATATTGGAATAACAACTTGGATTGAAAAAGGGAATTGAAAGACAATTGATATTGCTATGGATAGTGTTATTGTCGAGAATGTGCCTTAAGGAATTGACAGTTTTATATTGATTGTGGGTCAGAATTTTACACGTCCTATTAGGCGTGTAATCCCCTTTGTATTTGCTGAATTGTTGGGCCTTAAATGTGGCGTTTGGTTATGTCACGACCCGAACCCGGGCCCGTGACTGGTGCCTTACCCCGGGCACCCTAGTGATATAACATCAGAGTAATCAGCGGAATATAAAACACAACATGAAACAATGTAAAGGAGATACATGTTTATCTGAAGAAAAGTTGCCTTTCGGCATATATATATATATAAAAGCTTAAATCCGAACAGTTACATCCCATTACAACTCTGCCCACAACAGTACTACAGACCTCTACGAATGATATGACAACAATGACGGGACAGGGCCCCGCCATACCCCTGAATGTAAGCACCTACAACAACAGGGGACTATACCAAAGATAAGCCTCCGGAGAAACGGAGCTTCCCAAACGCTGAACTGTGACTCCTATGGCGAGATCAACATCGCGTGTACCTCTACCGCGCATGAACGCACCCGAAGGAGGTCAAGACAACAGTACCAAGTATGTGAAATCAAAATATCGTAAATGAAATCATAGTAGTCTATATAAAGCAGAGACATATATGATAACCAAACTACGCACAATAAATAGCGATATGTCAAGTCATGGACTCACGCCCTCAAAGTCATTACTCAAATACAACTATGGGTCTCACGCCCACAACATCAATCATGCCCGTGGAATACCTTCCTCACTGCCGGCAGTCTATGATATAAAAGCACCAAGGAATACACATGAACATCAGGTCCCACCTGTGTCATAATAAAACCGTGCGGTAAGTGCGAAGGCATAGCCGACTACTAACACCTACGCATCAACAAGGCCATAAATCGTGTCATGAGATCTGTCTGCACCGCCACATGATCGGCCGCCACTCGCCCGCAGTATCTAATGTGCGCGTCTAGTCCTGGAACTTCCCGCAGCTCCGCATAGGCCACTCCAATGGCCCGCAAGAGGTATTCCCCGCATCCAGGGTAGCTACTCCCCGGCAACGTCCTGGACTCGCAGTCCGCATGACCACATAGACCGCATGACCACAAAGGCCGCACACTAACCTGGAACTCTCGTAGCTCGATAGTCCCCGGACCCGCATGAGGTATTCTCGAATCACGGTCCTGCATCACCGAGTCTACCCCGCATCGGAGGCGCTTTAACCCCTAATCATGTCAAGAGGTGAGTGATGTAATACTAGCATAACGGCTTACCGTTAAACAACATAAGCACAACAAGGGAAACCCATTTACGCAAACATCATAAGACACTAACACACGTAGCATCCTAACATGTTTAATTATCAGATCAACAAGGAAGTATTACAAGGCTATCACAAACCAACACAATCAAGTTATTCACACAAGGTACTTTCTACTATATGTCAACAAGTTCGGGTTTTTATCCCCAAAGTACTTCATACATTAACTCTTTAAAAGATCCGTTTCTTTCACAAAAGTCACACAATACCCGTAGTATAAAAATAGAGTGACTATCTTTTTAAGTAAACCAAAAACCCTTCCCTTTGTAAAATCAATTAACAACATTATTTTCCAAACGTTCAAGTTTGCCTAATTTCAAATGCTCAAGTTTCTCATTTTCGAAAGGTTTCGTAGTTCATAGTTAATCACTTAATGATATAATTCTCCTTTAAAATAATTTGAGAAACATATGCCTTATATGTGAGTAGGTTATTCTTGTTCACAAAAATCTTATTAAAGCAGTCATGATCTAGGAAATGTAATATCATTTTGTCTCAAATTAGCTTCTAAGCCGCTGGAGGTTTCTACTGTTTTAATAATACTTTATTAGTCAATACATTTCCCTTTATTAGCGCTGCTGTGGTCTGTTCGATACTTATTCTGATTTCTGAAATCAGTAAAAACATTATTCCTTTTAAAAACCAAGTACTCATTACTCACGAATGAGGTTTCACACTTTTTAACAAAATTCAGATTAATTCAATTAAGTCAAGTCTCTTATCTTATAAGATCAATAAACCATTCTTTTTATCTCTCTTAAGTCGTTATACCTAACTTCCCATAAAGCTAGCATAACTCTTAAGCTTTTAAAACTAAGTATTACTCTTCTTTCAAAAAGGTTTCTTAATTCTTTTGAAATACTTCAGATTCTTATTAATCAGGCTTAAGTCAAAAGATATTGCCGTAAAACTACGTTCAGTTAACACACGTACGTCTACCATACTATATATATATTCTTTTAAAATATCATGCTCAAGAGTATAGGAAGAATCACATACCTCGCGACGATTATCGACTATTAGCAAATAGCTCCAAAGTACTGTAGTCCGGCTAGCCTTTTCCACCCTTCGAGTAGAATATGCTACTCGCAGTACTTCAACCTATAAAGGTTATACAAGTCTATCAACGTCTAGACTACTCGGTAGAATAAATCTAGATACAAGATTCTACGGAAAATTGGGCAGCACTTCCCTACCCGTCAAACTTCACAAGTCTACTGTAAATACAGTCCTATGTAAGTACAGTTCAATTCCCTTCTTATATACCTTCCTAGTATATAACTTATACTTAATTCTTATACTTCAATAGTATGTAAACTCAATTACAATAGGGAGACAAGATATTTACCTTGATAAGCCCAAAATTATCCAAGTTTAAATGTCGATCCTGAGCAACGTTTAGCTCCTACTCTGGGCGCTCCAACCCTCTCAAAACAACCCTTAGAAGTTCTACGCAACTTCTACTTAACACTTCAACCGACTATGAAGATTTTCCTTAGGGTTTCGTTTTGAGACAAAAAGGACAAAAGGTAGTATTTTCGGGCTCTACGTATAGAGGTAACTTTTGGAATACTACAAGGTATAAGGCTAAGGTATTTTGGTATAGCAACGATACTTGGAGAATATTTTCTACCAAGAGGGGGGTATTTTACGAGAACCACTAGGCAAGGGGGGGTGTGTCTCGGCCACACCACTAGGAGGGGGAGAGAGATCTCTCGGCCAAGGGGGCCTCACGAAAGGGGGGAGGGGGGAGGCTTGGACGAAACCATAGAGAGGGAGGGAGAGGGATTTCAAGACTTAGAGATTTGTGGAGTGGATGAAGAAGTCTTCAAAGGGGGGGTATTTATAGGGAAACCAATGGCCATGATCAAGCCAAGTGGGGGGCAAGTGGAGGGCCAAGATTTGCCCAAGTGCCCCCTATCCCTACTCCACAATTCCCTCACAAACATTGACCCATGGATTAGGCCACAAGACATGGCACAAAACGTGCAACCAATCGGCCATCAAGACCGCCCACTTGAGGGTGACAAGTGTCGCCCTCTCGTTGGTCCAAAATATTTCATCTCTCAGAAAAATCCACAAAAATAATAAATGACATAGCCGTAATTTTCCCTACGCAAGCTTTGGAAAACGTTTCGTCGGAAAACGATTCTTTTCGGGGGTTGTGCACAAAATTTTCGGTCCTATGCCTAACTTAAGGCTCAAACTTTCGTACGTACGTCCTTACGTACATACTCTGGAAATACGGGGTATAACATTCTCCCCTCCTTAGAAACATTCGTCCCGAATGTTCCTTCTAAGCCTCAAAACACACAAGTGCCTGTATAGTCTTCACTACTATACTTACGAAAACAATCATGCCGTACCTGGCCATAACATAACACACGCGCAATTACTCAACTTCAAGTCTACGAGGAATCACCTCCATCACTACAAAAGCTCCCACCCAAGGTCTAAAAGATACTCCCTTCGCACCTTTTCTTTACGAACGCAATGATCACTTTTATTCTCTTACTCGTCGTACCCTTCTCGTACACTCGAACTCTTTCTCATAACTTACCACATTTCTGTTACTGCTTCATTTACCAAAATCTCTGGGTTACTACCTCCAACTTGGTCATCATTACTGGGAACACTCTGGATGGATCTCCGATACTTTCCGAACATAGCAACACGAAAGACCGGACATACTACCTCCTACGTCGGACGACAATGACAACTATAGGCAACCTGGACTACTCTTCACATGATCTGAAAGGCCCAAAGTAACTCGGGCTAAGTTTCCTCTGTTTCCCAAACTCGTCACACCCTTTCCGGGGTGGTACCTTCAAGAATACCGACCGTCAACCCGACTTCAAGTGTCGACGTCGATTATCCGCACGACTTCTGTTGACTCTGAGCTGCCAATAACCTCTTCTGGATAAGCTTCACCCTATCCACATCCTGCTGAAACAAGTATGAACCAACTATCTGAACCTTGCCAACATCGAACCAATCGACCGGCAACTTACACTTCCGCCCCTACAAGGCGTCATAAGGCAATATCCGAACACTGAAATGGTAGCTAAAAACACTCCCTCAACAGGAGGCAACAATCCTCACAGCTACCCCTGAAAACCAAACACTGGCCCGAGGATGAATGCGATACGGAGACTCACCTGAGTTCCTAACCCTGCCTGGTAAAACTTCCAGAAAAAGAAATAGCCGTAACCTGGGCTCCACTGCCTGTCATAAGGTGAAAGTAGGCACCTCGTGCAGCCTCACAACTTTCCAGAAATAACATCTCGCATAACCCTCTGCCGAGTAAACGGTCCTGACTAAAAGACAAGAGGGACTGACCTCATCGGCCCGACTACTGGTCGAACGCATCCACGAACTCGTACGATGGTTAACTAAACTTTGGCCTAACACCCTCGTGACCCCACCACCTGGCGGGACCACCTCGAACTGACCCCACCAAATTACAGGCCGCGGGTTGACCCGCGATTGGTCCTCAACCCGACCCGCTATCGCACAAAACTCTTGTTCCACGATCCGGGACAATCTTACTATCGAGTCACAAAACCTAGTGGTCTTCTTAGCTCAACTACCCTCTTTCATTCCACACTACTCAGGGACTTAGCACCCAAATATATCTCACGTGCACTATGCACTCCGATAAGGGTCAAACAAAAAAAAAAATATAAATCTCTTACTCGAGATGGCCTTGCCTCTAAGGTCTCTACGTATAAAACTCTAAGGCTCACACTTTCCTTATCCCCAATCTTACCTGGTTAACTAACCATGATTTCTAATCACAACTAACACAATGCTATCTGAACATAACACTTAAGGTATACTCATCTTATCACACATACAAATCTCAAGAGGGTTAAGGATATACCTGCATCTACTGCTTCACTTCCCTTTGTCGTTCTAATCAATCACGCTGTTGGGCGCAGCTAGGAAGATGATGAATTAGCCCGATCCCGAAAGGTGAGTCTCTACATCCGCGCCACCTGCAGTGGACAATTTCGCAAAATGGCCTGCTGGCAAAGCATAACAATTGTCGAATAAGCACGACACTCCCACCATGACATCTACCACAACGGCGCCAGGGTGGGGTGGCCTCTCGCTAACACCCCTCTCCGAACCATGAATCGGTGTTTGGCAAGCGTGTATCGTGAATCGAAGCCACGAGCTCGACCAACTCCTGCGTACGAACGCCCCGAACCGGTGGAGGACCATTACGCTGTGGCGGAGGCGTATATCTAATCTGCCGAGGCGGTTCGCCTCGAAAGTTACCAAGGACCTGTTGTTCGGCCTCTTCACGATCTTGGTTAATCGTCGATCTCTACGTTCTCGTGTGTTGCGCATAAGCTGTCTGCGGGCAATATCCATGCTCGATCAAGAGCTACTCTTGCACAACCTTTCTTTAGATAGTCATCAAGACGTGATATATCGGTACATCATATACTCTCGGTAGCTACATCCTTAGCTAATGCGGTCGTCTCTTTGCAATCTATACTTTCGCCATCGGTCGTGGGCGAAGGTTCAACTATCATGGCCGCATGATGAGCTATTGCCATTGTGCTAAACTCTGCGAGGTGGCGGCGTCGCGAACTCCCGAATGAAGCACCACCCGGGTGATGATTGGGCTGTGCCCTAGTAACCCTCTGTGCTCTACTCGCATCTCGCCGCTTTGCCTTGCCTCGGGCGGGTTGCCTTCTGCGGAGGCATAGCGGTAAGGAAGGAATTACGTTAGAGGTCCAACTTATAACACACTTCTAAGGAACGATCTCAGAGTGAGAAGAATGGAAACTAATCCTAAATATCCTATAGCCTCACGATTATTGGTGTGGTGCACAACACATCGATAATCAAGACTTCATGGATACGATGCAGTAGACACTTTCCGAGGATTAACTGCTCTGATACCACTTTTGTCACGACCCGAACCCGGGCCCGTGACTGGTGCCTTTCCCCGGGCACCCTAGTGATATAACATTAGAGTAATCAGCGGAATATAAAACACAACATGAAACAATGTAAAGGAGACACATGTTTATCTGAAGAAAATTTGTCTTTCGGCATATATATATATATAAAAGCTTAAATCCGAACAGTTACTATTATACCCCGTAGTTCCAGGGTATATATGTGAGGACGTACGTACGAGAATACGACAGAAATTTTGGAAAGAAAGAAAGATGTGATTTTTCGACGGAAAAGTTTCCGGTTTTTGTGAAGAAAAAGGTTGGAATTGGATTCCCAGATTTGGTATTTGGACTTCTTGGATTATTTTAGAATTATGAGATTTTATTTTCGGAAATGGTCACGTGGGGCCCACGGGAGAAATTTACGATTTTGTGGGGCCCGCTTTGTTTTTGAGATTTTTGATATTTTGGATATTTTCGGAAGACGAAATATTTTGGACGAGTAGGGGGGCGACACGTGTCACCCCCATGTGGCCATGGTTGGCCGTTTCTTGTTGACACTTGGCTTTGGCCGAAATGGTGTGGACAAGTGGCAAGCCACTTGTCCCAAGTTTTGTGAAGCCATTTGGAGGGTGGGACCCACACACACTTGTCCCAAGATCTCACCACACACCTTGCATTGATCTTAGCCCTTGAATCCTCTATATAAACCCCTTAAGTTGAAGACTTATTTTCATCCACACTTGATATAATTTCCAAGGCAATACTCCCTCCCTTTAGTATTTCGTCCACCTCCCACTTTGTGTAGTGAAATACTTCATGTATTGTAGTATAATTCCAAATACCTTAGCCTAGTATCCCTAGTAGTATTCCAAAGTTATTTCAATACTAGGAGCCCGGAAATACTACTTTATTCCAATAGCCGTAAAGTGAAACCCTAGAAAAATCTTCATAGCTTGGTTGAAGTATTTAGAGAAGTTGTTTGGAAACTTCTAAGAATTCGTTTGGAGCGGGTTGGGCGTAAGGAATTGAGCTAAACGTTGCTCAGGATCGACTTATAAACTTGGATAATTTTTGGGCTTATCGAGGTAATAATCTATGTCCCCCTATTGTAATTGGATATTACATGTTGTAGTAGTTATACTTGAGTATATTATTGGAAGGATGATTATAAAGGTTTGAGCTTGTATTTACATCGACTGCATTTACATTAGACTTGTGTAGTATTATTGTGAAGCAGAATTGAACACGTCCGGTTAGACGTGTAATCCCCTGGGAGTTGTTGGCCTGGTAGCGGGCCTTGATAGGGGAGGAGATTTATGTGATAGCGGGGGGGGGGGGGGAGGTGCTGCCGAATTTTCTGTAGAATAAGGAATCTTGTATTTAGAATATTCTACGAAAAGAACTAGAGATTGATAGATTTATTGTGGCCTTTATAGGTGGATCTTCTACGCGCGGCATACTTGACTTGGCTTGTGGTTTAAGCTAAAAAGGTATGTGATTCTTCCTATACTCTTGAGCATGATTGTTGTGAACTATATAGTACGGTAGACGTACGTGTGTGAAATGAATTTTGTTTGTTTAAAACATAAAGTGTTATAATGGCTTTATGGGAAGTTAGTTATAACGACTTTATGAAGATAAAAGAAAGATTTGGTTTTGAAAGTTAAGAGACTTGATCTTGAAAGATAAGAGACTTGACTTATAACGACTTGTTTTCGGAAAAGGAGAAGTAACTTGATTTAAGTATAGGTCACTTGTTTTGAAAAGAGTAAGTTAATTGGGTTTTAAAAGAGTATACTTGATGTTGTTTAAAAGAAAAGCACTTGGTTTTAAAAGTATAGAGTCCTTGATTTTAAATCTTATAAAGATTTTCGGAAGGTGTAGTAATTTGGTTTGAAAGGAAAACGTGTTTTTAATACTACGAGTATTAGCATCATGTGGCTTTTACGTAAAAAGAGGTCTTTTTTTTTTTTTTGAAAGAATGAAAGTATGTAGTATTTTGGGTTTGAAACCCGGATTGTTGATTAAAATGAATGTATGTTGAACTTGCCTATGCTTGTTGTGATAGTCTTTGATGTGCAAATGTTTTGTTGATATGCTGCCGTGACTCTGCAGGAGGCGCTATCGATTGATTGATTGGACATCGACGTTGGGTGGTCCACGAGTATCGTCCACTTTGAGTATCGACCGTTGTTTCATGCTGCGTGACTCTGCAGGAGGCGGCTATCGATTGATTTCCTTTGGACATCTTGACGCGATGGATGTTCCACGGGCATCGTCGGTAGGATGGTTTCATGGCCATGACTTAGAGGTGAGATGTCGGGCATGCGGTCATTGTGAGGTTCAGATTGTTAGTCCATGGACCGCTAATCCACGAAGCTTGCGCGGTGACGAGCGATCACGGGTTGATTTATGCGTGTGGTTGTGCACACTTTAGATACTGTTACGGTCATTTTCTCGTGTACCGGTAGCCTCGGTAGATAGCTTAAGATACTTGCCTCGGCCATATCTTGTGAGACGGTAGGCTATTGTGCGTTAGCTTAAGATACTTGCCTCGGCGATTGCGTGGCTAGCTTTTGGGTAGTTGGCTTAGTACCTTGCGTGATGGGATATGACTAGCTTTTGGGTGGTAGTGTTATACCCGTATTTCAGTATGCGTGGGGCGTGCGTGAAAAATTTGAACTTTAAAGTAGGCTTGGCCGAATATTTTTGTGCACAACACCCGGTTAGAGTCATTTTTCGACGAAACGTTTTACACAACTTGCGAAGGGAAAATTCCGGCTATGTCATTTTTAATTTTTGCGGATTTTTCTGAGAGACGAAACATTTTGGACCAACGAGAGGGCGACACTTGTCACCCTCAAGTTGGTGGAGTGTGGGGCGGTAAGATTGGCCGAAAGGGTGCCATAGTTGGTAGGATATTTTGTGAGGGTTTTAAGGAGTAGGGACTAGGGGGCACTTGGGCACATCTTGGCCCTCCACTTGCCCCCCACTTGGCTAGATCATGACCCTTGATTTCCCTATAAATACCCCTCCCCCTTTGAAGACTTCTTCATCCTAAAAACTTTCCTAAGTCTTGAAAGTCCCTTCCCCCGCTCTTGTAGTGTCTCGTCCAAAGAGTCCCCCTCCCCCTTTGAGAAGGCCCCTTGGCCGAGAGCCCCTCCCCCCTTGGTAGAGTACCCTCCTCCTAGTGGGGTTGGTAGGTATACACCCCCTTGTGGTGTTGTCTCGTATAAATACCCCCCCTCTTGGTAGAAATACTCTCCAAAGTATTGTTACTATACCCAAATTACCTAAGCCGTATACCTTGTAGTATTCCAAAGATACCTCTATACGTAGAGCCCGAAAATACTACCTTTTGTCCTTTTTGTCTCAAACCGAAACCCTAGGGAAAATCTTCACAGTTGGTTGAAGTATTTAAGTAGAGGTTGTTGGTGTTATACCCCGTAGTTGCAGGGTATGTATGTGAGGACGTACGTACGAGAGTACGGCAGAAATTTTGAAAAGAAAGAAAGATGTGAGTTTTCACTAAAAGTTTCCGGTTATTTGTGAAGAAAAAGGTTCGTTAATGGAATGGATTCCCATTTGGTATTTGGACTTCATAGATTATATTAGAATTTTGAGATTTTATTTTGGAAATGGTCATGTGGGGCCAGGGAGAAATTCTGGTTTTGTAGCCCGCTTTGTTTTGAGATTTCAGGTAAATTGGATATTTTGGAAGACGAAATATTCTGGGCGAATCGGGGGGCGACACGTGTCACCCCCATGTGGCACCCTTGGCCGATTTTACATTTGTGCACAACACCCGGTTAGAGTCGTTTTTAGACGAAACGTTTTGCGTAACATTCGAATGGAAAAATCCGGCTATGTCGTTTTGTATTTTTTCGGATTTTTACGAGAGACGAAACATTATGGACCAACGGGAGGGTGACATGTGTCACCTCATGATGGAAGATGTGCAAGACTGGCCGAATTGAGGGGGCAAGTTGGGCTTGATATTTGTGTAGATATTTGTGAGGGTTTTAAGGAGTAGGGTCTAGGGTGCACTTGGCTTGATCTTGGCCTTACACTTGCCTTGCACATGGCTTGATCTTGGCCATTGGTTGGCCTTTGGTTTTGCTATAAATACCCCCCTTATGTTGATGAACTCTTCATCCACAAATGAAACCTTCCAAGCCTAAAATCCCTCCCTCCTCTAGTGTTGAGTTCGTCCAACTCATCCCCCCCCTCTTTTGAGAGTCTTGGCCGAGGGCCTCCTCCCTCCCCCTTTGTGGTGTCTTGGCCGTGGGGTACCCCCCCCTAGCCTAGTTGTTTTCGTATAATACCCCTTGTTGTGGTATAGAAATACTCCCCTAGTATTGTTATAATGCCCAAAATACCTTAGCCTTGTACCTTGTAGTATTCCAAAGATACCTCTTTCGTAGAGTCCTAAATACTACCTTTTGTCCTTTTAGTCTCAAACCGAAACCCCAAGGAAATCTTCATAGTTGGTTGAAGTATTTGAGTAGAAGTTGGTTAGAACTTCTAAGGGTTGTTTGGAGTGGTTTGAGCGCGCTGAATGAGCTAAACCTTGCTCAGGATCGACATGATAACTTGGATAATTTTGGGCTTATCGAGGTAATTATCTTGTCCCTCTATTGTAATTGGAAATTACATGTTTGTTAGGATATATAGTTGAAGTATGCTATATATGGAGCTATACTTAGTATTCGGCAATGTCTTTTGACTTAAGCTCAAGAATAAAGAATCGAATCAACAGTATTTACATGGGTGTATTGCGGTAGACTTGTGTAGAATTGTACACGTCAGGTTAGGCGTGTAAACCCCCGGTTGGCTTGGTAGCCGCCTCGATAGAGGAGGAGATTTGCTTGTTGTTGCGGAGAGTCTTTGCCAATTTTCTATAGAAAGATAGAAACTTATGTTTTGGGGTTAATAGACGTTTGTGACCTTTATAGGTGAAAGTACTAAGAGTAGCGTATTCTACTCGAGAAGTGGAAAGGGCTAGCAAGGTTGTAGTACTTGGAGCATTTTGCTTATTGTCGATAAATCGTCGCGAGGTATGTGAACCTCTTCCTATCTTTTCTAGCATGATTGTTGTGAACTATGTAGTACGGTAGACGCATACGTGTGCTAAGTGATTTGGTTGGTTTAAAACATAGGGTGTTATAATAGCTTTATGGGAAGTTAGTTATAACGACCTTATGTAAGTGAAAATGGTTTACTGATGTTAGAAGTTAAGAGACTTGATCTTATAAGATAAGAGACTTAACTTATTTGTTTTAATGTGGATGTTTGTGTGAAACCTCATTCGTGAGTAATGAGTACTTGGTTTTTAAAGGGATAATGTTTTACTGATTTCGGGAATCAGAATGTGTATCGACTGCATCACCGCAGGCGTTAATAAAAGGAAAATGTATTGAATAATGATGTGTTGTATTAAAACCAGAGAAACCTCCATCCGCATAGAAGCTAAGACGCGACAAAATGATATTACATTTTCTAGATCATGGATTGTAATAAGATCGTTATAAACAAGAATAAACTACTCACATATATGACATATGTTACTCAATTGTTCAAAAAAGGAATCAAGTGATTAAGTTTGGGAACTATGAAACCTTTTGAAAATGAGAAGTTGGAGTAATTGAAACTAGGCAAACTGGAACTTAGGAAAAGAATGTTGGTACTTGATTTTAAAAGGAAAGTGTTCTGGTTTACTTAAAAATGTGGGTTGGTCATTCTAATACTACGGGTATCGGGTGACTTTGATAAAAGTAATGGATCTCTTTTACAAAATTTAACGTACGTAGTACTTTAGGGCTAAAACCCGGCCTTTGGTATAAAATTAAAGTACTTTGTGTTGTTCTGAAACTTGCCTACGCTTGTTGTTATGAAGCTTGGCTATGCTTATCGTGATAACCTTTGTTGTGCAAAGCGTTGTATTTACGTGTTACCGCTCTCGATGGAGGTCGGTTGACCGTTGAGAACTTACTTGACGCGTCTGCAGATGACGAGAAATTCCACGCACGCGTCGCTGATAGTATTATTGTTGTGCATCGCTATGGACATACCGACACGACGCGTAGCGCACGCATGCTTCCATTTAGATTACCGCCTTGTTGTTTCCCTTTGGACATACTGACACGATGCGCAGCGCACGGGTATGCGTCCATTTGGAATGTTGTCTTATATTTCCCTTTTGACATACTGACACGATGCGTAGCGCACGGGTATGCGTCCATTTGGAATGTTGTCTTATATTTCCTTCGACATATCGACACGACGCGTAGCGCGGGTATGCGCCCATTTGGAATGTTGTCTTATTTTTCCCTTTGGACATACCGACACGATCGTAGCGCACGGGTATGCTTCCATTTGGATTCTTTGTCTTGTTGAGGTCACATGGACATGTCTACACCGATGCAGAATTCCGGGGCATGTGGCCATGGGACCTGGTATTATTGTTGCATCATGGACATGTCTACACCGATGCGATTCCGGCATGCGCCATAATGCGAACTCGATTGATGTGCGGCGTGAGACCCATAGTTATATTGAGTGATGATCGCTTTATGTTGTGAATCGTAGTTTGGTTATCATACATGTCTCCCGCTTTATATAGACTAGTATGATTTCATTTACTGATTGCATAGTTTCACATACTTGGTACTGTTATCGACTCTTCGGGCCGCGTCATGCCGCAGTAGAGGTACATCGCCGTGGATCTCGCCATAGGATCACAAGCCAACAGATTAAGCTCCGCTTTCTCCGAGGCTTATCTTTTGCAGGTGTTCCCGAGTTGTAGGTTCTTGTACATTCGTGGTATGGCGGCCCGTCCCGTCATAGTCATCAGTATATCTTAGAGGTCTGTAGTACCGCTGTTGTGGCGGGTTGTAAAAGGATTAAACTGCTCGTGTTTTATGTATATACCGAAGGCAAATCGCTTTGGTTGGCCTGTTTATTTATTATATCTCTTGTTAAATGACTCATGTTTTATGTTCCGCTGATTTTCTACGATGTATGTATCACTAGGGTGCCTGTAAGGCACCAAGAACGCCCCGAACGGGTCGTTACAAAAGTGGTATCGAGCGATTAATCCTCGGAAAGTGTCTACGCACCGTGTCTAGTAGAGTCTTGATTATCGATGTGTTGTGCACCACATCTATAATCGTGGAGGCCGCATGACATTTAGGATTGGTTTCCATTCTTCTCATTCCGAGATCGTGCCTTAGAGTCGTGTTGTAAGTTGGACCCTCCGACGATCTCGCTTTTTACCGCTTATGCCTCCGCGCAAGGCAACCAGAGCCTGGCGGCAAGGCAGCCGAGGGTGCCGCTAGTGAGATACAGAGGAGTACGAGGGCGCAGCCCGCATAAGACCGAGGTCAGGCTTCGAGACGGCGGGTTTTGTGACGCCGCCAGCCCAAAGAGGTTAAGCCGCGAAGAATGGCCGCTGAGACCGCAGCACCGAGCCTCCAGTCCACACCGGGGCAGGAGATGGGTTACAAGAGAGATGGCGCTTGCCGCCGTGGTCGTGGCAGATATGAGGATAGGCCGGATGCAGCAGCCTGCCCAGAGCACCAGCCGTTCACCCCGAGCAGATAGTTTGAGGCTACGGACTTTCCGAGTTGTAGCCCGCCAGAGTTTTATGGGTCGAGGCACGAGGATGATCCGCAGGAGTTCATCCGGCAGATTCACGATCACGCGGTGATCAAGGCTTGAAACCGAGTGCGTGACCTTTGTTCGCATCGGCCGCGTGATACCGCATCGATTGGTTTGATTCATGGAGCTTTCCGGGAGAGCATGCACTCCAGCAGTATGGGATGAGTTTTCGGGGCTTTCTCACGCACTTCTTGCCTCCGCAGATGAGGAGGGCACGCCGATGATTTTTGTTCTCGAGACAGAGGCGACCGTCGTGAGTACAATGTCGAGTTCGATTCTTTGGCTCGATATGTCCTCGCGCTTAGTTGCAGATATGGAGGATAGGGTGCATCGCCACGTCACCGCTAGATGATTATATGGTGAGTCTTGTGCGGGTGTTTCTCTTCACCGCATGGACATTGCCCGCACGCAGCTCATGCACTAGGATGCGAGGCACGGAGGTCGACGGAATGACCGGATCGCCAGAAGAGGCCGTGACGGCAGGGTCCTTTGGTGGCTTTCGAGGCGGACCGCCTCAGCAGCAGGCTAGTTATATACCCCCACCGGTACAGAGTGGTCCTCCACCGTCTTCAGGAGCAGATCAGGGCTCCAAGGGTTCAGATTTTCGGCAGAGCAGGGGTGTTAACCAGCTGAAGCCACCCCTACCTCGTTGTGACCATTGTGGTAGACTCCATTTTGGAGAGTGTCGTGCTAGATTGGGAGTTTGTTTTGCATGCGGCCAGCAGGCCATTTTGCGAGGAATCGCCCAACCAAGGGTAGCACGGATGTTACGACTCACCTACCGGATCTGGTGGTTCATCGCCTTTCATAGCATGCTACACTGCAGGCGTGTGCCTATGATTAGAGTGGAGCGGTAGCTTCAGGTATATCCTTAACCCTCTAGAGTTTTGGTATGCTTGTTATGATGGTCTCATTATTGTGTGCTATGTACGAATAGCGTTGTGTTAATTATGAGTTAGAAACATGCTTAGTTGGGAGGATACGTATGGGGGCATGGTAAGTGTGAACCTTAGACTATGTCACGACTGAGACCTTAGGGGTAAGGTCGTCTTGAGTTAAAGATTTATTTTTGACCCTTATCAGAGTAGTAGTATACGTGGGATTTATTTGTGTGATAAGTCCGTGGGTAGTGTGAGATGGAAGTGGTAGCTTTCATGATGTGAATTAGTAAGATTGTTCGGATCGGGAACAAGAGTTTGGCGCGGGGGTCGGGTTGAGGACCATTTGCGGTCAACCCGTAACCCGGTTTGGGGTGGGGTCAGTTAGGTGGTCCCGCCAGTGGTAGGGTCACGAGGATGCTAGGCCCAAGTTTGTATGATCATCGTATGAGTTCGTGGACGCGTTCGACTGAGCGGTTCGTAAAGGCGGAATGGCCTTAAGGAAGTTTGAGGTTAGTAAGATGACCAAGTTTGAGGTAGTGACTCCGAGATTTTCGAACTAAGTAATGATCGAAGTATGGTACGTCTTGGGAGAGTTCAAGCGTTCGAGAAGCGGCACGACGAGTAAGGAAAGAAGAGGACGTATGTTATTTCGCGGCTGGCGTGGCATTGGCAACTTGTTAGAGGAACTTTATCGTTATCCGACTTGAGAAGGAACATTCGGGACGAATGTTTCTAAGGAGGGGAGAATGTTATACCCCGTAGTTGCAGGGTATGTATGTGAGGACGTACGTACGAGAGTACGGCAGAAATTTTGAAAAGAAAGAAAGATGTGAGTTTTCGACGGAAAAGTTTCGGTTATTTGTGAAGAAAAAGGTTCGTTAATGGGAATTGGATTCCGATTTGGTATTTGGACTTCATAGATTATATTAGAATTTTGAGATTTTATTTTCTGAAATGGTCATGTGGGCCCACGGAGAAATTTACGGTTTGTGGGGCCCGCTTTGTTTTTGAGATTTCAGAATTGGATATTTTGGAAGACGAAATATTCAGGCGACCGGGGCGACACGTGTCACCCCATGTGGCACCCTGGCCGATTTTACATTTGTGCACAACACCCGGTTGAGTCGTTCGACGAAACGCTTACAGAACTTGCGAAGGAAAATTCCGGCTATGTCGTTTTGTATTTTTGGCGGATTTTTCCGAGAGACGAAACATTCTCGACCAACGGGAGGGTGACATGTGTCACCTCACAATGGAAGACGTGGGCGACTTGGCCGAACTGAGGGCAAGTTGGGCTTGATATTTGTGTAGATATTTGTGAGGGTTTTGGGAGTAGGGTCTAGGTGCACTTGGCTTGATCTTGGCCTTACACTTGCCTTGCACATGGCTTGATCTTGGCCATTGGTTGGCCTTTGGTTTTGCTATAAATACCCTTATGTTGATGAACTCTTCATCCACAAATGAAACCTTCCAAGCCTAAAATCCTCCTCCTCTAGTGTTGAGTTCGTCCCAACTCATCCCCTCTTTTGAGAGTCTTGGCCGAGGCCTCCTCCTCCCCTGTGGTGTCTTGCTGGGTACCCCTAGCCTAGTTGTTTTCGTATAATACCCTTTGTTGTGGTATAGAAATACTCCCTAGTATTGTTATAATGCCCAAAATACCTTAGCCTTGTACCTTGTAGTATTCCAAAGATACCTCTTTACGTAGAGTCCTAAATACTACCTTTTGTCCTTTTTAGTCTCAAACCAAAACCCTAAGGAAATCTTCATAGTTGGTTGAAGTATTTGAGTAAGTTGGTTAGAACTTCTAAGGGTTGTTTGGAGTGGTTTGGAGCGCACTGAGTGAGCTAAACCTTGCTCGTGATCGACATGATAACTTGGATAATTTTGGGCTTATCGAGGTAATTATCTTGTCCTCTATTGTAATTGGAAATTACATGTTTGTTAGGATATATAGTTGAAGTATGCTATATATGGAGCTATACTTAGTATTCGCAATGTCTTTTGACTTAAGCTCAAGAATAAAGAACCGAATCGAATCAGATTTACATAGATCAGATGTGCAAAGAGACTTGTGTAGAATTGTACACGCCAGGTTAGGCGTGTAAACCCCCGTCAAGCTTGGTAGCCGCCTCGATAGGAGGAGATTTGCGCTGTCATGTGGGAGGTGCGCGAATTTTATATAGAAACATAGAAAATTATGTTTTGGGGTTAATAGACTTTTGTGACCTTTATAGGTGAAAGTACTAAGAGTAGCGTATTCTACTCGAGGAGTTGAAAGGGCTAGTGCGTTGTAGTACTTGGAGCATTTTGCTTATTGTCGATAAATCGTCGCGAGGTATTTGAACCTCTTCCTATCTTTTCTAGCATGATTGTTGTGAACTATGTAGTACGGTACACGTACATGTGCTAAGTGATTTGGTTGGTTTAAAACATAGGGTGTTATAATAGCTTTATGGGAAGTTAGTTATAACGACCTTATGTAAGTGAAAATGGTTTACTGATGTTAGAAGTTAAGAGACTTGATCTTATAAGATAAGAGACTTAACTTATTTGTTTTAATGTGGATGTTTGTGTGAAACCTCATTCGTGAGTAATGAGTACTTGGTTTTTAAAGGGATACTGTTTTACTGATTTCGGGAATCAGAATGTGTATCGACAGCACCACCGCAGCGTTAATAAAAGGAAAATGTATTGAATAATGATGTGTTGTATTAAAACCGAGAAACCTCCATCTGCATGTAGAAGCTAAGACGCGACAAAATGATATTACATTTTCTAGATCATGGTCATTGTAATAAGATCGTTATAAACAAGAATAAACTACTCACATATATGACATATGTTACTCAATTGTTCAAAAAGGAATCAAGTGATTAAGTTTGGGAACTATGAAACCTTTTGAAAATGAGAAGTTGGAGTAATTGAAACTAGGCAAACCGAACTTAGGAAAAGAATGTTGGTACTTGATTTTAAAAGGAAAGTGTTCTGTTTACTTAAAACGTGGTTGGTCATTCTAATACTACGGTATCGTGACTTTGATAAAAGTAATGGATCTCTTTACAAAATTTAACGACGTAGTACTTTAGAGCTAAAACCGGACTTTGGTATAAAATGAAAGTACTTTGTGTTGTTGTGAAACTTGCCTATGCTTGTTGTTATGAAGCTTGGCTATGCTTATCGTGATAACCTTTGTTGTGCAAAGCGTTGTATTTACGTTACCGCGTCTCTCGATGGAGGTCGGTTGGTAGTTGAGAACTTACTTGGGCGACGCTTACAGTGACGAGAAATTCCACGCACGCCTCGCTGATAGTATTATTGTTGTGCATCGCTATGGACATACCGACACGATGCGTAGCGCGGGTATGCTTCCATTTAGATTACCGCCTTGTTGTTTCCCTTTGGACATACCGACACGACGCGTAGCGCGCGTATCGTCCATTTGGAATGTTGTCTTATATTTCCTTCGACATACCGACACGACGCGTAGCGCACGCGGTATGCGTCCATTTGGAATGTTGTCTTATATTTCCTTCGACATACCGACACGACGCGTAGCGCACGTATGCGTCCATTTGGAATGTTGTCTTATTTTTCCTTTGGACATACCGACACGATGCGTAGCGCAGGTATGCTTCCATTTGGATTCTTTGTCTTGTTGTTGAGGTCACATGGACATGTCTACACCGATGCAGAATTCCGGGGCATGTGGCCATGGGACCTTGGTATTATTGTTGCATCATGGACATGTCTACACCGGCGCAAGATTCCGGCACGCGCCATAATGCGAACTCGATTGATGTGCGGGCGTGAGACCCATAGTTATATCGAGTGATGATCGTTTTATGTTGTGAATCGTAGTTTGGTTATCATACATGTCTCCGCTTTATATAGACTAGTATGATTTCATTTACGATTGTATGCTTTCACATACTTGGTACTGTTAGATCGACTCTTCGGGCCGCGTCACGCCGCAGTAGAGGTACATCGCCGTGGATCCTCGCTCATGGATCACGCTTCAACAGATTTGAAGCTCCGTTTCTCCGAGGCTTATCTTTGGTAGTGTTCCTGAGTTGTAGGTTCTTGTACATTCAGGGGTATGGCGGGGCCCTGTCCCGTCATAGTCATTGTATATCTTAGAGGTCTGTAGTACTGTTGTGGGCAGGGTTGTAAAAGGATTAAACTGTTCAGGTTTTATTTATATACTGAAGGCAACTGTTTTGGTTGGCCTGTTTATTTATTATATCTCTTGTTAAATGACTCATGTTTTATGTTCCGCTGATTTTCTCTGATGTATGTATCACTAGGGTGCCCAGGGTAAGGCACCAGTAACGGGCCCCGGAACGGGTCGTTACAGTTGGAAACTTCTAAGGGTTGTTTGGAGCGGGTTGGAGCGCCCAGAGTAGGAGCTAAACGTCGCTCAGGATCGACATTTAAACTTGGATAATTTTGGGCTTATCTAGGTAAATAATCTTGTCCCCCTGTTGTTATTGGAAATTACATGTTGTAGGAATGTATAGTTGAAGTATACTATATATAGAACTGAACATAGTTTTGCGGCAATGTCTTTTGACTTAAGCCTGAATTTAAAGAAAGAGAACTGAACTGTAATTACATAGGACTGTATTACAGTATACTTGTGTAGCTTTACTGTGAAGTAGAATTGTACACATACGGTTAGACGTATAAACCCCCCCCTGGTTGGCTTGGTAGCCGGCCTCGATAGAGGAGATTTACGTGATGTGGGGAGGTCTCGCCGAATTTTCTCAGAGAATATTCTACGTTGAGATCTAGATGTTAATAGGCGCCTTGGCCTCTATAGGTCAAGTACTACGATGGCGTGATCTACTTGGCTTAAGGAGTAGCCGACGGTTTGAGGTACTTGGAGCGTTTTGCTATTAGTCGATAATCGTCGCGAGGTATGTGAACCTCTTCCTATCTTTTCTAGCATGATATGTGTATAACTATGTAGTACGGTAGACGTACATGTGTTAAATGTATTTGATTGGTTTAAAACATAAAGTGTTATAACGGCTTTATGGGAAGTTGGTTATAACAGCTTTATGTAGGTAAGAAAATGCTTTGGGGTTTTGAAAGGTAACTGATTTGACTTATAACTGACTTGATGTGTGATAATAAATAACTTGAAGTATTTCAAAAGAATCATTTTGAAAGATGAAGTAATACTTGGTTTGAAAACATAAAAGTTATACTAGCTTTATGGGAAGTTAGGTATAACGTCTTAAGAGAGGTAAGGAGAAATGTTTTACTGATTTCGGAAATTAGAATAAGTATCGAACAAACCACTGCAGCGTTAATAAAGGGAAATGTACTGACTAATTAATGTATTATTAAAACCAGTAGAAACCTCCATCTGCATAGAAGCTAAGATGAGACAAAATGATATTACATTTCCTAGATCATGGCTGCTTAACAAGATTGATTATGAACAAGAATAACCTACTCACATATAAGGCATATGTTTCTCAGATTGTTTAAAAGAGAATTATATTCTTAAATGAATAAGACTATGAACTACGAAACCTTTTTAAAATAAGAAACGTGAACATTTGAAATTAGGCAAACTTGAACGTTTGGAAAATAATGTTGTTACTTGATTTTACAAAGGGAGGTGTTTTGGTTTACTTAAAAAGATAGTCACTCTATTTTATACTACGGGTATTGTGTGACTTCTGTGAAAAAAACGGATCTTTTAAAAGAGTTAATGTAGGAAGTACTTTGGGGATAGATACCCGAACCTATTAGCATAAAGTACCTTGTGTGAATAACTTGATTTTGTTGGTTTGTGATAGCCTTGTAATACTTTCTTGTTGATTTGATAAGTAAACATGTTAGGATGCTACGTGTGTTAGTATCTTGTGATTGTTGTGTACGGGGGTCATTCTTGCTTGCTTACGTTGCTAACGGTAAGTCCGTTGTACTATTATTATATCACCTACCCTCGACTTGTTATACAGGGCTTGCCACCTCGATGCGGGTCTATACGGCTATGCGGTCCGCGAGACTATCGCGGGCGGCGGTATGCTCGTGATTGATCATTCGGGTGTTTAGCCCGACGCGGATGCCCGCGGGGATGCCCTATGCGGTCCATGGGACTACGCGGTCTATTGAGACTATGCGAGTGCGGAGTCCAGCGGATCTGGGGTTAAAGCGCCTCCGTCGCGAGGGTATACCTCGAGCGATGCAGGACCGTGATTCGAGGAATACCTCTGCGGTGCTGTGTGACCTATGCGGAGTCGCGGTAAGTTCGAGAATAGACGCGCACATTGATCTGCGGCGAGTGGCGGCCGATCATGTGGTGCGGTCTAGAAAGACCTCGTGATACGCTTTTATAGCATTGTTGGTGCGTGGGTTTTAGTAGTCGGCTATGCCTTCGTACTTACCTGATGCGGTTTTATTATGACACGGGTGGGACACGGTGTTCATGTGTATTCCTTGGTGCTTTTATATCATGGATTTAGGCGGTGAGGAAGGTATTCCACGGGCAGGATTGATGTTGTGGGCGTGAGACCCATTGTTATACTTGAGTGATGACTTGAGGGCGTGAGTCCCTGACTTGACATAACTGCGTTATTGTGAACTGTAGTTTGGTTATCATACATGTCTCCTGCTTTATATAGACTACTATGATTTCATTTGATATTTTTGATTTCACATACTTGGTACTGTTATCGACCTCGCCCGGGGCTGCGTTCATCTTTGCGGTAGAGGTACACCAGTGTTGATCCTCGCTCTTAGGGTCACAGTTCAGCGTTTGGGAAGCTCCGTTTCTCCGGAGGCTTATCGGTGGTATAGTCCTCTATCGTTGTAGGTACTTATATTCAGGGGTATGGCGGGGCCCTGTCCCGCCATTGTTGTCGTATCATTCTTAGAAGTGCAGTAATCTTGTTGTAGGCGAGTTGTAGAAAGGGATGTGCGTGTTCAAATTGTTATTTATATATATAATGAAGTAACTAGTTTTGGGTTGCTTTGTCTTAATTCATTGTCTTATTACATTGGTTTCATGTATTGTCTTGATATTCCGTGATTTCTCGATGTATGACTCTTTGGGGTGCGGGTAAGGCACGATCCACGAACCGGTTGGTCGTGTGAGTAGTTAGCTATTCTACTCGCCGTCGGTTTTGATGACGCAGGCAGGATCTAGTGTTCAGGTTCACATATGGGTGTTGTTTTACATCATGTACTGCCGGAAGTGAGGAATGAGTTCCACGGGCATGAGTGATATTATGGGTGTGAGACCCATAGTTATGTGTGAGTGATTATTCTGGGGATATGTGTCCCCTTACTTGACATAACTGTTTATTTATTTCGAAATGGTTTTATAAAATGATGAAATGGGATTTCATTCTGATATTTTCGTTTCACATACTTGGTACTGTTGTCGACCTCGCTTCGGGCTGCGTTCATGCCGCAGTAGAGGTACATTGGTTGTGGATCCTCGCTCATAGGATCGCAGTTCAGCGGTTTGGGAAGCTCCGTTTCTCCGGAGGCTCATCTTTGGTATAGTCCTCTGTCAGTGTAGTTACTTGTACATTCAGGGGTATGGCGGGGCCTGTCCGTCATAGATATTGTTACATTCTTAGAGTGCGTGAAATGCTGTTGTGGGCGGGGTTGTAAAGGATTAGAATCGTTCGGTTTGATATATATACATGAAGCGACCATTTGGTTGCTTTGTTTTCTTATGATGTATCTTGTTTCTTGTTTAAGTTTTTATTTCGCGATTTTCTACGATGTTGTATCACTAGGGTGCCCGGTAAGACATCGATCACGCCCGAGTCGTCGTGACAAAAGTGGTATCAGAGCAGTTAATCCTCAGAAAGTGTCTACAGACCGTATCTAGTAGAGTCTTGATTATCGGTGTGTTGTGCACCACATCTATAATCAGGAGGCTGCATGACATTTAGGATTGGTTTCCATTCTTCTCACTCTGAGATCGTGCCTTAGAGTTGTGTTATAAGTTGGACTCCCTCGGACGTATTCGCTTGTACCAGTTATGCCTCTGCGAAAGACAACCAGGGCCCAGATGGGCGAGGCAGCAGAGGGAGCTACGAGTTGAACACAGAGGGTTGCGAGGGCACAGGCCTGGTCATTACCTGAGATAGTACTTCAGACGACGAGTTTTATGACGCCGCTAGCCCCAACAAAGTTTAGAGCGGCAGCAGTTTCTACGGAGGCCACGATACCTAAGCCTCCAGATCCACGGCCAGGAGCCGAGGATATGAGTTCAAGGAAATAGCCCAGTTACTAGCTAGGCTGGTGGCTGGGAATGAGGACGGACGGGAGCCGGTGGTTCCGGCAGTACCAGTGGTTCACCCTAGATCCGATAGTCTGAGACTTCGGGATTTCTTGAGTTGCAGTTCGCCAGAGTTCTATGGATAGAGAGCTGAGGATGATCCTCAGGGTGTCGTGCTAGTTTGGGAGATTATTATACCTATGGCCGTCAGGGCCATGTGATGGGAGGATGTCCTAGTAGGAGGGATACAGGTAGGAGGACTTAGCCACCGGGTTGAATTCTTGATTGATGGTTGAGAGAGGAAGGGGTGTTAGCGGAGAGGCCACCCCTCGGTGTGGCGTTATGATAGGCGTCGTGGTGGGAGTGTCGTCTTGCCGGCGGCTTGTATGCTACGGCCAGCGGGGCCATTTGGTGAGAGTTTGTCCGGCCAGAGTAGCGGATGTAGAGACTCAGCCTTCGGGATTGGTGGCTGGTTCATCACCTTATATAGCTAGGCGCCCTGCAGGGCAGGATTATGGTTAGAGCGACAAAGGGAAAGTGAGGCAGTAGTTGCAGAGATATCTTTAGCCCTTAAGAGACTTGTTTATGTTGTTATGGTGGGTACATGTTAGGTGCTATGTACGGATAACATTGTGTTAAGTGTGAATTAGAAAACATGGGCAGTTGAGAAAAAGTAAGTCTGGAGACGAGACGATTATGAGCCTTAGAATTTATAACAGTTAAGACCTTGGGTGCAAGGCCGTCTTGGGTAAAAGATTTTGTTTACGAATTGACCTTTGTCGGAGTGCATAGTATACGTGGGGTATAATTGTGTGATAAGTCCCTGAGTGGTGTGAATTATAAGAGGGTAGTTAAGCTAAGAAGACCACTAGGTTTTCGTGACTTGATTAGTGAGATTGTTCCGGATCGGAGAACAAGAGTTTGGCGCGACGTATGGGTCGGGTTGAGGCAAGGTCGCTGGTCAACCCGCAGCCCAGAATGAGGTGGGGTCAGTTCGAGGTGGTCCCGCCAGGTGGTAGGGTCACGAGGGTGCTAGGCCCAAGTTTAGGTAACCATAGTATGAGTTCGTGGATGTGTTTGACTAGAATCGGATCGTGAAGGCCGGGAATGGCCTTAGAGGAAATTGAAACTAGTAAGATGACCAAGTTTGGAGGTGGTAACTCCAGGGTTGTGGAAATTGAAGCAGTGACTGAAGTGTGGAACGTATACTATAGAGAGTTCGGGTGTACGAGAAGGGTACGACGAGTAAGAAGAGAAGCGAACAATGTGTTATGAGAACGGAAGTGATCATTTCTTTTGTGAAGTGAAGATGCGAAGGGAGTATCCTTTAAACCATGGGTGTGAGCCTTTTTTTTGTGATGTTAGAGGTGATTCCTCGTTGGCGTCGATTTGTATGTTATACTATGGCCATTGATGGCGTGATTGGTTTCGCAAGTATAGTAGTGAAGACTATACCGGCACACGTTTGTTTGGAGACTTAGAAGGAACATTCGGGACGAATGTTTCTAAGAGGAAAGAATGTTATACCCGTAGTTCCGTATATATGTGAGGACGTGCGTGCGAGAATACGACATAAATTTTGGAAAGAAAGAAAGATGTGATTTTTCACGAGAAAAGTTTAGGTTTTGTGAAGAAAAAGGTTCGTTAATGGAATTGGATTCCCAGTTTGGTATTTGGACTTCTTGGATTATTTTAGAATTATGAGATTTTATTTTGGAAATGGTCACGTGGGGCCCATGGGAGAAATTCTGATTTTAATGGGGCCCGCTTTGTTTTGAGATTTTCGATATTTTGGATATTTCGGAAGACGAAATATTTTGGACAAGTAGGGGCGACACGTGTCACCCGTGTGGCGTGGTTGTCCGTTTCTTGTTGACACGGCTTTGGCGAAATGGTGTGGACAAGTGGCAAGCCACTTGTCCCAAGTTTTGTGAAGCCATTTGGAGGGTGGGACCCACACACACTTGTCCCAAGATCTCACCACACACCTTGCATTGATCTTAGCCCTTGAATCCTCTATATAAACCCCTTAAGTTGAAGACTTATTTTCATCCACACTTGATATAATTTCCAAGGCAATACTCCCTCCCTTTAGTATTTTCGTCCACCTCCCACTTTGTGTAGTGAAATACTTCATGTATTGTAGTATAATCCCAAATACCTTAGCCTAGTATCCCTAGTAGTATTCCAAAGTTATTTCAATACTAGGAGCCCGGAAATACTACTTTATTCCAATAGCCGTAAAGTGAAACCCTAGAAAAATCTTCCTAGCTTGGTTGAAGTATTTAGAGAAGTTGTTTGGAAACTTCTAAGGGTCGCTTGGAGCGGGTTGGAGCGTAAGGAATTGGAGCTAAACGTTGCTCAAGATCGACTTATAAACTTGGATAATTTTTGGGCTTATCGAGGTAATAATCTATGTCCCCCTATTGTAATTGGATATTACATGTTGTAGTAGTTATACTTGAGTATATTATTGGAAGGATGATTATAAAGGTTTGAACTGTATTTACATTGGACTGTACTTACAGTAGACTTGTGTAGTTTTATTGTGAAGCAGATTTGAACACGTCCGGTTAGACGTGTAATCCCCTGGGAGTTGTTGGCCTGGTAGCGGGCCTTGATAGGGGAGGAGATTTATTTGATAGCTGGGGGGAGGTGCTGCCGAATTTTCTGTAGAATAAGGAATCTTGTATTTAGAATATTCTACGAAAAGAACTAGAGATTGATAGATTTATTGTGGCCTTTATAGGTGGATCTTCTACGCGCGGCATACTTGACTTGGCTTGTGGTTTAAGCTAAAAAGGTATGTGATTCTTCCTATACTCTTGAGCATGATTGTTGTGAACTATATAGTACGGTAGACGTACGTGTGTGAAATGAATTTTGTTTGTTTAAAACATAAAGTGTTATAATGGCTTTATGGGAAGTTAGTTATAACGACTTTATGAAGATAAAAGAAAGATTTGGTTTTGAAAGTTAAGAGACTTGATCTTGAAAGATAAGAGACTTGACTTATAACGACTTGTTTTCGGAAAAGGAGAAGTAACTTGATTTAAGTATAGGTCACTTGTTTTGAAAAGAGTAAGTTAATTGGGTTTTAAAAGAGTATACTTGATGTTGTTTAAAAGAAAAGCACTTGGTTTTAAAAGTATAGAGTTCTTGATTTTAAATCTTATAAAGATTTTCGGAAGGTGTAGTAATTTGGTTTTAAAGGAAAACGTGTTTTTAATAATACGAGTATTAGTATCATGTGGCTTTTACGTAAAAAGAGGTCTTTTTTTTTTGAAAGAATGAAAGTATGTAGTATTTTGGGTTTGAAACCCGTATTGTTGATTAAAATGAATGTATGTTGAACTTGCCTATGCTTGTTGTGATAGTCTTTGATGTGCAAGTGTTTTGTTGATATGTTGCCGTGACTCTCTGGGAGGGCCGACTATCTGATTGATTGATTGGACATCGCGGCGTTGGGTGGTCGCGGTATCGTCCACTTTGAGTATTATTTGGTTGTTTGCATGCTGCCGTGACTGCAGGAGGCGGCTATCGAGTTGATTTCCTTTGGACATGCTGACGCGATGGATGTTCCACGGGCATGCGTCCAGTAGGATGGTTTCATGGCCATGACTTCTGAGGTGACATGTCGGGGCATGCGGTCATTGTGAGTTTCAGATTGTTAGTCCATGGACCGCTAATCCATGAAGCTTGCCGCGGTGACGAGCGATCACGGGCTTGATTTGTACGTGTGGTTCAGGCACACTTTAGATACTTGTTCTGGTCATTTTCTCGTGCCGGTAGCCTCCGGTAGATAGCTTAAGATACTTGCCTCGGTCATATCTTGTGAGGCGGTAGGCTATTATGCGTTAGCTTAAGATACTTGCCTCGGCGATTCGCGTGGCTAGCTTTTGGGTAGTAGTTGGCTTGTACCTTGCGTGATGGGATATGACTAGCTTTTGGGTGTTAGTTGGCTATTCTACTTGGCGTCGGTTTGATAGCGAGCGAGGATCTAGTGTTCGAGTTCACATATGGGTGTTGTTTTACATCATGTATGCTTGCGGTGAGAATGAGTTCCACGGGCATGAGTGATATTATGGCGTGAGACCCATAGTTATGTGCGAGTGATTATTCGGGATATGTGTCCTTACTTGACATAACTTGTTTACTTATTTCAAATGGTTTTATAAAATGATGAAATGGGATTTCATTCTGATATTTTGATTTCACATACTTGGTACTGTTATCGACCTCGCCCGAGCTGCGTTCATCTGCGCGGTAGAGGTACATTGGTTGTGGATCCTCGCTCATAGGATCGCAGTTCAGCGGTTTGGGAAGCTCCGTTTCTCCGGAGGCTCATCTTTGGTATAGTCCCCTGTCAGTGTAGTTACTTGTACATTCAGGGGTATGGCGGGGCCCTGTCCCGTCATAGATATTGTTACATTCTTAGAGTGCATGTAATCTTGTTGTGGGCGGGGTTGTAAAGTTATGGCTTGTTCGGTTTGATATATATACATGAAGGCGACCGTTTTGGTTGGCCTGTTTTCTTATTGTCACGACCCGATCCCGGGCCCGTGACTGGTGCCTTACCCCGGGCATCCTAGTGATACAACATCAGAGAAAATCAGCTGAAATAAAAACTTAAACATGAAACAAGAGTTAAAGTATGAAACAGGCTAACCAACACGGTCACCTTCCTGAATATATACATATATATATCAACTTGAACAGTTAAATCCTTTTACAAACCCCGCCACAAGATGCTACGACCTCTAAGAATGTAACCATAACTATGGGGACGAGGCCGCCACCCCCGAATGTACAAGTAACTACACCGGCGGACTATACCAGATAAGCCTCAAGAAAGCGAGCTTCCCAAAGTGAACAGTGATCCTAAGAGCGGATACACTGGCGATGTACCTCACTGCGGCGAACGGCCGAAGAGTCGACAACAGTACAAGTATGTGGCTGTAAAATCGTAAATGAAATCATAATAGTCTATATAAGCGGGAGACATGTATGATAACCAAACTACGATCCATAATATATAAGCGATCATGTCAGTCGGGGACTCACGCCTAAAAGTCATTACTCAAGTATAACATGGGTCTCGCCCACAACATCAATCATGCGTGGAATACCTTCCTCCTGGCGATCTATGATATAATCACACGAAGTACACATGAACACTAGGTCCCACGTGTCATAACAACCGTACTAACAATACTATACAACCAACCACGAAGGCGACACGGGCAAGTCGAAGCCAACTACGGATACCAAGCTGCGCCACGCGGTGGCGGGGGCAATCTGAAGGCTAACTACCATATACCAAGGCGTATCACGAGACTTCGCCACTGAGCGGGGCAAGTGTGAAGGCTAACTACCGGTACGAGGCGAATCGGCCACGAGGCAGGCAATGCAGCCAACCACGGATACGGGCGAATCGGTAAACCTCATGGAGAGCTAGTCCATGGAACAACAATCCTAATGGAACCATACGTGGGCCACCCGTGATGTCGGTATGTCCAAAAGGAAACAACAAGACGGCAATCAAAATGAAAGCATACTCGTGGGCACCCATCGTGTCGGTATGTCCAAAGTGATTAACAAAATAACACTCACAATGGAAACATACAGTGGGCCACCCATCGATGTCGGTATGTCCATCAATCAAGAATAACATGACCGGCCCTCCATCGAGAGCAGCGGTAACATAAGAATACAACACTTGCACAACAAGGCTATCACATGACCATAGGCACGCTACACACACTCAAGGTACTTTCGTTTTATGACAAGTCGGGTTTTAAATCCCGAAGTACTACGTGCGTTAAATTCTTTTAGAAGATCCTTTCTTTTACAAAAGTCACCCAATACGTAGTATCAAAATAAAGTGACTAACATTTTAATTAAACCAAAACAACTTCGGACTTTCCTTTTAAACAAAATTAAGACAATACCATGACTTCTTTTTAGACCAAAACACTTCTCATTTAAAGTCAAGTTACCATTTTAAAACCAATGATAAAAACCATTCCTTTGTTTTCATAAAGTCGTTATAACTAACTTCCCATAAAGCTGTTATAACACTTTATGTTCTAAACCAAAAACTCTTTAATTCCACAAGTCTCTTTTCTTTTAAAACAACAACAAGTATTCTTTTAAAACCCAAATAACTTACTCTTTTCAAAACAAGTAACCTATACTTAAAATCAAGTTACTTCTCTTTTTTTCAGAAAACAAGTCGTTATAAGTCAAGTCTCTTATCTTTCAAGATCAAGTCTCTTAACTTTCAAAATCAAGTCGTTTATAAGTCAAGTCTCTTATCTTTTAAGATCAAGTCTCTTAACTTTCTACAATCAATAAACCATTCTTTTACCTACATAAAGTCGTTATAACTAACTTCCCATAAAGCTATTATAACACCCTATGTTTTAAACCAACCAAATCAATTAGCACGTACGCGTCACCGTACTACATAGTTCACAACAATCATGCTAGAAAAGATAGGAAGAGGTTCACATACCTCGCGACGATTATCGACAATTAGCAAACGCTCCCGATCTTGTAACCTGCTAGCCGTTTCGCTCTTGAGTAAAATACGCTACTCGTAGTACTGCAACCTATAAAGGCCACAAAATGCCTATCAACTCCTAGATCTCCTCGTAGAATATTCTAACTGCAAGATTCCTTATTCTACAGAAAATTTGGCAGCACCTCCCCCCCCCCGCTATCACACAAATAACCTCACTATGAGGCTGCTACTAGGCCAACAACTCTCGAGGATTACACGCCTAACGGGCGTGTTCAGTGCTTCACGGTAATACTACATAAGTCTACTGTAAATCCAGTCCAATGTAAATACAGTTCAATCCTTTATAATCATCCTTCCAATATAATATACTCAAGTATAACTACTGACATGTAATATCCAATTCTGATAGGGACATAGATTATTATCTCGATAAGCCCAAAATTATCCAAGATTATAAGTCGATCCTGGGCAACGTTTTAGCTCCAATTCCTTACGCTCCAACCCGCTCCAAGCGACCCTTAGAAGTTTCTAAACAACTTCTCTTAACACTTCAACCAAGCTAGGAAGATTTTTCTAGGGTTTCACTTTACGGCTATTGGAATAAAATAGTATTTCCGGGCTCCTAGTATTAAAACAACTTTGGAATACTACTAGGGATACTAGGCCAAGATATTTGGGATTTTACAACAATACACAAAGTATTTCACTACTCAAAGTGGGAGGGGGACGAGAACAAGGCATAAAGGGAGAGAGTATTTTGCTTGGAAAGCTTAAGTGAGGGATGATTTACTCTTCAACTTAAGGGGGTATATATAGAGTGTTCAAGGGTCAAGATCAAGCAAGGTGTGTGGTCAATATTGGTCCATGTGTGTGTGGGTCCCACCACACCACATGGCCAACGATTTGCTCTCCAAGTGGCATGGTCAAATCGGCCAAGGGGACAAGTGGCTAGCCACTTGTCCACCAATTTCGGCCAAGGGTGCCACATGGGGGTGACACGTGTCGCCCCCCGACTCGTCCAAAATATTTCGTCTTCCGAAAATATCCAAAATACCGAAAATCTCAAAAACAAAGCGGGCCCCACAAAACCGTAAATTTCTCCCTGGGCCCCACGTGACCATTTCTGAAAATAAAATCCCAAAATTCTAATATAATCCAAGAAGTCCAAATACCAAATCTGGGAATCGAATTCCCATTAACGAACCTTTTTCTTCACAAAAACCGGAAACTTTTCCGTCGAAAAATCAGATCTTCCTTTCTTTCCAAAATTTATGTCGTATTCTCGTACGTACGTCCTCACATACATACCCTGGAACTACAGGGTATTACATTCTTCCCCCCATAGAAACATTTGTCCCGAATGTTCCTTCTAAGTCTCCAAACACACATGCGCCGGTATAGTCTTCACTACTATACTTACGAAACCAATCATGCCATCAATGGCCATAGTATAACATACAAATCCAAGCCAACGAGGAATCACCTCTAACATCACAAAAATCTCACACCCATGGTCTAAAGGATACTCCCTTCACATCTTCACTTGACAAAAGAAATGATCACTTCCGTTCTCATAACACATCTTCGCTTCTCTTCTTACTCGTCGTACCCTTCTCGTACACCCGAACTCTTTCTAGTACACGTACCACACTTCAGTCATCGCTTCAGTTTCCAAAACTTTGGGGCCACTACCCCCAAACTTGGTCATCTTACTAGTTTCAATTCCTCTAAGGCCATTCCCGGCCTTCCCGATCCGATTCTAGTCGAACATATCCACGAACTCATACGATGGTTACCTAAACCTGGGCTTAGCACCCTTGTGACCCTACCACCTGGCGGGACAACCTCGAACTGACCCCACCTCATACCAGGCTGCGGGTTGACTCGCGACCTTGCCTCAACCCGACCCATTCGTCGCGCCAAACTCTTGTTCCCCGATCCGGAACAATCTCACTAATCAAGTCACGAAAACCTAGTGGTCTTCTTAGCTCAACTACCCTCTTATAACTCACACCACTCAGGGATTTATCACACAATTATACTCCACGTATACAATGTACTCTGACAAAGATCAAATCGTAAACAAAATCTTTTACCCAAGACGGCCTTGCGTCGAGGTCTAATCATTATAAATTCTAAGGCTCATAATCGTCTCGTCTCCAGACTTACTCTTTCTCAACTGCCCATGTTTTCTAATTCACACTTAACACAATGATATCCTTACATAGCACCTAACATGTACCCACCATAACAATATAAACAAGTCTCTTAAGGGCTAAAGATATCTCTGCAACTACTGCCTCACTTTCCCTTTGTTGCTCTAACCATAATCCTGCCCTGCAGGGCGCCTAGCTATATAAGGCGACGAACCAGCCATCGATCCCGAAGGCTGAGTCTCTACATCTGTGCTACCTATGGTCGCACAAACTCTCACCAAATGGCCCTGTTGTTCGTAAGCATACAAGCTGTCGAAGCAGTACGACACTCCCCACCATGACGCCTATCATAACGGCCACACCGAGGTGGGGGTGGCCTCTCCTTGCTAACACCCCTTCCTCTCCGAACCACTGAATCCGCAACTAACCCGGTAGGCTGAGTCCTCCTACCTATATCCCTCCTACTAGGACATCCTCTCATCACATGGCCCTGACGGCCATAGGTATAATAATCTCCCAACTAGCACGACACCCTGAGGATCATCCTCAGCTCTTTATCCATAGAACTCTGGCGAACTGCAAGTCAAGAAATCCCGAAGTCTCAGACTATCGGATCTAGGGTGAACCACTAGTACTGCCGGAACCACCGGCTCCCGTCCGTCATTCGGCCACCACCTAGCTAATGGCGGGCTATCTCCTTGAACTCATATCCTTGGCTCCTGGCGTGGATGCGGAGGCTCGGTATCGTGGCCTCCGTGAAAGCGTTGCCGCTCTAAACTCTTTGGGGCTGGCGGCATAAAACTCGTCGTCTCAAGTACTATCTCGGGTAATGGCGGGCTGCGCCGTCGTACTCCTCGTGTTACGCTCGCAGCTCCTCTCTGCCTTGCCGCCTTCGGGCCTGGTTGCCTTTCGCGAGGCATAGCGGTACAAGCGAATACGTCAGGGAGTCCAACTTATAACACGGCTCTAAGGCACGATCTCGAGTGAGAAGAATGGAAACCAATCCTAAATGTCCTGCGACCTCCGATTATAGATGTGGTGCACAACACACCGATAATCAAGACTCTACTAGACACGGTGCAGTGACTTTCCGAGGACTAACCGCTCGATACCACTTTTGTCACGACCGATCCGGGCGTGACTTGTTATACCCGTATTTCAGTATATGCGTGGGGCGTGCGTAGGAAATTTCGAACTTGAGAATAGGCTTGGCGAATTATTTTTGTGCACAACACCCGATTAGAGTCGTTTTTAAACGCGTTTCCACAACTTTCGTAGGGAATTTCCGGCTATGTCATTTTTATTTTTACAGATTTTTAGAGGCGAAGCGTGTTGGGCCAACAAGAGGGCGCCACTTGGCACCCTCTCATTGGCGGACGTGAATGGGCGGTAAAGGGAGGGTTGGACGATTGGCCTTGTTGGTCAAGGGGAGTTGGTAGGATATTTGTTTGTGTGTTAGTTGGTCAAGGACACATGGGTGAATCTTGGCCTACACTTGCCTTGCACTTGGAAAGATCTTGGCCATTGGTTGGCCTTCACTTGACCTATAAATACCCACCCTTTGAAGACTAATTCATCCATAAATTTGCCTAAGTCTTGAAAGCTCTCCTTCTCCCTCACTTGTGTTGAGTTCGGCGAGGGCCTCTCCTCTTGTCGAGAGCACCCCTCTAGGGGTGCTAGCCAGAGTGTACCCACTAGCCTAGTTGTTCTCGTATAATACCCCTCTGGTAGAAATACTCTCAAAGTATTGTTATAATGCCCAAATTACCTTAGTAGTATACCTTGTAGTATTCTAAGGTTATACTTATCTGAAAAGCCGAAATACTATTATACTTCCGTCGGTCCAAAACCAAACCCTAAGGAAAATCTCCATGGTTAGTTGGAGTAATAAGTAGAAGTTGGTTAGAACTTCTAAGGGTTGTTTGGAGGCGGTCGGAGCGCACGAGTAGGAGCTAAACCTTGCTCAGGATCGACATTTAAACTCGGATAATTATGGGCTTATCGAGGTAAATATCTTGTCCATCTATTGTAATTGGAAATTACATGATTGTTAGACTATATAGTTGAAGTATACTATATATAGAACTGAGCGTTGTTATCGGATGTCTTTTGACTTAAGCTTTGAATTATAAGAAACCTTTTGAAAGAAGAGTATTGAGCTGTATTTACATAGGGTGTATTCTGATAGACTTGTGTAGCTTTTACGTGAGGTTGAATTGTACGCGTCGGATTAAGCGTATAACCCCACGGTTGGCTTGGTAGCGGCCCAGATAGAGGAGGAGATTTCTGTTGTTGCGGGGAGAGTCTTTGCGAATTTTACGTAGAATGTTCTCTGAAGGGATCTAAATGTTAATAAGCGCCTTGTGGCCTTATAGGTTGAAGTACTACGTGTGGCGCGATCTACTTGGCTTAAAGGAGTAGCGGCGGTTGGAAGTACTTGAGCGTTTTGCTATTAGTCGATACTCGTCGCGAGGTATGTGAACCTCTTCCTATCTCTTCTAGCATGATATGTGTGAACTATGTAGTGCGGTGAGCGTCATGTGCTAAATGTATTTGATTGGTTTAAAACATAAAGTGTTATAACGGCTTTATGGGAAGTTGGTTATAACGGCTTTATGTTGGTAAGAAAATAATTGTGGCTTTTAAAAGGTAGCGATTTGAACTATAAGCGGCTTGTTATGTGTTAATAAAGAACTTGAAGTATTTCAAAGATTTTGAATCATTTTGAAAGAAGAGGTAATACTTGATTTTTAGAAAACTTAAGAGTTATACTAGCTTTATGGAAAGTTAGGTATAACGGCTTAAGAATGTTTCTTGATTTTGGAAATCGAATGTGTATCGACAAACCAACTGCGGCGTTAGTAAAGGAAATGTTTTAATAATTAAGTATTATTAAAACCGGTAGAAACTTCCATCTGCATAGAAGCTAAGATGAGACAAAATGATATTTCCTAGATCATGGTCTTTGTAATAAGATTGTTATAAACAAGAATATCCTACTCACATATAAGGCTTATGTTTCTCAGTTGTTTTAAAGGAGAATTATATTCTTAAATGAATAAGACTATGAACTACTGAAACCTTTCTAAAGCGAGAAACTTGAACATTGGAAATTAGGCAAACTTGAACATTGGAAATTAGGCAAACTTGAACATTGGAAAAGAATGTTGCTACTTGATTTTACAAAGAGAAGTAATTGATTTACTTTAAAAAGATAATCACTCTATTTTCATATACTACGGGTATTGTGTGGTTTTTTTGTGAAGTAACGTATCTTTTAAAGATTTAATGTATGAAGTACTTTGGGGATAGGTACCCAAACTTGTTAGTAGAAAGTACCTTGTGTGAATAACTTGATTGTATTGGTTTGTGATAGCCTTGTAATACTTTCTTGTTGATTTGATAAGTAAGCATGTTAGGATGCTACGTGTGTTAGTATCTTGTGATTATTATGTAAGGGTCACTCTTGTTGTGCTTACGTTGTCAAGCGTTAAGCCGTTATCTTGTTATTGTATCACATACCCCCGACTTATTATCAGGGCTTGCCACCCTTGATGCGGGTCTATACGGCCTATGCGGTCCTCGTGACTATGCGGAGTGCGGGAGCTCCAGGATTGATCATTCCGGGTGTTTAGCCTGATGCGGGGGATTCCCTATGCGGTCTGTTGAGACTATGCGGTCTTTTGAGACTATGCGGGCTGCGGGAGCCTAGGCGGATACCGAAGGTTATTTGCGCCGATGCGGTATACCTCGGTGATGCAGGACCATGATTCGAGGAATACCTCATGCGGGTCCGTGTGTGACCTATGCGGAGCTGCGGGAGTTCCAGGGATAGACGCGCACAATGATATTGCGGGTGAGTGGCCAGCTTCGATCATGTGGTGCGGTCTAGAAAGACCTCATGATATAATTTATGGCATTTTTGGTACTATGGGTCTTAGTAGTCGGCTATGCCTTCGTACTTACCCCGTATGGTTCTATTGTGATGGCTTGAGGGCGTGAGTCCCTGACTTGACATGACTGCTGATTTATTGTGAACTGTAGTTTGGTTATCATACATGTCTCCTGCTTTATTTAGACTACTATGATTTCATTTACAGTATGTATTTTTCAGTTTCACATACTTGGTACCTGTTGTTATCGACCTCGCTTGAGCTGCGTTCATCTGCCGAGTAAAGGTACACGATCGTTGATCCTCGCTCTTAGGGTCACGATTCAGCGTTTGGGAAGCTGTTCCTCGGAGGCTTACCTTCGTATAGTCCCCATTGATTGTAGGTGCATACATGCAGGGGTATGACGGGGCCCTGTACCGTCGTTGTTGTCATATCATTACGAGAAGTGCATGCATTATGGGCGAGTGGCGAGAAAGGGATATGCTTTTCAAATTGTTATTTATATATTACGGTAACCGTTTTGGTTGCTTTGTCTTCTTATTTCTTGTCTTATTACATTGGTTTCATGTATTGTCTTTATGTTCCTGATTACTACGATGTTGTATCACTAGGGTGCGGGGTAAGGCACGATCCACGGGCCGGGCAGTCGTGACATGATCGTGCCTTACCAGCATCTAGTGATACAACATCGAGAAAATCAGCGGAAATAACTTAAACATGAAACAAGAGTTAAAGTATGAAACAGGCTAACCAACACGGTCACATTCCTGAATATATACATATATATATCAACTTGAACAATTAAATCCTTTTACAAACCACCGCCTACTAAAGATTCTGTTTAAAATGTAACCATAACTATGACGGGGCGGGGCCGCCATACCACGAATGTACAAGTAACTACAGCGGCGAGGACTATACCAAAGATAAGCCTCAGAAGAAACGGGCTTCCCGAAAGCGGTGATCCTAAAGCGCGGATCCACAACGATGTACCTACTGCGGCATGAGCGCGGCCGAGGTCGATAACAGTACCAAGTATGTGAAATCAGAAATCGTAAATGAAATCATAATAGTCTATAAAGCGAGAGACATGTATGATAACCAAACTACGATCATAATATATAAACAATATGTCAAGTCGGACTCACGCCTCAAAGTCATTACTCAAGTATAACAATGGGTCTCACGCCACAACATCAATCATGCGTGGAATACCTTCCTCAGGCGATCTATGATATAATCACACCAAGAAGTACACATGAACACTAGGTCCCACTGTGTCATAACAACCGTACTAACAATACTATACAACCAAACCACGGCGACACGGGGCAAGTCGAAAGCGACTACGGATACCAAGCTGCGCCACACGGTGGCGGGGCAATCTGAAGGCTAACTACCAGATACTAAGGCCGTATCACGAGACTTCGCCACTACACTGAACGGGGCAAGTGCGAAGGCTAACTACCAGGTACCAAGGCCGAATCAGCCACGAGACGGGGCAAGTACGAAAGCCAACCACCAGATACCAAGGCCGAATCAGTAAATCTCATGGAGAGTTAGTCCATGGAACAACAATCCTAATGGAACCATACCCGTGGGCCACCCATCGTGTCAGTATGTCCAAAAGGAAACAACAAGACAGCAATCAAAATGGAAGCATACTCATGGGCCACCCATCGTGTCAGTATGTCCAAAGTGATTAACAAAATAACACTCCTAATGGAAACATACCCGTGGGCCACCCATCGTGTCAGTATGTCCATCAATCAAGAATAACATGACCGGCCCTCCATCGAGAGACGCGGTAACATAAGAATACAACACTTGCACAACAAGGCTATCACACACAACCATATGCACGCTACACACAAGGTACTTTCATTTTATGACAAGTCCAGGTTTTTAAATCCCCAAGTACTACGTACATTAAATTCTTTTTAGAAGATCCCTTTCTTTTACAAAAGTCACCCGATACCCGTAGTATCAAAATAAAGTGACTAACATTTTAATTAAACCAAAACAACTTCCAGACTTTCCTTTTTAAACCAAATTAAGACAATACCATGCCTTCTTTTTAGACCAAAACACTTCTCCTTTTAAAGTCAAGTTACCATTTTAAAACCAATGATAAAAACCATTCCTTTGTTTTCATAAAGTCGTTATAACTAACTTCTCATAAAGCTGTTATAACACTTTATGTTCTAAACCAAAAACTCTTTAATTCCACAAGTCTCTTTTCTTTTAAAACAACAACAAGTATTCTTTTAAAACCCAAATAACTTACTCTTTTCAAAACAAGTAACCTATACTTAAAATCAAGTTACTTCTCTTTTTCCGAAAACAAGTCGTTATAAGTCAAGTCTCTTATCTTTCAAGATCAAGTCTCTTAACTTTCAAAATCAAGTCGTTTATAAGTCAAGTCTCTTATCTTTTAAGATCAAGTCTCTTAACTTTCTACAATCAATAAACCATTCTTTTACCTACATAAAGTCGTTATAACTAACTTCCCATAAAGCTATTATAACACCCTATGTTTTAAACCAACCAAATCAATTAGCACATGTACGTCTATCGTACTACATAGTTCACAACAATCATGCTAGAAAAGATAGGAAGAGGTTCACATACCTCGCGACGTTTATCGACAATTAGCAAAACGCTCCCCAGTACTGTAACCCTGCTAGCCGTTTCCACTCTTCAAGTAAAATACGCTACTCGTAGTACTGCAACCTATAAAGGCCACAAAATGCCTATCAACTCCTAGATCTCCTCGTAGAATATTCTAACTGCAAGATTCCTTATTCTACAGAAAATTCGGCAGCACCTCCCCGCTTATCACACAAATAACCTCCTCAACAAGGCACGCTACTAGGCCACAACTCTCGAGGATTACGTCTAACGGGCGTGTTCAATTACGCTTCACGGTAATACTACACAAGTCTCTGTAAATGCGGTCAATGTAAATCTGATTCAATCCTTTATAATCATCCTTCCAATATAATATACTCAAGTATAACTACTACTGACATGTAATATCCAATTACAATAGGGGGACATAGATTATTACCTCGATAAGCCCAAAATTATCCAAGATTATAAGTCGATCCTGGGCAACATTTTAGCTCCAATTCCTTACGCTCCAACCCGCTCCAAGCGACCCTTAGAAGTTTCTAAACAACTTCTCTTAACACTTCAACCAAGCTAGGAAGATTTTTCTAGGGTTTCACTTTACGGCTATTGGAATAAAATAGTATTTTCGGGCTCCTAGTATTAAAACAACTTTGGAATACTACTAGGGATACTAGGCCAAGATATTTGGGATTTTACAACAATACACAAAGTATTTCACTACTCAAAGTGGGAGGGGGACGAGAACAAGGCATAAAGGGAGGGAGTATTTTGCTTGGAAAGCTTAAGTGAGGGATGATTTACTCTTCAACTTAAGGGGGTATATATAGAGGGTTCAAGGGTCAAGATCAAGCAAGGTGTGTGGTCAATATTGGGCCATGTGTGTGTGGGTCCCACCACACCACATGGCCAACGATTTGCTCTCCAAGTGGCATGGTCAATCGGCGAGGGACAGTGGCTAGCCAACGTCACCAATTCGGCCAAAGGGTGCCACATGGGGTGACACGTGTCGCCCCGACTAAATCAAAATATTTCGTCTTAGAAAATATCCAAAATACCGAAAATCTCAAAAACAAAGCGGGCCCCACAAAGCAGTAAATTTCTCCGTGGGCCCAGCGTGACCATTTCGAAAATAAAATCCCAAAATTCTAATATAATCCAAGAAGTCCAAATACCAAATCGGGAATCCAATTCCCATTAACGAACCTTTTTCTTCACAAAAACCGAAAACTTTTAGTCGAAAAATCACATCTTCCTTTCTTTCCAAAATTTACGTATTCTCGTGCGTCGTCCTCACATCTTGTTATACCCGTATTTCCGCAGTATGTGCGCGAGGACGTCGTAGGAAATTCGAACTTCAAGTAGGCTTGGCGATTTAATTTTGTGCACAACACGGATAGAGTCGTTTTTGTGAAAGCGTTTTCCACGGCTTTCGTAGGGAATTTCGGCTATGCCATATTTTATTTTTGCGGATTTTTCGAGAGACGAAACATTTTGGACCAACAAGAGGCGACACTTGTCACCTCTCATTGGAACACCTGGCGGTCAAGCAGGCGAAAGTTGGTCATTTTTGTCATGGAGTAGGTAGGATATTTGTGTGTTAGTTGGTTAAGGTGCACTTGGCAAGATCTTGGCCCTACACTTGCTATGCACTTGGCAAGATCTTGGCCATTGGTTGGCCTTGGCTTGTCTATAAATACCCTCTCCCTTTGATGAATTCTTCATCCTTTCCACAAATCTTCTAAGTGTTAAAATCCCTCCTCTCCCTCTTGTTGACTCTCGTCCAAGAGCCCTCTCCCCTTTGAAAGGCCCCCTTGGTCGAGAGCCCTCTTCCCCCCCCCTCCGAGTAGTGTGGCCGTGGGGTACCCCCCCCTAGCCTAGTTGCTTTCGGATAATACCCCCCTGTGGGGTGTAGAAATACTCTCAAAAGTATTGTTATAATGCCCAAATTACCTTAGCCGTATACCGTGTAGTATTCTAAGGTTATACCTATCTGAAAATGCCCGAAATACTATTATACTTAGTCGGTCCACAAACCGAAACCACTAGGAAAATCTCCATAGTCAGTTGGAGTATTGTGTAGAAGTTGGTTAGAACTTCTAAGGGTGGTTTAGAGCGGGTTGGGCGCTCGGAGTTGGAGCTAAGCGATTGCCGGGATCGACTTTAACTAGGATAATTATGGGCTTATCGAGGTAATTATCTTGTCCTCTATTGTAATTGGAAATTACATATTGTTAGAATATATAGTTGAAGTATACTATATATAGAATCGAGCGTAGTTATCGGCAATGTCTTTTGACTTAAGCTGAATAATACTTACTGATGTCTTGCGACTTAAGCTGAATTTAAAGAAGAATCTTGTTGTAATTACATAGGGGTGTATTACGATAGACTTGTGTAGTAGTGCAGTGGAGTAGAATTGTACAGTTAGGGTTAGGCGTATAACCCTGGTTGGCTTGGTGGCGGCCTCGATAGAGGAGGAGATTTCTGTTGCGGGAGAGTCTTTGCGAATTTTCGGTAGAATGTTCTACGATGAGATCTAAATGTTAATAAGCGCCTTGTGGCCTTATAGGTTGAAGTACTACGTATGGCGCGATCTACTTGGCTTAAGGAGTAGCCAGCGGTTGGAAGTACTTGGGCGTTTTGCTATTAGTCGATACGTCGCGAGGTATGTGAACCTCTTCCTATCTCTTACAGCATGATATGTGTGAACTATGTGATGCGGTAGGCGTACATGTGCTAAGCGTATTTGATTGGTTTAAAACATAAAGTGTTATAGCGGCTTTATGGGAAGTTGGTTATAACGACTTTATGTTGGTAAGAAAATACTTGTGGTCTTTAAAAGGTAGCGATTTGAACTATAAGCGGCTTGTTATGTGTTAATAAAGAACTTGAAGTATTTCAAAAGATTTTGAATCATTTTGAAAGAAGAAGTAATACTTGGTTTTGAAAAACTTAAGAGTTATACTAGCTTTATGGGAAGTTAGGTATAACGGCTTAAGAATGTTTCTTGATTTGGAAATCGAATGTGTATCGACAAACCAACTGCGGCGTTAATAAAAGGAAATGTTTTGACTAATTAAGTATTATTAAAACGAGAAACTTCCATCTGCATAAAAGCTAAGATGAGACAAAATGATATTTCCTAGATCACAATTTTTGTAATAAGATTGTTATAAACAAGAATATCCTACTCACATATAAGACTTATGTTTCTCAGTTGTTTAAAGAGAATTATCTTCTTTAATGAATAAGACTATGAACTACGAACCCTTTCTAAATTACGAAACGTGAACAGTGAAATTAGGCACACTTGGGCGTTTGGAAAATAATGTTGTTACTTGATTTTACAAAGGTAAGTGTTTTAGTTTATTTAAAAAACGATCACTCTATTTTATACTACGGGTATTGTGTGACTTATGTGAAAGCAACGGATCTTTTAAAAGATTTAATGTATGAAATCTTGTAGGGGTAGATACGAACTTGTTAGCTTAAAGTACCTTGTGTGTATAACTTGATTGTGTTGGTTTGTGATAGCCTTATAATACTTTCTTGTTGATTGATAAGTAAACATGCTAGGATGCTACGTGTGTTAGTATCTTGTGATGTTGTGTAAAGGGGTTTTCCTTTGTTGTGACTATGTTGCTTAACGATAAGTTGTTGTGTTAGTATTTTACATCACTCATCTCTTGAGATGATTCCGGGGGTTAGGCTGCCCTCCGATGCGGGGTAGACTCAGGCGGGTCGATGGACCTATGATTCGAGAATACCTCATGCGAGTCCCAGGGGCCTATGCGGAGCTACGAGAGTTCCAGGTTAGGGTGTGTCCTTTATGGGCATGTGGTCCATGTGGCCATGCGGACTGCGAAGTCGGGGCGATCTTGGGAGTAGCTACCCTCGATGCGGGGAATACCTCATGCGGGCGATGAGATTGGCCTATGCGGGCTGCGGGAAGTTCGGGACTAGACGCGCACATTAGATCTGCGGGCAAGTGGCGGCTTTGATCATGTGGCGGTGCAGGCAGATCTTATGATCTGATTCATGACCTTGTTGAGTGCGTAGGTGTTAGTAGTCGGCTATGCCTTCGTACTTACCGTGCGGTGTTATTATGCGCAGTGGGACACGGTGTTCATGTGTGTTCCTTGGTGCTTTTATATCATAAAGCTGCCAGCGATGAGGAAGGTATTCCACGGGCATGATTGATGTTGTGGGCGTGAGACCCATTGTTATGTTTGAGTGATGACTTTGAGGCGTGAGTCACGACTTGATATATTGCTTGTTTATTGTGAGCGTAGTTTTGTTATCATACATGTCTCTGCTTTATATAGACTACTATGATTCCATTCTGATATTTTGATTTCACATACTAAATTTTTGTTATCGACCTCCTTGAAGTGCGTTCATCTGCGAGTTGAGGTACGCGATCGTTGATCCTAGCTTTGGTCACATTTTCAGCGTTAGGAAGCTCCGTTTCTCGGAGGCTTATCGATGGTATAGTCCTGTCGTAGTAAGTGTTTACATTCGGGGGTTTGGTGGGCCTGCCGCCGTGGTTGTCATATCATTCGTAGAGTGCATGAAATCTTGTTGTGGGCGGGGTTTGTAAAAAGGATTAAAGCGTTCATGTTGAAAAAGTTGTCATTTATATATATCTTGAAAGCGAAGTTTTCTCAGTTATTGTTTCATATTTCATAATATGTCTTGTATCGTTTATGTTGTGATTACTCTGATGTTGTATCACTAGGGTGCCCGGGGTAAGGCACCAGTCACGGGCCCGGAATCGGGTCGTGACAAAAGTGGTATCAGAGCAGTTAATCCTCGGAAAGTGTCTACAGATCGTATCCAGTAGAGTCTTGATTATCGGTGTGTTGTGCACCACATCAATAATCTGGAGGCTATAGGGTATTTAGGATTGGTTTCTATTCTTCTCACTCTGAGATCGTGCCTTAGAGCTGTGTTGTAAGTTGGACCCTCTGACGAAATTATTTCCCTTATCGTTATGCCTCCGCGTAGGGCAAACCCGGGCGGGAGGCAAGCGGCAGGAGGCTGCGAGTGGAGTTGAGAGGGTGGCGAGGCACGAGCCCAATCATCACTGAGTTAGGTGCTTCGTTCGGGATTCTGCGACATCACTAGCCTGATAAAGTTTAGCACGGCGGCGATTCTGCTGCGGCCATGATATTTGAACGCCGGTTCCGACGAGAGCAGAGAATATGGATTGCAAAGGTGACCACATTACTAGCTATGGATTTAACTACCGAGAGTATCTGGATGTCTGCGAGTCTTGATGAATATCAGCGAGAGGGTTGTGCAAGTAGTTCTTGATTGAAGCGAGCATGGCACGTATGCGAGCTTATACCGCGGCGGTAGAAGCGTGAGATCGGCGGGTTAACGAGGGCGAGAAGAGGGCGAGCGGCGAGTCCTTTGGTAACTTTCGGCGAGTCACCTCGCGTGATTTAATTATGCATATCCACAATGCGAGTGGTCTTCCACGGATTCGGGGCGTTCGGGGTATGCGAGGAGTTGGTTAGAACTCCGGGGCTTAGGTTCGCGATTTGGCGAGCGTCATCGGGAATGTCGTCTTTTAGTTCGTACTTGTTGTACTATGACCGTCAGTGCGATGTCGAAAGAGTGTCCTTGTAGGAGGCTTAGCCTTGAGGATCGGTGGGTAGTTCGTCATCTTCCTTAGCTATCGCCTGCAGGCGAGTTTGATTAAACGACTAAGGGAGTGAAGCGGTAGATATAGATATATCCTTAACCTACAGAGATCTGTATGTGTGATAAGGTGAGTATACCTTAAGTGCTATGTTACGATAACGTGTGTTAGTCGTGATTAGATCATGGTTGTTTAACCAGTAATATTTTGGGGATAGAGAAGGTGTGAGCCTTAGAGCTTTACGTAGAGACCTTAGAGGTGAGGCCGTCTCGAGAAAGGTGTAGTGTTATGTTTGACCCTTATCGGAAGTGCATAGTGCACGTGAGTTATGTTGGGATAGGTCACAGTAGTGTGGAATGAAAGGGGTAGTTGAGCTAAGAAGACCGCTAGGTTTTGAAGCGTGATTTGTGAGATTGTTAGAATCGGGAGCTAGTATTGTGCGGCGTTGCGGGTCGGGTTGAGGCCACGTTGCGGGTCAACCAGCGGTAGGTTTGGTGATGGGGTCAGGTTGTGGTGGTCGCTTGTGTTAGGGTTGTGAGGTGTTAGACCCAGTTTAGTTAACGTGCGAGTTCGTGGATGCGTTCGACCCGATGGTCGGTCGATGAAGCGACCATCGTGTTCTTGGTCGGGGCCGTTTACTCGGCTATGTTGAGTTATCGAAAGGTTGTAAGGCTGCGGGGTGCCTACCTTCACCTTACGACGACGGTGGAGCCAGGTGAAATTGTTGTTGTTCTGGAAGTTTTGCGAGCAAGGTTAGGAACTTCGGTGAGTCTGAGAATCGCGTTCGCCTCGGGCGATGGTTGGATTTGAGAGTAGTTGTGGAGATTGTTGTCTCTGTGGAGAAGTGTTTAAGCTACCATTTCGGTGTTCGGATGTCACCTTTTGAAGCCTTGTAGGGGCGGAAGTGTAAGTTCTTGGTCGATTGGTTCGATGTTGGCAAGGTTGAACGATTAGTTGAGCTTGTTCCGGCGGTGGATAGTGAAGCTTGTCTAGAAGAGGTTACGGCGGCTCGGAGAAATCGTGCGGATAATCGGCGGCGCTTAGAGTTCGAGTTGGCGGTCTTCTTAAAGTACCACCCGGTTTGGGTGTAGCGGGTTTTGGAAAGCAGAGGAACTTAGCTTGAGTTACTTTGGGCCTTTTTAAGTTCATGTGAAGAATAGGCGGGTTGCCTATATTTTAGCTTTTGCCGTCCGACTTAGGAGGCGATGCGTCCGATCTTCGTATTGTTATGTTCGGAAAGTATCGGAGATCCATCAGTGTTCCCGATTGATGATGACCACGTTAGAGATAGTAAACGAGTTTTGGAAAGCTGACGATGCTCGAAATGTGGTAAGAGTTTGAGTGTACGACATCCTCCGGGATCGCAAGCAGCCCAGTACCATTTGTGGGGTCGTCGGAGCAAGGCTCGCGACAAAGTGACAAAAGTGGTACCATTGGTCAGGGCGCCTGAGAAGGTTAATGCCTCAGGCAAAGTGACAAAGTGGTATCTACGACGAGTAAAGAGAGAAGCGAGCATGTATGGCGAGCATAGGTGTGATCATTTCTTTTGTGTGGAGAAAGTGCGAAGAAATTATATTTTAGAACCTTGGATGGGGCGTTTGTGATGTTAGAGGTGTGTCCTCGTGGACTTGAAGGTAAGTACTTTGCGAAGTTGGTTAAAGTGGCCATGCGTGGCGGGATTGTTTTAAATAAGTATAGCGGTGAGGACTATCTGCGGCGCGTTTGTTTGAGACTTAGAAGAAACATTCGGGACGAATGTTTCTAAGGAAGGAGAATGTTATACCGTATTTCCAGTATATGCGCGAGGGGCGTGCGTAGGAAATTCGAACTTCAAGTAGGCTTGGCGATTTAATTTTGTGCACAACACGGTTAGAGTCGTTTTTAGTGAAGCGTTTTCCACGACTTTCGTAGGGAATTTCGGCTATGCCATATTTTATTTTTGCGGATTTTTAGAGAGGCGAAACATTTTGGACCAACAAGAGGCGACACTTGTCACCTCATTGGAACACCAGGCGGTCAAGCTTGGCGAAAGTTGGTCATTTTTGTCATGGAGTAGGTAGGATATTTGTGTGTTAGTTGGTTAAGGTGCACTTGGCAAGATCTTGGCCTACTTGCTATGCACTTGGCAAGATCTTGGCCATTGGTTGGCCTTGGCTTGTGCTATAAATACCCTCTCCGCTTTGATGAATTCTTCATCCTTTCCACAAATCTTCTAAGTGTTAAAATCCCTCCTCTCCCTCTTGTTGACTCTCGTCCAAGAATCCCTCTCCCCTTTGAAAGGCCCATGGCGAGAGCCCTCTCCCACTCACAGTAGTGTGGCGTGGGGTACCCACTGCCTAGTTGCTTTAGTATAATACCCACTTTGTGGTGTAGAAATACTCTCAAAGTATTGTTATAATGCCCAATTACCTTAGTAGTATACCTTGTAGTATTCTAAGGTTATACCTATCTGAAAATGCCCGAAATACTATTATACTTAGTCGGTCCACAAAACCGAAACCACAGGAAAATCTCCATAGTCAGTTGGAGTATTGTGTAGAAGTTGGTTAGAACTTCTAAGGGTGGTTTAGAGCGGGTTGGGCGCTCGGAGTTGGAGCTAAGCGATTGCCGGGATCGACTTTAACTAGGATAATTATGGGCTTATCGAGGTAATTATCTTGTCCTATTGTAATTGGAAATTACATATTGTTAGAATATATAGTTGAAGTATACTATATATAGAAGCGACGTAGTTATCGTGATGTCTTTTGACTTAAGCTGAATAATACTTACGGATGTCTTGCGACTTAAGCTGAATTTAAAGAAGAATCTTGTTGTAATTACATAGAGGTGTATTCTGATGAACTTGTGTAGTAGTGCAGTGGAGTAGAATTGTACAGTTAGAGTTAGGCGTATAACCCCTTGGTTGGCTTGGTAGCGGCCTCGATAGAGGAGGAGATTTCTGTTGTTGCGGGGAGGTCTTTGCGAATTTTCGGTAGAATGTTCTACGATGAGATCTAAATGTTAATAAGCGCCTTGTGGCCTTATAGGTTGAAGTACTGCGTATGGCGCGATCTACTTGGCTTAAGGAGTAGCCGGCGGTTGGAAGTACTTGTAGCGTTTTGCTATTAGTCGATACTCGTCGCGAGGTATGTGAACCTCTTCCTATCTCTTCTAGCATGATATGTGTGAACTATGTAATGCGGTGAGCGTCGTGTGCTAAGCGTATTTGATTGGTTTAAAACATAAAGTGTTATAACGGCTTTATGGGAAGTTGGTTATAACGACTTTATGTTGGTAAGAAAATACTTGTGGTCTTTAAAAGGTAGCGATTTGAACTATAAGCGGCTTGTTATGTGTTAATAAAGAACTTGAAGTATTTCAAAAGATTTTGAATCATTTTGAAAGAAGAAGTAATACTTGGTTTTGAAAAACTTAAGAGTTATACTAGCTTTATGGGAAGTTAGGTATAACGGCTTAGAATGTTTCTTGATTTGAAATCGAGAATGTGTATCGACAAACCAACTGCGGCGTTAATAAAAGGAAATGTTTTGACTAATTATGTATTATTAAAACGGTAGAAACTTCCATCTGCATAGAAGCTAAGATGAGACAAAATGATATTTCTAGATCACAATTTGTAATAAGATTGTTATAAACAAGAATATCCTACTCACATATAAGACTTATGTTTCTCAGTTGTTTAAAGAATTATATTCTTAAATGAATAAGACTATGAACTCTGAAACCTTTCTAAAATAAGAAAGCGTGAACATTGAAATTAGGCAAACTTGGGCGTTTGGAAAATAATGTTGTTACTTGATTTTACAAAGGTAAGTGTTTTAGTTTATTTAAAAAGACGATCACTCTATTTTATACTACGGGTATTGTGTGACTTATGTGAAAGCAACGGATCTTTTAAAAGATTTAATGTATGAAATCTTGTAGGGGTAGATACGAACTTGTTAGCTTAAAGTACCTTGTGTGTATAACTTGATTGTGTTGGTTTGTGATAGCCTTGTAATACTTTCTTGTTGATTGATAAGTAAACATGCTAGGATGCTACGTGTGTTAGTATCTTGTGATGTTGTGTAAAGGGGTTTTCCTTTGTTGTGACTATGTTGTAACGATAAGCTGTTGTGTTAGTATTTTACATCACTCATCTCTTGAGATGATTCCGGGGGTTAAGCTGCCCTCCGATGCGGGGTAGACTCAGGCGGGTCGATGGACCTATGATTTGAGAATACCTCATGCAGGTCCCAGGGGCCTATGCGGAGCTACGAGAGTTCCAGGTTAGTGTGCGTCCTTTATGGGCATGCGGTCCATGTGGCGTGCGGCTGCGAAGTCGGGGCGATCTTAGGGTAGCTACCCTCGATGCGGGATTACCTCATGCGGGCGATGAGATTGGCCTATGCGGGCTGCGGGAAGTTCGAGGACTAGAGCGCGCATTAGATCTGCGGGCAAGTGGCGGCTTTGATCATGTGGCGGTCTAGAGCAGATCTTATAATCTGATTCATGACCTTGTTGATGCGTAGGTGTTAGTAGTCGGCTATGCGCCGTACTTACCGTCACGGTGTTATTATAGCGCAGTGGGACACGGTGTTCATGTGTTCCTTGGTGCTTTTATATTATAAAGCTGGCGGTGAGGAAGGTATTCCACGGGCATGATTGATGTTGTGGCGTGAGACCCATTGTTATGTTTGAGTGATGACTTTGAGGCGTGAGTCACGACTTGATATATTTGCTTGTTTATTGTGAGCTGTAGTTTTGTTATCATACATGTCTCTGCTTTATATAGACTACTATGATTCCATTTCTGATATTTTGATTTCACATACTAAATTTTTGTTATGCGACCTCCTTGAGCTGCGTTCATCTGCGCGAGTTGAGTACACGATCGTTGATCCTAGCTTTGGTCACATTTTGCGTTGGGAAGCTCCGTTTCTCGGAGGCTTATCGATGGTATAGTCCTGTCGTAGTAAGTGTTTACATTCAGGGTTTGGCGGGGCCTGTCCGCCATGGTTGTCATATCATTCGTAAGTGCGTAATCTTGTTGTGGGCGGGGTTTGTAAAAGGATTAAAGCTGTTCATGTTGAAAAAGTTGTCATTTATATATATCTTGAAAAGGCAAGTTTTCTCAGATTATTGTTTCATATTTCATAATATGTCTTGTATCGTTTTATGTTCCGCTGATTACTCTGATGTTGTATCACTAGGGTGCCCGGGGTAAGGCACCAGTCACGGGCCCGGAATCGGGTCGTGACACATACATACCCTGGAACTACGGGGTATAACACTTATGATGTATCTTGTTTCCTGTTTAAGTTTTTATTTCCGCTGATTTTCTCTGATGGTGTATCACTAGGGTGCCCGGGGTAAGACACGATCCGCGGGCCGGTCGGGTCGTGGCGATTACATCCCATTACAACTCGCCTGGCGGTACTCTGGACCTCTACGAATGATATGACAACAATGACGGGAGGCCCGCCGTACCACGAATGTAGCACTGACAACGAGGACTATACGAAAGATAAGCCTCGGAGAAACGGAGCTTCCCAACGCTGGCGTGACCCTATTAGCGAGGATCAACATCGGTGTACCTACTGCGGCATGAACGCAGCCCCAGAAAGTACAACAGTACCAAGTATGTGGCGAAAATCGTAAATGAAATCATAGTAGTCTATATAAAGCGAGACATGTATGATAACAAACTACGATTCCTGATAAATAGCGATCATGTCAAGTCGAGGACTCACGCCCTCAAAGTCATTACTCAAATACAACTATGGGTCTCACGCCCAACATCAATCATGCGTGGAATACCTTCCTCTTGGCGATCTATGATATAAAAGCACCAAGGAATACATGAACACCAGTCCCTGTGTCATAATAAAACCATGCGGGGTAAATGCGAGGCATAGCCGACTACTGCCAGCGATGCAACAGTGGTCATAAAGCGTATCATGAGATCTGTCTGAACCGCCACATGATCGGCCGCCACTCTCGCAATATCTAATGTGCGCGTCTAGTCTGGAACTCGCGGCTCGCATAGGCCACTCCATGGCCGCGTGAGGTATTCCCGCATCGGTAGCTACTCCGGCAACGTCACGGACTCGCGATCGCGTGGCCACATGACCGCATGACCAAAGGCCGCACTAACACAGGAACTCTCGTAGCTCGCATAGGTCCCAGGACCGCGTGAGGTATTCTCGAATCATGGTCCTGCATCGCCGAGTCTACCCGTCGGAGGCAGCTTAACCCGGAATCATGTCAAGAGGTGAGTGATGTAATACTAGCATAGCGACTGCGGATTAAACAACATAAGCACAACAAGGGAAACCCCTTTACGTAAACATCACAAGACACTAACACACGTAGCATCCTAACATGTTTAATTATCAGATCAACAAGGAAGTATTACAAGGCTATCACAAACCAACACAATCAAGTTATTCACACAAGGTACTTTCTACTACATGTCAACAAGTTCGGGTTTTTATCCCCAAAGTACTTCATACATTAACTCTTTAAAGATCCGTTTCTTTCACAAAAGTCACACAATACCCGTAGTATAAAAATAGAGTGACTATCTTTTTAAGTAAACCAAAAACCCTTCCCTTTGTAAAATCAATTAACAACATTATTTTCCAAACGTTCAAGTTTGCCTAATTTCAAATGCTCAAGTTTCTCATTTTCGAAAGGTTTCGTAGTTCATAGTTAATCACTTAATGATATAATTCTCCTTTAAAATAATTTGAGAAACATATGCCTTATATGTGAGTAGGTTATTCTTGTTCACAACAATCTTATTAAAGCAGCCATGATCTAGGAAATGTAATATCATTTTGTCTCAACTTAGCTTCTATGCAGATGGAGGTTTCTACTGGTTTTAATAATACTTTATTAGTCAATACATTTCCCTTTATTAGCGCTGCTGTGGTCTGTTCGATACTTATTCTGATTTTCGAAATCAGTAAAAACATTATTCCTTTTAAAAACCAAGTACTCATTACTCACGAATGAGGTTTCACACTTTTTAACAAAATTCAGATTAATTCAATTAAGTCAAGTCTCTTATCTTATAAGATCAATAAACCATTCTTTTTATCTCTCTTAAGTCGTTATACCTAACTTCCCATAAAGCTAGCATAACTCTTAAGCTTTTAAAACTAAGTATTACTCTTCTTTCAAAAAGGTTTCTTAATTCTTTTGAAATACTTCAGATTCTTATTAATCAGGCTTAAGTCAAAAGATATTGCCGTAAAACTACGTTCAGTTAACACACGTACGTCTACCATACTATATATATATTCTTTTAAAATATCATGCTCAAGAGTATAGGAAGAATCACATACCTCGCGACGATTATCGACTATTAGCAAATAGCTCCAGAAATCTTGTAGTCAGGCTAGCCTTTTCCACCGCCCGAGTAGAATATGCTACTCATGATGCTTCAACCTATAAAGGTTATACAAGTCTATCAACGTCTAGACTACTCGGTAGAATAAATCTAGATACAAGATTCTACGGAAAATTGGCGTGACACTTCCTGCAGTCAAACTTCACAAGTCTCTGTAAATCTGAGTCCTATGTAAATCTGATTCAATTCCCTTCTTATATACCTTCCTAGTATATAACTTATACTTAATTCTTATACTTCAATAGTATGTAAACTCAATTACAATAGGGAGACAAGATATTTACCTTGATAAGCCCAAAATTATCCAAGTTTAAATGTCGATCTGAGCAACGTTTAGCTCTACTCTGGCGCTCAACCGCTCAAAACAACCCTTAGAAGTTCTACGTAACTTCTACTTAACACTTCAACCGACTATGAAGATTTTCCTTAGGGTTTCGTTTTGAGACAAAAAGGACAAAAGGTAGTATTTCCGGGCTCTACGTATAGAGGTAACTTTTGGAATACTACAAGGTATAAGGCTAAGGTATATTGGTATAGCGATACTTGGAGAATATTTTCTACCAAGAGGGGTATTTTATGAGAACCACTAGGCAAGGGGGGGTGTGTCTCGGCCACACCACTAGGAGGGGGAGAGAGATCTCTCGGCCAAGGGGGCCTCACGAAAGGGGAGGGAGGCTTGGGCGAAACCATAGAGAGGGAGGGAGAGGGATTTCAAGACTTAGAGATTTGTGGAGTGGATGAAGAAGTCTTCAAAGGGGGGGGGGGGGTATTTATAGGGAAACCAATGGCCATGATCAAGTCAAGTGGGGGGCAAGTGGAGGGCCAAGATTTTCCCAAGTGCCCCCTATCCCTACTCCACAATTCCCTCACAAACATTGACCCAAGGATTAGGCCACAAGACATGGCACAAAACGTGCAACCAATCGGCCATCAAGACCGCCCACTTGAGGGTGACAAGTGTCGCCCTCTCGTTGGTCCAAAATATTTCATCTCTCGGAAAAATCCGCAAAAATAATAAATGACATAGCCGTAATTTTCCCTACGCAAGCTTTGGAAAACGTTTCGTCGGAAAATGATTCTTTTCGAGGGTTGTGCACAAAATTTTCGGTCCTATGCCTAACTTAATGTTATACCCCGTATTTCCAGAGTATGTACGTGAGGGCGTACGTATAAAATTTGAGCCTTAAAGATTTGGCAAATTCGAAATTTGGGCACAAGTGCCGAAAAGAGTCGTTTTCCGACGAAACGTTTCCACAGCTTACGTAGGGAAAATTCCGGCTATGTCATTTATAATTTTTACGGATTTTTCCGAGAGACGAAACATTTTGGACCAACGGGAGGGTGACAAGTGTCACCCTCACATTGGAAGGAAGTGGACGGCAAAGTGGACGAGAAAGGTGGTATGGTTAGGTAGGATATTTTGTGCAAGTTGTGTGGTAGATGGATAAGGTGCACATGGCTTGATCCTAGCCCTACACTTGCCTAACACTTGGCTTGATCTTGGCCATTGGTTGGCCTTTGCTTGACCTATAAATACCCCTCTAAGTGATGAACTTTCTTCATCCAAAAATCATTTGCTAAGTGTTAAAAATCCCCCCCCCCCTCTTTTGAGAGTCTTGGCCGAGGGCCTCCTCCCTCCCCCTTTGTGGTGTATAGCCGTGGGGTACCCCTAGCCTAGTTGTCTCATATAAATACCCCCTTTTGTGGTATAGAAATACTCTCTAGTATTGTTATAATGCCCAAATACTCTAGCCCATATACCTTATAGTACTTTCCAAAGTACCTTTATCTGAAAAAACCGGAAAATACGATTATACTTCCTTTAGCCACTAAACGAAACCCTAAGGAAAACCTTCATAGTCGGTTGAAGTGTTAGGTAGAATTGGTTAGAACTTCTAAGGGTTGTTTGGAGGCGGGTTGGAGCGCGGAGTAGGAGCTAAACCTTGCTCAGGATCGACATTTAAACTCGGATAATTTTGGGCTTATCGAGGTAAACACTCTTGACCTTCTATTGTAATTGGAAATTACATGTTGTTGGAATATATAGTTGAAGTATACTATATATAGAATTGAACATAGTTGTGCGGCAATGTCTTGCGACTTAAGCCTGAATTTAATAAGAAAACTGAACAGTAATTACATAGCACTGTATTACATTAGACTTGTGTAGCATTACTGTGTAGTAGAATTGTACACGTCCGGTTCGACCTGTTAACCCCCACTGGTTGGCTTGGTAGCGACCCGATAGAAGAGGAAATTTCTGTTTGTTGCGGGAAAGGTCTTGCCAATTTTACGTAGAATATTCTACATTGAGATCTAGGACGTTAATAGGCGCCTTGTGGCCTCTATAGGTTGAAGTACTACGTATGGCGTGATCTACTTGGCTTAAGGAGTAGCCGGCGGTTTGAAGTACTTGGAGCGTTTTGCTATTAGTCGATACTCGTCGCGAGGTATGTGAACCTCTTCCTATCTTTTCTAGCATGATATGTGTGAGCTATATAGTACGGTAGACGTACACGTGTTAACTGTATTTGGTTGTTTTAAAATAGGAAGTGTTATAACGACTTTATGGGAAGTTGGTTATAACAGCTTTATGTAAGTAAGAAAAGGTTTTGTGGTTTTTAAAAGACAACTGATTTGACTTATAACTGACTTAATGTGTGACCATAAAGAACTTGAAGTATTTCGAAAGATTAAGAATCTTTTTTTTTGAAAGAAGAGTAATACTTGGTTTTGAAAACATAAGTGTTATACTAGCTTTATGGGAAGTTAGGTATAACGTCTTAAGGGTGGTTAAATGAATGGTTTATTAATTTCAAAAGTCAAGAGACTTGGTCTTAAAAGATAAGAGACTTGACTTGAATGAATTAATATGAGTTTTGTGTGAAACCTCATTCGTAAGTAATGAGTACTTGGTTTTTTTTTAAAAAAAGGGAATAATGTTTTACTGATTTGGAAATCAGAATGTGTATCGACAAACCACTGCAGCGTTAATAGAGGAAAATGTATTGAATAATGAAGCATTATTAAAACCAGTAGAAACCTCCATCTGCATAGAAGCTAAGATGAGACAAAATGATATTACATTTCCTAGATCATGGCTGCTTAATAAGATTGATTATAAACAAGAATAACCTACTCACATATAAGGCATATGTTTCTCAAATCGTTTAAAAGAGAATTATGTTTTAAAGGATTAAGACTATGAACTATGAAATCTTTCAAAAATGGGACTTGAGTAACTGAAACTAGGCAAACTGGAACTTTAGGAAAAAGGAATGTTGTTACTTGACTTTAAAAGAATGTGGGTTGGTTTTCTTAAAAATGTGGTCACTCTATTCTTATACTACGTATTGGGTGACTTATTGAAAAAGGAATGGATCTTTTAAAAGGCTTTAACGTATGTAGTACTTTAGGGTTAAAACCCGGGCCGTGTCATAAAATGAAAGTACTTTAAGTTGTGTGTAACTTGCCTATGTTTGCGTATGATAGACTTGCATGCGGGAATGTATTTCACTCGACTCAAGGTCCATCCGGAATGTATTTCACTCGACTCACGGTTCATCCGGAATGTATTTCACTCGACTAGGTCCATCCGGAATGTATTTCACTCGACTAGGTCCATCCGGAATGTATTTCACTCGACTAGGTTCATCAGAATTTATTTCACTCGACTAGGTTCATCCGGAATGTATTTCACTCGACTCTAGGTTCATGGGATGAGCAGAATGTATCCCACGTTTCTATCTGGGTCCATAAGATGGCGAGACACATTATACGTATCACATGATTTGTACCTAGACTGCCGGCAGTGAGGAAGGAGTTCCACGGGCATGAGGGATGACTTTGAGGGCGTGAGTCCCTGACTTGACAAGACTACTTTTATGTTGTGAATTGTAGTTTGGTTATCATACATGTCTCCTGCTTTATATAGACTATTATGATTTCATTCTGATATTTCTGATTTCACATACTTGGTACTGTTGTCTTGACCTCGCCCGGCTGCGTTCATGCCGCAGTAGAGTACATCATTGTCGATCCCCGCTTATAGGATCACATTTCAGCGTGTTGGGAAGCTCGTTCCTTGAGGCTTATCTTTGGTATGTTACCACAGTGCAGCAGGTTCTTGTACATTCGAGGGTATGGCGGGCCACTGTCCCGTCATAGTTGTTGTCACTTCTTAAGTGCATGAAATCTTTGTTGTGGCGATGCGTAAAAAGGATAAGCTGTTCGGGTATTTATGTATATATCTTGAAGGCAAGCTGTTTTGGTTGCTTTGTTTATTTATCATGTCTCTTAATTCATGTTCATGTTTTTATTTCGCTGATTTTCTCGATGTTGTATCACTAGGGTGCGGGGTAAGGCACGATCCACGAGGTTGGGTCGTGACAAAGTGGTATCGAGCGATTAGTCCTCGGAAAGTGTCTGAGACCGTGTCTAGTAAGTCTTGATTATCGGTGTGTTGTGCACCACATCTATAATCGTGAGGCTGCAGGACATGTAGGATTAGTTTCTATTCTTCTCATTACGAGATCGTGCCTTAGAGTGTGATAAGTTGGACCCTCCGACGTATTCCTTTCATTTACGATTATGCCTCGCGTAAAACCTTGAGCCCGAATGGTCAAAGCGATCGAGGAGCTGCTAGTGAGATCTGAGAGAATGCGAGCGCGAGCGGTCGATGAGATTGTTCTTGAACGAGTTTCGCAGCGCCGCCATCGCCGTGAGTTTAAGCGCGGCAATGGCTGCGAGACTCTGATACTGAGCCTCGGTCCCACGGCTGGAAGCGAGATGAGATAAGTACAAGAGATGGCGATTCTTGGCTAGAGTCGTGGCCGATATGAGATAAATTTGAATCTGTGATTCGATCCAGTAGCACCGTAGTTCACCCCGAGCGATTTGAGACTACGGGATTTTACGAGATGTAACGCTTGAGTTTTATGGGTGAGGCACGAGGATGATCCGAGGAGTTCATCCGGCGATTCTGACGGATCATGAGAGTGATCAAGGCTTCGGAGACCGAGTCGGTGGTCTTAGGTTCGCATCAGCTGCGTGATACTGCAGTCGACTGGTTTGATTCGTGGGAGCTGTCCCGGGGAGAGCATGCGCTTCCAGCAGGTTGGAACGAGTTCTCAGGGGCGTTTCTTGCACATTTCTTACCTCCACAGATGAGAGGCTCGGGCAGCGAGTTTTGGCGTTGAAGCGGGGCGGGCGGGCGGTTAGAGAGTATAATGTGGAGTTCGACTCATTGGCTCGATATGTCCCGCTTTAGTGGCGACCATGGAGGATAGAGTGCACCGATATGTCACCGGTGGGCGATTATCGCGAGGCTTGTGCAGGTGTAGCTCTTGTGGGCATGGACATTGCCGTATGCGAGCTTATGCCGGGATGTGAGGCGGAGAGTCGGCGGAATGGCCGAGATCGTGAAGAGGCGAGCAGCGAGGTCCTTTGGTAACTTTAGGCGGGCGCCTCGGCCGAACTAGTTATGTACCCCGCCCGATCTGAGTGGTCCTCCGCGATCTTGGGGCGTTCGAGTTATTCGAGGCTGGTGAGCTCGGGGCTTACAGTTGCGGTATACGTGAGTTCTAGCGGCCGAGATTCATGTCCCACCGGTGTGCGCGATGTGGCGGCGTCATCGGGAATGTCGTCTTTTTCACGGTGCTTGTTTCACTGCGCCGTCGAGCCATGTGACGAAGGCGTGCTTATAGGAGAATGCGGCGGCGTGGCGCGACCTACGGATCGATGGCGGGTTCATCGCGCCCTGATTATGCGCCTGCAGTGTGCCTATGATTAGAGTGGGCGGTAGCGGTATATCCTAAACCCTCTAGAGATTTGTATGCGTGATATGATGACCTTATATTTATGTGCTATATGCGAATAGCGTTGTGTTATTTGTGAGTTAGAAAACATGGTTAGTTGGAAGGATAAGTATGGGGGCATGGGAAGTGTGAACCTTAGAATATTTCATGTTGAGACCTTAGAGGTAAGGTCGTCTTAGAGGAGAGATTCTTACGGTTAGTCTTTGTTGAAATACTTGGTATCGTAAAATGTATTGTGGGAAATTCATTGGGTTGTGTGAGGTGAAAGTGGTAGCTTTCATGGCGATTAGTAAGAATGTTGCGGGCGAGGAGCGAAAGTTGGCACGATTACGGGTCGGGTTGAGGACCATTCGCGGGTCAACCCGTAGCCCGGAATGTGGTGAGGTCAGTCCGAGGTGGTCCCGCCAGGTGGTAGGGTCACGAGGATGCTAGGCCCAAGTTTAGATCACCATCGTAGAGTTGGTGGATACGTTCGACCAGAATCAGTTCGTGAAGGCGGGAATGGCCTTAGAGGAAATCGAGGTTAGTAAGATGACCAAGTTTGGAGGTAGTGACTCGAGGGTTGGAAAGCGAAGCATTGTGAAGTGAGTGCGGATACTAGAAAGAGTTCGAGTGTTCGAGAAGGTACAACGAGATGGGGAGAAGTGAGCGTGTGTGATCGTTTCTTTGCGAAATGAAGGTGCGAAGGGAGGATATTTTAGACCTTGGTGGGAACTTTTGTGATCATCGAGGTGGTTCCTCGTTGGCCTAGATTTAAGTATTTGCGCGCATGTGTTATTTCGTGGCCAGGTGTGGCGTTGATGACTTGCTGGAGGAACTTTATCGTTATCCGTCTTGAGAAGGAACATTCGGGACGAATGTTTCTAAGGAAGGAGAATGTTATACCGTATTTCAGTATGCGTGAGGCGTGCGTATAAAATTTGAGCCTTAAAGATTTGGCAAATTCGAAATTTGGGCACAAGTGCGAAAGAGTCGTTTCCGGCGAAGCGTTTCCCACGACTTACGTGGGAAAATTCGGCTATGTCATTTATAATTTTACGGATTGTTCCGAGAGACGAAACATTTTGGACCAACGGGAGGGTGACAAGTGTCACCCTCACATTGGAAGGAAGTGGACGGCAAAGTGGACGAGAAAGGTGGCATGGTTAGGTAGGATATTTTGTGCAAGTTGTGTGGTAGATGGATAAGGTGCACATGGCTTGATCCTAGCCCTACACTTGCCTAACACTTGGCTTGATCTTGGCCATTGGTTGGCCTTTGCTTGACCTATAAATACCCCTCTAAGTGATGAACTTTCTTCATCCAAAAATCATTTGCTAAGTGTTAAAAATCCCCCCCCCCCCCTCTTTTGAGAGTCTTGGCCGAGGGCCTCCTCCCTCCCCCTTTGTGGTGTATAGCCGTGGGGTACCCCCCCCTAGCCTAGTTGTCTCGTATAAATTGTCACGACCAGACCGGGCGGCCCGGTGCCCTACACAGGCACCCGTTGGTATACATCGAGAGAGCGTGGAACATACACACATAATCACAGTGTAAACAATATCACAACACAGGCTGGCCGATAAGGCGCGCTTCCATAATATAAACAAAGTCAAAAGTACAACTTTACAACTCGGTTCTTACACTGACCACATATGTGAATCTGGACCTCTAGGAATAACAAGCGTGGCGGGGCGAGGCCCGCCATACCACGAATGTACATAATCTACAACATCGGGGAAGATCGTACGCAAAAGAAAGACAAGCCTCAGGAGAATGGAGCTTCCGGCGTCGATAAGTGATCCAAGAGTGTGGATCCATGACACCTTACCCTTTCTGCGGCATGAACGGCCCCAGAGAAGGGTCGATTACACAATATGTACTAAGTATGTAAAGCGTAAAATCGTAATTACAACATAAGTTTAAAAGAAAGCGGGAGACATGTATGATAACAAAATTACGATTACGATTGCCTTACTAACAATGAGTACATCTAGAGAATACGTATAACATCACAATAGCGATCTCCGATCATACCATGGGTAGCGAACCCATAAAAGCAGGTGGTATAACGTCTTGGGGTGCCTACCTCATTTATACTCTTACCACAGGCGGTGGTATAACGTCTTGGGGTTTGCCTCATTTATACTCTTAGCCTATAGAAGATAATGCTTGGTGGTATAACGTCTTGGGGCTTCCTCATTTATACTCTTATCACAGGCGGTGGTATAACGTCTTGGGGTTTGCCTCATTTATACTCTTACCTATCTCAAAACCAGTCATACTATAATTAAGCAAGTTAGCAATCCCCCTAACTTCTTATTAGTCTTATTCATCTACACTCTCATTTTAGTTTACTTAAGGCACTTTCATGTCTTTTATAAGAATCCGGGAATTTAACCCAAAGTACTACGTACTTCTATTCTTTTAAAACAAATGACTCTTTAGAAGAAAGCTTCCAAGACACTAGTAACCTAGTATCAAGCCCAAATTACATTTCAAGACAAGTCACAATACCATTAGAATTAAAGTCGGTTTCTAAATCAAGTGACTCCTTTTCTTATTAAAAATCTTAGGCAATTGATACCTTAAAATCAATTTGCCTTTCATTAACACAAGCCATTTACCTTTGCCTAAAGTCAATATAACCAACTCCCCATAAAGTCATTATATTCACTTTATACCTTAGTCAAGTACATTTTCCTATCCAGGGACTTATACGATTAAAACGACAAAAGTATCACATACTTTGAATCCCTTCAAGTCCCTTAACTTTACTAAGACTTAAGACATTCTTAATATTTTCAAAGAAGTGAGTTAACTTCCTAACTCACCCGACTTGGCATTTTATAAGGCTAGTAAGGAATGTCAAAGTCTTGTACGTCTACCGTACTATATACGCGAGACTAGTCATGCTCAAAAGATAGGAAAAAGTTCTACATACCTCGTCGGGTCAAACCACTTGCCAAGTACAAAGTCCCGCCCGTAGTATGTCAACCTATAATATTCACAATCGTCTATTAAAGCCTTGCTTCAATCGTAGAATATTATAAGTGTTAAGTCTCTATTTTCTACGGAAAATCGGACGACACCTCCTTTGTTTCTACTCATTTGCCACCTCTTTCGAGGCGAATACAATAACCAAACAGCCCGATTGGCTCACGCAATTTACATAAAGTAGTCCAATACAATGCATAACTAAACAGCCCCGATTGGCTCACCAAACCTATTATACATATCAATCTAAAACATGATTCACGTGGCGATATCAACTTTAACAAGGATTTCTATCAATTTCTAAGAGGAGAGGAAGTCTCTTACCTTTGGGTTAGCCCACCAAAGCTCTCTTTCTTCAACTTCTAATCCCGTCAAACTCGTCCTTGTGAGTTTCCCACAAGCTTACCAGCACTTTGCCTTCTTACGCGCTCAACAACACCCACTAAGCTAGGTCTTTCTCAAATCTCAAGAGAGAAGGGAGAGGGGTTTCTAGGTGTTCAAAGGTGAAATGACCAAGTCTTTCAAGACTTGGTCTTAAAATAGAACTCTTTTAAGTGGTCAACAAGATGGGAGGACACTTGTCACCCTCCCATAGGCTCTTTCGAAAATATTCCTGTTTTTAGCAATTCCATGAAAATTCCGCCTTGGCGCGCGGCCGCTTCTCGGCGCGCGGCTGAAACCTCGAGATCTTGGGACTAGTGGCGCGCGACCTGGCGGCGCATGGCCGAGACATCCGATACGAAAATCCTTCCTCTGCGCGCTCTTGAATTTCTAACTCCATGCCCCGCTCCGATGTCCCCTCGACGAGTGGTTTGTTGCGTTGGAAACTAGACTCATCCAACTGAATACTAGGCTAACTAAACACCCCATAATAATAAAAAAAAATATTGGGGTACAACATTCCCAAGAAGACTTAAAATCCGTTCGACACATGGTTGCCAACTTATCTTATATTTGAATTTACGGGGTGTAACATTCTTCCCCCCTTAGAAACATTCGTCCCCGAATGTTCTTTCGGAGTCAAACTTAAATAGCGACATAGTTTCCTTTCACATCCCCGACATACCAAGAATGCCACACCATAGCATTTAAGCAAAAGAAATACTTCAATTAAAACCTGACAAGTAAGGGAAGATGAATTACCTGAAGGTGTAGGAAATAAGTGAGGATACTTCCTCAACATGTCCTCCTCCGCCTCCCAAGTCATCTCCTCTCGGTTATCATTCCTCCACAGGACTTTGTGGGCTACATCCTTGGTCGCGATCGCTGACACGGCAATCGAGTATCGCTATGGGACTCTCTCATACGATAACCTCCGTCACTGGACCTTACTAGTAGGGAAAACTCCATTTGGATCACCGATACACTTCCGCAACATAGAAACATGGAATCTGGATGTACCGCCTCGACTCGATGGCAGATCCAACTCGTAGGAAACCTTGCCCACTCTACGAGCGATCTGGTAGGGCCCAATGTACCTTGGTGAGTTTCCCCTTCTAGAATCTCATCACACCGCCGTGGGTGACACCAGAAGACCCAATCGTCACCGAAACTCCAAATGCCGACGCCGATTATCCGCGTATGACTTACGCGACTACGAGCGCTGCGGTCTTTCTGGATAAGCTTCACCTTATCCACAACCTTTGTACCAAGTGCAGGCCAACCAAGTACCTCGCCACGTCGAACCAACCAATCGACGATCTACATTTCCGCCGTATAAAGCCTCGTATGGCGCCATCTGTATACTGGAATGGTAGCTGTTGTTGTAAGAAAACTCCACAAGAGGCAAATGGTCCTCCCAGCTACCACTGAAATCAATCACGCAGGCTCGCAGCATATCCTCAAGTGTCTGGATAGTACGCTCTGCACGCCGTCGATCGAGGATGAAAAGTTGTCTTTGAGACTCACTGTGTCCCCAAACCATACGGAAAGACCTCGAAGTTAGCGTAAACGGGCTCCTATCAGAAATAATCGACTCCGGGACACCGTGCAGCCTCACAATCTCCCTGATGTACAATCGGGCATAGTCCTCAGCTGAAAACGTTGTCCTGACTGGAAGGAAATGGGCTGATTTCGTCAGCCTGTCAACAATAACCCAAATGGAGTCGTACTTCCTCACGAGTGCGAGGTAACCTGTAACAAAGTCCATGTTGATCATCTCCACTTCAGTCGGAATCTCGATAGGCGCAATAATCCACTGGCCTCTGGTGCTCGACCTTAACCTGCTGGCAATTAGGACACTGTGCAACAAAACCTGCCACGTCCCTCTTCAGGCCATCCCACCAATACAAACATCTGAGGTCATGGTACATCTTGGTCGACCCCGGATGAATAGAATAACGAGCACTGTGTGCCTCCCCCAGAATCTGCTGTCGGAGTCCAGCCACATCGGGAACACACAACCGGCCCTCAAATCTCAGCACCCCATCAGGCGCTACCTCGAATAGACTCTTCTCCTCCCGAAGAGCTGCCTCTCGATACCGCACCAACACTGGGTCCTCAAACTGTCGCATCTTCACCTCATCAATGATGGAAGACTCGGCAACCTCACGAACCCGCACTCCACTATCGTCGGTATCGATCAATCGAACCCCAAGGCTCGCTAACTGGTGGATCTGACGGACCATGTCCTGTCTCTCTGGCTGTACCTCTGATAGGCTCCCCATCGATCTACGACTCAAGGCATCAGCAACTACGTTGGCTTTCCCCGGATGGTAGAGAATATCAACATCATAATCTTTCAGCAACTCTAACCACCGCCTCTGTCTCAGGTTCAGCTCCCTCTGCCTGAAGATATACTGGAGGCTCTTGTGGTCTGTATAAATATCCACATGAACCCCGTACAAATAGTGTCTCCAAATCTTCAAGGCATGAATAACCGCGGCCAACTCCAAGTCATGGGTAGGGTAATTCCTCTCATGCTTCCGTAACTGTCGGGAAGCATAGGCTATAACCTTGCCGTGCTGCATCAAAACACACCCTAGCCCGATACCCGAGGCATCACAATAGATCACGTACCCATCTAACCCCTCCGGAAGAGTAAGGCGGAGTTGTAGTCAACCTTTCCTTCAACAAGCGGAAACCCTTCTCAAGCCTCGTCGGCTGGAATTTGGCCGCCTTACGAGTCGACCTAGTCAGCGGTCTTTGAAATCAAACAACCGCTCCACAAACCTGCGATAATAACTGCGATCTAAGCTGCGCGCCTCGGTCGGAGTAGTAGGTCTCGGCCAAGACTTGCGCCTCGATCTTTGCGTATCTGCGAACACCATCAGCCGATAATATGCCCCAGGAATGCCACTGAGGCCAACCAAAACTCACACTTGGAGAACTTGGCGAATAACTGCCGGCTCCGGAGAATCCCAAGTACAGCCCTCAAGTGATCTGCATGCTCCCGTTCTGTCCGTGAATAAACCAGGATGTCATCAATGAATACAATCACAAATGTATCCAAGAATGACTTGAACACCCGGTTCATCAAATCCATAAATACCGCTGGAGCGTTGGTCAAACCGAAAGACATAACCCTGAACTCATAGTGCCCATACCGGTCACGAATGCGATCTTTGGGATATTCGCCTCTCGAACTCGAACTCGATGATAACTGCATCGCAGTCTATCTTTGAAAACACCTCGCACCTGTTGGTCAAACAAATCATCAATCACGGGAGGGTACCTATTCTTAATGGTCACCTTATTCATTGCTGTAGTCAACACACATACGCAGCGTGCCCCATCCTTCTTCTTCACAAACAACAGGCGCTCCCTGGGGATACACTAGGCTCGATAAAGCCTTTTTCCAAGAAATCTTTCACCGGTCCTTCATTCTCTCAACTCGGCGGTGCCATCTGTATGGCGGAATGGAAATAGGTCGAGTGTCCGCAATGTGTCAATGCAAACTCGATCTCCTCTCGGAGGATACCCAAGATCATCCGGGAACACATCCGAAACTCCTAACCATCGGCACCGATCAAGAATCGCACCTCGGCCTGCGTATCAAATACGAACGGATGATAGATGTAACCCTTCGCACCATCTTCCTAGCCTTGAGGTAAGAAATAAACCTACCTCTGCGACTTTGTGTTGCTTCTCCACTCGATCGCTCGCCAGAAACTGAACCGAACCAACTGTCCTACATACCAACGTTGGCATAACAAGAAGCCAACCACCCATACCCATAATGACATCAAAATCGTCATCTCCGATCTATCAAGTCTGCAAGTGGTCCGACGATCAGAATATAAACCTGACAACCTCAGACACCCGCCGCTAACACCGAATCACCCATCGGCGTAGCTACCTCAAACGGCTCTATCGACACCGGCCTATCCCGATTCTACCCGCAATAAGAGGACACATAGGACAAGGTAGAACTGGATCTATCAAAGCATAAACATCACACCAAATCGAGAAAGTACCGCGGACGACGGCGTGGAAGCCTCCCGATCCCGGGCGGTGGCTAATGAGTATATGCGGTCGAGGACCTCTAGAACTAGAACCACCACCTCGACCTCTACCGCGGCCGCCTGTCCGTGAGTACCACTCCGGGCGCATAACCACGAAGGAGAAGACCCAAAGAATCGATCCCGTCGGTGTGCTATACTACCCATGCCGCTCTGAGCGGACAATCTCTTCAAATGGCCCTCGCTGCCACACAAGTAACAAGCTCCCAAGCTCTGCGACACTCGCCAGTGGAACCTACCGCATCGAGCACACCGAGGTGTGGTCCCGACGGTGACGGTTCCTCGCCGAATCCTGTAGTCCCGAGCCACGACCGCTCACCGACCGACTTGGCTGATCAGACCTCTTGCCAGAAAACCGTGGACGAGCACTCTGTCCGGGCCGGATGTGGACCTATCACGCCGAGGTCGCCCGCCGAAAATCGCCCCGAGACCACGATGTCACGCCCTCTTGGGCTGGCTCGTCAATATGGTCCTCCTCTCTATCCTCTATCCCCGAGCATAGGCTGCATCCTAGCAATGTCCATACCGGTGAAGAGCCACCCCAAGCATCTCAGAATCATATGACGCCTAGCCCCATCACATAACGAGGAACTCTATCTGCCATGCTAGCTACAAGACTATGCGCATGTCTTGCCAAGGAGTCAAACTCCAAGCTATACTCCCTGACAGTCCTCCCGTTCTGTCTCAAGGTCAAGAATCTGTCTACCCGGGCTCTCTCATCTCGGAGGCAAAAGTGATCCATGAAGGCCTCAGAAACTCCTCCCAAATAGCCGGAAGAGCATCATCACCTCTCGAAAGCAACCACGACTCAAACCAGTTCAACGCAATATCGCGCAACCGGTAGGAGGCTAGTGTAATGCACTGTCTCAAGCCCTAAGAACTCGCATGGTCCTTTGTAGTCGTCGAGCGAACTCCCGCGATCCTCATCGCACCTTGAACCATAAAACTCGGTGGATGACATCCCGTAAAAATCCCTAATCCGCAAACCGCCAGGTGCTGGCCGCCGCTGCTGGCGCATTGCCGCTACTATATCTGGTCAATAACCGACCGCTTCCCGTAGTCTCTATACTCACCGGCCGGGAATCGAGGGTGCAGTATCGGAACCTTCGAGCTACCGCCGCCTCGCCTTCTAAAACCGCAGCGTGGCTGAACTTGCCGACCGCCTACTACCTCGAGCATAGTCCGTGCTCGAGCCCGTAACCTCTCGAGTACCGCTAGCGCCTCCTGCCGCTTGCCCTTCGGGCCCCGTAGCCTTCCGAGGCATAGCTGTTTCATAAGAAGAGGTCGAGAGGATTCAACCTAATAAGACCGCTCTAATGCACGATCTCGCAGAGAGAAGAATGGAAACCAATCCTAAATGTCTCGCAGCCTCCCGATTATAGATGTGTGCACAACACACCGATAATCAAGACTCTACTAGACACGGTCAGACACTTTCCGAGGACTAATCGCTTCGATACCATTTTTGTCACGACCACCCTCGCCGCGATCGTGCCCTACACGGGCACCCTGCTCGTATACATCGAGAACGGCAATGAACATACACACATAATCACGTGTAAACAATATCACAACACAAAGCAGCCGATAAGGCCGCTTCCATAATATAAACAAAGTCAAAAGTACAACTTTACAACTCGCTTACGGCCCAACCACATATGTGAATACGGACTTAGAATAACAATCGTATGACAGTGGCTCGCCATACCCCGAATGTACATAATCTACAACATCGTGGAAAGATCAGACTAAAGAAAGACAAGCCTCCGAGAATGGAGCTCCGACGCCCGATAAGTGATCCTAAGAGTGTGGATCCGCAACTCGCTACCCTTTCTGCGGATTGAACGCAGCCCCGAGGAAGTGGGTCAAGACACAATATGTACTAAGTATGTAAAATCAGAAAGTATCTGTAATTACAACATAAGTTTAAAAGAAAGCCGGAGACATGTATGATAACAAAATTACAGTACACAGTGCCTTACTAACAATGAGAGTACATCTAGAGAATACGTATAACATCACAATAGCAGTCTCCCGATCATACCATGGGTAGCGAACCCATAAAAACAGGTGGTATAACGTCTTGGGGTGACTACCCCTCATTTATACTCTTACCCCAAGGGGTGGTATAACGTCTGGGGTTTGCCTCATTTATACTCTTAGCCTATGTAAGATAGTAACGCAGGTGGTATAACGTGTTGGGTGCTTACCCCTCATTTATACTCTTATCCTGGAGCAGGTGGTATAACGTCTTGGGGGTTTGCCCCTCATTTATACTCTTACCCTATCTCAAAACCGTCATACTATAATTAAGCAAGTTAGCAATCCCCCTAACTTCTTATTAGTCTTATTCATCTACACTCTCATTTTAGTTTACTTAAGGCACTTTCATGTCTTTTATAAGAACTGAATTTAACCCAAAGTACTACGACTTCTATTCTTTTAAAACAAATGACTCTTTAGAAGAAAGCTTCCAAGACACTAGTAACCCTAGTATCAAGCCCAAATTACATTTCAAGACAAGTCACAATACCATTAGAATTAAAGTCGGTTTCTAAATCAAGTGACTCCTTTCTTATTAAAAATCTTAGGCAATTGATACCTTAAAATCAATTTGCCTTTCATTAACACAAGCCATTTACCTTTGCCTAAAGTCAATATAACCAACTCCCATAAAGTCATTCTATTCACTTTATACCGTAGTCAAGTACATTGTGCTATCCAAGGGACTTATACGATTAAAACGACAAAAGTATCACATACTTTGAATCCCTTCAAGTCCCTTAACTTTACTAAGACTTAAGACATTCTTAATATTTTCAAAGAAGTGAGTTAACTTCCTAACTCACCCGACTTGGCATTTTATAAGGCTAGTAAGGAATGTCAAAGTCTTGACGCTCACCGTACTATATACGCGAGACTAGTCATGCTCAAAAGATAGGAAAAGTTCTACATACCTCGTCGGTCAAACCACTTGCCAAGTACAAAGTCCCGCCCGTAGTATGTCAACCTATAATATTCACAATACGTCTATTAAAGCCTTGCTTCAATCGTAGAATATTATAAGTGTTAAGTCTCTATTTTCTACGGAAAATCGGACAGCACCTCCTTTGTTTCTACTCATTTTGCCACCTCTTTCGAGGCCGAATACAATAACCAAACAGCCCCAATTGGCTCACGCAATTTACATAAAGTAGTCCAATACAATGCATAACTAAACAGCCCCAATTGGCTCACCAAACCTATTATACATATCAATCTAAAACATGATTCACGTGGCCAATATCAACTTTAACAAGGATTTCTATCAATTTCTAAGAGGAGAGGAAGTCTCTTACCTTTGGGTTAGCCCACCAAAGCTCTCTTTCTTCAACTTCTAATCCCGTCAAACTCGTCCTTGTGAGTTTCCCACAAGCTTACAAAGACTTTGCCTTCTTACCGCAGCTCCAACAACACCCACTAAGCTAGGTCTTTCTCAAATCTCAAGAGAGAGGGGAGAGGGTTTCTAGGTGTTCAAGGTGAAATGACCAAGTCTTTCAAGACTTGGTCTTAAAATAGGCTCTTTCGTGGTCAACAAGATGGGAGGGACACTTGTCACCCTCCCATAGGCTCTTTTCGAAAATATTCCCTGTTTTTAGCAATTCCAGCAGAAAATTTCCGCCTTGGCGCGCCGCTTCGGCCGGCGCCTGAAACCTCCGAGGATCTTCAGGACTAGTGGCGCCGCGGCCTCGCTGACGCGCGGCGCCGAGACACTGACACGAAAATTCTTCCTTCGCTGCCATCGAATTTCTAACTCCCATGCCCCTCCGCTCCGATGTCCCCTCGACGAGTGGTTTGTTGCGTTGGAAACTAGACTCATCCAACTGAATACTAGGCTAACTAAACACCCCATAAAAAAAAAAATTGGGGTACAACATTCCCAAGAAGACTTAAAATCTGTTCGACACATGGTTGCCAACTTATATTATATTTGAATTTACGGGGTGTAACATTCTTCCCCCCTTAGAAACATTCGTCCCCGAATGTTCTTTCGGAGTCAAACTTAAATAGCGACATAGTTTCCTTTCACATCCCCGACATACCAAGAATGCCACACCATAGCATTTAAGCAAACGAAATACTTCAATTAAAACCTGACAAGTAAGGAAAGATGAATTACCTGAAGGTGTAGGAAATAAGTGAGGATACTTCCTCAACATGTCCTCCTCCGCCTCCCAAGTCATCTCCTCTCGGTTATCATTCCTCCACAGGACTTTGACGGAAGCTACATCCTTGGTCCGCAGCCGCTCGACTGGGCGACGAGTATCGCTATGGGACTCTCCTCATACGATAACCCTCCACACGGACCTTACTAGTAGGGAAAACTCTCGCTGGATCACCGATACACTTCCGCAACATAGAAACATGGAATACCGGATGTACCGCCTCCAACTCTGATGGCAGATCCAACTCGTAGGCAACCTTGCCCACTCTACGAACGATCCGGTAGGCCCAATGTACCTGGGCTGAGTTCTTCTTACCGAATCTCATCACACCGCTTCATGGGTGACACCTTCAAGAAGACCCAATCGTCACCGAAACTCCAAATGCCGACGCCGATTATCCGCATATGACTTCTGCCGACTCTGATCTGCTAACAGTCTTTCCTGGATAAGCTTCACCTTATCCACAACCTGCTGTACCAAGTCCGCCAACCAATCGCATTCTCGCCACGCCGAACCAACCAATCGGCGATCTACATTTCCGCCATATAAAGCCTCGTATGGCGCCATCTCAGTATCGGAATGGTAGCTGTTGTTGTAAGAAAACTCCACAAGAGGCAAATGGTCCTCCCAGCTACTACTGAAATAAATCACGCAGGCTCGCAGCATATCCTCAAGTGTCCGATAGTACGCCCGCTGCCGTCGATCCCGAGGATGAAAAGCCGTCTTGAGACTCACATGTGTCCCCAAACCCTTCGAAAGACCTCTAAGTTAGCCGAACCGGCTCCTATCGTAAATAATCGACTGGGACACCGCAGCCACAATCTCCCCGATGTACACCGCATAGTCCTCACCAAAACGTTGTCTCGACCGAAGGAAATGGGCTGATTTCACACTGTCAACAATAACCCAAATGGAGTCGCATTTCCTCCGAGTACGAGGTAACCTCAGAACAAAGTCCATGTTGATCATCTCCACTTCCAAGTCGGAATCTCAATAGATCGCAATAATCCACTGGCCTCGTGCTCGACCTTAACTCGCGGGCAATTAGGACATCAGGCAACAAAACTCGCCACGCCCTCTTCGTGCCATCCCACCAATACAAACATCCGAGGTCATGGTACATCTTGGTCGACTCGATGAATAGAATAACGAGCACCGCGTGCCTCCTGCACCACCGCCGAGTCCACCACATCGGAACACACAACCGCCTCAAATCTCAAGACCATCAGCGCTACTCGAATTGACTCTTCTCCTCCCGAAGAGCCGCTCGATACCGCACCAACATCGGGTCCTCAACCGCCGATCTTCACCTCATCAATGATGGAAGACTCGGCAACCTCACGAACCCGCACTCCACTATCGTCGGTATCGATCAATCGAAACCCAAGGCTCGCTAATCGGTGGATCTCGACGACCATGTCTGCCTCTCCGGCCGCACTACGAGGCTCCCATCGATCTACGACTCAAGGCATCAAGAACTACGTTGGCTTTCCCGGATGGTAGAGAATATCAACATCATAATCTTTCAAAGAACTCTAACCACCGCCTGCCTCGTGTTCGGCTCCTCGCTCAAGATATACTTGGAGGCTCTTGTGGTCTGTATAAATATCCACATGAACCCTGCATAAATAGTGTCTCCAAATCTTCAAGGCATGAATAACTGCGGCCAACTCCAAGTCATGGGTAGGTAATTCCTCTCATGCTTCCGTAACTGCCGGGAAGCATAGGCTATAACCTTGCCGTGCTGCATCAACACACACCCTAGCCCGATACCCGAGGCATCACAATAGATCACGCATCCATCTAACCTCCTGGAAGAGTAAGAACTGAGTTGTAGTCAACCTTTCCTTCAACAATCGGAAACCCTTCTCGCAAGCCTCGCCCATCGGAATTTGGCCGCTTACGAGTCACCCTAGTCAACGGTCAAATCAAGCAACCGCTCCATAAACTCGCGATAATAACTCGCCACCCTAAGAAATCGCGCACTCACGAGTAAGAGGTCTCGCCAAGACTTGATCGCTCAATCTTTGCCGTATCTACCCAACACCATCACCCCAATAATATGCCCTGTAAATGCCATCGAGGCTAACCAAAACTCACACTTGGAGAACTTGGCGACAATCGCGGCCCGAGAATCCCAAGTACAATCTCGAGTGATCTGCATGCCTCGCTTCGTCCGTGAATAAACCAGATGTCATCAATGAATACAATCACAAATGTATCCAAAATGGCTTGAACACGGTTCATCAAATCCATAAATACTACTGAGCGTTGGTCAAACCGAAAGACATAACCCTAAACTCATAGTGCCCATACCGGTCCCGAATGCGATCTTTGGGATATTCGCTCTCGAACTCGAACTCGATGATAACTGCATCGCAGTCTATCTTTGAGAAACACCTCGCACTTCGCAATGGTCAAACAAATCATCAATCTCGGGAGGTACCTATTCTTAATGGTCACCTTATTCACCGTCAGTAGTCAACACATACGCAGCTGGCCCCATCCTTCTTTCTTCACAAACAACACCGCGCTCCCTGGGGATACACTAGGCCCGGATAAAGCCTTTTTCCAGTAAATCTTTCAGCTGGTCCTTCAATTCTCTCAACTCGGCAGGTGCCATCCTGTATGGCGGAATGGAAATATGTCGAGTGTCTGGCAATGTGTCAATGCAAAACTCGATCTCCCTCTCTGGAGGGATACCCAAGATCATGCGGGAACACATCCGAAACTCCTAACCATCGCAATCGATCAAGAATCGCACTCACCAGTATCAAATACCGAACCGGATGATAGATGTAACCCTTCTCGCACCATCTTCCTAGCCTTGAGGTAAGAAATAAACCTACCCCTGCGACGTCTTTGTGCTTCTCCACTCGATAATCGCTCGCCAGAAACTGAACCGAACCAACTGCTCTCCTACGGTCAACGTTGGCATAACAAGAAGCCAACCACCCATACCTATAATGACATCAAAATCTGTCATCTCCACTTATCAAGTCTGCAAGGGTCCGACGATCAGAATATAAACCGACAACCTCGGTACACCCGCCGCCTAACACCGAATCACCCATCGGCGTAGCTACCTCAAACGGCTCTATCGACACGGCTCTATCCCGATTCTACCCGCACAAGAGGGGACACATAGGACAAGGTAGAACTCGGATCTATCAAAGCATAAACATCACGACTGAAATCGCGAAAGTACTGCGACGACGTCGTGGAAGCCTCCGATCCCGGGCGGCTAACGAGTATATGCGGTCGAGGACCGCTAGAACTAGAACCACCACCTCGACCTCTACCGCGCCCGCCTGTCCGTGAGTACTCGCCTCCGGGCGCATAACCACGTAAGGAGAAGAAGACTCAAAGAATCGATCCCGCTGGTATGGCCACTACCCATGCCGCCTCTAGACGGACAATCTCTCTTCAAATGGCCCTGCTGGCCACACAAGTAACAAGCTCTCGGCTCGCGACACTCGCTCGTGGAACCTACCGCGACCGAGCACACCGAGGTGTGGGTGGTCCCGACGCGACGTTCTCGCTCGAAATTCAGAGTCCCGAGCCCGACCGCCTCCCGATCGATTGGCCGATCAGACCTCTTGCCGTAAAATCGTGACGGAGCACTCTGCCGGCCGGATCGTGACCTACTTCGCCGAGGTCGCCCGCCAAAATCGCCCCGAGACTCGATGTTCTAGCCTCTTGGGCCGGCTCGTCAATCTGGTCCTCCTCTCTCTATCCTCTATCCTCGAGCATAGGCTGCATCCTAGCAATGTCCATACCGGTCAAGAGCCACCCCAAGCATCTCAGAATCATATGACGGTCTAGCCCCATCACATAACGATGAACTCTATCCGCCATGCTAGCTACAATAGTATGCTGTGCACCGCCAAGGAGTCAAACTCCAAGCTATACTCCCGACAGCCCTCCTGCTCGCCTCAAGGTCAAGAATCTGTCTACCCGGCTCTCTCATCTCGGGAGGCAAAAGTGATCCATGAAGGCCTCTCAGAACTCCTCCCAAATAGCCGGAAGAGCATCATCACCTCTCGAAAGCAACCACGACTCAAACCAGTTCAACGCAATATCGCGCAACCCAGAGGAGGCTAGTGTAACAGACTGTCTCAAGCCCTAAGAACTCGCATGGTCCGGTAGAGCCGCCGAACGAACTCCTGCGGATCCTCATCAGACCTTGAACCATAAAACTCGTGGATGACATCCCGCAAAATCCCTAATCCGCAAATCGGCTCTAGCGGCTGCCGCTCGCTCGTTGCACGCCCGCCATTATATCGTCAATAACCGACCGCCTCCCGTAGTCTCTATACTCAGCACCGGGCCGGGAACTGAGGGTCAGCATCGGAACCTCTCGAGCTACCGCCGCCTGGCCTTCTAAAATCGCAGCGTGGCTGAACTTGCCGACCCGCTTACTACCTCGTGCATAGTGCGTGCTCGAGCCCGTAACCTCTCGAGTACCGCTAGCAACTCGCCACGCCTTGCCCTTCGGGCCCCGGTAGCCTTCCGGGAGGCATACCTGTTTCATAAGAAGAGGTCGAGAGATTCAACCTAATAAGACCGCCTAATGCACGATCTCGCAGAGAGAAGAATGGAAACCAATCCTAAATGTCTCGCAGCCTCACGATTATAGATGTGGTGCACAACACACCGATAATCAAGACTCTACTAGACACGGTGCGTAGACACTTTCCGAGGACTAAGCGCTCGATACCATTTTTGTCACGACCGACCCGGCCGCGATCGTGCCCTACACAGGCACCCTGTTCGTATACATCGAGAACGGCAAATGAACATACACACATAATCACTGTGTAAACAATATCACAACACAAAGCTGCCGATAAGGCCGCTTCCATAATATAAACAAAGTCAAAAGTACAACTTACAACTCGTTCTTCTACCTCAACCACATATGTGAATACGCACTTCAGGAATAACAATCGTATGACGGGGCCTCGCCATACCCCGAATGTACATAATCTACAACATCGTGGAAAGATCGTACTCAAAAGAAAGACAAGCCTCCGAGAATGGAGCTTCCGACGCCCGATAAGTGATCCTAAGAGTGTGGATCCGCAACCGCTACTCCTTTCTCGCAGATGAACGCAGCCCCGAGGAAGGGTCAAGACACAATATGTACTAAGTATGTAAAATCAGAAGTATCAGAATTACAACATAAGTTTAAAAGAAAGCCGGAGACATGTATGATAACAAAATTACAGTACACAGTGCCTTACTAACAATGAGAGTACATCTAGAGAATACGTATAACATCACAATAGCAGTCTCCCGATCATACCATGGGTAGCGAACCCATAAAAACAGGTGGTATAACGTCTTGGGGTGCCTACCCCTCATTTATACTCTTACCCAGGCGGTGGTATAACGTCTTGGGGGTTTGCCCCTCATTTATACTCTTAGCCTATAGAAGATAGTAACGCAGGTGGTATAACGTCTTGGGGGCTTCCCCCTCATTTATACTCTTATCCTGGAGCAGGTGGTATAACGTCTTGGGGGTTTGCCCCTCATTTATACTCTTACCCTATCTCAAAACCGGCCGTCATACTATAATTAAGCAAGTTAGCAATCCCCCTAACTTCTTATTAGTCTTATTCATCTACACTCTCATTTTAGTTTACTTAAGGCACTTTCATGTCTTTTATAAGAATCCGGGAATTTAACCCAAAGTACTACGTACTTCTATTCTTTTAAAACAAATGACTCTTTAGAAGAAAGCTTCCAAGACACTAGTAACCCTAGTATCAAGCCCAAATTACATTTCAAGACAAGTCACAATACCATTAGAATTAAAGTCGGTTTCTAAATCAAGTGACTCCTTTTCTTATTAAAAATCTTAGGCAATTGATACCTTAAAATCAATTTGCCTTTCATTAACACAAGCCATTTACCTTTGCCTAAAGTCAATATAACCAACTCCCCATAAAGTCATTATATTCACTTTATACCTTAGTCAAGTACATTTTCCTATCCAAGGGACTTATACGATTAAAACGACAAAAGTATCACATACTTTGAATCCCTTCAAGTCCCTTAACTTTACTAAGACTTAAGACATTCTTAATATTTTCAAAGAAGTGAGTTAACTTCCTAACTCACCCGACTTGGCATTTTATAAGGCTAGTAAGGAATGTCAAAGTCTTGTACGTCTACCGTACTATATACGCGAGACTAGTCATGCTCAAAAGATAGGAAAAAGTTCTACATACCTCGTCGGGTCAAACCACTTGCCAAGTACAAAGTCCCGCCCGTAGTATGTCAACCTATAATATTCACAATACGTCTATTAAAGCCTTGCTTCAATCGTAGAATATTATAAGTGTTAAGTCTCTATTTTCTACGGAAAATCGGACAACACCTCCTTTGTTTCTACTCATTTTGCCACCTCTTTCGAGGCCGAATACAATAACCAAACAGCCCCAATTGGCTCACGCAATTTACATAAAGTAGTCCAATACAATGCATAACTAAACAGCCCCAATTGGCTCACCAAACCTATTATACATATCAATCTAAAACATGATTCACGTGGCCAATATCAACTTTAACAAGGATTTCTATCAATTTCTAAGAGGAGAGGAAGTCTCTTACCTTTGGGTTAGCCCACCAAAGCTCTCTTTCTTCAACTTCTAATCCCGTCAAACTCGTCCTTGTGAGTTTCCCACAAGCTTACCAGCACTTTGCCTATTTACCGCCGCTCCAACAACACCCACTAAGCTAGGTCTTTCTCAAATCTCAAGAGAGAAGGGGAGAGGGGTTTCTAGGTGTTCAAAGGTGAAATGACCAAGTCTTTCAAGACTTGGTCTTAAAATAGGGCTCTTTTCGTGGTCAACAAGATGGGAGGGACACTTGTCACCCTCCCATAGGCTCTTTTCGAAAATATTCCCTGTTTTTAGCAATTCCCGCAGAAAATTTCCGCCTTGGCGCCTGCTTCGCTGGCCATGCGCTGAAACCTCCGAGGATCTTCAGACTAGTGGCGCTGCCTCTGACGGCGCCATGACAGACACTGACACGAAAATCCTTCCTGCGCGTCCATCGAATTTCTAACTCCTACGCCTCCGCTCCGATGTCCCCTCGACGAGTGGTTTGTTGCGTTGGAAACTAGACTCATCCAACTGAATACTAGGCTAACTAAACACCCCATAAAAAAAAATATTGGGGTACAACATTCCCAAGAAGACTTAAAATCCGTTCGACACATGGTTGCCAACTTATCTTATATTTGAATTTACGGGGTGTAACATAAATACCCCCCTTTTGTGGTATAGAAATACTCTCCTAGTATTGTTATAATGCCCAAAATACTCTAGCCCATATACCTTATAGTACTTTCCAAAGTACCCTTTATACGAAAACCCTAAAATACGATTATACTTCCTTTAGCCACTAAACGAAACCCTAAGGAAAACCTTCATAGTCGGTTGAAGTGTTAGGTAGAAGTTGGTTAGAACTTCTAAGGGTTGTTTGGAGCGGGTTGGAGCGCACGGAGTAGGAGCTAAACCTTGCTCAGGATCGACATTTAAACTCGGATAATTTTGGGCTTATCGAGGTAAACACTCTTGACCTTCTATTGTAATTGGAAATTACATGTTGTTGGAATATATAGTTGAAGTATACTATATATAGAATTGAACATAGTTGTGCGGCAATGTCTTGCGACTTAAGCCTGAATTTAATAAGAAAATCGAATCAGACATGAGACTTGTGTAGCATTACCGTGTAGTAGAATTGTACACGCCAGGTTAGGCGTGTTAACCCCTGGTTGGCTTGGTAGCCGCCGATAGAGAGGAGATTTACGCTGTTGCGGGGAGGTGCTGCCGAATTTTCTGTAGAATATTCTACATTGAGATCTAGGACGTTAATAGGCGCCTTGTGGCCTCTATAGGTTGAAGTACTACGTATGGCGTGATCTACTTGGCTTAAGGAGTAGCCGGCGGTTTGAAGTACTTGGAGCGTTTTGCTATTAGTCGATACTCGTCGCAAGGTATCTGAACCTCTTCCTATCTTTTCTAGCATGATATGTGTGAGCTATGTAGTACGGTAGACGTACATGTGTTAACTGTATTTGGTTGTTTTAAAACAGGAAGTGTTATAACGACTTTATGGGAAGTTGGTTATAACAGCTTTATGTAAGTAAGAAAATGTTTTGTGGTTTTTAAAAGACAACTGATTTGACTTATAACTGACTTAATGTGTGACCATAAAGAACTTGAAGTATTTCGAAAGATTAAGAATCTTTTTTTTTGAAAGAAGAGTAATACTTGGTTTTGAAAACATAAGTGTTATACTAGCTTTATGGGAAGTTAGGTATAACGTCTTAAGGGTGGTAAAATGAATGGTTTATTAATTTCAAAAGTCAGGAGACTTGGTCTTAAAAGATAAGAGACTTGACTTGAATGAATTAATATGAGTTTTGTGTGAAACCTCATTCGTAAGTAATGAGTACTTGGTTTTTAAAAAAAAAGGGAATAATGTTTTACTGATTTGGAAATCAGAATGTGTATCGACAAACCACTGCAGCGTTAATAGAGGAAAATGTATTGAATAATGAAGCATTATTAAAACCAGTAGAAACCTCCATCTGCATAGAAGCTAAGATGAGACAAAATGATATTACATTTCCTAGATCATGGCTGCTTAATAAGATTGATTATAAACAAGAATAACCTACTCACATATAAGGCATATGTTTCTCAAATCGTTTAAAAGAGAATTATGTTTTAAAGGATTAAGACTATGAACTATGAAATCTTTCAAAAATGGGACTTGAGTAATCAAACTAGGCAAACCGGAACTTTAGGAAAAGGAATGTTGTTACTTGACTTTAAAATGTGGGTTGTTTACTTAAAAATGTGGGTCACTCTATTCTTATACTACGGTATTGGGTGACTTATTGAAAAAGGAATGGATCTTTTAAAAGGATTTAACGTATGTAGTACTTTAGGTTAAAACCCGCCTTGTCATAAAATGAAAGTACTTTAAGTTGTGTGTAACTTGCCTATGTTTGCGTATGATAGACTTGTCAGACGGAATGTATTTCACTCGACTACCGGTCCATCCGGGAATGTATTTCACTCGACTACCGGTCCATCCGGGAATGTATTTCACTCGACTACCGGTCCATCCGGGAATGTATTTCACTCGACTACCGGTCCATCCGGGAATGTATTTCACTCGACTACCGGTTCATCCGGGAATGTATTTCACTCGACTACCGGTTCATCCGGGAATGTATTTCACTCGACTACCGGTTCATGGGATGAACCGGGAATGTATCCCACACGTTTCTATACTGGGTCCATAAGATGGGCCGAGACCTGTTATACGTATCACATGATTTGTACCTAGACTGCCGGCAGTGAGGAAGGAGTTCCACGGGCATGAGGGATGACTTTGAGGGCGTGAGTCCCTGACTTGACAAGACTGCTTTTATGTTGTGAACTGTAGTTTGGTTATCATACATGTCTCCTGCTTTATATAGACTATTATGATTTCATTTACAGTATTTTACAGTTTCACATACTTGGTACCTGTTAGATCGACTCCTTCGGGGGGCTGCGTTCATGCCGCAGGTAGAGGTACATCGACTGTCGATCCCCGCTTATAGGATCACATTTCAGCGTGTTGGGAAGCTCCGTTCCTTCTGAGGCTTATCTTTGGTATGTTACCTGAGTCTGTAGGTTCTTGTACATTCGTGGTATGGCGGGCCCCGTCCGCCATAGTTGTTGTCACTTCTTAGAGGTGCAGAGTAATCGTTGTGGCGAGTCCAGTAAAAAGGATAAGCGTCGTATTTATGTATATATACCAAGGCAATCGCTTTGGTTGGCCTGCTTATTTATCATGTCTCTTAATTCATGTTCATGTTTTTATTTCCGCGATTTTCTCTCGATGTTGTATCACTAGGGTGCGGGTAGGCACCGCCACGCCCGGTTCGGTCGTGACACTTAAGGCTCAAACTTTCGTACGTACGTCCTTACATACATACTCTGGAAATACGGGGTATAACAGGTTATTGACTTTCGGGCCTTGAAAAAGGTGAAAAAGTACGTAGAAACAAAGGAAGTGCTGCCCGATTTTTCGTAGAATAAGAGACCTTACACTTAGTATGATTCTACGTTAAAAATTTAGGAGTTTATAGACATGTTATGATTAATATAGGTTGAAGTACTACGAGTAGCGTATTCTACTTAAAGGATGAATAGCTATCAAGGTTGAAGTACTTTGGAGCATTTTGCTACTTGTCGATAATCGTCGCGAGGTATGTGAACCTCTTCCTCCTTTTGTACATGATTCTATGTATGAAATATACATGTGGTGTTATTTCATGATTCCTTCTACTCTTAGAAGTTAAGAGGTATGTATGTTGATTTACTCTATGTGAAAGTTATGTCTAAGTTATCCTAAGTTCTTACCAAGTCTTATGGGGGATGTTGGTAAGAGTCGTTAGGAAGTATTCGGAGTCGAGTTGACTTTGCTAATTTATCGCATTTAATGAGAATAAGTATCGAACAAGCCATTGCAGCGTTAATAAAAGAAAATGTATCGACAATCAATTATATTAAAATGAGTAGAATTCTCCATCTGCATAGAAACTAAGATAAGACAAAATTGTATTACATTTTCTAGATCATGGCTGCTTTAATAAGATCGTTATAAACGAGTGTAACCTATTCACAACGCATAAAAGTATATGTTACTTAATTTAAAGAGTTTACGTTATGAAGTTTTAAGACTATGAACCTTGAATTCTTAAAAGGTTAAGAGACTTTATTATTCTAAGGTTAAGAGACTTGATATTCTAAGATTAAGAGACTTGATATTCTAAGTTAAGAGACTTGATATTCTAAGTTAAGAAACTAGATTTCTAAAGTTAAGAGACTTGAAGTATTTTGAAAGATATGTAACTTGGTTTGAAAGCATAAGTCTCTTGGTTATAAAAAGAATGGATTAGTCTAAAGCATAAAGTTAGGATAACGGTTTTATGGGAAGTTGGTTATAACAACTTTATGGAAGGTTAAAGGAATGGTTCTCTCTAGTAATGTAAACAAAGAAATGACTTGAAATAAGGAATGGCAATTTGATTTAAAGGTATCAATTGCTTAAAGTTTTAAAGTAAGGGTCACTTGATTTAGAAGCCTAGAAATGTATTTCTAAAAATGTAGTGACTTGTTTGAAATGTAGACATGCCTTGATACTATGGGTGTTAGTATCTTGGGATTTTATATGAAAAGGAGTCTTTTAAAAAGAATGGAAATACGTAGTACTTTGGGTTAAATTCCCGAATTTTTATGTGAAACGAAAACTGCCTTGAGTATATAAAATGAAAGTCTAAAGATTTTATTGTTACACCCCGTAATTCCAAGACATGTATAAGAGAATAGACGCGAGAACACAAGACTTGAAAAATTGGTACGAAAGAAAGAATTGTTTTTCCGACGAAAAATCTTCCGAACGTCGGAAAGGAAAAATGTTCGTTGAGGAGAATTAGATTCTCAAAATGCATTATTTGAGGAATATAAAATGTATTAACATTATGGAAATTTATTTTTACGGATTTGGTCACGTGGGGCCCACCCGAGGAATTTTACGTTTTGTGGGGCCCACGAGGGTTACGAAATTTTATGGACGAATGGGAGGGAGACACATGGAACCCCCCCCCCCCCCCACATGGTCTTGGACGAAATTAGCAAGGGTAAAATGGTCATTGACCAAGGTAGAAGATCAAGTCTTGCAAGCTTGAGATAATTTACCAAGTCAACTTGTCCACTTGGCTAATTATTTAATCTGCTCCATCCAAACCACACAAATGTTGTGATCTAAGCCCTCCATTGTTTTATATATACACACTAAATGCAAGACAAGATCTTCAACACTTAGAAAAAATTCACAACATTCTTGTGCTTGAAAGTTGCTATCGGCTTAAGTGATATTCCCACACAAAATTTTTGTAATTTTGGTTCATTATTCACAAGAATTTAACCCAAGGTCCCTAAGGGTATTGTAAGGATATCGCAATAGAAAGATCTCGGAAAAACGACATTTTCACGTTAGTCGCAAGGCGAAAACCTAAGTCGTTTTCATAGTTTTGGATTGGAAATGGAAGAGAAGTTGGGTGTGAACTTCTAAGGGCTTCAAATAGTGGATTGGAGCGTAAAGGAAAGGAGCTAAGAATTGCTAAGGAGCGACTTTGAATCTTGGAAATTATTAGGGCTTATAAAGGTAACGATCTTGTCGTTTTAGCAATTAAAGATTTCTTATCGTTGTAGTTATGGATATTAGCAAGCATGAGGTATATATTATGAAGTTTGATAAGTGTATTGGTTATTATAACCCTAATCCGAAACTAGCATGTTTAGCAATTAAGATTACAATTCAATTTGATTATTAGTTTAAGTCGTCACATGTTATATAAAGAAGGAATTATAGTTGTTAAAGTTGTTTATGACTATATAACATGTTAGACATAAGAACTTGGATTGGAAAAGACTTTGAGTTGTTGTTTATGTTAGCAGAGAATGGCTTTGAATATGGAACTAGTTGGTATTAATTGTGCGGCAGAATTTTACACGTATTGTAAGACGTGTAATCCCCTTTGATTGGTTGTTGTATTGAGACTTAAATGTGGCATTGTTATACCCCGTAGTTCCAGGGTATGTATGTGGGGACGTACGTACGAGAATACGACAGAAATTTTGGAAAGAAAGAAAGGTGTGATTTTTCGACGGAAAAGTTTCCGGGTTTTGTGAAGGAAAAAGGTTCGTTAATGGGAATTGGATTCCCAGATTTGGTATTTGGACTTCTTGGATTATATTAGAATTATGAGATTTTATTTTCGGAAATGGTCACGTGGGGCCCACGGGAGAAATTTACGGTTTTGTGGAGCCCACTTTGTTTTTGAGATTTTCGGTATTTTGGATATTTTTCGGAAGACGAAATATTTTGGACGAGTAAGGGGGCGACACGTGTCAACCCCTTGAGTGGCCATGTGGGCCGAAATTGGTGGGACAAGTGGCTAGCCACTTGTCCCCTTGGCCGAAATGGCCCTAACACTTGGCACTAAATTTCGTTGTCCATGTGGTGTGGTGGGACCCACACACACATGGCCCAATCTTTACCACACACTTGCATAAGATGTTGACCCTTAATTCCTCTATAAATACCCCCTTAAGTTGAAGACTAAATTCATCCCACACTTGAATACTTTCCAAAGCAAATACTCCCTCCCCTTTGTAGTGTTTTCGTCCCTCCCCCCCTCTTGTGTAGAAAATACTTTGTGTATTGTTGTATAATCCCAAATACCTTAGCCTAGTATCCCTAGTTGTATTTCAAAGATATTTCAATACTAGGAGCCCGGAAATACTACTTTATTCCATTAGTCGCAAAGTGAAACCCTAGAAAAATCTTCCTAGCGTGGTTGAAGTGTTAAGAGAAGTTGTTTAGAAACTTCTAAGGGTTGCTTGGAGCGGGTTGGAGCGTAAGGATTTGGAGCAAAACGTTGCTCAGGATCGACATATAATCTTGGATAATTTTGGGCTTATCGAGGTAATGATCTATGTCCCCCTATTGTAATTGGATATTACATATTGTAGTAATAATACTTGAGTATTTTATATGAGGATTGAAGATTGATAGAATTAAACTGTATTTACATTGGACTGTATTTACAGTAGACTTGTAGTATTATTATGGGGCAGTGTTGTACACGTCCGGTTAGACGTGTAATCCCCTGGGAGTTGTTGGCCTGGTAGCGGCCAGAGTAGAGGAGGAGATTTATGTGGTTACGGGGGGGGAGGTGCTGCCGAATTTTCTGTAGAATAAGGAATCCTGTATTTAGAATATTCTACGAAGAGATCTAGAAGTTGATAGACGTTTTATGGCCAGTATAGGTGGAAGTACTACGAGTAGCGTATTCAACTTGAAGGGTGGATAAGGCTAGCAAGGTTGTAGTACTTGGAGCATTTTGCTAATTGTCGATAATCGTCGCGAGGTATGTGAACCTCTTCCTATCTTTTCTAGCATGATTGATGTGAACTATGTAGTACGGTAGACGTACATGTGCTAAGTGAATTTGGTTGGTTTATTGATTTTAAAAGATAAATGACTTGACTTATATTTGACTTGATATAATATGTGAAGAACTTGAATTGTGTAGAAAGTTGTGAAAACTCATTCGCAAGTAATGAGTACTTGGTTTTTAAAATAATAATGTTATATTGACTTCGGAAATGAGAATAAGTATCGAACAAAACACTGCAGCGTTAATAAAGGAAAATGTATTGGCTAATTTATTACTATTAAAACCAGTAGAAACCTCCATCTGCATAGAAGCTAAGATAAGACAAAATTGTATTACATTTCCTAGATCATGGCTGCTTTATTAAGATCATTAATAACAAGTATTGATTTTTCTTAAATTTCCAAAGTAAGGAACGTGATTTCTAAAAGAAAAGAGACTTGAGGAATTGAAGAGTTTTTGGTTTAAAAGAAAGACATGGTTTTGTCTTAAATTGGTTTAAAACATAAAGTGTTATAACAGCTTTATGGGAAGTTAGTTATAACGACTTTATGGAAGCAAAATAATGGTTTTGTCATTGGTTTTAAAATGGTAACTTGACTTTAAAAGGAGAAGTGTTTTGGTCTAAAAAGAAGGCATGGTATTGTCTTAATTTGGTTTAAAAAGAAAAGTATGGAAGTTGTTTTGGTTTACTTAAAAATGTTAGTCACTCTATTTTGATAATACGGGCATCGGGTGACCTTGGTAAAAGAAATGGATCTATTAAAAAGAATTTAACGTACGTAGTACTTTGGGGTTAAAACCTGAACTTTGGCATAAAATGAAAGTACCTTGAGTTGTGTGTAACTGCCTACGTTTGTGTGTGATATCCTTGTCGTGCTAGTATTGTAATTCTATACCACCGCGTCTCGATGAGGGGCTGATTTGTTATGATCTTACTTGGACGTACCGGCAGTGACGCAGCATTCCACGGGTACGCTTCTGCGGTTATTATTCCATGGACTAGCTCTCCATGAGGTTTTACTGATTCGGTAGTGGCGTAGTTGGCTCGTGACTTGCCCCAAGTCGTCGATTCGCTTGGTATCCGTAGTTTGCCTTCGCATTGCCCCGCTCAGTTTTGCCAGGACGGTCTCGTGATTCCGGCCAGTATCGGTAGTTAGTTCGTGATTTGCCCCGCCAGCTACGTGGCGCAGCTTGGTATCCGTAGTTGGCTTCGTACTTGCCTCGTCGCCTTCGTGGTATGGTTAAATAGATTTGTTGGTACGACTTTGGTATCCGTAGTTGGCTTCGTACTTGCCCTGGCCATTGATGACGCGCTTTGTATCCGTAGTTAGCCTTCGCATTTTCCGTATGGTTTTATAACACGTGGGACTCGTGTTCATGTGTACTTCGGTGTTGTTATATCATGATCGTGATGGAAGGTATTCCACGCATGATTGATGTTGTGGGCGTGAGACCCATAGTAGTTATATTTGAGTGATGACTTTGAGGGCGTGAGTCCCGACTGACGTGGATCACATATTATGTAATCGTAGTTTGGTTATCATATATGTCTCTGCTTTATATAGACTACTATGATTTCATTTACGTATTTTGATTTCACATACTTGGTACACTGTTATCGACCTCCGGGGCCGCGTTCATGCCGCAGTAGAGGTACATCGGTTGTGGATCCTCGCCATAGGATCACGATTCGGCATTTTGGGAAGCTCCGCTTTCTCGAGGCTTATCTTTGGTATAGTCCTGTCGGTGTAGTTACTTGTACATTCGTGGTATGGCGGGCCCCTGTCCGTCATAGTTATGGTTACATTCTTAGGTGCGTGAAATCTTGTGGGCAGGGTTTGTCAAAGGATTTAACTGTTCAATTTGATATATATATGTATATATTCAGGAAGGTGACCGTTTTGGTTAGCCTGTTCCATACTTTATGTCTTGTCTCATGTTTTAGTTTTTATTTTCGCTGATTTTCTCTGATGTTGTATCACTAGGGTGCCCAGGGTAAGGCACCAGTCGCGGGCCCGAGGTCGGGTCGTGACAAAAGTGGTTATTGGTTATTGATTATCGGGCCTTGAAAAAGGTGGAAAAGTATGTAGAAAAAAAGGAGGTGCTGCCCGATTTTCCGTAGAATAAGAGACCGTATACTTAGTATTATTCTACATTAGAAACTAGAAATTGATAGTCGTATTGTGGCATTTATAGGTTGACAATTCTACATACGGCGTATTCGACTTAGCTTGTGGATTAAGCCGAAAAGGTATGTGAACCATCTCCTCTTCTTCTAGCATGATTCCTTATGGTAAAGTAAGTAAGTCCTACTCCTTAAATGATCCACTCCTTGATTGTACTTGGATTGCCTAATATAGAAGTTGTTCTATATACTTCCTTGATTGTACTTTGGATGTTTAAATTGGAAGTTGTTAAAATCCATTACCTTAATGAAGTTTGGATTTTCAAAAGTGAAAGTATTTTACTCAAGTACATGTAGTCTTGAAAAGGAAGTGGTTTCCAAATCTTTTGGCTAGTGCCTTAGTTCCAAAATCTAAAGGTTGTTATAATGACTTTAGGGGAGTCAAAGGATTGATTTACTAAATTGATTTAAAAAGAGGAGAAATGACATGATTTAAAGTTAAGAGACTTGAAGTATTTTGAAAGTTATGTAACTTGATTTCTAAAGTATATGATACTTGGTTTTAAAAGTACAAGTCTCTTGGTTATAAAAAGAATGAATTTGTTTAAAACCATAAAGGGTTATAACGGCTTTATGGGAAGTTGGTTATAACGGCTTTATGGAAGGTTAAGAGAGTTGTCTATTTTGATGGATAGGTATGAGTTGCCTAGGTTGTGTAATTAAGAGTTACTTAGTTCAAAGCCTTGAAATGAATTTCTAAAGGTGTAGTAACTTATTTTGAAAAAATAGACATGCCTTGATACTACGGGTGTTAGTATCTTGGGGTTTTATACAAAAAGGAGTCTTTTGAAAAGAATGGACGTACGTAGTACTTTGGCTTGTTTAAATGAGAATTTTTCTATGTATGCCTTGGTAGTACTTTAGCTTGTTTAAATGAGAATTTTTCCATTTGTGCCTTGATAGTACTTTGGCTTGTTTAAATGAGAATTATTCTATTTTGTGCCTTGATAGTACTTTGGCTTGCTTAGATAAGGATTTCTCTTGGTTTATGTAAAAAGAAGGCATGGTAATTGTCTTGGTTTATGTAAAAAGAAGGCATGGTAATTGTCTTGGTTTATGTAAAAAGAAGGCATGGTAATTGTCTTGGTTTGTGTAAAGGCATGGTATTGTCTTGGTTTATGTAAAAAGGAAAGGCATGGTATTGTCTTGGTGTGAAAGGCATGGTATTGTCTTGGTTTGCTTGCATATGGGTTGCTCATATATACATTCGTGCAAGTGTCATATTTCCACATCTCCGCGTCCCTCCATAAAGGGCCGACAATTTGTTTCAAGGATATCATGGGGTAGCTCCCCATGGGGGGTGAGTGGTACACACTCACGACGGGTCGGTATTTGACTCGGGCGGGTTAAATTCCCGGGATATATATATAAGCCATGGATTAGCTATCCATGATGCGAGTATCGTGTACCGATGACTCATTGCGGGTCCACATGACCTATGCAGGTGAAATAGTCCCTTGCGGGTGAAATAGTCCTACGATAGGTTGCATTATAACACAGAGGGTGGTTGACCCTGGAACTGGCACGTCCTTCATGTTTTGAAACGGTAGTGATTTCATTAATGAAAGGGTGCAGTGTGTGTATGACTTAAACTGGAACATTTGGTCTCATTGTTAAAAGTATAACTTAAAAAGGTAAAAAGGATTGCATTACTATCATGATTGCACGGTTCAGTGTGCTTATTGATGTTATATTATATCATGGACTGCCGACAGTGAGGAAGGATTCCACGGGCATGATTGATGTTATGGGCGTGAGACCCATAGTTATATTTGAGTAATGACTTTGAGGGAATGCGTCCCTAATTTGACATGACTGTTTATGTATTGTATACTGTAGTTTGGCTATCATACATGTTATACCCCGTATTTTCGGAGTATGTATGTGAGGACGTACGTACAAATGTTTAAACCCTAATTAGGTTAAGGGTGAAATTGTGAATTTCCAACGAAAAAGATTCCGAACCTTGTGAAGGAAATTCTACGTTTTTAATATTTTAACCAATTACGGATTTTTCCGAGAGATGAAATATTTTGGACCAATGGGAGGGCGACATGTGTCACCCCTAGGTGGGCTAGGTTGGCCGAAATTCATTTACAAGTGGCCAAGACAAGTGGCCAAGTCTTGCAAGATATTTTGTGTGGACAAGTGGCTTGTGGGACCCCCACACACTTGTCCCCAATCTCAACCACACAGTTGCCTTCATCCTAGCCCTTGGTTGTCCTATATATGCACCCTTAGTTGATGAAATCTTCCACACTTAGATAATTCAAGCCTTGAAAAATATTTTCCCTCTCCCTCCTTCACTTGTGGTTCTCATCGAACACACCCTCCCCCTAACCAAACTTTGTCCAATAATTCCTAAACTCTTAAGTGTTCTTCCTTAGTGTATTAGGAAGACTTTTAACCAAAAGTTAGAAAAGATTTCACCTCCCTAGCCACAAAAGCCACCCTTGGCCGAGAGCTCTAGGAACAAGAACCTTAGTGTTCTTCACTTGTTTGAGTTCATTCTTGAAGAGATGATGGTTAGGAGCTTCTTAGGGTGATTTGTGGTGGGTTTGTATACAAATATTGGAGCTAAGACTTGCTTGGAACGAGATTAAGTTCTTGGATAGATTTTGGGCTATTTGAGGTAGTGAATCTTAAACCTCTTTGTGATTTGGTCATTATACATATATTATAAGTATATTATGTGTTACACCCCGTAATTACAGGACATGTTTTAAGAACGTACGTAAGAACTCGCAAGTGTTAAGATTTGAGGCTTGTAAAAATTTATCGGAATTATGAAATTTTCGGGAAAACGTATTATTGTGACGAATGGGAGGGCGACACATGTCACCCCCCTTATGATGCCTTGGTCGAATTTAGGCATGGCCAATATGGTCATTTACCATAGTCTTTAGATGACAAAGTCTTCCTATTAATGAGCTTGAGTTTCTTGACCAAAGTCAAAGGTCCCAAGTCTTGATATTTTATTAGAGATCATCCAAACCACCCAATTGTTTGCATCTTGACCCTCCTATACACTACATATAATACTAGTAGCAAGAGAGGACTTAACACTTAGCCACATTTCACAAAAATTTGAAGAACTCTCTAAGGGAGCTCTCGGGTTCACTCCAGGGAAGGAAGGAAAAAAAATTGTTTCTTGTCCATTTGACTCCACACTTTAAACCAAGGTTCATGAGTGTTATGTAAGTGTATCTCAATAGAAAAATCTTGGAAAAAAATAGTTTACGGGTTAGTCGCAAAACGAAAACCTAAGGGTCTTTCTAGGTTTTGGATTGGAAGTTGAAGGAAAGTTATTGGTATGGTTCTAAGGGTCTCAACGAGCGGATTGAAGTGTCTTGGAGAGGTTCTAAACTACTAGGAGCGACTTCGGATTGGAATTGGATTAAGATTCGTTGAGGTATAATTTTGTCCTTTAATGTGTTACAAGATTATATATTTATATTGTTGTTGTTAGCTTTACGTGTTTCTAGCATGAAGTTGATATGTAGAAGTTTATAAGGATTGTGGATTGATTGTAGCATTGGAAATCCGGAATGTAATGTAAGCCATGTTAAGTTGGATTTCAATTTAGTCGTTATTAGAATCGTCGCATGTTATTGATTTGAAGATTGTGGTAGTTTTAACCAAATGCGACTTGATATCATGTTATGATTAACAAATTGGATTGAAATTGAAATTTGATAAGTATTGGTATGGTTGAACTCTAAGTGGTCGAATTTGGACTACTTTCTAAATTGTGAGCCAATTGGGGTTTTAGTTATTCATTTGTATTGGACTACCTTCTATATTGTTGTGAGCCAATTGGGGCTGTTTGGTTATTGTATTCGACCTTGAAAAATGTGGCAAAGTGAGTAGAAACAAAGGAGGTGCTGTCCGATTTTCCGTAGAATTTAGTGACTTGGCACTTAGGATATTCTACGTTTAAAGTAAGAGGTTAATGGACGTATTGTGGCCATGATAGGTCAAGTACTAAGTATAGCGTATCCTACTTGAAGAATGGAAATAGCTCAAGGTTGAAGTACTTTGGAGCATTTTGCTACTTGTCGACAATCGTCGCGAGGTATGTGAACCTCTTCCTTCCTTTGGCATGGTTCTATGTATGGAATATACTTGTGGCATCATTTCATGTTTCCTTCTACTCTTAGAAGTTAAGAGGTAGTTATGTGATTTACCCTATGTAGAACTTTTCCTATCTTTTGAGCATGACTAGTTGCACGTATGTAGTACGGTAGACGTACAAGACTATGACATTCTTTACTTGTTTTATGTAATGCCAAGTCGGGTGGGTTAGGAGATTAACTCACTTCTTTGAAAATAGTAAGGATGTCTTATGTTGATTTTAAAAGTTAAGGGACTTGAAGAGTTTTAAAGTATGTGATACTTGTTCCGTTTTAAACGTATAAGTCCCTTGGATAGGAAATTGTTTATGGCTAAGGTATAAAGTGAATATAACGGATTTATGGAAAGTTAGTTATATTTGCTTTATGGAAAGATAAATGACTTGGTTTTAAATGAAAAGGCAATTTGATTTTTAGGCATCAATTGCCTAAGGTTTTATAATAAAAAGGAGTCGAGTTGATTTGGCTAATTTACGGCACAAATGAGAATAAGTATCGAACAAGCCACTGCAGCGTTAATAAAGGAAAATGTAATGACAATCCATTATGTTAAAACAAGTAGAAATCCTCCATCTGCAAAGAAGCTAAGATAAGACAAAATTGTATTACATTTTCTAGATCATGGCTACTTGAATAAGATTGTTATAAATAAGTATAACTTATTCACGACGCACCAAAGATTTGTTACAATTTTTAAAAGAGTTTACGTATGAAGCTTTTAAGACTTTGAAACTTGTTTTCTTAAAAGTTAAGAGACTTGAAGTATTTTGAAAGTTAAGAGATTTGATTTGAAAGTATAAATCTCTTAGTTATAAAAGGAATGAGTTTGTCTAAAACCATAAAGGGTTATAACGGCTTTATGGGAAGTTGGTTATAACGGCTTTATGGAAGGGTAAGGGAATGGTTTTCTCTAATAACGTAATCAAAGGAATAACTAGTATTAAGGAAGGGCAAATTGTTTTAAAGGTACCAATTGCTTAAGGTTTTTTTTATAAAGAAGTCACGTGATTTAGAAGCCGGTAATTGTATTTCTAAAAAGTATTGTATCGGTCGTGAAAAGTAGATATGACTTGATACTACGGTTATTAGTATCTTGGAAGTTTTATTTAAAAGAGAATCATTTTAAAGGACTAGAGGCACGTAGTACGTTGGGTTAAATTCCCGGATTTTATAATGACATGATTAGTGCCTTAAGTAAACAAAAATGAGAGTGTATATGAACAAGCTAATAAGATGTTAGGGGATTTCTTAACTTGCTTATGTTATGTATGATAAGCCGGTGGTGCTTATGTTATGTATGATAAGCCGGTAGGGCTTATGTTATGTATGATGGCCGGTTGAGTTAGGGTAAGAGTATAAATGAGGGTAAACCCCAAGACTTTATACCACCTTCTTCGTGGTAAGAGTATAAATGGCGGTAAACCCCAAGACGTTATACCACCTGCTCGTGGATTTGCTACCCATGATGCGAGGAATACCTCATGCGAGTCCTTATGGGCTTACGCGGTGAAATAGTCCCACGCGGGCGGTACGACTATGCGAGGAATACCTCACGCGGGTCCACAGGATCTACGGGTGAAATAGTCCTGCGAGTAGATCGCTAATGATATCTGCGGCGGGTGGCCCCGCTTGATCATGAGCCTCCTATGTTTATGCAGATACCTTCACGGGCGGACTTATGTGATTTTATCGCGTCCCGTTGGGCCGATAAAGATAGGCGCCTCCATAAAGGGACGGATTAGGTTATGCAAGATACGTAAGTTATATGTTTATGAACTTGATGAGTCTTCTTAAGTATGTACGTAAGAATTTGACTATACTTTTATGGAAAAATGGGAAAAGATAATAAGCTACGATTAAGTTCATAAGTGGAAATGACACGGCAGGATCTGGTATGTATTTTTATACTTGTCCTTGTCATTCTTTTGTACGATTATGATCACATCAGACGTTATATTTCTGTTCCATATTAAACTGTTGTTATCGACTTCTTCGGGGCTGCGTTCATGCCCGCAGGTTTAGGTACACAGTTGTGGATCCGCGAGCTTAGGATCCCGGTTCAGCAAGTCGAGATGGCTCCAGTGTTCCGGAGTTGTCACGTTTATGTTTATTCAGGGGTACGGCGGGGCCTTGTCCCGCCACAGTTGTTATGTTAAAACTCTTAGAGGTCTGTAGTCACATATCGTGGGTCACCAGAAAGAAAAGGAGGCAACCGCTTTATGTATGACGTCCGGGAAGGTAGCCTATCGGCTAACTCGTTGTTTTATTATCATTTTATTTTATAAGTTTCATGTATGTTCCGATTATCTCTCGATGTTTACGTAAGCGGTGCCTGGGTAGGCACGACCACGCCCGGGTCGGGTCGTGACAAAAGTGGTATCAGAGCAGTTAGTCCTCGGAAAGTGTCTACAGACCGTGTCTAGTAGAGTCTTGATTATCGGTGTGTTGTGCACCACATCTATAATCAGGAGGCTGCAGGACATTTAGGATTGGTTTCCATTCTTCTCACTCTAAGATCGTGCGATAGAGCTGTGTTGTTAGGGTCATCCCTCCCTAACGAGTTATGTTGATTGCAGCTACGAGAAAGGCAGCAGTGACCCGAGAAGGACTATGTGGATTGCGTATCCAGGTTGGTAATGATTGTAGTATAGTTGGTATTGTGATATACCTCTATACGGAGTTATGTATGAGGGTCAGACGCGTGTTGCCTAGAATGATTTTAGATTACCAGGAATCGGTAAAGACTAACTAGATACCGGGAAGGTATGGAATAGTTAATGAATTTTCGCCAAGGTTTTGTGTTTTATTTCGAGGTAATTGGGAAAGGATGAGCTGTCTGATAGGGTAGTTAACCCTTAAGAAGCCATATTAAGGAACCTAACGGGATGTCATGTTAATAGATTAAGCTGTGTAGTAAGCTTACGAGAATTATACAGATAAGGCACATGCAGTAAGTAATGATTGTGGTGATCGAGACAACATGGTTATGGTTTTATGAGAAGTTTTATACCCGTTATTGGGGATTGGTAAGGTAGGCTTGGAGCATGGAAATTGCGAGCCTAAGAATATTGATAACTGCCGAGACCTTAGATGTATAAGGCTTTCTCTGGCAATAAGATTTTAAGTCAGACCAAGGATAAGAGTTAAGTGCGACGCTGAGTAGGGTCGAGGACACATACGGTCTCCCCATGGCCCGGAATGGAGTGGGATCAGTTGGTAGTAGTTCCGCCACGTGGCGGGTCACGGCGCAAGGCCCAAGACTAGTTAATTGTTTTACGATCGTGGACGCGTTCCACCGAACCGTGTCGTGGCGGAAATGGTCGTATTGTATTATAGAGTGACTCCAAATATTTGAGGCCAGAATCGGTATGGAAGTTATGTATGCTAGTATGAGTTAGAAGTACGAAAAGGTAACCTCGTTTGGGCTTATGATGGACAGATATGCGTGTGCGAGGTATTAGGGCCATGTGTGGCATTGTTGGTATGTCGGGGTTGTGAAAGGGAACTATGTCGCTAATTATAAGTTTGACTCCGAAAGAACATTCGAGGACGAATGTTTCTAAGGGGGGAAGAATGTTACACCCCGTAATTACAGGACATGTTTTAAGAACGTACGTAAGAACTCGCAAGTGTTAAGATTTGAGGCTTGTAAAAATTTATCGGAATTATGAAATTTTCGGGAAAACGTATTATTGTGACGAATGGGAGGGCGACACGTGTCACCCCCCTTATGATGCCTTGGTCGAATTTAGGCATGGCCAATATGGTCATTTACCATAGTCTTTAGATGACAAAGTCTTCCTACTAATGAGCTTGAGTTTCTTGACCAAAGTCAAAGGTCCCAAGTCTTGATATTTTATTAGAGATCATCCAAACCACCCAATTGTTTGCATCTTGACCCTCCTATACACTACATATAATACTAGTAGCAAGAGAGGACTTAACACTTAGCCACATTTCACAAAAATTTGAAGAACTCTCTAAGGGAGCTCTCGGGTTCACTCTAGGGAAGGAAGGAAAAAAATTTGTTTCTTGTCCATTTGACTCCACACTTTAAACCAAGGTTCATGAGTGTTATGTAAGTGTATCTCAATAGAAAAATCTTGGAAAAAAATAGTTTACGGGTTAGTCGCAAAACGAAAACCTAAGGGTCTTTCTAGGTTTTGGATTGGAAGTTGAAGGAAAGTTGTTGGTATGGTTCTAAGGGTCTCAACGAGCGGATTGAAGTGTCTTGGAGAGGTTCTAAACTACTAGGAGCGACTTCGGATTGGAATTGGATTAAGATTCGTTGAGGTATAATTTTGTCCTTTAATGTGTTACAAGATTATATATTTATATTGTTGTTGTTAGCTTTACGTGTTGCTAGCATGAAGTTGATATGTAGAAGTTTATAAGGATTGTGGATTGATTGTAGCATTGGAAATCCGGAATGTAATGTAAGCCATGTTAAGTTGGATTTCAATTTAGTCGTTATTAGAATCGTCGCATGTTATTGATTTGAAGATTGTGGTAGTTTTAACCAAATGCGACTTGATATCATGTTATGATTAACAAATTGGATTGAAATGGAAATTTGATAAGTATTGGTATGGTTGAACTCTAAGTGGTCGAATTTGGACTACTTTCTAAATTGTGAGACAATTGGGAACATTTAGTTATTCATTTCTATTGGACTACCTTCTATATTGTTGTGAGCCAATTGGGGCTGTTTGGTTATTGTATTCGACCTTGAAAAAGGTGGCAAAGTGAGTAGAAACAAAGGAGGTGCTGTCCGATTTTCCGTAGAATTTAGTGACTTGGCACTTAGGATATTCTACGTTTAAAGTAAGAGGTTAATGGACGTATTGTGGCCATGATAGGTTGAAGTACTAAGTTTAGCGTATCCTACTTGAAGAATGGAAATAGCTCAAGGTTGAAGTACTTTGGAGCATTTTGCTACTTGTCGACAATCGTCGCGAGGTATGTGAACCTCTTCCTTCCTTTGGCATGGTTCTATGTATGGAATATACTTGTGGTATCATTTCATGTTTCCTTCTACTCTTAGAAGTTAAGAGGTAGTTATGTGATTTACCCTATGTAGAACTTTTCCTATCTTTTGAGCATGACTAGTTGCACGTATGTAGTACGGTAGACGTACAAGACTATGACATTCTTTACTTGTTTTATGTAATGCCAAGTCGGGTGGGTTAGGAGATTAACTCACTTCTTTGAAAATAGTAAGGATGTCTTATGTTGATTTTAAAAGTTAAGGGACTTGAAGAGTTTTAAAGTATGTGATACTTGTTCCGTTTTAAACGTATAAGTCCCTTGGATAGGAAATTGTTTATGGCTAAGGTATAAAGTGAATATAACGGATTTATGGAAAGTTAGTTATATTTGCTTTATGGAAAGATAAATGACTTGGTTTTAAATGAAAAGGCAATTTGATTTTTAGGCATCAATTGCCTAAGGTTTTATAATAAAAAGGAGTCGAGTTGATTTGGCTAATTTACGGCACAAATGAGAATAAGTATCGAACAAGCCACTGCAGCGTTAATAAAGGAAAATGTAATGACAATCCATTATGTTAAAACAAGTAGAAATCCTCCATCTGCATAGAAGCTAAGATAAGACAAAATTGTATTACATTTTCTAGATCATGGCTACTTGAATAAGATTGTTATAAATAAGTAAAACTTATTCACGACGCACCAAAGATTTGTTACAATTTTTAAAAGAGTTTACGTATGAAGCTTTTAAGACTTTGAAACTTGTTTTCTTAAAAGTTAAGAGACTTGAAGTATTTTGAAAGTTAAGAGATTTGATTTGAAAGTATAAATCTCTTAGTTATAAAAGGAATGAGTTTGTCTAAAACCATAAAGGGTTATAACGGCTTTATGGGAAGTTGGTTATAACGGCTTTATGGAAGGATAAGGGAATGGTTTTCTCTAATAACGTAATCAAAAGAATAACTAGTATTAAGGAAGGGCAAATTGTTTTAAAGGTACCAATTGCTTAAGGTTTTTTTTATAAAGAAGTCACGTGATTTAGTAGTTCGTAATTGTATTTCTAAAAGTATTGGATCGGTCGTGAAAAGTAGATATGACTTGATACTACGGTTATTAGTATCTTGGAAGTTTTATTTAAAAGAGAATCATTTTAAAGGACTAGAGGCACGTAGTACGTTGGGTTAAATTCCCGGATTTTATAATGACATGATTAGTGCCTTAAGTAAACAAAAATGAGAGTGTATATGAACAAGCTAATAAGAAGTTAGGGATTTCTTAACTTGCTTATGTTATGTATGATGTTCGGTGGTGCTTATGTTATGTATGATAAGCGGTAGGGCTTATGTTATGTATGATGGCCGTTGAGTTAGGGTAAGAGTATAAATGAGGGTAAACCCCAAGACGTTATACCACCTTCTTCGGTAAGAGTATAAATGGCGGTAAACCCCAAGACGTTATACCACCTGCTAGTGGATTTGCTACCCATGATGCGAGGAATACCTCACGCGAGTCCTTATGGGCTTACGCGGTGAAATAGTCCCACGCGGCGGTACGCCTATGCGCGAGGAATACCTCACGCGGTCCACAGGATCTACGCGGGTGAAATAGTCCCGTGAGTAGGATCGCTTAATGATCATCGCGGGTGACCCCGCTGATCATGAGACTCCTATGTTTATGCAGTATACCTTCATGGGCAGACTTATGTGATTTTATCGCGTCCCAGATTGGGCCGACAGTATAGGCGTTCCTCCATAAAGGGACGGATTAGGTTATGCAAGATACGTAAGTTATATGTTTATGAACTTGATGAGTCTTCTTAAGTATGACGTAAGAATTTGACTATACTTTTATGGAAAAATGGGAAAAGATAATAAGCTACGATTAAGTTCATAAGTGGAAATGACACTACAGATCCGGTATGTATTTTTATACTTGTCCTTGTCATTCTTTGTACGCTTATGATCTGTTTCATCAGACGTTATATTTCTGTTCCATATTCGCACTGTTGTTATCGACTTCTTCGGGCCGCGTTCATGCCCGCAGTTTAGGTACACGATTGTGGATCCGCGAGCTTAGGATCCGGTTCAAAGAAGTCGAGATGGCTCGGTGTTCCGAGTTGTCACGTTTATGTTTATTCAGTACGGCGGGGCCTTGTCCCGCCATCGTTGTTATGTTAAAACTCTTGAGGTCCGTAGTCACATATCGTGGGTCACCAGAAGAAAAGGAGGCAACCGCTGCGTTTATGTATGACGTCGCGAAGGTAGCCCCATCGGCTAACTCGTTGTTTATTATCTGCTTTATTTTATAAGTTTCATGTATGTTCCGCTGATTATCTCTGATGTTTACCTGTAAGGGTGCCCAGGTAGGGCACCAGTCACGGGCCCGGGGTCGGGTCGTGACATTATGAATATATAATATATGGAGTAAGGTTTGGAAGAGTTGGATCTTGTTAACTTGTTAAAAGAAAGGATTGGCTGTTAGCCATTAAAATGGTAAAAACGTATCCAACGTATCTTACTTGTGAAGAAGTATTTAACAAGTAACTATAACTTATATTAAGAATGGAAATATAAGTTGGATGACTAATGAGTAATTTGGATAAGTAAAATGAACAAAGTTGGCCAATGACCCCAACTTAAGGATCAGTATTTACTTTGGATCAGATTTACTTTGGATCAGATTTACATTTCATAAGGGAAGATTTTTAAATCGCGTTCCATTTGGGCGTGTGATCCCCTTTTTAATTATTATTGTCATGAAGGCGTGATAGTAAACCGCGTTACCGTTTGGGCGTGTAATCCCCTTCTTTATGCTGTTTAATTATTACGCCTTATATATGGTATATATATACTACGGTTACTTGGGCCTTGGAAAAGATGGAAAAGTGAGTAGAGGCAGGGGAAGTGCTGCCCAATTTTCCATAGAATAAAGAGATCCTACTTAGACGAATTCTACGTCAACTAGAAGATAATAGTCGTATCTTGACTATTATAGGTTGACCACTCTACGCGCGGCATATTCGACTTGGCAAGTGGATTTAGCCGAGGAGGTATGTGATTCTTCCTATCCTCTTAAGCATGATATTTGTAATATATATATAGTACGGTAGACGTACATATGTTGACTAAACTTGGTTTTACTTTAAAGTCCTTTGACTTGAGTTTTAAAATAATAAGAACCTTGAAATATTTCAAAAAGAGTTATTGGTTTTTAAAAGGCTTAAGTGTTATACTAGCTTTATGGGAAGTTAGGTATAACGACTTAAGAAAGATAAAAAGGGACGGTTTACTTATTTGTTTATAAAAGCCTTGTATTAATTTCTGAAGGCGTAGTAGTTGGTTTGATAAGTAAACATGTTATGATACTACGTGTGTTAGGGTCTTGTGATGTTGTATAAGGGGGTTACTCTGTTGAGCTTACGTTGTTTAACAATAAGCCCGTTGTGCTAGTACTATATCACTTACCCCCCTTTTGACTTGTTATGAGTCGCGGGTTAGCTACCCCCGATGCGAGGAATACCTCATGCGGGTCCATGCGACCTATGCGGAGCTGCGGGAGTTCCAGGATTGATCACCCGTGTGTTACGCCGATGCGAGGAATACCTACGCGGTCCAGCGACTACGCGATCGCGGAGTCCGTGATGATGTCGCGGGTTAGCTACCCCGATGCGAGTGAGTACTCACGCGTCCGAGGGACCTATGCGGACTACGGTAGTCCAGGATTAGGCTCGCATAATGATACTATGGGCGATTGGCCTTGCTTCGATCATTAGCAGCCTAGAAAAGACCTGTTATGTTACATGTATTTTGCTCTTGTTTATGCCGTGGCACTATGTGCAGTTAAGTTGGGTTGTTTTGTACATATCTGTGAACTTGTTTTAAAATGTTATAATTTCATTCAGTACTTACAGTTTCACATACTTGGTACATTGTTATCGACCTCTTCCGGGGCCGCGTCATGCCGCAGGTAAGGGAAAGAAGGTGCTAGATCCGCATCCTTAGGATCTTTTGCTTTGGTGTCAGGAGCTCCATCTTCTCCGGAGGCTCGACTTTTGGTATGGTTCTCCCTGATGTTGTAGATATATGTACATTCAGGGTATGGCGGGGCCCTGTCCCGCCATAGTTGTTTACTTCCTTAGAGGTCTGTAGTCCTATTGTACAGTTGGGATGTAACTGCCAGATTTTGGTTTATATATATATGCCGAAAGGAGATTTTTTTCAGATAAACTGTGCCTCAATTTACATTGTTTCATGTCTTGTTTTTATATTCTGCTGATTTTCTCTGATGTATGACTACTCGGGTGCCCGGGTAAGGCACCAGTCACTGGCCCCGGAACGGGTCGTGACAAAAGTGGTATCAGAGCAGTTAATCCTCGGAAAGTGTCTACAGAATGTATCTAGTAGAGTCTTGATTATCGGTGTGTTGTGCACCACACCAATAATCAGGAGGCTACAGGATATTTAGGATTGGTTTCCATTCTTCTCACTCTGAGATCGTGCCTTAGAGCTGTGTATTAAGTTGGACCCCCTCTGACGTATTTCTCTTTGTACCAGCTATGCCTCCACGCAAGGCAACCCGGGCCCAGAAGGGCAAGGCAGCTGAGGGAGCTGCTAGTATGACACAGAGGGCCACGAGGGCACAGGCCCAGTCCTTACCAGAGGTGGTGCTACAGACGAAGAGTTCCACAACGCCACCACCCCAGCAGAGTTTAGAGCCGCAGCAGAGGCTACCGAGACCACAAGACTGGCCTCCACCCCACACCGGAGCGAGGAGATGGGTACAAGGAGATGGCCCGCCATCGCCGTGATCGTGGCCGCATACGAGGATAGGCCGATGCGCCGTTCCAGCCTGGCCCGTAGTACCCGTGGTTCACCCGAGGTCGGATAGTTTGAGACTACGGGATTTCTTGAGTTGCAGCCCGCCAGAGTTCTACGGGTCGAGGCCTGAGGATGATCCGCAGGAGTTCATCCGACAGTTACAGCGGATCATGAGAGTGATCAAGGCTTCGGAGACCGAGTCCGTGATCTTCGGTTCGCATCGGCTGCGTGATACCGCAATGATCGTTTGATTCGTGAGCTATCCCGAGGAGAGCATGCGCCCACCGTATGGGACGAGTTCTCGGAGGCATTTCACTCACTTCTTGCCTCCACAAATGGAGAGGCACGGCCGGCAGATTTTTGATCCGAGAGCAGAGGGCGCACGCTCGAGTACAACGTTGAGTTCGATTCGTTGGCTCGATATGTCCCTGCGTTAGTAGCAGATATGGAGGACCGAGTGCACCGCTACGTTACGGGACTAGATGACTACTTGGCAGAGTCTTGCTCAGGTGTGGCTCTTCAGCCGGGCATGGACATTGCCCGCATGCAGGCTCATGCACTTGGATGCGAGGAGCGTAGAGGCCGACGGGTCGCTGTGATATCGCAGAAGAAGGCGCCGGGGCGGCAGGATCTTTTGGTAGCTCTCGGGACGGCTACCAGAAGAGCCTAGATTTGCACCACACCACTCAGAGCACTCCTACACCGCCTTCGTGACAGCAGTATTGTGGCGTCAGCCCCGTGGCTGGACTTCGAGCGGCAGGTGTTATACCCCATATTTCCAGAGTATGTACGTGAGGACGTACGTAGAAAAGTTTGTGCCTTAAAGTGCAAGGGCCGAAAATTATTGTTCACAAGTACCGAAAAGAATCGTTTTTCGACGAAACGTTTTACAAAGCTTTCGTAGGGAAAATTCCGGCTATGTCATTTATTATTTTTGCGGATTTTTCTGAGAGACGAAATATTTTGGACCAACGGGAGGGTGACACTTGTCACCCTCATTGGACGGCAACAATGGGCCAAGGTTGGACGATTTTTTTGGCTTTTCTTTAGTCAATAGTTGGTAGGATATTTTTGAGGGAATTGTGGAGTAGGGACTAGGGGGCACTTGGGCAAATCTTGGCCCTCCACTTGCCCCCCACTTGGCTAGATCATGACCCTTGGTTTCCCTATAAATACCCCTCCCCTTTGAAGACTTCTAAGTCTTGAAAGCCCTTTTCCCCCCTTTGTGTGAGTTCTCGTCCTAGCCTCCCCCTCCCCCCTTTGTGAGGCCCCTTGGCCGAGAGTATCCCCCCTCCTAGTAGGGGTTGGCCGAGGGGTACACCCCCCCCTTGCCTTGTTGTTCTCGTAGAATACACCCCCCCTATTGGTAGAAATACTCTCCAAGTATTGTTACTATACCCAAAATACCTTGGCCTAAATACCTTGTAGTATTCCAAGGTTACACTTATACGAAAAGCCCAGAAATACTATTATACTTCCCTTCAGTCACAAAAACGAAACCCTAAGGAAAATCTCCATAGTTGGTTGGAGTATTAAGAAGAAGTTGCGTAGAACTTCTAAGGGATGTTTGGAGCGGGTTGGAGCACCCGGAGTAGGAGCTAAACGTTGCTCAGGATTGACATTAAACTTGGATAATTATGGGCTTATCGAGGTAAATATCTTGTCTCCCTTTTGTAATTAAGTTTGCATACTATTGAAGTATAAGAATTAATGTATAAGTTATATACAAAGAAAGTATATAAGAAGAGAATGGAACTGTACTTACATAGGACTGTATTACAGTAGACTTGTGAAGTTTGACGGGTAGGGAAGTGCTGCCCGATTTTCCGTAAATAGAGAACCTACTGCTTAAGAATATTTTGCCGAGTAGTCTAGAATTTGATAGACTCGTATAACCTTTATAGGTTGAATGTTCTGCGAGTAGCATGTGCTACTTGAAAGGTGGACAAGGCTAGCCGGGTTATAGCCGTGAAGCGTTTTGCTAATAGTCGATAATCGTCGCGAGGTATGTGATTCTTCCTATACTCTTTAGCATGATATTTTAAAATATATATAGTACGGTAGACGTACGTGTGTTAACTGAATAATAATTACGGCAATGTCTTTTGACTTAAGCCTGAATAATCTGAAGTATTTCAAAAGAATACTGAGTCATTTTTAACAGAAGAGTAATACTTGGTTTTAAAAGCTTAAGAGTTATACTAGCTTTATGGGAAGTTAGGTATAACGGCTTAAGAGAGATAAAAGAATGATTTATTGATTTAAGAAGTTGAGAGACTTAATCTTAAAAGATAAGAGACTTGACTTAATTAAATTAATATGAATTTTGAGTGAAACCTCATTCGTGAGAAATGAGTACTTGGTTTTTAAAAGAAATAATGTTTTACTGATTTCGGAAATCAGAATAAGTATCGAACAAACCACAGCAGCGCTAATAAAGAGAAATGTTTTGACTAATAAAGTATTATTAAAACCAGTAGAAACTTCCATCTGCATAGAAGCTAAGATGAGACAAAATGATATTACATTTCCTAGATCATGGCTGCTGTAATAAGATTGTTATGAACAAGAATAACCTACTCACACATAAGGTATATGTTTCTCAAATTGTTTTAATGGATTAAAACTATGAACTACGAAACCTTTCGAAAAATGAGAAACTTGAACATTTGAAATTAGGCAAACTTGAACGTTGGAAAATAATGTTGTTACTTGATTTTACAAAGGGAAGTACTTTGGTTTACTTAAAAGATAGTCACTCTATTTTTATACTACGGGTATTGTGTGACTTTTGTGAAAGTAACGTATCTTTTAAAGAGTTAATGTATGAAGTACTTTGGGGATAAAAACCCGAACTTGTTTAACATAAAGTAGAAAGTATCTTGTGTGAATAACTTGATTGTGTTGGTTGGTGATAGCCTTGTAATACTTTCTTGTTGGTTTGATAAGTAAACATGTTAGGATGCTACGTGTGTTAGTATCTTGTGATGTTTGTGTAAAGGGGTTTTCCCTCGATTGCGCTTAAGTTGTTTAACTATCAGCCGTTATGTTGGTATTGTACCACCACCTTGACATAATCCCGAGGTTAAGTCGCCTCCACGCGGGTAGACTCAGCGGTCTGTGTGACCTATGATTCGAGAATACCTCATACACGGGTCCTGGGGCCTATGCGAGCCACGAGCTCCGTGTTAGTGCGCCTTTATGGTCATGCGGTCTATGTGGCCACGCGGATCGCGAATCCAGCGGATGCCGGAGTAGCTACCCTCGATGCGGGGAATACCTCATGCGGCCTATGAGGTTGGCCTACGCGGAGTCGCGGGAAGTTCGAGGCTAGACGCGACATTAGATATCGCGGGCGAGTGGCGGCTTTGATCATGTGACGGTCTAGACAGATCTCATGATCTGATTATGACCTTGTTGGTGCTGTGGGTTTTAGTAGTCGCTATGCCTTCGTACTTACCCCAGACGGTTTTATTGTGACACAGTGGGACACGTGTTCATGTGTATTCCTTGGTGCTTTTATATCATAGATCGCCAGTGAGGAAGGTATTCCACGCATGATTGATATTGTGGGCGTGAGACCCATAGTTATATTTGAGTGATGACTTTGAGGCGTGAGTCACGACTTGACATGATCGTGATATTTATTGTGAATCGTAGTTTGTTATCATACATGTCTCATGCTTTATATAGACTACTATGATTTCATTTACTGATTTTCGGGCCACATACTTGGTACTGTTGTAATCGACCTCCTTCGGGCCGCGTTCATGCCGCAGGTTGAGGTACACCAGTCGTTGATCCTAGCTCTCAGGGTCACAGTTCAGCGTTTGGGAAGCTCCGTTTCTCCGGAGGCTTATCAGTGGTATAGTCCCCTGTCGTAGTAGGTGCTTACATTCAGAGGTATGGCGGGGCCCTGTCCCGCCATTGTTGTCATGTCACTCTTAGAGGTCTGTAGTACTGTTGTGGGCAGAGTTGTAAAAGGGATGTAACTGTTCGGATTTAAGTTTTATATATTATGCCGAAAGACAAATTTTCTCAGATAACTGTTTTACACTTCTTGATATTTCATGTCTTGTTTTATGTTCCGCTGATTACTCTGATGTATGTCTACTTGGGTGCCCGGGGTAAGGCACTACCACGCCCGGTTCGGTCGTGACAAAAGTGGTATCGAGCGATTAATCCTCGGAAAGTGTCTACGCATCAGATCCAAGGAAGTCTTGATTATCGGTGTGTTGTGCACCACACCAATAATCAGGAGGCTATAGGATATTTAGGATTGGTTTCCATTCTTCTCACTCTGAGATCGTGCCTTAGAGCTGTGTTATAAGTTGGACCCCTCTAACGTATTTCTTTCCCTTACCGTTATGCCTCCGTGTAAGGCAACCCGAGCCCAGGAGGGCAAGGCAGCCGAGGGAGCTGCGAGTAGAGTACAGAGGGTTACGAGGGCACAGGCCCAATCATCACCTGGGGTGGTGCTTCATTTGGGGAGTTCTGCGACATCACCAGCCCCAGCAGAGTTTAGCACGGCGGCAGCAGTTCCTACTGCGGCCATGATAAGTTGAACCTTCAGTTCCACGACCGGGAACAGAGAATAGAGATTGCAAAGAGGCGACCCTGTTACTAGCTATGGATTTGGCTACCAGAGAGTATACCGATGTACCGCGAGTCTTGATGAATATCTAAGAGAGGGTCGTGCAGGAGTAATTCTTCAGTTAGGCTTGAGCATGGCCTGTGTACGGGCTTATGCGCAGCAGGCCAAGAAAAGTAGAGATCAACGGGTTAACCAAGGACAGCAGAAGAGGGCCAGAACAGCAAGGTCCTTTGGTAACTTTCGAGGCCAATCGCCTCACCAGCAGATTAGATACGCACATCCACCAGTGCAGAGTGGTCCTCCACAGGGTTCAGAACGTTCGGGGTAAGCCGGAGTTGGTCAGAGCTTCCGGTTCACAGCTACACGTAGGTTCCAACACCGGATTCGCTTTTTCCCGGTGTTCACAGCAGACGATGTATGTCATCCCGGGAATGTCGTCTTTAGTTGGTACTTGTTTTACCCGCGCGCCGTGGCCATGTGTCGAAAGGATGTCCTAGTAGGAGGGATGCAAGTAGGAGGACTCAGCCTTCAGGATCGGTGGGTAGTTCGTCATCTTCCCTAGCTATGCGCCCTACGGGGCAGGTTTGATTAGAACGACTAAGGGGAGAGAAACAGTAGTTACAGGTGTATCCTTAACCCTCTAGAGACTAGTGTGATAAGATGAATATACCTTAAGTTTTATGTTCAGGTAACATAAGTGTTAATTTTGATTAGAAATTATGGTTAGGGATAAGGGTAAGTGTGAGCCTTAGAGTTTTATACGTGGAGACCTTAGAGGCAAGGCCATCTCAAGTAAAAGATGTATTTTTATGTTTTGACCCTTATCGGAGTGCATAGTGCACGTGAGATATAATTGTGTAATAAGTCCCTGAGTAGTGTGTAATGAAAGAGGGTAGTTGAGCTAAGAAGACCGCTAGGTTTTCATAACATGATTAGTGAGATTGTTCCGGATCGGGGAGCTAGTGTTTTGCGCGGAAGTGGGTCGGGTTGAGGCCATATTGCGGGTTAACCCGCAGCCTATTTTGTGATAGGGTCAGTTCGGGGTGGTCCCGCCAGGTGGTAGGGTCACGGGGGTGTTAGGCCCAAGTTTAGTTAACCATCGTACGAGTTCGTGGACGCGCGACGCAGAGTCGGGCCGATGAGGTCAGCCCATCTTGTCCTTCAGTCAGGACGGTTTACTCGGCAGAGGGTTATGCGAGATGTTATATCAAGAAGGTTGTAAGGTTGCACGAGGTGCCTACTTTCACCTTATGACATGAAGTGGAGCAAGGTTACGGCTATTTCTTTTTCTGGAAGTTTTACCAGGCAGGGTAGGAACTCAGGTTAGTCTCCTCAGACGCATTCGCCCGCCGTTGTTTGGATTTCAGGGGTAGCAGTGAGGATTGTTGCCTCCTGTTAGGGATTGTTTGATAGCTACCATTTCAGTATTCGAATGTCGCCTTGTGATGCCTTGTAGGGGCAGAAGTGTAAGTTGCCGTTCGATTGGTTCGATGGTGGCAAGGTTCAGATAATTGGTTCATACTAGTTCAGCAGGATGTGGATAGGGTGAAGCTTATCCAGAAGAGGTTATTGACAGCTCAGAGTCAACAGAATTTGTGCGGATATCTGCGACAACGCTTGGAGTTCAGGTTGACGGTGGGTCTTCTTGAAGGTACCACCCCGGAAAGGGTGTGACGAGTTTGGGAAACAGAGGAAACTTAGCCCGAGTTACTTTGGGCCTTTCAGATCAGGTGAAGAGTAGGCTAGGTTGCATATATGTTAGCTTTTGCCGTCCGACTTAGGAGGCAGTATGTCCGATCTTTTCGTGTTGTTATGTTCGGAAAAGTATCGGAGATCCATCCAGAGTGTTCCCAGTTAATGATGACCTAGTTAGAGATAGTAACCCAGAGATTTGGAAACTGAATCAGTAACAGAGATATGGTAAGAAAGAGTTCGAGTGTACAAGAAGGGTACGACGCGTAAGGGAAGAAGCGAGCATGTGTTAAGAACATAGACGTGATCATTTCGTTTGTAAAGAAAGGGTGCTAAGGGAGTATCTTTTAGACCCTGGGTGGGAACTTTTGTAGTAGTAGAGGTGATTCCTCGTGGACTTGAAGTTGAGTAATTGCGCGTGTGTTATGTTGTGGCCAGGTGTGGCATGATTGTTTTCGTAAGTATAGCAGTGAAGACTATCTCGCGCCGCTTGTTTTGAGACTTAGAAGGAACATTCGGGACGAATGTTTCTAAGGAGGGGAGAATGTTATACCCCGTATTTCCAGAGTATGTACGTGAGGACGTACGTAGAAAAGTTTGTGCCTTAAAGTGCAAGGGCCGAAAATTATTGTTCACAAGTACCGAAAAGAATCGTTTTTCGACGAAACGTTTTACAAAGCTTTCGTAGGGAAAATTCCGGCTATGTCATTTATTATTTTTGCGGATTTTTCCGAGAGACGAAATATTTTGGACCAACGGGAGGGTGACACTTGTCACCCTCATTGGACGGCAACAATGGGCCAAGGTTGGACGATTTTTTTGGCTTTTCTTTAGTCAATAGTTGGTAGGATATTTGTGAGGGAATTGTGGAGTAGGGACTAGGGGGGCACTTGGGCAAATCTTGGCCCTCCACTTGCCCCCCACTTGGCTAGATCATGACCCTTGGTTTCCCTATAAATACCCCTCCCCTTTGAAGACTTCTTCATCCTAAAAACTTCTAAGTCTTGAAAGCCCTTTTCCCCCCTTTGTGTGAGTTCTCGTCCTAGCCTCCCCTCCCCTTTGCGAGGCCCTTGGCCGAGTATCCTCCTAGTAGGGTTGGCCGAGGTACACCCCCTTGCCTTGTTGTTCTCGTAGAATACACCCCTATTGGTAGAAATACTCCAAGTATTGTTACTATACCCAAAATACCTTGGCCTAAATACCTTGTAGTATTCCAAGGTTACACTTATACTAAAAAGCCCAAATACTATTATACTTCCCTTCATACAAAAACGAAACCCTAAGGAAAATCTCCATAGTTGGTTGGAGTATTAAGAAGAAGTTGTAGAACTTCTACGGATGTTTGGAGCGGTGGAGCACCGAGTAGAGCTAAACGTTGCTCAGGATCGACATTTAACTTGGATAATTATGGGCTTATCGAGGTAAATATCTTGTCTCCCTTTTGTAATTGAGTTTGCATACTATTGAAGTATAAGAATTAATGTATAAGTTATATACAAAGAAAGTATATAAGAAGAGAATGGAACTGTACTTACATAGGACTGTATTACAGTAGACTTGTGAAGTTTGACGGGTAGGGAAGTGCTGCCCGATTTTCCGTAAATAGAGAACCTACTGCTTAAGAATATTCTGCCGAGTAGTCTAGACTTTGATAGTCTCGTATAACCTTTATAGGTTGAATGTTCTGCGAGTAGCATGTGCTACTTGAAAGGTGGACAAGGCTAGCCGGGTTATAGCCGTGAGCGCTTGCTAATAGTCGATAATCGTCGCGAGGTATGTGATTCTTCCTATACTCTTGAGCATGATATTTTAAAATATATATAGTACGGTAGACGTACGTGTGTTAACTGAATAATAATTACGGCAATGTCTTTTGACTTAAGCCTGAATAATCTGAAGTATTTCAAAAGAATACTGAGTCATTTTTAACAGAAGAGTAATACTTGGTTTTAAAAGCTTAAGAGTTATACTAGCTTTATGGGAAGTTAGGTATAACGACTTAAGAGAGATAAAAGAATGATTTATTGATTTAAGAAGTTGAGAGACTTAATCTTAAAAGATAAGAGACTTGACTTAATTAAATTAATATGAATTTTGAGTGAAACCTCATTCGTGAGAAATGAGTACTTGGTTTTTAAAAGCAATAATGTTTTACTGATTTCAGAAATCAGAATAAATATCGAACAAACCACAGCAGCGCTAATAAAGAGAAATGTTTTGACTAATAAAGTATTATTAAAACCAGTAGAAACTTCCATCTGCATAGAAGCTAAGATGAGACAAAATGATATTACATTTCCTAGATCATGGTTGCTGTAATAAGATTGTTATGAACAAGAATAACCTACTCACACATAAGGTATATGTTTCTCAAATTGTTTTAATGGATTAAAACTATGAACTACGAAACCTTTCGAAAAATGAGAAACTTGAACATTTGAAATTAGGCAAACTTGAACGTTGGAAAATAATGTTGTTACTTGATTTTACAAAGGGAAGTAGTTTGGTTTACTTAAAAGATAGTCACTCTATTTTTATACTACGGGTATTGTGTGACTTTTGTGAAAGTAACGTATCTTTTAAAGAGTTAATGTATGAAGTACTTTGGGGATAAAAACCCGAACTTGTTTAACATAAAGTAGAAAATATCTTGTGTGAATAACTTGATTGTGTTGGTTGGTGATAGCCTTGTAATACTTTCTTGTTGGTTTGATAAGTAAACATGTTAGGATGCTACGTGTGTTAGTATCTTGTGATGTTTGTGTAAAGGGGTTTTCCCTCGATTGAGCTTAAGTTGTTTAACTATCAGCCATTATGTTGGTATTGTACCACTCACCTTGACATAATCCCGGAGGTTGTCGCCTCCGACGCGGGTAGACTCAGCGGTCTGTGTGACCTATGATTCGAGAATACCTCACGCGGGTCCTGGGGCATGCGAGCTACGAGCTCGAGGTTAGTGTGCGGCCTTTATGGTCATGCGGTCTATGTGGCTACGCGATCGCGAGTCCAAAGGATGCCGGAGTAGCTACCTCGATGGGAATACCTCACGCGCCTACGAGGTTGGCCTACGCGAGTCGCGGAAGTTCCAGTGGCTAGACGCGCACATTAGATATCGCGCGAGTGGCCACCGTTATACCCTCGTATTTCCGCAGTAGTACGTAAGGAATACGCATAAAAAGTCTAGCCTTAAAGTTTAGGCAAAACGCTTTTTTTGGGCACAACTCACAAAACGAATAGTTTTCCGACGAAACGCTTCCACAACTTTCGTAGGGTAAATTCCGCCATGCCATTTCTAATTTTTGCGGATTTTTCCGAGAGACGAAACATTTTGGACCAACGGAGGCGACACTTGTCACCTCCAATTGATGGACTTGAAATCGCCCATTTGGACGATTTGGACAATGGTGAGCACGTTTTTGCCTTGTGCACAAGTCAAGGAGTTGGTAGGATATTTGTGTATAGTTAATCCTCACCCTACACTTGCCTTGCACTTGTCTTAATTCGCCATTGGCCACTTCTTGACCTATAAATACCCCTTAGAGATGAAGAGTTCTTCATCCACAAATCTTTCCAAGTCTTGAAAATCCTCTCCTCTCCTTTGTAGCCTTTTCGTCCAACACCTCCTCCCCTGGCCGAATACCCCTCTAGCCTAGTAGTTTGCCGAGGCCCCCTAGCATAGCCAAAAATCTACCCCCCCTCCCTTGGGAGAAACGTTGTCTTCTAGTATTGTTATAATGCCCAAAATACCCTATCCCAAATCCCTTAGTCCTTAGTAGAAGTTGTGAAGAACTTCTAAGGTTTCGAGCCACCTGAGCGCACAACCCAGAGCTAAACCTTGCTCAGCGCGACTTTATCTAGGATATTATTGGGCTTACCGAGGTAACTAATCCTAACCTCTTTTGAATTAGAGAATACATACCGTAGTAGTATAAGAATAAGTATAATACTTAGAAGAATATTGCAGAATAGAATTGAATCATTATCACAGAGAAGGGTTTAAAAGAAGAATAATTGAACTATGCTTATATAGGACTGCTTTCACATGAGACTTATATAGCTCACCTGCAGGGAAGTGCTGCCCCACTTTCCGTAGAATTGTGAACCTCTGCTTAGAATGACCTTGAGTAGTCTTTGATAGATGTCCGTGACTATTATAGGTCGACTCTCGCACGACATATTCAACTTGCGGTGGTTTTCACGAGAAGGTATGTGATTCTTCCTAAAGCATGATATTTTACAATATATATAGTACGGTAGACGCATACGTGTTAAGCGAATATAACTACGCAATGTCTTTGACTTAAGCCCGAATAATACTTACGGAATGCCTCACGCTTAAGCCCGAATAATACTTACTAAGAATGCCTCACGCTTAAGCTCGAATAACACTTACGGCAATGCCTCACGCTTAAGCCCAATAATAAAGATCCAAAGCATTTCAAAAGAATACCGAATCATTTTTAATGAAGAGAACTAATTGGTTTTTAAGCGAAGCTTAAGAGTTATACTAGCTTTATGGGAAGTTAAGTATAACCACTTAAGATTGATAAAAGAAACAGTTTGCCTATGTGTTTATAATGACTTATATTGAATTGTGAAAAGAATAATAAGATGGTTTGATAAGCAGACATGATATGATGTTATGTGTGTTAGTGTCTTGTAACGCTTGTGTAAAAGAGTATTCTTGTTGTGCTTATGTTGTTAACGATAAGTCGTTAGGTTAGTGTAACATCACTCACCTCTTGACATATTACGGGGTTAACGCCTCCACGCTGGGTAGACTCGGCGATCCGGGACCATGATTCGAGAATACCTATGCTGGTCCGGGACCTATGCGGAGCTACGGAGTTCCGTGTTAGCGGGGTTATACCACGCGGCCTATGTGGCCACGCGGACGACGAGTCCAGACGACGCCGAGGAGTAGCTACCCTCGACGCGGGTTATATACCCTATGCGCCTATGTGATTGGCCTATGCGACTACGGAGTCCGTGATTAGGCTTGCATGGTGATACTACGCAATCGCCTCGCTTGATCATTCGCACCTAGAAAAGACTCGTTAGCTTTACCTATCACGCTCTTGTTTGTGATGTGGCACTATGCGCGTTTCTCGGGTTGTTTTATACATACTTGCAAAACTGCTTTTTAAAATGATATGTTTCATTTAAGTATTTTACGATTTCATATACTTAGTACTGTCAGATCGACCTCCTTCGGGGCGCGTTCATGCCGCAGGCGGCAAGCAGTGCTAGATCCACATTCCTAGGATCTCTACGTTGGTGTCGAGCTCCATCCTTTCCGAGGCTCTACTTTGGGTATGATCTCCTGTTGTAGATAGTTTTGTATAGGTAGGTATGGCCCCGTCCCGCCATAGTTGTATATTTCCTCAGAGGTCTCAGAGTCATGTTGTACAAGATCGGATGTAATCGCTAAACCATGTTTATATATATATGCCGAAAGGCGATGTTTTCTCACTTAAACCGTGTCTTATTTTATAAATCGTTTCATGTCTTGCTTTATATTTCCGCCGATTACTCGATGTATGACTACTGGGTGCCCTGATAGCACCACGGCCCCGAATGGGTCGTGACAAAAGTGGTATCGAGCGATTAATCCTCGGAAAGTGTCTACGCATCGTATCTAGTAGAGTCTTGATTATCGTGTGTTGTGCACCACACCAATAATCGTGAGGCTATAGGATATTTAGGATTGGTTTCCATTCTTCTTATTCGAGATCGTGCTTTAGAGCCGTGTTATAGGTTGGACCCTCTAACGTATTCCTTTCCCCGTAACAGCTTATGCCTCCACGAAGGCAACCCGCCCGTAGGCAAGGCAAGGCAGGAGCCGCTAGCAGTGACACCCAGAGTCACGAGGGCTCGTGCCCGGGCCTATACCGAGACGGCGAGTTCTATGACGCCGCCAAAAGAGAGAGACCACAGCACCCACACCTCCCGTCCCACACCGGGCGAGGAGTTAGGGTACAAGGAGATGGCCCACTATTGGCTAAAGTTGTGGCCCGACACGAGGAGAGGCCGGATGCGGCGAGCCTCAGCTCAGCCTCCAACAGCACCCGTGCACCCGAGGCGATAGTTTGAGACTACGAGATTTCTTGAGTTGTAGCCCGCGAGTTTTACTGGTCGAGGCCGAGGATGATCCGCAGGAGTTCATCCGTCACCACAGAGGATCATGAGGTGATCAAGGCCTGAGACAGTCCGTGACCTTTGTTCGCATCGGCCGCGTGATACGGCAATGATTGGTTTGATTCACGGGAGTTATCCCGGGAGAGCACGCCTCCAACTACTTGGGATGAGTTCTCGAGGCTTTCTCACCCACTTCTTGCCTCCACGGATGAGGGCGCGGCCGATAGATTTTTACCGCCGAGGCAGAGGACGACCGTCGTGAGTACAATGTCGAGTTTGATTCATCGCTCGATATGTCCCAACATTGGTAGCGATTATGAGGATAGGTGCACCGCTATGTCACCGGCTAGACGACTATATGGCCGAGTCATGTGCGGGTGTTTCTCTCCAGCCGGGTATGGACATTACCCGCATGCAGGCTCATGCTCTTGGATGTGAGGAGCGTAGAGACAGCCGGGTTGACGGGCAGCAGAAGAATACCAGGAGGGCAGGGTCTTTTGGTGGCTATCGTGGTGTGCGGCCTCAGCAGCAGTCTAGATTTGCACCCTGCAGCCCAGAGCACTCTCGCGCCGCCCTCAAGACAACCAGATATTCGAGGGCGCACAGGCCCCTGTGACTTCAGACGTCCAGAGCGCGGCAGGCATCGCCGACGGACCACCCCTCGCCGGGCCGATGCGTAGATCCCACTTCGGAGTTGGTACGGAGTTTGTTTGCCAGGCCAGCAGGTCACTATGCGAGGAACCGTCCACCAAGGGCGTGGCTGATGGTAGGGTCACCATGTGTTCTTTCACGTCTTCTTCATCTCCTACAGCTTATCGCCCGAGGCGTGGTACTCATGGGTCGCCAGGTCGCGGCAGAGGTCGTGGCTCGGTCCCGCTTCTAGCGTCCTCGAACCGCATTTATGCTTTGTCCACCGACAGATCGTGAGGCCTCACCGATGTCGCCACGGTACTTTATCGGGCTGGGTTTGATGTGTATGCTTTGATAGATCCGGTTCTACTGGCCCCATATATCTCCCTTGTTGCTAGTAGGATAGGGATAGAGCCCGAGTCCATAGACCCTTTCGAGGTAGCTACGCCAGGTGATTCGGTGGTAGCTCGGGCGTATATAGAGCTTGTCCCGTGACCATTTACGATCGTCGACCTCAGCCGACTTGATAGAGTTGGAGATGATTGACCGACGTGATCATGGGGATGGATTGGCTAGCTTCTGCTACGCCAATGTAGATCGCAGAGAGAGTAGTACGGTTCCAGTTTCGGCGAGCCGGTTGTTGAGCGAGGAGCACGGTATCGCCGAGAGGTAGGTTTATTTCTACCACAAGGCTAGGAAGATGGTGCAGGCGGTATATCTACCATCTCGTTCGGGTGTTTGATAATCAAGCCGCGGTACCAGATTTTCACTGGGCCCAGAGTCACGAAGTTCCCAGGGACGTGTTTCAGTTACCTCCGTATCCTCCCGAGAGGAGATCGAGTTTTGTATAGATGTGTTGCAGATACTCGCCCTATTTCCATTCCGCCATACGAATGGCACCGCCGAGTTGAGAGAGTCAAGGATCGGCTTAGAGATTTCCGGAGAAGGGTTTCATCAGCCTAGTGTTTCTCCCCGGGAGCGCCCGGTATTGTTCGTGAAGAAGAAGGACGGACGCCGCATGTGTGTTGATTACGAGCACAACAAGGTGACCATTAAGAACAGATACCCTTCCTGTGATTGATGATTTGTTCGACAGCCATTGCGAGTGCGAGATGTTTCTCCAAGATTGATCCGCGATCGGGCTATCATCAGTGCGAGTCGAGAGGTGGATGTCCCTAGATCGCATTCAGACCCAGACGCATTATGAGTTCAGGGTCATGTCTTTTGGGTTGACCAATGCTCCGGCGGTATTCATGGATTTGATGAACCGAGTGTTCAAACCATTTTTGGACACGTTTGTGATAGTGTTCATTGATGATATCTTGGTTTATTCTCGCTCAGAGCAGGAGCATGCGGAGCATTTGAGGACTGTGCTGACAGTTCTCCAGGACCAACAGTTGTACGCCAAGTTTTCCAAATGTGAGTTTTGGTTGACTTCAGTGGCGTTTCTTGGGCATATTGTCGGGGCTGATGGCATTCGAGTGGATACGGCCAAGATCGAGGCAACAGACTTGGCCTGACCTACTACTCCGGCAGAGGTTCGCGCTTTCGGGCCTTGCAGGATATTATCGGCGGTTCGTGGAGAAGTTTGCTTTATCTTCGCACCATTGACTAGGCCGACTCGTAAGGCAGCCAAGTTTCATGGGATCGATGTGGAGCGTGGTTTCGATTCTTGAAAGAGAGACCGACGACCGCCTCGCTTCTTACTCTTCCGCAGGTCCAGATGGTTATGTCGTATTGTGATGCGCCAGCATCGGGTTGTTATGTGTGTTGATGCATAATGGCAGGGTCATAGCATATGAATCCCGACATCTGAAGTAACACGAGAGTAACTACCCCAACCATTATTTGGAGTTGGCCGTGATTCACGCTTTGAAGATCCGAGGCACTATTTGTATGGGGTTCACGTGGATATTTTTACTGACCACAAGAGCCTCCAAGATATCTTGACCGAGGGAGCTGAACTTACGGCGCAGACGGTGGTTAGAGTTGCTTAAGGATTACGATGTTGATATCTGTACCACCCGGGAAGGCCAATGTCAGGCGATGCTCTTAGTCGTAGGTCGATGGGAGCCTATCGGATGTGCACTAGAGAGGAGGGACATGGTTCGTGATTTGCATCAGTTAGCGAGCCTTGGTGTCCGTTTGATTGATTCTGATAGCAGTGGGGTTAGAGTTCGTGAGGTTGCCGAGTCTTCCATCGTTGAGGAGGTGAAGAGGAAACAGTTCGAGGATCCAGCTTTGATTCGATATCGTGATACAGCTCTTCGTGAGGGCAAGGGTCCTTTTGAGGTAGCACCGGATGGGGTGCTAAGGTTTGAGGGCAAATTGTGTGTTCCAGATGTTTCAGGACTTCGCAGGAGTTCTTGGGGAAGCACACACAAGCGTTACTCATCCATCCGGGTCGACCAAGATGTACCACGACCTTAGATCCGTATTGGTGGGATGGCTTGAAGAGGACGTTGCAGAGTTCGTAGCTCGGCCCGTGTTGTCGCAGTGAAGGTAGAGCACCGCAGGCCCGTGGTTTGTTACGCATTTATCGAGATCCCGACCGGAAGTGGGAGGTAATCAACATGGACTTCATCACATGATTACCTCGCACTCAGAGGAGACATGATTCTATATGGGTTATCGTCGACAGGCTGACGAAATCAGCCCACTTTCTTCCCGTCAGGATGACTTTTTCGGCTGAGGATTATGCCAGACTTTACATCCGAGAGATCGTCAGACTGCATGGAGTCCCTACTTCGATCATATCAGACAGGGGAGCCCAGTTTACGGCTAACTTCTGGAGGTCCTTCCAGAGGGGTTTAGGGACGCAGGTGAGCACGAGTAATCGCATTTCATCCACGCATGCACGGACAGGCAGAGCGCACTATCCAGACTCTTGAGGATATGCTGCGAGCCTGTGTTATTGACTTCAGTGGTAGTTGGGAGGATCATTTGCCTCTAGTTGAGTTCGCGTATAATAATAGCTACCACTCCAGTATTCAGATGGCACCTTATGAGGCCTTGTATGGGAGGAAGTGCAGATCGCCTATAGGTTGGTTCGATGTGGGCGAGGTGCAGCTAGTGGGACCAGATTTGGTACAGCAGGCAGTGGATAAGGTGAAGCTTATCCGAGAGTGGCTATTGACAGCTCAGAGTCGACAGAAGTCGTATGCAGATCATCGTCGTCGGCATCTTGAGTTCGAGGTTCATGATTGGGTTTTCCTAAAGGTGTCACCCATGAAGGGTGTGATGAGATTCGGGAAGTATGGGATACTCAGGCCTAGGTACATTGGGCCGTTTCAGATTGTCCGCAGGGTAGGCAAGGTTGCCTATGAGTTGGATCTGCCGTCCGATCTGGAGGCAGTGCATCCGGTTTTTCACGTATCTATGCTGAGGAGATGTATCGGGGATCCATCTAGGGTACACCCGATTGACGATGTCGGTGTGATCAGGGGTTATCGTATGAGAGATTCCCATAGCGATAGTCGATCGTCGAGTTAGGCGTCTGCGACCAAGGACGTGGCTTCCACAAAGTCTTGTGGCGAACGAGCTCGGGGAGGAGATGACGGGAAGCCGAGGAGGACATGAGGCGAAGTATCTCACCTATTCCCACACCTCCGGGTAATTCACTTTCCTACTTGTAAATTTTCGTTATCGTTTACGCCAAGTGTTGTTACGTGGCCGTGTGGCATTTGCAATCGCTTTAGTTATGAAGAATCTTATCGTTAATCGTCTTGGGAAGGAACATTCGGACGAATGTTTCTAAGGAGGAGAATGTTATACCGTATTTCCGCAGTAGGTACGTAGGGAATACGCATAAAAAAGTCTAGCCTTAAAGTTTAGGCAAAACGCTTTTTTTGGGCACAACTCACAAAGCGAATAGTTTTCCGACGAAACGCTTTCCACACTTTCGTAGGGTAAATTCCGCCATGCCATTTCTAATTTGTGGATTGTTCCGAGAGACGAAACATTTTGGACCAACGGGAGGGCGACACTTGTCACCCTCCAATTGATGGACTTGAAATCGTCCATTTGGACGATTTGGACAATGGTGAGCACGTTTTTTGTGCCTTGTGCACAAGTCAAGGAGTTGGTAGGATATTTGTGTATAGTTAATACTCACCCTACACTTGCCTTGCACTTGTCTTAATCTTGGCCATTGGTTGGCCACTTCTTGACCTATAAATACCCCCTTAGAGATGAAGAGTTCTTCATCCACAAATCTTTCCAAGTCTTGAAAATCCTCTGCTCTCCTTTGTAGCCTTTTCGTCCAACACCTCCTCCCTTGGCCGAATACCCCTCTAGCCTAGTAGTTTGGCCGAGGCCCCCCCTAGCCTAGCCAAAAATCTACCCCCCTGCCTTGGTAGAAAAGTTGTCTTCTAGTATTGTTATAATGCCCAAAATACCCTAGCCCAAATTGTCACGACCCGAACCCGGGCCCGTGACTGGTGCCTTACCCCGGGCACCCTAGTGATACAACATCAGAGAAAATCAGCGGAAATAAAAACATGAACATGAATTAAGAGAAAAGATAAATAAACAGGCCAACCAAAACAGTTGCCTTCATCATATATACATAAATACCCGAACAGTTATCCTTTTTTTACAAACCCTGCCCACAACAGTGCTACAGACCTCTAAGATTTTACAACCTCTATGACGGGACAGGGCCCCGCCATACCCCTGAATGTATAAGCATCTACAGACTCAGGGTAACATACCAAAAGATAAGCCTCCGAAGGAACGGAGCTTTCCAATACGCTGAAAGGTGATCCTAAAAGCGGGGATCGATACCGATGTACCTTTTACTGCAGATGAACGCAGCCCCGGGCGAGGTCGATAACAGTACCAAGTATGTGAAATCAGAAATATCAGAAATGAAATCATAATAGTCTATATAAGGCAGAGACATGTATGATAACCAAACTACAGCTCACAACATAGAAGCGATATGTCAAGTCGTGACTCACGCCTAAAAGTCATCCTCATGCCCGTGGAACTCCTTCCTCACCGCCGCAGTCTAGGTACAAATCATGTGATACGTATAATGTGTCTCGCCCATCTTATGGACCCAATATAGAAAAGGGTGGAATACATTCTGTTCATCCCATGAACCTAGTCGAGTGGAACACATTCGGATGAACCGGTAGTCAAGTGAAATACATTCTGATGAACCGGTCCTCAAGTGAAATACATTCTGATGAACGGTCCTCAAGTGAAATACATTCCCGGATGAACCGGTCCTCAAGTGAAATACATTCCCGGATGAACCGGTAGTCGAGTGAAATACATTCCCGGATGAACCGGTAATCAAGTGATATACATTCCCGGATGACCCGGTAGTCGAGTAGAACACAATACTTACACAACAAGGCTATCACACGTAACATGGTCAAGTTTCATAACAACAAGTATAAGCAAGTTACACACGACTCAAGGTACTTTCATTTTATATCAAAGTCCGGATTTTAACCTTAAAGTACTACGTCCGTTAAATTCCTTTTAAGATCCATTTCTTTTACAAAGGTCACCCGATACCCGTAGTATAAAAATAGAGTGACTAACATTGTTAAGTAAACCAAGATGCTTTCCTTTGTAAAATCAAGTAACAACCTTATTTTCCAAACGTTCAAGTTTGCCTAATTTCGAATGCTCAAGTTTCTCATTTTAGAAAAAGGTTTCGTAGTTCATAGTTTTAGTCCTTTAAAACATAATTCTCCTTTAAACGTTTTGAGAAACCTATGTCTTATAAGTGAGTAGGCTATTCTTGTTTATAATCAATCTTATTAAGCAGCCATGATCTAGGAAATGTAATATCATTTTGTCTCATCTTAGCTTCTATGCAGATGGAGGTTTCTACTGGTTTTAATAATACTTCTTTAGTCAATACATTTTCCTTTTATTAACGCTGCAGTGGTTTGTCGATACACATTCTGATTTCCGAAATCAGTAAAACATTCTTAAGCCGTTATACCTAACTTCCCATAAAGCTAGTATAACTCTTAAGCTTTCAAAACCCAAGTAATACTCATTCTTTCAAAACGATTCATAAATCTTTTGAAATGCTTCAAGTTCTTTATTAACACATATCAAGCCAGTTATTATTCAAATCAGTTACCTTTTAAAAACCACAAAGTATGTGCTTATCCACATAAAGCTATTATAACCAACTTCCCATAAAGCCGTTATAACACTTTATGTTTTACATCAATCAAATACATTTAGCACATGTACGTCTACCGTACTACATAGTTCACACATATCATGCTAGAAGAGATAGGAAGAGGTTCACATACCTCGCGACGATTATCGACTAATAGCAAAACGCTCCAAGTACCTCAAACCGTCGGCGACACTCTCGATCAAGCGGATCACTCCACACGCGATTACAACCTATAGAGGCCACAAAGCGCCTATTACTACCTTTAGAGCCCGACGAATATTCTACGTAAAATTCAAAGACTTCCCCGCAACAGCGTAAATCTCCTCCTCTATCGAGGCCGGCTACCAAGCCAACCCGGGGGGGGGGGTTAACACGTCTGACCGGACGTGTACAATTCTACTACACAGCAATGCTACACAAGTCTCTCGTAATACGATCTATGTAATTACGCTCTCTTATTAAATTCAGGCTTAAGTCGCAAGACATTGCCGTAAGTATTATTCAGGCTTAAGTCAAAAGACATTGCCGCATAATTATAATGCTCAGTTCTATATATAGTATACTTCAACTATATATTCCTACAACATGTAATTTCCAATTACAACAGAAGGTCAAGAATGTTTACCTCGATAAGCCCAAAATTATCCGAGTTTATATGTCGCTCTGAACAAGGTTTAGCTCCTACTCCGCGCTCCAAAACGCTCCAAGAAACCCTTAGAAGTGTCTACACAACTTCTACTTAATACTTCAACTACGGTGAAGATTTTTCCTTAGGGTTTCAGTGGCTAAAGGAAAGTATAATAGTATTTTCCAAGCCAGAAAAGTGGTACTTTGGAAAGTACTACAAGGTATTTGGCTAAAGTATTTTGGGCATTATAACGATACTTGTAGAATACATTTCTACCAAGGGGGTAGTATTTTGACTAGCACAACTAGGCTAGTGGGGTTGCTCTCGCCAGAGCCACTAGGCAAGGGGTGGCTCTGAGGCCTTCAAGAGGGGGGAGAGGGGTGGTGTTTGGACGAGAACAAGGTTGAGGGAGAGGGAGGGATTTTCAAGACTTAGACAATTTTTGGATGAAGAAGTTCATCAACTAAGGGGGGGTATTTATAGGTCAAGTGAAGGCCAACCAATGGCCAAGATGAAGACAAGTGTGGTGCAAGTGTAGGGCTAGATTTAAGCCAAGTGCACCTTATCCATCTACCACAACAACTTGCACAAAATATCCTACCTAACCCCACTCACCAATTCGTCCAAATTGCCGTCCCACTCCATCCAATGTGAGGGTGACACTTGTCGCCCTCCCGTTGGTCCAAAATGTTTCGTCTCTCGGAAAAATCCGCAAAAATTATAAACGACATAGCCGGAAATTCCCCTACGAAAGCTGTGAAAACGTTTCGTCGAAAAACGACTCTAATCGGGTGTTGTGCACAAAAAGAATTCGGCCAAGCCTAAAGAAGTTCGAAAATTTCTACGTACGTCCCCCACGTACATACTCTGGAAATACGGGGTATAACATTCTCCCCTCCTTAGAAACATTCGTCCCGAATGTTCCTTCTCAAGACGGATAACGATAAAGTTCTTCTAATAAGTTGCCAACGCCACAACTGGCCACTAAACAACATATGCACGCAAATACTTATATCCAAGTCCACGAGAAAACACCTCTAACATCACAAACTTTTGTCACTTTGCCGCGAGGTTCTAGTGTCACTCCGACCCAACAAACGATGCCGATCGCATGCGATTCCTGAGGTCTAAAATATACATCCTTCGCACCTTCTCCCTTTACAAGAAATGATCATATCTATGCTCGCAATACATGCTCGCCTCTACCCTTACTCGTCGTACTCTTCTCGAACTCTTGAACTCTTTTAGCATACGTACCACACTTTAGTTTCCGAAACTTGGAGTCACTACCTCCCAACTTGGTCATCCTATTAGCCTCGATCTTCCTTAAGGCTATTCCCGCCTTCACGATCTACTGGTCGAACGTATCCACGAACTCATACGATGGACATCAAAACTGGGCCTAGCACCCTGGTGACCCTACCACCTGGCGGGACCACCCAGAGCTGACCCCACCTCATTCCGGGCTACGGGTTGACACGCAACACGCCCTCAACCCGACCCTCCGTCACGCCAACTCTCTTGTTTCTCGATCCGGAACAACCTTGCTAAATCACATCATGAAAGATACCACTTTCATTTACCCAACCCAGAGACTTATCACACAATATTTTCTAGGCATAAAATGCACTCTGACAAGGATCACTCGCAAAATCTTGTACTCAAGACGGCCTTACATCTAAGGTCTCAACTGTAATATTCTAAGGTTCATCATTTTCTCACCCCTCAGGCTTACCCTTTTCCCCAACTAGGTTCCTAAATCACATTTTAGCACAAAGCTATCCGAACATAACACTTAACACATTAACATAACATCAAAACATACAAGCCTCTAGATGGTTAAGATATACCGAAGCTACCGCCCACTCTAATCATAAGTCCACTCGCAGGCGCATAATCGTAGGCGCGATGAACTCGCCATCGATCCGCAGGTCGCGCTGTCACGCCGTACTCTCCTATAAGCACGCTTCGTCACATGGCTCTCGACGGCCGCAGTGAAACAAGCACCGCAAAAAAGACGACATTCCCGGATGATGTTTGCCACATCGCGCACAATCGGCGGGGACATGAATCCCGGCTAGCACTCACGTATACTGCGGAACTAAGCCCCGAGCTCGACCAGCTCCGAATACCTAACGCCCCAAGATCGAGGGGACCACTGCATCGTGGAGGTACATAACTAGATCGGCCGAGGCGGTCCGCCTCGAAAGTTACCAGCGACCTGCTGCTCGCCTCTTCGCTGATCTCGGTCATTCCGTCGACCTCTCCGTGCCTCACATCCTAGTGCATGAGCTTGCATGCGGGCAATGTCCATGCCGGTGAAGAGCTACACCTGCACAAGCCTCGCCAAGTAATCGCCCAGCCCGTGGCGTAGCGGTGTACTCGTCCTCCATATCCGCTACTACTGGCGGAACATACCGAGCTAATGAGTCGAACTCACATTGTACTCTAACCGTCGCCCGCCCCGCCTCAACGTCAAAAATCATTCGGCCGAGCCCTCTCATCTGTGGAGGCAAGAAATGTGCAAGAAATGCCCTCGAGAACTCGTCCCAAATCGCTGGAAGTGCATGCTCTTCCCGACAGCTCCCACGAATCAAACTACCAATCGCAGATCACGCGGTGATGCGAACCCAATACCACCGACTCGCTCGAGGCTCGATCACTCTCATGATCCATTGTAGTCGGATAAACTCCCGAGGGTCGCCCTCGCCTCTCGATCCATAGAACACCGGAGGGCTACAACTCGGAAGTCACGTAGCCTCAAACCGCTCGCCGGTGTACTACGGTGCTATCGGGCCGGAATCGCTGATCCAGCCTATCCTCATATTCGCCACGACCGCCAAGAATCGCCATCTCCTTGTACTTATCTCATCGGCCGGTGCCGGGACTGGAGGCTCAGTATCAGAGTCTCAGCAGCCACGCCGCGCTCTAAACTCGCTTTGGTCTTTGGCGTCGCGAAACCCGCCGTCGGCATCTGTCTCAGTCTTGATCGCTCGCGCTCGCACTCTCAGTATCTCACTAATAGCTCCTCGATTTCCTTGCCCATCCGGGCTGGGTTTTACGCGGAGGCATAATCGTAAAGGAAAGGAATACGTCGAGGAGTCCAATTTATCACACGTTCTAAGGCACGATCTCGTAATGAGAAGGATGGAAACCAATCCTAAATGTCTGCAGCCTCACGATTATAGATGTGGTGCACAACACACCGATAATCAAGACTCTACTAGACACGGTGCAGACACTTTCCGAGGACTAATCGCTCGATACCACTTTTGTCACGACCAACCTGCCTGGATCGTGCCTACCGGGCACCCTAGTGATACAACATCGAGAAAATCAGCGGAAATAAAAACATGAACATGAATTAAGAGAAAAGATAAATAAACAAAGCAACCAAAACAGCTTGCCTTCATCAAATATACATAAATACCCAACAGTTATCCTTTTACAAACCCCGCCCACAAAGCACTGGACCTCTAAGATTTTACAACCTCTATGACGGACAGGCCCGCCATACCCTGAATGTATAAGCATCTACTGCACTGTGGTAACATACCAAAAGATAAGCCTCGAAGGAACGGAGCTTTCAATACTGAAAGGTGATCCTAAAAGCGGGATCGACACCGATGTAACTTTTACTGCGGATGAACGCACTTCAAGGAGGTCAGACAACAGTACCAAGTATGTGAAATCAGAAATATCAGAAATGAAATCATAATAGTCTATATAAGGCAGAGACATGTATGATAACCAAACTACGATCACAACATAGAAGCGAATATGTCAAGTCGTGACTCACGCCCTAAAAGTCATCCTCATGCCCGTGGAACTCCTTCCCGATCGCCGTGATCTAGGTACAAATCATGTGATACGATAATGTGTCTCGCCCATCTTATGGACCCAATATAGAAAAGGGTGGAATACATTCTGCTCATCCTATGAACCCAGAGTCGAGTGAACACATTCCGATGAACCTGAGTCAAGTGAAATACATTCCGGATGAACCGGCCTCAAGTGAAATACATTCCGGATGAACCGGTCCTCAAGTGAAATACATTCCGGATGAACCGGTCCTCAAGTGAAATACATTCGGATGAACCCAGAGTCGAGTGAAATACATTCCTGATGAACCGGTAATCAAGTGATATACATTCCCGGATGACCCGGTAGTCGAGTAGAACACAATACTTACACAACAAGGCTATCACACGTAACATGGTCAAGTTTCATAACAACAAGTATAAGCAAGTTACACACGACTCAAGGTACTTTCATTTTATATAAAAGTCCGGATTTTAACCTTAAAGTACTACGTCCGTTAAATTCCTTTTAAGATCCATTTCTTTTACAAAGGTCACCCGATACCCGTAGTATAAAAATAGAGTGACTAACATTGTTAAGTAAACCAAGATGCTTTCCTTTGTAAAATCAAGTAACAACCTTATTTTCCAAACGTTCAAGTTTGCCTAATTTCGAATGCTCAAGTTTCTCATTTTAGAAAAAGGTTTCGTAGTTCATAGTTTTAGTCCTTTAAAACATAATTCTCCTTTAAACGTTTTGAGAAACCTATGTCTTATAAGTGAGTAGGCTATTCTTGTTTATAATCAATCTTATTAAGCAGCCATGATCTAGGAAATGTAATATCATTTTGTCTCATCTTAGCTTCTATGCAGATGGAGGTTTCTACTGGTTTTAATAATACTTCTTTAGTCAATACATTTTCCTTTTATTAACGCTGCAGTGGTTTGTCGATACACATTCTGATTTCCGAAATCAGTAAAACATTCTTAAGCCGTTATACCTAACTTCCCATAAAGCTAGTATAACTCTTAAGCTTTCAAAACCCAAGTAATACTCATTCTTTCAAAACGATTCATAAATCTTTTGAAATGCTTCAAGTTCTTTATTAACACATATCAAGCCAGTTATTATTCAAATCAGTTACCTTTTAAAAACCACAAAGTATGTGCTTATCCACATAAAGCTATTATAACCAACTTCCCATAAAGCCGTTATAACACTTTATGTTTTACATCAATCAAATACATTTAGCACACGTACGCTCACCGTACTATATAGTTCACACATATCATGCTAGAAGAGATAGGAAGAGGTTCACATACCTCGCGACGATTATCGACTAATAGCAAAACGCTCCAAGTACCTCAAACCGTCGGCGACACTCTACCAAGCAGATCACTCCACACGCAAAGACTACAACCTATAGAGGCCACAGCGCCTATTAATACCTTTAGATCCCGTAGAATATTCTACGTAAAATTGGCAAAGACTCTCCCGCAACAACAGAAATCTCTTCCTCTATCGAGGCCGGCTACCAAGCCAACCGTGGGGTTAACACGTCGACCGGACGTGTACAATTCTACTACACAGAATGCTACACAAGTTCATCGTAATACAGTCCATGTAATTACGATTCGCTTCTCTTATTAAATTCAGGCTTAAGTCGCAAGACATTGCCGTAAGTATTATTCAGGCTTAAGTCAAAAGACATTGCCGCATAATTATAATGCTCAGTTCTATATATAGTATACTTCAACTATATATTCCTACAACATGTAATTTCCAATTACAAATGTAAGGTCAAGAATGTTTACCTCGATAAGCCCAAAATTATCCGAGTTTATATGTCGTTCTGAACAAGGTTTAGCTCCTACTCGCGGCGCTCCAAAACGCTCCAAGAAACCCTTAGAAGTGTCTACACAACTTCTACTTAATACTTCAACTACGGTGAAGATTTTTCCTTAGGGTTTCGTTTAGTGGCTAAAGGAAAGTATAATAGTATTTTAAGCCAGAAAAGGGTACTGTGGCAAGAACTACACGGTATGTCGCTAAAGTATTTTGGGCAGTATAACGATCCTGGGAGACTACATTACTACCACGGGGGGGGTAGTATTTTGACTAGCACAACTAGGCTAGGGGGGGGGTTGCTCTCGGCTAGAGCCACTAGGCAAGTGGGGGCTCGTGAGGCCTTCAAGAGGGGGGAGAGGGGTGGTGTTTGGACGAGAACAAGGTTGAGGGAGAGGGAGGGATTTTCAAGACTTAGACAATTTTTGGATGAAGAAGTTCATCAACTAAGGGGGGTATTTATAGGTCAAGTGAAGGCCAACCAATGGCCAAGATGAAGACAAGTGTGGTGCAAGTGTAGGGCTAGATTTAAGCCAAGTGCACCTTATCCATCTACCACAACAACTTGCACAAAATATCCTACCTAACCCCACTCACCAATTCGTCCAAATTGCCGTCCCACTCCATCCAATGTGAGGGTGACACTTGTCGCCCTCCCGTTGGTCCAAAATGTTTCGTCTCTCGGAAAAATCCGCAAAAATTATAAACGACATAGCCGGAAATTCCCCTACGAAAGCTGTGAAAACGTTTCGTCGAAAAACGACTCTAATCGGGTGTTGTGCACAAAAAGAATTCGGCCAAGCCTAAAGAAGTTCGAAAATTTCTACGTACGTCCCCCACGTACATACTCTGGAAATACGGGGTATAACACAAATCCCTTAGTCCTTAGTAGAAGTTGTGAAGAACTTCTAAGGTTTCTTGGAGCTACCGGAGCGTACAACCTAGGAGCTAAACCTTGCTCAGGCGTGACTTTATCTAGGATATTATTGGGCTTACCGAGGTAACTAATCCTAACCCTCTTTTGAATTAGAGAATACATACTGTAGTAGTATAAGAATAAGTATAATACTTAGAAGAATATTGCAGAATAGAATTGAACTGTTATCACAATAGAAGGGTTTAAAAGAAGAATAATTGAACTATGCTTATATAGGACTGTTTTCACAGTAGACTTATATAGCTCACCGTAGGAAGTCTGCCCGACTTTCCGTAGAATTGTGAACCTCTGTTTAGAATGACCTTGAGTAGTCTTTGATAGATGTGCGTGACTATTATAGGTGACTCTGCGCGACATATTCAACTTGGCGTGGTTTTCATTTGAGAAGGTATGTGATTCTTCCTAAAGCATGATATTTTACAATATATATAGTACGGTAGACGTACATGTGTTAACTGAAATATAACTACGGCAATGTCTTTGACTTAAGCCTGAATAATACTTACGGCAATGCCTCACGGCTTAAGCCTGAATAATACTTACGGCAATGCCTCACGGCTTAAGCCTGAATAACACTTACGACAATACCTCACGTCTTAAGCCTGAATAATAAAGATCTGAAAGCATTTCATAAGAATACTGAATCATTTTTAATGTAAGAGAACTAATTGGTTTTAAGCGAAGCTTAAGAGTTATACTAGCTTTATGGGAAGTTAAGTATAACCACTTAAGATTGATAAAAGAAACAGTTTGTCTATGTGTTTATAACAGACTTATATTGAATTGTGAAAAAGAATAATAAGATGGTTTGATAAGTAGACATGATATGATGCTATGTGTGTTAGTGTCTTGTAACGTTTGTGTAAAAGAGTATTCTTGTTGTGCTTATGTTGTTAACGATAAGTCGTTAGGTTAGTGTAACATCACTCACCTCTTGACATATTAATGGGGTTGGCGCCTCCGACGCGGGTAGACTCAGTGATGCAGGACCATGATTCGAGAATACCTCATGCGGGTCCAAGGACCTGCGCGAGCTACGGGAGTTCCGAGTTAGTGTGCGGGTTATACCTCATGCGGTCTATGTGGCCATGCGACGACGAGTCCGATTTACGCCGAGGAGTAGCTACCGATGCGGGGTTATATACCCTATGCGGGCCTATGTGATTGGCCTATGCGGACTACGGGAGTCCAGGATTAGGCTTGCATGGTGATACTACGGGCAATTGGCCCTGCTTCGATCATTCGCAGCCTAGAAAAGACACATTCTGATTTACCTATCACGCTCTTGTGATGTGATGGCACTATGCGCGTTTCTCGTTGTTTTATACATACTTGCAAAACTGTTTTTAAAATGATATGTTTCATTTAAGTATTTTACAGTTTCATATACTTAGTACCTGTTGTACTGACCTCCTTCGGGGGGCTGCGTTCATGCCGCAGGTAAGGGCAAACAGGTGCTAGATCCACATTCCTAGGATCTCTACGTTGGTGTCAGGAGCTCCATCCTTTCCGGAGGCTCTACTTTTGGGTATGATCTCCCTGTTGTAGATAGTTTTGTACAGTCAGGGTATGGCGGGGCCCTGTCCCGCCATAGTTGTATATTTCCTTAGAGGTCTGTAGTCATGTTGTACAGTATCGGATGTAACTGCTAAACCATGTTTATATATATATGCCGAAAGGCGATGTTTTCTCACTTAAACTGTGTCTTATTTTATAAACTGTTTCATGTCTTGCTTTATATTTCCGCTGATTACTCTGATGTATGACTACTTGGGTGCCCCGGTAAGGCACCAGTCACGGGCCCCGGAATGGGTCGTGACACCAGCTTTGATCATGTGACGGTCTAGACAGATCTCATGATACAGTTATGACCTTGTTGGTACTGTGGGTTTTAGTAGTCGGCTATGCCTTCGTACTTACCCCATACGGTTTTATTGTGACACAGGTGGGACCTGGTGTTCATGTGTATTCCTTGGTGCTTTTATATCATAGACTGCCGGCAGTGAGGAAGGTATTCCACGGGCATGATTGATGTTGTGGGCGTGAGACCCATAGTTATATTTTAGTGATGACTTTGAGGGCGTGAGTCCCTGACTTGACATGACTGCATATTTATTGTGAACTGTAGTTTGGTTATCATACATGTCTCCTGCTTTATATAGACTACTATGATTTCATTTACGATTTTCGCCACATACTTGGTACTGTTATCGACCTCCTTCGGGGGGCTGCGTTCATGCCACAGGTTGAGGTACACCATTCGTTGATCCTAGCTCTCAGGGTCACAGTTCAGCGTTTGGGAAGCTCCGTTTCTCCGGAGGCTTATCAGTGGTATAGTCCCCTGTCTTAGTAGGTGCTTACATTCAGAGGTATGGCGGGGCCCTGTCCCGCCATTGTTGTCATGTCACTCTTAGAGGTCTGTAGTACTGTTGTGGGCAGAGTTGTAAAAGGGATGTAACTGTTCGAATTTAAGTTTTATATATTATGCCGAAAGGCAAATTTTCTCATATAACTGTTTTACACTTCTTGATATTTCATGTCTTGTTTTATGTTCCGCTGATTACTCTGATGTATGTCTACTTGGGTGCCCGGGGTAAGGCACCAGTCACGGGCCCGGGTTCGGGTCGTGACAGCAGGGATACTAGCCGATCGAGACCACCCTCCACTCAGTGTGGCCGATGCGGTAGATCCCATTTCGGGAGATGCGGTGATACCTCAGGAGCTTGTTTTACTTGTGGCCAGCAGGGTCATATTTCGAGGAACTGTCCGGCCAGGGGCAGTGCAGATGGTAGGGCTCAGCCTACAGTGTCTTTTGCCGGGTCTTCATCTACTGCAGTTACTCGCCGAGGCGTGGTGCTCATGGGCGGCCAGGTCGCGGCAGAGGTCGTGGCGGTGCAGCCCACGGTCCTCGTAACCGCATTTATGCCTTGTCCACCGCCAGACGGTGAGGCATCACGGATGTCGCCAGTACTTTATCAGTTTCTTGTTGTGACGTGTATGCCTTGATAGGTCCGAGTTCTACTCTGTCCTATATATCTCCCCTTATTGCTAGTAGGATAGGGATAGAGCCTGAGTCCATAGACCCTTTCGAGGTAGCTACGCCAGTGGGTGATTCGGTGGTAGCACGGCGGGTATATAGGGCTTGCCCAGTGTCTTTATGCAGTCGTCAGACCCTAGCCGACTTGATAGAGTTGGAAATGACCGATTTTGATGTGATCATGGGTATGGATTGGTTAGCTTCTTGCTACGCCAATGTAGACTGCAGGGAGAGAGTAGTACGGTTCCAGTTTCCTGGGGAGCCGGTTATTGAGTGGGAGGGGAACACCGTGGTCGCCGAGGGTAGGTTTATTTCTTACCTCAAGGCCGGGAAGATGGTGCGAAGGGTATATCTACCATCTCATTCGGTGTTTGATCTCGAGGTCTGCGGTACCAGATTTTGATCAGTTCGAGTCGAGAGTTCCCGGATGTGTTTCAGCACGACCTCCGGGTATCCTCCCGAGGGAGATAGAGTTTTGTATCGATGTGCTGCCAGACACTCGGCCTATTTCCATTCCGCCATACAGAATGGCACCTGCCGAGTTGAGAGAGTTGAAGGACCAGCTGAGAGATTTGCTGGAGAAAGGCTTCATAAGGCCTAGTGTTTCTCCCTGGGGAGCGCCGGTATTGTTCGTGAAGAAGAAGGACGGGACGCTGCGCATGTGTGTTGATTACAGGCAGCTGAACAAGGTGACCATTAAGAACAGATACCCCCTTCCCAGGATTGATGATTTGTTCGACCAGTTGCAGGGCGCGAGATGTTTCTCCAAGATTGATCTGCGATCGGGCTATCATCAGGTGCGAGTTAGAGAGGCGGATGTCCCTAGATCGCATTCGGACCAGACGGCACTATGAGTTCAGGGTTATGTCTTTCGGTTTGACCAATGCTCCGGCGGTATTCATGGATTTGATGAACCGAGTGTTCAAGCCATTTTTGGACACATTTGTGATAGTGTTCATTGATGACATCTTGGTTTATTCCCGCTCAGAGCAGGAGCATGCGGAGCATTTGAGGACTGTGCTGAGAGTTCTCCAGGACCAGCAGTTATACGCCAAGTTTTCCAAATGTGAGTTTTGGTTGGCTTCGGTGGCTTTTCTTGGGCATATTGTCGGGGCCGATGGTATTCGGGTGGATACGGCCAAGATCGAGGCAGTCAGGAGTTGGCCTAGACCTACTACTCCGACAGAGGTGCGCAGCTTTCTGGGCCTCGCAGGTTATTATCGGCGGTTCGTGGAGAAGTTTGCTTCTATCTCTGCACCATTGACTAGCCGACTCGTGGCGGCTAAGTTTTAATGGATGATGCTTGTGGAGCGTGGTTTCGATTCATCGAAGAGACAGCGACGCCGCCCCGTTCTTACTCTTCCAGAGGGTCCAGACGGTTATGTAGTGTATTGTGATGCGTCATGCATCGGGCTGGGATGTGTGTTGATGCAACAGGGCAAGGTTATAGCGTACGCATCCCGACAGCTTAAGAAGCATGAGAGGAACTACCCCACCCATGATTTGGAGTCGCGGTGATTCACGCCAAGATGCGAGGCACTATTTGTATGGGGTTCATGTGGATATTTATACAGACCACAAGAGCCTCCAGTATATCTTCAGCCAGAGGGAGCTGAACTTACGACAGAGACGGTGGTTAGAGCTGCTCAAAGATTACGATGTCGACATCCTGTACCACCCAGGGAAGGCCAATGTTGTGGCAGATGCCCTTAGTCGTAGGTCGATGGGGAGTCTATCAGATGTACAGCCAGAGAGGAGGGGCATGGTTCGCGAGTTGCATCAGCTAGCGAGCCTTGGAGTCCGATTGATTGATTCTGATAGCAGTGGGGTTCGAGTTCGAGAGGTTGCCGAGTCTTCCATCATCGAGGAGGTGAAGAGGCAACAATTTGAGGATCCTATTTTGGCACGGTACCGTGATACGGCTCTTCGTGAAGGGAAGGGTCCTTTTGAGAGAGCACCTGATGGGGTGCTAAGGTTTGAGGGCAGGTTGTGTGTTCCAGACATTTCAGGACTTCGGCGGCAGGTTCTAGGGGAAGCACACAACGCGCGTTACTCTATCCATCCGGGGTCGACCAAAATGTACCATGACCTCAGATCTGTGTATTGGTGGGATGGCTTGAAGAGGGACGTTGCAGAGTTCGTGGCTCAGTGCCCGTGTTGTCAGCAGGTGAAGGTAGAGCACCAGAGGCCTGGTGGGTTATTGCAGGCGATAGAGATCCCGACCTGGAAGTGGGAGGTAATCAACATGGACTTTATCACAGGTTTACCTCGCACTCCGAGGAAACATGATTCTATATGGGTTATCGTCGACAGGCTGACGAAATCAGCCCACTTTCTTCCCGTCAGAACGACCTTTTCGGCTGAGAATTATGCCAGACTTTACATCCGAGAGGTCGTGAGACTGCATGGGGTCCCTATTTCTATCATATCAGACAGAGGAGCCCAATTTACGGCTAACTTCTGGAGGTCTTTCCAGAAGGGTTTAGGGACGCAGGTGAGCCTGAGTACTGCATTCCATCCTCAGACTGACGGACAGGCAGAGCGCACTATCCAGACTCTTGAGGATATGCTGCGAGCCTGTGTTATTGACTTCAGAGGTAACTGGGAGGATCATTTGCCTTTATTTGAGTTTGCGTATAATAATAGCTACCACTCCAGTATTCAGATGGCGCCTTATGAGGCCTTATATGGGAGGAAGTGCAGATCGCCGATAGGCTGGTTTGACGTGGGCGAGGTGCAGTTAGTGGGACCAGACTTGGTGCACAGTGTATGGATAAGGTGAAGCTTATCCGAGGCGATTCTTGACAACTCGAGTCGGCGAAGTCATATCACGGATCATCGTCGTCGACATCCAGGTTCGAGTTGATGATTGGGTTTTCCTGAAGGTGTCACCCATGAAGGGTGTGATGAGATTCGGAAAGAAAGGGAAACTCAGCCCAAGGTACATTGGGCCCTATCAGATTGTCCGCATGGTAGGCAAGGTTGCCTATGAGTTGGATCTGTCGTTCGATCTGGAGGCAGTGCATCCGGTTTTTCATGTTTCTATGCTGAGGAGATGTATCGGGGATCCATCTAGAGTGCATCCGATTGACGATGTCCAGGTGACCGAGGGGTTATCGTATGAGGAGAGTCCCATAGCGATACTCGATCGTCAGGTTAGGAGGTTGCGGACGAAGGATGTGGCTTCCGTCAAGGTCCTATGGCGGAACGAGAACAGGGAGGAGATAACGTGGGAAGCAGAGGAGGACATGAGGCAGAGGTATCCTCACTTATTCCCCACACCTCCAGGTAACTCACTTTCCTACTTGTTGATTAAATTGACTTATATGCTTAAGTATTGTTTTGTGGCCATGTGTGGCATTTGTAAACTGTTTAAATTGTGGGGGACCTTATCATTATCTGTCTTAGAAAGGAACATTCGGGACGAATGTTTCTAAGGAGGGGAGAATGTTATACCCCGTATTTCCGGAGTATGTATGTGAGAACGTACGTACAAATGTTTAACCCTAATTAGGTTAAGGGTGAAATTGTGAATTTCCAACGAAAAAGATTCCGAACCTTGTGAAGGAAATTCTACGTTTTAATATTTTAACCAATTACGGATTTTTCCGAGAGATGGAATATTTTGGACCAATGGGAGGGCGACATGTGTCACCCCTAGGTGGGCTAGGTTGGCCGGAATTCATTGACAAGTGGCCAAGACAAGTGGCCAAGTCTTGCAAGATATTTTGTGTGGACAAGTGGCTTGTGGGACCCCCACACACTTGTCCCCAATCTCAACCACACATTTGCCTTCATCCTAGCCCTTGGTTGTCCTATATATGCACCCTTAGTTGATGAAATCTTCCACACTTAGATAATTCAAGCCTTGAAAAATATTTTCCCTCTCCCTCCTTCACTTGTGGTTCTCGTCGAACACACCTCCTCACAACCAAACTTTGTCCAATAATTCCTAAACTCTTAAGTGTTCTTCCTTAGTGTATTAGGAAGACTTTTAACCAAAAGTTAGAAAAGATTTCACCTCCCTAGCCACAAAAGCCACCCTTGGCCGAGAGCTCTAGGAACAAGAACCTTAGTGTTCTTCACTTGTTTGAGTTCATTCTTGAAGAGATGATGGTTAGGAGCTTCTTAGGGTGATTTGTGGTGGGTTTGTATACAAAGATTGGAGCTAAGACTTGCTTGGAACGACATTAAGTTCTTGGATAGATTTTGGGCTATTTGAGGTAGTGAATCTTAAACCTCTTTGTGATTTGATCATTATACATATATTATAAGTATATTATGAATATATAATATATGGAGTAAGGTTTGGAAGAGTTGGATCTTGTTAACTTGTTAAAAGAAAGGATTGGCCTTTAGCCATTAAAATGGTAAAAACGTATTCAACGTATCCAACGTATCTTACTTGTGAAGAAGTATTTAACAAGTAACTATAACTTATATTAAGAATGGAAATATAAGTTGGATGACTAATGAGTAATTTGGATAAGTAAAATGAACAAAGTTGGCCAAGGACCCCAACTTAAGGACTGTATTTACTTTGGACTGTATTTACTTTGGACTGTATTTACATTTCTGTTAAGGGGAAGATTTTTAAATCGCGTTCCATTTGGGCGTGTGATCCCCTTTTTAATTATTATTGTCATGAAGGCGTGATAGTAAACCGCGTTACCGTTTGGGCGTGTAATCCCCTTCTTTATGCTGTTTAATTATTACGCCTTATATATGGTATATATATACTACGGTTACTTGGGCCTTGGAAAAGATGGAAAAGTGAGTAGAGGCAGGGGAAGTGCTGCCCAATTTTCCATAGAATAAAGAGATCCTACTTAGACGAATTCTACGTCAACTAGAAGCTAATAGTCGTATCTTGACTATTATAGGTTGACCAATCTACGCGCGGCATATCCGACTTGGCAAGTGGATTTAGCCGAGGAGGTATGTGATTCTTCCTATCCTCTTAAGCATGATATTTGTAATATATATATAGTACGGTGAAGCGTCATATGTTGACTAAACTTGGTTTTACTTTAAAGTCCTTTGACTTGAGTTTTAAAATAATAAGAACCTTGAAATATTTCGAAAAGAGTTATTGGTTTTTAAAAGGCTTAAGTGTTATACTAGCTTTATGGGAAGTTAGGTATAACGACTTAAGAAAGATAAAAAGGGACGGTTTACTTATTTGTTTATAAAAGCCTTGTATTAATTTCTGAAGGCGTAGTAGTTGGTTTGATAAGTAAACATGTTATGATACTACGTGTGTTAGGGTCTTATGATGTTGTATAAGGGGGTTACTCTGTTGAGCTTACGTTGTTTAACGATAAGCCCGTTGTGCTAGTACTATATCACTTACCCCCCTTTTGACTTGTTATGAGCCGCGGGTTAGCTACCGTCACGAGGAATACCTCATGCGGGTCCACGCGACCTATGCGAGTGCGGGAGTTCGTGATTGATCACTCCGGGTGTGTTACGCCGATGCGAGGAATACCTCATGCGGTCCAGGCGACTATGCGGACTGCGGGAGTCCAGGATGATGCCGCGGGTTAGCTACCCCCGATGCGAGGAGTACCTCATGCGGGTCCGAGGGACCTATGCGGACTACGGTAGTCCAGGATTAGGCTCGCATAATGATACTATGGGCGATTGGCCTTGCTTCGATCATTAGCAGCCTAGAAAAGACCTGTTATGTTACATGTATTTTGCTCTTGTTTATGCCGTGGCACTATGTGCAGTTAAGTTGGGTTGTTTTGTACATATCTGTGAACTTGTTTTAAAATGTTATAATTTCATTCAGTACTTTACAGTTTCACATACTTGGTACCTGTTGTACTGACCTCCTTCGGGGGGCTGCGTTCATGCCGCAGGTAAGGGAAAGCAGGTGCTAGATCCGCATCCTTAGGATCTTTTGCTTTGGTGTCAGGAGCTCCATCTTCTCCGGAGGCTCGACTTTTGGTATGGTTCTCCCTGATGTTGTAGATATATGTACATTCAGGGTATGGCGGGGCCCTGTCCCGCCATAGTTGTTTACTTCCTTAGAAGTGCAGTCTATTATGCAGTTGGGATGTATGCGCGATTTTGGTTTATATATATATGCCGAAAGGCGATTTTTCTCAGATAAACTGTGCCTCAATTTACATTGTTTCATGTCTTGTTTTTATATTCCGCTGATTTTCTCTGATGTATGACTACTCGGGTGCCCGGGTAAGGCACCAGTCACTGGCCCCGGAACGGGTCGTGACAATACATGTCTCATGTTTTATATGTGAACTGTGTGGTCTCCTTTACGGTACTTACTGTTTCACATACTTGGTACATTCTTCGTACTGACCTCCTTCGGGGGGCTGCGTTCATGCCGCAAGTTTAGGTACACAGTTTTGTGATCTGCAGGTGTAGGACCCTGCTCAGTGTTTTTGGATAGCTCCATCTGTTCAAGAGTTTATCATTTCGGTATAGATCCTTGAAGCATGCTTTTATCTGATTATGGTACGGCGGGGCCTTGTCCCATCATAGTTCAGTATAACTCTTAGAGGTCTGTATTCATATGTGGGATTGGACTCATGTATAGTGTAGTGGCTTTTTATTATGTATGTTATATGGCAGCCTTGTCGGCTTTGCCCTTGCATGTTCGTTGGTTTTAAAGAAAAACAAAACGAGGTGTTATTTAAATTCCGCAGTTTACTTGAGTCAGTTAAGTAGAAGGGTGCCCAAGTAGGGCACCAGTCACGGGCCTGGGGTTCGAGGCGTGACATTTATGAACTTGCCTATGCTTGCTTGTGATAGCCTTGAGTGCAAGTATTATATGTTTACGCTGCCGTGACTCTCAGTTGGAGGGCCGACTGTCTTGTTGTGAATTTACTTGGACGTACCGACAGTGACGGAGGCTTCCACGGGTATGCTTCCATTGTGATTGATCCTTGGACATGCTTATACGATGTGGGATTCCGGGGCATGCGACCAGGATGCGGGTTAGATTCCCGGATTGTTTTTATTACTCCTTGGACATGCTTATACGATGAGGGATTCTGGGGCATGCGACCAGGAGGCGGGTTAGATTCCCGGATTTGTTTTATTACCCCATGGCCATGCTTATACGATGAGGGATTCCGGGGCATGCGACCATGTTATGTATTATTACTCCATGGATTAGCTCTCCATGAAGACATGTACCCAAGATGAGGGATTCCACGAGCATGTTATATACGATTATTACTCCATGGACTAGCTCCCCATGAAGACATGTACCCGAGATGAGGGATTCCACGGGCATGTTATATACGATTATTACCCTATGGATTAGCTCTCGATGAAGTCATATACCCGAGATGAGGGATTCTACGGGCATGAGATATATATATATATATATGTATTGTATGTGTGTACGCCGACAGTGAGGTAGGATGCCACGGGCGCGTCACACGGTTATCTTTTACACTTACAGCTGTCGGTAGTGATGTGGGATTCTACGGGCATGCTTTGATAATTGTGGGCTTGCGACCCTTACTGGGATATGTGATGATATCGGAGGGCTTGTGTCCGTAGCCCTGGTGTGACTATTGTTCATGTGTTGAAATAGTCTTTAAAAAGGTAAAACTGACTTTCATTACTTTCACTTCGGCAAGGCACAATGTACTGTTATTTTGGTTATCATACATGTCTCCAGCTTTATTTTAGACTGTTATGATCTCATTACAGTATTTTTCAGTTTCGCATACTTGGTATATATTTCGTACTGACCTCTTTCGGGGTGCTGCGTTCATGCCGCAGGTTGAGGTACATAGCTTGCTGATCCTCATTCTTAGGATCACTGTTCAGCTGGTTGGGAAGCTCCATTATTTCGGAGGCTTTGTATTTTGGTACATTTCCCTGAGGTTGTAGATTTATGTACATTCAGGGGTATGGCGGGGCCCTGTCCCGTCACATTTGTTATGTCAAAACTCTTAGAGGTCTGTAGTCATATCTTGTGGGTCGCTTAAAAAAAAAGTGGTAACTGCTTTTGGTTTTACGTAATTTATGTATCCAGGAAGGTAGCCTTATCAGCTAACCTGTTATTTATTTCCTATTAAGTTTATGTATGTTCTGCTGATTATCTCTGATGTATACCTGTAAGGGTGCCCAAGTAGGGCACCAGTCGCGGGCCTGGGGTGGGGTCGTGACAAAAGTGGTATCAGAGCAGTTAGTCCTCGGAAAGTGTCTACAGACCGTGTCTAGTAGAGTCTTGATTATCGTTGTGTTGTGCACCACATCTATAATCAGGAGGCTGCAGGACATTTAGGATTGGTTTCCATTCTTCTCACTCTGAAATCGTGCGATAGAGCTGCATTGTTAGGGGTGTCTCTCCCTAACGAGTTATGTTGATTGCAGCTATGAGAAAGGCAGCAGTGACCCAGGAAGGATTATGTGGATTGCGTATCTAGGTTGGTAATAATTGTTGTACAGTTGGTATTATGACATACAGCTATACGGAGTTATGTATGAGGGTCAGACGCGTATTGCCTAGAATGATTTTAGATTACCAGAATTTGGTAAGGACTAACTAGATATCGGGAAGGTATGAAACACTTAATGAATTCTCATCAAGGTTTATGTGCTAATTTGATATAATTAGTAAATAATGAGTTGTCTGATAGGCTAATGAACCCTTAAGAAGTCATGTTAAGGAACTTAATGGAATGCCATGTTAATAGATTAAGCTACGTGGTAGGAAAAAGAGAATTGTACGGATGAGATCCGTATGGAGTAAGTAATGGTTGTTGTGATCAAGAAAACACGATTATGGTATTATGAGAAGTTATTGTACCCGTTTACGGAGGGACTTGTAAGGTAGGCTTGGAGCATGGAAATTTTGAGCCTGAAAATATTGATAACCGCCGAGACCTTAGGTATATAAGGCCTTCTCGGGCAATAAGATTTTATTCAGACTAAGGATAAGAGTTAAGTGCGACGGTTGGTCGGGTTAAAGACCTATTACGGGTTGCCTCATAGTTTGAAATGGAGTAGGATCAGTTGGTAGTAGTCCCTCTACGTGACAGGGTCACGATGGTGCAAGACCCAAGTCTAGATTAATTGTTTTACGGGTTCGTGGACGCGTTCCACCGGAACCAGGTCATGAGATCCGAAAATGACCTTATATTGTTTAATAGTGTGACTCCAAAAGATTGGGGGCCATAATCGGTATGGAGGTTATGTAAGTATACTAGTGTAAGTTGGAGGTACGAAAAGAATACAACCAGTAAGAAAGTGTAGAATCGCCGTTTGGTTGGTTCCACGTAGGCGAGGTTCAGATAATTGGCCCAGACTTGATTCAGCGGGTTGTGGATAAGGCGAAGCTTATCCAGGAAAGATTTTTAGTAAGCTCGGAGGCAGCAGAAGCTTTATGCAGATGAACGACGTCAACACTTGGAGTTCAGGTTGACGTTTTAGTATGAGTATTGTTATGTGGACGTGGGTGGCATATGTTGTATGAAGGGTGTAGTAAAAGGAGACTATGTCGCTATCTAATTAGATTGGACTCCGAAAGAACATTCGGGGAAGAATTTTTCTAGGGGGGGGGGGGGGAAGAATGTTACACCCCGTAATTCCAGGACATGAATAAGATAATAGACGTGAGAACATAAGACTTGAAAATTGGTACGAAAGGAAGAATTGTTTTTCCGAAGGAAAAATCTTCCGAACTTCGGGAAGGAAAATATTCGTTGATGAGAATTAGACTCTCAAAATACATTATTGAAGAGTATGGAATTTATTATCATTGTGGAAATTTTATTTTACGGATTTGGTCACGTAGGGCCCACCCGAGAAATTTTACGTTTTGTGGGGCCCACGAGGGTTACGAAATTATATGGATGAATGGGAGGGCGACAAGTGTCAATCCCCTACATAGGCTTGTTCAAAATATGCCAAGGGTAAAGAGGTCATTTGACCAAGGGATAAGGTGCAAGTCTTGAAGACAAGCTTGACAATATTGACTAAGTCAACTTGCCAACATGACAAAGACTTTAGTCTTGATAAATCCAAGCCACACATATGGTTTAATCTAGACCCTCCATTGTTTTATATATACTATACTAGTAGCAAGACTTGTCTCTAACACTTAGAAAAATTAGAAAAAGTTTGAAGCCTTGTAGAGGAGCTCTCGGCTTTACTCATTGAAGAACAAGAAAATTTTTCGTTTGTAGTTCAATAATCCCAATACTTTAACCCAAGGTTCCTAGGGGTATTGTAACGATATCTCAATAGAAAGATCCCGGAAAAACGACATTTTTACGTTAGTCGCAAAGCGAAAACCTAAGGTGTTCTTCAACTTTGAAGATGGAACTTGAAAAGGAGTTCTTCATGAGCTTCTAAGGAGTGCTTGGAGCGGATTGGAATATCAGAAGAGGAGCTAAAAGTTGCTAAGGATCGACTTTTACGCTTGGACATTATTAGGGCTTATTGAGGTAAAATCTTCATCTTCTTAATGTAACTGAAGATTACATGTTATAGTAGTTAAGAAATGAGCATGTGGTATATAGAATGAAGATTGAAAATATTTGGATCATGTCGACATGTTAAAACCGAAAATGAACAAGTTAGCCATTAATGTTGTAATCAATTTGGTCGATGGTTGAAATCGTCGCATGTTAAGGAAGAAAGGATTTACAGTTGTTGTAATTGTTATTATGTATATAAAATATTGGAATAACAACTTGGATTGAAAAAGGGAAATTGAAAGACAATTGATATTGCTATGGATAGTGTTATTGCCGAGAATGTGCCTTAAGGAATGGACAGTTTTATATTGATTGTGGGGCAGAATTTTACACGTCCTATTAGGCGTGTAATCCCCTTTGTATTTGTTGAATTGTTGGGCCTTAAATGTGGCGTTTGGTTATTGACTTCCGGGCCTTGAAAAAGGTGGAAAAGTACGTAGAAACAAAGGAAGTGCTGCCCGATTTTTCGTAGAATAAGAGACCTTACACTTAGTATGATTCTACGTTAAAAAGTTAGGAGTGATAGACATGTTATGATTAATATAGGTTGAAGTACTACGAGTAGCGTATTCTACTTAAAGGATGGAATAGCTATCAAGGTTGAAGTACTTTGGAGCATTTTGCTACTTGTCGATAATCGTCGCGAGGTATGTGAACCTCTTCCTCCTTTTGGACATGATTCTATGTATGAAATATACATGTGGTGTTATTTCATGATTCCTTCTACTCTTAGAAGTTAAGAGGTATGTATGTTGATTTACTCTATGTAAGTTATGTCTAAGTTATCCTAAGTTCTTACCAAGTCTTATGGGGGATGTTGGTAAGAGTCGTTAGGAAGTATTCGGAGTCGAGTTGACTTTGCTAATTTACTGCACGAATGATAATAAGTATCGAACAAGCCATTGCAGCGTTAATAAAAGAAAATGTATCGACAATCAATTATATTAAAATGAGTAGAATTCTCCATCTGCATAGAAACTAAGATAAGACAAAATTGTATTACATTTTCTAGATCATGGATGCTTTAATAAGATCGTTATAAACGAGTGTAACCTATTCACAACGCATAAAAGTATATGTTACTTAATTTAAATAGTTTACGTTATGATGTTTTAAGACTATGAACCTTGAATTCTTAAAAGGTTAAGAGACTTTATTATTCTAAGGTTAAGAGACTTGATATTCTAAGATTAAGAGACTTGATATTCTAAGTTAAGAGACTTGATATTCTAAGTTAAGAAACTAGATTTCTAAAGTTAAGAGACTTGAAGTATTTTGAAAGATATGTAACTTGGTTTGAAAGCATAAGTTTGGTTATAAAACGAATGGATTATTCTAAAGCATAAAGTTAGTATAACAGCTTTTTGGGAAGTTGGTTATAACAACTTTATGGAAGGTTAAAGGAATGGTTCTCTCTAGTAATGTAAACTAAGAAATGACTTGAAATAAGGAAGGGCAATTTGATTTAAAGGTATCAATTGCTTAAAGTTTTAAAGTAAGGGTCACTTGATTTAGAAGCCTAGAAATGTATTTCTAAAAATGTAGTGACTTGTTTGAAATGTAGACATGCCTTGATACTACGGGTGTTAGTATCTTGGGGTTTTATATGAAAAAGAGTCTTTTGAAAAGAATAGAAATACGTAGTACTTTGGGTTAAATTCCCGGATTTTTATGTGAAACGAAAAGTGCCTTGAGTATATAAAATGAAAGTCTAAAGATTTTATGAACTTGCCTATGCTTGCTTGTGATAGCCTTGAGTGCAAGTATTATATGTTCTGGCCGTGACTCTCGATTTGCGGTGGCTGTCTTGTTGTGAATTTACTTGGATGTACCGACAGTGATGGAGGCTTCCACGGGTATGCTTCCATTGTGATTGATCCTTGGACATGCTTATAAGATGTGGGATTCCGGGGCATGCGACCAGGATGCGGGTTAGATTCCCAGATTATTTTTATTACTCCTTGGACATGCTTATACGATGAGGGATTCTGGGGCATGCGACCAGGAGGCGGGTTAGATTCCCGCATTTGTTTTATTACCACATGTCCATGCTTATACGATGAGGGATTCCGGGGCATGCGACCATGTTATGTATTATTACTCCATGGATTAGCTCTCCATGAAGACATGTACCCGAGATGAGGGATTCCACGGGCATGTTATATACGATTATTACTCCATGGACTAGCTGTCACGACCCGACCCCGGGCCCGCGACTGGTGCCCTACCTGGGCACCCTTACAGGATATATCAGAGATAATCAGCGGAACATATATGAAACTTATAAAATAAATCAACAGAAATAAAATCAACAGGTTAGCCGATGAGGCTACCTCCCTGGATATATAAAAACATAACCGAAGCAGTTGCCTCTTTTCCTTTACAAACTGACCCATAATATATGACTACAGACCTCTAAGAGTTTTAACATAACAACTGTGGCGGGACAGGGCCCCGCCATACCCCTGAATATACATGAATCTACAACCTCAGGGGAAACCGTATCAAAAGATAAGCCTCCGGAGTAAATGGAGCTTTCCAAGAACTGAACCGTGATCCAAAGAGTGTGGATCAGCAAGCTATGTACCTCAACCTGCGGCATGAACGCAGCCCGAAGAGTCGGTCTGAAATATGTACCAAGTATGTGGCGAAAATATCGTAATGAAATCATACTTGATCATATAAAGCTGGAGACATGTATGATAACCAAAATGACAGTACACTGTGCCTTGCCAAAGTGGAAGTAATGAAAGTCAGTTTTACCTTTTAAAGACTATTTCAACACATGAACAATAGTCACACAGGGCTACCGACACAAGCCCTCAAATATCATCACATAGTCCAGTACGGGTCTCAAGCCCACAATATCAAAGCGTGTCCGTGAAATCCTTCATCACTGCCGGCAACTATAAGTGAAGAATATAACCATGTGACGCGCCCGTGGCATCCTACCTCACTGTCGGCGTACACACCTACAATACATATATGTATCTATACCCCCGCCCGTGGAATCCCCCATCACTGCCGACAATCGTAAGTGTAACATATAACCATGTGACGCACCCGTGGCATCCTACCTCACTGTAGGCGTATACATATACAATACATATATATATATATATATCTCATGCCCGTGGAATCCCTCATCTCGGGTACATGACTTCATGGAGAGCTAATCCATGGGGTAATAATCGTATATAACATGTCCGTGGAATCCTTCATCTCGGGTACATGTCTTCATGGAGAGCTAGTCCATGGAGTATTAGTCGTACATAACATGGTCGCATGCCCCGAAATCCCTCATCGTATAAGCATGGCCATGGGTAATAAAACAAATCCGGGAATCTAACCCGCCTCCTGGTCGCATGCCCCGGAATCCCTCATCGTATAAGCATGTCCAAGGAGTAATAAAGACAATCCGGGAATCTAACGCGTCACGGTCGCATGCCGGAATCCCACATCATATAAGCATGTCCAAGGAGTAATAAAGACAATCAGGAATCTAACCGCATCACGGTCGCATGCCGGAATCCCATCGTATAAGCATGTCCAAGGATCAATCACAATGGAAGCATACGTGGAAGCCTCAGTCGCGTCGATGCGTCCAGTAGATTCACAAGACAAGGCCTGACTCTCAGTAGAGTCACGACAAAGATAAACATATAATACTTGCACTCAAGGTTATCACAAGCAAGCATAAGCAAGTTCATAAAATCTTTAGACTTTCATTTTATATACTCAAGGCACTTTTCGTTTCACATAAAAATCCGGGAATTTAACCCAAAGTACTACGTACTTCTTTTCCTTTAAAAAAATAACTCTTGTTCATATAAACTTCCAAGATACTAATAACCGTAGTATCAAGTCATATCTACTTTTCAAGACAAGTCACAATACCTTTTAGAAATACATTTATAGGCTTCTAAATCAAGTGACTTCTTTCTTTTGAAACCTTAAGAAATTGATGCCTTCAAATCCATTTGCCTTTCATTATTTCAAGTCATTTATCATTACTTACATTACTTAGAGTAAACCACTCTTATAACTTTCCATAAAGCTATTATAACCAACTTCCCATAAAGTCGTTATACTAACTTTATACTTTAGGCAAATACATTCTTTGTATAACCAAGAGACTTATTGTTACACCCCGTATTTCCAGGACATGTTTATAAGGACGTACGTAAGAACTCAAAAATGTTAAGATTTGAGACTAGTAAAAATTTATCGGAATTATGGAATTGTCGGAAAACGAAATATTGTGACGAATGGGAGGGAGACACGTGTCACCCCCTAGTTGGTATTGGAATGAAATTGGGCATGGGTTAGATGGTCATTTGACCTATGTGAAGATGACTAAGTCTTGCAAGTAGAGCTTGATAATGTTGACTAAGTCAAAAGGGCCACTTGGCTAGATTTTTGCATCCAAGCCACCCATTTGTTCTAATATTGACCCTCCATTATGTTATATATACGTACTAGTAGCAAGACAAGTTTCCACACTTAGCTAAATTTTCTAGAAATTGAAGAACACTATAGGGGAGCTCTCGTCCAAGGCTAGGGTTTCAAGAAAAAAAAGTTTGTTTGTTGTTCAATAAGCTCCACACTTTAAACCAAGGTTACTAAGGGTATTGTAAGGGTATCTCAATAGAAAGATCCCGGAAAAATATCATTTTCGTATTAGTCGCAAGGTGAAAACCTAGTTGCTTTCCTAGGTTTGGATTGAAAGTTAAAGGAAAGTTGTTGGTGATCTTCTAAGGGCTTCAAGTGGCGGTTTGTAGTGTCAAGGAGAGGCTCTAAGTTGCTAGGGAGCGACTTCGGATCTTGAAGTGAATTAAGGATCGTTAAGGTAACAATCTTGTTCTCTTAAGTGGTATAAGATTACATATTGTTGTAGCCTTACTTTTGTTAACTAGCATGAAGTATTTGTATTGAAGATTTATAAGTGATATGGATTGTAGTGGCCAAAATCCGAAATGACATTTGAGCCATTTGAAATTGAAATACAATTTGGTCGTTAATTAGAATTGTCGCATGTTACCTACTTGATGATTGTAGTAGTTATAATCAATTGCGGCTTAATATCATGTTATACTAAACAAATTGGATTGAAAAGGAATTGGATAAGAATTTGTGTTGTTGTACCTCAAGTAGCCGGGAATGACATGGTATTGTTGGATTGTTTTGTATCAATTGTGGGGCGGAATTTTACACGTCTTGTTAGGCGTGTAATCCCCTATTGTTAACTACATTGTTAAGCCTTAAATGTGGTGTGTTTGGTTATTGAATTCGGGCCTTGAAAAGGTGGAAAAGTATGTAGAAACAAAGGAAGTGCTGTCCGATTTTCCGTAGAATTTGGAGATTTTACACATAGAATATTCTACGTTTGAAGCTAGAGGTTAATAGACATATTATGACCATTATAGGTTGAAGTACTACGAGTAGCGTATTCTACTTGAAGGGTGGAAAAGAGTTAAGAAACTATGAACCTTGAATTCTTAAAAGGTTAAGAAACTTTATTTTTCAAGTTATGGGACTTGATTCTTAAAGGAAGAAATGACTTGATTTAAATGTATAGAATACTTGATTTGGAAAGCATGGATTTCTTGATATTCTAAAGATAAGAGATTTTAAATTCTAAGTTAAGAAACTTGATTTCTAAAGTTAAGAGACTTGAAGTATTTTAAAGTTATGTAACTTGATTTGAAAGTATAAGTCTCTTGGTTATAAAAATAATGAATTAGTCTAAGGCATAAAGTTAGTATAACGGCTTTATGGGAAGTTGGTTATAGTAACTTTATGGAAGGTTAAGAGAATGGTTTTCTCTAGTAATATAAACAAATAATGACTTGAAATAAAGAAGGGCAAATTGTTTTAAAGGTACCAATTGCTTAAGGTTTTTAAGAAAGAACTCACTTGATTTAGAAGCCTGTAATTGTATTTCTAAAAGGTATTGTGACTTGTCTTGAAAAGTAGATATGACTTGATACTACGGTTATTAGTATCTTGGAAGTTTTATGTGAAAAAGAGTCATTTTAAAGGAGTAGAGGTACGCAGTACGTTGGGTTAATGTCACGACCCGACCGGGCGCGGCGGTGCCTACACAGGCACCACTGTTGGTATACATCGGAGAATAGCAGCGGAACATACACAACATAAACATATGTGTAAACAAAAGACAACACAGGCTGGCCGATAAGGCCGCCTTCCATAATATAAACATAATCAAAAGTACAATCTGACTCGATTCTTACTGACCACATATGTGAATACGGACCTCTAGGAATAACAATCGTGGCGGGGCGGGGCGCCATACCACGAATATACATGAATCTACTACCTCGGGGACAGTGCCAAGAGATAAGCCTCGGAGCAAATGGAGCTTTTCTCAGCGAGCAGAGATCCTAAGAGCAAGGATCACCAACGTATGCACCTAATACTGCGGGCATGAACGGCCCCGAAGAAGTCGATCTAACAGTGCAGAATATGGAGCGAAATATAAATGCGATGCAGATCATAAGCGTACAAAAAGAATGACGAGGACAAGTATAAAAAAATACATACGGATCCGTGTCATTACCAACATGAACTTAATCGCACCTTATTATCTTTTCACATTTTCAATAAAAGTTATAGCCACATTCTTACACACATGATTAGGAAAAATCATTAAGTTCACTTCTATATAACTTACTTATCTTTCATAAGTATAATCCGGCCCTTTAAGAAGGGCACATTTTCTACCCGGCCCAATCTGGGACGCGATCAAGTCACACAAATATCAAGCGTGTCCGTGGAATCCCCCATCACTGCCGACAGCTATAAGTGTAAAATATAACCATGTGACGCGCCCGTGGCATCCCACCTCACTGTCGGCGTACACATACACAAAACATATATATATCTCTTGCCCATGGAATCCCACATCACTGCCGACAGTCCAGGATATAATAATACGCCAATAGGCATACATGAACACCAAGTCCCACCGGTGGTATAGTGTCTTGGGGGTCTACCCCTCACTCATACTCTTACCCTGGAGAAGTTGGTAAAGCAGGTGGTATAGCATATTGGAGGTCTACCCCTCACTTATACTCTTACCCTGGAGAAGGTGGTATAACGTCTCGGGGCTTGCCCCTCATTTATACTCTTACCCTATCTCGATCGACCATTATACAAAACAAGCAGGGGGTATAATGTCTTGGAGGTTTACCCCTCATTTATACTCTTACCCTGGAGAAGGTGGTATAACGTCTTGGGGGTTTACCCCTCACTTATACTCTTACCCTATCTCGATCGGCCGTCAAACAAACAGAAGCACTACCATGTCTTCTATAAGAATCCGAGAATTTAACCCAAGTACTACAAATAACGGAAGCATACCCGTGGAATCCCACATCACTGTCGGTACGTCCAAGTACTTACAACAAGACAGCCGACCCTCCAACCGAGAGTCGCGGCAACGTAATAAAACATAATACTTGCACTCAAAGGCTATCACCAGCACACATAGGCTAATTCTCAATTAACAAGCCAAAGTACTTATCGGGGCACCAATAGAATAATTCTCATTTAACAAGCCAAAGTACTTATCGGGGCACAAATAGAATAATTCTCATTTAACAAGCCAAAGTACTTATCGGTGCACAAATAGAATAATTCTCATTTAACAAGCCGAAGTACTTATCGGGGCACAAATAGAATAATTCTCATTTAACAAGCCAAAGTACTTATCGGGGCACAAATAGAATAATTCTCATTTAACAAGCCAAAGTACTTATCGGGGCACAAATAGAATAATTCTCATTAAACAAGCCAAAGTACTTATCGGGGCACAAATAGAATAATTCTCATTTAACAAGCCAAAGTACTTATCGGGGCACAAATAGAATAATTCTCATTTAACAAGCCAAAGTACTTATCGGGGCACAAATAGAATAATTCTCATTTAACAAGCCACAGTACTTATCGGGTCACAAATAGAATAATTCTCATTTAACAAGCCAAAGTACTTATCGGGGCACAAATAGAATAATTCTCATTTAACAAGCCAAAGTACTTATCGGGGCACAAATAGAATAATTCTCATTTAACAAGACAAAGTACTTATCAGGGCACAAATAGAATAATTCTCATTTAACAAACCAAAGTACTTATCGGGGCACAAATAGAATAATTCTCATTTAACAAGCCAAAGTACTTATCGGGGCACAAATAGAATAATTCTCATTTAACAAGCCAAAGTACTTATCGGGGCACAAATAGAATAATTCTCATTTAACAAACCAAAGTACTTATCGGGGCACAAATAGAATAATTCTCATTTAACAAGCCAAAGTACTTATCGGGGCACAAATAGAATAATTCTCATTTAACAAGCCAAAGTACTTATCGGGGCACAAATACAAATCGTTTCCAATCCCTTTTCAATCCAAGTGGTTTAGTATAACATGATATCAAGCCGCAATAGATTACAACTACTACAATCCTCAAGTAGGTCAACATGCGACGATTCTACATAACGACTAAATTGTATTTCAATTTCAAAGGGCTAAACATGCCATTTCGGTTTTGAGCTCTTAAAATTCCATAACACTTATCAAACTTCATAACACATATCACATGATCATTTCTAACTTATAATAACATTGAATCTTCAATTACAAAAGTAAGACGAAGATTATACCTCATTTTAGCCCAAATATGATCCAAGACTACAAGTCGATCCTTAGCAACTTTAGCTCCTCCTTTCGACGTTCCAATCCACTCCAAGCAACCCTTAGAAGCTTATGAACAATTTATCTTCAAGTTCCAACTTCAAAGTTGAAGAACCTCTTAGGTTTTCGCCTTGCGACTAATACGAAAACACCACATTTCCGGGATCTTTCTATTGAGAAACACTTACAATACCCTTAGGTACCTTGGTTTAAAGTGGGGGAATTATTGGACAACATTTGAAAAAATTTCCTTCAAACCCTAGCCTTGGCGAGAGCTCCTCAAGCTTCCTCAATATTCTTGAAAATTTTCTAAGTGTTTTGCCTTGTCTTGCTACTAAGGAGCTTATATAAAAATATGGAGGTCAAGATTAGAACAAATGGGTGGTTTGGATTCATTTTAATTAAATATCAAGCTAAGTGGGGTCATTGACTTGGTCAATGTTGTCAAGCTATTTGTCTTGCAAGACTTGGTCTTTTAAATTATGGTCAAATGACCATTTTCTCCATCACATTTTCGTCCAAGACCATTAAGGGGGGTGACACGTGTCTCCCCCCTTAATGGTCTTGGACGAAAATGTGATGGAGAAAATGGTCATTTGACCATAATTTAAAAGACCAAGTCCCGCTCGTCGCAGTATTTCATTTTCCGACAAATTCCAAAATTCCGATAAATTTTTACGTCTCAAACCTTAACCTTTGAGTTCTTACGTGCGTTCTTATAAACATATCACGAAATTCCGGGTGTAACATTCTTCCCCCCTTAGAAACATTCGTCCTCGAATGTTCTTTCGGAGTCAAACTTATAATTAGCGACATAGTTTCCTTTCACAACCCCGACATACCAACAATGCCACACATGGCCCTAATACCTCGCACACGCATATCTGTCCATCATAAGCCCAAAAGATATTATCTTTTCGTACTTCCAACTCCTTCTAACATACATACATAACTTCCATACCGACTCTGGCCTCAAATCTTTGGAGTCACTCTATAAAACAACATAAGGCCATTTAGGCTTTCATGACACGGTTCGGTGGGCAGCGTCCACGAACCCGTAAAACAATTAACTAGGCTTGGGCCTTGCACCCTCGTGACCCTGTCACGTAGCGGAACTACTACCAACTGATCCTACTCTATTCCAGGCCATGGGGAGACCCGTAACAGGTCCTCACCCCGACCCGCCGTCGCACTTAACTCTTATACTTGGTCTGACTTAAAATCTTATTGCCAGAGAAAGCCTTATATACCTAAGATCTCGGCAGTAATCAATATTCTTAGGCTCGCAATTTCCATGCTCCAAGCCTACCTTACGATCCCGATGGCAGTACAAAACTTCTCATAAAACCAAAACCATGTTGTCTCGATCACAACAACCATTACTTACTCTATACGGACCTCATCCGTACAATTCTCTTAAGCCTACTACGCAGCTTAATCTATTAATATGACATTCCGTTAGGTTCCTTAACATGGCTTCTTAAGGGTCCACTACCCTATCAGACAACTCATCCTTTCCCAATTATCTCGAATAAAACACAAAACCTTGGCGAAAATTCATTAACTATTCCATACCTTCCCGGTATCTAGTTAGTCCTTACCAGTTCCTGGAAATCTAAAATCATTCTAGGCAACACGCGTCTGACCCTCATACATAACTCCGTATAAATGTATGTCACAATACCAACTATACTATAATCATTACCAACCTGGATACGCAATCCACATAGTCATTCCTGGGTCACTGCTGCCTTTCTCGTAGCTGCAATCAACATAACTCATTAGGGAGGGACGACCCTAACAACATGACTCTCTATCTGCGAGTGAGAAGAATGAAACCAATCCTAAATGTCCTGCGACCTCACGATTATAGATGTGGTGCACAACAGCGATAATCAAGACTCTACTAGACACGATGCGTAGACACTTTCAGAGGACTAAGCGCTCACGATACCACTTTTGTCACGACCGACCAGGGCGCGGGTGCCCTACAGGCACCTGTTGAGTATACATCAGAGAATCGCAGCGGATCATACACAACATAAACATATGTGTAAACAAAAGACAACACAGGCTGGACGATAAGGCCGCCTTCCATAATATAAACATAATCAAAAGTACAACTGTACAACTCAGTTCTTACAGCCCAACCACATATGTGAATACAGACCTCTAGGAATAACAACTGTGGCGGGACAGGGCCCCGCCAAACCCCTGAATATACATGAATCTACTACCTCAGGGACACCGTACCAAGAGATAAGCCTCCGGAGCAAATGGAGCTTTTCTCAAAACTGAACCGAGATCCTAAGAGCAAGGATCACCAACCTGTGCACCTAATACCTGCGGGCATGAACGCAACCCGAAGAAGTCGATGCAACAGTGCGAATATGGAGCAAATATCGTCTGATGCGGATCATAAGCGTACAAAAGAATGGCGAGGACAAGTATAAAAATACATACGGATCGTGTGTCATTACCACTTATGAACTTAATCGCACCTTATTATCTTTTCCCATATTCAATAAAAGTTATAGCCACATTCTTACACACATGATTAGGAAAAATCATTAAGTTCACTTCTATATAACTTACTTATCTTTCATAAGTATAATCCGGCCCTTTAAGAAGGGCACATTTTCTACCCGGCCCAATCTGGGACGCGATCAAGTCACACAAATATCAAGCGTGTCCGTGGAATCCCCCATCACTGCCGACAGCTATAAGTGTAAAATATAACCATGTGACGCGCCCGTGGCATCCCACCTAACTGTCGGCGTACACATACACAAAACATATATATCTCCTGCCCATTGAATCCCACATCACTGCCGACAGTCCAGGATTTAATAATACGCCAATAGGCATACATGAACACCAAGTCCCACCGGTGGTATAGTGTCTTGGGGGTCTACCCCTCACTCATACTCTTACCCTGGAGAAGTTGGTAAAGCAGGTGGTATAGCATCTTGGGGGTCTACCCCTCACTTATACTCTTACCCTGGAGAAGGTGGTATAACGTCTCGGGGCTTGCCCCTCATTTATACTCTTACCCTATCTCGATCGACCATTATACAAAACAAGCAGGGGGTGTAATGTCTTGGGGGTTTACCCCTCATTTATACTCTTACCCTGGAGAAGGTGGTATAACGTCTTGGGGGTTTACCCCTCACTTATACTCTTACCCTATCTCGATCGGCCGTCAAACAAACAGAAGCACTACCATGTCTTCTATAAGAATCCGGGAATTTAACCCAAGTACTACAAATAGCGAAGCATGCGTGGAATCCCATCATCGTAGAGTGCGTCCAGTACTTACAACAAGGCGATCGACCCTCCCGAGAGTCCGACAGCGTAATAAAACATAATACTTGCACTCAAAGGCTATCACCAGCACACATAGGCTAATTCTCAATTAACAAGCCAAAGTACTTATCGGGGCACCAATAGAATAATTCTCATTTAACAAGCCAAAGTACTTATCGGGGCACAAATAGAATAATTCTCATTTAACAAGCCAAAGTACTTATCGGGGCACAAATAGAATAATTCTCATTTAACAAGCCAAAGTACTTATCGGGGCACAAATAGAATAATTCTCATTTAACAAGCCAAAGTACTTATCGGGGCACAAATAGAATAATTCTCATTTAACAAGACAAAGTACTTATCGGGGCACAAATAGAATAATTCTCATTTAACAAACCAAAGTAATTATCGGGGCACAAATAGAATAATTCTCATTTAACAAGCCAAAGTACTTATCGGGGCACAAATAGAATAATTCTCATTTAACAAGCCAAAGTACTTATCGGGGCACAAATACAAATCGTTTCCAATCCTTTTTCAATCCAAGTGGTTTAGTTTAACATGATATCAAGCCGCAATAGATTACAACTACTACAATCCTCAAGTAGGTCAACATGCGACGATTCTACATAACGACTAAAATTGTATTTCAATTTCAAAGGGCTAAACATGCCATTTCGGTTTTGAGCTCTTAAAATTCCATAACACTTATCAAACTTCATAACACATATCACATGATCATTTCTAACTTATAATAACATTGAATCTTCAATTACAAAAGTAAGACGAAGATTATACCTCATTTTAGCCCAAATATGATCCAAGACTACAAGTCGATCCTTAGCAACTTTAGCTCCTCCTTTCGACATTCCAATCCACTCCAAGCAACCCTTAGAAGCTTATGAACAATTTATCTTCAAGTTCCAACTTCAAAGTTGAAGAACCTCTTAGGTTTTCGCCTTGCGACTAATACGAAAACACCACATTTCCGGGATCTTTCTATTGAGAAACACTTACAATACCCTTAGGTACCTTGGTTTAAAGTGGGGGAATTATTGGACAACATTTGAAAAAATTTCCTTCAAACCCTAGCCCTTGGCCGAGAGCTCCCTCAAGCTTCCCTCAATATTCTTGAAAATTTTCTAAGTGTTTTGCCTTGTCTTGCTACTAAGGAGCTTATATAAAAATATGGAGGGTCAAGATTAGAACAAATGGGTGGTTTGGATTCATTTTAATTAAATATCAAGCTAAGTGGGGTCATTGACTTGGTCAATGTTGTCAAGCTATTTGTCTTGCAAGACTTGGTCTTTTAAATTATGGTCAAATGACCATTTTCTCCATCACATTTTCGTCCAAGACCATTAAGGGGGGGGTGACACGTGTCGCCCTCCCGCTCGTCGCAATATTTCGTTTTCCGACAAATTCCAAAATTCCGATAAATTTTTACTCGTCTCAAACCTTAACCTTTGAGTTCTTACGTACGTTATTATAAACATATCCTGAAATTTCGGGGTGTAACAGTTAAATTCTCGGATTTTATAATGACATTATCGCGTCCCAGGAATGGGCAGGGCATTATACCTTTATAGGCAGACTATATGACATTATCGCGTCCCAGGAATGGGCCGGGCCGTATACCTTTATGGGCAGACTATATGACATTATCGCGTCGAGAATGGGCAGGCGATACCTTTATGGGCGGACTATATGACATTATCGCATCGAGAATGGTAGGCGATATACCTTTATGGCGTATATGAAATTATCGCGTCCCATGAATGGGTCGGGAAGTATACCTTAATGGGCAGACTATATGATATTATCGCGTCCCAGTAATGGGCCGGGCAGTATACCTTTATGGGCAGACTATATGACATTATCGCGTCCCAGGAATGGGCCGGACAGTATACCTTTATGGGCAGACTATATGACATTATCGCGTCGAGAATAAAGGCGCAAAGATACCTTTACGGGCGAGAATATATGACATTATCGCGTCAGAATGGGTCGAGCAAGATACCTTTATGGGCGACTATATGACATTATCGCGTCGAGAATGGGCCGGCAAGATACCTTTATGGGCAGACTATATGACATTATCGCGTCCCAGGAATGGGCCGGGCAGTATACCTTTATGGGCAGACTATATGACATTATCGCGTCCTAGGAATGGGTCGGGCAGTATACCTTTATGGGCAGACTATATGACATTATCGCGTCCCATGAATGGGCCGGGCAGTATACCTTTATGGGCAGACTATATGACGTTATTGCGTTCCAGGAATGGGCCGGGCAGTATACCTTTATGGGCAGACTTATGTGACTTTATCGCATCCCAGATTGGGCCGGGCAGTATAGGCGTACCTCCGTAAAGGGCCGGATTATGTTATGTAAGGTAAGTAAGTTATATGGTAATGAACTTGATGATTTTTCCTAAGTATGTACGTTAGAAAGTGACTATAACCTTTATTGAAAAATGGGAAAAGATAATAAGGTACGATTAAGTTCACGAGATTGAAATGACACGGTAGGATCTGGTATTTTTTTTGTTTATATACTTGCCCCTGTCATTTTTCTGTACAGTTATGATTTGTTTACTATTTCCGTTCCATATTCGATACCTGTTGTACTGACCCCCTTCGGGGGGCTGCGTTCATGCCCGCAGGTATTAGGTACACAGGTTGGTGATCCTTGCTCTTAGGATCTCGGTTCAGTTTTGGGAAAAAGCTCCATTTACTCCGGAGGCTTATCTTTTGGTACGGTTTCCCCTGAGGTTGTAGATTCATGTATATTCAGGGGTATGGCGGGGCCCTGTCCCGCCACAGTTGTTATGTTAAAAACTCTTAGAGGTCTGTAATCACATGTTGTGGGTCAGTTTGTAAAGGAAAGGAGGCAACTGCTTCGGTTATGTTTTATATATATATATATCCAGGGAGGTAGCCTCATCGGCTAACCTGTTGATTTCATTTCTGTTGATTATTTTATAAGTTTCATGTATGTTCCGCTGATTATCTCTGATGTATACCTGTACGGGTGCCCAGGTAGGGCACCAGTCGCGGCCTGGGGTCGGGTCGTGACACTTATACTTTCGAAAACCAAGTATCGCATACTTACAAAATATTTCAAGTCTCTTATCTTTTAGAAATCAAGTTTCTTACTTTAGAAATCAAGTCTTCTTATCTTTTAGAATGTCAAGTAATCAATACTTTCCAAATCAAGTATTCTATACTTTTAAATCAATTCATTTCTTCCTTTAAGAATCAAGTCCCATAACTTGAAAAATAAAGTCTCTTAACCTTTTAAGAATTCATAGTTCATAGTATTAACACTTCATAATGTAAATTATTTAAGTTAAGCAACATATGCCTTATGTGTGTGTGTAGGTTATACTTATTTATAACGATCTTATTAATGTCATGACCCGACCCCGGGCCGTGACTGGTGCCCTACCTGGGAATCCTTCTAATCATACAACATAATAAACTGCGGAAGCTAAATAACACACTTTTTTTTTTAAAACTAAAAACCAAGGCCAAGCCGATAAGGCTGCCATAATCATAAAAATTACCCGAAAGGGTCCACACTGTTTAACAATGTAAAAAAACAACTCTAGCCATCCAAATTACGATGAATACTGCACTCTAAGATTTGAATAAATACTATGACGGACAAGGCCCCGCCGCACAGAATGTACATAGCCATGATAACTCGGAACATTGAGCCATCTCAAAATCTTTGAACCAGGATCCTAAGCTCGCGGATCCACAACTGTGTACCTAAACCTGCGGACATGAACGCGGCCCGGGGTCGATAACAAAAATTTGAATATGGAACGGAAAATAAGGTACAATAAACAAATCATAACTGTACAAAAGAATAACAGGGGCAAGTATAAAAAGGGTACATACCAGATCCTACCGTGTCATTACCATCTCGTGAACTTAATCGTACCTTATCATCTTTTCCTATTTTTCAATAAAAGTTATAGTCACATTCTTACGTACATACTTAGGAAAAATCGTCAAGTTCATTACCATATAACTTACTTATCTTTCATAACATAATCCGGCCCTTTATGGAGGGACGCATATACTACCCGGCCCAATCTGGGACGCGATCAAGTCACACAAATATCAAAGCGTGCCCGTGGAATTCCTTCCTCACTGCCGGCAGTCTATGACATAAATCATACTCATGTGACGCGCCCGTGGCATCCTACCTCACTGTCGGCGTACACATATACAATACATATATATATACCTCCTGCCCGTGGAATCCTCCATCACTGCCGGCAGCCGTAGGTGTAACATATAACCAGGTGACACGCCCGTGGCATCCTACCTCACTGTCAGCGTACACGTATACAATACATATATATAAGCATGGCCGAATGCCCCGGAATCCCTCATCGTATAAGCATGGCCATAACGTGCCCTCGGCATCCCTCATCGTAGGTGCAGGTCTTCATGGGGAGCTAGCCCATGGAATAAGAATATAACATGCCCCCGAAATCCCTCATCGTGGGTACATGTCTTCATGGGGAGCTAGCCCATGGAGTAATAGTCGTACATAACATGGTCGCATGCCCCGGAATCCCTCATCGTATAAGCATGGCCATGGGTAATAAAACAAATCCGGGAATCTAACCCGCCTCCTGGTCACATGCCCCGGAATCCCACATCGTATAAGCATGTCCAAGGATCAATCATAATGGAAGCATACCCGTGGAATCCCACATCACGTCGATGCGTCCAAGTAAACTTACAACAAGACAGTGATTCTCCAACTGAGAGTCACGACAACGTAAACATATAATACTTGCACTCAAAGCTATCACAAGCAAACATAGGCAAGTTTATTAAACCTTTAGACTTCCATTTTTATAAACTCATGGCACTTTCGTTTCACACATAAAAATCCGGGAATTTAACCCAAAGTACTACGCACCTCTACTCCTTTAAAATGACTCTTTTTCAAATAAAACTTCCAAGATACTAATAACTGTAGTATCAAGTCATATATACTTTTCAAGACAAGTCACAATACCTTTTAGAAATACAATTATAGGCTTCTAAATCACGTGACTTCTTTCTTTAAAACCTTATGCAATTGGTACCTTTAAAGCAATTTGCCCTTCTTTATTTCAAGTCATTTCTTTGCTTACATTACTGAAGAAAACCACTCTTTTAATCTTCCATAAAGTTGTTATAACCAACTTCCCATAAAGCCGTTATAACTCTTTATGTCTTAGACAATTTCATTCCTTTTATAACCAAGAGACTTATACTTTCAAATCGAATTACATAGCTTTCAAAATACTTCAAGTCTCTTAACTTTTAAGAAAACCAGTTTCTTAACTTTAGAATGGCAAGAAATCAATACTTTCCAAATCAAGTATTCTATGCTTTTAAATCAATTCATTTCTTCCTTTAAGAATCAAGTCCCATAATTTGAAAAATAAAGTCTCTTAACCTTTTAAGAATTTGAGGTTCATAGTCTTAAAACCTCATACGTAAATTCTTATAAATTAAGTAACATATACCTTGGTGCGTTGTGAATAAGTTATACTTATTTATAACGATCTTAATCAAGTAGCCGTGATCTAGAAAATGTAATACAATTTTGTCTTATCTTAGCTTCTATGCAGATGGAGAATTCTACTTGTTTTAACTTAATTGATTGTCATTACATTTTCCTTTATTAACGCTGCAGTGGCTTGTTCGATACTTATTCTCATTTGTGTCGTAACTTAGCCAAGTCAACTTGGCTCCAAAATACCTCCTAACGACTCTTACCAACATCCCCCATAAGACTTGGTAGGTGCTCGTGATTGAGATGCTACTAGTATTAGAGTTTACACCGGTTGGTAAACTAAGCTAGGTAGGTTATAGGTTCATGTCCCAACTAGTTTGGTGACTAAGTGAGACAGGGAAGGGGAGTAACACGGGGGAACACATCAGTTAGCTGAGTGGTAGTCCGACTGAAGGATTCAGATAGTGTTAGTCCCATGACTTAGAATACGACAGGGCCATCCCTTTATGCGGGAAAAAGAAAGGAACCTATAAGGATCCCGTTTTGAAGACTGTAACCTTCGAGTTTTATGAGAAGGGACCACAGATGGAAGGTCCATTGATATGTTTACGTATGTTATATGGTGGCCATGTGTGGCATCTGTTACACCCCGTAATTTCAGGACATGTTCTTAAGAACGTACGTAAGAACTCAAAAATGTTAAGATTTGAGACTAGTAAAAATTTATCGAAATTATGGAAATGTCGGGAAATGAAATATTGCGACGAACGGGAGGGTGACACGTGTCACCCGCCCTTAGTTGGTCTTGGACGAAATGGGCATGGATTAAATGGTCATTTGACCAATGTTAAGATGATCAAGTCTTGCAAAGACTTGAGCTTGATATTGTTGACTAAGTCCAAGGGCCACTTGGCTAGATTTTTAAGTAAATTGGATCCAAGCCACCCAATTGTTCTCATCTTGACCCTCCATGTTGTTATTTAAACATACTAGTAGCAAGACTAGTTCCCACACTACAAATTTCAAGAAAACTTAGAATGGCTACAATGTTGCTCTCGGCAATTGCTAGGGTTTCAAGGAGAAAATTTTCAATTATTGTTCAATAATCTCCACACTTAAAACCAAGGTTCCTAAGGGTATTGCAAGGGTGTCTCAATAGAAAGATCCCGGAAAATTGTCGATTTTGTATTAGTCGCAAGGTGAAAACCTAAGTCACTTTCATAGGTTTGGATTGGAAGTTAAAGGAAAATTGTTTGTGATCTTGTCACGCCCCGAACCCCGGGCCCGTGACTGGTGCTCTACCTGGGCACCCTTCTACCTAACTGACACAAATAAATCGCGGAACTAAATAACACTTCGTTTTTTTCTTTAAAACCAATGAACATGCAAGGGCAAAGCCGACAAGGCTGCCATATAATATACATAATAAAAGGCACTACAGTGTACATGAGTCCAATCCCACATATGAATACAGACCTCTAAGAGTTTTACTGAACTATGACGGGACAAGGCCCCGCCGTACCCATAACTGTACAAAAGCCTGTACTGAAAGATCTATACCAAAATGATAAACTCACGAATGATGGAGCTATCCAAAACTCGAGGTGGTCCTACACTGCAGATCACCAAACTGCATACCTAAACTCGGCGTAACGCAACCCCGAAGGCGAGGTCAAGAAGAATGTACCAAGTATGTGAAACAGTAAGTACTGTAATGTAATCATAACAGTCTAAACAAAACAGGAGACATGTATGATAGCCAACCTACAGTACACAATACATAAGCAGTCATATCAAGTCAAGGACGCATGCCCTCAAAGTCATTACTCAAATATAACCATGGGACTCACGCCCATAATATCAATCATGCCCATTGAATCCTTCCTCACTGCCGGCAGTCCATGATATAATATAACCTCAATAAGCATACTGAACCTTGCAATCATGAGAGTAATGCAATCCTTTTTATCTTTTAAGTTATGGTTTTAAAAATTAGACCAACTGTTCCACTTTAAGTCATAAACACACTGCACCCTTTCATTAATGAAATCACTACCGTTTCAAAACATGAAGGCCGTGCCAGTGCCAGGGTCAACCACCCTCTGTGTTATAATGCAACCTATCATGGGACTATTTCACCCGCAAGGGACTATTTCACCCGCTTAGGTCATGTGGACCCGCAATGAGTGATCGGTACACGATACTCGCATCAGGGATAGCTAATTCATGGCTTATATATATCCCAGGAATTTTGTCACGACCCGAAACTGGGCCCATGACTGGTGCCTTACCCCGGGCACCCTAGTGACACAACATCAGAGTAATCAGCGGAACATAAAACACATACATGAAACAAGTGAAGTACAAAACAGTAATCTGAGGAAAACTTGCCTTTCGGCATATATAAATAACAACTTTTACAAATGAACAGTTTAATCCTTTTACAAACCCCGCCACAACAAGACTCTGCACCTCTAAGAAATGATACGACAACAACGACGGGGCCGCCATACCCCGAATGTAAGCACTTACAACAACAGGGGACTATACCAAGATAAGCCTCCGGAGAAACGGAGCTTCCCAAAAGCTGAACTGTGACCCTAAGAGCGAGGATCAACGACTGGTGTACCTTTACCTGCGGCATGAACGCAGCCCGGCGAGGTCGATAACAAAAATTTAGTATGTGAAATGAAAATAAATCGTAAATGGAATCATAGTAGTCTATATAAAGCAGGAGACATGTATGATAACAAAACTACAGTTCACAATAAACAAGCAGTCATATCAAGTCAGGGACTCACGCCCTCAAAGTCATCACTCAAATATAACAATGGGTCTCACGCCCACAACATCAATCATGCCCGTGGAATACCTTCCTCACCGGCATAGCGATTTATGATATAAAAGCACCAAGGAACACATATGAACACCGTGTCCCACTGCCATAATAACACCGTGACGGGTAAGTACGAAGGCATAGCCGACTACTAACACCTACGCATCAACAAGGTCATGAATCAGATCATAAGATCTGTCTAGACCGTCACATGATCAAAGCTGGCCACTTGCCCGCAGTATCTAATGTGCGCGTCTAGTCCTGGAACTTCCCGCAGCTCCGCATAGGCCAATCTCATCGGCCCGCATGAGGTATTCCCCGCATCGAGGGTAGCTACTCCCGGATCGTCACGACTTCGCGATCCGCGTGGCCACGTGGACCGCGTGCCCATAAAGGACGACACTAACACGAACTCGTAGCTCCGCATAGGCCCCTGGGACCTGCATGAGGTATTCTCGAATCATAGGTCCATCGACCCGCCTGAGTCTACCCCGCATCGGAGGGCAGCTTAACCCCCGGAATCATCTCAAGAGATGAATGCCACAATACTATCATAACGACTGATAGTTAATAAGCACAATCAAGGGAAACCCCTTTACACAAACATCACAAGATACTAACACACGTAGCATCCTAACACGTTTACTTATCAAAGCAATCAAGAAAGTATTACAAGGCTATCACAAACCAATACAATCAAGTTGTTCACACAAGGTACATTCTACTATATGATTAACAGGATCGGGTTTTTATCCCTAAGTACTTCATACATTAACTCTTTAAAAGATACGTTACATTCACAAAAGGCACACAATACCCGTAGTATATGAAAATAGAGTGATTATCTTTTTAAAGTAAATTAATTACTTCTCTTTGTAAAATCAAGTAGAAACATTCTTTTCCAATGTTCAAGTTTGCCTAATTTCCAATGTTCAAGTTTGCCTAATTTCCAATGTTCAAGTTTCTCATTTTTAGAAAGGTTTCGTAGTTCATAGTCTTATTCATTTAAGAATATAATTCTCCTTTAAACAATCTGAGAAGCATAAGCCTTATATGTGAGTAGGATATCTTGTTTATAACAATCTTATTACAGCAGCCATGATCTAGGAAATATCATTTTGTCTCATCTTAGCTTCTATGCAAATGGAAGTTTCTACTGGTTTTAATAATACTTAATTATTCAAAACATTTCCTTTTATTAACGCTGCAGTGGTTTGTCGATACACATTCTGATTTCCGAAACCAGTAAAACATTCTTAAGCCGTTATACCTAACCTCCCATAAAGCTAGTATAACTCTTAAGTTTTCAAAAACCAAATATTACTTCTTCTTTCAAAATGATTCAAAAATCTTTTGAAATACTTCAAGTTCTTTATTAACACATAACAAGCCGCTTATAGTTCAATTGATTACCTTTTAAAACCACATGTATTTTCTTACCAACATAAAGTCGTATAACCAACTTCCCATAAAGCCGTTATAACACTTTATGTTTTACACCAATCAAATACATTTAGTACATGACGCTCACCGCATCACATAGTTCACACATATCATGCTAGAAGAGATAGGAAGAGGTTCACATACCTCGCGACGAGTATCGACTAATAGCAAAACGCTCCAAGTACTTCCAAACGTCGGCTACTCCTTAAGCCAAGTAGATCGCGCCACACGTAGTACTTCAACCTATAAGGCCACAAGGCGCTTATTAACATCTAGATCTTATCGTAGAACATTCTACAGAAAATTCGGCAGCACCTCCCCCCCCCCCGCAACAGCGTAAATCTCCTCCTCTATCGAGGCCGGCTACCAAGCCAACCAGGGGGGGGTTATACGTCTAACCCTAACGGGTACAATTCTACTCCACGGTACTACTACACAAGTCTACTGTAATACAGCCCTATGTAATTACAGTTCAGTATTCTTCTTTAAATTCAGGCTTAAGTCGCAAGACATTGCCGTAAGTATTATTCAGGCTTAAGTCAAAAGACATTGCCGATAACTATGTTCAGTACTATATATAGCATACTTCAACTATATAATCTAACAACAAGTAATTTCCAATTACAATAGAGGGACAAGATAATTACCTCGATAAGCCCATAATTATCCTAGCTTAAAGTCGATCCTGGGCAATCGTTTAGCTCCAACTCCGAGCGCTCCAACCCGCTCTAAACCACCCTTAGAAGTTCTAACCAACTTCTACACAATACTCCAACGGACTATGGAGATTTTCCTAGGGTTTCGGTTTTGGATCGACGGACAGTATAATAGTATTTCTGGGCTTTTCGTATAGGTATATCCTTAGAATACTACAAGGTATAAGGCTAAGGTATTTTGGGCATTATAACAATACTTTTGAGAGTATTTCTACACCACAAAGGGGGGGTATTATACGAAAGCAACTAGGCTAGTGGGGTACCCCACGCCACACTACTAGGAGGGAGGGGTTCTCGAGAGCCACTAGGCAAGGGAGAGACATCTCGCCAAGAGGCCTCACGAAAAGGGGAGGGAAGGCTCTCAAGACTTAGGCATTTTGATGAAGAAGTCTTCAACCTTAGAGGGTATTTATAGGTCAAGGGATGGCCAACCAAAGGCCAAGATCAATCCATGTGTTAGGCAAGTGTAGGCTAGGATTTACCAAACACAAATATCCTACCTACCCTTGACTTTGTCAAGGCACAAAAACGTGCCTTACCTTGTCCATTTCGTCCAAATGGACGATTTGAAGTCCACCAATGAGAGGTGCCAAGTGGCGCCCTCTTGTTAATCCAACACGTTCGTCTCTAAAAATCCGCAAAAATTAGAAATGACATAGCGGAAATTCCCTACGAAAGTCGTGGAAAACGTTTCGTCGAAAAACGACTCTAAACGTGTTGTGAACAAAATTAATTCGCCAAGCCTTACTTGAAGTTCGAATTTCCTACGCACGCCCCACGCATACTACGAAAAATACGGTATAACATTCTCCTCCTTAGAAACATTCGTCGAATGTTCCTTCTAAGTCTCAAACAAACGCGCCAGTATAGTCTTCACTACTATACTTACGAGAACAATCCTGCCACAGCTGGCCACAGAAGCACCTGCGTAAAATACTTATATCCAAGTCCACGAGGAAACACCTCTAACATCACCACAACCACCTCTCTCCAGGGTCTAAAATATACTTCCTTCGTACCTTCTCTTAAAAAGAAATGATACCACTTTTGTCACTTTGCCTGAGGCATTAACCTTCTCAGGCGACCCAACAAATGGTACCGGACTGCATGCGATCACTGAGGCTGTCGTACACTCGAACTCTTTCCACATTTCGAGCATCGCTTGATTTCCAAAACTCGGGTTACTATCTCTAACGTGGTCATCATAATCGAACACTGATGGATCTTCGATACTTCCGAACATCACAATACGAAGGCCGACGACCGCCTCCTACGTCGGACGGCAAATGCTAACATATAGGCAACCTGGCCTATCCTTCACATGAACTCACAAAGGCCCAAAGTAACTCGGGCTAAGTTCCCTCTGTTCCAAAACTCGTCGCACCCAAACCGGGGTGGTACCTTCAAGAAGACCGACCGTCAACCTGAACTCTAAGCGTCGCCGATTATCCGCACGATTCCTCTGAGCTGCCAGAACTTCTTCTAGACAAGCTTCTCACTATCCATCGTCTGCTGGAACAAGCCTGAACCAACTATCTGAACCCTGCCAACATCGAACCAATCGACCGGCAACTTACACTTCCGCCCCTGCAAGGCTTCATAAGGCGACATCCGAACACTGAAATGGTAGCTCAAACGCTCCCTCCATAGGAGACAACAATCCTCACAACTACCCCTGAAATCCACGCACTGGCCCGAGGGCGAATGCGATTCTGAGACTCACCTGAGTTCCTAACCCTGCCTGGTAAAACTTTTAGAAAACGAAAATAGCCACAACCTGGGCTTCACTATCTGACATAAGGTGAAGGTAGGCACCTCGTGCAGCCTTACAACCTTTCTGATAACTCAACACACCAGTAAACGGTCCCGATCGAAGAACACGATGGGCTGCCCCATCGCCCGACCACCGGTCGAACGCATCCACGAGTTCGCAGACGTTAACTAAACTTGGGCCTAACACCTCACAACCCTAACACAAGGCGGACCACCACAACCCGACCCCACCACCAAACCTACCGCGGGTTGACCCGCAACGTGGCCTCAACCCGACCCTAAGAACGCGAAAACACTAGCTTCGGAGGAAAACTCTCACTAATCACGTTACGAAAACCTAGCGGTCTTCTTAGCTCAACTACCCTCTCTCATATTACGCTACTCGGGGACTTATCCCAAAAACATAACTCACGTGCACTATGCACTCCGATAAGGGTCAAACATAACACTACACCTTTTTCTCGAGATGGCCTCACCTCTAAGGTCTCTACGTATAAAGCTCTAAGGCTCACATTTTCTCTATCCCCCAAAATCTTACTCGGTTAAACAACCATGATTTCAAATCACAACTAACACACTGCTATCAGAACATAGCACCTAAGGTATACTCACCTTATCACACATACTGATCTCTAGAGGGTTAAAGATATATCTATATCTCATCGCTTCACTCCCTTAGTCGTTCTAACCAAACTCGCCTGCAGGCATAGCTAAGGAAGATGACGAACTACCCACCAATCCTGAAGGCTAAGTCCTCCTACAAGGACACTCTCTCGACACATGGCCCTGACGGCCGCAGGTACAACAAGTACCAACTAAAAGACGACATTCCCCGGGATGACGTCTGTCACACTGTGAACCGGAAGCCCTGGAGTTCTGACCAACTCCTGCATACTCCGAACGTCCTGATATCCGTGGAAGACCACTGCGACCGCGGAGGTGCATATCAAATGTCCGCGAGGCGACTCGCCGAAAGTTACCAAAGGACCTTCCGCTCGCCTCTTCTCGCCCTTCGTTAACCCGTCGATCTCTACGTTTCTCGGCCTGCTGCGCATAAGCCCGTACACAGGCCATGCTCAAGCCTAACTGAAGAATTACTCTTGCACAACCTTCTCTTAGGTAGTCATCAAGACTTGCGATACATCGGTATACTCTCTGGTAGCCAAATCTATAGCTAGTAACAGGGTCGCCTCTTTGCAATCCATAATCTCTGTTCCCTGTCGTGGAACTGAAGGTTCAAATATCATGGCCGCAGTAGGAACTGCCGCCGCCGTGCTAAACTCTGCTGGGGCTAGTGACGTCGCAGAAATCCCCGAATGAAGCACTACCCTAGGTAAAGATTGGGCCTGTGCCCTCGCAACCCTCTGAACTCTACTCGCAGCTCCGCCACGCTTGCCCTCACAGGCGGGTTGCCTACGCGGAGGCATAGCGGTAGTGGAAAGAAATACGTTAGAGGTCCAACTTACAACGGCCTCTAAGGCACGATCTCAGAGTGAGAAGAATAGAAACCAATCCTAGATACCCTATAGCCTCCTGATTATTGGTGTGGTGCACAACACACCGATAATCAAGACTCTACTGGATACGGTCTGTAGACACTTTCCGAGGATTAACTGCTCTGATACCACTTTTGTCACGACCCGAAACTGGGCCCGTGACTGGTGCCTTACCCCGGGCACCCTAGTGACACAACATCAGAGTAATCAGCGGAACATAAAACACATACATGAAACAAGTGAAGTACAAAACAGAAATCTGAGGAAAACTTGCCTTTCGGCATATATAAATAACCACTTTTACAAAAGAACAGTTTAATCCTTTTTACAAACCACGCCACAACAAGACTACTGACCTAAGAAATGATACGACAACGACGGGACAGGGCCCCGTCATACCCCTGAATGTAAGCACTTACAACAACAGGGGACTATACCAAGATAAGCCTCCGGAGAAACGGAGCTTCCCAAAAGCTGAACTGTGACCCTAAGAGCGAGGATCAACGACTGGTGTACCTTTACCTGCGGCATGAACGCAGCCCCCCGAAGGAGGTCGATCTGACAGTGAGTATGTGAAATCAAAATAAATCTTGTAAATGGAATCATAGTAGTCTATATAAAGCAGGAGACATGTATGATAACAAAACTACAGTTCACAATAAACAAGCAGTCATATCAAGTCAGGGACTCACGCCCTCAAAGTCATCACTCAAATATAACAATGGGTCTCACGCCCACAACATCAATCATGCCCGTGGAATACCTTCCTCACTGCCGGCAGTTTATGATATAAAAGCACCAAGGAACACATATGAACACCAGGTCCCACCTGTGCCATAATAACACCGTACGGGGTAAGTACGAAGGCATAGCCGACTACTAACACCCACAGTACCAACAAGGTCATGAACTGTATCATAAGATCTGTCTAGACCGTCACATGATCAAAGCTGGCCACTTGCCCGCAGTATCTAATGTGCGCGTCTAGTCCTGGAACTTCCCGCAGCTCCGCATAGGCCAATCTCATCGGCCCGCATGAGGTATTCCCCGCATCGAGGGTAGCTACTCCCGGTATCGCCCCGACTTCGATCCGCGTGGCCACATGGACCGCATGCCCATAAAGGGCGACACTAACCCGGAACTCGTAGCTCGCGCAGGCCCCGGGACTGCATGAGGTATTCTCGAATCATAGGTCCATCGACGCCGAGTCTACCCCGCGTGGAGGCGCTTAACCCGGAATCATCTCAAGAGATGAATGCCACAATACTATCATAACGACTGATAGTTAATAAGCACAATCAAGGGAAACCCCTTTACACAAACATCACAAGATACTAACACACGTAGCATCCTAACACGTTTACTTATCAAAGCAATCAAGAAAGTATTACAAGGCTATCACAAACCAATACAATCAAGTTGTTCACACAAGGTACATTCTACTATATGATTAACAGGATCGGGTTTTTATCCCTAAGTACTTCATACATTAACTCTTTAAAAGATACGTTACATTCACAAAAGGCACACAATACCCGTAGTATATGAAAATAGAGTGATTATCTTTTTAAAGTAAATCAATTACTTCTCTTTGTAAAATCAAGTAGCAACATTCTTTTCCAATGTTCAAGTTTGCCTAATTTCCAATGTTCAAGTTTGCCTAATTTCCAATGTTCAAGTTTCTCATTTTTAGAAAGGTTTCGTAGTTCATAGTCTTATTCATTTAAGAATATAATTCTCCTTTAAACAATCTGAGAAGCATAAGCCTTATATGTGAGTAGGATATCTTGTTTATAACAATCTTATTACAGCAGCCATGATCTAGGAAATATCATTTTGTCTCATCTTAGCTTCTATGCAGATGGAAGTTTCTACTGGTTTTAATAATACTTAATTATTCAAAACATTTCCTTTTATTAACGCTGCAGTGGTTTGTCGATACACATTCTGATTTCCGAAACCAGTAAAACATTCTTAAGCCGTTATACCTAACCTCCCATAAAGCTAGTATAACTCTTAAGTTTTCAAAAACCAAATATTACTTCTTCTTTCAAAATGATTCAAAAATCTTTTGAAATACTTCAAGTTCTTTATTAACACATAACAAGCCAGTTATAGTTCAATTCAGTTACCTTTTAAAAACCACATGTATTTTCTTACCAACATAAAGCTGTTATAACCAACTTCCCATAAAGCCGTTATAACACTTTATGTTTTACACCAATCAAATACATTTAGTACATGTACGTCTACCGTACTACATAGTTCACACATATCATGCTAGAAGAGATAGGAAGAGGTTCACATACCTCGCGACGAGTATCGACTAATAGCAAAACGCTCCAAGTACTTCCAAACGTCGGCTACTCCTTAAGCCAAGTAGATCGCGCCACACGTAGTACTTCAACCTATAAGGCCACAAGGCGCTTATTAACATCTAGATCTTATCGTAGAACATTCTACAGAAAATTGCAAGACCTCCCCATGTGCGTAAATCTCCTCCTCTATCGGTAGCTACCAAGCCAACCAGGGGTTATACGCCTAACCCTAACGGTACAATTCTACTCACGCATGCTACTACAAGTCTCGTAATACAGCCCTATGTAATTACAGTTCAGTATTCTTCTTTAAATTCAGGCTTAAGTCGCAAGACATTGCCGTAAGTATTATTCAGGCTTAAGTCAAAAGACATTGCCGATAACTATGTTCAGTACTATATATAGCATACTTCAACTATATAATCTAACAACAAGTAATTTCCAATTACAATAGAGGGACAAGATAATTACCTCGATAAGCCCATAATTATCCTAGCTTAAAGTCGATCCTGGGCAATCGTTTAGCTCCAACTCCGAGCGCTCCAACCCGCTCTAAACCACCCTTAGAAGTTCTAACCAACTTCTACACAATACTCCAACCGACTATGGAGATTTTCATATGTTTTCTGTTTTTGTGACGGAAGGGTAGTATAATAGTATTTCTGGGCTTTTCGTATAGGTATATCCTTAGAATACTACAAGGTATAAGGCTAAGGTATTTTGGGCATTATAACAATACTTTTGAGAGTATTTCTACACCACAAAGGGGGGTATTATACGAAAGCAACTAGGCTAGGGGGGGGGTACCCCACGGCCACACTACTAGGAGGGGGAGGGGGTTCTCGGCCGAGAGCCACTAGGCAAGGGGGAGGGACATCTCTCGGCCAAGAGGCCTCACGCGAAAGGGGAGGGAAGGCTCTCAAGACTTAGGCATTTTGGATGAAGAAGTCTTCAACCTTAGAGGGGTATTTATAGGTCAAGGGATGGCCAACCAAAGGCCAAGATCAATCCATGTGTTAGGCAAGTGTAGGGCTAGGATTTACCAAACACAAATATCCTACCTACCCTTGACTTTGTCAAGGCACAAAAAACGTGCCTTACCTTGTCCATTTCGTCCAAATGGACGATTTGAAGTCCACCAATGAGAGGGTGCCAAGTGGCGCCCTCTTGTTGGTCCAACACGTTTCGTCTCTCGGAAAAATCCGCAAAAATTAGAAATGACATAGCCGGAAATTCCCCTACGAAAGCTGTGAAAACGTTTCGTCGAAAAACGACTCTAAACGGGTGTTGTGAAAAAATTAATTCGGCCAAGCCTTACTTGAAGTTCGAAATTTCCTACGTACGTCCTTACGTACATACTCTGAAAAATACGGGGTATAACAAATTTAACCCGCCCGAGTCAAATACAGACCTGCCGTGAGTGTGTACCACTCACCCCCATGGGGAGCTACCCCATGGTATCTTTTGAACCAAGTTGCCGACGCTTTATGGAGCGACGCGGAGATGTGGAAATATGACACTTGCACGAATGTCTATATGAGCAACCCATATGCAAGCAAACCAAGACAATACCATGCCTTTACACAAATCAAGACAATTACCATGCCTTTCCTTTTTACATAAACCAAGACAATACCATGTCTTTCCTTTTTACATAAAACAAGACAATTACCATGCCTTCTTTTTACATATACCAAGACAATTACCATGCCTTCTTTTTACATAAACCAAAGAGAAATCCTTATTTAAGCAAGCCAATGTACTATCAAGGCAGAAATAGAATAATTCTCATTTAAACAAGCCAAAGTACTATCAAGGCACAAATAGAATAATTCTCATTTAAACAAGACAAAGTACTATCAAGGCACAAATAGAATAATTCTCATTTAACAAGCCAAAGTACTACGTACGTCCATTCTTTTCAAAAGACTCATTTTTATACAAAGCCCCAAGATACTAACACCCGTAGTATCAAGACATGTCTATTTTTTAAAACAAGTTACTACACCTTTAGAAATTCATTTCAAGGTTTTGAAATTAAGTAACTTTAAATTTCACAACCTAGGCAACTCATGCCTATTAATCAAAATAGACAATTTTCTTAACCTTCCATAAAGTTGTTATAACTAACTTCCCATAAAGTCGTTATAACCCTTTATGGTTTTAGACAAATTTATTCTTTTTATATCCAAGAGACTTATACTTTTAAAACCAAGTATCACATACTTTCAAATCAAGTTTCTTAACTTTCAAAATACTTCAAGTCTCTTAATCTTAAGAAATCAAGTTTCTTAACTTTCAAAATACTTCAAGTCTCTTAATCTTTAGAAATCAAGTAGCTTATACTTTTAAATCCCAAGTAACTCACACCTTTAAAACAAGTTACTTCTCTTTAAATCATGTCATTTCTCCTCTTTTACATCAATTAAGTAAATCACTCCTTTGACTCCCCTAAAGTCATTATAACAACCCTTAGGTTTTGGAACTAAGACACTAGCCAAAAGATTTGGAAACCACTTCCTTTTCAAGACTCTATGTACTTTAAGTAAAACACTTTCATTTTTTTGAAAATCCAAACTTCATTAAGGGAATGGATTATAACAACTTCCAATTTAAACATCCAAAGTACAATCAAGGAAGTATATAGAACAACTTCTATATTAGGCAATCCAAGTACAATCAAGGAATGGATCATTTAAGGAGTAGGACTTACTTTCTTTATCATAATGAATCATGCTAGAAGAAGAGAAGTGTTATACCCCGTACTTCCAGAGTATGTACGTGAGGACGTACGTAGAAAAGTTGAAGCTTAAAGTATGCAAGGGCCGAAATTATTGTGCACAAGTACCGAAAAGAATCGTTTTCCGACGAAACGTTTTACAAAACTCGCGTAGGGTAAATTACGGCTATGTCATTTCTAATTTTTGCGGATTTTTCCGAGAGACGAAACATTTTGGACCAACAAGAGGGCGACACTTGTCACCCTCTAATTGGTGGACGTTGGGGCGGCAATAGGGGACGAAAAGTGTGGCTTTTTGTCAAGGAGTTGGTAGGATATTTTTGTGTAGTAGATAGAATGGACACTTGCCTAAATTCTCACCCTACACTTGCATAGCACTTGGCTTCATCTTGGCCATTGGTTGGCCTATAAATACCCCCCTAACTTGAAGAGTTCTTCATCCACAAATCAAACTTTCCAAGTCTTGAAATTTCCTCCCCTCTCTTGAAGTAATTCGTCCAACACCCTCTCCCCCCCCTCTAGCCTAGTGGCTTGGCCGAGAGCTTCCCATACAGCCTAGTAGTCTGGCGAAATCTACCCCTCCTCCCTTGGTAGAAATGTTGTCTTCCAAGTATAGTTACTATTCCTAAATACCCTAGCCCAAATACCTTATAGTATTTAAGTAGAAGTGGTGTATAACTTCTAAGGGTTCTTGGAGCTATCGGAGCATGCATTTAGGAGCTAAACCTCGCTCAGGATCGACGTTTATACTTGGATAATATTGGGCTTATCGAGGTAAATAATCTTATCCTCCTTTTGTAATTAGAATATACATACTGTAGAAGTATAGGAATAAGTATAAAATACTTAGAAGGATATTACAGAATAGAATTGAATTGTTATCACTGTAGAAGGGTATAAAAGATGAATAATTGAACTGTACTTACATAGGACTGTATTTACAGTAGACTGTATAGTTTACCGGGTAGGGAAGTGCTGCCCAAATTTCCATAGAATAGAGAACCCTCTGCTTAGAGCTTTATCTGATCTGATCTAGACGTTGATAGGCGTGTTGGTATTATAGGTCGATTCTCTGCGCGACATATTCGACTTGGCGGTGGATTTCGTAGAAGGTATGTGATTCTTCCTATACTCTTGAGCATGATATTTTAAAGGAAATATATATAGTACGGTAGCGACGTGTGTTAATCGAGCGTAGTTTCATCGCAATGTCTTTCGACTTAAGCGAATAATAAAGAATCTTGAAGTATTTCAAAGAGATAAGAAACCTTTTTGAAAGAAGAGTAATGCTTGGTTTTAAAAAGTTATACTGACTTTATGGGAAGTTAGGTATAACGACGTAAGAGAGATAAAAAGAATGGTTATTGATTTTAGAAGTTAAGAGACTTGATCTCATAAGACAATAGACTTGACTTAATTGAATTAACATGAAGTTTGTTAAAAAGTGTGATACCTCATTCGTGAGTAATGAGTACTTGGTTTTTAAAAGGAATAATCTTTTACTGATTTCGGAAATCAGAATAAGTATCGAACAAACCACTGCAGCGCTAATAAAAGGAAATGTACTGAATAATGAAGTATTATTAAAACCGAGAAACCTCCATCTGCATAGAAGCTAAGATGAGACAAAATGATATTTCCTAGATCATGGCTGCTTTAATAAGATTGTTATAAATAAGAATAACCTACTCACATATAAGGCATATGTTTCTCAAATCTTTTTAAAGGAGAATTATATCATTATGTGATTAAAACTATGAACTACGAAACCTTTCGAAAATGAGAAACTTGAGCATCTGAAATTAGGCAAACTTGAACGTTTAGAAAAGAATGTTGTTACTTGATTTATAAAAAGGAAAGTGTTCTGGTTTACTTAAAAATGTTAGTCACTCTATTACTACGGGTATCAGGTGACCTTTATAAAAGAAATGGGTCTCTTAAAGAATTAATGTATGTAGTACTTTGGAGTTAGAACTTGGTTTTGTTAACGTAAACATTAAAGTACCTTGTGTGGTTAGCTTGTCTATGTTTTGCTGGTAATAGCCTTGTGATACCTTCTGCTTTGGTTTGATAAGTGCCCATGTTATGATACTACGTGTGTTAGTGTCTTGTGATGTTATTCTTGTTGTGCTTACGTTGTTAAACGTTAAGCCCGTTGTACTGTTATTATATCACATACCCCCTTGACTTATTATACCGAGGGCTTGCCACCCTTGATGCGGGTCTCTACGGCTATGCGATGCTGTGTGACTATGCGGGCAGCGGTATGCTCGTGATTGATCATTCAGGTGTATTAGCCCGTCTGGGGATGCCCTATGCGATGCAATGTGATTATGCGGTCTATTGAGACTATGCGGTGCGAGTCGAGGAGGTGCCGGGTTGGCTACCCCCGATGCGAGGAATACCTCATGCGGGTCTATGTGTGACCTATGCGGATTGCGGGAGTCCAGGGTTAGGCATGCATAATGATACTATGGGCGATTGGTCTTGCTTCGATCATTCGCGGCCTAGGAAAGACCTGTTACAGTTTATCTATTATTGCTCTTGTTTGTGATATGGCACTATGTGCAAATTGAACTAATTGTATTTACAAATGGTTTTAAATACTTTGATTTCATTTAAAGTACCTTACAGTTTCACATACTTGGTACCTGTTGTACTGACCTCCTTCGGGGGGCTGCGTTCATGCCCCAGGTAGATGTACTCCTACTGTTGATCCCCGTTCTTAGGATCACCGTTTCAGCGTTGGGAAAGCTCCATTTCTCCGGAGGCTTAGCATTTTGGTATGGTCCCCTGTCGTTGTAGGTATTTGCATTCAGGGGTATGGCGGGGCCCTGTCCCGCCATTGTTGTTATAAACTCTTAAGTGCAGTAGTCCTGTTGTAAAGTTGGGATGTAACTGTTCATTTTGGGTATTTATATATATATGCCGAAAGGCAACTTTTCCCCAGAAACTGTGTCTCATTTATATTGTCTCATGTCTTGTTTTATATTCCGCTGATATCTCTGATGTATGACTACTTGGGTGTCCGGGTAAGGCACCAGTCACGGGCCCCGGGACGGGTCGTGACAAAAGTGGTATCAGAGCAGTTAATCCTCGGAAAGTGTCTACAGACCGTATCTAGTAGAGTCTTGATTATCGGTATGTTGTGCACCATACCAATAATCAGGAGGCTATAGGATATTTAGGATTGGTTTCCATTCTTCTCACTCTGAGATCGTGCTTTAGAGCTGTGTTATAAGTTGGACCCCTCTAACGTATTCCTTTCCTTTACCAGTTATGCCTCCGCGCCAGGCAACTCGGGCCCAGAAGGGCAAGGCAGCCGAGGGAGCTGCGAGTAGAGTACAGAGAGTTAGAAGGGCACAGGCCCAATCATCACCTGGGGTGATGCTTCATTCGGGGAGTTACGAGGCGTCGCGGCCCAGTGAGTTTGTACGCGGCGGCAGCAGTTCCTACTGCGGCCATGACATCTGGACCTTCAGTTCCACGACTAGGAGCAGAAAATATGGATTGCAAGGAGACGGCCCTGTTACTAGCAAGGGATTTGGCAACCAGAGAGTATTTTATGTACCGATATATCAAGGGTATTGATGATTATCTAAAGAAGGGTTGTGAAGAAGTAGCTCTTCAGTCAGGAATGAGCTTGGCTTGCGTTCAGGCTTATGTGCAGCAGGCTGAGAGACATAGAGATCGACAGATTAACCAAGATCAGCAAAAGAGGGCCCGATTGGCAGGATCATTTGGTAACTCTCGGCGAACCGCCTCGGCCAGTTAGACATGCGCCTCCGCCAATGCAGAGTGTCCCTCCACAGGGTTCAGTTTTTCCTCAGTGTGCACGATGTGGCAGGCGCCATCCCGGGGAATGTCGTCTTTTTGATGGTTCTTGTTTTACTGCGGCGTCGTGGCCATGACGAGGAATGTTATGAGGAAGGATGCAATTTTGAGGACTCACCATCGATCGATTGCGGATTGGTGGTTCGAGAGGAAGGCGTTAGCGAGAGAGCCACCCTTTCGGTGTGGCGTTGTAGGTGTCATTCGGGAGTGTCGTACTTGACGGTTTGTTTTTGCGGCCAGCGGGCCATTTGCGAGAATTGTCCGGCCAAGGTGGTGCGGATGTGGAGACTCGGCCTTCGGGATCGGTGGCTAGTTCATCACCTTCCCGACTATGCGCCCAGAGCGAGTTTGATTAGAACGACAAAGGAGAGTGAAGCAGGAGACACAGGTATATCCTTAACCCTCTAGAGATTTGTATGTATAGTAAGATGCGAATATCTTAAGTATTATTTTCGGATAGCATTGTGTTAATTGTGATTAGAAATCATGGTTAGTAACCGAGAAAGATTGGGGGATAGGAAAAGTGTGAGCCTTAGAGCTTTATACGTGGAGACCTTAGAGGCAAGGAAATCTTGAGTAAAAGATTACATTTGTGTTTGACCCTTATCGGAGTGCATAGTGCACGTGAGATATATTTGTATAATAAGTCCCTGAGTAGTGTGAAATGAAAGAGGGTAGTTGAGCTAAGAAGACCGCTAGGTTTTCGTAACGTGATTAGTGAGATTGTTCCGGATCGGGGAGCTAGTGTTTTGCGCATTGCCGGGTCGGGTTAAGGCCATGTTGCGGGTCGACCCGCGACCTGTATGGTGGTGGGGTCAGTTTGTGGTGGTCCCGCTTTGTGTTAGGGTCACGAGGGTGTTAGGCCCAAGTTTAGTTAACCATCGTACGAGTTCGTGGATGCGTTCGACCAGTTGTCGGGCCGATGAGGTCAGCCCGTCTTATTTTTTAGTCAAACCGTGTACTCGGTAGTAAGTTGCGAGATGATTATTTCAGGAAGGTTGTAAGGCTGCACGAGGTGCCTACCTTCACCTTATGACAGACAGTGGAGCCCAAGTTACGGCTGTTTCTTTTCTGGAGGTTTTACCAGGCAAGGTTAGGAACTCAGGTGAGTCTCAGTGTCGCATTCACCCTCGGGCCAGTGTTTGGATTTCAGGGGTAGCTGTAAGGACTATTCGCCTCTTGTTGAGTGTGTATTATAATAGCTACCGTTTCAGTATTCGGATGTCGCCGTATGAAGCCATTTTATAAGCGCTAGTGTAAGATTGCCGGTCGATTGATTCGATGTAAGCAAGGTTCAGATAGTTGGTTCGTACTTGTTCAGCAGGGCGTGGATAGGGTGAAGCTTATCCAGAAGAGGTTATTGGCAGCTCAGAGTCAGCGGGAAGCAGTACCAGAAACATGGTAAGTTATGAGAAAGAGTTCGAGTGTACGAGAAGGGTACGACGAGTAAGGGAAGAAGCGAGCATGTGTAAGGACATAGATGTGATCATTTCGTTTGTAAAGAGTAGGTGCGAAGGGAGTATCTTTTAGACCCCGGGTGGGAGATTTTGTGATGTTAGAGGTGATTCCTCGTGGACTTGGATGTAAGTATTTGCGCAGGTGTTTCTGTGGCCAGGTGTGGCAGGATTGTTCTCGTGAGTATAGTAGTGAAGACTATACTGGCGCATGTTTGTTTTGAGACTTAGAAGGAACATTCGGGACGAATGTTTCTAAGGAGGGGAGAATGTTATACCCCGTACTTCCAGAGTATGTACGTGAGGACGTACGTAGAAAAGTTGAAGCTTAAAGTATGCAAGGGCCGAAATTATTGTGCACAAGTACCGAAAAGAATCGTTTTCCGACGAAACGTTTTACAAAACTCGCGTAGGGTAAATTACGGCTATGTCATTTCTAATTTTTGCGGATTTTTCCGAGAGACGAAACATTTTGGACCAACAAGAGGGCGACACTTGTCACCCTCTAATTGGTGGACGTTGGGGCGGCAATAGGGGACGAAAAGTGTGGCTTTTTGTCAAGGAGTTGGTAGGATATTTTTGTGTAGTAGATAGAATGGACACTTGCCTAAATCCTCACCCTACACTTGCATAGCACTTGGCTTCATCTTGGCCATTGGTTGGCCTATAAATATGTCACGACCCGAACCCGGGCCCGTGACTGGTGCCTTACCCCGGGCACCCTAGTGACACAACATCAGAGTAATCAGCGGAACATAAAACACATACATGAAACAAGTGAAGTACAAAGCGATGTCTGAGGAAAACTTGCCTTTCGGCATATATAAATAACAACTTTTACAAATGAACAGTTTAATCCTTTTTACAAACCCTGCCCACAACAGTACTACAGACCTCTAAGAAATGATACGACAACCATGGCGGGACAGGGCCCCGCCATACCCCTGAATGTAAGCACCTACAACAACAGGGGACTATACCAAGATAAGCCTCCGGAGGAAGGGAGCTTCCCACACGCTGATCTGTGAGCCTAAGGCGAGGATCAACGGCGGTGTACCTCAACTGCGGCATGAACGCAGCCCAGAAGGAGGTCAAGACAACAGTGCAGAGTATGTGGCGAAAATACATATCGTAAATGAAATCATAGCGATCATATAAAGCGAGAGACATGTATGATAACCAAACTACGATTTACAACAAAGCGATCATGTCAAGTCGTGGACTCACGCCTCAAGTCATCACTCAAGTATAACAATGGGTCTCGTGCCCACAACATCAATCATGCGTGGAATACCTTCCTCATGCCGTGATCTATGATATAAAAGCACCAAGGAACACACATGATCACGGGTCCCACTGTGTCATAATAAAGCATGCGAGTGCGTGCGAAGGCATAGCCGACTACTAAAAACCCACGGTACCAACAAGTTCATGAATCGTATCATAAGATCTGTCTAGACCGTCACATGATCAAAGGCGGCCACTTGCCCGCAAGATCAATGTCGCGTCTAACCTCGGAACTCCGCGACTCCGCATAGGCCAATCTCATCGGCCCGCATGAGGTATTCCCGCGTCGGTAGCTACTCCGGCATCGTCACGACTTCGCGATCCGCGTAGCCCACATGGACCGCATGCCCATAAAGGACGATACTAACACGGAACTCGTGAGCTCCGCATAGGCCGGGACTGTATGAGGTATTCTCGAATCATAGGTCCATCGACCGCTGAGTCTACCCGCGTGGAGGCGACAACCGGAATCATCTCAAGAGATGAATGCCACAATACTATCATAACGACCGATAGTTAATAAGCACAATCAGAAACTCCTTCACACAAACATCACAAGATACTAACACACGTAGCATCCCAACACGTTTACTTATCAAAGCAATCAAGAAAGTATTACAAGGCTATCACAAACCAATACAATCAAGTTGTTCACACAAGGTACCTTCTACTATATGATTAACAAGATCGGGTTTTATCCCCAAAGTACTTCATACATTAACTCTTTAAAATATCGTTACTTTCACAATGTCACACAATACGTAGTATAAAATAGAGTGACTATCCTTTTAAAGTAAATCAATTACTTCTCTTTGTAAAATCAAGTAGCAACATTCTTTTCCAATGATCAAGTTTGCCTAATTTCCAATGTTCAAGTTTCTCATTTTAGAAAGGTTTAGTAGTTCATAGTCTTATTCATTTGAGAATATAATTCTCCTTAAAACTATCCGAGAAACATAAGTCTTATATGTGAGTAGGATATTCTTGTTTATAACAATCTTATTATGACCATGATCTAGGAAATATCATTTTGTCTCATCTTAGCTCCTATGCAGATGGAAGTTTCTCGGTTTTAATAATACTTAATTAGTCAAAAGCATTTCCTTTTATTAACGCTGATGGTTTGTCGATACACATTCGATTTCCAAATCAAGAAAACATTCTTAAGCCGTTATACCTAACTTCCCATAAAGCTAGTATAACTCTTAAGTTTTCAAAAACCAAGTATTACTTCTTCTTTCAAAATGATTCAAAAATCTTTTGAAATACTTCAAGTTCTTTATTAACACATAATAAGCCGCTTATAGTTCAAATCGGTACCTTTTAAAAACCACATGTATTTTCTTACCAACATAAAGTCGTTATAACCAACTTCCCATAAAGTCGTTATAACACTTTATGTTTTAACCCAATCACATACATTTAGCACACGACGCGTACTACATAGTTCACACATATCATGCTAGAAGAGATAGGAAGAGGTTCACATACCTCGCGACGATTATCGACTAAATAGCAAAACGCTCCAAGTACCTCAAACCGCTACTCCTAAGCCAAGTAGATCGCGCCACGCATAGTACTTCAACCTATAAGGCCACAAGGCGCTTATTAACATTTAGATCTCATCGTAGAACATTCTACCAAAAATTCAAGACCTCCCCATGACAGCGTAAATCTCCTCCTCAATCGAGGGCTACCAAGCCAACCGGGGGTTATGATCTAACCCTAACGGTACAATTCTACTCCACGGTACTACTACACAAGTCTCTGTAATACAACCCTATGTAATTACGATTCGGTACTCTCTTTAAATTCGGGCTTAAGTCGCAAGACATTGCGTAAGTATTATTCAGCTTAAGTCAAAAGACATTGCCAATAACTCAGTTCAGTTCTAATATATAGTAGACGTCAACTATATATTCAAGCAATCAGGTAATTTCCAATTACAATAGAGGGACACGATAAGTACCTCGATAAGCCCAGACTTATCCTAGCTTAAAGTCGATCACGGGCAATCGTTTAGCTCGACTCAGGCGCTCAACCCGCTCTAAACCACCCTTAGAAGTTCTAACCAACTTCTACACAATACTCAACGGACTATGGAGATTTCCTAGGGTTTCGGTTTGGTGGTACGGGAAGTATAATAGTATATGGGCTTTTTGTAAAGGGATAACCTTAGAATACTACAAGGTATTGGGTAAGGAAATTTGGGCAGTATAACAATCCTTTTGAGAGTATTTCTACCATGAGAGGGGGGTATTCTACGGAAACAACTAGGCTAGGGGTACCCACTTAGCACCCGAGGAGGGGTATACCCTCGGCCTACCCCACTGGGGACTCTCGACGAGGGGAGGAAGGCTTTTGGACGAGAACCTCTAGAAGGGAGAGGGATTTTAACACTTAGAATATTTTTTTGGATGAAGAAGTTCATCAAAGGGAGGGGTATTTATAGGTCAAGGGATGGCCAACCAAAGGCCAAGATCAATCCATGTGTTAGGCAAGTGTAGGGCTAGGATTTACCAAACACAAATATCCTACCTACCCTTGACTTTGTGCCAAGGCACAAAAACGTGCCAAGCTTAGCCATTTTCGTCGATGGACGATTTGAAGTCCACCAATGAGAGGGTGCCAAGTGGCGCCCTCTTGTTGATCCAACACGTTCGTCTCTCGGAAAAATCCGCAAAATTAAAAATGACATAGCGGAAATTCCCTACGAAAGTTGGAAAGCGTTTCGTCGAAAACGACTCTAAACGGGTGTTGTGAACAAAATTAATTCGCCAAGCCTTAATACAAGTTCAAATTTTCACGTCGCCCACGCACATACTGCGGAAATACGGTATAACATTCTCCTCGCTTAGAAACATTCGTCGAATGTTCCTTCTAAGTCTCAAAACAAGCGCGCAAGATAGTCTTCACTACTATACTTACGAGAACAAACACGCCACATGGCCACAGAAACAACTGCGCAAAATACTCATCCAAGTCCACGAGGAAACACCTCTAACATCACCACAACCACCTCTCTCCAGGGTCTAAAATATACTTCCTTCGTACCTTCTCTCTACAAAAGAAATGATCACATCTATGCTCGCCATACATGCTCGCTTCTCTCTTTACTCGTCGTAGATACCACTTTGTCACTTTGTCGCGAGCCTTGCTCCGACGACCCAACAAATGGTACCGGGCTGCTTGCGATCCCGGAGGATGTCGTACACTCAAACTCTTACCACATTCTGATACGGCTTCAGTATCTAAAACTCGGGGTTACTATCTCTAACGTGGTCATCATTAAGTGGGAACACTCTGGATGGATCTCCGATACTTTTCCCGAACATCACAATACGAAAGACCGGACGCACTGCCTCCCACGCCGGACGGCAAATGCTAACATATAGGCAACCTGGCCTATCCTTCACATGAACTCACAAAGGCCCAAAGTAACTCGGGCTAAGTTCCCTCTGTTTTCCAAACATGCCACACCCAACCCGGGGTGGTACTTTCAAGAAGACCGACCGTCAACCTGAACTCTAAGCGTCGTCGCCGATTATCCGCACGATTTCTCTGAGCTGCCAGAACTTCTTCTAGACAAGCTTCTCACTATCCACAGTCTGCTGGAACAAGCTCGAACCAGTATGCGAACGCGCCAACCTCGAACCAATCGACCGGCAACTTACACTTCCGCCCTTACAAGGCTTCATAAGGCGATATCCGAACACTGAAATGGTAGATCAAACACTACCTCCACAGGAGACAACAATCCCCACAACTATCCCTGAAATCCACGGCAGAGGCGAATGCGATCGAGACTCACCTGAGTTCTTAACCCTGCCTGGTAAACTTTTAGAAAACGAAAATAGCCACAACTGGGCTTCACTGTCTGACATAAGGTAAAGGTAGGCACCGTGCAGCCTTTCAACCCTTCAGATAACTCAACACAGCCGAGTAAACGCGGTCGAACGAAGAACACGATGGGCTGCCCCATCGACCGACCACCGGTCGAATGCATCCACGAACTTCGTCTGTTAGTTAGCGAACATGGGCCTAACACCCTCGTGACCCTACCACAAGGCGGGACCACCACAAACTGACCCCACCAAAGCAGGCGGCGGGTTGACGCATCATGGCCTCAATCCGACCCGTCAACGAGCACAACACTAGTTCCCCGATCCGGAACAGTCTCACTAATCACGTTACGAAAACCTAGCGGTCTTCTTAGCTCAACTACCCCCTTTCATTCCACACTACTAGGGACTTATCCCAACCATAACTCACGTGCACTATGCACTCCGATAAAGTCAAATATAACACTACACCTTTTCTCGAGATGGCCTCACCTCTAAGGTCTCTACGTAAAAAGCTCTAAGGCTCACACCTTCTCTATCCCCCAAAATCTTACTCGGTTAAACAACCATGATCTAATCACGACTAACACACTGTTATCAGAACATAGCACTTAAGGTATACTCACCTTATCACACATACTGATCTCTAGAGGGTTAAAGATATATCTATATCTACCGCTTGCTCCCTTGTCGTTCAAATCAAACCCGCCCGTGAGGCGCATAACTAAGGAAGGTGGCGACTACCCATCGATCACGAAGGCTAAGTCCTCCTACAAGGACACTCTTCGACACGGACCACGGCGGTCATAGGTACAACAAGTACCAATCCTAAAAGATGACATTCCCGGGATGACGTGCATCGCGTGAACGGAAGCCACGGAGTTCTAACCAACTCCTGCATACCGAATGTCACGAACTCGTGGAAGACCACTGCTGGCGGAGGTGCATAATCTGATCTCTTTGGTGAGGTGACTCGCCTCGAAAGATACTAAAGGACCTTCCGCTCGGCCTCTTACGGTGTCGCCGTTAACACTGTCGATTTCTGCGTCTCGACTGCTGCGCGCATAAGCCCGCATACGAGGCCATGCTCAAGCCTAATCAAGAATTACTCTTGCAACCTCTTTAGATAGTCCTCAAGACTCGCGGTACATCGGTATACTCTCGGTAGCCAAATCTATAGCTAATGTGGTCGCCTCTTTGCAATCTAAATTCTCTGTTCTGCGTGGGCGAAGGTTCATATATCATGGCGCGATGAGGCCGCCATTGCGTGCCAAACTCTCTTTGGGGCTAGTGACGTCGCGAAATCCCGAATGAAGCACTACCCTAGGTAATGATTGGGCACGTGCCCTCGCCACCTCTGTACTCTACTCGCGACTCCTCGGTGCCTTGCCCTCCCGGGCTCGGGTTGCCTCTACGCGAGGCATATCGGTGAGGAAAGAAATACGTTAGAGGTCCAACTTACAACACGACTCTAAGGCACGATCTCGAGTGAGAAGAATAGAAACCAATCCTAAAATATCCTATAGCCTCACGATTATTGATGTGGTGCACAACACCGATAATCAAGACTCTAATGGATACGATGCGTAGACACTTTCCGAGGATTAATCGCTCGATACCACTTTTGTCACGACCGAACGGGCGTGGATGGTGCCTACCGGGCACCCTAGTGACACAACATCAGTGTCGGTGGAACATAAAACACATACATGAAACAAGTGAAGTACAAAGCGATGTCGAGGAAAACTTGCCTTCGGCATATATAAATAACAACTTTTACAAATGAGCAGTTTAATCCTTTTTACAAACCACCCACAAGTGATTACTACGGACCTCTAAGAAATGATACGACAACAATGGCGGACGGGGCCGCCATACCACGAATGTAAGCACCTACAACAGGGGACTATACGAGATAAGCCTCGGAGGAACGGAGCTTCCAGCGCTGAACTGTGACCTAAGAGCGAGGATCAACGGTGGTGTACCTCAACTGCGGCATGAACGCAGCCCCGAAGGAGGTCGATAACAAAAGTGCAAGTATGTGAAACGAAAATACATCACGTAAATGAAATCATAGCGATCATATAAAGCGGGAGACATGTATGATAACCAAACTACGATTTACAACAAGCGATCATGTCAAGTCGGGGACTCGCGCCTCAGTCATCACTCAAGTATAACAATGGGTCTCGGGCCCACAACATCAATCATGCCCGTGGAATACCTTCGCCACTGCCGTGATCTATGATATAAAAGCACCAAGGAACACACATGATCACGAGTCCCACTGTGTCATAATAAAGCTGCGAGTGCGTGCGAAGGCATAGCCGACTACTAAAAACCCGCAGTACCAACAAGGTCATGAACTGTATCATAAGATCTGTCTAGACCGTCACATGATCAAAGCTGGCCACTTGCCCGCAGTATCAATGTACGCGTCTAACCCTGGAACTCCCGCAGCTCCGCATAGGCCAATCTCATCGGCCGCATGAGGTATTCCCGCATCGAGGTAGCTACTCCGGCATCGTCCCGGACTTCGCGATCGCGCATGGCCACATGGACCGCATGCCCATAAGGGCGATACTAACACGGAACTCTCGTAGCTCGCGCAGGCCCGGGACTGCATGAGGTATTCTCGAATCATAGGTCCATCGACCGCTTTGAGTCTACCCCGTCGGAGGCGGCTTAACCGGAATCATCTCAAGAGATGAATGCCACAATACTATCATAACGACTGATAGTTAATAAGCACAATCAAGGGAAACCCTTCACACAAACATCACAAGATACTAACACACGTAGCATCCCAACACGTTTACTTATCAAAGCAATCAAGAAAGTATTACAAGGCTATCACAAACCAATACAATCAAGTTGTTCACACAAGGTACCTTCTACTATATGATTAACAAGATCGGGTTTTATCCCCAAAGTACTTCATACATTAACTCTTTAAAAGATCGTTACTTTCACAATGTCACACAATACCCGTAGTATAAAATAGAGTGACTATCCTTTTAAAGTAAATCAATTACTTCTCTTTGTAAAATCAAGTAGCAACATTCTTTTCCAATGATCAAGTTTGCCTAATTTCCAATGTTCAAGTTTCTCATTTTAGAAAGGTTTCAGTAGTTCATAGTCTTATTCATTTGAGAATATAATTCTCCTTAAAACTATCCGAGAAACATAAGTCTTATATGTGAGTAGGATATTCTTGTTTATAACAATCTTATTACTGACCATGATCTAGGAAATATCATTTTGTCTCATCTTAGCTCTATGCGGATGGAAGTTTCTCTGGTTTTAATAATACTTAATTAGTCAAAAGCATTTCCTTTTATTAACGCCGATGGTTTGTCGATACACATTCTGATTTCCGAAATCAGTAAAACATTCTTAAGCCGTTATACCTAACTTCCCATAAAGCTAGTATAACTCTTAAGTTTTTAAAAAAACCAAGTATTACTTCTTCTTTCAAAATGATTCAAAAATCTTTTGAAATACTTCAAGTTCTTTATTAACACATAACAAGCCAGTTATAGTTCAAATCAGTACCTTTTAAAAACCACATGTATTTTCTTACCAACATAAAGCTGTTATAACCAACTTCCCATAAAGTCGTTATAACACTTTATGTTTTAACCCAATCACATACATTTAGCACATGTACGTCTACCGTACTACATAGTTCACACATATCATGCTAGAAGAGATAGGAAGAGGTTCACATACCTCGCGACGATTATCGACTAAATAGCAAAACGCTCCAAGTACCTCAAACCGGCTACTCCTCAGCCAAGTAGATCGCGCCACGCATAGTACTTCAACCTATAAGGCCACAAGGCGCTTATTAACATTTAGATCTCATCGTAGAACATTCTACCGAAAATTCGGCAGCACCTCCCCCCCCCGCAACAGCGTAAATCTCCTCCTCTATCGAGGCCGGCTACCAAGCCAACCAGGGGGGGGTTATGCATCTAACCCTAACGGGTACAATTCTACTCCACGGTACTACTACACAAGTCTCATGTCTGACAACCTATGTAATTACTGATTCGATACTCCTCTTTAAATTCAGGCTTAAGTCGCAAGACATTGCCGTAAGTATTATTCAGGCTTAAGTCAAAAGACATTGCCAATAACTACGTTCAGTTCTAATATATAGTATACTTCAACTATATATTCAAGCAATCATGTAATTTCCAATTACAATAGAGGGACAAGATAATTACCTCGATAAGCCCATAATTATCCTAGCTTAAAGTCGATCCTGGGCAATCGTTTAGCTCCAACTCCGAGCGCTCCAACCCGCTCTAAACCACCCTTAGAAGTTCTAACCAACTTCTACACAATACTCCAACGGACTATGGAGATTTCCCTAGGGTTTCGGTTTGGTGACTGACGGGAAGTATAATAGTATATCTGGGCTTTTTGTAAAGGTATAACCTTAGAATACTACAAGGTATTGGCTAAGGAAATTTGGGCATTATAACAATACTTTTGAGAGTATTTCTACCAAGAGAGGGGTATTATACTAAACAACTAGGCTAGTGGTACCCCACGGCTAGCACCCCAAGGAGGGGGGGGTATACCCCTCGGCCTACCCCACTAGGGGACTCTCGCCGAGGGGGAAGGCTTTGGACGAGAACCTCTAGAAGGGAGAGGAGGGATTTTAACACTTAGAATATTTTTGGATGAAGAAGTTCATCAAAGGGAGGGGTATTTATAGGTCAAGGGATGGCCAACCAAAGGCCAAGATCAATCCATGTTTTAGGCAAGTGTAGGGCTAGGATTTACCAAACACAAATATCCTACCTACCCTTGACTTTGTGCCAAGGCACAAAAACGCGCTGCTTAGCCATTTTCGTCCAATGGACGATTTGAAGTCCACCAATGAGAGGGTGCCAAGTGGCGCCTCTTGTTGGTCCAACACGCTTCGCCTCGGAAAAATCCGCAAAAATTAAAAATGACATAGCCGAAATTCCCTACGAAAGTCGTGGAAAACGCTTCGTTTAAAAACGACTCTAAACGGGTGTTGTGAACAAAATTAATTCGGCCAAGCCTTAATACAAGTTCAAATTTTCTACGTACGCCCACACGTACATACTCTGGAAATACGGGGTATAACAAAATACCCCCCTAACTTGAAGAGTTCTTCATCCACAAATCAAACTTTCCAAGTCTTGAAATTTCCTCCCCTCTCTTGAAGTAATTCGTCCAACACCCTCTCCCCCCCTCTAGCCTAGTGGCTTGGCCGAGAGCTTTCCCCCCCTCTAGCCTAGTAGTCCTAGCCGAAATCTACCCCCCCTCCCTTGGTAGAAATGTTGTCTTCCAAGTATAGTTACTATTCCTAAATACCCTAGCCCAAATCCCTTATAGTATTTAAGTAGAAGTGGTGTAGAACTTCTAAGGGTTCTTGGAGCTATCGGAGCGTGCATTTAGGAGCTAAACCTCGCTCAGGATCGACGTTTATACTTGGATAATATTGGGCTTATCGAGGTAAATAATCTTATCCTCCTTTTGTAATTAGAATATACATACTGTAGAAGTATAGGAATAAGTATAAAATACTTAGAAGGATATTACAGAATAGAATTGAATTGTTATCACTGTAGAAGGGTATAAAAGATGAATAATTGAACTGTACTTACATAGGACTGTATTTACAGTAGACTGTATAGTTTACCGGGTAGGGAAGTGCTGCCCAAATTTCCATAGAATAGAGAACCCTCTGCTTAGAGCTTTATACAGTACAGTCTAGACGTTGATAGACGTATTTGACTGTTATAGGTCGATTCTCTGCGCGCGACATATTCGACTTGGCAGGTGGATTTCGCCGAGAAGGTATGTGATTCTTCCTATACTCTTGAGCATGATATTTTAAAGGAAATATATATAGTACGGTAGACGTACGTGTGTTAACTGAACGTAGTTTATTGGCAATGTCTTTCGACTTAAGCCTGAATAATAAAGAATCTTGAAGTATTTCAAAAGAGATAAGAAACCTTTTTGAAAGAAGAGTAATGCTTGGTTTTAAAAAGTTATACTGACTTTATGGGAAGTTAGGTATAACGACGTAAGAGAGATAAAAAGAATGGTTATTGATTTTAGAAGTTAAGAGACTTGATCTCATAAGACAATAGACTTGACTTAATTGAATTAACATGAAGTTTGTTAAAAAAGTGTGATACCTCATTCGTGAGTAATGAGTACTTGGTTTTTAAAAGGAATAATCTTTTACTGATTTCGGAAATCAGAATAAGTATCGAACAAACCACTGCAACGCTAATAAAAGGAAATGTACTGAATAATGAAGTATTATTAAAACCGAGAAACCTCCATCTGCATAGAAGCTAAGATGAGACAAAATGATATTTCCTAGATCATGGCTGCTTTAATAAGATTGTTATAAATAAGAATAACCTACTCACATATAAGGCATATGTTTCTCAAATCTTTTTAAAGGAGAATTATATCATTATGTGATTAAAACTATGAACTACGAAACCTTTCGAAAATGAGAAACTTGAGCATCTGAAATTAGGCAAACTTGAACGTTTAGAAAAGAATGTTGTTACTTGATTTATAAAAAGGAAAGTGTTCTGGTTTACTTAAAAATGTTAGTCACTCTATTACTACGGGTATCGGGTGACCTTTATAAAAGAAATGGATCTCTTAAAGAATTAATGTATGTAGTACTTTGGAGTTAGAACTTGGTTTTGTTAACGTAAACATTAAAGTACCTTGTGGTTAGCTGGTCTATGTTTTGCAGCTAATAGCCTTGTGATACCTTTCTGCTGGTTTGATAAGTGCCCATGTTATGATACTACGTGTGTTAGTGTCTTGTGATGTTATTCTTGTTGTGCTTACGTTGTTAAACGTTAAGCCCGTTGTACTGTTATTATATCACATACCCCCTTGACTTATTATACCGGTGGCTTGCCACCCTCGATGCGGGTCTCTACGCCTACGCGGTCTGTGTGACTATGCGGAGCGGTATGCTCCGTGATTGATCATTCGGTGTATTAGCCTGACGCGGGGATGCCCTATGCGATGCGTGTGACTATGCGGTCTATTGAGACTATGCGGTGCGGAGTCCGGAGGTACCGGGTTGGCTACCCCGACGCGAGGAAATACCTACGCGGGTCTATGTGACCTATGCGGTGCGGAGTCCGTGGTTAGGCATGCATAATGATACTATGGGCGATTGGCCTTGCTTCGATCATTCGCGCCTAGGAAAGACACTACTGCTTTACCTATTATTGCTCTTGTTTGTGATATGGCACTATGTGCAAATTGAACTAATTGTATTTACAAATGGTTTTAAATACTTTGATTTCATTTAAAGTACCTTACAGTTTCACATACTTGGTACCTGTTGTACTGACCTCCTTCGGGGGGCTGCGTTCATGCCGCAGGTAGAGGTACTCCTACTGTTGATCCCCGTTCTTAGGATCACCGTTTCAGCGTTGGGAAAGCTCCGTTTCTCCGGAGGCTTAGCATTTCGTACGGTCCTCGTCGTTGTAGGTATTTGCATTCAGGTATGGCGGCCCTGTCCCGCCATTGTTGTTATAAACTCTTAGAGGTCTGTAGTCCTGTTGTAAAGTTGGGATGTAACTGTTCATTTTGGGTATTTATATATATATGCCGAAAGGCAACTTTTCCCCAGAAACTGTGTCTCATTTATATTGTCTCATGTCTTGTTTTATATTCCGCTGATATCTCTGATGTATGACTACTTGGGTGTCCGGGTAAGGCACCAGTCACGGGCCCCGGGACGGGTCGTGACAAGAAGATGGTTCACATACCTTTTCGGCTTAATCCACAAGCTAAGTCGAATACGCCGCACGCATAATTGTCAACCTATAATGGCCACAACACGACTATCAACTTCTAGTTTCTAACGTAGAATAATACTAAGTATATGGTCTCTTATTCTACGGAAAATCGGGCACCACCTCTTTTGTTTCTACATACTTTTCCACCTTTTTCAAGGCCTGATAATCAATAACCAATCATGCCACATTTAAGGCTCAATACACCAACCAAGCAAAGGGGATTACACGCCTTACAATACGTGTAAAATTATGCCCCACAATTAATACCAAGTAGTTTAATATCCAAAGCCATTCTCGGCTAACATGTACAACAACACAAGTTCTTTCCAATTCTTTTTCAATCCAAGTTCTTAGGTCTAACATGTTATATAGTCATAAACAACTTTAACAACTATAATTCCTTCTCTATATAACATGTGACGACTTAAACTAATAATCAAATTGAATTGTAATCTCAAAGGCTAAACATGCTAGTTTCGGATTAGGGTTCCAATAGCCAATACACTTATCAAACTTCATACTATATACCTCATGCTTGCTAATATCTATAGCTACAACAATAAGTAATCTTAATTACTAAAACGACAAGTTTGTTACCTTTATAAGCCCTTATAAATTTCCAAGATTCAAAGTCGCTCCTTAGCAATTCTTAGCTCCTTTCCTTTATGCTCCAATCCGCTATTTGAAGCATTTAAAAGTTCACAACCAACTTCTCTTCCATTTCAAATCCAAAACTATGAAAACGACTTAGGTTTTCGCCTTGCGACTAACGTGAAAACGTCGTTTTTCCGAGATCTTTCTATTGAGATATCCTTACAATACCCTTAGGAACCTTGGGTTAAAGTATTTTGAATAATGAACCAAAATTAAAAAAAAAATTGTGTGGGATTAGTGGTGAACCCGAGAGCACTTAAATGTGCAAGACAAGTGTGAAATTTTTTCTAAGTGTTGGAGACTTAGTCTTGCACTAGTGTAGTATATATAACACAATGGAGGGCTTAGATCACAACACTTGTGTTACTTGGATGGAGGAGATTAAATATCTAGCCAAGTGGACAAGTTGACTTGGTCAATTATCTCAAGCTAGCAAGACTTGATCTTCTACATTGGTCAATGACCATAATACCCTTGTCAATTTCGTCCAAGACCATGTGGGTGGGGGGGTGCCACGTGTCTCCCTCCCATTCGTCCATAAAATTTAATAACCCTCGTGGGCCCCACAAAACGTAAAATTCCTCGGGTGGGCCCCACGTGACCAAATACGTAAAAATAAATTTACATAATGTTAATATGTTCCAAACTCTTCACTCTTCAAATAATGCATTTTGAGAATCCAATTCTCATCAACGAATATTTTTCCTTTCCGACGTTCGGAAGATTTTCCGTCGGAAAAACAATTCTTCTTTCGTATCAATTTTCAAGTCTTTGTGTTCTCGCGTCCATTCTCTTATACATGTCCTGGACTTATGGGGTGTAACATTCTTCCCCCCTTAGAAACATTCGTCCCCGAATGTTCTTAGTCGGTTGTCAAGCTATACAAACTCCGGCACAGTCTCTTTACTATGCCTATAAATCAATACTCCACAAGACCAACGATGCCACACATGGCCACCACATAACATACGTAAACATATCAATGGACCTTCTGTCCGTGGTCCCTTCTCACAAAACTCGAAGGTTACAGTCTTATCAAACACGGGATCCTTAGAGGTTCCTTTCTTTTTCCCGTACTAGGGATGGCCCTGTCGTAATCTAAGTCATGGGACTAACACTATCTGAATCCTTCAGTCGGACTCCCACTCAGCTAACTGACGTGTTCCCCCGTGTTACTCCCCCTTCCCTGTCTCACTTAGTCACCAAACTAGTTGGGACATGAATCTATAATCTGCCTAGCTTAGTTTACCAACCGGTGTAAACTCTAATACTAGTAGCATCTCAAACACGAGCACCTATGGACAGTGTTACTGAACCTAACGCGCGTGTATCATCACAATTAACCTCTACTCATGGCCTAAAAGGATTCTCTTTACCCACCTACATTACTCATAACCATAATCACTATAATTCGTTTAACCCTTGTTCCTTCCTTTTCTTACTTGTCATACTTTCTCGTACTTCCAAACTTATTTAGTATACGTACAAAATTTCAAATATGCTTCTGTTCTCCAATCCTTGGAGTTACTATCCAAACTTGGCTATTTTGCTAATTGTATTTCCGTTAAGGCCCTTCTCGACCCTCACGACCTGGTTCCGGTGGAACGCGTCCATAAACTCGTAAAATGACCAACTAGACTTGGGCGTTGCATCCTCGTGACCCTATCACATAGCGGGACCATATCCAACGGACATCACCCCATTCCATACTACCGGTTGACCCGAAATGAGTCCATAACCCGACCCATCGTCACACTTAACTTCTCATTCTTAGTCTGAAATAAATTTCTCTCTTATCTCAAGGTGCTTCTCACCCTATCCCCCTATTCACTAGAGGTTCATCACATAGGCCGAAGTATTTCTACTGTACATCCTTCCCTATCGGTCTTATACTTATTATGGGGTAATTACAACTTGTGAACCCTACACAACTATAGTCTCAGTTCACTTTATCATTCTTGTCAACATTCTTCACTTTCACTTTACTAATCAAAGTATCCCTACCTCTGGGGGTGCTATCAATTACAACTACTAGTAACAAGGGAAAACATATACGCTAGGGCGAAATCTGAATCTATCAATGCATATATGATTCAAAAGAATCGAAATATACCTGTAACCCCACGCGATGTTGCCTCCCGATCCTTCCCCGTAGCCACGTCATCTATGCGGTTCGAAGGACCGCCAGAATCAGAACTCCACCGACTCTACCGCGATCGATCGACATTCAACACCGCTCTGGCGACAATCGCGGAGGAAAGGGAACCAACCACCGGCCTCATAGGCTGAGCCACCTCACCGGTGCTCTTTCTAAAGGGACATACCCTCAGTATGTGGCCCGGACGACCACAATAAAAACAAACACCTGTGCCATAACGTCATTTCCCCATATGACGCTTAGTACATCGGAAACACTGAGGAATAAGTGGCCTCGACTGAGAAAATCCTCTGCTCCTCTGAGAACCTCGACCCCTAGAGCTTGGACCGGCTCCTAAATACCTTGTGGGGTCCAATCTCCCACCTGTGAGCTGCGGGGGTATGTACTGGGTAGGCTGGGATGAATATCTCACTCGCTGCTGAGGCTGCTCGTGCAAAAACTCACCGGGATAACCAACCGGTCTAGCCCTCTTACGCTGATCTCCGCGTTGGCCCCCTACCCTCTGTACACCTGCCTGTACTGGCCGAATAACCTCCTGCTGATGAAACTGTAGTACCGCTGTCTTGGTCAATAACATAACTGTTTCCCTTATGACCCTATAGTCTTCCCCTAACTGAGAAACTGGAGGCTCTGGTGTTGGGGCCTCAAAACCTGGCGCAGAAGAACTCGCCGACTGCGGCACAATTTCTGGTATACCCTGGGCATGAGCCCTATCAACTCTCTGAGTCTGACTGGTAGTTCATGCTACTGCTTTGCCCTTCTGGGCGACTGTTGCCCTCCTTGGAGTCATAGTTGTAACACAAAAATACGTCAGAGATGAATTATCTTAACAACACAACTCTATGGCACGATCTCAGAGTAAGAAGAATAGAAACCAACTCCTAAATGTCCTGTAGCCTCCTGTTTATAGGTGTGGCGTGCAACACACCGATAATCAAGACTCTACTAGACACGGTCTATAGACATTCCGAGGACTGACTGCTCTGATACCACTCTGTCACGCCCCAAACCCCGAGCCCGTGACTGGTGCCCTACCTGGGCACCCTTCTACCTAACTGACACAAATAAATCGCGGAACTAAATAATACTTCGTTTTTTTTTCTTTAAAACCAACGAATATGCAAGGGAAAAGCCGACATGGCTGCCATATAATATACATAATAAAAGGCACTACACTTTACATGAGTTCAATCCCACATATGAATACAGACCTCTAAGAGTTTTACTGAACTATGACGGGACAAGGCCCCGCCGTATCCATAACTGTACAAAAGCCTGTACTGAAGGATCTATACCAAAATGATAAACTCCTGAACAGATGGAGCTATCCAAAAACTCTGAGCAGGGTCCTACACCTGCAGATCACCAAACTGCGTACCTAAACCTGCGGCATGAACGCAGCCCCCGGAAGGAGGTCAGTACGAAGAATGTACCAAGTATGTGAAACAGTAAATACTATAATGAAATCATAACAGTCTAAACAAAATAGGAGACATGTATGATAGCCAACCTACAGTACACAATACATAAGCAGTCATATCAAGTCAGGGACGCATGCCCTCAAAGTCATTACTCAAATATAACCATGGGTCTCACGCCCATAATATCAATCATGCCCGTGGAATCATTCCTTACTGCCGGCAGTCCATGATATAATATAACCTCAATAAGCATACTGAACCTTGCAATCATGAGAGTAATGCAATCCTTTTTATCTTTTAAGTTATGCTTTTAACAATGAGACCAACTGTTCCACTTTAAGTCATAAACACACTGCGCCCTTTCATTAATGAAATCACTACCGTTTCAAAACACGGCGCCGTCGCTGCGTGGTCAACCAACCTCTGTGTTATAATGCAACCTATCATGGGACTATTTCACCCGCAAGAGACTATTTCACCCGCTTAGGTCATGTGGACCCGCAATGAGTCATCGGTACACGATACTCGCATCACGGAGAGCTAATCCATGGCTTATATATATCCTGGGAATTTAACCCGCCCGAGTCAAATACCGACTCGCCGTGAGTGTGTACCACTCACCCCCATGGGGAGCTACCCCATGGTATCTTTTGAACCAAGTTGCCGACCCTTTATGGAGCGACACGGAGATGTGGAAATATGACACTTGCACGAATGTCTATATGAGCAACCCATATGCAAGCAATCCAAGACAATACCATGCCTTTACACAAATCAAGACAATTACCTTGCCTTTCCTTTTTACATAAACCAAGACAGTACCATGACTTTCCTTTTTACATAAACCAAGACAATTACCATGCCTTCTTTTTACATAAACCAAGACAATTACCATGCCTTCTTTTTACATAAACCAAGACAATTATCATGCCTTCTTTTTACATATACCAAGAAAATTACCATGCCTTCTTTTTACATAAACCAAGAGAAATCCTTATTTAAGCAAGTCAAAGTACTATCAAGGCACAAATAGAATAATTCTCATTTAAAGAAGCCAAAGTACTATCAAGGCACAAATAGAATAATTCTCATTTAAACAAGCCAAAGTACTATCAAGGCACAAATAGAATAATTCTCATTTAACAAGCCAAAGTACTACGTACGTCCATTCTTTTTAAAAGACTCATTTTTATACAAAGCCCCAAGATACTAACACCTGTAGTATCAAGGCATGTCTATTTTCAAAACAAGTTACTACACCTTTAGAAATTCATTTCAAGGTTTTGAAACTATGTAACTTTAAATTTCACAACCTAGGCAACTCATGCCTATTAATCAAAATAGACAATTTTCTTAACCTTCCATAAAGCCGTTATAACTAACTTCCCATAAAGCCGTTATAACCCTTTATGGTTTTAGACAAATTTATTCTTTTTATATCCAAGAGACTTATACTTTTAAAACCAAGTATCACATACTTTCAAATCAAGTTTATTAACTTTCAAAATACTTCAAGTCTCTTAATCTTAGAAATCAAGTTTCTTAACTTTCAAAATACTTCAAGTCTCTTAATCTTTAGAAATCAAGTAGCTTATACTTTTAAATCCCAAGTAACTCACACCTTTAAAACAAGTTACTTCTCTTTAAATCATGTCATTTCTCCTCTTTTACATCAATTAAGTAAATCACTCCTTTGACTCCCCTAAAGTCATTATAACAACCCTTAGGTTTTGGAACTAAGGCACTAGCCAAAAGATTTGGAAACCACTTCCTTTTCAAGACTCTATGTACTTTAAGTAAAATACTTTCATTTTTTTGAAAATCCAAACTTCATTAAGGGAATGGATTATAACAACTTCCAATTTAAACATCCAAAGTACAATCAAGGAAGTATATAGAACAACTTCTATATTAGGAAATCCAAGTACAATCAAGGAATGGATCATTTAAGGAGTAGGACTTACTTTCTTTATCATAAGGAATCATGCTAGAAGAAGAGGAGATGGTTCACATACCTTTTCGGCTTAATCCACAAGCTAAGTCGAATACGCTGCACACAGAATTGTCAACCTATAATGGCCACAACACGACTATCAACTTCTAGTTTCTAACGTAGAATAATACTAAGTATATGGTCTCTTATTCTACGGAAAATCGGGCAGCACCTCTTTTGTTTCTACATACTTTTCCACCTTTTTCAAGGCCCGATAATCAATAACCAATCATTCCACATTTAACGCTCAATACACCAACCAAGCAAAGGGGATTACACTCCTTACAATACGTGTAAAATTCTGCCCCATAATTAATACCAAGTAGTTTAATATCCAAAGCCATTATCGGCTAACATGTACAACAACACAAGTCCTTTCCAATTCTTTTTCAATCCAAGTTACTAGGTCTAACATGTTATATAGTCATAAACAACTTTAACAACTATAATTCCTTCTTTATATAACATGTGACGACTTAAACTAATAATCAAATTGAATTGTAATCTCAAAGGCTAAACATGCTAGTTTCGGATTAGGATTCCAATAGCCAATACACTTATCAAACTTCATACTATATACCTCATTCTTGCTAATATCCATAGCTACAACAATAAGTAATCTTAATTACTAAAACGACAAGTTTGTTACCTTTATAAGCCCTTATAAATTCCAAGATTCAAAGTCGCTACTTAGCAATTCTTAGCTCCTTTCCTTTACGCTCCAATATGCTATTTGAAGCCTTTAGAAGTTCACAACCAACTTCTCTTCCATTTCCAATCCAAAACTATGAAAACGACTTAGGTTTTTGCCTTGCGACTAACGTGAAAACATCGTTTTTTCGAGATCTTTCTATTGAGATATCCTTACAATACCCTTAGGAACCTTGGGTTAAAGTATTTTGAATAATGAACCAAAATTACAAAAAAATTGTGTGTGATTAGTGGTGAACCCGAGAGCACTTAAATGTGCAAGACAAGTGTGAATTTTTTTTAAGTGTTGGAGACTTAGTCTTGCACTAGTGTAGTATATATAACACAATGGAGGGCTTAGATCACAACACTTGTGTGGCTTGGATGGATGAGATTAAATATCTAGCCAAGTGGACTTGGTCAATTATCTCAAGCTAGCAAGACTTGATCTTCTAGATTGGTCAATGACCATAATACCCTTGCCAATTTCGTCCAAGACCATATGGGGGGGGGGGGGGTTGCCACATGTCTCCCTCCCATTCGTCCATAAAATTTCGTAACCCTCGTGGGCCCCACAGAACGTAAAATTCCTCGGGTCGGCCCCACGTGAACAAATCCGTAAAAATAAATTTCCATAATGTTAATAAGATCCAAACTCTTCAAATAATGCATTTTGAGAATCCAATTCTTATCAACGAACATTTTTCCTTTCCGACGTTCGAAAGATTTTCCGTCGGAAAAACAATTCTTTCTTTCGTACCAATTTTCAAGTCTTTGTGTTCTCGCGTCCATTATCTTATACATGTCCTGGACTTATGGGGTGTAACAGATATTCTAAGGGCTTCAAGTGGCGGATTGGAGTGTCAAGGAGAGGCTCTAAGTTGCTAGGGAGCGACTTCGGATCTTGAAGTTGTATTAAGGCTCGTCAAGGTAACAATCTTGTTCTCTTAAGTGTTATAAGATTACATATTTTTGTAGCCTTACTTTTTAACTAGCATGAAGTATATGTATAGTAGATTGATAAGTGGTATGGATAGTGGAAGCCTAAAATCCGAATTGACATGGCTAGCCATTTGAAATTAAAATACAATTTGGTCGATAATTAGAATCGTCGCTTGTTACCTATTTGAAGATTGTAGTAGTTATAATCGATTACGGCTTGATAACATATTATACTAAACAACTTGGATTGAAAAGGAATTGGAAAAGACTTTGTATTGTTGTCCCTCAAATTGCCGAAAATGATATTGTATGTTGGACTGGTTTGATATCAATTGTGGAGAGGAATTTTACACGTCTTGTTAGGCATGTAATCCCCTATTGTTAACTACATTGTTGAGCCTTAAAAGTGGCATTTTTGGTTATTGAATTCGGGCGTTGAAAAAGGTGGAAAAGTATGTAGAAACAAATGAAGTGTTGTCCGATTTTCCGTAGAATTTAGTGACTTTGCACTTAGAATATTCTACGTTTGAAGTAAGAATTTAATAGACGTATTATGGTCATTATAGGTTGACATACTACGTACGGCATATTGGACTTGGCAAGTGGATTGAACCGAAGATGTATGTGGAACTTTCCTATCTCTTGAGCATGAATAGTTGTAAATATATAGTATGGTAGACGTACGAGATTTTGACGAATCTAGTCCATTTGATATCCTTGGCTTATCTTAAGAATGTCCAAGTTGGTTGAGTTAGGGAATTAACTCACTTGTTTAAAAATATTAAGGATATCTTAGTTTCTAAAAGTTAAGAGACTTAAAGTATTTTGAAAGTATATGATACTTGTTTTGTTTGGAAAGTTTAAGTCTCTTGGTTATAAAGAAGAATGTAAGTATCTAAGGTATAAAGTTAGTATAACGGCTTTATGGGGAGTCAGTTATAATAGCTTTATGGAAAGTTAAAAGAGTGGTTTACTCTAAGTAATGTAAGTAATGATAAATGACATGAAATAATGAAAGACAGATTGATTTGAAGGCATCAATTGCTTAAGGTTTTAAAAGAAAGAAGTCACTTGATTTAGAGGCCTATAAATGTATTTCTAAAAGGTATTGTGACTTGTCTTAAAAAGTAGATATGACTTGATACTACGGTTATTAGTATCTTGGAAGCTTTATATGAAAAATAGTCATTTTAAAAGAGTAGAAGTACGTAGTACTTTGGGTTAAATTCCCGGATTTTTATAATGACATGCTAGTGCCTTAAGTAAACTAAAATGAGAGTGTTTATGAACAAAGCTAATAAGAAGGTAGGGGATTTCTTAACTTGCTTGTGTTATGTATGATAAGCCAGTAGTGCTTGTGTTATGTATGATAAGCCGGTAGTGCTTATGTTATGTATAATAGCCGGTTGTGCTAGGGATATATATATATATTGTTCATTACGGGGTCATTCCCCGGGTTTGTGGCATTTGCATATTCCGTGGATTTGCTACCCATGATGCGAGAAACACCTCATGCGAGTCCGTAGGGCTTATGCGGCTGAAATAGTCCTATGCGGGGCGGACCAGTCCTATGAGAGGAGATTACCTCATGCGGGTCCACATGACCTATGCGGGTCCACATGACCTATGCGGGCGGATACAGTCTATGCGAGGAAGTTACCTCATGCGGGTCCATACGGCCTATGCGGGTGAAATAGTCCCAAGAGTAGGATCGCTTAATGATACTATGGGCGGGTGACCCTACTTTGATCATGAGCCTCCTATTTTTATGCAGTAAAGTATACACTTGTTTACTATCATTGTTAGTAAGGCACAGTGTATTGTAATTTGATTATCATACATTTCCCAGCTTTATTTTAGACTTATGATGTAAATTGCAGTATTTTCCAGTTTTACATATTTGGTACATATTGTGTACTAACCCCCTTTCCTCGGGGGGATGCATTCATGCCGCAGGTGGTGGATCCTCATTCTTAGGATCACTGATCAGGTGTCAGAAGCTCCATTTCTCCGGAGGCTTGTTTTTTGGTACGGTTTCCCTGATGTTGTAGATCTATGTACATTCAGAGGTATGGCGGGGCCCTGTCCCATCACAGTTGTTATTCTTAGAGGTCTGTAGTCATATTTGTGGATTGGGTTTTAAGAACAGAGATGTATTGTTTTACTTTTGGTTTATGTATATTTTATGGAAGGTGGCCTTATCGGCTAGCCTGTGATGTTTATTGTCTAAGTATGTATATGTGTTGTGTATGTTCATTGCTATTCTCGATGTATACGAAAGGGTGCCAGGTAGGAACGATCGCGGGCAGGGTCGAGTCGTGACAAAAGTGGTATCAGAGCAGTTAGTCCTCGGAAAGTGTCTACAGACCGTGTCTAGTAGAGTCTTGATTATCGGTGTGTTGTGCACCACATCTATAATAAAGAGGTTGCATGACATTTAGGATTGGTTTCCATTCTTATCTCTCTGAGATCGTGCAATAGAGCTGTTTTATTAGGTTGAATCCTCTCTGACCTATTCTTATGTATCAGTTATGCCTCCACGGAAGGCGACCAGGGCCCAGAAGGGCAAGGCGGCAGCATGAGCTGCTAGTGGTACGCAGAGGGTTACTAGGACTCAGGCCCAGACTATGCCTGAGGTTGTGGGCGGGTCGGCGAGTTCAGCCACGCCGGCAATATTAGAGGCGAGGCGGCGTAGCTCCAGAGGTTCCGATACACGAACCTTCGCGGCGAGGCAGAGTATAGAGATTACAGAGAGCAGATCAGGTTATTGACTAGCATAGTGGCAGGGCAGCGCCGATAGGAGCAGGTAGCTAACCCTAGAGCCGACAGTTTGCGGATTCGGGATTTTCTGGGTTACCATCCACCCGAGTTCTATGGTTCGAGAGATGAGGAGGATCCTCAGGAGTTTATTCGGTAGTTACAGTGGACTATGCAAGTGCTTAGGGCCTCAGAGACAGAGTCAGTTGTGTTAGCCTCTTACCGATTACGTGATATTGTGTTGAACTAGTTTGAGTCATGGGAGTTGTCTAGAGGTGAGGGTGCTCTTCCAGCTGTTTGGGATGAGTTCACAGAGGCCTTCCTGGATCACTTTTTGCCTCATGAGATGAGGAGAGCCCGCGTGGATAGATTCTTGACATTGAGACAGAATGGGAGGACTATCAGAGAGTACAACATGGAGTTTGACTCATTGGCCAAGTATGCGCTCACCATTGTGGCTGACATGGCAGACAGAGTTCATCGCTATGTGATGGGGCTAGACCGTCATATGATTACTGCATGCCTGGGAGTGGCCCTTCAGCCAGGTATGGATATTGCCAGGATGCAGGCTTATGCACAGGGATAGAGGACAGAGAGAGAGAGAGGATCATCCAGGCCCAAGCCAGCCCAAGAGGCGGGGCGAGGTTCGAGGAAATTTTGGCGGGCGGCCTCGGCAGAACTAGGTCCATATTTCAGCCGGCACAGAGTGCCCCATCTTGGTTTTCTGGCAGGAGATTTGATCAGCCGAGTTATTCAGGAGTGGGTCAGGGCTCCAGGACCTCGGGCTTTCAGGGAGGAATAGACCGTAATCGATCGAGATCGCCCGTATCTCGGTGCGTTCGATGCGGTAGATCTCACCCGGGCGAGTGTCGTATTGCTTCAGGAGCTTGTTTCTCTTGTGGCCAACAGGGCCATATGAAGAGGGATTGTCCAACCAGAGGCGACGGGGGTGGTATGGTTCAGCCGACAGGGTCAGTTGCTGGGTCTTCTTCTTCTGTGGTTATGCGCCCTATAGGGCAGGGTGTTCACGGACCGGCATGCCGCGGCAGAGGTCGTGGTGGGGGTCCTAGTTCTAGCGGTCCACAGAACCGCATATTTTACTTAGCCAGCCGGCAGGATCAGGAGGCTTCCCCGGATGTCATCACATGTACATTATTGATTTCATGTTGTGACGTCTATGCTTTGATAGATCTAGGTTCCACCTTGTCCTATGTGTCCCCTCTTATTTCTGGTAGAATCGGGATAGATCCGGTGTCGATAGAGCCTTTTTAGGTAGCTACGCCAGTAGGTGATTCGATGTTAGCTGAGCGGGTGTACAAAGGTTGCCCGATTTTTATTTACAGTCGTCAGACCCTAACAGACTTGATAGAGTTGGAGATGACAGATTTTGACGTCATTATGGGTATGGACTGGTTGGCTTCTTGTTATGCCAACGTTGACTGTAGAAATAGGTTGGTCCGATTCCAGTTTCCTGGTGAGCCAGTTATCGAGTGGAAGGGCAACACAGCGTCATCGAGGGGTAGGTTTATTTCTTACCTCAAGGCTAGGAAGATGGTGCAGAAAGGGTACATCTATCATCTGGTTCTAGTATTCGATACAGAGGCTGAGGTGCCAGTTCTTCAGTCAGTTCCTGTGGTTAGAGATTTTCCAGATGTATTCCCAGACGATCTCTCGGGTATCTCTCCTAAGAGGGAGATTGAGTTTTGTATTGATATATTGCCAGACACTCGGCCTATATCTATTCCGCCGTACAGGATGGCACCTGTTGAGTTGAGGGAGTTGAAGGACCAGCTGAAAGATTTGTTGGAAAAGGGCTTTATCAGGCCTAGTGTTTCTCCCTGGGGAGCGCCGGTTTTGTTTGTAAAGAAGAAGGATGAGACGCTGCGTATGTGTGTTGACTACAGGCAGCTGAATAAGGTAACCATCAAGAACAGATACCCCCTCCCCAGGATTGATGATTTGTTTGACCAGTTGCAGGGTGCGAGGTGTTTCTCCAAGATAGACCTGCGGTCTGGTTATCATCAGGTGCGAGTTAGAGAGGCAGATATCCCAAAGACTGCATTCAGGACCCGGTATGGGCACTATGAGTTCAGGATGATGTCTTTCGGTTTGACCAATGCTCCAGTGGTATTTATGGATTTGATGAACCGGGTGTTCAAGCCATTTTTGGATACGTTTGTTGTAGTATTCATTGATGTCATCCTGGTTTATTCGGTATGCAGGCGAGCATGCAGATCACGAGGGCGGTACTTAGGTTCCTCGGGCGGCGATTGTTTGCCAAGTTCTCCAGTGTGAGTTTTGGTTGGCCTCGGTGGCATTCTTGGGGTACATTATTGGTGTGATTGTTCGGTTGATCGGCAAAGATTGAGGCGGTCAAGTCTTGGCGATACCTACTACTACGGAGTGCGCGATTTCTTAGATGGCGAGTTATTATCGTAGGTTTGTGGGCGGTTGCTTGATATCGCACCGTTGACTAGTGACTCGAGCGGCTAAGTTCCGGTGAATGACTTGTGAAAAGGTCTTCCGATTCATGAAGGAAAAGTTGGCGGCTCGGTTCTTACTCTTCCCGAGGGGTTAGAGGGCTACGTGATTTATTGTGATGCCTCGGGTATCAAACTAGGGTGCGTATTGATGCAGCACGGAAAGGTAATAGCCTATGCTTCCCGGCAGCTACAGAAGCATGAGAGGAATTACCCTACTCACGACTTAGAGTTGGCCGCATTTATTCATGCGTTAAAGATTTGGAGACATTACTTATACGGGGTTCATGTGGATATTTATACAGACCATAAGAGCCTCCAGTACATCTTCAGACAGAGGGAACTGAACTTGCGGCATCGACGGTGGTTAGAGTTGTTGAAGGATTATGATGTTGATATCCTATACCATCCGGGAAAAGCCAATGTGTTTGCAGATGCTTTGAGTCGTAGATCGATGGGGAGTTTGTCAGAGGTGCAGCCTGGTAGACAGGACATGGTCCGTCAGATCCATCAGCTAGCGAGCCTTGGGGTTCGATTGGTCGATACCGATGATAGTGGGGTACGGGTTCGTGAGATTGCCGAGTCTTCTATCGTTGATGAGGTGAAGAGGCGACAGTATGAGGACCCAGTTATGATACGGTATCGAGATACGGCTCTTCGAGAGAAGAAAAGTCTGTTTGAGGTAGCGCCTGATGGGGTGCTAAGATTTGAGGGCAGATTGTGTGTTCCCGATGTTGCAGGACTTCGTCAGCAGATTATGGGGGAGGCACACAGTGCTCGTTATATCCGGGGTCGTGTTATACCCCGTAGTTCCAGGGTATATATGTGAGGATGTACGTACGAGAATACGACAGAAATTTTGGAAAGAAGGAAAAGTGTGATTTTTTCGACGGAAAAGCTTAGGTTTTGTGAAGAAAAGGTTCGTTAATGGGAATTGGATTCCCAAATTTGGTATTTGGACTTCTTGGATTATATTAGAATTTTGAGATTTTATTTTCGGAAATGGTCACGTGGGGCCCACGGGAGAAATTTACGGTTTTGTGGGGCCCGCTTTGTTTTTGAGATTTTCGGTATTTTGGATATTTTCGGAAGACGAAATATTTTGGACCAATCGGGGGGCGACACGTGTCACCCCCATGTGGCCATGGTTGGTCGTTTCTTGAGTGACACTTGGCTTGGCCGAAATGGTAGGGACAAGTGGCAAGCCACTTGTCCCAAGTCTTGTGAAGCCATTTGGAGTGTGGGACCCACACACACTTGTCCCAAGATCTCACCGCACACCTTGCATAGATATTGACCCTTGAATCCCCTATATATACCCCCTTAGTTGATGACTAAAATTCATTCCACTTAAGAGCTTTCAAGGCAAATACTCCCTCCCTTTGAGCTTGAGTTTTCGTCCCCCTCCCCCTCTTGAGTAGAAATACTTTGAGTATTGTAGTATTATCCCAAGTACCTTGGCCTAGTATCCCTAGTAGTATTCCAAAGTTGTTTTAATACTAGGAGCCCGGAAATACTACTTTTTTTCCAAAAGTCGCAAAATGAAACCCTAGAAAAACCTTCATAGCTTGGTTGAAGTGTTAAGAGAAGTTGTTTAGAAACTTCTATGGGTCGCTTGGAGCGGGTTGGAGCGTAAGTAATTGGAGCTAAACGTTGCTCAGGATCGACATATAATCTTGGATAATTTTGGGCTTATCGAGGTAATAATCTATGTCCCCCTATTGTAATTGGATATTACATGTTGTTGTAATGTATAGTTGAGTATACTATATATAGAATGGATATTGGTAAGAATTGAACTGTATTTACATTGGATTGTATTTACAGTAGACTTGTGTAGTATTATTGTGAAGTAGAATTGTACACGTCCGGTTAGACGTGTAATCCACAGGAGTTGTTGGCACAGTAGCGGGCCACAGTAGGAGGAGATTTATGTGATAGCGGGGAGGTCTTTGCGAATTTTACGTAGAATAAGGAATCTTGCAGTTAGAATATTCTACGAAGAGATCTAGGTGTTGATAGGCGTTTTGTGGCCTTTATAGGTTGCAGTACTATGAGTAGCGTATTCTACTTGAAGAGTGGAAACGGCTAGCAGGGTTACAGTACTGTGGAGCATTTTGCTTATTGTCGATAATCGTCGCGAGGTATGTGAACCTCTTCCTATCTTTTCTAGCATGATTGTTGTGAACTATGTAGTACGGTGAGCGTCGTGTGCTAAGTGATTTGGTTGGTTTAAAACATAGGGTGTTATAATAGCTTTATGGGAAGTTAGTTATAACGACTTTATGTAGGTAAAAGAGTGGTTTATTGATTTTAGAAGATAAGAGACTTGACTTATAAACGACTTGATTTTGAAAGTTAAGAGACTTGATCTTGAAAGATAAGAGACTTGACTTATAACAACTTGTTTTCGGAAAAAGAAAAGTAACTTGATTTTAAGTATAGGTTACTTGTTTTGAAAAGAGTAAGTTATTTGGGTTTTAAAAGAATACTTGTTGTTGTTTAAAAGAAAAGAGACTTGTGGAATTAAAGAGTTTTTGGTTTAGAACATAAAGTGTTATAACAGCTTTATGGGAAGTTAGTTATAACGACTTTATGAAAACAAAGGAATGGTTTTTATCATTGGTTTTAAAATGGTAACTTGACTTTGAAAGGAGAAGTGTTTTGGTCTAAAAAGAAGGCATGGTATTGTCTTAATTTGGTTTAAAAAGGAAAGTCTGGAAGTTGTTTTGGTTTAATTAAAATGTTAGTCACTTTATTTTTGATACTACGGGTATCGGGTGACTTTTGTAAAAGAAATGGATCTTCTAAAAAGAATTTAACGTACGTAGTACTTTGGAGATTAAAACCTGGACTTTGTCATAAAATGAAAGTACCTTGAGTTGTGTGTAACTTGCCTATGTTTGCGTGTGATAGCCTTGTTGTGCAAATGTTGTATTTTTATGTTACCGCGTCTCTCGATGGAGGGTCGGTCATGTTGTTCTTGATCATTTTGGACATACTGACACGATGGGCGGCCCACGGGTATGCTTCCACTATGATAGTCCATGGGCATACTGACTAGATGGATGGTCCACGGGTATGTTGTTATACCCCGTAGTTCCAGGGTATGTATGTGAGGACGTACGTACGAGAATTCGACAGAAATATTGGAAAGAAAGAAAGATGTGATTTTTCGACGGAAAAGTTTCCGGGTTTTGTGAAGGAAAAAGGTTCGTTGATGGGAATTGGATTCCCAGATTTGGTATTTGGGCTTCTTGAATTATATTAGAATTATGGGATTTTATTTCCGGAATTGGTCACGTGGGGCCCACGGGAGAAATTCTGATTTTGTGGGCCCACTTTGTTTTCGAGATTTTGGCCTTTATGGATATTTTCGGAAGATGAAATGTTTTGGACCAATAGGAGGGCGACACGTGTCACCCCTAGGTGGGCTAGGTTGGCCGAAATTCATGTGACAAGTGGCCAAGACAAGTGGCCAAGTCTTGCAAGATATTTTAGTTGGACAAGTGGCTTGTGGGGCCCGCACACACTTGTCCCCAATCTCAACCAAACACTTGCCTTCATCCTAGCCCTTGGTTGTCCTATATATGCAACCTTTGTTGATGAAATATTGCACACTTAGATATTTCAAGACTTGAGAAATATTTTCATCTCCCTCCCTCTCTCCTAGCTCTCGTCGAACCCCTCCCTCTCTAACCTAACCTTGTCCAATAATTCCTAAGCTTCTAAGTGTTCTTCCCTAGTGTATTAGGAAGACTATTAACCAAAAGTTAGGAAAGATTTCACATCCCTAGCCACAAAAAGCCACCTTGGCCGAGAGCTCTTGGAAGGATAACCTTAGTGTTCTTCACTTGTTTGAGTTGGTTCTTGAAGAGATGATGGTTAGGAGCTTCTTAGGGTGATTTGTGGTGGGTTGGAACACAAAGGATTTGGAGCTAAGACTTGCTTGGAGCGACATTAAGTTCTTGGATAATTTTGGGCTATTTGAGGTAGTGAATCTTAAACCTCTTTGTGAATTGGTCATTATACATATATTATAAGTATATTATGGATTATATAATATATGGAGTAAAGTTTGGAAGAGTTGGATCTTGTTAACTTGTTAAAAGAAAGGATTGGCCGTTAGCCATTAAAATGGTAAAAACGTATCTTACTTGCTAAGAAGCTAATAACAAAGTAACTATAACTTATATTAAGAATGGAAATATAAGTTGGATGACTAATGAGTAATTTGGATAAGTAAAATGGACAAAGTTGGCCAAGGACCCCAACTTAAGGACTGTATTTACTTTGGACTGTATTTACTTTGGACTGTATTTACATTTCTGTTAAGGGGAAGATTGTTCAATCGCGTTCCGTTTGGGCGTGTGATCCCCTTTTTAATTATTGTATTGTTATGAAGGCGTGATAGTAAACCGCGTTACCGGTTGGGCGCGTAATCCCCTTCTTTTACTTATTGTTGTTATGAAGGCATGATAATAAACCGCGTTACCGGTTGGGCGCGTAATCCCCTTCTTTTACTTATTGTTGTTATGAAGGCGTGATAGTAAACCGCGTTACCGTTTGGGCGTGTAATCCCCTTCTTTATGTTGTTTAATTATTACGCCATATATATGGTATATATATTACGGTTATTCGGGCCTTGGAGAAAGAAGGAAAAGTGAGTTAAAACGGGGGAAGTGCTGCCCAATTTTCCGTAGAATTAGAGGACTTTTTATTGGTATAAGTCTTCAATGGTAAGAAAGGTTTAATAGAAGTACTATCACCATTTTAGGAGTGGAGTACTACGTGTGGCGTGATCTACTTGGCTTAAGGAGTAGCCGACGGGTTGAAGTACTTGGAGCGTTTTGCTATTTGTCGATAATCGTCGCGAGGTATGTGAACCTCTTCCTATCTTTTCTAGCATGATTGTTGTGAACTATGTAGTACGGTAGACGTACGTATGCTAAACGAGTTTTGGTTGGTTTAAAAACATAAGGTGTTATAATAACTTTATGGGAAGTTAGTTATAACGACTTTATGTAGGTAAAATAATGGTTTATTGATTTTAGAAGTTAAGAGACTTGATCTTAAAAGATAAGAGACTTAACTTATAAATGACGTTTTATGAAATGATTAAGGACTATGAATTTTATTAAAAAGTTGTCAAACCTCATTCGTGAGTAATGAGTACTTGGCTTTTAAAGAATAATGTTTTACTGATTTCGGAAATGAGAATAAGTATCGAACAAACCATTGCAGCGTTAATAAAGGAAATGTATTGACTAATGAATTATATTAAAACCAGTAGAAACCTCCATCTGCATAGAAGCTAAGATAAGACAAAATTGTATTACATTTCCTAGATCATGGCTGCTTTAATAAGATTGATTATGAACAAGAATAACCTACTCACATATAAGGCATATGTTTCTCAAATTGTTTAAAAGAGATTTATATTCTTAAGTGATTAAGACTATGAACTACGAAACCTTTCTAAAATAAGAGACTTAAGTACTTGAAATTAGGCAAACTTGAACTTATGGAAAAGAATGTTGTTACTTGATGTTAAAAAGGAAAGTGTTTTGGTTTACCTAAAAATGTGAGTCACTCCATTTTAATACTACGGGTATCGGGTGACCTTTATAAAAGAAATGGATCTTTTAAAAGGAATTTAACGTACGTAATACTTTGGGGTCAGCACCTGGACTTGTCATAAAATGAAAGTACTTGGAGTTGTGTGTAACTTGCCTATGTTTGCGTGGGATAGCCTTGTTGTGCAAGTACTGTATTTCTATACCACCGCGTCTCTCGATGGAGGGCCGGCTGATTTTTTATGAATGATTCTTCACCGAGTCCCATGAGATGGGCCGGGACACGTATTCCATCTGATTCTTCACCGAGTCCCACGGGATGGGCCGGGACATGTATTCCATACTTCACCGAGTCCCACGGGGTGGGCCGGGACACGTATTTCATCTGATTCTTTACCGAGTCCCATGAGATGGGCCGGGACACGTATTTCATCCGATTCTTTATCGAGTCCCATGAGATGGGCCGAGACATGTATTCCACACGATTCTTATCGAGTGCCATGGGATGGGCCGAGACATGTTATACGTATCATACGATTTATACCTAGACTGCCGGCAGTGAGGAAGGAGTTCCACGGGCATGAGGGATGACTTCAAGGGTGTGAGTCCCTGACTTGACATGACTACTTTTATGTTGTAAACTGTAGTTTGGCTATCATACATGTCTCCTGTTTTATATAGACTGTCATGATTTCATTCTGATATTGATTTCACATACTTGGTACATGTTGTCTTGACCTCCTTGAAGCTGCGTTCATGCCGCAGTAGAGGTACATCGGTTGTGGATCCTCGCCATGGATCATGATTCAGCGTGTTGGGAAGCCGTTTCTTGAGGCTTATCTTGTGGTATGTTACCCCGAGTGCAGAGGTTCTTGTACATTCGTGGTATGGCGGGGCCTGTCCCGTCATAGTTGTTGTCACTTTCTTAAGTGCAGAAATCTTGTTATGGCGGGGTTGTAAAGGATGTAATGCTCGATTCTCAGTATATATACGCAAGAAGGCAACCGCTTTGGTTGCTTTGTTTTTATCATATCTCTTGTTTCATGTTCATGTTTTTATTTCCTGATTTTCTACGATGTTGTATCACTAGGGTGCAGGTAAGGCACGATCATGGGCCGGTTGGTCGTGACAAAAGTGGTATCGAGCGATTAATCCTCGGAAAGTGTCTGCACCGTATCTAGTAGAGTCTTGATTATCGGTGTGTTGTGCACCACATCTATAATCAAGAGGCTACAGGATATTTAGGATTGGTTTCCATTCTTCTCATTCTGAGATCGTGCCTTAGAGCTGTGTTGTAAGTTGGACTCCTCGGCGTATTCTTATGTGCGGTTATGCCTCATGCAGAAATCGGGGCCAGCGCGCAAGCAGCAGAGGAGGCTGCGAGTGGAGTAGCGGCGGTCTCATCGAGGCCACGATGCACGAGACGTCGGACGCGACAAGGCGAGAGGAGATGGGTTACAAGGAGATGGCCCAGTTATTGGCCAGGATAGTGGCAAGGCACGAGGATAGGCTGGATGCAGCAATTCCGGTACCGGTAGTACCCGTAGTTCACCCGAGATCGGATAGTTTGAGACTGCGGGACTTTCTGAGTTGCAGCCCGCCAGAGTTTTATGGGTCGAGGCCTGAGGATGATCCGCAGGAGTTCATCCGAAGCGATTCTGACGGATCGTGAGTGATCGAGCTTGGAGACCGAGTCGGTAGTCCTAGGTTCACATCGGTTGCGCGATCTGATGATCGTAGTTTGATTCATGGAATCTGTCAGGAGAGCACGTGCTCCCAGCAGGTTGGGACGAGTTCTCAAGGGCATTTCTTGCACATTTCTTGCCTCCACAGATGAGGAGGGCTCGGGCCGACATATTTTTGACGTTAAGGCAAGCCGGGCGTACGGTTAGGGAGTACAACGTGGAGTTTGACTCGTTGGCTCGGTATGTCCCCGCTTTAGTGACGAATATGGAGGACGAGTGCACCGCCACGTCACGGGCTCGATGATTACTTGGCGAGGCTTGTTGGTGTAGCTCTTCAGGGCATGGACATTGCCGCGTGCGAGCTCATGCACTTGGATGTGAGGCGGATGGGTCGACGGAATGACCGAGATCGTGAGAAGAGGGCGAGCAGCAGGTCCTTTGGTAACTTCGGCGGGCCGCCTCGGCAGCGTTAGTTATGCACCTCCGCCAAGATGAGTGGTCCTCCGCGCCTTGGGGCGTTCGGGGTATTCGAGCTGGTCGAGAGATCCGGGCTTAGTTCGCGGTATACATGGGTTCTAGCCAGTCAGGTTCATGTTTCCCTCAGTGTGCACGATGTGGCAGGCGTCATCCCGGGGAATGTCGTCTTTTTACTGGTGCTTGTTTTGCCTGCGGCCGTCAGGGCCATGTGATGAGGAACTGTCCTAATAGGAAGGATGCAGACAGAATGACTCAGCCTCCCGGGTCAGTGGCAGGTTCATCGCCTTCTATAGCTATGCGCCCGGCAGGGTAGGATTATGATTAGAGCGACGAAGGAAAATAAAGCAGTTGATACAGGTATATTCTTACCCCTCTAGAGACTGGTATGCGTTGTTGATATGATGATGTGCTATGTATTATGTTCCGATAATGTTTTGTTAAATGATGATTTAGGGGCCTGGTTGGTAAGGGGAGGTTGGGTAAAAGATTTTGTTTACAATTGACCTTTGTCAGAGTGCATAGTATACGAGGGGTATAATAGTGTGATAAGTCCCTGAGTGGTGTGAATTATAAGAGGGTAGTTGATATAAGAAGACCACTAGGTTTTCGTGACTTGATTAGTGAGATTGTTCCGGATCGGGGGAAATAAGAGTTTGGCGCGGTTATGGGTCAGGTTGAGGACCATTCGCGGGTCAACCCGTAGCCCGGAATATGGTGGGGTCAGTTCGTGGTGGTCCCGCCAGGTGGTAGGGTCACGAGGGCGCTAGGCCCAGGTTTAGGTAACCATCATACGGGTTCGTGGATGCGTTCGACCTGAGTCGGATTGCGAAGGCCGGGAATGGCCTTAGAGTAAATTGAAGCTAGTGGGAGTTGTTGTGAGATTAGAAATGATTCCTCGTTGGGTTGGATTTGAGTTTTGCGCACATGTTATATCCTGGCCATTGGTGGCATGATCGGTTTTTGTAAGTATAGTAGTGAAGACTATACCGACGCAAGTACGTTTGGAGACTTAGAAGGAACATTCGGGACGAATGTTTCTAAGGGGGGAAGAATGTTATACCCCGTAGTTCCAGGGTATGTATGTGAGGACGTACGTACGAGAATCTGACGTAAATATTGGAAAGAAAGAAAGATGTGATTTTTCGCGGAAAAGTTTCGGGTTTTGTGAAGGAAAAAGGTTCGTTGATGGGAATTGGATTCCCAGTTTGGTATTTGGGCTTCTTGAATTATATTATAATTATGGGATTTTATTTAGGAATTGGTCACGTGGGGCCACGGGAGAAATTCTGGTTTTGTAGCCCACTTTGTTTTGAGATTTTGGCCTTTATGGATATTTCGGAAGATGAAATGTTTTGGACTAATAGGAGGCGACACGTGTCACCCCTAGGTGGGCTAGGTTGGCGAAATTCATGTGACAAGTGGCGAGACAAGTGGCCAAGTCTTGCAAGATATTTTAGTTGGACAAGTGGCTTGTGGGGCCCACACACACTTGTCCCCAATCTCAACCACACACTTGCCTTCATCCTAGCCCTTGGTTGTCCTATATATGCACCCTTTGTTGATGAAATCTTGCACACTTAGATATTTCAAGACTTGAGAAATATTTTCATCTCCCTCCCTCTCTCCTAGCACTCGTCGAACCCCTCCCTCTCTAACCTAACCTTGTCCAATAATTCCTAAGCTCCTAAGTGTTCTTCCCTAGTGTATTAGGAAGACTATTAACCAAAAGTTAGGAAAGATTTCACATCCCTAGCCACAAAAAGCCACCTTGGCCGAGAGCTCTTGGAAGGATAACCTTAGTGTTCTTCACTTGTTTGAGTTGGTTCTTGAAGAGATGATGGTTAGGAGCTTCTTAGAGTGATTTGTGGTGGGTTGGAACACAAAGGATTTGGAGATAAGACTTGCTTGGAGCGACATTAAGTTGTTGGATAATTTTGGGCTATTTGAGGTAGTGAATCTTAAACCTCTTTGTGAATTGGTCATTATACATATATTATAAGTATATTATGGATTATATAATATATGGAGTAAAGTTTGGAAGAGTTGGATCTTGTTAACTTGTTAAAAGAAAGGATTGGCCGTTAGCCATTAAAATGGTAAAAACTTATCTTACTTGCTAAGAAGCTAATAACAAAGTAACTATAACTTATATTAAGAATGGAAATATAAGTTGGATGACTAATGAGTAATTTGGATAAGTAAAATGGACAAAGTTGGCCAAGGACCCCAACTTAAGGACTGTATTTACTTTGGACTGTATTTACTTTGGACTGTATTTACTTTGAATTTGTATTTACATTTACATTAAGGGAAGATTGTTCAATTGCGTTAGTTTGGGCGTGTGATCCCTTTTTAATTATTGTATTGTTATGAAGGCGTGATAGTAAACGCGTTACGGTTGCGCGTAATCCCCTTCTTTTACTTATTGTTGTTATGAAGGCGTGATAGTAAACCGCGTTACCGGTTGGGCGCGTAATCCCCTTCTTTTACTTATTGTTGTTATGAAGGCGTGATAGTAAACCGCGTTACCGTTTGGGCGTGTAATCCCCTTCTTTATGTTGTTTAATTATTACGCCATATATATGGTATATATATTACGGTTATTCGGGCCTTGGATAAAGATGGAAAAGTGAGTAAAAACGGGGGAAGTGCTGCCCAATTTTCCGTAGAATTAGAGGACTTTTTATTGGTATAAGTCTTCAATGGTAAGAAAGGTTTAATAAAAGTACTATCACCATTTTAGGAGTGGAGTACTACGTGTGGCGTGATCTACTTGGCTTAAGGAGTAGCCGACGGGTTGAAGTACTTGGAGCGTTTTGCTATTTGTCGATAATCGTCGCGAGGTATGTGAACCTCTTCCTATCTTTTCTAGCATGATTGTTGTGAACTATGTAGTACGGTAGACGTACGTATGCTAAACGAGTTTTGGTTGGTTTAAAAACATAAGGTGTTATAATAGCTTTATGGGAAGTTAGTTATAACGACTTTATGTAGGTAAAAGAATGGTTTATTGATTTTAGAAGTTAAGAGACTTGATCTTAAAAGATAAGAGACTTAACTTATAAATGACGTTTTATGAAATGATTAAGGACTATGAATTTTATTAAAAAGTTGTGAAACCTCATTCGTGAGTAATGAGTACTTGGCTTTTAAAGAATAATATTTTACTGATTTCGGAAATGAGAATAAGTATCGAACAAACCATTGCAGCGTTAATAAAGGAAATGTATTGACTAATGAATTATATTAAAACCAGTAGAAACCTCCATCTGCATAGAAGCTAAGATAAGACAAAATTGTATTACATTTCCTAGATCATGGCTGCTTTAATAAGATTGATTATGAACAAGAATAACCTACTCACATATAAGGCATATGTTTCTCAAATTGTTTAAAAGAGATTTATATTCTTAAGTGATTAAGACTATGAACTACGAAACCTTTCTAAAATAAGAGACTTAAGTACTTGAAATTAGGCAAACTTGAACTTATGGAAAAGAATGTTGTTACTTGATGTTAAAAAGGAAAGTGTTTTGGTTTACCTAAAAATGTGAGTCACTCCATTTTAATACTACGGGTATCGGGTGACCTTTATAAAAGAAATGGATCTTTTAAAAGGAATTTAACGTACGTAATACTTTGGGGTCAGAACCTGGACTTGTCATAAAATGAAAGTACTTGGAGTTGTGTGTAACTTGCCTATGTTTGCGTGGGATAGCCTTGTTGTGCAAGTACTGTATTTCTATACCACCGCGTCTCTCGATGGAGGGCCGGCTGATTTGTTATGAATGATTCTTCACCGAGTCCCATGAGATGGGCCGGGACACGTATTCCATCTGATTCTTCACCGAGTCCCAGGACATGTATTCCATACTTCACCGAGTCCCACGGGGTGGGCCGGGACACGTATTTCATCTGATTCTTTACCGAGTCCCATGAGATGGGCCGGGACACGTATTTCATCCGATTCTTTATCGAGTCCCATGAGATGGGCCGAGACATGTATTCCACACGATTCTTATCGAGTGCCATGGGATGGGCCGAGACATGTTATACATATCATACGATTTATACCTGCTAGGCGGTGAGGAAGAGTTCCACGGGCGTGAGGATGACTTGAGGTGTGAGTCCCTGACTTGACATGACTACTTTTATGTTGTAAACTGTAGTTTGGCTATTATACATGTCTCCTATTTTATATAGACTGTCATGATTTCATTCTGATATTCGATTTCACATGGTACTGTTATCGACCTCCTTCGGGGGGCTGCGTTCATGCCGCAGGTAGAGGTACATCGGTTGTGGATCCTCGCTCATAGGATCACAGTTCAGCGTGTTGGGAAGCCCCGTTTCTTCGGAGGCTTATCTTGTGGTATGTTACCCTGAGTCTGTAGGTTCTTGTACATTCAGGGGTATGGCGAGGCCCTGTCCCGTCATAGTTGTTGTCACTTTCTTAGAGTGCATGTAATCTTGTTGTGGCGGGGTTGTAAAGGATGTAGCTATTCGGTCTGTATATATATACGAAAGGCAACCGCTTTTGGTTGCTTTGTTTTTATCATATCTCTTGTTTCATGTTCATGTTTTTATTTCCGCTGATTTTCTCTGATGTTGTATCACTAGGGTGCCCGGGGTAAGGTACCAGTCACGGGCCCCGGTTCGGGTCGTGACATATGCGGCCATGATGAGGGTTCGTTTCCCTGTTGATAGTGTTATTCCATGGACTAGCTCTCCATGAGGTTTTTACTGATTCGGCTTGGTATCTGGTAGTTGGCTCTCGTACTTGCCCTGAGGTCGTGGCTGTCTCGGCTTGGTATCTGGTAGTTAGCCTTCGTACTTGCCCCGTTCAGTTTTGTGACGAAGTCTCGTGATTCCGGCTTGGTATCTGGTAGTTAGTCTTCGTACTTGCCCCGGCCAGCTGCGTGGCGCAGGCTTGGTATCTGGTAGTTGACTTTCGTACTTGCCCTGGGTCAGCTTCGTGGTTTGGTTATATAGTTTTGTTGGTACGGCTTTGGTATCTGGTAGTTGGCTTTCGTACTTGCCCCGGTCCGTCGAGGATGCGGCTTGGTATCTGGTAGTTAGCCTTCGTACTTGCCCCGTACGGTTTTTATGACTCAGGTGGGACCTGGTGTTCATGTGTACTTCTTGGTGTGATTATATCATAAACTGCCGGCAGTGAGGAAGGTATTCCACGGGCATGATTGATGTTGTGGGCGTGAGACCCATTGTTATATTTGAGTAATGACTTTGAGGGCGTGAGTCCCTGACTTGACGTGACTGTTTATATATTGTGGACTGTAGTTTGGTTATCATACATGTCTCTTGCTTTATATAGACTATTATGATTTCTTTTCTGATATTTCTGATTTCACATACTTGGTACTGTTATCGACCTCGCCCGGGCTGCGTTCATCCGCAGAGGTAGGTACATTGGTTGTGGATCCTCGCTCTTAGGATCACAGTTCAGCGTTTTGGGAAGCTCCGTTTCTCCGGAGGCTCATCTTTGGTATAGTCCCCTGTCAGTGTAGTTACTTGTACATTCAAGGGTATGGCGGGGCCCTGTCCCGTCATAGTTATGGTTACATTCTTAGAGGTCTGTAGTATTGTTGTGGGCAGGGTTTGTAAAAGGATTTAACTGTTCAGGTTGATATATATATGTATATATTCAGGAAGGTGACCGTGTTGGTTAGCCTGTTTCATACTTTATCTCTTGTTTCATGTTTAAGTTTTTATTTCCGCTGATTTTCTCTGATGTTGTATTACTAAGGGTGCCCGGGGTAAGACACGATCCACGGCCCGGATCGGTCGTGACAAAAGTGGTATCGAGCGATTAGTCCTCGGAAAGTGTCTACAGACCGTGTCTAGTAGAGTCTTGATTATCGGTGTGTTGTGCACCACATCTATAATCAGGAGGCTGCAGGACATTTAGGATTGGTTTCCATTCTTCTCACTCTGAGATCGTGCCTTAGAGCTGTGTTGTAAGTTGGACTCCTCGGCGTATTCTTTTATAACGATTATGCCTCGCGCAAGGCAACGAGCCCGAAGAGGCAAGGCGGCGAGGAGGCTGCGAGTAGAGCACGGAGGGTTACGAGGCGAGACCCGGTTTTACGAGGTGGTGCTACGACGGCGGATTCTACGATGCCGGCCCAACAGAGTTTAGAGCGCGGCGGTGGCTCACGAGGCCACGATATCTGAGCCTCCAGTTCCACGGCCGGGAGCAGAGGATATGGGTTGCAAGGAGATGGCCCAGTTACTAGTTAGGTTTATGGCAAGACTTGAGGGCGAGACGGGGCCGGTACGATGAGTGCACCCAGGGCGATAGTTGGAGACCGGGATTTCTTAAGTTGCGATCCACGGTGTTCTATGGATCGAGGCGAGGATGACCCTCGGGAGTTTATCAAGCGATTCTGACGGATCATGAAGTGATCGAGCTTGGAGACCGAGTCCGTGATCTTCGGTTCGCATCGGCTGCGTGATACTGCAGTCGACTGGTTTGATTCATGGGAACTGTCCCGGGGGGAGCATGCGCTTCCAGCTGTATGGGACGAGTTCTCAGGGGCTTTTCTTGCACATTTCTTGCCCCCACAGATGAGGAGGGCTCGGGCCGACAGATTTTTGATGTTGAGGCAGGACGGGCGTACGGTTCGGGAGTACAACGTGGAGTTCGACTCATTGGCCCGATATGTCCCCGCGTTAGTAGCTAGTATGGAGGACAGAGTGCACCGCTATGTCACAGGGCTAGACGATTATTTGGCAGAGAGTTGCTCGGGCGTAGCTCTTCAGCCGGGCATGGACATTGCCCGCATGCAGGCTTATGCACTTGGGTGTGAGGAGCGGAGAGGTCGACGGAATGACCGGGATCAGCAGAAGAGGCGAGCAGCGAGGTCTTTTGGCGACTTTCGAGGCGGACCGCCTCGGCAGCGAACTAGTTATGTGCCTCCGCCCGATGAGCGGTCCTCCATGCGATCTTGGCACAGAGTATTGAGGCGGTCGGGGCTCGAGGGTTGTGTTTTCGGGAGTAGTGGTGTTGACGGATGAGGCCACCCTTACCTCAGTGTGGCCGTTGCGGTAGAATCCATAAGGGGGAGTGTCGTGCTGGTTCGGGAGGTTGTTTTACATGCGGCCAGCAGGGCCATTTTGCGAGAAATTGTCCGACTAGAGGTAGCGCGGATGTAGAGACTCGGCCTTCAGGATCTATGGCTGGTTCATCACCTTCTACAGCTATGCGCCCTGCAGGGCAGGCCTATGATTAGAGTGAAGCGGTAGATACAGGTATATCCTTAACCCTCTAGAAGTTTAGTATGCTTGATATAATGATCTTATTATTGTGTACTATGTTCGGATAGCGTTGTGTTATTGATGTGTTAGAAAACATGGTTAGTTGAAAGGTTTGTATGGGGGTTTGGAAGGTTTGAACCTTAGAATATTACACGTTGAGACCTTAGATGTAAGGCCGTCCTGAGAAAAAGATTTTTACGGTTAGTCTTTGTCGAAACACTTGGTATGCGTGAAATGTGTTGAGGGATAATTCCTTGGGTTGTGTAGGATGAAAGTGGTAGCTTTCAGGACTTGTATAGGTAAGGTTGTTCCGGATCGGGGAACAAGAGTCTGGTGCGATTATGGGTCGGGTTGAGGACCATTCGCGGGTCAACCCGCAGCCCCGATTGGGGTGGGGTCAGTTCGAGGTGGTCCCGCCAGGTGGTAGGGTCACGAGGGTGCTAAGCCCAGGTTTAGGTAACCATCGTATGAGTTCGTGGATGTGTTCGACTAGAATCGAATCGTGAAGGCCGGGAATGGCCTTGAAGGAATTTGAGGCTAGTAAGATGACCAAGTTTGGAGGTGGTAACTCCAGGGTTGTGGAAATTGAAGCGGTGACTGAAGTGTGGTATGTGTACTAGAAAGAGTTCGGGTGTACGTGAAAGGGACGACGAGTAAGAAGAGAAGCGAACAATGTGTTATGAGAACGGAAGTGATCATTTCTTTTGTGAAATGAAGATGCGAAGGGGGTATCCTTTAGACCATGGGTGTAAGCTTTTTGTGATATTAGAGGTGATTCCTCGTTGGCTTGGATTTGTATGTTATACTATGGCCATTGATGGCATGATTGGTTTCGTAAGTATAGTAGTGAAGACTATACCGGCGCATGTGTGTTTGGAGACTTAGAAGGAACATTCGGGACGAATGTTTCTAAGGGGGGAAGAATGTTATACCCCGTAGTTCCAGGGTATATATGTGAGGATGTACGTACGAGAATACGACAGAAATTTTGGAAAGAAGGAAAAGTGTGATTTTTTCGACGGAAAAGCTTCCGGTTTTTGTGAAGAAAAAGGTTCGTTAATGGGAATTGGATTCCCAAATTTGGTATTTGGACTTCTTGGATTATATTAGAATTTTGAGATTTTATTTTCGGAAATGGTCACGTGGGGCCCACGGGAGAAATTTACGGTTTTGTGGGGCCCGCTTTGTTTTTGAGATTTTCGGTATTTTGGATATTTTCGGAAGACGAAATATTTTGGATCAATCGGGGGGCGACACGTGTCACCCCCATGTGGCCATGGTTGGTTGTTTCTTGAGTGACACTTGGCTTGGCCGAAATGGTAGGGACAAGTGGCAAGCCACTTGTCCCAAGTCTTGTGAAGCCATTTGGAGGGTGGGACCCACCCACACTTGTCCCAAGATCTCACCACACACCTTGCATAGATCTTGACCCTTGAATCCCCTATATATACCCCCTTAGTTGATGACTAAAATTCATTCCACTTAAGAGCTTTCAAGGCAAATACTCCCTCCCTTTGAGCTTGAGTTTTCGTCCCCCTCCCCCTCTTGAGTAGAAATACTTTGAGTATTGTAGTATTATCCCAAGTACCTTGGCCTAGTATCCCTAGTAGTATTCCAAAGTTGTTTTAATACTAGGAGTCCGGAAATACTACTTTTTTTCCAAAAGTCGCAAAATGAAACCCTAGAAAAACCTTCATAGCTTGGTTGAAGTGTTAAGAGAAGTTGTTTAGAAACTTCTATGGGTCGCTTGGAGCGGGTTGGAGCGTAAGGAATTGGAGCTAAACGTTGCTCAGGATCGACATATAATCTTGGATAATTTTGGGCTTATCGAGGTAATAATCTATGCCCCCCTATTGTAATTGGATATTACATGTTGTTGTAATGTATAGTTGAGTATACTATATATAGAATGGATATTGGTAAGAATTGAACTGTATTTACATTGGATTGTATTTACAGTAGACTTGTGTAGTATTTTTTGTGAAGCAGAATTGAACACGTCCGGTTAGACGTGTAATCCCCTGGGAGTTGTTGGCCTGGTAGCGGGCCCTGGTAGGGGAGGAGATTTATGTGATAGCGGGGGTGGAGGTGCTGTCGAATTTTCTGTAGAATAAGGAATCTTGCAGTTAGAATATTCTACGAAGAGATCTAGGTGTTGATAGGCGTTTTGTGGCCTTTATAGGTTGCAGTACTACGAGTAGCGTATTCTACTTGAAGAGTGGAAACGGCTAGCAGGGTTACAGTACTGTGGAGCATTTTGCTTATTGTCGATAATCATCGCGAGGTATGTGAACCTCTTCCTATCTTTTCTAGCATGATTGTTGTGAACTATGTAGTACGGTAGACGTACATGTGCTAAGTGATTTGGTTGGTTTAAAACATAGGGTGTTATAATAGCTTTATGGGAAGTTAGTTATAACGACTTTATGTAGGTAAAAGAGTGGTTTATTGATTTTAGAAGATAAGAGACTTGACTTATAAACGACTTGATTTTGAAAGTTAAGAGACTTGATCTTGAAAGATAAGAGACTTGACTTATAACAACTTGTTTTCGGAAAAAGAGAAGTAACTTGATTTTAAGTATAGGTTACTTGTTTTGAAAAGAGTAAGTTATTTGGGTTTTAAAAGAATACTTGTTGTTGTTTTAAAAGAAAAGAGACTTGTGGAATTAAAGAGTTTTTGGTTTAGAACATAAAGTGTTATAACAGCTTTATGGGAAGTTAGTTATAACGACTTTATGAAAACAAAGGAATGGTTTTATCATTGGTTTTAAAATGGTAACTTGACTTTAAAAGGAGAAGTGTTTTGGTCTAAAAAGAAGGCATGGTATTGTCTTAATTTGGTTTAAAAAGGAAAGTCTGGAAGTTGTTTTGGTTTAATTAAAATGTTAGTCACTTTATTTTTGATACTACGGGTATCGGGTGACTTTTGTAAAAGAAATGGATCTTCTAAAAAGAATTTAACGTACGTAGTACTTTGGGGATTAAAACCTGGACTTTGTCATAAAATGAAAGTACCTTGAGTTGTGTGTAACTTGCCTATGTTTGCGTGTGATAGCCTTGTTGTGCAAATGTTGTATTTTTATGTTACCGCGTCTCTCGATGGAGGGCCGGTCATGTTGTTCTTGATCATTTTGGACATACTGACACGATGGGCGGCCCACGGGTATGCTTCCACTATGATAGTCCATGGGCATACTGACTCGATGGATGGTCCACGGGTATGCGGCCATGATGAGGGTTCGTTTCCCTGTTGATAGTGTTATTCCATGGACTAGCTCTCCATGAGGTTTTTACTGATTCGGCTTGGTATCTGGTAGTTGGCTCTCGTACTTGCCCTGAGGTCGTGGCTGTCTCGGCAGTATCGGTAGTTAGCGCCGTACTTGCCGTTCAGTTTGTGTGAAGTCTCGTGATTCCGGCTTGGTATCTGGTAGTTAGTCTTCGTACTTGCCCCGGCCAGCTGCGTGGCGCAGGCTTGGTATCTGGTAGTTGACTTTCGTACTTGCCCTGGGTCAGCTTCGTGGTTTGGTTATATAGTTTTGTTGGTACGGCTTTGGTATCTGGTAGTTGGCTTTCGTACTTGCCCCGGTCCGTCGAGGATGCGGCAGTATCCGTAGTTAGCCTTCGTACTTGCCGTCACGGTTTGATGACTCAGGTGGGACCTGGTGTTCATGTGTACTTCTTGGTGTGATTATATCATAAACTGCCGGCAGTGAGGAAGGTATTCCACGGGCATGATTGATGTTGTGGGCGTGAGACCCATTGTTATATTTGAGTAATGACTTTGAGGGCGTGAGTCCCTGACTTGACGTGACTGTTTATATATTGTGGACTGTAGTTTGGTTATCATACATGTCTCTTGCTTTATATCGACTATTATGATTTCTTTTACATTATTTCTGATTTCACATACTTGGTACTGTTGTCTTGACCTCGCCGGAGTCTGCGTTCACGCCGCAGTAGAGTACATCGGTTGTGGATCCTCGCTCTTAGGATCACGATTCGGTGTTTTGGGAAGCTCCGTTTCTCGGAGGCTCATCTTTGGTATAGTCCTGTCGGTGTAGTTACTTGTACATTCGAGGTATGGCGGGCCCCGTCCGTCATAGTTATGGTTACATTCTTAGAGGTGCAGTAATCTTGTTGTGGCGGGGTTTGTAAAAGGATTTAACTATTCAGGTTGATATATATATGTATATATTCAGGAAGGTGACCGTGTTGGTTAGCCTGTTTCATACTTTATCTCTTGTTTCATGTTTAAGTTTTTATTTCCGCTGATTTTCTCTGATGTTGTATCACTGGGGTGCCCGGGGTAAGGCACCAGTCACGGGCCCGGGACCGGGTCGTGACAGGTCGACTAAGATGTACCATGACCTCAGATGTATGTATTGGTGGGATGGCCTGAAGAGGGACGTGGCAAGTTTTGTTGCTCAGTGTACTAATTGTCTGTAAGTCAAGGTTAAGCACCAGAAGACTGGTGGGCTATTGCAGGCGATTGATATTCCGACATGGAAGCGGGAGGTCATCCACATGGATTTTGTTACAGGGTTACCTCGCACTCAGAGGAAGTGTGATTCCATCTGGGTTATTGTAGACAGGCTGGCGAAATCAGCCCACTTTCTTCCAGTCAGGACTACGTATTCGGCTGAGGATTATGCTAGATTGTATATCAGGGAGATTGTGAGACTGCACGGAGTTCCTATATTGATTATATCGCAGCAGGAGCCCGGTTCTGGCTAACTTCTGGAGGTCTTTCCAGAAGGGATTAGGGACACAAGTGAGTCTCAGTACTGCGTTTCATCCTCAGACCGACGGGCAGGCAGAGCGTACTATCCAGACACTTGAGTATATGCTGCGGGCCTATGTTATTGCTTTCAGGGGTAGCTGGGAGGATCATTTTCCTCTTGTAGAGTTTGCTTATAATAACAGCTACCATTCTAGCATTCAGATGACGCCATATGAGGCTTTGTATGGGCGGAAGTGTAGGTCGCCAATTGGTTGGTTCGACGTGGGAGAGGTTCAGTTAGTTGGGCCAGACTTGATTCAGCAGGCTGTTGATAAGGTGAAGCTTATCCAGGAGAGACTGTTAGCAGCTCAGAGTCGGCAGAAGTCTTATGCAGATAATCGACGTCGACATTTGGAGTTTCAGGTAGACGATTGGGTCTTCTTGAAGGTATCACCCATGAAGGGTGTGATGAGGTTCGGAAAGAAGGGAAAACTTAGCCCAAGGTACATTGGGCCTTACCAGATCATCCATAGAGTAGGCAAGGTTGCCTATGAGTTGGATCTGCCATCGGATTTAGAGGCAGTACATCCGGTCTTCCATGTTTCTATGTTACGAAAGTGTATCGGAGATCCATCGAGAGTCTTCCCAGCTAGCGAGGTCCAGGTGACAGAGGGGTTAACGTATGAGGAGAGTCCCATAGCGATACTCGATCGCCAGGTCAGGCGACTACGGACCAAGGATGTGGCTTCCGTCAAAGTCATGTGGCAGAACGATAATAGGGAGGAGATGACTTGGGAAGCGGAGGAGGACATGTTGAGGAAGTATCCTCACTTATTCTCTACACCTTCAGGTAATTCATTTCCCCTACTTGTCAAGTTTTAATTATAGTATCGTTGCTTAAGTGCTATTATGTGGCCACGTGTGGCATATTTAGTTTGTAGGGGTTGTGAAAGGAGACTATGTCGCCATTTATAAGATTGACTCCGAAAGAACATTCGAGGACGAATGTTTCTAGGGGGGAAGAATGTTACACCCCGTAATTTCAGGACATGTTTTTAAGAACGTATGTAAGAACTCAAAAATGTTAAGATTTGAGACTAGTAAAAATTTATCGGAATTATGTAAATGTCGGGAAACGAAATATTGTGACGAACGGGAGGGTGACACGTGTCACCCCCCCTTAGTTGGTTTTGGACGAAATGGGCATGGATTAAATGGTCATTTGACCATTGTTAAGATGATCAAGTCTTGCAAAGACTTGAGCTTGATATTGTTGACTAAGTCCAAGGGCCACTTGGCTAGATTTTTAAGTAAATTGGATCCAAGCCACCCAATTGTTCTCATCTTGACTGTTACACCCCGGAATTCCAGGATATGTTTATAAGAACGTACGTAAGAACTCGAAAATGTTAAGATTTGAGACGAGTAAAATTTATCGGAATTATGGAATTGTCGGAAAATGAAATATTGCGACGAACGGGAGGGCGACACGTGTCACCCCCCCCCCCCTTAGTGGTCTTGGACGAAATTGCCAAGGATAAAATGGTCATTTGACCATAAGTGAAGATGACCAAGTCTTGCTAAAGCTAGAGCTTGATATTGTTGACTTAGTCAAGGCCACTTGGCTAGAATCCTTGTGAAACTCATCTAGGACACCCATTTGTTCTAATCTTAACCCTACATAGTGTTATATATATGTACTAGTAGCAAGACAAGTTCTACACTTAGCTAAATTTTCAAAAAATTTGAAGACACTCAAAGAGAGCTCTCGGGTTTGAGGGTCTTGGCAAGACAAGATTTTTCGTTTGTTGTCCAATAAGCTCCACACTTTAAACCAAGGTTCCTAAGGGTATTGTAAGGGTATCTCAATATAAAGATCCCAAAAAAATGGCGTTTTCGCATTAGTCGCAAGGTGAAAACCTAGTCACTTTCCTAGGTTTGGATTTGGAATTGAAGGAAAGTTGTTTGTGATCTTCTAAAGGGCTTCAAGTGCCGGATTGGAGTCTCAAGGAGAGGCTCTAAGTTTCTAGGGAACGACTTCGGATCTTGAAGTGGATTAAGGCTCGTTAAGGTAACAATCTTGTTCTCTTAAGTGTATAAGATTACATATTGTTGTAGCCTTACATTTTGACTAGCATGAAGTATATGTATTAAATATTGGTAACTGTTATGGATACTGGAAGCCTAAAATCCGAATTGATATGTTGAGCCATTTGAAATTGAAATATAATTTTGGTCGATAATTAGAATCGTCTCATGTTACCTTCTTGAAGATTATAGTTGTTATAATCAATTGCGGCTTTATAACATGTTGTACTAAACAACTTGGATTGAAAAGGAATTGGAAAAGACTTTGTAGTGATGTACCTCAAATTACCGAATGTGACATAGTATGTTGGACTAGTTTGATATCAATTGTGGGGCGGAATTTTACACGTCTTGTAGGCGTGTAATCCCCTATTGTTAACTACATTGTTGATGTTATACCCCGTATTTCCAGAGTATGTACGTGAGGACGTACGTAGAAAAAGTGGAGCCTTAAAGTAGGCAAAGTGGCGAATTTGTACACAAGTGCCGAAAAGAATCGTTTTTCGACGAAACGTTTTACTAAACTTGCGAAGGGAAAATTCCGGCTATGTCATTTATTATTTTTGCGGATTTTTCCGAGAGACGAAACATTTTGGACCAACGGGAGGGTGACATGTGTCACCCTCACATTGGAAGGAAGTGGGCGGTAATGGACGAAAAAGGGGGGCTTGTAGTTGGTAGGATATTTTGTGCAAGTTGGTGTGGTAGATGGATAAGGTACACATGGTGGAATCCTAGCCCTACACTTGCCTAACACTTGGATTAATCTTGGCCATTGGTTGGCCATTTCTTGACCTATAAATACCCCCCCTTGGTTGATGAATTTCTTCATCCTAAAATCATTCTCCAAGTCTAAAAACCCTCTCCCCCTTTAGTGTTGTGTTTCGTCCAAAGCCCCCCCCCCCCTTTGGAGAAGCCTTGGCCGAGAGCCTCCCCCCCCCCCCCTGAGTGAGGCTTGGCCGAGAGGGTACCCCCCCCTAGCCTAGTTGTTTTCGTATAATACCCCCTTTTGTGGTATAGAAATACTCTCCAAGTATTGTTATAATGCCCAAATACTTTAGCCCATATACCTTATAGTACTTTCCAAAGTTACCTCTATACGAAGCCCGGAAAATACTATTATACTTCCTTTAGCCACTAAACGAAACCCTTTGGAAAAATCTCCATAATTGGTTGGAGTACTTAGTAGAAGTGTGTAGAACTTCTAAGGGTTGTTTGGAGCGGGTTGGAGCACCCGGAGTAGGAGCTAAACCTTGCTCAGGATCGACTTTTATCTCGGATAATTTTGGGCTTATCGAGGTAATAATCTTGTCCCCCTGTTGTTATTGGAAATTACATGTTGTAGGAATATATGGTTGAAGTATACTATATATAGAACTGAACATAGTTTTGCGGCAATGTCTTTTGACTTAAGCCCAATTTAAAGAAAGAGAATCGAATCAGAATTACATAGGACTATATTACATGAGACTTGTGTAGCATTCGTGAAGTAGAATTGTACACGCCGGTTAGGCGTATAAACCCCTGGTTGGCTTGGTAGCCGCCTCGTTAGAGAGAGAATTACGCGGCCATGCGGGGAGGTGCCGAATTTTCTGTAGAATATTCTACGTTGAGATCTAGACGTTAATAGGCGCCTTGTGGCCTCTATAGGTTGAAGTACTACGTATGGCGTGATCTACTTGGCTTAAGGAGTAGCCGACGATTTGAGGTACTTGGAGCGTTTTGCTATTAGTCGATAATCGTCGCGAGGTATGTGAACCTCTTCCTATCTGTTCTAGCATGATATGTGTATAACTATGTAGTACGGTAGACGTACATGTGTTAAATGTATTTGATTGGTTTAAAACATAAAGTGTTATAACGGCTTTATGGGAAGTTGGTTATAACAGCTTTATGTAGGTAAGAAAATGTTTTGTGGTTTTAAAAGGTAACTGATTTGACTTATAACTGACTTGATGTGTGATAATAAAGAAATTGAAGTATTTGAAAAGAATCATTTTGAAAGAAGAGTAATACTTGGTTTTGAAAACATAAGAGTTATACTAGCTTTATGGGAAGTTAGGTATAACGTCTTAAGAGAGGTAAAGAGAATGGTTTACTGATTTTTAGAAGTTAAGAGACTTAATCTTAAAAGATAAGAGACTTGACTTAATATGGATGTTGTGTGAAACCTCATTCGTGAGTAATGAGTACTTGGTTTTAAAAGGAATAATGTTTCTTGATTTGAAATCGAATGAGTATCGACAAACCATCGCGGCGTTAATAAAGGTAAATGTATTGAATAATAAGTATTATTAAAACCAAGAGAAATCTCCATCCGCATAAGCTAAGATGAGACAAAATGATATTACATTTCATAGATCATGGATGCTTAAGAAGATTGATTAAAAACAAGAAAAACAAACTCAAATATAAGCCATATCTTTCTCAAAACGTTTAAAGTAGAATTAAGTTTTAAACGATAAAAACTATGAACTACGAAACCTTTTCGAAAATGAGAAACTTGAGCATTTGAAATTAGGCAAACTTGAATGTTTGGAAAATAATGTTGTTACTTGATTTTACAAAGGAAAGCATTTTGGTTTACTTAACAATGTTAGTCACTCTATTTTTATACTACGAGTATCGGGTGACCTTTGTAAAAGAAATGGATCATTAAAAGGAATTTAACGTACGTAGTACTTTAGGGTTAAAACCGGACTTGACATAAAATGAAAGTACCTTGAGTTGTGTATAACTTGCCTATGCTTGTTGTTGTGAAACTTGCCTATGCTTGTTGTGATAGCCTTTGTTGTATTTCTATACCCCCGCGTCTCGATGGAGGGCCGGCTGATTTGTTATGAACGATTCTTCACCGAGTCCCACGAGATGGGCCGGGACACGTATTCCATCTGGTTATTCACCGAGTCCCACGAGATGGGCCGGGACACGTATTCCATCTGGTTATTCACCGAGTCCCACGAGATGGGCCGGGACACGTATTCCATCTGGTTATCCACCGAGTCCCACGAGATGGGCCGGGACACGTATTTCATCTGATTCTCTACCGAGTCCCACGGATGGGCCGACACGTATTCCACATGATTCTTACCGAGTCCCATGGTATGGGCGGGACACGTATTCCACACGATGTATACCTAGATCTGGCGGTGAGGAAGGAGTTCCACGCGTGAGGGATGACTTGAGGCGTGAGTCCACGGCTCGACATGATCGCTTTATGTTGTGAATCGTAGTTTGGTTATCATACATGTCTCTGCTTTATATAGACTATTATGATTTCATTTACGATATTTCTGATTTCACATACTTGGTACTGTTATCGACTCTTCGGGCCGCGTGCGTTGCATCGTAGGTAAGTACATCGGTTGTGGATCCTCGCCATAGGATCAAAGTTCAGCGTGTTGGAAGCCGTTTCTTGAGGCTTATCTTTTGGTATGTTACCACAGTCCGTAAGTTCTTGTACATTCAGGGGTATGGCGGGCCCCGTCCCGCCATAGTTGTCATTTCATTCTTAGAGTGCAGAGTATTGTGGCGAGTTTGTAAAAGGATAACTGTCGGGTTTTTATGTATGTACATAAGGCAACTGCTCGCAGTTGCTTTGTTTATTTATAATATCTCTTATTTCATGTTCATGTTTTATTTCCGCTGATTTTCTCTGATGTTGTATCACTAGGGTGCCCGGGGTAAGGCACCAGTCACGGGCCCGGGTTCGGGTCGTGACAGTTGAGCCTTAAATGTGATGTGTTTGGTTATTGAAATTCGGCCTTGAAAAATGTTATATCCCATATTTCCAGAGTATGTATGTGAGGACGTACGTACATTTGTACAAACCCTAATTAGGTTAAGGATGGAATTGTGAACTTTCAACGGAAAAGATTCCGAACCTTGTGAAGGAAATTCTACGTTTTTAATATTTTAACCGATTACGGATTTTTCCGAGAGACGAAATATTTTTGGACCAATAGGAGGGCGACACGTGTCACCCTTAGTTGGCATGGGTTGGACGAAATGTTGGCCAAGTGGACATGGTCAAATGGTCAAAGTCTTGGAAGATATTTTCTTTTGGTGAGTGGGAGTAGGTATGTTGGACGTTTTTTGTGCCTAGTGGAAGGCCACATGGCTCTTTGTTGTGGGGGACATATGTCCCAATGTTGTGGTGGACATATGTCCCAAGGTTATGGTGGACACTTGGTTGGAAGACCTCATTCTTCACATGGATCCAAATCTTCACCCTCCATTTGTTTTAATCTAGACCATTGGTGGTTCTATAAATACCCCCTCAGTGCAAGACTTCCTCATCACTTGAACAATTTCCAAGTCTCAAAATCCCCCCCCCCCCCTTCCTAGTAGCTCTCGCCGAAACCCCCCCCCCCCTCTTGATAGTTTTCGCCCAACACCCCTCTCCCTTAACCAAACTTTGTCCAAAAATTCCTAAACTCTTAAGTGTTCTTCCTTAGTGTATTAGGAAGATTGTTAACCAAAAGTTAGAAAATATTTCACACCCTAGCCCCTAAAGCCTCACCTTGGCCGAGAGTTGTGAGGACAAGAACCTTAGTGTTCTTCACTTGTTTAGGTTGGTTCTTAAAGAGGAGTTAGTTAGGAGCGTATAAGGGTTGCTTAGAGCGGGTTGGAGCGCACGGAGTAGGAGCTAAACGTTGCTCAGGATCGACATTAAAACTTGGATAATTTTGGGCTTATCGAGGTAATTAATCTTGTCCTTCTATTGTAATTGGAGGTTACATACTATATTAGTTTAGAATTGAGTATAAGATATAGAAGGATGGTATATAAGAAGAGAATTGAACTGTACTTACATTGGGTCAGATTTACAGACTTGTGTAACTGCGGGTAGGGAAGTGCTGCACAAATTTCCGTAGAAATAAGAACCTTCTGCTTAGAATATTCTACAGAGTAGTCTAGACGTTGATAGACGTATTTGACTATTATAGGTTGATACTCTGCGCGCGACATATTCGACTTGGCAGGTGGATTTCGCCGAGGAGGTATGTGATTCTTCCTATCCTCTTGAGCATGATATTTTAAAAGAATATATATAGTACGGTAGACGTACGTGTGTTAACTGAACGTGGTTTTACTTCGATGTCTTTTGACTTGAGTTTTAAATAATAAGAATCTTGAAGTATTTCAAAAGAATTAAGAATCGTTTTTGAAAGAAGAGTAATACTTGGTTTTAAAAGCTTAAGAGTTATACTAGCTTTATGGGAAGTTAGGTATAACGACTTAAGAGAAATAAAAGGAACGGTTTACTTAATTGTTTATGAAAGCCTTGTATTGATTTCGGAAATGAGAATAAGTATCGAACAAACCCATCAGCGCTTAATAAAGGAAAATGTATTGACTAATTAAGTATTATTAAAACCAGAGAAACCTCCATCCGCATAAGCTAAGATAAGACAAAATTGTATTACATTTCCTAGATCATGGCTGCTTTAATAAGATCATTAATAAACAAGTTTTGATTTTCTTAAAATTTCAAAGTAAGGACTTGATTTATAAAAAGACAAAGACTTGAAAATTTGAAGTGTTTTCGTTTAAAAAGGAAGGCATGCTTTTGTCTTAAGTTGGTTAAAAAAGAAGGTAGGGAAATTGTTTTGGTTTACTTAAAAAGATAGTCACTCTATTTTGATACTACGGGTATCGTGTGACTCTTGTGAAAGAAACGGATCTTTTTAAAGAGTTAATGTATGAAGTACTTTGGGGATAAAAACCCGAACTTGTTGGCATAAAATAGAAAGTACCTTGTGTGAATAACTTGACTATGTTGGTTGTGATAGCCTTGTAATATTTTCTTGTTGGTTTGATAAGTAAACATGTTAGGATGCTACGTGTGTTAGTGTCTTGTGATGTTTGTGTAAAGGGGTTTCCCTTGATTGTGATTATGTTGTTTAACGATAAGTCGTTATGTTAGTATTGTACCACTCACCTCTTGACATGTTATATCGGGGGTTAAGCTGCTCCCCGATGCGAGGGATGCCTCATGCGGGTCCAGGGGACCTATGCGGAGCTACGAGAGTTCCAGGTTAGTGTGCGGGGAATAACTCATGCGGTCTATGTGGCCATGCGGACTACGAGTCGGGGCGATGCCGAGGAGTAGCTACCTCGACGCGGAATACCTCACGCGCCTAGTGGCCTACGCGAGTGCGGTGAGTTCCAGGATTTGACGCGCACATTGATACTGAGGGCGAGTGGCCAGCTTCGATCATGTGGCGCGGTCTAGAAAGACCTCGTGATACAGTTTTATAGCATTGTTGGTACTGTGGGTTTTAGTAGTCGGCTATGCCTTCGTACTTACCCCGTACAGTTTGATTATGACACAGGTGGGACCTGGTGTTCATATGTATTCCTTGGTGCTTTTATATCATGGACTGCTGGCAGTGAGGAAGGAATTCCACGGGCATGATTGATATTGTGGGCATGAGACCCATGGTTATATTTGAGTGATGACTTTAAGGGCGTGAGTCACGACTTGACATGATCGCATATATTGTGTATCGTAAATTGGTTATCATATATGTCTTCTATTTTATATAGACTATTATGATTTCATTCTGATTTTCGATTTCACATACTTGGTACACAGTATCGAATTTCCTGGCCGCGTTCATGCCGCAGTAGGTACACCGATTGTTGATCCTCGCTCATGTGGTCACAGCTTTGGGAAGCTCCGTGTCTCGGAGGCTTATCTTTGGTATAGTCCCCGTCGTTGTAGTACTTACATTCAGGGGTATGGCGGCCCCGTCCCGCCATTGTTGTTATAACATTCTTAAGGTGCGTAGTACCGCTTGTGGGCTGAGTTTGTAAAAGGGTTAGAATCGCTCAAACTTTTATATGTATATGCCGAAAGGCAACTTTTCTCGATAAACTGCTTTCACTTCATATTGTTTCATGTCTTGTTTTATATTCCCTGGTTACTCGATGTATGTCTACTTGGGTGCGGGTAAGGCACGACCACGCCCGGTTCGGTCGTGACAAAAGTGGTATCAAAGCGATTAATCCTCGTAAAGTGTCTACAGACCGTATCTAGTAGAGTCTTGATTATCGGTGTGTTGTGCACCACACCAATAATCAGGAGGCTATAGGACATTTAGGATTGGTTTCCATTCTTCTCACTCTGAGATCGTACCTTAGAGTTGTGTTATAAGTTGGACCCCTCTAACGTATTTCTTTCCCTTACCAGTTATGCCTCCACGCAAGGCAACCCGGGCCCAGAAGGGCAAGGCAGCCGAGGGAGCTGCGAGTAGAGCACAGAGGGTTACGAGGGCACATGCCCAATCATCACCTGAGGTGGTGCTTCATTCGGGGAGTTCTGCGACGTCGCCAGCCCCAGCAGAGTTCAGCACGCAGCAGCGATCCTCTGCGGCCATGATATTTGAACCTTGGCCCACGACGAGCGTAGCAGTATGGATTGCAAAGAGACGACCCTGTTGCTAGCTAGGGATTTAGCAACCAGAGAGTATATTATGTACCGATTTATCACAGGACTTGATGATTATCTAAGAGAGGGTTGTGCAAGAGTAGCTCTTCAGTCAGGCATGAGCATGGCCTGCGTACGGGCTTATGCGCAGCAGGCCGAGAAACGTAGGGATCGACGGGTTAACCAAGATCAGCAGAAGAGGGCCAGAACAACAGGGTCCTTTGGTAACTTTCGAGGCGGACCTTCTCAGCAACAGACTGGTTATGCGCCTCCGCCAGATGCAGTGGTCCTCCGCTGACTTCGTGACGACGATCGGGGTATGCAGGAGTTGGTCAGAGCTCCAGGGCTTCTGGATCACAGCTACACGTAGGTTCCAGCCAGCCGGATTCAGTTTTCCCTCAGTGTTCACAGTGTGGCAGGCGTCATCCCGGGGAATGTCGTCTTTTTGTTGGTGCTTGTTTTACCTGCGGCCGTTAGGGCCATGTAACGAGAGAATGTTCAAGTAGGAGGATGCAGCGGAGGACTCACCTACCAGTCGGGCCAGATTCGGTGGTTCGGAGAGGAAGGGGTGTTAGCGAGAGGCCACCCCACCGGTGTGGCCGTTGGTAGGTGTCATTATGGGAGTGTCGTATTCTTCGATAACTTGTTATGCTTGCGACCAGCGGGCCATTTGCGAGAAATTGTCCGACTGCAGGTGGCGCAGATGTAGAGACTCGGCTCAGATCGGTGGCTAGTTCATCACCTTCCTAGCTATGCGCCCAACAGAGGTGATTGATTAGAACGACAAAGGAGTGAAGAAGTAGATAAAGGTATATCCTTAACCTCTGTGAGATTAGTATGTGTGATAAGATGAGTATATTTTAAGTGTTATGTTCAGATAGCATTGTGTTAATTGTGATTAGAAATCATGGTTAGGTAAAAGGGTAAGATTGGGGATAGGAAAGTGTGAGCCTTAGAGTTTTATACGTGAGACCTTAGAGGCAAGGCCATCTTGAGTAAAAGATTTATTTTTATGTTTGACTTATCGGAGTGCATAGTATACGTGAGATATGTTTGTGATAAGTCCCTGAGTAGTGTGAAATGAAAGAGGGTAGTTGAGCTAAGAAGACCACTAAGTTTTCGTGACTCGATGGTGAGATTGTTCCGGATCGGGAAACAAGAGCTTGGCGCGATAAATGGGTCGGTTGAGGCGGATTGCGGTCAACCCGCGGCCGGTTTGAAGTAAGGAGAAATTGTGGTCCCGCTTTGTGATAGGTCACGAGGGTGTTAGGCCCAAGTTTAGTTAACCATCGTGCGAGTTCGTGGATGCTCGATCAGATCGGGCCGATGAGGTCAGCCCATCTTGTCTTTCGATCGAAGCATTTACTCGCAGGTTATGCGAGATGTTATATATCAGGAAGGTTGTAAGACTGCACGGGGTTCCTACTTTTACTTTATGACAGACAGTGGAGCCCAGTTTACGGCTATTTCTTTTTATGGAGATTTTACCAGGCAAGGTTAGGAACTCAGGTGAGTCTCAGTATTGCATTCACCCTCGGGCCGGTGTTTTTGATGTTTCAGAGGTAGCTGTAAGGATTATTCGCCTCTTGTTGAGTAAGTATTATAATAGCTACCATTTCAGTATTCGGATGTCACCTTATGAAGCCTTGTATGGGCGGTAGTGTAGGTTGTCGGTCGATTGGTTCGATGTTGGCAAGGTTCAGATTGTTGGTTCATACTTGATTCAGCAGGATGTGGATAGGGTAAAGCTTATCCAGGAGAGGTTATTGACAGCTCAGAGTTAACAGAAGTCGTGCGGATAATCGGCGTCAACATTTGGAGAATAGGCCAGGTTGCCTATAAGTTAGCTTTGCCGTCCGACGTAGGAGGCAGTACGTCCGTTCTTTTATGTTGCTATGTTCGGAAAAGTATCGGAGATCCATCCAGAGGGTTCCCATTTAATGATGACCAAGTTGGAGATAGTAACCCCGAGATTTTGGAAACTGAAGCAATAACAGAAAGGTGGTAAGTTTATTTAGGAAGTGTTCGAGCACGGCGAGGAGTATCATACGACCCGTTCGGGCGTGGATCGTGCCTTACCGGGGCACCCAAGTAGTCATACATCAGAGTAACCAGCGGAAATATAAAACAAGACAGGAAACATAGTAAAGACAGAAACAGTTTATCTGAAGAAAAGCTTGCCTTACGGCATAATATAAATAACTCAAGTTTTGCAGTTACATCCCAACTGTACAATAGCACTATAGACCTCTAAGGAAGTAAACAACTATGGCGGGACAGGGCCCCGCCATACCCTGACTGTACAAAACTATCTACAATACAGGGAGATCATACCCAAAAGTAGAGCCTCCGGAGAAGATGGAGCTCCTGACACCAACGCAAAGATCCTAAGGATGCGGATCTAGCACCTGCTTGCCCTTACCTGCGGCATGAACGCAGCCCCCCGAAGGAGGTCTGTCACGACCCGATTCCGGGCCCGTGACTGGTGCCTTACCCCGGGCACCCTAGTGATACAACATCAGAGTAATCAGCGGAACATAAAACGATACAAGACATATTATGAAATAAGAAACAATAATCTGAGAAAAACTTGCCTTTCGGCATATATAGAAATAACAACTTTTACAAAATGAACAGTTTAATCCTTTTCACAAACCCCGCCACGCATAGATTTCTGCACCTCTAAGAAATGATACGACAACAATGGCGGACAGTGGCCCCGCTTATACCCGAATGTAAACACCTACAACAACGGAATATACCATCGATAAGCCTCCGAGAAGCGGAGCTTTCCCAAACGCTGAATCGTGACCCTAAGAGCGAGGATCAATGATGGTGTACTTTACCGCGGCATGAACGCAGCCCTCAAGGAGGTCGATAACAGTGCCGAGTATATGAAACAAAAATAAATATCAGAAATGAAATCATAGTAGTCTATACAAAGCAGAGACATGTATGATAACCAAACTACATACAATAATAAGCGATATGTCAAGTCGTGACTCACGCCTCAAGTCATCACTCAAATATAACAATGGGTCTCACGCCCACACATCAATCATGCCCGTGGAATACCTTCCTCATCGCTGGCAGCTTATGATATGAAAGCACCAAGGAACACACATGAACACGGTCCCACTGTGCATAATAACACGCATGTGGTAAGTAACGAAGGCATAGCCGACTACTAACACCAGCACCAACAAGGTCATGAATCGTATCATAAGATCTGTCTAGACCGTCACATGATCAAAGCCGACCACTTGCCCGCAGATCTAATGCGCGTCTAGCCCCGAACTTTCCGCACCCGCATAGGCCAATCAGATAGGCCCGCATGAGGTATAACCCCGCATCGAGGGCAGCTAAACCCCGGCAGCGTCCTGGACTCGCCGTCCGCATGGCCACAAGGACCGCATGACCACAAGGGCCGCATCTCAACACGAACTCCGCAGCTCCGATAGGCCCTGGACCCGCATGAGGTAGTCTCGAATCATAGTCCATCGACCCGCTGAGTCTACCCCGCATCGGAGGCGACTTAACCCCTAATCATCTCAAGAGATGAGTGATGTATAATACTATCATAACGACTTATCGTTAAACAACATAAGCACAACAAGTGAAAAACCCTTTACACAAACATCACAAGATACTAACACACGTAGCATCCTAGCATGTTTACTTATCAAATCAACAAGAAGGTATTACAAGGCTATCACAAACCAACACAATCAAGTTATACACACCAGGTACTTTCTACTATATGCTAACAAGTTCGGGGTTTTATCCCCAAAGTACTTCATACATTAACTCTTTAAAAGATACGTTACTTTCACAAAAATCACACAATACCCGTAGTATATGAAAATATAGTGATTATCTTTCAAGTAAATCAAAACACTTCTCTTTGTAAAACTCAAGTAACAACATTATTTTCCAAACGTCCAAGTTTGCCTAATTTCAAGTGTTCATGTTTCTTATTTAGAAAGGTTTCAGTAGTTCATAGTCTTATTCATTTAAGAATATAATTCTCTTTTAAACTATCCGAGAAACATAAGTCTTATATGTGAGTAGGATATTCTTGTTTACAACAATCTTATTACAAAGACCATGATCTAGGAAATATCATTTTGTCTCATCTTAGCTTCTATGCAGATGGAAGTTTCTCTGGTTTTAATAATACTTAATCACAAAACATTTCCTTTTATTAACGCCGCAGTGGTTTGTCGATACACATTCGATTTCCAAAATCAAGAAAACATTCTTAAGACGTTATACCTAACTTTCCATAAAGCTAGTATAACTCTTAAGTTTTCAAAACAAATCAAGTATTACTTCTTCTCTCAAAATGATTCAAAACTCTTTTGAAATACTTCAAGTTCTTTATTAACACATAACAAGCCGCTTATAGATCAAATCGATTACCTTTTAAAACCACATGTATTTTCTACCAACATAAAGCCGTTATAACCAACTTCCCATAAAGCCGTTATAACACTTTATGTTTTACACCAATCAAATACATTTAGTACATGACGCTCACCGTACTACATAGTTCACACATATCATGCTAGAAGAGATAGGAAGAGGTTCACATACCTCGCGACGAGTATCGACTAATAGCAAAACGCTCAAGTACTCCCAACCGCCGCTACTCCTAAAGCCAAGTAGAACGCGCCACACGTAGTACTTCAACCTATAAGGCCACAAGCGCTTATTAACATTAAGATCTTATCGTAGAACATTCTACGTAAAATTCGCAAAGACCTCCCCGCAACAGCAGAAATCTCCTCCTCTAACGGCCGCTACCAAGCCAACCAGTGGGGTTATACATCTAACCCGAACGGTACAATTCTACTCCACAAGATTACTACACACAAATTCATCAGAATACGATTTAGTTCTTCAGGCTTAAGTCAAAAGACATTGCCAACTAACCACGTTCAATTCTATATATAGTATACTTTAACTATATATTCTAACAACATGTAATTTCCAATTACAATAGAGGACAAGATATTTACCTCGATAAGCCCATAATTATCCAAGTATAAAGTCGATCCCGGCAATCGTTTAGCTCCAACTCCGAGCGCCCAACCCGCTCTAAACCACCCTTAGAAGTTCTAACCAACTTCTACACAATACTCCAACTGACTATGGAGATTTTCCTAGGGTTTCGGTTTTGTGACTGACGGAAGTATAATAGTATTTCGGGCTTTCAGATAGGTATAACCTTAGAATACTACAAGGTATACGGCTAAGGTAATTGGGCATTATAACAATACTTTAGAGAGTATTTCTACACCACAAAGGGGGGTATTATTCGACAGCAACTTGGCAGTGGGTACCCCACGCCACACTACTAGGAGGGTGTACCCCTCGGCCAAGGCCTCTAGGAGAGGGGGAGGCCTCTTGGCCGAACTCAACACTAAGGGGAGGGAGAAGATTTAACACTTAGAAACATTTAGGAAAGGATGAAGAATTCATCAAAGGGAGAGGGGTATTTATAGCACAAGCCAAGGCCAACCAATGGCCAAGATTGAGCCAAGTGCTACACAAGTGTAGGGCCAAGATATGCCCAAGTGCCCCCTAGTCCCTACTCCTTAAAACCCTCACAAATATCTACCAAAATATCTACCACTTGACCTCCCCAATTCGTCCCATGTGCCGCCCACCTTGCCCACCAATGAGAGGGTGCCAAGTGCCGCCCTCTCGTTGGTCCAAAATGTTCCGTCTCTCGGAAAAATCCGCAAAAATAAGAAAAGACATAGCCGGAATTTTCCCTTCGCAAGTTAGGTATAAGTTTTCGTCTAAAAACGACTCTAACCGGGTGTTGTGCACAAATGCCAATTCGGCCAAGCCACCTAGGCGGGGGTGACACGTGTCACCCTCCTATTGGCCCAAAATAAAACATCTTCCGAAAATATCCACAATGGCCAAAAATCTCCAAAACAAATTGGGCCCCACAAAACCGTAAATTTCTCCCGTGGGCCCCACGTGACCATTTCCGAAAATAAAATTCCAAAATTCTCTAATATTCCAGGAAGTCCGAATACCAAATCTGGGAATCCAATTCCCATTAACGAACCTTTTTCCTTCACAAAAACCGGAAACTTTTCCGTGGAAAAATCGCCTCTTTCTTCCTTTCCAATCTTTCTCGTCAGATTCTCGCACGCACGCCCTCGCATACATACCACGACTACGGGTATAACATTCTTCCCCCCTTAGAAACATTCGTCCCGAATGTTCCTTCTAAGTCTCAAAACGAACGCGTGCCAGTATAGTCTTCACTACTATACTTACGAAACAATCCTGCCACAGCTGGCCACAGAAATACCCACGCAAAATACCTACATCCAAGTCCACGAGGAAACACCTCTAACATCACCACAAATAATACTACTTTTGTCACTTTGTCGCGAGCCTTGCTCCAACGACTCCAACAAATGGTACCGGCCGCATGCGATCATCAAGCCGCCGTGACACTAATTCTTACCATATTTCGACATCGCTTTAGTATCCAAAACTCGGGGTTACTATCTCTAACGTGGTCATCATTAACTGGGAACATTCTGGATGGATCTTCGATACTTTCGAACATAACAATACGAAGACCGGACGCCCTTCCTCCTAAGTCGGACGGCAAATGCTAACATATAGGCAACCCGCCTATTCTTCACATGAACTCACAAAGGCCCAAAGTAACTCGCTAAGTTCCTTCGCTTTCAAAACTTCGTCACACCGTCCGGTGGTACTTTCAAGAAGACCGACCGTCAACACGAACTCTAAGCGTCGTCGCCGATTATCCGCACGATTCCTCCGAGCCGCCGTAACGCCTTCTAGACAAGCTTCACTATCCACATACCGGAACAAGATCAACCAACTATCTGAACCCCGCCAACATCGAACCAATCGACAAAGAACTTACACTTCGCCCCTACAAGGCTTCGTAAGGCGACATCCGAACACTGAAATGGTAGCTCAAACGCTCCCTCCACAGGAGACAACAATCCTCACAACTACCCCTGAAATCCACGCACTGGCCCGAGGGCGAATGCGATTCTGAGACTCACCTGAGTTCTTAACACATGCTTGGTAAAACTTCCAGAAACAAAAACAGCCGTAACCTGGGCTCCACTGTCTGTCATAAGGTGAAGGTAGGCACCCCGTGCAGCCTTACAACCTTTCTGATAAATCAACACTGCCAAGTGAACGGTCCCGACCGAAGAACACGATGGGCTGCCCCCATCGGCCCGACCACCGGTCGAACGCATCCACGAACTCGTACGTTGGTTAACTAAACTTGGGCCTAGCACCCTCGTGACCCTACCACAAGGCGGGACCACCACAACCAGACCCCACCGCCATACATGCCGCGGGTTGACCCGCAACGTGGCCTCAACCCGACCCGGCAACGCGCACAATACTAGCTCCCGATCGGAACAATCTCACTAATCACGTTACGAAAACCTAGCGGTCTTCTTAGCTCAACTACCCTCTTCATTTCACACTACTTAGGGACCTATCCCAAACACACCACGCACTATGCACTCCTATAAGGGTCAAACATAAACATACGTCTCTACCCGAGATGGCCTTACCTCTAAGGTCTTTGCGTATAAAGCTCTAAGGCTCACACTTTCTCTATCCTCCAAAATCTTACTCGGTTAACCCACCATGATTTCTAATCACAACTAACACACTGCTATCAGAACATAGCACTTAAGGTATACTCACCTTGAAAGTTACCGAAGGACCTTGCTGCTCTGGCCCTCTTCTCGCTTGGTTAACCCGTCGATCTCTACGTTTTACCGCTGCATAAGCCCGCATACGTGCCATGCTCAAGCCCAATCAAGAATTACTCTTGCACAACCTCTCTTAGGTAGTCATCAAGACTCGCAGACATCGGTATAATCTCTCGTAGCCAAATCCATAGCTAGTAATGTGGTCGCCTTTGCAATCTATATTCACTGTTCTGGCCGTGGAACCGAGGTTCAAATATCATGGACGCAGTAGAATCGCCGCCGTGCTAAACTCTGCTGGGGCTAGTGACGTCGCAGAAATCCCCGAATGAAGCACTACCCTAGGTAATGATTGGGCCTGTGCCCTCACAACCCTCTGTATTCTACTCGCAACTCCCTCGGCTGCCTTGCCCTCCTGGGCCCGGGTTGCCCTACGCGGAGGCATAATGGTAAGGGAAAGAAATACGTTTAGAGGGTCCAACTTAAAACACAGCTCTAAGGCACGCACTGTGAGTGAGAAGAATAGAAACCAATCCTAAATATCCTATAGCCTCGATTATTGGCGTGGTGCACAACACACCGATAATCAAGACTCATCGATACGGTGCAGACACTTTCCGAGGATTAATCGCTCGATACCACTTTTGTCACGACCGATTCCGCCCGTGATCGTGCCTTACCGGGCACCCTAGTGATACAACATCGAGTAATCACGAACATAAACGATACAAGACATATTATGAAATAAGAAACAATAACTGAGAAAACTTGCTTTCTGATATATAGAAATAACAACTTTTACAAAATGAGCAGTTTAATCCTTTTCACAAACCCCGCCTACGCATGCATTACATGCACTTCTAAGAAATGATACGACAACAATGGCGGACAGGGCCCGCTTATACCACGAATGTAAACACCTACAACAACAGGAATATACCATCGATAAGCCTCCGAGAAACGGAGCTTTCCCAAACGCTGAATCGTGACCCTAAGAGCGAGGATCAATGATCGGTGTACCTTTACTCGCAGATGAACGCAGCCTCGGGCGAGGTCGATAACAAAAATTTGAGTATATGAAACAAAAATAAATATCAGAAATGAAATCATAGTAGTCTATACAAAGCAGAGACATGTATGATAACCAAACTACGATTCACAATAATAAGCGAATATGTCAAGTCGTGACTCACGCCTCAAGTCATCACTCAAATATAACAATGGGTCTCACGCCCACACATCAATCATGCCCGTGGAATACCTTCCTCACCGCAAGAATTTATGATATGAAAGCACCAAGGAACACACATGAACACCGTGTCCCACTGTGCCATAATAACACGCATGTGGTAAGTACGAAGGCATAGCCGACTTCTTACACCCACAGTACAACAAGGTCATGAATCAGATCATAAGATCTGTCTAGACCGTCACATGATCAAAGCGACCACTTGCCCGCAGATCTAATGTGCGCGTAGCCTCGAACTTTCCGCGACTCGCATAGGCCAATCAGATCGCCCGCATGAGGTATAACCCGCATCGAGGGTAGCTACTCCCGGCAGCCGCCCCGACTCGCCGTCCGCATAGCCACAAGGACCGCATGACCACAAGGGCCGATCTCAACACGAACTCCCGCAGTTCCGCATAGGCCCTCGACCCGCATGAGGTAGTCTCGAATCATAGGTCCATCGACCCGCCCGAAGTCTACCCCGACGGAGGCGCAACCCGGAATCATCTCAAGAGATGAGTGATGTATAATACTATCATAACAGCTTATCGTTAAACAACATAAGCACAACAAGGGAAAAACCCCTTTACACAAACATCACAAGATACTAACACATGTAGCATCCTAGCATGTTTACTTATCAAATCAACAAGAAGGTATTACAAGGCTATCACAAACCAACACAATCAAGTTATACACACCAGGTACTTTCTACTATATGCTAACAAGTTCGGGGTTTTATCCCCAAAGTACTTCATACATTAACTCTTTAAAAGATACGTTACTTTCACAAAAATCACACAATACCCGTAGTGTTTGAAAATATAGTGATTATCTTTTGAAGTAAATCAAAACACTTCTCTTTGTAAAACTCAAGTAACAACATTATTTTCCAAACGTCCAAGTTTGCCTAATTTCAAGTGTTCATGTTTCTTATTTAGAAAGGTTTCGTAGTTCATAGTCTTATTCATTTAAGAATATAATTCTCTTTTAAACTATCTGAGAAACATAAGTCTTATATGTGAGTAGGATATTCTTGTTTACAACAATCTTATTACAATGACCATGATCTAGGAAATATCATTTTGTCTCATCTTAGCTTCTATGGATGGAAGTTTCTACCGGTTTTAATAATACTTAATCACAAAACATTTCCTTTATTAACGCTGCAGTTGGTTTGTCGATACACATTCGATTTCCAAAATCGAGAAAACATTCTTAAGACGTTATACCTAACTTTCCATAAAGCTAGTATAACTCTTAAGTTTTCAAAACAAATCAAGTATTACTTCTTCTCTCAAAATGATTCAAAACTCTTTTGAAATACTTCAAGTTCTTTATTAACACATAACAAGCCAGTTATAGATCAAATCAGTTACCTTTTAAAACCACATGTATTTTCTTACCAACATAAAGCCGTTATAACCAACTTCCCATAAAGCCGTTATAACACTTTATGTTTTACACCAATCAAATACATTTAGTACATGTACGTCTACCGTACTACATAGTTCACACATATCATGCTAGAAGAGATAGGAAGAGGTTCACATACCTCGCGACGAGTATCGACTAATAGCAAAACGCTCCAAGTACTCCCAACCGCTTCGCTACTCCTAAAGCCAAGTAGAACGCGCCACACGTAGTACTTCAACCTATAAGGCCACAAGGCGCTTATTAACATTAAGATCTTATCGTAGAACATTCTACGTAAAATTGGCAAAGACTCTCCCGCAACAGCGTAAATCTCCTCCTCTAACGGGGCCGGCTACCAAGCCAACCAGGGGGGGGTTAGACATCTAACCCGACCGGGTACAATGCTACTCCCAAGTACTACTACACAAGTCTCATCAGAATACGATTGCCTGATTCTTCAGCTTAAGTCAAAAGACATTGCCAACTAACCACGTTGATTCTATATATAGTATACTTTAACTATATATTCTAACAACATGTAATTTCCAATTACAATAGAGGACAAGATATTTACCTCGATAAGCCCATAATTATCCAAGTATAAAGTCGATCCTGGCAATCGTTTAGCTCCAACTCCGAGCGCCCAACCCGCTCTAAACCACCCTTAGAAGTTCTAACCAACTTCTACACAATACTCCAACTGACTATGGAGATTTTCCTAGGTTTCGGTTTTGTGGATCGACGGAAGTATAATAGTATTTCCTGCTTTTCGTATAGGTATAACCTTAGAATACTACAAGGTATATGGCTAAGGTAATTTGGGCATTATAACAATACTTTAGAGAGTATTTCTACACCACAAAGGGGGGTATTATACGAAAGCAACTTGGCTAGGGGGGGGGGGTACCCCACGGCCACACTACTAGGAGGGGGGGTGTACCCCTCGGCCAAGGCCTCTAGGAGAGGGGGAGGCCTCTTGGCCGAACTCAACACTAAGGGGAGGGAGAAGATTTAACACTTAGAAACATTTAGGAAAGGATGAAGAATTCATCAAAGGGAGAGGGGTATTTATAGCACAAGCCAAGGCCAACCAATGGCCAAGATTGAGCCAAGTGCTACACAAGTGTAGGGCCAAGATATGCCCAAGTGCCCCCTAGTCCCTACTCCTTAAAACCCTCACAAATATCTACCAAAATATCTACCACTTGACCTCCCCAATTCGTCCCATGTGCCGCCCACCTTGCCCACCAATGAGAGGGTGCCAAGTGCCGCCCTCTCGTTGGTCCAAAATGTTCCGTCTCTCGGAAAAATCCGCAAAAATAAGAAAAGACATAGCCGGAATTTTCCCTTCGCAAGTTAGGTAACGCTACTAAAAACGACTCTAACCGCCAGTGCACAAATGCCAATTCGCCAAGCCACCTAGGCGGGTGACACGTGTCACCTCCTATTGGCCCAAAATAAAACATCTTAGAAAATATCCACAATGGCCAAAAATCTCAAAACAAAGTGGGCCCTACAAAACCAGAATTTCTCCTGGGCCCCACGTGACCATTTCCGAAAATAAAATTCCATAATTCTCTAATATTCCAGGAAGTCCGAATACCAAATCTGGGAATCCAATTCCCATTAACGAACCTTTTTCCTTCACAAAAACCGGAAACTTTTCCGTGGAAAAATCGTCTCTTTCTTCCTTTCCAATCTTTCTGTCGTATTCTCGTACGTACGTCCTCGCATACATACCCTGGGACTACGGGGTATAACAAGGTCAGTACAACAGGTACCAAGTATGTGAAACTATAAAGAACTGAAATGAAATCAAAGTATTTAAAACCTTTTCACAATTACAATCAGTTCAATTGCACATAGTGCCACATCACAAACAACAACAGTAATAGGAAAATCAGAATGTGTCTATTCTAGGCCGCGAATGATCGAAGCAAGGCCAATCGCCCATAGTATCATTCTGCGTGCCTAGTCCCGACTTCCGCACCGCATAGGTCACACATGCATTCGCATGAGGTATTCCTCGCATCGGGGGCAGCCAACCCCCGGCATCCGCCTAGGCTCCCGCAGCCCGCATAGCCTCAAAAGACCGCATAGTCTCAACAGACCGCATAGGGAATCCCCCGCATCAGGCTAGACGCCCGGAATGATCAATCCTGGAGCATACCGCTGCTCCGCATAGTCTCACAGACCGCATAGCCGTATAGACCAAGATCGGGGCAAGCCCTGTGATAATAGTCGAGGGTAGGTGATACGATAAAGACAACGGACTTACCGGTTAGCAACGTAAGCACAGCAAGAATGACCCCCTTACACAGCATTACAAGACACTAACACAGGTAGCATCATGATATGTCTACTTATCAAACAATCTTACTACACTTAACAGAGATCAATACAAGGCTTTTATAAACAAACAAGTAAACAGTTCCTTTTTATCTTTCTTAAGTTGTTATACCTAACTTCCCATAAAGCTAGCATAACTCTTAAGCTTTTGTTTTAAAAACCAAATATTTATCTTCTGTTAAAAATGATTCAGTATTCTTTTGAAATGTTTTCAGTTCTTTATTATTCAGGCTTAAGCCGTGAGGCATTGCCGTAAGTATTATTCAGGCTTAAGCCGTGAGGCATTGCCGTAAGTATTATTCAGGCTTAAGTCAAAGACATTGCCGTAGTTATTATTCAGTTAACACATGTACGTCTACCGTACTATATATATATTGTAAAATATCATGCTTAGGAAGAATCACATACCTTCTCAGCGAAAACCACCTGCCAAGTTGAATATGTCGCGCGCAGAGAGTCAGCCTATAATAGTCACAGACATCTATCAAAGACTACTCTGAAGGTCATTCTAAACAGAGGGTTCACAATTCTATGGAAAGTTGGGCAGCACTTCCCTACCCGGTGAGCTATATAAGTCTACTGTGAAAACAGTCCTATGTGAGTACAGTTTGATTATTCTTCTTTTAAACCCTTCTACTGTGGTAACAGTTCAATTCTATTCTGCGATATTCTTCTAAGTATTTAATACTTATTCTAATACTACTACAGTAAGTATTCTCTAATTCAAAAGAGGGTTAGGATTAGTTACCTCGGTAAGCCCAATAATATCCTAGATAAAGTCGCGCCTGAGCAAGGTTTAGCTCCTAAGTTGTACGCTCCGGTAGCTCCAAGAAACCTTAGAAGTTCTTTACAACTTCTACAAAGGACTAAGGGATTTGGGCTAGGGTATTTTGGGCATTATAACAATACTAGAAGACAACTTTTCTACCAAGGGAGGGGGGTAGATTTCGCCAGGCTAGGGGGGTAGGCCTCGCCAAACTCACTCAAAGGGGGGGGGAGGTGTTGGACGAAAGGCTTAAGGGAGAGGAGAGGATTTTTTCAAGACTTGGAAGATTTGTGGATGAAGAACTCTTCATCTCTAAGGGGGTATTTATAGCTCAAGCCTTGGCCAACCAATGGCCAAGATGTAGACAAGTGCAAGGCAAGTGTAGGGTGAGGATTAACTATACACAAATATCCTACCAACTCCTTGACTTGTGTACAAGGCACAAAAAACGTGCCATGGCTCTCCAATTCGTCCAAATGGACGATTCAAGTCCACCAATGGGAGGGTTCCAAGTGTCGCCCTCCCGTTGGTCCAAAATGTTTCGTCTCTCGGAAAAATCCGCAAAAATTAGTAATGGCATAGCCGGAATTTTCCCTACGAAAGCTGTGGAAACGTTTCGTCGGAAAACGATTCTTTTAGTGAGTTGTGTACAAAAAAAACGTCCAAGGCTAACTTTAAGGCCAAACTTTTTGTACGTATTCCCTTACGTACATACTCTGGAAATACGGGGTATAACATTCTCCCCCCCTTAGAAACATTCGTCCCGAATGTTCCTTCCCAAGACAGTTATCGATGAAGCTTAAACAGTTTGTAAGTGCCACACATGGCCACAAAAAAAATTGACACTTAGGCATAAATGATAATGGAAATTTACAAGTAGGAAAGTGAATTACCTGGAGGTGTGGGGAAATAGGTGAGGATACTTCTGCCTCATGTCCTCCTCGGCTTCCCACGTCATCTCCTCCCTGAGCTCGTTCCGCCACAAGACTTTGACGGAAGCCACGTCCTTCGTCCGCAGACGCCTAACCTGACGATCGACTATCGCTATGGGAGTCTCCTCATACGATAACCCCTCGGTCACCTGGACATCGTCAATCGGGTGTACCCTAGATGGATCCCCGATACATCTCCTCAGCATAGATACGTGAAAAACCGGATGCACTGCCTCCAGATCGGACGGCAGATCCAACTCAGAGTAACCTTACCTACCTCGCGGACAATGAAACGCCCAATGTACCTTGGGCCGAGTTTCCTTCTTCCCGAATCTCATCACACCCTTCATGGGTGACACCTTTCCGAAAACCCAATCCTGAACCTCGAACTCAAGATGCCGACGACGATGATCTGCATCGACTTCGCCGACTCGAGTCACAAAGCCGCCTTCGATAAGCTTCACCTTATCCACCGCTCACTGCACCAAATCAGTCCCACTAGCCGCACTCTCGCCCACATCGAACCAACCTATAGGCGACCGCACTTCCTCCCATACAAGGCCTCATAAGGCGCCATCTCGAATACCGGAGTGGTAGCTATTATTATACGCAAACTCAACTAGAGGCAAATGATCCTCCCAACTACCATCGGTCAATAACACAGCTCGCAGATATCCTCAAGAGTGCGGATAGTGCGCTCGCCTGTCTGTCTGCGTGGATGAAATGCGATTTCGTGCTCACCGCCCCTAAACCCCTCGGAAGGACCTCCGAAGTTAGCCGTGAACCGGGCCTTCATGCGATATGATCAAGTAGGGACTCCATGCACCGACGATCTCTCGGATGTAAAGTCCGCATAATCCTCACCAAAAGTCGCCCCGACGGAAGAAAGTGGGCTGATTTCACACCGTCGACGATAACCCATATAGAATCATGTCTCCTCCGAGTGCGAGGTAATCTGTGATGAAGTCCATGTTGATTACCTCCCACTTCCGTGTCGATCTCAATCGTCAGAATAAACCACCGTGCCTCCGTGCTCTACCTTCACTGGCCGACAACACGGCACCGAGCTACGAACTCGCAACGCCCCTCTTCAAGCCATCCCACCAATACACGATCTAAGGTCGTGGTACATCTTGGTCGACCCGGATGGATAGAGTAACGCCGCTGTGTTCTTCCCCAAGAACTCGCCGAAGTCCTCAAACATCCGGAACACACGTCGCCTCAAACCTTAGCACCCCATCGTGCTACCTCAAAAGGACCCTTGCCCTCACGAAGAGTCGTATCACGATATCGAATCAAAGCCGATCCTCGAATCTGCCTCTTCACCTCCTCAACGATGGAAGACTCGCAACCTCACGAACTCTAACCCCACCGCTATCGTAATCAATCAAACGGACACCAAGGCTCGCTAATCGTGCAAATCACGAACCATGTCCCTCCTCTCTAGTCGCACATCCGATAGGCTCCCATCGACCTACGACTAAGAGCATACGCCACAACATTGGCCTTCCCGTGGTACAGATATCAACATCGTAATCCTTAAGCAACTCTAACCACCGCCTCTGCCGTAAGTTCGGCTCCTCCGCTGAAGATATACCGGAGGCTCTTGTGGTGCGTAAAAATATCCACGTGAACCCCATACAAATAGTGCCTCCAGATCTTCAAAGCGTGAATAACAGCTGCCAACTCCAAATAATGGGTGGTGTAGTTCCTCTCGTGTTTCTTCAGCTGTCGGGATGAATATGCTATAACCCTGCAATTCTCCATCAACACACATCCAAACCCGATGCCTGACGATCACAATACACGACATAACCATCCGACCTGCGGAAGAGTAAGAACGGGCGGTCGTCGCCTCTTTTCAAGAATCGAAACCTCGCCACAAGCATCGCCCACCATCAAACTTGGTTGCCTTCGAGTCACCCTAGTCAATGGTGCGTAGATAGAAGCAAACTTCTACGAACCGCGATAATATCCTCGCAAGGCCCGTAAAATCGCGAACCTCTGCCGGAGTAGTAGGTTCAGGCCAAGTCCCGATCGCCTCGATCTTGGCCGTATCCACTCGAATGCCATCACCCGGCTAATATGCCCAAGAAACGCCATCAAGTCAACCAAAACTCACATTTGGAAAACTTGGCGCATACCGCTGGTCCCGAGAATCACAAGACAGCCTCAAATGCTCGCATGCTCCTCGCTCGAGCGAGAATAAACCAAGATATCATCAATGAACACTATCACAAACGTGTCCAAAATGGTTTGAACACTCGGTTCATCAAATCCATGAATACCGCGAGCATTGGTCAACCCAAAAGACATGACTCGAACTCATAATGCCCGCACGGGTCCGTAATGCACCCTAGGGACATCCACCTCTCTCGACACGAACTCGATGATAGCGAACGCAGATCAATCTTGGAGAAACATCTCGCGCTCGCAACCGGTCGAACAAATCATCAATCTCGGGAAGGGGTATTCGTTCTTAATGGTCACCTTGTTCACCGCTCAGAATCAACACACATGCGCGGCCCCGCCCTTCTTCTTCACGAACAATATCGCGCTCCCGTGGAGAAACACTAGGCTCGATGAAGCCCTTTCTCCAAAGAAATCCTCACCGGTCCTTCAACTCTCTCAACTCGGCAGGTGCTATTCTGTATGGCGGAATGGAAATATGCCGAGTATCTGGCAGCACATCTATACAAAACTCGATCTCCTCTCGAGGGATACCCGAGGTCATCCGAAACACGCCCGGGAACTCGACCATCGAACTGATCGGAAATCTGCATCGCAGCTCGTGATCAAACACTCGAACGAGATGATAGATATACCCCTTCTGCACCATCTTCCTAGCCTTGAGGTAAGAAATAAACTTACCTCGGCGATACCGCGTTCTCCCACTCAACAACCGGCTCTCAGAAATCGGAACCGCATTACTCTCTCTCAGTCTACATTGGCATAGCAAGAAGCTAGCCAATCCATCCCCATGATCACGTCGAAATCAATCATCTCCAACTCTATCAAGTCGGCATGGTCCGACGATCAGAATGGTCACAGACAAGCTCTATATACCCGCCGAGCTACCACCGAATCACCCATCGGCGTAGCTACCTCGAAGTGGTCTATGGACTCGTGCTCTATCCCTATCCTACTAGCAACAAGGGGAGATATATAGACAGAGTAGAACCCGGATCTATCAAAGCATACACATCAAACCCGAAACCGATAAGGTACCGTGACGACATCGGTGAGGCCTCACGATCTCGCTGGACAAAGCATAAATGCGTTCTCGAGGACCGCTAGAATCGGGACTCGCGCCACGACTCGCCGCACCCGCTGGTCCATGTGTACCTTGCCCTCCGGGCGAGTAATCGTCGGGATGAAGAAGCGGCAATGCACTCGTAGCCGAGCCCTACCACCACCGCCGCCCGGCCGACAAACTCGCGAAGTGACCTCGCTGCCACAAGTATAGCAAGCTCGAGTACGCCCCGAATGGTATCTACCACAACGGGCACACCGAGCGGACCTCAACGGTTGGCACCTCGCTACTCGAAATTGAAGTCCGGGCCCCGACACGCTTCGATCGCCCGGCTGTACCGAATCGATGTAGAGCGCTTTGCGCCGGTGTGGTGCAACCGACTTCACGATGCCGCCACCCAGAGAACCACCAAAAGAACCGCCGCTCGCCTTCTTCTGCCGATATCGCTTACCCGGCGTCTCTACGCCTCGCATCCTAGTGCATGAGCTCGCACGCGGTAATGTCCATACGGTGAAGAGAAACACCCGCATACGACTCGCCATATAATCATCTAGCCCGCGACGTAGCGGTACCCTATCCTCCATATCTGCTACCAATGCCGGGACATATCTAGCCAAAGAATCAAACTCGACATTGTACTCCCGACGGCAAGGCCCCCTGTCTCAAAGAACAAGAATCTATCACTCGTGCTCCTCATCTCGCGAGGCAAGAAGTGTGTGAGAAAAGCCTCAAAACTCATCCCATACTGCCGAGGTGCATGCTCTCCCGAAAGCTCCATGAATCAAACCAATCGATTGCGGTATCACGCAGCCGACGCGAACCGAATATCACAGACTACCAAGCCCCGATCACCGCGATAATCCTTCGGAATGACGGATGAAATCCTGCGATCATCCTCCGCCTCGACCCGTAAAACTCTGGCGGACTACAACTCAAGAAATCTCGTAGCCTCAAACTATCTGCCCTCGGGTGCACTACGGGTGCGACTAGAGCTGGAGCTGGAACTGCCGCATCCAGCCTCTCCTCGTATCGGGCCACAACTCTAGCCAATAGCTGGGCCATCTCTGTACCTAACTCTCCGCCCAGCCGTGGGACGGGAGGTGTGGGTACTGTGGTCTCGCTGGGCCGGCGGCGTCATAGAACTCGCCGTCTCGTATAGATCGGGCCCGAGCCTCGTGACTGGGTGTCTGCTAGCATCTCCTCGCTTTGCCCTTCTCGGGCCCGGTTGCCTTACGTGAGGCATAATCATGCACGGGAAAGGAATACTTTAGAGGGGTCCAACCTATAACACACCTCTAAAGCACGATCTCAGAATGAGAAGAATGGAAACCAATCCTAAATATCCTATAGCCTCCTGATTATTGGTGTGGTGCACAACACACCGATAATCAAGACTCTACTAGATACGGTCTGTAGACACTTTCCGAGGATTAACTGCTCTGATACCACTTTTGTCACGACCCGTTCCGGGGCCCGTGACTGGTGCCTTAACGGGGCACCCAAGTAGTCATACATCAGAGTAATCAGCGGAAATATAAAACAAGACAGAAACATAGTAAAGACGTAAAATGCTTTATCTCAAGAAAAGCTTGCCTTACGGCATAATATAAATAACTCAAGTTTTGCGCTACATCCCAACTGCATAATAGCACTACTGCACTTAAGGAAGTAACAACTATGGCGGACGGGTTCCGCCATACCTCGATCAGACAAAACTATCTACAATACAGGAGATCATACCCAAAAGTAGAGCCTCGGAGAAGATGGAGCTCGACACCAACGCAAAGATCCTAAGGATGCGGATATAGCACTGCTTGCCCTTACCGCGCATGAACGCAGCCCGGAGGTCGATAACAGTACCAAGTATGTGAAACTATAAAGAATCGAAATGAAATCAAAGTATTTAAAACCTTTTCACAATTACACCGGTTCAATTGCACATAGTGCCACATCACAAACAACAACAAGAATAGGAAAATCAGAATAGTCTATTCTAGGCCGCGAATGATCGGCAAGGCCAATCGCCCATAGTATCATTCTGCGTGCCTAGTCCCGACTTCCGCGATCCGCATAGTCACACACGCACCGCATGAGGTATTCTCGCATCGGGGCAGCTAACCCCAGATCCGCCTACGCCCCGCAGCCCGCATATCCTCAAAAGACCGCATAGTCTCACAGACCGCATAGGGAATCCCGCGATCGTGCTAGACGCCGAATGATCAATCTGGAGCATACCGCCGCCCGCATAGTCTCACAGACCGCATAGCCGTATAGACCAAGATCGGGCAAGCCCTGGTATAATAGTCAAGGGTAGGTGATACAAGAATAAAGACAAAGGACTTACCGGTTAGCAACGTAAGCACAGAAGAATGACCCCTTACACAAGATTACAAGACACTAACACAGTAGCATCATGATATGTCTACTTATCAAACAATCTTACTACACTTAAGAGATCAATACAAGGCTTTTATAAACAAACAAGTAAACAGCCTTTTTATCTTTCTTAAGTTGTTATACCTAACTTCCCATAAAGCTAGCATAACTCTTAAGCTTTTGTTTTAAAACTAAATATTTATCTTACGTTAAAAATGATTCGATATTCTTTTGAAATGTTTTCGATTCTTTATTATTCAGCTTAAGCGTGAGGCATTCCGTAAGTATTATTCAGCTTAAGCCGTGAGGCTTTGCCGTAAGTATTATTCAGCTTAAGTCAAAGACATTGCCGTAGTTATTATTCATTAACACATGTACGCTCACCGCACTATATATATATTGTAAAATATCATGCTTAGGAAGAATCACATACCTTCTCAAATAAAACCACCGCCAAGTTGAATATGTCGCACAGCAGAGTCACCTATAATAGTCACGCACATCTATCAAAGACTACTCAAGGTCATTCTAAACAGAGGGTTCACAATTCTATGGAAAGTTGGGCAGCACTTCCCTACCCGGTGAGCTATATAAGTTCATCGTGAAAACAAATTCTATGTGAGTCTGATTTGATTATTCTTCTTTTAAACCCTTCTATCGTGGTAACAGCTCAATTCTATTCTGCGATATTCTTCTAAGTATTTAATACTTATTCTAATACTACTACAAGAAGTATTCTCTAATTCAAAAGAGGTTAGGATTAGTTACCTCGGTAAGCCCAATAATATCCTAGATAAAGTCGCGCTGAGCAAGGTTTAGCTCCTAAGTTGTACGCTCCAGAGCTCTAAGAAACCTTAGAAGTTCTTTACAACTTCTACAAAGGACTAAGGGATTTGGGCTAGGTATTTTGGGCATTATAACAATACTAGAAGACAACTTTTCTACCAAGGGAGGGGTAGATTTCGGCTAGGCTAGGGGGGGTAGGCCCTCGGCCAAACTCACTCAAAGGGGGGGGGGGGGGAGGTGTTGGACGAAAGGCTTAAGGGAGAGGAGAGGATTTTTTCAAGACTTGGAAGATTTGTGGATGAAGAACTCTTCATCTCTAAGGGGGTATTTATAGCTCAAGCCTTGGCCAACCAATGGCCAAGATGAAGACAAGTGCAAGGCAAGTGTAGGGTGAGGATTAACTATACACAAATATCCTACCAACTCCTTGACTTGTGCACAAGGCACAAAAAACGTGCCATGGCTCTCCAATTCGTCCAAATGGACGATTCAAGTCCACCAATGGGAGGGTGCCAAGTGTCGCCCTCCCGTTGGTCCAAAATGTTTCGTCTCTCGGAAAAATCCGCAAAAATTAGTAATGGCATAGCCGGAATTTTCCCTACGAAGTTGTGGAAACGTTTGTCGGAAAGCGATTCTTTTAGTGAGTTGTGTACAAAAAAACGCCCAAGGCTAACTTTAAGGCCAAACTTTTATGCGTATTCTCACGCACATACTCGGAAATACGGGTATAGCAGTCACGCAGTAAGAGAATAGAAGTGATCATTACTTTTGTGAAGTAAAGGTGCGAAGGGAATATCTTTTAGACCTTGGGTGGGAGCTTTTGTGATGCTAGAGGTGATTCCTTGTGAACTTGGATTTAAGTATTTGCGCGTGTTATATTATGGCCATGTGTGGCATTTGCAAACTGTTTAAGTTATGAGGAACTTTATCGTTATCTGTCTTGAGAAGGAACATTCTGGACGAATGTTTCGGCGAGGGAGAATGTTATACCCGTATTTCCGAGTATGTATGCGAGACGAGTACATTTGTACAAACCCTAATTAGGTTAAGGATGGAATTGTGAACTTTCAACGGAAAAGATTCCGAACCTTGTGAAGGAAATTCTACGTTTTTAATATTTTAACCGATTACGGATTTTTCCGAGAGACGAAATATTTTTGGACCAATAGGAGGGCGACATGTGTCACCCTTAGTTGGCATGGGTTGGACGAAATGTTGGCCAAGTGGACATGGTCAAATGGTCAAAGTCTTGGAAGATATTTTCTTTTGGTGAGTGGGAGTAGGTATGTTGGACGTTTTTTGTGCCTAGTGGAAGGCCACATGGCTCTTTGTTGTGGGGGACATATGTCCCAATGTTGTGGTGGACATATGTCCCAAGGTTATGGTGGACACTTGGTTGGAAGACCTCATTCTTCACATGGATCCAAATCTTCACCCTCCATTTGTTTTAATCTAGACCATTGGTGGTTCTATAAATACCCCCCTCTTGTGCAAGACTTCCTCATCACTTGAACAATTTCCAAGTCTCAAAATCCCCCCCCCCCCTTCCTAGTAGCTCTCATGGAACCCCCTCTTGATAGTTTTCGCCCAACACCCTTCTCCCTTAACCAAACTTTGTCCAAAAATTCCTAAACTCTTAAGTGTTCTTCCTTAGTGTATTAGGAAGATTGTTAACCAAAAGTTAGAAAAGATTTCACACCCTAGCCCCTAAAGCCTCACCTTGGCCGAGAGTTGTGTTATACCCCCTAGTTCCAGGGTATGTATGTGAGGACGTACGTACGAGTATACGACAGTAATTTTGGAAAGAACGAAAGATGTGATTTTTTCGACGGAAAAGTTTCCGGTTTTTGTGAAGAAAAAGGTTCGTTAATGAGAATTGGATTCCCAGATTTGGTATTTGGACTTCTCAGATTTTATTAGAATTTTGGGATTTTATTTTCGAAAATGGTCACGTGGGGCCCACGGGAGAAATTTACGGTTTTGTGGGGCCCGCTTTGTTTTTAAGATTTTCGGTATTTTGGATATTTTCGGAAGACGAAATATTTTGGACGAATCGGGGGGCGACACGTGTCACCCCCATGTGGCACCCTTGGCCGAAATTGGTGGACAAGTGGCTAGCCACTTGTCCCCTTGGCCGATTTGGCCATGACACTTGGTAAGCCAAATCGTTGGCCATGTGGTGTGGTGGGACCCACACACACATGGCCCAATCTTGACCACACACCTTGCATTGATCTTGGCCCTTGAATCCTCTATATATACCCCCTTAAGTTGAAGACTTATTCATCCCACACTTAAGCTTTCCAAGGCTAAAAATACTCCCCTCCCTTTGAAGTGTTTTCGTCCCTCTCCCCCTCTTGTGTAGAAATACTTTGAGTATTATTGTATTATCCCAAATACCTTGGCCTAGTATCCCTAGTAGTATTCCAAAGTTGTTTTAATACTAGGAGCCCGGAAATACTATTTTTATTCCAATAGTCGCTAAACGAAACCCTAGAAAAATCTTCCTAGCTTGGTAGAAGTGTTAAGAGAAGTTGTTTAGAAACTTCTAAGGGTCGCTTGGAGCGGGTTGGAGCGTAAGGAATTAGAGCTAAACGTTGCTCAGGATCGACTTTAATCTTGGATAATTTTGGGCTTATCGAGGTAAATAATATTGTCCCCCTATTGTAATTGGAAATTACATGTGTTGTAATATATAGTTGAGTATACTATATATATAGAATGAGTATTGAAAAGAATTGAACTGTATTTACATAGGGCTGTATTTACAGTAGACTATTGTATTATTGTGGAGTAGAATTGTACACGTCCGGTTAGACGTGTAATCCCCTGGGAGTTGTTGGCCTGGTAGCGGGCCTGGATAGGGGAGGAGATTTATGTGATAGCGGGGGGGGGGGGGGGAGGTGCTGCCGAATTTTCTGTAGAATAAGGAATCTTGCAGTTAGAATATTCTACGAAGAGATCTAGGAGTTGATAGGCATTTTGTGGCCTTTATAGGTTGCAGTACTTCGAGTAGCGTATTCTACTTGAGGAGTGGAAAAGGCTAGCAGGGTTACAGTACTTTGGAGCTTTTTGCTTCTTGTCGATAATCGTCGCGAGGTATGTGAACCTCTTCCTATCTTTTCTAGCATGATTGTTGTGAACTATGTAGTACGGTAGACGTACATGTGCTAAGTGATTTGGTTGGTTTAAAACATAGGGTGTTATAATAGCTTTATGGGAAGTTAGTTATAACGACTTTATGTAGGTAAAAGAATGGTTTATTGATTGTAGAAGTTAAGAGACTTGATCTTCAAAGATAAGAGACTTGACTTATAAACGACTTGATTTTGAAAGTTAAGAGACTTGATCTTGAAAGATAAGAGACTTGACTTATAAACGACTTGATTTTGAAAAAAGAGAAGTAACTTGATTTTAAGTATAGGTTACTTGTTTTGAAAAGAGTACATTATTTGGGTTTTAAAAGAATACTTGTTGTGGTTTTAAAAGAAAAGAGACTTGTGGAATTGAAGAGTTTTCGGTTTAAAAGAAGGCATTGTTTTGTCTTAAGTTGGTTTAAAACATAAAGTGTTATAACAGCTTTATGGGAAGTTAGTTATAACGACTTTATGAAAACAAAAGAATGGTTTTATCATTGGTTTTAAAGTGGTAATGTCACAACCCGTTCCGGGGCCCGTGACTGGTGCCTTACCGGGGCACCCAAGTAGTCATACATCAGAGTAACCAGCGGAAATATAAAACAAGACAGGAAACATAGTAAAAACAGAAACAGTTTATCTGAAGAAAAGCTTGCCTTACGGCATAATATAAATAACTCAAGTTTTGCAGTTACATCCCAACTGCATAATAGTACTACGCACTTCTAAGGAAGTAACAACTATGGCGACAGGTTCCGCCATACCTCGATCGCATAAAACTATCTACAATACAGGAGATCATACCCAAAAGTAGAGCCTCCGGAGAAGATGGAGCTCCTTACACCAACGCAAAGATCCTAAGGATGTGGATCTAGCACTGCTGCCTTTACTGCGCATGAACGCAGCCCCGGGCGAGGTCAAGACAACAGTACCAAGTATGTGAAACTATAAAGAATCAAATGAAATCAAAGTATTTAAAACCTTTTCAAAAATACAAACAGTTCAATTGCACATATTTCCACATCACAAACAATAAAGAATAGGAAGATCAGAATGTGTCTATTCTAGGCCGCGAATGATCGAAGCAAGGCCAATCGCCCATAGTATCATTCTGCGTGCCTAGTCCTGGACTTCCGCAGTCCGCATAGGTCACACACAGACCCGCATGAGGTATTCCTCGCATCGGGGGCAGCCAACCCCCGACATCCGCCTAGGCTCCCGCAGCCCGCATAGCCTCAAAAGACCGCATAGTCTCAACAGACCGCATAGGGAATCCCCCGCATCAGGCTAAAACACCCGGAATGATCAATCCTGGAGCATACCGCTGCTCCGCATAGTCTCACAGACCGCATAGGCCGTATAGACCAAGATCAAAGGGGCAAGCCCTCAGATAACAAATGGGGTAGGTGATACAATAACAGTACAACGGACTTACCGGTTAGCAACGTAAGCACAGCAAGAATGACCCCCTTACACAGCATTTCAAGACAATAACCCAGGTAGCATCATAATAGGTCTACTTATCACACAAATCTTACTACACTTAACAGAAATCAATACAAGGCTTTTATAAACAAACAAGTAAACAGTTCCTTCTTATCTTTCTTAATTTGTTATACCTAACTTCCCATAAAGCTAGTATAACTCTTAAGCTTTTGTTTTTAAAAACCAAATATTTATCTTCTGTTAAAAAATGATTCAGTATTCTTTTGAAATGCTTTCAGTTCTTTATTATTCAGGCTTAAGCCGTGAGGCATTGCCGTAAGTATTATTCAGGCTTAAGCCGTGAGGCATTGCCGTAAGTATTATTCAGTTAACACATGTACGTCTACCGTACTATATATATATATTGTAAAATATCATGCTTTAGGAAGAATCACATACCTTCTCAGCGAAAACCACCTGCCAAGTTGAATATGTCGCGCGCAGAGAGTCAGCCTATAATAGTCACAGACATCTATCAAAGACTACTCTGAAGGTCATTCTAAACAGAGGGTTCATAATTCTACGGAAAGTCGGGCAGCACTTCCCTACCCGGTGAGCTATATAAGTTCATCATGAAACAAATTCTATGTAAGTACAGTTTGATTATTCTTCTTTTAAACCCTTCTACTGTGATAACAGTTCAATTCTATTCTGTGATATTCTTCTAAGTATTTATACTTATTCTTATACTACTACAGTAAGTATTCTCTAATTCAAAAGAGGGTTAGGATTAGTTACCTCGGTAAGCCCAATAATATCCTAGATAAAGTCGCGCCTGAGCAAGGTTTAGCTCCTAAGTTGTACGCTCCCAGAGTCTAAGAAACCTTAGAAGTTCTTCACAACTTCTACAAAGGACTAAGGGATTTGGGCTAGGTATTTTGGGCATTATAACAATACTAGAAGACAACTTTTCTACCAAGGAGGGGGTAGATTTCGGCTAGGCTAGTGGGTAGCCCTCGGCCAAACTCACTCAAAGGGGGGGGGAGGTGTTGGACGAAAGGCTAAGGGAGAGGAGAGGATTTTTTCAAGACTTGGAAGATAACTTTGTGGATGAAGAACTCTTCATCTCTAAGGGGGTATTTATAGGTCAAGAAGTGGCCAACCAATGGCCAAGATTAAGACAAGTGCAAGGCAAGTGTAGGGTGAAGATTTACTCCACACAAATATCCTACCAACTCCTTGACTTGTGCACAAGGCACAAAAAACGTGCACTTCTAGTTCAATTCGTCCAAATGGACGATTTCAAGTCCACAAATTGGAGGGTGCCAAGTGTCGCCCTCCCGTTGGTCCAAAATGTTTCGTCTCTCGGAAAAATCCGCAAAAATTAGTGATGGCATAGCCGGAATTTTCCCTACGAAAGCTGTGGAAACGTTTCGTCGGAAAACGATTCTTTTAGTGAGTTGTGTACAAATAAAAACGTCCAAGGCAAACTTTAAGGCCAAACTTTTTGTACGTATTCCCTTACGTACATACTCCGAAATACGGTATAACATTCTCCTCCTTAGAAACATTCGTCCCAATGTTCCTTCCCAAGACAGATAACGATAAGGTTCTTCATAACTTAAACAGCTTTGCAAAAGCCACACGCGCCACAAAACAATACTTAGGCAAAAACGATAACGAAAATTTACAAGTAGGAAAGTGAATTACCCGGGCGTGGGGAATAGGTGAGGGTACCGCCTCATGTCCTCCTCGCCTTCCCACGCCATCTCCTCCCTAAGCTCGCTCGCCACAAGACTTTGACGAAGCCACGCCCTGGTCCGCAGACGCTTAACTCCGACGATCGATTATCGCCATGGAATCTCCTCATACGATAACCCCTGGTCACCGACATCGCCAATCGGTGTACCCAGATGGATCCCCGATACATCTCTCAAAGATAGATACGTGAAAAACCAGATGCACTGCCTCCAGATCGGACGGCAGATCCAACTCATAGGCAACCTTGCCTACCTGCGACACTCAAACGCCCAATGTACTTGGGCCGAGTTTCCTTCTTCCCAAATCTCATCACACCCTTCATGGGTGACACCTTTAGGAAAACCCAATCATGAACTCGAACTCAAGATGCCGACGACGATGATCTGCATACGACTGGCCGACTCAGCCGCCAATAGCCGCCTCGGATAAGCTTCACCTTATCCATCGCTCACGCACCAAATCCGTCCCACTAGCCGCACTCGCCCACATCGAACCAACCTATAGGCGACCGCACTTCCTCCCATACAAGGCCTCATAAGGCGCCATCTCAATACTGGAGTGGTAGCTATTATTATACGCGAACTCAACTATGTGCAAATGATCCTCCCAACTACCATCGGTCAATAACACAAAGCTCGCAAAGATATCCTCAAGAGTCCGATAGTGCGCTCGCCCGTCCGTCTGCATGCGGATGAAATGCAGACTCGTGCTCACTGCCCCTAAACCTCTCGAAGGACCTCCGTAAGTTAGCCGAACCGGGCTCCTCTGTGCGATATGATCGGGTAGGGACTCCATGCACCGATGATCTCTGATGTAAAGTCCGCATAATCCTCCAGAAAAAGTCGCCCCGACGAGAAGAAAGTGGGCTGATTTCACCGCCGACGATAACCCATATAGAATCATGTCCTCCGAGTGCAAGGTAATCCCGTGATGAAGTCCATGTTGATTACCTCCCACTTCCGTGTCGATCTCAATCGTCAGAATAAACCACCGTGCCTCCGTGCTCTACCTTCACCGCCGACAACATGGGAACCGAGCTACGAACTCGCAACGCCCCTCTTCAAGCCATCCCACCAATACACGATCTAAGGTCGTCGTGGTACATCTTGGTCGACTCGATGGATAGAGTAACGCGCGCTGTGTGCTTCCCAAGAACTCACGCCAAGTCCTCAAACATCCGAACACACACCGCTTCTCAAACCTTAGCACCCCATCAAGTGCTACCTCGTGCGACTTGCCTCACGTAAGAGTCAGATCACGATATCGAATCAAAGCGGATCCTCGAATCAAGGCTCTTCACCTCCTCAACGATGGAAGACTCGCAACCTCACGAACTTTAACCCCACCGCTATCGTAATCAATCAAACGGACACCAAGGCTCGCTAATCGGTGCAAATCACGAACCATGTCCTCCTCTCTAGCCGCACATCCGATAGGCTCCCATCGACCTACGACTAAGAGCATCCGCCACAACATTGGCCTTCCCGTGGTACAGATATCAACATCGTAATCCTTAAGCAACTCTAACCACCGCCTCGCCGTAAGTTCACTCCTCCGTCAAGATATACCGAGGCTCTTGTGGTCTGTAAAATATCCACGTGAACCCCATACAAATAGTGCCTCCAGATCTTCAAAGCGTGAATCACACCGCCAACTCCAAATCATGGGTGGGGTAGTTCCTCGTGTTTCTTTAGCCGTCGGATGCATATGCTATAACCCCGCCATGCTGCATCAACACACATCCCAACCCGATGCCCGACGATCACAATACACGACATAACCATCCGACCTCCGGAAGCGGTAAGAACGGGCGGTCGCCGCCTCTTTTCAAAGAATCGAAACCCCGCCACAAGCATCACCATCAAACTTGGTCGCCTCGAGTCACCCTAGTCAATGGTGCGTAGATAGAAGCAAACTTCTCCACGAACCGATAATATCCTCGCAAGGCCCGTAAAATCGCGAACCTCGCCGGAGTAGTAGGTTCAGGCCAAGTCTCGATCGCCGATCTTGCCGTATCCACTCGAATGCCATCACCGATAATATGCCCAAGAAACGCCATCAAGTCAACCAAAACTCACATTTGGAAAACTTGGCGCATAATCGCTGGTCTCGAGAATCACAAGACAGCCTCGCGTTCGCATGCTCCTCGCCCGAGCGAATAAACCAAGATATCATCAATGAACACTATCACAAACGTGTCCAAAATGGTTTGAACACTCGTTCATCAAATCCATGAATACCTCCGAGCATTGGTCAACCCAAAAGACATGACCGAACTCATAATGCCCGTGATCGGTCCGAATGCGATCTAGGGACATCCACCTCTCGACTCGCACTGATGATAGCCCGACCAGATCAATCTTGAGAAGCATCTCGCACTCGCAACCGGTCGAACAAATCATCAATCTCGGAAGGGGGTATTCGTTTAATGGTCACCTTGTTCACCGCTCAGATCAACACACATGCGCAGGCCCCGCCCTTCTTCTTCACGAACAATACCGCGGCCCCTGGAGAAACACTAGGCCCGATGAAGCCCTTCTCCAAAGAAATCCCTGCCGGTCCTTCAACTCTCTCAACTCGACAGTGCCATTCGTATGGCGGAATGGAAATAGGCCGAGTGTCCGTAATATGTCAATACAAAACTCAATCTCCTCTCGTGAGGGATACCCAAGGTCATCCGAAACACGCCCGGGAACTCACGACCATCGAATCGATCAAAATCGTACCGCAGCCTTCAGATCAAACACCCGAACGAGATGGTAGATATACCTTCTCGCACCATCTTCCTAGCCTTGAGGTAGGAAATAAACCTACCTCCGGCGATACCGTGCTCCCTCCCACTCAACAACCGCTCCTCAGAAACTGAACCGCATTACTTTCTCTCTCAGCCCACATTGGCGTAGCAAGAAGCTAGCCAATCCATCCCCATGATCACGCCGAAGTCAATCATCTCCAACTCTATCAAGTCGGCCAGTGGTCCGACGATCAGAATGGTCACAGACAAGCTCTATATACCCGCCGAGCTACCACCGAATCACCATCGCGTAGCTACCTCGAAAGTGGTCTATGGACTCGTGCTCTATCCCTATCCTACTAGCAACAAGGGAGATATATAGATGCAGTAGAACCCGGATCTATCAAAGCATACACATCAAACCCAGAAACTGATAAGGTACCTGTGACGACATCAGGTGAGGCCTCCTGATCCTGCCGGCTGGACAAGGAATAAATGCGGTTCTGAGGACCGCTAGAACTGGGACCCGCGCCACGACCTCTGCCGCGACCCGCTGGTCCATGAGTACCTCCCTCCGGGCGAGTAATCGCTTGGATGAAGAAGCCGCAATGCACTCGCAGATCGGGCCCTACTACCGCGCCGCTTCGGCCTGACAAACTCGCGAAATGACCCTGCTGGCCACAAGTATAGCAGGCTCCCGGAGTACAGCTCCCATAATGGTATCTACCACAACGGGCACACCGAGCAGATTCGAACGGTTAGCACCTCGCTACCCTCGAAATCAAGTCCTCGCCCCGACCGCCTCGATCGCTCGGGCCACCGAAAATGAGGTAGAGCGCTCATACTGGCCGTGGTGCACCGACTTCACGATGCCGCCACCCCGAGGACCACCAAAAGAACCGCCGCTCGCCTTCTTCTCACGCTGATATCGCTCTACCCGCGGTCTCTACGCCTCCCATCCTAGTGCATGAGCTCGCATACGGGTTATGTCCATGCTCGCCGGGCGGACACACCCGCACAAGACTCGGCCATGTAATCATCTAGCCTGACATAGCGATGCACCCGGCCCTCCATCTCGCCACCAGCAGTGGGACATATCGAGCCAAAGAATCAAACTCGACATTGTACTCCTCACTGCAAGGCCCTCCCTGCCTCAAAGAACAAGAATCTATCACTGCGTGCCCTCCTCATCCGCGGAGGCAAGAAGTGTGTGAGAAAAGCCTCTAAAACTCATCCCATACCGCTGAGGTGCATGCTCTCCCGAAAGCTCCCATGAATCAAACCAATCGATCGCGGTATCACGCAGCCGACGCGAACCGGGCGTCACAGACTCGCCTCGAGGCCTTGATCACCCGCGATGATCCTTCAGAATGACGGATGAACTCCTCGCGGATCATCCTCCCGCCGACCAGTAAAACTCGCGCTACAACTCAAGAAATCTCGTAGCCTCAAACTATTCGCCTGGTGCACCACGGTGCGCGATTGAGCCGAGCTGGAATCGCCGCATCCAGCCTCTCTCTCGACGGCCACAACTCTAGCCAATAGCCGGGCCATCTCCTTGTACTTAACTCTCCGCCCAGTGCCGTGGGATGAGGTGTGGGTACTGTGGTCTCTCGCTGGGCCGGGCGGCGTCATAGAACTCGCTGCCTCTCGTATAGATCGGGCCTCGAGCCCTCGTGACTGGGTGTCTCGCTAGCGCCTCCCACGCTTTGCCCTTCTTCGGGCCCGGTTGCCTTACGTGAGGCATAATCATACAGAAAGGAATACGTTAGAGGGGTCCAACCTATAACATGCCTCTAAAGCACGATCTCGTAATGAAGAATGGAAACTAATCCTTAAATATCCTATAGCCTCTCGACATTGGTGTGGTGCACAACACACCGATAATCAAGACTTACTAGATACTTGCTCAGACACTTTCCGAGGATTAATCGCTCGATACCACTTTTGTCACAACCTGCTCGGCCCGTGGATCGTGCCTTACCTGGGCACCCAAGTAGTCATACATCATAGTAACCAGCGGAAATATAAAACAAGACAGTAAACATAGTAAAATGTAAACAGCTTTATCTCAAGAAAAGCTTGCCTTACGGCATAATATAAATAACTCAAGTTTTGCGCTACATCCCAACTGCATAATAGTACTACTGCACCTCTAAGGAAGTAAACAACTATGGCGACAGTGTCCCGCCATACCCGATCAGACAAAACTATCTACAATACAGGAGATCATACCCAAAAGTAGAGCCTCCGAGAAGATGGAGCTCACGACACCAACGCAAAGATCCTAAGGATGTGGATCTAGCACTGCTTGCCTTTACCGGCATGAACGCACTTCCGGGCGAGGTCAAGATACAACAGCTACCAAGTATGTGAAACTATAAAGAACTAAAATGAAATCAAAGTATTTAAAACCTTTTCACAAATACAATCAGTTCAATTGCACATAGTGCCACATCACAAACAACAACAAGAATAAGATCAGAATAGTCTATTTTAGGCCGCGAATGATCGGGCAAGGCCAATCGCCCATAGTATCATTCTGCGTGCCTAGTCCCGACATCCGCAGTCCGCATAGGTCACACACTGCACCCGCATGAGGTATTCTCGTGACGGGGCAGCTAACCCCAGATCCGCCTAGGCTCCCGCAGCTCGCATAGCCTCAAAAGACCGCATAGTCTCAACAGCACTACATAGTGGAATCCTCAGACGTGCTAAAACACCCGAATGATCAATCTCGAGCATACCGCCGCTCGCATAGTCTCACAGACCGCATAGGCCGATAGACCAAGATCAAGGGGCAAGCCTCAGATAACAATCGAGGGTAGGTGATACAATAACAAAGACAACGGACTTACTGCTAGCAACGTAAGCACAGCAAGAATGACCCCTTACACAAAGATTTCAAGACAATAACCTGTAGCATCATAATAGGTCTACTTATCACACAAATCTTATTACACTTAACAGTAAATCAATACAAGGCTTTTATAAACAAACAAGTAAACAGCCTTCTTATCTTTCTTAATTTGTTATACCTAACTTCCCATAAAGCTAGCATAACTCTTAAGCTTTTGTTTTTAAAACCAAATATTTATCTTCTGTTAAAAATGATTCAGTATTCTTTTGAAATGTTTTCAGTTCTTATTATTCAGGCTTAAGCCGTGAGGCATTGCCGTAAGTATTATTCAGCTTAAGCCACAGGCATTGCCGTAAGTATTATTCGATTAACACATGTACGCCTACCGCACTATATATATATATTGTAAAATATCATGCTTTAGGAAGAATCACATACCTTCTCAAATAAAACCACCTGCCAAGTTGAATATGTCGCGCGCAGAGAGTCAGCCTATAATAGTCACAGACATCTATCAAAGACTACTCTGAAGGTCATTCTAAACAGAGGGTTCACAATTCTACGGAAAGTCGGGCAGCACTTCCTACCCTACGAGCTATATAAGTTCATCATGGAAACAAATTCTATGTAAGTACAGTTTGATTATTCTTCTTTAAACCCTTCTACCGTGATAATTCAATTCTATTCGTGATATTCTTCTAAGTATTTATACTTATTCTTATACTACTACAAAGAAGTATTCTCTAATTCAAAAGAGGGTTAGGATTAGTTACCTCGGTAAGCCCAATAATATCCTAGATAAAGTCTCGCCTGAGCAAGGTTTAGCTCCTAAGTTGTACGCTCCCAGAGTCTAAGAAACCTTAGAAGTTCTTCACAACTTCTACAAAGGACTAAGGGATTTGGGCTAGGTATTTTGGGCATTATAACAATACTAGAAGACAACTTTTCTACCAAGGGAGGGGGTAGATTTCGCCAGGCTAGTGGGTAGGCCCTCGGCCAAACTCACTCAAAGGGGGGGGAGGTGTTGGACGAAAGGCTAAGGGAGAGGAGAGGATTTTTTCAAGACTTGGAAGATAACTTTGTGGATGAAGAACTCTTCATCTCTAAGGGGGTATTTATAGGTCAAGAAGTGGCCAACCAATGGCCAAGATTAAGACAAGTGCAAGGCAAGTGTAGGGTGAAGATTTACTCCACACAAATATCCTACCAACTCCTTGACTTGTGCACAAGGCACAAAAAACGTGCACTTCTAGTTCAATTCGTCCAAATGGACGATTTCAAGTCCACAAATTGGAGGGTGCCAAGTGTCGCCCTACCGTTGGTCCAAAATGTTTCGTCTCTCGGAAAAATCCGCAAAAATTAGTAATGGCATAGCCGGAATTTTCCCTACGAAAGCTGTGGAAACGTTTCGTCGGAAAACGATTCTTTTAGTGAGTTGTGTACAAATAAAAACGTCCAAGGCTAACTTTAAGGCCAAACTTTTTGTACGTATTCCCTTACGTACATACTCTGGAAATACGGGGTATAACAGGTAACTTGACTTTAAAAGGATAAGTGTTTTGGTCTAAAAAGAAGGCATGGTATTTCCTTAATTTGGTTTTAAAAGGAAAGTATTGAAGTTGTTTTGGTTTACTTAAAAATGTTAGTCACTCTATTTTGATACTACGAGTATCGGGTGACTTTTGTAAAAGAAATGGATCTTCTAAAAGAATTTAACGTACGTAGTACTTTGTGGATAAAAACCTGGACTTTGTCATAAAATGAAAGTACCTTGTGTGAATAACTTGATTGTGTTGGTTTGTGATAGCCTTGTAATACTTTCTTGTTGATTTGATAAGTAAACATGTTAGGATGCTACGTGTGTTAGTATTTTGTGATGTTAGTGTAAAGGGGTTTCCCTTGTTGTGCTTATGTTGTTTAACAATAAGCTGTTATGTTAGTATTATATCACTCACCTCTTGACATGATTCCGGTTGTCGCCGATGCGGGTAGACTCGTGGGGTCTGCGGTGACCTATGATTCGAGAATACCTCACGCGGTTCTCGTGACCCATGCGCGAGCTACGAGAGTTCCAGTTAGTGTGCGACCTTTATGGTCATGCGGTCTATGTGGCCACGCGATCGCGAGTCCGTGACGTTGCCGGGAGTAGCTACCTCGACGCGGGAATACCTCACGCGGGCCATTGGAGTGGCCTACGCGAGTCGCGGAAGTTCCAGGACTAGACGCACATTAGATAATGCGGGCGAGTGGCCGCCTTCGATCATGCGGTTCAGACAGATCTCATGATACGCTTTATGACCTTGTTGGTACCGTGGGTTTTAGTAGTCGGCTATGCCTTCGCATTTACCCCGCACGGTTTTATTATGACACAGTGAGACACGTGTTCATGTATTCCTTGGTGCTTTTATATCATAGATCACGGCAGAAGGTATTCCACGTGTCACGACCCGAACCGGCCCGTGGATCGTGCCTTACCCCGCACCCTAGTGATACAACATCGAGTAATCACTGAACATAAAACAATAACATGAAACCAATGCAATAAGACAAAGTGAAATAAGAAGACAAAGCAACCTAAAAACGGTTACCTTCATAATATATAACAATTTGAACAGCATATCCCTTTCTACAACTCGCCCACAACAAGACATGCACTTACGAATGATATGATAACAACGACGGACAGGGTTCGCCATACCCCGAATGTAAGCACCTACAACACAGGGACTATACCAAGACAAGCCACCGAGAAACGGAGCTTTCCCAAACGCTGAATCGTGACCCCAAGAGCGAGGATCAACGATCGTGTACCTTTACTCGCGGATGAACGCAGCCTCGGGCGAGGTCGCATAACAAAAATTGAAGTATGTGAAATCAAAATAAATCAGAAATGAAATCATAGTAGTCTATAAAGCAGAGACATGTATGATAACCAAACTACGATTCACAATAAATAAGCAAATATGTCAAGTCGTGACTCACGCCTCAAAGTCATCACTCAAATATAACTATGGGTCTCACGCCCACCACATCATTCATGCCCGTGGAATACCTTCCTCACTGCCGGCAGCCTATGATATAAAAGCATCAAGGAATACACATGAACACCAGGTCCCACCTGTGTCCTAATAAAACCGTACAGGGTAAGTACGAAGGCATAGCCGACTACTAAAAACCCACCGTACCAACAAGGTCATAAATCAGATCACGAGATCTGTCTAGACCGTCACATGATCAAAGCTGGCCACTCGCCCGCATTATCTAATGTGCGCGTCTAGCCCTGGAACTTCCCGCAGCTCCGCATAGGCCAATCTTATAGGCCCGCATGAGGTATAACCCCGCATCGAGGGTAGCTACTCCTAAGAATCACCGACTTCGCACCGCACGGCCACATGCATCGCATGCCCATAAAGGACGCAAACTATCCTGGAACTCTCGTAGCTCCGCATAGGCCCCTGGGACCCGCATGAGGTATTCTCGAATCATAGGTCACTAGACCCGCCTGAGTCTACCCCGCATCGGAGGCGCTTAACCTCCGAAAGCCAAAGGAGTGGTACAATACCAACATAACGGCTGATAGTGAAACTATTTAAGCGCAATCGAGGGGAAACCCCTTTACACAAATATCACAAGATACTAACACACGTAGCATCCTAGCATGTTTATTTAACAAATCAACAAGAAAGTATTACAAGGCTATCACAACCCAACACAATCAAGTTATACACACAAGGCACTTTCTACTATATGATTAACAAGATCGGGTTTTTATCCCCAAAGTACTTCATACATTAACTCTTTAAAAAGATACGTTACGTTCACAAAAGTCACACAATACCCGTAGTATATGAAAATAGAGTGATTATCTTTTGAAGTAAATCAAAACACTTCTCTTTGTAAAATCAAGTAACCACATTCTTTTCCAAACGTTTCAAGTTTGCCTAATTTCAATTACTCAAGTTTCTCATTTTCGAAAGGTTTCGTAGTTCATAGTCTTATTCATTTAAGAATGTAATTCTCTTTTAAACAATCGGAGGAACATAAGCCTTATATGTGAGTAGGTTATTCTTGTTTATAACAATCTTATTACAGCAGCCATGATCTAGGAAATATCATTTTGTCTCATCTTAGCTTCTATGCAGATGGAAGTTTCTACTGGTTTTTATAATACTTAATCTGTCAAAACATTTCCTTTTATTAACGCTGCAGTGGTTTGTCGATACACATTCGATTTCGAACTCAAGAAACATTCTTAAGCCGTTATACCTAACTTCCCATAAAGCTAGTATAACTCTTATGTTTTCCAAAAACCAAGTATTACTCTTCTTTCAAAATGATTCAAAAATCTTTTGAAATACTTCAAGTTCTTTATTATCACATAACCAGCCAGTTATAGTTCAAATCAGTTACCTTTTAAAACCACAAGTATTTTCTTACATACATAAAGCTGTTATAACCAACTTCCCATAAAGCCCTTATAACACAATATGTTTTAGACCAATCAAATACATTTAACACACGACGCTCACCGCACTATATAGTTACACACATATCATGCTAGAAGAGATAGGAAGAGGTTCACATACCGCGACGATTATCGACTAATAGCAAAACGCCCAAGTACCTCAAACCGCCTACTCCTTAAGCCAAGTAGATCGCGCCACGCATAGTACTTCCACCTATAAGGCCACAAGGCGCTTTATTAACATTTAGGTCTCTTCAGAGAACATTCTACGTAAAATTCAAGAAGACCTCCCCTCGCAACAGCGTAAATCTCCTCCTCTAACTGGGCCGCTACCAAGCCAACCAGTGGGGTTATACGCCTAATCCGGACGTGCACAATTCTACCTCACAGAAAAGCTACACAAGTCTACTGTAATACAGTCCTATGTAATTACAGTTCAGTACTCTTCTTTAAATTCAGGCTTAAGTCCAAAGACATTGCCACAAAGCTATGTTCAGTTCTATATATAGTACTTCAACTATATATTCTAACAACATGTAATTTCCAATTACAATAGGGGGACAGATAATTACCTCGATAAGCCCATAATTATCCAAGTAGAAATGTCGATCCTGGGCAACGTTTAGCTCCAACTCCGTGCGCTCCAACCCGCTCCAAACCACCCTTAGAAGTTCTAACCAACTTCTATATAACACTCCAACTAACTATGGAGATTTCCCTTAGGGTTTCGGTTTTGTGACTGACGGGAAGTATAATAGTATTTCTGGGCTTTTCGTATAGGTATAACCTTAGAATACTACAAGGTATACTACTAAGGTAATTGGGTATAAGAACAATACTTTGAGAGTATTTCTACCAAGAGGGGGTATTATACGAAACAACTAGGCAGTGGGTACCCCACGGCTAGCACCACAAGGAGTGGTGTATACCCTCGCCTACCCCACTGTGGGGTACTCTCGCCATGGGGAGAGGGCTCTACCGAACTCAACACAAAGGGGAGGGAGGAGGATTTTAACACTTAGAAATATTTAGGAATGGATGAACAAGTCTTCCAAGGGGGGGTATTTATAGGACAAGCCAAGGCCAACCAATGGCCAAGATCATGCCAAGTGCATAGCAAGTGTAGGGCCAAGATCTTGCCAAGTGCACCCTAACCAACTAACACACAAAATATCCTACCAACCCTTGACCACAATGGCCTCACTTTCGGCCACCTTTACCGCCCACACTCCTCCAATGAGAGGGTGCCAAGTGGCGCCTCTTGTTGGTCCAACACGCTTCGCCTCTGAAAAATCCGCAAAAATAAGAAATGACATAGCCGGAATTTTCCTACGAAAGTCGTGGAAAACGCTTCGCCAAAAAAACGACTCTAACCGGGTGTTGTGAACAAATAATTTCCGGCCAAGCCACTTTAAAGTCCAAACTTTTCTATGTACGTCCTTACGTACATACTCTGGAAATACGGGGTATAATATTCTCCCCTCCTTAGAAACATTCGTCCCGAATGTTCCTTCTAAGTCTCAAAACAAACGTGTGCCAGTATAGTCTTCACTACTATAATTAGGAGAACAAACCTGCCACACCTGGCCATAGAAACACCCGCGCAAAAATACTTACATCCACGTCCACGAGGAAACACTTCTAACATCACCACCAAACACCTCTCACCGGGGTCTAAAATATACTTCCTTCGCACCTTCTCTTTACCAAAGAAATGATCACATCTATGCTCGCCATACATGCTTGCTATTTCCCGATACCACTTTTGTCACTTTGCCGCGAGGTTCTAGTGTCACTCCGGCGACCCAACAAAGAGTACCGGGCTGCATGCGATCCCTGAGGCTGTCGTACACTCGAACTCTTACCACATTTCGAGCATCGTCGCTTCCAAAACTCGGGGGTTACTATCTCTAACGTGGTCATCATTAACTGGGAACACTCTGGATGGATCTCCGATACTTTCCCGAACTTAACAATACGAAAGACCGGACATACTGCCTCCTAAGTCGGACGGCAAATGCTAACATATAGGCAACCTGGCCTATTCTTCACATGAACTCAAAAGGGCCCAAAGTAACTCGCTAAGTTTCTCGCTTTCCAAAACTCGCCACACCCTAACCGGTGGTACTTTCAAGAAGACCGACCGTCAACTCGAACTCTAGCGCCGCCGATTATCCGCACGATTTCTCCGAATGCCGTAACCTCTTCTAGACAAGCTTTACCCTATCCACAGTCTGCTGGAACAAACTTGAACCAACTATCTGAATCTTGCCAACATCGAACCAATCGACCGACGACTTACACATCCGCCCCTACAAGGCTTCATAAGGCGACATCCGAACACTGAAATGGTAGCTTAAACACTCCCTCCACAGGAGACAACAATCCCCACAACTACCCCTGAAATCCACACACTGGCCCGAGGGCGAATGCGATTCTGAGACTCACCTGAGTTCTTAACCCTGCTTGGTAAAACTTCCAGAAACAAAAACAGCCGTACCCTGGGCTCCACTGTCTGTCATAAGGTGAAGGTAGGCACCCCGTGCAGCCTTACAACCTTTCTGATAAATCAACACTGCCGAGTAAACGGTCTTTGCTAGAAGACAAGACGGCTGACCTCCTCGGCCCGACTACTGGTCGAATGCATCCACGAACTCGTACGCTGGTTAACTAAACTTGGGCCTAACACCCTCGTGACCCTACCACCCGGCGGGACCACCACAAACTGACCCCACCACCAAACAGGCCGCGGGTTGACCCGCAACATGGCCTCAACCCGTCCCGGCAACGCGCAAAACACTAGCTCCCCGACCCGGAACAATCTCACTAATCACGTTACGAAAACCTAGCGGTCTTCTTAGCTCAACTACCCTCTTTCATTCCACACTACTCAGGGACTTATCCCACAAACATAGCTCACGTGCACTATGCACTCCGATAAGGGTCAAACATAAACATACGTCTTTTACTCGAGATGGCCTTACCTCTAAGGTCTCTACGTATAAAGCTCTAAGGCTCACACTTTCTCTATCCCCCAAAATCTTACTCGGTTAAACAACCATGATTTCCTAATCACAATTTACACACTGCTATCAGAACATAGCACTTAAGGTATACTCACCTTATCACATAAACAAACTCTAGAGGGTTAAAGATATGCAGATTCATCGCTTCACTCCCCTTAGTCGTTCTAAACAATCCTGCCCCGTAGGGCGCATAGCTAAGGAAGATGACAAACTACCCACCGACCCTGAAGGCTAAGTCCTCCTACAAGGACACTCTTTCGACATCAGACCCTGACGGTCGTAGGTACAACAAGTACCAACTAAAAGACGACATTCCCCGGGATGACGTCTGTCACACTGTGAATACCGAGGGAACACTGAATCCCGCTGGCTGGAACCTACGTGTAGCTGTGAACCGGAAGCTCTGGAGCTCTGACCAACTCCTGCATACCCCGAACGTCCTGAACCCCGTGGAGGACCTCTCTGCACTGGTGGATGTGCAAATCTAATCCGGCCGCGAGGTGACTCGCCTCGAAAGTTACCAAAGGACTTGCCGCTCGCCTCTTCTCGCCCTTGTTAACCCGCCGATCTCTACGCTTTCGGCTGCCGCGCATAAGCCCCTACACGTGCCATGCTCAAGCCTAATCAAGAATTACTCTCGCACAACCTCTCTTAGGTAGTCATCAAGACTCGCAGACATCAAGATACTCTCCGGTAGCCAAATCTATAGCTAGTAGTGGTCGCCTCTTTGCAATCTATATTCTCTGCCCACGGCCGTGGAATCAAGGTTCAAATGTCATGGCCGCAGAGGAATCGCCGCCGTGCTAAACTTCTTGGGGCTAGTGACGCCGCAGAACTCCCGAATGAAGCACCTAACTCGGTGATGGTTGGGACTGTGCCTCGTGAACCCTCTCAGATTAACTCGCACTTCTCGCCGCCTTGCCCTAAAGGGCCCGGGTTGCCCTACGCGGAGGCATAACGGTAAGGGAAAGAAATACGTTAGAGGGTCCAACTTACAACTCAGCTCTAAGGCACGATCTCAGGGTGAGAAGAATAGAAACCAATCCTAAATATCCTATAGCCTCCTGATTATTGGTGTGGTGCACAACACACCGATAATCAAGACTTCATCGATACGGCCTCAGACACTTTCCGAGGATTAACTGCTCTGATACCACTTTTGTCACGACCCGAACCCGGGCCCGTTGTTATACCCCGTATTTCCAGAGTATGTACGTGAGGGCGTACGTATGCAATTTGAGCCTTAAAGTTGGCTAGTTTCGAAATTTGTACACAACACCCGATTAGAGTCGTGTTTCGATTTAAACGTTTCCATTTTCGTAGGAAAATTCCGGCTATGGCATTTTTAATTTTTACGGATTTTTCCGAGAGACGAAACATTTTGGACCAACGAGAGGGCGACACTTGTCACCCTCTAATTGGAAGGAGTGGACGGCAAAAGCTAGCCCTTTGCACGTTTTTGGTGTTGCATTTTTGGTCAAGGGTTAGGTAGGATATTTTGTGTAGATGGATAAGGTAGCACATGGCTAAATCTTGGCCTTACACTTGCTATGCACTTGTCTTCATCTTGGCCATTGGTTGGCCTTCACTTGACCTATAAATACCCCTCTAGTTGAAGACTTTCTTCATCCAAAAACTTGAGCAATCTAACTAAGTCTCAAAATACTCCCTCTCCTCGAGCTGGCCCACCACACCCCCTCCTCTGAAGGCCCTGGCCGAAACCTACCCCCTTTTTTTGTAGTGGTTAGCATGGTACCCCTAGCCTAGTTGTTTTCGTGATAATACCCCTTTGTTGTGGTATAGAAATACTCTCCTAGTATTGTTATAATGCCCAAAATACTTTAGCCAAATACCTTGTAGTACTTTCCAAAGTACCCTTTTACAAGCCCAGAAAATACTATTATACTTCCCTCAGTCACAAACGAAACCCTAAGTAAATCTTCACCCGTAGTTGAAGTTATAAGGAGAAGTTGGTTAGAACTTCTGGGTTCGTTGAGCTGGCCTGAGCGCACGGAGTAGAGCTAAACCTTGCTCAGGTCGACATATAAACTCGGATAATTTTGGGCTTATCGAGGTAAACACTCTTGACCTTCTATTGTAATTGGAAATTACATGTTGTAGGAATATATAGTTGAAGTATACTATATATAGAACTGAACATTATAATTGTGCGGCAATGTCTTTTGACTTAAGCCTGAATAATACTTACAGAATGTCTTGCGACTTAAGCCCAATTTTAAGAAGGAATCGAATCAGAATTACATAGATCAGACATGAGACTTGCGTAGTATTGTCGTGAGTAGAATTGTACACGCCAGGTTAGACATGCACCCCTGGTTGGCTTGGTAGCCACCTCGATAGAGGAGAGATTTACGTTGTTGTGTGGGGAGGTGTCCGAATTTTCTGTAGAATATTCTACGCCGATCTAAAGATATTAATAGGCGCTTTGTGGCCTCTATAGGTTGTAGTACTACGTGTGGAGTGATCCGCTTGATCGAGAGTGTAGCCGACGGTTTGAGGTACTTGAACGCTTTTGCTATTAGTCGATAATCGTCGCGAGGTATGTGAACCTCTTCCTATCTGTTTCTAGCATGATATGTGTATAACTATGTAGTACGGTAGACGCATACGTGTTTAAAGTATTTGATTGGTTTGAAACATAAAGTGTTATAACGCTTTATGGGTAGTTGGTTATAACGACTTTATGTAGGTAAGAAAATGCTTTGTGGTTTCAAAGTGGTAACCGATTTGACTTATAACGGATTTGATGTGTAGTAATACTTGGCTTTGAAAACATAAGAGTTGTACTAGCTTTATGGGAAGTTAGGTATAACGTCTTAAGAGTGATAAAAAGAATGGGTTCTTGATTTTTAAGATAAGAGACTTGACTTAATGGTATTAATATGAATTTTGTTAAAGTGTGAAAACTCATTCGTGAGTAATGAGTACTTTGTTTTAAGAGGAATAATGTTTTACCGATTTCGAAATCGAATGAGTATCGACAAACCACCGCAGTAAATAAAGGAAAATGTATTGAATAACGAAGTATGGTATTAAAACCAAGAGAAACCTCCATCCGCATAAGCTAAGATAAGACAAAATGATATTACATTTCCTAGATCATGGCTGCTTAATAAGATTAATTATAAACAAGAATAACCTACTCACATATAAGACATATGTTTCTCAAAACGTTTAAAGGAGAATTATGTTTTAAAGGATTTAAAACTATGAACTACGAAACCTTTTCTAAAATGAGAAACTTGATCTTTTGAAATTAGGCAAACTTGAACGTTTGGAAAATAAGGTTGTTACTTGATTTTACAAAGGAAAGCATTTTGGTTTACTTAACAATGTTAGTCACTCTATTTTTTTTATATTACGGGTATCGGGTGACCTTCGTAAAAGAAATGGATCTTTAAAAGGAATTTAACGTACGTAGTACTTTAGGGTTAAAATCCGGACTTTGACATAAAATGAAAGTACCTTGAGTCAGGTGTAACTTGCTTATGCTTGTTGTTATGAAACTTGACCATGTTGCGCGTGTGATAGCCTTGTTGTGCAAGTATCGTGTTCTACTCGACTACCGGTTCATCCGAATGTATTTCACTCGACTACGGCTCATCCGGAATGTATTTCACTTGATTACCGGTTCATCCGAATGTATTTCACTTGATTACGGTTCATCCGAATGTCTTTCCCTTGATTACCGGTTCATCCGGGAATGTATTTCACTTGATGACCGGTTCATCCGGGAACGTATTTCACTTGACTACCGGTGCATCCGGGAATGTATTCCACTCGACTACCGGTTCATGGGATGGACCGGGAATGTATTCCACACTTTTCTATATTGGGTCCATAAGATGGGCCGAGACCGTTATACGTATCACATGATTTGTACCTAGATCGCCGCAGCGGTGAGGAAGGAGTTCCACGGGCATGAGGATGACTTTGAGGCGTGAGTCACGACTTGACATGATCGCTTTTATGTTGTGAATCGTAGTTTGCTATCATACATGTCTCCCGCTTTATATAGACTATTATGATGTCATTTACTGATTTTACGCTTTCACATACTTGGTACTGTTATCGACCTTCTCGGCCGCGTCATGCCGCAGTAAAGGTACATCGATCGCCGATCCCCGCCAGATCACATTCAGCGTGTTGAAGCTCCGTTCCTTCGAGGCTTATCTTTGGTATGTTACCCGAGTCCGTAGGTTCTTGTACATTCGTGGTATGGCGGCCCCGCCCGTCATAGTTGTTGTCACTTAGAGGTCCGTAGTACCTTGCAGGCGCAGTCCGTAAAAAGGATAACCGTCGTATTTATGTATATATACCAAGGCAACTGCTTTGGTTGGCTGTTTATTTATCATGTCTCTTAATTCATGTTCATGTTTTTTTATTTCCGCTGATTTTCTCTCGATGATGTATCACCAGGGTGCCCGGTAGGCACGACCACGCCCGGTTCGGTCGTGACAAAAGTGGTATCGTGAGCGATTAGTCTCTGAAAGTGTCTACGCATCCGTGTCTAGTAGAGTCTTGATTATCGGTGTGTTGTGCACCACATCTATAATCGTGAGGCTATAGGACATTTAGGATTGGTTTCATTCTTCTCATTCCGAGATCGTGCCTTAGAGCCGTGTGATAAATCGACCCTCCGACGTATTCCTTTCCTTTACCGCTTATGCCTCCGCTAAGGCAACCTGTGCCCGGATGGGCAAGGCAATGAGGAGTCGTTAGTGAGATACAGAGGAGTACGGGCGCAGCCTGGCCAAGACTGAGACAAGCCCGACGGCGGGTTTCGCGACGCCGCCAAAGACCAAAGAGAGTTTAGAGCCGCAAAGATCGTCGCCGAGACTGATGCACTGAGCCTCCGGTCCCACAACCTAGAGTAGATGAGATGGGGTACAAGGAGATGGCCCAGTTACTGGCCAGGGTCGTGGCCAGATATGAGGATAGGCTAGATGCAGCAGTTCCAGCCCCAGTAGCACCCGTAGTTCACCCCGAGCGCATTGAGGCTACGTGACTTTCTCGAGTCAGAGCCCGATGTTCTATGAATCGAGCCGAGGCGACTCGTGGAGTTTATCCGACAGCTACGGATCATGAGGGTGATCGAGTCTCGCAGGCGTAGTCGGTGGTATTGGTTCGCATCACCGTGCGTGATACCGCAGCTGATCGTTTGATTCGGAGTTGTCCCGGAAGAGCATGCACTTCCACCGCTTGGGACGAAGTTCTCCAGGGCTTTTCTTGCACATTTCTTGCCCCCACAAATGAGGAGGGCTCGGGCCGACAGATTTTTGACGTTGAGGCAGGACGGGCGGACGGTTAGAGAGTACAATGTGGAGTTCGACTCATTAGCTCGGTATGTTCCCGCTGGAGTAGCTGATATGGAGGACAGAGTACACCGCCACGCCACCGGGCCGATGATTATCGCGAGGCTTGTACGGTGTAGCTCTTCACCGCATGGACATTGCCCACATGCAAGCTCATGCACTAGGATGTGAGGCACGAGAGGTCGACGGAATGACCGAGATCAGCAGGAGGCCGAACAGCAGGTCCTTTGGTAACTTTCGCGCGGACCGCCTCGCAGTTAGCCTAGTTATGTACCTCCGCCAAGACAGAGTGGTCCTCCTCGCCTTCGTGACGTTCAGGTATTCGGGAGCCGGTCGAGCTCCGGGGTTCCGTTCACGTATACGTGAGTGCTAGCCACCGGATTCATGTCCCTCTCAGCACGATGTGGCAAACATCATCCCGGGAATGTCGTTTTACTTGTGCTTGTTTCACTCGCGGCCGTGGCCATGTGACGAGAGATCGTGCTTATAGGAGAGGTACCGCACTTGGCAGCCTCACCGGATCGATGGTGGGTTCATCGCTTTCGATAGCATGCCTGCAGGCGACTTACGACAGAGTGGAGCGGTAGCCGGTATATCCTTAACCTCAGAGGCTTGTATGTTTTGATGTTATGTTAATGTGTTAAGTGTTATGTCGGATAGCTTTGTGCTAAAATGTGATTTGGGAACCCGGTTGGGAAAAAGGGTAAGCTCAGGGTGAGGAAATGATGAACCTTAGAATATTACAGTTGAGACCTTAGATGTGCGCCGTCTTGAGTACAAGATTTTTGCGAGTGATCCTTGTCGAGTGCATTTTATGCCTAGAATGTATTGTGTGATAAGTCCCCAGGTTGGGTAAATGAAAGTGGTATCTTTCATGATGTGATTTAGCAAGATTGTTCCGTCGCGAGCAAGAGTTGCGCGACGATGGTCGGGTTGGGGCCGTATGTTGCGCCAACCCGCACTGCTTCGAGTGGGTCCGCTCTGGGTGGTCCCGCCAGGTGGTAGGGTCACGAGGGTGCTAGTCCCAAGTTTAGATGACCGTCGTATGAGTTCATGGTTATGTTCGACCAGAAGCGGATCATGAAGGCCGGGAATGGCCTTAAGGGAGATTGCGGTTAGTAAGATGACCAAGTTGGAGGTAGTGACTCCAAAGTTTTGGAACTAAAGCGATGACTGAAGTGTGGTACGTATACTAGAGGAGTTCAAGTGTCCGAGAAGGGCACGACGAGTAAGGAAGGAAGAGAACGTGTGATATTTCGTGGCCAGGTGTGGCGTTGGCAACTTGTTAGAAGAAATTCTTCGTTATCCGCCTTGAGAAGGAACATTCGGGACGAATGTTTCTAAGGAGGGGAGAATGTTATACCCCGTATTTCCAGAGTATGTACGTGAGGGCGTACGTATGCAATTTGAGCCTTAAAGTTGGCTAGTTTCGAAATTTGTACACAACACCCGATTAGAGTCGTTTTTCGACGAAACGTTTCCACAGCTTTCGTAGGGAAAATTCCGGCTATGGCATTTTTAATTTTTACGGATTTTTCCGAGAGACGAAACATTTTGGACCAACGAGAGGGCGACACTTGTCACCCTCTAATTGGAAGGAGTGGACGGCAAAAGCTAGCCCTTTGCACGTTTTTGGTGTTGCATTTTTGGTCAAGGGTTAGGTAGGATATTTTGTGTAGATGGATAAGGTAGCACATGGCTAAATCTTGGCCTTACACTTGCTATGCACTTGTCTTCATCTTGGCCATTGGTTGGCCTTCACTTGACCTATAAATACCCCTCTAGTTGAAGACTTTCTTCATCCAAAAACTTGAGCAATCTAACTAAGTCTCAAAATACTCCCTCTCCTCGAGCTTCGTCCACCACACCCCTCCCCTCAAGGCCCCTTGGCCGAAACCTACCCCTTTTTATAGTGGTTAGTATGGGTACCCCCTATCCTAGTTGTTTTCGTATAATACCCCTTGTTGTGGTATAGAAATACTCTCCTAGTATTGTTATAATGCCCAAAATACTTTAGCCAAATACCTTGTAGTACTTTCCAAAGTACCCTTTTACAAGCCCAGAAAATACTATTATACTTCCCTCAGTCACAAACGAAACCCTAAGTAAATCTTCACCCGTAGTTGAAGTTATAAGGAGAAGTTGGTTAGAACTTCTAAGGGTTCGTTGGAGCGGGTCGGAGCGCACGGAGTAGGAGCTAAACCTTGCTCAGGATCGACATATAAACTCGGATAATTTTGGGCTTATCGAGGTAAACACTCTTGACCTTCTATTGTAATTGGAAATTACATGTTGTAGGAATATATAGTTGAAGTATACTATATATAGAACTGAACATTATAATTGTGCGGCAATGTCTTTTGACTTAAGCCTGAATAATACTTACGGCAATGTCTTGCGACTTAAGCCTGAATTTTAAGAAGTGAATCGAATCAGAATTACATAGGTATCAGACATGAGACTTGCGTAGTATTGCGTGAGTAGAATTGTACACGCCAGGTTATACGTGTTAACCCCGGTTGGCTTGGTAGCGGCCCGATAGAGAGAGAGATTTACGCTCATGCGGGGGAGGTGTCCGAATTTTCTGTAGAATATTCTACGTCGGGATCTAAAGATAAAAATAGGCGCATTGTGGCCTCTAAAGGATGTAGTAATACATGTGGAGTGATCTGCTTTACTGAGAGTGTAGCCGACGGTTTGAGGTACTTGGAGCGTTTTGCTATTAGTCGATAATCGTCGCGAGGTATGTGAACCTCTTCCTATCTGTTCTAGCATGATATGTGTATACCTATGTAGTACGGTAGACGCATACGTGTTTAAAGTATTTGATTTGTTTTAAACATAAAGTTTTATAAATGCTTTATGGGTTGTTGGTTATCACAGCTTTATGTATGTAAGAAAATGCTTTGTGGTTTCAAAGGTTAACTGTTTTGACTTATAACGGATTTGATGTGTAGTAATACTTGGCTTTGAAAACATAAGAGTTGTACTAGCTTTATGGGAAGTTAGGTATAACGTCTTAAGAGTGATAAAAAGAATGGGTTACTGATTTTTAGAAGATAAGAGACTTGACTTAATGGTATTAATATGAATTTTGTTAAAAGTGTGAAAACTCATTCGTGAGTAATGAGTACTTGGTTTTAAGAGGAATAATGTTTCTTGATTTGAAATCGAATGAGTATCGACAAACCACCGCAGCGTAAATAAAGGAAAATGTATTGAATAACAGTATGGTATTAAAACCAGAGAAACCTCCATCCGCATAGAAGCTAAGATAAGACAAAATGATATTACATTTCCTAGATCATGGCTTAATAAGATTAATTATAAACAAGAATAACCTACTCACATATAAGACATATGTTTCTCAAAACGTTTAAAGGAGAATTATGTTTTAAAGGATTTAAAACTATGAACTACGAAACCTTTTCTAAAATGAGAAACTTGAGCTTTTGAAATTAGGCAAACTTGAACGTTTGGAAAATAAGGTTGTTACTTGATTTTACAAAGGAAAGCATTTTGGTTTACTTAACAATGTTAGTCACTCTATTTTTTTATACTACGAGTATCGGGTGACCTTCGTAAAAGAAATGGATCTTTAAAAGGAATTTAACGTACGTAGTACTTTAGGGTTAAAATCCAGACTTTGACATAAAATGAAAGTACCTTGAGTTGTGTGTAACTTGCTTATGCTTGTTGTTATGAAACTTGACCATGTTACGTGTGATAGCCTTATTGTGCAAGTCGTGGTTCTACTCGACTCACGGTTCATCCGGAATGTATTTCACTCGACTCACGGTTCATCCGAATGTATTTCACTTGATTACGGCTCATCCGAATGTATTTCACTTGATTACCGGTTCATCCGAATGTATTTCACTTGATTACGGTTCATCCGAATGTATTTCACTTGATGACCGGTCATCCGAACGATTTCACTTGACTACGGCTCATCCGAATGTATTCCACTCGACTACCGGTTCATGGGATGGACCGGGAATGTATTCCACACTTTTCTATATTGGGTCCATAAGATGGGCCGAGACCTGTTATACGTATCACATGATTTGTACCTAGACTGCCGGCAGTGAGGAAGGAGTTCCACGGGCATGAGGGATGACTTTGAGGGCGTGAGTCCCTAACTTGACATGACTGCTTTTATGTTGTGAACTGTAGTTTGGTTATCATACATGTCTCCTGCTTTATATAGACTATTATGATGTCATTTACGATTTCACATACTGTACTGTTGCATCGACTTCGGCCGCGTTCATGCCGCAGTAAAGGTACATCGATCGTCGATCCCGCTTAGATCACATTCAGCGTGTTGGGAAGCTCCGCCTTCGGAGGCTTATCTTTGGTATGTTACCACAGTCCGTAGGTTCTTGTACATTCGGGGTATGGCGGGGCCTGTCCCGCCATAGTTGTTGTCACTTCTTAGAGTCATGTTGTGGCGCAGTCCGTAAAAAGGATAACCGTTTGGGTATTTATGTATATATAAAGGCAACCGCTTTGGTTGGCCTGCTTTATTTATCATGTCTCTTAATTCATGTTCATGTTTTTTTATTTCGCTGATTTTCTCGATGATGTATCACTAGGGTGCCCGGGTAAGGCACGACCACGCCCGGTTCGGTCGTGACACCGTGGATCGTGCCTTACCCGCACCCTAGTGATACAACATCGAGTAATCAGCGAACATAAAACAATAACATGAAACCAATGCAATAAGACGGTGAAATAAGAAGACAAAGCAACCCAAAAAGTTACCTTCATAATATATAACAATTTGAAACGATATCCCTTTCTACAACTCGCCCACAACAAGATTACTGCACTTACGAATGATATGAACACAACGACGGGACAGGGCCCCGTCATACCCCTGAATGTAAGCACCTACAACACAGGGGACTATACCAAGACAAGCCACCGGAGAAACGGAGCTTTCCCAAACGCTGAACTGTGACCCCAAGAGCGAGGATCAACGACTGGTGTACCTTTACCTGCGGCATGAACGCAGCCCCCCGAAGGAGGTCGATAACAGTACCGAGTATGTGAAATCAAAATAACATCAGAAATGAAATCATAGTAGTCTATAAAGCAGGAGACATGTATGATAACCAAACTACAGTTCACAATAAATAAGCAGTCATGTCAAGTCAGGGACTCACGCCCTCAAAGTCATCACTCAAATATAACTATGGGTCTCACGCCCACAACATCAATCATGCCCGTGGAGTACCTTCCTCACTGCCGGCAGTCTATGATATAAAAGCATCAAGGAATACACATGAACACCAGGTCCCACCTGTGTCCTAATAAAACCGTACAGGGTAAGTACGAAGGCATAGCCGACTACTAAAAACCCACAGTACCAACAAGGTCATAAACTGTATCATGAGATCTGTCTAGACCGTCACATGATCAAAGCTGGCCACTCGCCCGCAGTATCTAATGTGCGCGTCTAGCCCTGGAACTTCCCGCAGCTCCGCATAGGCCAATCTCATAGGCCCGCATGAGGTATAACCCCGCATCGAGGGTAGCTACTCCCCGGCAACCGCCTGGACTTCGCAGTCCGCATGGCCACATAGACCGCATGCCCATAAAGGACGCAAACTAACCTGGAACTCTCGTAGCTCCGCATAGGCCCCTGGGACCCGCATGAGGTATTCTCGAATCATAGGTCACTAGACCCGCCTGAGTCTACCCCGCGACGGAGGGCACAACCTCCTAAGCGATCGGGTGAGTGGTACAATACCAACATAACGGCTGATAGTGAAACTATTTAAGCGCAATCGAGGGGAAACCCCTTTACACAAATATCACAAGATACTAACACACGTAGCATCCTAGCATGTTTATTTAACAAATCAACAAGAAAGTATTACAAGGCTATCACAACCCAACACAATCAAGTTATACACACAAGGCACTTTCTACTATATGATTAACAAGATCGGGTTTTTATCCCCAAAGTACTTCATACATTAACTCTTTAAAAAGATACATTACGTTCACAAAAGTCACACAATACCCGTAGTATATGAAAATAGAGTGATTATCTTTTGAAGTAAATCAAAACACTTCTCTTTGTAAAATCAAGTAACCACATTCTTTTCCAAACGTTTCAAGTTTGCCTAATTTCAATTACTTAAGTTTCTCATTTTCGAAAGGTTTCGTAGTTCATAGTCTTATTCATTTAAGAATGTAATTCTCTTTTAAACAATCGGAGGAACATAAGCCTTATATGTGAGTAGGTTATTCTTGTTTATAACAATCTTATTACAGCAGCCATGATCTAGGAAATATCATTTTGTCTCATCTTAGCTTCTATGCAGATGGAAGTTTCTACTGGTTTTTATAATACTTAATCTGTCAAAACATTTCCTTTTATTAACGCTGCAGTGGTTTGTCGATACACATTCTGATTTCCGAACTCAATAAAACATTCTTAAGTCGTTATACCTAACTTCCCATAAAGCTAGTATAACTCTTAAGTTTTCCAAAAACCAAGTATTACTCTTCTTTCAAAATGATTCAAAAATCTTTTGAAATACTTCAAGTTCTTTATTATCACATAACCAGCCAGTTATAGTTCAAATCAGTTACCTTTTAAAAACCACAAGTATTTTCTTACATACATAAAGCTGTTATAACCAACTTCCCATAAAGCCGTTATAACACTTTATGTTTTAGACCAATCAAATACATTTAACACATGTACGTCTACCGTACTACATAGTTACACACATATCATGCTAGAAGAGATAGGAAGAGGTTCACATACCTCGCGACGATTATCGACTAATAGCAAAACGCTCCAAGTACCTCAAACCGCCGGCTACTCCTTAAGCCAAGTAGATCGCGCCACGCATAGTACTTCCACCTATAAGGCCACAAGGCGCTTATTAACATTTAGGTCTCTTCGTAGAACATTCTACAGAAAATTGCAAAGACCTCCCCCGCAACAGCGTAAATCTCCTCCTCTAACGGGGCCGGCTACCAAGCCAACCAGGGGGGGGGGGTTATACGTCTAATCCGGACGTGCACAATTCTACCTCACAGAAAAGCTACACAAGTCTACTGTAATACAGTCCTATGTAATTACAGTTCAGTACTCTTCTTTAAATTCAGGCTTAAGTCCAAAGACATTGCCACAAAGCTATGTTCAGTTCTATATATAGTACTTCAACTATATATTCTAACAACATGTAATTTCCAATTACAATAGGGGGACAGATAATTACCTCGATAAGCCCATAATTATCCAAGTAGAAATGTCGATCCTGGGCAACGTTTAGCTCCAACTCCGTGCGCTCCAACCCGCTCCAAACCACCCTTAGAAGTTCTAACCAACTTCTACATAACACTCCAACTAACTATGGAGATTTCCCTTAGGGTTTCGGTTTTGTGACTGACGGGAAGTATAATAGTATTTCTGGGCTTTTCGTATAGGTATAACCTTAGAATACTACAAGGTATACGACTAAGGTAATTGGGTATAGTAACAATACTTTTGAGAGTATTTCTACCAAGAGGGGGGTATTATACGAAAACAACTAGGCTAGGGGGGGTACCCCACGGCTAGCACCACAAGGAGGGGGGGTGTATACCCCTCGGCCTACCCCACTAGGGGGGGGTACTCTACAAGGGGAGAGGGGCTCTCGGCCGAACTCAACACAAAGGGGAGGGAGGAGGATTTTAACACTTAGAAATATTTAGGAATGGATGAACAAGTCTTCCAAGGGGGGGGGGGGGTATTTATAGGACAAGCCAAGGCCAACCAATGGCCAAGATCATGCCAAGTGCATAGCAAGTGTAGGGCCAAGATCTTTCCAAGTGCACCCTAACCAACTAACACACAAAATATCCTACCAACCCTTGACCACAATGGCCTCACTTTCGGCCACCTTTACCGCCCACACTCCTCCAATGAGAGGGTTCCAAGTGGCGCCCTCTTGTTGGTCCAACACGTTTCGTCTCTCGGAAAAATCCGCAAAAATAAGAAATGACATAGCCGGAATTTTCCCTACGAAAGCTGTGAAAACGTTTCGTCGAAAAACGACTCTAACCGGGTGTTGTGAACAAATAATTTTCGGCCAAGCCACTTTAAAGTCCAAACTTTTCTACGTACGTCCTTACGTACATACTCTGGAAATACGGGGTATAACAACGGGCATGATTGATGTTGTGGGCGTGAGACCCATAGTTGTATTTGAGTGATGACTTTGAGGGCGTGAGTCCCTGACTTGACATGACTGCTTACTTATTGTGAACTGTAGTTTGGTTATCATACATGTCTCTTGCTTTATATAGACTACTATGATTTCATTTACAGTATTTTCAGTTTCACATACTTGGTACCTGTTGTACTGACCTCCTTCGGGGGGCTGCGTTCATGCCGCAGGTAGAGGTACATCGGTTATGGATCCTCGCTCATAGGATCACAGTTCAGCGTTTTGGGAAGCTCCGTTTTCTCCGGAGGCTTATCTTTGGTATAGTCCCCTGTCAGTATAGTTACTTGTACATCCAGGGGTATGGCGGGGCCCTGTCCCGTCATAGTTATGGTTACATTCTTAGAGGTCTGTAGTACTGTTGTGGGCAGGGTTTTGTAAAAGGATTTAACTGTTCAGTTTTATATATATGTATATATTCAGGAAGGTGACCGTTTTGGTTAGCCTGTTTCATACTTTATGACTTGTCTCATGTTTTAGTTTTTATTTCCGCTGATTTTCTCTGATGTTGTATCACTAGGGTGCCCGGGGTAAGGCACCAGTCACGGGCCCGGGATCGGGTCGTGACAAAAGTGGTATCAGAGCAGTTAATCCTCGGAAAGTGTCTACAGACCGTATCTAGTAGAGTCTTGATTATCGGCGTGTTGTGCACCACACCTATAATCAGGAGGCTGCAGGATATTTAGGATTGGTTTCCATTCTTCTCACTCTGAGATCGTGCCTTAGAGCTGTGTTATAAGTTGGACTCCCTCTGGCGTATTCTTATGTACCAGTTATGCCTCCGCGCAAGGCAACCAGGGCCCAGATGGGCAAGGCAGCAGAGGGAGCTGCGAGTAGAACACAGAGGGGTACGAGGGCTTAGGCCTGGTCGTTACCTGAGATAGTACTTCAGACGATGAGTTTTATGACGCCGCTAGCCCCAGCAGAGTTTAGAGCGGCAGCAGTTTCTACTGAGGCCACGATACCTGAGCCTCCAGTACCACGGCCAGGAGCCGAGGATATGAGTTCAAGGAGATGGCCCAGTTACTAGCTAGGCTGGTGGCTGGGAATGAGGACGGACGGAAGCCGGTGGTTCCGGCAGTACCAGTGGTTCACCCTAGATCCGATAGTCTGAGACTTCGGGATTTCTTGAGTTGCAGTTCGCCAGAGTCCTATGGATGGAGAGCTGAGGATAATCCTCAGGGTGTCGTGCTAGTTTGGGAGATTATTATACCTATGGCCGTCAGGGCCATGTGATGGGAGGATGTCCAAGTAGGAGGGATACAAGAGGGATGACTCAGCCTACCGGGTCAGTTGCGGGTTCAGTTGTTCGGGAGAAGGGGGTGCTAGTCAGATGAGGTCACCCCTGCCTCGTTGTGGCCATTGTAATAGACTCCATTATGGGGAGTGTCGTACTGCTTCGACAGCTTGTATGCTTGTGGCCAACAGGGCCATTTGGTGAGAGTTGTCCGACCAGAGGTAGCACAGATGTTGAGACTCAGCCTTCGGGATCGGTGGCTGGTTCATCGCCTTATATAGCTAGGCGCCCTGTAGGGCAGGATTATGATTAGAGCGACAAAGGGAAAGTGAGGCAGTAGTTGCAGAGATATCTTTAGCTCTTAAGAGACTTGTTTATGTTGTTATGGTGGGTACATGTTAGGTGCTATGTGCGGATAGCATTGTGTTAAGTGTGAATTAGAAAACATGGGCAGTTAAGAAAGGGTAAGTCTGGAGGCGAGACGATTGTGAGCCTTAGAATTTATAACAGTTAGGACCTTGGATGCAAGGCCGCCTTGAGGGGATGATTTTACGGTTGGTTTTTTTCGAAGTACTTGGTTTGCGTAAAATATATTGTAGGAAAAATTCCATGAGTAGTGTGAGATGGAAGTGGTAGCTTTCATGACGTGAATTAGTAAGATTATTCCGGATCGGGGAACGAGAGAGTTTGGGGCGATAGTGGGTCGGGTTAAGGACCGTTCGCGGGTCAACCCGCAGCCCGAAAGGAGATGTGGTCAATTTGTGGTGATCCCGCTTTGTGATAGGGTCACAAGGGTGCTAGGCCCAAGTTTAGGTAACCATCGTACGGGTTCGTGGATGCGTTCGACCAGAATCGGTTCGTGAAGGCCGGGAATGGCCTTAGAGGAAATTGAAGCTAGTAAGATGACCAAGTTTGGAGGTAGTGACTCCAAAGTTTGGAAACTGAAGCGATGACTGAACTATATACGTGTAATAGAAAGAGTTCAGGTGTACGAGAAGAGTACGACGAGTAAGAAGAGAAGCGAACATGTGTTATGAGAACGGAAATGATAATTCTTTTGTGAGGTTAGAGGTGATTCCTCGTTGGCTTGGATTTGAGTTTTGCGCACACGTTATATTCTGGCCAGTTGTGGCATGATCGGTTTTGTAAGTATAGTAGTGGAGACTACCGGTGCACGTAAGTTAGAGACTTAGAAGGAACATTCGGGACGAATGTTTCTAAGGGGGGAAGAATGTTATACCCCGTAGTTCCAGGGTATGTATGTGAGGACGTACGTACGAGTATACGATAGTAATTTTGGAAAGAACGAAAGATGTGATTTTTTCGACGGAAAAGTGTCCGGTTTTTGTGAAGAAAAAGGTTCGTTAATGAGAATTGGATTCCCAGATTTGGTATTTGGACTTCTCAGATTTTATTAGAATTTTGGGATTTTATTTTCGAAAATGGTCACGTGGGGCCCACGGGAGAAATTCTGATTTTGTGGCCCGCTTTGTTTTTAAGATTTTCGGTATTTTGGATATTTTCGGAAGACGAAATATTTTGGACGAATCGGGGGGCGACACGTGTCACCCCCATGTGGCACCCTTGGCCGAAATTGGTGGACAAGTGGCTAGCCATTTGTCCCCTTGGCCGATTGGCCATGACACTTGGTTAGCCAAATCGTTGGCCATGTGGTGTGGTGGGACCCACACACACATGGCCCAATCTTGACCACACACCTTGCATTGATCTTGGCCCTTGAATCCTCTATATATACCCCCTTAAGTTGAAGACTTATTCATCCCACACTTAAGCTTTCCAAGGCTAAAAATACTCCCCTCCCTTTGAGGTGTTTTCGTCCCTCTCTCCCCCTCTTGTGTAGAAATACTTTGAGTATTATTGTATTATCCCAAATACCTTGGCCTAGTATCCCTAGTAGTATTCCAAAGTTGTTTTAATACTAGGAGCCCGGAAATACTATTTTTATTCCAATAGTCGCTAAACGAAACCCTAGAAAAATCTTCCTAGCTTGGTAGAAGTGTTAAGAGAAGTTGTTTAGAAACTTCTAAGGGTCGCTTGGAGCGGGTTGGAGCGTAAGGAATTGGAGCTAAACGTTGCTCAGGATCGACTTTAATCTTGGATAATTTTGGGCTTATCGAGGTAAATAATCTTGTCCCCCTATTGTAATTGGAAATTACATGTTGTTGTAATATATAGTTGAGTATACTATATATATAGAATGAGTATTGAAAAGAATTGAACTGTATTTACATAGGGCTGTATTTACAGTAGACTGTTGTATTATTGTGGAGTAGAATTGTACACGTCCGGTTAGACGTGTAATCCCCTGGGAGTTGTTGGCACAGTAGCGGCCCGGATAGGAGGAGATTTATGTGATAGCGGGAGGTGTTGCGAATTTTCTGTAGAATAAGGAATCTTGCAGTTAGAATATTCTACGAAGAGATCTAGGAGTTGATAGACGTTTTGTGGCCTTTATAGGTTGCAGTACTTCGAGTAGCGTATTCTACTTGAGGAGTGGAAAAGGCTAGCAGGGTTACAGTACTTTGGAGCTTTTTGCTTCTTGTCGATAATCGTCGCGAGGTATGTGAACCTCTTCCTATCATTTCTAGCATGATTGTTGTGAACTATGTAGTACGGTAGACGTACATGTGCTAAGTGATTTGGTTGGTTTAAAACATAGAGTGTTATAATAGCTTTATGGGAAGTTAGTTATAACGACTTTATGTAGGTAAAAGAATGGTTTATTGATTGTAGAAGTTAAGAGACTTGATCTTCAAAGATAAGAGACTTGACTTATAAACGACTTGATTTTGAAAGTTAAGAGACTTGATCTTGAAAGATAAGAGACTTGACTTATAAACGACTTGATTTTGAAAAAAGAGAAGTAACTTGATTTTAAGTATAGGTTACTTGTTTTGAAAAGAGTACATTATTTGGGTTTTAAAAGAATACTTGTTGTGGTTTTAAAAGAAAAGAGACTTGTGGAATTGAAGAGTTTTCGGTTTAAAAGAAGGCATTGTTTTGTCTTAAGTTGGTTTAAAACATAAAGTGTTATAACAGCTTTATGGGAAGTTAGTTATAACGACTTTATGAAAACAAAAGAATGGTTTTATCATTGGTTTTAAAGTGGTAACTTGACTTTAAAAGGATAAGTGTTTTGGTCTAAAAAGAAGGCATGGTATTGCCTTAATTTGGTTTTAAAAGGAAAGTATGGAAGTTGTTTTGGTTTACTTAAAAATGTTAGTCACTCTATTTTGATACTACGAGTATCGGGTGACTTTTGTAAAAGAAATGGATCTTCTAAAAGAATTTAACGTACGTAGTACTTTGGGGATAAAAACCTGGACTTTGTCATAAAATGAAAGTACCTTGTGTGAATAACTTGATTGTGTTGGTTTGTGATAGCCTTGAAATACTTTCTTGTTGATTTGATAAGTAAGCATGTTAGGATGCTACGTGTGTTAGTATCTTGTGATGTTTGTGTAAAGGGGTTTCCCTTGTTGTGCTTATGTTGTTTAACGATAAGCTGTTATGTTAGTATTATATCACTCACCTCTTGACATGATTAGGGGTTAAGGCGCCTCACGCGGGTAGACTCAAAGCGGTCCGTGTGACCTATGATTCGAGAATACCTACGCGGTCTGCGGTGACCCGTGCGCGAGCTACGAGAGTTCCGTGTTAGTGCGCGCCTTTATGGTCATGCGGTCTATGTGGCTACGCGGACCGCGAGTCGGGGCGCCGGGAGAGCTACCCTCGACGCGGAGAATACCTAATGCGGCCATTGGGTGGCCTATGCGGAGCTGCGGAAGTTCAGGACTAGACGCGCGACATTAGATATCGCGGCGAGTGGCGGCCGATCATGTGGCGGTCTAGACAGACCTCGGGATATAGTTTATGACCTTGTTGGTACTGTGGGTTTTAGTAGTCGGTTATGCCTTCGTACTTACCCCGTACGGTTTTATTATGACACAGGTGGGACCTGGTGTTCATGTGTATTCCTTGGTGCTTTTATATCATAGACTGCCGACAGTGAGGAAGGTATTCCACGGGCATGATTGATGTTGTGGGCGTGAGACCCATAGTTGTATTTGAGTGATGACTTTGAGGGCGTGAGTCCCTGACTTGACATGACTGCTTACTTATTGTGAACTGTAGTTTGGTTATCATACATGTCTCTTGCTTTATATAGACTACTATGATTTCATTTACGTGATTTTCGCCATGTACCATTACTGTTATCGACCTTCGGCTGCGTTCATGCCGCAGGTAGAGGTACATCGGTTGTGGATCCTCGCTCATAGGATCACAGTTCAGCGTTTTGGGAAGCTCCGTTTTCTCCGGAGGCTTATCTTTGGTATAGTCCCCTGTCAGTATAGTTACTTGTACATCCAGGGGTATGGCGGGGCCCTGTCCCGTCATAGTTATGGTTACATTCTTAGAGGTCTGTAGTACTGTTGTGGGCAGGGTTTTGTAAAAGGATTTAACTGTTCAGTTTTATATATATGTATATATTCAGGAAGGTGACCGTTTTGGTTAGCCTGTTTCATACTTTATGACTTGTCTCATGTTTTAGTTTTTATTTCCGCTGATTTTCTCTGATGTTGTATCACTAGGGTGCCCGGGGTAAGGCACCAGTAACGGGCCCGGGATCGGGTCGTGACAAGTTGTGAGGACAAGAACCTTAGTGTTCTTCACTTGTTTAGGTTGGTTCTTAAAGAGGAGTTAGTTAGGAGCGTATAAGGGTTGCTTGGAGCGGGTTGGAGCGCACGGAGTAGGAGCTAAACGTTGCTCAGGATCGACATTAAAACTTGGATAATTTTGGGCTTATCGAGGTAATTAATTCTGTCCTTCTATTGTAATTGGAGGTTACATACTATATTAGTTTAGAATTGAGTATAAGATATAGAAGGATGGTATATAAGAAGAGAATTGAACTGTACTTACATTGAGCTGTATTTACAGTAGACTTGTGTAGCTTTGCGGGTAGGGAAGTGCTGCCCAAATTTCCGTAGAAATAAGAACCTTCTGCTTAGAATATTCTACAGAGTAGTCTAGACGTTGATAGACGTATTTGACTATTATAGGTTGATACTCTGCGCGCGACATATTCGACTTGGCAGGTGGATTTCGCCGAGGAGGTATGTGATTCTTCCTATCCTCTTGAGCATGATATTTTAAAAGAATATATATAGTACGGTAGACGTACGTGTGTTAACTGAACGTGGTTTTACTTCGATGTCTTTTGACTTTAGTTTTAAATAATAAGAATCATGAAGTATTTCAAAAGAATTAAGAATCGTTTTTGAAAGAAGAGTAATACTTGGTTTAAAAGCTTAAGAGTTATACTAGCTTTATGGGAAGTTAGGTATAACGACTTAAGAGAAATAAAAGGAACGGTTTACTTAATTGTTTATGAAAGCCTTGTATTGATTTCGGAAATGAGAATAAGTATCGAACAAACCATCGCAGCTAATAAAGGAAAATGTATTGACTAATTAAGTATTATTAAAACCAGTAGAAACCTCCATCTGCATAGAAGCTAAGATAAGACAAAATTGTATTACATTTCCTAGATCATGGCTGCTTTAATAAGATCATTAATAAACAAGTTTTGATTTTCTTAAAATTTCAAAGTAAGGACTTGATTTATAAAAAGACAAAGACTTGAAAAAATTTGAAGTGTTTTCGTTTAAAAAGGAAGGCATGCTTTTGTCTTAAGTTGGTTAAAAAAGAAGGTAGGGAAATTGTTTTGGTTTACTTAAAAAGATAGTCACTTTATTTTGATACTACGGGTATCGTGTGACTCTTGTGAAAGAAACGAATCTTTTTAAAGAGTTAATGTATGAAGTACTTTGGGGGTAAAAATCCGAACTTGTTGGCATAAAATAGAAAGTACCTTGTGTGAATAACTTGACTATGTTGGTTGTGATAGCCTTGTAATATTTTCTTGTTGGTTTGATAAGTAAACATGTTAGGATGCTACGTGTGTTAGTGTCTTGTGATGTTTGTGTAAAGGGGTTTCCCTTGGTTGTGATTATGTTGTTTAACGATAAGTCGTTATGTTAGTATTGTACCACTCACCTCTTGACATGTTATACCGGGGGTTAAGCTGCCCCCCGATGCGAGGGATGCCTCATGCGGGTCCAGGGGACCTATGCGGAGCTACGAGAGTTCCAGGTTAGTGTGCGGGGAATACCTCATGCGGTCTATGTGGCCATGCGGACTACGAGAGTCCAGGACGATGCCGAGGAGTAGCTACCTGTCACGACCCGAACCGGGGCCCGTGACTGGTGCCTTACCCCGGGCACCCTAGTGATACAACATCAGAGAAAATCAGCGGAAATAAAAACATGAACATGAAACAAGAGATATGATAAAAAAACAGGCCAACCAAAACAGTTGCCTTCTTGCATATATACATAATCTGAACAGTTACATCCTTTACAACCCTGCCCACAACAAAGATTCATGCACTCTAAGAAAGTGACAACAACTATGACGGGACAGGGCCCCGCCATACCCCTGAATGTACAAGAACCTACAGACTCAGGGTAACATACCACAAGATAAGCCTCCGGAGAAACGGGGCTTCCCAATACGCTGAACTGTGATCCTATGAGCGAGGATCCACAACCGATGTACCTCTACCTGCGGCATGAACGCAGCCCCCCGAAGGAGGTCGATAACAGTACCAAGTATGTGAAATCGAAATCAGTAAATGAAATCATGACAGTCTATATAAAACAGGAGACATGTATGATAGCCAAACTACAGTTTACAACATAAAAGTAGTCATGTCAAGTCAGGGACTCACACCCTTGAAGTCATCCCTCATGCCCGTGGAACTCCTTCCTCACTGCCGGCAGTCTAGGTATAAATCGTATGATACGTATAACATGTCTCGGCCCATCCCATGGGACTCGAGGTGGAATCGTGTGGAATACATGTCTCGGCCCATCTCATGGGACTCGATAGGAATCGTATGGAATACATGTCTCGGCCCATCTCATGGGACTCGATAGGAATCGTATGGAATACATGTCTCGGCCCATCTCATGGGACTCGATAGGAATCGTATGGAATACATGTCTTGGCCCATCTCATGGGACTCGATAGGAATCGTATGGAATACATGTCTCGGCCCATCTCATGGGACTCGATAGGAATCGTATGGAATACATGTCTCGGCCCATCTCATGGGACTCGATAGGAATCGTATGGAATACATGTCTCGGCCTATCTCATGGGACTCGATAGGAATCGTATGGAATACATGTCTCGGCCCATCTCATGGGACTCGATAGGAATCGTTCACAACCAATCAGTCGGCCCTCCATCGAGAGACGCGTCGATATAGAAATACAGTACTTGCACAACAAGGTTATCACACGCAAACATAGGCAAGTTACACACAACTCAAGGTACTTTCATTTTATGTCAAAGTCCGGGTTTTAACCCCAAAGTACTACATACATTAAATTATTTTAAAAGATCCATTTCTTTTACAAAGGTCACCCGATACCCGTAGTATTAACATAGAGTGACTAACATTTATAAGTAAACCAAAACACTTTCCTTATTAAAATCGAGTAACAACATTCTTTTCCAAAAGTTCAAGTTTGCCTAATTTCAAATGCTCAAGTCTCTTATTTTCGAAAGATTCCATAGATCATAGTCTTAATCACTTAACGTAATCTCCTTTTAAAACAATTGAGTAACATATGCCTTATGTGTGAGTAGCTTGTTCTTGTTTATAACCATCTTATTAAAGCAGCCATGATCTAGGAAATGTAATACAATTTTATCTTATCTTAGCTTCTATGCAGATGGAGGTTTCTACTGGTTTTAATATAATTCATTAGTCAATACATTTCCTTTATTAACGCTGCAATGGTTTGTTCGATACTTATTCTCATTTCAAATCAAGAAACATTATTCTTTAAAAGCCAAGTACTCATTACTCACGAATGAGGTTTCACAACTTTTTAACAAAATTCATAGTCCTTAACATTTCATAAAACGTCATTTATAAGTTAAGTCTCTTATCTTTTAAGATCACGTCTCTTAACTTCTAAAATCAATAAACCATTCTTTTACCTACATAAAGTCGTTATAACTAACTTCCCATAAAGCTATTATAACACCTTATGTTTTAAACCAACCAAAACTCGTTTAGCACACGTACGTCTACCGTACTACATAGTTCACAACAATCATGCTAGAAAAGATAGGAAGAGGTTCACATACCTCGCGACGATTATCGACAAATAGCAAAACGCTCCAAGTACTTCAACCCGTCGGCTACTCCTTAAGCTAAGTAGATCACGCCACACGTAGTACTCCACTCCTAAAATGGTCATAGTACTTCTATCAAACCTTTCTTACCATTGAAGACTTATACCAATAAAAAACCCTCTAATTCTACGGAAAATTGGGCAGCACTTCCCCCGTTTTTACTTACTTTTCCATCTTTCTTCAAGGCCCGAATAACCGTAATATATATACCATATATAAGGCATAATAATTAAACAACATAAAGAAGGGGATTACACGCCCAAACGGTAACGCGGTTTACTATCACGCCTTCATAATAACAATAAGTAAAAGAAGGGGATTACGCGCCCAACCGGTAACGCGGTTTACTATCACGCCTTCATAACAATACAATAATTAAAAAGGGGATCACACGCCCAAACGGAACGCGATTGAACAATCTTCTCCTTAACAGAAATGTAAATACAGTCCAATGTAAATACAATCCAAAGTAAATACAGTCCTTAAGTTGGGGTCCTTGGCCAACTTTATCCATTTTACTTATCCAAATTACTCATTAGTCATCCAACTTATATTTCCATTCTTAATATAAGTTATAGTTACTTTGTTATTAGCTTCTTAGCAAGTAAGATACGTTTTTTACCATTTTGTGGCTTTCTTGCCAATTTCCATTTTAGCAACTTAACAAGATCCAAATCCTTCCAAACTTTACTCCATATATTATATAATCCATAATATACTTATAATATATGTATAATAACCAATTCACAAAGAGGTTTAAGTTTCACTACCTCAAAAAGCCCAAGAATATCCAAGTTCTTAAAGTCGCTCTAAGAAAGTCTTAGCTCCAAATCTTTACGTTCCAATCCGCTACAAGCAACCCATAGAAGCTCCTAACCAACTTCTCTTCAAGAACCAACTCCAAAAAGTGAAGAACACTTAGGTTTCAAAGATGACAACTTTCGGCCAAGGCACAAATAGAGGTTATGGGTGTGAAATCTTTTCCAACTCTTGGTACACAATCTTCCTAACACCTTAGGGAAGAACACTTAAGAGTTTAAGAATTGTTGGACAAATTTTGCTCAAGAAAAGGGGGCAAAGCCGAGAGCAAGGTCAAGGGAGAAGGGAGGGTTTTTCAAGTCTTGAAATGGTTAAGTGTGGAAGATTTCATCAACTAGTAGTGCATATATAGGACAACCAAGGGCTAGGATGAAGGCAAGTGTGTGGTTGAGATTGGGGACAAGTGTGTGTGGGCCCCACAAGCCACTTGTCCAACTAAAATATCTTGCAAGACAAGGCCACTTGTCTTGCCACTTGTTAGCAAATTTCGGCCAAGAGCCACCTAGGGGGTGACACGTGTCGCCCTCCTATTTGTCCAAAATATTTCATCTTCCGAAAATATCCCTAATGGCCAAAATCTCGAAAACAAAGTGGGCCCCACAAAATCGTAAATTTCTCCCGTGGGCCCCACGTGACCAATTCCGGAAATAAAATCTCATAATTCTAATATAATTCAAGAAGCCCAAATACCAAATCTGGGAATCCAATTCCCATCAAGGAACCTTTTTTCTTCACAAAACCCGGAAACTTTTCCGTCGGAAAATCACATCTTTCTTTCTTTCCAAAATTTCTGTCGTATTCTCGTACGTACGTCCTCACATACATACCCTGGAACTACGGGGTATAACACTACCCTCGATGCGGGGAATACCTCATGCGGGACTAGGTGGCCTATGCGGAGCTGCGATGAGTTCCAGGATTTGATGCGCACATTGATACTGAGGGCGAGTGGCCAGCTTCGATCATGTGGCGCGGTCTAGAAAGACCTCGTGATACAGTTTTATAGCATTGTTGGTACTGTGGGTTTTAGTAGTCGGCTATGCCTTCGTACTTACCCCGTACAGTTTGATTATGACACAGGTGGGACCTGGTGTTCATATGTATTCCTTGGTGCTTTTATATCATGGACTGCCGGCAGTGAGGAAGGAATTCCACGGGCATGATTGATAATGTGGGCATGAGACCCATGGTTATATTTGAGTGATGACTTTAAGGGCGTGAGTCACGACTTGACATGATCGCTACATATTGTGTATCGTAAATTGTTATCATATATGTCTTCGCTTTATATAGACTATTATGATTTCATTTACTGATTTTCGATTTCACATACTTGGTACTTGTTGTCGACCTCCTTCGGGGATGCGTCATGCCGCAGTAGAGGTACACGATTGTTGATCCTCGCCGTAGGGTCATAGTTCAATTTGGGAAGCTCCGTGTCTCCGGAGGCTTATCTTTCGTATAGTCCGTCGTTGTAGGTACTTACATTCGTGGTATGGCGAGGCCCCGTCCCGCCATTGTTGTTATAACATTCTTAAGTCTGTAATCTTGTTGTGGCCGGGTTTGTAAAAGGGTTGTAACTGTTCAAACTTTTATATATATATGCCGAAAGACAACTTTTCTCAGATAAACTGTTTCTCACTTCATATTGTTTCATGTCTTGTTTTATATTCCGCTGGTTACTCTGATGTATGTCTACTTGGGTGCGGGTAGGCACGACCACGCCCGGTTCGGTCGTGACAAAAAAGGTGGCAAAGTATGTAGAAACAAAGGAAGTGCAGTCCGATTTTCCGTAGAATTTAGTGACTTTGCACTTAGAATATTCTACGTTTGAGGTAAGAAGTTAATAGACGTATTATGGTCATTATAGGTTGACATACTACGTATGACATATTGGACTTGGCAAGTGGATTGAACCGAAGAGGTATGTGGAACTTTCTTATCTCTTGAGCATGAATAAGTTGTAAATGTATAGTACGATAGACGTACAAGATTTTGACAATCTAGTCCATTTGATATCCTTGGCTTATTTTAAGAATATCCAAGCTGGTTGAGTTAGGGAATTAACTCACTTGTTTAAAAATATTAAGGATATCTTGGTTTCTAAAACTTAAGAGACTTTGAGTATTTTGAAAGTATTTTTGATACTTGTTTTATTGGAAAATTTAAGTCTCTTAGTTATAAAGAAGAATGTAAGTATCTAAGGCATAAAGCTAGTATAACGGCTTTATGGGAAGTTGGTTATAATAGCTTTATGGAAAGTTAAAAAGAGTGGTTTACTCTAAGTAATGTAAGTATGATAAATGACTTGAAATAATGAAAGACAAATTGATTTGAAGGCATCAATTGCTTAAGGTTTTTAAAAGAAGGAAGTCACTTGATTTAGAAGCCTAAATGTATTTCTAAAAGGTATTGTGACTTGTCTTGAAAAATAGATGTGACTTGATACTACGGTTATTATATTATCTTGGAAGTTTTATATGAAAAAGAGTCATTTTAAAAGAGTAAAAGTATGTAGTACTTTGGGTTAAATTCCCGGATCGTTATAATGACATGTTAGTGCCTTAAGTAAACTAAAATGAGAGTGTATATGAATAAGACTAATAAGAATTTAGGGGGATTTCTTAACTTGCTTATGTTATGTATGATAAGCCGGTAGCGCTTATGTTATGTTAGGATAAGCCGGTAGCGCTTATGTTATGTATGATAAGCCGGTAGTGCTTATGTTATGTATGATAACCGGTTGTGCTAGTTTATGTTATTCTTACGGGGTAAAGCCCCGGGTTACTACTAATTCCATGGATTTGCTACCCATGATGCGAGTGCGGCGTTTGTACTCATTGCGGGCCTACCGGGCCCAAGAGGGTGAAATAGTCCTGTGCGAGTGAAATAGTCCTATGCGAGGAATACCTCATGCGGGTCCACATGACCTATGCGGGCGGATACAACCTATGCGAGGAAGTTACCTCATTGCGGGTCCACAGGACCTATGCGGGTGAAATAGTCTCAGGAGTAGGATTGCTTAATGACCTACGGGCGGGTGGCCCTACTTTGATCATGAGCCTCCTATTTTTATGCAGTAAAGTATACTCTTGTTTACTCTCATTGTTAGTAAGGCACGGTAATCGTTAATTGAGTTATCATACATGTCTCAGCTTTATTATAGACTTATGATTTCATTCTGATTTTCAATTTCACATATTTGGTACATGTTATCGACCTCCTTCGGGCCGCTCATGCCGCAGTTGAGTATACAGTTCTTGATCCTCATTCTTAGGATCAATGTTCACCGCTGGTAAGCTCCATTACTCCGAGGCTTATCCTCGGTATTGTCGGTTGTTGTACATTCGTGGTATGGAGGGCCTGCATCGCCACGCTTGTTATTCTTATAGGTGCGTAGTCATGTCTAGTGGTTTGGGCAGAAGAAAGAATTGTAATCGATGTTTCTTTGTTATGTATGTTTTACGAAAGGTGTCCTTATCGCCAGCTTTGTTGATGTATTATGTCTAAGTGTTTTTATGAGTTGTGTATGTTCACCGCTATTCTACGATGTATACGTAAAGGGTGCCTGGGTAGGGCACCACCACGCCCGGGTCGGTCGTGACAAAAGTGGTATCGAGCGATTAGTCCTCGAAAGTGTCTACGCATCGTGTTCAGTAGAGTCTTGATTATCGATGTGTTGTGCACCACATCTATAATCGGAGGCTGCAAGACATTTAGGATTAGTTTCCATTCTTCTCACTCGAGATCGCTCGATGAAATTTGTGTGGTTGTGTCTCTCCCTAACAAGTTATGTTGTTTGCAGCTACGAGAAAGGCAGCAGTGACCCAGGAAAGATTATGTGGATTGCGTATCCAGGTTGGTAATGTTTGTAGTATAGTTGGTATTGTACATACAGCTATACAGATTTATGTATGAGGGTCGGACGCGTGTTGCCTAGAATGATTTTAGAGTACCAGGATTTGGTAAGGACTAAATAAATACCGGGAAGGTATGAACAGTTAATAGACTCTCAGCAAGGTTTTACGTACTAATTTGAAATAATTAGGAGATGATGAGTTGTCTGAAAAGGTATTGGACCCTTAAGAAGTTATTATTAAGGGAATTAATGGATGACTATGTTAATAGATTGAGTTACGTAGTATGGTTAAGAAAATGGTACGGATGAGATCCGTATGGAGTAAGTATGGTTGTTGTGGTCAAGACAACACGATTATGGTATTACGAGAAGTTTTTATACCCGTTTACGATAAGGTAGGCATGGAGTATGGAAATTGCGAGCCTAAAAATGTTGATAACCGCCGAGACCTTAGGTATTTAAGGCCTTCTCGGGTAGTAAAAGGTTAAGACAGACCAAGGATAAGAGTTAAGTGCGATGCCGAGTCGGGTTGAGGACCTATTAAGGGTCGCCCCATAGCCTGAAATGGAATGGGATCAGTTGGTAGTAGTCCCGCTACGTGACAGGGTCACGAGGGTGCAAGACCCAAGTCTAGTTAATCGTTTTACGGGTTCGTGGACGCATTCCACCGGAACCAGGTTATGAGAGCCGAAAATGGCCTTATGTTGTTTAGAATAGTAACTCCAAAGATTGGAGGCCAGAATCTGTATGAAGGCTATGTACGTACGCTATAATAAGTTTGGAAGTACGGGAAGAGTACGACCAGTAAGAAAGTAAGCAACCAAGTGTAAAAGGTAGAGTCTGAATCCATGAGAACCTTTAGAGGTAACTACACCCGTGAGTGATGGGTGGTAGCTGAGCGGGTACATAATAATTGCCCGGTGACGATACAGTCGTTGGACCCTAGCAGACCTAGCAGAGCTGTCATGACAGACGTTAAGGTCATTATGAGTACGGGCTAGTTGGCCTCTTGTTATGACAACGTGGACTACAGAGAGAGATTGGTTCGGTACCAGTTTTCCCGTAAACCGGTTATCGAGTGGAAAGGAAGAGAAGTGGTGGTAACCAGTGAATTATCCTTCCTTCTTTGACACAGTTGATTTTAATAAGTCTGTGTGACTTGTTCATTTGAGGTGAATTAAGGCAGAAAGTAAGTAATACTTGAATTTGAAGGAGTTTATGCTAAGTGCCCTTGGAAGTACTTGGAGTTGGGTTGGTGTGGCGGTCAGGGCCACGACCTTCCAGATAATTTCAGGAAAATGCGCAAAGCAAGAATAAGATAAGTACGAGTGCTGCCTACGGAAAACATAAGACATCGTTGGTAGGTTTTGTAAATCTATACGATTACAAGGGGGCGCTTGATGATTTAGATTTTGTAAGGGAGATAAGTTCTCTCCCCCACGTAAAGGATAGTTTTACGTATTATGGGGTTACGTGTACCCATGTTGTTCGACGAAGGATAGGAGATGGGTAAGGTCTTCGGTATCGTCATGCCATAGGTTACACTTTTAGATAACCGTGGTAAAAGTATTGTGTTGGGGTAATTAAGAACGACGTATGAATTGGTCGAGGAAGTATCGTAAGGATATAAATGCATGTTGTACGCATGTATGAAACTGTATGATTATGAATCAAGGAAGAAATACTTTTGCTAATAATAAGCATAAGAAAGGGTTATGACCAGAATGATAAAAGAGAATACAACTGTGGTTATGTAAGTTGCACGAGATATGATTACCCCAGACTAGTGTAAAGACCATTAGTAGATGATGGGTAGTAGGAACACCTTGAGGAAAGATGGTAACATCTGTACTGACGAGAAAGATAGTAAGAAAATACGGAGGGGTAAGGGACCCCAGGACAACTTGAAATGAATTATAAAGGAAAGACGAGTAGACACTAGAACGATAAGGAATCTTGACATGTCATTGGATTATGTAATACCATGAATTGAGGTTGAACACTGACTATAAGCTCTATGAGCTGGGAAAAAATAATCGGGTTATGACTTAACGAGAGCAAGGAAATCTCCCCCCCCCCCTAAATTGTGATTGGCAGGAAGTCTTAGCCATGCGGCCAACAAATGAATCAAGTCTAAGTTTAGTGACCAAGTTTGGTTGCAACAGAGAAAGGGAAACAGGAACCGTAATTGAGACTTAGGATGCCGAATATTTCGCAAGTATGAGAAAGGCTTCCAGTTATTGGAAGATAAGTTGACTCGACTACAGTTCTAACCCCTCCTGAGAAACTAGAGGGTTAGGTTATTATTGTAACACATTGGGTGTTGGGCTAGGTTGTGTACTGACGCAACACGATAAGGTTAGAGCCTATGTTTCCCGGCAGTTAGGGAAGCATGAAAGGAATTACGCTACTCACGATTTAGAGTTGGCGACAGTTAATCATGCCTTGAAGATTTGGAGGTAGTTTTTACATAGAGTTCGTGTGAATATTTATGCTGACCACAAGAACCTCCGGTATATCTTCAGACAGAGGCAGCTAAATTTGTGACAGGGACGGTGGTTAGAGTTACTGAAGGATTGCGATGTTGATATCCTATACCACCCGTGGAAAGCCGAGACAGTTACAGATGCTCTTAGTCGTGGATCTTTGGGTAGTCTGTCAGATGGGCAGCCAGATAGACAGGACGTGGTCCGTGAGATTCATCAGCTACCGAGCCGAGGGGTTCGATTATTTGTTTCCAAGGTTAATGAAGTTTAGATCCGAGAGGTTGCCGAGTCTTCCGTCGTTGGGGAGGTAAAGAGGCGACAGTATGAGGATCCAGTTATGATACGGTATCGAGATACGACTCTCCGAGAAGAGGATAGCCTGTTTGAGTAGCACCAGATGAGGTGCTATGATATGAGGATAGATTGTGTGTACCCGATGTTGTAGGACTTGTCAGCAGGTTTTTAGGGGAGGCACACAGTGCTTGTTGCTCTAATTGTTCGGGGTCGACTAAGTTGGGTCATGACCTCATATGTATGTATTGGTAGGATGGCCTGAAAAGGGACGTAGCAGAGTTGTTGCTTAATGTCCGAATTAATAGCAGGTCAAGGTTGAACACCAGAAGACCAATAGGCTATCACAGGCGATTTCGATCCCGACTTAGATATGGGAGGTAATTTTATGGATCTTGTTGCAGGGTGGCATCGTACTCAGAGGGAGTGCGACTCCCTGGGGGTCATAGTAAATAGGCTGGCGAAACCAGCCGTGTTCTTCCGGTAAGGACCTTTCACTCGGCTGAGGATTATGATAGATTATATATCAGGAAAAGTATGAGACTGCACGGAGTTCCTACTTTTATGATGTCGCATGCATGAGCTCTACGGATAACTTCTGGAGGTTTTTTTTCCAGAAGGGATTAGGGACACAGGTGAGTCTCAGTGTTGCATTACACCCTCAGACCGACGGGCAGGCAGGGCGTACTATCCAAACACTTGAGGATAGGTTGCGGGCCGATGTTATTGATTTCAGAGTTAGCTAAAAGAATTATTTTCCTCTTGTTGAGTTACGTACGATAACAGATACCCTTCCAGTATTCGGATGGCCCTGTATGAGGCCTTGTATGTAAGAAAGTGTAGATCGCCGGTTGGTTGGTTCGACGTAGGCGAGGTACATTTATTTGGCCCAGACTTGATTCAGCAGGCTGTGGATAAGGTGAAGCTTATCCGGGAAAGATTATTAGCAAGCTCAGAGTCAGCAGAAGCTTTATGCAAATAACCGACGTTGACACATGGGGTTCAACTTGACATTTTAGTATGAGTATTGTTATGTGGCCACGTGTGGCATTATTGGTATGTAGGGGTTGTAAGGAGACTATGTCTCTATCTTTAAGTTTGACTCCCAACAGAACATTCGGGGATGAATGTTTCTAAGGGGGGAAGAATGTTACACCCCGGAATTCCAGGATATGTTTATAAGAACGTACGTAAGAACTCGAAAATGTTAAGATTTGAGACGAGTAAAATTTATCGGAATTATGGAATTGTCGGAAAACGAAATATTGCGATGAACGGGAGGGCGACACGTGTCACCCCCCCCCCCCCTTAGTGGTCTTGGATGAAATTGCCATGGATAAAATGGTCATTTGACCATAAGTGAAGATGACCAAGTCTTGCTAAAGCTAGAGCTTGATATTGTTGACTTAGTCAAGGCCACTTGGCTAGAATCCTTGTGAAACTCATCTAGGCCACCCATTTGTTCTAATCTTAACCCTCCATAGTGTTATATATATGTACTAGTAGCAAGACAAGTTCTACACTTAGCTAAATTTTCAAGAAATTTGAAGACACTCAAAGAGAGCTCTGCCTGAGGGTCTTGGCAAGACAAGATTTTTCGTTTGTTGTCCAATAAGCTCCACACTTTAAACCAAGGTTCCTAAGGGTATTGTAAGGGTATCTCAATAGAAAGATCCCGAAAAAATGGCGTTTTCGCATTAGTCGCAAGGTGAAAACCTAGTCACTTTCCTAGGTTTGGATTTGGAATTGAAGGAAAGTTGTTTGTGATCTTCTAAAGGGCTTCAAGTGGCGGATTGGAGTGTCAAGGAGAGGCTCTAATTTGCTAGGGAGCGACTTCGGATCTTGAAGTGGATTAAGGCTCGTTAAGGTAACAATCTTGTTCTCTTAAGTGTATAAGATTACATATTGTTGTAGCCTTACATTTTGAACAGCATGAAGTATATGTATTAAATATTGATAAGTGTTATGGATATTGGAAGCCTAAAATCCGAATTGATATGTTGAGCCATTTGAAATTGAAATACAATTTTGGTCGATAATTAGAATCGTCGCATGTTACCTTCTTGAAGATTATAGTTGTTATAATCAATTGCGGCTTTATAACATGTGGTACTAAACAACTTGGATTGAAAAGGAATTGGAAAAGACTTTGTAGTGATGTACCTCAAATTGCCGAATGTGACATAGTATGTTGGACTAGTTTGATATCAATTGTGGGGCGGAATTTTACACGTCTTGTAGGCGTGTAATCCCCTATTGTTAACTACATTGTTGAGCCTTAAATGTGGCGTGTTTGGTTATTGAAATTCGGCCTTGAAAAAGGTGGCAAAGTATGTAGAAACAAAGGAAGTGCTGTCCGATTTTCCGTAGAATTTAGTGACTTTGCACTTAGAATATTCTACGTTTGAGGTAAGAAGTTAATAGACGTATTATGGCCATTATAGGTTGACATACTACGTACGGCATATTGGACTTGGCAAGTGGATTGAACCGAAGAGGTATGTGGAACTTTCTTATCTCTTGAGCATGAATAAGTTGTAAATGTATAGTACGGTAGACGTACAAGATTTTGACAATCTAGTTCATTTGATATCCTTGGCTTATTTTAAGAATGTCCAAGTTGGTTGAGTTAGGGAATTAACTCACTTGTTTAAAAATATTAAGGATATCTTGCTTTCTAAAACTTAAGAGACTTAAAGTATTTTGAAAGTATTTTCGATACTTGTTTTGTTGGAAAATTTAAGTCTCTTAGTTATAAAGAAGAATGTAAGTATCTAAGGCATAAAACTAGTATAACGGCTTTATGGGAAGTTGGTTATAATAGCTTTATGGAAAGTTAAAAAGAGTGGTTTACTCTAAGTAATGTAAGTATGATAAATGACTTGAAATAATGAAAGACAAATTGATTTGAAGGCATCAATTGCTTAAGGTTTTTAAAAGAAGAAAGTCACTTGATTTAGAAGCCTAAATGTATTTCTAAAAGGTATTGTGACTTGTCTTGAAAAATAGATGTGACTTGATACTACGATTATTAGTATCTTGGAAGTTTTATATGAAAAAAAGTCATTTTAAAAGAGTAAAAGTATGTAGTACTTTGGGTTAAATTCTCGGATCGTTATAATGACATGTTAGTGCCTTAAGTAAACTAAAATGAGAGTGTATATGAATAAGACTAATAAGAAGTTAGGGGGATTTCTTAACTTGCTTATGTTATGTATGATAAGTCGGTAGCGCTTATGTTATGTTAGGATAAGCCGGTAGCGCTTATGTTATGTTAGGATAAGCCGGTAGCGCTTATGTTATGTATGATAAACCGGTAGTGCTTATGTTATGTATGATAGCCGGTTGTGCTAGTTTATGTTATTCTTACGGGGTAAAGCCCCGGGTTACTACTAATTCCATGGATTTGCTACCCATGATGCGAGTGCGGTGTTTGTACTCATTGCGGGCCCACCGGGCCCAAGCAGGTTAAATAGTCCTGTGCGAGTGAAATAGTCCTATGCGAGGAATACCTCATGCGGGTCCCAACGACCTATGCGGGCGGATACAGCCTATGCGAGGAAGTTACCTCATTGCGGGTCCACAGGACCTATGCGGGTGAAATAGTCTCAGGAGTTGGATTGCTTAATGACCTACGGGCGGGTGACCCTACTTTGATCATGAGCCTCCTATTTTTATGCAGTAAAGTATACTCTTGTTTACTCTCATTGTTAGTAAGGCACAGTGTACTGTTAATTGAGTTATCATACATGTCTGCAGTTTTATTATAGACTTATGATTTCATTACAGTACTTTCAGTTTCACATATTTGGTACATGTTGTACTGACCTCCTTCGGGGGGCTGCGTTCATGCCACAGGTTGAGTATACAGGTTGTTGATCCTCATTCTTAGGATCACTGTTCAGCTGTTGAGAAGCTCCATTACTCCGGAGGCTTATCCCTGGTATTGTCGGTTGTTGTACATTCAGGGGTATGACGGGGCCCTGTCCCTCCACAGTTGTTATTCTTAGAGGTTTGTAGTCATGTCTAGTGGTTTGGGCTGTAAAGAAAGAATTGTAACTGATGTTTCTTTTGTTATGTATGTTTTACGAAAGGTGGCCTAATCGGCTAGCATGTTGATGTAATATGTCTAAGTGTTTTTATGAGTTGTGTATGTTCCGCTGCTATTCTCTGATGTATACCTGTAAGGGGTGCCCAGGTAGGGCACCGGTCGCGGGTCCGGGGTCGGGTCGTGACATTGACCCTCCATGTTGTTATTTAAACATACTAGTAGCAAGACTAGTTCCCACACTTAGACAAATTTCAAGAAAACTTAGAATGGCTACAATGTTGCTCTCGGCAATTGCTAGGGTTTCAAGGAGAAAATTTTCAATTGTTGTTCAATAATCTCCACACTTTAAACCAAGGTTCCTAAGGGTATTGCAAGGGTGTCTCAATAGAAAGATCCCGGAAAAGTGTCGATTTTGTATTAGTCGCAAGGTGAAAACCTAAGTCACTTTCATAGGTTTGGATTGGAAGTTAAAGGAAAGTTGTTTGTGATCTTCTAAGGGCTTCAAGTGGTGGATTGGAGTGTCAAGGAGAGGCTCTAAGTTGCTAGGGTGCGACTTCGGATCTTGAAGTTGGATTAAGGCTCGTTAAGGTAACAATGTTGTTCTCTTAAGTGTTATAAGATTACATATTGTTGTAGCCTTACTTTTTAACTAGCATGAAGTATATGTATAGTAGATTGATAAGTGGTATGGATAGTGGAAGCCTAATGTTACACCCCGTAATTCCAGGACATGAATAAGAGAATGTACGTAAGGAACACAAGACTTGAAATTGGTACGAAAGGAAGAATTGTTTTTTCGAAGGAAAATCTTCCGAACGTCGGAAAGGAAAAATGTTCGTTGATGAGAATTGGATTCTCAAAATGCATTATTTGAAGAGTATGGAACTTATTAACATTATGGAAATTTATTTTTACGGATTTGGTCACGTGGGGCCCACCCGAGGAATTTTACGTTTTGTGGGGCCCACGATGGTTGCGTAATTTTATGGACGAATGGGAGGGCGACAGGTGGAACCCTCCCCCACATGGTCTTGGACGAAAATACAAGGGTAAAATGGTCATTGACCATTGAAGATGAACAAGTCTTGCTAGCTTGAGATTGTTGACTTGTCAACTTGGCTAATTAATTAATGTTCTCCATCCAAACCACACATGTGTTGTTATCTAAGCCCTTCATTGTGTTTTATATACCACACTAGTGCATACAAGGTCTTCCACACTTAGAAAATTTAGAGATCATATTGTGCCATGAAAAATGCTCTCGGGTTTGCCTTCTCTCTCACACAATTTTTTTGTAGTTTTGATCCATTATTCACAAGACTTTAACCCAAGGTCCCTAAGGGTATTGTAAGGATATCTCAATAGAAAGATTTCGGAAAACGACGTTTTCACGTTAGTCGCAAGGCGAAACCCTAAGGTGTTCTTCAACTTTGAAGATGGAACTTGAAGAGGAGTTCTTCATGAGCTTCTAAGGAGTGCTTGGAGCGGAGTGGAACATAAGGAAAGGAGCTAAGAATTGCTAAGGAGCGACTTTGAATCTTGGATATTATAAGGGCTTGTAAAGGTATAAATCTTGTCGTTTTAGCAATTAAAGATTACTTATCATTGTAGTTATGGATATTAGCAAGCATGAGGTATTTAGTATGAAGTTTGATAAGTGTATTGGCTATTGGAACCCTAATCCGAAAACTAGCATGTTTAACCCTTAAGATTACAATTCAAGTTGATTATTAGTTTAAGTCGTCACATGTTATATAAATAAAGAATTATAGTTGTTGAAGTTGTTTATGTCACGACCCGACCCCGGGCCCGCGACTGGTGCCCTACCTGGGCACCCCTTACAGGTATACATCAGAGAATAGCAGCGGAACATACACAACTCAAAAAAACACTTAGGCATTAAAATCAACAGGCTAGCCGATAAGGCCACCTTCCGTAAAATATACATAATAAAACAATACATTTTTTTTTACAACCCAATCCACAAGACATGACTACAGACCTCTAAGAATAACAACTGTGGCGGGACAGGGCCCCGCCATACCCCTGAATGTACAACAACCGACAATACCAGGGATAAGCCTCTGGAGTAATGAAGCTTCAACAATGAATCGGTGATCCTAAAAGTGAGGATCGAAACTCAGATTTCACTGCGACATTTAACGCAGCCCTCAAGGAGGTCAAGACAACATGTACCAAATATGAAACCGAAAGCATCGTAGTGAAATCATAAGTCTAAAATAAAATCGAGACATGTATGATAACTCATATAACAAGACATCGTGCCTTACTAACAATGAGAGTAAACAAGAGTATACTTTATCGCATAAAAATAGAGGCTCATGATCAAGCGGCCACCCGCCCGCAGTATCATTAAGCAATCCTACTCCTGGGACTATTTCACCCGCAAGGGTCGTATGGACCCGCATGAGGTATTCCTCGCATAGACTGTATCCGCCCGCATAGGTCGTGTAGACCTGCATGAGGTATTCCTCGCATAGGACTGGTACGCCCCGCATGAGACTATTTCACCCGCATAAGCCCTTTCGGACACGCATGAGGTATTACTCGCATCATGGGTAGCAAATCCACGGAATATGCAAATGCCACAAACCCGGGGAATGACCCCGTAATGCACAATAAATCACTAGCACAACCGACTATCATACATAACATAAGCACTACCGGCTTATCATACATAACATAAGCACTACCGGCTTATGATACATTACATAAGCATGTTAAGAAATCCCCCTAACTTCTTATTAGTCTTATTCATATACACTCTCATTTTAGTTTACTTAAGGCACTAACATGTCATTATAAAATCCGGGAATTTAACCCAAAATACTACGTACTTCTATTTCTTTAAAATGACTCTTTTTCATATAAAACTTCCAAGATACTAATAACCGTAGTATCAAGTCATAATTACTTTTCAAGACAAGTCACAATACCTTTTAGAAATACATTTAGGCTTCTAAATCAAGTGACCTCTTTCTTTTAAAACTTTAAGCAATTGATGCCTCTAAAATCAATTTGCCTTTCATTATTTCAAGTCATTTTTCATACTTAAATTTCTTAGAGTAAACCACTCTTTAACTTTCCATAAAGCTATTATAACCAACTTCCCATAAAGCCGTTATACTAGCTTTATACTTTAGAAACTTACATTCTTCTTTATAACCGAGAGACTAAAACTTTCCAAACAAAACAAGTGTCATATACCTTCAAAAATACTTTAAGTCTCTTAACATTTAGAAAGTAAGATATCCTTAATATTTTAAACAAGTGAGTTAATTCCCTAACTCAACCAACTTGGACATTTCTTATAATAAGCCAAGGATATCAAAGGAACTAAATTCGTCAAAACCTCGTACGTCTACCGTACTATATACTTACAACTATTCATGCTCAAGAGATAGGAAAGTTCCACATACCTCTTCGGTTCAATCCACTTGCTAAGTCCAATATGCCGTACGTAGTGTGTCAACTTATAAAGACCATAATATGTCTATTAACTTCTAGTTTCAAACGTAGAATATTCCAAATGCAAAGCTACTAAATTCTACGGAAAATCGGACAACACTTCCTTTGTTTCTACATACTTTGCCACCTTATTCAAGGCCGAATTCAATAACCAAACACGCCACATTTAAGGCTCAACAATGTAGTTATCAATAGGGGATTACACGCCTACAAGACGTGTAAAATTCCGCCCCACAATTATATCAAACTAGTCCAAAAATACAATGTCAATTCGGCCAAAGGTGTATCAACATATCAACCTTTCCAATTTCGTTTTTCAATTCAAGTTGTTTAGTATAACATGTTATCAAGCCGCAATTGAGTATAACTACTACAATCTTCAAGTAGGTAATATGCGACGATTCTAATTAACGACCAAAATGTAATTCAATTTCAAATGACTCAACATGTCATTTTCGGATTGAGCTTCTAAACTTCCATAACCCTTACCAATATTCATAACACATATCATATGATCACTTATAACTTATCATAACATAGAATCTCCAATTACAAAAGTAAGATGAAGATTATTATCTCATTTAGCCCAAATATGATCCAAGATTACAAGTCGATCCTTAGAAACTTTAGCTCCTCTTTTCGACGTTCCAATCCACTCCAAGCAACCCTTAGAAGCTTATGAAGAACTCATCTTCAAGTTCTAACTTCAAAGTTGAAGAACTCCTTAGGTTTTCGCCTTGCGACTAATACGAAAACGCCACTTTTCCGGGATCTTTCTATTGAGATACCCTTACAATACCCTTATGAACCTTGGTTTAAAGTGTGGAGCTTATTGGACAAAAATGGAAATTTTTTGTCTTGAAGGAATCCTCAAACCCGAGAGCTTCCAATAAGTGTTCTTCAATTCTTGAATTTTTTTCTAAGTGTAGAGCCTTTGTCTTGCTACTAGTACATATATATAACACAATGGAGGGTCAAGATTAGCACATATGGATGACTTGGATGCATTTCACTAGGATCAAGCCCAAGTGGCCCTTTGACAAGTCAACAATGTCAAGCTCTTTGTCTTAGCAAGACTTGGTCATTTAAATTATGGTCAAATGACCATCTTATCCATGCCATTTTCGTCCAAGACCACTAAGGGGGGTGACACGTGTCGCCCTTCCGTTCGTCGCAATATTTCGTCTTCCGACAATTCCATAATTCTGATAAATTTTTACTTGTCTCCAATCTTAACATTTTTGAGTTCTTACGTACGTTCTTATAAACATATCCTGGAATTCCGGGGTGTAACATTCTTCCCCCCTTAGAAACATTTGTCCCCGAATGTTCTTTTGGGAGTCAAACATAAAGATAGCGACATAGTCTCCTTACAACCCCTACATACCAATAATGTCATGACCCGAACCGGGGCCCGTGACTGGTGCCTTACCCCGGACACCCTAGTGATACAACATCAGAGAAAATCAGCGGAAATAAAAACATGAACATGAAACAAGAGATATGATAATAAAACAGGCCAACCCAAACAGTTGCCTTCTTGCATATATACAGAAATCTGAGCGATTACATCCTTTACAACCCCGCCTACAACAAGATGCACTTAAGAAAGTGACAACAACTATGACGGGACAGGGCCCCGCCATACCCCTGAATGTACAAGAACCTACACACTCAGGGTAACATACCACAAGATAAGACTCCGGAGAAACGGGGCTTCCCAATACGCTGAACTGTGATCCTATGAGCGAGGATCCACAACCGATGTACTTACTGCGGCATTTAACGCAGCCTCGGGCGAGGTCAAGACAACAGTACCAAGTATGTGAAATCAAATATCAGAAATGAAATCATGATCTATATAAAACAGAGACATGTATGATAACCAAACTACGATTTACAACATAAAAGTAGTCATGTCAAGTCGTGGACTCACACCGCGAAGTCATCCCTCATGCCCGTGGAACTTCTTCCTCACTGCCGGCAGTCTAGGTATAAATCGTATGATACGTATAACATGTCTCGGCCCATTCCATGGGACTCGATAAGAATCGTGTGGAATACATGTGTCGGCCCATCTCACGGGACTCGATAGGAATCGTATGGAATACATGTCTCGGCCCATCTCATGGGACTCGATAGGAATCGTATGGAATACATGTCTCGGCCCATCTCATGGGACTCGATAGGAATCGCTCACAACCAATCAGCCGGCCCTCCATCGAGAGACGCGGCGGTATAGAAATACAGTACTTGCACAACAAGGTTATCACACGCAAACATAGGCAAGTTACACACAACTCAAGGTACTTTCATTTCATGTCAAAGTCCGGGTTTTAACCCCAAAGTACTTCATACGTTAAATTCTTTTAAAAGATCCATTTCTTTTACAAAGGTCACCCGATACCCGTAGTATTAACATAGAGTGACTAACATTTATAAGTAAACCAAAACACTTTCCTTATTAAAATCAAGTAACAACATTCTTTTCCAAAAGTTCAAGTTTGCCTAATTTCAAATGCTCAAGTCTCTTATTTTCGAAAGATTCCATAGATCATAGTCTTAATCACTTAACGTAATCTCCTTTTAAAACAATTGAGTAACATATGCCTTATGTGTGAGTAGCTTGTTCTTGTTTATAACCATCTTATTAAAGCAGCCATGATCTAGGAAATGTAATACAATTTTGTCTTATCTTAGCTTCTATTCAGATGGAGGTTTCTACTGGTTTTAATATAATTCATTAGTCAATACATTTCCTTTATTAACGCTGCAATGGTTTGTTCGATACTTATTCTCATTTCCGAAATCAGTAAAACATTATTCTTTAAAAGCCAAGTACTCATTACTCACGAATGAGGTTTCACAACTTTTTAACAAAATTCATAGTCCTTAACATTTCATAAAACGTCATTTATAAGTTAAGTCTCTTATCTTTTAAGATCAAGTCTCTTAACTTCTAAAATCAATAAACCATTCTTTTACCTACATAAAGTCGTTATAACTAACTTCCCATAAAGCTATTATAACACCTTATGTTTTAAACCAACCAAAACTCGTTAGCACACGACGTCACCGTACTACATAGTTCACAACAATCATGCTAGAAAAGATAGGAAGAGTTTCACAGACCGCCCGACGATTATCGACAAATAGCAAAACGCTCCAAGTACTTCAACCCGTCGGCTACTCCTTAAGCCAAGTAGATCACGCCACACGTAGTACTCCACTCCTAAAATGGTCATAGTACTTCTATCAAACCTTTCTTACCATTGAAGACTTATACCAATAAAAAGCCCTCTAATTCTACGGAAAATTGGGCAGCACTTCCCCCGTTTTTACTCACTTTTCCATCTTTCTCCAAGGCCCGAATAACCGTAATTATATATACCATAAATAAGGCGTAATAATTAAACAACATAAAGAAGGGGATTACACGCCCAAACGGTAACGCGGTTTACTATCACGCCTTCATAATAACAATAAGTAAAAGAAGGGGATTACGCGCCCAACCGGTAACGCGATTTACTATCACGCCTTCATAACAATACAATAATTAAAAAGGGGATCACACGCTCAAACGGAACGCGATTGAACAATCTTCCCCTTAACAGAAATGTAAATACAGTCCTTAAGTTGGGGTCCTTGGCCAACTTTGTCCATTTTACTTATCCAAATTACTCATTAGTCATCCAACTTATATTTCCATTCTTAATATAAGTTATAGTTACTTTGTTATTGGCTTCTTAGAAAGTAAGATACGTTTGATACGTTGGATACATTTTTTTTACCATTTTAATGGCGAACGGCCAATCCTTTCTTTTAACAAGTTAACAAGATCCAACTCTTCCAAACTTTTACTCCATATATTATATACTCCATAATATACTTATAATATATGTATAATAACCAATTCACAAAGAGGTTAAGGTTTACTACTTCAAATAGCCCAAAAATATCCAAGTTCTTAAAGTCGCTCCAAGCAAGTCTTAGCTCCAAATCTTTACGTTCCAATCCGCTACAAGCAACCCATAGAAGCTCCTAACCAATTTCTCTTCAAGAACCAACTCCAAAAAGTGAAGAACACTTAGGTTTCAAAGATGACAACTTTCGGCCAAGGCACAAATAGAGGTTAGGGGTGTGAAATCTTTTCCAACTCTTGGTACACAATCTTCCTAACACCTTAGGGAAGAACACTTAAGAGTTTAAGAATTGTTGGACAAATTTTTGCTCAAGAAAAGGGGGCAAAGCCGAGAGCAAGGTCAAGGGAGAAGGGAGGGTTTTTCAAGTCTTGAAATGGTTAAGTGTGGAAGATTTCATCAACTAGTAGTGCATATATAGGACAACCAAGGGCTAGGATGAAGGCAAGTGTGTGGTTGAGATTGGGGAAAAGTGTGTGTGGGCCCCACAAGCCACTTGTCCAACTAAATATCTTGCAAGACAAGGCCACTTGTTTTGCCACTTGTTAGCAAATTTCGGCCAAGAGCCACCTAGGGGGGTGACACGTGTCGCCCTCCTATTCGTCCAATATATTTCATCTTCCGAAAATATCCCTAATGGCCAAAATCTCAAAAACAAAGTGGGCCCCACAAAATCGTAAATTTCTCCCGTGGGCCCCACGTGACCAATTCCGGAAATAAAATCTCATAATTCTAATATAATTCAAGAAGCCCAAATACCAAATCTGGGAATCCAATTCCCATCAACGAACCTTTTTTCTTCACAAAACCCGGAAACTTTTCCGTCGGAAAATCACATCTTTCTTTCTTTCCAAAATTTCTGTCGTATTCTCGTACGTACGTCCTCACATACATACCCTGGAACTACGGGGTATAACAAATAATGCCACACATGGACACATAACAATACTCATACTAAAATCTCAACCTGAACCCCACGTGTCAACGTCGGTTATCTGCATAAAGCTTCTGCTGACTCTGAGCTTACTAATAATGTTTTTTGGATAAGCTTCGCCTTATCCACAACCCGCTGAATCAAGTCTGGACCAAATAACTGAACCTCGCCTATGTCGAAACAACCAACCGGCGATCTACACTTTCTTACATACAAGGCCTCATACAGGGCCATCCGAATACTGGAAAGGTATCTGTTATCGTACGTAACTCAACAAGAGGCAAATAACCCTCCCAACTATCTCTGAAATCAAGAACACAGGCCCGCCACCTATCCTCAAGTGCCTGGATAGTACGCTCTGCCTGTCCGTCGGTCTGAGGGTGTAATGCAACACTGAGACCTACCTGTGTCCCTAATCCCTTCTGAAAAACCTCCAGAAGTTAGCCGTAAACTGAACTCATATGTCTGATATCATAATGTAGGAACTCCGTGCAGTCTCACCATCTCCCTGCTATATAAGCTAGAATAATCCTCAGCCTAGTAAGTTGTCACACCCCGAACCCCGGGCCCGTGACTGGTGCCCTACATGGGCACACTTCTACCTTAACAACACAAGTAAACTGCGGAAATTAAATAACACATTTTTTTTTCCAAACCAACGTACGTGCAAGGGCAAAGCCGACAAGGCTGCCATATAATATACATAATCAAAAGACACTACACTGTACATGAGTCCAATCCCACATATGAATACAGACCTCTAAGAGTTATATTGAACTATGACGGGACAAGGCCCCGCCGTATCCACAACTGTACAAAAGCATGTATTCAAGGAACTATACCAAAATGATAAACTCCTGAACAAATGGAGCTATCCAAAAACTCTGAGCAAGGTCCTACACCTGCAGATCACCAAATCAAGACCTAAACTGCGGCAGATTTAACGCAGCCCCAAGGAGGTCAAGACGAAGAATGTACCAAGTATGTGAAATGCAAGTATCAGAATGAAATCATAACAATCTAAACAAAGCAGAGACATGTATGATAGCCAACCTACGATACACAATACATAAGGCCATATCAAGTCGGGACGATGCCCTCAAAGTCATTACTAAAATATAACCATGGGTCTCACGCCCATAATATCAATCATGCCCGTGGAATCCTTCCTCACTGCCGGCAGTCCATGATATAATATAACACCAATAGGTATACATGAACACCAAGTTCCACCCGTGTCCTAAAAACTGTACGGGACAAGTAGGAAAACGAACCATCAGATCCAGCCTGCATCATAAAACTGACGGGGGAAAGTACGAAAGCCAACTACGATTCGGCTGCAATAACAATCGACGGCAAGTACGAAGCTAACTACTAGATTCACTGTTGCCACGATATATGACCGGCAAGTGCGAAAGCTATCTACCGGAGCTCACCGTACCAAATCGTAATAGAATCGACGGCAAGACGAAAGCCATCTACTGAGATTCACCGCAACAATCGACGGGGCAAGTCGAAGCTAACTACTGATCCGGCTACTAAATCTCATGGAGGGCGAATCCATGGAATAAAAATATCCCACGTGGTCACATTCCCCGGAATCCCACATCGTATAAGTATGACCATGGGGTAACACAAACAAATCTGGGAATCTAACCCGCCTCCTGGTCACATGCCCCGGAATCCCACATCGTATAAGCATGTCCAAAGAGTAATACAAATAATGGAAGCATACCCGTGGAATCCCACATCACCGTCGGTACGTCCAAGTAAACTTACAACAAGACAGCCGGCCCTCCAACCGAGAGTCGCGGCAGCGTAAAAATATAATACTTGCACTCAAAGGCTATCACCAGCACACATAGGCAAGTTCATAAAATCTTTAGACTTTCATTTTATAAACTCAAGGCACTTATAGAATAATTCTCAATTAAACAAGCCAAAGTACTTATCAAGGCACACATAGAATAATTCTCAATTAAACAAGCCAAAGTACTTATCAAGGCACACATAGAATAATTCTCAATTAAACAAGCCAAAGTACTACGTACGTACATTCTTTTCAAAAGACTCATTTTTATGTAAAACCCCAAGATACTAACACCCGTAGTATCAAGGTGTGTCTATTTTTCAAAGTAAGTTACTACACTTTTAGAAAACTCATTTCAAAGCTTGAAATCAAGTAACTTCAAATTTTCACAATCTAGGCAACTTATGCCCATTAATCAAAATAGACAACTTTCTTAACCTTCCATAAAGCCGTTATAACCAACTTCCCATAAAGCTGTTATAACCCTTTATGGTTTTAGACATATTCATTCCTTTTATAACCAATAGACTTATACTTTTAAAACCAAGTATCACATACTTACAAATCAAGCTTCTTAACTTTCAAAATACTTCAAGTCTCTTAATATTTAGAAAACAAGTTTCTTCTACTTTTAAACCTCAAGTAACTCACACCTTTAAAACAAGTTACTTCTCTTAAATCATGTCATTTCTCCTCTTTTAAAACAATTAAGTAAATCACTCCTTTGACTCCCCTAAAGTCATTATAACAACCTTAGGTTTTGGAACTAAGGCACTAGCCAAAAGATTTGGAACCCACTTCCTTTTCAAGACTCTATGTACTTTAAGTAAAATACTTTCACTTTTAAGAATCCAAACTTCACTAAGGAAATGGATTATACAACTTACAATTTAAACATCAAAGTACAATCAAGGAAGTACATAGAACAAATTCTATTTTAGGCAATCCAAATACAACCAAGGAATGGATCATTTAAGGAGTAGGACATACTTTCTTTATCTTAAGGAATCATGCTAGAAGAGGAGATAGTTCACATACCTTTTCGGCTAAATCCACAAGCTAAGCTGAATACGCCGTACGTAGAAGTGTCAACCTATAATGGTCACAACATGACTATCAATTTCTAGTTTCTAACGTAGAATAATACTAAGTATACGGTCTCTTATTCTACGGAAAATCGAGCAGCACTTCCTTTGTTTCTACATACTTTGCCACCTTTTTCATGGCCGAATACAATAACCAACACGCCACATTTAAGTCTCAAAACAACAACCAAACAAAGGGGATTACACGCCTTATAATACGTGTAAAATTCCGCCCCACAATTCATACCAAGTAGTTCCATATTTAAAGTCATTCTCGGCTATACATATACAACAACACACAAAGTCTTTTCCAATTCTTTTCCAATTCCAAGTTCTAAGGTCTAACATGTTATATAGTCAAAAACAACTTCAACAACTATAATTCCTTCTTTATATAACATGTGACAACTTAAACTAATAATCAACTTGAATTGTAATCTTAAGGCTAAACATGCTAGTTTTCGGATTAGGGTTCCAATAGCCAATACACTTATCAAACTTCATAATATAAACCTCATGCTTGCTAATATCCATAACTACAATGATAACTAAACATTAATTGCTAAAACGACAAGATTTATACCTTTACAAGCCCTTAAAATTTCCAAGATTCAAAGTCGCTCCTTAGCAATTCTTAGCTCCTTTCCTTTACGCTCCAATCCTCTATTTGAAGCCTCTAGAAGTTCACAACCAACTTCTCTTCCATTTCCAATCCAAAACTAGGAAAACTACTTAGGTTTTCGCCTTGCGACTAACGTGAAAACGTCGTTTTTCCGAAATCTTTCTATTGAGATATCCTTACAATACCCTTAGGGACCTTGGGTTTAAGTCTTGTGAATAATAGATCACAAACTAAAATTTTTGTGTGGAGAAAAAGGGTGAACCCGAGAGCAAGTCTACAAGAACAAGAATGTTGTGATTTTTTCTAAGTGTTGGAAGACCTTGTCTTGCTACTAGTGTGGTATATAAAACACAATGGAGGGCTTAGATTGCAACACTTGAGTGGCTAGGATGAAGAACACTTGGATAATTAGCCAAGTGGACAAGTTGACAAGTCAACAATCTCAAGCTTTGAAGACTTATCTTCCTTGATGGTCAATGACCATTTTACCCTTACTATAATTCGTCTAAGACCATATGTGGGGGGTTCCACGTGTCGCCCTCTCATTCGTCCATAAAATTCTGTAACCCTCGTGGGCCCCACAAAACGTAAAATTCCTCGGGTGGGCCCCACATGACCAAATCTGTAAAAATAAATTTCCAAAATGTTAATAAGTTCCATACTCTTCAAATAATGCATTTTGAGAATCTAATTCTCCTCAACGAACATTTTTCCTTTCCGACGTTCGGAAGATTTTCCGTCGGAAAAACAATTCTTCCTTTCGTACCAATTTTCAAGTCCTGTGTTCCTTACGTACATTCTCTTATACATATCCTGGACTTACGGGGTGTAACATAAGTGGTCCTAACCGAAAGAACACGACTGGTTTCGCCAGCCTATTTACCATGACCCCCAGGGAGTCGCACTTCCTCTAAGTACGATGCCACTCTGTAACAAGATCCATTTTAATTACCTCCCATATCTAAGTCGGGATCTAAATCGCCTGTAATAGCCCACTGGGCTTCTGGTGTTCAACCTTGACCTGCTACTAATTTAGACATTAAGCAACAACTCTGCTACGTCCCTCTTCAGACCATCTTACCAATACATACATCCGAGGTCACGACACGACTTAGTCGGCCCCGAACAATTAGAGCAATAAGCACTGCGTGCCTCCCCTAAAATGTGCTGACAAGTCCTGCAGTACCGGGTACACACAATCTATCCTCATCTCACAGCACCCCATCCGGTGCTACTCAAATAGCTCTTCTCTTCTCGGAGAGCCGTATCTCGATACCGTATCATAACTAGATCCTCATACTGTCGCCACTTTACCTCCTCAACGACGGAAGACTCGGCAACCTCTCGGATCTAAACTTCATTAACCTTGGAAACAAATAATCGAACCCCCTAGGCTCGGTAGCTGATGAATCTCACGAACCACGTCCTGTCTATCTGGCTGTCCAATCTGGCAGACTACCCATAGATCCACGACTAAGAGCATCTGTAACAGTCTTGGCTTTCCCGGATGGTATAGGATATCAATCTCACAATCCTTGAGTAACTCTAACCACCGTCTCTGTCAAAAATTCAACTGCCTCTGTCTGAAGATATACCGGAGGCTCTTGTGGTCTGCACAAATGTCCACATGAAGTCTATATATATGTCATGCCTCCAAATCTTCATGGCATGATTAACTGCCGCCAACTCTAAATCGTGAGTGGCGTAATTCCTCTCATGCTTTCCTAACTGCCGGGAAACATAGGCTCTAACATTATCGTGTTGCGTCAGCACACAACCTAGCCTAACACCCAACGTGTTACAATAATAACCTAACCTTCTAGTCTCTCATGAGGGGTTAGAACTGTAGTCGTGGTCAACTTATCTTCCAATAACTAAAAGCCTTTCTCATACCTGCGAAATATTCGGGTATCCTTAATCTCAATTATGGTTCCTGCTCCCCTTTCTCTGTTGCAACCAAACTTGGTCACTAACTTAGATTTGATTCCTTTGCTTGCCTCATGGCCAAGACTTGTTGTCAATCACAATTTAGAGGGAGACTTCCTTGATCTCGCCAAGTAGCAATCCTATTATTCTCTCCCAGCTCGTAGAGATAATACCCAGGTGCTCAACCTCAATTCATGGTATTACATAACCCAATGACTTGTCAAAATTTCTTATCGTTCGAGTGTCTACTCGTCTTTCCTTTATAAGTCATTTCAAGTTGTCCTGGGGTCCCTTACCCCTCCGTATTTTCTTACAGTCTTTCTCGTCAGTACAGATGCTACCACATTTTCTCAAGGTGTTCTTACTGCCCATTATCTACTAATGGTCTTACACTAGTCTGGGGTAATCATATCTCGTGCAACATACATAACCATAGTCGTATTCTCTTTTATCATTCTGGTCATAACATTACCTTATGCTTATTATTAGCAAAAGTATTTCTATCTTGATTCATAATCGTACAGTTTCATATATGCGTACTACCAGCATTTTTATCCTTACGACACTTCCTCGACCATTTCGTAAGGTCGTTCTTAATTACCCCAACACAATACTTTTCCCACGATTATCTAAAACTGTAACCTATGGCATGACGATACTGAAGACCTTACCGGTCTCCTATCCTTCGTCTAACAACATGGGTACACATAACCCCATAATACGTAAAACTGTCCTTACGTGGGGGAGAGAACCTATCTCCATTAAATAAACTTTCTTTGGAGTCACAACCCTAATCACAGGGTCCTCTCGCGGTCGTATAAATATCTAATCATCAAGCACCGCCTTAAAATCGTGTAGATTTTCAAAACCTACTAAAAATGTCTTCTGTTTTCCACAGGCAACACTCGTACTTATCTTAATCTTGCTTGCGCGCTATCCTGAACTTATCCGGAAGGTCGTGGCCCTGACCGCCACACCAAACCAACTCCAAGTACATCCAAGGGAACTTAGCATAAACTCCTTCAAATTCGAGTATTTCTTACTTACTGCATTAATTTACCTCCACTAAACAAGTCACATAGTCTTATTAAAATCAACAATGTCAAGAAGGAAGGATAATTCACTGATTACCACCACTTCTCTTCCTTTTCACTCGATAACTGGCTTACCGGGAAACTGGTACCGAATCAATCTCTCTGTAGTCCACGTTGGCATAACAAGAGGCCAACTAGCCCGTACTCATAATGACCTCAATGTCTATCATCATAAACCGCTAGGTCTGCTAGGGTCCAACGACTGTATCGTTACCGGCAACTATTATCTACCCACTCAGCTACCACCCAACACTCACGGGTGTAGTCACCTCGAAAGGTCCTCATGGATTCAGGCTCCATTTCTTTACACTTGGTTTCTCTCTTTCTTACTGGTCATACTCTTCCCGTATTTCCGAACTTATTCTAGCGTACGTACATAGCCTTCATACTGATTCGGGCCTCCAATCTTTGGAGTTACTTATTCTAAACAACATAAGGCCATTTCCGGCTCTCACAACCTGGTTCCGGTGGAATGCGTCCACGAACCCGTAAAATGATTAACTAAACTTGGGCCTTGCACCCTCGTGACCCTGTCACGTAGCGGGACTACTACCAACTGATCCCATTCCATTACAGGTTATGGGGTGACCCTTAATAGGTCCTCAACTCGACTCAGCGTCGTACTTAACTCTCACCCTTGGTCTGACTTAACTTTTTTACTACCCGAGAAGGCCTTATATATCTAAGGTCTCGGTGGTTATCAACATTCCTAGGCTCACAATTTCCATGCTCCAAGCCTAACTTATCAGTCCTCCCGTAAACGGGTATAAAAACTTCTCAATATACTATAATCGTGTTGTCTTGTCCACAACAACCATACTTACTCCATACGGATCTCACCCGTACCATTCTCGTAATCATACCATGTAGCTTAATCTATTAACATAGTCTTCCATTAAGTCTCTTAATTAAACTTCTTAAGGGTCCATTTCCTTCTCAGACAGCTCATCCTCTCCTAATTATCTAAAATTAGTACATAAAACCTTGATGATAATTCATTAAACTGTTTCATACCTTCCCGGTATTTATTTAGTCCTTACCAATTCCTGGTAATCCATAATCGTTCTAGGCAACACATATGTGACCCTTATACATAAATTTGTATAGCTGTATGTCACAATACAACTATACTACAAATATTACCAACCTGGATACGCAATCCACATAATCTTTCCCGGTCATTGCGCTTTCTCAGAGTCGCAAACAACATAACTTGTTAGGGAGAGACGACCTAACCACACTCTATCGCACGATCTCGAGTGAGAAGAATGGAAACCAATCCTAAATGTCCTGCCTCCTCGGTTATAGATGTGGTGCAAAACACACCGATAACCAAGACTCTACTAGACACGGCCTCAGACACTTTTCGAGGACTAATCGCTTCGATACCACTTTTGTCACGACCGACCCGGCTCGCGATCGTGCCCTACACAGGCACCCCTTACTGTGTATACATCGAGAATAGCAATGAACATACACAACTCAAAAAAATACTTAGGCATTAAAATCAACATGCTAGCCGATAAGGCCACCTTCCGTAAAATATACATAATAAAACAGTACATTTTTTTTTACAACCCAATCCATAAGACATGACTACATGCACTTAAGAATAACAAGGCGTGATGGGCCCCGCCATACCTGAATGTACAACAACCGACAATACGTGGATAAGCCTCGAGTAATGAAGCTTCAACACTGAATCGGTGATCCTAAAAGTGAGGATCAAGAATCAGACTTCTACTGCGGCATGAACGCACTTCAAGGAGGTCGATAACATATACCAAATATGTGAAATCGAAAGCATCAGTAGTGAAATCATAAGTCTAAAATAAAATCGAGACATGTATGATAACTTTCATATAATAAGACATCAGGCCTTACTAACAATGAGAGTAAACAAGAGTATACTTTACTGCATAAAAATAGGAGGCTCATAATCAAAGCAGGGCCACCCGCCCGCAGTATCATTAATCAATCCTACTCCTGGGACAATTTCACCCGCAAGGGTCGTATGGACCCGTATGAGGTATTCCTCGCATAGACTGTATCCGTCCGCATAGGTCGTGTAGACCTGCATGAGGTATTCCTCGCATAGGACTGGTCCGCCCCGCATGGGACTATTTCACCCGCATAAGACCTTTCAGACACGCATGAGGTATTCCTCGCATCATGGGTAGCAAATCCACGGAATATGCAAATGCCACAAACCCGGGGAATGACCCCGTAATGCACAATAAATCACTAGCACAACCGGCTATCATACATAACATAAGCACTACCGGCTTATCATACATAACATAAGCACTACCGGCTTATCATACATTACATAAGCAAGTTAAGAAATCCCCCTAACTTCTTATTAGTCTTATTCATATACACTCTCATTTTAGTTTACTTAAGGCACTAACATGGCATTATAAAATACGGGAATTTAACCCAAAGTACTACGTACTTCTATTTCTTTAAAATGACTCTTTTTCATATAAAACTTCCAAGATACTAATAACCGTAGTATCAAGTCATAACTACTTTTCAAGACAAGTCACAATACCTTTTAGAAATACATTTAGGCTTCTAAATCAAGTGACCTCTTTCTTTTAAAACTTTAAGCAATTGATGGCTCTAAAATCAATTTGCCTTTCATTATTTCATGTCATTTTTCATACTTAAATTTCTTAGAGTAAACCACTCTTTAACTTTCCATAAAGCTATTATAACCAACTTCCCATAAAGTCGTTATACTAGCTTTATACTTTAGAAACTTACATTCTTCTTTATAACCGAGAGACTAAAACTTTCCAAACAAAACAAGTGTCATATACCTTCAAAAATACTTTAAGTCTCTTAACATTTAGAAAGTAAGATATCCTTAATATTTTAAACAAGTGAGTTAATTCCCTAACTCAACCAACTTGGACATTTCTTATAATAAGCCAAGGATATCAAAGGAACTAAATTCGTCAAAACCTCGTACGTCTACCGTACTATATACTTACAACTATTCATGCTCAAGAGATAGGAAAGTTCCACATACCTCTTCGGTTCAATCCACTTGCTAAGTCCAATATGCCGTACGTAGTATGTCAACTTATAATGACCATAATATTTCTATTAACTTCTAGTTTCAAACGTAGAATATTCCAAATGCAAAGCTACTAAATTCTACGGAAAATCGGACAGCACTTCCTTTGTTTCTACATACTTTGCCACCTTATTCAAGGCCTAATTCAATAACCAAACACGCCACATTTAAGGCTCAACAATGTAGTTATCAATAGGGGATTACACTGTCACGACCCGATCCCGGGCCCGTGACTGGTGCCTTACCCCGGGCACCCTAGTGATACAACATCAGAGAAAATCAACGGAAATAAAACTTAAACATGAAACAAGAGATAAGATCATAAAACAGGCCAACCAAACGGTTACCTTCCAATAAAATATATGTATACAAATCTTTCAAACCGAACAGTTTAATCCTTTTTACAAACCCTGCCCACAACAAAGATTATGCACTTAAGAGTTTTTATACAACATGTGACAGAGGCTCGCCATACCCTCGAATGTACAAGAACCTACAACTCGTGGTAACATACCAAAGATAAGGCTCCGGAGAAACGTAGCTTCCAACGCCGAATTGTGATCCTAAGAGCGAGGATCGAACCGATGTACCTACTGCGGCATGAACGCGGCCCTCAAGGAGGTCGATAACAGTACCAAGTATATGAACGAAAATACGTAAATGAAATCATAGAAGTCTATATAAATCGTGAGACATGTATGATAACCAAACTACGCCACAATAAATAGCGACATGTAAGTCGTGACTCACGCCTCGTAGTCATCACTCAAATATAACTATGGGTCTCACGCCCGCAACATCAATCATGCGTGGAATACCTTCCTCACCGCCTGGCGATCTATGATATAATAACACCACGGAGTACACATGAACACCAAGTCTGACTAACAATACTATACAACCAAACCACGGCGACACGGCAAGTACGAAAGCCGACTACGGATACTGCGCCGTGTCACGTGGTGGCCGGCAAGTACGAGGGCTAACTACCAGGTACCAAGGCCGTATCACGAGACTTCGTCACTAAACTGAACGGGGCAAGTGCGAGGGCTAACTACCAGGTACCAAGGCCGAATCAGCCACGAGATGGGGTGTTATACCCCGTAATTCCTGCTATCATATCGCGTAATGCTATCACCCACCCTATATATAAAATATAAAGGCTTCAAAGTCTAGATTTGATCAATCGTCAGCCCAACATAGGTTGTTAACCAAAAAGGAGAAGTTCCCGTGAAAACAGAAAAAGACCTCCCCCTTAACCCCCCTTACTTGGCAGATTCACATTCGTAGGAAAGGTTCCCATCTACACACTCCAGCTGCTTCCTTTTGAGCTAGTCAAGCAGGCGTTGAACACGGACTGAGTAATGACTTTTTGAAATTCTCTCCTTTCTAAAGCAAGGCGGCCCCCCCAGAACAAAGCCCCACCCCTCTTTTCCCCCCTTTAATGGGGTGACAGCACGTACAATTAGGTCTTCCTGCTCCGCCCGCAGCGCTTGCTGCCTCTCCTCCAAACCCTCTATGCGCTCTCTGGTAGCGCGAATGCGCGCTTCTTTCCTTGCAGGATCCATTGTTCTAACACTTCTCAGCCAGACGCAGCAGAGCGACGACCGGGGAGCGGGTTCCCCACTGGAAGGGATCTCTCTATACATTTAGATTTTTTTGTTGGAATGATATGATCGGCTAGCCGTAGCCGCATATCAGCTACGCTCAATGCGGGATTTCTGTTGGATCAGATCTTTTGGGAAGCTTTTGGACCTAGCGAAAAGGCGCTTTTTTAATGATCTTTTTTATGGTTATGCCGGCGATGATAGCCGTCCTTTCTCCCCCTTTCGTCATAAGGCGTGGTCTGACTCTGAGAAAAGTGGAATATAGCTTGTAAAGCATCCCAGGTAGTTCTCTAAGCACCGGTTAACCACCTCCCTCACAGTTTGCATGAGATTCAACTTATTCTATGTCATTTTACTAGCTAAGCTAATCGTCTTAGTTCCCTGAAATGAAATCAATAAGCTTTTTGATTGATTCAGGGCGCCGCCCCCCTTCAACGAATTAGAACCCATTGAGGGGGGCCTCGGCCCGGGAAGGGGAGAGTGGCCGAGTGTGATTCCCTCTCTATCTCTTTCGATCTATCAGAACAGATCAGGCTAGCTTGAAAGCTGGATGTAAACCTAGCTGAGAGCAGAGGGCTGGTAGCAACGGGAAGGGTGACTAGGCGGGCCTAAAACCTTTAGCTATATGCTCAATTCTGGACAAAAAGTCCTCAAGCACTTTACTGGACTCCCACGGGGGGCAGCAGTGGGGAATCTTGGACAATGGGCGAAAGCCCGATCCAGCAATATCGCGTGAGTGAAGAAGGGCCAGCCCAAACTAATTGACTTTTTTTGTAAAGGAAGGAATGCAGGGAAGAAGTCTTTCCTTTCCACTGGCCCCTAACAAGGAACCGTAGGCATAGAGCTATCGGGTCATAACTCTTCTCACTCTGGCCTTAGGGTTCTTCTTTCAACAATCTAAAATCCTTTCTTCATTTACAAACACTTATGTGATAATATTCCTAACAAAGATTCCGTTTGACTTGACCGTAGGACATCACGACATAAACTTGCTTTGGAGAGCTAAGAGACTAGATGGAATGCTTACGATTGATTCCCTTAGGGGCCACTGGGGGAGTTTGAAAAAGCCCTACTAGGACTGGAAAGCTGACAAGGCGGGAAGACTGATAACTAGCCAAAACTCAAGGAAAGCAAATGCGCCAAGCTAGAAAGAAGCATAGGACTACTTTCGGGTCCTCCGAAAGGAAACCCGGCCCCTCGCTTAGAAAGACATACGAAATGGACTGGTTACGGAATATCAGACTAGACAGAATAGAGAGCTTTTAATGTAGTTTTTCAGTTTTTTTATTCAAAAGGACGGAGAATGAATAGCTTATTCATAGAATAAGCCCTTTTCGGAGTAAGGGCGGTTAGCTTCAATGTGTTTGAATCAATCTTGGAAGAATGCGCGTTGACTCCTTCTTTGCCCTCTTCCTTGAGACCTTGACAGGAGGATCTCTAGGTCCCAAAGCAGATATTGCTATTAGTCCCAGCTCATTGATAAAGTTCTTCAAATCCCTTGCTCCAGGTTTTGACTGGTTCGAAAGGACCAGGAAGCAGATGTCTATTCAATAGATTTGTTCGACCTTTCTTTCATTTAGTTTGAACCACCCGAAACAAAAGGAAAATCCCTTGGTTTCGGGGTGGACCTTTTCACTCTATTTTATTATATACGCTTAGCGAAAAGAATGTTTTTTGATACACCTAGGACATGGATTCTATATGAACCAATGGATCGTGACGTTAGAGAAATCGTTAGTATCGTCAGTTGGTGCTTTGGAGTTTAGTTGGAGGTCGACATCAGGTATTGTCCTTCTTCTGCGTGGATGACATTGCTTACACTTACAACATAGGAGGGAGTGATCAGCCGATTTTTATATGGACAAGCCGAGATCAGAGTATGTACGTAAGGACGTACGTAGAAAAGTTGAAGCTTAAAGTATGTAAGGGCCGAATTTCACTTTGTGCACAACACCCGATTTGAGTCGTTTTTCGACGAAACGTTTAACACAACTCGCGTAGGATAAATTACGGCTATGTCATTTCTAATTTTTGCGGATTTTTCCGAGAGACGAAACATTTTGGACCAACGAGAGGGCGACACTTGTCACCCTCTCATTGGGGACGCATGGCAAAAAGGTGGCCGATTGGGTTGGCTTTTTGTCAAGGAGTTGGTAGGATATTTTGATGTAGTAGATAGAGTGGACACTTGCCTAAATCCTCACCCTACACTTGCCTAGCACTTGGCATCATCTTGGACATTGGTTGGCCAATGCTTGACCTATAAATACCCCCCTTTAGATGAAGAGTTCTTCATCCACAACTCACTTTCCAAGTCTTGAAATTTCCTCCCCTCTCTTGTTATAGTTTCGTCCAACACCTCCCTCCCCCTCTAGCCTTAGTGGCTTGGCCGAGAGCCCCCCCCTCCCCCCTCTAAAGCAAGCCCTAGCCGAAACACTACCCCCCCTCCCTTGGTAGAAATGTTGTCTTCCAAGTATTGTTATAATGCCCAAAATACCCTAGCCCAAATCCCTTATAGTATTTAAGTAGAAGTGGTGTAGAACTTCTAAGGGTTCTTGGGGCTATCGGAGCGTGCATTTAGGAGCTAAACCTCGCTCAGGATCGACGTTTATACTTGGATAATATTGGGCTTATCGAGGTAAATAACCTTATCCTCCCTTTGTAATTGGAATATACATACTGTAGAAGTATAGGAATAAGTATTAAATACTTAGAATGATATTACAGAATAGAAATGAACTGTTATCACCGTAGAAGGGTATAAAAGAAGAATAATTGAACTGTACTCACATAGGACTGTATTACCGTAGACTGTATAGTTTACCGGGTAGGGAAGTGCTGCCCAAATGTCCATAGAATAGCGAACCCTCTGCTTAGAGCTTTGTACAGTACAGTCTAGACGTGTTTGACTGTTATAGGTCGATTCTCTGCGCGCGACATATTCAACTTGGCAGGTGGATTTCGCCGAGAAGGTATGTGATTCTCCCTATACTCTTGAGCATGAATATATATATAGTACGGTAGACGTACGTGTGGCAATGTCTTTTGACTTAAGCCTGAATAATAAGAATCTTGAAGTATTTTAAAAGTATATATATATAGTACGGTAGACGTACGTGTGTTAACTGAACGTAGTTATACGGCAATGTCTTTTGACTTAAGCCTGAATAATAAGAACCTTGAAGTATTTCAAAAGAATTAAGAACTGTTTTTGAAAGAAGAGTAACGCTTGGTTTTAAAAGCTTAAGAGTTATACTAGCTTTATGGGAAGTTAGGTATAACGGCTTAAGAAAGATAAAACGAATGATTTATTGATTTTAGAAGTTAGGAGACTTGATCTTAAAAGATAAGAGACTTGACTTAATTAAATTAATATGAATTTTGTGTGAAACCTCATTCGTGAGTAATGAGTACTTGGTTTTTAAAAGGAATAATGTTTTACTGATTTCAGAAATCGGAATAAGTAGCGACAAACCACAGCAGCGTTAATAAGGGGAAATGTATTGACTAATAAGATATTATTAACCAGTAGAAACCTCCATCTGCATAGGAGCTAAGATAAGACAAAATGATATTTCCTAGATCAGGGCTTCTTTAATCAGATTGATATAAATAAGAATAACCTACTCACACATAAGGCATATGTTTCTCAAATCTTTTTAAAGAAGAATTACATCATTAAGTGATTAAACTATGAACTACGAAACCTTTCGAAAATGAGAAACTTGAGTATTAAAAATTAGGCAAACCTGAACGTTTAGAAAAGAATGTTGTTACTTGATTTATAAAAAGGAAAGTATTCTGGTTTACTTAAAAATATTAGTCACTCTATTACTACGGGTATCGGGTGACCTTTATAAAAGAAATGGACCTCTTAAAGAATTAATGTACGTAGTACTTTGAAGATAGAACTTGGTTTTGTTATCATAATCATTAATGTACCTTGTGTGGTTAGCTTGTCTATGTTTTGCTGTTAATAGCCTTGTGATACTTTCCTGCTGTTTTGATAAGTACTCATGTTATGATACTACGTGTGTTAGTGTCTTGTGATGTTATTTTTGTTGTGCTTACGTTGTTAAACGTTAAGACTGTTGTACTGTTATTATATCACATACCCCCTCCTGACTTATTATACCGAGGGCTTGCCACCCTTGATGCGGGTCTTTACGGCCTATGCGATCTGTATGACTATGCGGAGCAGCGGTATGCTCCAGGATAGATCATTCCGGGTGTATTAGCCTGATGCGGGGGATGACCTATGCGGTCTGTATGACTATGCGGTCTTTTGAGGCTATGCGGGCTGCGGAAGTCGGCACGGGGTGCTGCCCCCGATGCGAGGAATACCTCATGCGGGTCTATGTGTGACCTATGCGGACTGCGGGAGTCCAGGGCTAGGCATGCATAATGATACTATGGGCGATTGGCCTTGCTTCGATCATTCGCGGCCTAGGAAAGACCTGTTACAGTTTACCTGTTATTGCTCTTGTTTGTGATGTGGCACTATGTGCAAATTGAACTAATTGTATTTGCAAATGTTTTAAATACTTTGATTTCATTTAAAGTACTTTACAGTTTCACATACTTGGTACCTGTTGTACTGACCTCCTTCGGGGGGCTGCGTTCATGCCGCAGGTAGAGGTACTCCTACTGTTGATCCCCGTTCTTAGGATCACCGTTTCAGCGTTGGAAAAGCTCCGTTTCTCCGGAGGCTTAGCATTTTGGTATGGTCCCCTGTCGTTGTAGATATTTGCATTCAGGGGTATGGCGGCCCCTGTCCGCCATTGTTGTTTTAAACTCTTAGGTCTGTAGACTGTAAGGTTGGGATGAATCGCTCATTTTGGGGTATTTATTTACATATATGTCGAAAGGCAACTTTTTCCCAGAAACTGTGTCTTATTTATACTGTTTCATATCTTGGTTGTTTTATATTCCGCTGATTTCTCTGATGTATGACTACTTGGGTGCCCGGGTAAGGCACCAGTCACGGGCCCCGGAACGGGTCGTGACAAAAGTGGTATCAGAGCAGTTAATCCTCGGAAAGTGTCTACAGACCGTATCTAGTAGTCTTGATTATCGGTGTGTTGTGCACCCCACCAATAATCGTGAGGCTATAGGATATTTAGGATTGGTTTCCATTCTTCTCACTGAGATCGTGCTTTAGAGTTTGTGTTATAAGTTGGACCTCTAACGTATTCCTTTCCTTTACTGATGCCTCGCGGCAGTAACTCGCCCGTATGGCAAGGCAAGCGGAGCTGCGAGTGGAGTTCAGAGAGTTAGAAGGGCACATGCCCAATCATCACCTGGGGTGATGCTTCACGCGAGTCACGAGACGCCGCCAAAGAAGCAGAGTTTGGCACACGGCGCAATTCCTATCGCGCCATGACATCCGGACCTTCGCCTTCCACGGGAGCGTAAAATATGGATTGGAAGGAGACGGCCCTGTTACTAGCAAGGGATTTGGCAGCCAGAGTATTTTATGTACCGGTATACCAAGGATATTGATGATTATCTAAAGAAGGGTTGTGAAGAAGTAGCTCTTGATCGAGAATGGCGGGCTTGCTCAAGATTATGCGTGGCCGAGAGATGTAGAGATCGCATTAACCAAGATCGCGAAGAGGCCCGATTGGCGTGGATCATTTGGTAACTCTCGAGGCGAACCGCCTCAGCAGCAGATTAGACATGCACCTCCGCCAGTGCAGAGTGTCCCTCCACAGGGTTCAGTTTTTCCTCAGTGTTCACGATGTGGCAGGCGTCATCCCGGGGGATGTCGTCTTTTTACTGGTGCTTGTTTTACTTGGCGTCGCCGTGGCCATGTGGCGAAAGAATGTGCAAGAGGAGGACTCACCTACTAGATCGCTGCAGATTCGCAAAGTGCGGAGAGGAAGGGTGTTAGCTGAGAGGCCACCCCACCGGTGTGGCCATTGGGTCGATGTCATTTTGGGGAGTGTCGTGCTTGGCGTCGACTTGTTATGTTTGCGACAGCAGGCCATTTTGCGAGAAATTGTCCAACCGAGTTGGCGATGTAGAGACTCACCTTCTGGGATCGATGGATAGTTCATCACCTTCCCGGCATGCGCAACGGTATGGATTGATTAGAACGACCTAGGGAAGTGCGTAGAGATCTGGTATATCCTTAACCCTTTAGAGATTTATATGTATAGTAAGATGCGAATATCTTAAGTATTGTTTTCGGTTAGCATGGTGTTAGTGTGATTAGAATTTTTGGTTAGTTAACCGGGTAAGATTGGGGGATAGAGAGAGTGGGAGCCTTAGAATATTATACGTAGAGACCTTAGAGGCGAGGCCATCTTTGGTAACAAAATTATTTCATGTTTGACCCTTATCGAAGTGCATAGTATACGTGAGATATTTTTGTGGGATAAGTCCCTGAGTAGTGTGAAATGAGAGAGGGTAGTTGAGCTAAGAAGACCGCTAGGTTTTCGTATCGTGATTAGTGAGATTGTTCCGGATAGGGGAGCTAGTGTTTTGCGCGTTGCCGGGTCGGGTTGAGGCCATGAGGCGGGTCGACCCACGGCCTATATGGTGGTGGGGTCAGTTTGTGGTGGTCCCGCTTTGTGTTAGGGTCACGAGGGTGTTAGGCCCAAGTTTAGTTAACCATCGTACGAATTCGTGGATGCATTCGACCCATAGTCGGGCCGATGAGGTCAGCCCATCTTATCTTTTAGTCAAACCGTGTACTCGGTAGTAAGTTACGAGATGATTATTTCAGGAAGGTTGTAAGGCTGCACGGGGTGCCTACCTTCACCTTATGGCTGACAGTGGAGTCCAAGTTACTACTGCTTTTTCCGGAAGAGTTACCAAGCAGGTTAGGAACTCAGTGAATCTCAGATCGCATTCACCTCGCCGTTGTTTGGATTTCGGGGGTAGCTGTAAGGACTCTTCGCCTCTTGTTGAGTATGTATTATATAGCTACCGTTTCAGTATTCGAGTGTCGCCGTTTGGAGCCTTTTTATAAGCGCTAGTGTAAGATTGTCGATCGATTGATTCGATGTAAGCAAGGTGCAGATAGTTGGTTCGTACTTGTTCAGCAGGGCGTGGATAAGGTGGAGCTTATCCATAAGAGGTTATTGGCAGCTCAGAGTCAGTGGGAAGCAGTACCAGAAACATGGTAAGTTATGAGAAAGAGTTCGGGTGTACGAGAAGGGTACGACGAGTAAGGGAAGAGGCGAGCATGTGTAAGGACATAGATGTGATCTTTTCGTTTGTAAAGAGTAGGTGCGATGGGAAGTATCTTTTAGACCCCTGGAGGGGAGCTTTTGTGATGATAGAGGTGATTCCTCGTGGAATTGGATGTAAGTTTTTGCGCAGGTGTTCTGTGGCCAGGTGTGGCATGGTTGTTTTAGTAAGTATAGCAGTGAGGACTATATTGGCGCCTGTTTGTTTTGAGACTTAGAAGGAACATTCGGGACGAATGTTTCTAAGGAGGGGAGAATGTTATACCCCGTAATTCCAGAGTATGAACGTAAGGACGTACGTAGAAAAGTTGAAGCTTAAAGTATGTAAGGGCCGAATTTCACTTTGTGCACAACACCCGATTTGAGTCATTTTTTGACGAAACGTTTAACACAACTCGCGTAGGATAAATTACGGCTATGTCATTTCTAATTTTTGCGGATTTTTCCGAGAGACGAAACATTTTGGACCAACGAGAGGGCGACACTTGTCACCCTCTCATTGGGGACGTTGGACGGTAAAAGGTGGCCGATTGGGTTGGCTTTTTGTCAAGGAGTTGGTAGGATATTTTGATGTAGTAGATAGAGTGGACACTTGCCTAAATCCTCACCCTACACTTGCCTAGCACTTGGCATCATCTTGGCCATTGGTTGGCCAATGCTTGACCTATAAATACCCCCCTTTAGATGAAGAGTTCTTCATCCACAACTCACTTTCCAAGTCTTGAAATTTCCTCCCCTCTCTTGTTATAATTTCGTCCAACACCTCCCTCCCCCTCTAGCCTTAGTGGCTTGGCCGAGAGCCCCCCCTCCCCTCTAAAGCAAGCCCTAGCCGAAACACTACCCCCCCTCCCTTGGTAGAAATGTTGTCTTCCAAGTATTGTTATAATGCCCAAAATACCCTAGCCCAAATCCCTTATAGTATTTAAGTAGAAGTGGTGAAGAACTTCTAAGGGTTCTTGGGGCTATCGGAGCGCAGTTTAGGAGCTAAACCTCGCCAGATCGACGTTTATACTTGGATAATATTGGGCTTATCGAGGTAAATAACCTTATCCTCCCTTTGTAATTGGAATATACATACTGTAGAAGTATAGGAATAAGTATTAAATACTTAGAAGGATATTACAGAATAGAAATGAACTGTTATCACCGTAGAAGGGTATAAAAGAAGAATAATTGAACTGTACTCACAGATCAGTATATCGTAGATCGTATAGTTTACCGGGTAGGGAAGTGCTGCCCAAATGTCCATAGAATAGAGAACACTCTTCTTAGAGCTTTGTACAGTACAGTCTAGACGTTGATAGACGTGTTTGACTGTTATAGGTCGATTCTCTGCGCGCGACATATTCAACTTGGCAGGTGGATTTCGCCGAGAAGGTATGTGATTCTCCCTATACTCTTGAGCATGAATATATATATAGTACGGTAGACGTACGTGTGGCAATGTCTTTTGACTTAAGCCTGAATAATAAGAATCTTGAAGTATTTTAAAAGTATATATATATAGTACGGTAGACGTACGTGTGTTAACTGAACGTAGTTATACGGCAATGTCTTTTGACTTAAGCCTGAATAATAAGAACCTTGAAGTATTTCAAAAGAATTAAGAACTGTTTTTGAAAGAAGAGTAACGCTTGGTTTTAAAAGCTTAAGAGTTATACTAGCTTTATGGGAAGTTAGGTATAACGGCTTAAGAAAGATAAAACGAATGATTTATTGATTTTAGAAGTTAGGAGACTTGATTTTAAAAGATAAGAGACTTGACTTAATTAAATTAATATGAATTTTGTGTGAAACCTCATTCGTGAGTAATGAGTACTTGGTTTTTAAAAGGAATAATGTTTTACTGATTTCAGAAATCGGAATAAGTAGCGACAAACCACAGCAGCGTTAATAAGGGGAAATGTATTGACTAATAAGATATTATTAACCAGTAGAAACCTCCATCTGCATAGGAGCTAAGATAAGACAAAATGATATTTCATAGATCGTATCGCTTTAATCAGATTGATATAAATAAGAATAACCTACTCACACATAAGGCATATGTTTCTCAAATCTTTTTAAAGAAGAATTACATCATTAAGTGATTAAACTATGAACTACGAAACCTTTCGAAAATGAGAAACTTGAGTATTAAAAATTAGGCAAACCTGAACGTTTAGAAAAGAATGTTGTTACTTGATTTATAAAAAGGAAAGTATTCTGGTTTACTTAAAAATATTAGTCACTCTATTACTATGGGTATCGGGTGACCTTTATAAAAGAAATGGACCTCTTAAAGAATTAATGTACGTAGTACTTTGAAGATAGAACTTGGTTTTGTTATCATAATCATTAATGTACCTTGTGTGGTTAGCTTGTCTATGTTTTGCTGGTAATAGCCTTGTGATACTTTCCTGCTGTTTTGATAAGTACTCATGTTATGAAACTACGTGTGTTAGTGTCTTGTGATGTTATTCTTGTTGTGCTTACGTTGTTAAACGTTAAGACTGTTGTACTGTTATTATATCACATACCCTCTTTTGACTTATTATACCGAGGGCTCACACCTTGATGGTCTTTACGCCTACGCGGTCTGTATGACTATGCGAGCGCCGTATGCTCGAGATTGATCATTCCGGGTGTATTAGCCTGATGCGGGGGATGCCCTATGCGGTCTGTATGACTATGCGGTCTTTTGAGGCTATGCGGGCTGCGGAAGTCCAGCGGTACCGGCCGGCTGCCCGACGCGAGGAATACCTCATGCGGGTCTATGTGTGACCTATGCGGATCGCGGAGTCGAGGCTAGGCATGCATAATGATACTATGGGCGATTGGCCTTGCTTCGATCATTCGCGCCTAGGAAAGACACATACGCTTTACCTATTATTGATCTTGTTTGTGATGTGGCACTATGTGCAAATTGAACTAATTGTATTTGCAAATGGTTTTAAATACTTTGATTTCATTTAAAGTACTTTACAGTTTCACATACTTGGTTCTGTTGTCTTGACCTCCTTCGGGCCGCGTTCATGCTGCAGGTAGAGGTACTGCTACTGTTGATCACCGTTCTTAGGATAACCGTTTCAGCGTTGGAAAAGCTCAGTTTCTCCGGAGTCTTAGCATTGTGGTATGGTCCCCTGTCGTTGTAGATATTTGCATTCAGGTATGGCGGCCCCGTCCCGCCATTGTTGTTTTAAACTCTTAGAGGTGCTGAGACTGTTGTAAGGTTGGGATGAATCGTTCATTTTGGGGTATTTATTTACATATATGCCGAAAGACAACTTTTTCCTAAGCGTGTCTTATTTATCTTGCTTTCATATCTTGGTTGTTTTATATTCCGCTGATTTCTCTGATGTATGACTACTTGGGTGCCCGGGTAAGGCACCAGTCACGGGCCCCGGAACGGGTCGTGACATGGAGCAAGTACGAAAGCCGACCACCAGATACCAAGGCCGAATCAGTAAGAAACCTCATGGAGAGCTAGTCTATGGAATAACACTATCAACAGGGAAACAAACCCTCATCATGGCTGCATACCCGTGGACCATCCATCGAGTCAGTATGCCCATGGACTATCATAGTGGAAGCATACCCGTGGGCCACCCATCGTGTCAGTATGTCCAAAATGATCAAGAATAATACGACCGACCCTCCATTCGAGAGACGCGGTAACATAAGAATATAACACTTGCACAACAAGGATATCAGACGCAAACATAGGCAAGTTACACACAACTCAATGTACTTTTTATTTTATGCCAAGGTCCAGGTTTTAACCCCAAAGTACTACGTATGTTAAACTCTTTTTAAATGATCCATTTCTTTTACAAAGGTCACCCGATACCCGCAGTATAGAGTGACTAACATCTTTTAAGTAAACCAAAACAACTTCCATACTTTCCTTTTAAAACCAAATTAAGGCAATATCATGCCTTCTTTTTAGACCAAAACACTTCTCCTTTTAAAGTCAAGTTACCACTTTAAAACCAATGATAAAACCATTCTTTCGTTTTCATAAAGTCGTTATAACTAACTTCTCATAAAGCTGTTATAACACTTTATGTTTTAAACCAATTTTAAGACAAAACAATGCCTTTCTTTTAAACCAAAACTCTTTAATTTCCTCAAGTCTCTTTTAGAAATCAAGTTCCTTACTTATTCTCATTTCCAAATCAAGAAACATTATTCTTTAAAAACCAAGTACTCATTACTCACGAATGAGGTTTCACACTTCTTAACAACTTTCACATCAATTCAATTAAGTCAAGTCTCTTATCTTTTAAGATTAAGTCTCTTAACTTCTAAAATCAAAAACCATTCTTTTATCTTCTTAAGTCGTTATACCTAACTTCCCATAAAGCTAGTATAACTTTTAAGCTTTCAAAACCAAGTATTACTCTTCTTTCAAAAACGGTTCTTAAATCTTTTGAAATACTTCAAGATTCTTATTATTCAGGCTTAAGTCAAAAGACATTGTCGTAAAACTACGTTCAGTTAACACACGTACGTCTACCGTACTATATATATTCCTTTAAAATATCATGCTCAAGAGTATAGGAAGAATCACATACCTCGCGACGATTATCGACTATTAGCAAAAAGCTCCAAAGTACTGTAGTCCTGTTAGCCTTTTTCACCCTTCGAGTAGAATTCGCTACTCGCAGTACTTCAACCTATAACGGTTATACAAGTCTATCAATATCTAGACTACTCGGTAGAATAAATCTAGATACAAGATTCTTACGGAAAATTGGGCAGCACTTCCCTACCCGCCAAACTTCACAAGTCTACTGTAAATACAGTCCTATGTAAGTACAGTTCAATTCTCTTCTTATATACCTTCCTTGTATATAGCTTATACTTAATTCTTATACTTCAACAATATGCAAACTCAATTACAATAAGGGGACAAGATATTTACCTCGATAAGCCCAAAATTATCCAAGTTTAAATGTCGATCCTGAGTGACGTTTAGTGTAACGACCCGTTCCGGGGCCCGTTACTGGTGCCTTACCCTGGGCACCCTAGTGATACATACATCAGAGAAAATCAGCGGAACATAAAACATGAGTCATTTAACAAGGGATATAATAAATAAACAGGCCAACCAAAAACAGTTGTTTCAAGATATACATAAAACCCGAGCAGCTTTAATCCTTTTACAACCCCGCCACAACAAGATTCATGCACTCTAAGATATATTAATGACTATGACGGACAGGCCCCGCCATACCCCGAATGTACAAGAACCTACAACTCGTGGAACACCTACTAAAAGATAAGCCTCGGAGAAACGGAGCTTCAAATGCGTTGAATCGTGATCCTATGGCGAGGATCCACGATCGATGTACTTCTACTCGCAGATTTAACGCAGCTTCAAGGAGGTCAAGATAACAGTACCAAGTATGTGAAACTGCATAATATCAGAAATGAAATCATACTAGTCTATATAAAGCAGAGACATGTATGATAACCAAACTACGATTCACAACATAAAGCGTCATCACTCGAATATAACTATGGTCTCACGCCCACAACATCAATCGAGTTCGCATTATGGCCGCATGCCCTGGAATCGCGACGGTAGACATGTCCATGATGCAACAATAATACCAATGTCCCATGGCCACATGCCCGAATTCGTGATCGGTGTAGACATGTCCATGTGACCTCAACAACAAGACAAAGAATCCAAATGGAAGCATACCCGCGCCACGATCGTGTCGGTATGTCCAAAGGGAAACAATAAGACAACATTCCAAATGGACGATACCCGCGCGCTACGCATCGTGTCGGTATGTCCAAAGGGAAACAATAGACAAAGATTCCAAATGGACGCATACCCGCGCTACGATCGTGTCAAGATGTCCAAAGGGAAATCACAAGGCGATAATCAAAATGGAAACATACGTGCGCCACGATCGTGGTCGAGATATCCAAAGCGATTAACCACAAGACCTTAACCAAAATGGAAGCATACCCGCGCGCCACGATCGTGTCGGTATGTCCAAAGCGATTAACAACAATAATACTATCAACGAACGCATCTGCGGAATTTCTCCGCCACCGCAAGACGCCCAAGTAAGTTCTCAACTACCAACCGACTTCTATCGAGAGCGCGTAAATACGTAAAACACAACGTTTGTACAATAAAGACTATCATCACAAGATAGGCAAGTTTCACAACAACAAGCATAGGCAAGTTTCACACAACTCAAAGTACTTTCATTTTATGCCAAAGTCCGGGTTTTTAACCCCAAAGTACTACATACGTTAAGTTCTTTTAAAAGAGATCCATTACTTTTATAAAAGTCACCCGATACCGTAGTATTAGAATGACCAACCCATCTTCCTTTTCAAAATCAAGTAACAACATTCCTTTCCTAAGTTCCAGTTTGCCTAGTTTCAATTACTCAAGCTTCTTATTTTCAAATGGTTTCATAGTTCCCAAACTTAATCGCTTGATTCCTTTTTAGAACAATTGAGTAACATATGTCATATATGTGAGTAGTTTATTCTTGTTTATAACGATCTTATTACAATGACCATGATCTAGAAAATGTAATATCATTTTGTCTCATCTTAGCTTCTATGCGGATGGAGGTTTCTACTGGTTTTAATACAACACATCATTATTCAATACATTTTCCTTTATTAACGCCGCGGTTGGTGCGTCGATACACATTACGATTTCCAAATCAAGAAACATTATTCCTTTAAAACCAAGTACTCATTACTCACGAATGAGGTTTCACACAACATTCACATTAAAACAAATAAGTTAAGTCTCTTATCTTATAAGATCAAGTCTCTTAACTTCTAACATCAGTAAACCATTTTCACCTACATAAGGTCGTTATAACTAACTTCCCATAAAGCTATTATAACACCCTATGTTTTAAACCAACCAAATCACTTAGCACATGTACGCTCACCGTACTACATAGTTCACACATATCATGCTAGAAGAGATAGGAAGAGGTTCACATACCTCGCGACGATTTATCGACAATAAGCAAAATGCTCCAAGTACTACAACCTTGCTAGCCCTTTCCACTCCTCGAGTAGAATACGCTACTCTTAGTACTTTCACCTATAAAGGTCACAAACGTCTATTAACCCCAAAACACAAGTTTCTATCTTTCTATAGAAAATTCAAAGACCTCCCCGCAACAGCAGAAATCTCCTCCTCTATCGAGGCCGCTACCAAGCCAACCAAGGTGGGTTTACACGTCTACCGGGACGTGTACAATTCTACTCAAGAATACTACACAAGTCTACCGCAATACACCCTATGTAAATACGATTCGATTCTTTATTCTTCATGCTTAAGTCAACACACATTGCCGAATACTACGTATAGTTCCACATATAGTATACTTCAACTATATACTCGAACAAACAGGTAATTTCCAATTACAATCGACGGACAAGATAATGACCTCGATACGCCCAAACATATCCGAGTTTAATGTCGCTTCCCGAGCAAGGTTTAGCTCCACTCCACGCGCTCCAAACCACTCCAAACAACCCTTAGAAGTTCTAACCCACTTCTACTCACATACATCAACCAACTATGAAGATTTCCTTAGGGGTTCGGTTTGAGACTACCAGGACCAAAGGTAGTATTTCCGGACTCTACGTAAAGAGGTCTCTTTGGAATACTACAAGGTACAAGGCTAAGGTATTTTGGGCATTATAACAATACTAGGGAGTATTTTTATACCACAACAAGTGGGTATTATACGAAAACAACTAGGCTAGTGGGTACCCCACGCCAAGCCTCACTCAAAGGGCCTCTACCAAAGCTCCACAAGGGGGAGGGCTTTGGACGATTTCAACTCACAAAGGGGGAGAGATTTCAAGACTTGGAAAATGATTTTTGGATGAAGAAAGTTCATCAACTAAGGGGGTATTTATAGCAAACCCAAAGGCCAACCAATGGCCAAGATCTAGCCAAGTGCAAGGCAAGTGTAAGGCCAAGATCAAGCCAAGTGCACCCTAGCCCCTACTCCTTAAAACCCTCACAAATATCTACACAAATATCTAGCACCACAAGCCCTCAATTCGCCAAGTCACGCCCACTTGTCTCCGTGGGTGACACATGTCACCCTCCCGTTGGTCAAAATTGTTTCGTCTCTCGTAAAAATCCGAAAAAATACAAACCGACATCGCCGTAATTTTCCCTTCGAAAGTTACGAAAAAGTTTTCGTCGAAAAACGACTCTAACCGGGTGTTGTGCACAAATGTTATTTCGGCCAAGGGTGCCACATGGGGGTGACACGTGTCGCCCCCCGATTCGCCCAGAATATTTCGTCTTCCGAAAATATCCAAAATACCGGAAATCTCAAAAACAAAGCGGGCCACAAAATCAGTAAATTTCTCCGTGGCCCCACGTGACCATTTCCAAAATAAAATCTCAAAATTCTAATATAATCTATGAAGTCCAAATACCAAATGGGAATCCAATTCCCATTAACGAACCTTTTCTTCACAAATAACAGGAAACTTTTCAGTGAAAACTCACATCTTTCTTTCTTTTCAAAATTTCGCCGACTCTCGCACGCACGTCCTCACATACATACCCCGCAACTACGGGTATAACATTCTCCTCCTTAGAAACATTCGTCCGAATGTTCCTTCACAAGACGGATATCGATGAAGTTCCTCTAACAAGTTGTCAACGCCACACCGCCACGAAATAACACACGTTATCTTCCTCCCTTACTCGTTGTACTTTCTCGAACACTAGAACTCTCCCAAGACGCACCATACTTGACCATTACTCCGCTCCGAAAATCTCGGAATCACTACCTCCAAACTTGGTCATCTTACTAACCTCAAACTTCCTTAAGGCCATTCCCGCCTTTACGAACCGCTCGGTCGAACGCGTCCACGAACTCATACGATGATCATCTAAACTCGCCTAGCACCCTCGTGACTACCACTGGCGGGACCACCTGAACTAGCCCCACCCCAAATCGGGTTACGGTTTGACCCGCAAATGGTCCTAAACCCGACCCAATCAAGGCCAAACTCTTGTTCCCGATCCGAACAATCTTACTAATTCACACCATGAAAGCTACCACTTCCATCTCACACTACCCATGGACTTATCACACAAATAAATCCCACGATACTACTCACCCTTATAAAGGTCAAACATAAAACGAATCTTTTACTCAAGACGACCTTACCTCTAAGGTCTCGCCGTGAAATAGTCTAAGGTTCACACTTACCATGCCTCCATACGTATCCTTCCAACTAACCATGCATTCTAACTCACACATATCACAATGCTATCCGCATAGCACACAATAATGAGATCATCATAACAAGCATACCAAAACTCTAGAGGGTTAAGGATATACAAGCTACCGCCCACTCTAATCATAGGCTCATCGCAGGCGATAGTCGTAGGGTGATAAACCACCACAGATCACGGGCGTCGAAGTCGTAACATCCGCGCTACCCTTGGTCGGACAGCCTCGCAAATGGCCTGCTGGCCGCATGCAAAACAAACTCCCAATCTAGCACGACACTCTCCAAAATGGAGTCTACCACAATGGTCACAACGAGGTAGGGGTGGCTTCACCGTTAACACCCCGCTTCGCCAAAAATCTGAACCTCGAGCCACGACCGCTCCTCAAGACGGTGGAGGACCACTGCACGGTGGGGTATATAACTAACTCACTTGAGGCGGTCCGCCTCGAAAGCCACCAAAGGACCTGCCGCCCCGCCCTTCTGGCGATCCGTGTCATTCCGTCGACCCCTCCGTGCCTCACATCCTAGCGCATGAGCTGCGTGCGGCAATGTCCATGCGGTGAAGAGAAACACCCGCACAAGATTCGCCATATAATCATCAAGCGGTGACGTAGCGATGCACCCTATCCTCCATATCGCAACTAGCGCAGGACATATCGAGCCAAAGAATCGAACTCGACATTGTACTCCCGACAGCGCGCCTCTCTGCCTTCAGAACAAAAATCTGCGCCCGTGCCCTCATCCGCGGAGGCAAGAAGTGCGAGGAAAGCCCCAAAACTCATCCCATTCTGCTGAGGTGCATGCTCTCCCGAAAGCTCCCATGAATCAAACCAATCGATTGCGGTATCACGCACCGATGCGAACCAAAGGTCATGCACTGCTTTACAAGCTTTGATCACCCGCATGATCCGTCAGAATCGCCGATGAACTCCTGCGATCATCCTCGTGCCTCGACCCATAAAACTCGCGGCTACAACTCGTAAAGTCCCGTAGCCTCAAACTATCCGCTCGGGGTGAACCATGGTGCATCTTTGAACCGAATCGCCGATCCACTGCTCATATCCGCCACAACTCGCCAATAATCGGGCCATCTCTTGTGACCCATCTCCCGCCTGCATCGTGGACCGAGGCTCGTGCATCAGAGTCTCATCGCCCATCGCCGCGCTCTAAACTCTCTGGCCTTTGGCGGCGTCACGAAACTCGCCGCTTAAGCACTGCTCAGTCTCGACCGCTCGCGCTCGAACTCCTCAGATCTCACTAGCAGCCTCTCGGCTGCCTTGCCCTTCGGGCTCGGTTGCTTCGCGCGAGGCATAATCGTAAAAACGAGATACGTCGAGGGTCCAACTTACAACATGCCTCTAAGGCACGATCTCGTAATGAGAAGAATGGAAACCAATCCTAAATGTCCTATAGCCTCGATTATAGATGTGGTGCACAACACACCGATAATCAAGACTTACTAGACACGTCAGTAGACACTTTCCGAGGATTAATCGCTCGATACCACTTTTGTAACGACTGCCCGGCCCGCATCGTGCCTTACCCCAGGCACCCTAGTGATACATACATCGAGAAAATCAGCGAACATAAAACATGAGTCATTTAACAAGGGATATAATAAATAAACAAAGCAACCAAAAACAGCTTTTCAAGATATACATAAAACTCGAACAGTTTAATCCTTTTACAACCCCGCCACAACAAGATTACTGCACTCTAAGATATACATGACTATGACGACAGGCCCCGCCATACCCCGAATGTACAAGAACCTACAACTCGTGGAACACCTACCAAAAGATAAGCCTCGAGAAACGGAGCTTCAAATACGTTGAATCGTGATCCTATGGCGAGGATCCACGATCGATGTATTCTACCGCGGCAGATGAACGCAGCCCCGGAGGTCGATAACAGTACCAAGTATGTGAAACTGCATAACATCAGAAATGAAATCATACTAGTCTATATAAAGCAGAGACATGTATGATAACCAAACTACGATCACAACATAAAACATCATCACTCCAATATAACTATGGGTCTCACGCCCACAACATCAATCGTTCGTGATTATGGCCGCATGCCCCTAATATCAGACGGTGTAGACATGTCCATGATGCAACAATAATACCAATGTCCCACGGCCACATGCCCCTGACGCAGACGGTGTAGACATGTCCATGTGACCTCAACAACAAGACAAAGAATCCAAATGGAAGCATACCCGCGCGCTACGCATCGCGGTCGATGTCCAAAGGGAAACAATAAGACAACATTCCAAATGGACGCATACCCGCAGCGCTACGATCGTGTCGATGTCCAAAGGGAAACAATAGACAACATTCCAAATGGACGCATACCCGCGCGCCACGATCGTCGGTCGAGATGTCCAAAGGGAAATCACAAGGCGATAATCAAATGGAAACATACCCGCGCGCTACGATCGTGGTCAAGATATCCAAAGCGATTAACCACAAGACCTTAACCAAAATGGAAGCATACCCGCGCGCTACGATCGTGTCGGTATGTCCAAAGCGATTAACAACAATAATACTATCAACGAACGCATCTGCGGAATTTCTCCACACGCCAAGACGCCCAAGTAAGTTCTCAACTACCAACCGACTCTATCGAGAGACGCGGTAACACGTAAACACAACGCTTGTACAATAAAGACTATCATCACAAGATAGGCAAGTTTCACAACAACAAGCATAGGCAAGTTTCACACAACTCAAAGTACTTTCATTTTATGCCAAAGTCCGGTTTTTAACCCCAAAGTACTACATACGTTAAGTTCTTTAAAAGAGATCCATTACTTTTATAAAAGTCACCCGATACCCGTAGTATTAGAATGACCAACCCATCTTCCTTTTCAAAATCAAGTAACAACATTCCTTTCCTAAGTTCCGCTTTGCCTAGTTTCAATTACTCAAGCTTCTTATTTTCAAATGGTTTCATAGTTCCCAAACTTAATCGCTGATTCCTTTTTAGAACAATTGAGTAACATATGTCATATATGTGAGTAGTTTATTCTTGTTTATAACGATCTTATTACAAAGACCATGATCTAGAAAATGTAATATCATTTTGTCTCATCTTAGCTTCTACGCAGATGAGGTTTCTACCGGTTTTAATACAACACATCATTATTCAATACATTTTCCTTTATTAACGCTGCAGTTGGTGCTGTCGATACACATTCTGATTTCGAAATCAAGAAACATTATTCCTTTAAAACCAAGTACTCATTACTCACGAATGAGGTTTCACACAACATTCACATTAAAACAAATAAGTTAAGTCTCTTATCTTATAAGATCAAGTCTCTTAACTTCTAACATCAAGAAACCATTTTCACTTACATAAGGTCGTTATAACTAACTTCCCATAAAGCTATTATAACACCCTATGTTTTAAACCAACCAAATCACTTAGCACATGTACGCTCACCGCACTACATAGTTCACACATATCATGCTAGAAGAGATAGGAAGAGGTTCACATACCTCGCGACGATTTATCGACAATAAGCAAAATGCTCCAAGTACTACAACCTTGCTAGCCCTTTCCACTCCTCGAGTAGAATACGCTACTCTTAGTACTTTCACCTATAAAGGTCACAAACGTCTATTAACCCCAAAACACAAGTTTCTATCTTTCTATAGAAAATTGGCAAGACCTCCCCGCAACAACAGAAATCTACTCCTCTATCGAGGCCGGCTACCAAGCCAACCAAGGGGGGTTTACACGTCTAACCGGACGTGTACTATTCTACTCAGTAATACTACAATAGTCTACTGCAATACAGTCCTATTTAAATACAGTTCAGTTAATTTCTTCATTCTTAAGTCAAAAGACATTGAAGAATAATAAGTATAGTTCCATATACATTTTACTTCAAATATATACTCTAACAAACATGTAATTTCCAATTACAATAGAGGACAAGATAATTACCTCGATAAGCCCAAAATTATCCGAGTTTAATGTCGCTCCTGAGCAAGGTTTAGCTCCACTCCACGCGCTCCAAACCACTCCAAACAACCCTTAGAAGTTCTAACCAACTTCTACTCACATACATCAACCAACTATGAAGATTTCCTTAGGGTTTCGGTTTGAGACTAAAGGACAAAAGGTAGTATTTCCGACTCTACGTAAAGAGGTATCTTTGGAATACTACAAGGTACAAGGCGAAGGTATTTTGGGCATTATAACAATACTAGGGGAGTATTGCTATACCACAACAAGGGGTATTATATTTAAAACAACTAGCAGTGGGGTACCCCACGCCAAGCCTCACTCAAAAGGGGGCCTTCGCCAAAGCTCCACAAGGGAGGGCTTTGGACGATTTCAACTCACAAAGGAGAGATTTCAAGACTTGGAAAATGAATTTTTGATGAAGAAAGTTCATCAACTAAGGGGGTATTTATAGCAAACCCAAAGGCCAACCAATGGCCAAGATCTAGCCAAGTGCAAGGCAAGTGTAAGGCCAAGATCAAGCCAAGTGCACCCTAGCCCCTACTCCTTAAAACCCTCACAAATATCTACACAAATATCTAGCACCACAAGCCCCCTCAATTCGGCCAAGTGCCGCCCCACTTGTCTCCATTGTGAGGGTGACACATGTCACCCTCCCGTTGGTCCAAAATGTTTCGTCTCTAGAAAAAATCCGCAAAAATACAAAACGACATAGCCGGAATTTTCCTTCGCAGTTACGCAAAACGCTTCGAAAAACGACTCTAACCGTGTTGTGCACAAATGTTATTTCGGCCAGGGTGCCACATGGGGTGACACGTGTCGCCTCGATTCGCCGAATATTTCGTCTTCCAAAATATCCAAAATACCGAAATCTCAAAACAAAGCGGCCACAAAATCAGAATTTCTCCGTGGCCCCACGTGACCATTTCCAAAATAAAATCTCAAAATTCTAATATAATCTATGAAGTCCAAATACCAAATCTGGGAATCCAATTCCCATTAACGAACCTTTTTCTTCACAAATAACCGGAAACTTTTCCGTCGAAAACTCACATCTTTCTTTCTTTTCAAAATTTCTGCCGTACTCTCGTACGTACGTCCTCACATACATACCCTGCAACTACGGGGTATAACATTTAGCTCCAACTCTGGGAGCTCCAACCCGCTCCAAACAACCCTTAGAAGTTCTACGCAACTTCTACTTAATACTTCAACTCGCTATGAAGATTTTCCTTAGGGTTTTGGTTTGAGACTAAAAGGACAAAAGGTAGTATTTCCGGGCTCTACGTATAGAGGTAACTTTTGGAATACTACAAGGTATAAGGCTAAGGTATTTTGGAATAGTAACAATACTTGGATAATACTTTCTACCAGGGGGGGTGTATTTTACGAGAACAACTAGCCAAAGGGGGGGGTACCTCTCGCTTAGCACCACTAGGAAGGGGGGGGGGGGGGGTACCCTCTCGGCCACAAGGCCTTACAAAGGGGAAGGGGGGAGGCTCTTGGACGAGAGCAACAAGAAGAGGGGGGAAGATTTTAAGACTTAGAACACATTTGTGGATGAAGAAGTCTTCAACAAGGGAGGGGTATTTATAGGACAACCAAGGGCCAAGATCAAGCCAAGTGGGGGGCAAGTGGAGGGTCAAGATCAAGCCAAGTGCACCCTAACCCTACTCTACAAATCCCTCACAAACATTGACCCATGGATTAGGCCATGAAACATGCCACGAAATGGGCACCAATCGGCCACCACAAACCGTCCACTTGAGGGTGACAAGTGTCGCCCTCTCGTTGGTCCAAAATATTTCATCTCTCGGAAAAATCCACAAAAATATTAAATGACATAGCCGGAATTTTCCCTTCGCAAGTTCTGTAAAACGTTTCGTCGAAAAACAATTCGTTTCGGGGGTTGTGTACAAATTTCGAATCTTGCCTAACTTTAAGGCTCAAACTTTTCTACGTACGCCCACACGTACATACTCTGGAAATACGGGGTATAACATTCTCCCCTCCTTAGAAACATTCGTCCCGAATGTTCCTTCTCAAAACAGATAATGATCAGTTCCTCATAACTTAAACCAGTTGCCAATGCCACACCTGGCCACAAAATAACATACGCTCAAATATTTAATCCAAGTCCACAAGAATTCACCTCAAGCATAACAAAAGATCCCACCCCAGGTCTAAAAGATATTCCCTTCGCACCTTTACTTCACAACAAAATTATCACTTCTATGCTCTTAACACATGCTCGCTTTTTCCCTTACTCGACGCACTCTTCTCGAACACTTGAACTCTTCTAGCATACGTACCATAATTCAGTCGTTACTTCAGTTTCCAAAATCTCTGGAGTCACTACCTCCAAACATGGTCATCTTACTCACCGCAATCTCCCTTAAGGCCATTCCCGGCCTTCACGATCCGATTCTGGTCGAACATATCCACGAACTCATACGATGGTCATCTAAACTTGGGCCTAGCACCCTCGTGACCCTACCACCGCGGACCACCTAATCGACCCACCTTAAACCGGCACGGTTGACTCGCACACGCCTCAACCCGACCTCCGTCGCCTAACTCTTGCTCCTCGATACGGAACAATCTTACTAATTCACATCATGAAAGCTACCACTTTCATTTTACACAACTCACGGAATTATCCCACAATACATTTATACGCAAACCAAGTATTTCGACAAAGACTAACCGTAAAATCTTTTATTCAAGCCAGCCTTACATCTAAGGTCTCAACGTGTAATATTCTAAGGTTCATACCTTCCCTGCCCCCAGGCTGTGGGACTGGAGGCTCAGGTACTGTTTGTTATACCCCGTATTTCCATAGTATGTACGCGAGGGCATACGTACAAAAGTTTAGCCTTAAGGTTAGGCATTGGACGAAAAATATTGTGCACAACTCACTTAAAGAATCGTTTTTCGACGAAACGTTTTACTAAACTTGCGTAGGGTAAATTACGGCTATGTTATTTATAATTTTTGCGGATTTTTCCGAGAGACGAAACATTTTGGGCCAACGAGAGGGTGACACTTGTCACCCTCATTGGACGACAAAGTGAGGCATTGTTGGCACGTTTTTTGTGCCTTTGCACAAGTCAAGGAGTTGGTAGGATATTTGTGTAGTAGATGGATAAGGACACTTGGGTGAATCCTCACCCTACACTTGCCTTGCACTTGGCTTCATCTTGGCCATTGGTTGGCCTTTGCTTGACCTATAAATACCCCCCTTAAGATGAAGAGTTCTTCATCCACAAAACAAACTTTCCAAGTCTAAAATCCTCCCTCTCTCATGAGCTTTTCGTCCAACACTTCCCCCTCCCCTTGTGAAGGACTTGGCCGAAAGACCCCCCCCCCCTCTAGCCTAGTAATCCTAGCCGAAACCTACCCCCCTCCCTTGGTAGAAATGTTGTCTTCCAAGTATAGTTACTATTCCTAAATACCCTAGCCCAAATCCCTTAGTACTTAGTAGAAGTTGTGAAGAACTTCTAAGGGTTCTTGGAGCTATCGGAGCGTACAAATTAGGAGCTAAACCTTGCTCAGGAGCGACTTTTAACTTGGATAATTTTTGGGCTTATCGAGGTAACTACTCTTGTCCTTCTATTGTAATTGGATATTACATATAAGAATAGTTAAGACTTGAGTATAAGATATAGAAGTATATTAAAGAATAGAATTGAACTGTACTTACATAGGACTGTATTTACAGTAGACTTGTATAATTACCGGGTAGGGAAGTGCTGCCCAATTTTCCGTAGAATAGAGAACCCTCTGTTTAGAACTGTTTAACAGAATAGTCTAGACGTTGATAGATGTATTTGACTATTATAGGCTGATTCTCTGCGCGCGACATATTCGACTTGGCAGGTGGATTTCGCCAAGAAGGTATGTGATTTTTCCTATACTCTTGAGCATGATATTTTAAAATATATATAGTACGGTAGACGTACGTGTGGTAACTGAATAATAATTATGGCAATGTCTTCGGACTTAAGCCTGAATAATAACTACGGCAATGTCTTTTGACTTAAGCCTGAATAATAAGAATCTTGACGTATTTCAAAAGAATACTGAATCATTTTTAACAGAAGAGAAATATTTGGTTTTTAAACGAAAAGCTTAAGAGTTATACTAGCTTTATGGGAAGTTAGGTATAACAACTTAAGAAAGATAAAAGGAACTGTTTACTTATTTGTTTGTAAAAGCCTTGTATTGATTTTTGTAAAGTGTAGTAAGATTGTTTGACAAGTAGACATATTATGACGCTACGTGTGTTAGTGTCTTGTGATGATTGAAGGGGGTCATTCTTGTTGTGCTTACGTTGCTAAACGGTAAGTCCGTTGTACTGTTATTTTATCACCTACCCCCCTTGACTTATTATACCGAGGGCTTGCCACCCTTGATGCGGGTCTATACGGCCTATGCAGTCTATGTGACTATGCGGAGCTGCGGGAGTTCCAGGATTGATCATTCCGGGTGTTTTAGCCCGATGCGGGGGATGCCCTATGCGGTGCGTGACTACGCGGTCTATTGAGACTATGCGATGCGGAGTCCAGGAGGGTACCGGGGTTAGCTACCCCCGATGCGAGGAATACCTCATGCGGGTCTGTGTGTGACCTATGCGGACTGCGGGAGTCCAGGATTAGGCACGCATAATGATACTATGGGCGATTGGCCTTGCTTCGATCATTCGCGTCCTAGAAAAGACCTGTTACAGTTTACCTATTATTGCTCTCGTTTGTGATATGGCACTATGTGCAATTGAACTGATTGTATTTGCAAATGGCTTTAAAATACTTTGATTTCATTTAAGTACTTTACAGTTTCACATACTTGGTACCTGTTGTACTGACCTCCTTCGGGGGGCTGCGTTCATGCCGCAGGTAAGGGCAAGCAGGTGCTAGATCCACATCCTTAGGATCTCTTTGCTTTGGTGTCAGGAGCTCCATCTTCTCCGGAGGCTCGACTTTTGGGTATGATCTCCCTGTTGTTGTATATAGTTTTGTACATTCAGGGTATGGCGGGTCCTGTCTCGCCATAGTTGTTATCTTCTTAGAGGTCTGTAGTCCTATTGTACAGTTGGGATGTAACTGCAAAACTATGTTTATATATATATATGCCGAAAGGCGACATTTTCTCACATAAAACTGTGTCTCATTTTACAACTGTTTCATGTCTTGTTTTTATATTCCGCTGATTACTCTGATGTATGACTACTTGGGTGCCCGGGTAAGGCACCAGTCACGGGCCCCGGAACGAGTCGTGACAAAAGTGGTATCAGAGCAGTTAATCCTCGGAAAGTGTCTACAGACCGTATCTAGTAGAGTCTTGATTATCGGTGTGTTGTGCACCACACCAATAATCAGGAGGCTATAGGATATTTAGGATTGGTTTCCATTCTTCTCACTCTGAGATCGTGCCTTAGAGCTGTGTTATAAGTTGGACCCCTCTAACGTATTCCTTTCTCAGAATGATTATGCCTCCGCGTAAGGCAACCCCGCCCAGGCGGCAAAGCGGCGGAGCTGCTAGTAGGACACCGAGAGTCACGAGGGCTCAGGCCCAGTCTATACCCGAGACGGCGAGTTCCATGACGCCGCCGGCCCCAGCAGAGACCACAGTACCCGCACCTCCTGTCCCACAACCTGGGGCGGAGGAGTTAGGGTACAAGGAGATGGCCCAGTTATTGGCGGGATCGTGGCGACACGAGGACAGCCGATGCAGCAGCCCAGCCCCAGTAGTACCCGTGGTTCACCCGAGGGCAGATAGTTTGAGGCTACGAGATTTCCTGAGTTGTAGCCCGCCAGAGTTTTACGGGTCGAGGCCAGAGGATGATCCGCAGGAGTTCATCCGTCAGTTACAGAGGATTATGAGAGTGATCAGGGCGTCGGAGACCGAGTCCGTGATCTTCGGTTCGCATCGGCTGTGTGATACCGCAGTCGATTGGTTTGATTCATGGGAGTTATCCCGGGGAGAGCACGCGTCCCCAGCTACTTGGGATGAGTTCTCGGAGGCTTTTCTCACGCACTTTCTTCCTCCGCAGATGAGGAGGGCACGGGCCGACAGATTTTTGTTACTGAGACAGAGAGGACGCACAGTTAGGGAGTACAATGTCGAGTTCGATTCTTTGGCTCGATATGTCCCTGCATTGGTAGCGGATATGGAGGACAGGGTGCATCGCTACGTCACCGGGCTAGATGATTATATGGCCGAGTTCGCGGTGTGGCTCTTCACCGTGCATGGACATTACCCGTATGCAGTGCTCATGCGCTTGATGCGGCGAGCGTAGAGACCGACGGTCGACAGATATCGACATCGTCGAAGGCGCCAAGACGACCGGTTCTTTTGGTAGTTCTCGGTGGGCGGCCTCATAGCCTAGATTTGCACCCCACCAGCTCGAGCACTCCCACATCATCGAGACACCAGAGTATTCGGGGCGGTCGGGCCGGACTTCGGATTTGGGTAGCGGTGCTAACCGATCGAGGTCCGCCGGTGTGTCCGTTGTGGTAGATTCCATTCAGGGAGCTGTAGTACTACTCCGGGAGCTTGCTATACTTGTGGCCAGCAGGGTCATTTTGCGAGGGCCTGTCCGACCGGGGGCAGCGCTGGTGGTAGGGCTCAGCCTACAGGGTCGGTTGCCGGTTCATCATCTCCTACAGTTACTCGCCCCGGAGGGCAGGGTACTCATGGGCCAGCAGGTCGCGGCAGAGGTCGTGGCGCGGGTCCCAGTTCTAGCGGTCCTCAGAACCGCATTTATGCCTTGTCCAGTCGGCAGGACCAGGAGGCCTCACCTGATGTCGTCACAGGTACCTTATCAGTCTCCGATTATGATGTGTATGCCTTGATAGATCCGGGTTCTACTCTGTCCTATATATCTCCCCTTATTGCTAGTAGGATAGGGATAGAGCCTGAGTCCATAGACCCTTTCGAGGTAGCTACGCCAGTGGGTGATTCGGTGGTAGCTCGGCGGGTATATAAGGCTTGTCCAGTGACCATATACAGTCGTCAGACCCTAGCCGACTTGATAGAGTTGGACATGACTGATTTCGACGTGATCATGGGTATGGACTGGCTAGCTTCTTGCTACGCCAATGTAGACTGCAGGGAGAGAGTGGTACGGTTCCAGTTTCCTGAGGAGCCGGTTGTTGAGTGGGAGGAACATCAGACGCCGAGGTAGGTTTATTTCCTACCTCAAGGCTAGGAAGATCGCCGCAGGCGGGTACATCTACCATCTCGTTCAGTGTTTGATACCGAGGTCGCAGCGCGATTTTGATCGAGTCGAGTCGAGTTCCCGCACGTGTTTCCGACGACCTCGGTATCCCTCCTGAGAGGGAGATAGAGTTTTGTATCGATGTGCTGCGAGACACTCGCCTATTTCCATTCCTCCATACGTAATGGCACCGCCGAGTTGAGAGAGTGAAGGATCGGCTTAGAGATTTCTTTGGAGAAGCGGCTTCATCAGCGTAGTGTTTCTCCCGGGAGTGCGGTATTGTTCGTGAAGAAGAAGGGCGGACGCCGCGCATGTGTTGATTACAGCAGGTGAACAAGGTGACCATTAAGAACAGATACCCTTCCTGTGATTGATGATTTGTTCGACCGAGGTGCAGTGCGAGATGTTTCTCCAAGATTGATCTGCGATCGGGCTATCATCAGTACGAGTCGAGAGGCGGATGTCCCTAGGATCGCATTCGGACCAGACGGGCATTATGAGTTGTGGTCATGTCTTTGGTTGACCAATGCTCCGCGGTATTCATGGATTTGATGAACCGAGTGTTCAAACCATTTTTGGACACGCTTGTGATAGTGTTCATCGATGATATCTTGTTTATTCTCGCTCGAGAGCGAGCATGCGAGCATTTGAGGATCGGCCGATAGATTCTCCGACCAGCAGATTATACGCCAAGTTTTCCAAATGTGAGTTTTGGTTAGCCCGGTGGCTTTTCGGGCATATTGTCCGGGGCCGATAGTATTCGGTGGATACGGCAAGATCGAAGCCGTGAGTTGGCCTAGACCTACTACTCCGGCAGAGGTTCGCAGCTGGGCCTTGCGAGTTATTATCGGCGTCAGAGAGAAGTTTGCTTCTATCTCGCACCATTGACTAGGCCGACTCGTAAGGCACTAAGTTTCAGCCGACTGATGCGTGTGGCGGGGTTTCGATTCTTGAGAGACTGACGACCACCCCCGTTATTACTCTTCCAGAGGGTCCAGACGATTATGTCGTGTATTGTGATGCGTCAGGCATCGGGTTGGGATGTGTGTTGATGCAGCAGGACAAGGTTATAGCATATGCATCCTGACAGCTTAAGAAACACGAGAGGAACTACCCCACCCATGATTTGGAGTCGCGTGATTCACGCCAAGATGCGAGGCACTATTTGTATGGGGTTCATGTGGATATTTATACGGACCACAAGAGCCTCCAAAGATATCTTCACCAGAGAGCCGAACTTACGGCAGATGGTGGTTAGAGTCGCCAAGGATTATGATGTTGACATCCCGTACCACGGGAAGGCCAATGTTGTGGCAGATGCCCTTAGTCGTAGGTCGATGGGTAGCCTATCAGATGTGCAGCCGGAGAGGAGGGGCATGGTTCGTGATTTGCATCAGTTAGCGAGCCTTGGTGTCCGTTTGATTGATTCTGATAGCAGTGGAGTTCGAGTTCGTGAGGTTGCCGAGTCTTCCATCGTCGGCGAGTCAAGAGGCAAATTTGAGATCCAGCTTTGACACGGTATCGCGATACGGCTTTCGTGAGGAAGCGGTCCTTTTGAGGTAGCACCTGATGGGGTGCTAAGGTTTGAGGGCAGGTTGTGTGTTCCAGATGTTTCAGGACTTCGGCAGCAGGTTCTTGGGGAAGCACACAACGCGCGTTACTCTATCCATCCGGGGTCGACCAAGATGTACCACGACCTTAGATCTGTGTATTGGTGGGATGGCTTGAAGAGGGACGTTGCAGAGTTCGTAGCTCAGTGCCCGTGTTGTCAGCAGGTGAAGGTAGAGCACCAGAGGCCTGGTGGTTTGTTGCAGACGATAGAGATCCCGACCTGGAAGTGGGAGGTGATCAACATGGACTTCATCACAGGATTACCTCGCACTCAGAGGAGACATGATTCTATATGGGTTATCGTCGACAGGCTGACGAAATCAGCCCACTTTCTTCCCGTCAGGATGACTTTTTCGGCTGAGGATTATGCCAGACTTTACATCCGAGAGATCGTCAGACTGCATGGAGTCCCTATTTCGATCATATCGCATGCAGGAGCCCGATTACGGCTAACTTCGAGGTCTTTCCGTATGGGTTTAGGGACGCAGTGAGCACGAGTAATCGCATTCCATCCACGCATGCACGGACAGTCGAGCGCACTATCCGCACTTCGAGGATATCCGCGAGCTGTGTTATCGACTTCAGGTGGTGGGAGGATCATTTGCCTCTAGTTGAGTTTGCATATAATAATAGCTACCACTCCAAAGATTCGATGGCGCCTTATGAGGCCTTGTATGGAGGAAGTGCAGATCGCCGATAGCTGGTTCGATGTTGGCGAGGTACGCTAGTGGGACCAAACTTGTGCGCAGCAGTGGATAAGGTGAAGCTTATCCAAGAGCGGCTATTGACAGCTCAGAGTCGACAGAAATCGTATGCAGATCATCGTCGTCGGCATCTGGAGTTCGCAGTTGATGATTGGGTTTTTCTGAAGGTGTCACCCATGGCGGTGTGATGAGATTCGGAAGAAAGGGAAACTCACCAAGGTACATTGGGCCTATCGATTGTCCGCAGGTAGGCGCGTTGCCTACGAGTTGGATCCGCCGTCCGATCCGGAGGCGGCATCCGGTGTTTCACGTTTACGCCGATGAGGTGTATCGGGATCCATCTAGGGTACACCCGATTGACGACGATGTCCAGTGATCGAGGGTTTATCGTATGAGGAGATTCCCATAGCGATAATCGATCGTCGAGTTAGGCGTCGCGACCAAGGGCGTGGCTTCCACAAAGTCTTGTGGCGGAACGAGCTCGGAGGAGATGACGTAGGAAGGCGAGGAGGACATGAGGCAGAAGTATCCTCACCTATTCCCCACACCTCCAGGTAACTCACTTTCCTACTTGTAAATTTTCATTGTCATATATGCCTAAGTATTGTTTTATGGCCGTATGTAGCATTTGCAAACTGTTTAAGCTTTATCGTTAACTGTCTTGGGAAGGAACATTCGGACGAATGTTTCGGCGAGGAGAATGTTATACCCCGTATTTCCAGAGTATGTACGCGAGGGCATACGTACAAAAGTTTAGCCTTAAGGTTAGGCATTGGACGAAAAATATTGTGCACAACTCACTTAAAGAATCGTTTTTCGACGAAACGTTTTACTAAACTTGCGTAGGGTAAATTACGGCTATGTCATTTATAATTTTTGCGGATTTTTCCGAGAGACGAAACATTTTGGGCCAACGAGAGGGTGACACTTGTCACCCTCATTGGACGGCAAAGTGAGGCATTGTTGGCACGTTTTTTGTGCCTTTACACAAGTCAAGGAGTTGGTAGGATATTTGTGTAGTAGATGGATAAGGACACTTGGGTGAATCCTCACCCTACACTTGCCTTGCACTTGGCTTCATCTTGGCCATTGGTTGGCCTTTGCTTGACCTATAAATACCCCCCTTAAGATGAAGAGTTCTTCATCCACAAAACAAACTTTCCAAGTCTAAAATCCCTCTCTCTCCCTTGTGAGCTTTTCGTCCAACACTTCCCCCTCCCCTTGTGAAGGACTTGGCTGAAAGACCCCCCCCTCTAGCCTAGTAATCCTAGCCGAAACCTACCCCCCTCCCTTGGTAGAAATGTTGTCTTCCAAGTATAGTTACTATTCCTAAATACCCTAGCCCAAATCCCTTAGTACTTAGTAGAAGTTGTGAAGAACTTCTAAGGGTTCTTGGAGCTATCGGAGCGTACACATTAGGAGCTAAACCTTGCTCAGGAGCGACTTTTAACTTGGATAATTTTTGGGCTTATCGAGGTAACTACTCTTGTCCTTCTATTGTAATTGGATATTACATATAAGAATAGTTAAGACTTGAGTATAAGATATAGAAGTATATTAAAGAATAGAATTGAACTGTACTTACATAGGACTGTATTTACAGTAGACTTGTATAATTACCGGGTAGGGAAGTGCTGCCCAATTTTCCGTAGAATAGAGAACCATCTGTTTAGAATCATTTAATGTAATAGTCTAGACGTTGATAGACGTATTTGACTATTATAGGCTGATTCTCTGCGCGCGACATATTCGACTTGGCAGGTGGATTTCGCCAAGAACGTATGTGATTTTTCCTATACTCTTGAGCATGATATTTTAAAATATATATAGTACGGTAGACGTACGTGTGGTAACTGAATAATAATTACGGCAATGTCTTCGGACTTAAGCCTGAATAATAACTACGGCAATGTCTTTTGACTTAAGCCTGAATAATAAGAATCTTGACGTATTTCAAAAGAATACTGAATCATTTTTAACAGAAGAGAAATATTTGGTTTTTAAACGAAAAGCTTAAGAGTTATACTAGCTTTATGGGAAGTTAGGTATAACAACTTAAGAAAGATAAAAGGAACTGTTTACTTATTTGTTTGTAAAAGCCTTGTATTGATTTCTGTAAAGTGTAGTAAGATTGTTTGACAAGTAGACATATTATGACGCTACGTGTGTTAGTGTCTTGTGATGATTGAAGGGGGTCATTCTTGTTGTGCTTACGTTGCTAAACGGTAAGTCCGTTGTACTGTTATTTTATCACCTACCCCCCTTGACTTATTATACCGAGGGCTTGCCACCCTTGATGCGGGTCTATACGGCCTATGCAGTCTATGTGACTATGCGGAGCTGCGGGAGTTCCAGGATTGATCATTCCGGGTGTTTTAGCCCGATGCGGGGGATGCCCTATGCGGTCTGTGTGACTATGCGGTCTATTGAGACTATGCGATCGCGAGTCCGTGAGGGTACCGGTTAGCTACCCCGTCGCGAGGAATACCTCACGTGGGTCTGTGACCTATGCGGATCATGGAGTCGTGATTAGGCACGCATAATGATACTATGGGCGATTGGCCTTGCTTCGATCATTCGCGTCCTAGAAAAGACCTGTTACAGTTTACCTATTATTGCTCTCGTTTGTGATATGGCACTATGTGCAATTGAACTGATTGTATTTGCAAATGGATTTAAAAAACTTTGATTTCATTTAAGTACTTTACAGTTTCACATACTTGGTACCTATTGTACTGACCTCCTTCGGGGGGCTGCGTTCATGCCGCAGGTAAGGGCAAGCATGTGCTAGATCCACATCCTTAGGATCTCTTTGCTTTGGTGTCAGGAGCTCCACCTTCTCCGGAGGCTCGACTTTTGGGTATGATCTCCCTGTTGTTGTATATAGTTTTGTACATTCAGGGTATGGCGGGGCCCTGTCCCGCCATAGTTGTTATCTTCTTAGAGGTCTGTAGTCCTATTGTACAGTTGGGATGTAACTGCAAAAACTATGTTTATATATATATATGCCGAAAGGCGACATTTTCTCACATAAAACTGTGTCTCATTTTACAACTGTTTCATGTCTTGTTTTTATATTCCGCTGATTACTCTGATGAATGACTACTTGGGTGCCCGGGTAAGGCACCAGTCACGGGCCCCGGAACGAGTCGTGACAAAAGTGGTATCAGAGCAGTTAATCCTCGGAAAGTGTCTACAGACCGTATCTAGTAGAGTCTTGATTATCGGTGTGTTGTGCACCACCCCAATAATCAGGAGGTTATAGGATATTTAGGACTGGTTTCCATTCTTCTCACTCTGAGATCGTGCCTTAGAGATGTGTTATAAGTTGGACCCCTCTAACGTATTCCTTTCTCAGAATGCTTATGCCTCCGTAAGGCAACCCGCCCGAATGGGCAAGGCACCGAGGAGCCGCTAGTAGGACACCGAGAGTCACGAGGGCTCGGCCTATACCCGAGACGGCGAGTTCCATGACGCCGCCCCAAAGAGACCACAAGACCCGCACCTCCCGTCCCACAACCCGGGCGAGGAGTTAGGTACAAGGAGATGGCCCGATTATTGGCGGGATCGTGGCTGACATACGGACAGCCGATGCGATTCCAGCCCCGAGTACCCGTGGTTCACCCGAGGCGAATAGTTTGAGGCTACGAGATTTCTGAGTTGTAGCCCGCCAGAGTTTTACGGTCGAGGCCGCAGGATGATCCGCAGGAGTTCATCCGCCGATTCTGAGGATTATGAGTGATCGGGCGTCGGAGACCGAGTCCGTGATCTTCGGTTCGCATCGGCTGTGTGATACCGCAGTCGATTGGTTTGATTCATGGGAGTTATCCCGGGGAGAGCACGCGTCCCCAGCTACTTGGGATGAGTTCTCGGAGGCTTTTCTCACGCACTTTCTTCCTCCGCAGATGAGGAGGGCACGGGCCGACAGATTTTTGTTACTGAGACAGAGAGGACGCACGCCAGGAGTACAATGTCGAAGTTCGATTCTTGGGCTCGATATGTCCCTGCATTGGTAGCGGATATGGAGGACAGGGTGCATCGCTACGTCACCGGGCTAGATGATTATATGGCCGAGTCTTGTGCGGGTGTGGCTCTTCAGCCAGGCATGGACATTACCCGTATGCAGGATCATGCGCTTGGATGCGAGGAGCGTAGAGACCGACGGGTCGACAGATATCAGCATCAGAAGAAGGCCAAGACGGCCGGTTATTTTGGTAGTTCTCGGGGTGGACGGCCTCGTTAGCCTAGATTTGCACCCCCAGCTCGAGCACTCCCACATCATCACTGACCAGAGTATTCGGGGCGTGTCGGGCCCAGGACTTCGGATTTCCAGGGTAGCAAGGGTGCTAACCGATCGAGGTCTACTCAGTGTGTCCGTTGTGGTAGATTCCATTCAGGGAGCTGTAGTACTACTCCGGGAGCTTGCTATACTTGTGGCCAGCAGGGTCATTTTGCGAGGGCCTGTCCGACCGGGGGCAGCGCTGGTGGTAGGGCTCACCTGGCTGTGGTGCTGCCGTTCATCATCTCCTACAGTTACTCGCCCCGGAGGGCAGGGTACTCATGGGCCAGCAGGTCGCGGCAGAGGTCGTGGCGCGGGTCCCAGTTCTAGCGGTCCTTAGAACCGCATTTATGCCTTGTCCAGTCGGCAGGACCAGGAGGCCTCACCTGATGTCGTCACAGGTACCTTATCAGTCTCCGATTATGATGTGTATGCCTTGATAGATCCGGGTTCTACTGCCCATATATCTCCCTTATTGCTAGTAGGATAGGGATAGAGCACGAGTCCATAGACCCTTTCGAGGTAGCTACGCGATGGGTGATTCGGTGGTAGCTCGGCGGGTATATGTGGCTTGTCTGACCATATACGATCGTCGACTCAGCCGACTTGATAGAGTTGGACATGACTGATTTCGACGTGATCATGGGTATGGACTGGCTAGCTTCTTGCTACGCCAATGTAGACTGCAGGGAGAGAGTAGTACGGTTCCAGTTTCCTGAGGAGCCGGTTGTTGAGTGGGAGGAACATCAGACGCCGGTGGGTAGGTTTATTTCCTACCTCAAGGCTAGGAAGATGGTGCGAAGGTACATCTACCATCTCGTTCGGTATTTGATAATCGAGGTGCAGTGCGATTTTGATCGATTCCAGTAGTCAGAGAGTTCCCAGACGTGTTTCCAGACGACCTCCCAGGTATCCCTCCTGAGAGGGAGATAGAGTTTTGTATCGATGTGCTGCCAGACACTCGGCCTATTTCCATTCCGCCATACAGAATGGCACCTGCCGAGTTGAGAGAGTTGAAGGATCAGCTTAGAGATTTCCGGAGAAGCGGCTTCATCAGCGTAGTGTTTCTCCCCGGGAGCGCCAGTATTGTTCGCGTGAAGAAGAAGGGCGACGCCGCGCGCACGTGTGTTGATTCTGAGCGGTGAACAAGGTGACCATTAAGAACGATACCCTTCCTGTGATTGATGATTTGTTCGACGATTGCGAGGTGCGAGATGTTTCTCCAAAATTGATCTGCGATCGGGCTATCATCGCACGAGTCAAAGAGGCGGATGTCCCTAGGATCGCATTCGGACGAGACGGGCATTATGAGTTCGTGGTCATGTCTTTGGGTTGACCAATGCTCGGCGGTATTCATGGATTTGATGAACCGAGTGTTCAAACCATTTTGGACATGTTTGTGATAGTGTTCATCGATGATATCTTGGTTTATTCTCGCCAGGAGAGACGCGAGCATTTGAGCGATCTTGGCGATTCTCCGGGACCAGCAGTTATACGCCAAGTTTTCCAAATGTGAGTTTTGGTTAGCTTCGGTGGCTTTTCTTGGGCATATTGTCGGGGCCGATAGTATTCAGGTGGATACGGCCAAGATCGAGGCAGTCAGGAGTTGGCCAAGACCTACTACTCCGACAGAGGTTCGCAGTTTTCTGGGCCTTGCAGGTTATTATCGGCGGTTCGTAGAGAAGTTTGCTTCTATCTCTGCACCATTGACTAGGCTGACTCATAAGGCAGCTAAGTTTCAGTGGACTGATGCGTGTGAGCAGGGTTTCCAGTTAGTGAAGGAGAGACTGACGACCGCCCCCGTTATTACTCTTCCAGAGGGTCCAGACGATTATGTCGTGTATTGTGATGCGTCAGGCATCGGGTTGGGATGTGTGTTGATGCAGCAGGACAAGGTTATAGCATATGCATCCCGACTTAAGAAACACGAGAGAACTACCCCACCCATGATTTGGAGTCGGCGGTGATTCACGCCAAGATCTGAGGCACTATTTGTATGGGGTTCATGTGGATATTTATACGCACCACAAGAGCCTCCAGATATCTTCACTGCAGAGCTGAACTTACGACAGAGATGGTGGTTAGAGCTGCTCAAGGATTATGATGTTGACATCCTGTACCACCCGGGGAAGGCCAATGTTGTGGCAGATGCCCTTAGTCGTAGGTCGATGGGTAGCCTATCAGATGTGCAGCCGGAGAGGAGGGGCATGGTTCGTGATTTGCATTAGTTAGCGATCCTTGGTGTCCGTTTGATTGATTCTGATAGCAGTGGAGTTCGAGTTCGTGAGGTTGCCGAGTCTTCCATCATCGAGGAGGTGAAGAGGCAACAGTTTGAGGATCCAGTTTTGACACGGTACCGTGATACGGCTCTTCGTGAGGGGAAGGGTCCTTTTGAGGTAGCACCTGATGGGGTGCTAAGGTTTGAGGGCAGGTTGTGTGTTCCAGATGTTTCAGGACTTCGGCAGCAGGTTCTTGGGGAAGCACACTGCGCGTTACTCTATCCATCCGTGGTCGACCAAAATGTACCACGACCTTAGATCCGTGTATTGGTGGGATGGCTTGAAGAGGACGTTGCGAGTTCGTAGCTCGGTGCCCCGTTGTCGCAGTGAAGGTAGAGCACGAGGCCCGTGGTTTGTTGCAGACGATAGAGATCCCGACCTGGAAGTGGGAGGTGATCAACATGGACTTCATCACAGGATTACCTCGCACTCAGAGGAGACATGATTCTATATGGGTTATCGTCGACAGGCTGACGAAATCAGCCCACTTTCTTCCCGTCAGGACGACTTTTTCGGCTGAGGATTATGCCAGACTTTACATCCGAGAGATCGTCAGACTGCATGGAGTCCCTATTTCGATCATATCGCATGCAGGAGCCCGGTTACGCTAACTTCGAGGTCTTTCCGAAAGGGTTTAGGGACGCAGTGAGCACGAGCATCGCATTCCATCCACGTACGCACGGACAGCCGAGCGCACTATCCGCACTCTCGAGGATATGTCGCGAGCCCGTGTTATCGACTTCAGTGGGTAGCAGAGGATCATTTGCCTCTAGTTGAGTTTGCATATAATAATAGCTACCACTCCAGTATTCAGATGGCTCCTTATGAGGCCTTGTATGGGAGGAAGTGCAGATCGCCGATAGGCTGGTTCGATGTGGGCGAGGTACAGTTAGTGGGACCAAACTTGGTGCAACAGGCAGTGGATAAGGTGAAGCTTATCCGAGAGCGGCTATTGACATCTCAGAGTCGACAGAAGTCGTATGCAGATCATCGTCGTCGGCATCTGGAGTTCGCAGTTGATGATTGGGTTTTCCTGAAGGTGTCACCCATGAAGGGTGTGATGAGATTCGGGAAGAAAGGGAAACTCAACCCAAGGTACATTGGGCCCTATCAGATTGTCCGCAGGGTAGGCAAGGTTGCCTACGAGTTGGATCTGTCGTCCGATCTGGAGGCAGTGCATCCGGTGTTTCACGTTTCTACGCCGGCGAGGTGTATCGGGATCCATCTGGTACACCCGACGACGATGTCCAGTGACCGAGGGTTATCGTATGAGGAGATTCCCATAGCGATAATCGATCGTCGAGTTAGCGTCTGGACCAAGGACGTGGCTTCCGTCAAAGTCTTGTGGCGAACGAGCTCGAGGAGGAGATGACGTGGGAAGCTGAGGAGGACATGAGGCAGAAGTATCCTCACCTATTCCCCACACCTCCAGGTAACTCACTTTCCTACTTGTAAATTTTCATTGTCATATATGCCTAAGTATTGTTTTATGGCCGTATGTAGCATTTGCAAACTGTTTAAGCTTTATCGTTAACTGTCTTGGGAAGGAACATTCGGGACGAATGTTTCTAAGGAGGGGAGAATGTTATACCCCGTATTTCCAGAGTATGTACGCGAGGGAATACGTACAAAAGTTTATCCTTAAGGTTAGGCATTGGACGAAAAATATTGTGCACAACTCACTTAAAGAATCATTTTTCGACGAAACGTTTTACTAAACTTGCGTAGGGTAAATTACGGCTATGTCATTTATAATTTTTGCGGATTTTTCCGAGAGACGAAACATTTTGGGCCAACGATAGGGTGACACTTGTCACCCTCATTGGACGGCAAAGTGAGGCATTGTTGGCACGTTTTTTGTGCCTTTGCACAAGTCAAGGAGTTGGTAGGATATTTGTGTAGTAGATGGATAAGGACACTTGGGTGAATCCTCACCCTACACTTGCCTTGCACTTGGCTTCATCTTGGCCATTGGTTGGCCTTTGCTTGACCTATAAATACCCCCCTTAAGATGAAGAGTTCTTCATCCACAAAACAAACTTTCCAAGTCTAAAATCCCTCTCTCTCCCTTGTGAGCTTTTCGTCCAACACTTCCCCCTCCCCTTGTGAAGGCCTTGGCCGAAACACCCCCCCCCTCTAGCCTAGTAGTCCTAGCCGAAACCTACCCCCCTCCCTTGGTAGAAATGTTGTCTTCCAAGTATAGTTACTATTCCTAAATACCCTAGCCCAAATCCCTTAGTACTTAGTAGAAGTTGTGAAGAACTTCTAAGGGTTCTTGAGCTATCTGAGCGCATAAATTAGAGCTAAACCTTGCTCAGGAGCGACTTTTAACTTGGATAATTTTTGGGCTTATCGAGGTAACTACTCTTGTCCTTCTATTGTAATTGGATATTACATATAAGAATAGTTAAGACTTGAGTATAAGATATAGAAGTATATTAAAGAATAGAATTGAATCAGACTTACATAGATTGTATTTGATGAGACTTGTATAATTACCTGCAGGGAAGTGCTGCCCAATTTTCCGTAGAATAGAGAACCATCTGTTTAGAACTGTTTAACAGAATAGTCTAGACGTTGATAGACGTATTTGACTATTATAGGCTGATTCTCTGCGCGCGACATATTCGACTTGGCAGGTGGATTTCGCCAAGAACGTATGTGATTTTTCCTATACTCTTGAGCATGATATTTTAAAATATATATAGTACGGTAGACGTACGTGTGGTAACTGAATAATAATTACGGCAATGTCTTCGGACTTAAGCCTGAATAATAACTACGGCAATGTCTTTTGACTTAAGCCTGAATAATAAGAATCTTGACGTATTTCAAAAGAATACTGAATCATTTTTAACAGAAGAGAAATATTTGGTTTTTAAACGAAAAGCTTAAGAGTTATACTAGCTTTATGGGAAGTTAGGTATAACAACTTAAGAAAGATAAAAGGAACTGCATTTATTTGTTTGTAAAAGCCTTGTATTGATTTCTGTAAAGTGTAGTAAGATTGTTTGACAAGTAGACATATTATGACGCTACGTGTGTTAGTGTCTTGTGATGATTGAAGGGGGTCATTCTTGTTGTGCTTACGTTGCTAAACGGTAAGTCCGTTGTACTGTTATTTTATCACCTACCCCCCTTGACTTATTATACCGGTGGCTTGCCACCTTGATGCGGTCTATACGGCCTATGCTTCTATGTGACTACGCGAGTCGCGGAGTTCGAGATTGATCATTCCGGTGTTTTAGCCCGATGTGGTGTGTGACTACGCGGTCTATTGAGACTATGCGACCGCGGAGTCCGGAGAATACCGGGTTAGCTACCCCGATGCGAGGAATACCTCATGCGGGTCTCAGGTGACCTATGCGACCGCGGAGTCGAGATTAGGCACGCATAATGATACTATGGGCGATTGGCCTTGCTTCGATCATTCGCGTCCTAGAAAAGACCTGTTACAGTTTACCTATTATTGCTCTCGTTTGTGATATGACACTATGTGCAATTGAACTGATTGTATTTGCAAATGGCTTTAAAATACTTTGATTTCATTTAAGTACTTTACAGTTTCACATACTTGGTACCTGTTGTACTGACCTCCTTCGGGGGGCTGCGTTCATGCCGCAGGTAAGGGCAAGCATGTGCTAGATCCACATCCTTAGGATCTCTTTGCTTTGGTGTCAGGAGCTCCACCTTCTCCGGAGGCTCGACTTTTGGGTATGATCTCCCTGTTGTTGTATATAGTTTTGTACATTCAGGGTATGGCGGGGCCCTGTCCCGCCATAGTTGTTATCTTCTTAGAGGTCTGTAGTCCTATTGTACAGTTGGGATGTAACTGCAAAAACTATGTTTATATATATATATGCCGAAAGGCGACATTTTCTCACATAAAACTGTGTCTCATTTTACAACTGTTTCATGTCTTGTTTTTATATTCCGCTGATTACTCTGATGAATGACTACTTGGGTGCCCGGGTAAGGCACCAGTCATGGGCCTCGGAACGGGTCGTGACACTGTTGTCTCATCAGCCACTGCTGCGGCTCTAAACTCTGCTGGGGCTGGCGGCATTGCAAAACTCGCCGTCTGAAGCACTATCTCGTGCTCGGCCGCTCGCGCCTCTTACTCCTCTGCACTTACTCAATGCCTCCTCGGCTGCCTTGCCCATTTGGGCCTGGGTTGCCTTGCGCGGAGGCATAACTGGTAAAAACGAGATACGTCAGAGGGGTCCAACTTACAACACAGCTCTAAGGCACGATCTCAGAATGAGAAGAATGGAAACCAATCCTAAATGTCCTGCAGCCTCCTGATTATAGATGTGGTGCACAACACACCGATAATCAAGACTCTACTAGACACGGTCTGTAGACACTTTCCGAGGATTAACTGCTCTGATACCACTTTTGTCATGACCCGATCCAGGGCCCGTGACTGGTGCCTTACCCCGGGCACCCTAGTGATACAACATCAGAGAAAATCAGCGGAAATAAAACTTAAACATGAAACAAGAGATAAGATCATAAAACAGGTCAACCAAACGGTTACCTTCCAATAAAATATATTTATACAAATCTTTCAAACCGAACAGTTTAATCCTTTTTACAAACCCTGCCCACAACAAGATTACAAATTTCTCTAAGAGTTTTTATACAACATGACGACGTGGCCCCGCCATACCTCGAATGTACAAAACCTACAACTCGTGGTAACATACCAAAGATAAGCCTCGACAAACGGAGCTTCCTAACGCTGAATTGTGATCCTAAGAGCGAGGATCAAGAACCGACGATTCTCTACTGCGGCATGAACGCAGCCCGAAGGAGGTCAAGACAACAGTACCTAGTATATGAAATCAAAATATCAGAATGAAATCATAGCGGTCTATATAAAGCGGAGACATGTATGATTACCAAACTACGATTCACAATAAATAAGCGATCATGTAAGTCGTGGACTCGCCTCGAGTCATCACTCAAATATAACTATGGGTCTCACGCGCAACATCAATCATGCGTGGAATACCTTCCTCAGCTGCGATGCATGATATAATAACACCACGGAGTACATGAACACCAAGTCCGTACTAACAATACTATACAACCAAACCACGAAGGCGTCACGGGGCAAGTCTGAAGCCGACTACCGGATACCAAGCCGTGTCACGTGGTGGCCGGCAAGTACGAGGGCTAACTACAGTACCAAGGTCGTATCACGAGACTTCGTCACTAAACCGAGCAGGGCAAGTGCGAGGGCTAACTACCAGGTACCAAGGCCGAATCAGCCACGAGACGGGGCAAGTACGAAAGCCGACCACCAGATACCAAGGCCGAATCAGTAAGAAACCTCATGGAGAGCTAGTCCATGGAATAACACTATCAACATGGAAACGAACCCTCATCATGGCCGCATACCCGTGGACCATCCATCGAGTCAGTATGCCCATGGACTATCTGTTATACCCCGTAGTTCCAGGGTATGTATGCGAGGACGTACGTACGAGAATACGACAGAAAGATTGGAAAGGAAGAAAGAGGTGATTTTTCCACGGAAAAGTTTCCGGTTTTTGTGAAGGAAAAAGGTTCGTTAATGGGAATTGGATTCCCAGATTTGGTATTCGGACTTCCTGGAATATTAGAGAATTATGGAATTTTATTTTCGGAAATGGTCACGTGGGGCCCACGGGAGAAATTTACGGTTTTGTGGGGCCCACTTTGTTTTCGAGATTTTGGCCATTGTGGATATTTTCGGAAGATGTTTTATTTTGGGCCATTAGGAGGGTGACATGTGTCACCCCCGCCTAGGTGGCTTGGCCGAATGACATTTGTGCACAACACCCGGTTAGAGTCGTTTTTCGACGAAACGTTTTACATAACTTGCGAGGGGAAAATTCCGGCTATGTCTTTTCTTATTTTTGCGGATTTTTCCGAGAGACGGAACATTTTGGACCAACGGGAGGGTGACATGTGTCACCCTCACATTGGAAGCAAGTGGGGCGGCACTTGGACGATTTGGGGTGTCAAGTGGGTAGATATTTTTGGTAGATATTTGTGAGGGTTTTAAGGAGTAGGGACTAGGGGGCACTTGGGCATATCTTGGCCCTACACTTGCCTAGCACTTGGCTAGATCTTGGCCATTGGTTGGCCTTTGCTTGACCTATAAATACCCCTCCCTTGTGAAGACTTCTTCATCCCAAAATCTCTAAGTCTTGAAAGCTTCTTCCTCCCCCCTTAGTGTAGTGTCTTGGCCGAGAGTCCCTCCCCCCCTTTGTGAGGCCTTTGGCCGAGCACCCCCTTGGCGAGTTTCCCCAATGGGGTAGGCCGAGGGTATACACCCTTGTGGTGTTGTCTCGTATAAATACCCCCCCCTCTTGGTAGAAATACTCTCAAAAGTATTGTTACTATACCCAAATTACCTTAGCCGTATACCTTGTAGTATTCCAAAGAAACCTCTATACGTAGAGCCCGGAAATACTACCGTATGTCCTTTTTGTCTCAAACCGAAACCCTAAGGGAATCTTCGTTGATTGATTGTAGTATTTAAGTAGAAGTTGGTTAGAACTTCTAAGGGTTGTTTGGAGCGGGTTGGAGCACCCGGAGTAGGAGCTAAGCGTTGCTAAGGATCGACATTTATACTTGGATAATTATGGGCTTATCGAGGTAATTATCTTGTCCCTCTAATTGTAATTGGAAATTACATGTTATTAGAATATATAGTTGAAGTATACTATATATAGAACTAAGCAATCTTTGCGGCAATGTCTTTTGACTTAAGCTTTGAAGAATAAAGAAAAGAATCGAATGTATGTACATGGGGTGTATTGCAATAGACTTGTGTAGTATTCTCGAGTAGAATTGTACACGTCCGGTTAGGCGTATAAACCCCACTGGTTGGCTTGGTGGCGGCCTCGATAGAGGAGGAGATTTCTGTTGCGGGAAGTCGAAAGAATTTTACGTAGGAAATGGAACCTTGTGTTTTGAAGTTAATAGACGTTTGTGACCTTTTTAGGTGAAAGTACTAAGAGTAGCGTATTCTACTTGAGGAGTGGAAAGAAATTTAGCAAGATTGTAGTACTTGGAGCATTTTGCTTATTGTCGATACTCGTCGCGGTATGTGAACCTCTTCCTATCTCTTCTAGCATGATATGTGTGAACTATGTAGTACGGTAGAGCGTACGTGTTAATCGTGTTTGATTGTTTTTAAAACATAAAGTGTTATAATGGCTTTATGGGAAGTTGGTTATAACAGCTTTATGTAGGTAAGAAAATACTTTGTGGTTTTAAAAGGTAACTGATGTGAATTATAACTGGCTTGTTATAATAAAGAACTTGATGTATTTCTGTTATACCCCGTAGTTCCAGGGTATATAGGTGAGGATGTACGTGCGAGTTACGACAGAAATTTTGGAAAGAAAGAAAGATGTGATTTTTCGACGGAAAAGTTTCCGGTTTTTGTGAAGAAAAAGGTTCGTTAATGGGAATTGGATTCCCAGATTTGGTATTCGGACTTCTTAGAATATTTGAGAATTATGGAATTTTATTTCCGGAAATGGTCACGTGGGGCCCACGGGTGAAATTTACGGTTTTGTGGGGCCCGTTTAGTTTTTGAGATTTTGGCCATTATGGATATTTTCGGGAGATGAAATATTTTGGACGAGTAGGAGGGCGACACGTGTCACCCCCCTAGGTGGCCCTTGGCCGAAATTAGCTAGACAGTGGCAAGACAGTGGCCAGTCTTGCTAGATATTTTGTGTGGACAAGTGGCTTGTGGGTCCCACCCACACTTGTCCCCAATCTCAACCACACACTTGCCTTCATCCTATCCCTTGGTTGTCCTATATATGCACCCTTAGTTGATGAAATCTTCCACACTTAGACATTTGAAGACTTGAAAAACCCTCCTTCTCCCTTGACCAGAGCTCTCGGTTTTGCCCCATTTCTTGAGCAAAATTTGTCCAACAATTCTTAAACTCTCAAGTGTTCTTCCCTAAGGTGTTAGGAAGATTGTGTACCAAGAGTTGGAAAAGATTTCACACCCACAGCCTTGAAGGGATGCCTTGGCGAGAAAGTTGTCATCTTGAAACCCTAAGTGTTCTTCACTTTTTGGAGTTGAATCTTGAAGAGAAGTTGGTTAGGAGCTTCTATGGGTTGCTTGTAGCGGATTGGAACGTAAAGATTTGGAGCTAAGACTTGCTGGAGCGACTTTAAGAACTTGGATATTTTTGGGCTATTTGAGGTAGTGGAACTTAAACCTCTTTGTGAATTGGTTGTTATACATATATTATAAGTATATTATGGATTATATAATATATGGAGTAAGTTTGGAAGATTTGGATCTTGTTAACTTGTTAAAAGAAAGGATTGGTCGTTTGCCATTAAAATGGTAAAACGTATCTTACTTGCTAAGAAGCTAATAACAAAGTAACTATAACTTATATTAAGAATGGAAATATAAGTTGGATGACTAATGAGTAAATTGGATAAGTAAAATGGACAAAGTTGGCCAAGGACCCCAACTTAAGGACTGTATTTACTTTGGACTGTATTTACATTGGACTGTATTTACATTTCTGTTAAGGGGAAGATTTTTCAATCGCGTTCGTTTGGGCGTGTGATCCTTTTTAATTATTGTATTGTTATGAAGGCGTGATAGTAAACGCGTTACGGTTGGCGCGTAATCCCCTTCTTTTACTTATTGTTGTTATGGAGGCGTGATAGTAAAACGCGTTACCGTTTGGGCGTGTAATCCCCTTCTTTATGTTGTTTAATTATTACGCCTTATATATATATATGGTATATATATTACGGTTATTCGGGCCTTGGTAAAAGATGGAAAAGTGAGTATAAACGGGGGAAGTGCTGCCGAAATTTCCGTAGATTTTGAGGGCTTTTTATTGGTATAAGTCTTCAATGATAAGAAAGGTTTGATAGGAGTACTATGACCATTTTAGGAGTGGAGTACTACGTGTGGCGTGATCTACTTGGCTTAAGGAGTAGCGAAGCGGGTTGAAGTACTTGGGCGTTTTGCTTATTGTCGATAAATCGTCGCGAGGTATGTGAACCTCTTCCTATCTTTTCTAGCATGATTGTTGTGAACTATGTATGCGGTAGACGTACATGTGCTAAGTGATTTGGTTGGTTTAAAACATAGGGTGTTATAATAGCTTTATGGGAAGTTAGTTATAACGACCTTATGTAGGAAAATGGTTTACTGATGTTAGAAGTTAAGAGACTTGATCTTATAAGATAAGAGACTTAACTTATTTGTTTTAATGTGGATGTTTGTGTGAAACCTCATTCGTGAGTAATGAGTACTTGGTTTTTAAAGGGATAATGTTTTACTGATTTCGGGAATCAGAATGTGTATCGACAGACCATTGCAGCGTTAATAAAGGAAAATGTATTGAATAATGATGTGTTGTATTAAAACAGTAGAAACCTCCATCTGCATAGAAGCTAAGATGAGACAAAATGATATTACATTTTCTAGATCACGGTCTTTGTAATAAGATCGTTATAAACAAAGAATAAACTACTCACATATATGACATATGTTACTCAATTGTTTTAAAAGAGATTAAGACTATGAGTTATGAAACCTTTCTAAAATAAGTGACTTGAGCATTTGAAAATGAGAAGCTTGAGTAATTGAAACTAGGCAAACTGGAACTTAGGAAAAGAATGTTGTTACTTGATTTTGAAAAGGAATGTGGGTTGGTCATTCTAATACTATGGGTATAGGGTGACTTTTATAAAAGTAATGGATCTCTTTTAAAGAACTTAACGTATGTAGTACTTTGGGGTTAAAACCGGACTTTGGCATAAAATGAAAGTACTTTGAGTTGTGTGAAACTTGCCTATGCTTGTTGTTGTGAAACTTGCCTATGCTTGTTGTTGTGAAACTTGCCTATGCTTGTGATGATAGCCTTTGTTGTGCAAGTGTGGTATTTACGTATTCCGCGTCTCTCGATGAAGTAGGTCGACTTGTTGAGAACTTACTTGGACGTCTTTGGCGGTGATGGAGAATTCCACGGGTATGTTTCCATTTTGATTCTTGTCTTGTTGTTGATGTCACATGGACATGTCTACCGTCGCAGATTCGGGGGCATGCGGCCATGCGGCGGGTTGATTACCCGATATATTGTTATTGTGGTTACATGGACCTGTCTACACCGATGCAGAATTCCGGGGGCATGTGGCCATGCGGCGGGGTTGATCACCCAAGATATTATTGTTGATGTCACATGGGCGTGTCTACCGAGTAGAATTCGGGGCATGTGGCCATGGGGCATTGGTATTATTGTTGCATCATGGACATGTCTACACCGTCTGAATTCGGGGCATGCGGCCACGATGCGAACATGATTGATGTTGTGGGCGTAAGACCCATAGTTATATTTGAGTGATGACTTGAGGCGTGAGTCACACGGACATGATCGCTTTTATGTTGTGAATCGTAGTTTGGTTATCATACATGTCTCTGCTTTATATAGACTAGTATGATTTCATTCTGATATTTTCTGATTTCACATACTTGGTACTGTTATCTTGACCTCCTTTGAAGTGGCGTATAAAGAGGCGAGCCTCTACCAGGAACAGACGAACCGTGGCTCTCCGTATGGCACATCCGGGTCGGAGCAAGGCGCTCGCGACAAAGTGACAAAAGTGGTATCAGAGCAGTTAATCCTCGTAAAGTGTCTACAGACCGTGTCTAGTAAGTCTTGATTATCGATGTGTTGTGCACCACATCTATAATCGTGAGGCTGCAGACATTTAGGATTGGTTTCCATTCTTCTCATTCCGAGATCGTGCCTTAGAGTGTGTTGTAAGTTGGACCCTCGGCGTATCTCGTTTTTACGATTATGCCTCCGCGAGGCAACCAGAGCCACGAAGGAAAGACAGCCGAGGAACCGCTAGTGAGATCTGAGAGAATACGAGGCGCGAGCCCGCATGCACGAGGTTGTGCTTGACAGCGGGTTTTGTAGCGCCCGGCCAGCAGAGGTTAGAAGCGCAGAATGGCTGCCGAGACCGCGATACACGAGCCTCGGTCCACGATGCAGGCGGAGGAGATGGGTTATAAGAGATGGCGATTCTTTGGCGAGTCGTGGCGAGATATGAGGATAGGTGGATGCAGCGATTCGATTCGATGCACGATGGTTCACCCGGCGAGATAGTTTGAGGTGCGGGACTTTACGAGTTGTAGCGCGAGTTTTATGGGTCGAGGCTCGAGGATGATCCGCAGTTCATCCGGCGATTCTGACGGATCATGCGGGTGATCAAGGCTTGAGACCGAGTCTGTGACCTTTGGTTCGCGTCGGCTGCGTGATACGCGATCGATTGGTTTGATTCATGGGAGCTTTCGGGAGAGCATGCACTCAGCGGTATGGGATGAGTTTTGGGCGTTCTCACGCACTTCTTGCCTCCGAAGATGAGGAGACGCGGGCAGATTTTGATGCTTAGACGAGGCGGGCGTGCGGTTCGGGAGTACAATGTGAGTTCGACTCATTGGCGTGCGTCCCGGCGTTGGTAGCTAGTATGGAAGATCGAGTGCACCGATATGTTCTGAGGGCTCGATGATTACATGTCGAGGCATGTTCGGGAGTAGCTCTTGTTGGGCATGGACATTGCCCGCATGCGACTCATGCGGCGGGATGTGAGGCACGGAGAGGTCGACGGAATGACCAAGATCAGCGAAGAGGCGAACAACGGTCCTTTGGTGACTTTCGAGGCGGACCGCCTCGAAGATACTAGTTTTGTACCTCCGCCCGGTCGAGTGGTCCTCCACAACCTTCAGAGTATTCGGAGCGGTCGGGCTCGAGGTTGAGTTTCGAGGAAGTAAGGGTGTTGGCGGATGCGGTCACCTACCTCGGTGTGGTCGATGTGGTAGACGCATTTGGGAGTGTCGTGGTGCGGGGAGCTTGTTATTTTTGCGGCGGCCAGGGGGCCATTTTGCGGAACTGTCAGACCAAGGGTAGCACGGATGTTACGACTCGGCCCTACGGATCGATGGCTGGTTCATCGCCTTCGATTATGCGCCTGCAGGCGTGCCTATGATTAGAGTGGAGCGGTAGCTGGTATATCCTTAACCCTCTAGAGTTTGGTTTGCGCGATATGATGATCTTATTATTGTGTGCTATGCGGATAGCGTTGTGTTGTTTGTAAGTTAGAAAACATGGTTAGTTGGAAGGATAAGTGTGGGGGCATGGAAAGTGTGAACCTTAGAGTTTTATACGTGGAGACCTTAGAGGCGAGGCCGTCTTGAGTGGGTGATTTTACGGTTGGTCTTTGGATGTACTTGGTATGCGGGGAAATATTGTGGGATAATTACATGGGTAGTGTGAGATGGAAGTGGTAGCTTTCATGGCGTGAATTAGTAAGATTGTTCGGATCGGGAACAAGAGTTGGCGCGTTTAGGAGTCGGGTTGATGGCCATTTGCAGGTCAACCCGCAGACCATATTGAGTTGTTGTGAGTTCGAGGTGGTCCCGCCAGTGGTAGGTCACGAGGGTGCTAGGCCCAAGTTTAGGTAACCATCGTGCGAGTTCGTGGATCGTTCAACGAATCGGATCGTGAAGGCGGGAATGGCCTTAGAGTAAATTGAAGCTAGTGGGAGTTGTAAGATTAGAAATGATTCCTCGTTGGCTTGGATCCGAGTTTTGCGCACATGTTATATTCGGCCATTGGTGGCATGATCGGTTTGTAAGTATAGTAGTGAAGACTATACCGACACAAATGCGTTTGGAGACTTAGAATGAACATTCGGACGAATGTTTCTAAGGGGAAGAATGTTATACCCGTAGTTCCGGGTATATAGGTGAGGATATGCGTGCGAGTTACTGCGAAATTTTGGAAAGAAAGAAAGATGTGATTTTTCACGGAAAAGTTTCCGGTTTTGTGAAGAAAAGGTTCGTTAATGGGAATTGGATTCCCAGTTTGGTATTCGGACTTCTTAGAATATTTGAGAATTATGGAATTTTATTTAGGAAATGGTCACGTGGGGCCACGGGTGAAATTCTACGGTTTTGTGGGGCCGTTTAGTTTTGAGATTTTGGCCATTATGGATATTTTCGGAGATGAAATATTTTGGGCGAGTAGGAGGCGACACGTGTCACCCTAGGTGGCCCTTGGCCGAAATTAGCTAGACAAGTGGCAAGACAGTGGCCAAGTCTTGCTAGATATTTTGTGTGGACAAGTGGCTTGTGGGTCCCACCCACACTTGTCCCCAATCTCAACCACACACTTGCCTTCATCCTATCCCTTGGTTGTCCTATATATGCACCCTTAGTTGATGAAATCTTCCACACTTAGACATTTGAAGACTTGAAAAACCCTCCTTCTCCCTTGACCTAGAGCTCTCGGTTTTGCCCCATTTCTTGAGCAAAATTTGTCCAACAATTCTTAAACTCTCAAGTGTTCTTCCCTAAGGTGTTAGGAAGATTGTGTACCAAGAGTTGGAAAAGATTTCACACCCCAGCCTTGAAGGGATGCCTTGGCGAAAGTTGTCATCTTGAAACCTAAGTGTTCTTCACTTTTGAGTTGAATCTTGAAGAGAAGTTGGTTAGGAGCTTACATGGGTTGCTTGTAGCGGATTGGAACGTAAAGATTTGGAGCTAAGACTTGCTTGGAGCGACTTTAAGAACTTGGATATTTTTGGGCTATTTGAGGTAGTGGAACTTAAACCTCTTTGTGAATTGGTTGTTATACATATATTATAAGTATATTATGGATTATATAATATATGGAGTAAGTTTGGAAGAGTTGGATCTTGTTAACTTGTTAAAAGAAAGGATTGGCCGCTTGCCATTAAAATGGTAAAACGTATCTTACTTGCTAAGAAGCTAATAACAAAGTAACTATAACTTATATTAAGAATGGAAATATAAGTTGGATGACTAATGAGTAAATTGGATAAGTAAAATGGACAAAGTTGGCCAAGGACCCCAACTTAAGGATTGTATTTACTTTGGGTATTTACATTGACATTGGTGTATTTACATTTACGTTAAGGAAGATTTTTCAATCGCGTTCCGTTTGGGCGTGTGATCCTTTTTAATTATTGTATTGTTATGAAGGCGTGATAGTAAACCGCGTTACGGTTGGCGCGTAATCCCTTCTTTTACTTATTGTTGTTATGGGCGTGATAGTAAACGCGTTACCGTTTAGGCGTGTAATCCCTTCTTTATGTTGTTTAATTATTACGCCTTATATATATATGGTATATATATTACGGTTATTCGCCTTGGTAAAAGATGGAAATGTGAGTATAAGCGGGAAGTCTTAGAAATTTCCGTAGATTTTGAGGGCTTTTTATTGGTATAAGTCTTCAATGATAAGAAAGGTTTGATAGAGTACTATGACCATTTTAGGAGTGGAGTACTACGTGTGGCGTGATCTACTTGGCTTAGGAGTAAGCGGGTTGAAGTACTTGAGCGTTTTGCTTATTGTCGATAAATCGTCGAGGTATGTGAACCTCTTCCTATCTTTTCTAGCATGATTGTTGTGAACTATGTAGTACGGTGAGCGTACATGTGCTAAGTGATTTGGTTGGTTTAAAACATAGGGTGTTATAATAGCTTTATGGGAAGTTAGTTATAACGACCTTATGTAGGGGAAAATGGTTTACTGATGTTAGAAGTTAAGAGACTTGATCTTATAAGATAAGAGACTTAACTTATTTGTTTTAATGTGGATGTTTGTGTGAAACCTCATTCGTGAGTAATGAGTACTTGGTTTTTAAAGGGATAATGTTTCTTCGATTTGGGAATCGAGAATGTGTATCGACAGAGACCATTGCAGCGTTAATAAAGGAAAATGTATTGAATAATGATGTGTTGTATTAAAACCAGTAGAAACCTCCATCTGCATAGAAGCTAAGATGAGACAAAATGATATTACATTTTCTAGATCATGGTTGCTGTAATAAGATCGTTATAAACAAAGAATAAACTACTCACATATATGACATATGTTACTCAATTGTTTTAAAAGAGATTAAGACTATGAGTTATGAAACCTTTCTAAAATAAGTGACTTGAGCATTTGAAAATGAGAAGCTTGAGTAATTGAAACTAGGCAAACTGGAACTTAGGAAAAGAATGTTGTTACTTGATTTTGAAAAGGAATGTGGGTTGGTCATTCTAATACTATGGGTATAGGGTGACTTTTATAAAAGTAATGGATCTCTTTTAAAAGAACTTAACGTATGTAGTACTTTGGGGTTAAAAACGGACTTTGGCATAAAATGAAAGAACTTTGAGGTTGGTGAAACTTGCCGATGCTTGTTGTTGTGAAACTTCCCTATTCTTGTTGGTGTGACACTTGCCTCTGGGTGTGCTTTTAGCCTTTGTTGTGCAAGTGTGGTATTTACGTTACTGGCGTCTCGATAGAGGCGGTCGACTTGTTGAGAACTTACTTGGGCGTCTTTGGCGGTGATGGAGAATTCCACGGGTATGTTTCCATTTTGATTCTTGTCTTGTTGTTGATGTCACATGGACATGTCTACCGACGCGAGATTCGGGGCACGCGGCACGTGCGGCGGGTTGATTACCCGATATATTGTTATTGTGGTTACATGGACATGTCTACACCGAGTAGAATTCGGGGCATGTGGCGTGCGGCAGGGTTGATCACCCAGTATATTATTGTTGATGTCACATGGACGTGTCTACACCGAGGTAGAATTCCGGGGGCATGTGGCCATGGGGCATTGGTATTATTGTTGCATCATGGACATGTCTACACCGATGCAGAATTCCGGGGGCATGCGGCCATGATGCGAACATGATTGATGTTGTGGGCGTGAGACCCATAGTTATATTTGAGTGATGACTTGAGGGCGTGAGTCCCTGACTGGACATGACTGCTTTTATGTTGTGAACTGTAGTTTGGTTATCATACATGTCTCCTGCTTTATATAGACTAGTATGATTTCATTACAGTATTTTTTTACAGTTTCACATACTTGGTACCTGTTGTACTGACCTCCTTCGGGGGGCTGCGTTCATGCCGCAGGTAGAGGTACATCGGTCGTGGATCCTCGCTCTTAGGATCTCAGTTCAGCGTTTTGGGAAGCTCCGTTTCTCCGGAGGCTTATCTTTTGGTATGTGTTCCCTGAGTTGTAGGTTCTTGTACATTCAGGGGTATGGCGGCCCCGTCCGTCATAGTTGTTGTAAATCTTAGAGGTCTGTAGTACTGTTGTGGGCAGGGTTTGTAAAAAGGGATTAAACTGTTCGTTTTGAAAGAGTTGTATTTATTATGTTATTGGAAGGTAACCGTTGGGTTGGCCTGTTTTATGTTCATATATCTGTTTCTTGTTTAAGTTTTATTTTCCGCTGGTTTTCTCTGATGATTGTATCACTAGGGTGCCCGGGATAAGGCACCAGTAACGGGCCCCGGAACGGGTCGTTACAATTTCAAAAGATTTATAAATCGTTTTGAAGGGAGAGTAATACTTGGTTTTTGAAAACTTAAGAGTTATACTAGCTTTATGGGAAGTTAGGTATAACGGCTTAAGAATGTTTCTTGATTTGAATCGAATGTGTATCGCCAAACCACTGCATCGTTAATAAGGGAAAATGTACTGACTAATGAGTTGTATTATTAAAACCAGTAGAAACCTCCATCTGCATAGAAACTAAGATGAGACAAAATGATATTACATTTTCTAGGTCATGGCTGCTGTAGTAAGATTATTATAAACAAGAATAACCTATTCACTCATAAGACTTATGTTACTCAAATGTTTTAAAAGAGATTAAGACTATGAGTTATGAAACCTTTCTAAAATAAGTAACTTGAGCATTTTGAAATTAGGCAAACTTGGACGTTTGGAAAATAATGTTGTTACTTGATTTTACAAAGGTAAGTGTTTTGGGTTTACTTAAAAAGACAGTCACTCTGTTTTTATACTACGGGTATTGTGTGACTTATGTGGAAAGAACGAATCTTTTAAAGATTTAATGTATGAAGTACTTTGGGGATGGATACCCGAACTTGTTAATAGAAAGTACCTTGTGTGAATAACTTGATTGTATTGGTTTGTGATAGCCTTGTAATACTTTCTTGTTGATTTGATAAGTAAACATGTTAGGATGCTACGTGTGTTAGTATCTTGTGATGTTAGTGTAAAGGGGTTTTCCCCTCGACTGCGCTTAAAGTTGTTTGACTATCAGCCGTTATGTTGGTATTGTACCACTCACCTTGACTTGTGTCCGGAGGTTGGCGCCTCCGTCGGGGTAGACTCGGTGATGCAGGACCATGATTCGAGAATACCTCATGCGGGTCCAGGGGATCCATGCGGAACTACGGGAGTTCCATGTTAGTTTACGGCCCTTGTGGTCATGCGGTCCTTGTGGCCATGCGGACTGCGAGTCCAGGACGATGCCGGGGAGTAGCTACCCTCGATGCGGGGTTATACCTCATGCGGGCCTATGAGGTTGGCCTATGCGAGTGCGGAGAGTTCGAGGGCTAGACGCGCACATTTGATCTCGCGAGGCGGTGACGGCTTTCATCATGTGACGGTGCAGACAGATATCATGACACGCTTTATGACCTTGTTGGTATTGTAGGTTTTAGTAGTCGGCTATGCCTTCGTACTTACCCGCATAGCTTTATTATAACACAGTGGGACACGTGTTCATGTGTTCTCGGTGCTTTCATTTGATAGACTGCCGACAGTGAGGAATGTGCTCCACGGGCACGATTGATGTTGTGGGCGTAAGACCCATTGTTAAATTTGAGTGATGACTTGAGGGCGTGAGTCCCTGACTTGACATGACTGCTTATTTATCAGGAATCGTAATTTGGTTATCATACATGTCTCCGCTTTGTATAGACTACTATGATTTCATTCTGATTTATTTTCGATTCACATACTTGGTACTGTTATCGACCTCCTTCGGGGGGCTGCGTTCATGCCGCAGGTAAAGGTACACCAGTCATTGATCCTCGCTCTTAGGGTCACAGTTCAGCGTTTGGGAAAGCTCCGTTTCTCCGGAGGCTTATCAGTGGTATAGTCCCCGGTTGTTGTAGGTATTTACATTCAGGGGTATGGCGGGGCCCGGTCCCGCCAGTGTTGTCGTATCATTTCTTAAGTGCGTAGTAATCTTGTGGGCGTGGTTTGTAAAAGGATTAAACTGTTCATGTTAAAAAAAGTTGTTATTTATATATATGCCGACAGGCAAGTTTTCCTCAGATTACTGTTTGTACTTCATTTGTTTCATGGATGTGTTTTATGTTCGACATTACTCGATGTTGTATCACTAGGGTGCCCGGGGTAAGGCACCAGTCACGGGCCCCGGAACGGGTCGTGACAAAAGTGGTATCAGAGCAGTTAATCCTCGGAAAGTGTCTACGGCCGTATCGATCCAAGAGTCTTGATTATCGGTGTTGTGCACCACACCAATAATCGTGAGGCTATAGGATATTTAGGATTGGTTTCTATTCTTCTCACTCGAGATCGTGCCTTAGAGGCGTTGTAAGTTGGACCCTCTGACGAAATTCTTTCCCCTATCGTTATGCCTCCGCGTAGGGCAACCCGGGCCCAGGAGGGCAAGGCAGCCGAGGGAGCTGCGAGTAGAGTTCAGAGGGTTACGTGGGCACAGGCCCAATCATTACCTAGGGTAATGCTTCATTCGGGGATTTCTGCGACGTCACTAGCCCCAGTAAAGTTTAGCACGGCGGCGGCAGTTCCTACTGCGGCCATGATATTTGAACCTTCGCCTACGACCAGAACAGAGAATATGGATTACAAAGAGGCGACTCGCATTAGCCATGGATTTGGCTACCAGAGAGTATACCGATGTACCGCGAGTCTTGATGGCTATCTAAGAGAGGGTCGTGCAAGAGTAATTCTTCAGTTAGGCTTGAGCATGGCCTGTGTACGGGCTTATGCGCATCAGGCCGAGAACATAGAAATCATGGTGGGTTAACCGAGTAAGATTTTGGGGGATAGAGAAGGTGTGAGCCTTAGAGTGTTATACGTAGAGACCTTAGAGGTGAGGCCATCTCAAGAAAAGGTGTAGTGTTATGTTTGATCCTTATCAGAAGTGCATAGTGCACGTGAGCTATGTGTGGGATAGGTCCCTAGTAGTGTGGAATGAAAGGGGGTAGTTGAGCTAAGAAGACCGCTAGGTTTTCGGAACGTGATTAGTGAGACTGTTCCTTCAGGGAACTAGTGTTTTGCGCGTTGCCGGGTCAGGTTGAGGCCACGTCGCGGGTCAACCCGCGACCTGTTTTATGGTGGGGTCAGTTTGTGGTGGTCCCGCCTTGTGTTAGGGTCATGAGGGTGTTAGGCCCATGTTTAGTTAACCAGCGTACGAGTTCGTGGATGCGTTCGACCAGTGGTCGGGCCGATGGGGGCAGCCCATCGTGTTCTTCGGTCGGGACCGTTCACTCGGCAGTGTTGATTTTATCAGAAAGGTTGTAAGGCTGCACGGTGCCTACCTTCACCTTATGGCGGCGCATGGAGCCAGTGCACGATCGTTTTTGTTTCCGGAAGTTTTACCAGCGGTTAAGAACTCGGTGAGTCTCGGAATCGCATTCGCCACCGGGCGGTGCTTGATTTCGAGGATAGTTGTGGGATTGTTGTCTCCTGTGGAGGGAGTGTTTAAGCTACCATTTCAGATTCGGATGTCACCTTTTGAAGCCTTGTAGGGGCGGAAGTGTAAAGTTGCCGGTCGATTGGTTCGATGTTGGCAAAGTTCGATTGGTTGAGCTTGTTCCGGCAGATGGATAGTGATAAGCTTGTCTAGAAGAAGTTCAGCGGCTCGGAGGAATCGTATGGATAATCGGCGACGACGCTTAGAGTTCAGGTTGACGGTCGGTCTTCTTGATAGTACCACCCCGGACAGGGTGTGACGAGGTTTGGAAAACAGAGGAAAGGTCGCCCGAGTGACTTTGGGCGTTTTGGAGTTCATGTGAGAATAGGCGGGTTGCCTATATGTTAGCATTTGCCGTCCGACGTAGGAGGCAGTGCGTCCGGTCTTTCGTATTGTTATGTTCAGGAAGTACCGGAGATCCATCCAGAGTATCCCCAGTTAATGATGACCACGTTAGGATAGTAACCGAGTTTTGGAACCAAGCGAGATCGTAATGTGGTAAGAGTTCGAGTGTACGACATCCTCAGGGATCGCAAGCAGCCCGGTACCATTTGTTGGGTCGTCGGAGCAAGGCTCGCGACAAAGTGACAAAAGTGGTACCATTTGTTGGGTCGCCTGAGAAGGTTAATGCCTCAGGCAAAGTGACAAAGTGGTATCTACGGCGAGTAAAGAGAGAAGCGAGCATGTATGGCGAGCATAGATGTGATCATTTCTTTTGTAAAGAGAAGGTGCGAAGGAAGTATATTTTAGACCCCGGTGAGAAGTGATTTGTGGTGATGTAGAGGTGTTTCCTCGTGGACTTGGATGTAAGTTTTTGCGCAGGTGTTTCCATGGCCAGGTGTGGCAGGATTGTTCCCGTAAGTATAGTAGTAGAGACTATATCGGCGCTTGTATGTTTGGGGACTTAGAAGGAACATTCGGGACGAATGTTTCTAAGGGGGGAAGAATGTTATACCCCGTAGTTCCAGGGTATGTATGCGAGGACGTACGTACGAGAATACGACAGAAAGATTGGAAAGGAAGAAAGAGGTGATTTTTCCACGGAAAAGTTTCCGGTTTTTGTGAAGGAAAAAGGTTCGTTAATGGGAATTGGATTCCCAGATTTGGTATTCAGACTTCCTGGAATATTAGAGAATTATGGAATTTTATTTTGGAATGGTCACGTGGGCCCACGGGAGAAATTTACGCTTTTGTGGGGCCCACTTTGTTTTGAGATTTTGGCCATTGTGGATATTTTGGAAGATGTTTTATTTTGGGCCATTAGGAGGGTGACACGTGTCACCCCGCCTGTGGCTCGGCCGAATGACATTTGTGAACAACACCCGGTTAGAGTCGTTTTCGACTAAACGCTTTACATAACTGCGAGGGAAAATTCGGCTATGTCTTTTCTTATTTTTGCGGATTTTTCCGAGAGGCGAACATTTTGGACCAACGGAGGGTGACATGTGTCACCCTCACATTGGAAGCAAATGGGCGCACTTGGACGATTTGGGTGTCAGTGGGTAGATATTTTTGGTAGATATTTGTGAGGGTTTTAAGGAGTAGGGACTAGGGGCACTGGGCATATCTTGGCCCTACACTTTCCTAGCACTTGGCTAGATCTTGGCCATTGGTTGGCCTTTGCTTGACCTATAAATACCCCTCCCTTGTGAAGACTTCTTCATCCCAAAATCTCTAAGTCTTGAAAGCTTCTTCCTCCCCAGTGTAGTGTCTTGGCGAGAGTCCCTCCCCTTTGTGAGGCCTTTGGCCGAGAGCACCCCCTTGGCCGAGTTTCCCCTAATGGGTAGGCCGAGGTATACACCCCCCCTTGTGGTGTTGTCTCGTATAAATACCCCCCCTCTTGGTAGAAATAATATCAAAAGTATTTTTACTATACCCAAATTACCTTAGCCGTATACCTTGTAGTATTCAAAAGAAACCTCTATACTTAGAGTCGGAAATACTACCGTATGTCCTTTTGTCTCAAACCAAACCCTAAGGAAATCTTCGTTGATTGATTGAAGAATTTAAGTAGAAGTTGGTTAGAACTTCTAAGGGTTGATTGGAGCGGTGGAGCACCGGAGTAGGAGCTAAGCGTTGCTAAGGATCGACATTTATACTTGGATAATTATGGGCTTATCGAGGTAATTATCTTGTCCCTCTAATTGTAATTGGAAATTACATGTTATTAGAATATACAGTTGAAGTATACTATATATAGAACTAAGCTTAAGATCGCGCAATGTCTTTTTACTTAAGCCTGAAGAATAAAGAAAATAACTTAACTGTATTTACATAGGACTGTATTGCAGTAGACTTGTGTAGTATTACTGAGTAGAATTGTACAAGTACGGTTAGAAGTATAAACCCCACGGTTGGCTTGGTGGCGCCTCGATAGAGGAGGAGATTTACGCTGTTGTGGGAGGTGTCACGAATTTTCTGTAGGGAAATGGAACCTTGTGTTTGAAGTTAATAGACGTTTGTGACCTTTTAGGTGAAAGTACTAAGAGTAGCGTATTCTACTTGAGGAGTGGAAAGGGCTAGCAAGATTGTAGTACTTGGAACATTTTGCTTATTGTCGATACTCGTCGCGAGGTATGTGAACCTCTTCCTATCTCTTCTAGCATGATATGTGTGAACTATGTAGTACGATAGACGTACATGTGTTAACTGTGTTTGATTGTTTTTAAAACATAAAGTGTTATAATGGCTTTATGGGAAGTTGGTTATAACAGCTTTATGTAGGTAAGAAAATACTTTGTGGTTTTAAAAGGTAACTGATGTGAATTATAACTGGCTTGTTATAATAAAGAACTTGATGTATTTCAAAAGATTTATAAATCGTTTTGAAGGGAGAGTAATACTTGGTTTTTGAAAACTTAAGAGTTATACTAGCTTTATGGGAAGTTAGGTATAACGGCTTAAGAATGTTTTACTGATTTCGGAAATCAGAATGTGTATCGCCAAACCACTGCAACGTTAATAAGGGAAAATGTACTGACTAATGAGTTGTATTATTAAAACCAGTAGAAACCTCCATCTGCATAGAAACTAAGATGAGACAAAATGATATTACATTTTCTAGGTCATGGCTGATGTAGTAAGATTATTATAAACAAGAATAACCTATTCACTCATAAGACTTATGTTACTCAAATGTTTTAAAAGAGATTAAGACTATGAGTTATGAAACCTTTCTAAAATAAGTAACTTGAGCATTTTTGAAATTAGGCAAACTTGGACGTTTGGAAAATAATGTTGTTACTTGATTTTACAAAGGTAAGTGTTTTGGGTTTACTTAAAAAGACAGTCACTCTATTTTTATACTACGGGTATTGTGTGACTTATGTGGAAAGAACGGATCTTTTAAAGATTTAATGTATGAAGTACTTTGGGGATGGATACCCGAACTTGTTAATAGAAAGTACCTTGTGTGAATAACTTGATTGTATTGGTTTGTGATAGCCTTGTAATACTTTCTTGTTGATTTGATAAGTAAACATGTTAGGATGCTACGTGTGTTAGTATCTTGTGATGTTAGTGTAAAGGGGTTTTCCCCTCGACTGCGCTTAAAGTTGTTTGACTATCAGCCGTTATGTTGGTATTGTACCACTCACCTTGACTTGTGTCCGGAGGTTGGCGCCTCCGACGCGGGTAGACTCAGCGATGCAGGACCATGATTCGAGAATACCTCACGCGGTCTGGGATCCATGCGAACTACGGAGTTCCGTGTTAGTTTACGCCCTTGTGGTCACGCGGTCTTTGTGGCTACGCGGATCGCGAGTCCGTGACGATGCCGGGAGTAGCTACCCTCGATGCGGGTTATACCTCATGCGGGCCTATGAGGTTGGCCTATGCGAGTCGCGAGAGTTCGGGGCTAGACGCGCACATTTGATACTGCGGGCGAGTGACCAGCTTTCATCATGTGACGGTCTAGACAGATATCATGACACAGTTTATGACCTTGTTGGTACTGTGGGTTTTAGTAGTCGGCTATGCCTTCGTACTTACCCGTACAGTTTTATTATAACACAGGTGGGACACGGTGTTCATGTGTTCCTTGGTGCTTTCATATCATAGATCGCAATGAGGAATGTGTTCCACGCACGATTGATGTTGTGGCGTGAGACCCATTTTTAAATTTGAGTGATGACTTGAGGGCGTGAGTCCCTGACTTGACATGACTGCTTATTTATTGTGAACTGTAATTTGGTTATCATACATGTCTCCTGCTTTGTATAGACTACTATGATTTCATTTACGATTTATTTTCGCCACATACTTGGTACTGTTATCGACCTCCTTCGGGGGGCTGCGTTCATGCCGCAGGTAAAGGTACACCAGTCATTGATCCTCGCTCTTAGGGTCACAGTTCAGCGTTTGGGAAAGCTCCGTTTCTCCGGAGGCTTATCAGTGGTATAGTCCCCTGTCGTTGTAGGTATTTACATTCAGGGGTATGGCGGGGCCCTGTCCCGCCATTGTTGTCGTATCATTTCTTAGAGGTCTGTAGTACTGTTGTGGGCAGGGTTTGTAAAAAGGATTAAACTGTTCATGTTGAAAAAAGGTTGTTATTTATATTATGCCGAAAGACAAGTTTTCCTCAGATTACTGTTTGTACTTCATTTGTTTCATGTATGTGTTTTATGTTCCGCTGATTACTCTGATGTTGTATCACTAGGGTGCCCGGGGTAAGGCACCAGTCACGGGCCCCGGAACGGGTCGTGACACTATCATAGTGGAAGCATACCCGTGGGCCACCCATCGTGTCAGTATGTCCAAAATGATCAAGAATAATACGACCGACCCTCCATTCGAGAGACGCGGTAACATAAGAATACAACACTTGCACAACAAGGATATCACACGCAAACATAGGCAAGTTACACACAACTCAAGGTACTTTTTATTTTATGCCAAGGTCCAGGTTTTAACCCCAAAGTACTACGTATGTTAAACTCTTTTTAAAGGATCCATTTCTTTTACAAAGGTCACCCGATACCCGCAGTATAGAGTGACTAACATCTTTTAAGTAAACCAAAACAACTTCCATACTTTCCTTTTAAAACCAAATTAAGGCAATATCATGCCTTCTTTTTAGACCAAAACACTTCTCCTTTTAAAGTCAAGTTACCACTTTAAAACCAATGATAAAACCATTCTTTCGTTTTCATAAAGTCGTTATAACTAACTTCTCATAAAGCTGTTATAACACTTTATGTTTTAAACCAATTTTAAGACAAAACAATGCCTTTCTTTTAAACCAAAACTCTTTAATTTCCTCAAGTCTCTTTTAGAAATCAAGTTCCTTACTTATTCTCATTTCCGAAATCAGTAAAACATTATTCTTTAAAAACCAAGTACTCATTACTCACGAATGAGGTTTCACACTTCTTAACAACTTTCACATCAATTCAATTAAGTCAAGTCTCTTATCTTTTAAGATTAAGTCTCTTAACTTCTAAAATCAAAAACCATTCTTTTATCTTCTTAAGTCGTTATACCTAACTTCCCATAAAGCTAGTATAACTTTTAAGCTTTCAAAACCAAGTATTACTCTTCTTTCAAAAACGGTTCTTAAATCTTTTGAAATACTTCAAGATTCTTATTATTCAGGCTTAAGTCAAAAGACATTGCCGTAAAACTACGTTCAGTTAACACACGTACGTCTACCGTACTATATATATTCCTTTAAAATATCATGCTCAAGAGTATAGGAAGAATCACATACCTCGCGACGATTATCGACTATTAGCAAAAAGCTCCAAAGTACTGTAGTCCTGTTAGCCTTTTTCACCCTTCGAGTAGAATTAGCTACTCGCAGTACTTCAACCTATAACGGTTATACAAGTCTATCAATATCTAGACTACTCTGTAGAATAAATCTAGATACAAGATTCTTACGGAAAATTGGGCAGCACTTCCCTACCCGCCAAACTTCACAAGTCTACTGTAAATACAGTCCTATGTAAGTACAGTTCAATTCTCTTCTTATATACCTTCCTTGTATATAGCTTATACTTAATTCTTATACTTCAACAGTATGCAAACTCAATTACAATAAGGGGACAAGATATTTACCTCGATAAGCCCAAAATTATCCAAGTTTAAATGTCGATCCTGAGCGACGTTTAGCTCCAACTCTGGGCGCTCCAACCCGCTCCAAACAACCCTTAGAAGTTCTACGCAACTTCTACTTAATACTTCAACTCGCTATGAAGATTTTCCTTAGGGTTTTGGTTTGAGACTAAAAGGACAAAAGGTAGTATTTCCGGGCTCTACGTATAGAGGTAACTTTTGGAATACTACAAGGTATAAGGCTAAGGTATTTTGGAATAGTAACAATACTTGGAGAATACTTTCTACCAAGGGGGGGTGTATTTTACGAGAACAACTAGCCAAAGGGGGGGGTACCTCTCGGCTTAGCACCACTAGGAAGGGGGGGTACCCTCTTGGCCACAAGGCCTTACAAAGAGGAAGGGGGGAGGCTCTTGGACGAGAGAAACAAGAAGAGGGGGGAGGATTTTAAGACTTAGAACACATTTGTGGATGAAGAAGTCTTCAACAAGGGAGGGGTATTTATAGGACAACCAAGGGCCAAGATCAAGCCAAGTGGGGGGCAAGTGGAGGGTCAAGATCAAGCCAAGTGCACCCTAACCCTACTCCACAAATCCCTCACAAACATTGACCCATGGATTAGGCCATGAAACATGCCACGAAATGGGCACCAATCGGCCACCACAAACCTCCCACTTGAGGGTGACAAGTGTCGCCCTCTCGTTGGTCCAAAATATTTCATCTCTCGGAAAAAGCCGCAAAAATATTAAATGACATAGCCGGAATTTTCCCTTCGCAAGTTCTGTAAAACGTTTCGTCGAAAAACAATTCGTTTCGGGGGTTGTGTACAAATTTCGAATCTTGCCTAACTTTAAGGCTCAAACTTTTCTACGTACGCCCACGCGTACATACTCTGGAAATACGGGGTATAACATACACGCCTACAAGACGTGTAAAATTCCGCCCCACAATTATATCAAACTAGTCCAAAAATACAATGTCAATTCGGCCAAAGGTGTATCAACATATCAACCTTTCCAATTTCCTTTTTCAATTCAAGTTGTTTAGTATAACATGTTATCAAGCCGCAATTGAGTATAACTACTACAATCTTCAAGTAGGTAATATGCGACGATTCTAATTAACGACCAAAATATAATTCAATTTCAAATGACTCAACATGTCATTTTCGGATTGAGCTTCTAAACTTCCATAACCCTTACCAATCTTCATAACACATATCACATGATCACTTATAACTTATCATAACATAGAATCTCCAATTACAAAAGTAAGATGAAGATTATTACCTCATTTAGCCCAAATATGATCCAAGATTACAAGTTGATCCTTAGCAACTTTAGCTCCTCTTTTCGACGTTCCAATCCACTCCAAGCAACCCTTATAAGCTTATGAAGAACTCATCTTCAAGTTCCAACTTCAAAGTTGAAGAACTCCTTAGGTTTTCGCCTTGCTACTAATACGAAAACGCCACTTTTCCGGGATCTTTCTATTGAGATACCCTTACAATACCCTTATGAACCTTGGTTTAAAGTGTGGAGCTTATTGGACAAAAATGGAAAATTTTTGTCTTGAAGGAACCCTCAAACCCGAGAGCTTCCAATAAGTGTTCTTCAATTCTTGAATTTTTTTCTAAGTGTAGAGCCTTTGTCTTGCTACTAGTACATATATATAACACAATGGAGGGTCAAGATTAGCACATATGGATGGCTTGGATGCATTTCACTAGGATCAAGCCCAAGTGGCCCTTTGACAAGTCAACAATGTCAAGCTCTTTGTCTTAGCAAGACTTGGTCATTTAAATTATGGTCAAATGACCATCTTATCCATGCCATTTTCGTCCAAGACCACTAAGGGGGGGTGACACGTGTCGCCCTCCCGTTCGTCACAATATTTCATCTTCCGACAATTCCATAATTCCGATAAATTTTTACTCGTCTCCAATCTTAACATTTTTTAGTTCTTACGTACGTTCTTATAAACATATCCTGGAATTCCGGGTTGTAACAGTTTATGACTATATAACATGTTAAACCTAAGAATTTGGATTTAAAGAATTGGAAAAGGACTTTGTGTTGTTATATATGTTTAGCCGAGAATGACTTTAAATATGGAACTAGTTTCGTATCAATTGTGGGGCATAATTTTACACATCTTGTTAGGCGTGTAATCCCCTATTGTTAACTACATTGTTGAGCCTTAAATGTGGCGTGTTTGGTTATTGAATTCGGCCTTGAAAAAGGTGGCAAAGTATGTAGAAACAAAGGAAGTGTTGTCCGATTTTCCATAGAATTTAGTGACTTTGCACTTAGAATATTCTACGTTCGAAGCTAGAGGTTAATGGACGTATTATGGCCATTATAGGTTGAAGTACTAAGTATAGCGTATTCTACTTGAAGGATGGAATAGCTATCAAGGTTGAAGTACTTTGGAGCATTTTGCTATTTGTCGATAATCGTCGCGAGGTATGTGAACCTCTTCCTTCCTTTGGCATGATTCTATGTATGGAATATACATGTGGTATTATTTCATGTTCCCTTCTACTCCTAGAAGTTAAGAGGTATGTATGTGATTTACTCTATGTAAAGGTTATGTCTAAGTTATCCTAAGTTCTTACCAAGTCTTATGGGGGATGTTGGTAAGAGTCGTTAGGAGGTATTTGGAGCCAAGTTGGCTTGGCTAATTTACGGCACGAATGAGAATAAGTATCGAACAAGCCATTGTAGCGTTAATAAAGGAAAATGTAATGACAATTGATTATATTAAAATGAGTAGAATTCTCCATCCGCATAGAAGCTAAGATAAGACAAAATTGTTTTACATTTTCTAGATCATGGCTGCTTAAATATGATCGTTATAAACAAGTATAACCTACTCACACACATAAGGCATATGTTACTTAACTTAAAGGATTTACGTTATGAAGTGTCAAGACTATGCATTATGAATTCTTAAAAGGTTAAGAGACTTTATTTTTCAAGTTATGTGACTTGATTTTAAAAGCATAGAATACTTGATTTGAAAAGTATTGACTTCTTGACATTCGAAAGATAAGAAACTTGATTTCTAAAAGATAAGAGACTTGAAGTATTTTGAAAGTATACGATACTTGGTTTTAGAAAGTATAAGTCTCTTGGTTATAAAAGGAATGAATTTGTCTAAAACCATAAAGGGTTATAATGACTTTATGGGAAGTTGGTTATAACGGCTTTATGGAAGGTTAACAGAATGGTTTTCTCTAATAACGTAAGCAAAGAAATAACTTGAAATAAGGAAGGGAAATTTGATTTAAAGATATCACTTGTTTAAAGTTTTAAAGTAAGGGTCACTTGATTTAGAAGCCGAGAAATGTATTTCTAAAAATATAGTGACTTACGTGAAATGTAAACAGCCTTGATATTACTGGTGTTAGTATCATGGGGTTTTATATGAAAAGGAATCTTTTGAAAAAAATGGAAGTACGTAGTACTTAGGGTTAAATTCCCGGATTTGTTTTATGTGAAACGAAAAGTGCCTTGAGTATATAAAATGAAAGTCTAAAGATTTTATGAACTTGCCTACAGGTATACTTCAGAGAATAGCAGCGGAACATACACAACTCATAAAAACACTTAGACATAATACATCAACAGGCTAGCCGATAAGGCCACCTTCCATAAAACGTACATAACAAAAGAAACATCAGTTACAATTCTTTCTTTACAACCCAAACCACTAGACATGACTACAGACCTCTAAGAATAACAACTGTGGCGGGACAGGGCCCCGCCATACCCCTGAATGTACAACAACCGACAATACCAGGGATAAACCTCCGGAGTAATGGAGCTTCTCAACAGCTGAATCAGTGATCCTAAAAGTGAGGATCAACAACCTGTACTCTACCTGCGGCATGAACGCAGCCCCCCGAAGGAGGTCAGTACAACATGTACCAAATATGTGAAACTGAAAGTACTGTAATGAAATCATAAGTCTAAAATAAAACTGGAGACATGTATGATAACTCATATAACAGTACATTGTGTCTTACTAACAATGAGAGTAAACAAGAGTATACTTTACTGCATAAAAATAGGAGGCTCATGATCAAAGCAGGGCCACCCGCCCGCAGTATCATTAAGCAATCCTACTCCTGGGACTATTTCACCCGCAAGGGTCGTGTGGACCCGCATGAGGTATTCCTCGTATAGACTGTATCCGCCCGCATAGGTCGTGTAGACCCGCATGAGGTATTCCTCGCATAGGACTGGTCCGCCCCGCATGGGACTATTTCACCCGCATAAGCCCTTTCGGACCCGCATAAGGTATTCCTCGCATCATGGGTAGAAAATCCACGGAATATGCAAATGCCACAAACCCGGGAATGACCCCGTAATGCACAATATATCACTAGCACAACCGGCTATCATACATAATATAAGCACTACCGGCTTATCATACATAACATAAGCACTACCGGCTTATCATGCATTACATAAGCAAGTTAAGAAATCCCCCTAACTTCTTATTAGTCTTATTCATATACACTCTCATTTTAGTTTACTTAAGGCACTAACATTGTCATTATAAAAATCCGGGAATTTAACCCAAAGTACTACGTACTTCTACTCTTTTTCATACAAAACTTCCAAGATACTAATAACCATAGTATCAAGTCATAACTACATTTTAAGACAAGTCACAATACCTTTTAGAAATACATTTTCAGGCTTCTAAATCAAGTGACTTCTTTCTTTTAAAACCTTAAGCAATTGATGCCTTTAAATCAATTTGTCTTTCATTATTACAAGTCATTTATCATTCTTATATTACTTAGAGTAAACCACTCTTTTTTTAACTTTCCATAAAGCTATTATAACCAACTTCCCATAAAGCCGTTATACTAGCTTTATACCTTAGATACTTACATTCTTCTTTATAACCAATAGACTTAAACTTTTCAAACAAAACAAGTATCATATACTTTCAAAATACTTTAAGTCTCTTAACTTTTAGAACCCAAGATATCCTTAATATTTTTAAACAAGTGAGTAAATTCCCTAACTCAACAAACTTGGACATTCTTTAAAATAAGCCAAGGATATCAAATGGACTAGGTTGTCAAAATCTTGTACGTCTACCGTACTATACATTTACAACTTATTCATGCTCAAGAGATAAGAAAGTTCCACATACCTCTTCGGTTCAATCCACTTGTTAAGGCCAATATGCCGTACGTAGTATGTCAACCTATAATGACCATAATACGTCTATTAACTTCTAGTTTCAAACGTAGAATATTCCAAGTGCAAAGCTACTAAATTCTACGGAAAATCGGACAGCACTTCCTTTGTTTCTACATACTTTGCCACCTTTTTCAAGGCCGAATTAAATAACCAAACACGCCACATTTAAGGCTCAACCATGTAGTTAACGATAGGGGATTACACGCCTACAAGTCGTGTAAAATTCCGCCCCACAATTGATATCAAACTAGTCCAAAAATACAATGTCAATTCGGCCAAAGGTGTAACAACATAACAACCTTTCCAATTCCTTTTCAATTCAAGTTGTTTAGTATATCATGTAATAAAGCCGCAATCGATTATAACTACTACATTCTTCAAGTAGGTAACATGCGACAACTCTAATTATCGACCAAATTGGATTTCAATTTCAAATGGCTCAACATGTCATTTTCGATTTTAGGCTTCTACAATCCATATCACTTATCAATCTTCAATACATATACTTCATGCTAGTTAAAGTGTAAGGCTACAACAATATGTAATCTTATAATACTTAAGAGAACAAAATTGTTACCTTAACGAGCCTTAATCCACCTCAAGATCTGAAGTCGCTCCCTAGCAACTTAGAGCCTCTCCTTGACACTCCAATCCGCCACATTTAGCCCTTAGAAGATCACAAACAACCTTCCTTTAATCTTCCAATCAAAACCTAGGAAAATGACTAGGTTTTCACCTTGCGACTAATACGAAAACGCCACTTTTCCGGGATCTTTCTATTGAGATACCCTTACAATACCCTTAAGAACCTTGGTTTAAAGTGTGGAGCCTATTGGACAACAAACAAAAAAAATTCCCTTTGAAACAATGCCAATGCCGTGAGCTTCCATAAGAGAGCAAGAACAAGATTTCAATTTTTCTCTCTAAGTGTAGAATGACAAAGTCTTGCTACAAGTATACTTAAATAACACTAGGAAGGGTCAAGATTAAAACAAATGGATGACTTGAATGTATTTCACTAGGATCAAGCCCAAGTGGCCCTTTGACAAGTCAATAATGTCAAGTTCTTTGTCTTAGCAAGACTTGGTCATTTAAATTATGGTCAAATGACCATTTTATCCATGCCATTTTCGTCCAAGACCACTAAGGGGGTGACACGTGTCACCCTCCCGTTCGTCGCAATATTTCGTTTTCCGACAATTCCATAATTCCGATAAATTTTTACTCGTCTCCAATCTTAACATTTTTGAGTTCTTACATACGTTCTTATAAACATATCCTGAAATTCCGGGGTGTAACATTCTTCCCCCCTTAGAAACATTCGTCCCCGAATGTTCTTTTGGGAGTCAAACTTAAAGATAGCGACATAGTCTCCTTACAACCCCTACATACCAATAATACCACACGAGGCCAGATAACAATACTCATACTAAAATGTCAACCTGAACCCCATGTGTCAACGTCGGTTATTTGCATAAAGCTTCTGCTGACTCTGAGCTTACTAATAATCTTTCCTGGATAAGCTTCGCCTTATCCACAGCCCGCTGAATCAAGTCTGGACCAAATAACTGAACCTCGCCTATGTCGAACCAAACAACCGGCGATCTACACTTTCTTACATAGAAGGCCTCATACAGGGCCATCCGAATACTGGAAGGGTATCTGTTATCATACGTAACTCAACAAGAGGCAAATAATTCTCCCCGCTAACTCTGGAATCAATAACATCGGCCCGCAACCTATCCTCAAGTGCCTGGATAGTACACTCTGCCTGCCCGTCAGTCTGAGGGTGTAATGCAACATTGAGACTCACTTGTGTCCCTAACCCCTTCTGAAAAACCTCCAGAAGTTACCCGTAACCGAGCTCATATGTCTGACATCATAAACGTAGGAACCTCGTGCAGTCTCACAATCTCCCTGCTATATAAGTTAGCATAACCTCAGCCGAGTAAGTGGTCTCAATCTGGAAGAACACGGCTGGTCTCGCCAGCCTATTTACCATGACCCCCAGGGAGTCGCACTTCCTCTGAGTACGATGCCACCCTGTAACAAGATCCATATTAATTACCTCCCATAACTATGTTGGGATTTCAATCGCCTGTAACAGCCCATTGGGCTTCTGGTGTTCAACCTTGACCTGCTACTAATTCGGACATTAAGAAACAACTCTGCTACGTCCCTCTTCAAGCCATCTTACCAATACATACATCTGAGGTCACGACACAACTTAGTCGACCCCGAACAATTTGAGTAATAAGCATTGCGTGCCTCCCCTAAAACCTGCTGACAAGTCCTGCAGCACCGGGTACACACAATCTATCCTCATATCACAGCACCCCATCCGGTGCTACTCAAACATGCTCTTCTCTTCTCGGAGAGCCGTATCTCGATACCGTATCATAACTAGACCCTCATAATGTCACCTCTTTACCTCCTCAACGACGGAAGACTCGGCAACCTCTCAGATCTAAACATTTTTAACCTTGTAAACAAGAAATCGAACCCCTCGTCTCGGTAGCTGATGAATCTTACGGACCACGTCCTGTCTATCTGGTTGTCCATCTGACAGACTACCCATAGATACACGACTAAGAGCGTCTGTAACCGTCTCGGCTTTCCCCGGGCGGTATAGGATATTAATATCACAATCCTTCAGTAACTCTAACCACCATCCCTGTCGCAAATTCAGCTGCCTCTGTCTTAAGATATACCGGAGGCTCTTGTGGTCTGCACAAATATCCACATGGAGTCTATATAAGGAAATCCTCCAAATCTCCAAGATACGATTAACTGTCGCCAACTATAAATCGTGAGTGGCGTAATTCCTTTCATGCTTCCCTAACCGCCGGAAAAACATAGGCTCTAACCTTATCGTGTTGCGTCAGCAAAAAACCTAGCCCCATACCCAACGTGTTACATTAATAACCTAACCCTCTAGTCATTTAGGAGGGGTTAGAACTGTAGTTGTGGTCAACTTATCCTCCAATAACTGGAAGCCTTTCTCATACTTGCGAAATATCTGACATCCTTAACCTCGATTATGGTTCCTGTTTCCCTTTCTCTGTTGCAACCAAACCTGGTCACCATACTTAGATTTGATACCTTTGCTTGCCTCATGGCTAAGACTTCCTGTCAATCACAATTTAGGAGGGAGATTTTCTTGATCTCGTCAAGTCGTAACCCGATTATTTTCTCCCAGCTCAAAGAGCTTATAGTCCGGTGCTCAACCTCAATTCATGGTATTACATAATCCAATGACTTATCAAGATTTCTTATCGTTCGAGTGTCTACTCGTCTTTCCTTTGTAAGTTATTTTTATGTCCTAGGGTCCCTCACCCCTCCGTTTTTTTTTTTTTTTTTACTATCCTCCTCGTCAGTACAGCTGCTACCACCTTTCCTCGAGGTGCTCTTACTGCCCATTATCTACTAATGGTCTTTACACTAGTCTGGGGTAAACATATCTCGTGCAACTTACATAACCATAGTTGTATTCTCTTTTATCATTTTGGTTACATAACCTTACCTTATTCTTATTATTAGCAAAAGTATTTCTATCTTGATCCATAATCGTACAGTTTCATACATGCGTACTACCTGCATTCATATCCTTACGACACTTCCTCGACCAATTTGTACGTCGTTCTTAATTACCCCAACACAATACTTTTCCCACGGTTATCTACAAGTGCAGCCTATGGCATGACGATACCGAAGACCTTACCCGTCTCCTATCCTTCATCTAACAACATGGGTACACGTAACCCCATAATACGTACAATTGTCCTTCACGTGGGGGAGAGAACTTATCTCCCTTAAATAAACTTTCCTTGGAGTCACAACCCTAATCACCGGGTCCTCTTGCGATCCTATTAATATCTAATCATCAAGAACCTCCTTAAAATTGTGTAGATTTTCAAAACCTACCAAAGATGTCTTCTGTTTTCCACAGGCAACAATCGTACTTATCTTATTCTTGCTTGCGCGCTATCCTGAACTTATCTGGAAGGTCGTGGCCCTGACCGCCACACCAAACCAACTCCAAGTACCTCCAAGGGCACTTAACATAACCTCCTTCAAATCTGAGTATTACTTACCTCTGCATTAATTCCTCAAATGAACAAGTCGCACAAACTTATTAAGATCAACTATGTCAAAGAAGGAAGGATAATTCACTGGTTACAACCACTTCCCTTCCTTTCCACTCGATAACCGGTTTCATCGAGCACGATGCCAGAACCAATCTCTCTGCAATCAACGTTGGCATAACAAGAGGCCAACTAACCCGTACTCATAATGACCTCAAGGTCTTTCATGTCAGCTCTACTAGGTCTGCTATGGTCTGAAGACTGTATCGTCACCGGGCAGTTATTATACACCCGCTCAGCTACCACCCATCACTCACGGGTGTAGTTACCTTGGAAGGTTTTCATGGATTCAGGCTCTATTTCTTTACACTTGGTTGCTCTCTTTTTCACTGGTCGTACTCTTTCCGTGCTCCCAAACTTATATTAGCATACGTACATAACTTTCATACTAAATCTGGCCTCCAATCCTTGGAGTTACTAAATTAAACAATACAAGGCCATTTCCGGCTCTCACAACCTGGTTCCGGTGGAATGCGTCCACGAATCCGTAAAACGATTTACTAGACTTGGGCTTTGCACCCTCGTGACCCTGTCACGTAGCGGGACTACTACCAACTGATCCCATTCCATTTCAGGCTATGGGGCGACCCTTAATAGGTCCTCAACCCGACTCGGCATCGTACTTAACTCTTACCCTTGGTCTGACTTAACTCTTTACTACCCGAGAAAGCCTTATATACCTAAGATCTCGACAGTTATCAATATTCTTAGGCTCGCAATTTCCATGCTCCAAGCCTACCTTATCAGTCCCCCCGTAAACGGGTACAAAAACTTCTCATAATACTATAATCGTGTTGTCGTGACCACAACAACCATACTTACTCCATACGGATCTTACCCGTACCATTCTCTTAATCATATCATGTAGCTTAATCTATTAACATAGTCTTCCATTAATGTTATACCCTGTAGTTCCAGGGTATGTATACGAGGACGTACGTACGAGAATACGACAGAAAAATTGGAAAGGAAGAAAGATGTGATTTTTTTTTACGGAAAAGTTTCCGGTTTTTGTAAGGGAAAAATGTTCGTTGATGGGAATTGGATTCCCAGATTTGGTATTTGGGCTTCTTGAATTATATTAGAATTTTGAGATTTTATTTTCGGAAATGGTCACGTGGGGCCCACGGGAGAAATTTACGGTTTTGTGGGGCCCGCTTTGTTTTTGAGATTTTGGCCATTATGGATATTTTCGGAAGATGAAATATTTTGGACGAATAGGAGGGAGACACGTGTCACCCCCCTAGGTGGCTCTTGGCTGAAATCACTTGACAAGTGGCAAGACAAGTGGCCTTGTCTTGCAAGATATTTTAGTTGGACAAGTGGCTTGTGGGGCCCACACACACTTGTCCCCAATCTCAACCACACACTTGCCTTCATCCTAGCCCTTGGTTGTCCTATATATGCACCCTTAGTTGATGAAATCTTCCACACTTAACCATTTCAAGACTTGAGAAAACCCTCCCTCTCCCTTCATGAAGCTCTCGGCCATGGTGCCTTTTCTTGAGCAAAATTTGTCCAACAATTCTTCAACTCTTAAGTGTTCTTCCCTAAGGTGTTAGGAAGATTGTGTACCAAGAGTTGGAAAAGATTTCACACCCCTAACCTCTATTTGTTGCCTTGGCCGAAAGTTGCTAATTGGAAACCCTAAGTGTTCTTCACTTTTTGGAGTTGATTCTTGAAGAGAAGTTGGTTAGGAGCTTCTATGGGTTGCTTGTAGAGGATTGGAACATAAAGATTTGGAGCTAAGACTTGCTTGGAGCGACTTTAAGAACTTGGATATTTTTGGGCTATTTGAGGTAGTGAACCTTAACCTCTTTGTGAATTGGTTATTATACATATATTATAAGTATATTATGGAGTATATAATATATGGAGTAAAGTTTGGAAGAGTTGGATCTTGTTAACTTGTTAAAAGAAATGATTGGTCGTTCGCCATTAAAATGGTAAAAACGTATCAAACGTATCTTACTTGTGAAGAAGTATTTAACAAAGTAACTATAACTTATATTAAGAATGGAAATATAAGTTGGATGACTAATGAGTAATTTGGATAAGTAAAATGGACAAAGTTGGCCAAGGACCCCAACTTAAGGACTGTATTTACATTTCTGTTAAGGGGAAGATTGTTCAATCGCGTTCCGTTTGGGCGTGTGATCCCCTTTTTAATTATTGTATTGTTATGAAGGCGTGATAGTAAACCGCGTTACCGTTTGGGCGTGTAATTCCCTTCTTTATGTTTTTTAATTATTACGCCTTATATATGGCATATAATTACGGTTATTCGGGCCTTGGAGAAAGATGGAAAAGTATGTAAAAACGGGGGAAGTGCTGCCGAATTTTCCGTAGAATTAGAGGGCTTTTTATTGGTATAAGTCTTCAATGGTAAGAAAGGTTTGATAGAAGTACTATGACCATTTTAGGAGTGGAGTACTACGTGTGGCGTGATCTACTTGGCTTAAGGAGTAGCCGACGGGTTGAAGTACTTGGAGCGTTTTGCTATTTGTCGATAATCGTCGCGAGGTATTTGAACCTCTTCCTATCTTTTCTAGCATGATTGTTGTGAACTATGTAGTACGGTAGACGTACGTGTGCTAAACGAGTTTTGGTTGGTTTAAAACATAAGGTGTTATAATAGCTTTATGGGAAGTTAGTTATAACGACTTTATGAAGGTAAAAGAATGGTTTATTGATTTTAGAAGTTAAGAGACTTGATCTTAAAAGATAAGAGACTTAACTTATAAGTGACGTTTTATGAAATGTTAAGGACTATGAATTTTGTTAAAAAGTTGTGAAACCTCATTCGTGAGTAATGAGTACTTGGCTTTTAAAGAATAATGTTTCTTGATTTGAAATGAGAATAAGTATCGAACAAACCATTGCAGCGTTAATAAAGGAAATGTATTGACTAATTAATTATATTAAAACCAGTAGAAACCTCCATCTGCATAGAAGCTAAGATAAGACAAAATTGTATTACATTTCCTAGATCATGGCTGCTTTAATAAGATGGTTATAAACAAGAACAAGCTACTCACACATAAGGCATATGTTACTCAATTGTTTTAAAAGGAGAATACGTTAAGTGATTAAGACTATGATCTATGGAATCTTTCGAAAATAAGAGACTTGAGCATTTGAAATTAGGCAAACTTGAACTTTTGGAAAAGAATGTTGTCACTTGATTTTAATAAGGAAAGTGTTTTGGTTTACTTATAAATGGTAGTCACTCTATGTTAATACTACGGGTATCGGGTGACCTTTGTAAAATAAATGGATCTTTTAACAGAATTTAACGTATGTAGTACTTTGGGGTTAAAACCCGGACTTTGACATAAAATGAAAATACCTTGAGTTGTGTGTAACTTGCCTATGTTTGCGTGTGATAGCCTTGTTGTGCAAGTACTGTATTTCTATCTGTGGCGTCTCGATGGAGTAGGGTGATTGGTTGTGAGCGATGCCTATCGAGTCCCGTGAGATGGCCGAGACATGTATTCCATACGATTCTATCGAGTCCCGTGAGATGGGCGAGACATGTATTCCATACGATTCCTATCGAGTCCCGTGAGATGGGCGAGACATGTATTCCATACGATTCTCATCGAGTCCCATGAGATGGGCCGAGACATGTATTCCATACGATTCCTATCGAGTCCCATGAGATGGGCCGAGACATGTATTCCATACGATTCCTATCGAGTCCCATGAGATGGGCCGAGACATGTATTCCATACGATTTATACCTAGACTGCCGGCAGTGAGGAAGGAGTTCCACGGGCATGAGGGATGACTTTGAGGGCGTGAGTCCCTGACTTGACATGACTACTTTTATGTTGTAAACTGTAGTTTGGTTATCATACATGTCTCCTGTTTTATATAGACTGTCATGATTTCATTTACAGTATTTTCAGTTTCACATACTTGGTACCTGTTGTACTGACCTCCTTCGGGGGGCTGCGTTCATGCCGCAGGTAGAGGTACATCGGTTGTGGATCCTCGCTCATAGGATCACAGTTCAGCGTATTGGGAAGCCCCGTTTCTCCGGAGGCTTATCTTGTGGTATGTTACCCTGAGTCTGTAGGTTCTTGTACATTCAGGGGTATGGCGGGGCCCTGTCCCATCATAGTTGTTGTCACTTTCTTAGAGGTCTGTAGTACTGTTGTGGGCAGGGTTGTAAAGGATGTAACTGTTCAGATTCTGTATATATATGCAAGAAGGCAACTGTTTTGGTTGGCCTGTTTTTTTATCATATCTCTTGTTTCGTGTTCATGTTTTTATTTCCGCTGATTTTCTCTGATGTTGTATCACTAGGGTGCCCGGGGTAAGGCACCAGTCACGGGCCCGGGTTCGGGTCGTGACAAAAGTGGTATCAGAGCAGTTAATCCTCGGAAAGTGTCTACAGACCGTATCTAGTAGAGTCTTGATTATCGGTGTGTTGTGCACCACACCTATAATCAGGAGGCTGCAGGATATTTAGGATTGGTTTCCATTCTTCTCACTCTGAGATCGTGCCTTAGAGCTGTGTTATAAGTTGGACTCCCTCTGGCGTATTCGTATGTACCAGTTATGCCTCTACGCAAGGCAACGGGGCCCGAGAGGGCAAGCCAGTGAAGGGAGATACGAGTAGAACACGAGTTTTACGGGGCACGAGCACGGTCATTACGAGATAGTACTTGAGGCAGCGAGTTTTATAACGCCGCTAGCCCAGTGAGTTTAGAAGCGGCGGCGATTTCTCACGAGGCCACGATACCTGAGCCTCCAGTTCCACGGCCAGGAGCCGAGGATATGAGTTCAAGGATATGGCCCAGTTACTAGCTAGGCTGGTGGCTGGGAATGAGGACGGACGGGAGCCGGTGGTTCCGGCGGTACCAGTGATTCACCCTAGATCCGATATTTTGAGACTTCGGGATTTCTTGAGTTGCAGTTCGCCAGAGTTCTATGGATAGAGAGCTGAGGATGATCCTCAGGGTGTCGTGCTAGTTTGGGAGATTATTATACCTGCGGCCGTCTGGGCCATGTGATGGGAGGATGTCCAAGTAGGAGGGATACAAGAGGGATGACTCAAAGATACCGGTCGATTGCGGGTTGATTGTTCGGGAGAAGGGGGTATTAGTCAGATGAGGTCACCCCTACCTCGTGGTGGCCGTTGTAATAGACTCCATTATGGGGAGTGTCGTATTACTTCGACAGCTTGTATGCTTGCGGCCAACAGGGCCATTTGGTGAGAGTTTGTCTGACCAGAGGTAGCACAGATGTAGAGACTCAGCCTTCGGGATCGGTGGCTGGTTCATCGCCTTATATAGCTAGGCGCCCTGCGTGATTATGATTAGAGCGAAAAAGGGAAAGTGAGGCAGTAGTTACAGAGATATCTTCAGCCCTTAAGAGACTGGTTTATGTTGTTATGATGGATACATGTTAAGTGCTATGTACGGATAGCAGTGTGTTAAGTGTGAATTAGAAAACATGGGTAGTTGAGAAGGGTAAGTCTGGGGACGAGACAATTGTGAGCCTTAGAATTTATAACAGTTGGGACCTTGGATGCAAGGCCGTCTTGAGTAGATGATTTTACAGTTGGTCTTTGTCGAAGTACTTGGTATGCGTGAAATATATTGTGGGAAAATTCCATGGGTAGTGTGAGATGGAAGTGGTAGCTTTCATGACGTGTATTAGTAAGATTATTCCGGATCGGGGAACGAGAGAGTTTGGCGCGACGGTGGGTCGGGTTGAGGCCGTATTGCAGGTCAACCCGTAGCCCGGAATGTGGTGGGGTCAGTTCGAGGTGGTCCCTCCAGGTGGTAGGGTCACGAGGGCGCTAGGCACAGGTTTAGGTAACCATCGTACGGGTTCGTGGATGCGTTCCACCAGAATCGGATCGTGAAGGCCGGGGATGGCCTTTGTGGGAATTGAAACTAGTAAGATGACCAAGTTGGAGGTAGTAACTCCAAGGTTTTGGAAACTGAAGCGATGACTGAAGTATGGTACATATTCTGGAAAGAGTTCGGGTGTTCGAGAAGTGTACGACAAGTAAGGAAAGAAGTGAACGTGTGCTAAGAGATGGAAGTGATCAGTTTTGTGAAGTGAAAGTGCGAAGGAAGTATCCTTTGGACCAGGAGCGAGAGTTGGTGTTGTCTTTACATCGTCGAGGTGATTCCTCGTTGGCTTGGATTTGAGTTTTGCGCACATATTATATTCTAGCCATTGGTGGCATGATCGGTTTTGTAAGAATAGTAGTGGAGACTATACCGATGCAAGTACGTTGGAGACTTAGAAGGAACATTCGGGACGAATGTTTCTAAGGGGGGAAGAATGTTATACCCTGTAGTTCCAGGGTATGTATGCGAGGACGTACGTACGAGAATACGACAGAAAAATTGGAAAGGAAGAAAGATGTGATTTTTTTCGACGGAAAAGTTTCCGGTTTTTGTAAGGGAAAAATGTTCGTTGATGGGAATTGGATTCCCAGATTTGGTATTTGGGCTTCTTGAATTATATTAGAATTTTGAGATTTTAATTTCGGAAATGGTCACGTGGGGCTCACGGGAGAAATTCTGATTTTGTAGGCCCGCTTTGTTTTTGAGATTTTGGCCATTATGGATATTTTGGAAGATGAAATATTTTGGGCGAATAGGAGGCGACACGTGTCACCCCAGGTGGCTCTTGGCGAAATCACTTGACAAGTGGCAAGACAAGTGGCCTTGTCTTGCAAGATATTTTAGTTGGACAAGTGGCTTGTGGGGCCCACACACACTTGTCCCCAATCTCAACCACACACTTGCCTTCATCCTAGCCCTTGGTTGTCCTATATATGCACCCTTAGTTGATGAAATCTTCCACACTTAACCATTTCAAGACTTGAGAAAACCCTCCCTCTCCCTTCATGAAGCTCTCGGCCATGGTGCCTTTTCTTATGCAAAATTTGTCCAACAATTCTTAAACTCTTAAGTGTTCTTCCCTAAGGTGATAGGAAGATTGTGTACCAAGAGTTGGAAAAGATTTCACACCCCTAACCTCTATTTGTTGCCTTGGCCGAAAGTTGCTAATTGGAAACCCTAAGTGTTCTTCACTTTTTGGAGTTGATTCTTGAAGAGAAGTTGGTTAGGAGCTTCTATGGGTTGCTTGTAGCGGATTGGAACGTAAAGATTTGGAGCTAAGACTTGCTTGGAGCGACTTTAAGAACTTGGATATTTTTGGGCTATTTGAGGTAGTGAACCTTAACCTCTTTGTGAATTGGTTATTATACATATATTATAAATATATTATGGAGTATATAATATATGGAGTAAAGTTTGGAAGAGTTGGATCTTGTTAACTTGTTAAAAGAAAGGATTGGCCGTTCGCCATTAAAATGGTAAAAACGTATCAAACGTATCTTACTTGTGAAGAAGTATTTAACAAAGTAACTATAACTTATATTAAGAATGGAAATATAAGTTGGATGACTAATGAGTAATTTGGATAAGTAAAATGGACAAAGTTGGCCAAGGACCCCAACTTAAGGACTGTATTTACTTTGGACTGTATTTACATTTCTGTTAAGGGGAAGATTGTTCAATCGCGTTCCGTTTGGGCGTGCGATCCCCTTTTTAATTATTGTATTGTTATGAAGGCGTGATAGTAAACCGCGTTACCGTTTGGGCGTGTAATCCCCTTCTTTATGTTTTTTAATTATTACGCCTTATATATGGCATATAATTACGGTTATTCGGGCCTTGGAGAAAGATGGAAAAGTATGTAAAAACGGGGGAAGTGCTGCTGAATTTTCCGTAGAATTAGAGGGCTTTTGTTATACCCCGTATTTCCAGAGTATGTACGTGAGGGCGTACGTATACAATTTGAGCCTTAAAGTAGGCATAGTTTCGAAATTTGTACACAACACCCGAAAGGAGTCGTTTTTCGACGAAACGTTTCCACAGCTTACGTAGGGAAAATTCCGGCTATGTCATTTATAATTTTTGCGGATTTTTTCGAGAGACGTAACATTTTGGACCAACGGGAGGGTGACATGTGTCACCCTCACATTGGAAGGCTTGGACGGCAACATTGGACGATTGGGTCTTGTGTAGTACGTAGGATATTTTGTGCAAGTTGGTGTGGTAGATGGATAAGGTCCACATGGTTGAAATCTAGCCCTACACTTGCACCACACTTGTCTTCATCTTGGCCATTGGTTGGCCTTCACTTGACCTATAAATACCCCTCTAAGTTGAAGACTTTCTTCATCCAAAACTTGAGCAATCTTTCTAAGTCTCACACTACTCCCTCCCTCTTGTTTGCTTCGTCCAAATCCCTTCCCCTCCCTTGTGAAGCTTTGGCGAGAGGCCCCTCCCTTTGTAGAGGCTTGGCCGTGGGGTACCCCCCCCCTGGCGTAGTTGTCTCGTATAAATACCCCCCTTTTGTGGTATAGAAATACTCTCCTAGTATTGTTATAATGCCCAAATACCTTGTAGTATTCCCAAGGTTACACTTTTACAAAAGCTCAGAAAATACTATTATACTTCCCTCAATCACAAAAACGAAACCCTAAGTAAATCTTCACCCGTAGTTGAAGTTATAAGTAGAAGTTGGTTAGAACTTCTAAGGGTTGGTTGGAGCGGGTCGAAGCGCACGGAGTAGGAGCTAAACCTTGCTCAGGATCGACATATAAACTCGGATAATTTTGGGCTTATAGAGGTAAACATTCTTGACCTTCTGTTGTAATTGGAAATTACATGTTGTAGGAGTATATAGTTAAGTATACTATATATAGAACTGAACATAGTTGTGCGGCAATGTCTTTTGACTTAAGCCTGAATAATACTTACGGCAATGTCTTGCGACTTAAGCCTGAATTTTAATAAGTGAATCAGTAATTACATAGGGTGTATTAGATGAGACTTGTGTAGTATTCTGTGAGTAGAATTGTACACGTCAGGTTAGGCGTGCAAACCCCACGGTTGGCTTGGTAGCGGCCTCGATAGAGGAGGAGATTTCTGTTTGTTGCGGGAGAGTCTTCAATTTCTGCAGAATATTCTACATTGAGATCTAGGATGTTAATAGGCGCCTTGTGGCCTCTATAGGTTGAAGTACTGCGTATGGCGTGATCTACTTGGCTTAAGGAGTAGCCGACGGTTTGAGGTACTTGGATCACTTTGCTATTAGTCGATAATCGTCGCGAGGTATGTGAACCTCTTCCTATCTGTTCTAGCATGATATGTGTATAACTATGTAGCACGGTAGACGTACATGTGTTTAATGTATTTGATTGGTTTGAAACATAAAGTGTTATAACGGCTTTATGGGAAGTTGGTTATAACAGCTTTATGTAGGTAAGAAAATGCTTTGTGGTTTCAATGGGTAACTGATTTGACTTATAACGGAATTGATGTGTAGTAATAAAGGACTTGAAGTGTTTCAAAAAGACCTTTTTGAAAGAAAAGTAATACTTGGCTTTGAAAACATAAGAGTTGTACTAGCTTTATGGGAAGTTAGGTATAACGTCTTAAGAGTGATAAAAACGAATGGTTTACTGATTTTTTTTAAGATAAGAGACTTGACTTAATGGTATTGATATGAATTTTGTTAAAGGTGTGAAACCTCATTCGTGAGTAATGAGTCGGGTTTTAAAAGGAATAGTGTTTCTTGATTTTGGAAATCGGAATGAGTGCAAACAAACCAACTGCAGCGTTAATAAAGGAAAATGTATTGAATAATGAAGTATGGTATTAAAACCGATGAAACCTCCATCTGCATAGAAGCTAAGATAAGACAAAATGATATTACATTTCCTAGATCATGACTGCTTAATAAGATTGATTATAAACAAGAATAACCTACTCACATATAAGACATATGTTTCTCAAAACGTTTAAAGGAGAATTATGTTTTAAAGGATTTAAAACTATGAACTACGAAACCTTTTCTAAAATGAGAAACTTGAGCATTTGAAATTAGGCAAACTTGAACGTTTGGAAAATAAGGTTGTTACTTGATTTTACAAAGGAAAGCATTTTGGTTTACTTAACAATGTTAGTCACTCTATTTTTATACTACGGGTATCGGGTGACCTTCGTAAAAGAAATGGATCTTTAAAAGGAATTTAACGTACGTAGTACTTTAGGGTTAAAACCCAGACTTTGGCATAAAATGAAAGTACTTTGAGTTGTGTATAACTTGCCTATGCTTGTTGTTGTGAAGCTTGCCTAGGCTTGTTGTGATAAGCCTTTGTTGTATTTCTGTACCCTCGCATCTCTCGATGGAGGGCCGGTTGATTTGTTATGAACGATTTTACACCGAGTCCCACGAGATGGGCAGGGTCACGTATTTCATCTGATTTTACACCGAGTCCCACGAGATGGGCAGGGTCACGTATTTCATCTGATATTACACCGAGTCCCACGAGATGGCGAGTCACGTATTTCATCGATATTACACCGAGTCCCGAGATGGCGAAGTCACGTATTTCATCCGGTTATCATACATGTCTCTGCTTTATATAGACTATTATGATTTCATTCTGATATTTCTGATTTCACATACTTGGTACTGTTATCGACCTCGCCGAAGCTGCGTTCATCTGCAGTGGAAGTACATCTAGTGGATCCTCGCCATAGGATCACGATTCGTGTCGGGAAGCCCATTTCTTGGAGGCTTATCTTTTGGTATGTTACCACAGTGCATGGATTCTTATACATTCGTGTATGGCGGGGCCTGTCCGTCATATGTAATAAAAATCTTAAGTGCATGCTTTGTTGTGGCGGGGTTTGTAAAAAGGATAAGCTGTTGGGTATTTATGTATTTATGATGAAGGCAAGCTGTTTTGGTTGGCTTTGTTTATTTATCTTGTCTCTTAATTCATGTTCATGTTTTTATTTCCGCTGATTTTCTACGATGTTGTATCACTAGGGTGCCGGGTAGGCACGATCACGGGCAGGTTGGTCGTGACAAAAGTGGTATCGAGCGATTAATCCTCGGAAAGTGTCTGCGACCGTGTCTAGTAGAGTCTTGATTATCGGTGTGTTGTGCACCACATCTATAATCGGAGGCTATAGGACATTTAGGATTGGTTTCCATTCTTCTCATTACGAGATCGTGCCCTGAAGTGTGATAAGTTGGACCCTCGACGTATTCTTTTCCTTTACGATTATGCCTCGCGTAAAACCGAGCCCAGATGGGCAAGCGATCGAAGAGCTGTTAGTAAGATCTGAGAGTACGAGCGCGAGCGGTCGATGCACGAGCAGTGCTTAAACGGCGAGTTTAGCGGCGCCGCCAAGACCAGCAGAGTTTAGAGCGCAGCGGTGGGCTGCGAGACTCTGATACTGAGCCTCGGTCCCACGGCTGGAGCAGATGAGATGGGGTACAAGGAGATGGCCCAGTTACTGGCCAGGGTCGTGGCCAGATATGAGGATAGGCTAGATGCAGTGATTCGGCCCGATAGCACCGTAGTTCACCCCGAGCGATTTGAGGCTACGTGACTTTACGAGTTGTAGCCGCCGATGTTCTATGGATCGAGGCGAGGATGACCCTCGGAGTTTATCAAGCAGCTACGGATCATGAGAGTGATCCAGAGTCTCGAGGCGAGTCGGTGGTATTGGGTCGCGTCAGTGCGTGATCTGCCGATTGGTAGTTTGATTCGTGGAGTTGTCCGGGAAGAGCATGCACTCCCACCGTATGGGGCGAGTTCTCAAGGCTTTTCTTGCACATTTCTTGCCCCAGATGAGAGGGCTCGGGCAGATTTTTGACGTTGAGGCGGGGCGGGCGGACGGTTAGAGAATACAATGTGAGTTCGACTCATTAGCTCGGTATGTGCCCGGCGTGGTAGGCGATATGGAGGGCCAGTACACCGCTACGTCACGGGCTAGATGATTACTTGGCGAGGCTTATGCGGGTGTAACTCTTCAGGGCATGGACATTGCCGCGTCTGAAGCTCATGCACTAGGATGTGAGGCACGGAGAGGTCGGCGGAATGGCCGAGATCGCGAAGAGGCGAGCAGCGGTCTTTTGGTAACTTTCGAGGCGGACCGCCTCAGTGGCGATCTAGTTATGTACCTCCACGATGCAGTGGTCCCCGCGATCGTCGGGGCGTTCAGGGTATTCGAGCCGGTGAGCTCCAGGCTTAGTTCCGAGATATACATAGGTTCTAGATCGGGTTGAGTTTTCCTCGGTGTACGATGTGGCGACGCCATCCCGGAATGTCGTCTTTTTACTGGTGCTTGTTTTTCCTGCGGCCGTCAGGGCCATGTGACGAGAAACTGTCCTAGTAAGAAGGATGCAAACAGAATGACTCAGCCTACCGGATCAGTGGCAGGTTCATCACCTTCTGACTATGCGCCTGCAGGTGTGCCTTTGATTAGAGTGGAGGCGGTAGATCGGTATATCCTTAACCCTTTAGAGATTTGTATGCATGATATGATGACCTTATTATTGTGTGCTACGTTCGGATAGCGTTATGTTGGTTATGAGTTAGAAATCTTGGCTAGTTGAAAGGATATGTATGGGGGCATGGAAAGTGTGAACTTTAGAATATTTCATGTTGAGACCTTAGATGTAAGGTCATCTTGAATAAAAGATTTTACGGTTAATCTTTGTTGAAATACTTGGTTTGCGTATAAAGGTATTGTGTGATAAGTCCCTGGGTTGGGTAAATGAAAGTGGTATCTTTCCTGATGTGATTTAGCAAGATTGTTCCGTGTCGAGGAGCAAGAGTTGGCGCGACAATGGGTCGGGTTGGGGCCATGTTGCGGGCCAACCCGCGGCCTGTTTCGAGGTGGGGTCAGCTCTGGGTGGTCCCGCCAGGTGGTAGGGTCACGAGGGTGCTAGGCCCAAGTTTAGTTGACCATCGTATGAGTTCGTGGGTATGTTCGACGAGCGGTCGTGAAGGCCGGGAATGGCCTTAAGGAAGATTGAGGCTAGTAAGATGACCAAGTTGGAGGTGGTGACTCCAAGGTTTCGAAAACTGAAGCGATAACTGAAGTGTGGTATGTATACTAGAAGAGTTCGAGTGTTCGAGAAGAGTACGACGAGTAAGGAAGGAAGAGAACGTGTGATATTTCGTGGCCAGGTGTGGCGTTGGCAACTTGTTAGAAGAACTTTATCGTTATCCGTCTTGAGAAGGAACATTCGGGACGAATGTTTCTAAGAAGGGGAGAATGTTATACCCCGTATTTCCAGAGTATGTACGTGAGGGCGTACGTATACAATTTGAGCCTTAAAGTAGGCATAGTTTCGAAATTTGTACACAACACCCGAAAGGAGTCGTTTTTCGACGAAACGTTTCCACAGCTTACGTAGGGAAAATTCCGGCTATGTCATTTATAATTTTTGCGGATTTTTCCGAGAGACGTAACATTTTGGACCAACGGGAGGGTGACATGTGTCACCCTCACATTGGAAGGCTTGGACGGCAACATTGGACGATTGGGTCTTGTGTAGTAGGTAGGATATTTTGTGCAAGTTGGTGTGGTAGATGGATAAGGTCCACATGGTTGAAATCTAGCCCTACACTTGCACCACACTTGTCTTCATCTTGGCCATTGGTTGGCCTTCACTTGACCTATAAATACCCCTCTAAGTTGAAGACTTTCTTCATCCAAAACTTGAGCAATCTTTCTAAGTCTCACACTACTCCCTCCCTCTTGTTTGCTTCGTCCAAAGCCCCTTCCCCCTCCCTTGTGAAGCTTTGGCCGAGAGGGGCCCCCCCTCTCCCTTTGTAGAGGCTTGGCCGTGGGGTACCCCCCCCCTAGCCTAGTTGTCTCGTATAAATACCCCCCTTTTGTGGTATAGAAATACTCTCCTAGTATTGTTATAATGCCCAAATACCTTGGCCCAAATACCTTGTAGTATTCCCAAGGTTACACTTTTACAAAAGCTCAGAAAATACTATTATACTTCCCTCAGTCACAAAAATGAAACCCTAAGTAAATCTTCACCCGTAGTTGAAGTTATAAGTAGAAGTTGGTTAGAACTTCTAAGGGTTGGTTGGAGCGGGTCGGCGCGGAGTAGGAGCTAAACCTTGCTCGGGATCGACATATAAACTCGGATAATTTTGGGCTTATAGAGGTAAACATTCTTGACCTTACATTGTAATTGGAAATTACATGTTGTAGGAAGTATATAGTTAAGTATACTATATATAGAACTGAACATAGTTGTGCGGCAATGTCTTTTGACTTAAGCTGAATAATACTTACAGCAATGTCTTGCGACTTAAGCTGAATTTTAATAAGTGAATCTGTAATTACATAGGGGTGTATTCAGATAGACTTGTGTAGTATTCTGTGAGTAGAATTGTACACGTCAGGTTAGGCGTGCAAACCCCTGGTTGGCTTGGTAGCCGGCCCGATAGAGGAGGAGATTTCTGTTGTTGCGGGAGGTCTTCGAATTTTCTGCAGAATATTCTACATTGAGATCTAGGATGTTAATAGGCGCCTTGTGGCCTCTATAGGTTGAAGTACTGTGTATGGCGTGATCTACTTGGCTTAAGGAGTAGCCGACGGTTTGAGGTACTTGGATCACTTTGCTATTAGTCGATAATCGTCGCGAGGTATGTGAACCTCTTCCTATCTGTTCTAGCATGATATGTGTATAACTATGCAGCACGGTAGACGTACATGTGTTTAATGTATTTGATTGGTTTGAAACATAAAGTGTTATAACGGCTTTATGGGAAGTTTGTTATAACAGCTTTATGTAGGTAAGAAAATGCTTTGTGGTTTCAAAGGGTAACTGATTTGACTTATAACGGATTTGATGTGTAGTAATAAAGGACTTGAAGTGTTTCAAAAAGACCTTTTTGAAAGAAAAGTAATACTTGGCTTTGAAAACATAAGAGTTGTACTAGCTTTATGGGAAGTTAGGTATAACGTCTTAAGAGTGATAAAAAAAAATGGTTTACTGATTTTTTTTAAGATAAGAGACTTGACTTAATGGTAATGATATGAATTTTGTTAAAGGTGTGAAACCTCATTCGTGAGTAATGAGTACTGGGTTTTAAAAGGAATAGTGTTTTACTGATTTTGGAAATCAGAATGAGTACCGACAAACCACTGCAGCGTTAATAAAGGAAAATGTATTGAATAATGAAGTATGGTATTAAAACCAGTAGAAACCTCCATCTGCATAGAAGCTAAGATAAGACAAAATGATATTACATTTCCTAGATCATGACTGCTTAATAAGATTGATTATAAACAAGAATAACCTACTCACATATAAGACATATGTTTCTCAAAACGTTTAAAGGAGAATTATGTTTTAAAGGATTTAAAACTATGAACTACGAAACCTTTTCTAAAATGAGAAACTTGAGCATTTGAAATTAGGCAAACTTGAATGTTTGGAAAATAAGGTTGTTACTTGATTTTACAAAGGAAAGCATTTTGGTTTACTTAACAATGTTAGTCACTCTATTTTTATACTACGGGTATCGGGTGACCTTCGTAAAAGAAATGGATCTTTAAAAGGAATTTAACGTACGTAGTACTTTAGGGTTAAAACCCAGACTTTGGCATAAAATGAAAGTACTTTGAGTTGTGTATAACTTGCCTATGCTTGTTGTTGTGAAGCTTGCCTATGCTTGTTGTGATAAGCCTTTGTTGTATTTCTGTACCCCCGCATCTCTCGATGGAGGGCCGGTTGATTTGTTATGAACGATTTTACACCGAGTCCCACGAGATGGGCAGGGTCACGTATTCATCCGATTTTACACCGAGTCCGAGATGGCGGTCGGTATTTCATCCGATTTTACACCGAGTCCCACGAGATGGCGGGTCATGTATTTCATCCGATATTACACCGAGTCCCACGAGATGGCGAGTCGCGATTTCATCTGATATTACACCGAGTCCCACGAGATGGGCAGGGTCACGTATTTCATCTAGTTATCATACATGTCTCCTGCTTTATATAGATTATTATGATTTCATTCTGATATTTCTGATTTCACATACTTGGTACTGTTATCGACCTCGCCGAAGTGCGTTCATGCCGCAGTGGAAGTACATCGATCGTGGATCCTCGCCATAGGATCACGATTCGTGTCGGAAGCCCCATTTCTTGGAGGCTTATCTTTTGGTATGTTACCACAGTGCAGTAGATTCTTATACATTCGTGGTATGGCGGGGCCTGTCCGTCATAGCCGTTGTAAAAATCTTAGAGTGCATGCCTTTGTTGTGGGCAGGGTTTGTAAAAAGGATAATTGTTCGGGTATTTATGTATTTATGATGAAGGCAACTGTTTTGGTTGGCCTGTTTATTTATCTTGTCTCTTAATTCATGTTCATGTTTTTATTTCCGCTGATTTTCTCTGATGTTGTATCACTAGGGTGCCCGGGGTAAGGCACCAGTCACGGGCCCGGGTTCGGGTCGTGACAACTTTTTATTGGTATAAGTCTTCAATGGTAAGAAAGGTTTGATAGAAGTACTATGACCATTTTAGGAGTGGAGTACTACGTGTGGTGTGATCTACTTGGCTTAAGGAGTAGCCGACGGGTTGAAGTACTTGGAGCGTTTTGCTATTTGTCGATAATCGTCGCGAGGTATTTGAACCTCTTCCTATATTTTCTAGCATGATTGTTGTGAACTATGTAGTACGGTAGCCGTACGTGTGCTAAACGAGTTTTAGTTGGTTTAAAACATAAGGTGTTATAATAGCTTTATGGGAAGTTAGTTATAACGACTTTATGAAGGTAAAAGAATGGTTTATTGATTTTAGAAGTTAAGAGACTTGATCTTAAAAGATAAGAGACTTAACTTATAAGTGACGTTTTATGAAATGTTAAGGACTATGAATTTTGTTAAAAAGTTGTGAAACCTCATTCGTGAGTAATGAGTACTTGGCTTTTAAAGAATAATGTTTCTTGATTTGAAAATGAGAATAAGTATCGAACAAACCATTGCGGCGTTAATAAAGGAAATGTATTGACTAATTAATTATATTAAAACCAAGAGAAACCTCCATCTGCATAGAAGCTAAGATAAGACAAAATTGTATTACATTTCCTAGATCATGGCTGCTTTAATAAGATGGTTATAAACAAGAACAAGCTACTCACACATAAGGCATATGTTACTCAATTGTTTTAAAAGGAGATTACATTAAGTGATTAAGACTATGATCTATGGAATCTTTCGAAAATAAGAGACTTGAGCATTTGAAATTAGGCAAACTTGAACTTTTGGAAAAGAATGTTGTCACTTGATTTTAATAAGGAAAGTGTTTTGGTTTACTTATAAATGGTAGTCACTCTATGTTAATACTACGGGTATCGGGTGACCTTTGTAAAAGAAATGGATCTTTTAACAGAATTTAACGTATGTAGTACTTTGGGGTTAAAACCCGGACTTTGACATAAAATGAAAATACCTTGAGTTGTGTGTAACTTGCCTATGTTTGCGTGTGATAGCCTTGTTGTGCAAATCTTGTATTTATACCGCGCGTCTCTCGATGGAGGCGGCTGATTGGTTGTGAACGATTCCTATCGAGTCCCATGAGATGGGCGAGACATGTATTCCATACGATTCTATCGAGTCCCACGAGATGGGTCGAGACATGTATTCCATACGATTCCTATCGAGTCCCGTGAGATGGGCGAGACATGTATTCCATACGATTCCTATCGAGTCCCGTGAGATGGGCGAGACATGTATTCCATACGATTCTATCGAGTCCCGTGAGATGGGCGAGACATGTATTCCATACGATTCTATCGAGTCCCGTGAGATGGGCGAGACATGTATTTCATCCGATTCCTATCGAGTCCCATGAGATGGGTCGAGACATGTATTCCATACGATTCCTATCGAGTCCCATGAGATGGGCCGAGACATGTATTCCATACGATTCCTATCGAGTCCCATGAGATGGGCCGAGACATGTATTCCATACGATTCCTATCGAGTCCCATGAGATGGGCCGAGACATGTATTCCATACGATTTATACCTAAACTGCCGGCAGTGAGGAATGAGTTCCACGGGCATGAGGGATGACTTTGAGGGCGTAAGTCTCTGACTTGACATGACTACTTTTATGTTGTAAACTGTAGTTTGGTTATCATACATGTCTCTTGTTTTATATAGTATCATGATTTCATTCTGATATTTTTCAGTTTCACATACTTGGTACTGTTATCGACCTCCTTGGGCTGCGTTCATGCCGCAGGTAGAGGTACATCGGTTGTGGATCCTCGCTCATAGGATCACAGTTCAGCGTATTGGGAAGCCCCGTTTCTCCGGAGGCTTATCTTGTGGTATGTTACCCTGAGTCTGTAGGTTCTTGTACATTCAGGGGTATGGCGGGGCCCTGTCCCGTCATATTTGTTGTCACTTTCTTAGAGGTCTGTAGTGCTGTTGTGGGCAGGGTTGTAAAGGATGTAACTGTTCAGATTTTGTATATATATGCAAGAAGGCAACTGTTTTGGTTGGCCTGTTTTTTTATCATATCTCTTGTTTCGTGTTCATGTTTTTATTTCCGCTGATTTTCTCTGATGTTGTATCACTAGGGTGCCCGGGGTAAGACACCAGTCACGGGCCCCGGTTCGGGTCGTGACAATTAAGTCCCTTAATTAAACTTCTTAAGAGTCCATTTCCTTCTCAGACAGCTCATCATCTACTAATTATCTCAAATTATTACGTAAAACCTTGATGAGAATTCATTAAACTGTTTCATACCTTCCCGGTATTTATTTAGTCCTTACCAATTCCTGGTAATCTAAAATCTTTCTAGGCAACACGCGTCTGACCCTCATACATAAATCCGTATAGCTGTATGTCATAATACTAACTATACTACAAATATTACCAACCTGGATACGCAATCCACCTAATCTTTCCTGGGTCACTGCTTCCTTTCTCGTAACTGCAAACAACATAACTTGTTAGGGAGAGACGACCCTAACCACACAGCTCTATCGCACGATCTCAGAGTGAGAAGAATGGAAACTAATCCTAAATGTCCTGCAGCCTCCTGATTATAGATGTGGTGCACAACTCACCGATAATCAAGACTCTACTAGACACGGTCTGTAGACACTTTCCGAGGACTAACTGCTTTGATACCACTTTTGTCACGACCCAACCCGGGACCGCGACTGGTGTCCTACCTGGGAACCCCTTACAGGTATACTTCAGAGAATAGCAGCGGAACATACACAACTCATAAAAACACTTAGACATAATACATCAACAGGCTAGCCGATAAGGCCACCTTCCGTAAAACGTACATAACAAAAGAAACATCAGTTACAATTCTTTCTTTACAGCCCAAACCACTAGACATGACTACAGACCTCTAAGAATAACAATTGTGGCGGGACAGGGCCCCGCCATACCCCTGAATGTACAACAACCGTCAATACCAGGGATAAGCCTCCGGAGTAATGGAGCTTCTCAATAGTTGAATCAGTGATCCTAAAAGTGGGATAAGCCTCCACGCAAGGCAATCGGGGCCCAGGCGGGCAAGGCAGCAGAGGGAGCTGCGAGTGGAGTAGCGACGGTCTCTACTGAGGCCACAGTACCTGAGACGTCAGACCCACGGCAAGGAACATAGGAGATGGGTTACAAGGAGATGGCCCAGTTATTGGCCAGGATAGTGGCAAGGCACGAGGATAGGCTGGATGCAGCAATTCCGGTACCGGTAGTACCCGTAGTTCACCCGAGATCGGATAGTTTGAGACTGCGGGACTTTCTGAGTTGCAGCCCGCCAGAGTTTTATGGGTCGAGGCCTGAGGATGATCCGCAGGAGTTCATCAAGCGATTCTGGATCATGAGAGTGATCAGAGCTTCGGAGACCGAGTCAGTAGTCCTAGGTTCACATCGGCTGCGCGATACGGCAGTCGACTGGTTTGATTCATGGGAACTGTCCCGAGGAGAGCACGCGCTCCCAGCAGGTTGGGACGAGTTCTCAAGGGCATTTCTTGCACATTTCTTGCCTCCACAGATGAGGAGGGCTCGGGCCGACAGATTTTTGACGTTAAGGCAGACCGGGCGTACGGTTAGGGAGTACAACGTGGAGTTTGACTCGTTGGCTCGGTATGTCCCCGCTTTAGTGACGGATATGGAGGACAGAGTGCACCGCTACGTCACCGGGCTCGATGATTACTTGGCAGAGGCTTGTTCGGGTGTAGCTCTTCAGCCGGGCATGGACATTGCCCGCATGCAGGCTCATGCACTTGGATGTGAGGAGCGGATGGGTCGACGGAATGACCGAGATCGCGAAGAGGCGAGCAGCGAGGTCCTTTGGTAACTTTCGGCGGGCGCCTCGTGGCAGTTAGTTATGCACATCCGCGATCTGAGTGGTCCTCCGCGATCTTGGGGCGTTCGGTATTCGGGAGCTGGTCGGGGATCCGTGGCTTCGGTTCCGGTATACATGGGTTCTAGCCAGTCGGGTTCATGTTTCCCTCAGTGTGCACGATATGACAGGCGTCATCCCGGGGAATGTCGTCTTTTTACTGGTGCTTGTTTTGCCTGCGGCCGTCAGGGCCATGTGACGAGAATCGTCTAATAGGAAGGATGCGACGAATGACTCGGCCTCGGTCGATGGCGAGTTCATCGCCTTCTATCGCTATGCGCCCGACGAGCGGGATTATGATTAGGCGGCGAAGGAAAATGAAGCGATTGATCTGGTATATTCTTACCCCTCTAGAGACTGGTATGCGTTGTTGATATGATGATGTGCTATGTATTATGTTCCGATAGCGTTTTGTTAAATGATGATTTAGGGGCCTGGTTGGTAAGGGGAAGTTGGGTAAAAGATTTTGTTTACGATTGACCTTTGTCAGAGAGCATAGTATACGAGGGGTATAATTGTGTGATAAGTCCTTGAGTGGTGTGAATTATAAGAGGGTAGTTGAGCTAAGAAGACACTAGGTTTTTGTGACTTGATTAGTGAGATTGTTCCGGATCGGGGGAAACAAGAGTTTGGCGCGGTTATGGGTCGGGTCGAGGACCATTCGCGGGTCAACCCGTAGCCCGGAATATGGTGGGGTCAGTTCGTGGTGGTCCCGCCAGGTGGTAGGGTCACGAGGGCGCTAGGCCCAGGTTTAGGTAACCATCGTACGGGTTCGTGGATGCGTTCGACCTGAGTCGGATTGCGAAGGCCGGGAATGGCCTTAGAGTAAATTGAAGCTAGTGGGAGTTGTTGTGAGATTATAAATGATTCCTCGTTGGCTTAGATTTGAGTTTTGCGCACACGTTATATCCTGGCCATTGGTGGCATGATCGGTTTTGTAAGTATAGTAGTGAAGACTATACCGACGCAAGTACGTTTGGAGACTTAGAAGGAACATTCGGGACGAATGTTTCTAAGGGGGGAAGAATGTTATACCCCGTAGTTCCAGGGTATGTATGTGAGGACGTACGTACGAGAATACGACAGAAATATTGGAAAGAAAGAAAGATGTGATTTTTCGACGGAAAAGTTTCCGGGTTTTGTGAAGGAAAAAGGTTCGTTGATGGGAATTGGATTCCCAGATTTGGTATTTGGGCTTCTTTAATTATATTAGAATTATGGAATTTTATTTCCGGAATTGGTCACGTGGGGCCCACGGGAGAAATTTACGGTTTTGTGGGGCCCACTTTGTTTTCGACATTTTGGCCTTTATGGATATTTTCGGAAGATGAAATGTTTTGGACGATAGGAGGCGACACGTGTCACCCTAGGTGGGCTAGGTTGGCCGAAATTCATGTGACAAGTGGCGAAGACAAGTGGCCAAGTCGTGCAAGATATTTTAGTTGGACAAGTGGCTTGTGGGGCCCCCACACACTTGTCCCCAATCTCAACCACACACTTGCCTTCATCCTAGCCCTTGGTTGTCCTATATATGCACCCTTTTTTGATGAAATCTTGCACACTTAGATATTTCAAGACTTGAGAAATATTTTCCTCTCCTCCTCTCTCTAGCTCTCGTCGAACCCCTCCCTCTCTAACCTAACTTTGTCCAATAATTCCTAAGCTCCTAAGTGTTCTTCCCTAGTGTATTAGGAAGACTTTTAACCAAAAGTTAGGAAAGATTTCACATCCCTAGCCACAAAAAGCCACCTTGGCCGAGAGCTCTTGGAAGGATAACCTTAGTGTTCTTCACTTGTTTGAGTTGGTTCTTGAAGAGATGATGGTTAGGAGCTTCTTAGGGTGATTTGTGGTGGGTTGGAACACAAAGGATTTGGAGCTAAGACTTGCTTGGAGCGACATTAAGCTCTTGGATAATTTTGGGCTATTTGAGGTAGTGAATCTTAAACCTCTTTGTGAATTGGTCATTATACATATATTATAAGTATATTATGGATTATATAATATATGGAGTATAGTTTGGAAGAGTTGGATCTTGTTAACTTGTTAAAAGAAAGGATTGGCCGTTAGCCATTAAAATGGTAAAAACGTATCTTACTTGCTAAGAAGCTAATAACAAAGTAACTATAACTTATAGTAAGAATGAAAATATAAGTTGGATGACTAATGAGTAATTTGGATAAGTAAAATGGACAAAGTTGGCCAAGGACCCCAACTTAAGGACTGTATTTACTTTGGACTGTATTTACTTTGGACTGTATTTACATTTCTGTTAAGGGGAAGATTGTTCAATCGTGTTCCGTTTGGGCGTGTGATCCCCTTTTTAATTATTGTTGTTATGAAAGCGTGATAGTAAACCGCGTTACCGGTTGGGCGTGTAATCCCCTTCTTTTACTTATTGTTGTTATGAAGGCGTGATAGTAAACCGCGTTACCGTTTGGGCGTGTAATCCCCTTCTTTATGTTGTTTAATTATTACGCCATATATATGGTATATATATTACGGTTATTCGGGCCTTGGAGAAAGATGGAAAAGTGAGTAAAAACGGGGGAAGTGCTGCCCAATTTTCCGTAGAATTAGAGGGCTTTTTATTGGTATAAGTCTTCAATGGTAAGAAAGGTTTAATAGAAGTACTATGACCATTTTAGGAGTGGAGTACTACGTGTGGCGTGATCTACTTGGCTTAAGGAGTAGCCGACGGGTTGAAGTACTTGGAGCATTTTGCTATTTGTCGATAATCGTCGCGAGGTATGTGAACCTCTTCCTATCTTTTCTAGCATGATTGTTGTGAACTATGTAGTACGGTGAGCGTCATTATGCTAAACGAGTTTTGGTTGGTTTAAAAGCATAAGGTGTTATAATAGCTTTATGGGAAGTTAGTTATAACGACTTTATGTAGGTAAAAGAATGGTTTATTGATTTTAGAAGTTAAGAGACTTGAACTTAAAAGATAAGAGACTTAACTTATAAATGACGTTTTATGAAATGATTAAGGACTATGAATTTTGTTAAAAAGTTGTGAAACCTCATTCGTGAGTAATGAGTACTTGGCTTTTAAAGAATAATGTTTTACTGATTTCGGAAATGAGAATAAGTATCGAACAAACCATTGCAGCGTTAATAAAGGAAATGTATTGACTAATGAATTATATTAAAACCAGTAGAAACCTCCATCTGCATAGAAGCTAAGATAAGACAAAATTGTATTACATTTCCTAGATCATGGCTGCTTTAATAAGATTGACTATGAACAAGAATAACCTACTCACATATAAGACATATGTTTCTCAAATTGTTTAAAAGAGAATTATATTCTTAAGTGATTAAGACTATGAACTACGAAACCTTTCTAAAATAAGAGACTTAAGTACTTGAAATTAGGCAAACTTGAACTTATGGAAAAGAATGTTGTTACTTGATGTTAAAAAGGAAAGTGTTTTGGTTTACCTAAAATTGTGAGTCACTCCATTTTAATACTACGGGTATCGGGTGACCTTTATAAAAGAAATGGATCTTCTAAAAGGAAATTAACGTACGTAATACTTTGGGGTCAGAACCTGGACTTGTCATAAAATGAATGTACCTTGAGTTGTGTGTAACTTGCCTATGTTTGCGTGGGATAGCCTTGTTGTGCAAGTACTGTATTTCTATACCACCGCGTCTCTCGATGGAGGGCCGACTGATTTGTTATGAATGATTCTTCACTGAGTCCCATGAGATGGGCCGGGACACGTATTCCATCTGATTCTTCACCGAGTCCCACGGAAAGGGCCGGGACACGTATTCCATCTGATTCTTCACCGAGTCCCATGAGATGGGCCGGGACACGTATTCTATCTGATTCTTCACCGAGTCCCACGGGATGGGCCGGGACACGTATTCCATCTGATTCTTCACCGAGTCCCACGGGATGGGCCGGGACACGTATTCCATCTGATTCTTCACCGAGTCCCACGGGATGGGCCGGGACACGTATTCCATCTGATACTTCACCGAGTCCCACGGGGTGGGCCGGGACACGTATTTCATCCGATTCTTTATCGAGTCCCATGAGATGGGCCGAGACATGTATTTCACATGATTCTTATCGAGTCCCATGGGATGGGCCGAGACATGTTATACGTATCATACGATTTATATCTAGACTGCCGGCAGTGAGGAAGGAGTTCCACGGGCATTAGGGATGACTTCAAGGGTGTGAGTCCCTGACTTGACATGACTACTTTTATGTTGTAAACTGTAGTTTGGCTATCATACATGTCTCCTGTTTTATATAGACTGTCATGATTTCATTTACAGTATTTCAGTTTCACATACTTGGTACCTGTTGTACTGACCTCGCCCGGGTGCGTTAAATCCGCAGTAAGTACATCGGTTGTGGATCCTCGCTCATAGGATCACAGTTCAGCGTGTTGGGAAGCCCCGTTTCTTCGGAGGCTTATCTTGTGGTATGTTACCCTGAGTCTGTAGGTTCTTGTACATTCAGGGGTATGGTGGGGCCCTGTCCCGTCACGGTTGTTGTCACTTTCTTAGAGGTCTGTAGTACTGTTGTGGGCAGGGTTGTAAAGGAGGTAACTGTTCAGATTCTGTATATATGCAAGAAGGCAACTGTTTTGGTTGGCCTGTTTTTTTATCATATCCCTTGTTTCATGTTCATGTTTTTATTTCCGCTGATTTTCTCTGATGTTGTATCACTAGGGTGCCCGGGGTAAGGCACCAGTCACGGGCCCCGGTTCGGGTCGTGACATCAAGTTCTTCACAGATCATATCAAATCAAATATAAGTCAAGTCCCTTATCTTTTAAAATCAACAACCCATTTCTTTACCTACATAAAGTTGTTATAACAGACTTCCCATAAAGCCGTTATAACACTTTATGTTTTAAACCAACCAAATTCATTTAGCACACGTACGTCTACCGTACTACATAGTTTACAAACATCATGCTAGAAACGATAGGAAGAGGTTCACATACCTCGCGACGATTATCGACCAATAGCAAAACGCTCTACCGTACTATAACCCTGCTAGCCTTGTCCACCCTTCAAGTAGAACACGCTACTCGTAGAACTTCAACCTATAATGGCCATATATGTCTATCAACGTCTAGACTACTCTGTAGAATATTCTAAGCAGAAGGTTCTTAATTCTACGGAAAAATTAGGCAAAGACTTCCCTGCAGTCAAACTACACAAGTCTCAGTAAACAAATACTATTTAAGTACAGTTCAATTCTCTTCTTTATACCATCCTTCTATATATCTTAAACTTAATTCTAAACTACTACGATATGTAATCTCCAATTACAATAGAATGACAAAGATATTTACCTCGATAAGCCCAAAATTATCCAAGTTTATAAGTCGATCCTGAGCAACGTTTAGCTCCTAATTTGCACGCTCCGATAGCTCCAAGAAACCCTTAGAAGTTTCCAACCAACTTCTACTTAAAACTTCAACCCACTATGAAGATTTTCCTAGGGTTTCGTTTTGTGACTAAAGGGAATAAAGTAGTATTTCCGGGCTTTTAGTATAGAGGTAACTTGGGAATACAACAAGGGATTTAGGCTAAGGTATTTGGCATAGTAACAATACTAGAAGACAACTTTTCTACCAAGGGGAGGGTATTTGACGAGACAAATAGGAAGGGGGGTGTTTCGGACGAAACAACTAGGCAAGGGGAGGAGGGGTTTTTTTTTGGACGAGAACTAGCAACTAAGGGGGAAGGATTTTGTGACTTGGAAAGTGTGTTTGTGGATGAAGAAGTCTTGCACAAGAGGGGGGTATTTATAGAACCTTCAATGGCCAAGATTAAAACAAATGGAGGGTGAGGATTGAGTTGCTTGTGTGAGTGGAGTCTTCCACCAAGTGTCCACCACAATGTTGGGACATATGTCCACCACAACATTGGGACATATGTCCACCACAACAAAGAGCCAAGTGGCCACCCACTTGCTCAAGAAAAACGTCCACAAGGCCTCCCCTCAAGCCCCACAAAAACGCCCCCACCTACTCCCACTAACCCAAAGAAATATCTTCCAAGACTTTACTATTTGACTTGCCCACTAGCCCAACATTTTTGTCCACCATGCCACCTAAGGTTGCCACATGTCGCCCTCCTATTGGTCCAAATATTTCATCTCTCGGAAAAATCCAAATTAAATAAATTATTGAAAACGTAGAATTTCCTTCACGAGATTCAGAAACTTTTCCGTTGAAAGCTCACAATTTCATCCTTAACCTAATTAGGGCTTGAATATTCGTACGTACGTCCTAGTATACATACTCTGGAAATACGGGGTATAACATTCTCCCCTCCTTAGAAACATTCGTCCCGAATGTTTCTTCTCAAGACAGATAACGATAAAGCTCCTCTTAACTTAAACAAGTTGCCAATGCCACACCTGGCCACAAAATAACACACGCGCAAATACTTAAATCCAAGTCCACGAGGAATCACCTCTATCATCAAAAAAGCTCCTACCCAAAGTCTAAAGGCTACTTTCTTCGCACCTTCACTTCACAAAAAGATCACTTCCATCCTCTTAACAGATGCTCGCTTCGTCCCTTTCTCGTCGTACCCTTCTCGTACCCAAACTCTTTCTAGTATACTTACCCCACTTTAGTCATTACTTCAGTTTCTAAAACCTTGGAGTCACTACCTCCAAACTTGGTCATCTTACTAGCCTCAAATTGGTTTAAGGCCATTCCCGGTCTTCATGGTCCGATTCTGGTCGAACGTATCCACGAACTCATACGATGGTTACCTAAACCTGGGCTCAGCAACCTCGTGACCCTACCACCTGGCGGGACTACCTCGAACTGACCCCACCCCAAACCGGGCTGCGGGTCGACCAGCAAACGGTCCTCAACCCGACCCTCCGTCGCGCCAACTCTTGCTCCTCGATACGGAACAATCTTACCTATTCAAGTCTGAAAGCTACCACTTTCATCTTACACAACCCAAGGAATTATCCTTTGGTACACCTATGTATATAATTCTCTCTGACAAGGATCACCCGCAAAATCTTCTACTCGAGACGACCTTACATCTAAGGTCTCGACGTGTAATATTCTAAGGTTCACACCTTCCACACCCCCATACCTACCTTTTCAACTACCCATGTTTTCTAACTCACCAATAACACAACGCTATCCGAACATAGCACACAATAATAAGATCATCATAACAAACATACTAATCTCTAGAGGGTTAAGGTTATACCTGAAAGATTCAAAATAAGCGATTCAAAAGACCGCTAAAACTGGGATCTTCCACCGCGACCTCTGCCGTGGCCTGCCGGTATATGAACATCCTGCCTCGCTATTGAAGGTGAAGAACCCGCAACTGATCCCGTAGTATGTGCTATCCCACTAGTGCCACCTCCGGTCGGACAGTTTCTCGCATAATGGCCTCGTGTCGCATGTAAAGCAAACTCCCAAACTAGCACGACACTCCCCCTTATGGATTTTACCGCAACGGCCACACTGAGGTAAGGGTGGCCTCATCTGGTCAACACCACTACTCCCCCGAAAACCTGAACCCTTGGAGCCCTGACCTGCTCCTGAATACTCTGGATGCCCTGAAGACTGTGAAGGACCGCTCTGTACTGGCGGAGGCGCATAACTAGTCTGCTGCTGAGGCGGTCCGCCTCGAAATTCGCCAAAAGACCCTGCTGCTCGGCCTCTTACGTGATCCAGGTCATTCCGTCGACCTCTCCGCTCCTCACACCCAAGTGCATAAGCCTGCATGCGGGCAATGTCCATGCCCGGCTGAAGAGCTACACCCGAGCAAGCCTCTGCCAAGTAGTCATCGAGCCCCGTGACGTAGCGGTGCACTCTGTCCTCCATATTTGCCACTAATGTCGGGACATATCGGGCCAAAGAGTCGAACTCCACGTTGTACTCCCGAACCGTACGTCCGTCCTGCCTCAACATCAAAAATCTGTCGGCCCGAGCCCTCGCCATCATGAGGGGCAAGAAATGTGCAAGAAATGCCCACGAGAACTCGTCCACACACCGGAAGCGCATGCTCCCGGGGCGGTTCCATGAATCAAACGATCATTGCAATATCACGCGGCCGTCACGAACCCAATACCACCGACTCGCCTCGAGGCCTTGATCACTCTCATGATCGCTGGCGTCGGATAAACTCACGAGGTCATCCTCGGCTCGATCCATAGAACAACTTTGGTGGATGACTTAGAAGTCGAAGTCTCCAACTATCGGCCACGGGTGCACGCTCTGGTACCACCGCTCCGTCTGTCCTCAAGTCTCGCCATAAACCTAACTAGTAACGGGGCCATCTCCTTGCAACCCATATCCTCTGTTCCTGGCCGTGGGGCTGGAGGCTCGGTATCGTGGCCTCGGTAGCTCTGCTTCTTTGCTCTAAACTCTGCTTTGAAATTTGGCGGCATCGTTGTCACGACCCGTTTCGGGGCCAGTGACTGGTGCCTTACCCGGGCACCCGAGTAGTCATACATCAGAGAAAATCAGCGGAATATAAAAACAAGACATGAAACAATGTAAATTGAGACACAGTTTATCTGAGAAAAATCGCCTTTCGGCATATATATATATAAACCAAAATCGGCGATTCATCTCAGTATGCAATAGGACTACAGACCTCTAAGGAAGTAAACAACTATGGCGGGACAGGGCCCCGCCATACCCTGAATGTACATATATCTACAACATCAGGGAGAACCATACCAAAAGTCGAGCCTCCGGAGAAGATGGAGCTCCTGACACCAAAGCTAAAGATCCTAAGGATGCGGATCTAGCACCTGCTTTCCCTTACCTGCGGCATGAACGCAGCCGAAGGAGTCGATAACAGGTACCAAGTATGTGAAACTGTAAAGTACTGAATGAAATTATAACATTTTAAAACAAGTTCACAGATATGTACAAAACAACCCAACTTAACTGCACATAGTGCCATGGCATAAACAAGAGCAAAATACATGTAACATAACAGGTCTTTTCTAGGCTGCTAATGATCGAAGCAAGGCCAATCGCCCATAGTATCATTATGCGAGCCTAATCCTGGACTACCGTAGTCCGCATAAGTCCCTCGGACCAGCGAGGTACTCACTGCGCATCGGGGTAGCTAACGCGGCATCATCTCGACTCCCGATCGCGTAGTCGCTGGACCGCGTGAGGTATTCCTCGCGTCGTAACACACCGGAGTGATCAATCACGGAACTCCGCGACTCGCGTAGGTCGCGTGGACCCGCATGAGGTATTCCTCGCATCGGGGGTAGCTAACCCGCGGCATCATAACAAGTCAAAAGGGGGGGGTAAGTGATATAGTACTAGCACAACGGGCTTATCGTTAAACAACGTAAGCTCAACAGAGTAACCCCCTTATACAACATCACAAGACACTAACACACGTAGTATCATAACATGTTTACTTATCAAACCAACTACTACACCTTCAGAAATTAATACAAGGCTTTTATAAACAAATAAGTAAACCGTCCCATTTTATCTTTCTTAAGTCGTTATACCTAACTTCCCATAAAGCTAGTATAACACTTAAGCCTTTTAAAAACCAATAACTCTTTTCGAAATATTTCAAGGTTCTTATTATTTTAAAACTCAAGTCAAAGGACATTAAAGTAAAACCAAGTTTAGTCAACATATGTACGTCTACCGTACTATATATATATTACAAATATCATGCTTAAGAGGATAGGAAGAATCACATACCTCCTCGGCTAAATCCACTTGCCAAGTCGGATATGCCGCGCATAGAGTGGTCAACCTATAATAGTCAAGATACGACTATTAGCTTCTAGTTGACGTAGAATTCATCTAAGTAGGATCTCTTTATTCTATGAAAAATTGGGCAGCACTTCCCCTGCCTCTACTCACTTTTCCATCTTTTCCAATGCCCAAGTAGCCGTAGTATATATATACCATATATAAGGCGTAATAATTAAACAGCATAAAGAAGGGGATTACACGCCCAAACGGTAACGCGGTTTACTATCACGCCTTCATAATAACAATAAGTAAAAGAAGGGGATTACGCGCCCAAACGGTAACGCGGTTTACTATCACGCCTTCATAACAATAATAATTAAAAAAGGGGATCACACACCCAAACGGAACGCGATTTAAAGATCTTCCCCTTAACAGAAAAGTAAATACAGTCCAAAGTAAATACAGTCCTTAAGTTGGGGTCCTTGGCCAACTTTGTCCATTTTACTTATCCAATTACTTCATTAGTCATCCAACTTATAATCCATTCTTAATATAAGTTATAGTTACTTGTTAATTACTTCTTCACAAGTAAGATACGTTTGATACGTTGAATACGATTTTACCATTTTAATGGCTAACGACCAATCCTTTCTTTTAACAAGTTAACAAGATCCAACTCTTCCAAACCTTACTCCATATATTATATATTCATAATATACTTATAATATATGTATAATGACCAAATCACAAAGAGGTTTAAGATTCACTACCTCAAATAGCCCAAAATTATCCAATAACTTAATGTCGCTCCAAGAAAGTCTTAGCTCCAAATCTTTAGGTTAAAAACCACCACAACTCACCCTAAGAAGCTCCTAACCATCATCTCTTCAAGAACCAACTCAAACAAGTGAAGAACACTTTGGTTTTCTTCCAAGAGCTCTCGGCCAAGGGGGTATTTTAGGGGCTAGGGGGTGAAATCTTTTCCAACTTTTGGTTAATAGTCTTCCTAATACACTAGGGAAGAACACTTAGGAGTTTAGGAATTGTTGGACAAGGTTAGGTTAGAGAGGGGGGGTGATCGACGAGAGCTAGGAGAGAGGGAGGGAGATGAAAATATTTCTCAAGTCTTGAATTAACTAAGTGTGGAAGATTTCATCAACAAAGAGTGCATATATAGGACAACCAAGGGCTAGGATGAAGGCAAGTGTGTGGTTGAGATTGGGGACAAGTGTGTGGGGGTCCCACAAGCCACTTGTCCACACAAAATATCTTGCAAGACTTGGCCACTTGTCTTGGCCACTTGTCGATAATTTCGCCAACCTAGCCCACCTAGGGTGACACGTATCGCCCATTGGTCCAAAATATTTCATCTCTCGGAAAAATCCGTAATTGGTTAAAATATTAAAAACGTGGAATTTCCTTCACAAGGTTCGGAATCTTTTTCGTTGGAAATTCACAATTTCATCCTTAACCTAATTAGGGTTTACACATTTGTACGTACGTCCTCACATACATACTCCGGTAATACGGGGTATAACATGTATGATAGCCAAACTACAGCCTGCTGCACCAAGTCTGGTCCCACTAACTGCACCTCGCCCACGTCAAACCAGCCTATCGGCGATCTGCACTTCCTCCCATACAAGGCCTCATAAGGCGCCATCTGAATACTGGAGTGGTAGCTATTATTATACGCAAACTCAACTAGAGGCAAATGATCCTCCCAGCTACTTCTGAAGTCAATAACAAAGGCTCGCAGCATATCCTCAAGAGTCTGGATAGTGCGCTCTGCCTGTCCGTCAGTCTGAGGATGGAATGCAGTACTCAGGCTCACCTGCGTCCCTAAACCCTTCTGGAAAGACCTCCAGAAGTTAGCCGTAAACCGGGCTCCTCTGTCTGATATGATAGAAATAGGGACCCCATGCAGTCTCACGACCTCTCGGATGTAAAGTCTGGCATAATCCTCAGCCGAAAAGGTCGTTCTGACGGGAAGAAAGTGGGCTGATTTCGTCAGCCTGTCGACGATAACCCATATAGAATCATGTTTCCTCGGAGTGCGAGGTAACCCTGTGATAAAGTCCATGTTGATTACCTCCCACTTCCAGGTCGGGATCTCTATCGCCTGCAATAACCCACCAGGCCTCTGGTGCTCTACCTTCGCTGCGTGACATGGGCGAGCCACGAACTCTGCAACGTCCCTCTTCAAGCCATCCCACTAATACACGAATCTGAGGTTATGGTACATTTTGGTCGACCCCGGATGGATAGAGTAATGCGCGCTGTGTGCTTCCCCTAGAACCTGCTGCCGAAGTCCTGAAATGTCTGGAACACACAACCTGCCCTCAAACCTTAGCACCCCATCAGGTGCTATCTCAAAAGGACCCTTCCCTTCACAAAGAGCCGTATCCGCGATGCGTGCCAAAATAGGATCCTCAATGTTGCCTTTTCACCTCGCCGGCGATGGAAGACTGGCAACCTCTCGAACTCGAACCCCAGCGCTATCGGAATCAATCAATCGGACTCGAGGCTCGCTTGCGATGCAACTCGCGAACCATGCCTCCTCTGCAGTTTATGCGTCGATAGACTCCCGTCGACTACTAAGGGCATACGCCACAACATTGGCCTTCGCGGGTGGTACGGGATGTCGACATCGTAATCCTTGAGCGGCTCTAACCACCGCCTCTGCCGTAAGTTCGGCTCCTGCTGGTGAAGATATCTTGGAGGCTCTTGTGGTGCGTATAAATATCCACATGAACCCCATACAAATAGTGCCTCGGATCTTCATGGCGTGAATCACCGCGACTCCAAATCATGGGTGGGGTAGTTCTCTCATGCTTAAGGTGTCGGGATCGTGCGCTATAACCTTACCAGTGCGTCAACACACATCCGAGCCCGACGCTGACGCGTCACAATACACTACATAACCGTCTGGACCTGCGGAAGAGTAAAGCGAGGCGGTCGTCGATCTCTCCCGATGGCGGAAACCACGCTCCTGACATCAGTCCACTAAAACTTAGCCGCCTACGAGTCGGCTAGTCGATGGTGCGAGATAGAAGCAAACTTACTCCACGAACCGATAATAACTGCGAGGCCAGAAAGCTGCGCCGCCTCTGCCGAGTAGTAGGTCTAGGCTAACTCTGTTGCCTCGATCTTGGCGTATGCACCGAATACTATCGGCCAGACAATATGCCCAAGAAAAGCCAGAAGCCAACCAAAACTCACATTTGGAAAACTTAGCGTATAGCTGGTCTGGAGAACTCGGCCGCGATCGCCAAATGCTCGCGTGCTCGCGCTCTGGCGGGAATAAACCAAGATGTCATCAATGAACACTATCACAAATGTGTCCAAAATGGCTTGAACACTCGGTTCATCAAATCCATGAATCTGCGGAGCATTGGTCAAACGAAAGACATAACCACGAACTCATAGTGCGTCTGGGTCGGAATGCGATCTAGGGATATCCGCCTCTCTAACTCGCACTTTGATGATAGCGATCGCAGATCAATCTTGGAGAAACATCTCGCACCTGCTGAAGTCGCACAAATCATCAATCACGGGAAGGGGTATACGTTCTTAATGGTCACCTTGTTCATTGTAATCAACACACATGCGCGGCGTCGTCCTTCTTCTTCACGAACAATCTGGCGCTCCCGGGGAGAAACACTAGGCTGATGAAGCCATTCTTGTCATCACGACCCGGCAAGACGCGTGCCTTGCCTTACGGGCACCAGTAGTCAAACAACATCGAGAGAAAATCGCGGAAATTAAAACTCATACATGATAACGATGAAAAGAGAAAGCAGGCTAACCAAATGGTTACCTTTTACGAAAATAACTAACACACGAGCGATTACAATCCGCCTTGCATCGATTACTACGGACCTCTAAGAATTTTTATAACATCTCGGCGGGACGGGGCCCGCCATACCAGAATGTACAAAAAGTTCTACAACTTGAGAGCCGTACCAAGTGACAAAGTCTCAGAAGGAATGGAGCTTTACGAGGCGAACAACGATCCAAAGTGCGGATCAACAAGCGATGTATCTCGACTGCGGCGTGAGCGGCCAGAAGAAGTCGATTACAACAGTGCGAGTATGCGAAGCAGAAAAATCGTAAATGAAATCATAATAGTCTATAAGGAAAGCGGAGACATGTATGATAACGAACTCTGACACCACGTATATCTGATTCGATCAAATCAAACCACGTCAAGTCGTGGACTCGCGCGAAAGATCATTACTCAAAGTGGGCGCATACTCGTGGGCTACCCAGCGTGTCGGTATGTCGACCCGATAACAAGATAGTACTCGCGGTGGGCGATACTCGTGGGCTACCCAGCGTGTCGGTATGTCTGACGATAACAAGATAATACTCTGTGGGCGCAGTACTGCGTGGGCTACCAGCGGGTCGGTATGTCAAACAAATACCGGATAATACTGTTGTGGGCGCATACTCGTGGGCTACCCAGCGTGTCGGTATGTCCAAACAAATACCAGATAATACTACTGTGGGCGCGTACTGCGTGGGCTACCCAGCGTGTCGGTATGTCGAAACAAATACCGAGATAATACTACTGTGGGCGCGTACTCGTGGGCTACCCAGCGTGTCGGTATGTCCAAACGGTTTACAAGATAACACTCACAATAGAAGCGTACGTGGGCTACCCAGCGTGTCGATATGTCCCCGAAGGATCAATATAGTGGAAGCGTACGTGGGCTACCCAGCGTGTCGATATGTCCATCATACCACCCGATATCCAGGCCCTCGTCGAGAGACTCGGTAGCAAAGTCAAACACTTGCACAACAACAAAACTATCACCACAAGCACGGGCAAGTTACACACAACTCAAAGTACCCGTTTAAGTCAACAAACCGGGTTCCAACCCCAAAATACTACATTAACCCTTCAAAGACCTCTCTTTACGTAGAAACCATACGATACTATCACACATAGTATCACACACATTCATGTTTAAAACACGTCTTCAAACACAATTAACATAACGTCAAGTATACTTTTTAAAAGTCCAGTAATTAACTCCTTTAAGGTCAAGTATTCCTACCTTTTAAAACCAAGTCATTTACTTTTCCCTAAGAAAAGTTCGATATTTGAAACAAGTGATTTATACTTTCAAACTCAAGTTACTTCTCTTTTCCAAAATCCGATTACATTATCCTTTACAATCCATTAAATTCATTCTTTGGAATTTTAAGAAAAGTCGAACTTGTTATCAATGATTCTCATTTAAGCGACCGTGATCTAGGAAATGTAATATCATTTTGTCTTATCTTAGTTTCTATGCGGATGGAGGTTTCTCTGGTTTTAATATAATCAATTAGTGAAACCATTTCCTTTATTAGCTGCTTGATGGTGTGTTCGATACTTGTTCCCACTTTCGAAATCCATTTCACGTTCTTATGCCGTTATACCTAACTTTACATAAAGCTAGTATAACTCTTAAGTTTTCAAAAACCAAGTATTACTCATTACTCACGAATGAGGTTTTACAACTTTTGAATACATTACAAAACTTTCACAATTCTAAGTTAAGTCTCTTATCTTACAAGATCAAGTCTCTTAACTTCTACCAATCAACAACCGTTCTTTTATTCACATAAAGTTGTTATAACTAACTTCCCATAAAGCCGTTATAACCCCTTTATGTTTTAAACCAACCAATTACCACATAAACATTTATGAGACCAAGAGGACTCATTCTTTAAGCACCGAGTGCCCATTACTAACGGATAAGACTTACTCTCTTTACACATAATGAAGCCTTTTACCGTAACAAGTCAAGACACAATTTGGAAAATCAATTTCCTTTAACACACGTCGTCAATGCACTATATATTTCACAAATAGTCATCTTTGAAGAGGATAGGAAGAATCACATACCTCGCGACGATTAGACAAAAAGCAAAAGCGCCGCGGTATTGAACCGCCCAGTAGGATACGCTACTCGTAGCGCCTCGATCTATAAGGGTCGTAAGACATCTATTAACTTCTAGTTCGAGCGTAGAATAAGCTAAAAGCAAAGCCGCGGGTTCTACAGAACTTACTACCTTTATCGAGTCGAAAGCGATAACCCGTTTCTAAACCCTTTTCAATACTCTTTCAATTCAAGTTTTAGGTTAACATGATGTCTAACCTAAACATCTTCAACTACCACAATTTCCCTATACATCTGACGTCTGCGACTAACTTTGTCACCAAAAGGTAGTTCTGATCTTAAGGCTAACATGCCCGGCCGGTTTCCACGGGACAACAAGATCCAAATCCATGCAATATAAAACGACCTCGGGCTCAACTCTAAACTACTAAAATAAAGCGACCTCGGGCTCACATCTATACAAACTTAACTATAACAGCCTCGGGCTCACAAATCTATTCAAACTCTAAATATGACCTCGGGCTCACGGATCTATACTACTATCACAAGTACTAACTCAAAACCCGAGAAGGAAACTCTTACCTTTTAGAAAAGCCCAAAAGCCCTTTCCTACCACTCTTCCTTCAACTCAACTCAACCGCTTCCCACAAGTTCACCACACTTTTTCCTTCTTGCGCTCTCGGATCTCATAAAGCTAGGTTTTCTTCAAAAACTAGAGAGAAGGAGAGGTTTCCATGGAAGGGTTTTGAAATGAAATGAAATGGAATGGCCAAGTCTTCCAAGACTTGGCCTAAAATAGGACCACTGCGATAAAAGGATGGGAGGACACTTGTCACCCTCCCATAGGTTATAAACGAAATATCCTGTTTTTCGTCACTTACTGCGCAAAAATCCCGCCTCGGCGCGGCCCGCGGCCGCATGGCGCTCACTCAAAAATAAATCTTCCGCGTATGTGCGCCACTGCATTCGGCGCGCGGCCTGCAACCTGTGACCCCGGTACAAGCGGCGCGCGACCCTGCGATCGGCGCCCGCGGCCTGTACCACTGTCGAAAGCTGCTGCGGCACTGCGCACCAAACTTGAAACTTCCATAACTTTTGACTCCGATGTCCAATCGACGAACGGTTTGTTGCGTTGGGATCTAGATTTAACGGGCTACACATTAGGCTTTTTAAACACCTCGAAATTCTTAACAACTGGGGTACCACACTCCAAGGTAAACTAAAAATCCGTCCAACACATGTTGTCAACTTATCTATCTTCTAGAATTTACGGGGTGTAACATTCTTCCCCCCTTAGAAACATTCGTCCCGAATGTTCCTTCTAAGTCTTCAGAACACATGCGCCGGTATAGTCTCCACTACTATACCTACCAAAAACTCATTTATGCCTCTCATGGCCATAATATAGAAATCACGCATCTCCAAATTCCAGCTAACGGGGAAATCACCTCTACGTGCAAACATCACTATTTTCTCCTCCCTTGGTCTAAAGGATACTCTCCTTACTCGGCGTACCTTCCTTGTACACTCACACCCCTCTCTAGTACACGTTCCACAATTCAGTCACTGCTTCCGTTTCTACCACCTTGGAGTCACTACCTCCAACTCGTCCATCTTACTAATCCACGTCATGGAAGCTACCACTTCCATCGCAAACTACCCATGGAATCATCACACAAAACTCCATGTATACCATACACTCCAACAAGGATTAACGATGGCTTCTACCCAAGACGGCCTTACATCTAAGGTCTCAACTGTTATAAATTCTAAGGTTCAAAATTTTTCTCATCCCCAAACTTACCCTCTTTATTAACCATGCTTCCAAAACACATTATATACACACAAAGCTACCCGAACATAGCACTCAACACATCACCACAACATCAAAGCATACAATATTCTAGAGGGTTAAGAACGTACCTGTAACTATTGCTTCACTTCCCTTCTTGTCGCTCTACTCATGTTCTTTCCCGGCACGACGCACAAAAGGAGGAGGTGAATCGTCCACTGATCCCGAAGGCTGACTCTCAACCTCGCGCTATCTCGGTGGGACAATTCCTTGCAAAATGGCGGTGGCGCATGTAAGCAGATTCCCTATTAGCACGACACCCCATCGTGGAGCCTACCACATGGTCACAACGAGGTAAGGGTGGTCCCATCCGACTAACATCACGATCCCCAAAACCGAAACCTTGGAGCCACGACTGCTCACGAATTTCTCGAACGTCCTGACGACTGAGGTGGAGCACTCCGTACTGGAGGAGGCGCATAACTAACCTGCTGAAATTTGCTGCCCGAAGGTCACCAAAGGACCTGCCGCCTTGGCCTACTCTGCTGATCTTGGTCATTCGTCGACTCACGTGCCTCGCATCCAAGTGCATGAGCTGCGTGCGGGCAATGTCCATGCGGTGAAGAGCTACTCGAGCAACTCTCGCCAAATAGTCATCAAGCCTGTGACATAGCGGTGCACTCTGTCCTCCATGTCGGCTACTAACGGGGGCGTGCAGAGCTAGTGAGTTAAACTCGCGTTGTACTCTGAAGCCGTCGCGGATTCGCCTCAACATCAAAAATCGCCGGCCGAGTCCTCCTCGTGGAGGCAAGAAATGTGCAAGAAATGCCTCGAGAACTCGTCCCGTCTTGGAAGTGCATGCCCTCCCGGGACAGCTCCGCGAATCAAACGATCGGCTGCGGTATCACGCGGCCGACGCGAACCTAGGACCAGCGGCTCGGTCTCCGATGCCTTGATCACTCTCGTGATCCAGAATCGTCGGATGAACTCCTGCGGATCATCCTCGAGCCTCGACCGTAGAACTACGGCGGGCGCAACTCGTAAAGTCCCGACCTCAAACTATCCGATCTCGGGTGAACCACGGGTGCTCTTTGGGCTGCTGCGTCCGGCCTATCCCGTGTCGGCCTGACCACGGCAATAATCGGGCCAACTCCTTGTAACCCATCTCACTGCTCCCGGGCCGTGGGGCTGGAGGCTCGTGTCTTGTGGTCTCTGCAGAGAGGCGCCATTGCTCTACTCGCGACTCCTCTGCTTTGCCTTGCCACGGGCCCTGGTTGCCTTTCGCAGGCATAAGCGGTAAAACGAAACACGTCGGAGGGTCCAACTTACAACACGGCTCTAAGGCACGATCTCGGAATGAGAAGAATAGAAACCAATCCTAAATGTCGCGACCTCACGATTATAGATGTGGTGCACAACACATCGATAATCAAGACTCTACTTAGACACGGTGCGTAGACACTTTCCGAGGACTAATCGCTTCGATACCACATCACGACCGGCAGCTCGCGATCGTGCCTTACCCGCACCCAGTAGTCAAACAACATCGAGAGAAAATCAGCGGAAATTAAAACTCATACATGATAACCAATGAAAAGAGAAAGCAAAGCTAACAAATGGTTACCTTTTACGAAAATAACTAACACTGAGCGATTACAATCCCTTGCATCGATACTACGGACCTCTAAGAATTTTTATAACATCTCGGCGGCGGGGCCCGCCATACCACAGAATGTACAAAAAGTTCTACAACTTGAGGGAACCGTACCAAGTGACAAAGTCTCGAAGGAATGGAGCTTTACGAGGCGAACAACGATCCAAAGTGCGGATCAACAAGCGATGTATCTCAACTGCGGCGTGAACGCAGCCGAAGAAGTCGATACAACAGTGCAGAGTATGCGAAGCAGAAAAATACGTAAATGAAATCATAATAGTCTATAAGGAAACAGGAGACATGTATGATAACCAACTACGATGACACCACGTATATCTGATTCGATCAAATCAAACCACGTCAAGTCGTGGACTCACGCCGAAAGATCATTACTCAAAGTGGACGATACTCGTGGGCTACCCAACGTGTCGGTATGTCGACCCAATAACAAGATAGTACTCACGGTGGGCGCGTACTCGTGGGCTACCCAACGTGTCGGTATGTCCCACCAATAACAAGATAATACTCACCGTGGACGCATACTGTGGGCTACCCAACGGAGTCGGTATGTCCAAACAAATACCCAGATAATACTCGCTGTGGACGATACTCGTGGGCTACCCAACGTGTCGGTATGTCCAAACAAATACCGGATAATACTCATCGTGGACGCGTACTCGTGGGCTACCCAACGTGTCGGTATGTCCAAACAAATACCGGATAATACTCACTGTGGACGATACCGTGGGCTACCCAACGTGTCAGTATGTCCAAACCAGTTTACAAGATAACACTCACAATAGAAGCATACGTGGGCTACCCAACGTGTCGATATGTCCCAAAGGATCAATATAGTGGAAGCATACGTGGGCTACCCAGCGTGTCGATATGTCCATCATACCACCCGATATCCGGCCCTCCGTCGAGAGACTCGGTAGCACAAAGTCAAACACTTGCACAACAACAAAACTATCACCACAAGCACAGGCAGGTTACACACAACTCAAAGTACCTTCGTTTAAGTCAACAAACCGGGTTCCAACCCCAAAATACTACATTCTTTCCTACCTTCAAAGACCTCTCTTTACGTAGAAACCATACGATACTATCACACATAGTATCACACACATTCATGTTTAAAACACGTACTTCAAACACAATTAACATAACGTCAAGTATACTTTTTAAAAGTCCAAGTAATTAACTCCTTTAAGGTCAAGTATTCCTACCTTTTGAAACTAGTCATTTACTTTTCCCCTAAGAAAAGTTCGATATTTGAAACAAGTGATTTATACTTTCAAACTCAAGTTACTTCTCTTTTCCAAAATCCAGTACATTATCCTTTACAATCCATTAAATTCATTCTTTGGAATTTTTAAGAAAAGTCAGAACTTGTTATCAATGATTCTCATTTAAGCAGCCATGATCTAGGAAATGTAATATCATTTTGTCTTATCTTAGTTTCTATGCAGATGGAGGTTTCTACTGGTTTTAATATAATCAATTAGTCGAAACCATTTCCTTTATTAGCGCTATGATGGTGTTCGATACTTGTTCCCACTTTCGAAATCCATTTCACGTTCTTATGCCGTTATACCTAACTTTACATAAAGCTAGTATAACTCTTAAGTTTTCAAAAACCAAGTATTACTCATTACTCACGAATGAGGTTTTACAACTTTTGAATACATTACAAAACTTTCACAATTCTAAGTTAAGTCTCTTATCTTACAAGATCAAGTCTCTTAACTTCTACCAATCAACAACCGTTCTTTTATTCACATAAAGTTGTTATAACTAACTTCCCATAAAGCCGTTATAACCCTTTATGTTTTAAACCAACCAATTACCACATAAACATTTATGAGACCAAGAGGACTCATTCTTTAAGCAGAGTGCCCATTACTAACGGATAAGACTTACTACTCTTACACATAATGAAGCCCTTTACACTTCATAACAAGTCAAGACACAATTTGGAAAATCAATTTCCTTTAACACACGCGTCGTCAACCGCACTATATATTTCACAAATAGTCATCTTTGAAGAGGATAGGAAGAATCACATACCTCGCGACGATTGCCGACAAAAAGCAAAACGCCCACGCATTGAACCCTTCAAGTAGGATACGCTACTCGTAGCGCCTCAATCCTATAAGGGTCATAAGACATCTATTAACTTCTAGTTCCGAACGTAGAATAAGCTAAAAGCAAAGCCCCTGGGTTCTACGGAACTTACTACCTTTATCCAAGGTCGAAAACAGTAACCCATTCTAAACCCTTTTCAATACTCTTTCAATTCAAGTTTTAGGTTAACATGATGTCTAACCCTAAACATCTTCAACTACCACAATTTCCCTTCTATACAACATGCAACGACTAACTTTGTCACCAAAAGGTAGTTACAATCTTAAGGCTAACATGCCCGGCCGGTTTTCCACAGGACAACAAGATCCAAATCCATGCAATATAAAACAGCCTCAGGCTCAACTCTAAACTACTAAAATAAAACAGCCTCAGGCTCACATCTATACAAACTTAACTATAACAGCCTCAGGCTCACAAATCTATTCAAACTCTAAATATAACAGCCTCAGGCTCACAGATCTATACTACTATCACAAGTACTAACTCAAAACCCAGAGAAGGGAAACTCTTACCTTTTAGAAAAGCCCACAAAAGCCCTTTCCTACCACTTCTTCCACAAACTCAACCACCGCTCCCACAAGTTCACCAACACTTTTTCCTTCTTGCCGCGCTCAAGCCTCCTCTAAAGCTAGGTTTTCTTCCAAAAACTAGAGAAGGAGAGGGTTTCCATGGAAGGGTTTTGAAATGAAATGAAATGGAATGGCCAAGTCTTCCAAGACTTGGCCCTAAAATAGGACCACTTCGATAAAAGGATGGGAGGACACTTGTCACCCTCCCATAGGTTATAAACGAAATATCCCTGTTTTTCGTCAACTGCAAAAATCCGCCTCGGCGCGCGCGCTGCCACGCGGCCATGGCCTCACTTCCAAAATAAATCTTCGCGTATGTGGCGGCCCTGCATTCGGCGCGCAGCTACACCCTGTGACCCCAGTACAAGCGCGCGCGCCTGCGATCGGCGCAGCGCGCTGCCACTGCACGAGAGCTGCTGCTCGCCACGCTGCACCAACTTGAAACTTCCATAACTTTTGACTCCGATGTCCAATCGACGAACGGTTTGTTGCGTTGGGATCTAGATTTAACGGGCTACACATTAGGCTTTTTAAACACCTCGAAATTCTTAACAACTGGGGTACCACACTCCAAGGTAAACTAAAAATCCGTCCAACACATGTTGTCAACTTATCTATCTTCTAGAATTTACGGGGTGTAACACTTCTCCAGCAAATCTCTCAGCTGGTCCTTCAACTCTCTCAACTCGGCAGGTGCCATCCTATATGGCGGAATGTAAATAGGTCGAGTGTCTGGCAGCACATCGATACAAAACTCTATCTCCCTCTCAGGAGGGATACCCGGGTGGTCGTCTGGAAACACATCTGGGAACTCTCTGACCACTGGAACTGACTGAAAATGTGGTATCGCAGCCTCAGTATCAAATACCCGAATGAGATGGTAGATATACCCCTTCTGCACCATCTTCCTAGCCTTGAGGTAAGAAATTGTTATACCCCGTAGTTCTGACCCTACGTATGAGAGCGTACGAAAGTATGTAAGACTTAAAATTTTTAAGGATAGGTTGACGGATTGTTCCGGACGGGTTTTAGTCAACTTTGAGGCGGGTTATGACCCGGTACATTGAGAGTTCCTAAGTGTTTCAAAGGCCTAGGGCGTAGTTCTTTGAGTCTGGATTCCAACGCAACCAACCGTTCGTCGATAGGACGTCTGAGTAGCAAGTTATGAGAGTTGCAAGTTCGCAATGACGTAAACGCGTGTTTCGGACTAAGGCGACAGGGCCGCGGCGCCGGGTGCAGGGCCGCGGCGCCTAATGTACTGAGGGGGTCGCTGAAGTTGCAGCGCCGCGCCGACAGCAGCGCGGCGCCAAAGTTCGCAGAGGCGGAGGTTTATGCCGCCATGTGGCTGGCCGCGCCGAGGCGGGAAATTTGGGCGGAAAAACTTAGAAAATCTGATTTTTGTTTTAAAAGAGACCATGGGAGGGTGACAAGTGTCCCCCCCATCTGATATTCTGTTGCATGCAATATATTGACCAAGACTTGGTCATTGTCTATCTTTCATCTTCTCTCTCTCTCTCTCTCTCAAATTGCTCCTCCTTCTCTCTAAAAACCCAAGAAAAATCTGAAAGTTAAGAACAAGAAAAGGAAGCTTGTAGCTAGCTTGTTGGCATTGTTGTGGTAGTGTTCTTGGCAAGGAAGCTAGCAATATTTGGAATAAGTTGGCTAAAACTTTAAGGTAACATTTCTTCCTTTAAACTTAGTTCTAGTGTTGCATGCTTAGAAGCAAGATCTTGTGGTAGTAAAATAATGCACTTAGAGTCATTGCATGCAAGTAAATGTGGTTTGGATATGAAGAATGGGTTAAGAAGAAATTATGAACATGTTGTAGCCTAAAAACCACCTTAGAATTGTTAAGTGAATTGTTGTAAACTTATGGGGCAGAAATTTTGGGCATGGAATCCCCTTTGAATTGTTGGATTGATTGAGCCTTAAATGTGGTGTTTTTGATGATAAATTCGGCCTTGAGAAAGGTGGCAAAGTGAGTAGAAACAAAGGAAATGCCGCCCAATTTTCCTTAGAATTTGGTGACTTTGAACTTGGTTTGTTCTACATTAAGATTAGAGGTTAATAAACGTATCATGACTATTATAGGTTGAAATATTACTTGCGGTAGTTTGGACTTAGCAAGTGGATTGATCAAAAAGGTATGTGAAGCTTTCCTATCCTTTGATCATGAGTATTTGTATCTATGTAGTACGGTAGACGTACAAGATTTAGTATTCTTACTTGTTTAAGTATATATAAAGACTTGTTTTGTTTTGAGAAGTATAAGTCCCTTGGTTAAGGGAAAAGTATGATTTTACAAAAGTATAGAGTACTTGGTGTGAAAGTATTGAGTATTGAATTATTCTAAAGATAAGAGGCTTGAAGTATTTTTGAAAGTTGTGTAGAATTGTTTGAAGTATAAGTCTCTTGGTTTGTAAAAGAACAAAATGGTTTATAAGGAGTTATAACGGCTTTATGGAAAGTTAGTTATAACGGCCTTGTGAAAGGATAAGAAGGTCTTAATTTCTAAAGTATAAAGATAGTATAACGGCTTTATGGGAAGTTAGTTATATTAGCTTTATGAAAGGATAACAAGAAGAGATTTACTCTAAGTAAGATAAGCAAGGACAAATGATTTGATTTATGAAAGGCAAATTGATTTTAAGGCATCAATTGCCCAAATGTTTTATACATGAAAAAGAGTCACTTTTGAAAGAGTTGAAGTATGTAGTACTTTGGGTTAAATTCCCGGTTTTCTTTTATTAAAGATATGATTAAGTGCCTTAACTAAAATGAGAGGGTATATGAACAAGACTAATAAGAAGTTATAAGTTTCTTAACTTATTTATGATTATGATATGATACCAGTTTGAGCTAGGGTAAGAGTATATCTGAGGGGCAAGCCCCAAGATCGTTATACCACCTACCTGTGGTAAGAGTATGTCCGAGGCAAGCCCCAAGATCGCCATACCACCTCCTTGGTGTAAGAGTATGTCGAGGCCAGCCCAAGATCGTCATACCATCTGCTTCAGTGTAAGAGTATATCTGAGGCAGATCCGAGATCGTTATACCATCTGCACCAGTATAAGAGTATATCTGAGGGGCAAGCCCCAAGATCGTTATACCATCCGCTCCAAAGATAAGAGTATATCCGGCGAGTACAGCCCAAGATCGTTATACCATCCGCCGGTGTAAGAGTATATCGAGGGTAAGTCCCCAAGATCGTTATACCATCCGCCTGTGGTAAGAGTATATCCGAGGGTAAGTCCCCAAGATCGTTATACCACATTAGTGGACGTGCTACCCACGATGCGAGAAATACCTCATGCGAGTCCTTATGGGCTTATGCGGGTGAAATAGTCCCACGCGGGCGGGTACAGCCTATGCGAGGAATACCTCATGCGGGTCCACGAGATCCATGCGGGTGAAATAGTCCCAGGAGTAGGATTACTTATTGATACTACGGGCGAGGGACCCTGTTTTGATCACGAGCCTCCTATTTTTATGCAGTACTATATACATATGCTTGTTACTCTCATTGTTAGTAAGGCACAGTAAAAGGTAAGTTGATTTCATCCATGACCCACTTATTTTCGGACTTATGATTTCATTCTGGTATTTTGATTTCACACACTTGGTACTGTTGCAGACCTCGCCTCGGGCTGCGTTCATGCCGCAGTCGAGATATGTAGCTTCGGTCCTCACTCTTAGGATCACCGCTCATTTCTGAAAGCTCCATCCCTCCGGAGGCTTTGTCTTTTTGGTATGATTCTCTGAGGTTATAGACTTTTGTACATTCAGGGGGTATGGCGGGGCCCTGTCCCGCCACAGTTGTTATTCCTAGAGGGCTGTAGTCACGTTTGTGGTTTGGGCTGTAAGAATAAAGTTGTACTGTTTCACTATCGGTTAAGTTATTTTATGAAAGGCGGCCTTATCGGCTTGCTAGTGATGTTTACCTTATACAGATTGTTTTATGTATGTTCCGCTGCTATTCTCTGACATATACCTGACAGGGTACCCCGGTAGGGTACTAGTCGCGGCCCCGGGGTCGGGTCGTGACAGAAATAAACCTACCCCTCGACGACGCAGTGTTCCCCTCCCACTCAATAACCGGCTCCCCAGGAAACTGGAACCGTACTACTCTCTCCCTGCAGTCTACATTGGCGTAGCAAGAAGCTAACCAATCCATACCCATGATCACATCAAAATCGGTCATTTCCAACTCTATCAAGTCGGCTAGGGTCTGACGACTGCATAAAGACACTGGGCAAGCCCTATATACCCTCCGTGCTACCACCGAATCACCCATTGGCGTAGCTACCTCGAAAGGGTCTATGGACTCAGGCTCTATCCCTATCCTACTAGCAATAAGGGGAGATATATAGGACAGAGTAGAACCCGGATCTATCAAGGCATACATGTCACAACAAGAAACTGATAAAGTACCTGTGACGACATCCGGTGATGCCTCCTGGTCCTGGCGCCTGGACAAGGCATAAATGCGTTTCTGAGGACCGCTGGAACTGCCACCCCTGCCACGATGTCTGCCGCGACCTGCTGGCCCATGAGCACCCTGCCCTCCGGGGCGAGTAACTGCAGTAGATGAAGACCCGACAAAAGACACTGTAGGCTGAGCCCTACCATCTGCACTGCCCCTGGCCGGACAGTTCCTCGAAATATGACCCTGCTGGCCATAAGTAAAATAAGCTCCTGAGGTATCACCGCATCTCCCGAAATGGGATCTACCGCATCGGCCACACTGAGTGGAGGGTGGTCTCGATCGGCTAGTATCCCCGCCGCCTCGAAGTCAAGCCCCGGGGCCGACCGCCTCGAATACCACGGCCGTCTGAAGGCGGTGTAGGAGTGCTCAGTGGCCGTGGTGCAAATCTAGGCTGCTGCGAGGCCGCCCACCCCAGAGCTACCAAAAGATCTGCCGCCCGGCCTTCTTATCTCGCTGATATCCGCTGACCCGCCGGCCTCTACGCCTCGCATCCAAGTCGTGAGCTGCGTGCGGGCAATGTCCATGCCGGTGAAGAGCCACACTGAGCAAGACTCGCCAAGTAGTCATCTAGTCCAGAACGTAACGTTGTGCACTCGGTCCTCCATATCGCTACTAACGCAGGGACATATCGAGCCAACGAATCAAACTCAACGCGTTGTACTCCGAACTCGCGCCTCTGTCTCGGCGTCAAAAATCACCGGCGTGCCCTCCTCATCCGCGAGGCAAGAAGTGAGTGAAATGCCTGCGAGAACTCGTCCCATACACCGGAGGCGCATGCTCTCCCGGGATAGCTCCCACGAATCAAACCGCCGATCGCGGTATCACGCACCGACGCGAACCAAGATCACGGACTCGGTCTCCAAGCCTTGATCACTCACGATCCGTCAGAATCGCCGGATGAACTCTGCGGATCATCCTCGTGCCTCGACCAGAACTCGGCGGGCTGCAACTCAGGAAAACCCGTAGTCTCAAACTATCCGACCTCGGGTGAACCACGGGTACTACCGAATCGAATCGAACGGCGCGTCCAGCCTATCCTCGTTCGGCCACGATCCCGGCGAATCGGGCCATCTCCTTGTACCCGTCTCTCCGCTCCGCTCGGTGTGACCGAGGCGCAGGTATTGTGGTCTCGGTAGCCTCTGCTGCGGCTCTAAACTCTGCTGGGGCTGGTGGCATTGTGGAACTCGCCGTCTGTAGCACCACTCTGGTAGGCGGGCTGTGCCTCGTGGCCTCTCGTGTCATACTAGCAGCTCCTCACCGCCTTGCCTTCGCGGGCGGGTTGCCTTGCGTGGAGGCATAGCTGGTACAAAGAGAAATACGTCAGAGGGGGTCCAACTTAATACACAACTCTAAGGCACGATCTCAGAGTGAGAAGAATGGAAACCAATCCTAAATATCATGTAGCCTCCTGATTATTGGTGTGGTGCACAACACACCGATAATCAAGACTCTACTAGATACGGTCTGTAGACACTTTCCGAGGATTAACTGCTCTGATACCACTTTTGTCACGACCCGTTCCGGGGCCAGTGACTGGTGCCTTACCCGGGCACCCAAGTAGTCATACATCAGAGAAAATCAGCGGAATATAAAAACAAGACATGAAACAATGTAAATTGAGACACAGTTTATCTGAGAAAAGTCGCCTTTCGGCATATATATATATAAACCAAAATCGCGATTACATCCCAGCATAATAGGACTACTGCACTCTAGGAAGTAAACAACTATGGCGGGACAGGGCCCCGCCATACCCTGAATGTACATATATCTACAACATCAGGGAGAACCATACCAAAAGTCGAGCCTCCGGAGAAGATGGAGCTCCTGACACCAAAGCAAAAGATCCTAAGGATGCGGATCTAGCACCTGCTTTCCCTTACCTGCGGCATGAACGCAGCCCGAAGGTCGATAACAGTACCAAGTATGTGAAGCGTAAATCTCGAATGAAATTATAACATTTTAAAACAAGTTCACAGATATGTACAAAACAACCCAACTTAACTGCACATAGTGCCACGGCATAAACAAGAGCAAAATACATGTAACATAACAGGTCTTTTCTAGGCTGCTAATGATCGAAGCAAGGCCAATCGCCCATAGTATCATTATGCGAGCCTAATCCTGGACTACCGTAGTCCGCATAGGTCCCTCGGACCCGCATGAGGTACTCCTCGCATCGGGGGTAGCTAACCCGCGGCATCATCCTGGACTCCCGCAGTCCGCATAGTCGCCTGGACCGCATGAGGTATTCCTCGCATCGGCGTAACACACCCGGAGTGATCAATCCTGGAACTCCCGCAGCTCCGCATAGGTCGCGTGGACCCGCATGAGGTATTCCTCGCATCGGGGGTATCTAACCCGCGGCATCATAACAAGTTAAAAGGGGGGGTAAGTGATATAGTACTAGCACAACGGGCTTATCGTTAAACAACGTAAGCTCAACAGAGTAACCCCCTTATACAACATCACAAGACACTAACACACGTAGTATCATAACATGTTTACTTATCAAACCAACTACTACACCTTCAGAAATTAATACAAGGCTTTTATAAACAAATAAGTAAACCGTCCCTTTTTATCTTTCTTAAGTCGTTATACCTAACTTCCCATAAAGCTAGTATAACACTTAAGCCTTTTAAAAACCAATAACTCTTTTCGAAATATTTCAAGGTTCTTATTATTTTAAAACTCAAGTCAAAGGACATTAAAGTAAAACCAAGTTTAGTCAACATATGTACGTCTACCGTACTATATATATATTACAAATATCATGCTTAAGAGGATAGGAAGAATCACATACCTCCTCGGCTAAATCCACTTGCCAAGTCGGATATGCCGCGCGTAGAGTGGTCAACCTATAATAGTCAAGATACGACTATTAGCTTCTAGTTGACGTAGAATTCGTCTAAGTAGGATCTCTTTATTCTATGGAAAATTGGGCAGCACTTCCCCTGCCTCTACTCACTTTTCCATCTTTTCCAAGGCCCAAGTAACCGTAGTATATATATACCATATATAAGGCGTAATAATTAAACAGCATAAAGAAGGGGATTACACGCCCAAACGGTAACGCGGTTTACTATCACGCCTTCATAATAACAATAAGTAAAAGAAGGGGATTACGCGCCCAAACGGTAACGCGGTTTACTATCACGCCTTCATAACAATAATAATTAAAAAAGGGGATCACACGCCCAAACGGAACGCGATTTAAAAATCTTCCCCTTAACAGAAAAGTAAATACAGTCCAAAGTAAATACAGTCCAAAGTAAATACAGTCCTTAAGTTGGGGTCCTTGGCCAACTTTGTCCATTTTACTTATCCAATTACTTCATTAGTCATCCAACTTATAATCCATTCTTAATATAAGTTATAGTTACTTGTTAATTACTTCTTCACAAGTAAGATACGTTTGATACGTTGAATACGATTTTACCATTTTAATGGCTAACGGCCAATCCTTTCTTTTAACAAGTTAACAAGATCCAACTCTTCCAAACCTTACTCCATATATTATATATTCATAATATACTTATAATATATGTATAATGACCAAATCACAAAGAGGTTTAAGATTCACTACCTCAAATAGCCCAAAATTATCCAAGAACTTAATGTCGCTCCAAGCAAGTCTTAGCTCCAAATCTTTAGGTTACAAACCACCACAACTCACCCTAAGAAGCTCCTAACCATCATCTCTTCAAGAACCAACTCAAACAAGTGAAGAACACTTTGGTTTTCTTCCAAGAGCTTTCGGCCAAGGGGGTATTTTAGGGGATAGGGGGTGAAATCTTTTCCAACTTTTGGTTAATAGTCTTCCTAATACACTAGGGAAGAACACTTAGGAGTTTAGGAATTATTGGACAAGGTTAGGTTAGAGAGGGGGGGTGATCGACGAGAGCTAGGAGAGAGGGAGGGAGATGAAAATATTTCTCAAGTCTTGAATTAACTAAGTGTGGAAGATTTCATCAACAAAGGGTGCATATATAGGACAACCAAGGGCTAGGATGAAGGCAAGTGTGTGGTTGAGATTGGGGACAAGTGTGTAGGGGTCCCACAAGCCACTTGTCCACACAAAATATCTTGCAAGACTTGGCCACTTGTCTTGGCCACTTGTCAATGAATTTCGGCCAACCTAGCCCACCTAGGGGTGACACATGTCGCCCCCCATTGGTCCAAAATATTTCATCTCTCGGAAAAATCCGTAATTGGTTAAAATATTAAAAACGTAGAATTTTCTTCACAAGGTTCGGAATCTTTTTCGTTGGAAATTCACAATTTCATCCTTAACCTAATTAGGGTTTACACATTTGTACGTACGTCCTCACATACATACTCCGGAAATACGGGGTATAACATTCGTAGAATCCGCCGTCTGTAGCACCACCCCGGGTAAAGACTGGGCCTCTGTCCTGGTAACCCTCCGTGCTCTACTCGCAACTCCCTCTGCTGCCTTGCCCTTCTGGGCTCTTGTTGCCTTGCGTGGAGGCATAGCTGATATAAAAGAATACGTCAGAGGGAGTCCAACTTACAACACAGCTCTAAGGCACGATCTCAGAGTGAGAAGAATGGAAACCAATCCTAAATGTCCTGCAGCCTCCTGATTATAGATATGGTGCACAACACACTGATAATCAAGACTCTACTAGACACGGTCTGTAGACACTTTCCGAGGACTAACTGCTCTGATACCACTTTTGTCACGACCCGATCCCGGGCCCGTGACTGGTGCCTTACCCCGGGCACCCTAGTGATACAACATCAGAGAAAAATCAGCGGAAATAAAAACTTAAACATGAAACAAGAGATATGATAATAAAACAGGCCAACCAAAACGGTTGCCTTCTTGCATATATACAGAAATTGAACAGTTACATCTTTTACAACCCTGCCCACAACAGTACTACAGACCTCTAAGAATGTAACCACAACTATGACGGGACAGGGCCCCGCCATACCCCTGAATGTACAAGAACCTACAACTCAGGGAAACATACCAAAAGATAAGCCTCCGGAGAAACGGAGCTTCCCAATACGCTGAACTGTGATCCTATGAGCGAGGATCAACAACCGATGTACCTCTACCTGCGGCATGAACGCAGCCCCCCGAAGGAGGTCGATCTAACAGTACCAAGTATGTGGCGAAAATCGTAAATGAAATCATAGTAGTCTATATAAAACAGGAGACATATATGATAACCAAACTACAGTACATAATATGTAAGCAGTCGCGTCAAGTCAGGGACTCACGCCCTCAAAGTCATCACTCAAAATATAAATATGGGTCTTACGCCCACCACATCATTAGTGCCCGTGGAATACCTTCCTCACTGCCAGCAGTCTATGATATAGCAACACCAAGGAGTACACATGAACACCAGGTCCCACCTGTGTCATAACAACCGTACGAGGCAAGTACGAAGGCTAATGTTATACCCCGTATTTCCAGAGTATGTACGTAAGGACGTACGTACGAAAGTTTGAGCCTTAAGTTAGGCATATGACCGAAAATTTTGTGCACAATACACGAAAGGAATCGTTTTTCGACGAAACGTTTTACATAACTTGCGAAGGGAAAATTACGGCTATGTCATTAATAATATTTGCGGATTTTTCCGAGAGATGAAATATTTTGGACCAACGAGAGGGCGACACTTGTCACCCTCTAGTGGGCGGTCAAGTGGTCATTTGGCTTGCACGATTTGGGCATGTTTTGTGGCCAAAAATATGGGTCAATGTTTGGAGTGAATTGAGGAGTAGATGACTAGGGGGCACTTGGGCAAATCCTCACCCTCCACTTGCCCCCCACATGGCTTGATCTTGTCCATTGGTTTCCCTATAAATACCCCCCCTAACTTGAAGACTTCTTCATCCCAAAATTGTTCTAAGTCTTGAAATCCTCCCCCCTCCCTCTTGAAGAGCTCTCGTCCAAAGAGTCTCCCCCCCCTCCGCCCTTTTCGTGAGGCCCCCTTGGCCGAGAGATCTCTCTCCCCCTCCTAGTGGTGTGGCCGAGACACACCCCCCCTTGCCTTGTGGTTCTCGTAAAATACCTGTTATACCCCGTATTTCCAGAGTATGTACGTAAGGACGTACGTACGAAAGTTTGAGCCTTAAGTTAGGCATAGGACCGAAAATTTTGTGCACAACCCCCGAAAAGAATCGTTTTCCGACGAAACGTTTTACAAAACTTGCGAAGGGAAAATTCCGGCTATGTCATTTATAATTTTTGCGGATTTTTCCGAGAGACAAAATATTTTGGACCAACGGGAGGGTGACACTTGTCACCCTCAAAGTGGACGGTTGTGTGGCCGTATGGTGCACGATTTCTTGCCATGTTTTGTCCATAAATCATGGGTCAATGTTTGTGAGGGAATTGTGGAGTAGGGCTAGGGGGAACTTGGGCAAATCTTGGCCCTCCACTTGCCCCCCACTTGGCTTGATCATGGTCATTGAACTCCCTATAAATACCCCCCCCCCTTTCTGAAGACTTCTTCATCCACAAATCTATAAGTCTTGAAATCCCTCTCCCTCCCTCTCTATGGTTTCGTCCAAAGCCTCCCCCCTCCCCCTTTGTGAGGCCCCTTGGCCGAGAGCCCCGAAAGTATCCCCTCCTAGGGGTGCTAGCCGAAACCTACCCCCCCTCCTTGTGGTGTTGTTCTCGTGAAAATACCCCCCCTCTTGGTAGAAAATACTCTCCAAGTATTGTTACTATACCAAAATACCTTAGCCTTATACCTTGTAGTATTCCAAAGATACCTCTATATGTAGAGCCCGGAAATACTACCTTATGCCCTTTTTGTCTCAAAACGAAACCCTAAGGAAAATCTTCATAGTCGGTTGAAGTGTTAAGTAGAAGTTGCGTAGAACTTCTAAGGGTTGTTTGGAGCGGGTTGAGCGCCTGAGTAGGAGCTAAACGTTGCTCAGGATCGACATTTAAACTTGGATAATTATGGGCTTATCGAGGTAAATATCTTGTCTCCCTTTTGTAATTGAGTTTACACACTATCAAGTATAAGAATTATATAAGTTATATACCGGAAGGTATATAAAAGGGAATTGAATCAGACTTACATAGGATTGTATTCTGATGAGACTTGTGAAGTTTGACGGGTAGGGAAGTGCTGCCCAATTTTCCGTAGAATCTTGTATCTAGATTTATTCTACCGAGTAGTCTAGACATTGATAGACTTGTATAACCGTTATAGGTTGAAGTACTGCGAGTAGCGTATTCTACTCGAAGGGTGGAAAAGGTTAGCAGGATTACTATACTTTGGAGCTATTTGCTTATAGTCGATAAATCGTCGCGAGGTATGTGATCCTTCATATACTCTTGAGCATGATATTTTAAAATATATATATAGTACGGTAGACGTACGTGTGTTAACTGAACGTAGTTTTACGGCAATGTCTTTTGACTTAAGCCTGAATAATAAGAATCTGAAGTATTTCAAAAGAATTAAGAAACCTTTTTGAAAGAAGAGTAATACTTAGTTTTAAAAGCTTAAGAGTTATGCTAGCTTTATGGGAAGTTAGGTATAACGACTTAAGAGAGATAAAAAGAATGGTTTATTGATTTTAGAAGTTAAGAGACTTGATCTTAAAAGATAAGAGACTTGACTTAATTGAATTAATCTGAATTTTGTTAAAAAGTGTGAAACCTCATTCGTGAGTAATGAGTACTTGGTTTTTAAAAGGAATAATGTTTTTACTGATTTCGGAAATCAGAATAAGTATCGAACAGACCACATCAGCGCTAATAAAGGGAAATGTATTGACTAATAAAGTATTATTAAAACCAGTAGAAACCTCCATCTGCATAGAAGCTAAGTTGAGACAAAATGATATTACATTTCCTAGATCATGGCTGCTTTAATAAGATTGTTGTGAACAAGAATAACCTACTCACATATAAGGCATATGTTTCTCAAATTATTTTTAAAGGAGAATTATATCATTAAGTGATTAACTATGAACTACGATGTTATACCCCGTATTTCCAGAGTATGTACGTAAGGACGTACGTACGAAAGTTTTAGCCTTAAGTTAGGCATAGGACCGAAAATTTTGTTCACAACCCCCGAAAAGAATCGTTTTTCGACGAAACATTTTACAAAACTTGCGAAGGGAAAATTCCGGCTATGTCATTTATAATTTTTGCGGATTTTTCCGAGAGATGAAATATTTTGGACCAACGAGAGGGTGACACTTGTCACCCTCAAGTGGGCGGTCTTAGGGCCGATGGATGTGCACGTTTTGTGCCTTGTTTTGTTGCCTAAACTAAGGGTCAATGTTTGTGAGGGATTTGTGGAGTAGGGTTAGGGGGCACTTGGGCAAATCTTGGCCCTCCACTTGCCCCCCACTTGGCTTGATCATGGCCATTGAACTCCCTATAAATACCCCCCCCCCCCTTTGTGAAGACTTCTTCATCCACAAATCTCTAAGTCTTGAAATCCCTCTCCCTCCCTCTCTATGGTTTCGTCCAAATCCCCCCCCCCCTCCCCCTTTGTGAGGCCCCTTGGCGAGAGCCCTCCCTGGCGAAAGTATCCCCTCCAGGGGTGCTAGCCGAAACCTACCCCCCTCCTTGTGGTGTTGTTATCGTGAAAATACCCCCCCTCTTGGTAGAAAATACTCTCCAAGTATTGTTACTATACCAAAATACCTTAGCCTTATACCTTGTAGTATTCCAAAGATACCTCTATACGTAGAGCCCGGAAATACTACCTTATGCCCTTTGTCTCAAAACGAAACCCTAAGGAAAATCTTCATAGTCGGTTTAAGTGTTAAGTAGAAGTTGCGTAGAACTTCTAAGGGTTGTTTGGAGCGGGTTGGAGCGCCCAGAGTAGGAGCTAAACGTTGCTCAGGATCGACATTTAAACTTGGATAATTATGGGCTTATCGAGGTAAATATCTTGTCTCCCTTTTGTAATTGAGTTTACACACTATTGAAGTATAAGAATTAAGTATAAGTTATATACAGGGAAGTTATATAAGAAGGGAATTGAACTGATTTACATAGGATTTGTATTCTGATGAGACTTGTGAAGTTTGATGGGTAGGAAGTCGCTTGATTTTTCCGTAGAATCTTGTATCTAGATTTATTCTACCGAGTAATCTAGACATTGATAGGCTTGTATAACCGTTATAGGTTGAAGTACTGCGAGTAGCGTATTCTACTCGAATGGTGGAAAAGGCTAGCCGGACTACAGTACTTTGGAGCTATTTGCTAATAGTCGATAAATCGTCGCGAGGTATGTGATTCTGCCTATCCTCTTGAGCATGATATTTTAAAAGAATAAATATAGTACGGTAGACGTACGTGTGTTAACTGAACGTAGTTTTACGGCAATGTCTTTTGACTTAAGCCTGAACAATAAGAATCTTGAAGTAATTCAAAAGAATTAAGAAACCTTTTTGAAAGAAGAGAAATGCTTGGTTTTAAAATCTTAAGAGTTACACTAGCTTTATGGGAAGTTAGGTATAACGACTTAAGAGAAGTAAAAAGAATGGTTTACTGATTTTAGAAGTTAAGAGACTTGATCTTAAAAGATAAGAGACTTGACTTAATTATTAATATAAATTTTGTTAAGAAGTGTGAAACCTCATTCGTGAGTAATGAGTACTTGGTTTTTAAAAGGAATAATGTTTTACTGATTTCGGAAATCAGAACAAGTATCGAACAAACCACAACAGCGCTAATAAAGGGAAGTGTTTTGACTAATAAAGTATTATTAAAACCAGTAGAAACCTCCATCTGCATAAAAGCTAAGATGAGACAAAATGATATTACATTTCCTAGATCATGGCTGCTTTAATAAGGTTGTTATAAACAAGAATAACCTACTCACATATCAGACATATGTTTCTCAAATTGTTTTAAAGGAGAATTATATCATTAAGTGATTAAAACTATGAACTACGAAACCTTTCGAAAATGAGAAACTTGAGTATTTGAAATTAGGCAAACTTGAACGTTTGGAAAAGAATGTTGTTACTTGATTTTACAAAGAGAAATGTTTTGAATTACTTAAGAAGATAGTCACTCTATTTTTATACTACGGGTATTGTGTGACTTTTGTGAAATAAACGGGTCTTTTAAAGAGTTAATGTATGAAGTACTTTGGGGATAAAAACCCGATCTTGTTAATAATAAAGTAGAAAGTACCTTGTGTGAATAAATTGATTGTGTTGGGTTGTGATAGCCTTGTAATACTTCCTTGTTGATTTGATAATTAAACATATTAGGATGCTACGTGTGTTAGTGTCTTGTGATGTTTGTGTAAAGGGGTTTCCCTTGTTGTGCTTATGTTGTCTAACGGTAAGCCGTTATGCTAGTATTACATCACTCACCTCTTGACATGATTCCGGGGGTTAAGCCGCCCGACGCGGGTAGACTCAGCGGTCCGGGGACCATGATTCGAGAATACCTCACGCGGGTCCAGGGACCTATGCGGAGCTACGAGTTCCAGTTAGTGCGCGCCCTTGTGGTCACGCGGTCTATGCGCCACGCGATCGCGAGTCCAGGACGTTGCCGGGGAGTAGCTACCCTCTGTTATACCCCGTATTTTCAGAGTATGTACGTGAGGGCGTACGTATAAAAATTTAAGCCTTAAGGTTTGGCAAGGTTCGAAAATTTGGGCACAAGTGCCGAAAAGAATCGTTTTTCGACGAAACGTTTTACTAAACCTGCGAAGGGAAAATTCCGGCTATGTCATTTATAATTTTTGCGGATTTTTCTGAGAGACGAAACATTTTGGACCAACGGGAGGGTGACATGTGTCACCCTCACATTGGAAGGAATTGTGGGCGGTAAAGGGGACGAAATAGGGCTTGTAGTTGGTAGGATATTTGTGCAAGTTGGTGTGGTAGAAGAATAAGGTACACATGGTTAAATCCTAGCCCTACACTTGCCTAACACTTGGATGGATCTTGGCCATTGTTTGGCCTTTGTTTGACCTATAAATACCCCCCTAAGTTGATGAACTTCTTCATCCTAAAATCATTTTCCAAGTCTTGAAATCCCTCCCTCTTTGTGTGTTGAGTTCGTCCAAAGCCCCCTCTTGAGAAGCCTTGCCGAGAACACAACCCCCCCCCTAGCCTAGTTGTTTTCGTATAATACACCCCCTCCCTCTTGGTAGAAATACTCTCCAAGTATTGTTATAATGCCAAAATACTCTAGCCCTTATACCTTGTAGTATTCTCAAGGTTACCTCTATACGAAAAGCCCAGAAATACTATTATACTTCCCCTCAGTCACAAAAATGAAACCCTAAGGAAAACCTTCATAACCGGTTGAAGTGTTAAGAAGAAGTTGCGTAGAACTTCTAAGGGTTGTTTGGAGCGGGTTGGAGCACCCGGAGTAGGAGCTAAACGTTGCTCAGGATCGACATTAAACTTGGATAATTTTGGGCTTACCGAGGTAAATAATCCTATCCTTCTATTGTAATTGGAGATTACATACTGTAGTTGTATAAAAATGAATATAAGATTCATAGAAGAGAATTGAACTGTAATAGAAGGATATTACATAAAAGAATTGAACTGAAATCACGTCAGAAGAATATTAAAGAAGAAGATTAAATCAGATTTACATAGGATCGTATTTCTGTGAGACTTAACCTTTATTGGTTGAATGTTCTGCGAGTAGCATGTACTACTTGGAAGGTGGACAAGGCTAGCCGGGTTATAGCCGTGGAGCGTTTTGCTAATAGTCGACAATCGTCGCGAGGTATGTGATTCTTCCTATACTCTTGAGCATGATATTTTAAAGGAATATATATATATAGTACGGTAGACGTACGTGTGGCAATGTCTTTTGACTTAAGCCTGAATAATAAAGAATCTTGAAGTATTTTAAAAGAATATATATATAGTACGGTAGACGTACGTGTGGCAATGTATTTTGACTTAAGCCTGAATAATAAAGAATCTTGAAGTATTTTAAAAGAATATATATATATAGTACGGTAGACGTACGTGTGTTAACTGAATGTAGTGTTACGGCAATGTCTTTTGACTTAAGCCTGAATAATAAAGAATCTTGAAGTATTTCAAAAGATTAAGAAACCGTTTTGAGAGAAGAGTAATACTTGGTTTTGAAACATAAGAGTTATACTAGCTTTATGGGAAGTTAGGTATAACATCTTAAGAGAGGTAAAGAAAATGGTTTACTGATTTTTAGAGACTTGATCTGAAAAGATAAGAGACTTGACTTGAATGAATTAATATGAATTTTGTGTGAAACCTCATTCGTGAGTAATGAGTACTTGGTTTTTAAAAGGAGAAATGTTTTACTGATTTCGGAAATCAGAATGAGTATCGACAAACCACTGCAGCGTTAATAAAGGAAAATGTATTGAATAATGAAGTATTATTAAAACCAGTAGAAACCTCCATCTGCATAGAAACTAAGATGAGACAAAATGATATTACATTTCCTAGATCATGGCTGCTTAATAAGATTGATTATAAACAAGAATAACCTACTCACATATAAGGCATATGTTTCTCAAATTGTTTAAAAGAGAATTATGTTTTAAAGGATTAAAACTATGAACTACGAAACCTTTTTCGAAAGTGAGAAACTTGAGCATTTGAAATTAGGCAAACTTGAACGTTAGGGAAAAGAATGTTGTTACTTGATGTTGAAAAGGAAAGTGTTTAGGTTTACCTAAAAATGTGAGTCACCCTATTTTTATACTACGGGTATCGGGTGACCTTTATAAAAGAAATGGATCTTTTAAAAAGAATTTAACGTATGTAATACTTTAGGGTCAGAACCTGGACTTTGGCCTAAAATAAACTTGAGTTGTGTGTAACTTGCCTATGTTTGTGTTTGATAGCCTTGTTGTGCAAATACTGTATTTCTATACCACCGCGTCTCTCGATGGAGGGCCGGCTGATTTGTTATGAACGATTATTCACCGAGTCCCACGAGATGGGCCGGGACACGTATTTCATCTGATTCATCACCGAGTCCCATGGGATGGGCCGGGACACGTATTCCATCTGATTATTCACCGAGTCCCACGAGATGGGCCGGGACACGTATTTCATCTGATTCTCTACCGAGTCCCATGGGATGGGACGACACGATTCCACATGATTCTTTACCGAGCCCCACGGATGGGCCGACACGATTCCACACGATTTATACCTAGATCGCCGGTGGGAAGGAGTTCCACGCACGGCGGATGACTTGAGGCGTGAGTCCCCGACTTGACATGATCGCTTATGTTGTGAGTCGAGTTTGGTTATCATACATGTCTCCCGCTTTATATAGACTATTATGATTTCATTTACGATTTACGCTTCACATACTTGGTACATGTCAGATCGACCTCCTTCGGGCCGCTCACGCCGCAGTAAGTACATCGGTTGGATCCTCGCCATAGGATCACAGCAACGTGTCGGGAAGCCCCATTTCTTCTGAGGCTTATCTTTTGGTATGTTACCACAGTCAGTAGATTCGTACATTCAGGGGTATGGCGGGGCCCTATCCCGTCATAGTTGTTGTCACTTTCTTAGAGGTCTGTAGTACTGTTGTGGGCAGCGTCTGTAAAAGGATAATTGTTCGGGTTTTTTTATGTATATATACAGAAGGCAACAGTTTTGGTTAGCCTGTTTATTTAAACAAATCTCTTATTTCATGTTTATGTTTTATTTCCGCTGATTTTCTCTGATGTCAGATCACCAGGGTGCCCGGGTAAGGCACCAACACGCCCGGTTCGGTCGTGACACCCTCGATGCGAGGAATACCTCACGCGGGCCATCGGAGTGGCCACGCGGAGCTACGGAAGTTCGGACTAGACGCGCACATTAGATATCGCGTGAGTGGCGGCCACTGATCATGTGGCGGTTCAGACAGATCTCATGATACGCTTTATGACCTTGTTGGTACTGTGGTTTTAGTAGTCGGCTATGCCTTCAGATTTACCCCGTGACGGTTTTATTATGACACGTGGTACACGGTGTTCATGTGTACTCCTTGGTGCTTTTATATCATAGATCGCAGCTGGCGGGAAGGTATTCCACGGGCATGATTGATGTTGTGGCGCGAGACCCATAGTTGTATTTGAGTGATGACTTTGAGGCGTGAGTCACGACTTGACATGATCGCTATTTATTATGAATCGTAGTTTGGTTATCATACATGTCTCCCGCTTTATATAGACTACTATGATTTCATTTACGATTTTCGGGCCACATACTTGGTACCGTTGTAATCGACCTCCTTCGGGGCTGCGTTCATGCCGCAGTAGAGGTACACCGTGTTGATCCTCGCCTAGGGTCACAGCGTTTGGGAAGCTCCGCTTCTCCGAGGCTTATCACGTATAGTCCCGTCGTTGTAAGTGCTTACATTCGTGGTATGGCGGCCCCGTCCCGCCATTGTTGTCATATCATTCTTAGAGGTCTGTAGTAATCGCAGGCGTAATTGTAAAAAGGGATGAATCGTTCTAGTTGTTATATGTATATGCCGAAAGGCAAGCTTTTCTCGATAACGCTTTACACTTCACTTTATTCATGTCTTGTTTTATATTCCGCTGACACTGATGTATGGCTACTGGGTGCCCGGTAGGCACGACCACGCCCGGTTCGGTCGTGACAAAAGTGGTATCGAGCTTAATCTCTGGAAAGTGTCTACGCATCAGATCTAGTAGAGTCTTGATTATCGGTGTGTTGTGCACCACACCAATAATCAGGAGGCTATAGGATATTTAGGATTGGTTTCCATTCTTCTCACTCTGAGATCGTGCCTTAGAGCTGTGTTATAAGTTGGACCCCTCTAACGTATTTCTTTCCCTTACCGTTATGCCTCTGTGTAAGGCAACCCGGGCCCAGAAGGGCAAGGCAGCCGAGGGAGCTGCGAGTAGAGTACAGAGGGTTACGAGGGCACAGGCCCAATCATCACCTGGGGTGGTGCTTCATTCGGGGAGTTCTGCGACGTCGCCAGCCCCAGCAGAGTTTAGCATAGCGGCAGCAGTTCCTACTGCGGCCATAATATTTGAACCTACAGTTCCACGACCAGTAGCAGAAAGTATGGATTGCAAAGAGACGCCCTTGTTATTAGCTAGGAATTTAGCAACCAGAGAGTATTTTATGTACCGATTTATCACGGGTCTTGATGACTATCTAAGAGGTGTGCAAAGAGTAGCTCTTGATCAGGCATGAGCATGGCTCACAGACGGATTATGCGCAGCAGGCCGAGAGACGTAGAGATCGACAGATTAATCAAGGACAGCAGAAGAGGGCCCGATCGGCAGGATCCTTTGGTAACTTTCAGGGCGAACCGCCTCAGCAACAGATTAGATATGCACCTCGCCAAGGCAGTGGTCCTCCGCTGTGGTTCGTGACGTTCGGTATGCCGAGTTGGCGAGCTCCAGTGGCTTCGTTCACACTATATGTAGGTTCTAGCCACCGGATTCATGGTTCAAAGAGGAAGGGTGTTAGCTGAGTGAGCCACCCACCTCGGTGGCTGCCAGGTAAGTGTCATTGCGAGAGTGTCGTACTTCTTCGCAACTTGTTTTACTTCATGACGCAGGCCATTTTATGAAATTTGTCCGACCAGAGGTGGCGCGGATATAGAGACTCAGCCTTCAGGATCAGTGGCTAGTTCGTCACCTTCCTTAGCTATGCGCCCAACAGGGCAGGATTGATTAGAACGACAAAAGGGGAGTGAAGCAGTAGATACAGGTATATCTTTAATCCTCTAGAGATTAGTATGTGTGATAAGATGAGTATATCTTAAGTGTTATGTTCTGATAGCAGTGTGTTAATTGTGATTAGAAATCACGGTTAGTGAGAATGGTAAGTTTGGGGATAAGGAAAGTGTGAGCCTTAGAGTTTCATACGTAGAGACCTTAGAGGCAAGGCCATCTTGAGTAAAAGATGTATTTTTATGTGTTTGACCCTTATCGGAGTGCATAGTGCACGTGAGATATATTTGTATAATAAGTCCCTGAGTAGTGTGGAATGAAAGAGGGTAGTTGAGCTAAGAAGACCACTAGGTTTTCGTGACTTGATTGTGGGATTGTTCCGGATCGGGGAGCAAGTGTTTGGCGCGATAATGGGTCGGGATCGATCATGGGTCAACCCGCGACCTGTTTTGTGGTGGGGTCAGTTCGGGGTGGTCCCGCCAGGTGGTAGGGTCACGAGGGTGTTAGGCCCAAGTTTAGTTAACCATCGTACGAGTTCGTGGATGCGTTCGACTAGTAGTCGGGCCGATGAGGTCAGTCCCTCTTGTCTTTCAGCCAAGACCGTTTACTCGGCAGAGGGTTATGAGAGATGTTATATCAGGAAGGTTGTAAGGCTGCACGAGGTGCCTGCCTTCACCTTATGTCAGGCAGTGGAGCCCAGGTTACGGCTATTTCTTTTCTGGAAGTTTTACCAGGCAGGGTTAAGAACTCAGGAGAGTCTCAATATCACATTCGCCTTCGGGCCAGTGTTTGGACTTCAGGGGTAGCTGTGAGGATTGTTGCATCCTGTTGAGGGAGTGTTTTATAGCTACCATTTCAGTGTTCGGATATTGCCTTATGAAGCCTTGTAGGGGCGGAAGTGTAAGTTGTTGGTCGATTGATTCGATGTAGGCAAGGTTCAGATAGTTGGTTCATACTTGTTCAGCAGGATGTGGATAGGGTGAAGCTTATCCAGAAGAGGTTATTGGCAGCTCAGAGTCAACAGAAGTCGTGCGGATAATCGACGTCGACACTTAAAGTTCAGGATTGACGGTCGGTATTCTTGAAGGTACCACCCCGGAAAGGGTGCGACGAGTTTTGGAAAACAGAGGAAACTTAGCCTAAGGTACTTGGAGCGTTTTCAGATCCTTTGGAGGATAGGCCAGGTTGCCTATAAGTTAGCTTTACCGTCCGACGTGGGAGGAAGTATGTCCGGTCTTTCGTGTTGCTATGTTCGGAAAGTATCGGAGATCCATCCAGAGTGTTCCCAGTAATGATGACCAAGTTGGAGGTAGTAACCCAGAGATTTTGGTAAATGAAGCAGTAGCAGAAATGTGGTAAGTTATGAGAAAGAGTTTGAGTGTACGAGAAGGGTACGACGAGTAAGAGAATAAGAGTGATCATTGCGTTCGTAAAGAAAAAGGTGCGAAGGGAGTGTCTTTTAGACCTTGGGTGGGAGCTTTTGTAGTAATGGAGGTGATTCCTCGTAGACTTGAAGTTGAGTAATTGCGCGTGTGTTATGTTATGGCCAGGTACGGCATGATTGTTTTCGTAAGTATAGTAGTGAAGACTATACTGGCGCATGTTTGTTTCGAGACTTAGAAGGAACATTCGGGACGAATGTTTCTAAGGAGGGAAGAATGTTATACCCCGTATTTCCAGAGTATGTACGTAAGGACGTACGTACGAAAGTTTGAGCCTTAAGTTAGGCATAGGACCGAAAATTTTGTTCACAACCCCCGAAAAGAATCGTTTTTCGACGAAACGTTTTACAAAACTTGCGAAGGGAAAATTCCGGCTATGTCATTTATAATTTTTGCGGATTTTTCCGAGAGATGAAATATTTTGGACCAACGAGAGGGTGACACTTGTCACCCTCAAGTGGGCGGTCTTAGGGCCGATGGATGTGCACGTTTTGTGCCTTGTTTTGTTGCCTAAACTAAGGGTCAATGTTTGTGAGGGATTTGTGGAGTAGGGTTAGGGGGAACTTGGGCAAATCTTGGCCCTCCACTTGCCCCCCACTTGGCTTGATCATGGCCATTGAACTCCCTATAAATACCCCCCCCCCCCCCCCCCTTTGTGAAGACTTCTTCATCCACAAATCTCTAAGTCTTGAAATCCCTCTCCTCCTCTCTATGGTTTCGTCCAAAGCCCCCTCCCCTTTGTGAGGCCCCTGGCCGAGAGCCCCCTCCCCCATGGCCGAAAGTATACCCCCCGCCTAGGGGTGCTAGCCGAAACCATCCCCCCTCCTTGTGGTGTTGTTCTCGTGAAAATACCCCCCCTCTTGGTAGAAAATACTCTCCAAGTATTGTTACTATACCAAAATACCTTAGCCTTATACCTTGTAGTATTCCAAAGATACCTCTATACGTAGAGCCCGGAAATACTAGCTTATGCCCTTTTTGTCTCAAAACGAAACCCTAAGGAAAATCTTCATAGTCGGTTGAAGTGTTAAGTAGAAGTTGCGTAGAACTTCTAAGGGTTGTTTGGAGCGGGTTGGAGCGCCCAGAGTAGGAGCTAAACGTTGCTCAGGATCGACATTTAAACTTGGATAATTATGGGCTTATCAAGGTAAATATCTTGTCTCCCTATTGTAATTGAGTTTACATACTATTGAAGTATAAGAATTAAGTATAAGTTATATACCAGGAAGGTATATAAGAAGGGAATTGAACTGTACTTACATAGGACTGTATTTATAGTAGACCTGTGAAGTTTGATGGGTAGGGAAGTGCTGCCCAATTTTCCGTAGAATCTTGTATCTAGATTTATTCTACCGAGTAATCTAGACATTGATAGACTTGTATAACCGTTATAGGTTGAAGTACTGCGAGTAGCGTATTCTACTCGAATGGTAGAAAAGGTTAGCAGGATTACAGTACTTTGGAGCTATTTGCTAATAGTCGATAAATCGTCGCGAGGTATGTGATTCTGCCTATCCTCTTGAGCATGATATTTTAAAAGAATATATATAGTACGGTAGACGTACGTGTGTTAACTGAACGTAGTTTTACGGCAATGTCTTTTGACTTAAGCCTGAACAATAAGAATCTTGAAGTAATTCAAAAGAATTAAGAAACCTTTTTGAAATAAGAGAAATGCTTGGTTTTAAAAGCTTAAGAGTTACACTAGCTTTATGGGAAGTTAGGTATAACGACTTAAGAGAAGTAAAAAGAATGGTTTACTGATTTTAGAAGTTAAGAGACTTGATCTTAAAAGATAAGAGACTTGACTTAATTATTAATATAAATTTTGTTAAGAAGTGTGAAACCTCATTCGTGAGTAATGAGTACTTGGTTTTTAAAAGGAATAATGTTTTACTGATTTCGGAAATCAGAACAAGTATCGAACAAACCACAGCAGCGCTAATAAAGGGAAGTGTTTTGACTAATAAAGTATTATTAAAACCAGTAGAAACCTCCATCTGCATAAAAGCTAAGATGAGACAAAATGATATTACATTTCCTAGATCATGGCTGCTTTAATAAGGTTGTTATAAACAAGAATAACCTACTCACATATCAGACATATGTTTCTCAAATTGTTTTAAAGGAGAATTATATCATTAAGTGATTAAAACTATGAACTACGAAACCATTCGAAAATGAGAAACTTGAGTATTTGAAATTAGGCAAACTTGAACGTTTGGAAAAGAATGTTGTTACTTGATTTTACAAAGAGAAGTGTTTTGAATTACTTAAGAAGATAGTCACTCTATTTTTATACTACGGGTATTGTGTGACTTTTGTGAAAGAAACAGGTCTTTTAAAGAGTTAATGTATGAAGTACTTTGGGGATAAAAACCCGATCTTGTTAATAATAAAGTAGAAAGTACCTTGTGTGAATAAATTGATTGTGTTGGGTTGTGATAGCCTTGTAATACTTCCTTGTTGATTTGATAATTAAACATGTTAGGATGCTACGTGTGTTAGTGTCTTGTGATGTTTGTGTAAAGGGGTTTCCCTTGTTGTGCTTATGTTGTCTAACGGTAAGCCGTTATGTTAGTATTACATCACTCACCTCTTGACATGATTCCGGGGGTTAAGCTGCCCTCCGATGCGGGGTAGACTCAGGCGATCTGGGACCATGATTCAAGAATACCTCATGCGGGTCCAGGGCACCTATGCGGAGCTACGAGAGTTCCAGGTTAGTGTGTGGCCCTTGTGGTCATGCGGTCTATATGGCCATGCGGACTGCGAGTACAGGACGTTGCCGGGGAGTAGCTACCCTCGATGCGAGGAATACCTCATGCGGGCCATTAGAGTGGCCTATGCGGAGCTGCGGGAATTTCCAAGACTAGACGCGCACATTAGATACTGCGGGCGAGTGGCCAGCTTCGATCATGTGGCGGTCTAGACAGATCTCATGATACAGTTTATGACCTTGTTGGTACTGTGGGTTTTAGTAGTCGGTTATGCCTTCGTACTTACCCCGTACGGTTTTATTATGACACAGGTGGGACCTGGTGTTCATGTGTACTCCTTGGTGCTTTTCTATCATAGACTGCCGGCAGTGAGGAAGGTATTCCACGGGCATGATTGATGTTGTGGGCGTGAGACCCATAGTTGTATTTGAGTGATGACTTTGAGGGCGTGAGTCCCTGACTTGACATGACTGCTTATTTATTATGAACTGTAGTTTGGTTATCATACATGTCTCCTGCTTTATATAGACTACTATGATTTCATTTACAGTATTTTCGGGCCACATACTTGGTACAATTGTTATCGACCTCCTTCGGGCCGCTGCTCATGCCGCAGTAGAGGTACACCGATGTTGATCCTCGCTCTTAGGGTCATTCAGCTTGGGAAGCTCCGCTTTCTCGAGGCTTATCAGTGGTATAGTCCTGCCTTTGTAAGTGCTTACATTCAGGGTATGGCGGCGGGCCCTGTCCCGCCATTGTGGTCGTATCATTCTTAGAGGTCTGTAGTACTGTTGTGGACAGACTTGTAAAAAGGGATGTAATCGTCGGATCTAAGTCTTTATATATATATGCCGAAAGACAACTTTTCTTCAGATAAACATGTGTCTCCTTTACATTGTTTCATGTTGTGTTTTATATTCCGCTGATTTCTCTGATGTTGTATCACTAGGTGCCCGGTAAGGCACGACCACGGCCCGGTTCGGTCGTGACAAAAGTGGTATCGTGAGCGATTAATCCTCGGAAAGTGTCTCTGCATCAGATCTAGTAGAGTCTTGATTATCGATGTATTGTGCACCACACCAATAATCAGGAGGCTATAGGATATTTAGGATTGGTTTCCATTCTTCTCACTCTGAGATCGTGCCTTAGAGCTGTGTTATAAGTTGGACCCCTCTAACGTATTTCTTTCCCTTACCGTTATGCCTCCGCGTAAGGCAACCCGGGCCCAGAAGGGCAAGGCAGCCGAGGGAGCTGCGAGTAGAGCACAGAGGGTTACTAGGGCACAGGCCCAATCATCACCTGGGGTGGTGCTTCATTCGGGGAGTTCTGCGACGCCGCCCAAAGAGAGTTTAGCGCAATGAGCAGCTCCTATCATGCCATGATATTTGAACCTTGGTTCCACCAAAGAGCAAAGTATAGATTGCAAAGAGACGACCCTGTTACTAGCTAAGGATGTAGCTACCTGAGAGTATATTATGTATCGATTATCACGGGTCATGATGACTATCTAAAGAAAGGTTGTGCAAGAGTAGCTCTTCAGTCAGGCATGGATATTGCCCGCGTACAGGCTTATGCGCAGCACGCAGAGGAACGTAGAGATCGACGGATTAACCAAGATCAGCAGAAGAGGGCCAGAACAGCAGGGTCCTTTGGTAACTTTCGAGGCGAACCGCCTCAGCAGCAGATTAGATATGCGCCTCCGCCAGTGCAGAATGGTCCTCCACCGGGTTCAGGACGTTCGGTATCGCAGAGTTGGTCGAGCTCAGGGCTTGATTCACGATACACGCGGTTGCCCAGCCGGATTCAGTGGTTCGGAGAGGAAGGGGTGTTAGCCAGAGGAGGCCACCCCCACCTCGGTGTGGCCGTTGTGGTAGATGTCATGGTGTGGAGTGTCGTGCTTCTTCGACAACTTGTTATGCTTGCGGCCAGCAGGGCCATTTTGCGAGAAATTGTCCGACCAGAGGTGGCGCGGATGTAGAAACTCAGCCTTCGGGATTAGTGGCTAGTTAATCACCTTCCCTAGCTATCCGCCCTTCAGGGCAGGATTGTTTAGGACGACAAAGGGGAAGTGAAGCAGTAGATACAGGTATATCTTTAATCCTCTAGAGATTAGTATGTGTGATAAGATGAGTATATCTTAAGTGTTATGTTCTGATAGCAGTGTGTTAATTGTGATTAGAAATCACGGTTAGTGAGAAGGGTAAGTTTGGGGATAAGGAAAGTGTGAGCCTTAGAGTTTTATACGTAGAGACCTTAGAGGCAAGGCCATCTTGAGTAAAAGATGTATTTTTATGTGTTTGACCCTTATCGGAGTGCATAGTGCACGTGAGATATATTTGTGTCACGACCCGTTCCGGGGCCCGTGACTGGTGCCTTACCGGGGCACCCAAGTAGTCATACATCAGAGTAATCAGCGGAAATATAAAGCAAGACATGAAACAGTTTATAAAATAAGACACAGTTTATGTGAGAAAACATCGCCTTTCGGCATATATATATATAATCATGGTTTAGCAGTTACATCCGACATCGCATAACATGACTACTGCACTTAAGGAAATATACAACTATGGCGGACAGGCCCGCCATACCTCGATCTGCATAAAACTATCTACAACAGGGAGATCATACCAAAAGTAGAGCCTCCGGAAGAGATGGAGCTCCCGACACCAACGTAGAGATCCTAAGGATGCGGATCTAGCACCTGCTTGCCCTTACCTGCGGCATGAACGCAGCCCCCCGAAGGAGGTCAGTACAACAGGTACTAAGTATGCGAAACTGTAAAATACTTAAATGAAAACATATCATTTAAAAACCAGTTTACAAATATGTGTGAAACAACCAAGGAAACCGCACGTAGTGCCACATCACAAACAAGAGCAACAATAGGTAACTGTAATAGGTCTTGTCTAGGCTGCGAATGATCGAAACAGGGCCACTCGCCCATATCATCATTCTGCAAGCCTAATCCTGGACTCCCGGAGTCCGCATAGGCCACTCACATGGGCCCGCATGAGGTATAACCCCGCATCGAGGGTAGCTACTCCTCGGCATCGTCCTGGACTCGTTGTCCGCATGGCCACATAGACCGCATGAGGTATAACCCCGCATACTAACACGAACTCGTAGCTCCGCATAGGCCCCCTGGACCCGCATGAGGTATTCTCGAATCATGGTCCCAGACCGCCTGAGTCTACCCCGCATCGGAGGGCAGCTTAACCCCCGGTATCATCTCAAGAGGTGAGTGATAGTATACTAACATAACAGCTTATCTTTAAACAACATAAGCACAACAAGGATACTCACCTATACAAACGTTACAAGATACTAACACACATAGCATCATATCATGTCTACTTATCAAACCATCTTTATTATTCTTTTCACAATATAGGTCTGTTATAAACACATAGGCAAACTTGTTTCTTTTATAAATCTTAAGTGGTTATACTTACTTCCCATAAAGCTAGTATAACTCTTAAGCTTCTGTTTTAAAAACCAATTAGTTCTCTTCTGTTAATATGATTCAGTAGTCTTTTGAAATGTTTTCAGTTCTTTATTATTCAGGCTTAAGCCGTGAGGCATTGCCGTAAGTATTATTCAGGCTTAAGCCGTGAGGCATTGCCGTAAGTATTATTCAGGCTTAAGCCGTGAGGCATTGCCGTAGTTATATTGTAAAATATCATGCTTTAGGAAGAATCACATACCTTCAATGAAAACCACCGCCAAGTCAATATGTCACGCAGAGTCACCTATAATAGTCACAGATATCTAGTAAAGACTACTCTGCAGGTCATTCTAAACAGGGGGTTCATAATTCTACTTGAAGTCGGGCAGCACTTCCCTACAGTGAGCTATATAAGTTCATCGTGAAAACAATCCTATGTAAGTCTGATTTGATTATTCTTCTTTCAAACCCTTCTACTGTGGTAATTCAATTCTATTCGTGATATACTTCTAAGTATTTATACTAATTCTTATACCAGAACAAGAAGTATTCTCTAATTCAAAAGAGGGTTAGGATTATTACCTCGGTAAGCCCAATAATATCCTAGAAAAAGTCGCGCCTGAGCAAGGTTTTGCTCCTAAGTTGTATGCTCCAAGAACCTTAGAAGTTCTTCACAACTTCTACTAAGTACTAAGGTATTTGGGCTAGGGTATTTTGGGCATTATAACGATACAAGAAGGTAACTTTTCTACCAAGGGAGGGGGGGTAGATTTTTGGCTAGGCTAGGGGGGGTATTCGGCCAAGGCCACTTAGGCTAGAGGGGGAAGAGGGCTTGGACGAATTGGCTAACAAGGGAGAAGGGAGGATTTTCAAGACTTGGAAAGTAATTTGTGGATGAAGAACTCTTCATCTTAAGGGGGGTATTTATAGGTCAAGAAGTGGCCAACCAATGGCCAAGATTTAGACAAGTGCAAGGCAAGTGTAGGGTGAGGATTAACTATACACAAATATCCTACCAACTCCTTGACTTGTGCACAAGGCACAAAAAACGTGCTCCTCCTAGTCCAAATCGTCCAAATGGACGATTTCAAGTCCATCAATTGGAGGGTGACAAGTGTCGCCCTCCCGTTGGTCCAAAATGTTTCGTCTCTCGGAAAAATCCGCAAAAATTAGAAATGGCATAGCCGGAATTTACCCTACGAAAGCTGTGGAAACGTTTCGTCGGAAAACTATTCGTTTTGTGAGTTGTGCCTAAAAAAAACGTTTTGCCTAAACTTTAAGGCTAGACTTTTTTGTACGTATTCCCTTACGTACATACTCTGGAAATACGGGGTATAACATTCTCCCCCCCTTAGAAACATTCGTCCCGAATGTTCCTTCCCAAGACAGTTATCGAAGAAGCTTAAACAGTTGTAAATGCCACACACGGCCACAGAGCAACACTTAGGCAGAAACGATAACGAAAATTTACAAGTAGGAAAGTGAATTTACCTGGAGGTGTGGGGAATAGGTGAGGATACTTCCGTCTCATGTCCTCCTCGGCTTCCCACGTCATCTCCTCCCTGAGCTCGTTCCGCCACAAGACTTTGACGGAAGCCACGTCCTTGGTCCGCAGACGCCTAACCTGACGATCGACTATCGCTATGGGAATCTCCTCATACGATAACCCCTCGGTCACCTGGACATCGTCAATCGGGTGTACCCTAGATGGATCCCCGATACATCTCCTCAGCATAGACACGTGAAAACCGGATGACCGCCTCCGACGGACGGCAGATCCAACTCATAGGCAACCTTGCCTACCTCGCGACAACGAAACGCCCAATGTACCTAGGGCCGAGTTTCTTCTTCCCGAATCTCATCACACCCTTCATGGGTGACACCTTTAGGAAAACCAATCATGAACCTCGAACTCAAGATGCCGACGACGATGATCTGCATACGACTTGCCGACTCGAGCCGTCAATAGCCGCCTGATAAGCTTCACCTTATCCATCGCTGCTGTACCAAATCGTCCCACTAGCCGCCCTCGCCCACATCGAACCAACCTATAGGCGATCGCACTTCTCCCATACAAGGCCTCATAAGGCGCCATCTCGAATCTTTGGAGTGGTAGCTATTATTATACGCGAACTCAACTAGAGGCAAATGATCCTCCCAACTACCATCGAAGTCAATAACACGGCTCGCAAAGATATCCTCGCAGTGCGGATAGTGCGCTGCTGTCCGATGCGTCTCGTGGATGAAATGCGATTTCGTGCTCACTGCCCCTAAACCCTTTGGAAGGACCTCTGGTTAGCCGAACCGGGCTCCTCGTCTCGATATGATCAAGTAGGGACTCCATGCATCGACGATCTCTGATGTAAAGTCCGCATAATCCTCACCAAAAAGTCGCCCCGACGGGAAGAAAGTGGGCTGATTTCACCACCGTCGACGATAACCCATATAGAATCATGTCTCCTCCGAGTGCGAGGTAATCCCGTGATGAAGTCCATGTTGATTACCTCCCACTTCCGTGTCGATCTCTATCGCTCAGAATAAACCACCGTGCCTCGTGCTCTACCTTCACCGCCGACAACACGGCATCGAGCTACGAACTCGCAACGCCCTCTTCAAGCCATCCCACCAATACACGATCTAAGGTCGTGGTACATCTTGGTCGACCCGGATGGATAGAGTAACGCCGCTACCGTGCTTCCCAAGAACTCCGCCGAAGTCTCAAACATCCGGAACACATAGTTCGCCTCAAACCTTAGCACCCCATCGTGCTACCTCAAAAGGACCCTTGCCCTCACGAAGAGTCAGATCACGATATCGAATCAAAGCTGGATCTCGAATCGTTGCCTCTTCACCTCCTCGACGATGGAAGACTCGGCAACCTCACGAACTCTAACCCCACCGCTATCGTAATCAATCAAACGGACACCAAGGCTCGCTAATCGATGCAAATCACGAACCATGTCCTCCTCTCTAGCCGCACATCCGATAGGCTCCCATCGACCTACGACTAAGAGCATGCGCCACAACATTGGCCTTCCCGTGGTACAGATATCAACATCGTAATCCTTAAGCAACTCTAACCACCGTCTCGCCAGAAGTTCGGCTCCTCCGTCGAAGATATACTTGGAGGCTCTTGTGGTGCGTATAAATATCCACGTGAACCCCATACAAATAGTGCCTCTAGATCTTCAAAGCGTGAATCACGGCCGCTAACTCCAAATCATGGGGGTAGTTCCTCGTGTTTCTCACCGTGTCGGGATGCATATGCTATAACCCCGCCATGCTGCATCAACACACATCCCAACCCGATGCACGACGATCACAATACACGACATAACCATCCGACCTGCGGAAGAGTAAGAACGGGCGGTCGTCAATCTCTTTTCAAAGAATCGGAAACCCCGCCACAAGCATCACCATCGAACTTGGCCGCTTTCGAGTCACCTAGTCAATGGTGCGAGATAGAAGCAAACTTCTCACGAACCGCCGATAATAACTGCAAGGCCCGTAAAATCGCGAACCTCTGCCGAGTAGTAGGTCAGGCCAAGTCTCGATCGCTTCGATCTTGGCGATTCCACTCGAATGCCATCACCCACAATATGCCCAAGAAACGCCATCAAGTCAACCAAAACTCACATTTGGAAAACTTGGCGCATAATCGCCGATCTGGAGAATCACAAGACGGCCTCAAATGCTCAGCATGCTCCTGCTCTGAGCGAGAATAAACCAAGATATCATCAATGAACACTATCACAAACGTGTCCAAAAATGGTTTTAACACTCGGTTCATCAAATCCATGAATACCACGAGCATTGGTCAACCCAAAAGACATGACGAACTCATAATGCCCGCACGTCCGAATGCGATCTAGGGACATCCACCTCTCGACACGAACTCGATGATAGCGAACGCAGATCAATCTTGGAGAAACATCTCGCGCCGCAATCGGTCGAACAAATCATCAATCACGGGAAGGGGGTATCGTTTAATGGTCACCTTGTTCACCGTCAGTAATCAACACACATGCGCAGCGTCCCGCCCTTCTTCTTCACGAACAATACCGCGCTTCTGGGGAAACACTGGCCTAATGAAGCTTCTCCAAAGAAATCCTCACTGGTCCTTCACTCTCTCAACTCGCGGTGCCATTACGTATGGCGGAATGGAAATAGGCCGAGTATCCGCAATATGTCAATACAAAACTCGATCTCCTCTCGGGAGGGATACCCGAGGTCATCCGGGAACACGCCGGGAACTCGTGACTACGGAACCGATCAAAACTGGTACCGCAGCCTCGTGATCAAACACTCGAACTAGATGGTAGATATACCCCTTCGCACCATCTTCCTAGCCTTGAGGTAGGAAATAAACCTACCCTCGGCGATACCGTGCTCCTCCCACTCAACAACCGGCCTCCTCAGAAATCGGAACCGCACTACTTTCTCTCATAGCTACATTGGCATAGCAAGCTAGCCAATCCATCCCCATAATCACGTCGAAGTCAATCATCTCCAACTCTATCAAGTCGGCCGTGGTCCGACGATCAAATGGTCACAGACAAGCCCTATATACCCGCCGAGCTACCACCGAATCACCCATCGCGGCGTAGCTACCTCGAAAGGGTCTATGGACTCGTGCTCTATCCCTATCCTACTAGCAACAAGGGAGATATATAGGACAGAGTAGAACCGGATCTATCAAGGCATAAACATCAAACCAGAACCGATAAGGTACTGTGACGACATCGCGAGGCCTCACGATCTCGCTTACCGACAAAGCATAAATGCGGTTCGAGGACCGCTAGAATCGGGACCCGAGCCACGACCGCCGCGACTGGCCGACCCATGAGCACTCGCCTCGGCGAGTAATCAGAGGAGATGATGAAGCGGCAATGAACTCGAAGGCCGAGCCCTACCACCTGCCCCGCCCGGCCGACAAGCCCCGCAGTGACCGCTGGCCACAATCAGTAACAAGCTCCAAAAGTAGTACCACACTTCCGTAATGGGATCCCCGCATCGCCACACCGGGTGGTCCCGATCGCCGCATTCTCGCTACTCGACGCCCGAAGCTCGGGCCCGATGGCCCGCCTCGAAAACTCGGGCCGTGGCCGAGGACGGTGCAGAGTGCTCGAGCTGGCCGTGGTGCGAATCTAGATCGCTGCCGAGGCCGCCACCACGATAACCACCGAAGACCTCCCGCCCCGCCTTCTTCTCGCCGCTCGCCCACTGCCGACCTCGCGCCTCGCATCCAAGGGCGTGATCCTGCATGAGGGTAATGTCCATACCAGCCTGGAGAGAAACCCCCGCACATGACTCTCCCATATAGTCGTCTAGCACGGTGACATAGCGGTGCACCATATCCTCCATATCTGCTACCAATGCTGGGACATATCGAGCCAAAGAATCAAACTCGACATTGTACTCCCGACAAAGGCCCTCTGTCTCAAAGAAAAATCTATCACCGCGCCTCCTCATCTGTGGAGGCAAGAAGTGAGTGAGGAAAGCCTCCGAGAACTCATCCCAAGTAGGCGGGACGCGGTTTCCACGGATAACTCCCATGAATCAAACCAATCGATTGCGGTATCACGCAAATTTATGTGAACCAAAGATCACGGACTCGGTCTCCGACGCCCGATCACTCTCAAAATCCTTCGAATCGACGGATGAACTCCTGCGGATCATCCTCCGCCTCGACCCATAAAACTCCGGCGGCTACAACTCAAGAAGTCTCGTAGCCTCAAACTCTCTCGCCTCGGGTGAACAACGGCACGATCGAGCCGAGCCGAATCGCCGATCCAGCCTCTCTCGTGTCGGGCCACAACTTTAGCCAAAAGTCGGGCCATCTCTCAGTACCTAACCTCCGCCCAGCCGTGGGACGGGAGGTGTGGTACCGTGGTCATTCTGGCCGGGCGGCGTCATAGAACTCGCCGCCTCGTATAGATCGGGCACGAGCCCTCGTGACTCTGGGTGTCTGCTAGCGCCTCCTCGCTGCCTTGCCCTTCTCGGGCCCGGTTGCCTTTCGTGGAGGCATAATCATATAGAAAGGAATACGTTAGAGGGTCCAACCTATAACACACTCTAAAGCACGATCTCGTAATGAGAAGAATGGAAACCAATCCTAAATATCCTATAGCCTCACGATTATTGGCGTGGTGCACAACACACCGATAATCAAGACTCTACTAGATACGATTCAGACACTTTCCGAGGATTAATCGCTCGATACCACTTTTGTCACGACTGCTCCGGCCCGTGGATCGTGCCTTACGGGCACCCAAGTAGTCATACATCGAGTAATCGGAAATATAAAGCAAGACATGAAACAGCTTTATAAAATAAGACACGCTTTATGTGAGAAAACATCGCCTTTCGGATATATATATAATCATGGTTTAGCGATTACATCCGACAATCGCATAACATGACTACATGCACCTCTAAGGAAATATACAACTATGGCGGACAGGCCCGCCATACCCCGATCGTACAAAACTATCTACAACAGGAGATCATACCAAAAGTAGAGCCTCGGAAGAGATGGAGCTCCCGACACCAACGTAGATCCTAAGGATGCGGATCTAGCACTGCTTGCCCTTACCGCGGCATGAACGCAGCCCTCAAGGAGGTCAAGACAACAGTACTAAGTATGCGAAATCAGAAATACTTAAATGAAAACATATCATTTAAAACCAGTTTACAAATATGTGTGAAACAACCAGAAACCGCACGTAGTGCCACATCACAAACAAGAGCAACAATAGGTAATCGTAATAGGTCTTGTCTAGGCCGCGAATGATCAAACAGGCCACTCGCCCATATCATCATTCCGCAAGCCTAATCTCGACTCGAGTCCGCATAGGCCACTCACATGGGCCCGCATGAGGTATAACCCCGCATCGAGGGTAGCTACTCCTCGCATCGCCCCGACTCGTTGTCCGCATGGCCACATAGACCGCATGAGGTATAACCCCGCATACTAACTCGAACTCGTAGCTCGCATAGGCCCCCGACCCGCATGAGGTATTCTCGAATCATGGTCCTGCATCACCGAGTCTACCCCGCATCGGAGGGCCTTAACCTCAGATCATCTCAAGAGGTGAGTGATAGTATACTAACATAACGACTTATCTTTAAACAACATAAGCACAACAAGGATACTCACCTATACAAACGTTACAAGATACTAACACACATAGCATCATATCATGTCTACTTATCAAACCATCTTTATTATTCTTTTCACAATATAAGTCTGTTATAAACACATAGGCAAACTTGTTTCTTTTATAAATCTTAAGTGGTTATACTTACTTCCCATAAAGCTAGTATAACTCTTAAGCTTCGCTTTAAAACCAATTAGTTCTCTTACATAATGTGATTCAGTAGTCTTTTGAAATGTTTTCAGTTCTTTATTATTCAGGCTTAAGCCGTGAGGCATTGCCGTAAGTATTATTCAGGCTTAAGCCGTGAGGCATTGCCGTAAGTATTATTCAGGCTTAAGCCGTGAGGCATTGCCGTAGTTATATTGTAAAATATCATGCTTTAGGAAGAATCACATACCTTCTCAGCGAAAACCACCTGCCAAGTTGAATATGTCGCGCGCAGAGAGTCAGCCTATAATAGTCACAGATATCTATTAAAGACTACTCTGAAGGTCATTCTAAACAGGGGGTTCATAATTCTACGGTAAGTCGGGCAGCACTTCCCTACCCGGTGAGCTATATAAGTCTACTGTGAAAACAGTCCTATGTAAGTACAGTTTGATTATTCTTCTTTCAAACCCTTCTACTGTGGTAACAGTTCAATTCTATTCTGTGATATACTTCTAAGTATTTATACTTATTCTTATACTATAACAGTAAGTATTCTCTAATTCAAAAGAGGGTTAGGATTATTACCTCGGTAAGCCCAATAATATCCTAGAAAAAGTCGCGCCTGGGCAAGGTTTTGCTCCTAAGTTGTATGCTCCAAGAACCTTAGAAGTTCTTCACAACTTCTACTAAGTACTAAGGTATTTGGGCTAGGGTATTTTGGGCATTATAACGATACAAGAAGGTAACTTTTCTACCAAGGGAGGGGGGGTAGATTTTTGGCTAGGCTAGGGGGGTATTCGGCCAAGGCCACTTAGGCTAGAGGGGGAAGAGGGCTTGGACGAATTGGCTAACAAGGGAGAAGGGAGGATTTTCAAGACTTGGAAAGTAATTTGTGGATGAAGAACTCTTCATCTTAAGGGGGGTATTTATAGGTCAAGAAGTGGCCAACCAATGGCCAAGATTTAGACAAGTGCAAGGCAAGTGTAGGGTGAGGATTAACTATACACAAATATCCTACCAACTCCTTGACTTGTGCACAAGGCACAAAAAACGTGCTCCTCCTAGTCCAAATCGTCCAAATGGACGATTTCAAGTCCATCAATTGGAGGGTGACAAGTGTCGCCCTCCCGTTGGTCCAAAATGTTTCGTCTCTCGGAAAAATCCGCAAAAATTAGAAATGGCATAGCCGGAATTTACCCTACGAAAGCTGTGGAAACGTTTCGTCGGAAAACTATTCGTTTTGTGAGTTGTGCCTAAAAAAAAACGTTTTGCCTAAACTTTAAGGCTAGACTTTTTTGTACGTATTCCCTTACGTACATACTCTGGAAATACGGGGTATAACAATTTGTATAATAAGTCCCTGAGTAGTGTGGAATGAAAGAGGGTAGTTGAGCTAAGAAGACCACTAGGTTTTCGTGACTTGATTGTGGGATTGTTCCGGATCGGGGAGCAAGTGTTTGGCGCGATAGCGGTCGGATTCTTGGACCGATCGCGGGTCAACCCGCGACCTGTTTTGTGGTGGGGTCAGTTCGGGGTGGTCCCGCCAGGTGGTAGGGTCACGAGGGTGTTAGGCCCAAGTTTAGTTAACCATCGTACGAGTTCGTGGATGCGTTCGACCAGTAGTCGGGCCGATGAGGTCAGTCCCTCTTGTCTTTTAGTCAGGACCGTTTACTCGGCAGAGGGTTATGCGAGATGTTATTTCTGGAAAGTTGTGAGGCTGCACGAGGTTCCTACTTTCACCTTATGACAGGCAGTGGAGCCCAGGTTACGGCTATTTCTTTTTCTGGAAGTTTTACCAGGCAGGGTTAGGAACTCAGGTGAGTCTACGTATCACATTCATCCTCGGGCCAGTGTTTGGTTTTCAGGGGTAGCTGTGAGGATTGTTGCCTCCTGTTGAGGGAGTGTTTTTAGCTACCATTTCAGTGTTCGGATATTGCCTTATGACGCCTTGTAGGGGCGGAAGTGTAAGTTGCCGGTCGATTGGTTCGATGTTGGCAAGGTTCAGATAGTTGGTTCATACTTGTTCAGCAGGATGTGGATAGGGTGAAGCTTATCCAGAAGAGGTTATTGGCAGCTCAGAGTCAACAGAAGTCGTGCGGATAATCGACGTCGACACTTGAAGTCGGGTTGACGGTCGGTATTCTTGAAGGTACCACCCCGGAAAGGGTGTGACGAGTTTGGGAAACAGAGGAAACTTAGCCCGAGTTACTTTGGGCCTTTCAGATCATGTGAAGAGTAGGCCAGGTTGCCTATAGTTGGCATTGCCGTCCGCGTAGGAGGCGATATGTCCGATCTTCGTGTTGCTATGTTCGGAAAGTATCGGAGATCCATCCAGAGTGTTCCCAGTAATGATGACCAAGTTGGAGGTAGTAACCCAGAGATTTTGGTAAATGAAGCAGTAACAGAAATGTGGTAAGTTATGAGAAAGAGTTCGAGTGTACGAGAAGGGTACGACGAGTAAGAGATTAAAAGTGATCATTGCGTTCGTAAAGAAAAGGTGCGAAGGGAGTATCTTTTAGACCTTGGGTGGGAGCTTTTGTAGTGATGGAGGTGATTCCTCGTAGACTTGAAGTTGAGTAATTGCGCGTGTGTTATGTTATGACCAGTGCGGCATGATTGTTTCGTAAGTATAGTAGTGAAGACTATACAGGCACTTGTGTGTTTTGAGGCTTAGAAGGAACATTCGGGACGAATGTTTCTAAGGAGGGGAGAATGTTATACCCCGTATTTCCAGAGTATGTACGTAAGGACGTACGTATGAAAGTTTGAGCCTTAAGTTAGGCATAGGACCGAAAATTTTGTGCACAACCCCCGGAAAGAATCGTTTTCCGACGAAACGTTTTACAAAACTTGCGAAGGGAAAATTCCGGCTATGTCATTTATAATTTTTGCGGATTTTTCCGAGAGACGAAATATTTTGGACCAACGGGAGGGTGACACTTGTCACCCTCAAAGTGGACGGTTGTGTGGCCGTATGGTGCACGATTTCTTGCCATGTTTTGTGCCTAAATCATGGGTCAATGTTTGTGAGGGAATTGTGGAGTAGGGCTAGGGGGCACTTGGGAAAATCTTGGCCCTCCACTTGCCCCCCACTTGGCTTGATCATGGCCATTGAACTCCCTATAAATACCCCCCCCCCCCTTTGTGAAGACTTCTTCATCCACAAATCTCTAAGTCTTGAAATCCCTCTCCCTCCCTCTCTATGGTTTCGTCCAAAGCCTCCCCTCCCCTGTGAGGCCTTGGCCGAGAGCCCTCGCCTGGCCGAAAGTATCCCCCCCCCCCCTCCTAGGGGTGCTAGCCGAAACCTACCCCCCTCCTTGTGGTGTTGTTCTCGTGAAAATACCCCCTCAATTGGTAGAAAATACTCTCCAAGTATTGTTACTATACCAAAATACCTTAGCCTTATACCTTGTAGTATTCCAAAGATACCTCTATATGTAGAGCCCGGAAATACTACCTTATGCCCTTTTTGTCTCAAAACGAAACCCTAAGGAAAATCTTCATAGTCGGTTGAAGTGTTAAGTAGAAGTTGCGTAGAACTTCTAAGGGTTGTTTGGAGCGGGTTGGAGCGCCCAGAGTAGGAGCTAAACGTTGCTCAGGATCGACATTTAAACTTGGATAATTATGGGCTTATCGAGGTAAATATCTTGTCTCCCTTTTGTAATTGAGTTTACACACTATTGAAGTATAAGAATTAAGTATAAGTTATATACCAGGAAGGTATATAAGAAGGGAATTGAACTGTACTTACATAGGACTGTATTTACAGTAGACTTGTGAAGTTTGACGGGTAGGGAAGTGCTGCCCAATTTTCCGTAGAATCTTGTATCTAGATTTATTCTACCGAGTAGTCTAGACATTGATAGACTTGTATAACCGTTATAGGTTGAAGTACTGCGAGTAGCGTATTCTACTCGAAGGGTGGAAAAGGTTAGCAGGATTACAATACTTTGGAGCTATTTGCTTATAGTCGATAAATCGTCGCGAGGTATGTGATCCTTCCTATACTCTTGAGCATGATATTTTAAAATATATATATAGTACGGTAGACGTACGTGTGTTAACTGAACGTAGTTTTACGGCAATGTCTTTTGACTTAAGCCTGAATAATAAGAATCTGAAGTATTTCAAAAGAATTAAGAAACCTTTTTGAAAGAAGAGTAATACTTAGTTTTAAAAGCTTAAGAGTAATGCTAGCTTTATGGGAAGTTAGGTATAACGACTTAAGAGAGATAAAAAGAATGGCTTATTGATTTTAGAAGTTAAGAGACTTGATCTTAAAAGATAAGAGACTTGACTTAATTGAATTAATCTGAATTTTGTTAAAAAGTGTGAAACCTCATTCGTGAGTAATGAGTACTTGGTTTTTAAAAGGAATAATGTTTTTACTGATTTGAAATCGAGAATAAGTATCGAGCAGGACCACGGCGCTAATAAAGGAAATGTATTGACTAATAAAGTATTATTAAAACCAGTAGAAACCTCCATCTGCATAGAAGCTAAGTTGAGACAAAATGATATTACATTTCCTAGATCATGGCTGCTTTAATAAGATTGTTGTGAACAAGAATAACCTACTCACATATAAGGCATATGCTTCTCAAATTATTTTTAAAGTAGAATTATATCATTAAGTGATTAACTATGAACTACGAAACCTTTCGAAAATGAGAAACTTGAGCAATTGAAATTAGGCAAACTTGAACGTTTGGAAAATAATGTTGTTAATTGATTTTACAAAGGGAAGGGTTTTTGGTTTACTTAAAAAGATAGTCACTCTATTTTTATACTACGGGTATTGTGTGACTTTTGTGAAAGAAACGGATCTTTTAAAGAGTTAATGTATGAAGTACTTTGGGGATAAAAAAAAACCCGAACTTGTTGACATATAGTAGAAAGTACCTTGTATGAATAACTTGATTGTGTTGGTTTGTGATAGCCTTGTAATACTTCCTTGTTGATCTGAAAATTAAACATGTTAGGATGCTACGTGTGTTAGTGTCTTGTGATGTTTGTGTAAAGGGGTTTTCCTTGTTGTGCTTATGTTGTTTAACGGTAAGCCGTTATGCTAGTATTACATCACTCACCTCTTGACATGATTCCGGGGTTATGCCGCCTCCGATGCGGGTAGACTTCGGTGATGCAGGACCATGATTCGAGAATACCTCACGCGGGTCACGGGGGACCTATGCGAGCTACGAGAGTTCGAGGTTAGTGTGCGGCCTTTGTGGTCATGCGGTGCATGTGGCCACGCGGTGCGAGTCGGGGCGTTGCCGGGGAGTAGCTACCCTCGATGCGAGGAATACCTCATGCGGGCCATTGGAGTGGCCTATGCGGAGCTGCGGAAGTTCCAGGACTAGACGCGCATTAGATCTGCGCGAGTGGCGGCCGATCATGTGGCGGTGCAGGCAGATCTCGTAATCTGATTTATGACCTTGTTGATGCGTAGGTTTTAGTAGTCGGCTATGCCTTCGTACTTACCCCGTACGGTTTTATTATGACACAGGTGGGACCTGGTGTTCATGTGTATTCCTTGGTGCTTTTATATCCTAGACTGCCGGCAGTGAGGAAGGAGTTCCACGGGCATGAGGGATGACTTTGAGGGCGTGAGTCACGACTTGACATATTGCTTATTTATCAGGAATCGTAGTTTGGTTATCATACATGTCTCCCGCTTTATATAGACTACTATGATTTCATTTCTGATATTTCGATTTCACATACTTGGTACTGTTATCGACCTCTGGCTGCGTTCATGCCGCAGGTAGAGGTACACCAGTGTTGATCCTCGCTCATAGTGTCACAGTTCAGCGTTTGGGAAGCTCCGTTTCTCCGGAGGCTTATCTTTGGTATAGTCCCGTGTTGTTGTAGGTGCTTACATTCAGGGGTATGGCGGGGCCCTGTCCCGTCGTTGTTGTCATATCATTCGTAGAGGTCTGTAGTACTGTTGTGGGCAGAGTTGTAATGGGATGTAACTGTTCGGATCTAAGTCTTTATATATATATATGCCGAAAGGCAACTTTTCTTCAGATAAACATGTGTCTCCTTTACATTGTTTCATGTTGTGTTTTATATTCCGCTGATTTCTCTAATGTTGTATCACTAGGGTGCCCGGGGTAAGGCACCAGTCACGGGCCCGGGTTCGGGTCGTGACAATACCCCCCCCCCCTTCTTGGTAGAAAATACTCTCCAAGTATCGTTGCTATACCAAAATACCTTAGCCTTATACCTTGTAGTATTCCAAGTTACCTCTATACGTAGAGACCATAAATACTACCTTTTGTCCTTTTTGTCTCAAGACGAAACCCTAAGGAAAATCTTCATAGTCGGTTGAAGTGTTAAGTAGAAGTTGCGTAGAACTTCTAAGTGTTGTTTTGAGCGGGTTGGAGCGCCCAGAGTAGGAGCTAAACGTTGCTCAGGATCGACATTTAAACTTGGATAATTTTGGGCTTATCGAGGTAAATATCTTGTCTCCCTATTGTAATTGAGTTTACATACTATTGAAGTATAAGAATTAAGTATAAGTTATATACCAGGAAGGTATATAAGTAGGGAATTGAATCAGATTTACATAGAATGTATTCTGATGAGACTTGTGAAGTTTGACGGGTAGGGAAGTGCTGCCCAATTTTCCGTAGAATCTTGTATCTAGATTTATTCTACCGAGTAGTCTAGACATTGATAGACTTGTATAACCATTATAGTTTGAAGTACTTCGAGTAGCGTATTCTACTCGAAGGGTGGAAAAGGCTAACCGGACTACAGTACTTTGGAGCTATTTGCTAATAGTCGATAATCGTCGTGAGGTATGTGATTCTTCCTATCCTCTTGAGCATGATATTTTAAAGAATATATATATAGTACGGTAGACGTACGTGTGTTAACTGAACGTAGTTTTACGGCAATGTCTTTTGACTTAAGCCTGAATAATAAGAATCTTGAAGTATTTCAAAAGAATTAAGAAACCTTTTTGAAAGAAGAGTAATGTTATACCCCGTATTTCCAGAGTATGTACGTGAGGGCGTACGTATACAATTTGAGCCTTAAAGTAGGCATAGGTTCGAATTTGTGCATAACTACCAAAGGAGTCGTTTTTCGAAAAGCGTTTCCACGACTACGTAGGGAAAATTCCGGCTATGTCATTTATAATTTTTGCGGATTTTTCCGAGAGACGTAACATTTTGGACCAACGGGAGGGTGACATGTGTCACCCTCACATTGGAAGGCTTGGACGGCAACATTGGACGATTGGGTCTTGTGTAGTAGGTAGGATATTTTGTGCAAGTTGTGTGGTAGATGGATAAGGTACACATGGTTGAAATCTAGCCCTACACTTGCCTTACACTTGGAGTGATCTTGGCCATTGGTTGGCCATGGCTTGACCTATAAATACCCCTCTAAGTTGATGAACTTCTTCATCCTAAATTGTTCTAAGTCTTGAAAAATCCTCCCCTCTCCCTTGAGCTTTTCGTCCAACACCCTCTCCCCCCCCTCTAGCCTAAGTGGTTCGGCCGAGGCCCCCTCCCTAGCCTAGCCGAAAGTATCCCCCCCCCCTCCTTGAGGTGCTAGTATGGGTACCCCCACCTAGTTGTTTCGTATAATACCCCTTGTTGTGGTATAGAAATACTCTCCTAGTATTGTTATAATGCCCAAATACCTTGGCCCAAATACCTTGTAGTATTCCCAAGGTTGCACTTATACAAAAGCCCAGAAAATACTATTATACTTCCCTCAGTCACAAAACGAAACCCTAAGGAAAACCTTCATAGTCGGTTGAAGTGTTTAAGTAGAATTTGCGAAGAACTTCTAAGGGTTATTTGGAGCGGATTGGAGCGCCGGAGTAGGAGCTAAACGTTGTTCAGGATCGACATATAACTTGGATAATTTTGGGCTTATCGAGGTAAACACTCTTGACCTACATTGTAATTGGGAATTACATGTTGTAGGAATATATAGTTAAAGTATACTATATATAGAAGTGAACATAGTTGTGCGGCAATGTCTTTTGACTTAAGCCTGAATAATACTTACGGCAATGTCTTGCGACTTAAGCCTGAATATAAAGAAGAGAACTGAACTGTAATTGCATAGGACTGAATTACAGTAGACTTGTGTAGCATTGATGTGTAGTAGAGTTGTACACGTCCGGTTAGACGTGTAAACCCCCCCCTGGTTGGCTGGGTAGCCGGCCTCGATAGAGGAGGAGATTTACGCTGTTGCGGGGGGGAGGTGCTGCCGAATTTTCTGTAGGATATTCTACATTGAGATCTAAAGATGTTAATAGGCGCCTTGTGGCCTCTATAGGTTGAAATACTACGTGTGGCGTGGTCTACTTGGCTTAAGGTGTAGCTGACGGTTTGAGGTACTTGGAGCATTTTGCTATTAGTCGATAATCGTCGCGAGGTATGTGAACCTCTTCCTATCTGTTCTAGCATGATATGTGTATAACTATGTAGTACGGTAGACGTACATGTGTTTAATGTATTTGATTGGTTTGAAACATAAAGTGTTATAACGGCTTTATGGGAAGTTGGTTATAACAGCTTTATGTAGGTAAGAAAATGCCAGTGGTTTTAAAAGGTAACTGATTTGACTTATAACTGACTTGATGTGTGATAATAAGGAACTTGAAGTGTGCCAAAAGTTAAGAAACCATTTTTGGAAGAAGAATAACACTTGGTTTGAAAAGGTTTTAAAAAGAGTTATACTAGCTTTATGGGGAGTTAGGTATAACGTCTTAAGAGAGGTAAAGAAAATGATTTACTGATTTTAGAAGTTAAGAGACTTGATCTTATAAGATAAGAGACTTAACTTAATTAAATTAATATGAATTTTGTGTGAAACCTCATTCGTGAGTAATGAGTACTTGGTTTTTGAAAAGGAATAATGTTTTAATGATTTCAGAAATCAGAATGTGTATCGACAAACCACTGCAGCGTTAATAAAGGAAAATGTATTGAATAATTAAGTATTATTAAAACCAGTAGAAACCTCCATCTGCATAGAAGCTAAGATGAGACAAAATGATATTACATTTCCTAGATCATGATTGCTTAATAAGATTGTTTATAAACAAGAATAACCTACTCACATATAAGACATATGTTTCTCAAAACGTTTAAAGGAGAATTATGTTTTAAAGGATTAAAACTATGAACTACGAAACCTTTTCTAAAATGAGAAACTTGAGCATTTGAAATTAGGCAAACTTGAACGTTTGGAAAATAGGTTGTTACTTGATTTTACAAAGGAAAGCATTTTGGTTTACTTAAAAGATATAAGTCACTCTATTTTTTATACTACGGGTATCGGGTGACTTTTACAAAAGGGAATGGATCTTTAAAAGGAACTTAACATACGTAGTACTTTAGGGTTAAAACCCGGACTTTGGCATGAAATGAAAGTACCTTGAGTTGTGTAACTTGCCTATGCTTGTGGTTGTGTAACTTGCCTATGCTTGTTGTTGTGTAACTTGCCTATGCTTGTGGTTGTGTAACTTGCCTATGCCTGTTGTTGTGTAACTTGCTTATGCTTATGGTGATAGCCTTTTTGTGCAAGAATTGTGTTCTATATAACCGCGTCTCTCTGGAGTCTGGTTGACTTGTTGAGGACTTACTTGGGCGTCTGGCGTGACGGAAAATACCACCGCATGCGCTCGCTGATAGTGTTATTCCATGGACTAGCTCTCCATGAGGTTCCTCATTGGCGCTTGGTACCGGTGGTCGGCTTTCGTACTTGCCCCGTCTCGTGGCTGATTCGGCCTTGGTACCTGGTAGTTAGCCCTCGCACTTGCCCCGTTCAGTGTAGTGGCGAAGTCTCGTGATACGGCCTTGGTACCTGGTGGTCAGCCCTCGTACTTGCCCCGGTCAGCTACGTGACCGACCTTGGTATCTGGTAGTCGGCTCGTGACTTGCCGTGTCGACCGTGTTTTGGTTGCATTGTACATCGATACGGTCGGATTTGGTAGTTATACTTGTCTGTCAGACGGTTTTTATGACACAGTGGGACACGGTGTTCATATATACTCCTTGGTATTGTTATATCATAAATGCCGGCGTGAGGAAGAAATTCCACGCACACAGTGATAATTTGGAGCGTGAGTCACGACTTGATTTAATCGGTTATATGCTATATCGTAGTTTGGTCATCATACATGTCTCTGCTTTATATAGACTATTATGATTTCATTTACTGATATTCTGATTTCACATACTTAGTACTGTTGTCGACCTCCTGGGCCGAGTGCGTTATGCCGCAGTAAGTACATCGTTGTCGATCCCCGCTTTTAGGATCACCTTTCAGCTTATTGGGAAGCTCCGTTCCTTCGGAGGCTTATCTTTTGGTATGTGTTCCCTGAGTCGTAGGTTCTTGTACATTCAGGGGTATGGCGGGGCCCTGTCCCGTCATAGTTGTTGTAAATCTTAGAGGTCTGTAGCACTGTCGTGGGCAGGGTTGTAAGGATTGTAACTGTTCAAACGTTTATATATATATATGTGTTGAAAGGCAACTGTTTTGGTTGGCCTGTTTATTTATAATATCTCTCATTTCATGTTCATGTTTTATTTCCGCTGATTTTCTCTGATGTTGTACCACTAGGGTGCCCGGGGTAAGGCACCAGTCACGGGCCCGGGTTCGGGTCGTGACAAGTAATGCTTGGTTTTAAAAGCTTAAGAGTTATACTAGCTTTATGGGAAGTTAGGTATAACGACTTAAGCGAGATAAAAGAATGGTTTATTAATTTTAGAAGTTAAGAGACTTGATCTAAAAAGATAAGAGACTTGACTTAAATGAATTAATTTGAATTTTGTGTGAAACCTCATTCGTGAGTAATGAGTACTTGGTTTTTAAAAGGAATAATGTTTTTACTGATTTCGGAAATCAGAATAAGTATCGAACAGACCACAGCAACGCTAATAAAGGGAAATGTATTGACTAATTAAGTATTACTAAAAACCAGTAGAAACCTCCATCTGCATAAAAGCTAAGATGAGACAAAATGATATTACATTTCCTAGATCATGGCTGCGTTAATAAGATTGTTATAAACAAGAATAACCTACTAACATATAAGGTATATGTTTCTCAAATTGTTTTAAAGGAGAATTACATCATTAAGTGATTAAAACTATGAACTATGAAACCTTTCAAAAATGAGAAACTTGAGTATTTGAAATTAGGCAAACTTGAACGTTTGGAAAAGAATATTGTTACTTGATTTTTACAAAGAGAAGTGTTTGATTTACTTAAGAAGATAAGACACTCTATTTTTATACTACGGGTATTGTGTGACTTTTGTGAAAGAAGCGAATCTTTTAAAGAGTTAATGTATGAAGTACTTTGGGGATAAAAACCCGAACTTGTTGACATATAGTAGAAAGTACCTTGTGTGAATAACTTGATTGTGTTGGTTTGTGATAGCCTTGTAATACTTCCTTGTTGATCTGATAATTAAACATGTTAGGATGCTACGTGTGTTAGTGCCTTGTGATGTTTGTGTAATGGGGTTTCCCTTATTGTGCTTATGTTGTTTAACGATAAGCTGTTATGTTAGTATTATATCACTCACCTCTTGACATGATACCGGGGGTTAAGTCGCCTCCGACGCGGGTATAGCTCGGTGATGCAGGACCATGATTCGAGACTACCTCATGCGGGTCCAGGGGACCTATGCGGAGCTACAAGAGTTCCAGGTTAGTGTGCGACCCTTGTGGTCATGCGGTCTATGTGGCCATGCGGATCGCGAGTCGGGGCGTTGCCGGGAGTAGCTACCACCGATGCGAGGAATACCTCATGCGGGCCATTGGAGTGGCCTATGCGGAGTGCGGAAGTTCGGGACTAGACGCGCGACATTAGATACTGCGGGCGAGTGGCGGCTTTGATTATGTGGCGGTGCAGACAGATCTCATGATCTGATTTATGACCTTGTTGATGCGTAGGTGTTAGTAGTCGGCTATGCCTTCGTACTTACCGTGACGGTTTTATTATGACACGGTGGGACACGGTGTTCATGTGTATTCCTTGGTGCTTTTATATCATAGACAGCTGGCGTGAGGAAGGTATTCCACGGGCATGATTGATGTTGTGGGCGTGAGACCCATAGTTGTATTTGAGTAATGACTTTGGCGTGAGTCACGACTTGACATATCGCTTATTTATTGTGAATCGTAGTTTGGTTATCATACGTGTCTTCGCTTTATATAGACTACTATGATTTCATTTACTGATTTTCGCCACATACTTGGTACCTGTTGTATTGACCTCCTTCGGGGGGCTGCGTTCATGCCGCAGGTAGAAGTACACCAGTCGTCGATCCTCGCTCATAGGGTCACAGTTCAGCGTTTGGGAAACTCCGTTTCTCCGGAGGCTTATCAGTGGTATAGTCCCGTGTAGTAGTAGGTACTTACATTCAGAGGTATGGCGGGGCCCTGTCCCGCCATTGTTGTTACATCATTCTTATAGTGCGTAGTAATCGCTGTTGTGGCGGGGTTTGTAAAAGGGGATGAATCGCTCAAGTTTATTTATACATATGCCGAAAGCGACTTTTCTCGATAAACTGCTTTTTATTTCATGTCTTGTTTTATATTCGATTACTCGATGTATGTCTATTTGGGTGGTAAGGCACGATCCACGGTCCCGGTTGGTCGTGACACTAACTACGAGATACCAAAGCCGCATCCTCAATCGGCCGGGCAAGTACGAAAGCCGCTACGGATACCAAAGCCGCACTAACAAATCTACATAACCATACCACGGCGACCTGCAGGCACGAAAGCCAACTACGAGATACCACTGCGCCACGGAGCTGGCAAGTACGAAGACTAACTACGAGATACCAAGCCGGAATCACGAGACTTCGTCTCAAAACTGAACGGGGCAAGTACGAAGGCTAACTACCAGATACCAAGCCGAATCAGCCACGACCTCGGGCAAGTACGAGCCAACTACGGATACCAAGCCGAATCAAGAAAACCTCGTGGAGAGCTAGTCCATGGAATAATAATCACGAAGCGCATCTGGAATGCTCCACACCGCCGCAGACGCCCAAGTAAGATCATAACAAATCAGCCGGCCCTCCATCGAGAGACGCGGCGGTATAGAAATACAATACTAGCACGACAAGGCTATCATACGCAATCATAGGCAAGTTACACACAACTCAAGGTACTTTCATTATATGCCAAAGTCCAGGTTTTAACCCCAAAGTACTACGTACGTTAAATTCTTTTTAAAAGATCCATTTCTTTTACAAAGGTCACCCGATGCCCGTATTATAAAAACAGAGTGACTAACATTTTTAAGTAAACCAAAACAACTTCCATACTTTCCTTTTTAAACCAAATTAAGACAATACCATGTCTTTCTTTTAAACCAAAAACTCTTCAATTCCTCAAGTCTCTTTTCTTTTAGAAATCAAGTTCCTTACTTTGGAAATTTAAGAAAATTAATGCTTGTTTATAATGATTCTTATTAAAGCAGTCATGATCTAGGAAATGTAATACAATTTTGTCTTATCTTAGCTTCATGCGATGGAGGTTTCTCTTGTTTTTAATAATAATTAATTAGTCAATACATTTTCCTTTATTAGCGCTGCAGTGGTTTGTTCGATACTTATTCTCATTTCCGAAATCATTATAACTATTTATTTAAAAACCAAGTACTCATTACTCACGAATGAGGTTTCACAGCTTTCTACACATTCAAGTTCTTCACAGATCATATCAAATCAAATATAAGTCAAGTCCCTTATCTTTTAAAATCAACAACCCATTTCTTTACCTACATAAAGTTGTTATAACAGACTTCCCATAAAGCCGTTATAACACTTTATGTTTTAAACCAACCAAATTCATTTAGCACACGTACGTCTACCGTACTACATAGTTTACAAACATCATGCTAGAAACGATAGGAAGAGGTTCACATACCTCGCGACGATTATCGACCAATAGCAAAACGCTTCACCGTACTATAACCCTGCTAGCCTTGTCCACCCTTAAGTAGAACACGCTACTCGTAGAACTTCAACCTATAATGGCCATATATGTCTATCAACGTCTAGACTACTCTGTAGAATATTCTAAGCAGAAGGTTCTTAATTCTACGAAAAAATTGGGCAGCACTTCCCTACCCGTCAAACTACACAAGTCTACTGTAAATACAGCCCTATGTAAGTACAGTTCAATTCTCTTCTTTATACCATCCTCCTATATATCTTAAACTTAATTCTAAACTACTACGATATGTAATCTCCAATTACAATAGAAGGACAAAGATATTTACCTCGATAAGCCCAAAATTATCCAAGTTTATAAGTCGATCCTGAGCAACTTTTAGCTCCTAATTTGCACGCTCCGATAGCTCCAAGAAACCCTTAGAAGTTTCCAACCAACTTCTACTTAAAACTTCAACCCACTATGAAGATTTTCCTAGGGTTTCGTTTTGTGACTAAAGGGAATAAAGTAGTATTTCCGGGCTTTTAGTTTAGAGGTAACTTGGGAATACAACAAGGGATTTAGGCTAAGGTATTTGGCATAGTAACAATACTAGAAGACAAATTTTCTCCCAAGGGGGTATTTGACGAGACAACTAGGAAGGGGAAGGGGTGTTTGACGAAACAACTAGGCAAGGGGGGGAGGGGTGTTTTGGACGAGAACTAGCAACTAAGGGGGAAGGATTTTGTGACTTGGAAAGGGTGTTTGTGGATGAAGAAGTCTTGAACTAGAGGGGGGTATTTATAGAACCTTCAATGGCCAAGATTAAAACAAATGGAGGGTGAGGATTGGGTTGCTTGTGTGAGTAGAGTCTTCCACCAAGTGTCCACCACAATGTTGGGACATATGTCCACCACAACATTGGGACATATGTCCACCACAACAAAGAGCCAAGTGGCCACCCACTTGCTCAAGAAAAACGTCCACAAGGCCTCCCCTCAAGCCCCACAAAAATGCCCCCACCTACTCCCACTAACCCAAAGAAATATCTTCCAAGACTTGACTATTTGACTTGCCCACTAGCCCAACATTTTCGTCCACCATGCCACCTAAGGTTGCCACATGTCGCCCTCCTATTGGTCAAAATATTTCATCTCTCGGAAAAATCCAAATTAAATAAATTATTGAAAACGTAGAATTTCCTTCACGAGGTTCGAAAACTTTTCCGTTGAAAGCTCACAATTTCATCCTTAACCTAATTAGGGCTTGAATATTCGTACGTACGTCCTCGTATACATACTCTGGAAATACGGGGTATAACAGTGTGGACCCGCATGAGGTATTCCTCGTATAGACTGTATCCGCCCGCATAGGTCGTGTAGACCCGCATGAGGTATTCCTCGCATAGGACTGGTCCGCCCCGCATGGGACTATTTCACCCGCATAAGCCCTTTCGGACCCGCATAAGGTATTCCTCGCATCATAGGTAGAAAATCCACGGAATATGCAAATGCCACAAACTCGGGAATGACCCCATAATGCACAATATATCACTAGCACAACCGGCTATCATACATAACATAAGCACTACCGGCTTATCATACATAACATAAGCACTACCGGCTTATCATACATTACATAAGAAAGTTAAGAAATCCCCCTAACTTCTTATTATTCTTATTCATATACACTCTCATTTTAGTTTACTTAAGGCACTAACATTGTCATTATAAAAATTCTGGAATTTAACCCAAAGTACTACGTACTTCTACTCTTTTAAAAATGACTTTTTTTTCATACATAACTTTCAAGATACTAATAACCGTAGTATCAAGTCATAACTACATTTTAAGACAAGTCACAATACCTTTTAGAAATACATTTTCAGGCTTCTAAATCAAGTGACTTCTTTCTTTTAAAACCTTAAGCAATTGATGCCTTTAAATCAATTTGCCTTTCATTATTTCAAGTCATTTATCATTCTTATATTACTTAGAGTAAACAACTCTTTTTTTAACTTTCCATAAAGCTATTATAACCAACTTCCCATAAAGTCGTTATACTAGCTTTATACCTTAGATACTTACATTCTTCTTTATAACCAAGAGACTTAAGCTTTCCAAACAAAACAAGTATCATATACTTTCAAAATACTTTAAGTCTCTTAACTTTTAGAACCCAAGATATCCTTAATATTTTTAAACAAGTGAGTAAATTCCCTAACTCAACCAACTTGGACATACTTTAAAATAAGCCAAGGATATCAAATGGACTAGGTTGTCAAAATCTTGTACGTCTACCGTACTATACATTTACAACTTATTCATGCTCAAGAGATAAGAAAGTTCCACATACCTCTTTGGTTCAATCCACTTGGTATGTCCAATATACCGTACGTAGTATGTCAAACTATAATAACCATAATACGTCTATTAACTTCTAGTTTCAAACGTAGAATATTCCAAGTGCAAAGCTACTAAATTCTACGGAAAATCGGACAGCACTTCCTTTGTTTATACATACTTTGCCACCTTTTTCAAGGCCGAATTCAATAACCAAACACGCCACATTTAAGGCTCAACCATGTAGTTAACGATAGGGGATTACACTCCTACAAGACGTGTAAAATTCCGCCCCACAATTGATATCAAACTAGTCCAAAAATACAATGTCAATTCGGCCAAAGGTGTAACAACATAACAACCTTTCCAATTCCTTTTCAATTCAAGTTGTTTAGTATATCATGTAATAAAGCCGCAATCGATTATAACTACTACATTCTTCAAGTAGGTAACATGCGACAACTCTAATTATCGACCAAATTGGATTTCAATTTCAAATGGCTCAACATGTCATTTTCGGTTTTAGGCTTCTACAATCCATATCACTTATCAATCTTCAATACATATACTTCATGCTAGTTAAAGTGTAAGGCTACAACAATATGTAATTTTATAATACTTAAGAGAACAAAATTGTTACCTTAACGGGCGTTAATCCACCTCAAGATCCGATGTCGCTCATGTTATACCCCGTAGTTCCAGGGTATGTATGTGAGGACGTACGTACGAGAATACGACATAAATTTTGGAAAGAAAGAAAGATGTGATTTTTCGACGGAAAAGTTTCCGGTTTTCGTGAAGGAAAAAGGTTCGTTAATGGGAATTGGATTCCCAGATTTGGTATTCGGACTTCTTGGAATATTTGAGAATTATGGAATTTTATTTCCGGAATTGGTCACGTGGGGCCCACGGGAGAAATTTACGGTTTTGTGGGGCCCGCTTTGTTTTTGAGATTTTGGCCATTATGGATATTTTCGGAAGATGAAATATTTTGGACAAATAGGAGGGCGACACGTGTCACCCCCCTAGGTGGCTCTTGGCCGAAATTTGCTAACAAGTGGCAAGACAAGTGGCCTTGTCTTGCAAGATATTTTAGTGTGGACAAGTGGCTTGTGGGACCCACACACACTTGTCCCCAATCTCAACCACACACTTGCCTTCATCCTAGCCCTTGGTTGTCCTATATATGCACCCTTAGTTGATGAAATCTTCCACACTTAGACATTTCAAGACTTGAAAAACCCTCCCTCTCCCTTCATTGTTGCTCTCGTTTTTTAGCCCTTTCCTTGACCTAAATTTGTCCAACAATTCTTAAACTCTTAAGTGTTCTTCCCTAAGGTGTTAGGAAGATTGTGTACCAAGAGTTGGAAAAGATTTCACACCCCTAACCTCTATTTTGTTGCCTTGGCCGAAAGTTTCTAGTTGGAAACCCTAAGTGTTCTTCACTTTTTGGAGTTGAATCTTGAAGAGAAGTTGGTTAGGAGCTTCTATGGGTTGCTTGTAGCGGATTGGAACGTAAAGATTTGGAGCTAAGACTTGCTTGGAGCGACTTTAAGAACTTGGATATTTTTGGGCTATTTGAGGTAGTAAACCTTAACCTCTTTGTGAATTGGTTATTATACATATATTATAAGTATATTATGGAGTATATAATACATGGAGTAAAGTTTGGAAGAGTTGGATCTTGTTAACTTGTTAAAAGAAAGGATTGGTCGTTCGCCATTAAAATGGTAAAAATGTATCCAACGTATCAAACGTACCTTACTTGTGAAGAAGTATTTAACAAGTAACTATAACTTATATTAAGAATGGAAATATAAGTTGGATGACTAATGAGTAATTTGGAAAAGTAAAATGGACAAAGTTGGCCAAGGACCCCAACTTAAGGATCAGATTTACTTTGATGTATTTGTCACGACCAACCGGCGTGATCGTGCCTTACCGGGCACCCAAGTAGACATACATCGAGTAATCAGTGAACATAAAGACAATACATGAAACCAGTGTAATAAGACGGTGAAATAAGAAGACAAAGCAACTAAAAGCGGTTACCTTCAGATATATATAAATAGCAACTTTTTCAACATGAGCAGCTTTAATCCTTTTACAAACCCCGCCACAACAAGATTACTGCACCTCTAAGAATGATACGACAACAATGGCGGGACAGGGCCCCGCCAAACCCCTGAATGTAAACACTTACGACGACAGGGGACTATACCACTGATAAGCCTCCGGAGAAACGGAGCTTCCCAAACGCTGAAACTGTGACCCTGAGAGCTAGGATCAACGACTGGTGTACCTCAACCTGCGGCATGAACGCAGCCGGGCGAGGTCAAGACAGTGCAGAGTATGTGAAACTGACAATACATACTGTACATGAAATCATAGCGATCATATAAAGCGGAGACATGTATGATAACCAAACTACGATTTACAAAGCGATCATGTCAAGTCGTGACTCACGCCTCAAGTCATCACTCAAGTATAACAATGGGTCTCAGGCCCACAACATCAATCATGCGTGGAATACCTTCTCACCGCCGGCCTCATGATATAACAGCCCCAAGGAACACATGAACACCAGGTCCCACCTGTGTCATAATAAAACTGTACGGGGTAAGTACGAAGGCATAGCCGACTACTAAAAACCCACAGTACCAACAAGGTCATGAACTGTATCATAAGATCTGTCTAGACCGTCACATGATCAAAGCTGGCCACTTGCCCGCAGTATCAATGTACGCGTCTAACCCTGGAACTCCCGCAGCTCCGCATAGGCCAATCTCATCGGCCCGCATGAGGTATTCCCCGCATCGAGGGTAGCTACTCCCCGGCATCGTCCTGGACTTCGCAGTCCGCATGGCCACATGGACCGCATGCCCATAAAGGACGTACACTAACCTGGAACTCGTAGCTCGCGATAGGCCCTCGGGACTGCAAGAGGTATTCTCGAATCATCGGTCCATCGACCCGACTGAGTCTACACCGCATCGGAGGGCCGCTTAACCCCCGGAATAATCTCAAGAGATGAGTGATGTAAAATACTCACACAATGACTTATCGTTAAGCAACATAAGCACAACAAAGGAAATCCTTTACACAACATCACAAGATACTAACACACGTAGCATCCTAGCATGTTTACTTATCAATCAACAAGAAAGTATTACCAGGCTATCACAAACCAACACAATCAAGTTATACACACAAGGTACTTTCTACTATATGCCAACAAGTTCGGGGTTTTATCCCCAAAGTACTTCATACATTAACTCTTTAAAAGATACGTTACTTTCACAATGTCACACAATACCCGTAGTATAAAATAGAGTGACTATCCTTTTAAAGTAAATCAATTACTTCTCTTTGTAAAATCAAGTAGCAACATTCTTTTCCAATGATCAAGTTTGCCTAATTTCCAATGTTCAAGTTTCTCGTTTTAGAAAGGTTTCGTAGTTCATAGTCTTATTCATTTAAGAATATAATTCTCTTTTAAACTATCTGAGAAACATAAGTCTTATATGTGAGTAGGATATTCTTGTTTATAACAATCTTATTACAGCAGCCATGATCTAGGAAATATCATTTTGTCTCATCTTAGCTTCATGCAGGATGGAAGTTTCTACTGTTTTAATAATACTTAATTATTAAAAACATTTCCTCTTATAAACGCTGCAGTGGTTTGTCGATACACATTCTGATTTCCAAAATCAGTAAAACATTCTTAAGACGTTATACCTAACTTTCCATAAAGCTAGCATAACTCTTAAGTTTTCAAAACAAATCAAGTATTACTTCTTCTTTCGAAATGATTCAAAAATCTTTTGAAATAATTCAAGTTATTTATTAACACATAACACGCCAGTTATAGTTCAAATCAGTTACCTTTTTTAAAAACCACAAGTATTTTCTTACCAACATAAAGCTGTTATAACCAACTTCCCATAAAGCTGTTATAACACTTTATGTTTTAAACCAATCAAATACATTTAGCACATGTACGTCTACCGTACTACATAGTTCACACATATCATGCTAGAAGAGATAGGAAGAGGTTCACTGTTATACCCCGTAGTTGCAGGGTATGTATGTGAGGACGTACGTACGAGAGTACGTGTTATACCCCGTATTTCCAGGGTATGTACGTAAAGGAATACGTACAAAAAGTTTTGGTCTTAAAGTTAGGCCTTGGACGATTTTTAGGCACAACTCACAAAGCGAACGGTTTTCCGACGAAACGTTTCCACAGCTTTCATAGGATAAATTCCGGCTATGTCATTTCTTATGTTTATGATTTTTCCGAGAGACGTAACACTTTGGACCAATGAGAGGGCGACACTGTCCACCCTCTCATTGGTGGACTTGTCACGGCAATAGGGCCGATTGGATGCCAAGCCTTGTCATAAAGTTGGCTAGATATTTTGTGTGCAAGTTGGCCAAGGACACTTGCCTAAATCCTCACCCTACACTTGCCTTGCACTTGGCATAATCTTGGCCATTGGTTGGCCATGTCTTGACCTATAAATACCCCCCCTTGTTGAAGAGTTATTTCATCCTAAATTGAGCAATCTACCTAAGTCTCAAATCCCTCCCTCTCCCTCTTGTTGTTTCGTCCAAACACACCCCTCCCCTTGAGAAGCTTGGCCGAGGCTACCCCACCCCCTAGCCTAGCCGAAACCAACCCCCCCTCCCTTGGTAGAAAAGTTGCCTTCTTGTATTGTTATAATGCCCAAAATACCCTAGCCCAAATACCTTAGCACTTAGTAGAAGTTGTGAAGAACTTCTAAGGTTTCCTTGGAGCATACAACTTAGGAGCAAAACCTTGCTCAGGCGCGACTTTTTCTAGGATATTATTGGGCTTACCGAGGTAACTAATCCTAACCCTCTTTTGAATTAAAGAATACTTACTGTTGTAGAATAAGAATAGTATAAATACTTAGAAGTATATCACAGAATAGAATTGAAGTGTTAATCACTTAGAAGGGTTTAAAAGAAGAATAATCAAACTGTACTTACATAGAATTTGTTTTCTGATGAGACTTATATAACTCATGGGTAGGGTTGTCTTTGCCCGACTTTCCGTAGAATTGAGGACCCTCTGTTTAGAATGACCTACAAGATAGTCTAGACCTTGATAGATATACGTGACTATTATAGGCTGATTCTCTGCGCGACATACTCGACTTGGCGGTGGATTTCGAGAAGGTATGTGATTCTTCCTAAAGCATGATATTTTACAATATGTATATAGTACGGTGAGCGTACATGTGTTAATCGAATAATACTTACGGCAATGCCTCACGGCTTAAGCTTTGAATAATACTTACGGCAACGCCTCACGCTTAAGCCTAAATAATAAAGAACCGAAAACATTTCAAAGGACTCTTGAACCATTTATTATGAAGAGAACTAATTGGTTTTAAGCGAAGCTTAAGAGTTATACTAGCTTTATGGGAAGTAAGTATAACCACTTAAGATTGATAAAAGAAACAAGTTTGCCTATGTGTTTATAACAGACTTATATTGTGAATAAGAAGATGGTTTGATAGGTAGACATGATATGATGCTATGTGTGTTAGTATCTTGTAACGTTGGTATAGGTGAGTATCCTTGTTGTGCTTGTGTTACTTAAAGGTAAGTTGTTATGCTAGTATACTATCACTCACCTCTTGAGATGATACCGGGGGTTAAGCTGCCCGCCGATGCGGGGTAGACTCAGGCGGTCTGGGACCATGATTCGAGAATACCTCATGCGGGTCCAGGGGGCCTATGCGAGCTACGAGAGTTCGTGTTAGTATGCGGGGTTATACCTCATGCGATGCGTGTGGCTACGCGACAATGAGTCGGGGCGATGCCGAGTAGCTACCGATGCGGGGTTATACCTCATGCGGGCCCATGTGAGTGGCCTATGCGGACTCGAGTCGAGATTAGGCTTGCGAGAATGATGATGGGGCGAGTGGCCTATTTCGATCATTCGCGGCCTAGACAAGACTCATTCTGATTACCTATTGTTGCTCTTGTTTGTGATGTGGCACTATGTGCGGTTTCCTGGTTGTTTCATACATACTTGTAAACCGGTTTTAAAAAAATGATATGTTTCATTTAAGTACTTCTGATTTCGCATACTTAGTACTGTTATCGACCTCCTTGGGGCTGCGTTCATGCCGCGGTAAGAGCGGCAGTGCTAGATCCGCATCCTTAGGATCTACGTTGGTGTCGTGAGCTCCATCTCTTGGAGGCTCTACTTTTGGTATGATCTCCTGTTGTAGTTAGTTTTGTCTGATCGAGGGTATGGCGGGCCTGTCCCGCCATAGTTGTATATGTCCTTAAGTGCTGTAGTCATGTTTATGCGATGTCGGATGTAGCTTGCTAAAACATGATTATATATATATCTTAGAAAGGCCACGTTTTCTCACAAAATCATGTCTTATTTTATAAACTGTTTCATGTCTTGTTTTATATTTCCGCTGATTACTCTGATGTATGACTACTTGGGTGCCCCGGTAAGGCACCAGTCACGGGGCCCGGAATGGGTCGTGACAAAAGTGGTATCAGAGCAGTTAATCCTCGGAAAGTGTCTACAGACCGTATCTAGTAGAGTCTTGATTATCGGTGTGTTGTGCACCACACCAATAATCAGGAGGCTATAGGATATTTAGGATTGGTTTCCATTCTTCTCATTACGAGATCGTGCTTTAGAGGCGTGTTATAGGTTGGACCCCTACAACGTATTCCTTTCTATGCTGATTATGCCTCACGTAAGGCAACGGGCCCAGAAGGCAAAGCGTAGGAGGCGCTAGCAGACACCCAGTCACGAGGGCTCGTGCCCGTCTATACGAGGCGGCGAGTTCTATGGCGCCGCCCGGCCCAAAGACAGACCACGGTACCACACCTCTGTCCCGGCTGGGCGGAGAGTTGGGTCTGAGAGATAGCCCGGCTTTTGGCTAAAGTTGTGGCGTCGAGAGAGGCTGGATCTGGCGATTCGGCTCGGCTCGATCGTGCCGTTGTTCACCCGAGGCGAGAGAGTTTGAGGCTACGAGACTTCTTGAGTTGTAGCCGCCGGAGTTTTATGGGTCGGCGGGAGGATGATCCGCAGGAGTTCATCCGTCGGTCGGAAGGATTTTGAGAGTGATCAGGGCGTCGGAGACCGAGTCCGTGATCTTTGGTTCACATAGGCTGCGTGACACCGCAATCGATTGGTTTGATTCATGGGAGTTATCCCGGGGAGAGCACGCGTCCCCAGCTACTTGGGATGAGTTCTCGAGGCTTTCCTCACTCACTTCTTGCCTCGCGGATGAGAGGCGCGGGCTGATAGATTTTTACTCGAGGCGAGAGGGCCGCTGTCGAAGTACAATGTCGAGTTTGATTCATTGGCTCGATATGTCCCAGCATTGGTAGCAGATATGGAGGATAGGGTGCACCGCTATGTCACGGGCTGAAGCGACTATATGGCCGAGTCATGTGCGGGGTTTCTCTCCACCGGGTATGGACATTACCGCGTGCGAGCTCACGCCTGGATGCGAGGAGCGCGGTCGGCGAGTGGGCCGGCCGGCGAGAAGAAGGCGGGGCGGGAGGGTCTTACGGTGGTTATCGTGGTGGCGGCCTCGTGGCGATCTGGGTCGCACCACGGCCGGCCTGAGCACTCTGCGTCCTCGGCCACGACCACGATTTTGAGGCGGACCGGGGCCCGGGGCTTGGGCGTCGAGTAGCGAGTGCGGCGCTCGGGACCACCCGGTGTGGCGATGCGGTAGATCCCATTACGGGAAGTGTGGTACTACTTTTGGGTCTTGTTACAGTTGTGGCGGCGGTCACTTTGCGGCTGTCCGGCCGGCGTTGGTGGAAGGGCTCGGCCGAGTTCATTGCCGCTTCATCATCTCCTACGATTACCCGCCGGGGCGAGGGTGCTCATGGGTCGGCCAGTCGCGGCGGTCGTGGCTCGAGTCGATTCTAGCGGTCCTCAGAACCGCATTTATGCTTTGTCCAGCCGACAGGATCAGGAGGCCTCACCTGATGTCGTCACAGGTACCTTATCAGTTTCTGGGTTTGATATTTATGCCTTGATAGATCCGGGTTCTACTCTGTCCTATATATCTCCCCTTGTTGCTAGTAGGATAGGGATAGAGCCTGAGTCCATAGACCCTTTCGAGGTAGCTACGCCGATGGGGATTCGGTGGTAGCTCGGCGGGTATATAGGGCTTGCCACGTGACCATTCTGATCGTCGGACCTAGCCGACTTGATAGAGTTGGAGATGATTGACTTTGGCGTGATTATGGGGATGGATTGGCTAGCCTCTTGCTATGCCAATGTAGCTGCGAGGAGAGAGTAGTGCAGTTCGGTTTCTGAGGAGCCGGTTGTTGAGTGGGAGAACACGGTATCGCAGAGGGTAGGTTTATTTCCTACCTCGAGGCTAGGAAGATGGTGCGAAGGGTATATCTACCATCTAGTTGGGTGTTTGATCACGAGGCTGCGGTGCAGATTTTCCGTCGATTCGATGGTCGTGAGTTCCCGGGCGTGTTTCGGATGACCTCCGGGTATCCCTCCGAGAGGAGATCGAGTTTTGTATTGATGTGTTGCGGATACTCGGCTATTTCCATTCCGCCATCTGAGAATGGCACTGCCGAGTTGAGAGAGTTGAAGGATCGGCAGGGATTTGCTAGAGAAGGGCTTCATTAGGCCTAGTGTTTCTCCCCAGGGCGCGGTATTGTTCGTGAAGAAGAAGGGCGGGGCCGCTGCGCATAATGTGTCGATCTGAGCGGTGAACAAGGTGACCATTAAGAACGAATACCCGCTTCCTAGGATTGATGATTTGTTCGACGATTGCGAGTGCGAGATGTTTCTCAAGATTGATCTGCGATCGGGCTATCATCAGTAGTCGAGAGAGGTGGATGTCCTAGATCGCATTCGGACGTGCGGGCATTATGAGTTCAGTCATGTCTTTTGGGTTGACCAATGCTCGGCGGTATTCATGGATTTGATGAACCGAGTGTTCAAACCATTTTGGACACGTTTGTGATAGTGTTCATTGATGATATCTTGGTTTATTCGCTCGGGCGGGAGCATGCGGAGCATTTGAGGTATCTTGTGATTCTCCAGACCAGTGATTATCGCCAAGTTTTCCAAATGTGAGTTTTGGTTGACTTGATGGCGTTTCTTGGGCATATTGTCGGGGCGGATGGCATTCGAGTTGATCTGGCCAGATCGAAGCGATCGAGGACTTGGCCTGAACTCTTACTCCACAGAGGTTCGCGATTTTACGGGCCTTGCAGGTATTATCGGTTCGTGGAGAAGTTTGCTTCTATCTCGCACCATTGACTAGGTGACTCGAAGCGGCCAAGTTTGATGGTGATGCTTGTGGCGGGGTTTCGATTCTTTGAAAGAGGCGGCAGCCGCCCGTTCTTACTCTTCGGAGGTCGGATGGTTATGTTGTGTATTGTGATCGTCGGGCATCGGGTTGGGATGTGTGTTGATGCGGCATGGCGAGTTATAGCATATCATCCCGGTGAAGAAACACGAGGAACTACCCGCGTGATTTGGAGTTAGCGGTGTGATTCACGCTTTGAAGATCCGGAGCACTATTTGTATGGGGTTCACGTGGATATTTTTACGACCACAAGAGCCTCGGTACATCTTGACAGAGGAGCTGAACTTACGGCGAGGCGGTGGTTAGAGTTGCTTAAGGATTACGATGTGGACATCCTGTACCACGGGCAAGGCGATGTTGTGGCGGATGCCCTTAGTCGTAGTCGATGGGAGCCTATCGGATGTGCGGCTAGAGAGAAGGGACATGGTTCGTAATTTGCACGATTAGCGAGCCTTGGTGTCCGTTTGATTGATTACGATAGCAATGGGGTTAGAGTTCGTGAGGTTGCGAGTCTTCCATCGTTGAGGAGGTGAAGAGGCGATTCGAGGATCGGCTTTGATTCGATATCGTGATCTGACTCTTCGTGAGGCAAGGGTCCTTTTGAGTAGCTTTGATGGGGTGCTAAGATTTGAGGCGAGTTGTGTGTTCGGATGTTTGAGGACTTGGCGAGTTCTTGGGGAAGCACCTGGCGGTAGCGTTACTCTATCCATCCGGTCGACCAAGATGTACCACGACCTTAGATCCGTGTATTGGTGGGATGGCTTGAAGAGGGGCGTTGCGAGTTCGTAGCTCGGTGCCGTGTTTTCAAGGTGAAGGTAGAGCACGAGACACGGTGGTTTATTCAGCGATAGAGATCCCGACACGGAAGTGGGAGGTAATCAACATGGACTTCATCGCGGGATTACCTCGCACTCGGAGAGACATGATTCTATATGGGTTATCGTCGGCCGGTGAAATCAGCCCACTTTCTTCCGTCGGGGCGACTTTTAGTGAGGATTACGCGAACTTTACATCAGAGATCGTCGATGCATGGAGTCCTACTTGATCATATCGAGACGAAGAGCCCGATTCTGGCAACTCGGAGGTCCTTCGAGAGGGTTTAGGGGACGAGTGAGCACAAATCGCATTTCATCCACGAGCAGACGGACAGGCGAGGCGCACTATCGGACTCGAGGATATCTGCGAGCTGTGTTATTGACCGATGGTAGTTGGGAGGATCATTTGCCTCTGGTTGAGTTCGCGTATAATAATAGCTACCACTCCAAAGATTCGGATGGCGCCTTATGAGGCCTTGTATGGGAGGAAGTGCGGATCGCCTATAGGTTGGTTCGAGGTGGGCGAGTGCGGCTAGTGGGACGATTTTGGTGCGGCGGCGATGGATAAGGTGAAGCTTATCCGAGGCGGCTATTGATATTTCGAGTCGGCAAGTCGTATGCAGATCATCGTCGTCGGCATCTTGAGTTCGAGTTCATGATTGGGTTTTCTAAAGGTGTCACCCATGAAGGGTGTGATGAGATTCGGGAAGAAGGAAACTCAGCTAGGTACATTGGGCGTTTCAAATTGTCGCGAGGTAGGCAAGGTTGCCTATGAGTTGGACTGCCGTCCGATCTGGAAGCGACATCCGGTTTTTCACGTGTCTATCTTTGAGGAGATGTATCGGGGATCCATCTAAGTACACGGTTGGCGATGTCCGGTGACGGGGTTATCGTATGAGAGATTCCGTAGCGATAATCGATCGTCGGAGTTAGGCGTCTGCGGACGAAGGGCGTGGCTTCGTCAAAGTCTTGTGGCGGAACGAGCTCGAGGAGGAGATGACGTGGGAAGCCGAGGAGGACATGAGGCAGAAGTATCCTCACCTGTTCCCCACCCCTCCAGGTAATTCACTTTCCTACTTGTAAATCTTCATTATCGTTTATGCCTAAGTGTTGTTTATGGCCGTGTGTGGCTTTTGCAAACTATTTAAGTTTTGAAGAACCTTATCATTATCTGTCTTGGGAAGGAACATTCGGGACGAATGTTTCTAAGGAGGGGAGAATGTTATACCCCGTATTTCCAGGGTATGTACGTAAAGGAATACGTACAAAAAGTTTTGGTCTTAAAGTTAGGCCTTGGACGATTTTTAGGCACAACTCACAATGACGGTTTTAGGCGAAACGTTTCCACGCTTTCATAGGATAAATTCGGCTATGTCATTTCTTATTTTGCGGATTTTTCGAGAGGCGTAACACTTTGGACCAATGAGAGGCGACACTTTCCACCTCTCATTGGTGGACTTGTCGCGGCAATAGGGCGATTGGATGCCAAGCCTTGTCATAAAGTTGGCTAGATATTTTGTGTGCAAGTTGGCCAAGGACACTTGCCTAAATCCTCACCCTACACTTGCCTTGCACTTGGCATAATCTTGGCCATTGGTTGGCCATGTCTTGACCTATAAATACCCCCCTTGTTGAAGAGTTATTTCATCCTAAATTGAGCAATCTACCTAAGTCTCAAATCCTCCCTCTCCCTCTTGTTGTTTCGTCCAAACATACCCCTCCCTTGAGAAGCTTGGCGAGGCTACCCACCCCTAGCCTAGCGAAACCAACCCCCTCCCTTGGTAGAAAAGTTGCCTTCTTGTATTGTTATAATGCCCAAAATACCTAGCCCAAATACCTTAGCACTTAGTAGAAGTTGTGAAGAACTTCTAAGGTTTCCTTGGAGCATACAACTTAGGAGCAAAACCTTGCTCGGTAGCGACTTTTCTAGGATATTATTGGGCTTACCGAGGTAACTAATCCTAACCCTCTTTTGAATTAAAGAATACTTCTGTTGTAGAATAAGAATAGTATAAATACTTAGAAGTATATCACGAATAGAATTGAAGTGTTAATCACTTAGAAGGGTTTAAAGAAGAATAATCAAATTGTACTTACATGGAATTTGTTTTCTGATGAACTTATATAACTCATGGGTAGGGTTGTCTGCCCGACTTTCCGTAGAATTGAGGACCCTCTGTTTAGAATGACCTACAAGATAGTCTAGACCTTGATAGATATCTGTGACTATTATAAATCGATTCTCTGCGCGACATACTCGACTTGGCGGTGGATTTGCGAGAAGGTATGTGATTCTTCCTAAAGCATGATATTTTACAATATGTATATAGTGCGGTGAGCGTACATGTGTTAACTGAATAATACTTACGGCAATGCCTGCGGCTTAAGCACGAATAATACTTACGACAACGCCTCGGCTTAAGCCTAAATAATAAAGAAGCGAAAACATTTCAAAGGACTCTTGAACCATTTATTATGAAGAGAACTAATTGGTTTTAAGCGAAGCTTAAGAGTTATACTAGCTTTATGGGAAGTAAGTATAACCACTTAAGATTGATAAAAGAAACAAGTTTTCCTATGTGTTTATAACAGACTTATATTGTGAATAAGAAGATGGTTTGATAGGTAGACATGATATGATGCTATGTGTGTTAGTATCTTGTAACGTTGGTATAGGTGAGTATCCTTGTTGTGCTTGTGTTACTTAAAGGTAAGTTGTTATGCTAGTATACTATCACCACCTCTTGAGATGATCTGGGGTTAAGCTGCCGCCGTCTGGTAGACTTCGGCGATGCAGGACCATGATTCGAGAATACCTCATGCGGGTCCAGGGCCTATGCGGAGCTCTGAGTTCGAGTTAGTATGCGGGGTTATACCTCATGCGGTCTGTGTGGCCATGCGGACAGCGAGTCCAGGACGATGCCGAGGAGTAGCTACCCTCGATGCGGGGTTATACCTCATGCGGGCCCATGTGAGTGGCCTATGCGGACTCCGGGAGTCCAGGATTAGGCTTGCAGAATGATGATGGGGGCGAGTGGCCCTGTTTCGATCATTCGCAGCCTAGACAAGACTCATTCTGATTACCTATTGTTGCTCTTGTTTGTGATGTGGCACTATGTGCGGTTTCCTTGGTTGTTTCATACATACTTGTAAACTGGTTTTAAAAAAAATGATATGTTTCATTTAAGTACTTTACAGTTTCGCATACTTAGTACCTGTTGTACTGACCTCCTTCGGGGGGCTGCGTTCATGCCGCAGGTAAGAGCGGCAGTGCTAGATCCGCATCCTTAGGATCTACGTTGGTGTCGGGAGCTCCATCTCTTAGGAGGCTCTACTTTTGGTATGATCTCCTGTTGTAGTTAGTTTTGTCTGATCGAGGGTATGGCGGGGCCACTGTCCGCCATAGTTATATATGTCCTTAGAAGTGCTGTAGTCATGTTATGCGATGTCGGATGTGCTCGCTAAAACATGATTATATATATATCTTAGAAAGGCCACGTTTTCTCACAAAATCGTGTCTTGTTTTATAAAGCTGTTTCATGTCTTGCTTTATGTTTCCTGATTACTCGATGTATGACTACTTGGGTGCCGGTGAGCACGATCACGAACCGGAATGGGTCGTGTAAGATGCTGTGAAAAATTTTGAAAAGAAAGAAAGATGTGAGTTTTCGGAAAAGTTTCGGTTATTTGTGAAGAAAAGGTTCGTTAATGGGAATTGGATTCCCAGTTGGTATTTGGACTTCATAGATTATATTAGAATTTTGAGATTTTATTTTGGAAATGGTCACGTGGGGCCACGGGAGAAATTCTGATTTTGTGGGCCCGCTTTGTTTTTGAGATTCAGTAAATTGGATATTTTCGGAAGACGAAATATTCTCAGGCGAATCGGGGCGACACGTGTCACCCCGTGGCATGGCCGGCGATTTTACATTTGTACACAACACGGTTGGAGTCGTTTTTCGACGAAGCGTTTTCGCGTAACTTGCGAAGGAAAATTCGGCTATGTCGTTTTGTATTTTTGCGGATTTTTAGAGGCGAAACATTCGGACCAACGGGAGGTGACATGTGTCACCTCACAATGAACAAGTGGGGCGACTTGGCCGATTGAGGGCAAGTTGGGCTTGATATTTGTGTAGATATTTGTGAGGTTTTAAGGAGTAGGGTCTAGGGTGCACTTGGCTTGATCTTTTCATTAGACTTGCCTTGCACATGGCTTGATGTTGTCCATTGGTTGGCATTTGGGTTTCTTATAAATACCCCGCTGTGAAGACTTCGTTCATCCACAAATGTTTCCAAGTCTTGAATCCCTCCTCCCTCTTGTTGACTCTCGTCCGAGCTCCTCTCCCCTTGAAAGTGGCCTTTGGCGGTGAGGTCTCCACTCCCCCTTGTGAGGGCTGGCCAGTGGGGTACCCCACTGCTAGTTGTTTCGTATAATACCCTTGCTGTGGTATAGAAATACTCCTAGTATTGTTATAATGCCCAAAATACCTTAGCCTTGTACCTTGTAGTATTCCAAAGATACCTCTTTACGTAGAGTCGGAAATACTACCTTTTGTCCTTTTTAGTCTCAAACCAGAAACCACAAGGAAATCTTCATAGTTGGTTGAAGTATTTGAGTAGAAGTTAGTTAGAACTTCTAAGGGTTGTTTGGAGTGGTTTGGAGGCGCGGGTGGAGCTAAACCTTGCTCGGGAGCGACATTAAACTCGGATAATTTTGGGCTTATCGAGGTAATTATCTTGTCCTCTATTGTAATTGGAAATTACATGTTTGTTAGAGTATATAGTTGAAGTATACTATATATGGAACTACTTAGTATTCGTGATGTCTTTTGACTTAAGCTGAAGAATAAAGAACTGAATGTATTTACATAGTGCAGTATTGCGATAGACTTGTGTAGAATTGTACACGTCAGGTTAGGCGTGTAAACCCCACTGGTTGGCTTGGTAGCGGCCTCGATAGAGGAGGAGATTTCTGTTGTTGCGGGGAGGTCTTGAATTTTCTATAGAAAGATAGAAAACTTGTGTTTTGGGGTTAATAGACGTTTGTGACCTTTATAGGTGAAAGTACTACGAGTAGCGTATTCTACTCGAGGAGTGGAAAGGGCTAGCAAGGTTGTAGTACTTGGAGCATTTTGCTTATTGTCGATAAATCGTCGCGAGGTATGTGAACCTCTTCCTATCTTTTCTAGCATGATTGTTGTGAACTATGTAGTACGGTGAGCGTACATGTGCTAAGTGATTTGGTTGGTTTAAAACATAGGGTGTTATAATAGCTTTATGGGAAGTTAGTTATAACGACCTTATGTAAGTGAAAATGGTTTACTGATGTTAGAAGTTAAGAGACTTGATCTTATAAGATAAGAGACTTAACTTATTTGTTTTAATGTGGATGTTTGTGTGAAACCTCATTCATGAGTAATGAGTACTTGGTTTTAAAGGGATAATGTTTCTTGATTTGGAATCGGGATGTGTATCGACAGGACCGCTGCGGCGTTAATAAAGGAAATGTATTGAATAATGATGTGTTGTATTAAAACCAGTGAAACCTCCATCTGCATAGAAGCTAAGATGAGACAAAATGATATTACATTTTCTAGATCATGGTCTTTGTAATAAGATCGTTATAAACAAGAATAAACTACTCACGTATATGACATATGTTACTCAATTGTTCTCAAAAGGAATCAAGTGATTAAGTTTGGGGAACTATGAAACCATTTGAAAATGAGAAGCTTGAGTAATTGAAACTAGGCAAACTGGAACTTAGGCAAAGTCTGTTGTTACTTGCTTTTGAAAAGGAAGGTGGGTTGGTCATTCTAATACTACGAATTATCGGGTGACTTTTATAAAAGTAATGGATCTATTTTAAAAGAACTTAACGTATGTAGTACTTTGGGGTTAAAAACCGGACTTTGGCATAAAATGAAAGTACTTTGAGTTGTGTGAAACTTGCTATGCTTGTTGTTGTGAAACTTGCCTATGCTTGTTGTTGTGAAACTTGCCTATGCTTGTGATGATAGCCTTTATTGTACAAGCGTTGTGTTTCGTGTTACCGCGTCTCGATAGAGTCGGTTGGTAGTTGAGAACTTCCTTGGACGTGCCGGCAGTGACGGAGAAATTCCACGGGTACGTTCCTGTTGATAGTATTATTGTTGTTAATCGCTTTGGACATCCTGACACGATGCGTAGCGCACGGGGATGCTTCCATTTTGGTTAAGGTCGTGTGGTTAATCGCTTTGGATATCCGACACGATCGTAGCGCTGCGGGTATGTTTCCATTCGATTATCGCCTTGTGATTTCCTTTTGGACATATCGACACGATCGTGGCGCGCGGGTATCGTCCATTTGGAAAGTTGTCTTCTTGTTTCCCTTTGGACATCGACCGACGATCGTAGCGCGGGTATGCTTCCATTTGGATTCTTTGTCTTGTCGTTGAGGTCACATGGACATGTCTACACCGATGCAAATTCGGGGCATGTGGCCATGGGACATTGGTATTATTGTTGCATCATGGACATGTCTACACCGTCTGAGATTAGGGGCATGCGGCCATAATCACGAACTGATTGATGTGGTGGGCGTGAGACCCATAGTTATATTGGAGTGATGATGTTTTATGTTGTGAGCGTAGTTTGGTTATCATACATGTCTCCGCTTTATATAGACTAGTATGATTTCATTTCTGATGTTATGCGGTTTCACATACTTGGTACTGTTATGCGACCTCCTTGGGCTGCGTTCATCTGCATGAGTAAGTACATCGATCGTGGTTCCTCGCTCTTAGGATCACGATTCGTAGCATTTGAAGCTCGTTTCTCGGAGGCTTATCTTTTAGTAGGTGTTCCACGAGTTGTAGGTTCTTGTACATTCGAGGGTATGGCGAGCCTGTCCGTCATAGTCATGTATATCTTAAGTGCAGTAATCTTGTTGTGGGCGGGGTTGTATAAGGATTAAAGCTGTTCGAGTTTTATGTATATCTTGAAGGCAAGCTGTTTTGGTTGCTTTGTTTATTTATTATATCTCTTGTTAAATGACTCTTGTTTTATGTTCGCTGATTTTCTCACGATGTATGTATCACTAGGGTGCCGGGTAAGGCACGATGCAGGCCGGGCGAGTCGTTACATTCACATACCTCGCGGCAGTATCGACTAATAGCAAAACGCTCCAAGTACTTCAAACCGTCGGCTACTCCTTAGCGATGGATCGCGCCATACGTAGTACTTCAACCTATAAGGCCAAGCGCTTATTAACATTTAGATCCGCCGTAGAACATTCTACGAGAAAATTGGCGACACCTCCCACCACATGGCAGCGTAAATCTCCTCCGCTATCGGTAGGCTACCAAGCCAACCGAGGGGTTATACATCTAACCCGACGGGTACAATTCTACTCACGTAAAAGCTACACAAGTCTGCATGTCTGATCTATGTAAATCTGATTCGATTACTCTTCTTTCGAAAATGTTTCTTATTATTGGGCTTAAGTCCAAAGACATTGCCGACAACAACGTTCATTCTATATATATAGTATACTTCAACTATATAGTCTAACAATCATGTAATTTCCAATTACAATAGAGGACAAGATATTTACCTCGATAAGCCCATAATTATCGAGTTTAAATGTCGATCTGAGCAAGGTTTAGCTCTACTCAGTGTGCTCCACCCGCTCCAAACAACCCTTAGAAGTTCTAACCAACTTCTACTTAATACTCAACTAAGCGTGGAGATTTTCCTTAGGGTTTCGGTTTTGTGACGGAAGGGAAGTATAATAGTATTTCTGGGCTTTTCGTATAAGTATAACCTTAGAATACTACAAGGTATACGGCTAAGGTAATTTGGGCATTATAACAATACTTTTGAGAGTATTTCTACCAAGAGGGGTATTATCTGAAAACAACTAGGCTAGGTGGGGTACCACGGCTAGCACCCAGGAGGGGGTGGCTACCCTCGGCCTACCCACTGGGGAACTCTCGGCCAAGGGGAGAGGGCTCTCGGCAAGACACTACACTAAGGGGAGGAAGAAGCTTTCAAGACTTAGGCAATTTGTGGATGAATTAGTCTTCAAAGGGGGGGGGTATTTATAGGTCTAGCAAAGGCCAACCAATGGCCAAGATCTTGCCAAGTGCAAGGCAAGTGTAGGGCCAAGATCTTGCCAAGTGCACCTTAACCAACTACACACAAAATATCCTACCAACTACTTGACAAAATAGTCACCATTTCGTCCACTCTACCGCCTGATGAGAGGGTGCCAAGTGGCGCCCTCTTGTTGGTCCAAAATGTTTCGTCTCTCGGAAAAATCCGCAAAAATTAAAAATGACATAGCGGAAATTCCCTACGAAGGCGTGAAAGCGTTTAGTCGGCGACTCTAATCGGGTGTTGTGAACAAATAAATTTCGGCCAAGCCTAATTCTCAAGTTCAAATTTTCTACGTACGTCCTTACGTACATACTCTGGAAATACGGGGTATAACATTCTCCCCTCCTTAGAAACATTCGTCCCGAATGTTCCTTCTAAGTCTCAAAACAACGTGCGCCAGTATAGTCTTCACTACCATACTTACGAAACAATCCTGCCACAATGGCCACAGAAACAACTGCGCAAAATACTTACATCCAAGTCCACGAGGAATCACCTCTATCATCACCACAAACACCTCTCTCCGGGGTCTAAAATATACTTCTTCCACACTTTTCCAAACAAAAGAAATGGTCACATCAATGCTCGCCATACATGCTCGCTTCTTCCCGATACCACTTTTGTCACTTTGCCGCGAGGTTCTAGTGTCACTCCGGCGACCCAACAAATGGTACCGGACTACATGCGATCCCTGAGGCTGTCGTACACTCGAACTCTTACCACATTTCTGATACTGCTTCAGTTTCCAAAACTCGGGGTTACTATCTCTAACGTGGTCATCATTAACTGGGAACACTCTGGATGGATCTCCGATACTTTCCCGATCATAACAATACGTAAATGGGACATCTTGCCTCTAAGTCGGACGGCAAAGCTAACATATAGGCGGCTGGCCTATTCTTCACATGGACTCAAAGGCCCAAGTAACTCGGGCTAAGTTCCTCTGTCTTCCAAAGCTCGTCACACCCAGGGGTGGTACTTTGAAGACCGACCGTCAACTGAACTCTAAGCGTCGCCGATCATCATACGATTTCCTCGAGTGCGAACTTCTTCTAGACAAGCTTCTCACTATCCACGATCTGTGGAACAAGCACGAACAGTATGCGAACGCGCCAACATCGAACCACTCGGCCGTGACTTACATCCGCCCCTACAAGGCTTAATAAGGCGACATCAGAACCGAAATGGTAGCTTAAACACTCCCTCCGGAGACAACAATCTTCACAACTACCGCGAAATACACTGGCGGCGGCGAATGCGGTCGAGACTCACTGAGTTCTTAACCCTGCTTGGTAAAACTTCCAGAAAAACGAAAATAGCCACAACCTGGGCTTCACTGCCTGACATAAGGCGAAGGTAGGCACCTCGTGCAGCCTTACAGCCTTTCTGATGTAACATCTCGCATAACCCTCTGCCAGAAAGCGGTCGAGCGAAGAACACGATGGGCTGCCCCATCGACCGACCACCGGTCGAGCGTATCCACGAACTCGTCTGTTGGTTAACTAAACTCGGGCCTAACACCTCGTGACCTATCACTGGCGGGACCACCACAACCGACCCCACCACCAAGCAGGCCGCGGGTTGACCCGCAGCGTGGCCTCAACCCAACCCAAAGAACGCGCGCCATACTAGCTCCCGGCGGAACAATCTCACTAATCACGTTACGAAAACCTAGCGGTCTTCTTAGCTCAACTACCTCTTTCATTCCACTACTCGGGGACTAATCCCACAAGCATAACTCACGTGCACTATGAACTCTTATCAGTTTCAAACATAATCTTTACATCATTTAGTCGAGATGGCCTTAACTCTAAGGTCTCTACGTATACAACTCTAAGGCTCACACCTACTCTATCCCCAAAATCTTACTCGGTTAACCCACCATGATTTCTAATCACAACTAACACCTTGCTATCGAACATAGCACTTAAGGTATACTCACTTATCACATAAACAAAACTACAGAGGGCTAAAAATATATCTATATCTCATCGCTTCACTCCTTTAGTCGTTCTAATCAAACACGCCCGTAGAGCGAGCTAAGGAAGATGACAAACTACCGCGATTACGAAGGTGAGTCCTCCTGCGGGACACTCTCGACATCGGACCACGGCGGTCATAGGTACAACAAGTACCAACTAAAGGCGACATTCCCGAGATGGCGCTGCACGCTGTGAACAGAGAAAAACTGAATCCATATGTTTGGAACGCCGTGTGTGTGAGCGGAAGCTACGGAGCTCGACCAACTCCTGCATACCGAGCGTCACGAACCTGTGGAGGACCTTTACTGCTTGGTGGATCGCGCATAATCTAATCTCTTTGGTGAGGCGACTCGCCTCGAAAGTTACCAAAGGACCTTCTTTGCTCGGCCTCTTCTGCATCCTTGGTTAACGTCGATTGCTCGTTTCTCGGCTGCGTGCATAAGCGGACCACGAGCCATGCTCAAGCCAATGAAGAACTACTCTTGCACAACCTTCGTTGATAGTCATCAGACTCGCGGTACATCGGTATACTCTGCAGTAGTCAAATCCATAGTTAATGTGAGGTCGCCTCCTTGCAATCTATATTCACTATTCTCGGTCGTGGGCGAAGGTTCAAATATCATGGCGCGATGAGGCTGCCGCCGTGCTAAACTTTCTTTGGGGCTAGTGGCGTCGCAAAACTCCCGAATGAAGCACCACCAAGGTGATAATTGGGCTGTGCCCACATAACCCTGCTGTACTCTGCTCGCGGCTCCCGGTGCGCTTGCCTCACGGGCGGGTTGCCCTGCGGAGGCATAACGATAAGGAAATAATTTCGTCGGAGGGTCCACTTACAACACATCTCTAAGGCACGATCTCGAGTGAGAAGAATAGAAACCAATCCTAAATACCCTATAGCCTCACGATTATTGATGTGGTGCACAACACCGATAATCAAGACTCTCTTCGGATGCATGCGTAGACACTTTCCGAGGATTAAGCGCTCACGATACCACTTTTGTCACGACCGAACCGGGCGCGTGGTAGTGCCTACCGGGCACCCAAGTAGACATACATCAGTGTAATGGAACATAAAGACAATACATGAAACGATGTAATAAGGCGGTGAAATAAGAAGGCAGGCTAACCAAGCGGTTACGCCGGTATATATATAAATAGCAACTTTTTCAACATGAACAATTTAATCCTTTTACAAACCACCTTGCGGTACTCTGGACCTCTAAGAATGATCGACAACAATGGCGGGGCGGGGCCGCCAAACCACGAATGTAAACACTTACGGCGGGGACTATACGTGATAAGCCTCGGAGAAAGCGGAGCTTCCCAAGCTGGCGTGACCACGAGAGCTAGGATCAACGGCGGTGTACCTCAACTGCGGCATGAGCGGCCCCGAAGGAGTCGATCAACAGTGCAGAGTATGTGGCCCGAAAATACATCGTAAATGAAATCATAGCGATCGTATAAAGCGGGAGACATGTATGATAACCAAACTACGATTTACAAGCGATCATGTCAGTCGAGGACTCACGCCTCAGTCATCACTCGAAGTATAACAATGGGTCTCGGGCCCACATCAATCATGCGTGGAATACCTTCCTCTGCCGTGATCTATGATATAAAAGCACGAGAACACGCATGAACACGGGTCCGCGTGTCATAATAAAGCTATGCGGGGTAAATGCGAAGGCATAGCCGAGCTACTAAAAACCCACAGTACCAACAAGGTCATGAAGCGTATCATAAGATCTGTCTGACCGTCACATGATCAAAGGCGGCCACTTGCGCGATATCGATGTCTGCGTCTAACCTGGAACTCCGCGACTCCGCGTAGGCCAATCTCATCGGCCGCGTGAGGTATTCCAGCGTCGAGGTAGCTACTCCGGCGTCGTCACGGACGCGATCCGCATGGCCCACATGGACCGCATGCCCGTAAGGGCGCGCTAACACGGAACTCTCGTAGCTCGCATAGGCCCACAGGACTGCGTGAGGTATTCTCGAATCATAGGTCCATCGACCGCTGAGTCTACCCGCGTCGGAGGCATCTTAACCCGGAATCATCTCGAGATGAGTGATGTAAAATACTAACACAACGACTTATCGTTAAGCAACATAAGCACAACAAAGGAAACCCCTTTACAACATCACAAGATACTAACACACGTAGCATCCTAGCATGTTTACTTATCAATCAACAAGAAAGTATTACCAGGCTATCACAAACCAACACAATCAAGTTATACACACAAGGTACTTTCTACTATATGCCAACAAGTTCGGGGTTTTATCCCCAAAGTACTTCATACATTAACTCTTTTAAAAGATCGTTACTTTACAAAGTCACACAATACGTAGTATAAAATAGAGTGACTATCCTTTTAAAGTAAATCAATTACTTCTCTTTGTAAAATCAAGTAGCAACATTCTTTTCCAATGATCAAGTTTGCCTAATTTCCAATGTTCAAGTTTCGTTTTAGAAAGGTTTCGTAGTTCATAGTCTTATTCATTTAAGAATATAATTCTCTTTTAAACTATCTGAGAAACATAAGTCTTATATGTGAGTAGGATATTCTTGTTTATAACAATCTTATTCTGTGACCATGATCTAGGAAATATCATTTTGTCTCATCTTAGCACATGCGGATGGAAGTTTCTCTTGGTTTTAATAATACTTAATTATTAAAAACATTTCCTCTTATAAACGCTGATGGTTTGTCGATACACATTACGATTTCCAAAATCGTAAAACATTCTTAAGGCGTTATACCTAACTTTCCATAAAGCTAGCATAACTCTTAAGTTTTCAAAACAAATCAAGTATTACTTCTTTCGAAATGATTCAAAAATCTTTTGAAATACTTCAAGTTATTTATTAACACATAACACGTGATTATAGTTCAAATCGATTACCTTTTTTTTTAAAAACCACAGTATTTTCTTACCAACATAAAGTATTATAACAACTTCCCATAAAGTTGTTATAACACTTTATGTTTTAAACAATCAAATACATTTAGCACGTATCGTCACCGTACTACATAGTTCACACATATCATGCTAGAAGAGATAGGAAGAGGTTCACATACCTCGCGGCAGTATCGACTAATAGCAAAACGCTCAAGTACTTCAAACCGTGGCTACTCCTAGCGATAGATCGCGCCATACGTAGTACTTCAACCTATAAGGCCACAGCGCTTATTAACATTTAGATCCGCCGTAGAACATTCTATAGAAAATTGGCACCTTCCCCGCATGGGCGTAAATCTCCTCATTTATCGAGGTGGCTACCAAGCCAACGGGGGGTTATACATCTAACGACGGGTACAATTCTACTCACGAGAAAAGCTACACAAGTCTCATGTCTGATCCTATGTAAATCTGATTCGACTCTTCTTTCGAAAATGTTTCTTATTATTGGGCTTAAGTCCAAAGACATTGCCGACAACAACGTTCGATTCTATATATATAGTATACTTCAACTATATAGTCTAACAATCATGTAATTTCCAATTACAATAGAGGAAGATATTTACCTCGATAAGCCCATAATTATCCGAGTTTAAATGTCGATCTGAGCAAGGTTTAGCTCTACTCAGTGTGCTCCACCCGCTCCAAACAACCCTTAGAAGTTCTAACCAACTTCTACTTAATACTCCAACTAAGTATGGAGCTTTTACTTAGGGTTGCGGTTTTGTGACTGAAGGGCAGTATAATAGTATTTCTGGGCTTGTCGTATAAGTATAACCTTAGAATACTACAAGGTATACGGCTAAGGTAATTTGGGCATTATAACAATACTTTTGAGAGTATTTCTACCAAGAGGGGTATTATCTGAAAACAACTAGGCTAGGTGGGGTACCCACGGCTAGCACCCAAGGAGGGTGGCTACCCTCGGCCTACCCCACTAGGGGAACTCGGCCAAGGGGAGAGGGGCTCGCGGCCAAGACACTACACTACGGGGGGAGGAAGAAGATTTCAAGACTTAGGCAATTTGTGGATGAATTAGTCTTCAATGGGGGGGGGGGTATTTATAGGTCTAGCAAAGGCCAACGATGGCCAAGATCTTGCCAAGTGCAAGGCAAGTGTAGGGCAAGATCTTGCCAAGTGCACCTTAACCAACTACACACAAAATATCCTACCAACTACTTGACAAAATAGTCACCATTTCGTCCACTCATCACCAATGAGAGGGTGCCAAGTGGCGCCTCTTGTTGGTCCAAAATGTTTCGTCTCTCGGAAAAATCCGCAAAAATTAAAAATGACATAGCGGAAATTCCCTACGAAAGTCGTGAAAACGTTTAAAAAAACGACTCTAATCGGGTGTTGTGAACAAATAAATTTCGCCAAGCCTAATTCTCAAGTTCAAATTTTCACGTGCGTCCCACGTACATACTCGGAAATACGGGTATAACGATTTACTTTGGGTATTTACTTTGGGTATTTACATTTACAAGGGAAGATTGTTCAATCGCGTTCCGTTTGGGCGTGTGATCCCCTTTTTAATTATTGTATTGATATGAAGGCGTGATAGTAAACCGCGTTACCGGTTGGGCGCGTAATCCCCTTCTTTTACTTATTGTTGTTATGAAGGCGTGATAGTAAACCGCGTTACCGGTTGGGCGCGTAATCCCCTTCTTTTACTTATTGTTGTTATGAAGGCGTGATAGTAAACCGCGTTATCGTTTGGGCGTGTAATCCCTTTCTTTATGTTGTTTAATTATTACGCCTTATATATGGCATATAATTACGGTTATTCGGGCATTGGAGAAAGATGGAAAAGTGAGTAAAAACGGGGGAAGTGCTGCCAAATTTTCCGTAGAATTAGAGGGCTTTTTATTGGTATAAGTCTTCAATGGTAAGAAAGGTTTGATAGAAGTACTATGACCATTTTAGGAGTGGAGTACTACGTGTGGCGTGATCTACTTGGCTTAAGGAGTAGCCGACGGGTTGAAGTACTTGGAGCGTTTTGCTATTTGTCGATAATCGTCGCGAGGTATGTGAACCTCTTCCTATCTTTTCTAGCATGATTGTTGTGAACTATGTAGTACGGTGAGCGACGTGTGCTAAACGAGTTTTGGTTGGTTTAAAACATAAGGTGTTATAATAGCTTTATGGGAAGTTAGTTATAACGACTTTATGTAGGTAAAAGAATGGTTTATTGATTTTAGAAGTTAAGAGACTTGATCTTAAAAGATAAGAGACTTAACTTATAAGTGACGTTTTATGAAATGTTAAGGACTATGAATTTTGTTAAAAAGTTGTGAAACCTCATTCGTGAGTAATGAGTACTTGGCTTTTAAAGAATAATGTTTCTTGATTTGAAATGAGAATAAGTATCGAACCAACCATTGCAGCGTTAATAAAGGAAATGTATTGACTAATTAATTATATTAAAACCAGTAGAAACCTCCATCTGCATAGAAGCTAAGATAAGACAAAATTGTATTACATTTCCTAGATCATGGCTGCTTTAATAAGATGGTTATAAACAAGAACAAGCTACTCACACATAAGGCATATGTTACTCAATTGTTTTAAAAGGAGATTACGTTAAGTGATTAAGACTATGATCTATGGAATCTTTTGAAAATAAGAGACTTGAGCATTTGAAATTAGGCAAACTTGAACTTTTGGAAAAGAATGTTGTTACTTGATTTTAATAAGGAAAGCGTTTTGGTTTACTTATAAATGTTAGTCACTCTATGTTAATACTACGGGTATCGGGTGACCTTTGTAAAAGAAATGGATCTTTTAAAAGAATTTAACGTATGTAGTACTTTGGGGTTAAAACCCGGGCTTTGACATAAAATGAAAGTACCTTGAGTTGTGTGTAACTTTCCTATGTTGCGTGTGATAGCCTTGTTGTGCAAGTACTGTATTTCTATACCGCCGCGTCTCGATGGAGAGGGTGATTGGTTGTGAACGATTCCTATCGAGTCCCATGAGATGGGCTGAGACATGTATTCCATACGATTCCTATCGAGTCCCATGAGATGGGCCGAGACATGTATTCCATATGATTCCTATCGAGTCCCATGAGATGGGCCGAGACATGTATTCCATACGATTCCTATCGAGTCCCGTGAGATGGGCCGAGACATGTATTCCATACGATTCCTATCGAGTCCCATGAGATGGGCCGAGACATGTATTCCATACGATTCCTATCGAGTCCCATGAGATGGGCCGAGACATGTTATACGTATCATACGATTTATGCCTAGACAGCCGGCAGTGAGGAAGGAGTTCCACGGGCATGAGGGATGACTTCAAGGGTGTGAGTCCCTGACTTGACATGACTACTTTTAAGTTGTAAACTGTAGTTTGGTTATCATACATGACTCCTGTTTTATATAGACTGTCATGATTTTATTCTGATATTTCGCCACATACTTGGTACCAGTTATCGACTCCTTCGAGGCTGCGTTCATGCCGCAGTAGAGGTACATCGATTGTGGATCCTCGCTCATAGGATCACGATTCAGCGTATTAGGAAGCCCCGTTTCTCGGAGGCTTATCTTGTGGTATGTTACCAGTGCAGCAGGTTCTTGTACATTCAGGGGTATGGCGGGGCCCTGTCCCGTCATAGTTGTTGTCACTTTCTTAGAGGTCTGTAGTACTGTTGTGGGCAGGGTTGTAAAGGATGTAACTGTTCAGATTATGTATATATGCAAGAAGGCAACTGTTTTGGTTGGCCTGTTTTTTTATCATATCTCTTGTTTCATGTTCATGTTTTTATTTCTGCTGATTTTCTCTGATGTGGTATCACTAGGGTGCCCGGGGTAAGGCACCAGTCACGGGCCCCGGTTCGGGTCGTGACAAAAGTGGTATCAGAGCAGTTAATCCTCGGAAAGTGTCTACAGACCGTATCTAGTAGAGTCTTGATTATCGGTGTGTTGTGCACCACATCTATAATCAGGAGGCTACAGGATATTTAGGATTGGTTTCCATTCTTCTCATTCTGAGATCGTGCCTTAGAGCTGTGTTGTAAGTTGGACTCCCTCTGACGCATTCTTATGTGTCAGTTATGCCTCCACGCAAGGCAATCGGGGCCTAGGAGGGCAAGGCAGCAGAGGGAGCTGCGAGTGGAGTAGCGGCGGTCTCTACTGAGGCCACGATGCACGAGACGTCGACCACGGCAAGAGCAGAGGAGATGGGTTACAAGGAGATGGCCCAGTTATTGGCCAGGATAGTGGCAAGGCACGAGGATAGGCTGGATGCAGCAATTCCGGTACCGGTAGTACCCGTAGTTCACCCGAGATCGGATAGTTTGAGACTTCGGGATTTCTTGAGTTGCTGTTCGCCAGAGTTCTATGGATAGAGAGCTGAGGATGGTCCTCAGGGTGTCGTACTAGTTTGGGGAGATTATTATGCTTGCGGCCAGCAGGGCCATTTGGTGAGAGTTTGTCCGATTAGCGGTAGCACAGATGTAGAGACTCAGCCTTCGGGATCGGTGGCTGGTTCATCGCCTTATATAGCTAGCGCCTAGGCGTGATTATGGTTAGACAAAGAAGAAGTAGGCGAGTTACAGAGATACCTTTAGCCCCAAGAGACTTGGTTATGTTGTTATGGTGGGTACGTGTGAAGTGCTATACGGATAGCATTGTGTTAAGTGTAACTTAGAGAACATGACTAGTTGAAGAGGTAAGTTTGGGGTCATGGAAGGTGTGAACCTTAGAATATTATACGTGGAGACCTTAGATGCGAGGCCGTCTTGAGTAAAAGATTTTGTTTACGATTGACCTTTGTCGGAGTGCATAGTATACGAGGGGTAAAATTGTGTGATAAGTCCCTGAGTGGTGTGAATTATAAGAGGGTAGTTGAGCTAAGAAGACCACTAGGTTTTCGTGACTGGATTAGTGAGATTGCTCCGGATCGGGGGAAACAAGAGTTTGGCGCGGTTATGGGTCGGGTTGAGGACCATTCGCGGGTCAACCGTGGCCGGAATGTGGTGGGGTCAGTTCGAGGTGGTCCCGCCAGGTGGTAGGGTCACGAGGGCGCTAGGCCCAGGTTTAGGTAACCATCGTACGGGTTCGTGGATGCGTTCGACCAGAATCGGATCGTGAAGGCCGGGGATGGCCTTTGTGGGAATTGAAACTAGTGAGATGACCAAGTTTGGAGTTAGTGACTCCAAGGTTTTGGAAAATGAAGCGATGACTGAAGTGTGGTACGTATACTGGAAAGAGTTCGGTTGTACGAGAAGGGTACGACGAGTAGGAAGGGAAGCGAACATGTGTTAAGATGATGGAAGTGATCATTTTTGTGAAGTGAAGGTGCGAAAGAAGTATCCTTTGGACCAGGAGCGAGAGTTGGTGTTGTTTTTACATCATCGAGGAGATTCCTCGTTGGCTTGGATTTGAGTTTTGCGCACATGTTATATTATGGCCATTGGTGGCTTGATCGGTTTTGTAAGTATAGTAGTGGAGACTATACCGACACAAGTACGTTTGGAGACTTAGAAGGAACATTCGGGACGAATGTTTCTAAGGGGGGAAGAATGTTATACCCCGTAGTTCCAGGGTATGTATGTGAGGACGTACGTACGAGAATACGACAGAAAAATTGGAAAGGAAGAAAGATGTGATTTTTCGACGGAAAAGTTTCCGGTTTTTGTAAAGGAAAAATGTTCGTTGACGGGAATTGGATTCCCAGATTTGGTATTTGGGCTTCTTGAATTATATTAGAATTTTGAGATTTTATTTTCGGAAATGGTCACGTGGGGCCCACGGGAGAAATTTACGGTTTTGTGGGGCCCGCTTTGTTTTTGAGAATTTGGCCAGGATGGATATTTTCGGAAGTTGAAATATTTTGGACGAATAGGATGGCGACACGTGTCACCCCTAGGTGGCTGTTGGCCGAAATTAGCTAGACAAGTGGCAAGACAAGTGGCCTTGTCTTGCAAGATATTTTAGTTGGACAAGTGGCTTGTGGGGCCCACACACACTTGTCCCCAATCTCAACCACACACTTGCCTTCATCCTAGCCCTTGGTTGTCCTATATATGCACCCTTAGTTGATGAAATCTTCCACACTTAACCATTTCAAGACAAGAAAAACCCTCCCTTCTCCCTTGACCTTGCTCTCGGCTTTGCCCCCTTTTCTTGAGCAAAATTTGTCCAACAATTCTTAAACTCTCAAGTGTTCTTCCCTAAGGTGTTAGGAAGATTTTGTACCAAGAGTTGGAAAAGATTTCACACCCCTAACCTCTGTTGTTGCCTTGGCGAAAGTTGTCTTGTTGGAACCCTAAGTGTTCTTCACTTTTTGGAGTTGAATCTTGAAGAGAAGTTGGTTAGGAGCTTCTATGGGTTGCTTGTAGCGGATTGGAACGTAAAGATTTGGAGCTAAGACTTGCTTGGAGCGACTTTAAGAACTTGGATATTCTTGGGCTATTTGAGGTAGTGAAACTTAAACCTCTTTGTGAATTGGTTATTATACATATATTATAAGTATATTATGGAGTATATAATATATGGAGTAAAGTTTGGAAGAGTTGGATCTTGTTAACTTGTTAAAAGAAAGGATTGGCCGTTCGCCATTAAAATGGTAAAAAACGTATCAAACGTACCTTACTTGTGAAGAAGCTAATAACAAAGTAACTATAACTTATATTAAGATGGAATATAAGTTGGATGACTAATGAAGTAATTGGATAAGTAAAATGGACAAAGTTGGCCAAGGACCCCAACTTAAGGACTGTATTTACTTTGGACTGTATTTACATTTCTGTTAAGGGGAAGATTGTTCAATCGCGTTCCGTTTGGGCGTGTGATCCCCTTTTTAATTATTGTTGTTATGAAGGCGTGATAGTAAACCGCGTTACCGTTTGGGAGTGTAATCCCCTTCTTTTACTTATTGTTATTATGAAGGCGTGATAGTAAACCGCGTTACCGTTTGGGCGTGTAATCCCCTTCTTTATGTTGTTTAAATTATTACGCCTTATTTATGGCATATAATTACGGTTATTCGGGCCTTGGAGAAAGATGGAAAAGTGAGTAAAAACGGGGGAAGTGCTGCCCAATTTTCCGAAGAATTAGAGGGCTTTTTATTGGTATAAGTCTTCAATGGTAAGAAAGGTTTGATAGAAGTACTATGACCATTTTAGGAGTGGAGTACTACGTGTGGCGTGATCTACTTGGCTTAAGGAATAGCCGACGGGTTGAAGTACTTGGAGCGTTTTGCTATTTGTCGATAATCGTCGCGAGGTATGTGAACCTCTTCCTATCTTTTCTAGCATGATTGTTGTGAACTATGTAGTACGGTAGACGTACGTGTGCTAAATGAGTTTTGGTTGGTTTAAAACATATAGTGTTATAATAGCTTTATGGGAAGTTAGTTATAACAACTTTATGTAAGTAATATAATGGTTTATTGATTTTAGAAGTTAAGAGACTTGATCTTGAAAGATAAGAGACTTGACTTAATTGACTTGATATGAATTTTGTTAAAAAGTGTGAAACCTCATTCGTGAGTAATGAGTACTTGGTTTTTAAAGATTGATGTTTTACTGATTTCGGAAATGAGAATAAGTATCGAACAAACCATTGCAGCGTCAATAAAGGAAAATGTATTGACTAATTAATTATATTAAAACCAGTAGAAACCTCCATCTGCATAGAAGCTAAGATAAGACAAAATTGTATTACATTTCCTAGATCATGGCTGCTTTAATAAGATGGTTATGAACAAGAACAAGCTACTCACACATAAGGCATATGTTACTCAATTGTTTTAAAAAGAGATTACGTTAAGTGATTAAGACTATGATCTATGGAATATTTCGAAAATAAGAGACTTGAGCATTTGAAATTAGGCAAACTTGAACTTTTGGAAAAGAATGTTGTTACTTGATTTTAATAAGGAAAGTGTTTTGGTTTACTTATAAATATTAGTCACTCTATGTTAATACTACGGGTATCGGGTGACCTTTGTAAAAGAAATGGATCTTTTAAAAGAATTTAACGTATGTAGTACTTTGGGGTTAAAACCCGGACTTTGACATAAAATGAAAGTACCTTGAGTTGTGTGTAACTTGCCTATGTTTGCGTGTGATAGCCTTGTTGTGCAAGTATTGTATTCCATACGATTCCTATCGAGTCCCATGAGATGGGCCGAGACATGTATTCCATACGATTCCTATCGAGTCCCATGAGATGGGCCGAGACATGTATTCCATACGATTCCTATCGAGTCCCATGAGATGGGCCGAGACATGTATTCCATACGATTCCTATCGAGTCCCTTGAGATGGGCGAGACATGTATTCCATACGATTCCTATCGAGTCCCGTGAGATGGGCGAGACATGTATTCCATACGATTCCTATCGAGTCCCATGAGATGGGCCGAGACATGTATTCCATACGATTCCTATCGAGTCCCATGAGATGGGCCGAGACATGTATTCCATACGATTCCTATCGAGTCCCATGAGATGGGCCGAGATATATTATACGTGTCATACGATTTATGCCTAGACTGCCGGCAGTGAGGAAGGAGTTCCACGGGCATGAGGGATGACTTCAAGGGTGTGAGTCCCTGACTTGACATGACTACTTTTATGTTGTAAACTGTAGTTTGGTTATCATGCATGTCTCCTGTTTTATATAGTATCGTCATGATTTCATTCTGATATTCGATTTCACATACTTGGTACTGTTATCGACCTCCCCGGGGCTGCGTTCATGCCGCAGGTAGAGGTACATCGGTTGTGGATCCTCGCTCATAGGATCATAGTTCGGCGTATTGGGAAGCCTCGTTTCTTCGGAGGCGTATCTTTTGGTATGTTACCCGAGTGCAGAGGTTCGTGTACATTCAGGGGTATGGCGGGGCCCTGGCCCGTCATAGTTGTTGTCACTTTCTTAGAGGTCTGTAGTACTGTTGTGGGCAGGGTTGTAAAGGATGTAACCGTTCAGATTATGTATATATGCAAGAAGGCAACTGTTTTTTTGGTTGCTTTGTTTTTATCATATCTCTTGTTTCATGTTCATGTTTTTATTTCCGCTGATTTTCTACGATGTGGTATCACTAGGGTGCAGGGTAAGGCACGATCCACGCCCCGGTTGGTCGTGACAAAAGTGGTATCGAGCGATTAATCCTCGGAAAGTGTCTGACCGTATCTAGTAAGTCTTGATTATCGTGTGTTGTGCACCACATCTATGTCGAGGCTACAGGATATTTAGGATTGGTTTCCATTCTTCTCATTCTGAGATCGTGCCTTAGAGCTGTGTTGTAAGTTGGACTCCCTCTGACGCATTCTTATGTGTCAGTTATGCCTCCACGCAAGGCAATCGGGGCCTAGGAGGCGCGCAGAGGGAGGCTGCGAGAGTAGCGGCGGTCTCATCGAGGCCACGCACGATACGTCGGACCAGCGAACAGGAGATGGGTTACAAGGAGATGGCCCAGTTATTGGCCAGGATAGTGGCAAGGCACGAGGATAGGCTGGATGCAGCAATTCCGGTACCGGTAGTACCCGTAGTTCACCCGAGATCGGATAGTTTGAGACTTCGGGATTTCTTGAGTTATTGTTCGCCAGAGTTCTATGGATAGAGAGTTGAGGATGGTCCTCAGGGTGTCGTACTAGTTTGGGGAGATTGTTATGCTTGCGGCCAGCAGGGCCATTTGGTGAGAGTTTGTCCGATTAGCGGTAGCACAGATGTAGAGACTCAGCCTTCGGGATCGGTGGCTGGTTCATCGCCTTATATAGCTAGGCGCCCTGCAGGGCAGGATTATGGTTAGAGCGACAAAGAAGAAGTAAGGCAGTAGTTACAGAGATACCTTTAGCCCTTAAGAGACTTGGTTATGTTGTTATGGTGGGTACGTGTGAAGTGCTATACGGATAGCATTGTGTTAAGTGTAACTTAGAGAACATGACTAGTTGAAGAGGTAAGTTTGGGGTCATGGAAGGTGTGAACCTTAGAATATTATACGTGGAGACCTTAGATGCGAGGCCGTCTTGAGTAAAAGATTTTGTTTACGATTGACCTTTGTCGGAGTGCATAGTATACGAGGGGTAAAATTGTGTGATAAGTCCCTGAGTGGTGTGAATTATAAGAGGGTAGTTGAGCTAAGAAGACCACTAGGTTTTCGTGACTGGATTAGTGAGATTGCTCCGGATCGGGGGAAACAAGAGTTTGGCGCGGTTATGGGTCGGGTTGAGGACCATTCGCGGGTCAACCCGTAGCCCGGAATGTGGTGGGGTCAGTTCGAGGTGGTCCCGCCAGGTGGTAGGGTCACGAGGGCGCTAGGCCCAGGTTTAGGTAACCATCTTACGGGTTCGTGGATGCGTTCGACCAGAATCGGATCGTGAAGGCCGGGGATGGCCTTTGTGGGAATTTAAGCTAGTGAGATGACCAAGTTTGGAGGTAGTGACTCCAAGGTTTTGGAAACTGAAGCGATGACTGAAGTGTGGTACGTATACTGGAAAGAGTTCGGTTGTACGAGAAGGGTACGACGAGTAGGAAGGGAAGCGAACATGTGTTAAGAGGATGGAAGTGATCATTTTTGTGAAGTGAAGGTGCGAATGAAGTATCCTTTGGACCAGGAGCGAGAGTTGGTGTTGTTTTTACATCATCGAGATGATTCCTCATTGGCTTGGATTTGAGTTTTGCGCACATGTTATATTCTGGCCATTGGTGGCATGATCGGTTTTGTAAGTATAGTAGTGGAGACTATACCGACGCAAGTACGTTTGGAGACTTAGAAGGAACATTCGGGACGAATATTTCTAAGGGGGGAAGAATGTTATACCCCGTAGTTCCAGGGTATATATGTGAGGACGTACGTATGAGAATACGACAGAAAAATTGGAAAGGAAGAAAGATGTGATTTTTCGACGGAAAAGTTTCCGGTTTTTGTAAAGGAAAAATGTTCGTTGATGGGAATTGGATTCCCAGATTTAGTTTTTGGGCTTCTTGAATTATATTAGAATTTTGAGATTTTATTTTCGGAAATGGTCACGTGGGGCCCACGGGAGAAATTTACGGTTTTGTGGGGCCCGCTTTGTTTTTGAGATTTTGGCCATTATGGATATTTTCGGAAGATGAAATATTTTGGACGAATAGGAGGGCGACACGTGTCACCCCCTAGGTGGCTCTTGGCCGAAATCACTTGACAAGTGGCAAGACAAGTGGCCTTGTCTTGCAAGATATTTTAGTTGGACAAGTGGCTTGTGGGGCCCACACACACTTGTCCCCAATCTCAACCACACACTTGCCTTCATCCTAGCCCTTGGTTGTCCTATATATGCACCCTTAGTTGATGAAATATTCCACACTTAACCATTTCAAGACAAGAAAAACCCTCCCTTCTCCCTTGACCTTGCTCTCGGCTTTGCCCCCTTTTCTTGAGCAAAATTTGTCCAACAATTCTTAAAATCTCAAGTGTTCTTCCCTAAGGTGTTAGGAAGATTTTGTACCAAGAGTCGGAAAAGATTTCACATCCCTAACCTCTATTTGTTGCCTTGGCCGAAAGTTGTCTTGTTGGAACCCTAAGTGTTCTTCACTTTTTGGAGTTGAATCTTGAAGAGAAGTTGGTTAGGAGCTTCTATGGGTTTCTTGTAGCGGATTGGAACGTAAAGATTTGGAGCTAAGACTTGCTTGGAGCGACTTTAAGAACTTGGATATTCTTGGGCTATTTGAGGTAGTGAAACTTAAACCTCTTTGTGAATTGGTTATTATACATATATTATAAGTATATTATGGAGTATATAATATATGGAGTAAAGTTTGGAAGAGTTGGATCTTGTTAACTTGTTAAAAGAAAGGATTGGCCGTTCGCCATTAAAATGATAAAAAACGTATCCAACGTATCAAACGTACCTTACTTGTGTAGAAGCTAATAACAAAGTAACTATAACTTATATTAAGATGGAATATAAGTTGGATGACTAATGAAGTAATTGGATAAGTAAAATGGACAAAGTTGGCCAAGGACCCCAACTTAAGGACTGTATTTACTTTGGACTGTATTTACATTTCTGTTAAGGGGAAGATTGTTCAATCGTGTTCCGTTTGGGCGTGTGATCCCCTTTTTAATTATTGTTGTTATGAAGGCGTGATAGTAAACCGCGTTACCGTTTGGGCGTGTAATCCCCTTCTTTTACTTATTGTTATTATGAAGGCGTGATAATAAACCGCGTTACCGTTTGGGCGTGTAATCCCCTTCTTTATGTTGTTTAAATTATTACGCCTTATTTTTGGCATATAATTACGGTTATTCGGGCCTTGGAGAAAGATGGAAAAGTGAGTAAAAGCGGAAGTGCCGCGATTTTCCGTAGAATTAGAGGGCTTTTTATTGGTATAAGTCTTCAATGGTAAGAAAGATTTGATAGAAGTACTATGACCATTTTAGGAGTGGAGTACTACGTGTGGCGTGATCTATTTGGCTTAAGGAGTAGCCGACGGGTTGAAGTACTTGGAGCGTTTTGCTATTTGTCGATAATCGTCGCGAGGTATGTGAACCTCTTCCTATCTTTTCTAGCATGATTGTTGTGAACTATGTAGTACGGTAGACGTACGTGTGCTAAACGAGTTTTGGTTGGTTTAAAACATATAGTGTTATAATAGCTTTATGGGAAGTTAGTTATAACAACTTTATGTAAGTAATAGAATGGTTTATTGATTTTAGAAGTTAAGAGACTTGATCTTGAAAGATAAGAGACTTGGCTTAATTGACTTGATATGAATTTTGTTAAAAAGTGTGAAACCTCATTCGTGAGTAATGAGTACTTGGTTTTTAAAGATTGATGATTTACTGATTTCGGAAATGAGAATAAGTATCGAACAAACCATTGCAGCGTCAATAAAGGAAAATGTATTGACTAATTAATTATATTAAAACCAGTAGAAACCTCCATCTGCATAGAAGCTAAGATAAGACAAAATTGTATTACATTTCCTAGATCATGGTTGCTTTAATAAGATGGTTATGAACAAGAACAAGCTACTCACACATAAGGCATATGTTACTCAATTGTTTTAAAAAGAGATTACGTTAAGTGATTAAGACTATGATCTATGGAATATTTCGAAAATAAGAGACTTGAGCATTTGAAATTAGGCAAACTTGAACTTTTGGAAAAGAATGTTGTTACTTGATTTTAATAAGTGTTTTAGTTTACTTATAAATATTAGTCACTCTATGTTAATACTATGGGTATCTAGTGACCTTTGTAAAAGAAATGGATCTTTTAAAAGAATTTAACGTATGTAGTACTTTGGGGTTAAAACCCGGACTTTGACATAAAATGAAAGTACCTTGAGTTGTGTGTAACTTGCCTATGTTTGCGTGTGATAGCCTTGTTGTGCAAGTATTGTATTCCATACGATTTCTATCGAGTCCCATGAGATGGGCCGAGACATGTATTCCATACGATTCCTATCGAGTCCCATGAGATGGGCCGAGACATGTATTCCATACGATTCCTATCGAGTCCCATGAGATGGGCCGAGACATGTATTCCATACGATTCCTATCGAGTCCAATGAGATGGGCCGAGACATGTATTCCATACGATTCCTATCGAGTCCCATGAGATGGGCCGAGACATGTATTCCATACGATTCCTATCGAGTCCCATGAGATGGGCCGAGACATGTATTTCATACGATTCCTATCGAGTCCCATGAGATGGGCCGAGACATGTATTCCATACGATTCCTATCGAGTCCCATGAGATGGGCCGAGACATGTATTCCATACGATTCCTATCGAGTCCCATGAAATGGACCGAGACATGTATTCCGTACGATTCCGATCGAGTCCCATGAGATGGGCCGAGACATGTATTCCATACGATTCCTATCGAGTCCCATGAGATGGCCCGAGACATGTATTCCACACGATTCTTATCGAGTCCCATGGGATGGGCCGAGACATGTTATACGTATCATACGATTTATGCCTAGACTGAAGCGAGGAAGGAGTTCCACGCGTGAGGATGACTTCAGGTGTGAGTCACGACTTGACATGACTACTTTTATGTTGTAAGCGTAGTTTGGTTATCATACATGTCTCTGTTTTATATAATCGTCATGATTTCATTTCTGATTTGAGTTTCACATACTTAGTACTGTTATCGACCTCCTTCGGGGCTGCGTTAAATGCCGCGTGTAAGTACATCGGTTGTGGATCCTCGCCATAGGATCACGATTCAGCGTATTGGGAAGCCGTTTCTCGAGGCTTATCTTGTGGTATGTTACCACAGTGCAGAGGTTCTTGTACATTCAGGGGTATGGCGGGCCTGTCCGTCATAGTTGTTGTCACTTTCTTAGAGGTCCGTAGTACCGCGTGGTTGTAAAGGATGTAGCTGCTCAGATTATGTATATACGCAAGGCGCAAATCGCTTGGTTGGCCTGTTTTTTTATCATATCTCTTGTTTCATGTTCATGTTTTTATTTCCGCTGATTTTCTCTGATGTGGTATCACTAGGGTGCCCGGGGTAAGACACCAGTCACGGGCCCCGGTTCGGGTCGTGACAAAAGACCTCTAAGAGTTATACTGAAATATGACGGGACAAGGCCCCGCCGTACCCATAACCGTACAAAATCCTGTACTGAAGGAACTATACCAAAAAGATAACTCCTGAACAGATGGAGCTATCCAAAACTACGGCGGTCCTACACCTGCCGATCACCAAACTGCGTACCTAAACCTGCGGCATGAACGCAGCCCCCCGAAGGAGGTCAGTACGAAGAATGTACCAAGTATGTGAAACAGTAAGTACTGTAATGAAATCATAACAGTCTAAACAACACAGGAGACATGTATGATAGCCAACCTACAGTACACAATACATAACAGTCATATCAAGTCAGGGACGCATGCCCTCAAAGTCATTACTGAAATATAACCATGGGTCTCACGCCCATAATATCAATCATGCCCGTGGAATCCTTCCTCACTGTCGGCAGTCCATGATAATCAAATTACAGTACACTGTGCCTTACTAACAATGAGAGTAAATAGTAGTATACTTACAATATAAACTAGGAAGCTCACGATCAAAGCAGGACCACCCGCCCGCAGTATGATTAAGCAATCCTACTCCTGGGACTATTTCACCCGCATAGGTCGCGTGGACCCACGTGAGGTATTCCTCGCATGGGACTATTTCACCCGCATAAGCCCTTACGGACTCGCATGAGGTATTCCTCGCATAGGCTGGACCCGCCCGCATGGGACTATTTCACCCGCGTAAGCCCTTGCGGACTCGCATGAGGTATTCCTCGCATCGTGGGTAGCAAATCCACGGAATATGCAAATGCCACAAACCTGGGGAATGACCCCGAAATGACTGATATACCAATAGCACACAACCGGCTATTACCAACACACATAGGCAATTCTCAATTAAACAAGCCAAAGTACTTATCAAGGCACACATGGAATAATTCTCAATTAATCAAGCCAAAGTACTTATCAAGGCACACTTAGACTAATTCTCAATTAATCAAGCCAAAGTACTTATCAAGGCACACTTAGACTAATTCTCAATTAATCAAGCCAAAGTCAAGGCACACTTAGACTAATTCTCAATTAATCAAGCCAAAGTACTTATCAAGGCACACTTAGACTAATTCTCAATTAATCAAGCCAAAGTACTTATCAAGGCACACTTAGACTAATTCTCAATTAATCAAGCCAAAGTACTTATCAAGGCACAAATAGAATAATTCTCATTTAACAAGCCAAAGTACTTATCAAGGCACAAATAGAATAATTCTCATTTAACAAGCCAAAGTACTTATCAAGGCACAAATAGAATAATTCTCATTTAACAAGACAAGGTACTTATCAAGGCACAAATAGAATAATTCTCATTTAACAAGCCAAAGTACTACGTACGTACATTCTTTTCAAAAGACTCCTTTTTATGTAAAATCCCAAGATACTAACACCCGTAGTATCAAGGTGTGTCTATTTTTCAAAGTAAGTTACTACACTTTTAGAAAACTCATTTCAAAGCTTGAAATCAAGTAACTTCAAATTTTCACAATCTAGGCAACTTATGCCCAATAATCATAATAGACAACTTTCTTAACCTTCCATAAAGCCGTTATAACCAACTTCCCATAAAGCCGTTAGAACCCTTTATGGTTTTAGACAATTTCATTCTCTTTATAACCAAGAGACCTATACTTAAAACCAAGTATCACAAACTTTCAAATCAAGTTTCTTAACTTTCCAAAAATACTTCGAGTCTCTTAATATTTAGAAAACAAGTTTCTTCTACTTTTAAACCTCAAGTAACTCACACCTTTAAAACAAGTTACTTCTCTTAAATCATGTCATTTCTCCTCTTTTAAAACAATTAAGTAAATAACTCATTTGACTCCCCCTAAAGTCATTATAATGACCTTTAGGTTTTGGAACTAAGGCACTAGCCAAAAGGTTTGGAAACCACTTCCTTTTCAAGACTCTATGTACTTTAAGTAAAATACATTCACTTTTAAGAATCCCAAATTCACTAAGGAAATGGATTATACAACTTACAATTTAAACATCAAAGTACACTCAAGGAAGTTCATAGAACAAATTCTATTTTAGGCAATCCAAATACAACCAAGGAATGGATCATTTAAGGAGTAGGAAATACTTTCTTTATCTTAAGGAATCATGCTAGAAGAGGAGATAGTTCAGATACCTTTTCGGCTAAATCCACAAGCTAAGCCGAATACGCCGTACGTAGAAGTGTCAACGTATAATGGTCACACCAAGACTATCAACTTCTAGTCTCTATCGTAGAATAATACTAAGTATACGGTCTATAATTCTACGGAAAATCGGGCAGCACTTCCTTTGTTTCTACTCACTTTGCCACCTTTTTCAAGGCCGAATACAATAACCAACACGCCACATTTAAGGCTCAAAACAACAACCAAACCAAAGGGGATTACACGCCTTACAATACGTGTAAAAATTCCGCCCCACAATTAATACGAAGTAGTTCCATAATCAAGCCATTCTCGGCCAACTTACTTAACCACCAATTCAAAGTCTTTTCCAATCCTTTTTCCAATTCCAATTTCTAAGGTCTAACATGTTATATAGTCATAAACAACTTCAACAACTACAATTTTCTTCTTTATACAACATGCGACGACTTAAACTAATAATCGACTTGAATTGTAATCTTAAAGCTAAACATGCTAGTTTTCGGATTAGGGTTCCAATAGTCAATAAACCTATCAAACTTCATAATATATACCACATGCTTGCTAATATCCATAGCTACAACAATAAGTGAATCATAAATGCTAAAACGACAAGATTTATACCTTTATAAGCCCTTAAAAATTCCAAGATTCAAAGTCGCTCCTTAGCAAATTCTTAGCTCCTTTACTTAGGTTCCAATCCGCTCCAAGCACTCCTTAGAAGCCTATGAAGAACCCATCTTCAAGTTCCAACTTCAAAGTTGAAGAACTCCTTAAGTTTCCGCCTTGCGACTAATACGAAAACGCCGTTTTTCCGCAATCTTTCTATTGAGATATCCTTACAATACCCTTAGGGACATTGGGTTTAAGTCTTGTGGCTAATGGATCAAAACTACAAAATTTTGTCTTCCAAAAGAGGCCTTGGCCGAGAGCATTGTTCTTCAACAAGACAAGTTCTTGAAAAAAATTCTAAGTATGAAAGTCATCTTGCACTAGTATAGGATATATACTTCAACGGTGGTCTAGATCATAACACTTGTTAGGTTTGGAGGGAGGAGATCAAGCCAAGTGTCCCTTGGACTTAGTCAACAATATCAAGCTCTATTATTAGCAAGACTTGGTCATCTTAACATTGGCCAAATGACCATAATACCCTTACTAAAATTCGTCCAAGACCCTAGGTGGGGGTGCCACGTGTCTCTCTCTCATTCGTCCATAAAATTCCGTAACCCTCGTGGGCCCCACAAAACGTAAAATTCCTCGGGTGGGCCCCACGTGACCAAATCCGTAAAAATAATTTTCCATAAGGTTAATAAATTCCATACTCTTCAAATAATGCATTTTGAGAGTCTAATTCTCAACAACGAACATTTTTCCTTTCCGACGTCCGGAAGATTTTCTGTCGGAAAAACAATTCTTCCTTTCGTACCAATTTCCAAGTCTTGATTCCTTACGTACATTCTCTTATACATGTCCTGGACTTACGGGGTGTAACATTTATTGTCTAAGTATGTATATGTGTTGTATATGTTCCGCTGCTATTCTCTGATGTATACCTTAAAAGGGTGCCTAGGTAGGGCACCAGTCGCGGGCCCGGGGTCGGGTCGTGACAGCATCGTTGGTCTTGTGGAGTATTGATTGATAGGCATATTAAAGAGACTATGACGGAGGTTGTATAGCTTGAAAACTGACTAAGAACATTCGGGGATGAATGTTTCTAAGGGGGGAAGAATGTTACACCCCGTAATTCCAGGACATGTATAAGAAAATGGACGCGAGAACACAAGACTTGAAAAATTGGTACGAAAGAAAGAATTGTTTTTCCGAAGGAAAATCTTCCGAACGTCGGAAAGGAAAAATGTTCGTTGATGAGAATTAGATTCTCAAAATGCATTATTTGAGGAGTATGGAATTTATTAACATTGTGGAAATTTATTTTTACGGATTTGGTCACGTGAGGCCCACCCGAGAAATTTTACGTTTTGTGGGGCCCACGAGGGTTACGAAATTTTATGGATGAATGGGAGGGCGACACGTGTCACCCCCACATGGGCTTGCACGAATTGGGACAAGGGTTTAATGGTCATTGACCAGTGTAGATGATCAAGTCTTGCAAAGCTTGAGATAATTAACTTAGTCAACTTGCCCACTTGTATAGATATTAAGTATTCTTCATCCTAGCCACACAAGTGTTATTATCTCGGAAAAACGTCGTTTTCACGTTAGTCGCAAGGCGAAAACCTAAGTCGTTTTCATAAGTTTTGATTGGAAATGGAAGAGAAGTGGTTTGTGAACTTCTAAAGGCTTAAAATAACGGATTGGAGCGTGAAGTAAAGGAGCTAAGAATTGCTAAGGAGCGACTTTGAATCTTGGAATTTTATAAGGGCTTATCAAGGTAACAATCTTGTCGTTAAGTGATTAAAGATTACTTATTGTTGTAGTTATGGATATAAACAAGCATGAGATGTATATATTGAAGTTTGATAAGTGTTATGGATATTGGAACCACTAATCCGAAACTAGCATGATTAGCCTTTGAGATTACAATTCAATTTGGTTATTAGTTTAGTCGTCGCATGTTATATAAAGAAGGAATTGTAGTTGTTAAAGTTGTTTACGACTATATAACATGTTAGACCTAACAACTTGGATTGAAAAAAAATTTGAAAGGACTTTTGTTGTTGTACATGTTAGCCGAGAATGGCTTTGAATATTGAACTACTTGGTATTAATTATGGGGCAGAATTATACACGTATTGTAAGGCGTGTAATCCCCTTTGATTGGTTGATGTATTGAGCCTTAAATGTGACATGTTGGTTATTGATTTCGGGCCTTGAAAAAGGTGGAAAAGTACGTAGAAACAAAGGAGGTGCTGCCCAATTTTCCATAGAATAAGAGACCGTATACTTAGTATCATTCTACGTTAGAAACTAGAAGTTGATAGTCGTGTTGTGGCCATTATAGGTTGACAATTCTACGGGCGGCGTATTCGACTTAGCTTGTGGATTAAGACGAAAATGTATGTGAATCATCTCCTCTTCTTCTAGCATGATTCCTTGTGGTAAAGTAAGTAAATCCTACTCCTTAAATGATCCACTCCTTGATTGTACTTGGATTGCCTAATATAGAAGTTGTTCTATAAACTTCCTTGATGTACTTGGATTGCCTAATATAGAAGTTGTTCTATATATTTCCTTGATTGTACTTTGGAAGTTGTTATAATCCATTACCTTGACGAAATTTGGATTTTCAAAAGTGAAAGTGTTTTACTTGAAGTACATAGAGTCTTGAAAAGGAAGTGGTTTCCAAATCTTTTGGATAGTGCCTTAGTTCTAAAACCTAAAGGTTGTTATAACAACTTTAGGGGAGGCAAAGGAGTGATTTACTTACTTAATTTAAAAGAGGAGAAATGACATGATTTTAAGAGAAGTAACTTGTTTTAAAGGTGTGAGTTGCTTGGGATTTAAAGTTAAGTAACTTGATTTCTAAAGATAAGAGACTTGAAGTATTTTGAAAGTTATGTAACTTAATTTGAAAGTATATGATACTTGGTTTTAAAAGTATAAGTCTCTTGGTTATAAAAAGAATGAATTTGTCTAAAATATAAAGAATTATAACGGCTTTATGGAAAGTTAGTTATAACGGCTTTATGAAAGGTTAAAAGAGTGGTCTATTTTGATTGATAGGCATGAGTTGACTAGGTTGTGAAATTTGAAGTTACTTGGTTTCAAGCCTTGAAATGAATTTATAAAGGTGTAGTAACTTATTTTGAAAAATATACATGCCTTGATACTACGGGTGTTAGTATCTTGGGGTTTTATATAAAAAGGAGTCTTTTGAAAAGAATGGACGTACGTAGTACTTTGGCTTGTTTAAATGAGAATTATTCTATTTGTGCCTTGATAGTACTTTGGCTTGTTTAAATGAGAATTATTCTATTTGTGCCTTGATAGTACTTTGGCTTGTTTAAATGAGAATTATTCTATTTGTGCCTTGATAGTACTTTGGCTTGCTTAAATAAGGATTTATCTTGCTTTGTGTAAAGGCATGGTATTGTCTTGGTTTATGTAAAAAGGAAAGACATGGTAATTGTCTTGGTTTGTGTAAAGGCATGTATTGTCTTGGTTTATGTAAAAAGGAAAAGGCATGGTGTTGTCTTGGTTTGCTAAAATGATGGTTATTCATTTTATAAATAAAGGTCAAGAATGGTTTGCTTGCATATGGGTTGCTCATATAGACATTCGTGCAAGTGTCGTATTTCCACTTCTCCGCGTCCCTCCATTAAGGGTCGGCAACTTGGTTCAAGAGATATCATGGAGTAGCTCCCCATGGTGGTGAGTGGTACACACTCACGGTAGGTCGGATAGACTCGGGCGGGTTAAATTCCCGGGATATATAAGCCATGGATTAGCTATCCGTGATGCGAGTATCGTGTACCGATGACTCATTGCGGGTCCACATGACCTATGCGGGTGAAATAGTCCCTTGCGAGTGAAATAGTCCTATGATAGGTTGCATTATAACACAGAGGGTGGTTGACCCTGGCACTGGTGTTATACCCCGTATTTCCAGAGTATGTATGTGAGGACGTACGTACGAGAATACAACATTTGAATTGGAAAGGAAGAAAGATGTGATTTTTTCGACGGAAAAGTTTCCGGTTTTTGTGAAGGAAAAAGGTTCGTCATTGGGGATTTGATTTCCAGTTTTGGTATTCGGACTTCTGGGATTATTTTAGAAGTATTGGAATTTTATTTCAGAAATTGGTCACGCGGGGCCCACAGGAGGATTTACGGTTTGTGGGGCCCACTTTAATTCGGATTTTTTTTCCGAGAGACGAAATATTTTGGACCAATAGGAGGGCGACATGTGTCACCCTTATGTTGCATGGGTTGGACGAAAATTTGTGGGCTAGTGGACAAGTCAAATGGTCAAGTCTTGGAAGATAATTTTTGGGATAGTGGGAGTAGGTGAAAACGTTTTTTGTGGGCATGTGGAGGTTGGCCTTGGACGTTTTTTTGTGTACTAGTGGAGGCCACATGGCTCTTTGTTGTGGGGGACATATGTCCCAATGTTGTGGTGGACATATGTCCCAAAATTATGGTGGACACTTGGTTGGAAGACTTCATCCATCACATGGATCCTAATCTACACCTTACATATGTTTTGATCTTGGCCCTTGAGTGTCCTATAAATACCCCCTTAGTTGAAGACTTATTTCATCCACACTTGAGCAATTTCCAAGTCTCAAAATACTCCCTCCCTTTGATTGAAGTTCTCGTCCAAACACCCCTCTCCCTTAGCCAAAGTTGTCTAAAAATCCTTAGAGTTTTAAGTGTTCTTCCTTAGAGTATTAGGAAGACTATTAACCAAGTGTTGGAAAAGAATTCACACCCCTAGCCCCTAAAGTACCCCCTTGGCCGAGAGTGCCACAAATTGTAGCCTAAGTTTTCTTCACTTTTGGAGTGAAAGTATTTAAGAGAAGTTGTTTAGAAACTTCTAAGGGTTTCTTGGAGCGAATTGGAGCGTACAGAATAGGAGCTAAACCTTGCTCAGGATCGACTTATACCTTGGATAATTTTGGGCTTATCGAGGTAAATAATCTTGTCCCCCTATTGTAATTGGAAATTACATGTTGTAGTAATATATAGTTGAGTATACTATATATAGAATGAATATTGAAAAGAACTGAACTGTAATTACATTGGACTGTATTTACAGTAGACTTATGTAGTATTACTGTGAAGTATATTTGAACACGTCCGGTTAGACGTGTAAACCCCCCCGGGAGTTGTTGGCCTGGTAGCGGGCCTGAGTAGAGGAGGAGATTTATGTGGTTCGGAGGGGGAGGTGCTGCCGAATTTTCTGTAGAATAAGGAATCTTGCATTTAGAATATTCTACGAGGAGATCTAGGAGTTGATAGGAGTTTTGTGGCCTTATAGGTTGCAGTACTGCGAGTGGCGTATTCTACTTGAAGAGTGGAAAAGGCTAGCAGGGTTACAGTACTGTGGAGCGTTTTGCTAATTGTCGATAATCGTCGCGAGGTATGTGAACCTCTTCCTATATTTTCTAGCATGATATGTTGTGAACTAGGTAGTACGGTAGACGTACATGTGTTAAGTGAATTTGGTTGGTTTACAACATAAAGTGTTATAACGGTTTTATGGGAAGTTTGTTATAACAACTTTATGTGGGTAAAGGAATGGTTGGTAGTTTTTAAAAGATAAATGACTTGATGTGAATTAATAATGACTTGGTTTGTGTTAAAAAGTTATGAAACCGCTTTTTATGAGGAATGGGTAATTGAGTTTTAAAAGGAATAATGTTATATTGATTTTCGGAAATGAGAACGAGTATAGAACAAACCACTGCAGCGTTAATAAAGGGAAATGTATTGACTAATTAATTATTATTAAAACCAGTAGAAACCTCCATCTGCATAGAAGCTAAGATAAGACAAAATGATATTACATTTTCTAGATCATGGCTGCTTTAATAAGATTGTTATAAACAAGGATAACCTACTCACACTTAAGGCATATGTCACTCAAATTGTTTTAAAAAAGAGATTACGTTATTAAGTGATTAAGACTATGAACTATGAAATCTTTCGAAAATAAGAGACTTGAGTATTTGAAATTAGGCAAACTTGAACTTTTGGAAAAGAATGTTGTTACTTGATTTTAAAAAGGAAAGTGTGTTGGTTTATTTAAAAATGTTAGTCACTCTATTTTAATACTACGGGTATCGGGTGACCTTTGTAAAAGGAATAAATCTTTTAAAGGAATTTAACGTATGTAGTACTTTGGGGTTAAAACCCGGACTTTGACATAAAATGAAAGTACCTCGAGTTGGGTGTAACTTACCTATGTTTGCGTGTGATAGCCTTGTTATGCAAGTATTGTATTTCTATACCACCGCGTCTCTCAATGTAGGGCCGGCTGATTTGTTATGATCTTACTTGGACGTACCGGCAGTGACGGAGGATTCCACGGGTGCGCTCCTGTTGATAGTGTTATTCCATGGACTAGCTCTCCATGAGGTTTTACTGATTCGCCTTGGTATCCGTGGTTGGCTTTGTACTTGCCCCGCCTCGTGGTGATTCGCCTGTACACAGTAGTTAGCCTTCGCACTTGCCCCGCTCAGTTTGTGGCGAAGTCTCGTGATCACTACCGTACCGGTAGTTAGCCTTCAGATTGCTCCCGCCGCCACGTGACACGCCTTGGTACTGTAGTCGGCTTCAGACTTGCCCCGTGTCGCCCGTGTTTTGGTTGTATAGTATTGTTAGTACGGCTTTGGTATCCGGTAGTTGGCTTTCATTGCCTTGGCCGATTGATGACGCGGCTTTGGTATCCGTAGTTAGCTCGTACTTGCCCAGACGGTTTTATGACACGTAGGACTCGTGTTCATATGTACTTGGTATTGTTATATCATGATCGCCATGAGGAAGGAATTCCACGCACGATTGATGTTGTGGCGTGAGACCCATGGTTATATTTTGAGTGATGACTTGGAGGGCTTGAGTCTCTGACTGACATGACTGCTTATATGTTGTGTACTGTAGTTTGGTTATCATACATGTCTCCTGCTTTATATAGACTATTATGATTTCATTCTGATTTTTCGCCACATACTGTACTGTTATCGACCTCCTCGGGGCTGCGTTCATGCCGCGGTGGGTACATCGGTTGTCGATCCTCGCTTATAGGATCACGCCAACAGATTGGGAAGCTCCGCTTTCCGGAGGCTTATCTTTTGGTATGTTTTTCCCTGAGTCGTAGGTTCTTGTACATTCAGGGGTATGGCGGGGCCCTGTCCCGTCATAATTGTTGTTACATTCTTAGAGGTCTGTAGTACTGTTGTGGGCAGGGTTGTAAAGGATTGTAACTGTTCAAATTTCTGTATATATGCAATAAGGCAACCGTTTTGGTTGGCCTGTTTTATTATCATAACTCTTGTTCATATCTGTATGTTTTTATTTCCGCTGGTTGTTCTCTGATGTTGTATCACTAGGGTGCCCGGGGTAAGGCACGACCACGCCCGGATCGGGTCGTGACAAAAGTGGTATCAGAGCAGTTAGTCCTCAGAAAGTGTCTACAGACCGTGTCTAGTAGAGTCTTGATTATCGGTGTGTTGTGCACCACATCTATAATTAGGAGGCTGCAGGACATTTAGGATTGGTTTCTATTCTTCTAATTCTGAGATCGTGTCTTAGAGCTGAGTTATAAGTTGGTCCCCTCTGACGTATTTCGTTTTTACCATTTATGCCTCCACGCAAGGCAACCCGGGACCAGAAGGGCAAGGCAGCCGAGGGAGCTGCTAGTAGAACACAGAGGAGTACGAGGGCGCAGGCCCGGTCAGTACCTTAGATAGTGCTTCAGACGGCGAGTTTTGCGACGCCACCGGCCCCAGCAGAGTTTAGAGCCGCAGCAGTGGCTGCTGAGACTACAGTACCTGAGCCTCCAGTCCCACAGCCTGGACCAAAGGAGATGAGTTACAAGGAGATGGCGATTATTGGCGAGATCAGGCTGCATGAGATAAGTCGGACGCAGCAGCCCGAAGAGCACCGTGGTTCACCCGAGATCGGAAAGTTTGAGGCTACGGACTTTCGAGTCAGCCCGCCGCAGTTCTACGTCGAGGCACGAGGATGATCCGCAGAGTTCATCCGACGATTCTGCGATCATGAGAGTGATCAGGGCTTCGGAGACCGAGTCAGTGGTCTTGGGTTCACATCGGCTGCGTGATACTGCAGTCGACTGGTTTGATTCGTGGGAGCTATCCCGGGGAGAGCATGCACTTCCAGCTGGATGGGACGAGTTCTCAGAGGCATTTCTTGCACATTTCTTGGCTCCACAGATGAGGAGAGCTCGGGCCGACAGATTTTTAGTGTTGAGGCAGAATGGGCGTACGGTTCGGGAGTACAATGTGGAGTTCGACTCATTGGCTCTGTATGTCCCCGCGTTAGTAGCTAGTATGGAGGACAGAGTGCACCGCTATGTCACAGGGCTCGACGATTATTTGGCAGAGAGTTGCTCGGGTGTAGCTCTTCAGCCGGGCATGGACATTTCCCGCATGCAGGCTTATGCACTTGGATGCGAGGCACAGAGAGGTCGAAGGAATGACCGGGATCAGCAGAAGAGGGCCAGAACAGTAGGGTCTTTTGGCGACTTTCGAGGCGGACCACCAAGCGAGCCGATTATCGCCTCCCGCATCGAGTGGTCCTCCCCAGTCTTCGGGACGTTCGGGATATTCAGGAGCAGGTCAGGGCTCCCAGGTTTCAGATTTTCAGGGGAGTAGGAGTGCGCCGCGAGAAGTCACCTTGTCTCGGTGTGGCGTTGTGGAAAACTTCATAAGGGAGAGTGTCGTACTAATTTGGGTGATTGTTATGCTTGCGCCAACGGGCCATTTGGCGAGATCGTCCACTGTGGTATGTCACGACCGATCCGGCCCGTGGATCGTGTCTTACCGGCACCCTAGTGATACAACATCGAGAAAATCAGCGGAAATAAAACATGAACATGAAATGAGAGATATAATAAATAAGCAAAGCAACTAAAACGATTTTCAAAGATAAATATATACAAACCCCGAGCAGTTTAATCTTTTTACAACCCCGCCCACAACAAGATTACTGCACTTAAGATTTACAACAACTATGACGGACAGGGCCCGCCATACCCTCGAATGTACAAGGACCTACAACTCAGGAACACATACCAAAAGATAAGCCTCGAAGGAACGGAGCTTCCCAATACTGAAAGGTGATCCTAAAAGCGGGATCGGCGACGATGTACTTCTACTGCAGATGAACGCACTCAAGGAGGTCGAGACAACAGTACCAAGTATGTGAAATCAGAAAATATCAGAAATGAAATCATAGCGATCTATATAAAGCGTAAGACATGTATGATAACCAAACTACGATACAACATATAAACAAATATATAAAGTCGAGACTCACGCTCCAAATCATCACTGCGTGCGTGGAATTCCTTCTCACCACGCGATCTATGATATGATATCAACAAGACAGAATCCAAATGGGAGCATACCCGCGCCACGCATCGTGTCGGTATGTCCAAAAGGAAACAATAAGACAACATTCCAAATGGAAACATACCCGCGCGCTACGATCGTGTCGATATGCCGGAAACAATAAAGCAGCATTCCAAATGGAAACATACCCGTGCGCTACGCATCGTGTCAGTATGCCCAAAGGGAAACAATAAGGCAGTATCAAAATGGAAGCATACCCGTGCGCTACGCATCGTGTCAGTATGTCCAAAGCGATTAGCAAAAGTAACACAATCAGCGAACGCACTGCGGAATTTCTTCGCCACGCGCAGACGCCCAAGTAAGTTCTCAACAAGTCAACCGACCCTCCATCGAGAGACGCGGTAGTATAGAAACACAATCTTTGCACAACAAAGGCTATCACAACAAGCATAGGCAAGTTTCACAACAACAAGCATAGGCAAGTTTCACAACAACAAGCATAGGCAAGTTTCACAACAACAAGCATAGGCAAGTTTCACAACTCAAAGTACTTTCATTTATGCCAAAGTCCGGGTCTTAACCCTAAAGTACTACATACGTTAAATTCCTTTTAAAGAGATTTATTCCTTTTATATAAAAGTCACCCGATACAGTAGTATAAAAATGGAGTGACTTATATCTTTTAAGTAAACCAAAACAACTTCCATACTTTTTAAAGTCAAGTTACCACGTTAAAACCAATGATAAAACCTTTCTTTTGTTTTCATAAGGTCGTTATAACCAACTTCCCATAAAGCTGTTATAACACCTTATGCTTTAAACCATTTTAAGACAACACAATGCCTTTCTTTTCCCTAAGGTTCCAGTTTGCCTAATTTTAATTACGCAAGTCTCTTTTTGAAAAGTTTCATAGTTCAATGTCTTAATCTCTTTTAAAACAATTGAGTAACATATGCCATAGGCGAGTAGGTTATTCTTGTTCATAATCAATATTATTAAGCAGCCATGATCTAGAAAATGTAATACCATTTTGTCTCATCTTAGCTTCTATGCAGATGGAGGTTTCTACTGGTTTTAATAATACTTAATTATTCAATACATTTTCCTTTATTAACGCTGCAGTGGTTTGTCGATACACATTCTGATTTCCGAAATCAGTAAAACATTATTCCTTTCAAAAACCAAGTACTCATTACTCACGAATGAGGTTTCACACATCTTACAACTTTCAAAACAATTTAATCAAGTTAAGTCTCTTATCTTATAAGATCAAGTCTCTTAACTTCTAAGATCAAATAGCCGTTCTTTTTATCTCTTTTAGACGTTATACCTAACTTCCTATAAAGCTAGTATAACTCTTAAGGTCTCAAAACCAAGTATTACTCTTCTTTCAAAAAGGGTTTCTTAATGAAAGACTTCAAGTTCTTTATTATCACACATCAAGTTAGTTATAAGTCAAATCAGTTACCTTTTTACAATCACAAAGCTTTTTCTTATCTACATAAAGCTGTTATAACCAACTTCCCATAAAGCCGTTATAACCCTTTATGTTTTAAACCAATCAAATACATTTAACACATGTACGTCTACCGTACTACATAGTTATACACATATCATGCTAGAAAGATAGGAAGAGGTTCACATACCTCGCGACGATTATCGACTAATAGCAAAACGCTCCAAGTACCTCAAACCGCTTCTACTCCTAAGCCACGTAGATCGCACCACACGTAGTACTTCAACCTATAAGGCCACAAGGCGCTTATTAACATCTAGATCTCATCGTTCCATATTCTACGTAAAATTGGCAAAGATTTTCCCCCGCAACAACAGCGTAAATCTCCTCCTCTATCGAGGCCGGCTACCAAGCCAACCAGGGGGGGGGGGTTTGCACGTCTAACCGGACGTGTACAATTCTACTCACAGTAATACTACACAAGCCTACTGTAATACAGTCCTATGTAATTACAGTTCAGTTCTCTTATTTAAATTCAGGCTTAAGTCGCAAGACATTGCCGTAAGTATTATTCAGGCTTAAGTCAAAAGACATTGCCGCACAGCTATGTTCAATTCAATATATAGTATACTTTAACTATATACTCCTACAACATGAAATTTCCAATTACAACAGAAGGTCAAGAATGTTTACCTCGGTAAGCCCAAAATTATCCGAGTTTATATGTCGATCCTGAGCAAGGTTTAGCTCCTACTCCGAGTGCTCCAATTTGCTCCAAACAACCCTTAGAAGTTCTACGCAACTTCTACTTAACACTTCAACTGACTATGAAGGTTTTCCTTAGGGTCTCGTTTAGTGGCTAAAGGAAGTATAATAGTATTTGGGCGTTTGTATAAGTGTAACCTTGGGAATACTACAAGGTATTTGGGCCAAGGTATTTGGACATAACAACAATACTAGGAAAGTATTTCTATACCACAACAAGGGGTATTATACGAAAAACAACTAGGCTAGTGGTACCCTCGGCCAAGGCTTCACAAGGGAGGGTGGTGGCTCTCGCCAAGCTCAACTAGGAGGGGAGAGGGACGAAAAGCTCAAGCTAAGAGGGGAGGATTTTTAACACTTAGAACAATTTAGGATGAAGAAGTTCATCAACTTAGAGGTATTTATAGGTCAGTGAAGGCCAACTGTCACGACCGAACCTGCCCGTGATGGTGCCTTACCGGCACCCAAGTAGACATACATCGAGTAATCAGGAACATAAAGACAATACATGAAACCAGTGTAATAAGACGGTGAAATAAGACAAAAGCTAACCAAAAGCGGTTACCTTCAGATATATATAAATAGCAACTTTTTCAACATGAGCAGTTTAATCCTTTTACAAACCCCGCCCACAACAAGATTACATGCACTTAAGAATGATACGACAACAATGGCGACGGGCCCGCCAAACCCCGAATGTAAACACTTACGACGCATGGGATTATACCACCGATAAGCCTCCGAGAAACGGAGCTTCCCAAACGCCAAACTGCGTGACTCGAGCTAGGATCAACGATCGTGTACCTCAACTGTGGCATGAACGCAGCCCGAAGGAGGTCGCATAACAGTGCCGAGTATGTGAAATCGAAAATACATATCAGAAATGAAATCATAGCAGTCATATAAAGCTGGAGACATGTATGATAACCAAACTACAGTTTACACCAACGCAGTCTTGTGAAGTTAGGGACTCACGCCCTCAAGTCATCACTCAAGTATAACAATGGGTCTCGTGCCCACAACATCAATCATGCCCGTGGAATACCTTCCTCACCGCGGCATCATGATATAAAAGCACCAAGGAACACACATGAACACCGTGTCCCACTGTGTCATAATAAAACTGACGGTAAGTACGAAGGCATAGCCGACTACTAAAAACCCACGCACCAACAAGGTCATGAATCAGATCATAAGATCTGTCTAGACCGTCACATGATCAAAGCCGCCACTTGCCCGCATGATATCGATGCACGCGTCTAACCACGAACTCCCGCAGCCCGCATAGGCCAATCTCATCGGCCGCATGAGGTATTCCCGTCGAGGTAGCTACTCCCAAGATCGCCCCGACTTCGCCCGCACGGCCATGGACCGCATGCCCGTAAAGGACGACACTAACACGAACTCTCGTAGCTCGCGATAGCCCCGGACTGCATGAGGTATTCTCGAATCATAGTCCATCGACCGCCGAGTCTACCCCGTCGGAGGCGCTTAACCCGGAATCATCTCAAGAGATGAATGCCACAATACTATCATAACGACCGATAGTTAATAAGCACAATCAAGCGGAAACCCTTCACACAAACATCACAAGATACTAACACACGTAGATCCCAACACGTTTACTTATCAACGCAATCAAGAAAGTATTACAAGGCTATCACAAACCAATACAATCAAGTTGTTCACACAAGGTACCTTCTACTATATGATTAACAAAATCGGGTTTTTATCCCCAAAGTACTTCATACATTAACTCTTTAAAAGATCCGTTACTTTCACAATGTCACACAATACGTAGTATAAAATAGAGTGACTATCCTTTTAAAGTAAATCAATTACTTCTCTTTGTAAAATCAAGTAGCAACATTCTTTTCCAATGATCAAGTTTGCCTAATTTCCAATGTTCAAGTTTCTCATTTTAGAAAGGTTTCGTAGTTCATAGTCTTATTCATTTGAGAATATAATTCCCCTTTAAACTATCTGAGAAACATAAGTCTTATATGTGAGTAGGATATTCTTGTTTATAACAATCTTATTACAGCAGCCATGATCTAGGAAATATCATTTTGTCTCATCTTAGCTTCTATGCAGATGGAAGTTTCTACTGGTTTTAATAATACTTAATTAGTCAAAACATTTCCTTTTATTAACGCTGCAGTGGTTTGTCGATACACATTCTGATTTCAAATCAAGAAACATTCTTAAGCCGTTATACCTAACTTCCCATAAAGCTAGTATAACTCTTAAGTTTTTCAAAACCAAGTATTACTTCTTCTTTCAAAATGATTCAAAATCTTTTGAAATACTTCAAGTTCTTTATTAACACATAACAAGCCAGTTATAGTTCAAATCAAGACTTTTAAAACCACATGTATTTTCTTACCAACATAAAGTCGTTATAACCAACTTCCCATAAAGTCGTTATAACACTTTTACGTTTTAAACCAATCACATACATTTAGCACACGTACGTCACCGTACTACATAGTTCACACATATCATGCTAGAAGAGATAGGAAGAGGTTCACATACCTCGCGACGATTATCGACTAATAGCAAAACGCTCAAGTACCTCAAACCGCGGCTACTCCCTAAGCCAAGTAGATCGCGCCACGCATAGTACTTCCACCTATAAGGCCACAAGGCGCTTATTAACATAAGGTCTCTTCAGAGAACATTCTACGTAAAATTCGCAAAGACCTCCCCGCAACAACAGAAATCTCCTCCTTCATCGAGGCTGGCCACCAAGCCAACCAAGGGGTTATACAAACTAACCCTAACGGTACAATTCTACTCCACTGTACTACTACACAAGTCTCATGTAATACAACCCTATGTAATTACGATTCAAGATTTTTCTTTACATTCAGGCTTAAGTCGCAAGACATTGCCGTAAGTATTATTCAGGCTTAAGTCAAAAGACATTGCCGATAACTACGCTCAGTTCTATATATAGGATACTTCAACTATATATTCAAGCAATCATGTAATTTCCAATTACAATAGGGGGACAAGATATTTACCTCAATAAGCCCATAATTATCCAAGTATAAAGTCGATCCTGGGCAATCGTTTAGCTCCAACTCCGAGCGCTCCATCCCGCTCTAAACCACCCTTAGAAGTTCTAACCAACTTCTACACAATACTCCAACGGACTATGGAGATTTTTCCTAGGGTTTCGGTTTTGTGACTAAGGAAGTATAATAGTATTTCTGGCTTTTCAGATGGTATAACCTTAGAATACAACAAGGTATATGGCTAAGGTAATTTGGGCATTATAACAATACTTTTGAGGTATTTCTATCAAGAGGGGGTATTATACGAAAGCAACTAGGCTAGGGGTACCCCACGGCCACACTACTAGGAGGGGAAGGGCTCTCGCCAAGGGGGAGGGGAGGCTCTACCACTACACTACACAAAGGGGGAGGAAGAAGCTTTCATGACTTCAGAGATGTTTGGATGAAGAAGTGCATCAAAGGGAGGGTATTTCAAGGTCAAGTGAAGGCCAACCAATGGCCAAGATTTAGCCAAGTGCTAGGCAAGTGTAAGGCCAAGATTAGGGCATGTGTACCTAGCCAACTTGCACACAAAATATCCTACCTACTACTTGACAAAAACCAACCCCAATCGTCCAAGCTTTACCGCCTCTGGTCCACCAATGAGAGGTGCCTAGTGTCGCCATCTCGTTGGTCCAAAATGTTACGTCTCTCGTAAAAATCCGAAAAAATTAAAAATGACATAGCCGGAAATTCCCCTACGAAAGCTGTGAAAACGTTTCGTCGAAACACGACTCTAACCCGGTGTTATGCACAAATAAAATTCGGCCAAGCACTTTAAGGCACAAACTCAAATTTTCTACGTACGTCCTTACGTACATACTCTGGAAATACGGGGTATAACACAACCAATGGCCAAGATGAAGACAAGTGTGGTGCAAGTGTAGGGCTAGATTTAAGCCAAGTGCACCTTATCCATCTACCACAACAACTTGCACAAAATATCCTACCTAACCCCACTCACCATTTTCGTCCAAAATGCCGCCCACTCCTTCCAATTAGAGGGTGACAAGTGTCGCCCTCTCGTTGGTCCAAAATGTTTCGTCTCTCGAAAAATTCCGCAAAAATAATTAATGACATAGCCGGAATTTTCCCTACGAAAGCTGTGGAAACGTTTCGTCGGAAAACGACTCTTTCGCACTTGTGTACAAATTTGAAACTAGCCAACTTTAAGGCTCAAATTATAATACGACGCGCCACGCATACATACTGGAAATACGGGTATAACATTCTCCTCCTTAGAAACATTCGCCCGAATGTTCCTTCTCAAATGTATAACGAAGAAGTTCCTTCAACAAGTTGTCAAAGCCACACCGCCACGTAATAACACACGTTCTCTTCCCTCCTTACTCGTCGTGCCCTCCTCGAACACTTGAACTCTTCTAGTATACGTTCCACACTCCAGTCATCGCTTCAGTTCCCAACACTTTGGAGTCACAACCTCCAAACTGGTCATCTTACTAGCTTCACTTTCCTCTAAGGTCATTCCCGGCCTTCACGAACCGATTCTGGTCGAACATATCCACAAAATCATACGATGGTCAGCTAAACTTGGGCCTAGCACCCTCGTGACCCTACCACTGGCGGGACCACCTGCAGCTGACCCAACCCCAAACAGCCGCGGTTGGCCCGCAAAGATGGCCCCAACCCGACCCACTTAACGCATCAAGCTCTTGTTTCCGATCCAGACAATCTTTCTACAGTCATGAAAGCTACCACTTCCATTTCACACTACCTGGGACTTATCACACAATACATTCTAGGCATAAAATGCACCGACAAGGATCACTTGCAAAACTTGTACTCAAGACGGCCTTACATCTAAGGTCTCAACTGTAATATAAATAGGTTCATCATTTCTCACCCCCAGGCTTACCCTTTTTCACTAAGCATGTTTCTAAGTCACATTTTAGCACAAAGCTATCCGAACATAACACTTAACACATTATCATAACATACAAAACTCTAGATGGTTAAGGATATACCTGAAGTAGGCGGTTCAGAGGACCGCTAAAACTGGGAACTTCCACCGCGACCTCTACCGTGGCCCGCCGGTGTATGAACATCCTGCCTAGCTGTGGAAGGTGAAGAACCCGCAACTGATCTCAGAGTTCAGGCTATCCTACCAGTGTTACCCCGGTCGGACAGTTTCTCCCTAAAATGGCCTGGGCCGCATGTAAAACAAACTCCCGACTAGCACGACACTCCCACCGCGAGTCTACCACGGTCACAACGAGGTAGGGTGGCTTCACCGCTAACACCCCGCTCTCCAAAATTTGAACCTGGAGCCCCGACCGCTTCCCCGAATACTGGATGCTCTAAAGATTGTGAGGACCACTGCATCGGGCGAGGCGCATAACTAGTCTGTTCCGAGGCGGTCCTCCTCGAAAGTCACCAAGGACCCCGCTGCTCGCCTCTTCACGACCTTGGTCATTCCGCCGATTTCTCCGCCTCACCTCCAAGTGCATAAGCTCAGTATGCGGCAATGTCCATGCCCGATCAAGAGCTACACTAACAACTCTCTGCTAGGTAATCATCGAGCCTCGTAACATATCGGTGCACTCGATCCTTCATACTAGCTACTAATGCGGGACGCATCGCCAATGAGTCGAACTCCACATTGTACTCCCGAACCGCACGCCTGCTCGCCGCAACACCAAAAATTGCCGCCGAGCCCTCCTCATCTCGCGAGGCAAGAAGTGTGCAAGAAAGGCCTTTGAGAACTCGTCCCCATAAAGCCGAAGTGCATGCTCTCCCGACAGCTCCCACGAATCAAACGATCGATCGCGGTATCACGCACCGATGCGAACCTGTGGCCACCGACTCGGTCTCGATGCTTTGATCACTCATGATCCGTCAGAATCGCCGGATGAACTCTCGCGATCATCCTCGTGCCTCGACCCATAAAACTCGCGGGTTACACTCGAGAAAATCCCGTAATCTCAAATCGCTCGCTCGGGGTGAACTACGGTGCTACTGGATCGAATCGCTGGCCCAGCTTTATCTCAAGTTCGCCACAACCCGCCATTAATCGGGCCATCTCCTTGTAACCCATCTCATCTCGCCTCACCAGTAGGATCGAGGCTCGTGCATCGTGGTCTCAGAGAGATCGCCGCTTCTACTCGTATCTTCCTCTGCTCGCTCTTGCCCTTCGCCCGGTTGCCTGCGCGAGGCATAATCGTAAAGGAAAGGAATACGTCGGAGGGTTCAACTCATCACACAACTCTAAGGCACGATCTCGTAATGAGAAGAATAGAAACCAATCCTAAATGTCTCTGCCTCACGACAAAGATGTGGTGCACAACACATCGATAATCAAGACTCTACTAGACACGGTGCAGACACTTTCCGAGGACTAATCGCTCGATACCACTTTTGTCACGACCGATCCGGCCCGTGGATCGTGCCTTACCGGGCACCCTAGTGATACAACATCGAGAAAATCAGCGGAAATAAAACATGAACATGAAATGAGAGATATAATAAATAAACAAAGCAACCAAAGCAGTTTCAAAGATAAATATATACAAACCTCAACAGCTTTAACTTTTTTACAACCCCGCCACACAACAAGATTACATGCACTTAAGATTTACAACAACTATGACGGACAGGCTTCGCCATACCCGAATGTACAAGGACCTACAACTCGTGGAACACATACCAAAAGATAAGCCTCCGAAGGAACGGAGCTTCCAATACGTTGAAAGGTGATCCTAAAAGCGGGATCGACACCAATGTACTTCTACTGCGCAGATGAACGCAGCTTCAAGGAGGTCAAGACAACAGTACCAAGTATGTGAAATCAGAAAATATCAGAAATGAAATCATAGCGCTATATAAAGCAGAGACATGTATGATAACCAAACTACGATACAACATATAAACAAATATATAAAGTCGTGGACTCACGCTCCAAATCATCACTGTGTCGTGGAATTCCTTCTCACCGCTAGCCTATGATATGATATCAACAAGACAAAGAATCCAAATGGGAGCATACCCGTGCGCTACGCATCGTGTCAGTATGTCCAAAAGGAAACAATAAGACAACATTCCAAATGGAAACATACCCGTACGCTACGCATCGTGTCAGTATGCCCACAGGGAAACAATAAAGCAGCATTCCAAATAGAAACATACCCGTGCGCTACGCATCGCGGTCGTGATGCCCAAAGGGAAACAATAAGGCAAGATCAAAATGGAAGCATACCCGCGCGCCACGATCGTGGTCGATGTCCAAAGCGATTAGCAAAAGTAACACAATCACCGCGAACGCACTGCGGAATTTCTTCACACCGCAAGACGCCCAAGTAAGTTCTCAACAAGTCAACCGACCTCCATCGAGAGACGCCAGAGTATAAAACACAATCTTTGCACAACAAAGGCTATCACAACAAGCATAGGCAAGTTTCACAACAACAAGCATAGGCAAGTTTCACAACAACAAGCATAGGCAAGTTTCACAACTCAAAGTACTTTCATTTATGCCAAAGTCCGGGTCTTAACCCTAAAGTACTACGCACGTTAAATTCCTTTTAAAGAGATTTATTCCTTTTATATAAAAGTCACCCGATACCCGTAGTATATAAATGGAGTGACTTATATCTTTTAAGTAAACCAAAACAACTTCCATACTTTTTTAAAGTCAAGTTACCACGTTAAAACCAATGATAAAACCTTTCTTTTGTTTTCATAAGGTCGTTATAACCAACTTCCCATAAAGCTGTTATAACACCTTATGCTTTAAACCATTTTAAGACAACACAATGCCTTTCTTTTCCCTAAGGTTCCAGTTTGCCTAATTTTAATTACGCAAGTCTCTTTTTGAAAAGTTTCATAGTTCAATGTCTTAATCTCTTTTAAAACAATTGAGTAACATATGCCATAAAGTAGGTTATTCTTGTTCATAATCAATATTATTAAGCAACCATGATCTAGAAAATGTAATACCATTTTGTCTCATCTTAGCTTCTATGCCGATGGAGGTTTCTACTGGTTTTAATAATACTTAATTATTCAATACATTTTCCTTTATTAACGCTGCAGTGGTTTGTCGATACACATTCTGATTTCCGAAATCAGTAAAACATTATTCCTTTCAAAAACCAAGTACTCATTACTCACGAATGAGGTTTCACACATCTTACAACTTTCAAAACAATTTAATCAAGTTAAGTCTCTTATCTTATAAGATCAAGTCTCTTAACTTCTAAGATCAAATAGCCGTTCTTTTTATCTCTTTTAGACGTTATACCTAACTTCCTATAAAGCTAGTATAACTCTTAAGTTCTCAAAACCAAGTATTACTCTTCTTTCAAAAAGGGTTTCTTAATGAAAGACTTCAAGTTCTTTATTATCACACATCAAGTTAGTTATAAGTCAAATCAGTTACCTTTTTACAATCACAAAGCTTTTTCTTATCTACATAAAGCTGTTATAACCAACTTCCCATAAAGCCGTTATAACCCTTTATGTTTTAAACCAATCAAATACATTTAACACATGTACGTCTACCGTACTACATAGTTATACACATATCATGCTAGAAAGATAGGAAGAGGTTCACATACCTCGCGACGATTATCGACTAATAGCAAAACGCTCCAAGTACCTCAAACCGTCGGCTACTCCTTAAGCCACGTAGATCGCACCACACGTAGTACTTCAACCTATAAGGCCACAAGGCGCTTATTAACATCTAGATCTCATCGTTCCATATTCTACAGAAAATTCGCAAAGATTTCCCGCAACAACAGAAATCTCCTCTCTATCGAGGCCGCTACCAAGCCAACCAGTGGGGGGTTATACGTCTAACCGGACGTGTACAATTCTACTCACAGTAATACTACACAAGCCTACTGTAATATAGTCCTATGTAATTACAGTTCAGTTCTCTTATTTAAATTCAGGCTTAAGTCGCAAGACATTGCCGTAAGTATTATTCAGGATTAAGTCAAAAGACATTGCCGCACAGCTATGTTCAATTCAATATATAGTATACTTTAACTATATACTCCTACAACATGAAATTTCCAATTACAACAGAAGGTCAAGAATGTTTACCTCGGTAAGCCCAAAATTATCCGAGTTTATATGTCGATCCTGAGCAAGGTTTAGCTCCTACTCCGAGTGCTCCAATTTGCTCCAAACAACCCTTAGAAGCTCTACGCAACTTCTACTTAACACTTCAACTAACTATGAAGGTTTTCCTTAGGGTTTCGTTTAGTGGCTAAAGGAAGTATAATAGTATTTGGGCGTTTGTATAAGTGTAACCTTGGGAATACTACAAGGTATTTGGGCCAAGGTATTTGGACATAACAACAATACTAGGAAAGTATTTCTATACCACAACAAGGGGTATTATACGAAAAACAACTAGGCTAGGGGGGGGTACCCCTCGGCCAAGGCTTCACAAGGGGGAGGGTGTGGTGGCTCTCGGCCAAGCTCAACTAGGAGGGGGGGGAGAGGGACGAAAAGCTCAAGCTAAGAGGGGGGGAGGATTTTTAACACTTAGAACAATTTAGGATGAAGAAGTTCATCAACTTAGAGGGGTATTTATAGGTCAAGTGAAGGCCAACCAATGGCCAAGATGAAGACAAGTGTGGTGCAAGTGTAGGGCTAGATTTAAGCCAAGTGCACCTTATCCATCTACCACAACAACTTGCACAAAATATCCTACCTAACCCCACTCACCATTTTCGTCCAAAATGCCGCCCACTCCTTCCAATTAGAGGGTGACAAGTGTCGCCCTCTCGTTGGTCCAAAATGTTTCGTCTCTCGGAAAAATCCGCAAAAATAATTAATGACATAGCCGGAATTTTCCTACGAAAGTCGTGGAAACGCTTTTGAAAAACGACTCTTTTCGGCACTTGTGTACAAATTTCGAAACTAGCCAACTTTAAGGCTCAAATTATAATACGTACGCGCTCACGTACATACTCTGGAAATACGGGGTATAACAGGGTAGCACTGGTGGGATAGCACAGACTACGAGATCAGTTGCGGGTTCTTCACCTTCCATAGCTAGGCAGGATGTTCATACACCGGCAGGCCACGGCAGAGGTCGCGGTGGAAGTTCCCAGTTTTAGCGGTCCTTTTGAACCGCCTATTTGATTTTTCAGGTATATCCTTAACCCTCTAGAGATTAGTTTGTATTGGCGATATAATGATATGTTAAGTTTTATGTTCAGATAGCTTATGTTAAAAATGTGATTTAGAAGCCTGGTTTGTGAAAAGGGTAAGTCTGGGGATGAGACAATTTTGAGCCTTAGAATTTGTAACAGTCGATACCTTAGATGTAAGGTCATCTCGAGTAGAATATTTTGTGGGTAATCCTTGTCGGAGAGCGTTATTTACATACGGTGTACCAGTAGGATAATTCCTTGGGTTGTGTAAGATGAAAGTGGTAGCTTTCAGGACTGGTATAGGTAAGATTGTTCCGGATCGGGGAACAAGAGTTTGGCGCGACATGGGTCGCCGAGGACCATTCGCGGTCGACCCGCAGCCCGGTTTGGGGTCAGTTCGAGGTGGTCCCGCCGGTGGTAGGATCACGAGGTGCAAGGCCCAAGTTTAGGTAACCATCGACGTTCGTGGACGCGTCGACCGTAATCAGATCATGAAGCCGGGAATGGCTTTAGAGGAAATCGTGAAGCTGAGGTGACCAAGTTCGAGGTAATGACTCCAAAGTTTTGGAACCGGACGATCAAGTATGGCACGATACTATAGGAAGTTCGGATATACGAGAAGCAATGACGAGTAAGGCGAGCGAACATGTGTTATGAGAACGGAAGTGATCATTTCTTTTGTGAAGTGAAGATGCGAAGGGAGTATTCTTTAGACCAAGGGTGGAAGCTTGTTGTGATGTTAGAGGTGATTTCTCGTTGGCTTGGATTTGAGTTATTGCGCGTATGTTGTATTATGGCCATGGGTGGCATAATTAGTTTCCTAAGTATAGTAGGGAAGACTATACCGGCACAGGTATGTTTGGAGACTTAGAAGGAACATTCGGGACGAATGTTTCTAAGGGGGGAAGAATGTTATACCCCGTATTTCCAGGTACCAAGTTGTATTATGGCCTGGTAGTCGGCTTTCGTACTTGCCCCGTGTCAGCTTCGTGTTTTGGTTGTATAATATTGTTAGTACGGCTTTGGTATCTGGTAGTTGGCTTTCGTACTTGCCCCGATCAGTTGATGATGCGACTTTGGTATCTGGTAGTTAGCCTTCAGATTGCTCAGACGGTTTTATGACACAGGTGGACCCGTGTTCATATGTACTCCTTGGTATTGTTATATCATAGACTGCCGGCAGTGAGGAAGGAATTCCACGGGCACGATTGATGTTGTGGGCGTGAGACCCATGGTTATATTTTGAGTGATGACTTGGAGGGCTTGAGTCCTCGATCGACATGATCGCTTATATGTCAGGTATCGTAGTTTGGTTATCATACATGTCTCCCGCTTTATATAGACTATTATGATTTCATTACTGATTTTTCGCCACATACTGTAATTGTCATCGACCTCCTTCGGCCGCTCATGCCGCAGTAGGGTACATCGCTGTCGATCCTCGCCATAGGATCACGTCAACAGATTAGGAAGCTCCGCTTTCCGAGGCTTATCTTTTGGTATGTTTTTCCTTGAGTCGTAGGTTCTTGTACATTCAGGGGTATGGCGGGGCCCTGTCCCATCATAATTGTTGTTACATTCTTAGAGGTCTGTAGTACTGTTGTGGGCAGGGTTGTAAAGGATTGTAACTGTTCAAATTTCTGTATATATGCAATAAGGCAACCGTTTTGGTTGGCCTGTTTTATTATCATAACTCTTGTTCATATCTGTATGTTTTTATTTCCGCTGGTTGTTCTCTGATGTTGTATCACTAGGGTGCCCGGGGTAAGGCACCAGTCACGGGCCCGGGATCGGGTCGTGACAACTGGCACGGCCTTCATGTTTTGAAACGGTTGTGATTTCATTAATGAAAGGGTGCAATGTGTTTATGACTTAATGTGAAACAATTAATCTCATTGTTAAAGGCATAACTTAAAAAGGTAAAAATGATTATTACTCTCATGATTGCAAGGTTCAGTGTGCTTATTGATGTTATATTATATCATGGACTGCCGGCAGTGAGGAAGGATTCCACGGGCATGATTGATGTTATGGGCGTGAGACCCATGGTTATACTTGAGTAATGACTTTGAGGGCATGCGTCCCTGATTTGACATGACTGCTTATCTATTGTGTACTGTAGTTTGGCGATCAAACATGTCTCCTGTTTTGTATAGACTGTTATGATTTCATTACAGTATTTTCAGTTTCACATACTTGGTACATTCTTCGTACTGACCTCCTTCGGGGGGCTGCGTTCATGTCGCAGGTTTAGGTACACAGTTTGGTGATCTGCAGGTGTAGGACCGCCCGAAGTTTTGGATAGCTCCATCTGCTCAGAGTTTATCATTTTGGTATAGATCCTTCATTACGCACTTTTGTACGATTATGGCAGCGGGCCTTGTCCCGTCATAGTTCAAGAAACTCTTAGAGGTCTGTATTCATATGTGGATCGGACTCGTACAGTATAGTGCCTTTTGTTATGTATATTATATGGCAGCCTCGTCGGCTTTGCCCTTGCATGTTCGTTGGTTTAAAAAAACGAGGTGTTATTTAGTTCCGCGGTTTACTTGTGTCAGTTAGGTAGAAGGGTGCCCAGGTAGGGCACCAGTCACGGGCCCGGGGTTCGGGGCGTGACACAAAATGAGGGCTGAATTTCCATAATTCCAACGCCCTAAAACAGTCCCTAAAAAACTGTATAATAACGTCCAACAGTTTTATAGATTCCACGGCCAATAACTACAATCCGATAACTCTTTCCTTAATTCATTTTATTCCAATTCAAGTTCAAACACTTCCATATGTGACATACCAACTTATCAACAACCATATTATCTCATTTTAACATGCGACAAGTGTGGATAACAACAACAATATAACCAACGAAACCAATGGCACAAAACTGCCTCAAATCGGCCAACAACACATCTATCACATACACGTCTTATTTTCCATTTCTTCCTTAACATAAATTCATCCCTTAAACATAAAAATAAGTAATATCCAATTACTTCAATTTAAGAAGAACTATTACCTCATTTTTGTGCCCAAAATCGTTCAAAACAGCCCCTACTATATTGGTCCGCATGTTTCATTTTGCTCCACTTCTTCAAGTTCCAATTACATATATGTATCTACTACAAGCTTATATCCAACTTCCCTTTGTATTTCATTTCCAAAAAGTTGATAGAACTTAGGGTTTTCTTGCACCATTTCTCGGCCCAAACAAGTCTCCAAAGGTTGAGATGTTAATCTTGGTTCAACACTTGGTTTAGGGGCTTAATCTTGGAGAAATAAATTGATCAACAATGGTTGTTCTTGGTCTAAAGGTGCTCTAGATTTAGAGCTCAAACGGAGAGAAGATGGTGAGATATATGGCTAAGTGTAAGTGAGATCCAAGTCTTGCAAGACTTGGATATGTATAGCCAAGTGGAGTGGGACCCACATGTCCACTTGTCCTCAAAATATCTATCATGTTGTCATCTTAGCAAGACAAGTGGAGGGGTGACACGTGTCACCCTCTTATTGGTCCAAAATAATTCTTCACCAAAATAATTTCTATACTTGACCAAAATATCTAAAAATCTCGCGGGCCCTACAAAATTGTAAAATTTCCGGTGGGCCCCACATAACCAAATCCGAGACTTCAAAATCCAAAACTAATTTCGTACCTCTAATTAGGAGAATTGAACTCCAAGTTAACAAATTGTCGTCTTCACATTTTTGGAAACTTTCCTTAAGCAAATGTAATAATTCTTTCCTTCCCAAAATTCAAATCTTAAATCCTTAATCACGTTATCAATTAGTAGCCCTGGTATTACGGGGTGTAACATCCTTCCCCCTTAGAAACATTCGTCCTCGAATGTTCATCTAAGGTCTCAAGCTATACAAATTCCTAATCGGCTCAACAATCATCAACATCAATCCCAAGTGGTTTATACTCAAACCAAGGAATCATCACCTCTAATATACTTCACATATACTATGTATTTTAACCACAATCACACATGGATTACTTTTCTCTTGAAGGCCTTGTCTATCTAAGGTCTCAACGATTATCCAATACTCTAAGATTCTCAAATACTCCAAATTAGCACATATATAACCTTGATGTGGATTCATTAAACTGTTTCACACCTTCCAAGCAATTTATAAAGCTTAACCATCACATGATAACCCACAATTGCTTCAGACAACACACACAAGGCCCCAAATAAATATGTCTGCATAGATGTACATCATCATACCAACTCTATAACAATTTTAGCAACCTGGATACTAAGTCTATATATTCCCCTTCGGTGCCGCTGTCGCTTTCTCATAGCTGCAATCACAATAATATGTTAGGGAGGGACTACCCTAACCACACAGCTCTATCGCACGATCTTGGAGTAAGAAGAATAGAAACCAATCCTAAATGTATTGTAGCCTCCTGTTTATAGATGTGGTGCACAACACACCTATAAACAAGACTCTTACTATACACGGTCTGTAGACATTCCGAGGACTAACTGCTTTGATACCACTATTTCACGACCTGAACCCCGGGCCCGCAACTGGTGCCCTACCTGGGCACCCTTCTACCCATACAACATAAGTAACCCGCGGAAACTAAATAACTGTCACGCCCCACATCCCGGGCCCGTGACTGGTGCCCCTACCTGGGCACCCTTCTACCCATACAACATAAATAAACCGCGGAAGATAAATAACAATCTTTTTTTTTTTAAACAAAGGCAAAGCCGAAAAGGCTTCCATATAAATATAAATCACCCGAAAGGGTCTACGCTGTACAATAATGTAAATACAACTTACACCAGTCCAGCCCACATATGAATACAGACCTCTAAGAAGGTGACAACAACTATGACGGGACAAGGCCCCGCCATACCCCTGAATATACCTAGCCATAATGACAAACTCTGGAACTTGGAGCCATTTCAAAATGTTGAACAAGGATCCTAAGCTCGCGGATCCACAACTGTGTACCTAGACCTGCGGACATGAACGCAGCCCCCCTAAGAAGGTCAGTACAACAAGTACTAAGTATGGAACAGAAATAAAGTACAGTAACCAAATCATAACTGTATAAAAGAATGACAGGGGCAAGTATAAAAATTAAAATACCAGATCCTACCGTGTCATTTTAACTCATGAAATAAATCGTACATTAATCATTCTTTTCCTTCTTTCAATAAGAATTAACATCATATTCTTACATACATACTTAAGAATTCGATCAAGTTTTTCCACATAACTTACATATCTTACATAACATAATCCGACCCTTTATGGAGGGACTTCTTATTTGATAGCTTACTTTGATTATCCATATGTGATAACGTAACCCGACTCATTTGCGGGACATGGTGTACTGTGGAATCATGTAGCATAATCCGGCCCGCCTGTGGGGCTCGGTGTACAGTGGAATCACGTAGCATAATTCGGCCCGCCTGTGGGGCTCGGTGTACTGTGGAATCATGTAGCATAATCCGGCCCGCCTGTGGGGCTCGGTGTACTGTGGAATCATGTAGCATAATCTGGCCCGCCTGTGGGGCTCGGTGTACTGTGGAATCATGTAGCATAATCCGCCCGCCGCTCTGCACTGTGGAATCATGTAGCATAATTCGGTCCGCCTGTGGGGCTCGGTGTACTGTGGAATCATGTAGCATAATCCGCCCGCTGTGGGCCTTGCATCGTGGAATCATGTAGCATAATCCGGCCCGCATGTGGGGCTCGGTGTACTGTGGAATCATGTAGCATAATACGGCCCGCCTGTGGGGCTCGGTGTGATTTTCCTTACATAACATTTTAAACCACCCTTTCACTTCTTCTTAAGTCGATATAACAACTTTACATAAAGCTATTATAACAACCTTTCATTTTAGAGAACTTAAGGCACTTTTATTTCTTATCACATTGGGAAAACTAAACCCAAAAGTACTAGTACATACATACTTAAAAAGAATCATAAAACTCGATTCTTTTTAAAACTCAAGTCACATATTCTTTTGAAATCAATCTTCTTAACTTTTGCCATGCTTTTTAAATCAAGTCATTTCCACTTATAAAATAAAGGCTTATAGTCTTAAAACCTCGTATCATATACTCTTTAAAATCATATAACTTTCACTTATAAAAACAAGTCCCTTTTCAATTATAAATTCAAGTCATTTTTAAATATAAAATCAACTTACTTACTTCATATAAATCAAGGCACATAGCTTTAAATCAAACCTCATAACTTCCTAACCATTCTTACCAACATCTCCCATAAGACTTGGTAAGGACTTAGGATAACTTAGACAAACCTCTAACTTAGAATCAACAACGTAGATACTTCTTAACTTCTAAGAGTAGAAGGAATCATGAAATAATATCACATGGCTATTTCATACGTAGGATCATGCCAAAAGAAAGAAGAGGTTCACATACCTCGTGACGACTAACTCAAACGACAAGTAGCAATACCCTCCAATGTACTTCAACCTAAAATGACAATAGCACTTCTATCAACTACAAGATATCAAGTGTATGATTTATACCAAATAATGGCCCTCTAATTCTACGAAAAATTGGGCAGCACTTCCTTTGTTTCTACGTACTTTTCCACCTTTTCCAAGGCCAGTATTCATCAACCAACAAGCCACATTTAAGGCGCAACCAATAGTTAGCCAAAGGGGATTACACGTCTAACTGGACGTGTAAAATTCTGTCCCACAGTTATACAAAACAGTCCACAAATCAGCCCATAAAAACAGTCCGTAATCCAACAATAACGAGGGTAAAATGTGAGGCGTTTCAACACCTTTCCACACCCCTATTTCCTTAGGGAATTCATTAGCAACTACTACACTTAAACATGCATATTAGGGGCTTAATTTCCAGCATTATGCACGCCCAAAACAGTCCATAAAATGATACGACAACGTCTAACAGTTTTAGGCAGTTTTTCGGCTAAAACAACTACAATCCGATAACTCTTTCCTTAATCCATTTTATTCCTATTCGAGTTCCAACACTTCCATATATGACATACCAACTTATCAACAACAATATTACATTATTTTAACATGCGACAAGTGTGGATAACGACAACCATATAACAAACGAAACTAAGGGCACAAAATTGCCTCAAATCGGCCAACAACATATCTACCTCATACACATCTTATTTTCCATTTCTTCCTTAACATGAATTCATCTATACATTATAACAATAAGTAATATCCATTTACCTTAATTTAAGAAGAACTATTACCTCATTTTTGTGCCCAAAAACGTCCCGGGCAGAATGCTAAACAATGGCCCGTAGTTTTCATTTCGCTACACTTCTTCAAGTTCCACTTGCACATATGTATCCCCTACAACCTTGGGAGCAACTTCTCTTCACGTTTAGCTTCCAAAAAGTCGACGGAAACCCCTAGGGTTTCATCACCATTTTCGACCCAATCCTAGATTTAGGGGTTAAGGGTGCTTAATCTTGCTAATCACTTGGTTAGGGACCTTAATCTTGTATAATGAACTAAGCTTGGAAGATTTGAAGTCTTGTTCTTCCATTTGTAGCCCTAAGGTCGAGAGCAGTGGAGAGGGAGATATATTTGCTTGATGAAGAATGACTAAGTGTTGGCTAGGTCTTGCAAGACATCTCTATGTATATATAATGTATCACCTAGGCTTGGATGATGACAAGTGGAGGGTGAGATGGTGGACAAGTGTGGGTGGGACCCACTTGTCCACTTGTCGTCATTTTCATGAAAATATCTAAAGTCAAAAAGTCAAATAGTCAAAGTTTTCCAAGACCAATACAATGGGGGGGGGGGGGGTGTGCCACGTGTCACCCTATGATTCGTACAAAATATTTTCATCTCCCAAAAAGTCCATAATTGGCCAAAATATCGAAAAAACTTGTGGGCCCCACAAAAACGTAAAATTTCTCGGGTGGGCCCCACATGACCAATTCTGAAAATTAAAATCCATAATTCCAATATATTCTCTAAGTCCCAAATATCAAATTTGAGAATCAAACTTGTTACACCCCGTAGTTCCAGGGTATGTATGTGAGGACGTATGTACGAGAATACGACATAAAGATTGGAGGCAAGAAATGTGCAAAAAATGTATGTCGGCCCGAGCCCTCCTCATCTGTGGAGGCAATAAATGTGCAAGAAATGCCCCTGAGAACTCGTCCCATACGGCTGGAAGTGCATACTCTCCCCGGGACAGCTCCCACGAATCAAACCAATCGACTGCAGTATCACGCAGCCGATGTGAACCTAAGACCACTGACTCGGTCTCCGAAGCCTTGATCACTCTCACGATCCGTCAGAATCGCTTGATGAACTCGCGGATCATCCTCGTGCCTCGACACAGAACTCTGGCGAACTACAACTTAGAAAGTCCCGTAGCCTCAAACTATCCGATCTTGGGTGAATCACGGTGCACGGAATCTGCGGCCCAAATTATCCTCACGTTCGCCACAACTCGCTAGTAATCGTGTCATCTCCTCAGAACCATCTCCTCTCGCCTGTGCCGTGGACCGAGGCTCAGTATCGTGGTCTCAGCAGCCACTGTTGCGGCTAAACTCGCTGGGCCGGTGGCATCGCAAAACTCGCCGTCAAGCACTATCTCGTGCATCGACGCTCGCGCTCGTACTCTCTCGTGTCCTACTAGAAGCTCCTCACCGCTTGCCCTTCGGGCGGGTTGCCTTCCGTGGAGGCATAATCGTAAAACGAAATACGTCAGAGGGGTCCAACTTATAACACAGCTCTAAGGCACGATCTTAGAATGAGAAGAATGGGAACCAATCCTAAATGTCCTGCAGCCTCCTGATTATAGATGTGGTGCACAACACACCGATAATCAAGACTCTACTAGACACGGTCTGTAGACACTTTCCGAGGACTAACTGCTCTGATACCACTTTTGTCACGACTCAACCGGGCGTGGATCGTGCCTTACCCCGGCACCCTAGTGATACAACATCGAGAACATCGTGAAATAAAAACTAAAACATGAGACAAGACATAAAGTATGAAACAAAGCAACCAAAACGGTCACCTTCCAAAATATATACATATATATCAAACCGAACAGTTAAGTCCTTTTTACAAACCCTGCCCACAACAGTACTACAGACCTCTAAGAATGTAACCATAACTATGACGGGACAGGGCCCCGCCATACCCCTGAATGTACAAATATCTACAATGACAGGGGACTATACCAAAGATAAGCCTCCGGAGAAACGGAGCTTCCCAAAACGCTGAACTGTGATCCTATGAGCGAGGATCAACAACCGATGTACCTCTACCTGCGGCATGAACGCAGCCCCCCGAAGGAGGTCAGTACAACAGGTACCAAGTATGTGAAACTGAAAATACTGTAGTTAAATCATAATAGTCTATATAAAGCAGGAGACATATATGATAACCAAAATGCAGTACACAACATAAAAGCAGTCATGTCAAGTCAGGGACTCACGCCCTCAAAGTCATCACTCCAATATAACTATGGGTCTCGCGCCCACAACATCAACCATGTTCGCATCATGGCCACATGCCCCCGGAATTCTCCATCGGTGTAGACATGTCCAGGATGCAACAATAATAACAATGTACCGGGTAATCAACCCTGCCGCATGGCCACATGCCCCCGGAATTCTGCATCGGTGCAGACATGTCCATGTAACAATAATAACAATATACCGGGTAATCAACCCTGCCGCATGGCCACATGCCCCCGGAATTCAGACGGTGCGTATATGTCCATGTAACAACAATAACAATATATCGGGTAATCAACCCTGCCGCATGGCCACATGCCCCCGGAATTCTTCATCGGTGCAGACATGTCCATGTAACAATAATAACAATATATCGGGTGATTAACCCGCCGCATGGCCGCATGCCCTAATTTCGTGACGTGCGTATATGTCCATGTAACAACAATAACAATATACCGGGTGATTAACCCGCCGCATGCCCCCGGAATTCTTCATCGGTGCAGACATGTCCATGTAACAATAATAATAATATACCAGCCCTCCATCGAGAGACACGGTAGCATAGGAATACAACTTTTACACAACAAGGCTATCACAATCAAGCACAAGCAAATTACCATACTTCAATTCTCTTACAAATATCCATTCTTTCACAAGAAGTCACCTGATACCAACACTCGTAGTATCCAAAACAGAGTAACTATTATTTTAAGTAAACCAAAATAATTTCCCTTTTTTTTTAAGACAAGTAACAACCTTCTTTTCCAAAAGTTCAAGTTTGCCTGATTTCAAATACTCAAGTCTCTTATTTTCGAAAAGTTTCGTAGTTCATAGTCTTAATCACTTAATAACATAATTCTCTTTTAAAACAAGTTGAGTAACATATGCCTTATGTGTGAGTAGGTTATTCTTGTTTATAACAATCTTATTAAAGCAGCCATGATCTAGAAAATATAATACAATTTTGTCTTATCTTAGCTTCTATGCAGATGCAGGTTTCTACTGGTTTTAATAATAATTAATTAGTCAATACATTTTCCTTTATTAACGCTGCAGTGGTTTGTTCGATACTTGTTCTCATTTCCGAAATCAATATAACATTATTCCTTTTAAAAAACCCAATTACTCATTTCTCATTAAAGCGGTTTCACAACTTTTTAACACAACCCAAATCCTTATTGTTTCACATCAAGTCTTTTATCTTTTAAAAAAAAACCACAAACCATTTCTTTGTCCGCATAAAGTTGTTATAACCAACTTCCCATAAATTCGTTATAACACTTTATGTTTTAAACCAACCAAATTCATTTAACCCATGTACGTCTACCGTACTACATAGTTCACAACATATCATGCTAAAAGGATAGGAAGAGGTTCACATACCTCGCGACGATTATCGACAATTAGCAAAACGCTCCACAGTACTGTAACCCTGCTAGCCTTTTCCACTCTTCAAGTAGAATACGCCACTCGCAGTACTGCAACCTATAAGGCCACAAAACGCCTATCAACTCCTAGATCTCCTCGTAGAATATTCTAAATGCAAGATTCCTTATTCTACAGAAAATTCGGCTGCACCTCCCCCCCCCCCCCCCCGAACCACATAAATCTCCTCCTCTACTCAGGCCCGCTACCAGGCCAACAACTCCCGGGGGGGTTTACACGTCTAACCGGATGTGTTCAAATATACTTCACAGTAATACTACACAAGTTCATCAGAAATACACCCAATGTAATTACAGTCATTCTTTTCAATATTCATTCTATATATAGTATACTCAACTATATATTACTACAACATGTAATTTCCAATTACAATAGGGGGACACGATTATTTACCTCGATAAGCCCAAAATTATCCAAGGTATAAGTCGATCCTGAGCAACGTTTAGCTCCAATTCCTTACGCTCCAACCCGCTCCAAGCAACCCTTAGAAGTTTCTAAACAACTTCTCTTAACACTTCAACTCTAAAAAGTGAAGAACACTTAGGCTCTAAGTGTGGCTAGTTTCGGCCAAGGGGGGGTGTATTTAGGCTAGGGGTGTGAAATCTTTTCTAACTTTTGGTTACAAATCTTCCTAATACACTAAGGAAGAACACTTAAGACTTTAAGAATTTTTGGACAACTTTGGCTAAGGGGAAGGGCTTAAAAATGAGAACAATCAAGGAGAGGGGATGGAACTTTTCAAGACTTGGAAACTCTCAAAGTGTGGATGAAATAAGTCTTCAACTAAGGGGGTATTTATAGGACATTCAAGGGCTAGTATCTATGCAAGTGTGTGGCCAAGATTAAGCCACGTGTGTGTGGGTCCCACCTATCCATCTACACCACAAATATCCTACCAAACCTTGACCAAACATTTTAAGCCTTTAAAAGATGAAAAACGAGCCAATCCTTGTCCAATTTTTCGTCCAACCTTGCCACCTAAGGGTGACACATGTCGCCCTCATATTGGTCCAAAATATTTCATCTTCCGAAAATATCCGTAATGCCAAAAATCCGAAAAATAAAGTGGGCCCCACAAATCGTAAATTCCGGAAATATAATTCCATAATTCTCAACTATTCCAAAATGTCCGAATACCAAATCTGGGAATCCAATGTTATACCCCGTATTTCCAGAGTATGTTCGTGAGGGCATACGTACAAAAGTTTAGCCTTAAGTTAGGCATTATGGACGAAAATTGTGCACAACCCACGAAACGGATGGTTTTCCGACGAAACGTTTTACAAAACTTCGTAGGTAAATTACGCTATGCCATTTCTAATTTTTGGATATTTCCGAGAGATGTAACATTTTGGACCAACGAGAGGGTGACACTTGTCACCCTCGTTGACGCAAAGGGGAGGCCACGGTTGGCGTGAAATTGGGGCTTAAAACTGGTCAATGTTTTGTGAGGATTTGTGGAGTAGGTTAGGTGCACTTGTGCAAATCCCCACCATCCACTTGCCCTCCACTTGCCCTCATCCTAGCCCTTAAAAGCCCTATAAATACCCCCCCCCCCCTTGATGAAGAGTTCTTCATCCACAAATCAAACTTTCCAAGTCTAAAATCCCTCCCTCCCTTTGTGTTGTGTTCGTCCAAGCCTCCCCCTTCCTCTTGAAAAGGATTTTGCGAAACCACCCTCCCCTTTGTGGTGTTCTAGCCGAGACCTACCCCCTTGGTAGAAAGTTGTCTTTCAAGTATTGTTACTATCTCCAAAATACTTTAGCCTATACCTTGTTGTATTTCCAAGTCACCTCTATACTAAAAAGCCTAGAAATACTACCTTATCTCCATTGTCACTAAACGAAACCCTAAGAAAAACTTCATTGTTGGTTGAAGTGGAAGTAGAAGTTGTTAGAAACTTCTAAGGGTTTCTTGGAGCTATCGGAGCGTGCAAATAAGGAGCTAAACCTTACTCAGGATCGACATTTAACTTGGATAATTTTGGGCTTATCGAGGTAAATACTCTTGTCCTTCTATTGTAATTGGATATTACATATAAGAATAGTTAAGACTTGAGTATAAGGTATAGAAGGATATTAAAGAATAGAATTGAACTGTAATCACAATAGAAGGGTATAACAGAAGAAGAATTAAACTGTGCTTACATAGGACTGTATTTACAGTAGACTTGGGTAACTTGGCGGGTAGGGAAGTGCTGCCCAAATTTTCCATAGAATAAAGAACCCTCTGTTTAGAATATCCTACAGAGTAGTCTAGACGTTGATAAGACGTATTTGACTGGTATAGGTCGATACTCTGCGCGCGACATATTCGACTTGGCAGGTGGATTTCGCCGAGAAGGTATGTGATTCTTCCTACACTCTTGAGCATGATATTTTAAAGTATATATATAGTACGGTAGACGTACGTGTGTTAACTGAACGTAGCTTTACGGCAATGTCTTTTGACTTAAGCCTGAATAATAAAGATCTTATAGTCTTTCAAAAGAATTATAAATCGATTTGAAAGAAGAATATTTGTTTTTAAAACAAGAAGCTTAAGAGTTATACTAGCTTTATGGGAAGTTAAGTATAACGACTTAAGAAAGATAAAAGGAACAGTTTACTTATGTGTTTATAAAAGACTTATATTGATTTATGGAAAGTATAATAAGATGGTTTGATAAGTAGACATAATATGATGCTATGTGTGTTAGTGTCTTGTAACGTTTGTATAAGAGGGTATTCTTGTTGTGCTTATGTTGTTTAACGATAAGCTGTTATGTTAGTATTATATCACTCACCTCTTGACATGATACCGGGGGTTAAGCTGCCCTCCGATGCGGGGTAGACTCAGGCGGTCTGGGACCATGATTCGAGAATACCTCATGCGGGTCCAGGGGACCTATGCGGAGCTACGAGAGTTCCAGGTTAGTGTGCGGGGTTATACCTCATGCGGTCTATGTGGCCATGCGGACTACGAGTCCAGGACGATGCCGAGGAGTAGCTACCCTCGATGCGGGGAATACCTCATGCGGGCCTATGTGAGTGGCCTATGCGGACTACGGGAGTCCAGGATTAGGCTTGCATAATGATACTATGGGCGATTGGCCTTGCTTCGATCATTCGCAGCCTAGAAAAGACCTGTTACAGTTTACCTGTTATTACTCTTGTTTGTGATGTGGCACTATGTGCGGTTACATTGGTTGTTTCGTACATATTTGTAAAATTGGTTTTAAAATGATATGATTTCATTTAAGTACTTTACAGTTTCACATACTTAGTACCTGTTGTACTGACCTCCTTCGGGGGGCTGCGTTCATGCCGCAGGTAAGGGCAAGCAGGTGCTAGATCCGCATCCTTAGGATCTTTTGCGTTGGTGTCAGGAGCTCCATCTTCTCCGGAGGCTCGACTTTTGGGTATGATCTCCCTGTTGTAGATAGTTTTGTACAGTCAGGGTATGGCGGGGCCCTGTCCCGCCATAGTTGTTTATTTCCTTAGAGGTCTGTAGTCCTATTGTACAGTTGGGATGTAACTGCCAGATTTTGGTTTATATATATTATGCCGAAAGGCGACTTTTCTCATATAAACTGTGTCTCAATTTACATTGTTTCATGTCTTGTTTTTATATTCCGCTGATTTTCTCTGATGTATGACTACTTGGGTGCCCGGGTAAGGCACCAGTCACGGGCCCCGGAACGGGTCGTGACAAAAGTGGTATCAGAGCAGTTAATCCTCGGAAAGTGTCTACAGACCGTATCTAGTAGAGTCTTGATTATCGGTGTGTTGTGCACCACACCAATAATCAGGAGGCTATAGGATATTTAGGATTGGTTTCCATTCTTCTCACTCTGAGATCGTGCCTTAGAGCTGTGTTATAAGTTGGACCCCTCTAACGTATTTCCTTTCTTTAACAGTTATGCCTCCACGTAAGGCAACCAGGGCCCAGAAGGGCAAGGAAGCCGAGGGAGCTGCTAGTGGGACACCTAGAGTCACGAGGCACAGTGCCCGCCTATACGAGACGGCGAGTTCCACGACGCCCGACCCCGAGAGGGTTTAGGCGCAGCGATGGTGATGAGACTACGACTGCACCTCCACCTCACCGGCGAAGCGCATTTAGATGGGTTACAAGGAGATGGCCCGCCATCGCCAGATCGTGGCGCATACGAGGATAGATCGATGCAGCAGCCCAGCCCACCGTTCGTGGTTCACCCGAGATCAGACAGTTTGAGGCTACGGGATTTTCTGAGTTGTAGCCCGCCAGAGTTCTACGGGTCGAGGCCTGAGGATGATCCACAGGAGTTCATCCGTCAGTTGCAGAGGATCATGCGAGTGATCAAGGCTTCAGAGACCGAGTCCGTGGTCTTCAGCTCACATAGGCTGCGTGATACCGCAGTCGATTGGTTTGATTCGTGGGAGTTATCTCGGGGAGAGCGCGCGTCCCCAGCTACTTGGGACGAGTTCTCGGAGGCCTTTCTCACTCATTTCTTGCCTCCACAAATGAGGAGGGCACGGGCCGACAGATGTTTGTTGCTGAGACAGAGAGGACGCACAGTGTCACGACCCGAACCCGGACCCGTGACCGGTGCCTTAACCCGGGCACCCTAGTGACACAACATCAGAGAAAACCAGCGGAATATAAACTCAAGATAAACAACCATTACGATATAGAATAGTCTAGCCCAAAATGGCTAACCCAAAGTACATAAACCAAACAGTTACATCCTTAACGAACCAAGTTCTGACAAGACTACAGGCCTCTAAGAATGAATAACACTATGACGGGACAGGGCCCCGCCATACCCCCTGAATGTACAAAAGTCTACAACCTCAGGGAATCGTACCAAAAGACGAGGCCTCCGGAGAAATGGAGCCTTCCGAGAACCGAACCGTGATCCTAAGAGTGCGGATCAGCAAGCTATGAACCTCAACCTGCGGCATGAACGCACCCCGAAGGAGGTCGATAACATGTACCAAATATGCGAAACCGAAAATACCGTAATAATATCATAAGTCAAAATATAACTGGAGTTATAGACGAAAAATCGGTTTACTCAGACCGTGGCCTTACTAACAATGAGTAACAAGTATAAGTTTTATAGCATAAAAATAGGAGGCTCACGATCAAAACAGGTACCTCGCCTGTAGTATCATTAAGCAATCCTACTCGGGACTATTTCACCCGCATAGGTCCCGTGGACCCGCATGAGGTCATCCGCCTCGCCATAGGACTATTTCACCCGCATGGGACTATTTCACCCGCATGGATCCCGTGGATCCGCATGAGTACCATCGCTGCACTCGCACGGGACTATTTCACCCGCATGGATCCTATGGTCCAGATCCGCATGAGTACAAGCGCCGCACTCGCATCATGGGTAGCAAATCCATGGCATAAATAATAACCCGGGGTTTACCCGTAACAATATAAATATATATAACATAGCTCATCCGGCTATTAAACATAACATAAGCACTACCGGCCTATCACATCACAACATAAGCACTACCGGCCTATCATAACTTAAGCAAGTTAAGAATCACCTAACTTCTTATTAATAGTATTAATACATCCTCTCATTTTAGTATACCTAAGGCACGATCATGTCTTTTAGTAAAAAAAAAAAAAAAAAATCCGGGAATTTAACCCAAGTATCATGTACCTCCAACCTTTTAAGAAATAACTCTTTTTATACAAAAATTCCAAGATACTAATCACCATAGTATCAAGTTACGATTTCTTTTCAAAGCAAGTCACATTTCCTTTTAAAACTATCTCAAGCTTCTAAATTAAGTGACTTCATTTCTTGTAAAACCTTAGGCAATTCATGCCTTAAAACCATTTTCCTTCCACAAGTTCAAATCATCAAAACCTTTCTCCATTAAACTTTCACAAACTAATATAACCAACTCCCCATAAAGCCGTTATATTAGAGTTAAACAATAGTAAAACACATTCCTTAAGTCCAAGGGATTTTTATACTTTTCTTTTAAAACGAAGCAAGTATCAAATACTTATAACAAACGAAGATTTCCAAATCATGTACGTCTACCGTACTACATAGGTACAACTAATCATGCTCAAGAGATAGGAAAGCTCCACATACCTCTTCGGTCAATCCACAAGCTAAGTCCAATTTACCGCACGTAGTATGTCAACCTAAAATGACCACAATACGTTTATCAAGCTCTAATTACAATGCAGAATTTTTCCAAGTTAAAGTCACCAATTTCCTACGGAAAATTGGGCAGCGTTTCCTTTGTTTCTACATACTTTGCCACCTTTTCCAAGGTCGATTTTTAACGCTCAAATGCCATGTTTAAGGCTCAACAACCAACCAACACCAAGGGGGATTACACACCTAAACTTTGGTGTGTAAAATTCAGCCCCACAAGTTACAACAACTAACCCAACAAGTCTAATGTAGTATTTAGGCAACAACATGCTCATAATATCCCCCTAACCAATTCTTTCATAATCAACCCCATTTCTTACATTAAACTACTCTAAGTGCATTTTCCAACTACAAGTTCTTCCTATTAAACATGCAACACCCAAAACCAACTACAAGAGAAGAAATGTTACCTCAAGTTTTAGCCAAACTTATTCCAACACCTTGCTAGCCTTTTCTCCAAGAACACCACCACAATAGTCTTCACAAGCTTGTAATAACCTTTCCTTCCTATTACACTTTTCAGATTTTTCCCTTAGGCTAGAATTCCTCTTGGGAATTTAGAGAAGGATGAGCTTTTAACTTAGAGAGAGATGGAGTGTAAAGATGAAAAGTTGAAAGAAATGACCAAGTCTTGGTCAATAAAATGCATGTAGCAGAATCGGATGGGGACACTTGTCACCCTCCCATGGCCTCTTTTAAACAAAAATCAGACTTTCTAAGTTTTTCCGCCCAAAATTCCGCCTCGGCGCGGTTCGCTTCCCGGCGCATGGCCAGCTCCTGCGGACGGACCGGATCTTTCGCCGTTCGCTTCCGGCCACTGGCTGAACTTCAGCCACCGACTTCACCCGCTTGGCGCTGCTGCCGCCGCGCCGCGGCTCTGAGGCCCCTGATCGTGTTTCTCTAATTCCTCGCAAGGCCCGAACCACGGGGTATAACACACAGTTAGAGAGTACAACATTGAGTTTGATTCGTTGGCTCGATATGTCCCTGCGTTGGTAGCAGATATGGAGGACAAGGTGCATCGTTACGTCACCGGGCTAGATGATTATATGGCCGAGTCTTGTGCGGGTGTGTCTCTTCAGCCAGGTATGGATATTACCCGCATGCAGGCTCATGCACTTGGATGCGAGGAGCGTAGGGGCCGACGGGTTGACATACAGCAGCAGAAAAAGACCAGGACGGCAGGGTCTTTTGGTAGCTATCGTGGTGGGCGGCCTCAACAGCAGTCTAGATTTGTACCACAGCCAGCTCAGAGCACTCCTACACCGTCTTCAGGACAGCCAGGATATTCGAGGGCAGACCAGGGCCCCAGGACTTCAGACGTCCAGAGCAGAGCGATCGCCGATCGACCACCCCTCGGTGTGGCCGTCACGGTAGATCCCACCGGAATTGTGGTACTTCTACGGAGTTTGTTACGCCAGGCCAGCAGGTCACTGCGAGGAACTGTCCGACCAAGGGCGCTACTGATGGTAGGGTCACCTACGAGTTCTTTCACGTCTTCTTCATCTCCTACAGTTACTCGCCCGAGGCAAGGTACTCATGGGCCAGTCGCGGCAGCAGGTCGTGGCGCGGTCCCGCCTAGCGGTCCTCAGAACCATATTTATGCCTTGTCCAGCCGGCAGGATCATGAGGCCTCACCTGATGTAGTCACAGGTACCTTATCAGTTTCGGGATTTGATGTGTATGCCTTGATAGATCCGGGTTCTACTCTGTTCTATATATCTCCCCTTATTGCTAGTAGGATAGGGATAGAGCCTGAGTCCATAGACCCTTTCGAGGTAGCTACGCCAGTGGGTGATTCGGTGGTAGCTCGACGGGTATATAGGGCTTGTCCAGTGACCATATACAGTCGTCAGACCCTAGCCGACTTGATAGAGTTGGATATGACTGATTTCGACGTGATCATGGGTATGGATTGGCTAGCTTCTTGCTACGCCAATGTAGACTGCAGGGAGAGAGTAGTACGGTTCCGCTTTCTGAGGAGCCGGTTGTTGAGTGGGAGGAACATCAGACGCCGAGGGTAGGTTTATTTCCTACCTCAAGGCTAGGAAGATGCGCAAGGCGGTACATCTACCATCTCGTTCGGGTGTTTGATCCGAGGTCATGCACCAGATTTTCATCCGTTCGATGAGTCGAGAGTTCCCACGTGTTTCGGCACGACCTCCCGGGTATCCCTCCTGAGAGGGAGATAGAGTTTTGTATCGATGTGCTGCCAGACACTCGGCCTATTTCCATTCCGCCATACAGAATGGCACCTGCCGAGTTGAGAGAGTTGAAGGACCAGCTGAGGGATTTGCTGGAGAAGGGCTTCATCAGGCCCAGTGTTTCTCCCTGGGGAGCGCCGGTTTTGTTCGTGAAGAAGAAGGACGGGACGCTGCGCATGTGTGTTAATTACAGGCAGCTGAACAAGGTGACCATTAAGAACAGATACCCCCTTCCCAGGATTGATGATTTGTTCGACCAGTTGCAGGGTGCGTGTTATACCCCGTATTTCCAGAGTATGTACGTAAGGACGTACGTAGAAAAGTTTGGGCTTTAAAGTGGCTTGGCCGAATTATTTTTGTGCACAACACCCGGTTAGAGTCGTTTTTAGACGAAAAGTTTACACAGCTTTAGTAGGGAAAAATACGGCGATGTCATTTTTAATTTTTTCGGATTTTTACGAGAGACGAAACATTTTGGACCAACAAGAGGGCGACACTTGTCACCCTCTCATTGGAAGGACTTGGGCGGTCAAGGGTGGACGAAATGGGTGGGTTTTTGTCAAGTAGTAGGTAGGATATTTTGGTGGTAGATGGATAAGGTGCACTTGGCATGATCTTGGCCCTACACTTGCTATGCACTTGGCATGATCTTGGCCATTGGTTGGCCTTTGCTAGACCTATAAATACCCCCCCTTTGGAAGACTTCTTCATCCATTCCTAAAATTTCCTAAGTGTTAAAATCCTCCCTCCCTTTGAGTGGTGTTCTCGTCCTCCCCCTTGTGAGGCCCTCTTGGCCGAGAGCCCTCCCATGGCCGAGTACCCCTAGTGGGGTAGGCCGAGGGGTATACACCCCCCCTTGTGGTGTTGTCTCGTATAAATACCCCCCTCTTGGTAGAAATACTCTCAAAAGTATTGTTACTATACCCAAATTACCTTAGCCGTATACCTTGTAGTATTCTAAGGTTATACCTATCTGAAAAGCCAGTAATACTATTATACTTCCCGTCAGTCACAAAACCGAACCCTAAGGAAAATCTCCATAGTTAGTTGGAGTATTATGTAGAAGTTGGTTAGAACTTCTAAGGGTGGTTTGGAGCGGGTTGGAGCGCACGGAGTTGGAGCTAAACGTTGCCCAGGATCGACATCTATACTTGGATAATTATGGGCTTATCGAGGTAATTATCTTGTCCCCCTATTGTAATTGGAGATTACATGTTGTAGGAATATATAGTTGAAGTATACTATATATAAGAACTGAACATAGTTTTGTGGCAATGTCCTTGGACTTAAGCCTGAATTTAAAGAAGAGAATGAATCAGAATTACGCAGTGCAGTAGACTCGTGTAGTTTGACGGGTAGGGAAGGGCTGCCCAATTTTCCGTAGGACCTTGCATCTAGATTTATTCTACCGAGTAGTCTAGACTTTGATAGACTTGTATAACCTGTACAGGTTGAATGTTCTGCGAGTAGCATGTGCTACTTGAGAAGGTGGACCAAAGCGGGGTTATAGCCGTGAGCGATTTGCTTTTAGTCGATAATCGTCGCGAGGTATGTGAACCTCTTCCTATCTCTTCCAGCATGATATGTGTAACTATGTAGTACCAGACGACGCGTGTGTTAATTGAACGTAGTTATACGGCAATGTCTTTTGACTTAAGCCCGAATAATAATAATCTTGAAGTAGTTCAAGAGAATTAAGAACTGTTTTTAAAAGAAGAGTAATACTTGGTTTTAAAAGCTTAAGAGTTATACTAGCTTTATGGGAAGTTAGGTATAACGGCTTAAGAGAGATAAAACGAATGATTTATTTATTTTAGAAGTTAAGAGACTTGATCTTGTAAGATAAGAGACTTAACTTAAATAAATTATATGAATTTTGTGTGAAACCTCATTCGTGAGTAATGAGTACTTGATTTTTAAAACGGATAATGTTTTACAGATTTCGGAAATCAGAATGGGTATCGACAAACCACTGCAGCTTTAATAAAAGGACATGTTTTGATTAATGAAGTATTAATATAACCAGTAGAAACTTCCATCTGCATAGGGGCTAAGATGAGACAAAATGATATTTCCTAGATCATGGCTGCTGTAATAAGATTTTTATAAACAAGAATATCCTACTCACATATAAAGTTTATGTTTCTCAGATTGTTTAGAAGAGAATTATATTCTTAAATGAATAAGACTATGAACTACGAAACCTTTTTGAAAATAAGAAACTTGAACATTTGAAATTAGGCAAACTTGGACGTTTGGAAAATAAATGTTGTTACTTGATTTTACAAAGGTAAGTATTTCAGTTTACTTAAAAAGATAATCACTCTATTTTCATATACTATGGGTATTGTGTGACTTTTGTGAAAGTAACGTATCTTTTAAAAGAGTTAATGTATGAAGTACCTTGGGGATAAAAACCCGATCTTGTTAATCATATAGTAGAAAGTGCCTTGTGTGTATAACTTGATTGTGTTGGGTTGTGATAGCCTTGTAATACTTTCTTGTTGATTTGTTAAGTAAACATGCTAGGATGCTAAGTGTGTTAGTATCTTGTGATGTTTGTGTAAAGGGGTTTCCCCTCGATTGCGCATAAATTGTTTCACTATAAGCCGATATGTTGGTATTGTACCACTCACCTTGACTTGTTTACGGAGGTTGTCGCCTCCACGCGGGGTAGACTCAGCGGTCTAGTGACCTATGATTCGAGAATACCTACGCGGGTCCAGTGATCCATGCGAGCTACGGAGTTCGAGGTTAGTATGCGTCCTTTATGGGCACGCGGTCTATGTGCCATGCGATGCGAGTCGAGCGGACGCCGGGAGTAGCTACCCGACGCGGGTTATACCTCATGCGGGCCTATGAGATTGGCCTATGCGGAGCTGCGGGAAGTTCCAGGGCTAGACGCGCACATTAGATATTGCGGGCGAGTGGCCAGCTTTGATCATGTGACGGTCTAGATAGGTCTCCTGATACAGTTTATGACCTTGTTGGTACTGTGGGTTTTAGTAGTCGGCTATGCCTTCGCATTTACCTCAGACGGTTTTATTAGGACACAGGTGGGACCTGGTGTTCATGTGTATTCCTTGATGCTTTTATATCATAGACTGCCGGCAGTGAGGAAGGTATTCCACGGGCATGAATGATGTGGTGGGCATGAGACCCATAGTTATATTTGAGTGATGACTTTGAGGGCGTGAGTCCCTGACTTGACATGACTGCTTATTTATTGTGAACTGTAGTTTGGTTATCATGCATGTCTCCTGCTTTATATATACTACTATGATTTCATTTACAATACTTATTTTCAGTTTCACATACTCGGTACCTGTTGTACTGACCTCCTTCGGGGGGCTGCGTTCATGCCGCAGGTAAAGGTGCACCAGTCATTGATCCTCGTGCTTAGGGTCACAGTTCAGCGTTTGGGAAAGCTCCGTTTCTCCGGAGGCTTATCAGTGGTATAGTCCCCTATCGTTGTAGGTATTTACATTCAGGGGTATGGCGGGGCCCTGTCCCGCCATTGTTGTTGTATCATTCTTAGAGGTCTGTAGTACTGTTGTGGGCAGAGTTGTAATAAGGATGTAACTGTTCGGTTTTAAAAAAAAGTTGATTTATACATGCCGAAAGGCAATTTTTCTCAGATTATCGTTTTATACTTCTTGTTATTTCATTTTACTGTTTTATGTTCCGCTGATTACTCTGATGTTTTGTCACTAGGGTGCCCGGGGTAAGGCACGACCACGCCCGGTTCGGTCGTGACAAAAGTGGTATCAGAGCAGTTAATCCTCGGAAAGTGTCTACAGACCGTATCCAGTAGAGTCTTGATTATCGGTGTGTTGTGCACCACACCAATAATCAGGAGGCTATAGGATATTTAGGATTGGTTTCTATTCTTCTCACTCTGAGATCGTGCCTTAGAGTTGTGTTGTAAGTTGGACCCTCTAACGTATTTCTTTCCCTTAACGTTATGCCTCCGCGTAGGGCAACCCGGGCCCAGGAGGGCAAGGCGGCCGAGGGAGCTGCGAGTAGAGTTCAGAGGGTTACGAGGGCACAGGCCCAATCATCACCTGAGTTAGGTGCTTCATTTGGGGAGTTCTGCGACGTCACTAGCCCCAGCAGAGTTTAGCACGGCGGCGGCAGTTCCTACTGCGGCCATGATATTTGAACCTTCAGTTCCACGACCGGGAACAGTGAATTTAGATTGCAAGAAGGCGACCCTGTTACTAGCTATGGATTTGGCTACCAGAGAGTATACCGATGTACCGCGAGTCTTGATGACTACCTAAGAGAGGGTTGTGTAAGAGTAATTCTTCAGTTAGGCTTGAGCATGGCCTGTGTACGGGCTTATGCGCAGCAGGCCGAGAAACGTAGAGATCGACGGGTTAACCAAGGACAGCAGAGGGCGAGCGAAGGTCCTTTGGTAACTTCGAGGCGAGTCACCTCACGTGATTTTATTATGCACATCCACCAGTGCAGAGAGGTCCTCCACGAATTTCAGGACGTTCGGGGTATGCAGGAGTGGTCGAGCTCGGATCTTAGGTTCACGGTGTGGCGCACGCCATCGGGAATGTCGTCTTTTAGTTGGTACTTGTGGTACCTACGACCGTCAGGGTCTGATGTCGGAAGAGTGTCCTTGTAGGAGGACTTAGCCTTCAGGATCGGTGGGTAGTTTGTCATCTTCCTTAGCTATGCGCCCTACGGGGCAGGTTTGTTTAGAACGACTAAGGGGAGTGAAGCAGTAGATACATGCATATCTTTAACCCTCTAGGGATTAGTATGTGTGATAAGATGAGTATACCTTAAGTGTTATGTTCAGATAGCATGGTGTAAATTGTGATTAGGAAATCATGGTTAGTAACCGGGTAAGATTTGGGGGATAGAGAAAGTGTGAGCCTTAGAGTTTTATACGTAGAGACCTTAGAGGTAAGGGCATCTCGAGTAAAAGATTTATACGTTTAACCCTTGTCGGAGTGTATAGTGCACGTGAGCTATGTTTGTGGGATAAGTCCCTGAGTAGTGTGGAATGAAAGAGGGTAGTTGAGCTAAAAAGACCGCTAGGTTTTCGTAGCGTGATTTGAGAGATTGTTCCGGATCGGGGAGCTAATGTTTTGCGCATTGCCGGGTCGGGTTGAGGCCATGTTGCGGGTCAACCCGCGGCATGTATGGTGGTGGGGTCAGTTTGTGGTGGTTCCGCCTTGTGGTAGGATCACAAGGGTGTTTGGCCCAAGTTCAGTTAACCAGCGTACGAGTTCGTGGATGCGTTCAACCAGTAGTCGGGCCGATGGGGTCAGCCCGTCGTGTCTTTCAGTCAAGACCGTTTACTCGGCAGAGGGTTATGCGAGACGTTATATCAAAAAGGTTGTAAGGCTGCACGGGGTGCCTACCTTCACCTTATGACAGACAGTGAAGCCCAGGTTGTGGCTATTTTCATTTTCTGAAAGTTTTACCAGGCAGGGTTAGGAACTCAGGTGAGTCTCAGAATCACATTCGCCCTCGGGCCAGTGTTTGATTTTCAGGGGTAGTTGCAAGGATTGTTGTCTCCTGTTGAAGGAGTGTTTTTAGCTACCATTTCAGTGTTCGGATGTCGCCTTATGAAGCCTTGTAGGGGCGGAAGTGTAAGTTGCCGGTCGTTGGTTTGATGTTGGCAAGGTTCAGATAGTTGGTTCAGGCTTGTTCCAACAGACTGTGGATAGGGTGAAGCTTATCTAGAGGAGGTTTTTGGCAGCTCAAAGAAATCGTGCGGATTATCGGAGACGACGCTTAGAGTTCAGGTTGACGATCGGTCTTCTTGAAGGTACAACCCCGGTTAGGGTGTGACGAGTTTTGGAAAACAGAGGGAACTTAGCCCGAGTTACTTTGGGCCTTTTTGAGTTCATGTGAAGAGTAGGCCAGGTTGCCTATATGTTAGCATTTGTTGTCCGACTTAGGAAGAAGTACGTCCGGTCTTTCGTATTGTTATGTTCGGGAAAGTATCGGAGATCCATCCAGAGTGTTCCCAGTCAGTGATGACCACGTTAGAGATAGTAACCCCGAGTTTTGGGAATCAAGCGATGCTCGTAAATGTGGTAGGTTATGAGAAATAGTTCGAGTGTACAAGAAGTGTATGGCGACCTCGGGGATCGCATGCAGCCCGGTACCATTTGTTGGGTCGCCGGAGTGACACTAGAACCTCGCGGCAAAGTGACAAAAGTGGTATCGGGAAGAAGCGAGCATGTATGGCGAGCATAGATGTGATCATTTCTTTTATAAAGAGAAGGTGCGAAGGAAGTATATTCTAGACCCCGGAGAGAGGTGTTTTGTGGTGATGTTAGAGGTGTTTCCTCGTGGACTTGGATGTAAGTATTTTTGCGCAAGTTGTTTCTGTGGCCATGTGTGGCAGGATTGTTTCGTAAGTATAGCAGTGAAGACTATACTGGCGACGTTTGTTTGAGACTTAGAAGGAACATTCGACGAATGTTTCAGGAGGAGAATGTTATACCGTATTTCGAGTATGTACGTAAGGCGTGCGTAGAAAAGTTTGGGCTTTAAAGTGGCTTGGCGAATTATTTTTGTGCACAACACCGGTTAGAGTCGTTTTCGACGAAACGTTTCCGACTTTCGTAGGGAAAATTCGGCTATGTCATTTTTAATTTTTGCGGATTTTTCCGAGAGGCGAAAGATTTTGGACCAACAAGAGGCGACACTTGCCACCCTCTCATTGGAAGGACTTGGGCGGTCAAGGGTGGACGAAATGGGTGGGTTTTGTCAAGTAGTAGGTAGGATATTTTGGTGGTAGATGGATAAGGTGCACTTGGCATGATCTTGGCCCTACACTTGCTATGCACTTGGCATGATCTTGGCCATTGGTTGCCTTTGCTAGACCTATAAATACCCACTTTGGAAGACTTCTTCATCCATTCCTAAAATTTCCTAAGTGTTAAAATCCTCCTCCCTTTGAGTGGTGTTCTCGTCCTCCCTTGTGAGGCCCTCTTGGCCGAGAGCCCTCCCCTTGGCCGAGAGTACCCCAGTGGGTAGGTAGAGGTATACACCCCCTTGTGGTGTTGTCTCGTATAAATACCCCCTCTTGGTAGAAATACTCTCAAAAGTATTGTTATACCCAAATTACCTTAGCCGTATACCTTGTAGTATTCTAAGGTTATACCTATCTGAAAAGCCAGTAATACTATTATACTTCCGTCAGTCCACAAACCAACCCTAAGGAAAATCTCCATAGTTAGTTGAGTATTATGTAGAAGTTGGTTAGAACTTCTAAGGGTGGTTTGGAGCGGTTGGAGCGCACTGAGTTGAGCTAAACGTTGCCAGGATCGACATCTATACTTGGATAATTATGGGCTTATCGAGGTAATTATCTTGTCCCCCTATTGTAATTGGAGATTACATATTGTAGGAATATATAGTTGAAGTATACTATATATAAGAACTGAACATAGTTTTGTGGCAATGTCCTTGGACTTAAGCACGAATTTAAAGAAGAGAATCGAATCTGTAATTACGTAGGGTGTATTGCGAGACTCGCAGTTTGTGGGTAGGGAAGGGCTGACCAATTTTCCGTAGGACCTTGCATCTAGATTTATTCTACCGAGTAGTCTAGACTTTGATAGACTTGTCTAACCGGTTTAGGGTGACTGTTCTGCGAGTAGCATGTGCTACTGAGAAGGTGGACCGAGCTAAGCGGGTTATAGCCGTGGAAGCGATTTGCTTTTAGTCGATAATCGTCGCGAGGTATGTGAACCTCTTCCTATCTCTTCCAGCATGATATGTGTGTAACTATGTAGTACGGTAGACGTACGTGTGTTAATTGAACGTAGTTATACGGCAATGTCTTTTGACTTAAGCCCGAATAATAATAATCTTGAAGTAGTTCAAGAGAATTAAGAACTGTTTTTAAAAGAAGAGTAATACTTGGTTTTAAAAGCTTAAGAGTTATACTAGCTTTATGGGAAGTTAGGTATAACGGCTTAAGAGAGATAAAACGAATGATTTATTTATTTTAGAAGTTAAGAGACTTGATCTTGTAAGATAAGAGACTTAACTTAAATAAATTATATGAATTTTGTGTGAAACCTCATTCGTGAGTAATGAGTACTTGATTTTTAAAAGGGATAATGTTTTACTGATTTCGGAAATCAGAATGGGTATCGACAAACCACTGCAACGTTAATAAAAGGACATGTTTTGATTAATGAAGTATTAATAAAACCAGTAGAAACTTCCATCTGCATAGGGGCTAAGATGAGACAAAATGATATTTCCTAGATCATGGCTGCTGTAATAAGATTTTTATAAACAAGAATATCCTACTCACATATAAGGTTTATGTTTCTCAGATTTTTTAGAAGAGAATTATATTCTTAAATGAATAAGACTATGAACTACGAAACCTTTTTGAAAATAAGAAACTTGAACATTTGAAATTAGGCAAACTTGGACGTTTGGAAAATAAATGTTGTTACTTGATTTTACAAAGGTAAGTATTTCAGTTTACTTAAAAAGATAATCACTCTATTTTCATATACTACGGGTATTGTGTGACTTTTGTGAAAGTAACGTATCTTTTAAAAGAGTTAATGTATGAAGTACCTTGGGGATAAAAACCCGATCTTGTTAATCATATAGTAGAAAGTGCCTTGTGTGTATAACTTGATTGTGTTGGGTTGTGATAGCCTTGTAATACTTTCTTGTTGATTTGTTAAGTAAACATGCTAGGATGCTAAGTGTGTTAGTATCTTGTGATGTTTGTGTAAAGGGGTTTCCCCTCGATTGCGCATAAATTGTTTCACTATCAGTCGATATGTTGGTATTGTACCACTCACCTTGACTTGTTTCGGAGGTTGGCGCCTCCGATGCGGGTAGACTCAGCGGTCTAGTGACCTATGATTCGAGAATACCTCATGCGGGTCCAGTGATCCATGCGGAGCTACGGAGTTCGAGTTAGTATCGTCCTTTATGGGCATGCGGTCATGTGGCCACGCGATCGCGAGTCCAGCGGACGCCGGGAGTAGCTACCCTCGATGCGGGTTATACCTCATGCGGGCCTATGAGATTGGCCTATGCGGAGCTGCGGAAGTTCGGGGCTAGACGCGCACATTAGATCTCGCGCGAGTGGCGGCTTTGATCATGTGACGGTGCAGACAGATCTCCGATCTGATTTATGACCTTGTTGAGTGCTGGGTTTTAGTAGTCGGCTATGCCTTCGTATTTACCTGCAGACGGTTTTATTAGGACACGTGGGACACGTGTTCATGTGTATTCCTTGATGCTTTTATATCATAGACTGCCGGCAGTGAGGAAGGTATTCCACGGGCATGAATGATGTGGTGTGCGTGAGACCCATAGTTATATTTGAGTGATGACTTTGAGGGCGTGAGTCACGACTTGATACATCGCTTATTTATCATGAATTGTAGTTTGGTTATCATGCATGTCTCTCGCTTTATATAGACTACTATGATTTCATTTACTGATTTATTTTGATTTCACATACTGCATTTGTTAGATCGACCTCCTTCGGGGGGCTGCGTTCATGCCGCAGGTAAAGGTACACCAGTCATTGATCCTCGTGCTTAGGGTCACAGTTCAGCGTTTGGGAAAGCTCCGTTTCTCCGGAGGCTTATCAGTGGTATAGTCCCCTATCGTTGTAGGTATTTACATTCAGGGGTATAGCGGGGCCCTGTCCCGCCATTGTTGTCGTATCATTCTTAGATGTCTGTAGTACTATTGTGGGCAGAGTTGTAATAAGGATGTAACTGTTCGGTTTTAAAAAAAAGTTGATTTATACATGCCGAAAGGCAATTTTTCTCAGATTATCATTTTATACTTCTTGTTATTTCATTTTACTGTTTTATGTTCCGCTGATTACTCTGATGTTGTGTCACTAGGGTGCCCGGGGTAAGGCACCAGTCACGGGCCCGGGTTCGGGTCGTGACAGTGCGAGATGTTTCTCCAAGATTGATCTGCGATCGGGCTATCATCAGGTGCGTGTTAGAGAGACAGATGTCCCTAGGACTGCATTCCGGACCTGGTACGGGCACTATGAGTTCAGGGTTATGTCTTTCGGGTTGACCAATGCTCCGACGGTATTCATGGATTTGATGAACCGAGTGTTCAAACCATTTTTGGACAAGTTTGTGATAGTGTTCATTGATGATATCTTGGTTTATTCTCGCTCAGAGCAGGAGCATGCGGAGCATTTGAGGACTGTGCTGAGAGTTCTCCAGACTGTGATTATACGCCAAGTTTTCCAAATGTGAGTTTTAGTTAACCGGTGGCTTTTCTTGGGCATATTATGCAGGATGATGGCATTCGGGTGGATACGCCAAGATCGAGGTAGTCGACTTGGCCTAGACCTACTACTCCGGCAGCAGTGCGCTTTTCAGGGCCTCGCAGTTATTATCGGTTCGTAGAAGTTTGCTTCTATCTCGCACTATTGACTAGCCGAGTCGAAGCGGCTAAGTTTGATGGACGATGCTTGTGAGCGGGGTTTCGATTCTGCGAAGGAGATCGACGGCCGCCTTCTTACTCTTCCGGAGGTCCAGACGGCTATATGTCGTATTGTGATCGTCGGCGTCGGGCTCGGATGTGTGTTGATGCGGTGGTAAGGTTATAACGCACGCATCCAGCGGCTTAAGAAGCATGAGAGGAACTACCCCACCCATGATTTGGAGTTGGCGTGGTGATTCACACTTTGAAGATGCGAGGCACTATTTGTATGGGGTTCATGGATATTTATACGGACCACAAGAGCCTCGGTATATCTTCACCGGAGGATCTGAACTTACGCAGAGAGCGGTGGTTAGAGTTGCTTAAGGATTATGATGTCGATATCTGTACCACGGGAAGGCCAATGTTGTGGCGATGCCCTTAGTCGTAGTCGATGGGTAGCCTATCGGATGTGCGGCCGGAGAGGGCATGGTTCGCGATTTGCATCGATTAGCGAGCCTTGGTGTCCGTTTGATTGATTACGATAGCGATGGGGTTCGAGTTCGAGAGGTTGCCGAGTCTTCCATCGTCGAGGAGGTGAAGAGGCAACAATTTGAGGATCCGGTTTTGATTCGGTATCGTGATACGGCTCTTCGTGAGGGGAAGGGTCCTTTTGAGGTAGCACCTGATGGGGTGCTAAGGTTTGAGGGCAGGTTGTGTGTTCCATATATTGCAGGACTTCGGCAGCAGGTTCTAGGGGAAGCACACAGCGCGCGTTACTCTATCCATCCGGGGTCGACCAAGATGTACCACGACCTTAGATCTGTGTATTGGTGGGATGGCTTGAAGAGGGACGTTGCAGAGTTTGTAGCTCAGTGCCCGTGTTGTCAGCAGGTGAAGATAGAGCACCAGAGGCCTGGTGGTTTGTTGCAGACGATTGAGATCCCGACCTGGAAGTGGGAGGTGATCAAAATGAACTTTATCACAGGATTACCTCGCACTCAGAGGAGACATGATTCTATATGGGTTATCGTCGACAGGCTGACGAAATCAGCCCACTTTCTTCCCGTCAGGACGACTTTTTCGGATGAGGATTATGCCAGACTTTACATCCGAGAGATCGTCGATCGCATGGAGTCCCTATTTCGATCATATCGCAGAGGAGCCGATTTCGGCTAACTTCAAGGTCTTTCCGAAGGGTTTAGGGACGCAGTGAGCGAGTAACGCATTCCATCCACGCAGCACGGACAGCAGAGCGCACTATCCGGACTCTCGAGGATATCTGCGAGCCCGTGTTATTGACCGTGGTAGGAGGATCATTTGCCTCTAGTTGAGTTTGCGTATAATAATAGCTACCACTCCAGTATTCAGATGGCGCCTTATGAGGCCTTGTATGGGAGGAAATGCAGATCGCCGATGTTATACCCCGTATTTCCAGAGTATGTACGTGAGGGCGTACGTATTATAATTTAAGCCTTAAAGTAGGCAAGGTTCGAAATTTAGGCACAAGTGCCAAAAAGAATCGTTTTTCGACGAAACGTTTTACTAAACTTGCGAAGGGAAAATTCCGGCTATGTCATTGAGAATTTTTGCGGATTTTTCCGAGAGACGAAACATTTTGGACCAACGGGAGGGTGACATGTGTCACCCTCACATTGGAAGCAATAGTGGGCGGTTTGGACGATTTGGGGTCAAGGGAGTAGGTAGGATATTTTGTGCAAGTTGTGTGGTAGATGGATAAGGTCCACATGGTTAAAATCTAGCCCTACACTTGCACCACACTTGTCTTCATCTTGGCCATTGGTTGGCCTTTGGTTAGCCTATAAATACTCCCCTTGTTGAAGACTTTCTTCATCCAAAACTTGAGCAATCTATCTAAGTCTCAAATACTCCCTCCCTCTTGTTTTGCTATCGTCCAAAGCCCCTCCCCTTTGAGAAAGGCCATGGCGAGAGCCTCCCCTCCCTTTGTGGTGCCACTAGCCGAGGGTACCCCTAGCCTTGTTGTCTCGTATAAATACCCCTTTGTGGTATAGAAATACTCTCAGTATTGTTATAAGGCCCACATCCCTTGGCCCAAATACCTTGTAGTATTCCCAAGGTTACACTTATACAAAAGCCCAAATACTATTATACTTTCTTTAGCCACTAAACGAAACCCTAAGGAAAATCTTCATTGATAGTTGAAGTATTTAAGTAGAAGTTGGTTAGAACTTCTAAGGGTTGTTTGGAGCGGATTGAGCACTCGAGTAGAGCTAGCGTTGCTCAGGAGCGACTTTAAACTCGGATAATTTTGGGCTCATCGAGGTAAATACTACTGTCCTTCTATTGTAATTGGAAATTACATACTATGGTAGTATAGAAATGAATATAATATTCATAGAAGAGAATTGAACTGTAATAGAAGGATATTACAGAATAGACTTGAACTGAAATCACATCAGAAGAATAAGTAGAAGTTAAACTGTACTTACATGGATCAGACATTCTGATGGTGATAACCTTTATTGGTTGAATGTTTTGCAAGTAGCATGTGCTACTTAGAAGGTGGACAAGGCTAGCCGGGTTATAGCCGTGGAGCGTTTTGCTTATAGTCGATAATCGTCGCGAGGTATGTGATTCTTCCTATACTCTTGAGCATGAATATATATATAGTATGGTAGACGTACGTGTGGCAATGTCTTTTGACTTAAGCCTGAATAATAAGAATCTTGAACTATTTTAAAAGTATATATAGTACGGTGAGCGACGTGTGTTAACAGAACGTAGTTGTACGGCAATGTCTTTGACTTAAGCCTGAATAATAAAGAATCTGGAAGTATTTCAAAAGAATTAATAAACCTTTTTGAAAGAAGAGTACTTGGTTTTAAAAGAGTTATACTAGCTTTATGGGGAGTTAGGTATAACGTCTTAAGAGAGGTAAGGAAAATGGTTTACTGATTCTAGAAGTTAAGAGACTTGATCTTAAAAGATAAGAGACTTAACTGAATTAATATGGATGTTTGTGTGAAGCCTCATTCGTGAGTAATGAGTACTTGGTTTTTAAAAGGATTAATGTTTTACTGATTTCGGGAATCAGAATGTGTATCGACAAACCACTGCAGCGTTAATAAAGGAAAATGTAATGAATAATGAAGTATTATTAAAACCAGTAGAAACCTCCATCTGCATAGAAGCTAAGATGAGACAAAATGATATTACATTTTCTAGATCATGGCTGTTTTAAATAAATGGTTATAAACAAGAATAAACTGCTCACACATATGGCCTATGTTACTCAATTGTTTTAAAAGAGATTAAAACATTGAACTATGAAACTTTTCTAAAGTAAAGAAACTGGAGTAATTGAAATTAGGCAAACTGGAACTCTAGGGAAAAGGAAGGCATTGTCTTGTCTTAAAATTGTTTAAAAACATAAAGTGTTATAACAGCTTTATGGGAAGTTAGTTATAACGACTTTATGAAAACAAAGAAGGGTTTTATGATTGGTTTTAATGTGGTAACTCGACTTTAAAAAGAGAAGTGTTTTGGTTTACCTAAAAATGTAAGTCACCCTATTTTTATACTACGGGTATCAGGTGACTTTTATAAAAGGAATGAATCTCTTTAAAAGGAATTTAACGTACGTAGTACTTTGGGGTTAAAACCCGGACTTTGATATAAAATGGAAGTACCTTGAGTTGTGTATAACTTGCCTATACTTGTTGTTGTATAACTTGCCTATGCTTGTTGTTGTGTAACTCGCCTATGCTAGTTGTGATAGCCTTTGTTGTAGAATTGTGTTTCTATACTACCGCGCCTCTCGTTGGAGGGCCGGTTGACTTGTTGAGAACTTCCATGGACATGTCTACACCGATGCAGAGGGCATGTGGCCATGCGGCAGGGTTGATTACCCGATATATTGTTATTGTGGTCACATGGACATGTCTACACCGATGCAGAATTCCGGGGGCATGTGGCCATGCGGCAGGGTTGATCACCCGATATATTATTGTTGATGTTACATGGACATGTCTATACCGATGCAGAATTTCGGGGGCATGTGGCCATGCGACATTGTTATTATTGTTGCATCATGGGCATGTCTTCACCGATGCAGAATTCCGGGGGCATGTGGCCATGATGCGAACATGATTGATATTGTGGGCGTGAGACCCATAGTTGTATTTGAGTGATGACTTTGAGGGCGTGAGTCCCTGACTTGACTGCTTTTACGTTGCGTACTATATTTTGGTTATCATACATGTCTCCTGCTTTATATAGACTGTTATGATTTAACTGCAGTATTTTCAGTTTCACATACTGTACTGTTATCGACCTCCTTCGGGGGGCTGCGTTCATGCCGCAGGTAGAAGTACATTGGCTGTCGATCCCCGCCTTTAGGATCTCCTTTCAGCGTATTGGGAAGCTCCGTTCCTTCGGAGGCTTATCTTTGGTATGTGTTCCCTGAGTTGTAGGTTCTTGTGCATTCGTGGTATGGCGAGCCTGTCGATCATAGATGTTGTAAATCTTAAGTGCAGAATCTTTATTGTGGCGGGGTTGTAAAAGGATTAAATCATTGGGTTTTTATGTATTAATATCCAAGGCAACTGTTTTGGTTGCTGTTATATATATAATATCTCTTGCTTCATGTCTTGTTTTTATGTTCGCTGATTTTCTCGATGTATGACTACTTGGGTGCGGGTAAGGCACGATCACGGCCCGGTTCGGTCTTGACAATGATAGGCTGGTTTGATGTGAGGTGCGATGGGACGATTTGTGCAGCGGTGATGGATAAGTGAAGCTTATCCAGAGCGGTTCTTGGACACCGAGTCGGCGAAGTCATACGCAGATCATCGTCGTCGGCATCGGTGTTCGAGGTTGATGATTGGGTTTTCTGAAGGTGTCACCCATGAAGGGTGTGATGCGATTCGGAAGAAGGGAAACTTCGGCCAGTACATTGGGCGTATCATATTGTCGCAGGTAGGCAAGGTTGCCTATGAGTTGGATCTGCCGTCCGATCTGGAGGCAGTGCATCCGGTGTTTCATGTTTCTATGCTGAGGAGATGTATCGGGGATCCATCTAGGGTACACCCGATTGACGATGTCCAGGTGACCGAGGGGTTATCGTATGAGGAGATCCCCATAGCGATAATCGATCTTCAGGTTAGGCGTCTGCGGACCAAGGACGTGGCTTCCGTCAAAGTCTTGTGGCGGAACGAGCTCAGGGAGGAGATGGCGTGGGAAGCTGAGGAGGACATGAGGCGGAAGTATCCTCACCTATTCCCCACACCTCCAGGTAACTCACTTTCCTACTTGTAAATTTGTCATTAACATATTTGCTTGAGTGATGTATTGTGGCCATGTGTGGCATTTGCAAATTGTTTTAAATTGTGGAGGACTTCTTCGTTGTCTGTCTTGGGAAGGAACATTCGGGACGAATGTTTCTAAGGAGGGGAGAATGTTATACCCCGTATTTCCAGAGTATGTACGTGAGGGCATACGTACAAAAGTTTAGCCTTAAGTTAGGCATTATGGACGAAAATTATGCACAACCCACGAAACAGATGGTTTTTCCGACGAAACGTTTTACAAAACTTGCGTAGGGTTAATTACGGCTATGCCATTTATAATTTTTGCGGATTTTTCCGAGAGATGTAACATTTTGGACCAACGAGAGGGTGACACTTGTCACCCTCATTGGACGGCAAATGGGAGGCCACGGTTGGCATGAAATTGGGGCTTAAAACTTGGGTCAATGTTTTGTGAGGGATTTGTGGAGTAGGTTAGGGTGCACTTGTGCAAATCCCCACCATCCACTTGTCCTCCACTTGCCCTCATCCTAGCCCTTAAAAGCCCTATAAATACCCCCCCCCCCCTTGATGAAGAGTTCTTCATCCACAAATCAAACATTCCAAGTCTAAAATCCCTCCCTCCCTTTGTGTTGTGTTCGTCCAAGCCTCCCCCTTCCCTCTTGAAAAGGCTTTTGCCGAAACCACCCCCCTCCCCCTTTGTGGTGTTCTAGCGAGACCTACCCCTTGGTAGAAAGTTGTCTTTCAAGTATTGTTACTATCTCCAAAATACTTTAGCCTATACCTTGTTGTATTTCCAAGTCACCTCTATACTAAAAAGCCTAGAAATACTACCTTATCTCCATTGTCACTAAACGAAACCCTAAGAAAAACTTCATTGTTGGTTGAAGTGGAAGTAGAAGTTGTTAGAAACTTCTAAGGGTTTCTTGGAGCTATCGGAGCGTGCAAATAAGGAGCTAAACCTTACTCAGGATCGACATTTAACTTGGATAATTTTGGGCTTATCGAGGTAAATACTCTTGTCCTTCTATTGTAATTGGATATTACATATAAGAATAGTTAAGACTTGAGTATAAGGTATAAAAGGATATTAAAGAATAGAATTGAACTGTAATAACAATATAAGGGTATAACAGAAGAAGAATTAAACTGTGCTTACATAGGACTGTATTTACAGTAGACTTGGGTAACTTGGCGGGTAGGGAAGTGCTGCCCAAATTTTCCGTAGAATAAAGAACCCTCTGCTTAGAATATCCTACAGAGTAGTCTAGACGTTGATAAGACGTATTTGACTGGTATAGGTCGATACTCTGCGCGCGACATATTCGACTTGGCAGGTGGATTTCGCCGAGAAGGTATGTGATTCTTCCTACACTCTTGAGCATGATATTTTAAAGTATATATATAGTACGGTAGACGTACGTGTGTTAACTGAACGTAGCTTTACGGCAATGTCTTTTGACTTAAGCCTGAATAATAAAGATCTTATAGTCTTTCAAAAGAATTATAAATCAGTTTTGAAAGAAGAAGAATATTTGTTTTTAAAACAAGAAGCTTAAGAGTTATACTAGCTTTATGGGAAGTTAAGTATAACGACTTAAGAAAGATAAAAGGAACAGTTTACATATGTGTTTATAAAAGACTTATATTGATTTATGGAAAGTATAATAAGATGGTTTGATAAGTAGACATAATATGATGTTATGTGTGTTAGTGTCTTGTAACGTTTGTATAAGAGGGTATTCTTGTTGTGCTTATGTTGTTTAACGATAAGCTGTTATGTTAGTATTATATCACTCACCTCTTGACATGATACCGGGGGTTAAGCTGCCCTCCGATGCGGGGTAGACTCAGGCGGTCTGGGACCATGATTCGAGAATACCTCATGCGGGTCCAGGGGACCTATGCGGAGCTACGAGAGTTCCAGGTTAGTGTGCGGGGTTATACCTCATGCGGTCTATGTGGCCATGCGGACTACGAGTCCAGGACGATGCCGAGGAGTAGCTACCCTCGATGCGGGGAATACCTCATGCGGGCCTATGTGAGTGGCCTATGCGGACTACGGGAGTCCAGGATTAGGCTTGCATAATGATACTATGGGCGATTGGCCTTGCTTCGATCATTCGCAGCCTAGAAAAGACCTGTTACAGTTTACCTGTTATTACTCTTGTTTGTAATGTGGCACTATGTGCGGTTACATTGGTTGTTTCGTACATATTTGTAAAATTGGTTTTAAAATGATATGATTTCATTTAAGTACTTTACAGTTTCACATACTTAGTACCTGTTGTACTGACCTCCTTCGGGGGGCTGCGTTCATGCCGCAGGTAAGGGCAAGCAGGTGCTAGATCCGCATCCTTAGTGTTATACCCCGTATTTCCAGAGTATGTATGCGAGGACGTACGTACGAGAATACGGCAGAAAGATTGGAAAGGAAGAAAGAGGTGATTTTTCCACGGAAAAGTTTCCGGTTTTTGTGAAGGAAAAAGGTTCGTTAATGGGGTGGATTCCCATTTGGTATTCGGACTTCTGGAATATTAGAGAATTATGGAATTTTATTTTGGAAATGGTCACGTGGGGCCCACGGGAGAAATTCTGATTTTGTAGGGCCCACTTTGTTTTGAGATTTTGGCCATTGTGGATTTTTTTTCGAAAGACGTTTTTTGAGGGCCAATAGGAGGGTGACACGTGACACCCCCGGCTAGGTGGCTTGGCCTAAATGACCTTTGTGCACAACACCCTGTTAGAGTCGTTTTTCGACGAATCGTTTTGAGTAACTTGCGAAGGGAAAATTCCGTCTATGTCGTTTTGTATTTTTGCGGATTTTTCGAGAGGCGAAACATTCGACCAACGGGAGGGTGACATGTGTCACCTCACAATGGAGACAAGTGGGCGTGACTTGGCCGAATGAGGGCTTGTGGTGCTAGATATTTGTGTAGATATTTGTGAGGTTTTAAGGAGTAGGGGCTAGGGTGCACTTGGCTTGATCTTGGCCTTACACTTGCCTTGCACTTGGCTAGATCTTGCCATTGGTTGGCCTTTGGGTTTGCTATAAATACCCTTAGTTGATGAACTTTCTTCATCCAAAAATCATTTTCCAAGTCTTGAAATCTCTCCTTTGTGAGTTGAAATCGTCCAAAGCCCTCCTCATGGAGCTTTGGCCGAGGCCCCCTTGAGTGAGGCTTGGCCGTGGGTACCCCTAGCCTAGTTGTTTTCGTATAATACCCTTTGTGGTATAGAAATACTCCCTAGTATTGTTATAATGCCCAAAATACCTTAGCCTTGTACCTTGTAGTATTCCAAAGATACCTCTTTACGTAGAGTCCTAAATACTACCTTTTGTCCTTTTTAGTCTCAAACCAAACCCTAAGGAAATCTTCATAGTTGGTTGAAGTATTTTGAGTAGAAGTTGGTTAGAACTTCTGGGGTTGTTTGGAGTGGTTTGGAGCGCACGGAGTGAGCTAAACCTTGCTCAGATCGACATTATAACTTGGATAATTTTGGGCTTATCGAGGTAATTATCTTGTCCTCTATTGTAATTGGAAATTACATGTTTGGTTGAATATATAGTTGAAGTATACTATATATGGAACTACTTAGTATTCGCAATGTCTTTTGACTTAAGCTGAAGAATAAAGAACCGAATCGAATCGTATTTACATGGATCAGTATTGCGAGAGACTTGTGTAGAATTGTACACGTCCGGTAGGCGTGTAAACCCCTGGTTGGCTTGGTAGCGGCCTCGATAGAGGAGGAGATTTACGCTGCCATGGGAGAGTCTTTGCCAATTTTCTATAGAAAGATAGAAACTTGTGTTTTGGGGTTAATAGACGTTTTGACCTTTATAGGTGAAAGTACTAAGAGTAGCGTATTCTACTCGAGGAGTGGAAAGGGCTAGTGAGTTGTAGTACTTGGAGCATTTTGCTTATTGTCGATAAATCGTCGCGAGGTATGTGAACCTCTTCCTATCTTTTCTAGCATGATTGTTGTGAACTGTAGTACGGTGACGCATACGTGCTAAGTGATTTGGTTGGTTTAAAACATAGGGTGTTATAATAGCTTTATGGGAAGTTAGTTATAACGACCTTATGTAAGTGAAAATGGTTCTTGATGTTAGAAGTTAAGAGACTTGATCTTATAAGATAAGAGACTTAACTTATTTGTTTTAATGTGGATGTTTGTGTGAAACCTCATTCGTGAGTAATGAGTACTTGGTTTTAAAGGGATAATGTTTCTTGATTTCGAATCGAATGTGTATCGACAGCACCACCGCTGCGGCGTTAATAAAGGAAATGTATTGAATAATGATGTGTTGTATTAAAACCAAGAGAAACCTCCATCCGCATAAGCTAAGATGAGACAAAATGATATTACATTTTCTAGATCATGGTCTTTGTAATAAGATCGTTATAAACAAGAATAAACTACTCACGATATGACATATGTTACTCAATTGTTCTAAAAAGGAATCAAGTGATTAAGTTTGGGAACTATGAAACCATTTGAAAATGAGAAGCTTGAGTAATCAAACTAGGCAAACCGAACTTAGGAAAAGAATGTTGTTACTTGATTTTGAAAAGGAAGGTGGGTTGGTCATTCTAATACTACGTATCGGGTGACTTTTATAAAAGTAATGGATCTCTTTAAAAGAACTTAACGTATGTAGTACTTTGGGGTTAAAACCCGACTTTGGCATAAAATGAAAGTACTTTGAGTTGTGTGAAACTTGCCTATGCTTGTTGTTGTGAAACTTGCCTATGCTTGTGATGATAGCCTTTATTGTACAATCGTTGTGTTTTACGTATTACCGCGTCTCGATAGAGGTCGGTTGATAGTTGAGAACTTACTTGACGCGTCTGCGACGGAGAAATTCCACGCACGCTCCTCGCTGATAGTATTATTGTTGTTAATCGCTGGACATACCGACACGACGCGTAGCGCACGGGTATGCTTCCATTTTGGTTAAGGTCTTGTGGTTAATCGCTTTGGATATATCGACACGACGCGTAGCGCACGGGTATGTTTCCATTTTGATTATCGCGCTTGTGATTTCTTGGACATACCGACACGATCGTAGCGCGGGTATGCGTCCATTTGGAATGTTGTCTTATTTTTCCTTTGACATACCGACACGCGCGTAGCGCACGGGTATGCTTCCATTTGGATTGATGTCTTGTTGTTGAGGTCATATGGACATGTCTACACCGGCACAATCCGGGCATGTGGCCATGGACATTGGTATTATTGCATCATGGACATGTCTACACCGATGCAGATTCGGCACGCGCCATAATGCGAACGATTGATGTTGTGGGCGTGAGACCCATAGTTATATTGGAGTGATGATCGCTTTATGTTGTGAATCGTAGTTTGGTTATCATACATGTCTCACGCTTTATATAGACTAGTATGATTTCATTTCTGATGTATGCATGCGCCACATACTTGGTACTCTGATCGACTCTTCGGCTGCGTCACGCCGCAGTAGAGGTACATCGGTCGTGGTTCCTCGCCATAGGATCACGCCAACAGATTTGAAGCCCGCTTTCTCCGAGGCTTATCTTTTAGTAGTGTTCCCGAGTTGTAGGTTCTTGTACATTCGGGGTATGGCGGGGCCTGTCCCGTCATAGTCATCAGATATCTTAAGTGGTCCGTAGTATCGTTGTAGGCGGGGTTGTAAAAGGATTAAACTGTTCAGGTTTTATGTATATACTGAAGGCAACTGTTTTGGTTGGCCTGTTTATTCATTTATCTCTTGTTAAATGACTCTTGTTTTGTGTTCCGCTGATTTTCTCTGATGTTTGTATCACTAGGGTGCCCAGGGTAAGGCACCAGTAACGGGCCCCGGAACGGGTCGTTACAAAAGTGGTATCAGAGCAGTTAATCCTCGGAAAGTGTCTACAGACCGTGTCTAGTAGAGTCTTGATTATCGGTGTGTTGTGCACCACATCTATAATCAGGAGGCTATAGGACATTTAGGATTGGTTTCCATTCTTCTCATTCCGAGATCGTGCCTTAGAGCTGTGTTGTAAGTTGTACCCCTCTGACGTATCTCGTTTTTACCAGTTATGCCTCCGCGCAAGGCAACGAGCCTGGGCGGGCAAGGCGAGGTGCCGCTAGTGAGATACTGAGGAGCACGAGGCGCAGCCCGCACAAGACGAGGTTGTGCTTGACGGCGGTTTAGCGACGCCAAAGACCAGCAGAGTTTAGAGCCGCAGCAGATGGGCGATGAGACTACAAGACTGAGCCTCCACCCCACACCGAGCAGGGAGATGGGTCACGAGAGATGGCGATTATTGGCGAGTTGTGGCGAATACGGACAGCCGACGCAGCAGCCCGCCCAGAGCACCAGATGGTTCACCCCGAGCAGATAGTTTGAGGCTACGGACTTTACGAGTTGTAGCCCGCGAGTTTTATGGGTCGAGGCACGAGGATGATCCGCGAGGAGTTCATCCGCGATTCTGATCACGCGGTGATCAAGGCTTCGTAAACCAGTCTGCGGACTTTGGTTCGCATCGGCCGCGTGATACCGCGATCGATTGGTTTGATTCATGGAGCTTTCCGGGAGAGCATGCACTCCAGCAGTATGGGATGAGTTTTCGGGCTTTCTCACGCACTTCTTGCCTCCGCATTTGGAGGGCACGCCGGCGATTTTTGTTCTCGAGACAGAGGCGACCGTCGGAGTACAATGTCGAGTTCGATTCTTTGGCTCGATATGCCCTCGCGCTTAGTTGCAGATATGGAGGATAGGTGCATCGCCACGCCACCGGCTAGATGATTATATGGCCGAAGTCTTGCGCGGTGTTTTCTTCACCGCATGGACATTGCCCGCACGCAGCTCGTGCACTAGGATGCGAGGCACGGAGGGTCGACGGAATGACTGGATCAGCGAGAAGAGGCCGGGACGCAGGTCCTTTGGTGGCTTTCGAGGCGCACCGCCAAGAAGAAAGCTAGTTATATACCCCCACCGCATGCAGTGGTCCTCCACCGCCTTCGTGAGCGTCGGGGCTCGAGGTTCAGATTTTGGCAGAGCGGGTGTTAACGGTGAAGCCACCCCTACCTCGTTGTGACCATTGTGGTAGACTCCATTTTGGAGAGTGTCGTGCTAGATTGGGAGTTTGTTTTGCATGCGGCAGCAGGCCATTTTGCAGGAACTGTCCACCAAGGGAAGCGCGGATGTTACGACTCACCTTTCAGATCTGTGGCTGGTTCATCACCTTCATAGCCATACGCAGGCAGTGCCTATGATTAGAGTGAGCGGTAGCTTGGGTATATCCTTAACCTCTAGAGTTTTGGTATGCTTGTTATGATGATCTCATTATTGTGCTATGTACGGATAGCATTGTGATATGTGTGAGTTAGAATGCATGGTTAGTTGGAAGGATACGTATGAGGCATGGTAAGTGTGAACCTTAGACTATTTCACGATCCGAGACCTTAGAGGTAAGGTCGTCTTGAGTAAAAGATTCGCTTTATGTTTGACCTTTTTAAGGGTGAGTAGTATACGTGGATTTATTTGTGTGATAAGTCCGTGGGTAGTGTGAGATGGAAGTGGTAGCTTATGATGTGAATTAGTAAGATTGTTCGAATCGGGAACAAGAGTTTGCACGGTTGGGGTCGGGTTTAGGACCATTTGCGGGTCAACCAGAATCCGGTTTAGCGGGTCAGTTCCGGTGGTCCCGCCGGTGGTAGGGTCACGAGGGTGCTAGGCCCGAGTTTAGACGACCATCGTATGAGTTTGTGGATGTGTTCGACCAGAATCGTTCGTGAAGGCGCCGTAATGGCCTTGGGATATTACGGCTAGTAAGATGACCAAGTTTGGAGGTGGTGACTCGAAGGTTTTGGGAATCAAGCGATGATGAAGTGTGGTACGATACTAGAAGAGTTCAAGTGTTCGGAAGCGGCACGACGAGTAAGGAAGGAAGATAACGTGTGTTATTTCGTGACTGCCGTGGCGTTGGCAATTTGTTAGAAGAGCTTCATCGATATCCGTCTTGTGAAGGAACATTCGGACGAATGTTTCGGGCGAGGAGAATGTTATACCCGATTTCCGAGTATGTATGCGAGACGACGTGCGAGAATACGGCGTAAAGATTGAGGAAGAAAGAGGTGATTTTTCCACGGAAAAGTTTCCGCTTTTGTGAAGGAAAAGGTTCGTTAATGGGAATTGATTCCCGATTTGGTATTCGACTTCACGAATATTAGAGAATTATGGAATTTTATTTTGGAAATGGTCACGTGGGCCCACGGAGAAATTTACTGGTTTGTGGGCCCACTTTGTTTTGAGATTTTGGCCATTGTGGATTTTTTTGAAGACGCGTTTTGAGGCCAATAGAGGGTGACACGTGTCACCCCGCCTAGGTGGCAGCCGAAATGACCTTTGTGCACAACACGGTAGAGTCGTTTTCGACTAAACGCTTGCGTAACTTGCGAAGGAAAATTGGCTATGTCGTTTTGTATTTTTGCGGATTTTTCCGAGAGACGAAACATTCTCGACCAACGGGAGGGTGACATGTGTCACCTCACAACGGAGACAAGTGGGCGCGCACTGGCCGACCGGAGGGCTTGTGGTGCTAGATATTTGTGTAGATATTTGTGAGGTTTTAGGAGTAGGGGCTAGGGTGCACTTGGCTTGATCTCGCCTTACACTTGCCTTGCACTTGGCTAGATCTTGCCATTGGTTGGCCTTTGGGTTTGCTATAAATACCTCTTAGTTGATGAACTTTCTTCATCCAAAAATCATTTTCCAAGTCTTGAAATCTCTCCTCATGAGTTGAAATCGCCCAAAGCCCTCCTCATGAGCTTTGGCCGAGGCCCCCACCTTTGAGTGAGGCTTGGCGTGGGGTACCCCTAGCCTAGTTGTTTTCAGATAATACCCCTTGTTGTGGTATAGAAATACTCCCTAGTATTGTTATAATGCCCAAAATACCTTAGCCTTGTACCTTGTAGTATTCCAAAGATACCTCTTTACGTAGAGTCCTAAATACTACCTTTGTCCTTTTTAGTCTCAAACCGAAACCCCAAGGAAATCTTCATAGTTGGTTGAAGTATTTTGAGTAGAAGTTGGTTAGAACTTCTAAGGGTTGTTTGGAGTGGTTTGGGCGCACGGAGGAGCTAAACCTTGCTCGGATCGACATTATAACTTGGATAATTTTGGGCTTATCGAGGTAATTATCTTGTCCTCTATTGTAATTGGAAATTACATGTTTGGTTGAATATATAGTTGAAGTATACTATATATGGAACTACTTAGTATTCGCAATGTCTTTTGACTTAAGCTCAAGAATAAAGAATCGAATCAATCAGATTTACATAGATCAGACAAGAGACTTGTAGAATTGTACACGCCCGGTAGACGTAAACCCCCGGGTCAAGCTTGTGTAACGACTGCCTCGGGCTGCATCGTGCCTTACCAGGCACCTAGTGATACATACATCAGAGAAAAATCAGCGGAACATAAAACATGAGTCATTTAACAAGAGATATCATAAATAAACAGCCAACCAAAACAGTTGCCTTCAGTATATACATAAAACACAACAGCTTTAATCTTTACAACCCCGCCACAACAGACTACAGACTTCTAAGATTTACCATTTACTATGACGACAGGCCCCGCCATACCTGAATGTACAAGAACCTACAACTCGTGGAACACATACCAAAAGATAAGCCTCAAGAAACGGAACTTCCCAATACGCTGAATGTGATCCTAAGAGCGGGATCCACGATCGACCTTCTACTGCGGCATGAACGGCCTCAAGGAGGTCGCAACAGTACCAAGTATGTGAAATCATAATATCAGAATGAAATCATACTAGTCTATATAAAGCGGAGACATGTATGATAACCAAACTACAGCTCAAAACATAAAGCGATCATCACTCCAATATAACTATGGGTCTCACGCCCACAACATCAATCAGTTCGCATTATGGCCGCGCCTCCGGAATCGTGACGGTGTAGACATGTCCATGATGCAACAATAAGACAAAGAATCCAAATGGAAGCATACCCGCGCGCTACGATCGTGGTCGATGTCCAAAGGGAAACAATAAGACAACTTTCCAAATGGACGATACCCGCGCGCTACGATCGTGTCGGATGTCCAAAAGGAAATCACAAGGCGATAATCGAAATGGAAACATACCCGCGCGCCACGATCGTGTCAAGATATCCAAAGCGATTAACCACAAGACCTTAACCAAATGGAAGCATACCCGCAGCGCTACGATCGTGTCGGTATGTCCAAAGCGATTAACAACAATAATACTATCAGCGCGAACGCACTGCGGAATTTCTCCGCCACCGCAGACATCCAAGTAAGTTCTCAACTACCAACCGATTTATCGAGAGACGCGGTAACACAGAAACACAACGCTTGTACAATAAAGGCTATCATCACAAGCATAGGCAAGTTTCACAACAACAAGCATAGGCAAGTTTCACAACAACAATGTCACGACTGCTCGGTTCGTGGATCGTGCCTTACCCGCACCCAAGTAGTCATACATCGAGAAAACCAATGGAATATAAAACAACCAAGATATGAAACAAGATAAGTAAGACACGCTGGGGAAAAAGTTGCCTTTTCGCATAATGTATATAAATAACCCAAAGCGAGCGATCCCAACCTTACAACAGTGCCCATGCACTCTCTAAGAGTTTAAACAACAATGGCGGACAGGCCCCGCCATACCTGAATACAAATATCTACAACGACGGGGACCATACTAAAATGCTAAGCTTAGGAGAAACGGAGCTTTCCCACGCCAAGCGGTGATCCTAAGAACGGGATCAACGTTAGGAGTACCTTTACTCGCGCAGATGAACGCACTTCGGGCGAGGTCAAGCATAACAGTACCAAGTATGTGAAATCAAAATATCAGAAATGAAATCATAGTAGTCTATATAAGGCGGGAGATGTATGATAAGCCAACACTACGCTCACAATAAATAAGGTCATGCAAGTCGTGGACTCATGCCTCAAAGTCATCACAATAGAACCGTGCACGGTAAGTACGAAGGCATAGCCGACTACTAAAACCTACGATCAACAAGGTCATAAATCAGATCATGAGATCTGCTCTGCATCATTACATGATCAAAGCCGCCACTCGCCCGCAGATCTAATGCGCGATCTAGTCCTCGAACTTCCGCAGCCCGCATAGGCCAAGCAGATAGGCCCGCATGAGGTATAACTCCGCATCGAGGGTAGCTACTCCGGCAGCGTCCTAGACACGTCGTCCGCATGGCTACAAGAACCGCATGACCACAAGGGCCGCGATACTAACTCGAACTCCCGCAGCCCGATAGGCCATCTGCACCGCATAAGGTATTCTCGAATCATAGTCCATCGACCACCTGAAGTCTACCCGCATCGGAGGCGTTTAACCTCCGAGTTATGAATGATATAATATCAACATAACCGCTTATTGCTAAACAACATAAGCACAACAAGGAAAAACCCCTTTACACAAATATCACAAGATACTAACTCACGTAGCATCCTAACATGTTTACTTATCAAGTCAACAAGAAAATATTACAAGACTATCACAAATCAATACAATCAAGTTATTCACACAAGGTACTTTCTATATTATGTTAACAAGTTCGGGTTGTTAGCCCCAAAGTACTTCATGTATTACTCTTTTAAAAGATCCGTTTCTTTTACAAAAGTCACAATACCCGTAGTATAAAAATAGAGTAATTATCTTTTGAAGTTCATTAAAACACTTCTCCTTGTAAAATCAATAAATCGTTCTTTTTATCACTCTTAAGCCGTTATACCTAACCTCCCATAAAGCTAGTATAACTCTTCAGCTTTTAAAACCAAGTGTTACTCTTCTGTTAAAAATGATTCAAGATTCTTTGAAATGTTTTGATTCTTTATTATTCAAAGCTAGTGAGGCATTCTGCAAGTATTATTCAAAGCTTAAGCCAGGCATCAGTAAGTATTATTCAGCTTAAGTCAAAGACATTGCCGTAGTTATTATTCGATTAACACGTACGACGTCTACCGTACTATATATTGTAAAATATCATGCTTTAGGAAGAATCACATACCTTCTCGGCGAAAACCTCCTGCCAAGTTGAATATGTCGCGCGCAGAGTATCGACCTATAACACCAACACGCCTATCAACGCCCGCATCAGATCGCATAAAAGTTCTAAGCAGAGGGTTCGTTATTCTATGGTCATTGGGCAGACTTCCTACCCGTGAGCTACTCAAGTTCATCAGGAAAACAAATCATGTAAGTACGCTATTATTCATCTTTTAAACCCTTCTCTGTGATAATACCAATTTATTCTGCAATATCCTTCTAAGTATTTAATACTTATTCCTATACTTCTACAGTATATATATTCTAATTACAAAAGGAGGATAAGGTTATTTACCTCGGTAAGCCCAATAATATCCTAGATAAAAGTCGCGCCTGAGCAAGGTTTAGCTCCTAAGTTGTGCGCTCAGAGTCTAATAAAACCTTAGAAGTTCTTCACAACTTCTACTAAGGACTAAGGGATTTGGGCTAGGGTAATTCGGCATTATAACGATACTGTAAGGCAACTTTTCTACCATGGGGTAGTGTTTCGCTAGGCTAGCTTATGGGGTTGCATTCGGCTAGGGCTTCTCAAAAGGGAGGGGTGTGTTTGGGCGAAACAACAAGAGGAGAGGGAGGATTTGAGACTTAGATAGATTGCTCAATTTAGGATGAAATAACTCTTCAACAAGGGGGGTATTTATAGGTCAAGACATGGCCAACCAATGGCCAAGATTATGCCAAGTGCAAGGCAAGTGTAGGGTGAGGATTTAGGCAAGTGTCCTTGGCCAACTTGCACACAAAATATCCTACCAACTCCAAGACGAAACAAGCCATCCCAATCTACCCTATTGCCGCGTGACATCCATCAATGAGAGGGTGACAAGTGTCGCCTCTCGTTGGTCCAACGTGTTGCGTCTCTCAGAAAAAATCCGCAAAAATTAGAAACGACATAGCCGGAATTTATCCTACGCGAGTTGTGTAAAACGTTTCGTCGAAAAACGACTCTAAACGGGTGTTGTGTACAAAGTGGAATTCGTCCAAGCCACCTAGGTGGGGGTGACACGTGTCACCCTCCTATTGGCCCAAAATATTTCATCTTCCAAAATATCCATAATGGCCAAAATCTCAAAACAAAGTGGTTCTACAAAATCAGAATTTTCTCCCGTGGCCCCACGTGACCATTTCCAAAATAAAATTCCATAATTCTCTAAAATTCCAAGAAGTCCGAATACCAAATCGGGAATCCAATTCCCCATTAACGAATCTTTTCCTTCACAAAACCGAAACTTTTCCGTGGAAAAAATCACCTCTTTCTTCCCATTCCAATTCGATGTCGTATTCTCGCACGCACGCCCTCGCATACATACCACAAACTACGGTATAACATTCTCCTCCTTAGAAACATTCGTTCCGAATGTCCCTTCTAGGTATCAAAACAAACAGCGCCAAAGATAGTCCTTATCGCTATACTTACTTTAAACAACCGTGCCACACTGGTCACAACACAACAAGCGCATATACTTATCTCCAAGTCCACGAGGAATCACCTCTATCACAAAATATTCCTACTCGAGATCTAAAAAGATACTCCTTCGCCCTACTCTTTACAAACGAATGATCACACCTATGCCCGTAATACATGCCGTTCTTCCTTACCCGTCGTGATACCACTTTTGTCACTTTGTCGCGAGCCCGCCCGACGACCCAACAAATGGTACCGGTCATGCGATCCTCGAGGATGTCGTACACTTCTTGTACGCCGAACTCTTACCACCTTCATTCGCTTAGTTTCCAAATCTCGGGTTACTATCTCTAACGTGGTCATCATTAATCGGAACACTGGGTGGATTTAGATACTTTCCTAACATAACAATACGAAAGACGGACGCATCGCCTCCTAAGTCGGACGGCAATGCTAACATATAGGCAACCTGGCCTAATCTTCACATGAACTCAAAAAGGCCCAAAGTAACACGGCTAAGTTTCCTCTGTTTTCCAAAACTCGTCACACCCTATCCACAACCGTGGAACAAACTGAACCAACTATCCGAACCTTGCCAACATCGAACCAATCGATCGGCAACTTATACTTCCGCCCTACAAGGCTTCCTAAGGCGACATCCGAATCACGAAAATGGTAGCTTAAACATTCCTCTACAGAGACAACAATCCCCACAACTATTCACGAAATCCAAACATTGCCTCGAGGCGAACGCGATTCTGAGACTTACGAGTTCTTAACCCCGCTCGTAAAACTTCCAAAAAAGAACCTGCACTGGCTCCACTGTCTGTCATAAGGTGAAGGTAGGCACCCCGTGCAGCCTTACAACCTTTCTGGCATAATCACCCCCTACCGAGTACACGGTCTTTGCTAGAAGACAAGACGGGCTGACCTCGCCGGCCCGACCATCGGTCGAATGTATCCACGAACTCAGACGTTGGTTAACTAAACTTGGGCCTAACATCCTAGTGACCCTACCACCCGGCTGACCACCAAAACTGACCCCACCACCAAACAGGCCACGGTCGACCCGCCACATGGCCTCCACCCAACCCGCAATGCGCAAACACTAGCTCCCGATTCGAACAATCTCACCAATCACGTTATTTAAAACCCAGCGTCTTCTACCCTCTTTCATTCCACATTACCCGTGATTCATCCCACAAAATATCTCACGATACTATGCACTCGACAAGGGTCAAACGCTAAGTACTTCTTTTACCAAAGATGGCCTCGCCTCTAAGGTCTCTACGCACACATCCTAAGGCTCCCACTTTCTATCCCCAATCTTTCTGATTAACTAATCATGATTCCCAATCACGATTAACACAATGCTATCTGAACATAATACTTAAGATATTCGCTACACATATAAATCTCTAAAGGGTTAAGGATATACCAGATCTACGCCGCACTTCCTTAGGTCGTTCTAATCAAACCCGCCGGGCGCATGTGGGAAGGTGATGAACTATCCACCGATCACGGCGCCGAGTCTCTACATCCGCACCACCCTTGGTCGGACAACTCCTCGCAAAATGGCCCGGCCGGCCGCAAACATAACAAGCTGACGCAGAAGCACGACACTCCCCACGATGACATCGACCACAACGGCCACACCGAAAGCGGGTGACCTCCTCGCTAACACCTCCTCTCTCAACCATCGCATCCACAATCGGTCTAGTAGCCGAGTCCTCGCATTTGTATCCTTCCTCATAGAACATTCCTTGCCATATGGCCCGACGGCCGCAATAAAACAAGCACCAGAAAAGACGCACTTCCCGGATTTACACTCGCCACATCAGAACATCGAGGAAAATCAACTTGGTGAGGGACACTCAGACCGGGCGAGGCGCATGTCTAATCTGGCCGAGGCGTTCGCTCGAGAGTTACCAAATGATCCCGCCAATCGGGCCCTCTTCGCCGCTCTCGGCCACTCGCCGATCTCTACCTCTCACCACGCACATAATCTCGAACGCAAGCTCGCCTGCTCTCGATCAAGAGCTACTCCTCACAACCCTTCTTTAGATAAGCATCAATATCCTTGGAATACCAGACATAAAATACTGCCGCCAAGTCCTTTGCTAGCAACAGGCCGTCTCTTCCAATCCATATTTTCTCGCTCCAAGTCGTGGAACCGAAAGTCCAGATGTCATGACCGCAGAGGAATCGCCGCCACGTGCATACTCTATCGCCGCGACGCCTCGAACTCCTCAGATGGCATCACCTCAGTGATGATTGGGCCTCAGGCCCTTCTAAATCTCTCAGATTTACTCAGCCTCTTCGGCCGCTTTGCCCTTCTGGGCCCGAAGGTTCTGGCGGAGGCATCACCGTAAAGGAAAGGAATACGTTAGAGGGTCCAACTTATAACACTTTCAAAGCACGATCTCAGAGTGAGAAGAATGGAAACCAATCCTAAATATCCTATAGCCTCACGATTATTGGTGTGGTGCACAACACACCGATAATCAAGACTTACTAGATACGGTTCAGAGACACTTTCCGAGGATTAACTACTCGATACCACTTTTGTCACGACTGCCCGGGGCGTGATCGTGCCTTACCCGGGCACCCAAGTAGTCATACATCAGAGAAAACCAGCGGAATATAAAACAACCAAGATATGAAACAAGATAAGTAAGACACGGTTTACGGGAAAAGTTGCCTTCGGCATAATGTATATAAATAACCCAAAGCGAGCGATATCCCAACCTTACAACAGTCCCATGCACTCTAAGAGTTTAAAACAACAATGGCGGACAGGGCCCCGCCATACCTGAATACAAATATCTACAACGACAGGGACCATACCAAAATGCTAAGCTTCCGAGAAACGGAGCTTTCCTAGCCAAGCGGTGATCCTAAGAACGGATCAACGAGGAGTACCTTTACTCGCGCATGAACGCAGCCCCGGCGAGGTCAAGACAACAGTACCAAGTATGTGAAATGAAAATATCGTAAATGAAATCATAGTAGTCTATATAAGGCGGGAGGAGGTGTATGATAAGCCAACACTGATAAACAATAATGCCATGCTAAGTCAGACTCATGCCTCAAAGTCATCACAATAGAAATCCGAAGGCATAGCCGACTAGCACGTACCATCCGCGTCATCATTACAAGAACTGCATGGCTACTCCCCTAGGCCGCGCGTCTAGACACGCCGTCTGCCCGCATGGCAAGAACCGCATGACCACAAGGCCGCATACTAACACGGAACTCCCGCAGCCGCATAGGCCATAGACCAGCGCATAAGGTATTCTCGAATCATAGTCCATCGACCGCTGAGTCTACCCAGACGGATGGCAATTTAACCGGAGTTATGAATGATATAATATCAACATAACCGCTTATTGCTAAACAACATAAGCACAACAAGGAAAAACCCCTTTACACAAATATCACAAGATACTAACTCACGTAGCATCCTAACATGTTTACTTATCAAGTCAACAAGAAAATATTACAAGACTATCACAAATCAATACAATCAAGTTATTCACACAAGGTACTTTCTATATTATGTTAACAAGTTCGGGTTGTTAGCCCCAAAGTACTTCATGTATTACTCTTTTAAAAGATCCGTTTCTTTTACAAAAGTCACACAATACCCGTAGTATAAAAATAGAGTAATTATCTTTTGAAGTTCATTAAAACACTTCTCCTTGTAAAATCAATAAATCGTTCTTTTTATCACTCTTAAGCCGTTATACCTAACCTCCCATAAAGCTAGTATAACTCTTCAGCTTTTAAAACCAAGTGTTACTCTTCTGTTAAAAATGATTCAGTATTCTTTTGAAATGTTTTCAGTTCTTTATTATTCAGGCTTAAGGCATTCGCTAAGTATTATTCGTGCTTAAGCGTGAGGCATTGCCGTAAGTATTATTCAGCTTAAGTCAAAGACATTGCCGTAGTTATTATTCGTTAACACACGTACGCTCACCGTACTATATATATTGTAAAATATCATGCTTTAGGAAGAATCACATACCTTCTGAAAAACCTCTGCCAAGTTGAATATGTCGCGCGCAGAGTATCGACCTATAATTGACCAACACGTCTATCAACGCCCGATCAGATCGCATAAAAGTTCTAAGCGCAGGGTTCGTTATTCTATGGTCATTTGGGCAGACTTCCTACCGGTGAGCTACTCAAGTTCATCGTGAAAACAAATTCATGTAAGTACGATTCTATTATTCATCTTTTAAACCCTTCATCGTGATAACATTCAATTCTATTCTGCAATATCCTTCTAAGTATTTAATACTTATTCCTATACTTCTACAAGATATATATTCTAATTACAAAAGGAGGATAAGGTTATTTACCCGTAAGCCCAATAATATCCTAGATAAAAGTCGCTACCGAGCAAGGTTTAGCTCCTAAGTTGTGCGCTCAGAGTCTAATAAAACCTTAGAAGTTCTTCACAACTTCTACTAAGGACTAAGGATTTGGGCTAGGTAATTCGGGCATTATAACGATACTAGAAGGCAACTTTTCTACCAGGAGGGGGTAGTGTTTGGCTAGGCTAGCTTAGGGGGTTGCTATCGGCTAGGGCTTCTCAAAAGGGGAGGGGTGTGTTTGGGCGAAACAACAAGAGGGAGAGGGAGGGATTTGAGACTTAGATAGATTGCTCAATTTAGGATGAAATAACTCTTCAACAAGGGGGGTATTTATAGGTCAAGACATGGCCAACCAATGGCCAAGATTATGCCAAGTGCAAGGCAAGTGTAGGGTGAGGATTTAGGCAAGTGTCCTTGGCCAACTTGCACACAAAATATCCTACCAACTCCAAGACAAAACAAGCCATCCCAATCGGCCCTATTGCCGTGTGACATCCATCAATGAGAGGGTGACAAGTGTCGCCCTCTCGTTGGTCCAACGTGTTGCGTCTCTCGGAAAAATCCGCAAAAATTAGAAACGACATAGCCGGAATTTATCCTACGCGAGTTGTGTAAAACGTTTCTTCGAAAAACGACTCTAAACGGGTGTTGTGTACAAAGTGGAATTCGTCCAAGCCAACTAGGGGTGACACGTGTCGCCTCCTACTCGCCCAAAATATTTCATCTTCCAAAATATCCATAATGGCCAAAATCTCAAAACAAAGTGGGCCACAAAATCAGAATTTTCTCCCGTGGGCCCCACGTGACCATTTCCGAAAATAAAATTCCATAATTCTCTAAAATTCCAAGAAGTCCGAATACCAAATCTGGGAATCCAATTCCCATTAACGAATCTTTTTCCTTCACAAAAACCGGAAACTTTTCCGTGGAAAAAAATCACCTCTTTCTTCCCATTCCAATTCCAATGTCGTATTCTCGTACGTACGTCCTCGCATACATACCCTGAAACTACGGGGTATAACAAACAAGCATAGGCAAGTTTCACACAACTCAAAGTACTTTCATTTTATGCCAAAGTCCGGGTTTTTAACCCCAAAGTACTACATACGTTAAGTTCTTTTAAAAGAGATCCATTACTGTTATAAAAAGTCACCCGATACCCGTAGTATTAGAATGACCAACCCACCTTCTTTTTCAAAATCAAGTAACAACATTCTTTTCCTAAATTCCAGTTTGCCTAGTTTCAATTACTCAAGCTTCTCATTTTCAAATGGTTTCATAGTTCCCAAACTTAATCACTTGATTCCTTTTTAGAACAATTGAGTAACATATGTCATATATGTGAGTAGTTTATTCTTGTTTATAACGATCTTATTACAGCAGCCATGATCTAGAAAATGTAATATCATTTTGTCTTATCTTAGCTTCTATGCAGATGGAGGTTTCTACTGGTTTTAATACAACACATCATTATTCAATACATTTTCCTTTATTAACGCTGCAGTTGGTGCTGTCGATACACATTCTCGATTCCCAAATCAAGAAACATTATCCCTTTAAAAACCTAAGTACTCATTACTCACGAATGAGGTTTCACACAAACATCCACATTAAAACAAATAAGTTAAGTCTCTTATCTTATAAGATCAAGTCTCTTAACTTCTAACATCAGTAAACCATTTTCACTTACATAAGGTCGTTATAACTAACTTCCCATAAAGCTATTATAACACCCTATGTTTTAAATCAACCAAATCACTTAGCACATGTACGTCTACCGTACTACATAGTTCACAACAATCATGCTAGAAAAGATAGGAAGAGGTTCACATACCTCGCGACGATTTATCGACAATAAGCAAAATGCTCCAAGTACTACAACCTTGCTAGCCCTTTCCACTCCTCGAGTAGAATACGCTACTCTTAGTACTTTCACCTATAAAGGTCACAAACGTCTATTAACCCCAAAACACAAGTTTTCAATCTTTCTAAAGAAAATTCTGCAGACTTCCCGCAACAACAGAAATCTCCTCCTCTATCGAGGCGGCTACCAAGCCAACCAGTGGGGTTTACACGCCTAACCTGACGTGTACAATTCTACACAAGTCTATCGCAATACACCCTATGTAAATACTGATTCAGATTCTTTATTCTTCAGCTTAAGTCAAAAGACATTGCCGAATACTAAGTAGTTCTATATATAGTATACTTCAACTATATATTCTAACAAACATGTAATTTCCAATTACAATAGAGGGACAAGATAATTACCTCGATAAGCCCAAAATTATCCAAGTTATAATGTCGATCCTGAGCAAGGTTTAGCTCCACTCCGTGCGCTCCAAACCACTCCAAACAACCCTTAGAAGTTCTAACCAACTTCTACTCAAATACTTCAACCAACTATGAAGATTTCCTTAGGGTTTCGGTTTGAGACTAAAAGGACAAAAGGTAGTATTTCCGGACTCTACGTAAAGAGGTATCTTTGGAATACTACAAGGTACAAGGCTAAGGTATTTTGGGCATTATAACAATACTAGGGGAGTATTTCTATACCACAACAAGGGGTATTATACGAAAACAACTCGGCGCGGGGGGGGGCCCCCCACGGCCAAGACACCACACCGGGGGAGGGAGGAGGCCCTCGGCCAAGACTCTCAAAAGAGGGGGGGGATGAGTTGGACGAACTCAACACTAGAGGAGGGAGGGATTTTTAGGCTTGGAAGGTTTCATTTGTGGATGAAGAGTTCATCAACATAAGGGGGGTATTTATAGCAAAACCAAAGGCCAACCAAGGGCCAAGATCCTTCCAAGTGTAAAGCAAGTGTAAGGGCAAGATTAAGCCAAGTGCACCCTAAACCCTACTCCACAAAACACTCACAAAACAATGCACCAAACAAGGCACACTTCAAGGCCAATCGGCCAAGTGCCAACCCACTCGACCGTCCCTCCAAATCACAACGAGGGTGACAAGTGTCACCCTCCCGTTGGTCCAAAAGGTTTCGTCTCTCGGAAAAATCCGCAAAATACAAAACGACATAGCCGGAATTTTCCCTTCGCAAGTTACGCAAAACGTTTCAGAAAAACGACTCTAACCGTGTTGTGCACAAATGTTATTTCGGCCAAGGTGCCACATGGGGTGACACGTGTCGCCCCGATTCGCCGAATATTTCGTCTTAGAAAATATCCAAAATACCGAAAACTCAAAAACAAAGCGGGCCTACAAACAGAATTTCTCCGTGGCCCCAGCGTGACCATTTCCAAAATAAAATCTCAAAATTCTAATATAATCTATGAAGTCCAAATACCAAATGGGAATCCATTCCCATTAACGAACCTTTTCTTCACAAATAACGGAAACTTTTCCGTCGAAAACTCACATCTTTCTTTCTTTTCAAAATTTTCTCTGCACTGCACGCACGCCCTCACATACATACCACGCAACTACGGGTATAACATTCTCCTCCTTAGAAACATTCGTCCCGAATGTTCCTTCTCAAGTCGAATAACGATAAAGTTCCTCTAACGAGTTGCGATGCCACGGCCACGAAATAAAGATACGCCCTCTTCTTTCCTTACTCGTCGTGCCCTTCGAACGCTTGAACTCTCCCATTACGCACCATACTTCGTCATTACCCGGTTCGAAAATCTGCGAGTCACTACCTCCAAACTTGGTCATCTTACTAACCTCAAACTTCCTTAAGGCCATTCCCGCCTTTACGAACCGCTTCGGTCGAACGCCCACGAACTCATACGATGATCATACAAACTTGGGCCTAGCATCCTCGTGACCCTACCACTGGCGGGACCACCCAGAACTGACCCCACCCTAAACCGGTTACGGTTGACCCGCAAATGGTCCTCAACCCGACCCCCCAACCGCGCCAAACTCTTGTTCCCCGATTCGGACCAATCTTACTAATTCACATCATGAAAGCTACCACTTCCATCTCACACTACCCATGGACTTATCACACAAATAAATCCCACGTATACTACTCACCCTTATAAAGGTCAAACATAAAGCGAATCTTTTACTCAAGACGACCTTACCTCTAAGGTCTCGATCGTGAAATAGTCTAAGGTTCACACTTACCATGCCTCCATACGTTTCCTTCCAACTAACCATGCATTCTAACTCACACATATCACAATGCTATCCGCATAGCACACAATAATGAGATCATCATAACAAGCATACCAAAACTCTAGAGGGTTAAGGATATACGAAGCTACCGCTCCACTCTAATCATAGGCACGCCTGCAGGCGTAGGCAAAGGTGGTAAACCAGCCACAGATCACGGGCGTCGAGTCGTAACATCCGTGCTACCCTTGGTCGGACAGTTCCTCGCAAATGGCCCCGCTGTCCGCATGCAAAACAAACTCCCAATCTAGCACGACACTCTCCAAAATGGAGTCTACCACAATGGTCACAACGAGGTAGGGTGGCTTCACCGTTAACACCCCGCTCTGCCAAAATCTGAACCTCGAGCCCGACCGCTCACGAAGGCGGTGGAGGACCACTGCACGGTGGGGGTATATAACTAGCTTCCGCCGAGGCGGTCCGCCTCGAAAGCCACCAAAGGACCCTCGCCGTCTGCCCTCTTCTGGCGATCGGTCGTTCCGTCGACCCTCCGTGCCTTACATCCTAGTGCATGAGCTGCATGCGGGCAATGTCCATGCCTACCAAGAGAAACACCCGCACAAGACTCGGCCATATAATCATCTAGCCCGTGACGTAGCGATGCACCCTATCCTCCATATCTCGCAACTAGCGCGAGGACATGCTCGAGCCAAAGAATCGAACTCGACATTGTACTCCCCGACAGGCGCCTCTCTCTCAAGAACAAAAATGCTTTACCGCGCCCTCCTCATCCGTGAGGCAAGAAGTGCGTGAGAAAGCCCCAAAACTCATCCCATCTGCTGAGGTGCATGCTCTCCCCGGGAAAGCTCCCATGAATCAAACCAATCGACTGCGGTATCACGCAGCCGATGCTAACCATAGGTCCTGACTCGGTCTCAAGCCTTGATCACCGCGTGATCCGCCAGAATCGCCGGATGAACTCTGCGGATCATCCTCGTGCCTCGACGTAAAACTCGCGGGCTACAACTCGAAAGTCCGTAGCCTCAAACTATCCGCTCGGTGAACCATGGTGCATCGAATCTGAATCGCCAGATCCACCTATCTCATATCTCGCCACGACCGCCAAAGAATCGCCATCTCTTGTAACCCATCTCCTGCGCCTGCATCGTGGATGGAGGCTCGTGTATCATGGGTCTCAGCAGCCATTCTGCGCTCTAACCTCTCGCTGGGCCGGGCGGCGCTACAAAACCCGCCGTCGAAGCACAACTCGTGTATCGCTCGGCTCGCGCTCGTACTCCTCAGTATCTCACTAGCGCAGCACTCGCCGCCTTGCCCTTCCAGGCTCTGGTTGCCTTGCGCGAGGCATAATCGTAAAAACGAGATACGTCGGAGGGTCCAACTTACAACACGACTCTAAGGCACGATCTCGTAATGAGAAGAATGGAAACTAATCCTAAATGTCCTGCACTCCTCGATTATAGATGTGGTGCACAACACATCGATAATCAAGACTCTACTAGACACGGTGCAGACACTTTCCGAGGATTAAGCGCTCGATACCACTTTTGTAACGACTGCCCGGTTCTGGGCATCGTGCCTTACCTGGCACCCTGGTGATACATACATCGAGAAAATCAGGAACATAAAACATGAGTCATTTAACAAGAGATATCATAAATAAACAGCAACCAAAACAGTTGCCTTGATATACATAAAACTGAGCAGTTTAATCCTTTACAACCACGCCACAACAGGACTACTGCACTTAAGATTTACCACGACTATGACGGACAGTGGCCCCGCCATACCACGAATGTACAAGAACCTACAACTCGTGGAACACATACCAAAAGATAAGCCTCCAAGAAAGCGGAACTTCCCAATACGCTGAATCGTGATCCTAAGAGCGGGATCCACGATCGATGTACCTCTACTGCGCAGAAACGCACGCGGCCGAGGTCAAGATAACAGTACCAAGTATGTGAAAGCGCATAATATCAGAATGAAATCATACTAGTCTATATAAAGCAGAGACATGTATGATAACCAAACTACGATTCACAACATAAAACGATCATCACTCCAATATAACTATGGGTCTCACGCCCACAACATCAATCGAGTTCGCATTATGGCGCGTGCCCCTAACATGACGGTGTAGACATGTCCATGATGCAACAATAAGACAAAGAATCCAAATGGAAGCATACCCGTGCGCTACGCATCGATGTCGGTATGTCCAAGGAAACAATAAGACAACTTTCCAAATGGGCGCATACCCGCGCGCTACGATCGTGTCGGTATGTCCAAAAGGAAATCACAAGGCGATAATCGAAATGGAAACATACGTGCGCTACGCATCGTGTCGATATCCAAAGCGATTAACCACAAGACCTTAACCAAAATGGAAGCATACGTGCGCTACGCATCGTGTCGGTATGTCCAAAGCGATTAACAATAATACTATCAACGAACGCACTGCGGAATTTCTCCGTCACGCGCAAGACATCCAAGTAAGTTCTCAACGGTCAACCGACTTCTATCGAGACGCGGTAACACGTAAAACACAACGCTTGTACAATAAAGGCTATCATCACAAGCATAGGCAAGTTTCACAACAACAAGCATAGGCAAGTTTCACAACAACAAGCATAGGCAAGTTTCACACAACTCAAAGTACTTTCATTTTATGCCAAAGTCCGGTTTTAACCCCAAAGTACTACATCGTTAAGTTCTTTTAAAAGAGATCCATTCTCGTTATAAAAGTCACCCGATACAGTAGTATTAGAATGACCAACCCACCTTCTTTTCAAAATCAAGTAACAACATTCTTTTCCTAAATTCGGTTGCCTAGTTTGATTACTCAAGCTTCTCATTTTCAAATGGTTTCATAGTTCCCAAACTTAATCACTTGATTCCTTTTAGAACAATTGAGTAACATATGTCATATATGTGAGTAGTTTATTCTTGTTTATAACGATCTTATTACTGAGCCATGATCTAGAAAATGTAATATCATTTTGTCTTATCTTAGCTTCATGCAGATGGAGGTTTCTCGGTTTTAATACAACACATCATTATTCAATACATTTTCCTTTATTAACGCCGCAGTTGGTGCTGCCGATACACATTACGATTCGAAATCAAGAAACATTATCCCTTTAAAACCTAAGTACTCATTACTCACGAATGAGGTTTCACACAAACATCCACATTAAAACAAATAAGTTAAGTCTCTTATCTTATAAGATCAAGTCTCTTAACTTCTAACATCAAGAAACCATTTTCACTTACATAAGGTCGTTATAACTAACTTCCCATAAAGCTATTATAACACCCTATGTTTTAAATCAACCAAATCACTGAGCACATGTACGCTCACCGTACTACATAGTTCACAACAATCATGCTAGAAAAGATAGGAAGAGGTTCACATACCTCGCGACGATTTATCGACAATAAGCAAAATGCTCCAAGTACTACAACGCACTAGCCCTTTCCACTCGAGTAGAATACGCTACTCTTAGTACTTTCACCTATAAAGGTCACAAACGTCTATTAACCCCAAAACACAAGTTTTCAATCTTTCTAAAGAAAATTGAAAGACCTCCCGCAACAGCAGTAAATCTCCTCCTCTATCGAGGCCGCTACTAAGCCAACCAGTGGGGGTTTACACGCCTAACCGGACGTGTACAATTCTACACAAGTCTCTGCAATACACCCTATGTAAATACTGTTCGATTCGCTTTTATTCTTCAGCTTAAGTCAAAAGACATTGCGAATACTAAGTAGTTCTATATATAGTATACTTCAACTATATATTCTAACAAACATGTAATTTCCAATTACAATAGAGGACAAGATAATTACCTCGATAAGCCCAAAATTATCCAAGTTATAATGTCGATCTGAGCAAGGTTTAGCTCCTCAGTGCGCCCAAACCACTCCAAACAACCCTTAGAAGTTCTAACCAAATTCTACTCAAATCTTGAACCAACTATGAAGATTTCCTTAGGGTTTCGGTTTGAGACTAAAAAGGACAAAAGGTAGTATTTAGGACTCTACGTAAAGAGGTATCTTTGGAATACTACAAGGTACAAGGCTAAGGTATTTTGGGCATTATAACAATACTAGGAGTATTTCTATACCACAACAAGGGGTATTATCTGAAAACAACTAGGCTAGGGGTACCCCACGCCAAGACACCACAAAGGGGAGGAGGAGGCCCTCGCCAAGACTCTCAAAAGAGGGGATGAGTTGGGCGAACTCAACACTAGAGGAGGGAGGGATTTTTAGGCTTGAAGGTTTCATTTGTGGATGAAGAGTTCATCAACATAAAGGGTATTTATAGCAAAACCAAAGGCCAACCAGGCCAAGATCCTTCCAAGTGTAAAGCAAGTGTAAGTGGCAAGATTAAGCCAAGTGCACCCTAAACCCTACTCCACAAAACACTCCACAAAACAATGCACCAAACAAGGCACACTTGAAGGCCAATCGGCGAGTGCCAACCCACCTCGACCGCCCTCCAAATCACAACGAGGTGACAAGTGTCACCTCCCGGTGGTCCAAAAGGTTTCGTCTCTCGGAAAAATCCGCAAAAATACAAAGCGACATAGCCGGAATTTTCCTTCGCAAGTTACGCGAAAGCGTTTAGTCGAAAAACGACTCTAACCGTGTTGTGCACAAATGTTATTTCGCCAAGGGTGCCATACGGGGTGACACGTGTCGCCCGATTCGCCTAATATTTCGTCTTAGAAAATATCCAAAATACCGAAACTCAAAACAAAGCGGGCCCACAAAACCGTAAATTTCTCGTGGGCCCACGTGACCATTTCCAAAATAAAATCTCAAAATTCTAATATAATCTATGAAGTCCAAATACCAAATGGGAATCCAATTCCCATTAACGAACCTTTTTCTTCACAAATAACAGGAAACTTTTCCGCCGAAAACTCACATCTTTCTTTCTTTTCAAAATTTTCTGCGTACACTGCGCACGCGTCCTCACATACATACCTCGCAACTACGGTATAATACAGTAGCCGGCCTCGATAGAGCAGAGATTTCTGTTGTTGCGGGAGGTCTTTGAATTTTCTATGAAAGATAGAAACTTGTGTTTGGGGTTAATAGACGCGTTTTGACCTTTATAGGTGAAAGTACTAAGAGTAGCGTATTCTACTCGAGGAGTGGAAAGGGCTAGCAAGGTTGTAGTACTTGGAGCATTTTGCTTATTGTCGATAAATCGTCGAGGTATGTGAACCTCTTCCTATCTTTTCTAGCATGATTGTTGTGAACTATGTAGTACGCAGACGCATACGTGCTAAGTGATTTGGTTGGTTTAAAACATAGGGTGTTATAATAGCTTTATGGGAAGTTAGTTATAACGACCTTATGTAAGTGAAAATGGTTCTTGATGTTAGAAGTTAAGAGACTTGATCTTATAAGATAAGAGACTTAACTTATTTGTTTTAATGTGGATGTTTGTGTGAAACCTCATTCGTGAGTAATGAGTACTTGGTTTTAAAGGGATAATGTTTCCGATTTCGGAATCGAATGTGTATCGGCTGCACATTTGCGCAGCGTTAATAAAGGAAATGTATTGAATAATGATGTGTTGTATTAAAACCAAGAGAAACCTCCATCTGCATAAGCTAAGATGAGACAAAATGATATTACATTTTCTAGATCATGGTCTGTAATAAGATCGTTATAAACAAGAATAAACTACTCACCTAGCGGACATATGTTACTCGATTGTTCTAAAAAGGAATCAAGTGATTAAGTTTGGGAACTATGAAACCATTTGAAAATGAGAAGCTTGAGTAATCAAACTAGGCAAACTGGAACTTAGGAAAAGAATGTTGTTACTTGATTTTGAAAAGGAAGGTGGGTTGGTCATTCTAATACTACGTATCGGGTGACTTTTATAAAAGTAATGGATCTCTTTTAAAAGAACTTAACGTATGTAGTACTTTGGGGTTAAAAACCGGACTTTGGCATAAAATGAAAGTACTTTGAGTTGTGTGAAACTTGATATGCTTGTTGTTGTGAAACTTGCCTATGCTTGTGATGATAGCCTTTATTGTACAATCGTTGTGTTTCGTGTTACCGCGTCTCTCGATAGAGTCGGTTGGTAGTTGAGAACTTACTTGGGCGTCGCGGCGATGACGGAGAAATTCCAGTGCGTTCGCTCGCTGATAGTATTATTGTTGTTAATCGCTTTGGACATACTGACACGATGCGTAGCGCGCGGGTATGCTTCCATTTTGGTTAAGGTCTTGTGGTTAATCGCTTTGGATATACTGACACGATGCGTAGCGCACGGGTATGTTTCCATTTTTTATTATCGCCTTGTGATTTCCTTTTGGACATACTGACACGATGCGTAGCGCGGGTATCGTCCATTTGGAATGTTGTCTTATTTTTCCTTTGGACATATCGACACGATGCGTAGCGCACGGGTATGCTACAATTTGGATTCTTTGTCTTGTTGTTGAGGTCACATGGACATGTACACCGATCAGGTCGGGGCATGTGGCCATGGGACATTGGTATTATTGTTGCATCATGGACATGTCTACACCGTCGAGATTAGGGGCATGCGCCATAATGCGAACTCGATTGATGTTGTGGCGTGAGACCCATAGTTATATTGGAGTGATGATCGCTTTATGTTGTGAATCGTAGTTTGCTTATCATACATGTCTCCCGCTTTATATAGACTAGTATGATTTCATTCTGATGATTATGCGATTTCACATACTTGGTACTGTTATCGACCTCCTTCGGCTGCGTTCATGCCGCAGTAGAGGTACATCGGCCGTGGTTCCTCGCTCATAGGATCACGATTCAGCGCATTTGAAGCTCGCTTTCTCGGAGGCTTATCTTTTGGTAGGTGTTCCACTGAGTTGTAGGTTCTTGTACATTCAGGTATGGCGGGGCCTGTCGTCATAGTCATTGTATATCTTAGAGTCTGTAGTACTTGTTGTGGCGGTTGTAAAAGGATTAAACTGTTCGAGTTTTATGTATATCTTGAAGGCAATCGCTTTTGGTTGCTTTGTTATTCATTTATCTCTTGTTAAATGACTCTTGTTTTGTGTTCCGCTGATTTTCTCCGATGTTTGTATCACTAGGGTGCCAGGTAAGGCACGATGCCCCGGGCAACGGTCGTTACACTTAGGATCTTTGCGTTGGTGTCGTGAGCTCCATCTTCTCGGAGGCTCGACTTTTGGGTATGATCTCCTGTTGTAGATAGTTTTGCTGATCAGGTATGGCGGGCCCCGTCCCGCCATAGTTGTTTATTTCCTTAGAGTGCGTAGTCCTATTATGCGGTTGGGATGTAATCGCGATTTTGGTGTATATATATTATGCCGAAAGGCGACTTTTCTCATATAAACTGTGTCTCAATTTACATTGTTTCATGTCTTGTTTTTATATTCCGCTGATTTTCTCTGATGTATGACTACTTGGGTGCCCGGGTAAGGCACCAGTCACGGGCCCCGGAACGGGTCGTGACATCCAATTCCCATTAACGAACCTTTTTCCTTCACAAAATCCGGAAACTTTTCCGTCGAAAAATCGCATCTTTCTTCCTTTCCAAAATTACTGTCGTAATCTCGTACGTACGTCCTCACATACATACTCTGGAACTATGGGGTATAACATTCTTCCCCCCTTAGAAACATTCGTCCCGAATGTTCCTTCTAAGTCTCCAAACATGCATGCGCCGGTATAGTCTTCACTACTATAATTACGAAACCAACTATGCCCCATACTGCCATAATATAATCATACGCGCGAAACCCAAATCCACGCCAACGAGGAATCACCTCTCAGATGTAAACCAATACTAACTCTTACTCCTTGTCCAAAGGATACTCTCTTCGTACCTTCACTTCACAAAAGTGCTCACTTCCATCTCTCAGCACATGTTCACTTCTTTCCTTACTCGTCGTACCCTTCTCGAACACCCGAACTCTTTCTAGTATACGTGCCACACTTCAGTCATCACTTCAGTTTCCAAAATCTTTGGAGTCACAACCTCCAAACTTGGTCATCATACTAGCCTCGAATTCCTTCAAGGCCATTTCCGGCCTTCACGATCTGATTCTGGTCGAACGCATCCACGAACTCATACGATGGTTACCTAAACCTGGGCCTAGCACCCTCGTGACCCTACCACCTGGCGGGACCACCTCGAACTGACCCCACCTTAATCCGGGCTACGGGTTGACCCGCAATACGTCCTCAACCCGACCCTCCGTCGTGCCGAACTCTCTTGTTTCCCGATCCGGAACAATCTTACCTTTTCAAGTCATGAAAGCTACTACTTTCATCTTACATAACCCAAGGAATTTCCCACAATGCATTTCACGCATACCAATTATTTCGACAAAAACTAACCGTAAAATCTTTTACTCAAGACGGCCTTACATCTAAGGTCTCAACTTGTTATAATATTCCAAGGCTTATAATTTCCCTACCCCTAAGCTTACCTTTTCAACTAACCATGTTCTCTAGATCACAATTTCACACAATTCTATCCAAACATAACACTCAACATAAAATCATCATATCACGCATACAAATCTCTAGAGGGTTAAGGATATACCTGCAACTACCGCTTCACTCTAATCGGTCACGCCTGCAGGGCATAGCTAGAAAGCGATGAACCGCCATCGATCCTGAAGGCTGAGTCACAACATCCGTGCTACCCCTAGTCGGACAGTTCCTCGCAAAATGGCCCTGCTAGCCGCAAAAATAACAAGCTCCCTTGGCACCACGACACTCCCCGAAATGCGGTCTACCACATCGACCACACCGGTAGGGTGGTGCATCCGCCAACACCCCTACTCCCCTGGAAACCTGAACCCATGGAGCTCTGACCTACTCCTGAATACCCTGGACGCCCTGAAGGTTGTGGGGGACCACTCTGTACTGGCGAAGGTGCATAACTAGCTCTTCGAGGCGTCCGCCTTGAAAGTCACCAGCGACCTGCCGCTCGGCCTCTTCGCGATCTCGGTCATTCCGTCGACCTCTCCGCCTCATCCAAGTGCATAAGCTGCGTGCGGGCAATGTCCATGCGGTGAAGAGCTACACCGAACAAGCCTCGCCAAGTAGTCATCTAGCCGGTGACGTAGCGGTGTACTCGTCCTCCATATCTGCTACTCTGGGACATACCGAGCCAATGAGTCGAACTCCACATTGTACTCCGAATCAGACGCTCGCCTCAACATCAAAAATTGTACCGAGCCCTCTCATACGTGGAGGAAAGAAATGTGCAAGAAATGCCTCGAGAACTCGTCCCCATACGGAAGTGCAAACTCTCCCGACAGCTCCACGAATCAAACTACCGATCGCAGGTATCACGCGGCCGATGTGAACCTAAGACCACCGACTCGGTCTCCAAGCCTTGATCACTCTCATGATCCGTCAGAATCGCTTGATGAACTCCTGCGGATCATCCTCGTGCCTCGACGTAGAACTCGCGGGCTACAACTCGAGAAAGTCCCGTAGCCTCAAACTATCCAATCTTGGGTGAACCACGGTGCACGGAATCGCTGGCCCAGCTTATCCTCATGTCCGCCACAATCACGGCTAATCGTGCCATCTCCTCAGAACCCATCTCCTGCCCCGGTGTGGGATGGAGGCTCAGTATCGTGGTCTTAGCGACCATTGCGGCTCTAAACTCGCTGGGCGGTGGCGTCTCAAAACTCGCCGTCAAGCACTATCTCAGTCTTGACCGCTCGCGCCTCATACTCCTCTGTACTACTAGCGGCTCTCGGCCGCTTGCCCTTCGGGCGGGTTGCCTTGCGTGGAGGCATAATCGTAAAAACGAAATACGTCGAGGGTCCAACTTATAACACTTTCTAAGGCACGATCTTAGAATGAGAAGAATGGGAACCAATCCTAAATGTCCCGCAACCTCCGATTATAGATGTGGTGCACAACACATCGATAATCAAGACTCTACTAGACACGATGCAGACACTTTCCGAGGACTAATCGCTCGATACCACTTTTGTCACGACCAACCGGGATCGTGCCTTACCGGGCACCCTAGTGATACAACATCAGAGAACATCAGCGGAAATAAAAACTAAAACATGAGACAAGACATAAAGTATGAAACAGGCTAACCAAAACGGTCACCTTCCAAAATATATACATATATATCAAACCGAACAGTTAAGTCTTTTTTACAAACCCTGCCCACAACAGTACTACAGACCTCTAAGAATGTAACCATAACTATGACGGGACAGGGCCCCGCCATACCCCTGAATGTACAAATATCTACAATGACAGGGGACTATACCAAAGATAAGCCTCCGGAGAAACGGAGCTTCCCAAAACTGTGATCCTATGAGCGAGGATCAACAACCGATGTACCTCTACCTGCGGCATGAACGCAGCCCCCCGAAGGAGGTCAGTACAACAGGTACCAAGTATGTGAAACTGAAAATACTGTAGTTAAATCATAATAGTCTATATAAAGCAGGAGACATATATGATAACCAAAATGCAGTACACAACATAAAAGCAGTCATGTCAAGTCAGGGACTCACGCCCTCAAAGTCATCACTCCAATATAACTATGGGTCTCGCGCCCACAACATCAACCATGTTCGCATCATGGCCACATGCCCCCGGAATTCTCCATCGGTGTAGACATGTCCAGGATGCAACAATAATGATACCGTAATCAACCTGCGCGTGGCCACATGCCCCCGGAATTCTGCATCGGTGCAGACATGTCCATGTAACAATAATAACAATATATCGGGTAATCAACCCTGCCGCATGGCCACATGCCCCCGGAATTCTGCATCGGTGCAGACATGTCCATGTAACAACAATAACAATATATCGGGTAATCAACCCTGCCGCATGGCCACATGCCCCCGGAATTCTTCATCGGTGCAGACATGTCCATGTAACAATAATAACAATATATCGGGTGATTAACCCGCCGCATGGCCGCATGCCCCCGGAATTCTGCATCGGTGCAGACATGTCCATGTAACAACAATAACAATATACCGGGTGATTAACCCGCCGCATGGCCGCATGCCCCCGGAATTCTTCATCGGTGCAGACATGTCCATGTAACAATAATAACAATATACCGGCCCTCCATCGAGAGACGCGGTAGCATAGGAATACAACTTTTACACAACAAGGCTATCACAAGCAAGCACAAGCAAATTACCATACTTCAATTCTCTTACAAATATCCATTCTTTCACAAGAAGTCACCTGATACCAACACTCGTAGTATCCAAAACAGAGTAACTATTATTTTAAGTAAACCAAAATAATTTCCCCTTTTTTTTAAGACAAGTAACAACCTTCTTTTCCAAAAGTTCAAGTTTGCCTAATTTCAAATACTCAAGTCTCTTATTTTCGAAAGGTTTCGTATTTCATAGTCTTAATCACTTAATAACATAATTCTCTTTTAAAACAAGTTGAGTAACATATGCCTTATGTGTGAGTAGGTTATTCTTGTTTATAACAATCTTATTAAAGCAGCCATGATCTAGAAAATGTAATACAATTTTGTCTTATCTTAGCTTCTATGCAGATGGAGATTTCTACTGGTTTTAATAATAATTAATTAGTCAATACATTTTCCTTTATTAACGCTGCAGTGGTTTGTTCGATACTTGTTCTCATTTCCGAAATCAATATAACATTATTCCTTTTAAAAAACCCAATTACTCATTTCTCATTAAAGCGGTTTAACAACTTTTTAACACAACCCAAGTCCTTATTGTTTCACATCAAGTCTTTTATCTTTTAAAAAAAAACCACAAACCATTTCTTTGCCCGCATAAAGTTGTTATAACCAACTTCCCATAAAGCCGTTATAACACTTTATGTTTTAAACCAACCAAATTCATTTAACCTATGTACGTCTACCGTACTACATAGTTCACAACATATCATGCTAGAAGGATAGGAAGAGTTTCACATACCTCGCGACGATTATCGACAATTAGCAAAACGCTCCACAGTACTGTAACCCTGCTAGCCTTTTCCACTCTTCAAGTAGAATACGCTACTCGTAGTACTGCAACCTATAAAGGCCACAAAACGCCTATCAACTCCTAGTCCTCTTCGTAGGATATTCTAAATGCAAGATTCCTTATTCTACGTAAAAATTCGAAGACCTCCCCGTAACCACATAAATCTCCTCCTCTACTCAGGCCCGCTACCAGGCCAACAACTCCCGAGAGAGGGGTTACACGTCTAACCGGACGTGTTCAATTATACTTCACAGTAATACTGTCACGACCCGTTCCGGGGCCCGTGACTGGTGCCTTACCCGGGCACCCAAGTAGTCTTACATCAGAGAAATCAGCGGAAAATAAAGCAACCAAAATATGAAACAGTATAAATAAGACACAGTTTCTGGGAAAAAGTTGCCTTTCGGCATACATGTATATAAATACCCCAAAATGAACAGTTACATCCCAACCTTACAACAGGTCTATAGACCTCTAAGAGTTTAAAACAACAATGGCGGGACAGGGCCCCGCCATACCTCTGAATACAAATATCTACAACGACAGGGGACCATACCAAAATGCTAAGCCTCCGGAGAAATGGAGCTTTCCCAACGTTGAAACGGTGATCCTAAGAACGGGAATCAACAGTAGGAGTACCTTTACCTGCGGCATGAACGCAGCCCCCCGAAGGAGGTCGAAGATAACAGTATGTGGCGAAAATACTGTAAATGAAATCATAGTAGTTTATATAAAGCAGGAGACATGTATGATAACCAAAACTACAGTTCACAATAAATAAGCAGTCATGTCAAGTCAGGGACTCACGCCCTCAAAGTCATCATAAAACCGTACGGGGTAAGTACGAGGGCATAGCCGACTACCAAAACCCACAGTGCAACAAGGTCATAAACTGAATCATGAGATCTGTCTAGACCGTCACCTGATCAAAGCCGCCACCGCCGCAGATCTAATGCGCGTCAGCCCCGAACTTCCGTAGCTCGCACGTGGGCCACTCCAATGGCCCGCATGAGGTATTCCCCACATCGAGGGTAGCTACTCCCCGGCAGCGTCCTGGACTCGCCGTCCGCATGGCCACAAAGACCGCATGACCACAAGGGCCGCATACTAACCTGGAACTCCCGTAGTTCCGCGAGCCATATCTGCACTGCATAAGGTATTCTCGAATCATAGGTCACTAGACCCGCCTGAGTCTACCCCGCATCGGAGGGCAGCTTAACCCCTGGAATCATGAGTGATATAATATCAACATGACAGTTTATCGTTAAACAACCTAAGCACAATAAGGGAAAACCCTTTACACAAACATCACAAGATACTAACTCACGTAACATCCTAACATGTTTACTTATCAAGTCAACAAGAAAGTATTACAAGACTATCACAAATCAATACAATCAAGTTATTCACACAAGGTACTTTCTACATTATGTTAACAAGTTCGGGTTTTTAGCCCCAAAGTACTTCATGTATTACTCTTTTAAAAGATCCGTTTCTTTCACAAAAGTCACACAATACCCGTAGTATAAAAATAGAGTGATTATCTTTTGAAGTAAATCAGAACACTTCTCTTTGTAAAATCAAGTAACAACATTTTTTCCCAACGCTCAAGTTTGCCTAATTTCAATTACTCAAGTTTCTCATTTTCGAAAGGTTTCGTAGTTCATAATTTTAATCATTTAAAACAATTTGAGAAACATATACCTTATGTGTGAGTAGGTTATTATTGTTCATAACAATCTTATTACAGCAGCCATGATCTAGGAAATGTAATATCATTTTGTCTCATCTTAGCTCCTATGCAGATGGAAGTTTCTACTGGTTTTAATAATACTTTATTAGTCAAAACATTTCCTTTATTAGCGCTTTGTGGTTTGTTCGACATTCATTACGATCGGAAACATCATTCCTTTTGAAACCAAAATACTATTGACTCACGAATGAGGTTTCACACTTTTTAACAAAATTCATATTAGTATAATAAGTCAAGTCTCTTATTTCCTTAAATCAATAAATCGTTATTTTTATCACTCTTAAGTCGTTATACCTAACTTCCCATAAAGCTAGTATAACTCTTAAGCTTTTAAAACCAAGTGTTACTCTTCTTTCAAAAAGGTTTCTTAATTCTTTTGAACTACTTCAGATTCTTTTTATTCAGGCTTAAGTCAGAAGACATTGCCGTAATTATTATTCAGGCTTAAGTCCGAAGACATTGCCGTAATTATTATTCAGGCTTAAGTCCGAAGACATTGCCGTAATTATTATTCAGTTAACACACGTACGTCTACCGTACTATATACATATTCTTTAAAATATCATGCTCAAGAGGATAGGAAGAATCACATACCTTCTCGGCGAAATCCACCTGCCAAGTTGAATATGTCGCGCGCAGATAATCGACCTATAACAGTCAAATACGTCTATCAACGTCTAGATTGTACTGTACAAAGCTCTAAGCAGAGGGTTTGCTATTCTATGGACATTTGGGCAGCACTTCCCTACCCGGTGAGCTACTCAAGTTCATCGTGAAAACAGTCTATGTAAGTACAGTTCTATTATTCTTCTTTAAACCCTTCAACCGTGATATCGGTCAATTCTATTCTTTAATATCCTTCTAAGTATTTATACTTATTCCTATACTTCTACAGTATGTATTCTCTAATTACAAAAGAGGGTTAGGATTATTTACCTCGATAAGCCCAATAATATCCTAGATAAAAGTCGCGCCTGAGCAATGTTTAGCTCCTAAGTTGTATGCTCCGGTAGCTCCAAGAAAACCTCAGAAGTTCTTCACAACTTCTACTAAGGACTAAGGGGTTTGGGCTAGGGTAATTTGGGCATTATAACAATACTAGAAAGCAACATTTCTACCAAGGGAAGGGGGGTAGGTTTCTTAGGCTAGGCTGGGGGCCCTCGCCAAACTCACCAAAGGGGGAGGTGTGTTGACGAAAAGGCTCGAGGGAGAGGAGAGGATTTTTAGACTTGGAAAGTAATGGTGGATGAAGAACTCTTCATCTTAAGGGGGTATTTATAGGTCAAGGGATGGCCAACCAATGGCCAAGATTGTGCCAAGTGCAAGGCAAGTGTAGGGTGAGGATTAGGGCAAGTGTACCTAGCCAACTTGCACACAAAATATCCTACCAACTACTTGACAAAAAATAAGCCTTCCAATCGGCCCTATGGACGCCACACATCCATCAATTGGAGGGTGACAAGTGTCGCCCTCCCGTTGGTCCAAAGTGTTTCATCTCTCGGAAAAATCCGCAAAAGATAGAAATGACATAGCCGAAATTTATCCTACGCGAGTTTAGTAAAACGTTTCGTCGAAAAACGACTCTAATCGGGTGTTGTGCACAAAGTGAAATTCGGCCAAGCCACCTAGGGGGGGGGGGGGTGACACGTGTCGCCCTCCTACTCGTCCAAAATATTTCATCTTCCGAAAATATCCACAATGGACAAAATCTCAAAAACAAAGTGTGCCCCACAAAACTGTAAATTTCTCCCGTGGGCCCCACGTGACCATTTCCGAAAATAAAATTCCATAATTCTCTAATATTCCAAGAAGTCCGAATACCAAATCTGGGAATCCAATTCCCATTAACGAACCTTTCTCCTTCACAAAACCTAAACTTTTCCGTGGAAAAATCACCTCTTTCTTCCTTTCCAATTTCAATGTCGTATTCTCGTACGTACGTCCTCGCATACATACCCTGGAACTACGGGGTATAACATTCTCCCCTCCTTAGAAACATTCGTCCCGAATGTTCCTTCTAGGTCTTAAAACAAACAGGCGCCAGTATAGTCCTTACTGCTATACTTACGGAAACAACCATGCCACACCTGGCCACAACACAACAAGCGCATATACTTATCTCCAAGTCCAATGAATCACCTCAATCACAAAAGCTCCTACTCGAGGTCTAAAAAGATACTCCTTCGCACCTACTCTTTACAAACGAAATGATCACACCTATGCTCGTAATACATGTTCGCTTCTTCCTTACTGTCGCATCTTCTCGCACACGAACTCTTTCTCATAACTTACCATGTTTCTGCACGACTTCCCACCGACTGAGCCGCCAATGACCTCTTCTGGATAAGCTCCACCCTATCCACGCCCTGCTGAACAAGTACGAACCAACTATCTGCACCTTGCTTACATCGAATCAGTCGATCGGCAATCTTACACTAGCGCTTATAAAAAGGCTCCAAACGGCGACACCCGAATACTGAAATGGTAGCTATATAATACATACTCAACAAGAGGCGAAGAGTCCTTACGGCTACTCCCGAGATCCAACCACTTGCCGAGGGTGAATGCGACACTGAGATTCACCTGAGTTCATAACCTTGCCTGGTAACTCTTCCAGAAAAGAAACAGCCGCAACTGACTCCTCGCCACCATAAGGTGAAGGTAGGCACCGTGCAGCCTTACAACCTTCTGAAATAATCATCTCGCAACTTACTACCGAGTACACGTTTGACTAAAAGATAAGACGGTTGACCCCATCGCCCGACTCATCGGGTCGAACACATCCACGAACTCGCATAATGGTTAACTAAACTCGCCTAACACCTCGTGATCCTAACACAAAGCGACCACCACAAACTGAACCATCACCAAACAGTATGGGTCGACCCGCAACACAGCCTCAACCCGACCCGGCAACACACAAAACACTAGCTCCCCGATCCGGAACAATCTCTCCAATCACGTTACGAAAACCTAGCGGTCTTCTAAGCTCAACTACCCTATTTCATTTCACAACACTCAGGGATTCATCCCACAAAAATATCTCACGTACTATGCACCTCGATAAGGGTCAAACACGAAGTAATTCTTTTACCAAAGATGGCCTCGCCTCTAAGGTCTCTACGTATAATATTCTAAGGCTCCCACTCTCTCTGTCCCCCAATCTTACCCGGTTAATTAATCAACAATTCTAATCACACTAACACCATGCTAACCGAAAACAATACTTAAGATATTTGCTACACATATAAATCTCTAAAGGGTTAAGGATATACCTGTATTTACGCGGCACTTCCCCTAGGTCGTTCTAATCAATCCCGCTTTGCGCATACCGGGAAGGTGATGAACTATCCACCGATCCCGGCGCCGAGTCCCCACATCCCCGCCAACTCGTTGGACAATTTCTCGCAAATGGCCCGCTGGCCGCAACATAACAAGTCGACGCAGCACGACACTCCACGATGACATCGACCACAACGCCACACCGAAAGGGTGGCCTCCTCGCTAACACCCTCCTCTCCGAACCACCGCATCCACAATCGACCGTAGGCCGAGTCTTCCTACTTGCATCCTTCCTCATAGAACATTCTCGCCATATGGCTCGACGGCCGCAAAAACAAGCACCAAGAAAGACGCACTTCCCGATGACGCCGCACATCGTGTGAACACCGAGGAAAATCGAACCCCGTGGAGGACACTGCATCGCGGAGGCGCATGTCTAATTCACTGAGGCGGTTCGCCGAGAGTTACCAAATGATCCCGCCAATCGCCCCTCTTCACGATCTTGTTTAACTGCCGATCTACATCTCTCACCATTGCACATAATCTGAACGCAAGCCTGCTCATTCTCGATCAAGAGCTACTTCTTCACAACCCTTCTTTAGATAGTCATCAATATCCTTGGTATACGGTACATAAAATACTCTGCCGCCAAGTCCTCGCTAGTAATGTGGCCGTCTCCTTCCAATCCATATTTTCGCTCCAAGTCGTGGAACGAAGGTCCAGATGTCATGGCCGCAGAGGAATCGCTCATTGTGCAAACTCGTTCTGGCCGCGACGCCTCGTAACTCCTCGCATGAAGCATCACCTCAGTGATGATTGGGCTGTGCTCTTCTAAATCTCTCAGATTTACTCGCAGACTCCTTCCGCCGCCTTCTTCGGGCCCGAGTTGTCCGCGAGGCATAATCGTAAAGGAAAGGAATACGTTAGAGGGGTCCAACTTATAACACGCCTCTAAAGCACGATCTCAGAGTGAGAAAATGGAAACCAATCCTAAATATCCTATAGCCTCCTCGATTATTGGTGGTGCACAACACACCGATAATCAAGACTCTACTAGATACGATTCGTAGACACTTTCCGAGGATTAATCGCTCGATACCACTTTGTCACGAATTCGCCCGGTTCGTGGATCGTGCCTTACCCGCACCCAAGTAGTCTTACATCGAGAAATCGGCGGAAAATAAAGCAACCAAAATATGAAATAAAGATAAATAAGACACGCTGGGAAAAAGTTGTCTTTCGGCATACATGTATATAAATACCCCAAAATGAGCTACATCCCAACCTTACAACAGTCTACTGCACTCTAAGAGTTTAAAACAACAATGGCGGACAGGCCCCGCCATACCTCAATACAAATATCTACAACGACAGGACCATACCAAAATGCTAAGCCTCCGAGAAATGGAGCTTTCCCAACGTTGAAACGGTGATCCTAAGAACGGAATCAAGGTAGGAGTACCTTTACTGCAGATGTAACGCAGCCCTCGGCGAGGTCAAGATAACAGTACCAAGTATGTGAATCGAAAATATCGTAAATGAAATCATAGTAGTCTATATAAAGCAGAGACATGTATGATAACCAAAACTACGATTCACAATAAATAAGCAAATATGTCAAGTCGTGGACTCACGCCTCAAAGTCATCATAAACCGCACGGGTAAATGCGAGGGCATAGCCGACTACTAAAACCCACGGCAACAAGGTCATAAATCGTATCATGAGATCTGTCTGCATCCACCGATCAAAGCCGCCACTCGCCCGCAGATCTAATGCGCGCGTCAGCCCCGAACTTCACGTAGCCCGCACGGGCCACCCAATGCCCGCATGAGGTATTCCCGCATCGAGGGTAGCTACTCCCGCAGCCGCCCCGACTCACCGTCCGCGTGGCCACAAAGACCGCATGACCACAAGCGGCCGATACTAACTCGAACTCCGTAGTTCCGCATAGGCCATACACTGCATAAGGTATTCTCGAATCATAGGTCACTAGACTACCGAGTCTACCCCGCGTCGGAGGGCTTAACCCCTAATCATGAGTGATATAATATCAACATGACAGTTTATCGTTAAACAACCTAAGCACAATAAGGGAAAACCCCTTTACACAAACATCACAAGATACTAACTCGCGTAGCATCCTAACATGTTTACTTATCAAGTCAACAAGAAAGTATTACAAGACTATCACAAATCAATACAATCAAGTTATTCACACAAGGTACTTTCTACATTATGTTAACAAGTTCGGGTTTTTAGCCCCAAAGTACTTCATGTATTACTCTTTTAAAAGATCCGTTTCTTTCACAAAAGTCACACAATAACCGTAGTATAAAAATAGAGTGATTATCTTTTGAAGTAAATCAGAACACTTCTCTTTGTAAAATCAAGTAACAACATTCTTTTCCCAACGCTCAAGTTTGCCTAATTTCAATTACTCAAGTTTCTCATTTTCGAAAGGTTTCGTAGTTCATAGTTTTAATAATTTAAAACAATTTGAGAAACATATACCTTATGTGTGAGTAGGTTATTATTGTTCATAACAATCTTATTACAGCAGCCATGATCTAGGAAATGTAATATCATTTTGTCTCATCTTAGCTCCTATGCAGATGGAAGTTTCTACTGGTTTTAATAATACTTTATTAGTCAAAATATTTCTTTTTATTAGCGCTGCTGTGGTTTGTTCGACATTCATTCTGATCGCAGAAACATCATTCCTTTTGAAAACCAAAAATACTATTTACTCACGAATGAGGTTTCACACTTTTTAACAAAATTCATATTAGTATAATAAGTCAAGTCTCTTATTTCCTTAAATCAATAAATCGTTCTTTTTATCACTCTTAAGTCGTTATACCTAACTTCCCATAAAGCTAGTATAACTCTTAAGCTTTTAAAACCAAGTGTTACTCTTCTTTCAAAAAAGTTTCTTAATTCTTTTGAACTACTTGATTCTTTTATTCAGCTTAAGTCAAGACATTGCCGTAATTATTATTCAGCTTAAGTCCAAGACATTGCCATAATTATTATTCAGCTTAAGTCCAAGACATTGCCGTAATTATTATTCGGTTAACACACGACGCCTCACCGTACTATATACATATTCTTTAAAATATCATGCTCAAGAGGATAGGAAGAATCACATACCTTCTCGGCGAAATCCACCTGCCAAGTTGAATATGTCGCGCGCAGAGAATCGACCTATAACAGTCAAATACGTCTATCAACGTCTAGACTGTACTGTACAAAGCTCTAAGCAGAGGGTTTGCTATTCTATGGACATTTGGGCAGCACTTCCCTACCCGGTGAGCTACTCAAGTCTACTGTGAAAACAGTCCTATGTAAGTACAGTTCTATTATTCTTCTTTTAAACCCTTCAACTGTGATATCAGTTCAATTCTATTCTTTAATATCCTTCTAAGTATTTATACTTATTCCTATACTTCTACAGTATGTATTCTCTAATTACAAAAGAGGGTTAGGATTATTTACCTCGATAAGCCCAATAATATCCTAGATAAAGTCGCTACCGAGCAAGGTTTAGCTCCTAAGTTGTATGTCTTGTAGCTCTAAGAAAACCTCGAAGTTCTTCACAACTTCTACTAAGGACTAAGTGGTTTGGGCTGGTAATTTGGGCATTATAACAATACTAGAAAGCAACATTTCTACCAAGGGAAGGGGGTAGGTTTCGGCTAGGCTAGGGGGGCCCTCGCCAAACTCACCAAAGGGGGAGGTGTTGACGAAAAAGGCCTGAGGAGAGGAGAGGATTTTTAGACTTGGAAAGTAATTGTGGATGAAGAACTCTTCATCTTAAGGGGGGGTATTTATAGGTCAAGGGATGGCCAACCAATGGCCAAGATTGTTCCAAGTGCAAGGCAAGTGTAGGGTGAGGATTAGGGTAAGTGTACCTAGCCAACTTGCACACAAAATATCCTACCAACTACTTGACAAAATAAGCCTTCCAATCGGCCCTATGGACGCCACATCCATCAATTGGAGGGTGACAAGTGTCGCCCTCCCGTTGGTCCAAAGTGTTTCGTCTCTCGGAAAAATCCGCAAAAATTAGAAATGACATAGCCGGAATTTATCCTACGCGAGTTTAGTAAAACGTTTCATTTAAAAAACGACTTTAATCGCAAAGTGCACAAAGTGAAATTCGCCAAGCCACCTAGGGGGTGACACGTGTCGCCTCCTACTGCCAAAAATATTTCATCTTCCAAAATATCCACAATGGCCAAAATCGAAAAACAAAGTGGCCACAAAATCAGAATTTCTCCCGTGGGCCCCACGTGACCATTTCCGAAAATAAAATTCCATAATTCTCTAATATTTCAAGAAGTCCGAATACCAAATCTGGGAATCCAATTCCCATTAACGAACCTTTCTCCTTCACAAAAACCGGAAACTTTTCCGTGGAAAAATCACCTATTTCTTCCTTTCCAATTTCAATGTCGTATTCTCGTACGTACGTTCTCGCATACATACCCTGGAACTACGGGGTATAACAAATACTACACAAGTCTACTGTAAATACAGTCTAATGTAATTACAGTTCAGTTCTTTTCAATATTCATTCTATATATAGTATACTCAACTATATATTACTACAACATGTAATTCCAATTACAATAGGGGGACAAGATTATTTACCTCGATAAGCCCAAAATTATCCAAGGTATAAGTCGATCCTGAGCAACGTTTATGTTATACCCCGTAGTTCCAGGGTATGTATGCGAGGACGTACGTACGAGAATACGACAGAAAGATTGGAAAGGAAGAAAGAGGTGATTTTTCCACGGAAAAGTTTCCGGTTTTTGTGAAGGAAAAAGGTTCGTTAATGGGAATTGATTCCGATTTGGTTTTTGGACTTCTTAGATTATATTAGAATTTTGGGATTTTATTTTGAATGGTCACGTGGGCCCACTGAGAAATTTACTGGCTTTGGGCCCGCTTGATTTTGAGATTTTGGCCGTTTGGATATTTTCTAAGACGAAATATTTTGATTTAATCGGGGCGACACGTGTCACCCCCATGTGGCACCCTTGGCCGAAATATGTTTGTGCACAACACCCGGTTAGAGTCGTTTTTTGACGAAACGTTCTACCTAACTTACGAAGGGTAAATTGCGGCTATGTCATTTAGTTTTTTTGCGGATTTTTCCGAGAGACGAAACGTTTTGGACCAACGAGAGGGCAACACTTGGCACCCTCTCGTTGGTGGACTTGAAGGGGCGTTAGGGCCGAATGGATGAGCAAGTGTTGGTTGATTTTTTGTGTAGATATTTGTGAGGGTTTTAAGGAGTAGGGTCTAGGGGGCACTTGGGCATATCTTGGCCCTCCACTTGCCCCCCACTTGGCTAGATCTTGGCCCTTGGTTGGCCTTTGCTTGGCCTATAAATACCCTCCCCCTTTGAAGACTTCTTCATCCATTCCATAATTTCCAAGTCTTGAAAACCTCCCTCCCTCCTTGTTGGTTTCGTCCCTCCCCTCTTCCTTTGTGAGGCCTTGGCCGAGGGGTGCACCCTCCCAGAGGCCTTGGCCGAGGGTACACCCTCCCAGTGGGTGCCGTGAGGTACCCCTGCCTTGTTGTTCTCATAGAATACACCCCTCTTGGTAGATATACTCTCAAAAGTTTTGTTACTATACCCAAATTACCTTAGCCGTATACGTTGTAGTATTCCAAAGAAACCTATATACGAAGAGCACGGAAATACTACCGTATGTCCTTTTTGTCTCAAACCGAAACCATAAGGATATCTTCATTGAGTGATTGAATTAATTAAGTAGAAGTGGGTTAGAACTTCTAAGGGTTGTTGGAGCGGGTTGAGCACCCGAGTAGGAGCTAAGCGCTAAGGATCGACATTTATACTTGGATAATTATGGGCTTATCGAGGTAAATATCTTGTCCTCTATTGTAATTGGAAATTACATGTTGTTAGAATATATAGTTGAAGTATACTATATATAGAATCAACGTGGTTAGTTGGCAATGTCTTTGACTTAAGCTCAAGAATCAATCGAATCAGTAATTACATAGGATCTGTATTGAAGAGACTTGTGTAGTAATCTTGTGAGTAGAATTGTACCCGTTCGGGTTAGATGTATAACCCCTGGTTGGCTTGGTAGCCGCCCGTTAGAGAGGAGATTTACGCCATGCGGGGAGGTGCCGAATTTTCTGTAGAATGTTCTACGATAAGATCTTGATGTTAATAAGCGCCTTGTGGCCTTATAGGTTGAAGTACTACGTGTGGCGCGTTCTACTTGGCTTAAGGAGTAGCCGACAGTTGGAAGTACTTGGAGCGTTTTGCTATTAGTCGATACTGCCGCGAGGTATGTGAACCTCTTCCTATCTCTTCTAGCATGATATGTGTGAACTATGTAGTACGGTGACGCATACGCATGTACTAAATGTATTTGATTGGTGTAAAACATAAAGTGTTATAACGCTTTATGGGAAGTTGGTTATAACGGCTTTATGTTGGTAAGAAAATACATGTGGTTTTTAAAAGGTAATCGATTTGAACTATAACCGCTCGTATGTGTTAATAAAGAACTTGAAGTATTTCAAAAGAGTTTTGAATCATTTTGAAAGAAGAAGTAATACTTGGTTTTTGAAAACTTAAGAGTTATACTAGCTTTATGGGAAGTTAGGTATAACGGCTTAAGAATGTTTTACTGATTTCGGAAATCAGAATGTGTATCGACAAACCACAGCAGCGTTAATAAAGGGAAATGTTTTGATTAATTAAGTATTAATAAAACCAGTAGCAACTTCCATCTGCATAGAAGCTAAGATGAGACAAAATGATATTTCCTAGATCATGGTTGCTGTAATAAGATTGTTATAAACAAGAATATCCTACTCACATAAGGCTTATGTTTCTCAGATTGTTTAAAAGAAAATTATATTCTTAAATGAATAAGGCTATGAACCACGAAACCTTTCTAAAATAAGAAACGTGAACATTTGAAATTAGGCAAACTTCGACGTTTGGGAAATAATGGTGTTACGTGATTTTACAAACGTAACAGTATTGGTTTCCTTAAAAGGACGATACTCTATTTTTTACTACGTATTGTGTGACTTATGTGAAAGAAACAGATCTTTTAAAGATTTAAGGTGTGAAGTACTTTGGGGTTAGATCTCAACTTGTTAGTAGAAAGCACCTTGTGAATAACTTGATTGTATCGGTTTGTGATAGCCTTATAATACCTTCTTGTTGATTTGAGAAGAAACATGTTAGGATGCTACGTGTTAGTATCTTGTGATGTTAGTGTAAAGGGGTTTTCCTCGATCGCGCTTTAAAGTTGTTTGACTATCACCGTTATGTTGGTATTGTACCACTCACCTTGACTCAGGTCCGGAGGTTGTCGCCTCCGACGCGGGTAGACTCGGTGTCCGGGGACCATGATTCGAGGATACCTACGCGGGTCCGTGGGGATCCATGCGAACTACGGAGTTCGGTTAGTTTACGCCGCTTGTGGTCACGCGACCTTGGCGCTACGCGATCGCGAGTCCGTGACGACGCCGGGAGTAGCTACCCTCGATGCGGGTTATACCTCACGCGGGCCTATGAGGTTGGCCTATGCGGAGTCGCGAGAGTTCTGTGGCTAGACGCGCACATTTGATATCGCGGCGAGTGACCGCCTTTTTATCATGTGACGCCCAGACAGATATCATGATACGATGTATGACCTTGTTAGTTACGCTGGTGTTAGTAGTCGCCATGCCTTCAGATTTACCTCGCATCGTTTTATTTGGACACAGTGGGACCCGTGTTCATGTGTATTCCTTGGTGCTTTTATATCATAGATCGCCGCAGTGATAAGGTATTCCACGGGCATGATTGATGTTGTGGGCGAGACCCATGGTTATTATTGAGTAATGACTTTGAGGGCGTGAGTCCCTGGCTTGACATGACTGCTTATTTATTGTAAACTGTAGTTTGGTTATCATACATGTCTCCTGCTTTGTATAGACTACTATGATTTCATTTACAGTATTTATTTTCGGTTTCACATACAAATTGTCAGATCGACCTCCTGGGCCGCTCATGCCGCAGTAAAGGTACACCGCCGTTGATCCTCGCCTTAGGGTCACGATTCGCGTTGGGAAAGCTCCGCTTTCTCCGAGGCTTATTCGTATAGTCCCTGTTGTTGTAGGTGCTATTCGTGGTATGACGGCCCCGTCCCGTCGTTGTCATTTCATTCATAGAGGTTTGTAGTAATCGATGTGCGGGTTGTAAAAAGGATTAAACTGTTCGCTTTAAAAGATTGTTTATATATGCCGAAGGGCAAGTTTTCATAAGATTATTGTTTATACTTCTTGTTATTTCATGTTATTGTTTATATTCCGCTGATTACTCTGATGTTGTATCACTAGGGTGCCCGGGGTAAGGCACCAGTCACGGGCCCGGGTTCGGGTCGTGACAAAAGTGGTATCAGAGCAGTTAATCCTCGGAAAGTGTCTACGCATCGATATAGAGTCTTGATTATCGGTGTGCTGCACCACGCCAATAATCGTGAGGCTATAGGATATTTAGGATTGGTTTCTATTCTTCTCATTCGAGATCGTGCCTTAGAGCCGTGTTGTAAGTTGGACCTCCGACGCATTTCTTCCTTACCGCTATGCCTCCGCGTAGGCAACCCGCCCAGAGGCAAGGCGGCAGGAGCCGCGAGTAGAGTTCAGAGGGTTACGTGGGCACAGCCCAATCATTACCTAGGTAATGCTTCATTCGGGATTTCGCGACATCACTAGCCCCAAAGTTTAGCACGGCGCGCCTCATCGCGCCATGATATTTGAACCTTCAGTTCCACGACTAGGAACAGAGAATATGGATTGCAAAGAGGCGACCCTGTTACTAGCTATGGATTTGGCTACCAGAGAGTATACCGATGTACCGCGAGTCTTGATGGTTATCTAAGAGAGGGTCGTGCAAGAGTAGTTCTTCAGTTAGTTTGAGCGTGGCTCGTGTACGCTTATGCGATCAGCCGAGAAACATAGAATTCATGGTGGGTTAACCGAGTAAGTTTTGGGGAATAGAGAAGGTGTGAGCCTTAGAGTGTTATACGTAGAGACCTTAGAGCAGGCCATCTCAAGAAAAGGTGTAGTGTTATGTTTGATCCTCATCGAAGTGCATAGTGCACGTGAGCTATGTTGGGGATAGGTCCCTAAGTGTGGAATGAAAGGGGTAGTTGAGCTAATAAGGCCGCTAGGTTTTCGTAGCGTGATTAGTGAGAGTTTCCTTCGCGAGCTAGCATTGCGCGCTGCCGGGTCGGGTTGAGGCCACGTTGCGGGTCAACCCGCCGCAGTTTGGTGCGGGTCGGTTGTGGTGGTCCCGCCTTGTGTTAGGTCACGAGGTGTTAGGCCCAAGTTTAGTTGACCAGTGACGAGTTCGTGGACGATTCGACCAAAGAGTCGGACGATGGAGCAGCCGTCGTTTTTCGGTCGAGACCTTGTACTTGCGGCGTTGATTATATCGTAAAGGTTGTAAGGTCGCACGGTGCCTACCTTCCTTATGACATGCGGTGAAGCCCGAGTTGTGGCTATTTTCGTTTTCTAAGAGTTCGACCAGCAGGTTAAGAACTCAGTGAGTCTCAGACCGCATTCGCCACCGCCGATGTGGATTTCGCGGTAGTTGTGAGGATTGTTGGTTCCTGTGGAAGGAGCGTTTAAGCTACCATTTCAGTGTTCGGATGTCGCCTTATGAAGCCTTGTAGGGGCGGAAGTGTAAGTTGCCGGTCGATTGGTTCGATGTTGGCAAGGTTCAGATGGTTGGTTCGTGCTTGTTCCACAGATCGTGGATAGCGAAGCTTGTCTAGAAGAAGTTCCGCGGCTCGAGGAATCGTGCGGATAATCGGCACGACGCCAGAGTTCAGTGCCGACGGTCGGTCTTGAAAGTACCACCGGACAGGTGTGACGAGTTCTGGAAACAGAAGGAACTTAGCCCGAGTTACTTTGGGCCTTTTGAGTTCATGTGAAGAATAGGCCAGGTTGCCTATATGTTAGCAATTGCCGTCCGACTTAGGAGGCAGTACGTCCGGTCTTTCGTATTGTTGTTCGGGGGGCTGAGCGTATAAAGAGGCCAGAGCCTCTATCACGACCGCACCAACCGTGGCTCTCCGTATGGCACATCCCGAGAAGGGCCGTAGGTACGCCTCGTGGATCGCAGCGACCGGCACCATTTGTTGGGTCGTCGAGCAAGGCTCGCGACAAAGTGACAAAAGTGGTATCGATGACTAAAGAAGTATATTTTAACCGGAAGTGGTATTTGTGGTGATGTTAGAGGTGTTTCTCGTAGACTTGGATATAAGTATGTTGCGCAGTATTTCGTGGCGGTATGGCAGATTGTTTCGTAAGTATAGTAGTGAAGACTATCTCGGCGCACGCTTGTTTTGAGACTTAGAAGGAACATTCGGACGAATGTTTCTAAGGGAAGAATGTTATACCGTAGTTCCGTGGTATGTATGCGAGGACGCACGACGAATACACGTAAAGATTGGAAAGGAAGAAATAGTGATTTTTCCACGGAAAAGTTTCCGGTTTTGTGAAGGAAAAGGTTCGTTAATGGGAATGGATTCCCGATTTGGTTTTGGACTTCTTAGATTATATTAGAATTTTGGGATTTTATTTTCTGAAATGGTCACGTGGGCCCACGGAGAAATTTACGCTTTTGTGGGCCCGCTTTGATTTTGAGATTTTGGCCGTTTTGGATATTTTCTAAGACGAAATATTTTGATTTAATCGGGGCGACACGTGTCACCCCCATGTGGCACCCTTGGCCGAAATATGTTTGTGCACAACACCCGGTTAGAGTCGTTTTTGTGAAACGTTCTACCTAACTTACGGCGGTAAATGCGCTATGTCATTTAGTTTTATGGATTTTTCCGAGAGACGAAACGTTTTGGACCAACGAGAGGGCAACACTTGGCACCCTCTCGTTGGTGGACTTGAAGGGGCGTTAGGGCCGAATGGATGAGCAAGTGTTGGTTGATATTTGTGTAGATATTTGTGTAGATATTTGTGAGGGTTTTAAGGAGTAGGGTCTAGGGGGCACTTGGGCATATCTTGCCCTCCACTTGCCCCACTTGGCTAGATCTTGCCCTTGGTTGGCCTTTGCTTGGCCTATAAATACCCTCCCCTTTGAAGACTTCTTCATCCATTCCATAATTTCCAAGTCTTGAAAACCTCCTCCTCCTTGTTGGTTTCTCCCCTCCCTCTTCCTTTGTGAGGCCTTGGCCGAGGTGCACCCTCCCAGAGGCCTTGCCGAGGGTACACCCCCTCCTAGTGGTGCCGTGAGGTACCCCCCCTTTGCCTTGTTGTTCTCATAGAATACACCCCTCTTGGTAGAAATACTCTCAAAAGTATTGTTACTATACCCAAATTACCTTAGCCGTATACCTTGTAGTATTCCAAAGAAACCTCTATACGTAGAGTCCTAAATACTACCGTATGTCCTTTTGTCTCAAACCGAAACCCTAAGGAAATCTTCGTTGAGTGATTGAAGTAATTAAGTAGAAGTTGGTTAGAACTTCTAAGGGTTGTTTGGAGCGGGTTGAGCACCGGAGTAGAGCTAAGCTTGCTAAGGATCGACATTTATACTTGGATAATTATGGGCTTATCGAGGTAAATATCTTGTCCTCTATTGTAATTGGAAATTACATGTTGTTAGAATATATAGTTGAAGTATACTATATATAGAATCAACGTGGTTAGTTGGCAATGTCTTTTGACTTAAGCTCAAGAATCGAATCGAATCAGAATTACATAGGATCAGTATTACATGAGACTTGTGTAGTAATCTTGTGGAGTAGAATTGTACCCGTCGTTAGATGTATAACCCCCTGGTTGGCTTGGTAGCCTACCTGTTAGAGAGAGAGATTTACGCTGCCATGCGGGGAGGTACGAATTTTCTCAGAGAATGTTCTACGATAAGATCTTGATGTTAATAAGCGCACTGTGGCCTTATAGGTCAAGTACTACGTGTGGCGCGCTCTACTTGGCTTAAGGAGTAGCCGATTGGAAGTACTTGAGCGCTTTTGCTATTAGTCGATACTGCCGCGAGGTATGTGAACCTCTTCCTATCTCTTCTAGCATGATATGTGTGAACTATGTAGTACGGTAGACGCATGTACTAAATGTATTTGATTGGTGTAAAACATAAAGTGTTATAACGGCTTTATGGGAAGTTGGTTATAACGGCTTTATGTTGGTAAGAAAATACATGTGGTTTTTAAAAGGTAACGATTTGAACTATAATCGCCCATTATGTGTTAATAAAGAACTTGAAGTATTTCAAAAGAGTTTTGAATCATTTTGAAAGAAGAAGTAATACTTGGTTTTGAAAACTTAAGAGTTATACTAGCTTTATGGGAAGTTAGGTATAACGGCTTAAGAATGTTTTATCGATTTGAAATCGAATGTGTATCGACAAACCACAAAGAAATTAATAAAGGGAAATGTTTTGATTAATTAAGTATTAATAAAACCAAGAGTAACTTCCATCCGCATAGAAGCTAAGATGAGACAAAATGATATTTCCTAGATCATGGTCATTGTAATAAGATTGTTATAAACAAGAATATCCTACTCACATAAGGCTTATGTTTCTGATTGTTTAAAAGAAAATTATATTCTTAAATGAATAAGGCTATGAACCACGAAACCTTTCTAAAATAAGAAACGTGAACATTTGAAATTAGGCAAACTTGACGTTTGGGAAATAATGTTGTTACTTGATTTTACAAAGGTAAGAGTTTTGGTTTTCTTAAAAGGACACCACTCTATTTTTACTACGTATTGTGTGACTTATGTGAAAGAAACAGATCTTTTAAAGATTTAAGGTGTGAAGTACTTTGGGGTTAGATACGAACTTGTTAGTAAAGCACCTTGTGTGAATAACTTGATTGTATCGGTTTGTGATAGCCTTATAATACCTTCTTGTTGATTTGAGAAGTAAACATGTTAGGATGCTACGTGTGTTAGTATCTTGTGATGTTAGTGTAAAGGGTTTTCCTCGATCGCGCTTAAAGTTGTTTGACTATCACCGTTATGTTGGTATTGTACCACTCACCTTGACTTGTGTCCGAGGTTGTCGCCTCCGACGCGGGGTAGACTCAGCGGTGCGGGACCATGATTCGAGGATACCTACGCGGGTCCGGGGATCCATGCGAACTACGGAGTTCCGTGTTAGTTTACGCCCGTGGTCACGCGGTCTTTGTGGCTACGCGGATCGCGAGTCCAGGCGACGCCGGAGTAGCTACCGATGCGGGTTATACCTCACGCGGGCCTACGAGGTTGGCCTATGCGAGTCGCGGAGAGTTCGTGGCTAGACGCACACATTTGATATCGCGCGAGTGACCAGCTTTTATCATGTGACGCCTAGACAGATATCATGATACATGTATGACCTTGTTAGTTACGCTGGTGTTAGTAGTCGGCTATGCCTTCGCATTTACCCCTGCATCGCTTTATTTGGACACAGTGGGACACGTGTTCATGTGTATTCCTTGGTGCTTTTATATCATAGATCACGGCAGTGATGGAAGGTATTCCACGCATGATTGATGTTGTGGGCGTGAGACCCATGATTATTATTGAGTAATGACTTTGAGGCGTGAGTCCCCGGCTTGACACGATCGCTTATTTATCAGAATCGTAGTTTGGTTATCATACATGTCTCTCGCTTGTATAGACTACTATGATTTCATTTACGATTTATTTTCGGTTTCACATACTCACTGCAGATCGACCTCCTTCGGGCCGCGTCATGCCGCAGTAAAGGTACACCGCCGTTGATCCTCGCTCTTAGGGTCACGATCAGCGTTGGGAAAGCTCCGCTTCTCGAGGCTTATTCGTATAGTCCCCGTTGTTGTAGGTGCTTACATTCGTGGTATGACGGCCCTGTCCGTCGTTGTTGTCATTTCATTCATAGAGGTCTGTAGTACCGATGGGCGGTGGTTGTAAAAAGGATTAAACTGTTCGCTTTAAAAGATTGTTTATATATGCCGAAGGGCAAGTTTTCATAAGATTATTGTTTATACTTCTTGTTATTTCATGTTATTGTTTATATTCCGCTGATTACTCTGATGTTGTATCACTAGGGTGCCCGGGGTAAGGCACCAGTCACGGGCCCGGGTTCGGGTCGTGACAGTTTAGCTCCAATTCCTTACGCTCCAACCCTCTCCAAGCAACCCTTAGAAGTTTCTAAACAACTTCTCTTAACACTTCAACTCTAAAAAGTGAAGAACACTTAGGCTCTAAGTGTGGCTAGTTTCGGCCAAGGGGGGTGTATTTAGGCTAGGGGTGTGAAATCTTTTCTAACTTTTGGTTACAAATCTTCCTAATACACTAAGGAAGAACACTTAAGACTTTAAGAATTTTTGGACAACTTTGGCTAAGGGGAAGGGCTTAAAAACGAGAACAATCAAGGAGAGGGGAGGGAACTTTTCAAGACTTGGAAACTCTCAAAGTGTGGATGAAATAAGTCTTCAACTAAGGGGGTATTTATAGGACATTCAAGGGCTAGGATCTATGCAAGTGTGTGGCCAAGATTGAGCCATGTGTGTGTGGGTCCCACCTATCCATCTACACCAGAAATATCCTACCAAACCTTGACCAAACATTTTAAGCCTTTAAAAGATGAAAAACGTGCCAATCCTTGTCCAATTTTTCGTCCAACCTTGCCACCTAAGGGTGACACATGTCGCCTTCCTATTGGTCCAAAATATTTCATCTTCCGAAAATATACGTAATGCCAAAAATCCGAAAAATAAAGTGGGCCCCACAAATCGTAAATTCCGGAAATATAATTCCATAATTCTCAACTATTCCAAAATGTCCGAATACCAAATCTGGGAATCCAATTCCCATTAACGAACCTTTTTCCTTCACAAAATCCGGAAACTTTTCCGTCGAAAAATCGCATCTTTCTTCCTTTCCAAAATTACTGTCGTAATCTCGTACGTACGTCCTCACATACATACTCTGGAACTACGGGGTATAACAGAAAGAACTTATACCAAAAAGATAAACTCCCGAACCGAAGGAGCTATCCAAAAACTCTGAGCAGGGTCCTACACCTGCCGATCACCAAACAGCGTACCTAAACCTGCGGCATGAATGCATCCCCCCGAAGGAGGTCAGTACGAAGAATGTACCAAGTATGTGAAACAGTAAGTACTGTAATGAAATCATAACAGTCTAAACAAAATGTCACGACCCGAACCCGGGCCCGTGACTGGTGCCTTACCCCGGGCACCCAAGTAGCCATACATCAGAGTAATCAGCGGAATATAAAACAAGACATGAATAAAGTGAAGTGTAAAACAGTTATCTGAGAAAAGTTGCCTTTCGGCATATACATATAACTACCGGAATGCTTATATCCTTTTACAATTACGCCCACAACAAGATTACATGCACTTAAGAATGATATGACAACAATGGCGGGACAAGGCCCGCCATACCCCGAATGTAAGCACTTGCAACGACAGGACTATACCACCGATAAGCCTCCGAGAAACGGAGCTTCCCAAACGCTGAATCGTGACTCCTAAGAGCGAGGATCAACACTGTGTACCTCTACTGCGGCATGAACGCAGCCCAAGGAGGTCAAGACAACAGTACCAAGTATGTGAAATCAAAATATCAGAAATGAAATCATAGTAGTCTATATAAAGCAGAGACATGTATGATAACCAAACTACGATTCACAATAAATAAGCAGTCATGTCAAGTCAGGGACTCACGCCCTCAAAGTCATTACTCAAATACAACTATGGGTCTCACGCCCACAACATCAATCATGCCCGTGGAATACCTTTTCACTGTCGGCAGTCTATGATATAAAAGCACCAAGGAATACACATGAACACCAGGTCCCACCTGTGTCATAATAAAACCGTACGGGGTAAGTACGAAGGCATAGCCGACTACTAAAACCCACAGTACCAACAAGGTCATAAACTGTACCATGAGATCTGTCTAGACCGCCACATGATCGGCCGCCACTCGCCCGCAGTATCTAATGTGCGCGTCTAGTCCTGGAACTTCCCGCAGCTCCGCATAGGCCACTCCAATGGCCCGCATGAGGTATTCCTCGCATCGAGGGTAGCTACTCCCCGGCAACGTCCTGGACTCGCAGTACGCATGGCCACATAGACCGCATGACCACAAGGGCCGCACACTAACCTGGAACTCTCGTAGCTCCGCATAGGTCCCCTGTACCCGCATGAGGTATTCTCGAATCATGGTCCCAGACCGCCTGAGTCTACCCCGCATCGGAGGGCATCTTAACCCCCGGAATCATGTCAAGAGGTGAGTGATGTAATACTAGCATAACGGCGTACCGTTAGACAACATAAGCACAACAAGGGAAACCCCTTTACACAAACATCACAAGACACTAACACACGTAGCATCCTAACATGTTTAATTATCAAATCAACAAGGAAGTATTACAAGGCTATCACAACCCAACAAAATCAAGTTATTCACACAAGGTACTTTCTACTTTATTATTAACAAGATCGGGTTTTTATCCCCAAAGTACTTCATACATTAACTCTTTAAAAGACCCGTTTCTTTCACAAAAGTCACACAATACCCATAGTATAAAAATAGAGTGACTATCTTCTTAAGTAAATCAAAACACTTCTCTTTGTAAAATCAACATTCTTTTCCAAACGTTCAAGTTTGCCTAATTTCAAATACTCAAGTTTCTCATTTTCGAAAGGTTTCGTAGTTCATAGTTTTAATCACTTAATGATATAATTCTCCTTTAAAACCATTTGAGAAACATATGTCTGATATGTGAGTAGTTTATTCTTGTTTATAACAGCCTTATTAAAGCAGCCATGATCTAGGAAATGTAATATCATTTTGTCTCATCTTAGTTTTTATGCAGATGGAGGTTTCTACTGATTTTAATAATACTTTATTAGTCAAAACACTTCCCTTTATTAGCGCTGCTGTGGTTTGTTCGATACTTGTTACGATTCAAATCAAGAAACATTATTCCTTTTAAAAACCAAGTACTCATTACTCACGAATGAGGTTTCACACTTCTTAACAAAATTCATATTAATAATTAAGTCAAGTCTCTTATCTTTTAAGATCAAGTCTCTTAACTTCTAAAATCAGTAAACCATTCTTTTTACTTCTCTTAAGTCGTTATACCTAACTTCCCATAAAGCTAGTATAACTCTTAAGCTTTTAAAACCAAGCATTACTCTTCTTTCAAAAAGGTTTCTTAACTCTTTTGAATTACTTCAAGATTCTTATTATTCAGGCTTAAGTCAAAAGACATTGACGTAAAACTACGTTCAGTTAACACACGTACGTCTACCGTACTATATATATTCTTTTAAAATATCATGCTCAAGAGGATAGGAAGAATCACATACCTCGCGACGATTTATCGACTATTAGCAAATAGCTCCAGCATCAGAGTCCGGCTAGCCTTTTCCACCCTTCGAGTAGAATACGCTACTCGCAGTACTTCAACCTATAACGGTTATACAAGTCTATCAATGTCTAGATTACTCGGTAGAATAAATCTAGATACAAGATTCTATGGAAAATTGGGCAGCACTTCCCTACCCATCAAACTTCACAAGTCATCAGAATACAAATTCTATGTATAAGTTCAATTCCCTTCTTATATACCTTCCTGGTATATAACTTATACTTAATTCTTATACTTCAATAGTATGTAAACTCAATTACAATAGGGAGACAAGATATTTACCTCGATAAGCCCATAATTATCCAAGTTAAAATGTCGATTCTGAGCAACGTTTAGCTCCTACTCTGGGCGCTCCAACCCGCTCCAAACAACCCTTAGAAGTTCTACGCAACTTCTACTTAACACTTCAACCGACTATGAATGTCACGACCCGTTCCGGGGCCCGTGACTGGTGCCTTACCAGGGCACCCAAGTAGTCATACATCAGAGTAATCAGTGGAAATATAAAAACAAGACATGAAACAGTTGTAAAACGAGACACAATTTTATGTGAGAAAATGTCGCCTTTCGGCATATATATATAAACATCGTTTAGCAGTTACATCCCAACTGTACAATAGGACTACAGACCTCTAAGAAGATAAACAACTATGGCGGGACAGGGCCCCGCCATACCCTGAATGTACAAAACTATATACAACAACAGGGAGATCATACCCAAAAGTCGAGCCTCCGGAGAAGATGGAGCTCCTGACACCAAAGCAAAAGATCCTAAGGATGTGGATCTAGCACCTGCTTGCCCTTACCTGCGGCATGAACGCACTGGCGAGGTCAAGATAACAGTACCAAGTATGCGAAACTGTAAAGTACTTTAAATTAAATAAAAGTATTTAAAAACATTTTCAAAATACAATCAGTTCAATTGCACATAGTGCCATATCACAAACAAGAACAATAATAGGTAAATCGTAATGTGTCTTTTCTAGGTCGCGAATGATCGGGCAAGGCCAATCGCCCATAGTATCATCATGCGTGCCTAATCTCGACTCCCGCAGTCCGCATAGGTCACACATTCGCATGAGGTATTCCTCGTGACGGTAGCTAACCCCTGCATTCTCCCGACTCCCGCACCGCATAGTCTCAATAGACCGCATAGTCACATTGCATCGCATAGGCATCCCCGTGACGGATAAAACACCCGGAATGATCAATCCTGGAACTCCCGCAGCTCCGCATAGTCACACAGACCGCATAGGCCGTATAGACCCGCATCAAGGGTGGCAAGCCCTCGGTATAACAAGTCAAGGGGGTATGTGATATAATAACAGTACCACGGTGTTAGCGTTTAACAACATAAACACAACAAGAATAACATCACAAGACACTAACCCACGTAGTATCATAACATGTCTACTTATCAAACCATCTTACTATACTTTGCAGAAGTCAATACAAGATTTTCATACACAAACAAGTAAAACCGTTCATTTTATCTTTCTTAAGTCGTTATACCTAACTTCCCATAAAACTAGTATAACTCTTAAGCTTTCTGTTTTTAAAAATCCAGTATTACTCTTCTTTTAAATATGATTCATAATTCTTTTGAAATACTTCAAGGTTCTTTATTATTCAGGCTTAAGTCAAAAGACATTGCCGTATAACTACGTTCAGTTAACACACGTACGTCTACCGTACTATATATATATATTTTAAAATATCATGCTCAGGAGTATAGGAAGAATCACATACCTTCTCGGCGAAATCCACCTGCCAAGTCGAATATGTCGCGCGCAGAGAATCAGCCTATAATAGTCAAATACGTCTATCAACGTCTAGACTATTACATGTAAATTCTAAGTAGAGGTTCTCTATTCTACGTAAAATTGGGCAGACTTCCTACCCGCCAAGCTACTCAAGTTCATCAGGAAAACAGTTCTATGTAAGTACACTCAATTATTCTTCTTTATACCCTTCTACGGTGATAATAGTTCAATTCTATTCATTAATATTCTTTCATATCTTATACTCAAGTCTTAACTATTCTTATATGTAATATCCAATTACAATAAGGACAAGAGTATTTACCTCGATAAGCCCAAAATTATCCAAGTTAAATGTCGCTCCCGAGCAAGGTTTAGCTCCTAATTTGTGCGCTCCGATAGCTCCAAGAACCCTTAAGTTCCCAACAACTTCTACTAAAATACTATAAGGAATTGGGCAGGTATTTGGAATACAACTATCTACCAAGGGGTGTTTCGGCTAGGGCTAGAGGGGAAGAGGGTTGTTTCGCTAAGCTTCACTCGAGGGGATAGGAGGCTTGACGAAAAGCTCACAAGTGGAGGGGAGGATTTTCAAGACTTGGAGAGTGATTTGTGGAAGAAAACCTTCAAGTTAGGGAGTATTTATAGGCCAACCAATGGCCAACCAATGGCCAAGATGAAGCCAAGTGCTATGCAAGTGTAGGGTGAGGATTTAGGCAAGTGTCCTTATCCATATACTACACAAAAATATCCTACCAACTCCTTGACAAAACAAGCCACAAAATCGTCCAAAGGGACGCCTCAAATCCGCCAACTAGAGGGTGACAAGTGTCGCCCTCTCGTTGGTCCAAAATGTTACGTCTCTCGGAAAAATCCGCAAAAATTAGAAATGACATAGCCGTAATTTACCCTACGCGAGTTTTGTAAAATGTTTTGTCGGAAAACCATTCGTTTTGTGTGTTGTGCCCAATTTTCGCCCTTAATGCCTACTTAAGGCTAAACTTTTGACGCACGCCTCACGCATACTCTGGAAATACGGGGTATAACATTCTCCCCTCCTTAGAAACATTCTTCCCGAATGTTCCTTCCCAAGACAGCTAACGATAAAGCTTAAACAGTTTGCAAATGCTACATACGGCCACAAAACAACACTTAAGCATAAATGACAATGAAAATTTACAAGTAGGAAAGTGAGTTACCTGGAGGTGTGGGGAATAGGTGAGGATACTTCTGTCTCATGTCCTCCTCAGCTTCCCACGTCATCTCCTCCCTGAGCTCGGTCCGCCACAAGACTTTGACGGAAGCCACGCCTCGTCCGCAGACGCCTAACCCGACGATCGATTATCGTTATGGGAATCTCTCATATGATAACCCTCGGTCACCGGACATCGCCAATCGGATGCACTCTAGATGGATCCCGATACATCTCTCAAAGATAGAAACATGAAACACCGGATGACCGCTTCCAGGATCGGACGGCAGATCCAACTCATAGGCAACCTTGCCTATCCTGCGACAACTGACACGCCCAATGTACTGGCCGAGTTTCCTTTCTTCCCGAATCTCATCACACCCTTCATGGGTGACACCTTCAGAAAACCCAATCATCAACCTCAACCTGGATGCCTACGACGATGATCTCGTGATATGACTTGCCGACTTCGAGTTGTCAAGAATCGCCTCGGATAAGCTTCACCTTATCCATCGCTCACCGCACCAACCGTCCCAATAATCGCACTCGCCATTATCAAACCAGCCTATCGGCGACCGCACTTCCTCCCATACAAGGCCTCATAAGGCGCCATCCGAATACCGGAGTGGTAGCTATTATTATATGCAAACTCAACTAGAGGCAAATGATCCTCCCACTACCTCGGTCAATAACGCAGCTCGCAACATATCCTCAAGAGTGCGGATAGTGCGCCACCGTCCGCTCGCTGCATGGATGGAATGCGACTGTGCTCACCGGCCCTAAACCCTTCGGAAGGACCTCCGGTTAGCCATAACCGGGCTCCTCTGCTCGATATGATCGAAATAGGACTCCATGCATCGACGATCTCTGATGTAAAGTCCGCATAATCTCACCAAAAAGTCGCCCCGACGGAAGAAAGTGGCTGATTTCACACCGTCGACGATAACCCATATAGAATCATGTCTCCTCCGAGTGCAGGTAATCCCGTGATAAAGTCCATGTTGATCACCTCCCACTTCCGTGTCGATCTCTATCGTCCAGAATAAACCACCGTGCCTCCGTGCTCTACCTTCACCGGCCGACAACACGGGCACCGAGCTACGAACTCGCAATGTCCCTCTTCAAGCCATCCCACCAATACACGTATCTAAGGTCATGGTACATCTTGGTAGACTCGACGGATAGAGTAACGCCTTGTGTGCTTCCCTAGAACTCTTGCCAAGTCCTCAAACATCCGAACACACAACTCGCTCAAACCTTAGCACCCCATCGTGCTACCTCAAAAGGACCCTTCCTCACGTAAGAGTCAGATCACGATACCGAATCAAAACCGATCTCAAATCTGCTCTTCACCTCCTCGATGATGGAAGACTCGACAACCTCTCGAACTCGAACCCCACTGCTATCAGAATCAATCAAACGGACACCAAGGCTCGCTAACTGATGCAAATCGCGAACCAGGCCCCTTCTCTCCGGCTGCACATCTGATAGACTCCCCATCGACCTACGACTAAGAGCATCTGCCACAACATTGGCCTTCCCCGGGTGGTACAGGATGTTAACATCATAATCCTTGAGCAGCTCTAACCACCGTCTATGTCGTAAGTTCAGCTCCCTCTGGATGAAGATATACTGGAGGCTCTTGTGGTCTGTATAAATATCCACATTAACCCCATACAAATAGTGCCTCCAGATCTTCAAGGAGTGAATCACCGCTGCCAACTTCAAATCATGGGTGGGGTAGTTCCTCTCGTGTTTCTTAAGCTGTCGGGATGAATACGCTATAACCTTGCCCTGCTGCATCAACACACATCCCAACCCGATGTCTGACGCATCACAATACACGACATAGCCGTCTGGACCCTCTGGAAGAGTAAGAACGGGGGCGGTCGTCAATCTCTCCTTCAAGAATCGGAAACCCCGCCACAAGCATCACCATCAAACTTAGCCGCTTTCCGAGTCACCGAGTCAATGGTGCGTAGATAGAAGCAAACTTCTCCACGAACCGATCGTAACTCGCAAGGCCCGTAAAGCCGCGCACCTCGCCGAGTAGTAGGTCTAGGCCAAGTCCTCGACGTTTCGATCTTGGCCATATCCACCGAATACCATCTACCGACAATATGCCCAAGAAAAGCCACCGGCTAACCAAAACTCACATTTGGAAAACTTGGCGATAATCGCTGGTCTCGAGAATCACAAGACAGCCTCTCAAATGCTCCGCATGCTCCTCGCTTCGAGCGAATAAACCAAGATATCATTGATGAACACTATCACAAACGTGTCCAAAATGGTTTGAACACTCGGTTCATCAAATCCATGAATACCACGAGCATTGGTCAACCCAAAAGACATGACCGAACTCATAATGCCCGCATCGGTCCTAATACCCTAGTGGACATCCACCTCTCGACTGCACTGATGATAGCCCGATCGCAGATCAATCTTGAGAAACATCTCGCACCGCACCTGGTCGAACAAATCATCAATCCCGGGAAGGGGGTATTCGTTCTTAATGGTCACCTTGTTCACCGTCAGAATCAACACATGCGCAGCGGCCCCGCCCTTCTTCTTCACGAACAATACCGCGCCTCGTGGAGAAACACTAGGTCCGATGAAGCCCTTCTCCAAAGAAATCTCTCACCGGTCCTTCAACTCTCTCAACTCGGCAGTGCCATTCTCAGATGGCGGAATGGAAATAGCCGAGTGTCCGCAAAGACATCAATATAAAACTCTATCTCCTCTCGTGAGGGATACCGAGGTCGCCCGAAACACGTCTGGGAACTCTCGACTATCGAATCGATCAAAATCCGCACTACCTCAGATCAAACACCGAACGAGATGGTAGATGTATTCTTCCGCACCATCTTCCTAGCCTCGAGGTAGGAAATAAACCTACCCTCTGCGATACTGTGTTCTCCCACTGACAACCGGCCTCAGAAACCGGAACCGCACTACTCTCTCGCAGCCTACATGGGCGTAGCAAAAGCTAGCCAATCCATACCCATGATCACATCGAAATCACCATACCCAACTCTATCAAGTCGGCCAGGGTCCGACGATCAGATACGGTCATCGACAAGCCCCATATACCCGCCGAGCTACCACCGAATCACCCATCGGCGTAGCTACCTCGAAAGCGGTCTATGGACTCGTGCTCTATCCCTATCCTACTAGCAATAAGGGAGATATATATGACAGTAGAACCCGATCTATCAAGGCATACACATCGAATCCAGAACCGATAAGGTACCGTGACGACATCGCGTGAGGCCTCCCGATCCCGCCGGCCGACAAGGCATAAATGCGGTTCGAGGACCGCGAATCGGGACCCGCGCCACGACCTGCCGCGACTGCTGGTCCATGAGTACCGCCCCGGCGAGTAATCAAGCGATGAAGACCGCAATGCACTCGGGCGTTGACTCTATCCTCTCGCGCCTCCGCCTGACAAACTCGCATAATGACCGCCGCCACAAGTATAGCAAGCTCAAGTAGTACTACAGCCTCGAATGGAATCTACCACAACGGACACACCGAAAGCACTCGATCGGTTAGCACCCTTTGCTACCTCGAAGTCCAAGTCCCGCCCCGACCGCCCCAATGCTCGCTGTACCGAAAACGATGTAGGAGTGCTCGAGCCGGCTGGTGCAAATCCCAGACGCTCACGAGGCCGCCCACCACGAACTACCAAAAGAACCGCCGCCTCGCCTTCTTCTCGCCGCTGATATCCGCCGACCCGCTTGCCTCTACGCCTCGCATCCAAGCGCATGAGCTCGCATACTGCACGTCCATGCCGTGAATAGCCACACCGCACAAGACTCGGACATGTAATCATCTAGCCCTGACGTAGCGATGCACCGCCCTCCATATCTCGCTACCAATGCAGTGGACATATCGAGCCAACGACCGAACTCAACGTTGTACTCCTAATCGTAAGGCCCTCTATGTCTCAAAGAACAAAAATATGTCTACCGCGCCCTCCTCATCCGCGAGGCAAGAAGTGAGTGAGAAAGCCTCAGAACTCATCCCAAGTAGCCGGGGACGCGTGTTTCCCGATAACTCCCACGAATCAAACCAATCGATCGCGTATCACGCACCGATGCGAACCGAAGATCACTGACTCGATCTCAAGCCTTGATCACCCGCACGATCCTTCAGAATCGACGGATGAACTCCTACGGATCATCCTCGTGCCTCGACCAGAACTCGGGCGCTACAACTCGAAAATCCCGTAGCCTCAAACTATCTCGATCTCGTGAACCGCAGTGTATCGCTGAATCGCATCGCAGATCCAAATTTATCCTCATGTTCGCCACAATCCCGCCAATAGCCGCCATCTCCTTGTACTCCTAACCTCCGCCCAGCCGTGGGACGAGGCGCGGCATCGTGGTCTCTGGGCCGGGCGGCGTCATGGAACTCGCCGTCTCGTATAGATCGGGCCTCGAGCCTCGTGACTCTCGGTGTCCTACTAGCAGCTCCTACGCTTTGCCTCTCAGGCCCGGTGCCTTTACGCGAGGCATAATCTGCATGTAAAAGGAATACGTTAGAGGGTCCAACTTATAACACGCCTCTAAAGCACGATCTTTGAGTGAGAAGAATGGAAACCAATCCTAAATATCCTATAGCCTCCTCGATTATTAGCGGTGCACAACACACCGATAATCAAGACTTACTAGATACGGCCTCAGACACTTTCCGAGGATTAATCGCTCGATACCACTTTTGTCACGACTGCTTCGGCCCGTGGATCGTGTCTTACCCGGCACCCAAGTAGTCATACATCGAGTAATCGGAAATATAAAAACAAGACATGAAACAGCTTGTAAACGAGACACGCTTTATGTGAGAAAATGTCGCTTTTCGCATATATATATAAACATCGTTTAGCGCTACATCCCAACTGCATAATAGACTACGCACTTCTAAGAAGATAAACAACTATGGCGGACAGGGCCCGCCATACCCCGAATGTATAAAACTATATACAACAACAGGGAGATCATACCCAAAAGTCGAGCCTCCTAGACATGGAGCTCTCGACACCAAAACAAAAGATCCTAAGGATGTGGATCTAGCACCGCTTGCGCTTCTTACCAATGCATGAACGCACTTCAAGGAGGTCAAGACAATAGGTACCAAGTATGCGAAATCAGAAAGTACTTTAAATGAAATCAAAGTATTTAAAACCATTTGCAAATACAATCGCTCAATTGCACATAGTGCCATATCACAAACAAGAACAATAATAGGTAAACTATAATGTGTCTTTTCTAGGCCGCGAATGATCAAGCAAGGCCAATCGCCATAGTATCATCACGCGTGCCTAATCTCGACTCCCGCACCGCATAGTCACACATGCACCCGCATGAGGTATTCCTCGACGGTAGCTAACCCCTGCATTCTCCTCGACTCCCGCAGTCCGCATAGTCTCAATAGACCGCATAGTCACATTGCATCGCATAGGCATCCCCGTGACGGATAAAACACCGAATGATCAATCTCGAACTCCGCACCCGCATAGTCACACAGACCGCATGATAGCCGATAGACCCGCATCAAGGGTGGCAAGCCCTGTGATAACAAGTCAAGGGGTATGTGATATAATAACAAGACACGGTGTTAGCGTTTAACAACGTAAACACAACAAGAATAACATCACAAGACACTAACCCACGTAGTATCATAACATGTCTACTTATCAAACCATCTTACTATACTTTGCAGAAGTCAATACAAGATTTTCATACACAAACAAGTAAAACCGTTCCTTTTATCTTTCTTAAGTCGTTATACCTAACTTCCCATAAAACTAGTATAACTCTTAAGCTTTCTGTTTTTAAAAATCCAGTATTACTCTTCTTTTAAATATGATTCATAATTCTTTGAAATACTTCAAGGTTCTTATTATTCAGGCTTAAGTCAAAAGACATTGCCGTATAACTACGTTCAGTTAACACACGTACGTCTACCGTACTATATATATATATATATATTAAAATATCATGCTCAGGAGTATAGGAAGAATCACATACCTTCTCGGCGAAATCCACCTGCCAAGTCGAATATGTCGCGCGCAGAGAATCAAATTTATAATAGTCAAATACGCCTATCAACGTCTGACTATTCAGAAATGGATTCTAAGTAGAGGTTCTCTATTCTACGGAAAATTGGGCAAAGACTTCCCTACCCGCCAAGCTACTCAAGTTCATCGTGAAAACAAATTCTATGTATGTACAGTTCAATTATTCTTCTTTATACCCTTCATCGTGATAACATTCAATTCTATTCATTAATATTCTTTCATATCTTATACTCAAGTCTTAACTATTCTTATATGTAATATCCAATTACAATAGAAGGACAAGAGTATTTACCTCGATAAGCCCAAAATTATCCAAGTTAAATGTCGCTCCTGAGCAAGGTTTAGCTCCTAATTTGTACGCTCCGATAGCTCCAAGAACCCTTAGAAGTTCCCAACAACTTCTACTAAAATACTATAAGGGAATTGGGCTAGGGTATTTGGAAGACAACTATCTACCAAGGGGGTGTTTGGCTAGGGCTAGAGGGAAGAGGGTTGTTTCGGCTAAGCTTCACCCAAAGGGGGGGGGGGGGGGGAGGCGGCTTGGACGAAAAGCTCACAAGGGAGAGGGGAGGATTTTCAAGACTTGGAGAGTGATTTGTGGATGAAGAAAACCTTCAAGTTAGGGGAGTATTTATAGGCCAACCAATGGTCAAGATGAAGCCAAGTTCTATGCAAGTGTAGGGTGAGGATTTAGGCAAGTGTCCTTATCCATCTACTACACAAAAATATCCTACCAACTCCTTGACAAAACAAGCCACAAAATCGCCCAGCGGACGCCAAATCCGCCAACTAGAGGGTGACAAGTGTCGCCCTCTCGTTGGTCCAAAATGTTACGTCTCTCGGAAAAATCCGCAAAAATTACAAATGACATAGCCGTAATTTACCCTACGCGAGTTTTGTAAAATGTTTCGTCGGAAAACCATTCGTTTTGTGTGTTGTGCCCAATTTTCGCCCTTAATGCCTACTTAAGGCTAACCAGACGACGCCTCACGCACATACTGGAAATACGGTATAACAATGAATATTTTCCTTAGGGTTTCGCTTTGAGACAAAAGGGCATAAGGTAGTATTTCCTGCTCTACGTATAGAGGTATCTTTGGAATACTACTAGGTATCAGGCTCAGCTATTGTGGTATATTAACAACCCTTGGAGAGTATTTTCTACCAAGAGGGGGGGGTGTATTTTCACGAGAACAACACTACAAGGAGGGGGGTAGGTTTCGGCTAGCACCCCTAGGAGGGGGGGGATACTTTCGGCCAAGGGGGAGGGGACTCTCGACCAAGGGGCCTCACAAAGGGGGAGGGGGAGGATTTGGACGAAACCCTAGAGAGGGAGGGAGAGGGATTTCAAGACTTAGAGATTTGTGGATGAAGAAGTCTTCACAAAGTGGGTATTTATAGGGAGTTCAATGGCCATGATCAAGCCAAGTGGGGGCAAGTGAGGCCAAGATTTGCCCAAGTGCCCCCTAACCCTACTCCACAAATCCCTCACAAACATTGACCCTTAGTTTAGGCAACAAAACAAGGCACAAAATGTGCACATCCATCGGCCCTAAGACCGCCTACTTGAGGGTGACAAGTGTCACCCTCTCGTTGGTCCAAAATATTTCATCTCTCAGAAAAATCCGCAAAAATTATAAATGACATAGCCGGAATTTTCCCTTCGCAAGTTTTGTAAAACGTTTCATCGAAAAACGATTCTTTTCGGGGGTTGTGAACAAAATTTTCGGTCCTATGCCTAACTTAAGGCTCAAACTTTCGTACGTACGTCCTTACGTACATACTCTGGAAATACGGGGTATAACACAAAATAGGAGACATGTATGATAGCCAACCTACAGTACACAATACATAAGCAGTTATATCAAGTCAGGGACGCATGCCCTCAAAGTCACTACTCAAATATAACTATGGGTCGCACGCCCATAATATCAATCATGCCCGTGGAATCCTTCCTCACTGCCGGCAGTCCATGATATAATATAACACCAATAAGCATACATGAACACCAAGTCCCACCTGTGTCCTAAAAACTGTACGGGCCAAGTAGGAAAACGAACCACCCGATCCAACCATGTATCATAAAACGGACGGGGGCAAGTACGAAAGCCAACTACCAGATCCAACCTGCGTCAACAACTGACGGGGGCAAGTACGAAAGCTATCTACCGAGTTCATCAGATAAAATCAGGTAATAGCACTGACGGGGGCAAGTACGAAAGCCAACTACCAGATCCATCCTGCGTCATCAACTGAGCGGGGCAAGTACGAAAGCTAACTACCAGATCCAACCTGCGTCACTAAATCTCATGGAGGGCCAATCCATAAAAATATCCCACGTGGTCGCATGCCCCGGAATCCCACATCGTATAAGCATGACCATAGGGTAACACAAATAACCGAATCTAACCCGCCTCCGGTCACATGCCTAATCCCACATCGATAAGCATGTCCAGGAGTAATACAAATAATGGAAGCATACCCGGAATCCCACATCACGGGCGGTACATCCTAGTAATCTTACAACAAGACAGCCGACCCTCCAACCGAGAGTCGCGGCAACGTAATAAAACATAATACTTGCACTCAAAGGATATCACCAGCACACATAGGCAAGTTCATAAAATCTATAGACTTTCATTTTATAAACTCAAGGCACTTATAGAATAATTCTCAATTAAACAAGCCAAAGTACTTATCAAGGCACACATAGAATAATTCTCAATTAAACAAGCCAAAGTACTACGACGCATACATTCTTTTCAAAAGACTCCTTTTATGTAAAACCCCAAGATACTAACACGTAGTATCAAGGTATGTCTATTTTTCAAAGTAAGTAACAAAACTTTTTTAAAACTCATTTCAAAGCTTGAAATCAAGTAACTTCAAATTTTCACAATCTAGGCAACTTATGCCCATTAATCAAAATAGACAACTTTCTTAACCTTCCATAAAGCCGTTATAACCAACTTCCCATAAAGCCGTTATAACCCTTTATGGTTTTAGACATATTCATTCCTTTTATAACCAAGAGACTTATACTTTTAAAACCAAGTATCACATACTTACAAATCAAGTTTCTTAACTTTCAAAATACTTCAAGTCTCTTAATATTTAGAAAACAAGTTTCTTCTACTATTAAACCTCAAGTAACTCACACCTTTAAAACAAGTTACTTCTCTTAAATCATGTCATTTCTCCTCTTTTAAAACAATTAAGTAAATCAGTCCTTTTGACTCCCCTAAAGTCATTATAACAACCTTAGGTTTTGGAACTAAGGCACTAGCCAAATGATTTGGAGCCCACTTCCTTTTCAAGACTCTATGTACTTTAAGTAAAATACTTTCACTTTTAAGAATCCAAACTTCACTAAGGAAATGGATTATACAACTTACAATTTAAACATGAAAGTACAATCAAGGAAGTACATAGAACAAATTCTATTTTAGGCAACCCAAGTACAACCAAGGAATGGATCATTTAAGGAGTAGGACATACTTTCTTTATCTTAAGGAATCATGCTAGAAGAGGAGATAGTTCACATACCTTTTCGGCTAAATCCACAAGCTGCGAATACGCCGCACGTAGAAGTGTCAACCTATAATGGTCACAACATGACTATCAACTTCTAGTCTCTAACGTAGAATAATACTAACTAAACGGTCTCTTATTCTACGGAAAATCGGGCAGCACTTCCTTTGTTTCTACATACTTTGCCACTTTTTTCAAGGCCGAATTCAATAACCAAACATGCCACATTTAAGGCTCAACATACCAACCAAATCAAAGGGGATTACACGCCTTACAATACGTGTAAAATTCCGCCCCACAATTCATACCAAGTAGGTCCAAAATCAAAGTCATTCTCGGCTAACTTATACAACAACACTATAATGGTCACATGCCCCGGAATCCCACATCGTATAAGCATGTCCAAAGAGTATCCCTCGTGGTCGCATGCCCCGAAATCCCACATCGTATAAGCATGACCATAGGGTAACACAAATAATGGAAGCATACCCGTGGAATCCCACATCACTGTCGGTACGTCCAAGTAAACTTAAAACAAGACAGCCGACCCTCCAACCGAGAGTCGCGGCAACGTAATAAAACATAATACTTGCACTCAAAAGATATCACCAACACACATTGGCAATTCTCCATTAAACAAGCCAAAGTACTTATCAAGGCACAAAACAACATCTTATAGAGTTCTCTATGATTTTATCCCCTCCTGTAATGGCACCTTTTGAGTGACCACCCCTCCCCTCTATCTCTTCTTGTTTGCATTACGTTGAGGCTTGAGATACCACAACGACTGATTGTAGCCACTTCCTTTTTCGTTATTAGTAATAATATTTGCATTTACCTAAAAAAAAAAAAAAGGCACACATAGAATAATTCTCAATTAAACAAGCCAAAGTACTTATCAAGGCACACATAGAATAATTCTCAATTAAACAAGCCAAAGTACTTATCAAGGCACACATAGAATAATTCTCAATTAAACAAGCCAAAGTACTTATCAAGGCACACATAGAATAATTCTCAATTAAACAAGCCAAAGTACTACGTACGTACATTCTTTTCAAAAGACTTTTTTTTATGTAAAACCCCAAGATACTAACACCCGTAGTATCAAGGTGTGTCTATTTTTCAAAGTAAGTTACTACACTTTTAGAAAACTCATTTCAAAGCTTGAAATCAAGTAACTTCAAATTTCCCAACCTAGGCAACTTATGCCCATTAATCAAAATAGACAACTTTCTTAACCTTCCATAAAGCCGTTATAACCAACTTCCCATAAAGCCGTTATAACCCTTTATGGTTTTATACATATCCATTCCTTTTATAACCGAGAGACTTATACTTAAAACCAAGTATCACATACTTACAAATCAAGTTCTTAACTTTCAAAATACTTCAAGTCTCTTAATATTTAGAAAACAAGTTTCTTCTACTTTTAAACCTCAAGTAACTCACACCTTTAAAACAAGTTACTTCTCTTAAATCATGTCATTTCTCCTCTCTTAAAACAATTAAGTAAATCACTCATTTGACTCCCCTAAAGTCATTATAACGACCCTTAGGTTTTGGAACTAAGGCACTAGCCAAAAGATTTGGAAACCACTTCCTTTTCAAGACTCTATGTACTTTAAGTAAAATACTTTCACTTTTAAGAATCCAACTTCACTAAGGCAATGGATTATACAACTTACAATTTAAACATCAAAGTACAATCAAGGAAGTACATAGAACAAATTCTATTTTAGGCAATCCAAATACAACCAAGGAATGGATCATTTAAGGAGTAGGACATACTTTCTTTATCTTAAGGAATCATACAAGAAGAGGAGATAGTTCACATACCTTTCCGGCTAAATCCACAAGCTAAGCCGAATACGCCGTACGTAGAAGTGTCAACCTATAATGGTCACAACAAGACTATCAACTTCTAGTCTCTAACGTAGAATAATACTAAGTATACGGTCTCTAATTCTACGGAAAATCGGGCAGCACTTCCTTTGTTTCTACTCACTTTGCCACCTTTTTCAAGGCCGAATACAATAACCAACACGCCACATTTAAGGCTCAAAACAACAACCAAACAAAGGGGATTACACGCCTTACAATACGTGTAAAATTCCGCCCCACAATTCATACCAAGTAGTTTAAAATCCAAGCCATTCTCGGCCAACAACATAACCAACAATTCAAAGTCTTTTCCAATCCTTTTTCCAATTCCAAGTTCTAAGGTCTAACATGTTATATAGTCATAAACAACTTCAGCAACTACAATTTCCTTCTTTATACAACATGCGACGACTTAAACTAATAATCGAATTGAATTGTAATCTTAAGGCTAAACATGCTAGTTTTCGGATAAGGGTTCCAATAGCCAATATACTTATCAAACTTCATAATATATAACTCATGCTTGCTAATATCCATAGCTACAACAATAATTAAACCTTAATTACTAAAACGACAAGATTTATACCTTTATAAGCCCTTAAAAATTCCAAGATTCAAAGTCGCGCCTTAGCAATTCTTACCTCCTTTCCTTATGTTTCAATCCGCTCCAAGCACTCCTTAGAAGCCTATGAAGAACCCATCTTCAAGTTTCAACTTCAAAGTTGAAGAACTCCTTAAGTTTCCGCCTTGCGACTAATACGAAAATGCCGTTTTTCCGCAATCATTCTATTGAGATATCCTTACAATACCCTTAGGGACATTGGGTTTAAGTCTTGTGAACAATGGATCAAAACTACAAATTTTTCTTGTGGCAAAAGGTGCAAACCCGAAAGCAAGTTTTAAGAACAACAATGTTGTGATTTTTTTCTAAGTGTTGGAAGACCTTGTCTTGCACTAGGGTAGTATATAAAACACATTGGAGGGCTTATATTGCAACACATGAGTGGATAGGATGAAGAACACATGGATAATAGCCAAGTGGACAAGTTGACTTGGTCCACAATCTCAAGCTTTGAAGACTTGATCTTTTACCATGGTCAATGACCATTTTACTCTTACTCCAATTCGTCCAAGACCATATGTGGGGGTGCCACGTGGCTCCCTCTCATTCATCCATAAAAATTCTGTAACCCTCGTGGGCCCCACAAAACGTAAAATTCCTCGGGTGGGCCCCACATGACCAAATCCGTAAAAATAAATTTCCATAATGTTAATAAGTTCCATACTCTCCAAATAATACATTTTGAGAATCCAATTCTCATCAACGAACATTTTTCCTTTCCGACGTTCGGAAGATTTTCCGTCGGAAAAACAATTCTTCCTTTCGTACCAATTTTCAAGTCCTGTGATCCTTACGTACATTCTCTTTTACATGTCCTGGACTTACGGGGTGTAACATTCTTGTCACACCCCGAACCCCGGGCCCGTGACTGGTGCCCTACCTGGGCACCCTTCTACCTTAACAACTAAGTAAACTGCGGAAATCAAATAACACCTCTTTTTTTTTTCTTTTTTAAAACCAACGTACGTGCAAGGCAAAGCCGACAAGGCTGCCATATAATATACATAAACAAAAGACACTACACCGTACATGAGTCCAATCCCACATATGAATACAGACCTCTAAGAGTTAAACTGAAATATGACGGGACAAGGCCCCGCGTACCATAATCGCATAAAAGCATCATGAAGGAACTATACCAAAAATGATAAACTCCTGAATAGAGGGAGCTATCCAAAAACTCTGAGCAGGGTCCTACACCTGCCGATCACCAAACTGCGTACCTAAACCTGCGGCATGAACGCAGCCCCCCGAAGGAGGTCAGTACGAAGAATGTACCAGTCTAACAAAACAGGAGACATGTATGATAGCCAACCTACAGTACACAATACATAAGCAGTCATATCAAGTCAGGGACGCATGCCCTCAAAGTCATTACTCAAATATATCCATGGGTCTCACGCCCATAATATCAATCATGCCCGTGGAATCCTTCCTCACTGCCGGCAGTCCATGATATAATACAACATCAGTAAGCACACTGAACCTTGCAATCATGAGAGTAAATAGTAGTATACTTACAATATAAACTAGGAAGCTCACGATCAAAGCAGGACCACCCGCCCGCAGTATCATTAAGCAATCCTACTCCTGAGACTATTTCACCTGCATAGGTCGCGTGGACCCGCGTGAGGTATTCCTCGCATGGGACTATTTCACCCGCATAAGCCCTTACGGACTCGCATGAGGTATTCCTCGCATAGGCTGGACCCGCCCGCATGGGACTATTTCACCCGCATAAGCCCTTGCGGACTCGCATGAGGTATTCCTCGCATCGTGGGTAGCAAATCCACGGAATATGCAAATGCCACAAACCCGGGGAATGACCCCGAAATGAATGATATACCACTAGCACACAACCGGCTAGTACCAGCACACATAGGCAATTCTCAATTAAACAAGCCAAAGTACTTATCAAGGCACACATGGAGTAATTCCCAATTAAACAAGCCAAAGTACTTATCAAGGCACACATGGAATAATTCTCAATTAAACAAGCCAAAGTACTTATCAAGTGTCACGACCCGAACCGGGGCCCGTGACTGGTGCCTTACCCCGGGCACCCAAGTAGACATACATCAGAGTAATCAGCGGAACAAACACAACCATATGAGATAACAGAAGTATAAAACAATAATCTGTGAAAACTTGCCTTTCGGCACATATATAAATGACAACTTTTAACATGAACAGTTTAATCCTTTTTACAAACCATGCCCACAACAGTACATGGCTGCACTTCTAAGAATGATATGACAACAATGGCGGGACGGGGCCCGCCAAACCCCGAATGTAAACACTTACTACGACAGGACTACACCACCGACAAGCCTCCGAGAAACGGAGCTTCCCAAATCGAATCGTGACCACGAGCTAGGATCAACGGCGGTGTACCTCAACTGCGGCATGAAACGCAGCCCCGGGCGAGGTCAGATAACAGTGGTGCAAGTATGTGAAACTAAAAATCGCAAATGAAATCATAATAGTCTATAAAGCAGAGACATGTATGATGACCAAACTACGCTTTACAATAACTAAGCAAATATATCAAGTCGTGGACTCACGCCTCAGTCATCACCAAAGAACATAACAGTGGGTCTCACGCCACAACATCAATCGTGCCCGTGGGACACATTCTCATGCCGCGGTTTATGATATAAAAGTTCCAAGGAACACATGAACACCGTGTCCCACCTGCCATAATAACACCAGACGGTAAGTACGAAGGCATAGCCGTCTAACACCTACAGCATCAACAAGGTCATGAATCAGATTATAAGATCTGTCTGCATCCGTCACATGATCAAAGCCGCCACTTGCCCGCAGATCTAATGCGCGCGTCTAGTCACCGAACTTCCCGCAGACTCGCGATAGGCCAATCTCATCGCCCGCATGGCATCCCCGCATCGAGGGTAGCTACTCCGGCATCGCCCCGACTTCGCATCGCATGGCACGCGACCGCATGCCCATAAAGGACGTACACTAACACCGGAACTCGTGAGTTCGCGATAGGCCGGGACTGCGTGAGGCATTCTCGAATCATAGGTCCATCGACGCCGAGTCTACCCGCATCGGAGGGCTTAACCCTGAATCATCTCAAGAGATTTAATGCCACAATACTATCATAACGATCGATAAGTTAATAAGCACAATCAAGAAACCCCTTCACACAAACATCACAAGATACTAACACACGTAGCATCCCAACACGCTTACTTATCAACGCAATCAAGAAAGTATTACAAGGCTATCACAAACCAATACAATCAAGTTGTTCACACAAGGTACCTTCTACTATATGATTAACAAAATCGGGTTTTTATCCCCAAAGTACTTCATACATCAACTCTTTAAAAGATACGTTACTTTCACAATGTCACACAATACCCGTAGTATAAAATAGAGTGACTATCCTTTTAAAGTAAATCAATTACTTCTCTTTGTAAAATCAAGTAACAACATTATTTTTCAAACGTCCAAGTTTGCCTAATTTCAAATGTTCACGTTTCTTATTTTTAGAAAGGTTTCGTAGTTCATAGTCTTATTCATTTAAGAATATAATTCTCTTTTAAACAATCTGAGAAACATAAGCCTTATATGTGAGTAGGATATTCTTGTTTATAACAATCTTATTACAGCAGCCATGATCTAGGAAATATCATTTTGTCTCATCTTAGCTTCTACGGATGGAAGTTTCTCGTTTTCATAATACTTAATTATTCAAAACATTTCCTTTTATTAACGCCAGTTGGTTTGTCGATACACATTCGATTTCAAATCAAGAAAGCATTCTTAAGCCGTTATACCTAACTTCCCATAAAGCTAGTATAACTCTTAAGTTTTCAAACACCAAGTATTACTTCTCCTTTCAAAATGATTCAAAATCTTTGAAAATACTTCAAGTTCTTTCTTATCATATAACAAGCCGCTTATAGTTCAAATCGATTACCTCTTAAAACCACATGTATTTTCTTACTAACATAAAGTCATATAACCAACTTCCCATAAAGCCGTTATAACACTTTATGTTTTAAACCGCTCAAACACATTTAGCACACGACGCTCACGTACTACATAGTTCACACATATCATGCTAGAGATAGGAAGAGGTTCACATACCTCGCGAGTATCGACTCATAGCAAAACGCTCCAAGTACTTCCAAACGTCGGCTACCCCTTAAGCCACGTAGATCGCGCCACACGTAGTACATCCACCTATAAGGCCACAAGGCGCTTATTAACATTCAGGTCTCATCGTAGAACTTTCTACAGAAATTTCGGCAGCACCTCCCCCCCCCCGCAACAGCGTAAACCTCCTCCTCTAACGAGGCCGGCTACCAAGCCAACCAGGGGGGGGTTATACATCTAACCCCAACTGCACAATTCTACTCCACTGCTACTACACAAGTCTACTGTAATACACCTATGTAATTACTGATTCAGACTATATATAGTATACTTACTATACAATCTAACAACATGTAATTTCCAATTACAATAGGGGGACAAGATAATTACCTCGATAAGCCCATAATTATCCGAGTTTAAAGTCGATCCTGGGCAATCGTTTAGCTCCAACTCCGAGCGCTCCAACCCGCTCTAAACCACCCTTAGAAGTTCTAACCAACTTCTACACAATACTCCAACGGACTATGGAGATTTTCCTAGGGTTTCGGTTTTTGCGACAGACGGGAAGTATAATAGTATTTCTGGGCTTTTTGTAAAGGTATAACCTTAGAATACTACAAGGTATATGGCTAAGGTAATTTGGGCATTATAACAATACTTTTGAGAGTATTTCTACCAAGAGGGGGGGGTATTATATGAAAACAAACTAGGCTAGGGGTACCCACGGCCACCACACAGGAGGGGGTGGCTACCCTCGGCCTACCCCCACTGGGGAACTCTCGGCGAGGGCCTCACGAAAAGGGAGGAAGGCTCTCAAGACTTAGGCATTTTGGATGAAGAAGTTCATCAAAGGAGAGGGGTATTTATAGCACAAGCCAAGGCCAACCAATGGCCAAGATCTAGCCAAGTGCCTAGCAAGTGTAGGGCCAAGATTCACCCAAGTGTCCTAGCCAACTTGCACACAAAAAATATCTACCAAAAATATCTCCCACTAGCCCTCCCCAAATCGTCCACCGCCCACTAAGCCCACCAATGAGAGGTGCAAGTGCGCCTCTCGTTGGTCCAAAATGTTCCGCCTCTGGAAAAATCCGCAAAAATACTAAATGACATAGCCGAAATTCCCTACGAAAGTCGTGAAAACGTTTACTAAAAACGACTCTAACAAGTGTTATGACAAACATAATTCGGCCCAAAGGTGCCACATGGGGTGACACGTGTCGCCCGATTCGATCCAAAATATTTCGTCTTCCGAAAATATCCAAACGCCAAAATCTCAAAATCAAAGCGGGCCCCACAAAACAGTAAATTTCTCCGTGGGCCCCACGTGACCATTTTCAAAATAAAATTCCATAATTCTCTAATATTCCAGAAGTCCGAATACCAACCGGGAATCCAATTCCCATAAACGAACCTTTTCCTTCACAAAACCGGAAATTTTTCCGTGGAAAATTCACTCTTTCTTCCTTTCCAATCTTTCGTGATTCTCGCACGCACGCCCTGCATACATACCACGGAACTACGGGGTATAACATTCTTCCCCTAGAAACATTCGTCCCGAATGTTCCTTCTAAGTCTCAAAACGAACACGTGACAGTATAGTCTTCACTACTATACTTACGAAACAATCCTGCCATACCTGGCCACAGAAATACCTGCGCAACACTTACATCTAAGTCCACGAGGAAACACCTCTACATCACCACAGATAATACCACTTTTGTCACTTTGTCTCGAGCCTTGCTCCGACGACCCAACATGATGCAGGGCTGCGTCGCGATCATTGAAGTCGCCGTTGCTCGAACCTCACTACATTTACGATCGCTTTAGTATCCAAAACTCGGGGTTACTATCTCTAACGTGGTCATCATTAACTGGGAACATTCTGGATGGATCTTCGATACTTTCCGAACATAACAATACGAAAGACGGACGCCCTTCCTCCTAAGTCGGACGGCAAATGCTAACATATAGCAACCCGCCTATTCTTCATGAACTCACAAAGGCCCAAAGTAACTCGGGATAAGTTCCTTCGTTTCCAAAACTCGCCACACCTGCCCGGGTGGTACTTTCAAGAAGACCGACCACAACTCTGGCGTCGCCGCCGATTATCCGCACAATTCCTCGAGCCGCGTAACTTCTTCTAGACAAGCTTCTCACTATCCACATCACCGGAACAAGCTCAACCAACTATCTCAACCCCGCCAACATCGAACCAATCGACCGGCAACTTACACTTCCGCCTCGCAAGGCTTCATAAGGCGACATCCGAACCGAAATGGTAGCTCAAACGCTCCTCCACAGAGACAACAATCCTCACAACTACCTCAAATCCACGGACGGCCCGGCGAACGCGGTCGAGACTCACCTGAGTTCTTAACACATGCTTGGTAAAACTTCCAGAAACAAAAACAGCCGTACCCTGGGCTCCACTGTCCGTCATAAGGTGAAGGTAGGCACCTCGTGCAACCTCACAACCTTTTCAGATAACATCAACACTGCCGAGGAACGACCGACCGAAGAACACGATAGTCGCCCCATCGCCGGACCACCGTCGAACGCATCCACGAACTTGCACGCTGGCTAACTAAACACGGGCCTAACACCTCATGACCCTAACACAAAGAGGACCACCACAAACTGACCCCACCACCATACCTGCCGCGGGTTGACCCGCAACATGGCCTCAACCCGACCCGGCACGGCGCAAAATACCATCTCCCCGAAGGAACAATCTTCCTAAACACGTTAAAACCCGCGGTCTTCTTAGCTCGACTACCTTCTTTCAAATCACGCTACTCGGGGACTTATCCCACGAACATAGCTCACGTGCACTATGCACTCCTATAAGGGTCAAACATAACACTACACCTTTCTCGAGACGGCCTTACCTCTAAGGTCTTTACGTATAACACTCTAAGGCTCACACCTTCTATCCCCAAAATCTTACTCGGTTAACCCACCATGATTCTAATCACAACTAACACACCGCTATCGTAACATAGCACTTAAGGTATACTCACCTTGAAAGTTACCGAAGGACGCCGCTCGGCCCTCTTCTCGCCCTTGGTTAACGTCAATCTCTACGTTTTCGCTTTGTACATAAGCCCGCATACGTGCCATGCTCAAGCCCAATCAAGAATTACTCTTGCATAACCCTCTCTTAGGTAGTCATCAAGACTCGTGGTACATCGGTATAATCTCTCGGTAGCCAAATCTATAGCTAATGTAATGGTCGCTTCTTTGAAATCTATATTCATCGTTCCTGCGTGGGCGAAGGTTCAAATATCGTGGACGCAGAGGAACCGCCGTCACTGCTAAACTTCTGGGGCTAGCGACGCCGCAGAAATCCCGAACGAAGCACTACCTAGGTAATGATTGGGCCGTGCCTCGCCACCTCCGAACTCTACTCGCAGCCTCGCCCGCTTGCCCTCTGGGCTCGGGTTGCCTACGCGGAGGCATAACGATAAGGGAAAGGATTTCGCCGGAGGTTCAACTTACAACACATTTCTAAGGCACGATCTCGAGTGAGAAGAATAGAAACCAATCCTAAATATCCTATAGCCTCCGATTATTGATGTGGTGCACAACACACCGATAATCAAGACTTCGGATCGATGCGTAGACACTTTCCGAGGATTAACTGCTCTGATACCACTTTTGTCACGACCCGAACCGGGGCCCGTGACTGGTGCCTTACCCCGGGCACCCAAGTAGACATACATCAGAGTAATCAGCGGAACAAACACAACCATATGAGATAACAGAAGTATAAAACAATAATCTGTGAAAACTTGCCTTTCGGCATATATATAAATGACAACTTTTAACATGAACAGTTTAATCCTTTTTACAAACCATGCCCACATAAAGATTACTGACTTAAGAATGATATGACAACAATGGCGGACAGGGCCGCCAAACCCCCGAATGTAAACACTTACTACGGGGGACTACACCACCGATAAGCCTCCGAGAAACGGAGCTTCCCAACGCCGAGCGTGACCACGAGCTAGGATCAACGACTGGTGTACCTCAACCTGCGGCATGAACGCAGCCCCCCGAAGGAGGTCAGTACAACAGGTACCGAGTATGTGAAACTAAAAATACTGCAAATGAAATCATAATAGTCTATAAAGCAGGAGACATGTATGATGACCAAACTACAGTTTTACAATAACTAAGCAGTCATATCAAGTCAGGGACTCACGCCCTCAAGTCATCACCAAAGAACATAAACAGTGGGTCTCACGCCCACAACATCAATCGTGCCCGTGGGACACATTCCTCATCACGGCGATTTATGATATAAAAGTTCCAATGAACACACATGAACACTGTGTCCCACTGTGCCATAATAACACCGTGACGGTAAGTGCGAAGGCATAGCCGTCTACTAACACCACGCATCAACAAGGTCATGAATCAGATTATAAGATCTGTCTGCATGGCCACATGATCAAAGCCGCCACTTGCCCGCAGATCTAATGCGCGTCTAGTCTCGAACTTCCCGCAGCTCGCATAGGCCAATCTCATCGCCCGCATGAGGCATCCCCGCATCGGTAGCTACTCCGGCATCGCCCCGACTTCGCATCCGCGTAGCCACAAGGACCGCATGCCCATAAAGGACGTGACACTAACACGGAACTCTCGTAGTTCGCGATAGGCCCCGGGACCTGCATGAGGCATTCTCGAATCATAGGTCCATCGACCCGCCTGAGTCTACCCCGCATCGGAGGGCAGCTTAACCCCCGGAATCATCTCAAGAGATGAATGCCACAATACTATCATAACGACTGATAGTTAATAAGCACAATCAAGGGAAACCCCTTCACACAAACATCACAAGATACTAACACACGTAGCATCCCAACACGTTTACTTATCAACGCAATCAAGAAAGTATTACAAGGCTATCACAAACCAATACAATCAAGTTGTTCACACAAGGTACCTTCTACTATATGATTAACAAAATCGGGTTTTTATCCCCAAAGTACTTCATACATCAACTCTTTAAAAGATACGTTACTTTCACAATGTCACACAATACCCGTAGTATAAAATAGAGTGACTATCCTTTTAAAGTAAATCAATTACTTCTCTTTGTAAAATCAAGTAACAACATTATTTTTCAAACGTCCAAGTTTGCCTAATTTCAAATGTTCACGTTTCTTATTTTTAGAAAGGTTTCGTAGTTCATAGTCTTATTCATTTAAGAATATAATTCTCTTTTAAACAATCTGAGAAACATAAGCCTTATATGTGAGTAGGATATTCTTGTTTATAACAATCTTATTACAGCAGCCATGATCTAGGAAATATCATTTTGTCTCATCTTAGCTTCTATGCAGATGGAAGTTTCTCTTAGTTTTCATAATACTTAATTATTCAAAACATTTCCTTTTATTAACGCTAGATGGTTTGTCGATACACATTCGATTTCAAATCAAGAAAGCATTCTTAAGCCGTTATACCTAACTTCCCATAAAGCTAGTATAACTCTTAAGTTTTCAAACACCAAGTATTACTTCTCCTTTCAAAATGATTCAAAAATCTTTTGAAAATACTTCAAGTTCTTTCTTATCATATAACAAGCCGCTTATAGTTCAAATCGATTACCTCTTAAAACCACATGTATTTTCTTACTAACATAAAGTGTTATAACCAACTTCCCATAAAGCCGTTATAACACTTTATGTTTTAAACCGCTCAAACACATTTAGCACACGTACGCTCACCGCACTACATAGTTCACACATATCATGCCAGAGAGATAGGAAGAGGTTCACATACCTCGCGACGAGTATCGACTCATAGCAAAACGCCCAAGTACTTCCAAACGTCGGCTACCCCTTAAGCCACGTAGATCGCGCCACACGTGTACATCCACCTATAAGGCCACAAGGCGCTTATTAACATTCGTGTCTCATCGTAGAACTTTCTCAGAAATTTCAAGAAGACTCCCCGCAACAGCGTAAACCTCCTCCTCTAACGAGGCCCGCTACCAAGCCAACCCGGGGGGGTTATACAACTAAACCTAAAGGGTACAATTCTACTCCACTGCTACTACACAAGTCTCATGAATACGCCCTATGTAATTCTGATTCAAAGACTATATATAGTATACTTCTACTATACAATCTAACAACATGTAATTTCCAATTACAATAGGGGGACAAGATAATTACCTCGATAAGCCCATAATTATCCGAGTTTAAAGTCGATCCTGGGCAATCGTTTAGCTCCAACTCCGAGCGCTCCAACCCGCTCTAAACCACCCTTAGAAGTTCTAACCAACTTCTACACAATACTCCACCGGACTATGGAGATTTTCCTAGGGTTTCGGTTTTTGCGACAGACGGGAAGTATAATAGTATTTCTGGGCTTTTTGTAAAGGTATAACCTTAGAATACTACAAGGTATATGGCTAAGGTAATTTGGGCATTATAACAATACTTTTGAGAGTATTTCTACCAAGAGGGGGGGTATTATATGAAAACAAACTAGGCAGTGGGTACCCACGGCCACACCACAAGGAGGGGGTGGCTACCTCGCCTACCCCACTGTGGGGAACTCTCGCCGAGGGCCTCACGAAAAGGGGAGGGGGAAGGCTCTCAAGACTTAGGCATTTTGGATGAAGAAGTTCATCAAAGGAGAGGGGTATTTATAGCACAAGCCAAGGCCAACCAATGGCCAAGATCTAGCCAAGTGCCTAGCAAGTGTAGGGCCAAGATTCACCCAAGTGTCCTAGCCAACTTGCACACAAAAATATCTACCAAAAATATCTCCCACTAGCCCTCCCCAAATCGTCCACCGCCCACTTAGCCCACCAATGAGAGGGTGCCAAGTGCCGCCCTCTCGTTGGTCCAAAATGTTCCGTCTCTCGGAAAAATCCGCAAAAATACTAAATGACATAGCCGGAAATTCCCCTACGAAAGCTGTGAAAACGTTTCGCCGAAAAACGACTCTAACCGGGTGTTATGCACAAACATAATTCGGCCCAAAGGTGCCACATGGGGGTGACACGTGTCGCCCGATTAAATCAAAATATTTCGTCTTGAAAATATCCAAAACGCCAAAATCTCAAAATCAAAGCGGGCCCCACAAAACCGTAAATTTCTCCCGTGGGCCCCACGTGACCATTTTCGAAAATAAAATTCCATAATTCTCTAATATTCCAGGAAGTCCGAATACCAAATCTGGGAATCCAATTCCCATAAACGAACCTTTTTCCTTCACAAAAACCGGAAATTTTTCCGTGGAAAATTCACCTCTTTCTTCCTTTCCAATCTTTCTGTCGTATTCTCGTACGTACGTCCTTGCATACATACCCTGGAACTACGGGGTATAACATCAAGGCACACATGGAATAATTCTCAATTAAACAAGCCAAAGTACTTATCAAGGCACACTTAGACTAATTCTCAATTAATCAATCCAAAGTAATTATCAAGGCACACTTAGAATAATTCTCAATTAATCAAGCCAAAGTACTTATCAGGGCACACTTAGAATAATTCTCAATTAATCAAGCCAAAGTACTTATCAGGGCACACTTAGACTAATTCTCAATTAATCAAGCCAAAGTACTTATCAAGGCACACTTAGAATAATTCTCAATTAATCAAGCCAAAGTACTTATCAAGGCACACTTACACTAATTCTCTATTAATCAAGCCAAAGTACTTATCAAGGCACACTTAGAATAATTCTCAATTAATCAAGCCAAAGTACTTATCAAGGCACACTTAGACTAATTTTCAATTAATCAAGCCAAAGTACTACGTACGTACATTCTTTTCAAAAGACTTCTTCTATGTAAAACCCCAAGATACTAACACCCGTAGTATCAAGGTGTCTCTATTTTTTCAAAGTAAGTTACTACACTTTTAGAAACTCATATCAAAGCTTGAAACCAAGTAACTTCAATTTTTCACAATCAAGGTAACTTATGCCCATTAATCAAAATAGACAACTTTCTAAACCTTCCATAAAGCCGTTATAACCAACTTCTCATAAAGCCGTTATAACCCTTTATGGTTTTTAGACAATTTCATTCTTTTTATAACCAAGAGACTTATACTTAAAACCAAGTATCACAAACTTTCAAATCAAATTTCTTAACTTTCAAAAATACTCCGAGTCTCTTAATATATAGAAAACAAGTTTCTTCTACTTTTAAACCTTAAGTAACTCACACCTTTAAAACAAGTTACTTCTCTTAAATCATGTCATTTCTCCTCTTTTAAAACAACTAAGTAAATCACTCCTTTGTCTCCCCTAAAGTCATTATAATGACCTTTAGGTTTTGGAACTAAGGCACTAGCCAAAAGGTTTAGAAACCACTTCCTTTTCAAGACTCCATGTACTTTAAGTAAAAATACTTTCACTTTTAAGAATCCAAACTTCACTAAGGCAATGGATTATACAACTTATAAGTTAAACATCAAAGTACAATCAAGGAAGTACATAAAACAATTTCTACTTTAGGCAATCCAAATACAACCAAGGAATGGATCATTTAAGGAGTAGGACATACTTTCTTTATCTTAAGGAATCATGCTAGAAGAGGAGATAGTTCACATACCTTTTCGGCTAAATCCACAAGCTAAGCCGAATACGCACGAGAAGTGTCAACCTATAATGGTCACAACAAGACTATCAACTTCTAGTCTCTAACGTAGAATAATACTAAGTATACGGTCTCTAATTCTACGGAAAATCGGGCAGCACTTCCTTTGTTTCTACTCACTTTGCCACCCTTTTCAAGGCCGAATACAATAACCAACACGCCATAAGGCTCAAAACAACAACCAAACAAAGGGGATTACACGCCTTACAATACGTGTAAAATTCCGCCCCACAATTCATACCAAGTAGTTTAAAATCCAAGCCATTCTCGGCCAACAACAACCAACAATTCAAAGTCTTTTCCAATCCTTTTCCAATTCCAAGTTCTAAGGTCTAACATGTTATATAGTCATAAACAACTTCAACAACTACAATTTCCTTCTTTATACAACATGCGACGACTTAAACTAATAATCGACTTGAATTGTAATCTTAAAGCTAAACATGCTAGTTTTCGGATTAGGGTTCCAATAGTCAATACACTTATCAAACTTCATACTATATAACTCATGCTTGCTAATATCCATAGCTACAACAACAAGTAATCTTAATTACTAAAACGACAAGATTTATACCTTTTCAAGCCCTTAAAATTTCCAAGATTCAAAGTCGCGCCTTAGCAATTCTTAGCTCCTTTCCTTAAGTTCCAATCCGCTCCAAGCACCCCTTAGAAGCCTATGAAGAACCCATCTTCAAGTTCCAACTTCAAAGTTGAAGAACTCCTTAAGTTTCCGCCTTGCGACTAATACGAAAACGCCGTTTTTCCGAAATCTTTCTATTGAGATAACCTTACAACACTCTTAGGAACCTTGGTTTAAAGTCTTGTGAGCAATGGAGAAAAACTACAAATTTTTCTTGTGCAAGCTTAGCCAAACCCGAGAGCCCTTTCTCTCCACAAGACTAGTTCTTGAATTTTTTTACTAAGTATAGATGATAAAGTCTTGCACTACTAGTTTAGTGAATATATAACACATTGGATGGCTTAGATAATAACACTTGTTAAAATTGGAGGGAAGAGATCAAGCCAAGTGGCTCTTGACTTGGTCAACAATGTCAAGCTCTTAATTAGCAAGACTTTGTCATCTACACATTGGTCAAATGACCCTTTTGCCCTTTGCATAATTCGACCAAGCCATGTGGGAGGGGTGCCACGTGTCGCCCTCTCATTCGTCCATAAAATTCCGCAACCCTCGTGGGCCCCACAAAACGTAAAATTCCTCGGGTGGGCCCCACATGACCAAATCCGTAAAAATAAATTTACATTAGGTTAAGAGTTCCATACTCTTCAAATAATGCATTTTGAGAATCCAATTCTCAACAACGAACATTTTTCCTTTCCGACGTTCGGAAGATTTTCCGCCGGAAAAACAATTCTTCCTTTCGTACAATTTCCAAGTCTCGATTCCTTACGTACATTCTCTTATACAAGTCCTGGACTTACGGGGTGTAACAATTCTTCCCCCCTTAGAAACATTCGTCCCCGAATGTTCTTAGTCGGTTTTCAAGCTATACCCACTCCGGCACAATCTCTATACTATGCCTATCAATCAATACTCCACAAGACTAACGATGCCACACATGGCCACCACATAACATACGTAAACATATCAATGGACCTTCCGTCCGCGACCCCTTCTCACAAACTCGAAGGTTATAGCCTTATCACAAACAAGATCTTTAGAGGTTACTTTCTTTTCTTACTTGTCATACTTTCTCGTACTTTCAAACTTATTTAGTACACGTACTGTTATACCCCGTATTTCCAGAGTATGTACGTAAGGGCGTACGTACAAAAGTTTAGCCTTAAGATTAGGCATAGGACGATTTTGGGCACAACTCACAAAACGAATGGTTTTCCGACCAAACGTTTTACAAAACTTGCGAGGGGAAAATTCCGGCTATGTCATTTATAATTTTTGCGAATTTTTCCGAGAGATGAAACATTTTGGACCAACGAGAGGGTGACACTTGTCACCCTCAAGTGGACGGTAAAGTGGGCGTCCCCCTTGGACGATGGGCATGATTTTGTGGCTTGTTTTGTGGCCTAAAACTTGGGTCAATGTTTTGTGAGGGATTTGGGGAGTAGGTTAGGGTGCACTTGTGCAAATCTCCACCATACACTTGGCTTCATCTTGGCCATTGGTTGGCCTATAAATACCCCCTTAAGATGAAGAGTTCTTCACCCACAAATCAATTTCCAAGTCTCCAAAATCCCTCCCCTCTCCTTATAGTTCTCGTCCAAAGCTCTCCCTCCCCCTTCCTTGAAGTCTCGGCCAAAGTACCCCCCCCCCCCTTGGTAGAAAGTTGTCTTCCAAGTATTGTTACTATTCCTAAATACTTTAGCCTATACCTTGTTGTATTTCCAAGTCACCTCTATACTAAAAGCCTAGAAATACTACCTTATCTCCATTTGTCACTAAACGAAACCCTAAGAGAAACTTCATTGTTGGTTGAAGTAGATAGTAGAAGTTGTGTAGAAACTTCTAAGGGTTTCTTGAAGCGGATTGGAGCATACAGATTAGGAGCTAAACCTTGCTCAGGATCGACATTTAACTTGGATAATTTTGGGCTTATCGAGGTAAATACTCTTGTCCTTCTATTGTAATCGGATATTACATATAAGAATAGTTAAGACTTGAGTATAAGATATAGAAGGATATTAAAGAATAGAATTGAACTGTAATCACAGTAGAAGGGTATAACAGAAGAAGAATTAAACTGTACTTACATAGGACTGTTTTACTGATGAGACTTGTATAGCTTAGGGCAGGAAGTGCTGCCCGATTTTCCGTAGAATTAAGAACCCTCTGCTTAGAACTTTCTACAGAGTAGTCTAGACGTTGATAGACGTATTTGACTGGTATAGGTCGATACTCTGCGCGCGACATATTCGACTTGGCAGGTGGATTTCGCCGAGAAGGTATGTGATTCTTCCTATACTCTTGAGCATGATATTTTAAAATATATATATAGTACGGTAGACGTACGTGTGTTAACTGAACGTAGTTTTACTGCAATGTCTTTTGACTTAAGCCTGAATAATAAGAATCTTGAAGTCTTTCAGAAGAATTATAAATAATTTTTGAAAGAAGAAGGATATTGTTTTTAAAACAAAAATCTTAAGAGTTATACTAGCTTTATGGGAAGTTAGGTATAACTACTTAAGGCAGATAAAATTAACAGTTTACTTATGCGTTTATAAAAGACTTGTATTGATTTCTAGAAAGTATAATAAGATGGTTTGATGAGTAGACATATTATTATGCTATGTGTGTTAGTGTCTTGTAACGTGTGTATAAGAGGGTATTCTTGTTGTGCTTATGTTGTTTAACGATAAGCTATTACGTTAGTATTATATCACTCACCTCTTGACATGATACCGGGGGTTAAGCTGCCCTCCGATGCGGGGTAGACTCAGGCGGTCTGGGACCATGATTCGAGAATACCTCATGCGGGTCCAGGGGACCTATGCGAAGCTACGGGAGTTCCAGGTTAGTGTGCGGGGTTATACCTCATGCGGTCTATATGGCCATGCGGACTACGAGTCCAGGACGATGCCGGGGAGTAGCTACCCTCGATGCGAGGAATACCTCATGCGGGCCTAGGTGGCCTATGCGGACTACGGGAGTCCAGGATTAGGCATGCATAATGATACTATGGGTGATTGGCCCTGCTTCGATCATTCGTAGCCTAGAAAAGACCTGTTACAGTTTACCTATTGTTGCTCTTGTTTATGATGTGGCACTATGTGCGGTTACATTGGTTGTTTCGTGCATATTTGTAAAATTGGTTTTAAAATGATATGATTTCATTTAAGTACTTTACAGTTTCACATACTTGGTACCTGTTGATCGACCTCGCCAAGTGCGTTGCGTCTGCAGTAAGGGAAAGCAGGTGTTAGATCCACATCCTTAGGATCTTTTGCTTTGGTGTCAGGAGCTCCATCTTCTCCGGAGGCTCGACTTTTGGGTATGATCTCCCTGTTGTGTAGATAGTTTTGTACATTCAGGGTATGGCGGGGCCCTGTCCCGCCATAGTTGTTTACTTCCTTAGAGGTCTGTAGTCCTATTGTACAGTTGGGATGTAAACTGCCAGATTCTTATATATATATGCCGAAAGGCACCCTTTTCTCAGATAAAATGTGTCTCATTTACAATTGTTTCATGTCTTTTGTTTTTATATTCCGCTGATTACTCTGATGTATGACTACTTGGGTGCCCGGGTAAGGCACCAGTCACGGGCCCCGGAACGGGTCGTGACAAAAGTGGTATCAGAGCAGTTAATCCTCGGAAGGTGTCTACAGACCGTATCTAGTAGAGTCTTGATTATCGGTGTGTTGTGCACCACACCAATAATCAGGAGGCTATAGGATATTTAGGATTGGTTTCCATTCTTCTCACTCTGAGATCGTGCCTTAGAGCTGTGTTATAAGTTGGACCCCTCTAACGTATTTCCTTTCTTTATGATTATGCCTCACGTAAGGCAACCCGCCTGAAGGCAAAGCGTCGAGTCGCTAGTGGAACACCGAGAGTCACGAGGGCTCAGGCCCAGTCTATACCCGAGACGGCGAGTTCCACGACGCCGCCGACCCCAGGAGGGTTTAGGGCCGCAGCAGTGGCTGATGAGACCACAATACCTACACCTCCAGTCCCACAGCCTGGAGCAGATGAGATGGGTTACAGAGAGATGGCCCGCCATCGGCTGAGATCGTGGCGCACATGAGGATAGGACGGATGCAGCCGGCTCAGCCCAAGATACGTGGTTCACCCGAGATCGCATTTGCGGCTACGGGATTTTCGAGTTGTAGCCCGCCGAGTTCTACGGTCGAGGCACGAGGATGATCCGCAGGAGTTCATCCGTCGATTCGCAGTATATCACGCAGTGATCAAGGCTTCAGATACCGAGTCCGTGATCTTCGGTTCCCATAGGCTGCGTGATACCGCAGTCGATTGGTTTGATTCGTGGGGGTTATCCCGGGGAGTGCACGCGTCCTCAGCTACTTGGGACGAGTTCTCGGAGGCCTTTCTCACTCATTCCTTGCCTTCACAGATGAGGAGGGCACGAGCTGACAGATTTTTGTTGCTGAGACAGAGAGAACGCACAGTTAGGGAGTACAATGTTGAGTTTGATTCGTTGGCTCGATATGTCCCTGCGTTGGTAGCAGATATGGAGGACAGGGTGCATCGCTACGTCACCGGGCTAGATGATTATATGGCCGAGTCTTGTGCGGGTGTGGCTCTTCAGCCAGGTATGGATATTACCTGCATGCAGGCTCATGCACTTGGATGCGAGGAGCGTAAAGGTCGCCGGGTTGACAGACAGCAGCAGAAGAAGACCAGGACGGCAGGGTCTTTTGGTAGCTATCGTGGTGGGCGGCCTCGGCGATCTAGATTTGCACCACGGCCCGGCTCGAGCACTCCTACCGCCCTCGTGGCGGCCAGATATTCGAGGCGCATCAGGGCCCCAGGACTTGACGTCGAGCGGCGAAGTGATCGCCGTCGGGACCACCCGCCGGTGTGGCCGTCACGGTAGATCCCACCGGGAATTGTGGTGCATTACGGGAGTTTGTTCTGATTGTGGCTGCCAGGTCACTTTGCGGAACCGTCACCAAGGGCGTGGCGATGGTAGGTCACTACGTGTTCTTTCGCGGGTCTTCTTCATCTCCTGATTTACTCACCCCGAGGAGGTACTCATGGGCCAGCAGGTCGCGGCAGAGGTCGTGGCGCAGGTCCCAGTTCTAGCGGTCCTCAGAACCGCATTTATGCCTTGTCCACCGGCAGATCGTGAGGCCTCACCGATGTAAATCACGGTACCTTATCGGTTCTGGATTTGATGTGTATGCCTTGATAGATCCGGTTCTACTGCCCTATATATCTCCCTTATTGCTAGTAGGATAGGGATAGAGCCTGAGTCCATAGACCCTTTTCGAGGTAGCTACGCCAGTGGGTGATTCGGTGGTAGCTCGGCGGGTATATAGGGCTTGTCCAGTGACCATATGCAGTCGTCAGACCCTAGCCGACTTGATAGAGTTGGATATGACTGATTTCGATGTGATCATGGGTATGGATTGGCTAGCGTCTTGCTACGCCAATGTAGACTGCATGGAGAGAGTGGTGCGGTTCCGTTTCTCAAGAGCCGGTTGTTGAGTGGGAGGAACATCAGACGCCGAGGGTAGGTTTATTTCCTACCTCAAGGCTAGGAAGATGGTGCGAAGGGGTATATCTACCATCTCATTCGGTGTTTGATCGAGGTGCGGTACCAGATTTTCGATCGATTCGTAGTCGAGAGTTCCTCGATGTGTTTCGGATGACCTCCGGGTATCCTCCCGAGAGGAGATAGAGTTTTGTATCGATGTCTTTGCGGACACTCGGCCTATTTCCATTCCGCCATACGTAACGGCTGCCGAGTTGAGAAAGTTGAAGGACCGGTGAGAGATTTCTTTGGAGAAAGGGTTTCATCGTGCTAGTGTTTCTCCCAGGGGCGCGGTATTGTTCGTGAAGAAGAAGGATGGGGCCGCGCATGTGTGTTGATTACAGCGGTGAACAAGGTGACTATTAAGAATGTATACCCTTCCCGGGATTGATGATTTGTTCGACCGGTGCGAGTGCGAGATGTTTCTCGAAGATTGATCTGCGATCGGGCTATCATCAGTGCAGTCGAGAGGTGGATGTCCCTAGGATCGCATTCGGACGATGCGGGCATTAGGAGTTCGAGGTCATGTCTTTCGGGTTGACCAATGCTCGTGGTATTCATGGATTTGATGAACCGAGTGTTCAAGCCATTTTTGGACACGTTTGTGATAGTGTTCATTGATGATATCTTGGTGTATTCTCGCTCAGAGCAGGAGCATGCAGAGCATTTGAGGACCGTGCTGAGAGTTCTCCAGGACCAGCAGTTGTACGCGAAGTTTTCCAAATGTGAGTTTTGGTTAACTTCGGTGGCTTTTCTTGGGCATATTGTCGGGGCTGATGGCATTCGGGTGGATACGGCCAAGATCGAGGCAGTCAGGACTTGGCCTAGACCTACTACTCGGCCAGGTGCGCGGCTTTACGGACCTCGCAGTTATTATCGGCGGTTCGTAGAAATTTGCTTCTATCTCGCACCATTGACTAGGTGACTCGTAAAGCGGCTAAGTTTGATGGTGATGCTTGTGGCGGGGTTTCGATTCTTTGAAAGAGATCGACGATCGCCTCGTTCTTACTCTTCCAGAGGTCCAGCGGTTATGTTGTGTATTGTGATGCGTCAGGCGTCGGGCTCGGATGTGTGTTGATGCAGCTGGGTAAGGTTATAGCGTACGCATCCCGACAGCTTAAGAAGCATGAGAGGAACTACCCCACCCATGATTTGGAGTTGGCAGTGGTGATTCACACTTTGAAGATCTGGAGGCACTATTTGTATGGGGTTCATGTGGATATTTATACGAGACCACAAGAGCCTCGGTATATCTTCACCGAGAAGTGAACTTACGATAGAGCGGTGGTTAGAGTTGCTCAAGGATTACGATGTCGACATCCCGTACCACCCGGAAGGCGATGTTGTGGCGTATGCTCTTGGCCGTAGGTCAACGGGAGTCTATCGATGTTCACCGAGAAAGGAGGGCATGGTTCGCGAGTTACATCGCTTAGCGAGCCTCGAGTCCGGCCGATTGATTACGATAGCGATGGGGTTCGAGTTCGAGAGGTTACCGAGTCTTCCATCGTCGAGGAGGTGAAGAGGCAACAGTTTGAGGATCCGGTTTTGATTCGGTATCGTGATACGGCTTTTCGTGAGGGGAAGGGTCCTTTTGAGGTAGCACCGGATGGGGTGCTAAGGTTTGAGGGCAGGTTGTGTGTTCCAGATATTGCAGGACTTGGCGGAGTTCTAGGGAAGCACACGGCCGCGTTACTCTATCCATTCGGGTCGACCAAGATGTACCACGACCTTAGATCGTGTATTGGTGGGATGGCTTGAAGAGGGGCGTTGCGAGTTTGTAGCTCGGTGCGTGTTGTCAGCAGGTGAAGATAGAGCACCAGAGGCCTGGTGGTTTGTTGCAGACGATAGAGATCCCGACCTGGAAGTGGGAGGTGATCAACATGGACTTTATCACAGGATTACCTCGCACTCCGAGGAGACATGATTCTATATGGGTTATCGTCGACAGGCTGACGAAATCAGCCCACTTTCTTCCCGTCAGGACGACTTTTTCGGCTGAGGATTATGCCAGACTTTATATCCGAAAGATCGCCATCGCATGGAGTCCCTATTTCGATCATATCGCATGCAGGAGCCCGGTTCTGGCTAACTCGGAGGTCTTTCGAGAAGGTTTAGGGACGTAGGTGAGCACGAGTCGCATTCTATCCATGACGCAGACGGAGCGCACTATCCGCACTCTTGAGGATATGTCGCGAGCCCGTGTTATTGACCGTGGGTAGCTGGGAGGATCATTTGCCTCTAGTTGAGTTTGCGTATAATAATAGCTACCACTCCAGTATTCAGATGGCGCCTTATGAGGCCTTGTATGGGAGGAAGTGCAGATCGCCGATAGGCTGGTTTGATGTGGGCGAGGTGCAGTTAGTGGGACGGACTTGGTGCGATGGCGATGGATAAGGTGAAGCTTATCCAGGAGCGGTTACTGACAGCCCAGAATCGACAGAAGTCATATGCAGATCATCGTCGTCGGCATCTGGAGTTCGAGGTTGATGATTGGGTTTTCTTGAAGGTGTCACCCATGAAGGGTGTGATGAGATTCGAAGAAAGAAACTCACCGAGGTACATCGGGCGTTCAGATTGTCCGCAGGGTAGGCAAGGTTGCCTATGTGTTGGATCTGCCGTCCGACCTGGAGGCAGTGCATCCGGTGTTTCATGTTTCTATGCTGAGGAGATGTATCGGGGATCCATCTAGAGTGCACCCGATTGACGATGTCCAGGTGACCGAGGGGCTATCGTATGAGGAGATTCCCATAGCGATAATCGATCGTCAGGTTAGGCGTCTGCGGACCAAGGACGTGGCTTCCATCAAAGTCTTGTGGCGGAACGAGCTCAGGGAGGAGATGACGTGGGAAGCTGAGGAGGACATGAGGCAGAAGTATCCTCACCTATTCCCCACACCTCCAGGTAACTCACTTTCCTACTTGTAAATTTTCATTGTCATATTTGCTTAAGTGTTGTATTGTGGCCATGTGTGGCATTTGCAACTGTTTAAGTTATGAGAAACCTTATCGTTATCTGTCTTGGGAAGGAACATTCGGGACGAATGTTTCTAAGAGAGAGAATGTTATACCGTATTTCGCAGTATGTACGTAGGCGTGCGCATAAAAAAAGTTTAGCCTTAAGATTAGGCATAGGATGATTTTGGGCACAACTCACAAAATGAATGGTTTTCCGACCAAACGTTTTACAAAACTTGCGAGGGGAAAATTCCGGCTATGTCATTTATAATTTTTGCGGATTTTTCCGAGAGATGAAACATTTTGGACCAACGAGAGGGTGACACTTGTCACCTCAAGTGGAGGTAAAGTGGCGCCCTCGACGATGGGCATGATTTTGTGGCTTGTTTTGTGGCCTAAAACTTGGGTCAATGTTTTGTGAGGGATTTGGGGAGTAGGTTAGGGTGCACTTGTGCAAATCTCCACCATACACTTGCCTACCACTTGGCTTCATCTTGGCCATTGGTTGGCCTATAAATACCCCCCTTAAGATGAAGAGTTCTTCATCCACAAATCAATTTCCAAGTCTCCAAAATCCCTCCCCTCTCCTTATAGTTCTCATCCAAAGCTCTCCCTCCCCCTTCCTTGAAGTCTCGGCCAAAGTACCCCCCCCCCCCCTTGGTAGAAAGTTGTCTTCCAAGTATTGTTACTATTCCCAAATACTTTAGCCTATACCTTGTTGTATTTCCAAGTCACCTCTATACTAAAAGCCTAGAAATACTACCTTATCTCCATTTGTCACTAAACGAAATCCTAAGAGAAACTTCATTGTTGGTTGAAGTAGATAGTAGAAGTTGTGTAGAAACTTCTAAAACTTCTAAGGGTTTCTTGAAGCGGATTGGAGCATACAGATTAGGAGCTAAACCTTGCTCAGGATCGACATTTAACTTGGATAATTTTGGGCTTATCGAGGTAAATACTCTTGTCCTTCTATTGTAATCGGATATTACATATAAGAATAGTTAAGACTTGAGTATAAGATATAGAAGGATATTAAAGAATAGAATTGAACTGTAATCACAGTAGAAGGGTATAACTGAAGAAGAATTAAAATGTACTTACATAAGACTGTTTTTACAGTAGACTTGTATAGCTTACCGGGTAGGGAAGTGCTGCCCGATTTTCCGTAGAATTAAGAACCCTCTGCTTAGAACTTTCTACAGAGTAGTCTAGACGTTGATAGACGTATTGGTGGTATAGGTCGATACTCTGCGCGACATATTCGACTTGGCGGTGGATTTCAGAAGGTATGTGATTCTTCCTATACTCTTGAGCATGATATTTTAAAATATATATATAGTACGGTGAGCGACGTGTGTTAATCGAACGTAGTTTTACCGCAATGTCTTTTGACTTAAGCCCTAATAATAAGAATCTTGAAGTCTTTCAGAAGAATTATAAATCATTTTTGAAAGAAGAAGGATATTGTTTTTAAAACAAAAAGCTTAAGAGTTATACTAGCTTTATGGGAAGTTAGGTATAACTACTTAAGGCAGATAAAAGGAACAGTTTACTTATGCGTTTATAAAAGACTTGTATTGATTTCTGGAAAGTATAATAAGATGGTTTGATGAGTAGACATATTATTATGCTATGTGTGTTAGTGTCTTGTAACGTGTGTATAAGAGGGTATTCTTGTTGTGCTTATGTTGTTTAACGATAAGCTATTACGTTAGTATTATATCACTCACCTCTTGACATGATACCGGGGGTTAAGCTGCCCTCCGATGCGGGGTAGACTCAGGCGGTCTGGGACCATGATTCGAGAATACCTCATGCGGGTCCAGGGGACCTATGCGGAGCTACGAGAGTTCCAGGTTAGTGTGCGGGGTTATACCTCATGCGGTCTATGTGGCCATGCGGACTACGAGTCCAGGACGATGCCGGGGAGTAGCTACCCTCGATGCGAGGAATACCTCATGCGGGCCTAGGTGGCCTATGCGGACTACGGGAGTCCAGGATTAGGCATGCATAATGATACTATGGGCGATTGGCCCTGCTTCGATCATTCGCAGCCTAGAAAAGACCTGTTACAGTTTACCTATTGTTGCTCTTGTTTATGATGTGGCACTATGTGCGGTTACATTGGTTGTTTCGTGCATATTTGTAAAATTGGTTTTAAAATGATATGATTTCATTTAAGTACTTTACAGTTTCACATACTTGGTACCTGTTGTACTGACCTCCTTCGGGGGGCTGCGTTCATGCCGCAGGTAAGGGAAAGCAGGTGCTAGATCCACATCCTTAGGATCTTTTGCTTTGGTGTCAGGAGCTCCATCTTCTCCGGAGGCTCGACTTTTGGGTATGATCTCCCTGTTGTGTAGATAGTTTTGTACATTCAGGGTATGGCGGGGCCCTGTCCCGCCATAGTTGTTTACTTCCTTAGAGGTCTGTAGTCCTATTGTACAGTTTGTCAAGACCCGAACCCGGGTCCGTGACTGGTGCCTTACCCCGGGCACCCTAGTGATACGACATCAGAGATAACCAGCGGAAAATAAAACTTTAACAAGAAACAAGATATATGATCATAAAACAGGTCAACCAAACGGTTACCTTCCAATAAAATATATGTAAACAACTCTTTCAAAACGAACAGTTTAATCCTTTTTACAAACCCTGCCCACAACAGTACTACAGACCTCTAAGATTTACAACAACTATGACGGGACAGGGCCCCGCCATACCCCTGAATGTACAAGAACCTACAACTCAGGGAACACATACCAAAGAATAAGCCTTCGGAGAAACGGAGCTTCCCAATACGCTGAACTGTGATCCTATGAGCGAGGATCCACTACCGATGTACTCCTACCTGCGGCATGAACGCAGCCCGGCGAGGTCAAGATAACAGTACCAAGTATGTGAAACTGTAAATACTGCAGTTAAATCATAACAGTCTATATAAAGCAGGAGACGTATATGATAACCAAAATACAGCACGCAACATAAAAGCAGTCAAGTCAGGGACTCACGCCCTCAACGTCATCACTCAATATAACTGTGGGTCTCACGCCTACAACATCAATCATGCTTGCATCATGGCCGCATGCCCCCGGAATTCTGCATCGGTGTAGACATGTCCATGATGCAACAAAAATAACAATGCCCCATGGCCACATGCCCCCGGAATTCTGCATCGGTGTAGACACGTCCATGTAACATCGACAACAATATACTGGGTGATCAACCCTGCCGCATGGCCACATGCCCCCGGAATTCTGCCTCGGTGTAGACATGTCCATGTAACCACAATAACAATATATCGGGTAATCAACCCTGCCGCATGGCCACATGCCCCGACTCGTGACGTGTAGACACGTCCATGTAACCTCAATAACAATATATCACACAACCAGGCTATCACAAACAAGCTCAAGCAAATTACCATACTTCTAGACTTTTATAAAAAGATCCACTCTTTCTCAAGAAGTCACACAATACCCGCAGTATAAAAATAGAGTGACTATCTTTTTAAGTAAACCAAAATACTTCCCTTTGTAAAAATCAAGTAACAACATTATTTTCCAAACGTTCAAGTTTGCCTAATTTCAAATGCACAAGTTTCTCATTTTAGAAAGGTTTCATAACTCATAGTCTTAATCCCTTTTAAAACCATTGAGTAACATATGTCTTATGTGTGAGTCGTTTATTCTTGTTTCATATCAATCTTGTTACAACAGCCATGATCTAGGAGAGGTAATATCATTTTGTCTCATCTTAGCTTCTATGCAGATGGAGGTTTCTACTGGTTTTAATAACAATTAGTTATTTGTCAATACACTTTCCTTTATTAGCGCTGCTGTGGTTTGTTCGACACTTATTCTCATTTCCGAATCAAGAAACATTATTCTTTTTTAAAACCAAGTACTCATTACTCGCGAATGAGGTTTCACAACACTTTTAACAAAATGTTAATTACCAAATAAAACAAGTTAAGTCTCTTATCTTTCAAGATCAAGTCTCTTAACTTCTACAATCAATAAACCAATCTTTTACCTACATAGAGTCGTTATAACTAACTTCCCATAAAGCTATTATAACACCCTATGTTTTAAACCAACCAACTCATTTAGCACGTACGCGTCACTGCACTACATAGTTTACAAAGCATCATGCTAGAAGGATAGGAAGAGGTTCACATACCTCGCGACGATTATCGACAATAAGCAAAACGCTCCACAGTACTGTAACCCGGCTAGCCGTTTCCACTCTCTAAGTAGAATACGCTACTCGTAGTACTTCCACCTATAAGGCCACAAAACGTCTATTAACTTCTAACCGCACGGTTCCATATTCTACAGAAAATTCGGCAGCACCTCCCCCCCCGCAACAGCGTAAATCTCCTCCTCTATCGAGGTCGGCTACCAAGCCAGTGGGGTTTACACGCCTAACCTGACGTGTACAATTCTACTATCTGATAATACCACAAGTCTCATCAGAATACCCCATGTAATTACATCAGCTTCTCTTCTTAATATTCAGGCTTAAGTCAAAAGTGTTATACCCCGTATTTCCAGAGTATGTACGTGAGCGCGTACGTATTATAATTTGAGCCTTAAAGTAAGCTAGTTTCGAAATTTGTACACAACCCCCGATTAGAGTCGTTTTACGTAAACGCTTTCCCACTTTCGTAGGGAAAATTCGGCTATGTCATTTTTAATTTTTGCGGATTTTCCAGAGACGTAACATTTGGATCAACGAGAGGGTGACACTTGTCACCTCAAGTGGCATGTTGGACGGACGAAATGGGCAAGGATTGGCACGTTTTTTGTGTTGAATTGTGGTCAAGGGTTAGGTAGGATATTTTGTGTAGATGGATAAGGTTGCACATGGCTTAATCTTGGCCTTACACTTGCTATGCACTTGTCTTCATCTTGGCCATTGGTTGGCCTTCACTTGACCTATAAATACCCCCTTAGTTGATGAACTTTCTTCATCCAAAACTTGAGCAATCTACCTAAGTCTCAAAATACTCCCTCCTCTTACTTACTTTCGTCCGCCACACTACCCCCTTTGAGAAGCCTTGGCAGAGGTCTACCCCCTAGCCTAGTTGTTTCGTATAATACCCTTGTTGTGGTATAGAATACTCTCCTAGTATTGTTATAATGCCCAAAATACTTTAGCCAAATACCTTGTAGTACTTTCCAAAGTACCCTTTTACAAAAGCCCGTAAAATACTATTATACTTTCCCTCGATACTAAAACGAAACCTAAGTAAATCTTCACCCGTAGTTGAAGTTAAGTAGAAGTTGCTTAGAACTTCTAAGGGTTGTTTGGAGCGTCGGAGCGCCTGAGTAGAGCTAAACCTTGCTCAGGATCGACATTTAAACTCGGATAATTTTGGGCTTATCGAGGTAAACATTCTTGACCTTACATTGTAATTGGAAATTACATGTTGTTGGATTATCTAGTTGAAGTATACTCTATATAGAACTGAACATAGTTGTGCGGCAATGTCTTGCGACTTAAGCCGGAATTTAAATAAGAGAATCAGTAATTACATAGGATCAGACATAAGAGACTTGTGTAGCATTGTTGTGTATTAGAATTGTACACGTCCGGTCAGACGTGTTAACCCCCCCTGGTTGGCTTGGTAGCCGGCCTCGATAGAGGAGGAGATTTACGCTGTTGCGGGGGGGGGAGGTGCTGCCGAATTTTCTGTAGAAAGATGGAAACTTGTGTTTAAGAGTTAATAGACGTTTGTGGCCTTTATAGGTGAAAGTACTAAGAGTAGCGTATTCTACTCGAGGAGTGGAAAGGGCTAGCAAGGTTGTAGTACTTGGAGCTTTTTGCTTATTGTCGATAATCGTCGCGAGGTATGTGAACCTCTTCCTATCTCTTCTAGCATGATATGTGTGAACTATGTAGTACGGTAGACGTACATGTGCTAAATGTATTTGATTGGTTTAAAACATAAAGTGTTATAACGGCTTTATGGGAAGTCGGTTATAACAGCTTTATGTGGATAAGCAAATACTTTGTGGTTTCTAAAAGGTAACTGATTTGAATAATAACTGGCTTGATATGTGTTAATAAAGAACTTGAAGTATTTCAAAAGATTTATGAATCGTTTTGAAAGAATGAGTAGTACTTGGGTTTTGAAAGCTTAAGAGTTATACTAGCTTTATGGGAAGTTAGGTATAACGGCTTAAGAATGTTTTACTGATTTTCGGAAATCAGAATGTGTATCGACAAACCACTGCAGCGTTAATAAAAGGAAAATGTATTGACTAATGAAGTATTATTAAAACCAGTAGAAACCTCCATCTGCATAGAAGCTAAGATGAGACAAAATGATATTACATTTCCTAGATCATGGCTGCTTAATAAGATTGATTATAAACAAGAATAACCTACTCACATATAAGACATATGTTTCTCAAAACGTTTAAAGGAGAATTATGTTTTAAAGGACTAGAACTATGAACTACGAAACCTTTTTCTAAAATGAGAAACTTGAGCATTCGAAATTAGGCAAACTTGAACGTTTGGAAAATAAGGTTGTTACTTGATTTTACAAAGGAAAGCATTTTGGTTTACTTAACAATGTTAGTCACTCCAATTTTATACTACGTATCGGGTGACCTTTGTAAAGAAATGGATCTTAAAAGGAATTTAACTGACGTAGTACTTTAAGGTTAAAATCGGACTTTGACATAAAATGAAAGTACCTTGAGTCGTGTGTAACTTGCTTATGCTTGTTGTTATGAAACTTGACCATGTTACGTGTGATAGCCTTGTTGTGCAAATCGTGTTCTACTTGATTCTGGGTCATCCGAATGTATTTCACTTGATTACGGGTCATCCGAATGTATTTCACTTGATTAGGGTCATCCGAATGTATTTCACTTGATTACCGGTCATCCGAATGTATTTCACTTGATTACGGGTCATCCGGAATGTATTTCACTCGACCACCGGTTCATCCGAATGTATATCACTTGACTCCGGCTCATCCGAATGTATTTCATCGACTACCGGTTCATCCGAATGTATTCCACACGTTTCTATATTGGGTCCATAAGATGGGCGAGACACGTTATACGTATCACATGATTTGTACCTAGGCTGGCGGTGAGGAAGAAGTTCCACGGCATGAGGATGACTTTGAGGCGTGAGTCACGACTTGACATGATCGCTTCTATGTTGTGAATCGTAGTTTGGTTATCATACATGTCTCCCGCTTTACATAGACTATTATGATTTCATTTACTGATATTTACGATTTCACATACTTGGTACTGTTATCGACCTCCTTGAAGTGCGTTCATGCCGCATGTAAAAGGTACATCGGCTTTCGATCCCCGCTTGTAGGATCACCTTTCAGCGTATTGTGAAGCTCCGTTCCTTCGGAGGCTTATCTTTTGGTATGTTACCACAGTGCGTAGATGCTTATACATTCGTGGTATGGCGGGCCCCTGTCCGTAATAGCCGTTGTAAAATCTTAAGTGCAGCCTTTGTTGTGGCGTGGTTTGTAAAAGGATAACCGTCGGTATTTATGTATATATGATGAAGGCAACTGTTTTGGTTGGCCTGTTTATTTATCTTGTCCCTTAATTCATGTTCATGTTTTATTTCCGCTGATTTTCTCTGATGTTGTATCACTAGGGTGCCCAGGGTAAGGCACGATCACGCCCGGGTTGGTCGTGACAAAAGTGGTATCGAGCGATTAGTCCTCGGAAAGTGTCTACGCATCGTGTCTAGTAGAGTCTTGATTATCGGTGTGTTGTGCACCACATCTATAATCGAGGCTGCGCAGACATTTAGGATTAGTTTCCATTCTTCTCATTCCGAGATCGTGCCTTAGAGTCGTGTGATAAATTGGACCCTCTGACGTATTCCTTTCCTTTACCGATTATGCCTCGCGTAAAACCCAGCCCAGATGGGCAAGCGATCGAGGCTGTAGTGAGATCTGAGGAGTACGAGCGCGCAGCCTGGTCAAGACTGAGACAAGATGCCACGGCGGGTTTCGCGACGCCCGGCCCAGAGAGTTTAAGCGCGTCGATGGCTGCCGAGACTACCGTACTGAGCCTCCATCCACGGCGAGCCGATGAGATAAGTACAAGAGATGGCGATTCTTGGCGAGTCGTGGCCGAGATATGAGGATAAATTTGAATCTGATTCCAGCCCAGCGGCACGTAGTTCACCGGCGAGCAGTTTGAGGCTACGGGACTTCACGAGTCAGCCCTCCAGTGTTCTATGGATCGAGAGCTGAGGACGACCCTCAGGAGTTTATCCGACAGCTACAGCGGATCATGAGAGTGATCAGAGCCTCAGAGGCAGAGTCGGTGGTATTGGGTTCGCATCAGCTGCGTGATACTGCAGTTGACTGGTTTGATTCGTGGGAGCTGTCCCGGGAAGAGCATGCACTTCCAGCGAGATGGGACGAGTTCTCGGAGGCATTTCTTGCACATTTCTTGCCTCCAGATGAGAGGCTCGGGCAGCATTTTTGACGTTGAGCGGGGCGGGCGGGCGGTTAGAGTACAATGTGGAGTTCGACTCATTAGCTCGGTATGTTCCGTCAGAGTAGCGGATATGGAGGGCGAGTACACCGCCACGTCAGGTGGGCGATTACTTGGCGAGGCTTATGCAGTGTAGCTCTTCACCGGCATGGACATTGCCCGCGCAAGCTCATGCACTAGGATGTGAGGCACGGAGAGGTCGACGGAATGACCGAGATCGTGAAGAGGGCGAACAGCAGGTCCTTTGGTAACTTTCGAGGCGGACCGCCTCGGCGATCTAGTTATGTACCTCCGCCCGATGCAGTGGTCCTCCGCGATCTTGGTCGTTCGGGGTATTCGGGAGCTGGTCAGAGCTCCAGGGCTTCTGCTTCACAGGTTTACGTGAGTGCTAGCGCCAGGATTCATGTCCCTCCGGTGCGCGATGTGGCAAACATCATCCCGGAAATGTCGTCTTTTTGCGGTGCTTGTTTCACTGCGGCGTCGGGCCATGTGACGAAGCGTGCTTATAGGAGAGGTACCGGCGACTTGGCGCAGCCTGCGGATCGATGGCGAGTTCATCGCGCCCTGCGATTATGCGCCTGCAGTGGACTTATGATTAGAGTGAGCGGTAGCTTCGGTATATCCTTAACCATCTAGAGGCTTGTATGTTTTGATGTTATGTTAATGTGTTAAGTGTTATGTTCGGATAGCTTTGTGCTAAAATGTGATTTAGGAACACAGTTGGGAAAAAGGGTAAGCACTGGGGTGAGAAAATGATGAACCTTAGAATATTACAGTTGAGACCTTAGATGTAAAGTCTTGAGTACAAGATTTTCAGTGATCCTTGTCGAGTGCATTTTATGCCTAGAATATATTGTGTGATAAGTCTCAGGTTGGGTAAATGAAAGTGGTATCTTTCATGATGTGATTTAGCAAGGTTGTTCGGATCGAAACGAGAGAGTCGGCGTGTGCAGGCTCGGGTTGAGGGCGTGTTGCGTGTCAACCCGTGGCCGGAATGAGGTGGGGTCAGCTCTGGGTGGTCCGCCAGCGGTAGGGTCACGAGGTGCTAGGCCCAAGTTTAGATGACCATCGTATGAGTTCGTGGATATGTTCGACCTGAAGCGGATCGTGAAGGCCGGAAGTGGCCTTAAGGAAGATCGAGGCTAGTAAGATGACCAAGTTTGGAGGTAGTGACTCCAAAGTTTTGGAAACTGAAGTATGGTACGTATACTAGAAGAGTTCGAGTGTTCGAGAAGAGTACGACGAGTAAGAGTAGAGACGAACATGTATTGCGAGCATAGATATGATCATTTCTTGTGAAGGGAGAAGGTGCGAAGGATGAATATTTTTAGACCTCAGGGATCGCATGCAGTCCGGTACCATTTGTTGGGTCGCCGGAATGACACTAGAACCTCGCGGCAAAGTGACAAAAGTTTGTGATGTTAGAGGTGTTTCCTCGTGGACTTGGATGTAAGTATTTGCGCGGGTGTTTCGTGGCCAGTTGTGGCGTTGGCAACTTATTAGAAGAACTTTATCGTTATCTGTCTTGAGAAGGAACATTCGGGACGAATGTTTCTAAGGAGGGGAGAATGTTATACCGTATTTCCAGTATGTGCGTGGCGCGTCGTATTATAATTTGAGCCTTAAAGTAAGCTAGTTTCGAAATTTGTACACAACCCCGATTAAGTCGTTTACTAAAGCGTTTCCACGACTTCGTAGGAAAATTCCGGCTATTTGATTTTTAATTTTTGCGGATTTTTACGAGAGACGTAACATTTTTGAACAACGAGAGGGTGACACTTGTCACCTCAGTGGCATGTTAGACGGACGAAATGGGCAAGCATTGGCACGTTTTTTGTGTTGAATTGTGGTCAAGGGTTAGGTAGGATATTTTGTGTAGATGGATAAGGTTGCACATGGCTTAATCTTGGCCTTACACTTGCTATGCACTTGTCTTCATCTTGGCCATTGGTTGGCCTTCACTTGACCTATAAATACCCTTAGTTGATGAACTTTCTTCATCCAAAACTTGAGCAATCTACCTAAGTCTCAAAATACTCCCTCCTCTTACTTACTTTCGTCCGCCACACTACCCCCTTTGAGAAGCCTTGGCCGAGAGGTCTACCCCCTAGCCTAGTTGTTTTCGTATAATACCCTTGTTGTGGTATAGAAATACTCTCCTAGTATTGTTATAATGCCCAAAATACTTTAGCCAAATACCTTGTAGTACTTTCCAAAGTACCCTTTTACAAAAGCCCGTAAAATACTATTATACTTTCCTCGATCACTAAAACGAAACCCTAAGTAAATCTTCACCGTAGTTGAAGTTAAGTAGAAGTTGGTTAGAACTTCTAAGGGTTGTTTGGAGCGGTCTGAGCGCCTGAGTAGGAGCTAAACCTTGCTCAGGATCGACATTTAAACTCGGATAATTTTGGGCTTATCGAGGTAAACATTCTTGACCTTCTGTTGTAATTGGAAATTACATGTTGTTGGATTATATAGTTGAAGTATACTATATATAGAACTGAACATAGTTGTGCGGCAATGTCTTGCGACTTAAGCCTGAATTTAAATAAGAGAATCGTAATTACATGGGTGTATTCGATAGACTTGTGTAGCATTCTTTGTGTAGTAGAATTGTACACGTCCGGTCAGACGTTTTAACCCCCCCCCCTGGTTGGCTTGGTAGCCGGCCTCGATAGAGGAGGAGATTTACGCTGTCATGTGTGGGGAATTTTACGTAGAAAGAAGATGGAAACTTGTGTTTAAGAGTTAATAGGCGTTTGTGGCCTTTATAGGTGAAAGTACTAAGAGTAGCGTATTACTCGAGGAGTGGAAAGGGCTAGCAAGGTTGTAGTACTTGGAGCTTTTTGCTTATTGTCGATAATCGTCGCGAGGTATGTGAACCTCTTCCTATCTGTTCTAGCATGATATGTGTGAACTATGTAGTCTGATGAGCGTACATGTGCTAAATGTATTTGATTGGTTTAAAACATAAAGTGTTATAACGGCTTTATGGGAAGTCGGTTATAACAGCTTTATGTGGATAAGCAAATACTTTGTGGTTTCAAAAAGGTAACTGATTTGAATAATAACTGGCTTGATATGTGTTAATAAAGAACTTGAAGTATTTCAAAAAGATTTATGAATCGTTTTGAAAGAATGAGTAGTACTTGGGTTTTGAAAGCTTAAGAGTTATACTAGCTTTATGGGAAGTTAGGTATAACGGCTTAAGAATGTTTTACTGATTTCGGAAATCAGAATGTGTATCGACAAACCACTGCAGCGTTAATAAAAGGAAAATGTATTGACTAATGAAGTATTATTAAAACCAGTAGAAACCTCCATCTGCATAGAAGCTAAGATGAGACAAAATGATATTACATTTCCTAGATCATGGCTGCTTAATAAGATTGATTATAAACAAGAATAACCTACTCACATATAAGACATATGTTTCTCAAAACGTTTAAAGGAGAATTATGTTTTAAAGGACTAGAACTATGAACTACGAAACCTTTTTCTAAAATGAGAAACTTGAGCATTCGAAATTAGGCAAACTTGAACGTTTGGAAAATAAGGTTGTTACTTGATTTTACAAAGGAAAGCATTTTGGTTTACTTAACAATGTTAGTCACTCCAATTTTATACTACGGGTATCGGGTGACCTTTGTAAAAGAAATGGATCTTAAAAGGAATTTAACGGACGTAGTACTTTAAGGTTAAAATCCGGACTTTGACATAAAATGAAAGTACCTTGAGTCGTGTGTAACTTGCTTATGCTTGTTGTTATGAAACTTGACCATGTTACGTGTGATAGCCTTGTTGTGCAAGTACTGTGTTCTACTTGATTACCGGGTCATCCGGGAATGTATTTCACTTGATTACCGGGTCATCCGGGAATGTATTTCACTTGATTACCGGGTCATCCGGGAATGTATTTCACTTGATTACCGGGTCATCCGGGAATGTATTTCACTTGATTACGGGTCATCCGAATGTATTTCACTCGACTCTGGGTTCATCAGGAATGTATATCACTTGACTACCGGTTCATCCGAATATATTTCATGACTACGGTTCATCCGGGAATGTATTCCACGTTTCTATATTGGGTCCATAAGATGGGCGAGACACATATACGTATCACATGATTTGTACTTAGGCTGCTGGCGGTGAGGAAGAAGTTCCACGGGCATGAGGATGACTTTGAGGCGTGAGTCACGACTTGACATGGCTTCTATGTTGTGAGCGTAGTTTGGTTATCATACATGTCTCCCGCTTTACATAGACTATTATGATTTCATTTACGATTTTACGATTTCACATACTTGGTACTGTTATCGACCTCCTTGGGCCGCGTTCATGCCGCAGTAAAAGGTACATCATTGTCGATCCCCGCTTTAGGATCACCTTCAGCGTATTGGGAAGCTCCGTTCCTTGGAGGCTTATCTTTTGGTATGTTACCACAGTCTGTAGATGCTTATACATTCGGGGTATGGCGGGCCACTGTCATGCATTGTGTAAAATCTTAAGTGCATGCCTTTGTTGTGGGCAGGGTTTGTAAAAAGGATAATTGTTCGGGTATTTATGTATATATGATGAAGGCAACTGTTTTGGTTGGCCTGTTTATTTATCTTTTCTCTTAATTCATGTTCATGTTTTTATTTCCGCTGATTTTCTCTGATGTTGTATCACTAGGGTGCCCGGGGTAAGGCACCAGTCACGGGCCCGGGTTCGGGTCGTGACAAAAAGACATTGCCGCAAAGCTATGTTCAGATCTATATATAGTATACTTCAACTATATAATCCTACCACATGTAATTTCCAATTACAACAAGGGGACAAGAATATTTACCTCGATAAGCCCAAAATTATCCAAGTTATAATGTCGATCCTGAGCAAGGTTTAGCTCCTACTCCGTGCGCTCCAATCCGCTCCAAACAACCCTTAGAAGTTCTAACCAACTTCTACTTAAATACTTCAACCAACTATGAAGATTTCCTTAGGGTTTCGGTTTGAGACTAAAACGACAAAAGGTAGTATTTCCGGGCTCTACGTATAGAGGTAACTTTTGGAATACTACAAGGTATGAGGCTAAGGTATTTTGGGCATTATAACAATACTTGGAGAGTATTCTACCAAGAGGGGGGGTGTATTATACGAAACAACTAGGCTAGGGGGGGGGGTACCCCACGGCTAGCACCACAAGGAGAGGGGGAGGCTCTCGGCCACAAGGCCACTCAAAGGGGGAGGGGGGGAGGCTTAGGACGAGAGCAACAAGAGGAGAGGGGAAGGATTGCAAGACTTAGAACACATTTTGGATGATGAAGTCTTCAACAAAGGGAGGGGTATTTATAGGGAAGCCAAGGGCCAACCAATGGACAAGATCAAGCCATGTGTAAGGCAAGTGTAAGGCCTTGATCAAGCCAAGTGCACCCTAACCCCTACCCCTCAAAACATGGCACAAAACAAGGCCAAAATAAGGCACAAAACAAGGGCCGATCGGCGAGAGACGTGACCAATGGCGGCGTCGGCGAGGTGACAAGTGTCACCTCTCGTTAACCAAAAATGTTCCGTCGCTCGGAAAAATCCGCAAAAATACAAAACGACATAGCCGGAATTTTCCTTCGCAAGTTCATAAAGCGTTTAGTCGAAAAGCGACTCTAACCGGTGTTGTGCACAAAGGTAATTCGCCAAGCCACCTAGGGGGTGACACGTGTCGCCTCCTACTTGTCCAAAATAATTCATCTTCGAAAATATCCAAAATGGCCAAAATCTCAAAATCAAAGCGGGCCCTACAAACCGTAAATTCCTCCGTGGGCCCACGTGACCATTTCAGAAAATAAAATCTCAAAATTCTAATATAATTTAAGAAGCCCATATTCCAAATCTGGGAACCCAATTCCCATCAACGAACATTTTCTTTACAAAAACGGAAACTTTTTCCGTGGAAAAATCACCTCTTTCTTCCTTTCCAATTTTTTCATGCGTGCTCTCGTGCGCACGTCCTCGCATACATACCACGAGAATACGGGTATAACATTCTCCTCTCTAGAAACATTCGTCCGAATGTTCCTTCTCAAGACGGATATCGATGAAGTTCCTCTAACAAGTTGCCAACGCCACGGCTTGGCGAAATAACACACGTTCTCTTCCCCTTACTGCGTGCCCTTCTCGAACACTTGAACTCTCCCAAGATAATGCACCATACTTGATCATTACTTAGTTCCCAAAATCTGGAGTCACTACTGTTATACCGTATTTCCAGTATATGCGTGAGGCGCACGTATAAAAGTTTAAAGCCTCGAGTAGGCAAAGTGGCTTGGCGAATTAAATTTGTTCACAACACCCGTTTAGAGTCGTTTTCGGCGAAACGTTTTCCACGACTTTCGTAGGGAATTTCGGCTATGACATTTTTAATTTTTACGGATTTTTCCGAGAGGCGAAACATTTTGGACCAACAAGAGGCGACACTTGTCACCCTCTCATTGGTTAGGCTTGGACGGTAAAGGGCTTGGCGAAAGTGTGGTTGAAATAGTCAAGGGTTGGTAGGATATTTTTGTGTTAGTTGGTTAGGGTGCACTTGGCAAGATCTTGGCCTACACTTGCTATGCACTTGGCAAGATCTTGGCCATTGGTTGGCCTTGGCTTCCTATAAATACCAGCCTCTTTGGAAGACTTATTCATCCTAAAAATCTCTAAGTCTTGAAAGACTCTCCCCTCCTCTATTGTTTCGTCCCTCCCCATTTCGTGAGGCCCCCTTGGCCGAGTAGCGCCTCCTAGTAGTGTGGTAGTGGGGTACCCCACAGCCTTGTTGCTTTCGTATAATACCCCCCTTTGTGGTGTAGAAATACTCTCAAAAGTATTGTTATAATGCCCAAATTACCTTAGCCATATACCTTGTTGTATTCTAAGGTTATACCTATACGAAAAGCCCAGAAAATACTATTATACTTACCGTCAGTCACCAAACCGAAACCCTAGGAAAATCTCCATAGTCCGTTGGAGTATTGTGTAGAAGTTGGTTAGAACTTCTAAGGATGGTTTAGAGCGGGTTGGAGCGCTCGGAGTTGGAGCTAAACGATTGCCCAGGATCGACTTTATACTTGGATAATTATGGGCTTATTGAGGTAAATATCTTGTCCCTCTATTGTAATTGGAAATTACATATTGTAGAATATATAGTTGAAGTATACTATATATAGAACTGAACGTAGTTATCGGCAATGTCTTTTGACTTAAGCCTGAATAATACTTACGGCAATGTCTTGCGACTTAAGCCTGAATTTAAAGAAGAATACTGAACTGTAATTACATAGGGTTGTATTACAGTAGACTTGTGTAGTAGTACCGTGGAGTAGAATTGTACCCGTTAGGGTTAGTTGTATAACCCCCCCCCCCCCCTGGTTGGCTTGGTAGCCGGCCTCGATAGAGGAGGAGATTTACGCTGTTGTTGCGGGGAGAGTCTTTGCAATTTTACGTAGAATGTGCTACGAAGGGATCTAGACACTAATAAGCGCCTTGTGGCCTTATAGGTTGAAGTTCTACGTGTGGCGCGATCTACTTGGCTAAGGAGTAGCCGACGGTTTGAAGTACTTGGAGCGTTTTGCTATTAGTCGATACTCGTCGCGAGGTATGTGAACCTCTTCCTATCTCTTCTAGCATGATATGTGTGAACTATGTAGTACGGTGAGCGCACGTGTGCTAAACGTATTTGGTTGATTTAAAACATAAAGTGTTATAACGGCTTTATGGGAAGTTGGTTATATGACTTTATGTTGGTAAGAAAATACTTGTGGTCTTTAAAAGGTAGTTGATTTGAACTATAACTGGCTTGTTATGTGTTAATAAAGAACTTGAAGTATTTCAAAAGATTTTTTGAATCATTTTGAAAGAAGAAGTAATACTTGGTTTTGAAAAACTTAAGAGTTATACTAGCTTTATGGGAAGTTAGGTATAACGGCTTAAGAATGTTTCTTGATTTGAAATCGAATGTGTATCGACAAACCAACTGCGGCGTTAATAAAAGGAAATGTTTTGACTAATTAAGTATTATTAAAACCGAGAAACTTCCATCTGCATAGAAGCTAAGATGAGACAAAATGATATTTCCTAGATCATGGCATTGTAATAAGATTGTTATAAACAAGAATATCCTACTCACATATAAGACTTATGTTTCTCGAGATAGTTTTAAGGAGAATTATATTCTCAAATGAATAAGAATATGAAGCTGAAACCTTTCTAAAATGAGAAACTTGAACATTGGAAATTAGGCAAACTCGATCATTGGAAAAGAATGTTGCTACTTGATTTTACAAGAGAAGTAATTGATTTACTTTAAAAGGATAGTCACTCTATTTTATACTACGGGTATTGTGTGACATTGTGAAATGCGTATCTTTTAAAGAGTTGATGTATGAAGTACTTTGGGGATAAAACCCGATTTTGTTAATCATATAGTAGAAGGTACCTTGTGTGAACAACTTGATTGTATTGGTTTGTGATAGCCTTGTAATACTTTCTTGATTGCATTGATAAGTAAACGTGTTGGGATCCTACGTGTGTTAGTATCTTGTGATGTTTGTGTGAAGGGTTTCCTTGATTGTGCTTATTAACTATCGGTCGTTATGATAGTATTGTGGCATTCATCTCTTGAGATGATTCCGGTTAAGCGCCCTCCGACGCGGGGTAGACTCGGCGGTCGATGGACCTATGATTCGAGAATACCTCAATGCAGTCCGGGGCTATCGCGGAACTACGAGTTCCGTGTTAGTGTCGTCCTTTATGGGCATGCGGTCGCGTGGCTATGCGGTGCGAAGTCGGGGCGATGCCGGGAGTAGCTACCCTCGATGCGGGAATGCCTCATGCGGGCGATGAGATTGGCCTACGCGAGTGCGGGAGTTCGAGGTTAGACGCGTACATCGATCTGCGGGCAAGTGGCCGCTTTGATCATGTGGCGGTCTAGACAGATCTTATGATCTGATTCGCGACCTTGTTGGTGCGTGGGTTTTTAGTAATCGGCTATGCCTTCGCACTTACCGTCTGATTTTATTATGACACAGGTGGGACACGGTGTTCAGTGTGTTCCTTGGTGCTTTTATATCATGCTGCCGGTGAGGAAGGTATCCCACGGCATGATTGATGTTGTGGGCCCGAGACCCATTGTTATACTTGAGTGATGACTTGAGGCGTGAGTCCACGACTTGACATGGCTTTTGTTGTAAGCGTAGTTTGGTTATCATACATGTCTCCCGCTTTATATGATCGCTATGATTTCATTTACGATATGTATTTGATTTCACATACTGCTTTGTTGTCTTGACCTCGCCCGAAGTGCGTTCATGCCGCAGTTGAGGTACACCGATCGTTGATCCTAGCTCTCGAGTCCAGTTTGGCGTTTGGGAAGCTCGTTTCTTCGGAGGCTTATCAGTGGTATAGTCCCCTGTCGTCGTAAGTGTTTACATTCAGGGGTTTGGCGGGGCCCTGTCCCGCCATTGTTGTCGTATCATTCTTAGAGGTCTGTAGTACTGTTGTGGGCAGGGTTTGTAAAAAGGATTAAACTGTTCATTTGTAAAAGTTGTTAATTTTATATATGCCAAAAGGCAAGTTTTCCTCAGACTATTGTTTTGTACTTCACTTGTTTCATGTATGTGTTTTATGTTCCGCTGATTACTCTGATGTTGTGTCACTAGGGTGCCCGGGGTAAGGCACGATCCACGCCCTAACGGGCAGTCGTGACAAAAGTGGTATCGAGCGATTAATCCTCGGAAAGTGTCTACGACCGTATCGATGAAGTCTTGATTATCGGTGTGTTGTGCACCACCAATAATCGTGAGGCTATAGGATATTTATGATTGGTTTCTATTCTTCTCACTCACGAGATCGTGCCTTAGAAATTTGTGTTGTAAGTTGGACCCTCCGACGAAATTCTTTCCCTTATCGTTATGCCTCGCGTAGGCAACCCGCCGGGAGGGCAAAGCGGCCAGGAGGCTGCGAGTAAATCTGAGAGGGTTACGTGGGCACAGCCCATTATCACCTTGGGTGGTGCTTCATTCGGGAGTTCTGCGACGCCACTAGCCCCAGTGAGTTTAGCACGGCAGCAGTTCCTACTGCGACCATGATATTTGAACCTTCAGTTCCACGACCGGGAACGGTGAATATAGATTGCAAAGAGGTAACCCTGTTACTAGCTATAGATTTGGCTACCAGAGAGTATACCGATGTACCGCGAGTCTTGAGGACTATCTATAAGAGGGTTGTGCAAGAATAATTCTTCAGTTAGGCTTGAGCATGACCTGTGTACGGGCTTATCTTGTGGCAGCGAGCGATGTAGAGATCGACGGGTTAACGAAAGCGATGAAGAGGCGAGCAAAGAAGGTCCTTTGGTAACTTTCGAGGCGAGTCGCCTCCCCAGCAGGTTAGATATGCACCTCCGCCAGTGCAGAGTGGTCTTCTACAAATTTCAGGACGTTCGGGGTGTGCAGGAGTTGGTCAGAACTCCAGGGCTTCCGGTTCACAGTGTGACGCCATCGGGAATGTCATCTTTTAGGTTGGTACTTGTTGTACCTATGACCGTCAGGGTCTGGTGTCGAGGAGTGTCCTTGTAGGAGGACTTAGCCTTCAGGATCGGTGGGTAGTTTGTCATCTCCTCACTATCGCCTGCAGGCGAGTTTGATTAGAACGACTAAGGGAGTGAAGCGGTAGATATAGATCTATCCTAACCCTACAGAGTTTTGTATAGGTGATAAGGTGAGTATACCTTAGGTGCTATGTTCTGATAGCAGTGTGTTAGTTGTGATTTGAAATCATGGTTGTTTAACCGAGTAAGATTTTGGGGGATAGAGAAAGTGTGAGCCTTAGAGCTTTATACGTAGAGACCTTAGAGGTGAGGCCATCTCGAGGAAAAAAGGTGTAGTGTTATGTTTGACCCTTATCGGAGTGCATAGTGCACGTGAGTTATGTTGGGACAGGTCCCTAGTAGTGTGGAATGAAAGAGGTTAGTTGAGCTAAGAAGACCGCTAGGTTTTCGAAACGTGATTAGTAAGATTGTTCCTTCGGGGAGCTAGTTTTGTGCGCGTTGCCGGGTCGGGTTGAGGCCCCGTTGCGGGTCAACCCGCGGTAGTTTTGGTGGTGGGGTCAGGTTGTGGTGGTCCCGCCTTGTGTTAGGGTTGTGAGGGTGTTAGGCCCAAGTTTAGTTAACCAGCGTACGAACTCGTGGATGCGTTCGACCAGTGGTCGGGCCGATGGGGGCAGCCCATCGTGTTCTTCGGTCAGGACCGTTTACATGGCTGTTTTTGTTTCTGGAAGTTTTACCAGGCATGTGTTATGAACTCAAGTGAGTCTCAGAATCGCATTCGCCCTCGGGCCAGTGTTTGGATTTCAGGGATAGTTGTGGGGATTGTTGTCTCCTGTGGAGGTAGTGTTTAAGCTACCATTTCAATGTTCGGATGTCGCCTTATGAAGCCTTGTGGGGGCGGAAGGGTAAGTTGCCGGTCGATTGGTTCGATGTTGGCAAGGTTCAGAAAATTGGTTGATACGTGTTCAGCAGGATGTGGATAGGGTGAAGCTTGTCTAGAAGAGGTTACGGCGGCTCGGAGAAATCGTGCGGATAATCGCGACGGCGCTTAGAGTTCGAGTTGTGATCGGTCTTCTTGAAGGTACCACCGGTTTGGGTGTGAGTTTTGGAAGCGGAGAAAACTTAGCGAGTTACTTTGGGCCGCTTGAGTTCATGTGAAGAATAGGCCAGGTTGCCTATATGTTAGCAATTGCCGTCCGACTTAGGAGGCAGTACGTCCGGTCTTTCGTATTGATATGATCGGGAAAGTATCGGAGATCCATCCAGAGTGTTCCCAGTTAATGATGACCACGTTAGGGATAGTAACCCCGAGTTTTGGAAACTGAAGCCGTATCAGAATGTGGTAAGAGTTCGAGTGTACGACCTCCTCCGGGATCGCATGCAGCCCGGTACCATTTGTTGGGTCGCCGGAGTGACACCAGAACCTCGCGGCAAAGTGACAAAAGTGGTATCAGTGGTATCGCGAGCATAGATGTGATCATTTTCTTTTTGTGTAAAGTAGGTGCGAAGGAAGTATATTTTAGACCCCGGTGAGAGGTGTTATGGTGATGTTAGAGGTGTTTCCTCGTGGACTTGGATGTGAGCTTTTTGCGCAAGTTGTTTCTGTGGCCATGTGTGGCAAGGATTGTTCTCGTAAGTATAGTAGTGAAGACTATACTGGCGCGCGTTTGTTTTGAGACTTAGAAAGAACATTCGGGACGAATGTTTCTAAGGAGAATGTTATACCGTATTTCCAGTATATGCGTGAGGCGTGCGTATAAAAGTTTAAAGCCTTGAGTAGGCAAAGTGGCTTGGCGAATTAAATTTGTTCACAACACCCGTTTAGAGTCGTTTTTGAAAGCGTTTTCACGACTTTCGTAGGGAATTTCCGGCTATGACATTTTTAATTTTACGGATTTTTCGAGAGGCGAAACATTTTGGACCAACAAGAGGCGACACTTGTCACCTCTCATTGGTTAGGCTTGGACGGTAAAGGGCTTGGCGAAAGTGTGGTTGAAATAGTCAAGGGTTGGTAGGATATTTTTGTGTTAGTTGGTTAGGGTGCACTTGGCAAGATCTTGGCCCTACACTTGCTATGCACTTGGCAAGATCTTGGCCATTGGTTGGCCTTGGCTTGTCCTATAAATACCCACCTCTTTGGAAGACTTATTCATCCTAAAAATCTCTAAGTCTTGAAAGACTCTCCCCTCCTCTATTGTTTCGTCCCTCCCCATTTCGTGAGGCCCTTGCCGAGAGTAGCGCCACTCCTAGTAGGGTGGCCGTGGGGTACCCCCCCCTAGCCTTGTTGCTTTCGTATAATACCCCCCTTTGTGGTGTAGAAATACTCTCAAAAGTATTGTTATAATGCCCAAATTACCTTAGCCATATACCTTGTTGTATTCTAAGGTTATACCTATACGAAAAGCCCAGAAAATACTATTATACTTACCGTCAGTCACCAAACCGAAACCCTAGGAAAATCTCCATAGTCCGTTGGAGTATTGTGTAGAAGTTGGTTAGAACTTCTAAGGATGGTTTAGAGCGGGTTGGAGCGCTCGGAGTTGGAGCTAAACGATTGCCCAGGATCGACTTTATACTTGGATAATTATGGGCTTATTGAGGTAAATATCTTGTCCCTCTATTGTAATTGGAAATTACATATTGTAGAATATATAGTTGAAGTATACTATATATAGAACTGAACGTAGTTATCGCGATGTCTTTTGACTTAAGCTGAATAATACTTACGGCGATGTCTTGCGACTTAAGCTGAATTTAAAGAAGAATCTTGACTGTAATTACATAGGGTTGTATTACAGTAGACTTGTGTAGTAGTACCGTGGAGTAGAATTGTACCCGTTAGGGTTAGTTGTATAACCCCCCCCCTGGTTGGCTTGGTAGCCGGCCTCGATAGAGGAGGAGATTTACGCTGTTGCGGGGGGGGGGAGGTGCTGCCGAATTTTCTGTAGAATGTGCTACGAAGGGATCTAGACACTAATAAGCGCCTTGTGGCCTTATAGGTTGAAGTACTACGTGTGGCGCGATCTACTTGGCTTAAGGAGTAGCCGACGGTTGGAAGTACTTGGAGCGTTTTGCTATTAGTCGATACTCGTCGCGAGGTATGTGAACCTCTTCCTATCTCTTCTAGCATGATATGTGTGAACTATGTAGTGCGGTGAGCGTACATGTGCTAAACGTATTTGGTTGATTTAAAACATAAAGTGTTATAACGGCTTTATGGGAAGTTGGTTATAACAGCTTTATGTTGGTAAGAAAATACTTGTGGTCTTTAAAAGGTAACTGATTTGAACTATAACTGGCTTGTTATGTGTTAATAAAGAACTTGAAGTATTTCAAAAGATTTTTTGAATCATTTTGAAAGAAGAAGTAATATACTTGGTTTTTGAAAAACTTAAGAGTTATACTAGCTTTATGGGAAGTTAGGTATAACGGCTTAAGTATGTTTCTTGATTTGAAATCGAATGTGTATCGACAAACCAACTGCGGCGTTAATAAAAGGAAATGTTTTGACTAATTAAGTATTATTAAAACGGAGAAACTTCCATCTGCATAGAAGCTAAGATGAGACAAAATGATATTTCTAGATCATGGTCATTGTAATAAGATTGTTATAAACAAGAATATCCTACTCACATATAAGACTTATGTTTCTCAGATAGTTTTAAGGAGAATTATATTCTCAAATGAATAAGAATATGAACTACGAAACCTTTCTAAAATGAGAAACTTGAACATTGGAAATTAGGCAAACCTGATCATTGGAAAAGAATGTTGCTACTTGATTTTACAAAGAGAAGTAATTGATTTACTTTAAAAGGATAGTCACTCTATTTTATACTACGGGTATTGTGTGACATTGTGAAAGTAACGTATCTTTTAAAGAGTTGATGTATGAAGTACTTTGGGGATAAAAACCCGATTTTGTTAATCATATAGTAGAAGGTACCTTGTGTGAACAACTTGATTGTATTGGTTTGTGATAGCCTTGTAATACTTTCTTGATTGCATTGATAAGTAAACGTGTTGGGATGCTACGTGTGTTAGTATCTTGTGATGTTTGTGTGAAGGGGTTTCCCTTGATTGTGCTTATTAACTATCAATCGTTATGATAGTATTGTGGCATTCATCTCTTGAGATGATTCCGGGGGTTAAGCTGCCCTCCGATGCGGGGTAGACTCAGGCGGGTCGATGGACCTATGATTCGAGAATACCTCATGCAGGTCCCGGGGGCCTATGCGGAACTACGAGAGTTCCAGGTTAGTGTACGTCCTTTATGGGCATGCGGTCGCGTGGCGTGCGGACTGCGAAGTCGGGGCGATCTCGGAGTAGCTACCCTCGACGCGGGAATGCCTCATGCGGGCGATGAGATTGGCCTATGCGGGCTGCGGGAGTTCGAGGTTAGACGCAGCGTACATAATCTGCGGGCAAGTGGCGGCTTTGATCATGTGACGGTCTAGACAGATCTTATGATCTGATTCATGACCTTGTTGTGCGTAGGTTTTTAGTAGTCGGCTATGCCTTCGTACTTACCGTCTGATTTTATTATGACACAGTGGGACCCGGTGTTCAGTGTGTTCCTTGGTGCTTTTATATCATCGCCTTGGCGGTGAGGAAGGTATCAGGGCATGATTGATGTTGTGGGCACGAGACCCATTGTTATACTTGAGTGATGACTTGAGGCGTGAGTCACGACTTGACATGGCTTTGTTGTTGTAAATCGTAGTTTGGTTATCATACATGTCTCTGCTTTATATGTTGCTATGATTTCATTTCTGATATGTATTTGATTTCACATACTCTTTTTGTTATCGACCTCGCCGGGGCTGCGTTCATGCCGCAGTTGAGGTACACGATCGTTGATCCTAGCTCTCGAGTCCTGATTTGAGCGTTTGGGAAGCTCCGTTTCTCGGAGGCTTATCGATGGTATAGTCCCCTGTCGCCGTAAGTGTTTACATTCGGGGTTTGGCGGGCCCATCCGCCATTGTTGTCGTATCATTCTTAGAAGTGCATGTAATCTTGTTGTGGCGGGGTTTGTAAAAAGGATTAAACTGTTCATTTGTAAAAGTTGTTAATTTTATATATGCCAAAAGGCAAGTTTTCCTCAGACTATTGTTTTGTACTTCACTTGTTTCATGTATGTGTTTTATGTTCCGCTGATTACTCTGATGTTGTGTCACTAGGGTGCCCGGGGTAAGGCACCAGTCACGGGCCCCGGAACGGGTCGTGACAACTACCTCCAAACTTGGTCATCTTACTAACCTCAAACTTCTTTAAGGCCATTCCCGGCCTTTACGAACCGCTTCTGGTCGAACGCTTCCACGAACTCATACGATGATTAACTAAACTGGGGCCTAGCACCCTCGTGACCCTACCATCTGGCGGGACCACCCAGAACTAACCCCACCTAAACTCTGCGGGTTGACCCGCAATATGCCCTCAACCCGACCCTCCGTCGCGCCAACTCTTGTTCCTCGATACGGAACAATCTTACTAATTCACATCATGAAAGCTACCACTCCCATCTCACACTACCCATGGACTTATCACACAAATAAATCCCACGTATACTACGCACTCTGATAAAGGTCAAACATAAAATAAATCTTTTACACACGACGACCTTACCTCTAAGGTCTCAATCGTGGAATAGTCTAAGGTTCACCCTTTCCATGCCCCCAGGCTTTCCCCTCTACACTAACCAGGTTTCTAAATCACATTTTAGCACAAAGCTATCCGAACATAACACTAAACACATCAGCATACAAAACTCTAGAGGGTTAAGGATATACCTGTCTCTACCGCTTTTCTAATCACGATCCATACTGCAGCGCATAGCTAGTGAAGGTGATGAACCAGCCACGATCACGAAGGTGAGTCGCAACATCCGTGCTACCCTTGGTGGACAGTTCCGCAAAATGGCCCTGCTGGCCGCAAAAATAACAAGCTCCCTTGGCACCACGACACTCCCCGAAATGCGGTCTACCACATCGACCACACCGAGGTAGGGGTGACCGTCCGCCAACACCTACTTCGAAACTGAACCCTTGGAGCCCTGACCTGCTCCTGAAGACGGTGGAGGACCACTCTGCACTGGCGGAGGTACAAAACTAGTCTGCTGCTGAGGCGGTCCGCCTCGAAAGTCACCAAAGGACCCTGTTGTTCTGGCCCTCTTCTGCTGATCTTGGTCATTCCGTCGACCTCTCCGTGCCTCACATCCTAGTGCATGAGCCTGCATGCGGGCAATGTCCATGCCCGGCTGAAGAGCTACACCCGAACAAGCCTCTGTCAAGTAATCATCTAGCCCGGTGACGTAGCGGTGCACTCTATCCTCCATGGTTGCCACTAAAGCGGGGACATACCGAGCCAACGAGTCAAACTCCACGTTGTACTCCCGAACCGTACGCCCTCTCTGTCTAAGCATCATAAATCTGTCGGCCCGTGCCCTCCTCATCTGCGGAGGCAAGAAGTGAGTGAGGAATGCCTCTGAGAACTCGTCCCATACAGCTGGAAGCGCATGCTCTCCCCGGGACAACTCCCATGAATCAAACCAGTCGACTGCGGTATCACGCAGCCGATGCGAACCTAAGACCACCGACTCGGTCTCCGAAGCCTTGATCACTCTCATGACCCGCTGTAACTGCCGGATGAACTCCTGCGGATCATCCTCAGGCCTCGACCCATGAAACTCTGGCGGGCTACAACTCAGAAAGACCCGTAGCCTCAAACTATCTGCTCGGGGGTGAACCATCGGTGCTCTGGGCTGAACTGCGTCCAGCCTATCCTCATATCTGGCCACGACCCTGGCCAGCAACTGGGCCATCTCCTTGTACCCCATCTCATCTGCTCCAGGCTGTGGGACTGGAGGCTCAGGTATTGTGGTCTCAGCAGCCACTGCTGCGGCTCTAAACTCTGCTGGGGCTGGCGGCGTCACAAAACTCACCGTCTGAAGCACAATCTCAGGTACTGACCGGGCCTGCGCCCTCGTACTCCTCTGTATCTCACTAGCAGCACCCTCGGCTGCCTTGCCCTTCTGGGCTCTGGTTGCCTTGCGCGGAGGCATAACTGGTAAAAACGAGATATGTCAGAGGGGTCCATCTTACGACACAGCTCTAAGGCACGATCTCAGAATGAGAAGAATGGAAACCAATCCTAAATGTCCTGCAGCCTCCTGATTATAGATGTGGTGCACAACACATCGATAATCAAGACTCTACTACACGGCGTAGACACCTTCCGAGGATTAATCGCTCACGATACCACTTTGTCAAGACCCGAACCCGGGTCCGTGACTGGTGCCTTACCCCGGGCACCCTAGTGATACGACATCAGAGATAACCAGCGGAAAATAAAACTTTAACAAGAAACAAGATATATGATCATAAAACAGGTCAACCAAACGGTTACCTTCCAATAAAATATATGTAAACAACTCTTTCAAAACGAACAGTTTAATCCTTTTTACAAACCCCGCAAACAGCGATTACTACGGACCTCTAAGATTTACAACAACTATGATGGGACGGGGCCCGCCATACCCACTGATGTACAGAACCTACAACTCGGGGAACACATACCAAAGAATAAGCCTGCGAGAAAGCGGAGCTTCCCAATACTGAATCGTGATCCTATGAGCGAGGATCCACTACCGATGTACTCCTACTGCGGCATGAGCGGCCAGAAGAGAGTCGGTCTAACAGTACCAAGTATGTGAAATCAGAATCTGCGATTAAATCATAACGATCTATATAAAGCGAGAGACGTATATGATAACCAAAATACAAGACGCAACATAAGCGATCAAGTCGTGGACTCACGCCTCAACGTCATCACTCAATATAGCGTGGGTCTCACGCCTACAACATCAATCATGCTTGCATCATGGCGCATGCCCCGAATCTGCGCCGGTGTAGACATGTCCATGATGCAACAAAATAACAATGCCCTACGCATGCCCCGGAATTGCCGGTGTAGAACGCGTCCATGTAACATCGACAACAATATACTGGGTGATCAACCCTGCCGCATGGCCACATGCCCCCGGAATTCTGCCTCGGTGTATACATGTCCATGTAACCACAATAACAATATATCGGGTAATCAACCCTGCCGCATGGCCACATGCCCCCGGAATTCTGCATCGGTGTAGACACGTCCATGTAACCTCAATAACAATATATCACACAACCAGGCTATCACAAACAAGCTCAAGCAAATTACCATACTTCTAGACTTTTATAAAAAGATCCACTCTTTCTCAAGAAGTCACACAATACCATGATATAAAAATAGAGTGACTATCTTTTTAAGTAAACCAAAATACTTCCCTTTGTAAAAATCAAGTAACAACATTATTTTCCAAACGTTCAAGTTTGCCTAATTTCAAATGCACAAGTTTCTCATTTTAGAAAGGTTTAATAACTCATAGTCTTAATCCCTTTTAAAACCATGGAGTAACATATGTCTTATGTGTGAGTCGTTTATTCTTGTTTCATATCAATCTTGTTACAGCAGCCATGATCTAGGAGAGGTAATATCATTTTGTCTCATCTTAGCTTCTATGCAGATGGAGGTTTCTGTCACGACCCATTCCGGGGCGTGGTAGTGCCTCAGGGCACCCAGTAGTCATACATCGAGTAATCGGGAAATATAAAACAAGACATGAAATGCTTTATAAAATAAGACACAGTTTATGTGAGAAAACGTCGCCTTTCGGCATATATATATAAACATGGTTTAGCAGTTACATCTGATACTGTACAACATGACTACAGACCTCTAAGGAAAGATACAACTATGGCGGGACAGGGCCCCGCCATACCCTGACTGTACAAAACTATCTACAACAGGGAGATCATACCCAAAAGTAGAGCCTCCGGAAAAGATGGAGCTCCCGACACCAACGTGGAGATCCTAAGGATGTGGATCTAGCACCTGCTTGCCCTTACCTGCGGCATGAACGCAGCCCCCCGAAGGAGGTCAGTACAACAGGTACTAAGTATATGAAACTGTAAAATACTTAAATGAAAACATATCATTTTAAAATCAGTTTTGCAAGTATGTATGAAACAACGAGGGACCGCATATAGTGCCACATCATAAACAAGAGCAACAATAGGTAATCAGAATGAGTCTTTTCTAGGTGCGAATGATCAGCAGGGCCACTCGCCCATATTATCATTCTGCAAGCCTAATCCTGAACTCGAGTCGCATAGGCCACTCACATAGGCGCGTGAGGTATAACCCGCATCGAGGGTAGCTACTCCTCGGCAACGTCTGGACTCGTTGTCCGCACGGCCCACATAGACGCGTGAGGCATAACCCGCATACTAACACGGAACTCGTAGCTCGCGCAGGCCCCTGGACCCGCATGAGGTATTCTCGAATCATGGTCCTGCATCGCTTTGAGTCTACCCGCGTCGGAGGCGACAACCCCGGTATCATCTCAAGAGGTGAGTGATATAGTACTAACACAACAGCTTATAGTTCAAAACAACATAAGCATAAGTAAGACTGACCTCTTTACACCAACTTTACAAGACACTAACACACATAGCATCATATCATGTCTACTTATCAAACCATCTTATTATTCTTTTCACAATTCAATATAAGTCTGTTATAAACACATAGGCAAACTGTTTCTTTTATCCATCTTAAGTGGTTATACTTAACTTCCCATAAAGCTAGTATAACTCTTAAGCTTCTGTTTTAAAAAACCAATTAGTTCTCTTCTGTTAAAAATGATTCAGTATACTTTTGAAATGCTTTCAGTTCTTTATTATTCAGGCTTAAGCCGTGAGGCATTGCCGTAAGTATTATTCAGGCTTAAGCCGTGAGGCATTGCCGTAGTTATTATTCGATTAACACGTACGCGTCTACCGTACTATATATATATTGTAAAATATCATGCTTTAGGAAGAATCACATACCTTCTCAGCGAAAACCACCTGCCAAGTTGAATATGTCGCGCGCAGAGAATCAGCCTATAATAGTCAGACACGTCTATCAACGTTCAGACTACTTTGAAACCAATTCTAAACAGAGGGTTCTATATCCTACGGAAAATTGGGCAGTACTTCCCTAACCCGGTGAGCTACTCAAGTTGTTATACCCCGTATTTCCAGAGTATGTACGTGAGGGCGTACGTATAATAATTTGAGCCTTAAAGTTGGCTAGTTTCGAAATTTGTGCACAAGTGCCGAAAAGAGTCGTTTTCTGACGAAACGTTTCCACAACTTTTGTAGGGAAAATTCCGGCTATGTCATTTTTAATTTTTATGGATTTTTCCGAGAGACGAAACATTTTGGACCAACGGGAGGGTGACAAGTGTCACCCTCACATTGGCCTTGAGTGGACGGCAAAAGGGACGAACAAGGTGGCTTGTTTTGTCTTGGAGTTGGTAGGATATTTTGTGTGCAAGTTGGCTTAGGACACTTGCCCAAATCTTGGCCTTACACTTGCCTTGCACTTGGCATAATCTTGGCCATTGGTTGGCCATCCCTTGACCTATAAATACCCCTCTTATGTTGATGAACTTCTTCATCCAAAAATCCTTTCTAAGTGTTAAAATCTCTCCCCAAGTGTAGTTCTCGTCCAAATCACCTCCCTTTGTGAGCCCTTGGCGAGCCACCCCTCCACTTTGTGGTGTTTGGCCGTGGGGTACCCCCCCCCTAGCCTAGTTGTTTTCGTATAATACCCCCCCTTTTGTGGTATAGAAATACTCTCCTAGTATTGTTATAATGCCCAAAATACTCTAGCCCATATACCTTATAGTACTTCCAAAGTTACCTCTATACGTAGAGCCCGGGAAATACTATTATACTTCCCTCGATCAAAACGAAACCCTAAGTAAATCTTCACCCGTAGTTGAAGTTATAAGTAGAAGTTGGTTAGAACTTCTAAGGGTTGTTGGAGCGGATTGAGCGCCGGAGTAGGAGCTAAACCTTGCTCAGGATCGACATATAAACTCGGATAATTTTGGGCTTATCGGGGTAAACACTCTTGACCTTCTATTGTAATTGGGAATTACATGTTGTTGGAATATATAGTTGAAGTATACTATATATAGAACTGATTAATTGCGGCAATGTCTTTTGACTTAAGCCTGAATAATACTTACGGCAATGTCTTGCGACTTAAGCCTGAATTTAAAGAAAGCTGAATCGTAATTACATAGGGTATTCTGATGAGACTTGTGTAACATTACTTGTAGTAGAATTGTACACGTCCGGTTAGACGTGTTAACCCCCCCCCCCCCTGGTTGGCTTGGTAGCCGGCCTCGATAGAGGAGGAGATTTACGCTGTTGCGGGGGGGGGGGGGGATGTGCTGCCGAATTTTCTGTAGAATATGGAACGATGAGATATAGATGTTAATAAGCGCCTTGTGGCCTTATAGGTTGAAGTACTACGTGTGGTGCGATCTACGTGGCTTAAGGAGTAGCCGACAGTTTGAAGTACTTGGAGCGTTTTGCTATTAGTCGGCACTCGTCGCGAGGTATGTGAACCTCTTCCTATCTCTTCTAGCATGATATGTGTGAACTATGTTGTACGGTAGACGTACATGTGTTAACTGTGTTTGATTGTTTTTAAAACATAAAGTGTTATAACGGCTTTATGGGAAGTTGGTTATAACAGCTTTATGTAAATAAGAAAATACTTTGTGGTTTTAAAAGGTAACTGATGTGAATTATAACTGGCTAGTTATAATAAAGAACTTGATGTATTTCAAAAGATTTATAAATCGTTTTGAAGGGCGAGTAACACTTGGTTTTAATGGTTTTAAAAAGAGTTATACTAGCTTATGGGAAGTTAGGTATAATGTCTTAAGAAAGGTAAAGAAAATGGTTTACTGATGTTAGAAGTTAAAAGACTTGATCTTATAAGATAAGAGACTTAACTTATTTGTTTTAATGTGGATGCTTGTGTGAAACCTCATTCGTGAGTAATGAGTACTTGGTTTTATTTAAAGGGATAATGTTTTACTGATTTCGGAAATCAGAATGTGTATCGACAGACCACTGCAGCGTTAATAAAGGAAAATGTATTGAATAATGAAGTATTGTATTAAAACCAGTAGAAACCTCCATCTGCATAGAAGCTAAGATGAGACAAAATGATATTACATACCCTAGATCATGGCTGCTTAATAAGATCGATTATAAACAAGAATAAACTACTCACATATAAGGCATATGTTTCTCAAATCATTAAAGGAGAATTATGTTTTAAAGGATTAAAACTATGAACTACGAAACCTTTTCTAAAAATGAGAAACTTGAGCATTTGAAATTAGGCAAACTTGAACGTTTGGAAAATAAGGTTGTTACTTGATTTTACAAAGGAAAGCATTTTGTTTATTTAACAATGCTCGTCACTCTATTTTTATACTACGGACATCGGGTGACTTTTATAAAAGGAATGGATCTCTTTAAAAGGAATTTAACGTACGTAGTACTTTAGGGTTAAAAACCCGGACTTTGGCATAAAATGAAAGTAACTCGAGTTGTGTAACTTGCCTATGCTTGTGTTGTGTAACTTGCCTATCTTTGGTTGTTGTGTAACTTGCCTATGCTTGTGTTGTGTAACTTGCCTATGCTTGTTGTTGCGTAACTTGCTTATGCTTGTGGTGATAGCCTTGGTTGTGCAAGAATGGTTATTTTATGGACTAGCTCTCCATGAGGTTTCTTACTGTTCGGCCTTGGTCCCTGGTGGTCGGCTCTCGTACTTGCCCCGTCTCATGGCTGATTCGGCCTTGGTACCCGGTAGTCAGCCCTCGCACTTGCCCCGTTCAGTGTAGTGACGAAGTCTCGTGATCTGACCTTGGTCCCCGGTGGTCACCCTCGTACTTGCCGGTCGACTCGTGGCCGGCCTTGGTATCCGATGTCGGCTCTCGCACTTGCCGTATCGGCTTCGTGTTTTGGTTGCATTATATTATTGGTACGGTCGGATCTGGTAGTTATACTTTTCCTATACGTTTTTTATGAAACAGGTGGGACCTGGTGTTCATGCATCCTCCTTGGTATTGTCATATCATAAAGCTAGCGGTGAGGAAGAAATTCCACGCACGAGTGATAATTTGGAGGCGTGAGTCCACGACTTGATGTAACTAGTTATATGTTATATCGTAGTTTGGTCATCATACATGTCTCTGCTTTATATAGACTATTATGATTTCATTTCTGATATTCTGATTTCACATACTTGGTACTGTTGATCGACCTCCTTGGGGCTGCGTTAAATCTGCATGAGTAGAAGTACATTGGTGTCGATCCATTATTAGGATCACCTTTGGCGTATTGGGAAGCTCCGTTCCTTGGAGGCTTATCTTTTGGTATGTGTTCCTGAGTTGTAGGTTCTTGTACATTCGGGGTATGGCGGGCCCTGTCCGTCATAGTTGTTGTAAATCTTAAGTGCATGCCTTTGTGTGGGCAGGGTTTTGTAAAAAGGATTAAACTGTTCGTTTTGAAAGAGTTGTTTATATATATTTTTAATGGAAGGTAACCGTTTGGTTGGCCTGTTTTATTATCTTGTCTCATGTTCATGTTTAAGTTTTTATTTCCGCTGGTTTTCTCTGATGTTGTATCACTAGGGTGCCCGGGGTAAGGCACCAGTCACGGGCCCGGGATCGGATCGTGACAAAAGGGTATCGAGCGATTAATCTCGGAAAGTGTCTGAACCGTGTCTAGTAGAGTCTTGATTATCGATGTGTTGTGCACCACATCTATAATCAGGAGGCTATAGGACATTTAGGATTGGTTTCCATTCTTCTCATTCTGAGATCGTGCCTTAGAGCTGTGTGATAAGATTGGACCCTCCGACATACCGTTTTTACGGTGATGCCTCGCGTAAAAGGCAACCGGGCCCGAAGGGCAAGGCGGCGAGAGGAGGCTGAGTAGAAGCGTGGCGAGAGGCCACGATGCACGAGCCTCGATCCGCGATGCAGGCGAGAGAGATGAGTTACAAGGAGTGGGCCCGATTGATGGCGGGGTTGTGGCGGACTTGAGGATAGGTGGACGCAGCGGCCGATTCGCATGGTTCACCCTAGATCGAGATAGTTCGAGGCTACGGGATTTTACGAGTTGTAGGCCGCGAGTTTTATGGGTCGAGGCACGAGGATGATCCGCAGGAGTTCATCCGATTCTGACGGATCGTGAGTGATCAAGGCATCGGAGACCGAGTCGGTGGTCCTAGGTTCGCATCACCGCGTGATACCGATCATTGGTTTGATTCGTAGGAGCTGTCGGGAGAGCATGCACTTCGGCTTTATGGGGCCAATTCTCGAGGCCTTTCTTGCACATTTCTTGCCTCGCGGATGAGAGGGCTCGGGCGATGATTTTTGGTGTTCTGGCGAGCAGGCGTGCGGTTCGGGAGTACAATGTGAGTTCGACTCATTGGCGTGACGTCCCGCGTTGGTAGCTAGTATGGAGGATCGAGTGCACCGATTTGTTCTGAGGCTCGATGATCACCTAGCGAGAGTTGTTGGTGTAGCTCTTGATCGGGCATGGACATTGCCGCATGCAGCTTATGCACCGGGATGTGAGAGAGGATAAATCGACGGAATGACGAGTCGTGAAGAAGGCGAGCAGCAGGTCCTTTGGTGACTTTCGAGGCGGACCGCCTGGCGAGCGATTATGCGCCTCCACGATCTGAGTGGTCCTCCACGCCGGGACGCCGAGATATTCGGGAGGCGGTCGGGGCTCCTGTGTTTCAGATTTTCGAGGAAGCGAGTGCTCGCGGATGAGGTTGCCCTTGTCTCCGTGTGGCGTTGTGGAAAGCTTCATAAGGGAGAGTGTCGTACTAACTCGAGATTGTTATTTTTGCGCCAGCAGGCCATCGGCAAGAGATCGTCCGAGGTAGCACTGGTAGATAGCATGGACTACTAGAGCAGCTTGCGGTTCTTCACCTTCCATGCCAGCAGATGTTCAGACACACGTGAGCCCCTGCAGAGGTCGCGTGGAAGTTCCGCTTTAGCGGTCCTTTGAACCGCCTATTTTCAGGTATATCCTTAACCCTTTAAAGATTTGTATGCATGATATGATGACCTTATTATTGTGTACTACGTTCGGATAGCGTTATGATGGTTATGAGTTAGAAAGCTTGGCTAGTGGAAAGGATTTGTATGGGGGCATGGAAAGTGTGAACTTTAGAATATTTCATGTTGAGACCTTAGATGTAAGGTCGTCTTGAGTACCAGATTTTTCAAGTGATCCTTGTCGGAATACATTTTATGCCTAGAATGTGTTGTGTGATAATTTCCTTGAGTAGTGTTGAATGGAAGTGGTAGCTTTCATGACCTGTTGAGGTAAGATTGTTCCGGGTCGGGGAACAAGAGCGTGATGCGTTAGTGGATCGGGTCAGCTATGTTGAGGCCAACCCGCGCCGGTTTCAAAGTGGGTCAGCTCGTGGTCCCGCCGGTGGTAGGTCACGAGGGTGCTAGGCCCAAGTTTAGTTGACCACCGTATGAGTTCGTGGGTGTTTCACCAGCAAGAGATCGTGAAGGCCGGAATGGCCTTAAGGAAGATCGAGGCTAGTAAGATGACCAAGTTTGGGGTAGTGACTCCAAAGTTTTGGAAATCAAGTATGGTACGATACTAGAAGAGTTCGGTGTTCGAGAAGAGTACGACGAGTAAGAGTAGAGACGAGCATGTATTGCGAGCATAGATATGATCACTTCTTGTAAAGAGAGAAGGTGCGAAGGATGTATATTTTAGACCTCGGGGATCGCGTGCGATCGGCATCATTTGTTGGGTCGCGAGTGACACTAGAACCTCGCGCAAAGTGACAAAAGTTGTGATGTTAGAGGTGTTTCCTCGTGGACTTGGATATAAGTATTTGCGTGCAGGTGTTGTTTCGTGGCCAGTGGCGTTGGCAACTTATGAGAAGAACTTTATCGTTATCCGTCTTGCGAAGGAACATTCGACGAATGTTTCTAAGGAGGAGAATGTTATACCGTATTTCCGCAGTATATGCGTGAGGCGCACGATAATAATTTGAGCCTTAAAGTTGGCTAGTTTCGAAATTTGTGCACAAGTGCGAAAAGAGTCGTTTCGACTAAACGTTTCCACGCTTTTGTAGGGAAAATTCGCTATGTCATTTTTAATTTTTGCGGATTTTTCCGAGAGATTTAAACATTTTGGACCAACGGGAGGGTGACAAGTGTCACCTCACATTGGCCTCGAGTGGACGCAAAGGGACGAACAAGGTGGCTTGTTTTGTCTTGGAGTTGGTAGGATATTTTGTGTGCAAGTTGGCTTAGGACACTTGCCCAAATCTTGGCCTTACACTTGCCTTGCACTTGGCATAATCTTGGCCATTGGTTGGCCATCCCTTGACCTATAAATACCCTCTTATGTTGATGAACTTCTTCATCCAAAAATCCTTTCTAAGTGTTAAAATCTCTCCCCTTAAGTGTAGTTCTCGTCCAAATCACCTCCCTTTGTGAGCCCTTGGCCGAGAGCCAACCCCTCCCTTTGTGGTGTTTGGTGGGTACCCCTAGCCTAGTTGTTTTCGTATAATAATACCCCCTTTTGTGGTATAGAAATACTCTCCTAGTATTGTTATAATGCCCAAAATACTCTAGCCCATATACCTTATAGTACTTCCAAAGTTACTCTATACGTAGAGCAGGAAATACTATTATACTTCCTCATCAAAAACGAAACCCTAAGTAAATCTTCACCGTAGTTGAAGTTATAAGTAGAAGTTGGTTAGAACTTCTAAGGGTTGTTTGGAGCGGATTGAGCGCCGGAGTAGAGCTAAACCTTGCTCAGGATCGACATATAAACTCGGATAATTTTGGGCTTATCGAGGTAAACACTCTTGACCTTCTATTGTAATTGGGAATTACATGTTGTTGGAATATATAGTTGAAGTATACTATATATAGAACTGATTAATTGCGGCAATGTCTTTTGACTTAAGCCTGAATAATACTTACGGCAATGTCTTGCGACTTAAGCCTGAATTTAAAGAAGAGAACTGAACTGTAATTACATAGGACTGTATTACAGTAGACTTGTGTAACATTACTTGTAGTAGAATTGTACACGTCCGGTTAGACGTGTTAACCCCCCCTGGTTGGCTTGGTAGCCGACATCGAGAGAGGAGGAGATTTGCCATTTGCGGGGGATGTTTACGAATTTTACGTAGAATATGGAGCGATGAGATATAGATGTTAATAAGCGCCGTGGCCTTATAGGTTGAAGTACTACGTGTGGTGCGATCTACGTGGCTTAAGGAGTAGCCGGCGGTTTGAAGTACTTGGAGCGTTTTGCTATTAGTCGGCACTCGTCGCGAGGTATGTGAACCTCTTCCTATCTCTTCTAGCATGATATGTGAACTATGTTATGCGGTGACGCGTACGTGTGTTAATCGTGTTTGATTGTTTTAAAACATAAAGTGTTATAACGGCTTTATGGGAAGTTGGTTATAACGACTTTATGTAAATAAGAAAATACTTTGTGGTTTTAAAAGGTAATCGATGTGAATTATAAGCGGCTAGTTATAATAAAGAACTTGATGTATTTCAAAAGATTTATAAATCGTTTTGAAGGCGAGTAACACTTAGTTTTAATGGTTTTAAAAGAGTTATACTAGCTTATGGGAAGTTAGGTATAATGTCTTAAGAAAGGTAAAGAAAATGGTTTCTCGATGTTAGAAGTTAAAAGACTTGATCTTATAAGATAAGAGACTTAACTTATTTGTTTTAATGTGGATGCTTGTGTGAAACCTCATTCGTGAGTAATGAGTACTTGGTTTTATTTAAAGGGATAATGTTTCTGATTTGAAATCGAATGTGTATCGACAGGACCAACGCAGCTGCGTTAATAAAGGAAAATGTATTGAATAATGAAGTATTGTATTAAAACCGAGAAACCTCCATCTGCATAGAAGCTAAGATGAGACAAAATGATATTACATACCCTAGATCATGGCTGCTTAATAAGATCGATTATAAACAAGAATAAACTACTCACATATAAGGCATATGTTTCTCAAATCATTAAAGGAGAATTATGTTTTAAAGGATTAAAACTATGAACTACGAAACCTTTTCTAAAAATGAGAAACTTGAGCATTTGAAATTAGGCAAACTTGAACGTTTGGAAAATAAGGTTGTTACTTGATTTTACAAAGGAAAGCATTTTGTTTATTTAACAATGCTCGTCACTCTATTTTTATACTACGGACATCGGGTGACTTTTATAAAAGGAATGGATCTCTTTAAAAGGAATTTAACGACGTAGTACTTTAGGTTAAAAACCGACTTTGGCATAAAATGAAAGTACTTTGAGTTGTGTAACTTGCCTATGCTTGTGTTGTGTAACTTGCCTATACTGGTTGTTGTGTAACTTGCCTATGCTTGTGTTGTGTAACTTGCCTATGCTTGTTGTTGCGTAACTTGCTTATGCTTGTGGTGATAGCCTTGGTTGTGCAAGAATGGTTATTTTATGGACTAGCTCTCCATGAGGTTTCTTCTGCTCGCCTTGGTCCCCGTGGTCGGCTCTGATTGCCTGCCTCATGGCTGATTCGCCTTGGTACCGAGTCAGCCCTCGACTTGCCCGTTCGGTGTAGTGACGGTCTCGTGATACGCCTCGTCCCCGGTGGTCACCAGATTACTTGCCCTGCCACTACGTGGACCGCCTTGGTATCCTGTGAGTCGGCTCGCACTTGCCCCGTGACGGCCGTGTTTTGGTTGCATTATATTATTGGTACGGTCGGATCTGGTAGTTATACTTGTCCTATACGGTTTTTATGACACAGGTGGGACCTGGTGTTCATGCATACTCCTTGGTATTGTCATATCATAAACTGCCGGCAGTGAGGAAGAAATTCCACGGGCACGAGTGATAATTTGGAGGGCGTGAGTCCCTGACTTGATGTAACTAGTTATATGTTATGTACTGTAGTTTGGTCATCATACATGTCTCCTGCTTTATATAGACTATTATGATTTCATTTACTGATTTTCTGATTTCACATACTTGGTACTGTTGTAATCGACCTCGGGCCGCGTCATGCTGCAGTAAGTACATTGGCTGTCGATCCCCGCTATTAGGATCACCTTTCAGCGTATTGGGAAGCTCCGTTCCTTCGGAGGCTTATCTTTTGGTATGTGTTCCCTGAGTTGTAGGTTCTTGTACATTCAGGGGTATGGCGGGGCCCTGTCCCGTCATAGTTGTTGTAAATCTTAGAGGTCTGTAGCACTGTGTGGGCAGGGTTTTGTAAAAAGGATTAAACTGTTCGTTTTGAAAGAGTTGTTTATATATATTTTTAATGGAAGGTAACCGTTTGGTTGGCCTGTTTTATTATCTTGTCTCATGTTCATGTTTAAGTTTTTATTTCCGCTGGTTTTCTCTGATGTTGTATCACTAGGGTGCCCGGGGTAAGGCACCGCCACGGCCCGGATCGGTCGTGACACAAGTCTCATTGTGAAAACAAATCCATGTAAGTACAATTTGATTATTCTTCTTTAAACCCTTCTACGTGATATGATTCAATTCAATTGTGATATTCTTCTAAGTATTTAATACTTATTCTTATACTACTACAGTATGTATTCTCTAATTCAAAAGAGGGTTAGGATTAGTTACCTCGGTAAGCCCAATAATATCCTAGATAAAGTCGCGCCTGAGCAAGGTTTAGCTCCTAAGTTGTACGCTCCGGTAGCTCCAAGAAACCTTAGAAGTTCTTCACAACTTCTACTAAGGACTAAGGGATTTGGGCTAGGGTATTTTGGCTAGGCTAGGGGGGGTAGCCTCGGCTAGCTTCTCCAAAGGGGGGGGGGAGGTGTTTGGACGAAAAGAGGCTTAAGGGAGAGGAGAGGATTCTCAAGACTTGGAAGGGAATTTGTGGATGAAGAACTCTTCATCTTAAGGGGGGTATTTATAGGTCAAGACATGGCCAACCAATGGCCAAGATTTAGCCAAGTGCTAGGCAAGTGTAAGGTCAAGATTAGGGCAAGTGTACCTAGCCAACTTGCACACAAAATATCCTACCAACTACTTGACAAAATTGACCATCCATTCGGCCCTAAGAACGCCTCACATCCATCAATTGGAGGGTGACAAGTGTCGCCCTCCCGTTGGTCCAAAATGTTTCGTCTCTCGGAAAAATCCGCAAAAATTAGAAATGGCATAGCCGGAAATTACCCTACGAAAGCTGTGGAAACGTTTCGTCGGAAAACTATTCGTTTTGAGAGTTGTGCCCAAAAAAAACGTCCAAGCCTAACTTTAAGGCCAAACTTTTTGTACGTATTCCCTTACGTACATACTCTGGAAATACGGGGTATAACATTCTCCCCTCCTTAGAAACATTCGTCCCGAATGTTCCTTCCCAAGACAGATAACGATAAGGTTCTTCGTAACTTAAACCGTTTGCAAATGCCACACACGGCCACAAAACAACACTTAGGCATAAATGATAATGAAAAATTTACAAGTAGGAAAGTGAATTACCTGGAGGTGTGGGGAATAGGTGAGGATACTTCTGCCTCATGTCCTCCTCAGCTTCCCACGTCATCTCCTCCCTGAGCTCGTTCCGCCACAAGACTTTGACGGAAGCCACGTCCTTCGTCCGCAGACGCCTAACCTGACGATCGACTATCGCTATGGGAATCTCCTCATACGATAACCCCTCGGTCACCTGGACATCGTCAATCGGGTGTACCCTAGATGGATCCCCGATACATCTCCTCAGCATAGATACGTGAAACACCGGATGCACTGCCTCGGATCGGACGGCGAGATCCAACTCGTAGGCAACCCCGCCACCCTGCGGACAATCTGAACGCCCGATGTACCTTGGGCAGTTTCCCTTCTTCCCGAATCTCATCACACCTTCATGGGTGGCACCTTTAGGAAAACCGAATCATCAATCGAACTCGGATGTCGACGGCGATGATCTGCATACGACTGGCCGACTACGGTGTCGATAGCCGCTCTCGGATAAGCTTCACATTATCCATCGCATTGCGTACCAAATCTGGTCCCACTAGCCGCACTCGCCCACATCGAACCAACCTATAGGCGATCCGCACTTCTCCCATACAAGGCCTCATAAGGCGCCATCCGAATACCGGAGTGGTAGCTATTATTGTACGCGAACTCAACTAGAGGCAAATGATCCTCCCAGCTACCACTGGTCGATAACACGGGCTCGCAAAGATATCCTCGAGTGCGGATAGTGCGCTCGGCTGTCCGTCTGTCTGTGGATGGAATGCGATTCGGTGCTCACTGCGTCCCTAAACCTCTCGAAAGACCTCTGAAGTTGGCAGAACCGGGCTCCTGCATGCGATATGATCGTAGGGACTCCATGCACCGACGATCTCTCGGATGTAAAGTCCGCATAATCCTCACGAAAAAGTCTTCCCGACGGAAGAAAGTGGCTGATTTCACACCGTCGACGATAACCCATATAGAATCATATCTCCTCCGAGTGCGAGGTAATCCTGTGATGAAGTCCATGTTGATTACCTCCCACTTCCGTGTCGGGATCTCTATCGCTGCAATAAACCACTGGCCTGCGGTGCTCTACCTTCACCGCCGACAACACGGCACCGAGCTACGAACTCGCAACGCCCTCTTCAAGCCATCCCACCAATACACGGATCTAAGGTCGTGGTACATCTTGGTCAACCACGATGGATAGAGTAACGCCGCTGTGTGCTTCCCCAAGAACTCACTGAAGTCCTCAAACATCCGGAACACACAACCGCCAAACCTTAGCACCCCATCGTGCTACCTCAAAAGCGACCCTTGACCTCACGAAGAGTCAGATCACGATATCGAATCAAAGCTGGATCCTCGAACTGTTGCCTCTTCACCTCTTCGACGATGGAAGACTCGGCAACCTCACGAACTCTAACCCCACTGCTATCAGAATCAATCAAACGGACACCAAGGCTCGCTAACTGGTGCAAATCACGAACCATGTCCCTTCTCTCTAGCTGCACATCTGATAGGCTCCCCATCGACCTACGACTAAGAGCATCTGCCACAACATTCCTTTAATAACAATTAGTTATTTGTCAATACACTTTCCTTTATTAGCGCTGCTGTGGTTTGTTCGACACTTATTCTCATTTCCGAAATCAGTAAAACATTATTCTTTTTTAAAACCAAGTACTCATTACTCGCGAATGAGGTTTCACAACACTTTTAACAAAATGTTAATTACCAAATAAAACAAGTTAAGTCTCTTATCTTTCAAGATCAAGTCTCTTAACTTCTACAATCAATAAACCAATCTTTTACCTACATAGAGTCGTTATAACTAACTTCCCATAAAGCTATTATAACACCCTATGTTTTAAACCAACCAACTCATTTAGCACATGACGCTCACCGTACTACATAGTTTACAAAACATCATGCTAGGAGGATAGGAAGAGGTTCACATACCTCGCGACGATTATCGACAATAAGCAAAACGCTCCACAGTACTGTAACCCGACTAGCCGTTTCCACTCTTTAAGTAGAATACGCTACTCGTAGTACTTCCACCTATAAGGCCATAAAACGTCTATTAACTTCTAACCGCACGGTTCCATATTCTACAGAAAATTCGGCAAAGACTCCCGCAACAGCGTAAATCTCCTCCTCTATCGAGGCCGGCTACCAAGCCAACCAGGGGGGGGGGGGTTTACACGTCTAACCGGACGTGTACAATTCTACTATACAGTAATACCACAAGTCTACTGTAATACAGTCCTATGTAATTACAGTTCAGTTCTCTTCTTTATATTCAGGCTTAAGTCAAAAGACATTGCCGCAAAGCTATGTTCAGATCTATATATAGTATACTTCAACTATATAATCCTACCACATGTAATTTCCAATTACAACAAGGGGACAAGAATATTTACCTCGATAAGCCCAAAATTATCCAAGTTATAATGTCGATCCTGAGCAAGGTTTAGCTCCTACTCCGTGCGCTCCAATCCGCTCCAAACAACCCTTAGAAGTTCTAACCAACTTCTACTTAAATACTTCAACCAACTATGAAGATTTCCTTAGGGTTTCGGTTTGAGACTAAAAGGACAAAAGGTAGTATTTCCGGGCTCTACGTATAGAGGTAACTTTTGGAATACTACAAGGTATGAGGCTAAGGTATTTTGGGCATTATAACAATACTTGGAGAGTATTCTACCAAGAGGGGGGGGGTGTATTATACGAAACAACTAGGCTAGGGGGGAGGGTACCCCACGGCTAGCACCACAAGGAGAGGGGGAGGCTCTCGGCCACAAGGCCACTCAAAGGGGGAGGGGGGGAGGCTTAGGACGAGAGCAACAAGAGGAGAGGGGAAGGATTGCAAGACTTAGAACACATTTTGGATGATGAAGTCTTCAACAAAGGGAGGGTATTTATAGGAAGCCAGGGACAACCAATGGACAAGATCAAGCCATGTGCAAGGCAAGTGTAAGGCCTTGATCAAGCCAAGTGCACCCTAACCCCTACCCCTCAAAACATGGCACAAAACAAGGCACAAAACAAGGCGAAAATAAGGCACAAAACAAGGGGCCAATCGGCCAAGGAGACGTGACCCAAATGGCCAACCCAACGTCCACTTGAGGGTGACAAGTGTCACCCTCTCGTTGGCCCAAAAATGTTCCGTCGCTCGGAAAAATCCGCAAAAATACAAAACGACATAGCCGAAATTTTCCTTCGCAAGTTACGTAAAACGTTTCGTAAAAACGACTCTAACCGTGTTGCACAAGACAGGTAATTCGCCAAGCCACCTGGGGGTGACACGTGTCGCCCTCCTACTTGTCCAAAATAATTCATCTTCTGAAAATATCCAAAATGGCCAAAATCTCAAAATCAAAGCGGGCCCCACAAAACCGTAAATTCCTCCCGTGGGCCCCACGTGACCATTTCCGAAAATAAAATCTCAAAATTCTAATATAATTTAAGAAGACCATATTCCAAATCTGGGAACCCAATTCCCATCAACGAACATTTTTCTTTACAAAAACCGGAAACTTTTTCCGTGGAAAAATCACCTCTTTCTTCCTTTCCAATTTTTTTCTATCGTGCTCTCGTACGTACGTCCTCGCATACATACCCTGAGAATACGGGGTATAACACAGTTGGGATGTAAACTGCCAGATTCTTATATATATATGCCGAAAGGCACCCTTTTCTCAGATAAAATGTGTCTCATTTACAATTGTTTCATGCCTTTTGTTTTTATATTCCGCTGATTACTCTGATGTATGACTACTTGGGTGCCCGGGTAAGGCACCAGTCACGGGCCCTGGAATGGGTCGTGACACGTACAAAATCAACTAGACTTGGGCCTTGCATCCTCGTGACCCTATCACATAGCGGGACCATTACCAACTGACATCACCCGATTCCATACTATCGGTTGACCCGAAATGAGTCCATAACCCGACCCATCGTCACACTTAACTTCTTATTCTTAGTCTGAACTAAATCTTTCTCTTATCTCAAGGTACTTCTCACCCTATCCCCCTATTCACTAGAGGTTCGTCACATAAGCCAAAGTATTTCTACTGTACATTCTTCCCTATTGGTCTTTACACTGCCACGGGATAATTACAACTTGTGAACTCTACACAACTATAGTCTCAGTTCACTTATCATTCTTGTCAACATTCTTAACTTTTCACTTTACTAATCAAAGTATTCCTACCTCTGGGGGTACTATCACTTACAACTGCTAGCAACAAAAGGAAAACATATATGCTAGGGCGAAATCTGAATCTATCAATGCACGTATGATTCAAAAGAATCGAAATATACCAGAACCCACGCGATGTTGCCTCACGATCTGTCCAAAGAGTCACGTCATCTATGCGGTTCGAAGGACCGCCAGAACTATAAACTCCACCCTGACCTCTACCATGGCTGGCCGACATCTGAACACCCTGCCCTAGGGGACGCACAGTTGTGGAGGAAAGGGAACCAACCATCGGCCTCATAGGCTGAGCCACCTCACCGGTGCTCTTTCTAAAAGGACATACCCTCCGTATATGGCCCGGACGGCCACAACAAAAACAAACACCTGTGCCATAACGACATTTCCCCGAATGACGCTTACTACAATGGAAACACTGAGGAATAAGTGGCCTCGACTGAGAAAATCCCCTGCTCCTTTGAGAACCTCGACCCCTGGAGCTCGGACCGGCTCCTAAATACCTTGTGGGATCAAATATCCCACCTGTGAGCTGCGGGGGTATGTACTGGGTAGGCTGGGACGAATATCTCACTCGCTGCTGAGGCTGCTCGCCCATAAACTCACCGGGATAACCAACCGGTCTAGCCCTCTTACGCTAATCTCCGTTGCCTCTCTACCTCTCAGACACTGTGCACTCGAATAACCTCCGCTGATGAAACTGTAGCACCGCTTATCTTGGTCAATAACATAATCGCTTCCTCACGACCCTATAGTCTTCTCCTAATCGAGAAACCGGAGGCTCGTCGGGCCTCAAAACTCGGCGCAGAAGAACTCGCCATCATGCGACAACATCCAGATACCTGGGCACGAGCCCTATCAACTCTCTGAGTCTGACTAGTAGCTCCTGATACTCCTTTGCCCTTCTGGGCAGCTGTTGCCCTCCTTGGAGGCATAACTGTAACACAAAAATACGTCAGAGAGGAATTATCTTACTAACACAGCTCTATGGCACGATCTTAGAGTGAGAAGAATAGAAACCAACTCATAAAAGTCCTGTAGCCTCCTGTTTATGGGTGTGGCGCACAACACACCGATAATCAAGACTCTACTAGACACGGTCCGTAGACATTCCGAGGACTGACTGCTCTGATACCACTCTGTCACGCCCGAACCACGGGCGTGGATCGTGCCCTACACGGGCACCTTCTACCTATGCATACAAGTAAATGCGGAATTTAAATAACACCTCATTTTTTTAACCAACGACGCGTGCAAAGCCGACAAGGCCGCCATATAATATACATAACAAAAGACACTACACCGCATACGAGTCCAATCCCACATATGAATACTGCACTTCTAAGAGTTTTATCAACTATGACGGACAAGGCCCCGCCGTACCATAATCGCATAAAAGCACATCTTGAAAGAACTTATACCAAAAAGATAAACTCCCGAACAGAATGAGCTATCCAAAAACTCTGAGCAGGGTCCTACACCTGCCGATCACCAAACAGCGTACCTAAACTCACAGATGTAACGCAGCCTCAAGGAGGTCAAGACGAAGAATGTACCAAGTATGTGAAACGATGCATCAGTAATGAAATCATAACAGTCTAAACAAAACAGGAGACATGTATGATAGCCAACCTACAGTACACAATACATAAGCAGTTATATCAAGTCAGGGACGCATGCCCTCAAAGTCACTACTCAAATATAACTATGGGTCTCATGCCCATAATATCAATCATGCCCGTGGAATCCTTCCTCACTGCCGGCAGTCCATGATATAATATAACACCAATAAGAATATATGAACACCAAGTCCTACCTGTGTCCTAAAAACTGTACGGGCCAAGTAGGAAAACGAACCACCCGATCCAACCATGTATCATAAAACGGACGGGGGCAAGTACGAAAGCCAACTACCAGATCTAACCTGCGTCAACAACTGACGGGGGTGTCACGACCCGACCTCGGGCCCGCGACTGGTGCCTTACCCCGGGCACCCTAGTGATACAACATCAGATAAAAATCAGCGGAAATAAAAACTTAAACATGAAACAAGATAAAATATAAGAAAACAGGCTAACCAAAACGGTCACCTTCATGTATATACATAAAACCCGAACATTTATAATCCTTTACAAACCCTGCCCACAACAGTACTACATACCTCTAAGAGTTTTATACAACATGACGGGACAGGGCCCCGCCATACCCCTGAATGTAAAAGTATCTACAGTGACAGGGGACTATACCAAAAGATAAGCTTCCGGAGAAACGGAGCTTCCCAAACGCTGATCTGCGATCCTATGAACGAGGATCAACAACTGGTGTACAGTACAACAGGTACCAAGTATGTGAAACTAAAAATACTGTAAATGAAATCATAGTAGTCTATATAAAACAGGAGACATATATGATAACCAAACTACAGTACATAATATGTAGCGATCGCCAAGTCGTGACTCACGCCCTCAAAGTCATCACTCAAATATAACTATGGGTCTCACGCCCACAACATCGTTCATGCCCGTGGAATACCTTCCTCACTGCCGGCAGTCTACGATAACCATGCCAGGGAGTACACATGAACACCAGGTCCCACCTGTGTCATAAAAACCATATGGGGCAAGTACGAATGCTAACTACCAGATACCGAAGCCGCATCATCAACTGACCGGGGCAAGTACGAAAGCCAACTACCAGATACCAGAGCCGTACCAACAAATCTATATAACCATACCACGAAGCTGACCCGGGGCAAGTACGAAAGCCAACTACCAGATACCACCTGCGCCACGTAGCTGACCGGGGCAAGTACGAAGACTAACTACCAGATACCAAGCCGGAATCATGAGACTTCATCACAAAACTGAACGGGGCAAGTACGAAGGCTAACTACCTGATACCATGCCGGAATCACGAGACTTTGTCACAAAACTGAACGGGGCAAGTACGAAGGCTAACTACCAGATACCAAGCCAAATCAGCCACGACCGGGGCAAGTACGAGCCAACTACGGATACCGCCGAATCAAGAAACCTCGCGGAGAGCTAGTCCATGGAATAATAATCACGAAGCGCATCTGCGGAATCCTCCACACGCAGACGCCCAAGTAAGATCATAACAAATCAGCCGGCCCTCCATCGAGAGACGCGGTGGTATAGATCATTACCTCGATAAGCCCAAAATTATCCAAGATTTATAAGTCGATCCTGAGCAACGTTTAGCTCCTATTTTGTACGCTCCAAACCGCTCCAAGCAACCCTTAGAAGTTTCTAACAACTTCTCTTAAACACTTCAACTCCAAAAAGTGAAGAACACTTAGGCTACAATTTGGCAACTCTCGGCCAAGGGGTAATTTAGGGTCTAGGGGTGTGAAATCTTTTCTAACTTTTGGTTAATAATCTTCCTAATACTCTAAGGAAGACCACTTAAGAGTTTAGGAATTTTTGGACAAAGTTTGGTTAAGGGAGAGGGGTGTTGGACGAGAACTACAACAAAGGGAGGGAGTATTTTTGCGTTGGAATTTCTCAAGTGTGGATGAAGAAGTCTTGAAACTTAAGGGGGGTATTTATAGGCCAATCAATGGCCAAGATCAAAGCAAGTGTGTGGTCTAGATTTGGCCATGTGTGTGTGGGTCCCACTTATCTATCTACTACACAAAATATCTTCAAGACTTTGACCAAATGTTTTACTCCTTTTTCATGAAAAAAACGTGCCACTCCTTGCCCACAATTTCGTCCAACCTTGCCACCTAGGGGTGACACATGTCGCCCTCCTATTGGTCCAAAATATTTCATCTTCCGAAAATATCCGTAATGCCAAAAATCCGAAAATAAAGTGGGCCCCACAAACCGTAAATTCCTCCCGTGGGCCCCACGTGACCATTTCCGGAAATATAATTCCATAATTCTCAAATATTCCAAAAAGTCCGAATACCGAATCCGGGAATCCAATTCCCATTAACGAACCTTTTTCCTTCACAAAATCCGGAACTTTTTCCGTCGAAAAATCACATCTTTCTTCCTTTCCAATTTTAAGGTCGTATTCTCGTACGTACGTCCTCACATACATACCCTGGAACTACGGGGTATAACAGGGGGCAAGTACGAAAGCTATCTACCGGAGTCTACCGTACAAAACTATGCAATAGCACTGACGGGGGCAAGTACGAAAGCCAACTACCAGATCCATCCTGCGTCATCAACTAAGCGGGGCAAGTACGAAGGCTAACTACCAGATCCAACCTGCGTCACTAAATCTCATGGAGGGCCAATCCATAAAAATATCCCACGTGGTCGCATGCCCCGGAATTCCACATCGTATAAGCATGACCATAGGGTAACACAAACAAATCCGGGAATCTAACCCGCCTCCTGGTCACATGCCCCGGAATCCCACATCGTATAAGCATGTCCAAGGAGTATCCCTCATTGTCGTAATGCCCAAATTACCTTAGCCGTATACCTTGTAGTATTCTAAGGTTATACCTATACTAAAAGCCCAGTTATACTATTATACTTCCCGTCAGTCACAAAACCGAAACCCTAAGGAAAATCTCCATAGTTAGTTGGAGTAGTATGTAGAAGTTGGTTAGAACTTCTAAGGGTGGTTTAGAGCGGGTTGGAGCGCACGGAGTTGGAGCTAAACGTTGCCCAGGATCGACTTTATACTTGGATAATTATGGGCTTATCGAGGTAATTATCTTGTCCCCCTATTGTAATTGGAAATTACATGTTGTAGGAATATATAGTTGAAGTATACTATATATAGAACTGAACATAGCTTTGTGGCAATGTCCTTGGACTTAAGCCTGAATTAAAAGAAGAGAACTGAACTGTAATTACGTAGGACTGTATTACAGTAGACTTGTGTAGTTTGACGGGTAGGGAAGGGCTGCCCAATTTCCCGTAGGATCTTGCATCTAGATTTATTCTACCGAGTAGTCTAGACTTTGATAGACTTGTATAACCTGTATAGGTTGAATGTTCTGCGAGTAGCATGTGCTACTTGAGAAGGTGGACCAGGCTAGCCGGGTTATAGCCGTGGAGCGATTTGCTTTTAGTCGATAATCGTCGCGAGGTATGTGAACCTCTTCCTATCTCTTCCAGCATGATATGTGTGTAACTATGTAGTACGGTAGACGTACGTGTGTTAATTGAACGTAGTTATACGGCAATGTCTTTGACTTAAGCCCGAATAATAATAATCTTGAAGTAGTTCAAGAGAATTAAGAACTGTTTTTAAAAGAAGAGTAATACTTGGTTTTAAAAGCTTAAGAGTTATACTAGCTTTATGGGAAGTTAGGTATAATGGCTTAAGAGGGATAAAACGAATGATTTATTTATTTTAGAAGTTAAGAGACTTGATCTTGTAAGATAAGAGACTTAACTTAAATAAATTATATGAATTTTGTGTGAAACCTCATTCGTGAGTAATGAGTACTTGGTTTTTAAAAGGGATAATGTTTTACTGATTTCAGAAATCAGAAATGTGTATCGACAAACCATCTAGCGTTAATAAAGGAAAATGTATTGAATAATTAAGTATTATTAAAACCAAGAGAAACTTCCATCCGCATAGAAGCTAAGATGAGACAAAATGATATTTTCTAGATCATGGCTGCTGTAATAAGATTGTTATAAACAAGAATATCCTACTCACATATAAGGCTTATGTTCCTCCGATTGTTTAAAAGAGAATTACATTCTTAAATGAATAAGACTATGAACTACAAACCTTTCAAAATGAGAAACTTGAGTAATTGAAATTAGCGGACTTGAAACATTTGGAAAAGAATGTGGTTACTTGATTTTACAAAGAGAAGTGTTTTGATTTACTTCAAAGATAATCACTCTATTTTCATATACTACGGTATTGTGTGACTTTTGTGAAAGTAACGTATCTTTTAAAAGAGTTAATGTATGAAGTACTTTGGGGATAGAACCCCGATCGTGTTAATCATATAGTAGAAAGTGCGTTGTGTGGATAACTTGATTGTGTTGGGTTGGGATAGCCTTGTAATACTTTCTTGTTTATTGGATAAGTCAACATGCTAGGATGCTACGTGTGTTAGTATCTTGTGATGTTTGTGTAAAGGGGTTTCTCGATTGCGCTTTAAATTGTTTCACTATCACCGATATGTTGGTATTGTACCATTCACCTTGACTTGTTTAGGAGGTTGCCGCCTCCGACGCGGGTAGATCGAGCGTCTAGTGACCTATGATTCGAGGATACCTCATGCGGGTCCTGAGGGCCTATGCGCGAGCTACGAGTTCGAGTTAGTATGCGTCCTTTATGGGCATGCGTCTATGTGCTACGCGGATCGCGAGTCCAGGCGGATGCCGGGGAGTAGCTACCCTCGATGCGGGGAATACCTCATGCGGGCCTATGAGATTGGCCTATGCGGAGCTGCGGGAAGTTCCAGGGCTAGACGCGCACATTAGATACTGCGGGCGAGTGGCCAGCTTTGATCATGTGACGGTCTAGACAGATCTCATGATACAGTTTATGACCTTGTTGGTACTGTGGGTTTTAGTAGTCGGCTATGCCTTCGTACTTACCATGTACGGTTTTATTAGGACACAGGTGGGACCTGGTGTTCATGTGTATTCCTTGATGCTTTTATATCATAGACTACCGGCAGTGAGGAAGGTATTCCACGGGCATGAATGATGTGGTGGGCGTGAGACCATAGTTATATTTGAGTGATGACTTTGAGGGCGTGAGTCCATGACTTGACATGACTGCTTATTTATTGTGAACTGTAGTTTGGTTATCATACATGTCTCCTGCTTTATATAGATTACTATGATTTCATTTCTGATTTATTTTGATTTCACATACTCAGACTGTTATCTTGACCTCCTTGGCCGCGTCATGCCGCAGTAAAGGTACACCGCCGTTGATCCTCGCTCTTGTGGTCACGATTCGGCGTTGGGAAAGCTCCGTTTCTCGAGGCTTATCTTGGTATAGTCCTGTTGTTGTAGGTGCTTACATTCGTGGTATGGCGACCCTGTTGTCACGACCGAACCGGACCCGTGACCGGTGCCTTAACCCGGGCACCCTAGTGACACAACATCAGAGAAAACCAGCGGAATGTAAACTCAAGATAAACAACCATTAAGATATAGAATAGTCTAGCCCAAAATGGCTAACCCAAAGTACATAAACCAAACAGTTACATCCTTAACGAACCAAGTTCTGACAAGACTACAGGCCTCTAAGAATGAATAACACTATGACGGGACAGGGCCCCGTCATGCCCCTGAATGCACAAAATATTAACGACTCCAGGGAGGACCATACCAAAAGTCGAGCCTCCGAAGAATTGGAGCTCCTGACACCTGAGTACAAGATCCTAGGAACGAGGATCTACCACCTGCTTTCCCTTACCTGCGGCATGAACGCAGCCCCCGAGGGGGTCGACACAACGTACCAAGTATGTAAATCGAAAATATCGTAGTAATATCATAAGTCCAAAATACATTAAAGTTATAGATAAAACCAAATTATGTTGACCGTGCCTTACTAATAATGAGAGTAACAAGTATACATTTTATAGCATAAAAATAGGAGGCTCATGATCAAAGCAGGTACCTCGCGTAGTATCATTAAGCAATCCTACTCCTGGGACTATTTCACCCGCATAGGTCTGTGGACCCGCATGAGGTCATCCGCCTCGTCATAGGACTATTTCACCCGCATGGGACTATTTCACCCGCATGGATCCGGTGGATCCGCATGAGTACCATCGCGTACTCGCATGGGACTATTTCACCCGCATGGATCCTATGGTCGGATCCGCATGAGTACAAGCGCCGCACTCGCATCATGGGTAGCAAATCCATGGCATAAATAATAACCCGGGGTTTATCCAGAATAATATATATATAACATAGCTCATCCGCTATCATACATAACATAAGCACTACCGCCTATCATATCATAACATAAGCACTACCGGCCTATCATATCATAACATAAGCACTACCGGCCTATCATATCATAACATAAGCACTACCGGCCTATCATAACTTAAGCAAGTTAAGAATCACCTAACTTCTTATTAATAGTATTAATACATCCTCTCATTTTAGTATACCTAAGGCACGATCATGTCTTTTAATAAAAATCCGGGAATTTAACCCAAGTATCATGTACCTCTAACCTTTTAAGAAATAACTCTTTTTATACAAAAATTCCAAGATACTAATCACCATAGTATCAAGTTACGATTTCTTTTCAAAACAAGTCACGTTTCCTTTTAAAACTATCCCAAGCTTCTAAATTAAGTGACTTCATTTCTTGTAAAACCTTAGGCAATTCATGCCTTAAAACCATTTTCCTTCCACAAGTTCAAAACATCAAAACCTTTCTCCATTAAACTTTCACAAACTAATATAACCAACTCCTCATAAAGTCGTTATATTAGAGTTAAACAATAGTAAAACACATTCCCTTAAGTCCAAGGGATTTTTATACTTTTCCTTTAAAACGAAGCAAGTATCAAATACTTATAACAAACGAAGATTTCCAAATCTTGTACGTCTACCGTACTACATAGGTACAACTAATCATGCTCAAGAGATAGGAAAGCTCCACATACCTCTTCGGTCAATCCACAAGCTAAGTCCAATTTACCGCACGTAGTATGTCAACCTAAAATGACCACAATACGTTTATCAAGCTCTAATTATAATGCAGAATTTTCCCAAGTTAAAGTCACCAATTTCCTACGGAAAATTGGGCAGCGTTTCCTTTGTTTCTACATACTTTGCCACCTTTTCCAAGGTCGATTTTTAACGCTCAAATGGCATGTTTAAGGCTCAACAACCAACCAACACCAAGGGGATTACACACCTAAACTTTGGTGTGTAAAATTCAGCCCCACAAGTTACCACAACTAACCCAACAAGTCTAATGTAGTATTTAGGCAACAACATGCTCATAAAATCCCCCAAACCAATTCTTTCATAATCAAACCCCATTTCTTACATGCAACTACTCTAAGTGCATTTTTTCCAACTACAAGTTCTTCCTATTAAACATGCAACGCCCAATACCAACTACAAGAGAAGAAATGTTACCTTGAGTTTTAGCCAAACTTAATCCAACACCTTGCTAGCCTTTTTCTCCAAGAACACCACCACAATAGTCTTCACAAGCTTGTAATAACTTTTCCTTCCTATTACACTTTTCAGATTTTTCCCTTAGGCTAGAATTCCTCTTGGGAATTTAGAGAGAAGGATGAGCTTTTTAATTTAGAGAGAGATGGAGTGTAAAGATGAAAAGTTGAAAGAAATGACCAAGCCTTGGTCAATATAATGCATGTAGCAGAAAATCAGATGGGGGGGGGACACTTGTCACCCTCCCATGGCCTCTTTTAAAACAAAAATCAGACTTTCTAAGTTTTTCCGCCCAAATTTCCCGCCTCGGCGCCGCTGCTGGCGCTGCGGCTCTGCGGACCCTCGGATCTTTCGCGCCACGCTCGCTTCGGAGCCGCGGCGCGAACTCCTGCGACTCGGATCTTTCGGCGCGTCTGCTTCCGGCCGCGCGCTGGAACTTCGCCACCAGATTCACTCGCTTCGCGCCATGCGCCGCCTCCGGCGCCGCGGCTCTGAGGCCCCTGAACGTGTTTCTCTAATTTCTCGCACGGCCCCACACGCACGGCCCGAACCATGGGGTATAACATTCTCCCCCCCTTAGAAACATTCGTCCCGAATGTTCCTTCTAGCCTTACACAAAACACAATACAAACATATCTTCTTAACTATTCCTTTGCAAATAAGAATGCTCCCCGAGCCACAACATTACTCAAGCATAATCAACTAAATTAACACCAATCAGTAGGAAAAGGGGTTACCTGGAGGTATAGGGAATAAGTGTGGGTATTTCTTCATCATATCATCCTCTGCTTCCCACGTCATCTCTTCTCTGTTCTCGTTCCGCCATAAAACCTTGACGGAAGCCACCTCCTTCGTCCGGAGTCGTCTAACCTGACGATCGAGTATCGCTATGGTACTCTCCTCATACGACAACTCCTCTGTCACCTGGATATCCTGAATCGGGTGCACTCTAGACGGATCTCCAACGCATTTCCGTAACATAGACACGTGAAAAAAAAACTGGATGTACCACCTTAAGATCGGACGGCAGGTCCAACTCATAGGCAACCTTGCCCACTCTTCGGACAATCTGATACGGCCCAATGTACCTTGGGCTGAGTTTCCCTTTCCTCCCAAATCTCATCACACCCTTCATGGGTGACACTTTCAGAAAGACCCCAATCCTTAACCTCAAACTCTAAGTGTCGACGCCGATGATCTGCATATGATTTCTGTCGACTCTGGGTTGCCAATAACCGCTCCTGGATAAGCTTCACCTTATCCACTGCCTGCTGAACCAAATTTGGCCCGATTAACTGCACTTTTCCCACTTCAAACCAACCTATCGGTGACCTGCACTTCCTCCCGTATAAGGCCTCATAAGGCGCCATCTGAACACTAGAATGGTAGCTGTTGTTATAAGCAAACTCCACAAGAGGTAAATGATTCTCCCAGCTACCCCCGAAATCAATAACACAAGCCCGCAGCATATCCTCGTTGTGCGGATAGTGCGCTCGCCCGTCCGTCCGTCCGAGGATGAAGCGTCGTCTTTGAGACTCACTGTGTCCCTAATCCTTCTCGAAAGAACTCCGGTTAGCCGTGAACTGGGCTCTCTATCTCGATATAATCGACACCGGACTCGTGCAAACTCACAATCTCTCTAATATATAATCCGCATAGTCCTGGTGAAAACGTCGCCCCGATCTGGAAGAAAGTGGGCTGATTTACAACACAACAATAACCCAAATGGAATCATGTCTCCTCAGGTGCGAGGTAACCCGTAATAAAGTCCATGTTTACCACCTCCCACTTCCACATCGGAATATCAATAGCCTGTAATAGCCCACCGGGCTTCTGGTGCTCAACCTTAACCTGCTGACAATTAGGACACTGGGCAACAAGACCGGCCACGTCCCTCTTCAAACCATCCCACCAATACATGCACCTGAGGTCATGGTACATCTTAGTCGACCCCGGATGAATCGAATAACGAGCACTGTGTGCCTCCCCCAGAATCTGCTGACGAAGTCCTGCCACATCGGGAACACACAACCGCCTCGAATCTTAGCACCCCATCCGGCTACCTCAAATAGACTCTTCTCCCCGGCGGCATCTCAATATCATATCAAAATCGGATCCTCATATCGCCGCCTTCACCTCCTCGACGATGGAAGACTCGCAACCTTCGAACCCGAATTCGTTACTAACGGAATCAACCAAACGAACCCCAAGGCTTGCTAATCGTGTAACTCTCGCCATATCCTTTTCTGCATCAATCATCGATAGACTACCCATCGATCTGCGATTAAGGGCATCTGTAACTACATTGGCCTTCCCTGGGTGGTACAGAATATCAACATCGTAATCCTTAAGTAGCTCCAACCACCGTCTCTGCCGCAAGTTCACTCCTACGGTGAAGATGTCTCGAGACTCTTGTGGTGCTGTAAATGTCCACATGAACTCCATATAAATAATGTCTCCAGATCTTCAAGGTACGATTAATCGCCACTCTAAATCGTGAGTAGCGTAATTCCTTTCATGCTTCCTAATCGCCGAAACATAAGCTCTAACCTTATCGTGTTGCAAGACACAACCTAGCCCAACACCCAACGTATTACAATAATACCCTAACCCTCTAGTCTCTCAAGAGGGGTTAGAACTGTAGTCGTGGTCAACTTCTCTTCCGATAACTGGAAGCCTTTCTTGTGTTTGCGAAATATTCGGGCATCCTAAATCTCAATTATGGTTCCCGTTTCCCCTTTCTCTGTTGCAACCAAACTTGGTTACTACACTTAGATCTGATTCCTTTGCTTGCCGCATGGCTAAGACTTCCTGCCAATCACAATTTAGGGGGAGACTTCCTTGCTCTCATCAAGCAGTAATCCTATTATTCTCTCCCAGCTCGTAGAGCTTATAGTCCGGTGTTCAACCTCAATTCACGGTATTACATAATCCAATGACTTGTCAAGATTTCTTATCGTTCGAGTGTCTACTCGTCTTTCCTTCATAAGTTATTTCAAGTTGTCCTGGGGTCCCTTACCCCTCCGTATTCTCTTACTATCTTTCTCGTCAGTACGGATGCTACTACCTTTCCTCGAGGTGCTCCTACTGCCCATTACTTACTAATGGTCTTACACTAGTCCGGGGTAACTGTATCTCGTGCAACTTACATAACCATAGTTGTATCCTCTTTTATCCTTCTGGTCATAACCTACCTTATGCTCATTAATAGTAAAGTGTTTCTAATTTGATCCATAATCGTACAGTTTCAAATATGCGTACTACCTGCATTTTTCTTACGACACTTCCCTGACCATTTCGTAACGTCGTTCTTAATTACCCCCAACACAATACTTTTTCCACGGATATCTAAAACCGTAACTTATGGCATGACGATACTGAAGACCTACCCGTCTCCCATCCTTCGTCTAACTACATGGGTACACATAACTCCATAATACGTAAGGCTATTCTTTTATGTAGGGGAGAGAACTTATCTCCCTTCAATAAACTTTCCTTGGTGTCACAACCCTAATCACCGGGTCCTCTCGTGGTCCTGTAATTATCTAATCATTACGCACCGCCTTAAAATCGTGTAGATTTTCAAAACCTACCAAAGATGCCCTCAGCGTTCTGCCGGTAGCGCCCGTACTTATTTTATTCTTGCCTTGCACATTTCCTTGAAATTATCCGGAAGGTCGTGGCCCTTACCGCCACACCAAACCAACTCCAAGTACCTCCAAGGGCACTTAACATAAATTCCTTCAAATCCAAGTATTACTTACTTTCTGCGTCAATTTTCCTCAATGAACAAGTCACACAGACTTATTAAAACAAAATGCCAAAGAAGGAAGGATAATTCACTGGTTACTACTACTTCACTTCCTTTACCGAATCAATCTCTCTTCTGTAGTCCACGTTGGCATAACCAGAGGCCAACTAGTCCGTACTCATAATGACCTCAACGTCATAACAGATTACGCTAGGTTTGCTAGGGTCCCACGATCGTATCGCCTCCCAAGAATTAGTATACACCCGCTCAGCTACCACCCATCACTCACGGGTGTAGTTACCTCTAAAGGTTCTCATGGATTCGGGCTCTATTTCTTTCACACCTGGTTGCTTACTTCCTTACCGGTCGTATTCTTTTTCGTACTCCCAAACTTATTCTAGCTTACGTACATAACTTCCATAATAAAGCTGGCCCCCAATCTTGGAGTTACTAAGTCAAACAATATAAGGCCATTTCCGGCTCTCACAACCTGGTTCCGGTGGAATGCGTCCACGAACCTGTACAACGATTAACCAGACTCGGGCTTGTTCCCTCGTGACCCTGTCACGTAGCGGGACTACTATCAACTGATCCCACCCCATAAACGGGTACCCTAACTTCTCATAATACCATGACCGTGTCGTCTTGATCACAACAACCATTACTTACTCCACACGGATCTCATCCGTACTACCCTCTTAAGCATACCACGTAGCTTAATTTACAAACATAGCCTCCCATTGGGCCCCTTAATTAAGCTTCTTAAGGTTCCATTACTTTTTCCGACAACTCATCATCTCCTAATTATCTCAAACTAGCACGTAAAACCTCGATGAGAGTTCCTTAACTGTTCACACCTTCCCGGTATCTATTTAGTCCTTACCAAATCCTGGTAATCTAAAATCATTCTAGGCAACACATATGTGACCACACGTAAACCGTATATGTATGTCACAATACCAACTATACTACAAGTATTACCAACCTGGATACGCAATCCACATAATCTTCCCTGGGTCACTGCTGCTTCCTCGTAGCTGCAAACACCATAACCTGTTAGGGAGAGACGACCCTAACCACACAGCTCTATCGCACGATCTTAGAGTGAGAAGAATGGAAACCAATCCTAAATATCCTGCAGCCTCCTGATTATAGATGTGGTGCACAACACACCGATAATCAAGACTCTACTAGATACGGCCTGTAGACTCTTTCCGAGGATTAACTGCTCTGATACCACTTTTGTCACGACCCGAACCCGGACCCGTGACCGGTGCCTTAACCCGGGCACCCTAGTGACACAACATCAGAGAAAACCAGCGGAATGTAAACTCAAGATAAACAACCATTAAGATATAGAATAGTCTAGCCCAAAATGGCTAACCCAAAGTACATAAACCAAACAGTTACATCCTTAACGAACCAAGTTCTGACAAGACTACAGGCCTCTAAGAATGAATAACACTATGACGGGACAGGGCCCCGTCATGCCCCTGAATGCACAAAATATCAACGACTCCAGGGAGGACCATACCAAAAGTCGAGCCTCCGAAGAATTGGAGCTCCTGACACCTGAGTACAAGATCCTAGGAACGAGGATCTACCACCTGCTTTCCCTTACCTGCGGCATGAACGCAGCCCCCGAGGAAGGGGTCGACACAACGTACCAAGTATGTAAAACTGGAAAATACTGTAGTAATATCATAAGTCCAAAATACATTAAAGTTATAGATAAAACCAAATTATGTTGCACTGTGCCTTACTAATAATGAGAGTAACAAGTATACATTTTATAGCATAAAAATAGGAGGCTCATGATCAAAACAGGGTACCTCGCCCGTAGTATCATTAAGCAATCCTACTCCTGGGACTATTTCACCCGCATAGGTCCTGTGGACCCGCATGAGGTCATCCGCCTCGTCATAGGACTATTTCACCCGCATGGGACTATTTCACCCGCATGGATCCTGTGGATCCGCATGAGTACCATCGCGTACTCGCATGGGACTATTTCACCCGCATGGATCCTATGGTCCAGATCCGCATGAGTACAAGCGCCGCACTCGCATCATGGGTAGCAAATCCATGGCATAAATAATAACCCGGGGTTTACCCGTAACAATATATATATAACATAGCTCATCCGGCTATCATACATAACATAAGCACTACCGGCCTATCATATCATAACATAAGCACTACCGGCCTATCATATCATAACATAAGCACTACCGGCCTATCATATCATAACATAAGCACTACCGGCCTATCATAACTTAAGCAAGTTAAGAATCACCTAACTTCTTATTAATAGTATTAATACATCCTCTCATTTTAGTATACCTAAGGCACGATCATGTCTTTTAATAAAAATCCGGGAATTTAACCCAAGTATCATGTACCTCTAACCTTTTAAGAAATAACTCTTTTTATACAAAAAATCCAAGATACTAATCACCATAGTATCAAGTTACGATTTCTTTTCAAAACAAGTCACGTTTCCTTTTAAAACTATCCCAAGCTTCTAAATTAAGTGACTTCATTTCTTGTAAAACCTTAGGCAATTCATGCCTTAAAACCATTTTCCTTCCACAAGTTCAAAACATCAAAACCTTTCTCCATTAAACTTTCACAAACTAATATAACCAACTCCCCATAAAGCCGTTATATTAGAGTTAAACAATAGTAAAACACATTCCCTTAAGTCCAAGGGATTTTTATACTTTTCCTTTAAAACGAAGCAAGTATCAAATACTTATAACAAACGAAGATTTCCAAATCTTGTACGTCTACCGTACTACATAGGTACAACTAATCATGCTCAAGAGATAGGAAAGCTCCACATACCTCTTCGGTCAATCCACAAGCTAAGTCCAATTTACCGCACGTAGTATGTCAACCTAAAATGACCACAATACGTTTATCAAGCTCTAATTATAATGCAGAATTTTCCCAAGTTAAAGTCACCAATTTCCTACGGAAAATTGGGCAGCGTTTCCTTTGTTTCTACATACTTTGCCACCTTTTCCAAGGTCGATTTTTAACGCTCAAATGCCATGTTTAAGGCTCAACAACCAACCAACACCAAGGGAATTACACACCTAAACTTTGGTGTGTAAAATTCAGCCCCACAAGTTACCACAACTAACCCAACAAGTCTAATGTAGTATTTAGGCAACAACATGCTCATAAAATCCCCCAAACCAATTCTTTCATAATCAAACCCCATTTCTTACATGCAACTACTCTAAGTGCATTTTTTTCCAACTACAAGTTCTTCCTATTAAACATGCAACGCCCAATACCAACTACAAGAGAAGAAATGTTACCTTGAGTTTTAGCCAAACTTAATCCAACACCTTGCTAGCCTTTTTCTCCAAGAACACCACCACAATAGTCTTCACAAGCTTGTAATAACCTTTCCTTCCTATTACACTTTTCAGATTTTTCCCTTAGGCTAGAATTCCTCTTGGAATTTAGAGAAGGATGAGCTTTTAATTTAGAGAGAGATGGAGTGTAAAGATGAAAAGTTGAAAGAAATGACCAAGCCTTGGTCAATATAATGCATGTAGCAGAAAAATCAGATGGGGGGGGGACACTTGTCACCCTCCCATGGCCTCTTTTAAAACAAAAATCAGACTTTCTAAGTTTTTCCGCCCAAATTTCCGCCTCGGCGCGCGCCTCCGGCGCTGCGGCGCTCTGCGGACCTCGGATCGCGGCGCGCTTTCGGGCGCCGCTCGGCGCGCGCCAACTCGCGGACCTCGGATCTTTCGGCGCCGCTCGCTTCCGGCCATGGCGCTGGAACTTCAGCGCCACCGCACTTCACGCGCCTTGGCGCCGCGCCGCCTCGGCGCCGCGCTGAGGCACGAACGTGTTTCTCTAATTTCTCGCACGGCCCCACACGCACGGCCCGAACCATGGGGTATAACACCTGTCATGTCGTTGTTGTCATATCTTTCGTAAAGGTCTGTAGTACTGTTGTGGGCAGGGTTTGTAAAAAGGATTAAACTGTTCATTTTGAAAGAGTTGTTATTTATATTTATGCCGAAAGGCAACTTTTCTTCAGAAACATGTGTTTCCTTTGCATTATTTCATATTGTGTTTTATGTTCCGCTGATTACTCTGATGTTGTATCACTAGGGTGCCCGGGGTAAGGCACCAGTCACGGGCCCGGGTTCGGGTCGTGACATCTTAATATTTAGAAAACAAGTTTCTTCTACTTTTAAACCTCAAGTAACTCACACCTTTAAAACAAGTTACTTCTCTTAAATCATGTCATTTCTCCTCTCTTAAAACAATGAAGTAAATCACTCCTTTGACTCCCCTAAAGTCATTATAACGACCCTTAGGTTTTGGAACTAAGGCACTAGCCAAAAGATTTGGAAACCACTTCCTTTTCAAGGCTCTATGTACTTTAAGTAAAATACTTTCACTTTTAAGAATCCAACTTCACTAAGGCAATGGATTATACAACTTACAATTTAAACATCAAAGTACAATTAAGGAAGTACATAGAACAAATTCTATTTTAGGCAATCCAAATACAACCAAAGAATGGATCATTTAAGGAGTAGGACATACTTTCTTTATCTTAAGGAATCATGCTAGAAGAGGAGATAGTTCACATACCTTTCCGGCTAAATCCACAAGCTAAGCCGAATACGCCGTACGTAGAAGTGTCAACCTATAATGGTCACAACAAGACTATCAACTTCTAGTCTCTAACGTAGAATAATACTAAGTATACGGTCTCTAATTCTACGAAAAATCGGGCAGCACTTCCTTTGTTTCTACTCACTTTGCCACCTTTTTCAAGGCCGAATACAATAACCAACACAACACATTTAAGGCTCAAAACAACAACCAAACAAAGGGGATTACACGCCTTACAATACGTGTAAAATTCCGCCCCACAATTCATACCAAGTAGTTTAAAATCCAAGTCATTCTCGGCCAACAACATAAACAACAATTCAAAGTCTTTTCCAATCCTTTTTCCAATTCCAAGTTCTAAGGTCTAACATGTTATATAGTCATAAACAACTTCAACAACTACAATTTCCTTCTTTCTACAACATGCGACGACTTAAACTAATAATCGACTTGAATTGTAATCTTAAGGCTAAACATGCTAGTTTTCGGATTAGGGTTCCAATAGCCAATATACTTATCAAAATTCATAATATATAACTCATGCTTGCTAATATCCATAGCTACAACAATAAGTAAACCTTAATTACTAAAACGACAAGATTTATACCTTTGTAAGCCCTTAAAAATTCCAAGATTCAAAGTCGCGCCTTAGCAATTCTTAGCTCCTTTCCTTATGTTCCAATCCGCTCCAATCACTCCTTATAAGCCTATGAAGAACCCATCTTCAAGTTCCAACTTCAAAGTTGAAGAACTCCTTAAGTTTCCGCCTTGCGACTAATACGAAAATGCCGTTTTTCCGCAATATTTCTATTGAGATATCCTTACAATACCCTTAGGGACATTGGGTTTAAGTCTTGTGAACAATGGATCAAAACAACAAATTTTTCTTGTGGCAAAAGGTGCAAACCCGAGAGCAAGTTTTAAGAACAACAATGTTGTGATTTTTTTCTAAGTGTTGGAAGACCTTGTCTTGCACTAGGGTAGTATATAAAACACATTGGAGGGCTTAGATTGCAACACATGAGTGGCTAGGATGAAGAACACATGGATAATAGCCAAGTTGACTTGGTCCACAATCTCAAGCTTTGAAGACTTGATCTTTTACCATGGTCAATGACCATTTTACCCTTACTCCAATTCGTCCAAGACCATATGTGGGGGTGCCACGTGTCGCCCTCTCATTCGTCCATAAAAATTCTGTAACCCTCGTGGGCTCCACAAAACGTAAAATTCCTCGGGTGGGCCCCACATGACCAAATCCGTAAAAATAAATTTCCATAATGTTGATAAGTTCCATACTCTCCAAATAATACATTTTGAGAATCCAATTCTCATCAACGAACATTTTTCCTTTCCGACGTTCGGAAGATTTTCCGTCGGAAAAACAATTCTTCCTTTCGTACCAATTTTCAAGTCCTGTGATCCTTACGTACATTCTCTTTTACATGTCCTGGACTTACGGGGTGTAACAGATAAGGTAAGGACTGTATATTATATTATGGGGCAGAACTTTACACGTCCAGTTAGGCGTGTAATCCCCTTTGAATTATTGTATTACTGCGCCTTAAATATGGCATGTTGACTATTGGTATCGGGCCTTGAAAGAGGTGGTGGTAAGTAGTTTCAGGGGAGGTGCTGCCGAATTTTCCGTAGATTACGGAACCTTGTACTTAGAAATGTTCTACGAAGAGATCTAGAAGTTAATAGACGTTTTATGGCCATTATAGGTTGAAGTACTACGAGTAGCGTATTCTACTTGAAGGGTGGAAAAGTCTAGCAAGGGTATAGTACTTTGGAGCGTTTTGCTATTTGTCGATAATCGTCGCGAGGTATGTGAACCTCTTCCTATCCTTTCTAGCATGATTGTTGTGAACTATGTAGTACGGTAGACGTATGTGTGCTAAACGAATTTGGTTGGTTTAAAACATAAAGTGTTATAATGGCTTTATGGGAAGTTAATTATAACGACTTTATGTAGGTAAAAGAATGGTTTGTTGATTTTAAAAGATAAGAGACTTGACTTATATTTGACTTGATATGAAATGTGAAGGACTTGAATTGTGTTAAAAAAGTTGTGAAACCTCATTCGTGAGTAATGAGTACTTGGTCTTTAAAAGAATAAAGTTATCTTGATTTCGGAAATGAGAGTAGTTGTCCTTGGTTGGTTTAAAACATAAAGTGTTATAATAGCTTTATGGGAAGTTAGTTATAACGACTTTATGAAAACAAAAGAATGGTTTTGTTATTGGATTTAAAATTGTAACTTGACTTTAAAAGGAGAAGTGATTTGGTTTAAAAAGAAGGCATAGTATTGTCTTGGTTTATTTAAAAGAAGGTATGGAAATTGTTTTGGTTTACTTAAAATGATAGTTACTCTATTTTGATACTATGGGTGTTAGTATCATGTGGCTTTTGTGAAAGGAATTGATCTTTTTAAAGAGTTTAAGTACGTAGTACTTTGGGGTTAAAACCCGGATTTTTGGCATAAAATAAAAGTACCTTGAGTGTGAGTAACTTGCCTATATTTGCTTGTGATAGTCTTGTTGTGCAAGTATTGTATCCTTATGCTACCGCGTCTCTCGATGGAGGGCCGGTCATGTTATTCTTGATCACTTTGGGCATACTGACTCGATGGATGGTCCACGGGTATGCGGCCATGATGAGGTTTCGTTCCCTGTCGATAGTGTTATTCCATGGACTAGCTCTCCATGAGGTTTACTGATGCAGGGTGGATATGGTAGCTAGTCCTCGTACTTGCCCCGGTCGTTGCTGATGCAGGCTGGTTCTGGTAGTTGTCTTTCGTACTTGCCCCGGTCAGTGTTAGGACGAAGTTTCGTGATGCAGGGTGGATCTGGTATTTATCTTACGTACTTGCCCCGGTCAGCGAAGTGATGCAGGGTGGATCTGGTAGAGGCTATCGTACTTGCCCCGGTCTGCTTCGTGACGCAGTTTTTTAGTGTTAGGACGAAGTTTCGTGATGCAGGGTGGATCTGGTGGTTACCCTACGTACTTGTCTCGGTCAGCGACGTGATGCAGGGTGGATCTGGTAGAGGCTATCGTACTTGCCCCAGTCAGCTTCGTGATACAGTTATTTAGTATTGTTGGTACAGTAGGTTCTGGTAGCTGGCTTTCGTACTTGCCCCGGTCAGTTAATGATGCAGGGTGGATCTGGTAGCTATGCCTTCGTACTTGCCCCGTACGGTTCTTATGACATAGGTGGGACCTGGTGTTCATGTGTACTCCTTGGTGTTGTTATATCATAGACTGCCGACAGTGAGGAAGGAATTCCACGGGCATGATTGATATTGTGGGCGTGAGACCCATGGTTATATTGGAGTGATGACTTTGAGGGCGTGAGTCCCTGACTTGACATGACTGCTTATATGTTGTGTACTGTAGTTTGGCTATCATACATGCCTCATGCTTTATATAGACTGTTATGATTTCATTCTGATTTTTTCACATACTTGGTACTGTTATCGACCTCCTGGGCCGCGTTCATGCCGCAGTAGGTAAGTACACGATCGTTGATCCTCGCTCATAGGATCACAGCTCAGCGTTTTGGGAAGCTCCGTTTCTCCGGAGGCTTATCTTTTGGTATAGTCCCCTGTCGTTGTAGGTACTTACATTCAGGGGTAAGGCGGGACCCTGTCCCGTCATAGTTGTGGTTACATTCTTAGAGGTGCAGTGATCTTTGTGGCGGGGTTTGTAAAGGATGTAACTGTTCAGGTTTTTATATTTATGCAGAAAGGTGACCGTTTTGGTTAGCCTGTTTCTTATTTTATATCTTGTTTCATGTTTAAGTTTTTTTTATTTCCGCTGATTTTCTCTGATGTTGTATCACTAGGGTGCCCAGGGTAAGGCACCAGTCGCGGCCCCGAGGTCGGGTCGTGACAAAACTCCACTTTATAAACCCTTTTCCTTCACGAGGTTCGGAGGATTTTTCCGGAATTTTTCATTCTTTTCAAAATTCAAATCTCAATTTCTCACGTACGTTCTTATCTCATTGCCTTGGAAATTTCGGGGTGTAACAATAACACTCTTTTTTTTCAAACAAAGGCCAAGCCGGCAAGGCTGCCATAATATATAATACCCGAATGGGACTACAAGTGTACAACAATATAAATACAACTCACGCAAGTCTAGCCCACATATGAATATAGACCTCTAAGAGTTTGGACAAATAATATGACGGGACAAGACCCCGCCGTACCGATAAATATACAAGACTCTAATACAAATTCGTACCAATATGACAAGATTTCGGCATAGTGGAGTTTTCTCAATAGAAGTTGACTGGAGATCATAAGCTCACGGATCACCCAACTGAGTACCTAATACCTGCTGGCAAGAACGAACCCCCCGAAGGGGGTCAGTACAACAAGTACTAAGTATGGAACAAAAATAAAGTACAGTATTAAAATCATGACTGGCCAAGAAATGACAGGGACAAGTAAAATAATCAAATACCAGATCCAACCGTGTCATATAAAATAAGAGCTAACTGTACCATGTATCATCACTTCGTACCATCAGACATCTGCCACGACCGAACCGGCCCGGATCGTGCCTTACCCCGGGCACCCTAGTGATACAACATCAGAGTAATCAGCGGAATATAAAACAAGACATGAAATAATATGAAGTGAGAAACAGTTTAACTGAGAAAAAAATTGCCCTTCGGCATATATATAATAAACTTGAACACGAACAGTTACATCCCTTTTACAAACTCGCCACAACGATTCTGGACTTAAGAATGATATAACAACAATGGCGGACGGGCCCGCCATACCACGAATGTAAGTACCTACAACGACAGGGGACTATACCACTGATAAACCTCCGGAGAAATGGAGCTTCCCAAACGTTGAACTGTGACCCTATGAGCGAGGATCAACAACTGGTGTACCTCTACCTGCGGCATGAACGCACTTCGGGCGAGGTCAAGACAACAGTACCAAGTATGTGAAATGAAAAATATCGTAAATGAAATCATAGTAGTCTATATAAAGCGGAGACATGTATGATAACCAAACTACGATTCACAATAAATAGCGATCATGTCAAGTCAGGGACTCACGCCCTCAAAGTCATTACTCAAATATAACTATGGGTCTCACGCCCACAACATCAATCATGCCCGTGGAATACCTTCCTCACTGCCGGCAGTCTATGATATAAAGCACCAAGGAATACACATGAACACCAGGTCCCACATGTATCATTGTCACGACCCGAACCCGGGCCCGTGACTGGTGCCTTACCCCGGGCACCCTAGTGATACATACATCAGAGTAATCAGTGGAATATAAAACACAAACATAAATCAAGAGACATGATAAATAAACAGGCCAACCAAAACAGTTGCCTTCTGTATATATACATAAAAACCCGAACAATTATCCTTTTTACAAACTCTGCCCACAACAAGATTTCTGCACTTAAGAAGTGACAACAACTATGACGACAGGGGCCGCCATACCCTGAATGTACAAGAACCTACGGACTGGGGTAACATACCAAAAGATAAGCCTCAAGAAACGGGCTTCCTAACACGTGAATCGTGATCCTATGAGCGAGGATCCACAACCGATGTACCTCTACCTGCGGCATGAACGCAGCCCCCCGAAGGAGGTCAGTACAACAGGTACCAAGTATGTGAAACTGAAAATACTGTAAATGAAATCATAACAGTCTATCTAAAAACAGGAGACATGTATGATAACAAAACTACAGTTCACAAATATAAAAGCAGTCATGTCAAGTCAGGGACTCACGCCCTCAAAGTCATCCCTCATGCCCGTGGAACTCCTTCCTCACTGCTAGCGATCTAGGATATAAAAGCACCAAGGAATACACATGAACACCGTGTCCCACTGTGTCATAATAAAACCGTGACGGTATGTGCGAAGGCATAGCGACTACTAAAACCCACGCATCAACAAGGTCATAAACTGTATCATGAGATCTGTCTAGACCGCCACATGATCGAAGCTGGCCACTCGCCCGCAGTATCTAATGTGCGCGTCTAGTCCTGGAACTTCCCGCAGCTCCGCATAGGCCACTCCAATGGCCTGCATGAGGTATTCCTCGCATCGAGGGTAGCTACTCCCCGGCAACGTCCCGACTCGCGATCCGCGTGGCCACATAGACCGCATGACCACAAAGGCCGCACACTAACCTGGAACTCTCGTAGCTCCGCATAGGTCACATAGACCCGCATGAGGTATTCTCGAATCATAGGTCACACAGACTACCGAGTCTACCCGCGTCGGAGGAGCAACCCCAAATCATGTCAAGAGGTGAGTGATATAATACTAACATAACAGCTTATCGTTAAACAACATAAGCACAACAAGGGAAAACCCCTTTACACCAACATCACAAGATACTAACACACGTAGCATCCTAACATGCTTACTTATCAAATTAACAAGAAAGTATTACAAGGCTATCACAAACCAACACAATCAAGTTATTCACACAAGGTACTTTCATTCCTCAACTCTTTTAAAAGATCCGTTTCTTTCACAAAGGTCACACAATACCCGTAGTATAGAAATAGAGTGACTATCCTTTTTAGGTACCAAAACACTTCCCTTTTGTAAAGATTAAGTAACAATCATTATTTTTCCAAACGTTCAAGTTTGCCTAATTTCAAATGCTCAAGTTTCTCATTTTCGAAAGGTTTCGTAGTTCATAGTCTTAATCACTTAATAAATATAATTCTCTTTTAAAACAATCTGAGAAACATATGTCTTATATGTGAGTAGGTTATTCTTGTTCATAATCAATCTTATTAAAGCAGCCATAATCTAGGAAATGTAATATCATTTTGTCTCATCTTAGCTTCTATGCAGATGGAGGTTTCTACTGGTTTTCATAATACTTTATTAGTCAACATATTTCCCTTTATTAGCGCTGCTGTGGTTTGTTCGATACTTATTCTGATTTCTGAAATCAGTAAAACATTATTCCTTTTAAAAACCAAGTACTCATTACTCACGAATGAGGTTTCACACTTTTAACAAAATTCATATTAATCAATTAAGTCAAGTCTCTTATCTTTTAAGACCAAGTCTCTTAACTTCTAAAATCAATAAACCATTCTTTTTATTTCTCTTAAGTCATTATACCTAACTTCTCATAAAGCTAGTATAACTATTAAGCTTTTAAAACCAAGTATTATTCTTCTTTCAAAAAGGATTCTTAATTCTTTTGAAATACTTCAAGATTCTTATTATTCAGGCTTAAGTCAAAAGACATTGCCGTAAAACTACGTTCAGTTAACACACGTACGTCTACCGTACTATATATATATTCTTTTAAAATATCATGCTCAAGAGGATAGGAAGAATCACATACCTCGCGACGATTATCGACTATTAGCAAATAGCTCCAAAGTACTGTAGTCCGGCTAGCCTTTTCCACCCTTCGAGTAGAATATGCTACTCGCAGTACTTCAACCTATAACGGTTATAAAAGTCTATCAATGTCTAGACTACTCGGTAGAATAAATCTAGATACAAGATTCTACGGAAAATTGGGCAAAGACTTCCCTACCACAAACTTCACAAGTCATCAGAAATACTGATCCTATGTAAGTCTGATTCAATTCCTTCTTATATACCTTCCTGGTATATAACTTATACTTAATTCTTATACTTCAATAGTATGTACTCTCTAATTACAATAGGGAGACAAGATATTTACCTCGATAAGCCCAAAATTATCCAAGTTTAAATGTCGATCCTGAGCAACGTTTAGCTCCTATTCTGCACGCTCCAATTCGCTCCGAGAAACCCTTAGAAGTTCTACACAACTTCTACTTAATACTTCAACTAACTATGAAGATTTTTCCATAGGGTTTCGTTTAGTGGCTAAAGGAAAGTATAGTAGTATTTTCCGGGCTTTTCGTATAGAGGGTACTTGGAAATGCTACAAAGGTTTTGGGCTAGAGTATTTTGGCATTACAACAATACTTGGAGAAGTATTTCTCTATCAAGGGGGGGGGGGTATTTCACGAGAACAACTCAAGAGAGGGGGTGTGTGCGCGGCACGAACACTACAAAGGGAGAGGGGTTTCGGCCAAGGGCCTTTTCAAGGGGGAGGGGGTGGCTTTGGACGAGAACTACACCCAAAGGAGGAGAGGGTTTTCAAGACTTAGAATGATTTGAGGGATGAAGAAAACCTTCAAGCAAGGGGGGGTATTTATAGGACCACCAATGGGCAAGATCAAGCCAAGTGGTAGACAAGTGTAAGGTGGAGATTTGCACAAGTGCACCCTAGCCTACTCCCCAAATCACTCAACAAACATTGACCCAAGTTTTAGGCCTCAAATCCATGCCAATCGTCCAAGGCAAACCGCCCCCTTGGCCGTCCACTTGAGGGTGACAAGTGTCACCCTCTCGTTGGTCCAAAATGTTTCATCTCTCGGAAAAATCCGCAAAAATTATAAATGACATAGCCGTAATTTTCCCTACGCAAGTTTTGGAAAACGTTTCGTCGGAAAACAATTCCTCTCGCTAGTTGTGCACAATTTTCGATCCTTTGCCTATTTAAGGCTAAAACTTTAATACGTACGCCCTCACGTACATACTCTGGAAATACGGGGTATAACATTCTCCCCTCCTTAGAAACATTCGTCCCGAATGTTCCTTCTCAAGACAGATAACGATAAAGTTCCTCTTAACTTAAACAAGTTGCCAATGCCACACATGGCCACGAAATAATACACGCGTAAATACTTAAATTCAAGTCCACGAGGAATCACCTCTATCATTACAAAAGCTCCCACTCAAGGGCTAACAGATACTCCCTTCGCACCTTTTCTTCACAAGAGAAATGATCACTACCATTCTCTTAACCCATGTTCACTTCTTCCCTTTCTCGTCGTACCCTCCTTGAACATTTGAACTCTTTCTAGTACACGTACCATACCTCAGTCGTCACTTCAGTTTCCAAAATCCTTGGAGTCACTACCTCCAAACTTGGCCATCTTACTAGCCTCGAATTTCTTCAAGGCCATTCCCGGCCTTCACGATCCGATTCCAGTTGAACACATCCGCGAATACGATGGTTAACACAATTTGGGCCTAACACCCTCGTGATCCTACCACCTGGCGGGACCACCTCGAACTGACCCCACCTTATTCTGGGCTGCGGGTTGACCCGCGAACGACCCTTGACCCGACCAATAATCGCGCCAAACTCTTGTTTCCCCCAATCCGAAACCATCTCACTAATCAAGTCACGAAAACCTAGTGGTCTTCTTAGCTCAACTACCCTCTTTCATTTCACACTACTCAGGGATCTATCACACAAGTATATCCCACGTATACTACGCACTCTGATAAAGGTCAAACATAAAATAAATCTTTTACTCAAGATGGCCTCGCCTCTAAGGTCTCCACGTATAAAACTCTAAGGCTCACACTTTCTATGTACCCAACTTCCCCTTTACTAACCAGGCCTCTAAATCACAATTTAACATAATGCTATCTGAACATAACACTTAAAATATACTCATCTTATCACATATACAAATCTCTAGAGGGTTAAGGATATACCTGTATCTACCGCTTCACTCTAATCATAGGCCTGCCCTGCAGGGCGCATAGCTAGGGAAGGTGATGAACTAGCCACTGATCCTGAAGGCTGAGTCTCTACATCCGCGCCACCTCTGGTCGGACAAATTCTTGCAAAATGGCCCTGCTGGCCGCAAGCATAACAAGCTGTCGAAGAAGCACGACATTCCCCAAAATGACATTTACCACAACGGCCACACCGAGGTGGGGGTGGCCTCCTCTGGCTAACACCCCTTCCTCTCCGAACCACTGGCTCCGCAACTGATCTGGTAGACCGAGTCCTCCTACTAGGACATCTTTTTGACACCTGGCCCTGATGGCCGCAGGTAAAACAAGTACCAACAAAAAGATGACATTCCCCGGGATGACGTTTGCCACACTGTGAACAACGAGGAAAATCAATCCTGGCCGAAACCTATGTGTACTGCGAACTAGCACTCGAGCTCTGACCAACTCCTACATACCCCGAACGTCCTGAACCCTGGTGAGAACCACTCTGCACTGGTGGAGGCGCATAACCAATCTGCTGCTGAGAAGGTACGCCTCGAAAGTTACCAAAGGACCTGCTCGCAGCCTCTTCTGCCGATCTTGGTTAACCCGTCGATCCCTACGTTTCTCGGCCTGCTGTGCATAAGCCTGTACGCAGGCCATGCTCCTGCCTGACTGAAGAGCTACTCTTGCACAACCCTTTCTTAGATATTCATCAAGGCCCGCGATAAATCAATACATAAAATACTCTCTGGTTGCTAAATACATAGCTAGAAACAGGGTCGTCTCTTTGCAATCCATACCTCTTGCTACTGGTCGTGGAACTGAAGGTTCAAATATCATGGCCGCAGTAGGAACTGTTGCCGCTGTGCTAGACTCTGCTGGGATTGGCGACGCCGCAGAACTCCCCGAATGAAGCACCAACTCAGGTGATTGTTGGGCCTGTGCCCTCATAACCCTCTGTGCTCTACTCGCAGCTCCTCCGCTTGCCTTCCGCCCGGGTTGTCTTACGCGAGGCATAAGCGGTAAGGGAAGAAATCGTTAGAGGGTCCAACTTATAACACTTCTCTAAGGCACGATCTCGAGTGAGAAGAATGGAAACCAATCCTAAATATCCTATAGCCTCACGATTATTGGTGTGGTGCACAACACACCGATAATCAAGACTTACTAGATACGATGCAGAGACACTCTCCGAGGATTAACTGCTCTGATACCACTTTTGTCACGACCCGAACCCGGGCCCGTGACTGGTGCCTTACCCCGGGCACCCTAGTGATACATACATCAGAGTAATCAGCGGAATATAAAACACAAACATAAATCAAGAGACATGATAAATAAACAGGCCAACCAAAACAGTTGCCTTCTGTATATATACATAAAAACCCGAACAGTTATCCTTTTTACAAACTCTGCCCACAACAAGATTACATGCACTCTAAGAAGTGACAACAACTATGACGGACAGGCCCCGCCATACCCCGAATGTACAAGAACCCTGCACTGGGTAACATACCAAAAGATAAGCCTCAGATGAAACGGGCTTCCTAACACGCCAATCGTGATCCATGGCGAGGATCCACAACCGATGTACCTCTACTGCGACATGAACGCGGCCGGGCGAGGTCGATAACAGTACCAAGTATGTGGCGAAAATATCAGAAATGAAATCATATGATCTATCTAAAAACAGAGACATGTATGATAACAAAACTATTCACAAATATAAAAGCGATCATGTCAAGTCGAGGACTCACGCCTCAAAGTCATCCTCGTGCCCGTGGAACTCCTTCCTCATCGCCGTGATCTAGGATATAAAAGCACCAAGGAATACATGAACACGAGGTCCCACTGTGTCATAATAAAACCGCACGGTAAGTACGAAGGCATAGCCGACTACTAAAACCCAGTACCAACAATGTCATAAAGCGTATCATGAGATCTGTCTGCACCGCCACATGATCGAAGGCGCCACTCGCCCGCGATATCTAATGCGCGTCTAGTCCTGAACTTCCCGCGACTCCGCGTAGGCCACCCAATGGCTCGCATGAGGTATTCCTCGCATCGAGGGTAGCTACTTCCGCAACGCCCGGGACTCGCGATCCGCGTGGCCACATAGACCGCGTGACCACAAAGGCCGCACACTAACACGAACTCGTAGCTCGCATAGGTCACATGCACCCGCGTGAGGTATTCTCGAATCATAGGTCACACTGCACTTTGAGTCTACCCGCGACGGAGGCGACAACCGGAATCATGTCAAGAGTGAGTGATATAATACTAACATAACGACTTATCGTTAAACAACATAAGCACAACAAGGAAAACCCTTTACACCAACATCACAAGATACTAACACACGTAGCATCCTAACATGCTTACTTATCAAATTAACAAGAAAGTATTACAAGGCTATCACAAACCAACACAATCAAGTTATTCACACAAGGTACTTTCATTCCTCAACTCTTTAAAAGATCCGTTTCTTCACAAAGGTCACACAATACGTATTATAGAAATAGAGTGACTATCCTTTTTAGGTACCAAAACACTTCCCTTTGTAAAGATTAAGTAACAATCATTATTTTTCCAAGCGTTCAAGTTTGCCTAATTTCAAATGCTCAAGTTTCTCATTTTGAAAGGTTTAGTAGTTCATAGTCTTAATCACTTAATAAATATAATTCTCTTTTAAAACAATCTGAGAAACATATGCCTTATATGTGAGTAGGTTATTCTTGTTCATAATCAATCTTATTAAAGCAGCCATAATCTAGGAAATGTAATATCATTTTGTCTCATCTTAGCTTCTATGCAGATGGAGGTTTCTACTTGTTTTCATAATACTTTATTAGTCAACATATTTCCCTTTATTAGCGCTGCTGTGGTTTGTTCGATACTTATTCTGATTTCTGAAATCAGTAAAACATTATTCCTTTTAAAAACCAAGTACTCATTACTCACGAATGAGGTTTCACACTTTTAACAAAATTCATATTAATCAATTAAGTCAAGTCTCTTATCTTTTAAGACCAAGTCTCTTAACTTCTAAAATCAATAAACCATTCTTTTTATTTCTCTTAAGTCGTTATACCTAACTTCCCATAAAGCTAGTATAACTCTTAAGCTTTTAAAACCAAGTATTATTCTTCTTTCAAAAAGGATTCTTAATTCTTTTGAAATACTTCAAGATTCTTATTATTCAGGCTTAAGTCAAAAGACATTGCCGTAAAACTACGTTCAGTTAACACACGTACGTCTACCGTACTATATATATATTCTTTTAAAATATCATGCTCAAGAGGATAGGAAGAATCACATACCTCGCGATGATTATCGACTATTAGCAAATAGCTCCAAAGTACTGTAGTCCGGCTAGCCTTTTCCACCCTTCGAGTAGAATATGCTACTCGCAGTACTTCAACCTATAATGGTTATACAAGTCTATCAATGTCTACACTACTCGGTAGAATAAATCTAGATACAAGATTCTACGGAAAATTGGGCAAGACTTCCTACCCACAAACTTCACAAGTCTCATCAGAATACAGTCTATGTAAATCTGTTCAATTCCCTTCTTATATACCTTCCTGGTATATAACTTATACTTAATTCTTATATTTCAATAGTATGTACTCTCTAATTACAATAGGGAGACAAGATATTTACCTCGATAAGCCCAAAATTATCCAAGTTTAAATGTCGATCCTGAGCAACGTTTAGCTCCTATTCTGCACGCTCGAATTCGCTCCGAGAAACCCTTAGAAGTTCTACACAACTTCTACTTAATACTTCAACTAACTATGAAGATTTTTTCATAGGGTTTCGTTTAGTGGCTAAAGGAAAGTATAGTAGTATTTTCCGGGCTTTTCGTATAGAGGGTACTTGGAAATGCTACAAAGGTTTTGGGCTAGAGTATTTTGGCATTACAACAATACTTGGAGAAGTATTTCTCTATCAAGCGGGGTATTTCACGAGAACAGCTCAAGAGAGGGTGTGTTCTCGGCTAGAACACTACAAAGGAGAGGGTTTCGCCAAGGGCCTTTTCAAGGGAGCGGTGGCTTGACGAGAACTACACCCAAAGGAGGAGAGGGTTTTCAAGACTTAGAATGATTTGAGGGATGAAGAAAACCTTCAAGCAAGGGGGGGTATTTATAGGACCACCAATGGTCAAGATCAAGCCAAGTGGTAGGCAAGTGTAAGGTGGAGATTTGCACAAGTGCACCCTAGCCTACTCCCCAAATCACTCAACAAACATTGACCCAAGTTTTAGGCCTCAAATCCATGCCAATCGTCCAAGGCAAACCGCCCCCTTGGCCGTCCACTTGAGGGTGACAAGTGTCACCCTCTCGTTGGTCCAAAATGTTTCATCTCTCGGAAAAATCCGCAAAAATTATAAATGACATAGCCGTAATTTTTCCTACGCAAGTTTTGGAAAACGTTTCGTCGGAAAACAATTCCTCTCGCTAGTTGTGCACAATTTTCGATCCTTTGCCTATTTAAGGCTAAAACTTTAATACGTACGCCCTCACGTACATACTCTGGAAATACGGGGTATAACAATCATAATAAAACCGTACGGGGTAAGTACGAAGGCATAACCGACTACTAAAACCCACAGTACCAACAATGCCATAAAACTGTATCACGAGGTCTTTCTAGACCGCGCCATATGATCGAAGCGGGCCACTCGCCCTCAGTATCAATGTGCGCGTCAAATCCTGGAACTTCCCGCAGCTCCGCATAGGCCACACACATAGGCCCGCATGAGGTATTCCCCGCATCGAGGGTAGCTACTCCCGATCGTCCCGACGTAGTCCGCATGGCCACATAGACCGCATGGCCATATAGACCGCACACTAACACGAACTCGTAGCTCCGCATAGGTCCCCTGGACCCGCATGAGGTATCTCGAATCATAGTCACACAGACCGCCTGAGGTATACCCCGCATCGGAGGGCAGCTTAACCCCCGGTATAACATGTCAAGAGGTGAGTGGTACAATACTATCATAACGGCTTATCGTTAAACAACATAAGCACAACAAGGGAAACCCCCTTACACAAACATCACAAGATACTAACACACGTAGCATCCTAACATGTTTACTTATCAAACCAACAAGAAGGTATTACAAGGCTATCACAAACCAACATAGTCAAGTTATTCACACAAGGTACTTTCTATTTCATGTCCACAAGTTTGGGTTTTTATCCCCAAAGTACTTCATACATTATCTCTTTAAAAAGATCCTGTTTCTTTCGCAAGAGTCACACGATAAGTAAACCAAAACACTTCCCTTTGTAAAATCAAGTAACAACATTCTTTTCCAAACGTTCAAGTTTGCCTAATTCTCTTTTAAAACAATTTGAGAAACATATGCCTTATGTAGTAGGTTATTCTTGTTCATAACAATCTTATTAAAGCAGCCATGATCTAGGAAATATAATATCCTTTTGTCTCATCTTAGCTTCTATGCAGATGGAGGTTTCTACTGGTTTTAATAATACTTAATTAGTCCATACATTTCCCTTTATTAGCGCTGCAGTGGTTCGTTCGATACTTATTCTTATTTCCGAAATCAGTAAAACATTATTCCTTTTAAAAACCAAGTACTCATTACTCACGAATGAGGTTTCACACTTTTTAACAAAATTCATATTAATTCAATTAAGTCAAGTCTCTTCTCTTTTAAGATCAAGTCTCTTAACTTCTAAAATCAATAAACCATTCTTTTTATCTCTCTTAAGTCGTTATACCTAACTTTCCATAAAGCTAGTATAACTCTTAAGCTTTTAAAACCAAGTATTACTCTTATTTCAAAAAGGTTTCTTAATTCTTTTGAAATACTTCAAGATTCTTATTATTTAGACTCAAGTCAAAAGACATCGCAGTAAAACCACGTTCAGTTAACACACGTACGTCTACCGTACTATATATATTATTTTAAAATATCATGCTCAAGAGGATAGGAAGAATCACATACCTCGCGACGATTATCGACAAATAGCAAAACGCTCCACCGCTATAACCCGGCTAGCCTTGTCCACCTTTCAAGTAGAACATGCTACTCGCAGAACTTTCAACCTAAAAAGGCCATATACGTCTATCAACGTCTAGACTACTCTGTAGAATATTCTAAGCAGAGGGTTCTCTATTCTACGGAAAATCGGGCAGCACTTCCTACGTTAAACTACACAAGTCTCATCAGAATACAGTCCTATGTAAGTACAGTTCAATCTTCTTCTTTAATATTCTTCTGATGTGATTTCAATTCAATTCTCTTCTCTTATACCATCCTTCTATATATCTTATACTCATTTCTATACTACTACAGTATGTAATTTTCAATTACAATAGAAGGACAAGAGTATTTACCTCGATAAGCCCAAAATTATCCAAGTTTAAATGTCGATCCTGAGCAACGTTTAGCTCCTACTTTGGGTGCTCCAACCCGCTCCAAACAACCCTTAGAAGTTCTACGCAACTTCTTCTTAATACTTCAACCAATTATGAAGATTTTCCTTAGGGTTTCGTTTTTGTGACTGAAGGGAAGTATAGTAGTATCTCTGGGCTTTTAGTATAGGGGTAACCTTGGAATACTACAAGGTATTTTGGAATAGTAACAATACTTGGAGAGTATTTTTCTACCAAGGGGGGGTATTTCACGAGAACAACTCAAGAGGGGTTGTATTTGGCTAGCACCATTTGGAAGGGGGGGTATTTCTCGGCCAAGGGCCTTCTCAAGGGGGAGGGGGAGGCTTGGACGAAAGCTATAGAGAGGGGGAAGGAGTTTTTGAGACTTGGAAGTTGTGTTGTGGATGAAGAAGTCTTCAACTCAAGGGGGGTATTTATAGGGCCTTCAATGGCCAAGATTAAGGCAAGTGGAGGGTGTGGATTTGCACAAGTGCACCCTAGCCATCTACTCCACAAATCACTCCAAACATTGACCCAAGTTTTAGGCCACAAAACATGCCAAGAACGTGCTCACCAATCGGCCACATGACCGCCCACTTGAGGGTGACAAGTGTCGCCCTCTCGTTGGTCCAAAATATTTCATCTCTCGGAAAAATCCGCAAAAATTATTAATGTCGCAACCGTAATTTTCCCCTCGCAAAGTTTGGAAAACGTTTCGTCGGAAAACAATTCTTTTCGGTAGTTGTGCACAAATTTCGTTCCTTGCCTAACTTAAGGCTTAAACTTTTGTACGTACATCCTCACGTACATACTCTGGAAATACGGGGTATAACATTCTCCCCTCCTTAGAAACATTCGTTCCGAATGTTCCTTCTAAGTCTCAAAACATACATGCGCCAGTATAGTCTTCACTACTATACTTATGAAAACGATCACTTCTATTCTCTTACCATATGCTCGCTTCTTCCCTTACTGGTCGTACCCTCCTCGTACACTCGAACTCTTTCTCATAACTTACCACATTTCTGTTATTGCTTCAGTTTCCAAAATTTCTGGGTTACTATCTCCAACTTGGTCATCATTAACTGGGAACACTCTTGATGGATCTCCGATACTTTTCCGAACATAGCAACATAAAAGACCGGACGTTATCCTGAACTCCAAGTGTCGACGCCGATCATCCGCACGACTTCTGTTGACTCTGAGCTGCCAATAACCTCTCCTGGATAAGCTTCACCCTATCTACATCCTGCTGAATCAAGTATGAGCCAACAATCTGTACCTTGCCAACATCGAACCAATCGACTGGAAACCTACACTACCGCCTATACAAGGCGTCATAAGGCGATATCCGAACACTGAAATGGTAGCTAAAAACACTCCCTCAACAGGAGGCAACAATCCTCACAGCTACCCCTGAAATTCAAACACTGGCCCGAGGATGAATGCGATACGGAGACTCTCCTGAGTTCCTAACCCTGCCTGGTAAAACCTCCAGAATCAAAAGAAACAGCCGTAAACTGGGCTCCACTGCCGGTCATAAGTAAAGTAGGGACCCCGTGTAGCCTTACAATCTTCCCGATAAATAACATCTCGCATAACCCACTGCCGAGTACACGGTCCTGACTGAAAGATAAGATGGGCTGACCTCATCGGCCCGACTACTGGTCGAACGCATCCACGTACTCGTACGCTGGTTAACTAAACTTGGGCCTAACACCCTCATGACCCTACCACCTGGAGGGACCACCCCGAACTGACCCCACCACATTACAAGCCGCGGGTTGACCCGCGATCGGTCCTCAACCCGACCTGCTATCGCGCCAAACACTTGCTCCCCGATCCGAAACAATCTCACTAGTCAAGTCACAAAAACCTAGTGGTCTTTCTTAGCTCAACTACCCTCTTTCATTTCACACTACTCCGGGACTTATCACATGAATATATCTCACGTATACTATGCACTCCGATAAGGGTCAAACATAAAATAAATCTTTTACTCGAGATGGCCTTGCCTCTAAGGTCTCTACGTATAACATTCTAAGGCTCACTCTTTCCCTATCCCCAACCTTACCCTTTTAACTAACCATGATTTCTAAACCCAATGCTATCTGAACATAACACTTATGATATACTCATCTTATCACACATACAAATCTCTAGAGGGTTAAGGATATACCAGATCTCATCGCTTTCACTCCTCTCGCTGCTCCAATCAATCCTCGCCGGGCGCATAAGCCCGTACGCATGCCATGCTCAAGCCTGACAGAAGAGCTACTCTTGCTCAACCCTTCCTTAGATAATTATCCAGGCCCGCGATAAATCGGTACATAAAATACTCTCTGGTTGCTAAATCCATAGCTAGTAACAGGGTCGTCTTTTTGCAATCTATACTTTCTGCTACTGGTCGTGGAACTGAAGGTCCAGATATCATGGCCGCAGTAGGAACTGCTGCCGCTGGGCTAAACTCTACTGGGGATGGTGACGTAGCAGAACTCCTCGAATGAAGCACCACCCCAGGTGATGATTGGGCCTGCGCTCTTGTAACCCTCAGATTTACTCGCAGCTCCTACGCTTCGCCTTCGGGCGGGTTGCCTTACGCGAGGCATAACCGTAGTGGAAAGAAATACGTTAGAGGGTCCAACTTATAACACGGCTCTAAGGCACGATCTCGAGTGAGAAGAATGGAAACCAATCCTAAATATCCTATAGCCTCACGATTATTGTGGTGCGCACAACACACCGATAATCAAGACTCTACTAGATACGGTCTGTAGACACTTTCCGAGGATTAACTGCTCTGATACCACTTTTGTCACGACCCGAACCCGGGCCCGTGACTGGTGCCTTACCCCGGGCACCCTAGTGATACAACATCAGAGTAATCAGCGAAATATAAAACAAGACATGAAATAATATGAAGTGAGAAACAGTTTAACTGAGAAAAAAATTGCCCTTCGGCATATATATAATAAACTTGAACACGAACAGTTACATCCCTTTTACAAACTCTGCCCACAACAGTACTACAGACCTCTAAGAATGATATAACAACAATGGCGGGACAGGGCCCCGCCATACCCCTGAATGTAAGTACCTACAACGACAGGGGACTATACCACTGATAAGCCTCCGGAGAAACGGAGCTTCCCAAACGCTGAACTGTGACCCTATGAGCGAGGATCAACAACTGGTGTACCTCTACCTGCGGCATGAACGCAGCCCGGGCGAGGTCAGTATAACAGGTACCAAGTATGTGAAACTGAAAAATACTGTAAATGAAATCATAGTAGTCTATATAAAGCAGGAGACATGTATGATAACCAAACTACAGTTCACAATAAATAAGCAGTCATGTCAAGTCAGGGACTCACGCCCTCAAAGTCATTACTCAAATATAACTATGGGTCTCACGCCCACAACATCAATCATGCCCGTGGAATACCTTCCTCACTGCCGGCAGTCTATGATATAAAGCACCAAGGAATACATATGAACACCAGGTCCCACCAGATTACAATAATAAACCGTGACGGTAAGTGCGAAGGCATAGCCGACTACTAAAACCCACGCACCAACAATGCCATAAGATCAGACACGAGGTCTTTCTAGACCGCGCCATATGATCGGCGGGCCACTCGCCTCGTGATCAATGTGCGCGTCAAATCCTGGAACTTCCCGCAGCTCCGCATAGGCCACACACATAGGCCCGCATGAGGTATTCCCCGCATCGAGGGTAGCTACTCCCCGGCATCGTCCTGGACCCGTAGTCCGCATGGCCACATAGACCGCATGGCCATATAGACCGCACACTAACCTGGAACTCTCGTAGCTCCGCATAGGTCCCCTGGACCCGCATGAGGTATCTCGAATCATAGTCACACAGACCGCCTGAGGTATACCCCGCATCGGAGGGCAGCTTAACCCCCGGTATAACATGTCAAGAGGTGAGTGGTACAATACTATCATAACGGCTTATCGTTAAACAACATAAGCACAACAAGGGAAACCCCCTTACACAAACATCACAAGATACTAACACACGTAGCATCCTAACATGTTTACTTATCAAACCAACAAGAAGGTATTACAAGGCTATCACAAACCAACATAGTCAAGTTATTCACACAAGGTACTTTCTATTTCATGTCCACAAGTTTGGGTTTTTATCCCCAAAGTACTTCATACATTATCTCTTTAAAAAGATCCTGTTTCTTTCGCAAGAGTCACACGATACCCGTAGTATTAAAAATAGAGTGACTATCTTTTTAAGTAAACCAAAACACTTCCCTTTGTAAAATCAAGTAACAACATTCTTTTCCAAACGTTCAAGTTTGCCTAATTTCAAATGCTCAAGTTTCTCATTTTCGAAAGGTTTCGTAGTTCATAGTCTTAATCACTTAATAATATAATTCTCTTTTAAAACAATTTGAGAAACATATGCCTTATGTGTGAGTAGGTTATTCTTGTTCATAACAATCTTATTAAAGCAGCCATGATCTAGGAAATGTAATATCCTTTTGTCTCATCTTAGCTTCTATGCAGATGGAGGTTTCTACTGGTTTTAATAATACTTAATTAGTCCATACATTTCCCTTTATTAGCGCTGCAGTGGTTCGTTCGATACTTATTCTTATTTCCGAAATCAGTAAAACATTATTCCTTTTAAAAACCAAGTACTCATTACTCACGAATGAGGTTTCACACTTTTTAACAAAATTCATATTAATTCAATTAAGTCAAGTCTCTTATCTTTTAAGATCAAGTCTCTTAACTTCTAAAATCAATAAACAATTATTTTTATCTCTCTTAAGTCGTTATACCTAACTTTCCATAAAGCTAGTATAACTCTTAAGCTTTTAAAACCAAGTATTACTCTTCTTTCAAAAAGGTTTCTTAATTCTTTTGAAATACTTCAAGATTCTTATTATTTAGACTCAAGTCAAAAGACATCGCAGTAAAACAACGTTCAGTTAACACACGTACGTCTACCGTACTATATATATTCTTTTAAAATATCATGCTCAAGAGGATAGGAAGAATCACATACCTCACGATGATTATCGACAAATAGCAAAACGCTCCACCGCTATAACCCGGCTAGCCTTGTCCACCTTTCAAGTAGAACATGCTACTCGCTGAACTTTCAACCTAAAAAGGCCATATACGTCTATCAACGTCTAGACTACTCTGTAGAATATTCTAAGCAGAGGGTTCTCTATTCTACGGAAAATCGGGCAACACTTCCCTACCCGTTAAACTACACAAGTCTACTGTAAATACGATCTATGTAAGTCTGATTCAATCTTCTTCTTTAATATTCTTCTGATGTGATTTCAATTCAATTCTCTTCTCTTATACCATCCTTCTATATATCTTATACTCATTTCTATACTACTACAGTATGTAATTTCCAATTACAAAAGAAGGACAAGAGTATTTACCTCGATAAGCCCAAAATTATCCAAGTTTAAATGTCGATCCTGAGCAACGTTTAGCTCCTACTCTGAGTGCTCCAACCCGCTCCAAACAACCCTTAGAAGTTCTACGCAACTTCTTCTTAATACTTCAACCAATTATGAAGATTTTCCTTAGGGTTTCGTTTTTGTGACTGAAGGGAAGTATAGTAGTATCTCTGGGCTTTTAGTATAGGGGTAATGTTACACCCCGGAATTTCAGGATATGTTTTAAGAACGTAAGTAAGAACTCGCAAATGTTAAGATTTGAGACTTGTAAAAAGTTATCGGAAATTATGGAATTGTCGGAAAATGTATTATTGTAACGAATGGGAGGGCGACACGTGTCACCCCCCCTTATGTGATGCCTTGGTCGAAATGTGCAAGGGCAAGAGGGTCATTGGACCTTTGTTGCAAGACAAGTCTTGCAACTTGTGTAGCTTGAGAAGGTTGACTAAGTCTTGGTCAATAAGTCTTGATCTTTTGTAAGACCACATCCAAGCCTCACATTTGTGTTTATCTTGACCATCCAATTCTCTTTATAATACTAGTAGCAAGAGAGGAGTTAACACTTAGTATTTTTTTCACAAATTTGAAGAGCACTAAGAGGGGGGGTCTCGGGTTCACCATAGAAAGAAAGGGAAAGATTTTCGTTTCTTGTCCATTTGATCCCACACTTTAAACCAAGGTTCTTAGGTGTATTGTAAACACATCTCAATAGAAAAGTCTTGGAAAAAGGTAGTTTATGGGTTAGTCGCAAAACGAGAACCTAAGGGTCTTTCTAGGTTTTGTTTGGAGTTGTGAAGGATAATTGTTGGTGTTGTTCTAAGGGTCTCAACAAGCGGATTGAAGTGTCTTGGAGAGGCTATAAACTACTAAGGAGCGACTTCGGATTGGAGTTGGATTAAGAATCATTGAGGTATAATCTTGTTCTTTGAAAGTATTACAAGATTATTTATTTTGTTGTTGTTAGCTTTGTATGTTGCAAGCATGGAGTTGTTATCTTGAGGTTATAAGGATTATGGATTGATTATAGACTTGGAAATCCGAAATGTAATGTAAGCCATGACTAAGTTGAATTACAATTTAATCGTTGTTAGAACCGTCGCATGTCATTGACTTAAGGATTATGGTTATTATATTCAAATGCGACTTGATATCATGTTATGCTACAAATTTGTATTGAAATGGAAATTGGACAACAGTTGGTATTGATGAACTCAAGGTAGCCGATTGTGGACTTGTAGTCGTATTAGTTTGTTATAAATTTGTATTGGACTACCTTCTATATAATTGTGAGCCAATTGGGGTTGTTTAGTTAGTCATTGTATTGGACTACCTTCTATATAATTGTGAGCCAATTGGGGCTGTTTAGTTAGTCATTGTATTGGACTACCTTCTATATAATTGTGAGCCAATTGGGGCTGTTTTGTTATTGTATTTTCGGCCTTGAAAAAGGTGGCAAGTGAGTAGAAACAAAGGAGGTGCTGTCCGATTTTCCGTAGAAAATGGAGACTTTACACTTATTATATTCTACGATTGAAGTAAGGCGTTAATAGACGTATTGTGAATATTATAGGTTGATATACTACGGGCGGGACTTTGTACTTGGCAAGTGGTTTGACCCGACGAGGTATGTAGAACTTTTCCTATCCTTTGAGCATGACTAGTTTCACGTATATAGTACGGTAGACGTACAAGACTTTGACATTTTTTTACTTGTTTTATGAAAGGCCAAGTCGGGTGAGTTAGGAGATTAACTCACTTCTTTGAGTCTATTAAAGATGTCTTAAGTCTTGTTAAAGATAAGGGACTTGAAGAATTTTAAAGTATGTGATACTTGTTTCGTTTCGAACATATAAGTCCCTTGGATAGGAAATTGTACTTAACTAAGGATAAAGTGAATATGACGACTTTATGGGGAGTTGTTTGTATTGACTTTATGGAAAGATAAATGGCTTGATTTAATGGAAGGCAATTCGATTTTAAGGTATCAATTGCCTAAGGTTTTATAACAAAATGAGTCACTTGATTTAGAAACCTAACTTTATTTCTAAGGGTGTTGTGACTTACCGTGAAATGTAATTTGGACTTGATACTAGGATTAATAGTATCTTGGAAGTTTTCTACTAAAAAGAGTCATTGTTTTAAAGAGTAGAAGTACGTAGTACTTTGGGTTAAATTCCCGGATTTTTATAAAGAACATGTTAGTGCCTTAAGTAAACTAAAATGAGAGTGTATATGAAACAGAATAATAAGAAGTTAGGGGATTGCTTAACTTGCTTATATATTGTATGATAAGCCGGTAGTGCTTATGTTATGTGTGATAGCCGAATTTGTGCTAGTAGTTCAGTCCGAATTGCGGGGTCAGTCCCCGGGTTTGTGGCATTGCATATTCCCGTGGATTTGCTACCCACGATGCGAGGAATACCTCATGCGAGTCCATAGGGCTTATGCGGGTGAAATAGTCCCATGCGGGCGGGTCCAGCCTATGCGAGGAATACCTCATGCGAGTCCGTAAGGGCTTATGTGGGTGAAATAGTCCCATGCGAGGAATACCTCATGCGGGTCCACGCGATCTATGCGGGTGAAATAGTCCCAGGAATAGGATTGCTTAATGATACTGCGGACAGGTGGTCCTGTTTTGATCGTGAGCTTCCTACTTTATACTGTAAGTATACACCTATTTTCTACTCTCATTGTTAGTAAGGGACTGGGTACTGTAATTTTGTTATCATACATGTCTCCGGCTTTCTATTAAACTTATGTTGTAATTACAGTACTTTCCAGTTTTACATACTTAGTACATATTGTGTACTGACCCCCTTCCTCGGGGCCTGCGTTCATGCCGCAGGAAAGGGTAAGCAGGTGGCAGATCCACATTCTTAGGATCACTTATCAGACGTCGGAAGCTCCATTCTCCGGAGGGTTGTCTTTCTTTTGGTACAGTCTTTCCCTGATGTTGTAGATATATGTACATTCAGGGGTATGGCGAGCGATCCATACGATTGTTATTCACAAGTGCGTATTCACATATGTGGTTGGGCTGTAAGAACTAAGTTGTGAAGATGTACTTTTGACTTTGTTTATATCATGGAAGGCGACCTTATCGGTTAGCCTGTGTTGTTATATTATTTTACACATGTGTTTATGTTGTGTATGTTCACGCTATTCTCGATGTATACGAACAGGTGCCTGGTAGGGCACGATCGCGGCCGAGTCGGGTCGTGACAAAAGTGGTATCGAAGCGATTAGTCCTCGGAAAGTGTCTACGCCAGTGTCTAGTAAGTCTTGATTATCGGTGTGTTGTGCACCACATCTATAATCAGGAGGCTGCAGGACATTTAGGATTGGTTTCCATTCTTCTCACTCTAAGATCGTGCGATAGAGCTGTATGGTTAGGGTCGTCTTTCCCTAACAAGTTATGATTGTTTGCAGCTACGAGAAAGACAGCAGTGACCCAGGAAGGATTATGTGGATTGCGTATCCAGGTGGGTAATGTTTGTAGTATAGTTGGTATTGTGACATACAACTATACTGATTTATGTTTGGGGGTCACATGTGTGTTGCCTAGGATGATTTTAGATTACCAGGATTGGATAAGGACTAAATAAATATCGGGAAGGTATGAGCAGTTAAGGAACTCTCATCAAGGTTTTACGTGCTAATTTGAGATAATTAGGTGATGATGGGATATGTGAGAATGTAATGGACCCTTAAGAAGTTAATTAAGAGACTAAGTGGAAGACTATGTTAGCAACTTAAGCTACGTGGTATGCTTAAGGGAATTGTACGGGCGAGATCCGGACGAAGAAAGTATAGTTGTTGTGGTCAAGACAACACGGCTATGATTTTACGAGAAGTCTTTGTACCCGGTTACGGGGGGCTGATAAGTTAGGCCTGGAGCATGGAAATTGCGAGCCTGAGAATGTGATAACCGTCGAGACCTTAGGTATATAAGGCCTTCTCGGGTAGTAAAGTTAAGTTAGACCGAGGGTAAGAGTTAAGTGCGACGCCGAGTCGGGTTGGGGATCTATTAGGGTCGCCCCATAGCTTGAAATGAAATGGGATTAGTTGTGTTATACCCCGTATTTTCAGAGTATGTACGTAAGGACGTACGTAGAAAATTTGAACTTGAGAATAGGCTTGGCCGATTTATTCTTTGTGCACAACACCCGGTTAGAGTCGTGTTTGTGAAAGCGTTTCCACGACTTTCGTAGGAAAATTCATTTGTCATTTTTAATTTTGCGGATTTTTAGAGAGGCGAAACATTTTGGACCAACGAGAGGAGACACTTGTCACCCTCTCATTGGGGCGTTAGTGTAATGGTGGGCGAATTGCTTGGCTATTTTGTCAAGTAGTAGGTAGGATATTTTGGTGGTAGATGGATAAGGTGCACTTGGCATGATCATGGCCCTACACTTGCCTTGCACTTGGCATGATCTTGGCCATTGGTTGGCCTTTGCTAGACCTATAAATACCCCCCTCTTTGATGACTTCTTCATCCATTCCACAAAGTTTCTAAGTCTTGAAAGCTTTCCCCTCTCCTTGTTGTGTTTCGTCCAAACACCCCCTCATGTGAGGCCCTCTTGCCGAGAGCCCTCTCTCCATGGCGAGAGTACCCCACAGTGGGGTAGGCCGAGGGGTATACACCCCCCCTAGCCTAGTTGTTTTCGTATAAATACCCTCCTCTTGGTAGAAATACTCTCAAAAGTATTGTTACTATACCCAAATTACCTTAGCCGTATACCTTGTAGTATTCTAAGGTTATACCTATACGAAAAGCCCCGTTATACTATTATACTTCCCTAGTCACAAAACCGAAACCCTAAGGAAAATCTCCATAGTTGGTTGGAGTATTAAGTAGAAGTTGGTTAGAACTTCTAAGGGTTGTGTGGAGCGGGTCGGAGCGCACGGAGTAGGAGCTAAACCTTGCTCAGGATCGACATTTAAACTCGGATAATTTTGGGCTTATCGAGGTAAACACTCTTGACCTTCTATTGTAATTGGAAATTACATGTTGTTAGAATATATAGTTGAAGTATACTATATATAGAAATGAACGTAGTTAGCGGCAATGTCTTTTGACTTAAGCCTGAATAATTAGAAACCTTTTCGAAAGAAGAGTACTGAACTGTAATTACATAGGACTGTATTACAGTAGACTTGTGTAGCTTTTCTGTGAGGTAGAATTGCACGTCCGATCGACGTATAACCCCGGTTGGCTTGGTAGCCGGCCCCGATAGAGGAGGAGATTTACTGTTGCGGGAGAAGTCTTTGCGAATTTTACGTAGAATGTTCTACGATTAGACCTAGATGTTAATAAGCGCCTTGTGGCCTTATAGGTTGAAGTACCATGCGTGGCGCGATCTACTTGGCTTAAGGAGTAGCCAAGCGGTTTGAGGTACTTGAGCGTTTTGCTATTAGTCGATAATCGTCGCGAGGTATGTGAACCTCTTCCTACCTTTTCTAGCATGATATGTGTATAACTATGTAGTACGGTAGACGTACATGTGTTAAGCGTATTTGATTGGTTTGAAACATAAAAGTGTTATAACGGCTTTATGGGAAGTTGGTTATAACAGCTTTATGTAAGTAAGAAAATGCTTTATGATTTTAAAAGGTAACTGATTTGACTTATAACTGACTTGATGTGTAATAATAAAGAATCTTGAAGTACTTCAAAGAATCTCAATCATTTTTAACGTAAGAATAATACTTGGTTTTGAAAACATAAGAGTTATACTAGCTTTATGGGAAGTTAGGTATAACGTCTTAAGAATGGTAAAATGAATGGTTTATTGATCTTAAAAGATAAGAGACTTAACTTGTTTTACTTGGTAATTAACATTTTGTTAAAAAATGTTGTAAAACCTCATTCGCGAGTAATGAGTACTTGATTTTAAAAGCAATAATGTTTTATTGATTTGAAATCGTAATAATTATCGAAAAAACCACAGAAGAGATAATAAAGGGAAATGTTTTGACTAATAATTTATTAGTAAAACCATAAGAGACTTCCATCTGCATAGAAACTAAGATGAGACAAAATGTTGTTACATTTCCTAGATCATGGTCGCTTAAATAAGATTGTTATAAACAAGAATAACCTACTCACGTATCGTATATATGTTTCTCAAATTGCTTTTAAAGGAGAATTATATCATTAAGTGATTAAAATTATGAACTACGAAACCTTTCGAAAACGAGAAACTTGAGTAATTGTAATTAGGCAAACTTAAAACATTTGGAAAAGAATGTTGTTACTTGATTTTACGAAGAGAAGTGTTTTGATTTACTTCAAAGGATAATCACTCTATTTTCATATACTTCGGTTATTTTGTGACTTTTGTAAACGTAACGTATCTTTTAAAAGATAATGTATGAAGTACTTTGGGAATAGATACTCGATCTTGTTAATCATATAATAGAATGTACCTTGTGTGTATAACTTGATTGTGTTGGTTTGTGATAGCCTTGTAATACTTTCTTGTTGATTTGATAAGTAGACGTGATATGATGTTATGTGTGTTAGTGTCTTGTAACGTTTGCGAAAGAGAGTATTCTTGTTGTGCTTATGTTGTGTAACGATAAGCTGTTATGTTAGTATAATATCACTCACCTCTTGACATATTTCTGGAGGTTAAGTCGCCTCCGACGCGGGTAGACTCGGTGATGCAGGACCATGATTCGAGAATACCTCATGCGGGTCCAAGGGATCCATGCGGAACTACGGGAGTTCCAGGTTAGTTTGCGGCCCTTGTGGTCATGCGGTCTCTGTGGCCATGCGGACTGCGGGTCCAGGACGATACCGAGGAGTAGCTACCCTCGATGCGGGGTTATGTACCCTATGCGGGCCTATGTGAGTGGCCTATGTGTCACACCCCGAATTCGGGCCCGTGACTGGTGCCTTACCCCGGGCACCCTAGCGATACAACATCAGAGAAAACCAGCGGAAATAAAAACTTTAAACATGAAATGAGAGACATGATAAATAAACAGGCCAACCAAAACAGTTGCCTTCAGTATATATACATAAAAACCCGAACAGTTATCCTTTTTACAAACCCTGCCCACAACAGTACTACAGACCTCTAAGATATACAACAACTATGACGGGACAGGGCCCCGCCATACCCCTGAATGTACAAGAACCTACAACTCAGGGAAACACATACCAAAAGATAAGCCTCCGGAGAAACGGAGCTTCCCAAAACGCTGAACTGAGATCCTAAGAGCGAGGATCCACGACCGATGTACCTCTACCTGCGGCATGAACGCAGCCCCCCGAAGGAGGTCAGTACAACAGGTACCAAGTATGTGAAACTGTCAAATACTGTAAATGAAATCATAATAGCCTAAAAAGCAGGAGACATGTATGATAACCAAAATACAGTACGCAACATAAAAGCAGTCAAGTCAGGGACTCACGCCCTCAAAGTCACCACTCAAATATAACTATGGGTCTCACGCCCACAACATCCATCATGTTCGCATCATGGCCGCATGCCCCCGGAATACTGCATCGGTGTAGACATGTCCATGATGCAACCATAATAACAAGGCCGTATGGCCACATGCCCCCGGAATACTGCCTCGGTGTAGACATGCCCATGTAACCTCAATCAACAATATACTGGGTGGTCAACCCTGCCGCATGGCCACATGCCCCCGGAATATCGCCTGGCAGACACGTCCATGTTGCAGTAATAACCATATACCGGGTAATCAACCCGGCCGCATGGCCGCATGCCCCCGGAATACTGCATCAAGTTCTTTATTATAACTAGCCAGTTATAATTCACATCAGTTACCTTTTAAAACCACAAAGTATTTTCTTACCTACATAAAGCTGTTATAACCAACTTCCCATAAAGCCGTTATAACACTTTATGTTTTAAGAACCATCAAACACAGTTAACACATGTACGTCTACCGTACTACATAGTTCACACATATCATGCTAGAAGAGATAGGAAGAGGTTCACATACCTCGCGACGATTTATCGACAATAAGCAAAATGCTCCAAGTACTACAACCTTGCTAGCCCTTTCCACTCCTCGAGTAGAATACGCTACTCTTAGTACTTTCACCTATAAAGGTCACAAACGTCTATTAACCCCAAAACACAAGTTTCTATCTTCTACAGAAAATTCAAGAAGATTTTCCCGCAACAACAGAAATCTCCTCCTCTAACGCGGCCGGCTACCAAGCCAACCCGGGGGGGGTTGACACGTCTAACCGGACGTGTACAATTCTACTCAGTAATACTACACAAGTCTACTGCAATACACACCCTATGTAAATACGATTCGATTCTTTATTCTTCAGGCTTAAGTCAAAAGACATTGCCGAATACTAAGTATAGTTCCATATATAGTATACTTCAACTATATATTCTAACAAACATGTAATTTCCAATTACAATAGAGGGACAAGATAATTACCTCGATAAGCCCAAAATTATCCAAGTTATAATGTCGATCCTGAGCAAGGTTTAGCTCCTACTCCGTGCGCTCCAATCCGCTCCAAACAACCCTTAGAAGTTCTAACCAACTTCTACTCAAATACTTCAACCAACTATGAAGATTTCCTATGGGTTTCGGTTTGAGAGTAAAAGTACAAAAGGTAGTATTTCGGACTCTACGATAGAGGTATCTTTGGAATACTACAAGGTACAAGGCTAAGGTATTTTGGGCATTATAACAATACTAGAGAAGTATTTCAATACCACGGAGGGTATTATATGAAAACAACTAGGCAGTGGGTACCCACGGCTAGCACCACAAAGGGGGGGGGAAGGGAAACCCCTCGGCCAAAGGCCACACGAAAAGGGGGAGGGGGAAGGCTCTCGGCTAAGAGCTCACAAAGGGGGAGGAGAGGGTTTCAAGACTTGGAAGTTTTGGATGAATGAAGTCTTCACACTTAGGGGGGTATTTATAGCAAAACCAAAGGCCAACCAAGGGCCAAGATCCTTCCAAGTGTATAGCAAGTGTAAGGGCAAGATTAAGCCAAGTGCACCCTAAACCCTACTCCACAAAACACTCCACAAACCAAGCCACAAAGCAAGGCACACTTCAAGGGGCCAATCGGCCAAGGCCAACCCACCTTGACCGCCCCCTCCAAACCGTCCAATGAGGGTGACAAGTGTCACCCTCCCGTTGGTCCAAAAGGTTTCGTCTCTCGGAAAAATCCGCAAAAATACAAAACGACATAGCCGGAATTTTCCCTTCGCAAGTTATGTAAAACGTTTCGTCCAAAAACGACTCTAACCGGTGTCAGGTGCACAAATGTCATTCGGCTAAGCCATTTAGGCGGGGTGACACGTGTCACCCTCCTATTGGCCCTAAAAACGTCTTCCAAAAATATCCACAATGGCCAAAATCTCAAAACAAAGTGGCTCCTACAAAACCAGTAAATTTCTCCGTGGGCCCCACGTGACCATTTCCAAAATAAAATTCCATAATTCTAATATAATCTAAGAAGCCCAAATTCCAAACTGGGAACCCAATTCCTTCAACGAACATTTTTCCTTACAAAAACCGAAACTTTTTCCGTGGAAGAATCACCTCTTTCTTCCTTTCCAATTTTTTCTCGTGCTCTCGACGCACGCCCTGCATACATACGAGAATACGGGTATAACATTCTCCCTCCTTAGAAACATTCGTTCCGAATGTTCCTTCTCAAGACGGATATCGATGAAGTTCCTCTAACAAGTTGCCAACGCCACAACTCGCAATAAATAACACACGCCCTCTTCTTTTCTTACTCGTCGTGCCCTCTCGAACACTTGAACTCTCCCAAGACGTACCATACTTCACCATTACTTCCGTTCCCAAAATCTCTGGAGTCACTACCTCCAAACTTGGTCATCTTACTAACCTCAAACTTCTTTAAGGTCACTCCCGGCCTTTACGAACCGCTTCTGGTCGAACGCGTCCACGAACTCATACGATGATCATACAAACTTGGGCCTAGCATCCTCGTGACCCTACCACCTGGCGGGACCACCTAACTGACCCCACCTTAATCCGAGCTACGGGTTGACCCGTATCACGTCCTCAACCCGACCCACAATCGCGTCACGCCCTTGTTCCCTGACACGGAACAATCCTGCTAAATCACATCATGAAAGCTACCACTTCCATCTCACACTAACCAGATTTTTTAAATCACACTATAGCACAAAGCTATCCGAACATAACACTTAACACATCATTAACATCAACACATACAAGTATCTACAGGGTTAAGGATATACCTGAAACTAGGCGGTTCAAGGACCGCTAAAACTGGGAACTTCCACCGCGACCTCTACCGTGGCGTGAATCGCCTAGTAGTTCGTGCTATCCTACCGCTACCCCAGTCGGACAGTCTCTCGTCATATGGCCCCGTTGGCGCAAGAATAACAAGCTCCTTGGTACTACGACACTTCCCAAATGCGGTCTACATCGACCACACCGAGGTAGGGTGATCGATCCGCCAACACCCCTACTTCCCCGAAACTCAACCTCGAGCCCGACCGCCTCAAGACGCGGTGGAGGACCACTCAGTCTTGGCGGGGTGCAAAACTAGTTCGGCCGAGGCGGTCCGCCTCGAAAGTTGCCAAAAGACCCGATGTCCCGCCTCTTCACGATCCAGTCATTCCGCCGACCTCTCCGCACTCACATCCTTGTGCATGAGCTCGCATGCGCAATGTCCATGCCCACGAAGAGCTACACCAACAAGCCTCTGTCAAGTAATAATCTAGCCCGGTGACATATCGGTGCACTCGATCCTCCATACTAGCTACCAACGCTGGGACGTACCGGGCCAATGAGTCGAACTCCACATTGTACTCCCGAACCGTACACCCGCTCTGTCTAAGCATCAAAAATCTACCGCGCGTTCTCCTCATCCGCGAGGCTAGAAGGCGTGAGGAAAGCCCCAAAACTCATCCCATACCGCTGAGGTGCATGCTCTCCCGAAAGCTCCCATGAATCAAACCAATCGATCGCGGTATCACGCGGCCGACGCGAACCAAAGGTCACTGCATCGGTCTCAAGCCTTGATCACCCGCATGATCCGTCAGAATCGACGGATGAACTCGCGGATCATCCTCGTGCCTCGACCCATAAAACTCGCGGCTACAACTCGTAAAGTCCCGTAGCCTCAAACTATTCGCCGGGGTGAACCATCGCATCGAATCGAATCTGCGTGATCCAAATTTATCTCATATCGGCCACGACTCGCCAAAGAATCGGGCCATCTCCTTGTAACCCATCTCTCCGCCTCTGCATCGTGGACCGAGGCTCGTGTATCGCGTCTCGGCAGCCATTGCCGCGCTTCTAACCTCTCGCTGGGCGTGGCGTCACGAAACTTCGCCGTTAAGCACTGCTCGTGATCGACCGGGCTCGCGCCGCATTCTCCTCAGATCTCACTAGCAGCACTCTCGGCCGCCTTGCCCTTCGGGCTCGTGCTGCGCGCGAGGCATAATCGTAAAAACGAGATACGTCGAGGGTCCAACTTACAACACACTCTAAGGCACGATCTCGTAATGAGAAGAATGGAAACCAATCCTAAATGTCCTGCCTCACGATTATAGATGTGGTGCACAACACATCGATAATCAAGACTCTACTAGACACGGTTCAGACACTTTCCGAGGATTAATCGCTCGATACCACTTTGTCACACCCAATTGGCCCGTGGATCGTGCCTTACCCCGCACTTAGCGATACAACATCGAGAAAACCAAATGGAAATAAAAACTTTAAACATGAAATGAGAGACATGATAAATAAACAAAGCAACCAAAACAGCTTGCCTTCAGATATATACATAAAAACCCGAATGCTTATCCTTTTTACAAACCCCGCCTACAACAAGACCTGCACTTAAGATATATTAACAACTATGACGGACAGGGCCCGCCATACCTCGAATGTACAAGAACCTACAACTCGTGGAAACACATACCAAAAGATAAGCCTCCGAGAAACGGAGCTTCCCAAAACGCTGGATCGAGATCCTAAGAGCGAGGATCCACGATCGATGTACTCTACCGCGCAGATGAACGCAGCCCCGGGCGAGGTCAAGATAACAGTACCAAGTATGTGAATCACAACATCAGAATGAAATCATAATAGCCTAAAAGCTGGAGACATGTATGATAACCAAAATACAGTACGCAACATAAAAGCAGTCAAGTCAGGGACTCACGCCCTCAAAGTCACCACTCAAATATAACTATGGGTCTCACGCCCACAACATCCATCATGTTCGCATCATGGCCGCATGCCCCCGGAATACTGCATCGGTGTAGACATGTCCATGATGCAACCATAATAACAAGGTCGTATGGCCACATGCCGGAATCGCCTCTGTAGACATGCCCATGTAACCTCAATCAACAATATATCGGGTGGTCAACCCGCCGCACGCCACATGCCCGAATATCGCTTCTGTGACACGTCCATGTTGCAGTAATAACCATATACCGGGTAATCAACCCGGCCGCATGGCCGCATGCCCCCGGAATACTGCATCAAGTTCTTTATTATAACTAGCCAGTTATAATTCACATCAGTTACCTTTTAAAACCACAAAGTATTTTCTTACCTACATAAAGTCGTTATAACCAACTTCCCATAAAGCCGTTATAACACTTTATGTTTTAAGAACCATCAAACACGCTTAACACATACGTCACCGACTACATAGTTCACACATATCATGCTAGAAGAGATAGGAAGAGGTTCACATACCGCGACGATTTATCGACAATAAGCAAAATGCTCCAAGTACTACAACCTTGCTAGCCCTTTCCACTCCGAGTAGAATACGCTACTCTTAGTACTTTCTCCTATAAAGGTCACAAACGCCTATTAACCCCTAAACACAAGTTTCTATCTTCTACGTAAAATTCGGCAAGATTCCCAACAACAGCGTAAATCTCCTCCTCTAACGAGGCCGGCTACCAAGCCAACCGGGGTTTACACGCCTAACCGACGTGTACAATTCTACCAAGAATACTACACAAGTCTATCGCAATACGATCCTATGTAAATACAGATTCGATTCTTTATTCTTCAGCTTAAGTCAAAAGACATTCAGAATACTAAGTATAGTTCCATATATAGTATACTTCAACTATATATTCTAACAAACATGTAATTTCCAATTACAATAGAGGGACAAGATAATTACCTCGATAAGCCCAAAATTATCCAAGTTATAATGTCGATCCTGAGCAAGGTTTAGCTCCTACTCCGTGCGCTCCAATCCGCTCCAAACAACCCTTAGAAGTTCTAACCAACTTCTACTCAAATACTTCAACCAACTATGAAGATTTCCTTAGGGTTTCGGTTTGAGACTAAAAGGACAAAAGGTAGTATTTAGGACTCTACGATAGAGGTATCTTTGGAATACTACAAGGTACAAGGCTAAGGTATGTTGGGAAGTATACCAATTCTAGGAGAAGTATTTCAATACCACGAGGAGGGTATTATATGAAAACAACTAGCAGTGGGTACCCTACTTAGCACCACAAAGGGGGGGAAGGGAAACCCCTCGGCCAAAGGCCACACGAAAAGGGGGAGGGGGAAGGCTCTCGGCTAAGAGCTCACAAAGGGGGAGGAGAGGGTTTCAAGACTTGGAAGTTTTGGATGAATGAAGTCTTCACACTTAGGGGGGTATTTATAGCAAAACCAAAGGCCAACCAAGGGCCAAGATCCTTCCAAGTGTATAGCAAGTGTAAGGGCAAGATTAAGCCAAGTGCACCCTAAACCCTACTCCACAAAACACTCCACAAAACAAGCCACAAAGCAAGGCACACTTCAAGGGGCCAATCGGCCAAGGCCAACCCACCTTGACCGCCCCCTCCAAACCGTCCAATGAGGGTGACAAGTGTCACCCTCCCGTTGGTCCAAAAGGTTTCGTCTCTCGTAAAAATCCGAAAAAATAAAAAACGACATAGCCGGAATTTTCCCTTCGCAAGTTATGTAAAACGTTTCGTCGAAAAACGACTCTAACCGGGTGTTGTGCACAAATGTCATTCGGCCAAGCCACCTAGGCGGGGGTGACACGTGTCACCCTCCTATTGGCCCTCAAAACACATCTTCCAAAAATATCCACAATGGCCAAAATCAAAACAAAGTGGTTCTACAAAACCAGAATTTCTCCGTGGCCCCACGTGACCATTTCCGAAAATAAAATTCCATAATTCTAATATAATCTAAGAAGCCCAAATTCCAAATCTGGGAACCCAATTCCCTTCAACGAACATTTTTCCTTACAAAAACCGGAAACTTTTTCCGTGGAAGAATCACCTCTTTCTTCCTTTCCAATTTTTTTCTGTCGTGCTCTCGTACGTACGTCCTCGCATACATACCCTGAGAATACGGGGTATAACATTATCCCCTCCTTAGAAACATTCGTCCCGAATGTTCCTTCTCAAGACGGATATCGATGAAGTTCCTCTAACAAGTTGCCAACGCCACAGCTTGGCCACGAAATAACACACGTCCTCTTCTTTTCTTACTCGTCGTGCCCCTCTCGAACACTTGAACTCTCCCAGTACGTACCATACTTCACCATTACTTCCGCTTCCCAAAATCTCTGGAGTCACTACCTCCAAACTTGGTCATCTTACTAACCTCAAACTTCTTTAAGGTCACTCCCGGCCTTTACGAACCGCTTCTGGTCGAACGCGTCCACGAACTCATACGATGATCATACAAACTTGGGCCTAGCATCCTCGTGACCCTACCACCTGGCGGGGCCACCCAGAACTGACCCCACCTTAATCCGAGCTACGGGTTGACCCGTATCACGTCCTCAACCCGACCCACAATCGCGTCACGCCCTTGTTCCCTGACACGGAACAATCCTGCTAAATCACATCATGAAAGCTACCACTTCCATCTCACACTAACCAGATTTTTAAATCACACTATAGCACAAAGCTATCCGAACATAACACTTAACACATCATTAACATCAACACATACAAGTATCTACAGGGTTAAGGATATACACAAACTAGGCGGTTCAAGGACCGCTAAAATCGAACTTCCACCGCGACTTACCGTGGCGTGAATCGCTTCTAGTAGTTCGTGCTATCCTACAGCGCTACCGGTCGGACGGTCTCGTCATATGGCCCTGTTGGCCGCAAGAATAACAAGCTCCTTTGGTACTACGACACTCCCCGAAATGCGGTCTACCACATCGACCACACCGAGGTAGGGTGATCGATCCGCCAACACCCCTACTTCCTCGAAACTCAACCTCGAGCCACGACCGCTCTCAAGGCGGTGGAGGACCACTCAGACCGGGGGTGCAAAACTAGTTCGGCCGAGGCGGTCCGCCTCGAAAGTTGCCAAAAGACCGATGTCACCGCCTCTTCTGGCGATCGGTCATTCCGTCGACCTCTCCGTACATCACATCCTTGTGCATGAGCCTGCATGCGGGCAATGTCCATGCCCGGCTGAAGAGCTACACCCGAACAAGCCTCTGTCAAGTAATAATCTAGCCCGGTGACATATCGGTGCACTCGATCCTCCATACTAGCTACCAACGCTGGGACGTACCGGGCCAATGAGTCGAACTCCACATTGTACTCCCGAACCGTACGCCCGCTCTGTCTAAGCATCAAAAATCGTTTACCGCGTGCTCCTCATCTGCGGAGGCAAGAAGTGCGTGAGGAAAGCCTCCGAAAACTCATCCCATACTGCTGGAGGTGCATGCTCTCCCCGGGAAAGCTCCCATGAATCAAACCAATCGACTGCGGTATCACGCAGCCGATGCGAACCAAAGGTCACAGACTCGGTCTCTGAAGCCTTCATCACCCGCATGATCCGCTGTAACTGACGGATGAACTCCTGCGGATCATCCTCAGGCCTCGACCCATAAAACTCGCGGGCTACACTCGTAAAGTCCGTAGCCTCAAACTATCTCGCCGGGGTGAACCATCGGTGCTCGAATCTGAATCGGCCGTGATCCAAATTTATCCTCATATCTCGCCACGACCGCCAAAGAATCGCCATCTCCTTGTAACCCATCTCCTCTCGCCTCTGCATCGTGGGGTGAGGCTCGTGTATCGCGGTCTCGGCAGCCATTGCCGCGCTCTAACCTTCGCTGGGCCGGGCGGCGCCACGAAACTCGCCGTCGGAAGCACTGCTCTCATCGACCGCCCGCGCTCGTACTCTCTCAGATCTCACTAGCGGCACCTCGCCGCCTTGCCCTTCGGCTCTGGTTGCACTTGCGCGGAGGCATAACTGGTAAAAACGAGATACGTCAGAGGGGTCCAACTTACAACACAGCTCTAAGGCACGATCTCAGAATGAGAAGAATGGAAACCAATCCTAAATGTCCTGCAGCCTCCTGATTATAGATGTGGTGCACAACACATCGATAATCAAGACTCTACTAGACACGGTCTGTAGACACTTTCCGAGGATTAACTGCTCTGATACCACTTTGTCACACCCCGAATTCGGGCCCGTGACTGGTGCCTTACCCCGGGCACCCTAGCGATACAACATCAGAGAAAACCAGCGGAAATAAAAACTTTAAACATGAAATGAGAGACATGATAAATAAACAAAGCAACCAAAACATTGCCTTCGGTATATATAAATAAAAACCAACGCTTATCCTTTTTACAAACCCCGCCACAACAAGATTACATGCACTTAAGATATACAACAACTATGACGGGACAGGGCCCCGCCATACCCCTGAATGTACAAGAACCTACAACTCAGGGAAACACATACCAAAAGATAAGCCTCCGGAGAAACGGAGCTTCCCAAAACGCTGAACTGAGATCCTAAGAGCGAGGATCCACGACCGATGTACCTCTACCTGCGGCATGAACGCAGCCCCCCGAAGGAGGTCAGTACAACAGGTACCAAGTATGTGAAACTGTCAAATACTGTAAATGAAATCATAATAGCCTAAAAAGCAGGAGACATGTATGATAACCAAAATACAGTACGCAACATAAAAGCAGTCAAGTCAGGGACTCACGCCCTCAAAGTCACCACTCAAATATAACTATGGGTCTCACGCCCACAACATCCATCATGTTCGCATCATGGCCGCATGCCGGAATCATCGTGACGGTAGACATGTCCATGATGCAACCATAATAACAAGGCCGTATGGCCACATGCCCCCGGAATACTGCCTCGGTGTAGACATGCCCATGTAACCTCAATCAACAATATACTGGGTGGTCAACCCTGCCGCATGGCCACATGCCCCCGGAATACTGCCTCGGTGTAGACACGTCCATGTTGCAGTAATAACCATATACCGGGTAATCAACCCGGCCGCATGGCCGCATGCCCCCGGAATACTGCATCAAGTTCTTTATTATAACTAGCCAGTTATAATTCACATCAGTTACCTTTTAAAACCACAAAGTATTTTCTTACCTACATAAAGCTGTTATAACCAACTTCCCATAAAGCCGTTATAACACTTTATGTTTTAAGAACCATCAAACACAGTTAACACATGTACGTCTACCGTACTACATAGTTCACACATATCATGCTAGAAGAGATAGGAAGAGGTTCACATACCTCGCGACGATTTATCGACAATAAGCAAAATGCTCCAAGTACTACAACCTTGCTAGCCCTTTCCACTCCTCGAGTAGAATACGCTACTCTTAGTACTTTCTCCTATAAAGGTCACAAACGTCTATTAACCCCTAAACACAAGTTTCTATCTTCTACAGAAAATTCGAAGACCTTTCCCCGCAACAGGTAAATCTCCTCCTCTAACGAGGCCTGGCTACCAAGCCAACCTGGGGTTTACACGCCTAACAGGACGTGTACAATTCTACTCGAATACTACACAAGTCTCACTGCAATACCCTATGTAAATACTGATTCGATTCAGCTTTATTCTTCAGCTTAAGTCAAAAGACATTGCGAATACTAAGTATAGTTCCATATATAGTATACTTCAACTATATATTCTAACAAACATGTAATTTCCAATTACAATAGAGGACAAGATAATTACCTCGATAAGCCCAAAATTATCCAAGTTATAATGTCGATCCCGAGCAAGGTTTAGCTCCTACTCGTGCGCTCCAATCCGCTCCAAACAACCCAGAAGTTCTAACCAACTTCTACTCAAATACTTCAACCAACTATGAAGATTTCCTTAGGGTTTCGGTTTGAGACTAAAAGGACAAAGGTAGTATTTAGGACTCTACGTATAGAGGTATCTTTGGAATACTACAAGGTACAAGGCTAAGGTATTTTGGGCATTATAACAATACTAGGAGAAGTATTTCAATACCACAAGGGAGGGGTATTATATGAAAACAACTAGGCTAGGGGGGGGGTACCCCACGGCTAGCACCACAAAGGGGGGGGAAGGGAAACCCCTCGGCCAAAGGCCACACGAAAAGGGGGAGGGGGGAGGCTCTCGGCTAAGAGCTCACAAAGGGGGAGGAGAGGGTTTCAAGACTTGGAAGTTTTGGATGAATGAAGTCTTCACACTTAGGGGGGTATTTATAGCAAAACCAAAGGCCAACCAAGGGCCAAGATCCTTCCAAGTGTATAGCAAGTGTAAGGGCAAGATTAAGCCAAGTGCACCCTAAACCCTACTCCACAAAACACTCCACAAAACAAGCCACAAAGCAAGGCACACTTCAGGGGCCGATCGGCCAAGTGCCAACCCACTCGACCGCCTCCAAATCGTCGAACGAGGTGACAAGTGTCACCTCCCGTGGTCCAAAAGGTTTCGTCACTCGGAAAAAATCCGAAAAAATACAAAACGACATAGCCGAATTTTCCTTCGCAAGTTATGTAAAACGCGTTTAAAAACGACTCTAACCGTGTTGTGCACACAAATGTCATTCGGCCAAGCCACTGGCGGGGTGACACGTGTCACCCTCCTATTGGCCCTAAAAAAACGTCTTCCGAAAAATATCCACAATGGCCAAAATCTCGAAAACAAAGTGGGCCCCACAAAACCGTAAATTTCTCCCGTGGGCCCCACGTGACCATTTCCGAAAATAAAATTCCATAATTCTAATATAATCTAAGAAGCCCAAATTCCAAATCTGGGAACCCAATTCCCTTCAACGAACATTTTTCCTTACAAAAAAACCGGAAACTTTTTCCGTGGAAGAATCACCTCTTTCTTCCTTTCCAATTTTTTTCTGTCGTGCTCTCGTACGTACGTCCTTGCATACATACCCTGAGAATACGGGGTATAACACTATGCGGACTACGAGAGTCCAGGATTAGGCTTGCATGGTGATACTACGGGCAATTGGCCCTGCTTCGATCATTCGCAGCCTAGAAAAGACTGCTGCGATTTACCTATTGTTGCTCTTGTTTATGATATGGCACTATGTGCGGTTACCTTGGTTGTTTCATACATACTTGCAAAACTGATTTTAAAATGATATGTTTTCATTTAAGTACTTTACAGTTTCACATACTTGGTACTGCAGACCGACCTCAAGGCCGCTCACGCCGCAGTTGAGGTACACCGCCGTTGATCCTAGTTCTCGGGTCACAGTCAGCGTATGGGAAGCTCCGCTTTCTCGAGGCTTATCGTGGTATAGTCCCGTCGTTGTAGGTATTTACATTCAGGGTATGGCGGGCCCCGTCCCGCCATTATTGTCGTATCATTCTTAGAGGTCCGTAGTAATCGTTGTGGCGAGTTGTAATGGGATGAATCGCTCGGTTTTAAAATTGATTTATATATATGCCGTAAGGCAAGTTTTCTCCGACATCGCTTTACTTCTTAATATTTTCATGTCTTATTTTATGTTCCCGATTACTGATGATGTATCACTAGGGTGCCCGGTAAGGCACGATCCACGCCCGGTTCGGTCGTGACAAAAGTGGTATCGAGCGATTAATCCTCGGAAAGTGTCTCTGCACCGTATCCAGAAGTCTTGATTATCGGTGTGTTGTGCACCACACCAATAATCGTGAGGTCGTAGGATATTTAGGATTGGTTTCTATTCTTCTCACTCGAGATCGTGCCTTAGAGTTGTGTTGTAAGTTGGACCTCTCACGTATTTCTTTCCTCACCGCTATGCCTCCGCGTGGGCAACCCGCCCAGGAGGGCAAGGCAGCCGAGGGAGCTGCGAGTAGAGTACAGAGGGTTACGAGGGCACAGGCCCAACCATCACCTGAGTTAGGTGCTTCGTTCGGGAAGTTATGCTACGTCACTAGCCCCAACAGAGTTTAGCACGGCGGCAGCAGTTCCTACTGCGGCCACGACATTTGAACCTTCAGTTCCACGACCGGAAACAGAGAATATAGATTGTGAAAAGACAACCTTACATTAGTATGGATTTGGCTACCAGAGTGTATACCGATGTGCCGCGAGTCTTGATGAATATCTTAGAAGGGGTTGTGCGAGAGTAATTCTTCAGTTAGGCTTGAGCATGGCCTGTGTACGGGCTTATGCGCAGCAGGCCAAGAAACGTAGAGATCAACGGGTTAACGAGGGCGAGAAGAGGCGAGCGGCAAGGTCCTTTGGTAACTTTCGAGTCGAGTCACCTCACCAAAGATTAGATTATGCACATCCACGGTGCGAAAGGTCCTCCACGTGATTCGGGACGTTCGGTACGCAGGAGTTAGTCGAGCTCCAAAGCTTCGATTCCACGGCTACACGTAGGTTCCGGCCAGTAGGATTCGATTTTTCCCCGGTGTTCAGTGTAGCGATGCACGTCATCGGGAATGTCATCTTTTAGTTAGTACTTGTTTTACCTACGACCGCCGTGGTCGATGTCGAAAGAGTGTCCTTGTAGGAGGACTTAGCCTTCAGATCGATGGGTAGTCGTCACCTTCCTTAGCTGCGCCTGCAGGCAGGTTTGATTAGAACGACTTAAGGGAGTGAGCAAGAGATACAGTTTATCCTTAACCCTGCAGAGATTAGTACGTATGATGAGATGAGTATATCTTAAGTGCTATGTTACGATAGCGATGTAATTTGTGATTAGAAATCATGGTTAGTAAGGGAAGATTGGGGATAGAGAAAGTGTGAGCCTTAGAGTGTTATACGTGGAGACCTTAGAGGTAAGGCCATCTCGAGTAAAAGATGTATTGTTTATGTTTGACTTATAGGAGTGCATAGTGCACGTGAATTATGTTTGTGGGATAAGTCACGAGTAGTGTGGAATGAAAGAGGTAGTTGAGCTAAGAAGACCGCTAGGTTTTCGTAACGTGATTAGTGAGAGTTTTCCTTCGGGAGCTAGCGTTTCGCGGCGTTCGGGTCGGGTTGAGGCCGCGCTGCGGTCAACCCGCGGCATGTTTGGTGGTGGGTCAGTTTGTGGTGGTCCTCCGTGCTAGGGTCATAAGGGTGTTTGGCCCAAGTTTAGTTAACCAACAGACGAGTTCGTGGACGATTCGACCGAGTCGGGCCGAGGAGGTCAGCCGTCTTGTCTTCTAGCAAAGACCGTTTACTCGGCAGTGTTGATTTATCGGAAAGGTTGTAAGGCTGCACGGGGTGCCTAACCTTCACCTTGTGACAGACAGTGGAGCCCAGGGTACGGCTGTTTTTGTTTCTGGAAGTTTTACCAAGCAGGGTTAAGAACTCAGGTGAGTCTCAGAATCGCATTCGCCCTCGGGCCAGTGTGTGGATTTCAGGGGTAGTTGTGGGGATTGTTATCTCCTGTTGGGGAAGTGTTATATAGCTACCATTTCAGTGTTCGGATATCGCCTTGTGACGCCTTGTAGGGGCAGAAGTTTAAGTTGCCGGTCGATTGGTTCAACGTTGGCAAGGTTCAGATAGTTGGTTCATACGTGTTCAGCAGGATGTGGATAGGGTGAAGCTTGTCTAGAAGAGGTTCTGGCAGCTCAGAGAAATCGTGCGGATAATCGGCGACGGCGCTTAGAGTTCAGGTTGACGGTCGGTCTTCTTGAAAGTACCACCCCGGGTTGGGTGTGACGAGTTTTGGAGAACAGAGGGAACTTAGCCCGAGTTACTTTGGGCCCTTTTAAGTTCATGTGAAGAATAGGCCAGTTTGCCTATATGTTAGCTTTTGCCGTCCGACTTAGGAGGCAATACGTCCGGTATTTCGTATTGTTATGGCGGAAAGTATCGAGATCCATCGAGTGTTCGATTAATGATGACCACGTTAAAGATAGTAACCGAGTTTTGGAACCAAGCGATGCTCGAAATGTGGTAAGAGTTCGAGTGTCTGACGACCTCGAGGATCGCATGCAGCCCGGTACCATTTGTTAGGTCGCCGGAGTGACACTAGAACCTCGCGGCAAAGTGACAAAAGTGGTATCACGACGAGTAAAGGGAGAAGCGAGCATGTATTACGAGCAGAGATGTGACCATTTCTTTTGTATGGAGAGAGTTCGAAGGAATTATATTTTAGACCCTTGGATGGGAGCGTTTGTGATGTTAGAGGTGTTTCCTCGTGAACTTGGATGTAAGTATTTTGCGCAGGTGTTGTTGTGGCCAGTTGTGGCAGGATTGTTCAGGTAAGTATAGTAGTGAAGACTATACTGGCGCACGTTTGGTTTGAGGCTTAGAAGGAACATTCGGGACGAATGTTTCTAAGGAGGGGAGAATGTTATACCCCGTATTTTCAGAGTATGTACGTAAGGACGTACGTAGAAAATTTGAACTTGAGAATAGGCTTGGCCGATTTATTCTTTGTGCACAACACCCGGTTAGAGTCGTTTTTTGACGAAACGTTTCCACAGCTTTCGTAGGGAAAATTCCGGCTATGTCATTTTTAATTTTTGCGGATTTTTCCGAGAGACGAAACATTTTGGACCAACGAGAGGGCGACACTTGTCACCCTCTCATCACGCAAGCAGTAATGGTGGACGAATTGCTTGGCTATTTTGTCAAGTAGTAGGTAGGATATTTTGGTGGTAGATGGATAAGGTGCACTTGGCATGATCATGGCCCTACACTTGCCTTGCACTTGGCATGATCTTGGCCATTGGTTGGCCTTTGCTAGACCTATAAATACCTCCCTCTTTGATGACTTCTTCATCCATTCCACAAAGTTTCTAAGTCTTGAAAGCTTTCCCCTCTCCTTGTTGTGTTTCGTCCAAACACCCCCTCCTCATGTGAGGCCCTCTTGGCCGAGAGCCCTCTCCCCTGGCCGAGAGTACCCCCCCCTAGTGGGGTAGGCCGAGGGGTATACACCCCCCCTAGCCTAGTTGTTTTCGTATAAATACCCTCCTCTTGGTAGAAATACTCTCAAAAGTATTGTTACTATACCCTAATTACCTTAGCCGTATACCTTGTAGTATTCTAAGGTTATACCTATACGAAAAGCCCCGTTATACTATTATACTTCCCTTCCGTCACAAAAACCGAAACCCTAAGGAAAATCTCCATAGTTGGTTGGAGTATTAAGTAGAAGTTGGTTAGAACTTCTAAGGGTTGTGTGGAGCGGGTCGGAGCGCACGGAGTAGGAGCTAAACCTTGCTCAGGATCGACATTTAAACTCGGATAATTTTGGGCTTATCGAGGTAAACACTCTTGACCTTCTATTGTAATTGGAAATTACATGTTGTTAGAATATATAGTTGAAGTATACTATATATAGAAATGAACGTAGTTAGCGGCAATGTCTTTTGACTTAAGCCTGAATAATTAGAAACCTTTTCGAAAGAAGAGTAATCGAATCAGTAATTACATAGGATCGTATTCATGAGACTTGTGTAGCTTTTACGCGAGGTAGAATTGTGCACGTCCGATCGGACGTATAACCCCGTCGGTTGGCTTGGTAGCGGCCCGATAGAGAGGAGATTTACGCATTTGCGGGGAGGTCTGCCGAATTTTATTTATAATGTAGTACCATTATACCTAGATGTTAATAACCGCCTTTGGGCGTTATAGTTTTAAGTACCATGCGTGGCGCGATCTACTTGGCTTAAGGAGTAGCCGACGGTTTGAGGTACTTGGAGCGTTTTGCTATTAGTCGATAATCGTCGCGAGGTATGTGAACCTCTTCCTACCTTTTCTAGCATGATATGTGTATAACTATGTAGTACGGTGACGCATACGTGTTAAGCGTATTTGATTGGTTTGAAACATAAAAGTGTTATAACGGCTTTATGGGAAGTTGGTTATAACAGCTTTATGTAAGTAAGAAAATGCTTTATGATTTTAAAAGGTAACTGATTTGACTTATAACTGACTTGATGTGTAATAATAAAGAATCTTGAAGTACTTCAAAAGAATCTTTGAATCATTTTTAACAGAAGAATAATACTTGGTTTTGAAAACATAAGAGTTATACTAGCTTTATGGGAAGTTAGGTATAACGTCTTAAGAATGGTAAAATGAATGGTTTATTGATCTTAAAAGATAAGAGACTTAACTTGTTTTACTTGGTAATTAACATTTTGTTAAAAAATGTTGTAAAACCTCATTCGCGAGTAATGAGTACTTGATTTTAAAAGCAATAATGTTTCTGATTTGAAATCGAATAAGTATCGAACAAACCACGCTAGCGCTAATAAAGGGAAATGTTTTGACTAATAATGTATTAGTAAAACCGAGAAACTTCCATCCGCATAGAAACTAAGATGAGACAAAATGATGTTACATTTCCTAGATCATGGCCGCTTAAATAAGATTGTTATAAACAAGAATAACCTACTCACGTATCAGACATATGTTTCTCAAATTGCTTTTAATGGAGAATTATATCATTAAGTGATTAAAATTATGAACTACGAAACCTTTCGAAAACGAGAAACTTGAGTAATTGTAATTAGGCAAACTTAAAACATTTGGAAAAGAATGTTGTTACTTGATTTTACGAAGAGAAGTGTTTTGATTTACTTCAAAGGATAATCACTCTATTTTCATATACTACGGGTATTGTGTGACTTTTGTAAACGTAACGTATCTTTTAAAAGATAATGTATGAAGTACTTTGGGAATAGATACTCGATCTTGTTAATCATATAATAGAATGTACCTTGTGTGTATAACTTGATTGTGTTGGTTTGTGATAGCCTTGTAATACTTTCTTGTTGATTTGATAAGTAGACGTGATATGATGCTATGTGTGTTAGTGTCTTGTAACGTTTGCGAAAGAGAGTATTCTTGTTGTGCTTATGTTGTGTAACGATAAGCTATTATGTTAGTATAATATCACTCAGCTCTTGACATATTTCCGGAGGTTAAGCTGCCCTCCGATGCGGGGTAGACTCAGGCGGTCTGGGACCATGATTCGAGAATACCTCATGCGGGTCCAAGGGATCCATGCGGAACTACGGGAGTTCCAGGTTAGTTACGGCCCTTGTGGTCATGCGGTCTCTATGGCCATGCGATCGCGGGTCGGGGCGACGCCGAGGAGTAGCTACCCTCGATGCGGGTTATGTACCTATGCGGGCCAATGTGAGTGGCCTATGCGACTACGAGAGTCGTGATTAGGCTTGCATGGTGATACTACGCAATTGGCCTGCTCGATCATTCGCAGCCTAGAAAAGACACATTGCGATTTACCTATGGTTGCTCGTGTTTATGCTATGGCACTAGGTTCGGTTACCGTGGTTGTTTCATACATACTTGCAAAACTGATTTTAAAATGATATGTTTTCATTTAAGTACTTTACAGTTTCACATACTTGGTACTGTTGTAATCGACCTTCCTCGGGCTGCGTCACGCCGCAGTTGAGGTACACGATCGTTGATCCTAGTTCTGGGTCGCGATTCAGCGTATGGGAAGCTCCGTTTCTCGAGGCTTATCGGTGGTATAGTCCGCATCGTTGTAGGTATTTACATTCGTGGGTATGGCGGGCCCCGTCCCGCCATTATTGTCGTATCATTCTTAGAGGTGCATGAAATGCCAGGCGAGTTGTAATGGGATGTAAATCGTCGGTTTTAAAAATTGATTTATATATATGCCGTAAGGCAAGTTTTCTCCGACATCGCTTACTTCTTAATATTTTCATGTCTTATTTTATGTTCCGCTGATTACTCTGATGATGTATCACTAGGGTGCCCGGGGTAAGGCACCAGTCACGGGCCCGGGTTCGGGTCGTGACAAGTTGGTAGTAGTCCCGCTACGTGACAGGGTCACGAGGGTGTAAGGCCCAAGTCTAGTTAATCGTTTTATGGGTTCGTGGACGCATTTCACCGGAACCAGGTTGCGAGAGCCGGAATGGGCCTTGTATTGTTTAATTTAGTAACTCCAAAGATTGGAGACCGGATCGATATGAAGGCTATGTACGACGCTAAAAATAAGTTTGGGAGTACGGAAAAATGCGACGATGAAAAGAGAGCAACCAAGTGTAAAGAAATAAAGCCTGAATCCATGAGAACCTTTCGGGGTGATCACACCCGTGAGTGATGGGTGGTAGCTGAGCGAGTAGATAATAATTACCGGTAACGATACAGTCGTTGGACCTTAGCAGACCTAGCAGAGCTGTTATGACAGACGTTGAGGTCATTATGAGTACGGACTAGTTGGCCTCTTGTGATGCCAATGTGGACTACAGAGAGAGATTGATTTCGGTACCAGTTTTCCGATAAGTCGGTTATCGAGTGGAAATGAAGAGAAGTGGTGGTAACCAGTGAATTATTCTTCCTTCTTTGGCATAATTGTATTTAATAAGTCTGTGTGATTTGTTCATTTGAGGTGGATTGAGGCAGAAAGTAGTAATAATTGAATTTGAAGGAATTTATGTTAAATGCCCTTGGGGGTACTTGGAGTTGGTTTGGTGTGGCGGTCAGGGCCACGACCTTCCAGATAATTTCAGGAAAATGTGCAAGTCATGAATAAATAAATGCGGTGTCTTGCATGGAAAGCTGAGGGCATCTTTGGTAGGTTTTGAAAATCTACACTACTTTAAGGCGGGGCGTGATGATTAGATAATTACTGGACCGCGAGAGGACCCTGTGATTAGGGTTGTGACTCCAAGGAAAGTGTAAGAAAGGGAGATAAGTTTTCTCCCCCACATAAAAGGACAGTTTTACGAATTATGGGGTTGCGTGTACCCATGTTGTTAGACGAAGGATATAAGACAGGTAAGGTCTTCGGTATCGTCATGCCATAGGTTACAGTTGTAAGTAACCGTGGAAAAAGTGTTGTGTTGGGGTAATTAAGAACGACGTACGAATTGGTCGAGGAAGTATCGTAAAGATATTAATGTAAGTTGCACGGGTCATGATTACCCCAGACGAGTGTAAAGACCATTAGTTGATAATGGGCAGTAAGAACATTTCAAGAAAATGTGGTAACACCTAGTTATAGGCTCTACAAACTGGGAAAGGAAAACCGGGTTACTATTTGACGAGATCAAGGAAACCTCCCCCCCCCCCCCAAATGTGATTGACAGTAAGTCTTGGCCGTGAGGCAAGCAAAGGAATCAAATCTAAGTTTAGTGACCAAGTTTGGTTGCAACAGAGAAAGGGAAACAGGAACCATAAGTGAGATTAAGGATACCCGAATATTTCGCAGGAATGAGAAAGGCTTTCAGTTATCGAAAGATAAGTTGACCACGACTACAGTTCTAACCCCTTATGGGAGACTAGAGGGTTAGGTTATTATGATAACACGTTGGGTGTTGGGCTAGGTTGTGTGCTGACGCAACCCGATAAGGATAGAGCCTATGTTTTCCCGGTAGTTAGGGAAGCAGGAGAAGAAATTGCGCCACTCACGATTTAGAGCTGGCGGCAGTTAAATCATGTCTGGAAGATTTGGGGGCATGACATATTTACAGACTTCATGTGGATAATTGTGCAGACCACAAAAGCCTCCGGTATGTCTGCAGACTGAGGCAGTAGAATTTGCGACACCGATGGTGGTTAGAGTTACTCAAGGATTGTGATATTGGTATCCTATACCATCCGGGGAAAGCCAAGACAGTTACAGATACTCTTTGTGGTGGACCTAAGGGTAGTCTGCCAGATGGGTAGCCAGATAGACAGGATATGGTCCGTGAGATCCTTCAGTTACCGAGCCTAGGGGGGTTCGATTATTTGTTTCCAAGGTAAATGAAGTCTAGATCCGAGAGGTTGCCGAGTCTTCCGTTGTTGGGGAGGTAAGGAGGCGGCGATGAGGATTCGTTATGTAATCTGATCGAGTTACGACTCTCAGGAGAGAAGAGCTGTTTGAGTAGCACGGATGGGGTGTTGTGAGATGAGGATAGATGCGTGTACCGGTCTTTGCAGACTAGTCGCGAGTTTTGGGGAGGCACGCAGTGCTTATTGCTCTAATTGTTTGGGGCCGACTAAGTCGTGTCGTGACCTCAGATGTATGTATGGGTAAGATGACCAGAAAAGAGACATAGCGGAGTTTACTGCTTAGTGTCCGAGTTAGTAGCAGGTCATGGTTGTGTACCAGAAGCCCGATGGCTATTGCAGCGATTGAAATCCCAACCTAGATATGAGAGGTAATTATTATGGATCTTATTACGGTGGCATCGTACTCGGAGGAAGTGCGACTCACAGGGGTCATGGTAATTAGTTTGCGAAACCATTGTGTTCTTCAGTTGGGACCACTTACTGGTGAGAGGTTTATACTAGCTTGTATACCAGAGAGATTGTGAGACTGCACGAGGTTCTTACGCTTATGATTACAGATAGATGAGCTCAGTTGCGGATAACTTCTGGAGGTTTTTCAGAAAGGATTAGGGACACAGGTGAGTCTCAGTGTTGCATTACACCCTCAGACCGACGGTCAGGCAGAGCGTACTATCCAGGCACTTGAGGATAGGTTGCGGGCCTGTGTTTTTGATTTCAGGAATAGCCGGGAAGGTTAATTGCCTCTTGTCTTGTTACGTAACGATAACAGATACCCTTTCAGTTTTCAGGTGGCCCGGTGCGAGGCCTTGTGTGTAAGAAAGTGGAGATCGCCGGTCGGATGGTTCGACATAGGCGAGGTTCAGTTATTTGGTCCAGACTTGACTCAGCGGGCTATGGATAAGGCGAGGCTTATCCGGGGAAGATTGTAATAAGCTTAGAGTCCGCAGAAGCTTTATGCAGATAACTGATGTTGACACGTGGGGTTCAGTTGATATTTTGGTATGAGTATTGTTATGCGGCCAAGTGTGGCATTATTGGTACGTATGGGTTGTAAGGAGACTATGTCGCTATCTTAAGTTTGACTCCCGAGAGAATATTCGGGGACGAATGTTTCTAAGGGGGGAAGAATGTTACACCCCGGAATTTCAGGATATGTTTTAAGAACGTAAGTAAGAACTCGCAAATGTTAAGATTTGAGACTTGTAAAAAGTTATCGGAAATTATGGAATTGTCGGAAAATGTATTATTGTAACGAATGGGAGGGCGACACGTGTCACCCCCCTTATGTGATGCCTTGGTCGAAATGTGCAAGGGCAAGAGGGTCATTGGACCTTTGTTGCAAGACAAGTCTTGCAACTTGTGTAGCTTGAGAAGGTTGACTAAGTCTTGGTCAATAAGTCTTGATCTTCTGTAAGACCACATCCAAGCCTCACATTTGTGTTTATCTTGACCATCTAATTGTCTTTATAATACTAGTAGCAAGAGAGGAGTTAACACTTAGAATTTTTTTCACAAATTTGAAGAGCACTAAGAGGGGGGGTCTCGGGTTCACCTTAGAAAGAAAGGGAAAGATTTTCGTTTCTTGTCCATTTGATCCCACACTTTAAACCAAGGTTCTTAGGTGTATTGTAAACAAATCTCAATAGAAAAGTCTTGGAAAAAGGTAGTTTACGGGTTAGTCGCAAAACGAGAACCTAAGGGTCTTTCTAGGTTTTGTTTGGAGTTGTGAAGGATAATTGTTGGTGTTGTTCTAAGGGTCTCAACAAGCGGATTGAAGTGTCTTGGAGAGGCTATAAACTACTAAGGAGCGACTTCGGATTGGAGTTGGATTAAGAATCATTGAGGTATAATCTTGTTCTTTGAAAGTATTACAAGATTATTTATTTTGTTGTTGTTAGCTTTGTATGTTGCAAGCATGGAGTTGTTATCTTGAGGTTATAAGGATTATGAATTAATTATAGCCTTGGAAATCCGAAATGTAATGTAAGCCATGACTAAGTTGAATTACAATTTAATCGTTGTTAGAACCGTCGCATGTCATTGACTTAAGGATTATGGTTATTATAATCAAATGCGACTTGATATCATGTTATGCTACAAATTTGGATTGAAATGGAAATTGGACAACAGTTGGTATTGATGAACTCAAGGTAGCCGATTGTGGACTTGTAGTCGTATTAGTTTGTTATAAATTTGTATTGGACTACCTTCTATATAATTGTGAGCCAATTGGGGCTGTTTAGTTAGTCATTGTATTGGACTACCTTCTATATAATTGTGAGCCAATTGGGGTTGTTTAGTTAGTCATTGTATTGTACTACCTTCTATATAATTGTAAGCCAATTGGGGCTGTTTTGTTATTGTATTTTCGGCTTTGAAAAAGGTGGCAAGTGAGTAGAAACAAAGGAGGTGTTGTCCGATTTTCCGTAGAAAATGGAGACTTTACACTTATTATATTCTACGATTGAAGTAAGGCGTTAATAGACGTATTGTGAATATTATAGGTTGATATACTACGGGCGGGACTTTGTACTTGGCAAGTGGTTTGACCCGACGAGGTATGTAGAACTTTTCCTATCCTTTGAGCATGACTAGTTTCACGTATATAGTACGGTAGACGTACAAGACTTTGACATTTTTTTACTTGTTTTATGAAAGGCCAAGTCGGGTGAGTTAGGAGATTAACTCACTTCTTTGAGTCTATTAAAGATGTCTTAAGTCTTGTTAAAGATAAGGGACTTGAAGAATTTTAAAGTATGTGATACTTGTTTCGTTTCGAACATATAAGTCCCTTGGATAGGAAATTGTATAACTAAGGATAAAGTGAATATGACGACTTTATGGGGAGTTGGTTGTATTGACTTTATGGAAAGATAAATGGCTTGATTTAATGGAAGGCAATTCGATTTTAAGGTATCAATTGCCTAAGGTTTTATAAGAAAATGAGTCACTTGATTTAGAAACCTAACTTTATTTCTAAGGGTGTTGTGACTTACCGTGAAATGTAATTTGGACTTGATACTAGGATTAATAGTATCTTGGAAGTTTTCTACTAAAAAGAGTCATTGCTTTAAAGAGTAGAAGTACGTAGTACTTTGGGTTAAATTCCCGGATTTTTATAAAGAACATGTTAGTGCCTTAAGTAAACTAAAATGAGAGTGTATATGAAACAGAATAATAAGAAGTTAGGGGATTGCTTAACTTGCTTATATATTGTATGATAAGCCGGTAGTGCTTATGTTATGTGTGATAGCCGGATTTGTGCTAGTAGTTCAGTAATAATTGCGGGGTCATTCCCCGGGTTTGTGGCATTGCATATTCCCGTGGATTTGCTACCCACGATGCGAGGAATACCTCATGCGAGTCCGTAGGGCTTATGCGGGTGAAATAGTCCCATGCGGGCGGGTCCAGCCTATGCGAGGAATACCTCATGCGAGTCCGTAAGGGCTTATGCGGGTGAAATAGTCCCATGCGAGGAATACCTCATGCGGGTCCACGCGATCTATGCGGGTGAAATAGTCCCAGGAATAGGATTGCTTAATGATACTGCGGACAGGTGGTCCTGTTTTGATCGTGAGCTTCCTACTTTATACTGTAAGTATACACCTATTTTCTACTCTCATTGTTAGTAAGGCACTGGGTACTGTAATTTTGTTATCATACATGTCTCCGACTTTCTATTAAACTTATGTTGTAATTACAGTACTTTCCAGTTTTACATACTTAGTACATATTGTGTACTGACCCCCTTCCTCGGGGGCTTTTCAACATGCTGAACAAGGATCCTAAGCTTGCAGATCCACAACTGAGTACCTAGACCTGCGGACATGAACGCAGCCTAAAAAAGGAGGTCAGTACAACAAGTACTAAGTATGGAACTGAAATAAAGTACAAGAGGAAAATCATGGCTGTGTACAAGAATGACAGGGGCAAGTATAGAAAATCAAATACCAGATCGCACGGTGTCACATAACCTAAAAGCCAACAACACCCTGTATCACTGTACTATAACAACTCCAAGAGTCGACTGTGCCTTTCAAGAATATTATACACAGTCCAAATACAAAACAGGAAATAAGTATGATAGCCAAATTAATCAATAAGAGTAATGACAATCAACTTCATCTTGTAAAAGATCATTTCACAATATATAAGCAGTCATGCCAAGTCAGGGACACATGCCCTCAAAATCATTACTCAAATATAACCATGGGTCTCACGCCCATAATATGAATCATGCCCGTGGAATTCCTTCCTCACTGCCGGCAGTCCATGATATAATATCATACCAATATGTGTACCCGAACACCATACCCCACCTGCGCCATAAAACTAACCGGGCTAACTACCAGATATCGCCTGCGTCACTAAACCTCATGGGGAGCTAGGCCATGGAATAATAATATCATCCGGGAAATGAACCCGCATCATGGCCGCATCCCCCGGAATTCTTCATCGGTGCAGGCATGTCCATGAAACAATATAGTGGAAGCATACCTGTGGGCCTCCCAACAATGTCGGTATGTCCAAGTAAATAACAAGATAACAATCATAATGGAAGCATACTCGTGGACCATCCAGCAGTGTCGGTATGTCCAAGTAAATAACAAGATGACCGACCCTCCATCGAGAGATACAGTAGCATAAGAATATGACACTTGCACAACAAGGCTATCACAAGCGAGCATAAGCAAGTTACCATACTTCTAGACTTTCATCAACATATAAACTGATTCACCGTTTTTATAAACTCAAGGTACTTTCATTTTATGCCAACAATCCGGGTTTTAACCTCAAAGTACTACGTACTTCTACTCTCTTAAAAAGGTCCCTTTTTACTTAAAAGCCACACGATACTAATACCCGTAGTATCAAGACATGTTTACTTTTCAAACTGAGTTACTACACCTTCAGAAAATCATTTCAAGGCCTTTTAAAATCAAGTAACTTCTACTTTCATAATTCAAGTAACCTATTCTTTAAATCAAGTTACCAGTTAAATCAAATAAATAAATCAAGTCCCATAACCCTTAAGGAAATCAAATCTCATAACTTTGAAAATCAAGTCTCATAACATTAAATCAAGGTCTCATAATCTTTAAAGGAATCAAATGTCACGATCCGACCTCGAGCCCGCAACTGGTGCCTTACCCCGGGCACCCTAGTGATAATACATCAGAGAAAAATCAGCGGAATAAAACTCATAGACATGGAACAATATAAAATAAGAAACATGCTAACCAAAACGGTCACCTTTCTGCATATTTATCAAAACCCGAACAGTTACATCCTTTACAAACCCAACTCACAACAGGACTACAGACCTCTAAGAGTTTGATATAACAACTATGATGGGACAGGGCCCCGCCATACCCCTGAATGTACAAGTACCTACAATAACAGGGAACCATACCAAAAGATAAGCCTCCGGAGAAACGGAGCTTCCCAATACGCAGAACCGTGATCCTATGAGCGAGGATCAACAACCGGTGTACCTCTACCTGCGGCATGAACACAGCCCCCCGAAGGAGGTCAGTACAACAGGTACCAAGTATGTGAAACTGAAAGTACTGTAATGAAATCACATTTCATCATTTTTAAAAGACCATTTCACAATATATAAACAGTCATGTCAAGTCAGGGACGCATGCCCTCAAAAACATTACTCACATACGACCATGGGTCTCACACCCATAATATCAATCATGCCCGAGGAATTCCTTCCTCACTGCCGGCAGTCCATGATGTGAAACAACACCCATATGTGTACCTGAACACTAGATCCCGCCTGCGTCATAAAACCGATCGAGCCAAGTAGAAGAGCCAACTACCAGATCTAATCCTACATCATAAAACTTTACGGGCCAAGTACGGAAGCCAACTACGGATCCAACTGCTACACAACCGGCCGGCAAGTATCTTAAGCCAACGCGTGCAGCCTACCGTCTCACGAGATATGACCGGGGCAAGTATCTTAAGCTATCTACCAGAGCCTGCCGATACACGAGAAATGACCAGGACAAGTATCTAAAGTGTGCCTGTCACTACATGTACAAATCAAGCCCGTGACCACTCATCACTGCGGCAAACTTCATGGATAGCTAGTCCATGGACTAATAACATGACCTGGGAATTTAACCCGCACCATGGCCACATGCCCCCGGAACCTCTCATCGGTGTAAGCATATCCATGGAACAATCCTAGTGGACACATACCCGTGGACCATCCATCGTGTCAGTATGTCCAAAGGAACAATATAGTGGAAGCATACCCGTGGGCCACTGTTATACCCCGTATTTCCAGAGTATGTACGTGTGGGCGTACGTAGAAAAGTTTGAGCCTTTAAGTTAGGCAAGGACGAAATTTTGTGCACAACCCCCGTAAAGAATCATTTTTCGACGAAACGTTTTACAGAACTTGCGAAGGGAAAATTCCGGCTATGTCATTTATAATTTTTGCGGATTTTTCCGAGAGATGAAATATTTTAGACCAACGAGAGGGCGACACTTGTCACCCTCAAGTGGACGGTTTGTGGTGGCCGATTGGTGCCCATTTCGTGGCATGTTTCATGGCCTAATCCATGGGTCAATGTTTGTGAGGGATTTGTGGAGTAGGGTTAGGGTGCACTTGGCTTGATCTTGACCCTCCACTTGCCCCCCACTTGGCTTGATATTGGCCCTTGGTTGTCCTATAAATACCCCTCCCTTGTTGAAGACTTCTTCATCCACAAATGTGTTCTAAGTCTTAAAATCCTCCCCCCTCTTCTTGTTGCTCTCGTCCAAGAGCCTTCCTCCCCTTTGTAAGGCTCAGGCCGAGAGGTACCCCTTTGGCTAGTTGTTCTCGTAAAATACACCCCCCTTGGTAGAAAGTATTCTCCAAGTATTGTTACTATTCCAAATACCTTAGCCTTATACCTTGTAGTATTCCAAAAGTTACCTCTATACGTAGAGCCCGGAAATACTACCTTTTGTCCTTTTAGTCTCAAACCAAAACCCTAAGGAAAATCTTCATAGCGAGTTGAAGTATTAAGTAGAAGTTGCGTAGAACTTCTAAGGGTTGTTTGGGGCGGGTTGGAGCGCCCAGAGTTGGAGCTAAACGTCGCTCAGGATCGACATTTAAACTTGGATAATTTTGGGCTTATCGAGGTAAATATCTTGTCCCCTTATTGTAATTGAGTTTGCATACTGTTGAAGTATAAGAATTAAGTATAAGTTATATACAAGGAAGGTATATAAGAAGAGAATTGAATCAGACTTACATAGGATGTATTCTGATGACTTGTGAAGTTTGACGGTGTTATACCGTATTTCAGTATGTACGTGGGACGACGTGCTGAAAGTTTTAGCCTTAAGATAGGCAAGGATCGAAAATATTTGGGCACAGCTAGCGAAAAGAATCGTTTTCCGACGAAACGTTTTCCGGACTTTGCGAAGGGAAAATTACGGCTATGTCATTTAAATTTTTTGCGGATTTTTTCGAGAGATGAAATATTTTGGACCAACGAGAGGGCGACACTTGTCACCCTCAAGTGGGCGGTCAAGGGGGACGAAATGTTGCACGTTTTCTTCCTTGTTTTGTTGCCTAAAACTTGGGTCAATGTTTGTGAGGGATTTGTGAAGTAGGGTTAGGGTGCTTGGGTAAATCTTGACCCTCCACTTGCCCCCCACTTGGCTTGATCTTGGCCCTTGGTTGTCCTATAAATACCCCCTTGAAGTGCAAGACTTCTTCATCCCTCAAACACTTTCTAAGTCTTGAAAACCCCTCCCCCCTTTGGAGAGGTTCTCGTCCAAGCCTCCCCCTCCTCCCTTTATGAGGCCTTTTGGCCGAGAGCACCCCTCCCCCTTGAGAAGGCCTTTTGGCCGAGAGTACCCCCCCCACCTTGAGAGTTGTTCTCGTAAATACACCCCCCCTTGGTAGAAAATACTCTCCAAGTATAGTTACTATTCCAAAATACCTTGGCCCAAATACCTTGTAGTATTCCAAGGTTATCCCTATACTAAAAGCCCAGAAATACTATTATACTTTCCTTCAGTCACAAAAACGAAACCCTAAGGAAAATCTTCATAGTCGGTTGAAGTATTAAGAAGAAGTTTCGTAGAACTTCTAAGGGTTGTTTGGAGCGGGTTGGAGCGCCCAGAGTAGGAGCTAAACGTTGCTCAGGATCGACATTTTAACTTGGATAATTTTGGGCTTATCGAGGTAAATACTCTTGACCTTCTATTGTAATTGGGAATTACATATTGTAGTAGTATAGAAATGAATATAAGATTCATAGAAGAGACTTGAACTGAAATCACATCAAAAGAATATTAAAGAAGAAGATTAAACTGTACTTACATAGGACTGTATTTACAGTAGACTTGTGTAGCTTAACGGGTAGGGAAGTGCTGCCCGATTTTCCGTAGAATAGAGAACCTACTGCTTAGAATGTTCTACAGAGAAGTCTAGACATTGATAGACTTGTATAACCGTTATAGGTTGAAGTATTGCGAGTAGCGTGTTCTACTTGACAGGTGGACAAGGCTAGCCGGGTTATAGCCGTGGAGCGTTTTGCTAATTGTCGATAATCGTCGCGAGGTATGTGATTCTTCCTATCCTCTTGAGCATGATATTTTAAAGAATATATATATAGTACGGTAGACGTACGTGTGTTAACTGAACGTAGTTTTACGGCAATGTCTTTTGACTTAAGCCTGAATAATAAGAATCTTGAAGTATTTCAAGAGAATTAAGAAACCTTTTTGAAAGAAGAGTAATACTTGGTTTTAAAAGTTTTAAAAGCTTAAGAGTTATACTAGTTTTATGGGAAGTTAGGTATAACGGCTTAAGAGAGATAAAAAGAATGATTTATTGATTTTAGAAGTTAAGAGACTTGATCTTAAAAGATAAGAGACTTGACTTAATAAAATTAATATGAGTTTTGTTAAAAAATGTGAAACCTCATTCGTGAGTAATGAGTACTTGGTTTTTAAAAGGAATAATCTTTTACTGATTTCAGAAATCAGAATAAGTATCGAACAAACCACTGCAGCGTTAATAAGGGAAATGTATTGACTAATTAAGTATTATTAAAACCAGTAGAAACCCCCATCTGCATAGAAGCTAAGATGAGACAAAATGATATTACATTTCCTAGATCATGGCTGCTTTAATAAGATTGTTATAAACAAGAATAACCTACTCACATATAAGGAATATGTTTCTCAAATTGTTTTAAAGGAGAATTATATCATTAAGTGATTAAAACTATGAACTATGAAACCTTTCGAAAATGAGAAACTTGAGCATTTGAAATTAGGCAAACTTGAACGTTTGGAAAATAATGTTGTTACTTGATTTTACAAAGGAAAGTGTTTTGGTTTACTTAAAAAGATAGTCACTCTATTTTTATACTACGGGTATTGTGTGACTTTTGTGAAAAAAACACATCTTTTAAAGAATTAATGTATGAAGTACTTTGGGGATAAAAACCCGAACTTGTTGACATAAAGTAGGAAGTGCCTTGTGTGAATAACTTGATTGTGTTGGTTTGTGATAGCCTTGTAATACTTTCTTGTTGATTTGATAAGTAAACATGTTAGGATGCTACGTGTGTTAGTATCTTGTGATGTTTGTGTAAAGGAGTTTCCCTTGTTGTGCTTATGTTGTTTAACGATAAGCTGTTATGTTAGTATTATATCACTCACCTCTTGACATGATACCGGGGTTAAGTGCCCTCCGTCGCGGGTAGACTCGGTGATGCAGGACCATGATTCGAGAATACCTCATGCGGGTCCAGGGGACCTATGCGGAGCTACGAGAGGTCCAGGTTAGTGTGCGGCCTATATGGTCATGCGGTCTATGTGGCCATGCAGACTGCGAGTCCAGGACGATGCCGGGGAGTAGCTACCCTCGATGCGAGGAATACCTCATGCGGGCCCATGTGAGTGGCCTATGCGGAGCTGCGGGAAGTTCCAGGACTAGACGCGCACATTAGATCTGCGGCGAGTGGCGGCCCGATCATGTGGCGGTCTAGACAGATCTCATGATCTGATTTATGACCTTGTTGGTGCTGTGGGTTTTAGTAGTCGGCTATGCCTTCGCACTTACCCCGACGGTTTTATTATGACACGTGGGACACGGTGTTCATGTGTGTTGCTTGGTGATTTTATATCATAGGCTGGCGGTGAGGAAGGTATTCCACGCATGATTGATGTTGTGGGCGTGAGACCCATAGTTGTATTTGAGTGATGACTTTGAGGCGAGTCCACGACTTGACATGTCCGCTATTTATTGTGAAGCGTAGTTTAGTTATCATACATGTCTCCTGCTTTATATAGACTACTATGATTTCATTTACAGTACTTTCAGTTTCACATACTTGGTACCTGTTGTACTGACCTCCTTCGGGGGGCTGCGTTCATGCCGCAGGAAGAAGTACACCAGTCGTCGATCCTCGCTCTTAGGATCACAGTTCAACGTTTGGGAAGCTCCGTTTCTCCGGAGGCTTATCAGTGGTATAGTCCCCTGTCGTTGTAGGTACTTACATTCAGGTATGGCGGGGCCTCCCGCCATTGTTGTCATATCATTTTTAAGTGCGTATGCTTGTTGTGGGCGAGTTTGTAAAAGGATGTAGAATTCGGATTTAAGTTTATATATATATATGCCGAAAGGCAACTTTTCTTCAGATAAACTGTGTCTCTTTTACATTGTTTCATGTTGTGTTTTATATTCCGCTGATTACTCTGATGTTGTATCACTAGGGTGCGGTAAGGCACGATCCACGCCCGGGTTCGGTCGTGTGCGGTAGTGAGATGTGCTGCCCAATTTTCCGTAAGATTCTTGTATCTAGATTTATTCTACCGAGTAGTCTAGATATTGATAGACTTGTATAACCGTTATAGGTTGAAGTACTGCGAGTAGCGAATTCTACTCGAAGGGTGGAAAAGGCTAACAGGACTACAGTACTTTGGAGCTTTTTGCTAATAGTCGATAATCGTCGCGAGGTATGTGATTCTTCCTATACTCTTGAGCATGATATTTTAAAGGAATATATATAGTACGGTAGACGTACGTGTGTTAACTGAACGTAGTTTTACGGCAATGTCTTTTGACTTAAGCCTGAATAATAAGAATCTTGAAGTATTTCAAAAGATTTAAGAACCATTTTTGAAAGAAGAGAAATATTTGGTTTTGAAAGCTTAAAAGTTATACTAGCTTTATGGGAAGTTAGGTATAACGACTTAAGAAGATAAAAGAATGGTTATTGATTTTAGAAGTTAAGAGACTTAATCTTAAGAGATAAGAGACTTGACTTATTTTGAATTAACATGAATTTTGTTAAACAGGGTGAAACCTCATTCGTAAGTAATGAGTACTTGGTTTTTAAAAAGAATCATGTTTTACTGATTTTGGAAATCAGAATAAGTATCGAACGAACCACTGCAACGTTAATAAAGGGAAATGTATTGACTAATTAAGTATTATTAAAACCAGTAGAAACCTCCATCTGCATAGAAGCTAAGATGAGACAAAATGATATTACATTTCCTAGATCATGGCTGCTTTAATAAGATTGATTATGAACAAGAATAACCTACTCACATATAAGACATATGTTTCTCAAATTGTTTAAAAGAGAATTATATTCTTAAGTGATTAAGACTATGAACTACGAAACCTTTCTAAAATAAGAGACTTAAGTACTTGAAATTAGGCAAACTTGAACTTATGGAAAAGAATGTTGTTACTTGATGTTGAAAAGGAAAGTGTTTTGGTTTACTTAAAAGATGTTAGTCACTCTATACTGCGGGTATCGGGTGACCTTTGTAAAAGAAATGGATCCTTTAAAAAAGAGTTTAACATACGTAGTACTTTGGGGTTAAAACCTGGACCTTGGCATAAAATAAAAAGTACCTTGAGTTGTGTGTAACTTGCCTATGTTTGTGTGTGATATCCTTGTTGTGCAAGTGTTGTATTCGTATGTTACCGCGTCTCTCGAATGGAGGGCCGGCCGTGTTATTCTTGATCATTTTGGACATACTGACACGATGGGTGGCCCACGGGTATGCTTGCACTATGATAGTCCATGGGCATACTGACTCGATGGATGGTCCACGGGTATGCGGCCATGATGAGGGTTCGTTTCCCTGTTGATAGTGTTATTCCATGGACTAGCTCTCCATGAGGTTTTACTGATCGGCCTTGGTATCCGTGGTCGGCCAGATTTGCCCCGTCTCGTGGCTGATTCGGCCTTGGTACCTGGTAGTTAGCCCTCGCACTTGCCCCATTCAGTTTAGTGACGAAGTCTCGTGATACGACCTTGGTACCTGGTAGTTAGCCCTCGTACTTGCCCCGGTCAGCTACGTGACACGGCCTTGGTATCTGGTAGTCGGCTTTCGTACTTGCCCCGTGACGCCTTCGGCCGTGGTTTGGTTGTATAGTATTGTTAGTACGGACTTGGTGTTCATGAGTACTCGTGGTGTTATTATATCATGCATCGCAGTAAGAAAGGTATTCCACGCATGATTGATGTTGCGCGTGAGACCCATAGGTATAGTTGAGTGATGACTCTGAGGGCGTGAGTCCCTGACTTACATGACTGCTTCTTTATGGTGAACTGTAGTTTGGTTATCATACATGTCTCCTGCTTTATATAGACTGCTATGATTTCATTTACGATTTTCAGCCATATACTTGGTACCTGTTGTACTGACCTCCTTCGGGGGGCTGCGTTCATGCCGCAGGTAGAGGTACATCGGTTGCTGATCCTCGCTCTTAGGATCACAGTTCAGCGTTGGGAAGCTCCGTTTCTCCGGAGGCTTATCTTTGGTATGTTACCCTGAGTTGTAGGTTCTTGTACATTCTGTGGTATGGCGGCCCTGTCCGTCATGTTGTATAAAACTCTTAGAGGTCTGTAGTAATCTTAGGCGGTGGTTTGTAAAAAGGATTAAACTGTTCGGTTTGAAAGATTTGTATACATATATTTTATTGGAAGGTAACCGTTTGGTTGGCCTGTTTTATGATCTTATCTCTTGTTTCATGTTTAAGTTTTATTTCCGCTGATTTTCTCTGATGTTGTATCACTAGGGTGCCCGGGGTAAGGCACCAGTCACGGGCCCGGGATCGGGTCGTGACAAAAGTGGTATCAGAGCAGTTAATCCTCGGAAAGTGTCTACAGACCGTGTCTAGTAGAGTCTTGATTATCGGTGTGTTGTGCACCACATCTATAATCAGGAGGCTGCAGGACATTTAGGATTGGTTTCCATTCTTCTCATTCTGAGATCGTGCCTTAGAGCTGTGTTGTAAGTTGGACCCCTCTGACGTATCTCGTTTTTACCGATTATGCCTCCGCAGCGCAACCCGCCCAGTGGGCATGGCAGCCGAGGGAGCTGCTAGTGAGATACAGAGGAGTACGAGGGTGCATGCCCGGTCAGTACCTGAGATTATGCTTCAGACGGCGAGTTTTGCGACGCCACCGGCCCCAGCAGAGTTTAAAGCCGCAGCGATGGGCCGAGACAACAAGACTGAGCCTCCATCCCACACCGGAGCAGGGAGATGGGTTACAAAGAGATGGCCCGCCATCGCCGGGATCGTGGCCGACATGAGGATAGCCGGACGCAGCAGCCCGATAGCGCCCGTGGTTCACCCGAGATCGGATAGTTTGAGGCTACGGGACTTTCTGAGTTGTAGTCCGCCAGAGTTCTACGGGTCGAGGCCTGAGGATGATCCTCAGGAGTTCATCCGACAGTTACAGCGGATCATGAGAGTGATCAAGGCTTCAGAGACCGAGTCAGTGGTCTTGGGTTCGCATCGGCTGCGTGATACTGCAGTCGACTGGTTTGATTCGTGGGAGCTGTCCCGGGGAGAGCATGCACTTCCAGCCGTATGGAATGAGTTCTCATAGGCATTTCTTGCACACTTCTTGCCTCCACAGGCGAGGAGGGCTCGGGCCGGCAAATTTTTGGTATTGAGGCAGAGCGGGCGTACGGTTCGGGAGTACAATGTGGAGTTTGACTCTTTGGCTCGGTATGTCCCCGCGTTAGTAGCCAGTATGGAGGACAGAGTGCACCGCTACGTCACTGGGCTCGATGACTACTTGGCAGAGGCTTGTTCGGGTGTAGCTCTTCAGCCGGGCATGGACATTGCCCGCATGCAGGCTTATGCACTTGGATGTGAGGAGCGGAGAGGTCGACGGAATGACCAAGATCAGCAGAAGAGGCCGAACAGCAGGTCCTTGATAACTTTCGAGGCGGACCGCCTCAGCAGACTAGTTATGTACCTCCGCCCGATGCAGTGGTCCTCCACGCCGGGACCTTCGGATATTCAGAGCAGTCGGGGCTCCTGTGTTTGATTTTGAGGAGTAGGAGTGCTCGCGGATGAGGTTGCCTTTGTCTCGATGTGGCGTTGTGGAAAACTTCATAAGGAGAGTGTCGTACTAACTTGGGAGATTGTTATTCTTGCGGCCAGCGGGTAATCAAGAGACCCGACTGGGGTAGCACTGTAGGATAGCCTGACTACGAGATCGATTCATGGGTTCTTCACCTTCCATAGCTAGGCAGATATTCATACACCGCAGAGCCACCAGAGGTCGCGGTGGAAGTTCCCAGTTTTAGCGGTCCTTTGAACCGCCTATCTTTTCAGGTATATCCTTAACCCTCTAGAGTTTTGCATGCGTGATACGATGATTGTATGTTGAGTGCTATGTACAGATAGCTTTGTGTGTATTGTGGTTTAGAGACATGGATAGTTGAAAGAATAAGTGTGGGGACAGGGAAGGTATGAACCTTAGAATATTACACGTTGAGACCTTAGATGTAAGGCCGGCTTGAATAAAAGATTTTACGGTTAGTCTTTGTCAAAATACTTGGTTTGCGTATAAATGTATTGTGGGATAATTCCGTGAGTTGTGTAAAATGAAAGTGGTAGCTTTCATGATGTGAATTAGTAAGATTGTTCCGTATCGAGGAGCAAGAGTTGGCGCGACGGAGGGTCGGATTGAGGGCGTATTGCGGGTCAACCCGTAGCCCGGATGTAGGTGGGGTCAGTTCTGGGTGGTCCCGCCAGGTGGTAGGGTCACGAGGGTGCTAGGCCCAAGTTTAGATGACCATCGTATGAGTTCATGGATATGTTCGACCAGAATCGGATCGTGAAGGCCGGGAATGGCCTTAAGGGAGATTGCGGTGAGTAAGATGACCAAGTTTGGAGGTAGTGACTCCAGAGATTTTGGAAACTGAAGTAACGACTGAAGTATGGTACGTATACTAGAAGAGTTCAAGTGTTTGAGAAGAGTGCGTCGAGTAAGGGAAAAAGCGAGCATGTGTTAAGAGCAAAGAGATCATTTTGTTGTAAAGTGAAGATGCGAAGAGAGTATCCTTTAGACCAGGGTGGAAGCTGTTGTGATGTTAGAGGTGATTCCTCGTAGACTTGGATTAAGTATTGGAGCGTGTGTTATTTGTGGCCATGTGTGGCATTGGCAACTTGTTTAAGTTAAGAAGGAACTTCATCGTTATCCGTCTTTAGAAGGAACATTCGGGACGAATGTTTCTAAGGAGGGGAGAATGTTATACCCCGTATTTCCAGAGTATGTACGTGTGGGCGTACGTAGAAAAGTTTGAGCCTTTAAGTTAGGCAAGGACGAAATTTTGTGCACAACCCCCGTAAAGAATCATTTTTCGACGAAACGTTTTACAGAACTTGTGAAGGGAAAATTCCGGCTATGTCATTTATAATTTTTGCGGATTTTTCCGAGAGATGAAATATTTTGGACCAACGAGAGGGCGACACTTGTCACCCTCAAGTGGACGGTTTGTGGTGGCCGATTGGTGCCATTTCGTGGCATGTTTCATGGCCTAATCCATGGGTCAATGTTTGTGAGGGATTTGTGGAGTAGGGTTAGGGTGCACTTGGCTTGATCTTGACCCTCCACTTGCCCCCCACTTGGCTTGATCTTGGCCCTTGGTTGTCCTATAAATACTCCTCCCTTGTTGAAGACTTCTTCATCCACAAATGTGTTCTAAGTCTTAAAATCCTCCCCCCTCTTCTTGTTTCTCTCGTCCAAGAGCCTTCCCCCTCCCCCTTTGTAAGGCCTTGTGGCCGAGAGGGTACCCCCCCCCCCTTTGGCTAGTTGTTCTCGTAAAATACACCCCCCCTTGGTAGAAAGTATTCTCCAAGTATTGTTACTATTCCAAATACCTTAGCCTTATACCTTGTAGTATTCCAAAAGTTACCTCTATACGTAGAGCCCGGAAATACTACCTTTTGTCCTTTTAGTCTCAAACCAAAACCCTAAGGAAAATCTTCATAGCGAGTTGAAGTATTAAGTAGAAGTTGCGTAGAACTTCTAAGGGTTGTTTGGGGCGGGTTGGAGCGCCCAGAGTTGGAGCTAAACGTCGCTCAGGATCGACATTTAAACTTGGATAATTTTGGGCTTATCGAGGTAAATATCTTGTCCCCTTATTGTAATTGAGTTTGCATACTGTTGAAGTATAAGAATTAAGTATAAGTTATATACAAGGAAGGTATATAAGAAGAGAATTGAACTGTACTTACATAGGACTGTATTCTGATGAGACTTGTGAAGTTTGGCGGGTAGGAAGTCTTTGCCCAATTTTCCGTAAGATTCTTGTATCTAGATTTATTCTACCGAGTAGTCTAGATATTGATAGACTTGTATAACCGTTATAGGTTGAAAATCATGAGTAGCGAATTCTACTCGAAGGGTGGAAAAGGCTAACAGGACTACGATTTTGGAGCTTTTTGCTAATAGTCGATAATCGTCGCGAGGTATGTGATTCTTCCTATACTCTTGAGCATGATATTTTAAAGGAATATATATAGTACGATAGACGTACGTGTGTTAACTGAACGTAGTTTTACGGCAATGTCTTTTGACTTAAGCCTGAATAATAAGAATCTTGAAGTATTTCAAAAGATTTAAGAACCGTTTTTGAAAGAAGAGAAATATTTGGTTTTGAAAGCTTAAAAGTTATACTAGCTTTATGGGAAGTTAGGTATAACGACTTAAGAAGATAAAAGAATGGTTATTGATTTTAGAAGTTAAGAGACTTAATCTTAAGAGATAAGAGACTTGACTTATTTTGAATTAACATGAATTTTGTTAAACAGGGTGAAACCTCATTCGTAAGTAATGAGTACTTGGTTTTTAAAAAGAATCATGTTTTACTGATTTCGGAAATCAGAATAAGTATCGAACGAACCACTGCAACGTTAATAAAGGGAAATGTATTGACTAATTAAGTATTATTAAAACCAGTAGAAACCTCCATCTGCATAGAAGCTAAGATGAGACAAAATGATATTACATTTCCTAGATCATGGCTGCTTTAATAAGATTGATTATGAACAAGAATAACCTACTCACATATAAGACATATGTTTCTCAAATTGTTTAAAAGAGAATTATATTCTTAAGTGATTAAGACTATGAACTACGAAACCTTTCTAAAATAAGAGACTTAAGTACTTGAAATTAGGCAAACTTGAACTTATGGAAAAGAATGTTGTTACTTGATGTTGAAAAGGAAAGTGTTTTGGTTTACTTAAAAGATGTTAGTCACTCTATACTGCGGGTATCGGGTGACCTTTGTAAAAGAAATGGATCCTTTAAAAAAGAGTTTAACATACGTAGTACTTTGGGGTTAAAACCTGGACCTTGGCATAAAATAAAAAGTACCTTGAGTTGTGTGTAACTTGCCTATGTTTGCGTGTGATATCCTTGTTGTGCAAGTGTTGTATTCTTATGTTACCGCGTCTCTCGAATGGAGGGCCGGCCGTGTTATTCTTGATCATTTTGGACATACTGACACGATGGGTGGCCCACGGGTATGCTTGCACTATGATAGTCCATGGGCATACTGACTCGATGGATGGTCCACGGGTATGCGGCCATGATGAGGGTTCGTTCCACTTGATAGTGTTATTCCATGGACTAGCTCTCCATGAGGTTTTACCGATCGGCCTTGGTATCCGGTGGTCGGCCAGACTTGCCCGCCTCGTGGCTGATTCGCCTTAGTACTGGTAGTTAGCCCTCGCACTTGCCCCATTCGGTTTAGTGACGAAGTCTCGTGATCTGACTTGGTACACGTAGTTAGCCTCGATTGCCGGTCGCCACGTGACACGCCTTGGTATCCGTAGTCGGCCGTACTTGCCCGTATCGCTTCGTGGTTTGGTTGTATAGTATTGTTAGTACGGACTTGGTGTTCATGTGTACTCCGTGGTGTTATTATATCATGATCGCCAGAAGGAAGGTATTCCACGGGCATGATTGATGTTGCGCGTGAGACCCATAGTTATATTTGAGTGATGACTGAGGCGTGAGTCACGACTTACATGATCGCTATTTATTGTGAACCGTAGTTTGGTTATCATACATCTCTCCCGCTTTATATAGATCGCTATGATTTCATTTACGATTTTCGCCATATACTTGGTACCTGTTGTACTGACCTCCTTCGGGGGGCTGCGTTCATGCCGCAGGTAGAGGTACATCGGTTGCTGATCCTCGCTCTTAGGATCACAGTTCAGCGTTGGGAAGCTCCGTTTCTCCGGAGGCTTATCTTTGGTATGTTACCCTGAGTTGTAGGTTCTTGTACATTCAGGGGTATGGCGGGGCCCTGTCCCGTCATGTTGTATAAAAACTCTTAGAGGTCTGTAGTACTGTTGTGGGCAGGGTTTGTAAAAAGGATTAAACTGTTCGGTTTGAAAGATTTGTATACATATATTTTATTGGAAGGTAACCGTTTGGTTGGCCTGTTTTATGATCTTATCTCTTGTTTCATGTTTAAGTTTTATTTCCGCTGATTTTCTCTGATGTTGTATCACTAGGGTGCCCGGGGTAAGGCACCAGTCACGGGCCCGGGATCGGGTCGTGACAGCCACCCAACGTGTCAGTATGTCCAAGGAAATAACAAGATAACACTCATAGTGGAAGCATACCCGTGGACCATCCAGCAGCGTCGGTATGTCCAAGTAAACAACAAGATAACCGACCCTCCATCGAGAGACGCGGTAATATAGAAATACAACACTTGCACAACAAAGGCTATCACAACTAGCATAGGCAAGCTTAACATACTCTTAGACTTTCATTAACATGTAAACTGATTCACCATTTTTATAAACTCAAAGTACTTTAATTTTATGCCAACAATCCGGGTTTTAACCCCAAAGTACTACATACTTTAATTCCTTCAAAAAGATATCATTTTACGTAAAAACTATACGATACTAATACCCGTAGTATCAAAACACGTTTCCTTTTCAAACCAAATTACTACATCTTCAGAAAATCTTTACAAGGCCTTTAAAATCAAGTAAGTAAACCGTTTTTTTTTATCCTCCTCAAGTCGTTATAACTAACTTCCCATAAAGCTATTATAACACTTATTTTTCAAGCAATTCAAAACAACTACAATCATTTGGAACACCAAGAGGACCTATTCTTTTAAAACCAAATATCAATTTCTTTCCAAATAATGATTCACAACTCTTTAGAATAATTCAAGGCCCCTTTAAGATTTTAGAAGTCAAGTCAAAGATATGAAAAATGAAACCAAATTCATTTAACACATGTACGTCTACCGTACTATATATTTCACAACAATCATGCTCAAGAGGATAGGAAGAATCACATACCTCTTCGGCTTAATCCACTAGCCAAGTCGAGTATGCCGCGCGTGGAATATCCACCTATAACAACCATAACACATCTATCAACATCTAGGTTTCTTCGTAGAATATTTCTAAGTATAGGGTCTCTTATTCTACGGAAAATCGGGCAGCACTTCCCCTGTTTTTACATACTTTTCCACCTTTTTCAATGCCCAAAATTCAATAACCAACATGCCACATTTAAGGTTCAATAACACAACAATACCAAAAGGGGATTACACACCTAACTGGACGTGTAAAATTCTGCCCCACAATAAACAAAACAGTCCATTAGTCCAAAGTAAATACAGTCCAATGTAAATACAGTCCAATGTAAATACAGTCTAATGTAAACACAGTTCATTAGTCCATTAGTTGGTGTTTTTGGACAACTACTACAATCAAACTTATCCAATTTTCGGCTAGCATGCCGGAATTACTTCTTTATCTTCCAACTTATATTCCAATCTTTATATAAGTTATTATAACTTTGTTATTAACTGTCAACAGGTAATAGGTACGTTTTTACCATTTTAATGGCTAGCATGCCAATTTCTTGATTTTAGCAACTTAACAAGGTCCAAATCTTTTCCATCTTCCTTTCTTGTATCACATACTCATTTATATAATTCCAACATATATAATATCCAACTTCACAAAGAGGACAAAGTTCATTACCTCAAAGAGCCCAAAATAATCCAAGAACTAAAAGTCGATCTGTAGCACGTTTAGCTCCTATTCCTTATGTTCCAATCCACTCCAAGCAACCCTTAGAAGCTCCTAACCAACTCTTCTTCAAGATCCAACTTCAAAAAGTGAAGAACACTTTTGGTTCCAAACTTGCAAGTTTCGGCCAAGGGGTATCTTTTAGGCTAGGGGTGTGAAATCTTGTCTAACACTTGGTTAATAACCTTCCTAACACATCAAGGAAGAACACTTAAGAGTTTAAGAATTTTTGGACAACTTTAGGTCAAGATATTGGCCCAATGCCGAGAGCAACTAGTCAAGGGAGGGAGTATTTTCAAGTCTTGAAATAATTCTATGTGTGGGAGATTCATCCTACTAGTGTGATTATATAAGACAACCAAGGGCTAGGATTAAAACATGTGTGTGGTTGAGATTAGGGACAAGTCTGTGTGGGTCCCACAAGCCACTTGTCCACACAATATCTCACAAATATCTACCTCCACTTGTCCACACCAATCTCGCCCAACATGGGCCCACACGGGGTGACACGTGTCGCCCTCCTATACATCCAAAATATTTTCATCTCCCAAAAATATCCATATTGGCCAAAATCTTGAAAATAATGTGGGCCCCACAAAACCGTAAATTTCTCCCGTGGGACCCACGTGACCAATTCTGGAAAATAAAATCCATAATTCTCTTATATTCCAAGAAGTACAATTCCCAATAATAAACTTTTTTCCTTCACGAGGTTCGGAATATTTTCCGTCGGAAATTCAAAATTTTCTTCCCTTTCGTACTTAGTGTTTTATTCTCGTACGTACGTCCTTACATACATACTCTGGAACTACGGGGTGTAACATCAAATCTCATAACTTTGAAAATCAAGTCTCATAACTTTAAATCAAAGTCTCATCACTTTCAAAATAAATATTCATAAATGTAGTAACTTAGCAAGGTCAACTAGATTTCACTACTTCCTAACGACTCTTACCAACTTCCCCCATAAGACTTGGTAAGAACTTAAAAATATTCTAGACATGTTTTTAGCCCAAAATCTATCACGTGAATACTTCCTAGTTACAAGGCAAGTACTTCAAGAAGGCAAATCACGTATACTCCAAATAACAAGGCAAGTATACATCAAACAACAAATCATGTATACTCCCAACAACAAGGAAATATACTCAAATAACAAATCATGTATACTCTTAACAACAAGGCAAGTATACCATAAAAACATACTCATGTCTTATAGAAGAGGAAGTCCACATACCTCGCGACGACTAACCATTTCGACACGTAGCAAAACTCTCCAAGTACCTCAACTTCATCGGTTATTCCTTAAGCCAAGTAGACCATGCTACACGTAGTACCTCAACCTAAAATGAACATAGTACTTCTATCAAAATCTTACTTACTATTGTAAGACTTATACCAATTAATAGCCCTCTAATTCTACGGAAAATCGGGCAGCACTTCCTTTGTTTCTACGTACTTTTCCACCTTTTCCAAGGTCCGTATTTCATCAACCAACAAGCCACATTTAAGGCGCAACCAACAGTTAACCAAAGGGGATTACACACCTAACTGGACGTGTAAAATTCTGCCCCACAATTTATATAAAACAGTCCGCAAAACAGTCCACAATTAATCCATCATTAAGGGTACCATGTGAAGCCTTCAACACCCTTATCCTTTAGGACTTCCATTAGCCAATTACTACAACAATACAAAGTCTTTTTCCTTAATTCCTTTTAATCCAATTCTCATTACAACATATTATATAAGTTATAACAATTTATCAACTATATTTCCTTCATTATATAACATGCGATAAGTGTAGATGACGACAATAAAAATCAACGAATCACATGGCCCGAAAAAGCTAGTTTCGGACCACTCACCCAAAGTAGGGCATACACACCTTATTTTCCATATCATCCTTAATGAAAGTTCATCCATATACTATAACAATGAGTAATATCCAATTACTGCAGAAAAAGAAGATTTATTACCTCATTTTTAGCCTTAAAATCGTCCCGGGCAAAACGCTATACTTTGGTCCGCAGTTTTCGTTTCGCTCTACTTCTTCAAGTTCCAATCACATATATGTGACATTTATGAACTTATACACAACTCCACTTTGTATTTCGCTTCCAAAAAGTCGACGGAACCTTAGGGTTTGGCACCCATATTCTCGGTCAAGACAAGTCTACACAAGGTTGAGATGTTAATCTTGGTTCAACACTTGGATTAGGGGCTTAATCGTGGATGAAATGAACTAATCAACACTAGGTGTTCTTGGTGTTGAGCTCAATGAGAGAAAGATGAGAGCTTATTTGGCTAAGTGTTAAGACAAGTCTTGCAAGCCCTCTAATATATAGATGTACATCTCAAGTAGCAAGACAAGTGGAGTGGGACCCACATGGCCCACAAAATGTCACGACCCGTTCCGGGGCCCGTGACTGGTGCCTTACCCCGGGCACCCTAGTGACACAACATCAGAGTAATCAGCGGAACATAAAACACATACATGAAACAAGTGAAGTACAAAACAATAGTCTGAGGAAAACTTGCCTTTCGGCATATAAAATTAACAACTTTTACAAATGAACAGTTTAATCCTTTTTACAAACCACGCCACAACAAGATTACTGCACCTCTAAGAAAAGATACGACAACAACGACGGACGGGGGCCGCCATACCCCGAATGTAGCACTTACAACAACAGGACTATGCGAATAAGCCTCGGAGAAGCGGAGCTTCCCAAAAGTGAACTGCGGACCCTAAGGCGAGGATCAACGATCGGTGTACCTCAACTGCGGCATGAACGCGGCCCAAGGAGGTCGATAACAAAAATTGAGTATGTGAAACTAAAAATACGTAAATGAAATCATAATAGTCTATAAAGCGGAGACATGTATGATAAGCAAACTACGATTCACAACAAATAAACGAATATGTCAAGTCGTGACTCACGCCTCAAAGTTATCACAATAAAATCAGACGGGCAAATGCGAAGGCATAGCCGACTACTAAGACCCACGCATCAAAAATACCACAAATCGTATCCCGAGGTCTTTCTAGACCGCACCACATGATCGAAGCCGCCACTCGCCCGCAATATCAATGCGCGTCTATCCTCGAACTCTCGACTCGCGATAGGTCACACACGACCCGCGTGAGGTATTCCTCGAATCATGGTCCTGCACCGCTCGAGGTATACCCCGCATCGGGCGGCTAACCCTCGGTATCCGCCTAGGCTCCCGCAACCCGCATAGTCTCAAAAGACCGCATAGTCTCAGCACCGCATAGGAATCCCCGCATCAGGCTAAACACCGGAATGATCAATCCTGAGCTACCGTGACTCGCGTAGTCACGAGGACCGCATAGCCGTAAAGACCGCATCGGGTGGCAAGCCCTCGGTATAATAAGTCAAAGGGTATGTGATACAATAACGATAACGGGCTTAACGTTTAACAACGTAAAGACAACAAGAATGACCCCCTTACATCATGATCACACAAGATACTAACACACGTAGCATCCTAACATGTTTACTTATCAATCAACAAGAAAGTATTACAAGGCTATCACAAACCAACACAATCAAGTTATACACACAAGGTACTTTAAGCTAACAAGTTCGGGTATCTACCCCTAAAGTACTTCATACATTAAATCTTTTAAAAGATCCGTTGCTTTCACATAAGTCACACAATACCCGTAGTATAAAATAGAGTGACTGTCTTTTTAAATAAACCAAAACACTTACCTTCGTAAAATCAAGTAACAACATTATTTTCCAAACGTCCAAGTTTGCCTAATTTCAAATGTTCACGTTTCTTATTTTAGAAAGGTTTCGTAGTTCATGGTCTTATTCATTTAAGAATATAATTCTCTTTTAAACAATTTGAGAAACATAAGTCTTATATGTGAGTAGGATATTCTTGTTTATAACAATCTTATTACAGCAGCCGTGATCTAGGAAATATCATTTTGTCTTATCTTAGCTTCTATGCAGATGGAAGTTTCTACCGTTTTAATAATACTTAACTAGTCAAAACATTTCCTTTTATTAACGCTGCGGTGGTTTGTCGATACACATTACGATTTCAAATCAAGAAACATTCTTAAGCCGTTATACCTAACTTCCCATAAAGCTAGTATAACTCTTAGGTTTGTCAAAAATCAAGTATTACTTCTTCTTTCAAAATGATTCAAAAATCTTTTGAAATACTTCAAGTTCTTTATTAACACATAACAAGCAAGTTATAGTTCTAATCAGTTACCTTTTAAAACCACATGTATTTTCTTACCAACATAAAGTGGTTATAACCAACTTCCCATAAAGCCGTTATAACACTTTATGTTTTACACCAATCAAATACATTTAGCACATGTACGTCTACCGTACTACATAGTTCACACATATCATGCTAGAAGAGATAGGAAGAGGTTCACATACCTCGCGACGCAGTATCGACTAATAGCAAAACGCTCAAGTACTTCCAACCGTCGGCTACTCCTTAAGTCAAGTAGATCGCGCCACACGTAGTACATCAACCTATAAGGCCACAAGGCGCTTATTAACATTTAGATCTCATCGTAGAATATTCTACCAAAATTGGAAGACCTCCCCGCAACAACAGAAATCTCCTCTCTATCGAGGCCGGCCAATGAGCCAACCGGGGGTTATACATCTAACCCTAACGGCACAATTCTACTCCACTACTACTACACAAGTCTCTGAATACAGCCTATGTAATTACGATTCAAGACTTTCTTTAAATTCAGCTTAAGTCAAAAGACATTGCCGATAACTACGTTCTATTATATAGTATACTTCAACTATATATTCAATCATGTAATTTCCAATTACAATAGAGGACAAGATAATTACCTCGATAAGCCCATAATTATCCTAGTTAAAGTCGATCTGGGCAATCGTTTAGCTCCAACCCCGCGCTCCAACCCGCTCTAAACCACCCTTAGAAGTTCTAACCAACTTCTACACAATACTCCAACGGACTATGGAGATTTTCCTAGGGTTTCGGTTTTGTATTGACTAAGTATAATAGTATTTTACGGGCTTTTCAGATAGGTATAACCTTAGAATACAAAAAGGTATATGGCTAAGGTAATTTGGGCATTATAACAATACTTTTGAGAGTATTTCTACACCACAAAGGGGGGTATTATACGAAAGCAACAAGGCTGGGGTACCCCACGGCCACACTACTAGGAGTGGCGCTACTCGGCGAGGGCCTCGCGAAATGGGAGGGACGAGAACAATAGAGGGAGGGGAGAGTCTTTCAAGACTTAGAGATTTTAGGATGAATAAGTCTTCCAAAGAGGTGGTATTTATAGGACAAGCCAAGGCCAACCAATGGCCAAGATCTTGCCAAGTGCATAGCAAGTGTAGGGCCAAGATCTTGCCAAGTGCACCCTAACCAACTAACACAAAAATATCATACCAACCCTTGACTATTTCAACCACACTTTCGCCAAGCCCTTTACCGTCAAGCCTAACCAATGAGAGGGTGACAAGTGTCGCCTCTTGTTGGTCCAAAATGTTCGCCTCTCGGAAAAATCCGCAAAAATTAAAAATGTCATAGCGGAAATTCCCTACGAAAGTCGTGGAAAGCGTTTCGTCAAAAACGACTCTAAACGGGTGTTGTGAACAAATTTAATTCGCCAAGCCACTTTGCCTACTCAAGGCTTTAAACTTTTATACGCACGCCTCACGCATACATACTGGAAATACGGGTATAACATTCTCCCTCCTTAGAAACATTCGTCCGAATGTTCTTTCTAAATCTCAAACAACCGCGCGCCAGTATAGTCTTCACTACTATACTTACGAGAACAATCCTTGCCACACATGGCCACAGAAACAACTTGCGCAAAAAGCTCACATCCAAGCCCACGAGGAAACACCTCTAACATCACCATAACACCTCTCACCGGGGTCTAAAATATACTTCCTTCGCACCTACTTTACACAAAAAGAAAATGATCACATGCTCGCGATACCATCGATACCACTTTTGTCACTTTGCGCGAGGTTACGGTGTCACTCGGCGACCCAACAAATGGTACCGTGCATGCGATCCGGAGGAGGTCGTACACTCGAACTCTTACCACGTTACGTCACGGTTCCAAAACTCGGTTACTATCCCTAACGTGGTCATCATTAGCCGGGAACACTCTGGATGGATCTCGATACTTTCCGATCATATCAATACGAAATCGGACGTCTCGCCTCCTAAGTCGGACGGCAATTGCTAACATATAGGCAACCCGGCCTATTCTTCACATGAACTCAAAGGGCCCAAAGTAACTCGCTAAGTTTTCTCTCGCTTTCCAAAACTCGTCACACCCAACCCGGGTGGTACCTTGAAGACCGATCACAACTGAACTCTAAGCGTCGTCGCCGATTATCCGCACGATTTCTCCGAGCCGCGTAACCTCTTCTAGAAAAGCTTCTCACTATCCACATCCTGCTGAACACGTATCAACCAATTTTCTGAACCTTGCCAACATCGAACCAATCGACCGGCAACTTACACTTCCGCCCTGCAAGGCGTCATAAGACGACATCCGAACACTGAAATGGTAGATTCTAAAACACTCCCTCAACAGGAGACAACAATCCCACAACTATCCCTAAAATCCAAACAACGCCCGAGGCGAATGCGATTCGAGACTCACTGAAGTTCTTAACACATGCCCGTAAAACTTCCGGAAACAAAAACAGCCATAACTGGCTCCACTGTCGCCATAAGGTGAAGGTAGGCACCGTGCAGCCTTACAACCTTCGATAACTCAACACACCAAGTAAACGGTCCGATCAAGAACACGATGGGCTGCCCCATCGCCCGACCACTGGTCGAACGCATCCACGAGTTAAATGACGTTAACTAAACTTGGGCCTAACACCCTCACAACCCTAACACAAGCGACCACCACAACCTGACCCCACCACCAAAACTACCGCGGGTTGACCCGCAACGGCCTCAACCCGACCTTAACGCCGCACAAAACTAGCTCCCGATCCGAACAATCTTACTAATCACGTTTGAAAACCTAGCGTCTTCTTAGCTCAACTAACCTCTTTCATATCACGCTACTCAGGGACTTATCCCACAACCATAGCCCACGTGCACCATGCACTCTGATAAGGATCAAACATAACACTACACCTATACTCGAGATGGCCTTACCTCTAAGGTATCTACGTAAAACATTCTAAGGCTCACACCTTATCTATCCCCCAAAATCTTACTCGCTAACCCACCATGATTTCTAAACACAACTAACACACCGCTATCAGAACATAGCACTTAAGGTATACTCACCTTATCACACATACTGATCTCTACAGGGTTAAAGATATATCTATATCTACTGCTTCACTCCCCTAAGTCGTTCTTAATCAAACCTGCCCCGTAGGGCGCATAGCTAGGGAAGATGACGAACTACCCACCGATCCTGAAGGCTAAGTCCTCCTACAAGGACACTCTATCGACATCGACTCGGCGGTCGTAGGTACAACAAGTACTAACTAAAAGACGACATTCCGGGATGGCGTCATTACATCGTGAACGGAAGCCACAGAGTTCGACCAACTCCTGCATACTCCGAACATCCTGATATCCGTGGAAGACCACTCTGTACTGGTGGACGTGCGTAATCAAATCTGCTGGTGAGGTGACTCGCCTCGAAAGTTACCAAAGGACCTTTGCCGCTCGCCTTCTTCGTCGCCCTGGTTAACCCGTCGATCTCACGCTTCTCGGCTGCTGCATAAGCCCGCATACGTGCCATGCTCAAGCCCAACTAAAGAATTACTCTTGCACAACCTTCTCTTAGGCGTCATCAAGACTCGCGATACATCGGTATACTCTCCGTAGTCAAATCCATAGTTAGTAATGTGGTCGCCTCCTTGAAATCTATATTCACTGTTCGATCGTGGCCGCGAAGGTTCAAATGTCATGGCCGCAGAGGAATCGCCGCGCCGTGCTAAACTTCTTTGGGGTTAGTGACGTCGCAAAACTCCCCGAATGAAGCACCACCCCAGGTGATGTTTGGGCCTATGCCCACGTAACCCTCTCAGACTCTACTCGCAGCCTCCTCGCCGCTTGCCTCTCCCGGGCGGGTTGCCTACGCGAGGCATACCGATAAGGGAAATAATTTCGTCAGAGGGTCCAACTTACAACACAGCTCTAAGGCACGATCTCAAAGTGAGAAGAATAGAAACCAATCCTAAATACCCTATAGCCTCCTGATTATTGGTGTGGTGCACAACACACCGATAATCAAGACTCTCATCGATACGATGCGTAGACACTTTCCGAGGATTAATCGCTCGATACCACTTTTGTCACGACTGCCCGGCCCGTGGATCGTGCCTTACCGGGCACCCTAGTGACACAACATCGAGTAATCAGTGGAACATAAAACACATACATGAAACAAGTGAAGTACAAAACAATAGTCGAGGAAAACTTGCCTTTCGATATAAAATTAACAACTTTTACAAATGAGCAGTTTAATCCTTTTACAAACCACGCTTACAACAAGATTACTGGACTCTAAGAAAGATCGATAACAACGGCGGACGGGGCCGTCATACCCCGAATGTAGCACTTACAACAACAGGGGACTATACGAAGATAAGCCTCGGAGAAACGAGCTTCCCAAAAGTGAATCGTGACCCTAAGGCGAGGATCAACGATCGTGTACCTCGACTGCGGCATGAACGCCCCAAGGAGGTCGATAACAGAATGCAGTATGTGAAACTAAAAATCACGTAAATGAAATCATAATAGTCTATAAAGCGGAGACATGTATGATAAGCAAACTACGATCACAACAAATAAACAAATATGTCAAGTCGGGGACTCACGCCTCAAAGTTATCACAATAAAACCGCGGGGCAAGTACGAAGGCATAGCCGACTACTAAGACCCACGCACCAAAAATACCACAAAGCGTATCCCGAGGTCTTTCTAGACCGCACCACATGATCGGCCGCCACCGCCCGCAATATCAATGTGCGTCTATCCTCGAACTCTCGCAGCCCGCATAGGTCACACACGACCCGCATGAGGTATTCCTCGAATCATGGTCCTGCACCGCTGAGGTATACCCGCATCGGGGCGGCTAACCCTCGGTATCCGCCTAGGCTCCCGCAACCCGCATAGTCTCAAAAGACCGCATAGTCTCAGCACCGCATAGGAATCCCCGCGTCGGGCTAAACACCGAATGATCAATCCCGAGCTACCGCACTCCGCATAGTCACGAGGACCGCATAGGCCGTAAAGACCCGCATCAAGGGTGGAAAGCCCTCGGTATAATAAGTCAAAGGGTATGTGATACAATAATAAGACAACGCTTAACGTTTAACAACGTAAGCACAACAAGAATGACCCCCTTACATCATGATCACACAAGATACTAACACACGTAGCATCCTAACATGTTTACTTATCAATCAACAAGAAAGTATTACAAGGCTATCACAAACCAACACAATCAAGTTATACACACAAGGTACTTTAAGCTAACAAGTTCGGGTATCTACCCCTAAAGTACTTCATACATTAAATCTTTTAAAAGATCCGTTGCTTTCACATAAGTCACACAATACCCGTAGTATAAAATAGAGTGACTGTCTTTTTAAATAAACCAAAACACTTACCTTCGTAAAATCAAGTAACAACATTATTTTCCAAACGTCCAAGTTTGCCTAATTTCAAATGTTCACGTTTCTTATTTTAGAAAGGTTTCGTAGTTCATGGTCTTATTCATTTAAGAATATAATTCTCTTTTAAACAATGTGAGAAACATAAGTCTTATATGTGAGTAGGATATTCTTGTTTATAACAATCTTATTACAGCAGCCGTGATCTAGGAAATATCATTTTGTCTTATCTTAGCTTCTATGCAGATGGAAGTTTCTACTGGTTTTAATAATACTTAACTAGTCAAAACATTTCCTTTTATTAACGCTGCAGTGGTTTGTCGATACACATTCTGATTTCCGAAATCAGTAAAACATTCTTAAGCCGTTATACCTAACTTCCCATAAAGCTAGTATAACTCTTAGGTTTGTCAAAAATCAAGTATTACTTCTTTCAAAATGATTCAAAAATCTTTTGAAATACTTCAAGTTCTTTATTAACACATAACAAGCCAGTTATAGTTCTAATCAGTTACCTTTTAAAAACCACATGTATTTTCTTACCAACATAAAGCTGTTATAACCAACTTCCCATAAAGCCGTTATAACACTTTATGTTTTACACCAATCAAATACATTTAGCACATGACGCTCACCGTACTACATAGTTCACACATATCATGCTAGAAGAGATAGGAAGAGGTTCACATACCTCGCGACGAGTATCGACTAATAGCAAAACGCTCCAAGTACTTCCAACCGTCGGCTACTCCTTAAGTCAAGTAGATCGCGCCACACGTAGTACATCAACCTATAAGGCCACAAGGCGCTTATTAACATTTAGATCTCATCGTAGAATATTCTACCGAAAATTCGCAAAGACTCTCCCCAACAACAGAAATCTCCTCCTCTAACGAGGCCGGCTACCGAGCCAACCAGGGGGGGGTTACACATCTAACCCTAACGGGTACAATTCTACTCCACGGTACTACTACACAAGTCTACAGAATACTGACCCTATGTAATTACGATTCGACTTTCTTTAAATTCAGCTTAAGTCAAAAGACATTGCGATAACTACGTTCGATTCTATTATATAGTATACTTCAACTATATATTCAATCATGTAATTTCCAATTACAATAGAGGGACAAGATAATTACCTCGATAAGCCCATAATTATCCTAGTTAAAGTCGATCCTGGGCAATCGTTTAGCTCCAACCCCGTGCGCTCCAACCCGCTCTAAACCACCCTTAGAAGTTCTAACCAACTTCTACACAATACTCCAACGGACTATGGAGATTTTCCTAGGGTTTCGGTTTTGTGACTGACGGAAGTATAATAGTATTTTCTGGGCTTTTCGTATAGGTATAACCTTAGAATACAACAAGGTATATGGCTAAGGTAATTTGGGCATTATAACAATACTTTTGAGAGTATTTCTACACCACAAAGGGGGGTATTATACGAAAGCAACAAGGCTAGGGGGGGTACCCCACGGCCACACTACTAGGAGGGGGGGGGCGCTACTCTCGGCCAAGGGGGCCTCACGAAATGGGGAGGGACGAGAACAATAGAGGGAGGGGGGGAGAGTCTTTCAAGACTTAGAGATTTTTAGGATGAATAAGTCTTCCAAAGAGGTGGGTATTTATAGGACAAGCCAAGGCCAACCAATGGCCAAGATCTTGCCAAGTGCATAGCAAGTGTAGGGCCAAGATCTTGCCAAGTGCACCCTAACCAACTAACACAAAAATATCCTACCAACCCTTGACTATTTCAACCACACTTTCGGCCAAGCCCTTTACCGTCCAAGCCTAACCAATGAGAGGGTGACAAGTGTCGCCCTCTTGTTGGTCCAAAATGTTTCGTCTCTCGGAAAAATCCGCAAAAATTAAAAATGTCATAGCCGGAAATTCCCCTACGACAGTCGTGGAAAGCGTTTAAAAACGACTCTAAACGGGTGTTGTGAACAAATTTAATTCGGCCAAGCCACTTTGCCTACTCAAGGCTTTAAACTTTTATACGTACGCCCTCACGTACATACTCTGGAAATACGGGGTATAACACAAAATATCTTGCCAAGTCACACAAATATCTAAAGTCAAAAAGTCAAGGTCTTCCAAGACCAAGACAAGGGGGTGGGGTGTGCCACGTGTCACCCTATGATTCGTCCAAAATATTTTCATCTCTCAAAAAGTCCATAATTGGCCAAAATATCGAAAAACTTGTGGGCCCCACAAAAACGTAAAATTTCCCGGGTGGGTCCCACATGACCAAATCCGAAAATTAAAATCCATAATTCCAATATATTCTCTAAGTCCCAAATATCAAATTTGAGAATCAAACTCCACTTTATAAACTTTTTTCCTTCACGAGGCTCGGAGGATTTTTCCGGAATTTTTCATTCTTTCAAAAATTCAAATACCAATTTCTCACGTATGTTCTTATCTCAAACTGTTGGAAATACGGGGTGTAACATTCTTCCCCCCTTAGAAACATTTGTCCTTCTAAGTCTCCATCAACACTTGCACCGGTATAGTCTTCACTACTATACTTACAAAACCAATTATGCCACATATGGCCACAATATGACACACGCGCAATACTTAAATCCAACCCAACGAGGAATCACCTTTAAAGTGTATAACATCACTATTAACTCCTATTCATGGTCTAAAAGGATACTCTCTTCGTACCTTCACTTTACATATATAATCACTTCCATTCTTTTAACACATGTTCGCTTCTTTTCCTACTCGTCGTACTCTCCTCGTACAACCGAACTCTTTCTAGTACACGTACCACATTTCATTCATCGCTTCAGTTTTCAAAACCTTGGAGTTACTACCTCCAAAACTTGGTCATTACACTAGCTTCAATTTCTTTTAAGGACATTCTCGGCCTTCCCAACCCGGTTCTGGTGGAACGCATCCACTAACCAGTACAACGATTAACCAGACTTGGGCCTTGCACCCTTGTGACCCTATCACCTAGAGGGACCACCTCAAACTGACCTCACTCCATTTCGGGTTGCGGGTTGACCCGCGATTGGTCCTCAACCCATTATCGCACTAACTTCTCATTCCTGGTCCGAAATAAATCTCACTATTCAAGTCATGAAAGCCTAGTGGTCTTCTTAGATTAACTATCCATTTTCATTTCACACAACCCATGGAATTATCACACTAATATACCCCAAGTATACTATGTACTTCAACTAAGATCAACCGTAACATATTTTACTACAGACGGCCTTGTATCTAAGGTCTCAACGGTTATCAATATTCTAAGGTTCACAATGTCCCGAGCCTACATTATCAATCCCCACAATACGGGAAATGTAGCTTCTCAATATCTCAAAGTCTTATTGTCTTACTCACAACAACTCTATTAACTCCATACGAATATCATTCGTATATGACACTTAAGCCTATACTCATAGCTTAACCTAACAACAGGGTATGTCATTACTTCAATTGAACCTGATCTACCAAGAGTCTATCACCATCTTATTCAGTTCATTATGTCCTGATTTTCCAAATCAGTACATATATAAAGCCTAGGCATGGGTTCAATAAACGGTTTCACACCTTCCAAGTAATTAAGGCTTTTATCAATTCTTGGTAATCTATAATCATTCTAGGCAACATGCATACGGCTCTAAATAAATACATGCGTACCGATATACATCATCAATATACCCACTATACGATAATATTACCAACCTGGATACGCAATCCATATAACTGCTCACAGGCCGCTTTCTCAAAGCTGCAATCACAATAACTGTTAGGGAAAGACCATCCTAACAACACAGCTCTATCGCACGACCTTAGAGTAAGAAGAATAGAAACCAATCCTAAATATCTTGTAGCCTCCTGTGTATAAGTATGGTGCACACATACCCATACCCAAGACTCTACTAGACATGGTCTGTAAATATTCTGAGGACTAACTGTTCTGATACCACTCTGTCACGCCCCGAACCCCGGACCCGCGACTGGTGCCCTACCTGGGCACCCTTCTACACATACAACATGAGTAACACACGGAAGATAAATAACACTCATCAACAACATGAATATAACTCTCACCAGTCCATCCCACATATGAATACAGACCTCTAAGAATTCGACACAACTATGACGGGACAAGGCCCCGTCGTACCCCTTAATACCTAGTCATAAAGATAAGCTCCGGAGCATTGGAGCTTTTCAACATGCTGAACAAGGATCCTAAGCTCGCGGATCCACAACTGAGTACCTAGAACTGCGGACATGAACGCAGCCCCCTGAAGGAGGTCAGTACAACAAGTACTAAGTATGGAACTGAAATAAAGTACAGTAGGAAAATCATGGCTGTGTACAAGAATGACATGGGCAAGTATAGAAAATCAAATACCAGATCCTACCGTGTCACATAACCTAAAAGCCAACAGCACCCTGTATCACTGTACTATAACAACTCCAAGAGTCGACTGTGCCTTTCAAGAATATTATACACAGTCCAAATACAAAGCAGGAAACAAGTATGATAACCAAATTAATCAATAAGAGTAATGAAAATCAACTTCATTTTTTAAAAGACCATTTCACAATATATAAGCAGTCATGCCAAGTCAGGGACGCATGCCCTCAAAATCATTACTCAAATATAACCATGGGTCTCATGCCCATAATATCAATCATGCCCGTGGAATTCCTTTCTCACTGCCAGCAGTCCATGATATATTATCACACCAATATGTGTACCCGAACACCAGACCCCACCTGCGTAATAAAACTGACCGGGCAAGTAGGAGAGCCAACTACCAGATCACGCCTGCATCATAAAACTAACCGGGCCAAGTACGAAAGCCAACTACCAGATACCGCCTGCGTCACGAAGCTGACTGGGGCAAGTACGAAAGCCAACTACCAGAGCCTACCGTATCACGATATATGACCGGGGCAAGTATCTTAAGCCAACCTACCAGAGCCTGCCGCTCACGAGAAATGACCAGGGAGAGTATAAAGCATGGCCGCATGCCCCCAGAATCTATCATCGGTGTAAGCATGGCAGCTTGCGTCACGAACCGACCGGCAATTCGAAGCTAACTACTGTGTACTCCCGCATCACGTGGACCGGGCAAGTACGAAAGCTAACTACCAGGTACCTCCTGCATCACGAAACTTCGCCATACAACTGACCGGGGCAAGTACGAAGGCCGACTACCAGGTACCTCCTACATCCCGCCAATGACTGGGGCAAGTACGAAAGCCAACTATCAGATACCGCCTGCGTCACTAAACCTCATGGGGAGCTAGGCCATGGAATAATAATATCATTCGAGAAATGAACCCGCATCATGGCCGCATTGTTATACCCCGTAGTTTCAGGGTATGTATGTGAGGACGTACGTACGAGAATACGACAGAAATTTTGGAAAGAAAGAAAGATGTGATTTTTCGACGGAAAAGTTTCCGGTTTTTGTGAAGAAAAAGGTTCGTTAATGGGAATTGGATTCCCAGATTTGGTATTTGGACTTCTTGGATTATTTTAGAATTATGAGATTTTATTTTCGGAAATGGTCACGTGGGGCCCACGGGAGAAATTTACGGTTTTGTGGGGCCCGCTTTGTTTTTGAGATTTTCGATATTTTGGATATTTTCGGAAGATGAAATATTTGGACGAGTCGGGGGGCGACACGTGTCACCCCCATGTGGCACCTTGGCCGAAATGGTGGGACAAGTGGCTAGCCACTTGTCTAGCAATTTCGTTGGTCATGTGGTGTGGTGGGACCCACACACACATGGCCCAATCTTGACCATACACTTGATAAGATCTTGGCCCTTAATTCCTCTATAAATACCCCCTTAAGGTTGAAGAGTATTTCATCCACACTTGAAGATTTTCCATAGCAAATACTCCCTCCCTTTAGCCCTATTTCGTCCCCCTCCCCCACTTGTGTAGAAAATACTTGGAGTATTATTGTGTAATCCCAAATACTTTGGCCTAGTATCCCTAGTAGTATTCCAAAGTTATTTCAATACTAGGAGCCCGGAAATACTACTTTATTCCAATAGCCGTAAAGTGAAACCCTAGAAAAATCTTCCTAGCTTGGTTGAAGTATTTAGAGAAGTTGTTTGGAAACATCTAAGGGTCTCTTGGAGCGTGTTGGAGCGTAAGGAATTGGAGCTAAACGTTGCTCAGGATCGACTTATAAACTTGGATAATTTTGGGCTTATCGAGGTAATGATCTATGTCCCCCTATTGTAATTGGATATTACATATTTTAGTAATGTATAGTTGAGTATACTATATATAGAATTAATATTGGTAAGGATTGAACCGTATTTACATTGGATTGTACTTACAGTAGACTTGTGTAGTATTATTGTGTAGCAGAATTGAACACGTCCGGTTAGACGTGTAGTCCCCTGGGAGTTGTTGGCCTGGTAACGGGCCTTGTTAGGGGAGGAGATTTATGAGATAGCGGGGGGGGGGGGGGGGAGGTGCTGCCGATTTTTCTGTAGAATAAGGAATCGTGTATTTAGAATATTCTACAAAGAGAGCTAGAAGTTGATAGATGTATTGTGGTTGTTATAGGTGGATCTTCTACGCGCGGCATACTTGACTTGGCTTGTGGTTTAAGCTAAAAAGGTATGTGATTCTTCCTATACTCTTGAGCATGATTGTTGTGAACTATATAGTACGGTAGATGTACGTGTGTGAAATGAATTTTGTTTGTTTAAAACATAAAGTGTTATAATGGCTTTATGGGAAGTTAGTTATAACGACTTTATGAAGATAAAAGAAAGATTTGGTTTTGACAGTAAAACGACTTGATTTTGAAAGTTAAGAGACTTGATCTTGAAAGATAAGAGACTTGACTTATAACGACTTGTTTTCAGAAAACAAGAAGTAACTTGATTTAAGTATAGGTTACTTGTTTTGAAAAGAGTAAGTTAATTGGGTTTTAAAAGAGTATACTTGATGTTGTTCTAAAAGAAAAGCACTTGGTTTAAAAAGTATAGAGTACGTGATTTTAAAAGCCTTGTAAAGATTTTTACGAAGGTGAAGTAATTCGGTTTTAAAAGTAAAATGTGTTTTATTTATATACTACGAGTATTAGCATCGTGTGGCTTTTACGTAACAAGAGGTCTTTTTGAAAGAATGAAAGTATGTAGTATTTCGGATTGTTGATATAAAATGAAAGTACATTAAACTTGCCTATGCTTGTTGTGATAGCCTTGTTGCAAGTGTTGTGATTACGTACCGTGTCTCTCGGGAGGACCGGTTATCGATTGATTGTTGGACATCTTGTGGGTTGGATTTTCCACGAGTATGCGTCCACTATTGAGTATTATCTGGTTATTCCTTTTGGACATACTGACGCGTTGGGTGACCCACGAGTATGCGTCCACTTTGAGTATTATCTTGTTATTCCTTTGGACATGCTGACGCGATGGATGTTCCACAGGCATGCGTCGAGGATGGTTTCATGGCCATGACTTCCGAGTGAGATGCGGGGCATGCGGTCATTGTGAGGTTCAGTTGTTAGTCCATGGACCGCTAATCCATGAAGCTTGCCGCGACGGCGATCACGGGCTTGATTTATGCGTGTGGTTCGAGCACACTTTAGATAATTGTTCGGTCATTTTCTCGTACCGGTAGCCTCAGTAGATAGCTTAAGATACTTGCCTCGCCATATCTTGTGAGGCGGTAGGCTATTAGACGTTAGCTTAAGATACTTGCCTCGGCGATTGCGTGGCTAGCTTTTGGGTAGTTGGCTTAGTACCTTGCGTGATGGGATATGACTAGCTTTTGACCGGTAGTTGGCTATTCTACTTGCCCGATCGGTTTTGATAGCGTGGCGGGATCTAGTGTTCAGGTTCACATATGGGTGTTGTTTTACATCATGTACTGCCGACAGTGAGGAATGAGTTCCACGGGCATGAGTGATATTATGGGCGTGAGACCCATAGTTATGTGTGAGTGATTATTCTGGGGATATGTGTCCCCTTACTTGACATAACTGTTTACTTATTGCGAAATGGTTTTATAAATGGATGAAATATGATTTCATTACAGTGTTTTCAGTTTCACATACTTGGTACATGTTGTACTGACCTCCTTCGGGGGGCTGCGTTCATGCCGCAGGTAGAGGTACACCAGTTGTTGATCCTCGCTCATAGGATCGCAGTTCAGCGTTGGGAAGCTCCGTTCCTCCGGAGGCTTATCTTTTGGTATAGTCCCCTGTCATTGTAGGTACTTGTACATTCAGGGGTATGGCGGGGCCCTGTCCCGTCATAGATGTTGTTACATTCTTAGAGGTCTGTAGTACTTGTAGGCGAGTTTGTAAAAGGATAACTGTTCGGGTTTTTATGTATGTGTACAGAAGGCAACTGTTTTGGTTGGCCTGTTTATTTATCATATCTCTTGTTTCATGTTTATGTTTTATTTCCGGTGATTTTCTCTGATGTTGTATCACTAGGGTGCCCGGGGTAAGGAACCAGTCACGGGCCCGGGTTCGGGTCGTGACAAAAGTGGTATCAGAGCAGTTAATCCTCGGAAAGTGTCTACAGACCGTGTCTAGTAGAGTTTTGATTATCGGTGTGTTGTGCACCACGTCTATAATCAGGAGGCTGCAGGACATTTAGGATTGGTTTCCATTCTTCTCACTCTGAGATCGTGCCTTAGAGCGGTGTTGTAAGTTGGACTCCTTCTGATGTATTCTTTTCTGCCAGTTATGCCTCCGCGCAAGGCAACCCGGGGCCGGAGAGCAAGGCGGCCGTGGAGGCGCTAGTAGGATCTGAGATGAGTGCAGTGCGAGCAGTCGACACGAGATGGCTTGAGACGGCGAGTTTTGTAGCGCCGCCAGCCCAGCGAGTTTAGAGCCGCGGCGGTGGCTACGAGACCACGGTACACGAGCCTCGGTCCCGGCACTGGCGAGCAGGAGATGGGTTACAAGGAGATGGCCCGATTCTTGCCGGGATCGTGGCGACACGAGGATAGGTTGGATCACGGCGATTCAGTTCGGTAGCCCCGTAGTTCACCCCAGATCGGATAGTTTGAGGCTACGGGATTTTCTGAGTTGTATCCCGCCAGAGTTCTACGGGTCGAGGCCTGAGGATGATCCGCAGGATTTCATCCGTCGATTCTGAAGGATCATGCGAGTGATCAAGGCTTCGGAGACCGAGTCCGTGATTTTCGGTTCGCATCGGCTGCGTGATACCGCAGTCGACTGGTTTGATTCGTGGGAGCTGTCCCGGGGGGAGCATGCGCCTCCAGCTGTTTGGGACGAGTTCTCGGAGGCATTTCTCAGCCATTTTTTGCCTCCGCAGATGAGGAGGGCACGCCGAGTTTACGATCTTTGAGGCAGGGGAGGACGCACAGTTCGGGAGTACAACGTAGAGTTCGACTCGTTGGCTCGATATGTCCATGCGTTAGTAGCTAATATGGAGGACAGATTGCACCGCTACGTCACGAGGCTTGACTACTTGGCGAGTCTTGTTGGTGTATCGCTCACCGGGCATGGACATTGCCCGCATGCAGCTCATGCACTGGGTGTGAGGCACGGAGAGACCGACGAATTGTCGATACCGAGAAGAAGGCCGGGGCGGCAGGTCCTTTGGTGACTTTCAAGGCGGACCGCCGCAGCAGCAGACTAGTTATACGTCGTCGCCCGATGACAGTGTGGTCCTCACGCCTTCGTGGCCTCCAGAGTATTGAGCGAGTCGTGGCTCGAGGTTGAGTTTTCGGAGTTGGGAGTCTTGGCGGATAAGCCACCCGACCTAAGTGTAGCCAGTGTGGTAAACCACATTCGGGAAGTGTCGAAGGACTTGTTTTACATGTAGCGGCAGGCCATTTTGCGAGAAATTGTCCTACCAGAGATAGCGTGGATGTTGAGACTCGGCCTTCGGGATCTGTTGCGGGTTCTTCGCCTTCGATAGCTAGGTAGAGTGTTCATATACCGGCAGGCCAGGGCAGGGGTCGTGGTGGAAGTTCCCAGTTCTAGCGGTCCTTGAAACCACCTATTCTTTTGATATCAGGTATATCCTTGACCCTCTAGAGACTAGAATGCATTTGTGTTAAGATGAGTATATTTTAATTGTTATGTTCTGATAGCATTATGTTGTTGTGATTAGAAAACATGGTTAGTTATAAGAGGGTAGTTGAGCTAAGAAGACCACTAGGTTTTCGTGACTTGATTAGTGATATTGTTCCGGATCGGGGAACAAGAGTCTGGTGCGACTATGGGTCGGGTTGAGGACCATTCGCGGGTCAACCCGCAACCCGGTTTTGGGTGGGGTCAGTTCAAGGTGGTCCCGCCAGGTGGTAGGGTCACGAGGGTACTAAGCCCAGGTTTAGGTAGCCATCGTATGAGTTCGTGGATGTGTTCGACTATAATCGGATCGTAAAGGCCGGGAATGGCCTTAAGGGAATGAGAGGCTTGTAGATGACCAAGTTTGGAGGTAGTGACTCCAAGGTTTTGGAAATTGAAGCGGTAACTGAAGTGTGGAACATGTACTATAGAGAGTTCGGGTGTACGAGAAAGGGACGACGAGTAAGAAGGGAAGCGAACAATGTGTTATGGGAACGGAAGTGATCATTTCTTTTGTGAAGTAAAGATGCGAATGGAGTATCCTTTAGACAATGGGTGTGAGCTTTTGTGATGTTAGAGGTGATTCCTCGTTGGCTTGGATTTGTATGATATACTATGGCCATTGATGGCGTGATTGGTTTCGTAAGTATAGTAGTGAAGACTATACCGGCACACGTTTGTTTGGAGACTTAGAAGGAACATTCGGGACGAATGTTTCTAAGGGGGGAAGAATGTTATACCCCGTAGTTCCAGGGTATGTATGTGAGGACGTACGTACGAGAATACGACAGAAATTTTGGAAAGAAAGAAAGATGTGATTTTTCGACGGAAAAGTTTCCGGTTTTTGTGAAGAAAAAGGTTCGTTAATGGGAATTGGATTCCCAGATTTGGTATTTGGACTTCTTGGATTATTTTAGAATTATGAGATTTTATTTTCAGAAATGGTCACGTGGGGCCCACGGGAGAAATTTACGGTTTTGTGGGGCCCGCTTTGTTTTTGAGATTTTCGATATTTTGGATATTTTCGGAAGACGAAATATTTTGGACGAGTCGGGGGCGACACGTGTCACCCCCATGTGGCACCTTGGCCGAAATGGTGGAACAAGTGGCTAGACACTTGTCCCTTGGCGGAAATGGGCTAACAAGTGGCAAGCCACTTGTCTAGCAATTTCGTTGGCCATGTGGTGTGGTGGGACCCACACACACATGGCCCAATCTTGACCATACACTTGATAAGATCTTGGCCCTTAATTCCTCTATAAATACCCCCTTAAGGTTGAAGAGTATTTCATCCACACTTGAAGATTTTCCATAGCAAATACTCCTCCTTTAGCCCTATTTCGTCCTCCCCACTTGTGTAGAAAATACTTGGAGTATTATTGTATAATCCCAAATACTTTGGCCTAGTATCCCTAGTAGTATTCCAAAGTTATTTCAATACTAGGAGCCCGGAAATACTACTTTATTCCAATAGCCGTAAAGTGAAACCCTAGAAAAATCTTCCTAGCTTGGTTGAAGTATTTAGAGAAGTTGTTTGGAAACATCTAAGGGTCGCTTGGAGCGTGTTGGAGCGTAAGGAATTGGAGCTAAACGTTGCTCAGGATCGACTTATAAACTTGGATAATTTTGGGCTTATCGAGGTAATGATCTATGTCCCCCTATTGTAATTGGATATTACATATTTTAGTAATGTATAGTTGAGTATACTATATATAGAATTAATATTGGTAAGGATTGAACCGTATTTACATTGGATTGTACTTACAGTAGACTTGTGTAGTATTATTGTGTAGCAGAATTGAACACGTCCGGTTAGACGTGTAGTCCCCTGGGAGTTGTTGGCCTGGTAACGGGCCTTGTTAGGGGAGGAGATTTATGAGATAGCGGGGAGGTCTTGCCGATGTTTCTGTAGAATAAGGAATCGTGTATTTAGAATATTCTACAAAGAGAGCTAGAAGTTGATAGATGTATTGTGGTTGTTATAGGTGGATCTTCTACGCGCGGCATACTTGACTTGGCTTGTGGTTTAAGCTAAAAAGGTATGTGATTCTTCCTATACTCTTGAGCATGATTGTTGTGAACTATATAGTACGGTAGACGTACGTGTGTGAAATGAATTTTGTTTGTTTAAAACATAAAGTGTTATAATGGCTTTATGGGAAGTTAGTTATAACGACTTTATGAAGATAAAAGAAAGATTTGGTTTTGACAGTAAAACGACCTGATTTTGAAAGTTAAGAGACTTGATCTTGAAAGATAAGAGACTTGACTTATAACGACTTGTTTTCAGAAAAGGAGAAGTAACTTGATTTAAGTATAGGTTACTTGTTTTGAAAAGAGTAAGTTAATTGGGTTTTAAAAGAGTATACTTGATGTTGTTCTAAAAGAAAAGCACTTGGTTTAAAAAGTATAGAGTACGTGATTTTAAAAGCCTTGTAAAGATTTTTACGAAGGTGAAGTAATTCGGTTTTAAAAGTAAAACGTGTTTTTTTTTATATACTACGAGTATTAGCATCGTGTGGCTTTTACGTAACAAGAGGTCTTTTTGAAAGAATGAAAGTATGTAGTATTTCAGATTGTTGATATAAAATGAAAGTACGTTAAACTTACCTATGCTTGTTGTGATAGCCTTGTTGTGCAAGTGTTGTGATTACGTACCGCGGTTCTCGGGGAGGACCGGTTATCTGATTGATTGTTGGACATACTGACGCGTTGGATTTTCCACGAGTATGCGTCCACTATTGAGTATTATCTAGTTATTTCTTTTGGACATACTGACGCGTTGGGTGACCCACGATTATGCGTCCACTTTGAGTATTATCTTGTTATTCTTTTGGACATGCTGACGCGATGGATGTTCCACGGGCATGCGTCCAGTAGGATGGTTTCATGTCCATGACTTCCGAGGTGAGATGCTGGGGCATGCGGTCATTGTGAGGTTCAGGTTGTTAGTCCATGGACCGCTAATCCATGAAGCTTGCCGCGGTGACGAGCGATCACAGGCTTGATTTGTACGTGTGGTTCAGGCACACTTTAGATACTTGTTCTGGTCATTTTCTCGTGTACCGGTAGCCTCTGGTAGATAGCTTAAGATACTTGCCTCGATCATATCTTGTGAGACGGTAGGCTATTGTACGTTAGCTTAAGATACTTGCCTCGGCCAGTTGTGTGGCTAGCTTTTGGACTGGTAGTTGGCTTCCGTACCTTGCCCGTGATGGGATATGACTAGATTTTGGACTGGTAGTTGGCTATTCTACTTGGCCCGATCGGTTTTGATGACGCAGGCAGGATCTAGTGTTCAGGTTCACATATGGGTGTTGTTTTACATCATGTACTGCCGGCAGTGAGGAATGAGTTCCACGGGCATGAGTGATATTATGGGCGTAAGACCCATAGTTATGTGTAAGTGATTATTCTGGGGATATGTGTCCCCTTACTTGACATAACTGTTTACTTATTGCGAAATGGTTTTATAAAAGGATGAAATATGATTTCATTACAGTGTTTTCAGTTTCACATACTTGGTACCTGTTGTACTGACCTTGTTATACCCCGTATTTCCAGAGTATGTACGTGGGGGACGTACGTAGAAATTTTCGAACTTCTTTAGGCTTGGCCGAATTCTTTTTGTGCACAACACCCGGTTAGAGTCGTTTTTCGACGAAACGTTTTCACAGCTTTCGTAGGGAATTTCCGGCTATGTCATTTATAATTTTTGCGGATTTTTCCGAGAGACGTAACATTTTGGACCAACAAGAGGGCGACACTTGTCACCCTCTAATTGGTGAAGGTTGGCGGACGAAATGGGCAAGGATTGGCACGTTTTTTGTGTTGAATTGTGGTCAAGGGTTAGGTAGGATATTTTGTGTAGATGGATAAGGTTGCACATGGCTTAATATTGGCCTTACACTTGCTATGCACTTGTCTTCATCTTGGCCATTGGTTGGCCTTCACTTGACCTATAAATACCCCCTTAGTTGATGAACTTTCTTCATCCAAAACTTGAGCAATCTACCTAAGTCTCAAAATACTCCTCTTACTTACTTTCCGCCACACTACCCCCTGAGAAGCCTTGGCCGAGAGGTCTACCCCCTAGCCTAGTTGTCTCGTATAAATACCCCCTTTGGTGGTATAGAAATACTCTCCTAGTATGGTTATAATGCCCAAATACCTTGCCCAAATACCTTGTAGTACTTTCCAAAGTACTTTTACAAAAGCCCTAAAATACTATTATACTTTCCTCACCACAAAAACGAAACCCTAAGTAAATCTTCACCCGTAGTTGAAGTCATAAGTAGAAGTTGGTTAGAACTTAGGGTTGGTCAAGTTAGAACGGATTGAGCGCCGAGTAGGAGCTAAACGTTGTTCAGATCGGCATATAAACTCGGATAATTTTGGGCTTATCGAGGTAAACATTCTTGACCTTCTTTGTAATTGGAAATTACATGTTGTAGGAGTATGTAGTTAAGTATACTATATATAGAACTGAACATAGTTGTGCGGCAATGTCTTTTGACTTAAGCTCGAATAATACTTACGCAATGTCTTGCGACTTAAGCTGAATTTAAAGAAGAGAACTGAATGTAATTACATAGGTATCAGACAAGAGACTTGTGTATCATTCGTGTAGTAGAATTGTACACGTCAGGTTAGGCGTGTTAACCCCACGGTTGGCTTGGTAGCCGGCCTCGATAGAGAGAGAGATTTACGCCATTGCGGGGAGGTTTGAATTTTACGTAGAATATTCTACGTCGGGATCTAAAGATATTAATAGGCGTTTGTGGCCTTTATAGGTGAAAGTACTAAGAGTAGCGTATTCTACTCGAGGAGTGGAAAGGGCTAGCAAGGTTGTAGTACTTGGAGCTTTTTGCTTATTGTCGATAATCGTCGCGAGGTATGTGAACCTCTTCCTATCTCTTCTAGCATGATATGTGAACTATGTAGTGCAGACGCATACGTGCTAAATGTATTTGATTGGTTTAAAACATAAAGTGTTATAACGGCTTTATGGGAAGTCGGTTATAACAACTTTATGTGGATAAGCAAATACTTTGTGGTTTCTAAAAGGTAACTGATTTGAATAATAACTGGCTTGATATGTGTTAATAAAGAACTTGAAGTATTTCAAAAGTTTTATAAATCATTTTGAAAGAATGAGTAGTACTTGGGTTTTGAAAGCTTAAGAGTTATACTAGCTTTATGGGAAGTTAGGTATAACGGCTTAAGAATGTTTCTCGATTTGGAAATCAGAATGTGTATCGACAAATCATGGCAGCGTTAATAAAAGGAAAATGTATTGACTAATGAAGTATTATTAAAACCAGTAGAAACCTCCATCTGCATAGAAGCTAAGATGAGACAAAATGATATTACATTTCCTAGATCATGGCTGCTTAATAAGATTGATTTTAAACAAGAATAACCTACTCACATATAAGACGTATGTTTCTCAAAACGTTTAAAGGAGAATTATGTTTTAAAGGACTAAAACTATGAACTACGAAACCTTTTTCTAAAATGAGAAACTTGAGCATTCGAAATTAGGCAAACTTGAACGTTTGGAAAATAAGGTTGTTACTTGATTTTACAAAGGAAAGCATTTTGGTTTACTTAACAATGTTAGTCACTCAAATTTTATACTACGGGTATCGGGTGACCTTTGTAAAAGAAATGGATCTTAAAAGGAATTTAACGGACGTAGTACTTTAAGGTTAAAATCCGGACTTTGACATAAAATGAAAGTACCTTGAGTCGTGTGTAACTTGCTTATGCTTGTTGTTATGAAACTTGACCATGTTACGTGATAGCCTTGTTGTGCAAATCGTGTTCTACTCGACTACCGGTTCATCCGAATGTATTTCACTTGATTACGGTTCATCCGAATGTATTTCACTTGATTACGGTCATCCGAATGTATTTCACTTGATTAGGTTCATCCGGAATGTATTTCACTTGATTACCGGTTCATCCGGAATGTATTTCACTCGACTACCGGTTCATCCGAATGTATATCACTTGACTCTGGTTCATCCGGAATGTGTTTCACCGACTACCGTTCATCCGGAATGTATTCCACACGCTTCTATATTGGGTCCATAAGATGGGCCGAGACACATTATACGTATCACATGATTTGTACCTAGATCACGGCGGTGAGGAAGAAGTTCCACGTACGGAGGATGACTTTGAGGCGTGAGTCACGACTTAGCATGATCGCTTCTATGTTGTGAATCGTAGTTTGGTTATCATACATGTCTCTGCTTTATATAGACTATTATGATTTCATTTACTGATTTTACTGATTTCACATACTTGGTACTGTCAGATCGACCTCCTTCGGGGCTGCGTTACGCCGCAGTAAAAGGTACATCGGCCGTCGATCCCCGCTTTTAGGATCACCTTTCAAAGATATTGGGAAGCTCCGTTCCTTGGAGGCTTATCTTTTGGTATGTTACCCGAGTGCGTAGATGCTTATACATTCTGTGGTATGGCGGCCCCGTCCCGTCATAGCCATTGTAAAATCTTAAGTGCAGAGTAATCACAAGTGTGGTTTGTAAAAGGATAAGCGTCGTAATTATGTATATATGATGAAGGCAACTATTTTGGTTGCTGTTTATTTATCTTTTCTCTTAATTCATGTTCATGTTTTTTATTTCCGCTGATTTTCTCGATGTTGTATCACTAGGTGCCCGGTAAGGCACCATCCTGCCCGGTTCGGTCGCGTGACAAAAGTGGTATCGAGCGATTAGTCCTCGGAAAGTGTCTACAGACCGTGTCTAGTAGAGTCTTGATTATCGGTGTGTTGTGCACCACATCTATAATCGTGAGGTCGCAGGACATTTAGGATCGGTTTCCATTCTTCTCATTCCGAGATCGTGCCTGAGTCGTGTGATAAATTGGACCCTCCGACGTATTCCTTTCCTTTACCGCTTATGCCTCCGTAGTGGCAACCCAGCCCAGATGGGCAAGCGCAATGAGGGAGTTGTAGTGAGATACTGAGAGAGTACGAGGCGCAGCCCGGCCAAGACTGAGACAAGATTTCCGACGGCGGGTTTCGCGACGCCGCCAGCACCAGCAGAGTTTAGAGCCGCAGCAGTGGCTGCTGAGACTACAGTACCTGAGCCTCCAGTCCCACAGCCTGGAGCCGATGAGATGGGTACAAGGAGATGGCCCGCCATCGCCGTGGTCGTGGCCGATATGAGGATAGGTCGACGCAGCAGCCCACTTCAAAGAAGACCCGTAGTTCACCCCGAGCAGACAGTTTGAGGCTACGAGACTTCCTGAGTTGTAGCCCTCCAGTGTTCTATGGATCGAGAGCTGAGGACGACCCTCAGGAGTTTATCCGACAGCTACAGCGGATCATGAGAGTGATCAGAGCCTCAGAGGCAGAGTCGGTGGTATTGGGTTCGCATCACCGCGTGATCGCAGATTGACCGTTTGATTCGTGAGCTGTCCCGGGAAGAGCATGCACTTCCAGCAGTTTGGGGACGAGTTCTCGAGGCATTTCTTGCACATTTCTTGCCTCCACAGATGGAGGGCTCGGGCCGCAGATTTTTGACGTTGAGGCGGGGCGCGACGGTTAGAGAGTACAATGTGGAGTTCGACTCATTAGCTCGGTATGTTCCCGTTGTAGTAGCGGATATGGAGGGCGAGTACACCGCTACGCCACCGCTGGACGATTACTGGCGAGGCTTGTACGGTGTAGCTCTTCACCGGGCATGGACATTGCCCGCACGCAAGCTCATGCATTACGTGAGGCACGAGAGGTCGACGGAATGACCGAGATCGGCAGAAGAGGCCGTAACAGCAGGTCCTTTGGTAACTTTCGAGGCGGACCTCGCAGTTAGCCTAGTTATGTACCTCCGCCAAGACTGAGTGGTCCTCCGCGCCTTGGTCGTTCGGTATTCGAGCTGGTCGAGCTCGTGGCTTCCGTTCACGAGTTTACGTGAGTGCTAGCGGCCAGGATTCATGTCCCTCGCCAGTACGCGATGTGGCAAACATCATCCCGGAAATGTCGTCTTTTATCGGGTGCTTGCTTCACTGCGCGTCGAGGGCCATGTGACGAGAGATCGTGCTTATAGGAGGTACGGCAGCTGGCGCAGCCTGCCGGATCGATGGCGTTCATCGCCTCTATGCATGCCTGCAGGCGGACTTATGATTAGAGGAGCGGTAGCTTCGTATATCCTAACCATCTAGAGGCTTGTATGTTTTGATGTTATTTTAATTTGTTAAGTGATATGTTCGGATATCTTTCTGCTAAAATGTGATTTAGGAACCAGGTTGGGGAAAAGGGTAAGCACAGGGTGAGAAAATGATGAACCTTAGAATATTACAGCTGAGACCTTAGATGTAAGGTCGTCTTGAGTACAAGATTTTGCGAGTGATCCTTGTCAGAGTGCATTTTATGCCTAGAATATATTGTGTGATAAGTCTCTGGGTTGGGTAAATGAAAGTGGTATCTTTCATGATGTGATTTAGCAAGGTTGTTCCGGATCGAGAAACAAGAGAGTTGGCGTGACGGAGGGTCGGGTTGAGGGCGTGTTGCGTGTCAACCCGTGGCAGAATGAGGTGGGTCACTGGGTGGTCCCGCCAGTGGTAGGTCACCAGGGTGCTAGGCCCAAGTTTTGATGACCATCGTATGAGTTCGTGGATACGTTCGACCAGAAGTAGATCGTGAAGGCCGGGAATGGCCTTAAGGAAGATCGAGGCTAATAAGATGACCAAGTTGGGAGGTAGTGACTCCAAGTTTCGGAAACTAAAGTGTGGTACGTATGCTAAAAGAGTTCAAGAGTTCGAGAAGAGTACGACGAGTAAGGGTAGAGGCGAGCATGTATTGCGAGCATAGATATGATCATTTCTCGTAAAGGGAGAAGGTGCGAAGGATGTATATTTTAGACCTCAGGAATCGCATGCAGTCCAAAGACCATTTGTTGGGTCACGAGTGACACTAGAACCTCGCGGCAAAGTGACAAAAGTTTGTGATGTTAGAGGTGTTTCCTCGTGGACTTGGATATAAGTATTTGCGTGCATGTGTTGTTTCGTGGCCAGTTGTGGCGTTGGCAACTTATTAGAAGAACTTTATCGTTATCCGTCTTGAGAAGGAACATTCGGGACGAATGTTTCTAAGGAGGGGAGAATGTTATACCCCGTATTTCCAGAGTATGTACGTGGGGGACGTACGTAGAAATTTTCGAACTTCTTTAGGCTTGGCCGAATTCTTTTTGTGCACAACACCCGGTTAGAGTCGTTTTTAGACGAAACGTTTTCACAGCTTTCGTAGGGGAATTTCCGGCTATGTCATTTATAATTTTTGCGGATTTTTCCGAGAGACGTAACATTTTGGACCAACAAGAGGGCGACACTTGTCACCCTCTAATTGGTGAAGGTTGGCGGACGAAATGGGCAAGGATTGGCACGTTTTTTGTGTTGAATTGTGGTCAAGGGTTAGGTAGGATATTTTGTGTAGATGGATAAGGTTGCACATGGCTTAATCTTGGCCTTACACTTGCTATGCACTTGTCTTCATCTTGGCCATTGGTTGGCCTTCACTGACCTATAAATACCCCTTAGTTGATGAACTTTCTTCATCCAAAACTTGAGCAATCTACCTAAGTCTCAAAATACTCCCTCCTCTTACTTTTTCGTCCGCCACACTACCCCCTCGAAGCCTTGCCGAGGTCTACCCCCTAGCCTAGTTGTCTCGTATAAATACCCCCCTTTTGTGGTATAGAAATACTCTCCTAGTATTGTTATAATGCCCAAATACCTTGGCCCAAATACCTTGTAGTACTTTCCAAAGTACCCTTTTTACAAAAGCCCGGAAAATACTATTATACTTTCCCTCAGTCACAAAAACGAAACCCTAAGTAAATCTTCACCCGTAGTTGAAGTCATAAGTAGAAGTTGGTTAGAACTTCTAAGGGTTGGTTAGAACGGATTGGAGCGCCCGGAGTAGGAGCTAAACGTTGTTCAGGATCGACATATAAACTCGGATAATTTTGGGCTTATCGAGGTAAACATTCTTGACCTTCTGTTGTAATTGGAAATTACATGTTGTAGGAGTATGTAGTTAAGTATACTATATATAGAACTGAACATAGTTGTGCGGCAATGTCTTTTGACTTAAGCCTGAATAATACTTACAGAATGTCTTGCGACTTAAGCCCGAATTTAAAGAAGAATCAATCGTAATTACATAGGATCAGACATGAGACTTGTGTATCATTCTTGTGTAGTAGAATTGTACACGCCCGGTTAGGCGTGTTAACCCCCTGGTTGGCTTGGTAGCCACCGATAGAGAGAGATTTACGCTGCCATGTGGGAGTCTTCCGAATTTTCTGTAGAATATTCTACGTCGGGATCTAAAGATATTAATAGGCGTTTGGCCTTTATAGGTGAAAGTACTAAGAGTAGCGTATTCTACTCGAGGAGTGGAAAGGGCTAGTGGTTGTAGTACTTGGAGCTTTTTGCTTATTGTCGATAATCGTCGCGAGGTATGTGAACCTCTTCCTATCTCTTCTAGCATGATATGTGTGAACTATGTAGTACGGTGAGACGCATACGTGCTAAATGTATTTGATTGGTTTAAAACATAAAGTGTTATAACGGCTTTATGGGAAGTCGGTTATAACAACTTTATGTGGATAAGCAAATACTTTGTGGTTTCTAAAAGGTAACTGATTTGAATAATAACTGGCTTGATATGTGTTAATAAAGAACTTGAAGTATTTCAAAAGTTTTATAAATCATTTTGAAAGAATGAGTAGTACTTGGTTTTGAAAGCTTAAGAGTTATACTAGCTTTATGGGAAGTTAGGTATAACGCTTAAGAATGTTTTACCGATTTGAAATCGGAATGTGTATCGACAAACCATCGCGCGTTAATAAAAGGAAAATGTATTGACTAATGAAGTATTATTAAAACCAAAGAAACCTCCATCTGCATAGAAGCTAAGATGAGACAAAATGATATTACATTTCCTAGATCATGGTCGCTTAATAAGATTGATTTTAAACAAGAATAACCTACTCACATATAAGGCGTATGTTTCTCAAAACGTTTAAAGGAGAATTATGTTTTAAAGGACTAAAACTATGAACTACGAAACCTTTTTCTAAAATGAGAAACTTGAGCATTGAAATTAGGCAAACTTGAGCGTTTGGAAAATAAGGTTGTTACTTGATTTTACAAAGGAAAGCATTTTGGTTTACTTAACAATGTTAGTCACTCAAATTTTATACTACGTATCGGGTGACCTTTGTAAAAGAAATGGATCTTAAAAGGAATTTAACGGACGTAGTACTTTAAGGTTAAAATCAGACTTTGACATAAAATGAAAGTACCTTGAGTCGTGTGTAACTTGCTTATGCTTGTTATGAAACTTGACCATGTTACGTGTGATAGCCTTGTTGTGCAAGCATCGTGTTCTACTCGACTACCGGTTCATCCGAATGTATTTCACTTGATTACGGTTCATCAGGAATGTATTTCACTTGATTACACGTCATCCAGAATGTATTTCACTTGATTCACGGTTCATCCGAATGTATTTCACTTGATTACGGTTCATCCGGAATGTATTTCACTCGACTCGGTTCATCCGAATGTATATCACTTGACTACGGTTCATCCGGAATGTGTTTCACCGACTACCGTTCATCCGAATGTATTCCACACGCTTCTATATTGGGTCCATAAGATGGGCCGAGACCGTTATACGTATCACATGATTTGTACCTAGATCGCGGTGAGGAAGAAGTTCCACGCATGAGGATGACTTTGAGGCGTGAGTCACGACTTGGCATGATCGCTTCTATGTTGTGAATCGTAGTTTGGTTATCATACATGACTCCTGCTTTATATAGACTATTATGAATTCATTTACTGATTTACGCTTTCACATAATTGGTACTGTTAGATCGACCTCCTTTCTGGGCCGCGTTCATGCCGCAGTAAAAGGTACATCGGTTGTCGATCCCCGCTTAGGATCACCTTTCGGCAGATTGGGAAGCTCCGTTCTTCTGAGGCTTATCTTTTGGTATGTTACCACGAGTGCAGATGCTTATACATTCGTGGTATGGCGGCCCCTGTCCGTCATACCATTGTAAAATCTTAAGGTCCAGAGTAATCACAGGGGCGGTGGTTTGTAAAAGGATAACGTCGGTAATTATGTATATATGATGAAGGCAACTGTTTTGGTTGGCCTGTTTATTTATCTTTTCTCTTAATTCATGTTCATGTTTTTTATTTCCGCTGATTTTCTCTGATGTTGTATCACTAGGGTGCCCGGGGTAAGGCACCAGTCACGGGCCCGGGTTCGGGTCGTGACAGACCTCCTTCGGGGGGCTGCGTTCATGCCGCAGGTAGAGGTACACCAGTTGTTGATCCTCGCTCATAGGATCGCAGTTCAGCGTTGGGAAGCTCCGTTCCTCCGGAGGCTTATCTTTTGGTATAGTCCCCTGTCATTGTAGGTACTTGTACATTCAGGGGTATGGCGGGGCCCTGTCCCGTCATAGATGTTGTTACATTCTTAGAGGTCTGTAGTACTGTTGTGGGCAGAGTTTGTAAAAAGGATAACTGTTCGGGTTTTTATGTATGTGTACAGAAGGCAACTGTTTTGGTTGGCCTGTTTATTTATCATATCTCTTGTTTCATGTTTATGTTTTATTTCCGCTGATTTTCTCTGATGTTGTATCACTAGGGTGCCCGGGGTAAGGCACGATCACGCCCGGCCTGGTCGTGACACGCATGCCTGCAATTCTTCATCTGCAGTGCATGTCCATGAAACAATATAGTGGAAGCATACCCGTGGCCTCCCAACAAGACGTGATGTCCCAAAGAAATAACAAGATAACAATCATAATGGAAGCATACCCGGACCATCCAAAGAAAGGTCGGTATGTCCAAGTAAATAACAAGATGACCGACCCTCCATCGAGAGACGCGGTAGCATAAGAATACGACACTTGCACAACAAGGCTATCACAAGTGAGCATAAGCAAGTTACCATACTTCTAGACTTTCATCAACATTTAAACTGATTCACCATTTTTATAAACTCAAGGTACTTTCATTTTATGCCAACAATCCGGGTTTTAACCCCAAAGTACTACGTACTTCTACTCTCTTAAAAAGGTTCTTTTTTACTTAAAAGCCACACGATATTAATACCCATAGTATTAAGACACGTTTACTTTACAAACTGAGTTACTACACCTTCAGAAAATTATTTCAAGGCCTTTTAAAACCAAGTAACTTCTACTTTCATAATTCAAGTAACATATTCTTTAAATCAAGTTACTAGTTAAATCAAATAAATAAATCAAGTCTCATAACCCTTAAGGAAATCAAATCTCATAACTTTGAAAATCAAGTCTCATAACTTTAAATCAAGGTCTCATAATCTTTAAAGGAATCAAATCTCATAACTTTGAAAATCAAGTCTCATAACTTTAAATCAAAGTCTCATCACTTTCAAAATAAATATTCATTAATGTAGTAACTTAGCAAGGTCAACTAGACTTCACTACTTCCTAACGACTCTTACCAACATCCCCCATAAGACTTGGTAAGAACTTAGAAATATTCTAGACATGTTTTTAGCCCAAAATCTATCACGTGAATACTTCCTAATTACAAGGAAAGTACTTAAAGAAGACAAGTCACGTATACTCCAAATAACAAGGCAAGTATACTTCAAACAACAAATCATGTATACTCCCAACAACAAGGAAATATACTCAAATAACAAATCATGTATACTCCTAACAACAAGGCAAGTATACCATAAAAAAATACTCATGTCTTATAGAAGAGGAAGTCCACATACCTCGCGATGACTAACCATTTCGACACGTAGCAAAACGCTACAAGTACTTCAACTTCATCGGCTATTCCTTAAGCCAAGTAGACCATGCTACACGTAGTACCTCAACCTAAAATGGCCATAGTACCTCTATCGAAATCTTACTTACTATTGTAAGACTTATACCAATTAATAGCCCTCTAATTCTACGGAAAATCGGGCAACACTTCCTTTGTTTCTACGTACTTTTCCACATTTTCCAAGGTCTGTATTTCATCAACCAACAAGCCATATTTAAGGCGCAACCAACAGTTAACCAAATGGGATTACACGCCTAACTGGACGTGTAAAATTCTGCCCCATAATTTATATAAAATAGTCCGCAAAGCAGTACACAATTAATCCATCATTAAGGGTACCATGTGAAGCCTTCAACACCCTTATCCTTTAGGACTTCCATTAGCCAATTACTACAACAATACAAAGTCATTTTCCTTAATTCATTTTAATCCAATTCTCATTCCAACATGTTATATAAGTTATAACAATTTATCAACTATATTTCCTTCATTATATAACATGCGACAAGTGTAGATGACGACAATAAAAATCAACGAATCACATGGCCCGAAAAAGCTAGTTTCGGACCACTCATCCAAAGTAGGGAATACACACCTTATTTTCCTTATCTTCCTTAATGAAAGTTCATCCATATACTATAACAATGAGTAATATCCAATTACTGCGGAAAAAGAAGATTTATTACCTCATTTTTAGCCTTAAAATCGTCCCGGGCAGAACGCTATACTTTGGTCCGCAGATTTCGTTTCGCTCCACTTATTCAAGTTCCAATCACATATATGTGACCTCTATGAACTTATACACAACTCCACTTTGTATTTTGCTTCCAAAAAGTCGACGGAACCTTAGGGTTTGGCATCCACATTCTCGGCCAAGACAAGGCTACACAAGGTTGAGATGTTAATCTTGGTTCAACACTTGGATTAGGGGCTTAATCGTGGATGAAATGAACCAATCAAAACTAGGTGTTCTTGGTGTTGAGCTCAATGAGAGAAAGATGAGAGCTTATTTGGCTAAGTGTTAAGGCAAGTCTTGCAAGCCCTCTAATATATAAATGTACATCTCAAGTAGCAAAACAAGTGGAGTGGGACCCACATGGCCCATGTCACGACCCGTTCCGGGGCCCGTGACTGGTGCCTTACCGGGGCACCCAAGTAGTCATACATCAGAGTAATCAGCGGAAATATAAAGCAAGACATGAAACAGTTTATAAAATAAGACATACGCTTTATGTGAGAAAACACGCTTTCTAAGATATATATATAAAATCATGGTTTAGCGATACATCCGACAATCGCATAAACATGACTACTGCACTTAAGGAAATATACAACTATGGCGACAGGCCCCGCCATACCTCGATCGCATAAAAACTATCTACAACAGGAGATCATACCAAAAGTAGAGCCTCGGAAGAGATGGAGCTCGACACCAACGTAGAGATCCTAAGGATGCGGATCTAGCACCGCTGCCCTTACATGCGCATGAACGCAGCCCGAAGGAGGTCGATAACAGTACTAAGTATGCGAAATCAGAAAGTACTTAAATGAAAACATATCATTTTTAAAACCGGTTTACAAATATGTGCGAAACAACTGCGGAACCGCACGTAGTGCCACATCACAAACAAGAGCAACAATAGGTAACTGTAATAGGTCTTGTCTAGGCTGCGAATGATCGAAACAGGGCCACTCGCCCATATCATCATTCTGCAAGCCTAATCCTGGACTCCCGGAGTCCGCATAGGCCACTCACATGGGCCCGCATGAGGTATAACCCCGCATCGAGGGTAGCTACTCCTCGGCATCGCCCCGACTCGTTGTCGCATGGCCACATAGACCGCATGAGGTATAACCCCGCATACTAACACGGAACTCGTAGCTCGCATAGGCCCTCGACCCGCATGAGGTATTCTCGAATCATGGTCCTGCATCACCGAGTCTACCCCGTCGGAGGGCTTTAACCCCGTATCATCTCAAGAGGTGAGTGATAGTATACTAACATAACAACTTATCTTTAAACAACATAAGCACAACAAGGATACTCACTTATACAAACGTTACAAGATACTAACACACATAGCATCATATCATGTCTACTTATCAAACCATCTTTATTATTCTTTTCACAATATAAGTCTGTTATAAACACATAGGCAAACTTGTTTCTTTTATAAATCTTAAGTGGTTATACTTACTTCCCATAAAGCTAGTATAACTCTTAAGCTTCTGTTTTACCAACCAATTAGTTCTCTTCTGTTAATATGATTCAGTAGTCTTTTGAAATGTTTTCAGTTCTTTATTATTCAGGCTTAAGCCGTGAGGCATTGCCGTAAGTATTATTCAGGCTTAAGCCGTGAGGCATTGCCGTAAGTATTATTCAGGCTTAAGCCGTGAGGCATTGCCGTAAGTATTATTCAGGCTTAAGTCAAAGACATTGCCGTAGTTATATTGTAAAATATCATGCTTTAGGAAGAATCACATACCTTCTCAGCGAAAACCACCTGCCAAGTTGAATATGTCGCGCGCAGAGAGTCAGCCTATAATAGTCGCAGATATCTATCAAAGACTACTCTGAAGGTCATTCTAAACAGAGGGTTCACAATTCTATGGAAAGTTGGGCAGCACCTCCCTACCCGGTGAGCTATATAAGTTCATCGTGGAAAACAGTCCTATGTAAGTACAGTTTGATTATTCTTCTTTTAAACCCTTCTAAGTGATTAATACTTATTCTTATACTTCTACAGTATGCATTGTTACACCCCGTAAATTCTAGAGGATAGATAAGTTGGCAAACATGTGTTGGAAGGATTTTGAGTTTACCTTTGAGTATTGGACCCCAGTTGTTAAGGATTGTAAGGTGTTTAAAAGGCCTAGTGTGTAGTCCGTTGAATCTAGGTCCCAACGCAACCAACCGCTCACCGATTGGACATCTGAGTCAAAAGTTATGGAAGTTTCAAGTTTGGCGCCAAGTAAAGCAGTTGACTTGATTCGGGTTCAGCGCGCGGGAGAGCAGGCCGCGGCTCGATTGTCGAGGGTCTGGTGTTGCGCCGCGCGCCGAATGCACGCGCGCCGGTACGCGTGCAATTATTTTCTGAAGTGTTACGCCATGGCGCGCCATGGGCTGGAAGCTGGCGCGGCGGGATTTTTCATGTAAAGGAGAAAAATCAGGGATATTTTTATAAGGAGCCTATGGGAGGGTGACAAGTGTCCCTCCCATCCTTTGACCAGCGATAGAAGCCTACTTTAGGGCCAAGTCTTGGAAGACTTGGCCATTTTCATTTCAAACCCTCCCAAGAGAAAACCCCTCTCCCTTCTCTCTAGGTTTTTGAGAAACCTGGCCTTAGGGAACTGTTGGAGCGGCGGCAAGGAGGAAAAGGTGTTGGTGAACTTGTGGGAAGCACTGGTGGACGAGTTTGACGGAAAGGAAGTGGAAGAAAAGGGCTTGTGGGCTTTTCCAAAAGGTAAAAGTTTCCCTTCCTCTTGGATTTGAGTTTTTACTTGTGATAGTAGTATAGATCTGTGAGCCTGAGGCTGTTATATTTAGAGTTTGAATAGATTTGTGAGCCTGAGGCTGTTATAGTTAAGTTTGTATAGATTTGTGAGCCTGAGGCTGTTATAGTTAAGTTGGCTTAGATTTGGATCTTGTAGCCTTGTTGATTTCGCCTTGTAAAAGGTGGCAAGTTAATAGAAACAAAGGAAGTTGTCCAATTTCCGTAGAATGTAGGGCCTTGTACTTAGTTTACTCTACGTTCAAACTAGAGTTTGATAGACGCTTTATGGCCCTTATAGGATTGAAGTACTACGTAGCATATTCTTCTTAAGGGAGATAAGATCGAGGAGCATTTTGCTTAGTGTCGATAATCGTCGCGAGGTATGTGATTCTTCCTATCCTCTTCAAAGATGACTATTTGTGAAATATATAGCGGTTGACGACGTGTGTTAAAGGAAATTGATTTTCCAAATTGTGTCTTGACTTGTTATGAAGTGTAAAGGCTTCATTAGGTGTAAGAGTAGTAAGTCTTATCCGTTAGTAATGGGCACTCTGCTTAAAGTTAAGAATGAGCCCTCTTGGTCTCATAAATGTTTATGTGGTAATTGGTTGGTTTAAAACATAAAGGGTTATAACGGCTTTATGGGAAGTCGATTATAACAACTTTATGTGAGTAAAAGAACGGTTGTTGATTGGTAGAAGTTAAGAGACTTGATCTTGTAAGATAAGAGACTTAACTTAGAATTGTGAAAGTTTTGTAATGTATTCAAAAGTTGTAAAACCTCATTCGTGAGTAATGAGTAATACTTGGTTTTGAAAACTTAAGAGTTATACTAGCTTTATGGGAAGTTAGGTATAACGGCATAAGAATGTGAAATGGATTTGAAAGTGGGAACAAGTATCGAACACACCATCGCATTAATAAAGGAAATGGTTTGACTAATTGATTATACTAAAACCAGAGAAACCTCCATCCGCATAGAAACTAAGATGAGACAAAATGATATTACATTTCCTAGATCACGGTCGCTTAAATGAGAATCATTGACAACAAGTTCGGTTTTTCTTAAAATTCCAAAGAATGAACTTAATGGATTGTAAAGGATAATGTCTTGGATTTTGGAAAAGAGAAGTAACTTGAGTTTGAAAGTATAAATCACTTGTTTCAAATATCGAACTTTTCAGGGAAAAGTAAATGACTTAGTTTTAAAAGGTAGGAATACTTGGCCTTAAAGGAGTTAATTACTTGACTTTTAAAAAGTATACTTGACGTTATGTTAATTGTGTTTGAAGCACGTGTTCTAAACATGAATGTGTGTGATACTATTGTGATAGTATCGTATGGTTTCTACGTAAAGAGAGGTCTTTGAAGGGAGGAAAGAATGTAGTATTTTGGGGTTGGAACCCGTTTGTTGACTTAAACGAAGGTACTTTGAGTTGTGTAACCCGTCTGCGTGCTTGTGGTGATAGTTTTGTTGTTGTGCAAGTGTTTGACTTTGTGCTACCGAGTCTCTCGACGAGGGCGGATATCGGGTGGTATGATGGACATCTCGACACGTTGGGTAGCCCACGTATGCTTCCACTATATTGATCCTTTGGGGACATATCGACACGTTGGGTAGCCCACGGTATGCTCATTGTGAGTGTTATCTTGTAAACCGGTTTGGACATACCGACACGTTGGGTAGCCCACAGTACGCGTCCACAGTGAGTATTATCTCGGTATTTGTTTGGACATACCGACACGTTGGGTAGCCCACGAGTATGCGTCCACATGAGTATTATTCGGGTATTTGTTTGGACATACCGACACGTTGCAGCCCACGAGTATGCGTCCACAGCGAGTATTATTCGTATTTGTTTGGACATACCGACACGTTGGGTAGCCCACGAGTATCGCCCACAGCGAGTATTATCTTGTTATTGGGTTGACATACCGACACGTTGGGTAGCCCACGAGTATGCGCCCACTTGAGTAATGATCTTTCGCGAGTCCTCGACTTGAAGTGGTTTGATTTGGTGACCAGATATACGTGGTGTCTCGTAGTTTGGTTATCATACATGTCTCTGCTTTCCTTATAGACTATTATGATTTCATTTACTGATTTTTCTGCTTCGCATACTCTGCACTGTTGTTATCGACTTCTTCGGGGCCGCGTCACGCCGCAGTTGAGATACATCGCTTGTTGATCCGCACCTTTGATCGCTGTTCGCCTCGTAAAGCTCCATTCCTTCGGAGACTTTGTCACTTGGTACGGTTCCTCAAGTTGTAGAACTTTTTGTACATTCAGGTGGCGTGGCCCCGTCCGCCGTGAGATGTTATAAAAATTCTTAGGTCTGTAGAAAATCGATGCAAGGCGCGGATTGTAATGCTCGTGTGTTAGTTATTTTTCGTAAAAGGTAACCGCTGTTAGCCTGCTTTCTTTTCATTGGTTATCATGTATGAGTTTTAATTTCCGTGATTTTCTCTCGATGTTGTTTGACTACTTGGGTGCGGGGTAAGGCACGATCGGGCCATGCCCGCCGTCGTGATGTATGGTATCGAGCGATTAGTCCTCGGAAAGTGTCTACGCACCGTGTCTAAGTAGTCTTGATTATCGATGTGTTGTGCACCACATCTATAATCGTGAGGTCATGGACATTTAGGATTGGTTTCTATTCTTCTCATTACGAGATCGTGCCTTAGAGCCGTGTTGTAAGTTGGACCCTCCGGCGTGTTTCGTTTTTACCGTTATGCCTGCGAAAGGCAACCAGGCCCGTGGCGGCAAGGCAGCAGAGGAGGCGCGAGTAGAGCAATGGCAGCCTCTACAGAGACCACAAGACACGAGCCTCCACCCCATGGCCCGGAGCAGAGAGATGGGTTGGCGGAGTTGCCCGATTATTGGCGTGGTCAGGCGACACGAGGATAAGTGGGCCGACGCAGCAGCCCAAAGAGCACCGTGGTTCACCCGAGATCGGATAGTTTGAGGTGCGGACTTTACGAGTCAGGCCCGCGAGTTCTACGGTCGAGGCACGAGGATGATCCGCAGGAGTTCATCCGGCGATTCTGCGATCACGAGAGTGATCAAGGCACGGAGACCGAGTCGGTGGTCCTAGGTTCGCATCGGCCGCGTGATACCGCAATGATCGGTTTGATTCGTGAGCTGTCCCGGGAGGGCATGCACTTCCAAATGAGATGGGACGAGTTCTCGAGGCATTTCTTGCACATTTCTTGCCTCGCGGATGGGAGGACTCGCCGGCAGATTTTTGATGTTGAGGCGAAGCGCGCACGGTTCAGAGTACAACGTGGAGTTTAACTCACTAGCTCAGACGTCCCCGCGTTAGTAGCCGACATGGAGGACAGAGTGCACCGCTATGTCACAGGCTTGATGACTATTTGGCGAGAGTTGCTCGAGTAGCTCTTCACCGGCACGATACATTGCCCGCACGCGGCTCATGCACTGGATGTGAGGCACGTGGAGTCGGCGGAATGACCAAGATCGCAGAGTAGGCCAAGGCGCAGGTCCTGGTGACCTTTCGGTGCAGCCTCAAGAAGAGTTAGTTATGCGCCCGCCAAGACGAGTGCTCCACCTCGATCGTCGGGGCGTTCGAAAAATTCGAGCAGCGTCGGGGCTCCAAGGTTTCGGTTTTGGGGATCGGGGATGTTAGTCGGATGGGACCACCCTTACCTCGTTGTGACCATTGTGGTAGGCTCCACGATGGGGAGTGTCGTGCTAATAGGGAATCTGTTTATATGCGCCACCGGCCATTTTGCAAGGAATTGTCCCACCGAGAGATAGCGCGAGGTTGAGATTCAGCCTTCGATCGGTGATGATTCACCTCCTCCTTTTGTGCGTCGTCGGAAAGAACATGAGTAGAAGCGACAAGAAGGAAGTGAAGCAATAGTTCTGCATGCGTTCTAACCCTCTGAGTATTGTATGCTTCGATGTTGTGGTGATATGTTGAGTGCTATGTTCGTAGCTTTGTGTATATAATGTGTTTTGGAAGCATGGTTATTAAAGAGGTAAGTTTGGGAATGAGAAAAATTTTGAGACCTTAGATGTAAGGCCGTCTTGTAGAAGCCTTTCATCGTTAATCCTTGTCTGAGTGTATGGTATACATGGAGTTTTGTGTGATGATTCCATGAGTAGTTTGTGATGGAGTGGTAGCTTCCATGACGTGGATTAGTAAGATGGACGAGTTGGAGGTAGTGACTCAAGGTGGTAGAAATGACAGATGGATGAATTGTGGAACGTGTACTAGAGAGGTGTGAGTGTACAAGGAAGGTACGCTGAAGGAGAGTATCCTTTAGACCAAGGGAGGAGAAAATAGTGATGTTTGCACGTTAGAGGTGATTTCCAAGAATGGAATTTGGAGATGCGTGATTTCTATATTATGGCCATGAGAGGCATAAATGAGTTTTGGTAGGTATAGTAGTGAAGACTATACCGCGCACGTGTTCTGAAGACTTAGAAGGAACATTCGGGACGAATGTTTCTAAGGGGAAGAATGTTACACCAGTAAATTTTAGAGGATAGATAAGTTGGCAAACATGTGTTGGAAGGATTTTGAGTTTACCTTTGAGTATTGGACCCCAGTTGTTAAGGATTGTAAGGTGTTTAAAAGGCCTAGTGTGTAGTCCGTTGAATCTAGGTCCCAACGCAACTAACCGCTCGCCGATTGACATCGAGTCAAAAGTTATGGAAGTTTCAAGTTTGGCGCATCAAGTAAAGCGATGACTTGATTCAGGGTTCAGCGCGGCCGAGAGAGCGTGCCGCGCGCCGATTATCGAGGGTCTGCGGTGTTGAGCGCCGCGCGCCGAATGCAGGCCGCGCGCCAGACGCTGCAATTATTTTCGAGTAGCGCGCATGGCGGCGGCGGGCGCGCGCAAGCGGATTTTTCGGGTAAAGGAGAAAATCAGGGATATTTTTATAAGGAGCCTATGGGAGGGTGACAAGTGTCCCTCCCATCCTTTGACCAAATGAGAAGCCTTTTTAGGGCCAAGTCTTGGAAGACTTGGCCATTTTCATTTCAAACCCTCCCAAGAGAAAACCCCTCTCCTTCTCTCTAGGTTTTTGAGAAACCCGCCTTAGGGAACTGTTGAGCGCGCAAAGGAGGAAAAAGGTGTTGGTGAACTTGGAAGCATCGTGGACGAGTTTGTGGAAAGGAAGTGGAAGAAAAGGGCTTGTGGGCTTTTCCAAAAGGTAAAAGTTTCCTTCCTCTTGATTTGAGTTTTTACTTGTGATAGTAGTATAGATCCGTGAGCCCGAGGTCATATATTTAGAGTTTGAATAGATTTGTGAGCCCGAGGTGTTATAGTTAAGTTTGTATAGATTTGTGAGCCCGAGGTCGTTATAGTTAAGTTGGCTTAGATTTGGATCTTGTAGCCTTGTTGATTTCGGCCTTGTAAAAGGTGGCAAGTTAATAGAAACAAAGGAAGTTCCATTCAATTTCCGTAGAATGTAGGGGCCTTGTACTTAGTTTACTCTACGTTCAAACTAGAGTTTGATAGACGTTTTATGGCCCTTATAGGATTGAAGTACTACGTGTAGCATATTCTTCTTAAGGAGATAGTCTTGAGGAGCATTTTGCTTAGTGTCGACAATCGTCGCGAGGTATGTGATTCTTCCTATCCTCTTCAAAGATGACTATTTGTGAAATATATAGCGTTGACGACGCGTGTGTTAAAGGAAATTGATTTTCCAAATTGTGTCTTGACTTGTTATGAAGTGTAAAGGGCTTCATTATGTGTAAGAGTAGTAAGTCTTATCCGTTAGTAATGGGCACTCGGTGCTTAAAGAATGAGCCCTCTTGGTCTCATAAGTGTTTATGTGGTAATTGGTTGGTTTAAAACATAAAGGGGGTTATAACGGCTTTATGGGAAGTCAGTTATAACAACTTTATGTGAGTAAAAGAACGGTTGTTGATTGGTAGAAGTTAAGAGACTTGATCTTGTAAGATAAGAGACTTAACTTAGAATTGTGAAAGTTTTGTAATGTATTCAAAAGTTGTAAAACCTCATTCGTGAGTAATGAGTAATACTTGGTTTTTGAAAACTTAAGAGTTATACTAGCTTTATGGGAAGTTAGGTATAACGGCATAAGAATGTGAAATGGATTTGAAAGTGGGAACAAGTATCGAACACACCATCTAGCGCTAATAAAGGAAATGGTTTCACTAATTGATTATACTAAAACCAGAGAAACCTCCATCCGCATAGAAACTAAGATGAGACAAAATGATATTACATTTCCTAGATCACGGTCGCTTAAATGAGAATCATTGACAACAAGTTCGTTTTTCTTAAAATTCCAAAGAATGAACTTAATGGATTGTAAAGGATAATGTCTTCGGATTTTGGAAAAGAGAAGTAACTTGAGTTTGAAAGTATAAATCACTTGTTTCAAATATCGAACTTTTCTTAGGGAAAAGTAAATGACTTGGTTTTAAAAGGTAGGAATACTTGGCCTTAAGGAGTTAATTACTTGGACTTTTAAAAAGTATACTTGACGTTATGTTAATTGTGTTTGAAGACGTGTTCTAAACATGAATGTGTGTGATACTATTGTGATAGTATCGTATGGTTTCTACGTAAAGAGGTCTTTGAAGGTAGGAAAGAATGTAGTATTTTGGGGTTGGAACCCGGTTTGTTGACTTAAACGAAGGTACTTTGAGTTGTGTGTAACCTGCCTGTGCTTGTGGTGATAGTTTTGTTGTTGTGCAAGTGTTTGACTTTGTGCTACCGAGTCTCTCGACGGAGGGCCGGATATCGGGTGGTATGATGGACATATCGACACGTTGGGTAGCCCACGGGTATGCTTCCACTATATTGATCCTTTGGGACATATCGACACGTTGGGTAGCCCACGGGTATGCTTCCAGTATGAGTGTTATCTTGTAAACCGGTTTGGACATACCGACACGCTGTAGCCCACGAGTACGCGCCCACAGTGAGTATTATCCGGTATTTGTTTGACATACTGACACGTTGGGTAGCCCACGAGTATGCGTCCACAGTGAGTATTATCTGGGTATTTGTTTGGACATACTGACACGTTGGGTAGCCCACGAGTATGCGTCCACAGTGAGTATTATCTGGGTATTTGTTTGGACATACTGACACGTTGGGTAGCCCACGAGTATGCGTCCACAGTGAGTATTATCTTGTTATTGGGTTGGACATACTGACACGTTGGGTAGCCCACGAGTATGCGTCCACTTTGAGTAATGATCTTTCGGGCGTGAGTCCCTGACTTGATGTGGTTTGATTTGACTGAACTGTATATACGTGGTGTACTGTAGTTTGGTTATCATACATGTCTCCTGTTTTCCTTATAGACTATTATGATTTCATTTACAGTATTTTTCTGTTTCGCATACTCGGTACCTGTTGTAATCGACTTCTTCCGGGCCGCGTCACGCCGCAGTCGAGATACATCGCTTGTTGATCCGCACTTTGGATCGCTGTTCGTTCTCGAAAGCTCCATTCCTTCGAGACTTTGTCACTTGGTACGGTTCCTGAAGTTGTAGAACTTTTGTACATTCGTGGGTATGGCGGGCCCCGTCCGTCGAGAGATGTTATAAAAATTCTTAGGTCCGTAGTAATCGATGTAAGGCGGATTGTAACTGTTCAGGTGTTAGTTATTTTTCAGAAAAGGTAACCGCTTGGTTAGCCTGTTTTCTCTTTTCATTGGTTATCATGTATGAGTTTTAATTTCCGCTGATTTTCTCTGATGTTGTTTGACTACTTGGGTGCCCGGGGTAAGGCACCAGTCGCGGGCCCGGTTTCGGGTCGTGACATGCATTCTCTAATACAAAAGAGGGTTAGGATTATTACCTCGGTAAGCCCAATAATATCCTAGAAAAAGTCGCGCCTGAGCAAGGTTTTGCTCCTAAGTTGTATGCTCCAAGAACCTTAGAAGTTCTTCACAACTTCTACTAAGTACTAAGGTATTTGGGCTAGGGTATTTTGGGCATTATAACGATACAAGAAGGTAACTTTTCTACCAAGGGAGGGGGGGTAGATTTTTGGCTAGGCTAGGGGGGTATTCGGCCAAGGGCCACTTAGGCTAGAGGGGGAAGAGGGCTTGGACGAAATGGCTAACAAGGGAGAAGGGAGGATTTTCAAGACTTGGAAAGTAATTTGTGGATGAAGAACTCTTCATCTTAAGGGGGGTATTTATAGGTCAAGAAGTGGCCAACCAATGGCCAAGATTTAGACAAGTGCAAGGCAAGTGTAGGGTGAGGATTAACTATACACAAATATCCTACCAACTCCTTGACTTGTGCACAAGGCACAAAAAACGTGCTCCTCCTAGTCCAAATCGTCCCAATGGACGATTTCAAGTCCATCAATTGGAGGGTGACAAGTGTCGCCCTCCCGTTGGTCCAAAATGTTTCGTCTCTCGGAAAAATCCGCAAAACTTAGAAATGGCATAGCCGGAATTTACCCTACGAAAGCTGTGGAAACGTTTCGTCGGAAAACTATTCGTTTTGTGAGTTGTGCCTAAAAAAAACGTTTTGCCTAAACTTTAAGGCTAGACTTTTTGTACGTATTCCCACGCATACTCGGAAATACGGTATAACATTCTCCCTTAGAAACATTCGTCCGAATGTTCCTTCCCAAGACGATTAACGATAAGATTCTACATAACTTAGACGATTGCAAATGCCACACACGCCACAGACAACACTTAGGCGTAAAGCGATAACGAAAATTTACAAGTAGGAAAGTGAATTACCCGGAGGTGTGGGAATAGGTGAGGATACTTCGCCTCATGTCCTCCTCGCTTCCCACGTCATCTCCTCCCGAGCTCGTTCCGCCACAAGACTTTGACGGAAGCCACGCCCTTCGTCCGCAGACGCCTAACTCCGACGATCGACTATCGCTATGGGAATCTCTCATACGATAACCCCAAGGTCACTGACATCGTCAATCGGGTGTACCCTAGATGGATCCCCGATACATCTCCTCAAAGATAGATACGTGAAAACCGGATGCACCGCCTCGGATCGGACGGCAGATCCAACTCATAGGCAACCTTGCCTACCTCGCGACAATCAAACGGCCCGATGTACCTAGGGTGAGTTTCTTCTTCCCGAATCTCATCACACCCTTCATGGGTGACACCTTTAGGAAAACCCAATCATGAACCTCGAACTCAAGATGCCGACGACGATGATCCGTGATACGACTTGCCGACTCGAGTCGCCAATAGCCGCCTCGGATAAGCTTCACCTTATCCATCGCTCGTACCAACCGTCCCACTAGCCGCCCTCGCCCACATCGAACCAACCTATAGGCGATCTGCACTTCCTCCCATACAAGGCCTCATAAGGCGCCATCCGAACTTTGGAGTGGTAGCTATTATTATACGCGAACTCAACTAGAGGCAAATGATCCTCCCAACTACCATCGAGTCAATAACACAGCTCGCAAAGATATCCTCAAGAGTCCGATAGTGCGCTCGCTGTCCGTCTGCTCTGCGGATGAAATGCGAGACTCGTGCTCACCGCCCCTAAACCCTCGAAGGACCTCCAGAAGTTAGCCGTAAACCGGGCTCTCGTCTCGATATGATCGAGTAGGGACTCCATGCACCGACGATCTCTCGATGTAAAGTCCGCATAATCCTCACCAAAAAGTCGCCCCGACGGAAGAAAGTGGGCTGATTTCACACGTCTGCCGACGATAACCCATATAGAATCATGTCTCCTCCGAGTGCGAGGTAATCCCGTGATGAAGTCCATGTTGATTACCTCCCACTTCGTGTCGGGATCTCTATCGTCAGAATAAACCACCGTGCCTCGTGCTCTACCTTCACTGCCGACAACACGGCACCGAGCTACGAACTCGCAACGCCCTCTTCAAGCCATCCCACCAATACAGATCTAAGGTCGTGGTACATCTTGGTCGACCCGGATGGATAGAGTAACGCCACTGTGTGCTTCCCAAGAACTCCGCCGCCAAGTCTCAAACATCCGAACACATACCGCCTCAAACCTTAGCACCCCATCGTGCTACCAAAAGGACCCTTGCCCTCACGAAGAGTGTATCACGATATCGAATCAAAGCCGATCTCGAACTGCCTCTTCACCTCCTCGACGATGGAAGACTCGGCAACCTCACGAACTCTAACCCCACCGCTATCGTAATCAATCAAGCGGACACCAAGGCTTGCTAATCGATGCAAATCACGAACCATGTCCCTCCTCTCTAGTCGCACATCCGATAGGCTCCCATCGACCTACGACTAAGAGCATACGCCACAACATTGGCCTTCCGGGTGGTACAGGATATCAACATCGTAATCCTTAAGCAACTCTAACCACCGTCTCGCCGTAAGTTCACTCCTCCGTGAAGATATACTGGAGGCTCTTGTGGTGCGTATAAATATCCACGTGAACCCCATACAAATAGTGCCTCCAGATCTTCAAAGCGTGAATCACGGCCGCTAACTCCAAATCATGGGGGTAGTTCCTCTCGTTTCTCACCGTCGGGATGCATATGCTATAACCCCGCCATGCTGCATCAACACACATCCCAACCCGATGCCCGACGCATCACAATACACGACATAACCATCCGACCTCCGGAAGAGTAAGAACGGGCGGTCGTCAATCTCTTTCAAAGAATCGAAACCCCGCCACAAGCATCACCATCGAACTTGGCCGCTTTCCGAGTCACCTAGTCAATGGTGCGTAGATAGAAGCAAACTTCTCCACGAACCGATAATAACTCGCAAGGCCCGTAAAATCGCGAACCTCGCCGGAGTAAGAGGTCTAGGCCAAGTCTCGATCGCCGATCTTGGCCGTATTCACTGAATGCCATCACCCGACAATATGCCCAAGAAACGCCATCAAGTCAACCAAAACTCACATTTGGAAAACTTGGCGCATAATCGCTGATCTCGAGAATCACAAGACAGCCTCAAATGCTCCGCATGCTCCTCGCTCCGGCGAATAAACCAAGATATCATCAATGAACACTATCACAAACGTGTCCAAAATGGTTTGAACACTCGGTTCATCAAATCCATGAATACCGCGAGCATCGTCAACCCAAAAGACATGACCGAACTCATAATGCCCGCATCGGTCCGAATGCACCCTAGGGACATCCACCTCTCTCGACACGAACTCGATGATAGCCCGAACGCAGATCAATCTTGAGAAACATCTCGCGCTCTCGCAATCGGTCGAACAAATCATCAATCCCGGGAAGGGGTATTCGTTCTTAATGGTCACCTTGTTCACCGTCAGATCAACACATGCGCAGCTGGCCCCGCCCTTCTTCTTCACGAACAATACCGGCGCTCCCGCGAGAGACACTAGGCCTAATGAAGCCCTTCTCTAGCAAATCCCTAAGCCGATCCTTCAACTCTCTCAACTCGCGGTGCCATTCTCGTATGGCGGAATGGAAATAGGCCGAGTGTCCGCAATAAGTCAATACAAAACTCAATCTCCTCTCGGGAGGGATACCCGAGGTCATCCGGGAACACGCCCGGGAACTTCACGACTACGGAATCGATCAAAATCTGGTACCGCACCTCAAGATCAAACACTCGAACTAGATGGTAGATATACCCTTCGCACCATCTTCCTAGCCTTGAGGTAGGAAATAAACCTACCTCTGGCGATACCGTGCTCCTCCCACTCAACAACCGGCCTCAGAAACTGGAACTGCATTACTCTCTCTCAGCTTACATTGGCATAGCAAGAAGCTAGCCAATCCATCCCCATAATCACGCCGAAGTCAATCATCTCCAACTCTATCAAGTCGCCGTGGTCCGACGATCAGAATGGTCACAGACAAGCCCTATATACCCGCCGAGCTACCACCGAATCACCCATCGCGTAGCTACCTCGAAAGCGGTCTATGGACTCGTGCTCTATCCCTATCCTACTAGCAACAAGGAGATATATAGGACAGAGTAGAACCGGATCTATCAAGGCATAAACATCAAACCCGGAACCGATAAGGTACCGTGGCGACATCGGTGAGGCCTCACGATCCCGCTGGCCGACAAAGCATAAATGCGTTCTCGAGGACCGCTAGAATCGGGACCCGAGCCACGACCTGCCGCGACCGCTGACCCATGAGCACCCTCGCCCGGCGAGTAATCAGAGATGATGAAGCGGCAATGAACTCGGCGCCGAGCCCTACCACCGGCCCCGCCGGCCGATCCCGCAAGTGACCGCCGCTACAATCGTAACAAGCTCCAAAAGTAGTACCACACTTCCCGTAATGGGATCCACCGACGCCACACCGGGGTGGTCCCGATCGCCGCACTCGCTACTCGACGCCTCAAGCCTCGCCCCTGGCCCGCTCGAAAACTCGGGCCGCGGCCGAGGACGGTGCAGAGTGCTCAGCCGGCCGTGGTGCGACCCAGATCGGCCGAGGCCGCCACCACGATAACCACCGTAAGACCCTCCCGCCCCGCCTTCTTCTCGCCGTCGCCCACTCGCCGACCTCGCGCCTCGCATCCAAGGGCGTGAGCTGCATGCGTAATGTCCATACCCGGCCGGAGAGAAACCCCGCACAAGACTTCGCCATATAGTCGCTTCAGCCCTGACATAGCGGTGCACCCTATCCTCCATATTCGCTACCAATGCCGGGACATATCGAGCCAAAGAATCAAACTCGACATTGTACTCCCGACAAGGCCCTCTCGCCTCGCAGAAAAATCTATCACCCGCGCCCTCCTCATCCGCGAGGCAAGAAGTGAGTGAGGAAAGCCTCGAGAACTCATCCCAAGTAGCCGGGACGCGTGCTCTCCCGATAACTCCATGAATCAAACCAATCGATCGCGGTATCACGCAAATTTATGTGAACCAAAGATCACCGACTCGGTCTCCGACGCCCGATCACTCTCAAAATCCTCCGACCGACGGATGAACTCGCGGATCATCCTCCGCCACCCATAAAACTCGCGCTACAACTCAAGAAGTCTCGTAGCCTCAAACTCTCTCGCCTCGGGTGAACAACGGTACGATCGAGCCGAGCCGAACCGCCAGATCCAGCCTCTCTCGTGATCGCCACAACTTTAGCCAAAAGCCGGGCCATCTCTCAGTACCCTAACCTCCGCCCAGCCGTGGGATGCGAGGTGTGGGTACTGTGGTCGCCGCTGGGCCGGGCGGCGTCATAGAACTCGCCGTCTCCGGTATAGACGGGCACGAGCCCTCGTGACTGGGTGTCTCGCTAGCGCCTCCGCCGCTTTGCCCTTACGGGCCCGGTTGCCTTACGTGGAGGCATAATCAGCACAGAAAGGAATACGTTAGAGGGTCCAACCTATAACACGCCTCTAAAGCACGATCTCGAATGAGAAGAATGGAAACCAATCCTAAATATCCTATAGCCTCACGATTATTGGCGTGGTGCACAACACACCGATAATCAAGACTCTACTAGATACGTGCTCAGACACTTTCCGAGGATTAATCGCTTTGATACCACTTTTGTCACGACTGCCCGGTTCGTGGATCGTGCCTTACTGGCACCCAAGTAGTCATACATCGAGTAATCGCGGAAATATAAAGCAAGACATGAAACAGATTTATAAAATAAGACATACGCTTTATGTGAGAAAACATCGCTTTCAGATATATATATAAAATCATGGTTTAGCGATTACATCCGACAATCGCATAACATGACTACGCACTTAAGGAAATATACAACTATGGCGACAGGGCGCCATACCCTCGATCGTACAAAACTATCTACAACAGTGGAGATCATACCAAAAGTAGAGCCTCGGAAGAGATGGAGCTCCCGACACCAACGTAGATCCTAAGGATGCGGATCTAGCACCGCTGCCCTTACCGCGCATGAACGCAGCCCCAAGGAGGTCGATAACAGTACTAAGTATGCGAAATCAGAAAGTACTTAAATGAAAACATATCATTTTTAAAACCGGTTTACAAATATGTGTGAAACAACCAGGAACCGCACGTAGTGCCACATCACAAACAAGAGCAACAATAGGTAATCGTAATAGGTCTTGTTCAGGCCGCGAATGATCAAACAGGCCACTCGCCCATATCATCATTCCGCAAGCCTAATCGACTCGAGTCCGCATAGGCCACTCACGGGCCCGCATGAGGTATAACCCCGCATCGAGGGTAGCTACTCCTCGCATCGCCCCGACTCGTTGTCCGCATGACCACATAGACCGCATGAGGTATAACCCCGCATACTAACCGGAACTCGTAGCTCGCATAGGCCCTCGACCCGCATGAGGTATTCTCGAATCATGGTCCTGCATCACCGAGTCTACCCCAGACGGAGGCGCTTAACCCCAGATCATCTCAAGAGGTGAGTGATAGTATACTAACATAACAACTTATCTTTAAACAACATAAGCACAACAAGGATACTCACCTATACAAACGTTACAAGATACTAACACACATAGCATCATATCATGTCTACTTATCAAACCATCTTTATTATTCTTTTCACAATATAAGTCCGTTATAAACACATAGGCAAACTTGTTTCTTTTATAAATCTTAAGTGGTTATACTTACTTCCCATAAAGCTAGTATAACTCTTAAGCTTCGCTTTACCAACCAATTAGTTCTCTTACATAATATGATTCAAGAGTCTTTTGAAATGTTTTGATTCTTATTATTCAAAGCTTAGTGAGGCATTGCCGTAAGTATTATTCAGCTTAAGCCGAGGCATTGCCGTAAGTATTATTCAGCTTAAGCCGAGGCATTGCCGTAAGTATTATTCAGCTTAAGTCAAAGACATTGCCGTAGTTATATTGTAAAATATCATGCTTTAGGAAGAATCACATACCTTCTCAAATAAAACCACCGCCAAGTCAATATGTCGCAAGCAGAGTCACCTATAATAGTCGCAGATATCTATCAAAGACTACTCAAGGTCATTCTAAACAGAGGGTTCACAATTCTATGGAAAGTCACAAGACCTCCTACCCATGAGCTATATAAGTTCATCAGAAAACAAATCCTATGTAAGTACAGTTTGATTATTCTTCTTGTAAACCCGTCTAAGTGATTAATACTTAGTCTAATACTTCTACAGTTTGCATTCTCTAATACAAAAGAGGGTTAGGAGTATTACCTCGGTAAGCCCAATAATATACTATAAAAAGTCGCGACTGAGCAAGGTTTTGCTCCTAAGTTGTATGCTCCAAGAACCTTTGAAGTTCTTCACAACTTCTACTAAGTACTAAGGTATTTGGGCTAGGTATTTTGGGCATTATAACGATACAAGAAGGTAACTTTTCTACCAAGGAGGGGGTAGATTTTGGCTAGGCTAGGGGAGTATTCGCCAAGGGCCACTGAGGCTAGAGGGGGAAGAGGGCTTGGACGAAATGGCTAACAAGGGAGAAGGAGGATTTTCAAGACTTGGAAAGTAATTTGTGGATGAAGAACTCTTCATGTTAAGTGGGGTATTTATAGTTCAAGATGTTGCCAACCAAGGGACAAGATGTAGACAAGTGCAAGGGAAGTGTAGGGTGAGGATTAACGATACCCAAATATCCTACCAACTCCTTGACTTGTGCACAAGGCACAAAAAACGTGCTCCTCCTAGTCCAAATCTTCCCAATGGACGATTTCAAGTCCATCAATTGGAGGGTGACAAGTGTCGCCCTCCCGTTGGTCCAAAATGTTTCGCCTCTAAAAATCCGCAAAATTAGAAATGGCATAGCCGAATTTACCCTACGAAAAGTCGTGGAAACGCTTTCGTCGGAAAACTATTCGCTTTGTGAGTTGTGCCTAAAAAAACGCTTTGCCTAAACTTTAAGGCTAGACTTTTCAGACGTATTCCTCACGCATACATACTGGAAATACGGGTATAATGACTCACTTGTCCACAAAATATCTTGCCAAGTCTCACAAATATCTAAAGTCAAAAAGTCAAGGTCTTCCAAGACCAAGACAAGGGGGTGGGGGTGTGTCACGTGTCACCCTATGATTCGTCCAAAATATTTTCATCTCTCAAAAAGTCCACAATTGACCAAAATATCGAAAAACTTGTGGGCCCCACAAAAACGTAAAATTTCCCGGGTGGGCCCCACATGACCAAATCCGAAAATTAAAATCCATAATTCCAATATATTCTCTAACTCCCAAATATCAAATTTGAGAATCAAAATCCACTTTATAAACCTTTTTTCCTTCACGAGGCTCGGAGGATTTTTTCAATTTTTTTCATTCTTTCAAAAATTCAAAGCCCAATTTCTCACGTACGTTCTTATCTCAAACTATTGGAAATACGGGGTGTAACAATTCCGCCACAAGACTTTGACGGAAGCCACGTCCTTAGTCTGCAGTCGCCTGACCTGGCGATCGAGTATTGCTATGCCACTCTCCTCATACGATAACCCCTCTGTCACCTGGACATCGCTAGCTGGGAAAACTCTCGATGGATCTCCGATACACTTCCGCAACATAGAAACATGGAAGACCGGATGTACTGCCTCCAAGTTGGACGGCAGTTCTAACTCATAGGAAACCTTGCATATTATACGGAGGATCTGATAAGGCCCAATGTACCTTGGGCTAAGCTTCCCCTTCTTCCCGAACCTCATCACACCCTTCATGGGTGATACCTTCAAGAAGACCCAATCGTCAACCTGAAACTCTAAGTGTCGACGCCGATTATCTGCATAAGACTTCTGCCGACTCTGAGCTGCTAAAAGTCTCTCCTGGATAAGCTTCACCTTATCCACAGCCTGCTGAATCAAGTCTAGGCCAACTAACTGAACCTCGCCCACGTCGAACCAACTAATCGGCGACCTACACTTCCGCCCATACAAAGCCTCATATAGCGTCATCTGAATACTGGAATGGTAGCTGTTGTTATATGCAAACTCAACAAGAGGCAAATGATCCTCTCAGCTACCCCTGAAATCAATAACACAGGCCCGCAACATATCCTCAAGTGTCTGGATAGTACGCTCTGCCTGTCCGTCAATATGAGGATGAAACGCAGATCGAGACTCACTGTGTCCCTAACCCTTCGAAAGACCTCCGAGTTATCCGTAAACCGGCTCCTCATGCGATATAATAGAAGTAGGAACTCCGTGCAATCTCACAATCTCTCTGATATAAAGTCTAGCATAATCCTTAGCCGAATAAGTAGTCCTGGAAGAAAGTGGGCTAATTTCGTCAGCCTATCTACAATAACCCATATGGAATCACACTTCCTCTGAGTACGAGGTAACCCTGTAACAAAATCCATGTTGATCACCTCCCACTTCCATGTCGAAATCTCAATCGCCTGTAATAGCCCACCGGGCTTCTGGTGCTCAACCTTGACTCACGACAATTCGACATCGCTGCAACAAACTCGCACGCCCTCTTCAGGCCATCCCACCAATACATACATCTGAGGTCATGATACATCTTAGTCGACCCCGGATGAATAGAGTAACGAGCATTGTGTGCCTCCCCTAAAACCTGCTGACGAAGTCCTGCAACATCGGAAACACACAATCTACCCTCGTACCTTAGCACCCCATCAGGCGCTACCTCAAACAAACTCTTCTCCTATCGACGAGCCGTATCTCGGTACCGTGTCAGAACCGGATCCTCATAATGTTGCCTCTTCACCTCATTAATAATGGAAGACTCGACAAGCTCTCGAACCCGAATCCCGCTATCCTCGGTATCAACCAACCGAACCCCAAGACTCGCTAGACGATGAATCTCTCGGACCATATCCTGCCTATCTGGCTATATATCCGACAGACTCCCCATAGACCTATGACTCAGAGCATTTGCAACCACGTTGGCTTTTCCCGGATGGTATAGGATATCAACATCATAATCCTTCAGCAACTCCAACCATCGTCTCTGTCGCAAGTTCAACTCCCTCTGCCTGAATATGTACTGGAGGCTCTTGTGGTCTGTATAAATATCCACATGATCTCCGTATAAATAATGCCTCCAAATCTTCAAGGCATGAATAACTGCGGCCAACTCTAAGTCGTGAGTAGGGTAATTCATATCATGCTTCTGTAGCTGCCGGGAAGCATAGGCTATAACCTTGCCGTGCTGCATCAATAGTCACCCTAGCCCAATACCCGAGGCATCACAATATATCACATATCCCTCTAATCCCTCGGAAAGAGTAAGAACTGGAGCCGTCGTCAACTTTTTCTTCAATAACTGGAAGCCCTTCTCACAAGCTTCCGTCCACTGGAACTTAGCCGCTTTCTGAGTCAGCCTAGTCAAAGGTGCTGATATCGAAGCAAATTGCTCCACAAACCTACTATAATAACCTGCCAGCCCTAAGAAGCTGCGCACCTCCGTCGGAGTAGTAGGTCTCCGCCAAGTCTTGACCGCCTCAATCTTCGCCGTATCAACCTGCACACCGTCGGCCCCGATAATGTGCCCCAAAAAATGCCACTGAGTCCAGCCAGAACTCACACTTGGAGAACTTTGCGTACAACTGCCGGCTCCGGAGGACTCCAAGTACCATCCTCAAGTGATCTGCATGCTCCTGCTCTGAGTGAGAATAAACCAGGATATCATCAATGAATACTATAACAAACGTATCCAGAAATGGCTTGAACACCCGATTCATCAAATCCATAAATATCGTTGGAGCGTTAGTCAAACCGAAAGACATCACCCTAAACTCATAATGCCCATACCGGGTCCTGAATGCAGTCTTCGGGATATCTGCCTCTCTAACTCGCACCTGATGGTAACCAGATCGCAGGTCTATCTTGGAAAAATATCTAGCACCCTGCAACTGATCAAACAAATCATCAATCCTGGGGAGGGGGTATCTATTTTTGATGGTTACCTTGTTCAGCTGCCTGTAGTCAACACACATACGCAGCGTCCCATCCTTATTTTTTACAAACTGAACTGGCGCTCCCCAGGGAGAAATAGTAGGCCTAATAAAGCCTTTTTCCAGCAAATCTTTCAGCTGGTCCTTCAACTCCCTCAAACTCAGCAGGTGCCATCTTGTACGGCGGAATAAATATAGGCCGAGTGTCACGACCCGACCCCGGGCCGCGACTGGTGCCCTAACTGGGCACCCTGTTCAGGTATACATCAGAGAATAGCAGCGGAACATACACAACATAAACACATGTGGAAACAATATAACAACAAAGGCTAGCCGATAAGGCCGCCTTCCATAATATAAACAAAGTCAAAAGTACAACTTTACAACTCAATTCTTACAGCCCAACCACATATGTGAATACAAACCTCTAGGAATAACAATCGTGGACGGGGCTCTCGCCATACCCCGAATGTACATAATCTACAACATCGTGGAAAAATCACTAAAAGAAAGTCAAGCCTACGGATAATTGAGCTTCCGACTTCTGATTAGTGATCCTAAGAGTGTGTATCCTCAACCTGATTACCCTTTCTCGCAGATAAACGCACTTCGAGAAGGGGTCGACACAATATGTACTAAGTATGTAAAATCGAAAGTACTGTAATTACAACATAAGTTTAATGAAGCCGAGACATGTATGATAACAAAATTACAAGACACAAGGCCTTACTAACAATGAGTAATAATAGGTGTATACTTACAACGAAAAATAGGATTGGAATCCTACTCGGGACTATTTCACCCGCGATAGTCGGTGGACTGCGTGAGGTATTCCTCGCATGGGACTATTTCACCCGCATAAGCCCTTACGGACTCGCATGAGGTATTTCGCATAGGTCGGACCCGCCCGCACGGGACTATTTCACCCGCATAAGCCCTTATTGACTCGCATTTAGGTATTCCTCGCATCGTGGTTAGCAAATCCACGTAAATATACAATGCCACAATCCCGTGGAATGACCCGCAACGAATAATATATCACTAGCCCAAATCCGCTTATCACACATAACATAAGCTCTATCGCTTATCATACAATATATATAAGCAAGTTAAGAAATCCCTAACTTCTTACTATTCTTGTTCATATACACTCTCATTTTAGTTTACCTAAGGCACTATCATGTCTTTTATAAAAATCCGAATTTAACCCAAAGTACTACGACTTCTATTCTTTTAAAATGATTCATTTCATTATAACACTTCCAAGATACTAATAACCGTAGTATCAAGTTACAATTTCTTTTCAAGACAAGTCACAATACTTTTAGAAATAAAAATTAGGCTTCTAAATCAAGTGACTCATGTCTTATAAAACCTTAGGCAATTGATGCCTTAAAATCGAATTGCCTTCCATTAAATCAAGTCATTTATCTTTCCATAAAGTCAATATAACCAACTCCCCATAAAGTCGTTATATTCACTTTATACCTTAGTCAAGTACAATTTCCTATCCAAGGGACTTATACGTTTTTAAAACGACACAAGTATCACATATATTAAAATTCTTCAAGTCCCTTATCTTTAACAAGACTTAAGACATCTTTAATATTCTCAAAGAAGTGAGTTAATCTCCTAACTCACCCGACTTGGCATTTCATAAAACAAGTAAAAAATGTCAAAGTCTTGACGTCACCGTACTATATACGTGAAACTAGTCATGCTCAAAGATAGGAAAAGTTCTACATACCTTGTCGGGTCAAACCACTTGCCAAGTACAAAGTCCCGCCCGTAGTATATCAACCTATAATATTCACAATACGTCTATTAACGCCTTACTTCAAATGTAGAATATTATAAGTGTAAAGTCTCCATTTTCTACGGAAAATCGGACAACACCTCCTTTGTTTTTACTCACTTTGCCACCTTTTTCAAGGCCGTAATACAATAACCAAACAGCCCCAATTGGCTCACAACAATATAGAAGGTAGTTCAATACAATTGAATAACCAAACAGCCCCAATTGGCTCACAACAATATAGAAGGTAGTTCAATACAATTGAATAACCAAACAGCCCCAATTGGCTCACAACAATGTAGAAGGTAGTTCAATACAATTGAATAGCCAACTAATACAAACTACAGTCCAAATCGGCCACCTTGAGTTCAACAAAACCAATTCTTATCAAATTTCCATTTCAATCCATATTGGTAGCATAACATGATATCAAGTCGCATTTGATTATAATAACCATAATCTTTAAGTAAGTAACATGCGACGATTTCTAAAAACGACCAACTAGTAATCCAATTTCCAAGTGGCTTGTATAACATTTCGGATTTAACTACAAGAAATCCATAATACTTATAACTTCAACCTAACAACTTCATGCTAGCAACAAGTAGAGCTAACAACAACAATATAAATATGTAATCTTGTAACACCTTTAAAAGACAAGATTATACCTTAACGATTCTTAATCAAAAACCAATCCAAGTCGCTTCCTTAGTAGTTTAGAGCCTCTCCAAGACACTTCAATCCGCTTGTTGAGACCCTTAGAACAACACCAACAATTATCCTTCAAAACTCCAAACAAAACCTAGAAAGACCATTAGGTTTTCGTTTGCGACTAACCCGAAAACAATTTTTTTTCCAAGATTTTTCTATTGAGATGTGTTTACAATACACCTAAGAACCTTGGTTTAAAGTGGGGAGTTGAATGAACAAGAAACAAATTTTCTTCTTCTTCCTTGTAGCGAAACCCGAGAGCCCTCAAAGTGTGGTCTTCAATTTTTGTGAAATATTTTCTAAGTGTTAAGCTCCCTCTCTACTAGTATTATATAGAGAATTGGATGGTCAAGATAAACACAAATGTGAGGCTTGGATGTGGTCTTACAAAAGATCAAGACTTATTGACCTTTTGACTTAGTCAAATTTCTCATGCTACACATGTTGCAAGACTAAGGTCCAATGACCCTCTTGCCCTTGCACATTTCGACCAAGGCATCACATAAGGGGGGGTGACACGTGTCGCACTCCCATTCGTCACAACACTTACGTTTTCCGACAATTTCATAATTCTGATAAATTTACAAGTCTCAAATCCTAACACTTGTGAGTTCATACTTATGTTCTTAAAACATGTCCTGAAATTACGGGGTGTAACATTCTTCCCCCCTTAGAAACATTCGTCCCCGAATGTTCTTTCGGAGTCACACTTACAATTAGCGACATAGTCTCCTTTCACAGCCCCGACATACCAAAAATGCCACTCATGGCCACATAAAAACATTTAACCAAAAGAAACACTTCAATTAAAACCTGACAAGTAAGGGAAAATGAAATACCTGAAGGTATAGGAAATAAGTGAGGATACCTCCTCAACATGTCCTCATCCGCTTCCCAAGTCATCTCCTCCCGGTTATCATTTCTCCACAGGACTTTGACGGAAGCTACATCCTTGGTCCGCAGCCGTCGACTGGCGATCGAGTATCGCTGGGACTCTCCTCATACGATAACCCCTCTCACACCGGACCTCACTAGTAGGGAAAACTCTCGGATCACCGATACACTTTCGCAACATAGAAACATGGAATACCGGATGTACCGCCCAACTCGATGGCAGATCCAACTCGTAGGCAACCTTGCCCACTCTACGAACGATCCGGTAGGCCCAATGTACCTTGGGCCGAGTTTCTTCTTACCGAATCTCATCACACCCTTCATGGGTGACACCTTCAAGACCCAATCGCCTCACGAAACTCCAAATGCCGACGCCGATTATCCGCATATGACTTCGCCGACTACAGCCGCTATCAGCTCTCCCGATAAGCTTCACCTTATCCACAGCCTGCTGAATCAAGTCTAGGCCAACCAACTGAACCTCGCCCACGTCGAACCAACTAATCGGCGACCTACACTTCCGCCATACAAAGCCTCATATAGCCATCCGAATCTGGAATGGTAGCCGTTGTTATATGCAAACTCAACAAGAGGCAAATGATCCTCTCGCCTACCTCGAAATCAATAACACAGCCCGCAACATATCCTCGAGTGTCCGATAGTACGCCCGCTCGCCCGCCACCGAGGGTGAAATGTTGTCCGAGGTTCACTGTGTCCCTAAACCCTTCTCGAAAGACCTCCGAAGTGGTTAGCCGAAATCGGCTCCCTATCGATATAATCGACACCGAACACCGCGCACCTCACTATCTCTGATGTACAATCCGCATAGTCCTCACCAAAACGCCGCCCCGATCGGGAAGGAAATGGGCTGATTTCGTCACCACAACAATAACCCAAATGGAGCCATACTTCCTCCGAGTACGAGGTAACCTCAGAACAAAGTCCATGTTGATCATCTCCCACTTCCAAGTCGGAATCTCAATAGATCGCAATAATCCATCGGGCCTCCGTGCTCGACCTTAACTCGCCGGGCAATTAGGACATCAGGCAACAAAACTCGCCACGCCCTCTTCGTGCCATCCCACCAATACAAACATCCGAGGTCATGGTACATCTTGGTCGACTCGGATGAACAGAATAACGAGCGCCACGTGCCTCCTGCACCGGCCGACAAGTCTCGATACATCGGAACACACAACCGGCCTCAAATCTCAAAGACCCATCAGGTGCTACCTCGAATAGACTCTTCTCCTCCCAAAGAGCTGCATCACGGTACCATACCAACACTGGGTCCTCAAACTGTCGCCCCTTCACCTCATCAACGATGGAAGACTCGACAACCTCACGAACCCGTATTCCACTATCGTCGGTATCGATCAATCGAACCCCAAGGCTCGCTAACTGGTGGATCTGATGGACCATGTCTCGCCTCTCCGGCCGTACTCCGATAGGCTCCCCATCGATCTACGACTCAAGGCATCAAGAACTACGTTGGCCTTCCCGGATGGTATAGAATATCAACATCATAGTCTTTCAAAGAACTCTAACCACCGTCTCGCCTCAAATTCAGCTCCTCTCGCTCAAGATATACGGAGGCTCTCAGAGTCAGTATAAATATCCACATGAACCCTGCACAAATAGTGTCTCCAAATCTTCAAGGCATGAATAACCGCCAACTCTAAGTCATGGGTAGGGTAATTCTCCTATGCTTCCAGAATCGCCAAGCATAGGCTATAACCTTGCCGTCGCATCAAAACACACCCTAGCCCGATACCCGAGGCATCACAATAGATCACGCACTGCCTAACCCTCGGAAGAGTAAGAACTGGGTTGTAGTCAACCTTTCCTTCAAAGAATCAAAACCCCGCCGCAAGCCTCTCGCCCATCGGAACTTGGCCGCTTTCCGAGTCACCCTAGTCAATCTGCTGAAATCAAAGCAACCGCTCCACAAACCTACGATAATAACCCGCTAGTCCTAAGAAATCGCTGCACTTGCCGGAGTAGTAGGCCTCGCCAAGACTTGATCGCTTCACCTTTGTCGTATCCACGCGAACACCGCCACCCAATAATATGCCCCAGAATGCCATCGAGGCCAACCAAAACTCACACTGAGAACTTGGCGACAATCGCCGGCCCGAGAATCCTGGCATCGCCTCTCAAGTGACCGCATGCTCCCGCTCGTCCGTGAATACACCAGATGTCATCAATGAATACAATCACAAACGATTCAAAATGGCTTGAACACCCGTTCATCAAATCCATAAATACCGCTGAGCGTTGGTCGCCGAAAGACATAACCTCAACTCATAGTGCCCATACGGGTCCCGAATGCAGCTTTGGGATGTTCGCTTCGAACTCGAACTCGATGATAACCAAACCGCAGTCTATCTTTGAGAAACACTCGCACTCGCAATCGTCAAACAAATCATCAATCTCGGTGGGGTACCTATTCTTAATGGTTACCTTATTCAGCTGCCTGTAGTCAACACACATACGCAGCGTCCCATCCTTCTTCTTCTTCACAAACAACACCGGCGCTCCCCATGGAGATACACTAGGCCTGATAAAGCCTTTCTCCAGCAAATCTTTCAGCTGGTCTTTCAGCTCCCTCAACTCAAGAAAGCCATCTGTATGGCGGAATGGAAATAGGTCGAGTGTCTGGCAACGTGTCATTACAAAACTTGATCTCCCTCTCAGGAGGGATACCCGGAAGATCATCGGGGAACACATCTGGAAACTCCCTAACCATCGCATCGATCAAGAATCGCATCTCACCTGTGACGAATGCCCGAACCAGATGATAGATGTACCCCTTCTGCACCATCTTCCTAGCCTTGAGGTAAGAAATAAACCTACCCTCTGCGCCGTGTTGCCGCTTCTCCACTCGATAATCGCTCGCCAGAAATCGAACCGAACCAACTGTCCCTACTACCAACGTTGGCATAATAAGAAGCCAACCATCCATACCCATAATGACATCAAAATCCATCTCTAACTCTATCAAGTCTGCAAGGTCCGACGATCAGAATGAATACCGACAACCTCTATACACCCGCCGCCTAACACCAAATCACCCATCGGCGTAGCTACCTCAAACGGCTCTATCGACACCGCCTATCCCGATTCTACCCGCAATAAGAGGGGACACATAGGACAAGGTAGAACTCGATCTATCAAAGCATAAACATCACACCAAATCAGAATGCACCGCGACGACGCAGGGAAGCCTCCCGATCTGGCGGCCGGTTAGAGAATATATGCGTTCGGGGACCGCTAGAATCGAACCACCACCACGACTCTACCGCGCCCGCTCGTCCGCGAGAGTACTCGCCCGGCGCATAACCACGTAAGGAGAAGAAGACCAAAGAATCGATCCCGTCGGCCGTCTTGCACCACCCATGCCGCTTCTAGACGGAAAATCCTCTTCAAGTGGCCCACCGCCACAAGAGTAACAACCTCCCCGCAGAACACGACACTCGCCAGGTGAGACCTACCAGATCGAGCACACCGAAAGCGTGGTCTCGACGGTGAGGATCTCGCCTCCGAACCTCGGTCTCGGAGCCCCGACTGATCCCGAATGACCTTGCCGATCGATCTCCTACCAGAAACCGTGATGGAGCACTCTGGCTGGCCGAAAGAGGACCCGGCCACGAGGCCGCCGCCTCGAAATCGCCCCGAGACCACGATGTCCGCCTTCGGGCCGGCTCGTCAACTGGGTCCTCCTCTCTATCCTCTATCCCCGTGCATAGGCTCGCATCCGGCGATGTCCATACCGGCGTAAGAGCCACCCTAAGCATGTCAGAATCATATGACGGCCTAGCCCCATCACATAACGATGAACTCTATCCGCCATGCTAGCTACAATAGTATGCGCATGTCCGCCAAGGAGTCAAACTCGAGCTATACTCCCGAGCCCTCCTGCTCGCCTCAAGGTCAAGAACTGTCTACCCGGCTCTCTCATCTCGAGGAAAAAGTGATCCATGAAAGCCTCTCAGAACTCCTCCCAAACACCGGAAGAGCATCATCACCTCTCGAAAGCAACCACGACTCAAACCGGCCAGCGCAATATCGCGCAACCCGTAAGAGGCTAGCGAATGCACTGCCTCTCAAGCCCTAAGGACTGCATGGTCCGTGTAGCCGAATGAACTCCTGCGATCCTCATCGCACCTCGAACCATAAAACTCGTGGATGATGTTATACCCGTATTTCCGCAGTATGTACGTAAGGACGCACGAGAAAATCGAACTTGAGAATAGGCTTGCCGAATTACTTTTGTGCACAACACCCGCTTAGAGTCGTTCGACGCAAACGCTTCCACGCCTTTCGTAGGGAATTTCCGCTATGTCATTTTTAATTTTTACGGATTTTTCCGAGAGACGAACGTGTTGGGCCAACAAGAGGCGCCACTTGGCACCCTCTCATTGGCTGACGTGAACGGGCGGTAAAGGGAGGGTGGACGAATTGGCCTTGTTGGTCGGGGAGTTGGTAGGATATTTTTGTGTGTTAGTTGGTCAAGGACACTTGGGTGGATCTCGCCCTACACTTGCCTTGCACTTGGCAAGATCTCGCCATTGGTTGGCCTTCACTGACCTATAAATACCCTCTCCCTTTGATGAATTCTTCATCCTTTCCACAAATCTTCTAAGTTAAAATCCTCCCTCTCCTCTTGTTGACTCTCGCCCAAGAGCCCTCTCCCCTTTGAAAGGCCCCTCGCCGAGAGCCCTCTCCCTCCTTGTAGTGTGGTCGTGAGGTACCCCTAGCCTAGTTGTCTCGTATAATACACTCCCTCTTGTAGAAATACTCTCAAAAGTATTGTTATAATGCCCAAATTACCTTAGCCGTATACCTTGTAGTATTCTAAGGTCATACCTATACGAAAAGCCCAGTTATACTATTATACTTCCCGTCTGTCACAGAACCGAAACCCTAGGAAAATCTCCATAGTCCGTTGGAGTATTGTGTAGAAGTTGGTTAGAACTTCTAAGGGTGGTTTAGAGCGGTTGGAGCGCTCGGAGTCGAGCTAAACGATTGCCGGATCGACATTTTAACTTGATAATTATGGGCTTATCGAGGTAAATATCTTGTCCCTCTATTGTAATTGGAAATTACATGATTGTTAGACTATATAGTTGAAGTATACTATATAAAGAACTGAACGTTGTTGTCGGCAATGTCTTTGGACTTAAGCCTGAATAATAAGAAACCTTTTCGGTTAAGAGTATCAATCGCTTTTTACATAGGATCAGACATGAGACCTTGTGTACCTTTTCTGTGAGGTAGAATTGGGCACGTCCGTTAGATGTATGAACCCCTGGTTGGCTTGATAGTCGGCCCGATAGAGTAGAGATTTACGCCATGGGGGAGGAAGGTGTCGCGAATTTTACGTAGAATGTTCTACGGCGGATCTAAATGTTAATAAGCGCCTTGTGGCCTTATAGGTTGAAGTACTACGTGGCGCGATCCATCGCTAAGGAGTAGCCGACGGTTTGAAGTACTGAGCGTTTTGCTATTAGTCGATACTCGTCATGGCGGTATGTGAACCTCTTCCTATCTCTTCTAGCATGATATGTGTGAACTATGTAGTACGGTAGACGCATACGTGCTAAATGTATTTGATTGGTTTAAACATAAAGTGTTATAACGGCTTTATGGAAAGTTGGTTATACAGCTTTATGTTGGTAAGAAAATACTGTGGGTTTTTAAAGTGGTAAATCGATTTGAACTATAACTGGCTTGTTATGCGTTAATAAAGAACTTGAAGTAATACTTGGTTTTTGAAAACTTAAGAGTTATACTAGCTTTATGGGAAGTTAGGTATAACGGCTTAAGAATGTTTTAATCGATTTCGAAATCGAATGTATCGACAAACCATCATAGCGTTAATAAAAGGAAATGTTTTGACTAATTAAGTATTATTAAAACCAGTAGAAACTTCCATCTGCATAGAAGCTAAGATGAGACAAAATGATATTTCCTAGATCATGGCTGCTGTAATAAGATTGTTATAAACAAGAATATCCTACTCACATATAAGGCTTATGTTTCTCAGATTGTTTAAAGGAGAATTACATTCTTAAATGAATAAGACTATGAACTACGAAACCTTTCTAAAATAAGAACCGTGAACATTGGAAATTAGGCAAACTTGAACAGTGGAAAAGAATGTTGCTACTTGATTTTACAAAGAGAAGTAATTGATTTACTTTAAAAAGATAGTCACTCTATTTTTTTATACTACGGGTATTGTGTGACATTGTGAAAGTAACGTATCTTTTAAAGAGTTAATGTATGAAGTACTTTGGGGATAAAACCCCGAACTTGTTGGCATATAGTAGAAAGTACCGTGTGTATAACTTGATTGTGTTGGTTTGTGATAGCCTTGTAATACTTTCTTGTTGATTGATAAGTAAACATGCTAGGACGCTACGTGTGTTAGTATCTTGTGATGTTTGTGTAAAGCGGTTTTTCCTTTGTTGTGCTTATGTTGTTTAACGATAAGTCGTTATGTTAGTATCACTCATCTCGAGATGATTCCGGTTAAGTCGCCTCCACGCGGGTAGACTCAGCGGTCGATGGACCTATGATTCGAGAATAACTCACGCAGTCCTGCGGGCCGCGCGAGCTACGAGTTCCGTGTTAGTGTGCGTCCTTACGGGCACGCGGTCCATGTGGCCACGCGGATCGCGAAGTCCGTGACGACGCCGGAGTAGCTACCCTCGATGCGGGAATACCTCACGCGGCCGATGAGATTGGCCTACGCGGAGTCGCGGAAGTTCCGTGGCTTGACGCGCACATTAGATATCATGCGCAAGGGCCGCCTTTGATCATGTGACGGCCTAGACAGATCTTACGATACGCTTCATGACCTTGTTGGTACTGCTGGTGTTAGTAGTCGGCTATGCCTTCGCATTTACCCCGCACGGCAGTTATTATGGCACGTGGGACTCGTGTTCATGTGTGTTCCTTGGTGCTTTTATATCATAAATCGCCAGTGTGAGGAAGGTATTCCACGGGCATGATTGATGTTGGGCGTGAGACCCATTATTATATTTGAGTAATGACTTTGAGGCGTGAGTCCTCGACTTGATATGATCGCTGCTTATTGTGAATCGTAGTTTTGTTATCATACATGTCTCCCGCTTTATATAGACTACTATGATTCCATTTACTGATTTTCGCCACATACTGTACTGTTATCGACTCCTTCGGGGCCGCTCACGCCGCAGTTGAGGTACACCGCCGTTGATCCTAGCTTTGGTCACAGTTCAGTATGGGAAGCCCGTTTCTCCGAGGCTTATCACGTATAGTCCTGTCCGTAATAGGTGTTTACATTCGTGGTTTGGCGGGCCCCGCCCCGCCATTGCCGCCGATCTTTTCAGAGGTCCGTAGTAATCGCAAGTGTGGTTTGTAAAGAAAGGATTAAACTGCTCATTTTGAAAGAGTTGTTATTATTATTTACGCCGGGCGGCAAGTTTTCTAATGATAATTGTTGTACGCTTCTTGTTAGTTCATGTTGTTGTGTTATGTTCACTGATTTCTGATGTTGTATCACTAGGGTGCCCGGTAGACACGATCCACGCCCGTTCGGTCGTGACAAAAGTGGTATCGAGCGATTAATCCTCGGAAAGTGTCTACGCATCGTATTCAAGAGAGTCTTGATTATCGGTGTGTTGTGCACCACATCAATAATCGTGAGGCTATAGGTATTTAGGATTGGTTTCTATTCTTCTCACTCGAGATCGTGCCTTAGAGCCGTGGTTGTAAGTCGACCCTCCGACGAAATTATTTCCTTATCGTTATGCCTCCGCGTAGGGCAAACCCGCCTGTGAGGGCAAGGCGGCGGAGCCGCGAGTAGAGTTCGTAAGGTTACGAGGGCACAAGCCCAATCATCACCTGAGTTAGGTGCTTCATTCGGGGAGTTCTGCGACGTCACTAGCCCCAGTAGAGTTTTAGCACGGCGGCGGCAGTTCCTACTGCGGCCACGATGTTTGACCTTCGCCCACGACTGGAACAGAGAATATGGATTGCAAAGAGGCGACTGCATTACTACATGGATTTAACTACCAGAGAGTATACCGATGTACCGCGAGTCTTGATGAATATCAACGAGAGGTTGCAAGAGTAGTTCTTCGCTTAGGTTGAGCATGGCACGTACGAGCTTATACACGCAGCCGAGAAACGTAGAGATCGACGGGTTAACCAAGGCGACAAGAGGCCAGCAAAGAAGGTCCTTTGGTAACTTTCGAGGCGAGTCACCTCACCAAAGAGATTTGATTATGCACATCCACAATGCAGAGTGGTCTTCCACGATTTCGGGACGTTCGGGTATGCAGGAGTTGGTTAGAACTCCGTGGCTTCCGCTCATTGGGCGCGCACGCCATCCCGGGAATGTCGTCTTTTAGTTGGTACTTGTTGTACGGCGACCGCCGTGGTCCGATGTCGAAAGAGTGTCCCGCAGGAGGACTTAGCCTTCGTGATCGGTGGGTAGTTCGTCACCTTCCTTAGCTACGCGCTTCACAGGCAGTTTGATTAGAACGACTAGGGGAGTGAAGCAGTATATTCAGGCATATCCTTAACCCTCTAGAGTTCAGTATGTGTGATAAGATGGGTATATCATAAGTGCTATGTTTTGATAGCAGTGTGTTAATATTTGTGATTAGAAATCATGGTTAGTAACCGGGAAGATTGGGGATAGAGAAAGTGAGCCTTAGAGTTTTATACGTAGAAACCTTAGAGGTAAGGCCGTCTCGAGTAAGGGTGTAGTGTTATGTTTGATCCTTATCGGAGTGCATAGTGCACGTGAGCTATGTTTGTGGGATAAGTCCCTGAGTAGCGTGATTTGAAAGAGGGTAGTCGAGCTAGAAGACCGCTAGGTTTTCGAAACGTAATTAGTGAGATTGTTCGATCGGGAGCTAGTATTGCGCGGCACGTCGGGTTGAGGCCACGCCATGCGTCAACCCGCGTAGGTTTGGTGGGGTCAGGTTGTGGTGGTCCCGCTTGTGTTAGGCTGTGAGGGTGTTAGGCCCAAGTTTAGTTAACCAGCATACGAGTTCGTGGATGTGTTCGACCAGTGGTCGGGCCGAGGAGGTCAGCCGTCTTGTCTTCTAGCAAAGACAGTTTACTCGGCAGTGTTGATTTTATCAGAAAGGTTGTAAGGCTGCACGGTGCCTACCTTCACCTTATGACGCAGTGGAGCCAGTGGTACGCTGTTTTTGTTTCGGAAAGTTTTACTGTGCAAGGTTAAGAACTCGGTGAGTCTCAGACCGCATTCGCCTCGCCGTGTTTGGACGCCGTGGTTGTGGGGATTGTTGTCTCATGGAGAGGGAAATGTTTTTAACTACCATTTCAGTGTTCGGATGTCGCCTTATGAAGCCTTGTAAGGCGGAAGTGTAAGTCTTGGCCGATTGGTTTGATGTTGGCAAGATTCGCATACTTGGTTCAGCTTGTTCCAGCAGACCGTGGTTAGTGAGAAGCTTGTCTAGAAGAAGTTCTGGCAGCTCAGAGGAAATCGTGCGGATAATCGGCGACGACGCTTAGAGTTCAGGTTGACGGTCGGTCTTCTTGAAGGTACCACCGGGTTGGGTGTGACGAGTTTTGAAACAGAGGAACTTAGCCCGAGTTGTTTTGGGCCCTTTGAGTTCATGTGAAGAATAGGCCAAGTTGCCTATATGTTAGCTTTTGCCGTCCGACTTAGGAGGCGGTATGTCCGATCTTTCAGATTGTTATGTTCGGAAAGTATCGAGATCCATCCAGAGTGTTCCCGCTAATGATGACCGTTAGAGATAGTAACCCGAGTTTCGGAAATCAAGCAAGATCAAGAGTTTGGGTGTACGACACCGCAGTGATCGCACGCACCGCACCATTTGTTGGGTCGCCGAGAAGGTTTATGCCTCGGGCAAAGTGACAAAAGTGGTATCATGTGGTAAGAATTCGAGTGTACGAGAAGCGGTACGACACGTAAGGGAAGAAGCGGCGTGTATGGCGGCGTAGATGTGATCATTTCTTTGTATGGAGAAAGTGCGAAGGAATTATATTTTAGACCCTTGGATGGGAGCGTGTGTGATGTTAGAGGTGTGTCCTCGTGGACTTGGAAGTAAGTACTTTGCGCAAGATGGTTCCGTGGCCATGCGTGGCAGGATTGTTTTCGTAAGTATAGCAGTGAGGACTATACCGGCGCCGCTTGTTTTGAGACTTAGAAGGAACATTCGGGACGAATGTTTCTAAGGAGGGGAGAATGTTATACCCCGTATTTCCAGAGTATGTACGTAAGGACGTACGTAGAAAATTGGAACTTGAGAATAGGCTTGGCCGAATTACTTTTGTGCACAACACCCGTTTAGAGTCGTTTTTCGACGAAACGTTTCCACAGCTTTCGTAGGGGAATTTCCGGCTATGTCATTTTTAATTTTTACGGATTTTTCCGAGAGACGAAACGTGTTGGGCCAACAAGAGGGCGCCACTTGGCACCCTCTCATTGGCGGACGTGAATGGGCGGTAAAGGGAGGGTGGACGAATTGGCCTTGTTGGTCAAGGGGAGTTGGTAGGATATTTTTTGTTTGTTAGTTGGTCAAGGACACTTGGGTGGATCTTGGCCCTACACTTGCCTTGCACTTGGCAAGATTCGCCATTGGTCGCCTTCACTTGACCTATAAATACCCTCTCCCTTTGATGAATTCTTCATCCTTTCCACAAATCTTCTAAGTGTTAAAATCCTCCTCTCCCCTCTTGTCGACTCGCCCAAGAGCCTCTCTCCCGCTTTGAAAGGCCCCCTGGCCGAGAGCCCTCTCCTCCTCAGAAGTGGCGTGGGTACCCCTAGCCTAGTTATCTCGTATAATACACCCCCCCCCCCTCTTGGTAGAAATACTCTCAAAAGTATTGTTATAATGCCCAAATTACCTTAGCCGTATACCTTGTAGTATTCTAAGGTCATACCTATACGAAAAGCCCAGTTATACTATTATACTTCCCGTCTGTCACAAAACCGAAACCCTAGGAAAATCTCTATAGTCCGTTGAGTATTGTGTAAGTTGGTTAGAACTTCTAATGGTGGTTTAGAGCGGGTTGAGCGCTGAGTCGAGCTAAACGATTGCCGGATCGACATTTTAACTTGATAATTATGGGCTTATCGAGGTAAATATCTTGTCCTCTATTGTAATTGGAAATTACATGATTGTTAGACTATATAGTTGAAGTATACTATATATAGAATCGAACGTTGTTGTCGGCAATGTCTTTGGACTTAAGCCCAATAATAAGAAACCTTTTCGAAAGAAGAGTCGAATCGTTTTTACATAGGATCAGACAAAGAGACCTTGTGTAGCTTTTCGTGAGGTAGAATTGCGCACGCCCGGTTAGATGTATGAACCCCTCGGTTGGCTTGATAGCCGCCCGATAGAGAGGAGATTTACGCTGCATGGGGAGGTCGCCGAATTTTCTCGTAGAATGTTCTACGAAGGGATCTAAATGTTAATAAGCGCCTTGTGGCCTTATAGGTTGAAGTACTACGTGGCGCGATCCATCAAGCAAGGAGTAGCCGACGGTTTGAAGTACTTGGAGCGCTTTTGCTATTAGTCGATACTGCCGCGAGGTATGCGAACCTCTTCCTATCTCTTCTAGCATGATATGTGTGAACTATGTAGTACGGTAGACGACATGTGCTAAATGTATTTGATTGGTTTAAAACATAAAGTGTTATAACGACTTTATGGGAAGTTAGTTATACGACTTTATGTTGGTAAGAAAATACTTGTGGTTTTAAAGTAATCGATTTGAACTATAAGCGCTTGTTATGTGTTAATAAAGAACTTGAAGTAATACTTGGTTTTGAAAACTTAAGAGTTATACTAGCTTTATGGGAAGTTAGGTATAACGGCTTAAGAATGTTTTAATCGATTTCTAAATCGAACGTATCGACAAACCATCGCAGCTAATAAAAGGAAATGTTTTGACTAATTAAGTATTATTAAAACCAAGAGAAACTTCCATCCGCATAGAAGCTAAGATGAGACAAAATGATATTTCCTAGATCATGATCATTGTAATAAGATTGTTATAAACAAGAATATCCTACTCACATATAAGTCTTATGTTTCTCAGATTGTTTAAAGGAGAATTACATTCTTAAATGAATAAGACTATGAACTACGAAACCTTTCTAAAATAAGAACCGTGAACATTGGAAATTAGGCAAACTTGAACAGTGGAAAAGAATGTTGCTACTTGATTTTACAAAGAGAAGTAATTGATTTACTTTAAAAAGATAGTCACTCTATTTTTTTATACTACGGGTATTGTGTGACATTGTGAAAGTAACGTATCTTTTAAAGAGTTAATGTATGAAGTACTTTGGGGATAAAACCCCGAACTTGTTGGCATATAGTAGAAAGTACCTCGTGTGTATAACTTGATTGTGTTGGTTTGTGATAGCCTTGTAATACTTTCTTGTTGATTGATAAGTAAACATGCTAGGATGCTACGTGTGTTAGTATCTTGTGATGTTTGTGTAAAGGGGTTTTTCCTTTGTTGTGCTTATGTTGTTTAACGATAAGTCGTTATGTTAGTATCACTCATCTCGAGATGATTCCGGTTAAGCCGTCCACGCGGGTAGACTCAGCGGTCGATGGACCTATGATTCGAGAATAACTCACGCAGTCCTGCGGCCTCACGCGAGCTACGAGTTCCGTGTTAGCCGGCCCTTACGGGCACGCGTCCACGTGGCCACGCGGATCGCGTCCGTGACGATGCCGGAGTAGCTACCGATGCGGGAATACCTCACGCGGCCGATGAGATTGGCCTACGCGAGTCGCGGAAGTTCCGTGGCTTGACGCGCACATTAGATATCGCGCAAGTGGCCAGCTTTGATCATGTGACGGTCTAGACAGATCTTACGATACAGTTCATGACCTTGTTGGTACTGTGGATGTTAGTAGTCGGCTATGCCTTCGCATTACCCCGCACGTTATTACGGCATGGCAGTGGGACTCGTGTTCATGTGTGTTCCTTGGTGCTTTTATATCATAACCGCAGCCGGCGAAGGTATTCCACGCATGATTGATGTTGTGGGCGTGAGACCCATTATTATATTTGAGTAATGACTTTGAGGCGTGAGTCCTCGACTTGATATGATCGCTGCTTATCAGAATCGTAGTTTTGTTATCATACATGTCTCCCGCTTTATATAGACTACTATGATTCCATTTACGATTTTCGGGCCACATACTTGGTACTGTTAGATCGACCTCTTCGGCCGCGTTCATGCCGCAGTTGAGGTACACCCGCCGTTGATCCTAGCTTTCGTGGTCACAGCCAACAGATGGGAAGCCCCGCTTTCTCCGAGGCTTATCACGTATAGTCCCCGTCGTAATAGGTGTTTACATTCGTGGCTCGCGGCCCCGCCCCGCCATTGCCGCCGATCTTTCTTAGAGGTCCGTAGTATCACAAGTGTGGTTCGTAAAGAAAGGATTAAACTGTTCATTTTGAAAGAGTTGTTATTATTATTTATGCCGAAGGGCAAGTTTTCTAATGATAATTGTTGTACGCTTCTTGTTAGTTCATGTTGTTGTGTTATGTTCCGCTGATTTCTCTGATGTTGTATCACTAGGTGCCCGGTAAGGCACGACCACGCCCGGTTCGGTCGTGACAGATGACATCCGTAAAAATCCCTAATCCGCAAATCGGCCAGCTGGCCGCCGCTTCTGCTGGCGCCGCCGCTACTATATCGTCAATAACCGACCGCCTCGTAGTTTCTATACTCGCACCGTTGGGGAGAACTGAGGGTCCGTATCGGAACCTTCGAGCTACCGCCGCCTCGGCCTTCTAAAATCGCAGTGTGGCTGAACTTGCCGACCCGCCTACTACCTCGTGCATAGTCCTGGCTCGAGCCCGTAACCTTCTCGAGTACCGCTAGCGCCTCCGCCGCTTTGCCCTTCGGGCTCGTCGCTTTCGCGAGGCATAGCTGCTTTCATAAGAAGAGGTCGAGAGGATTCAACCTAATAAGACACTCTAATGCACGATCTCGCAGAGAGAAGAATGGAAACCAATCCTAAATGTCTCGCAGCCTCCCGATTATAGATGTGGTGCACAACACACCGATAATCAAGACTCTACTAGACACGGTCAGACACTTTCCGAGGACTAATCGCTTCGATACCACTTTTGTCACGACCGACCTCGGCCGCGATCGTGCCCTACCCAGGCACCTGCTCGTATACATCGAGAATAGCAATGAACATACACAACATAAACACAGGTGGAAACAATATAACAACACAAAGCAGCCGATAAGGCCGCTTCCATAATATAAACAAAGTCAAAAGTACAACTTACAACTCATTCTACGCCCAACCACATATGTGAATACAGCACTTAGACAATAATCGTATGACAGTGGCTTCGCCATACCCCGAATGTACATAATCTACAACATCGTGGAAAGATCAGACTAAAAGAAAGACAAGCCTCCGAGAATGGAGCTCCGACGTCCGATAAGTGATCCTAAGAGTGTGGATCCGCAACTCGCTACTCTTTCTCGCAGATTTAACGTAGCCCCGAGAAGGGGTCGAGACACAATATGTACTAAGTATGCAAAACTGGAAAGTACTGTAATTACAACATAAGTTTAACAGAAAGCCGGAGACATGTATGATAACAAAATTACAGTACACAGTGCCTTACTAACAATGAGAGTAATAATAGGTGTATACTTACAACGAAAAATAGGATTGGAATCCTACTCCTGGGACTATTTCACCCGCATAGGTCCAGTGGACCTGCGTGAGGTATTCCTCGCATGGGACTATTTCACCCGCATAAGCCCTTACGGACTCGCATGAGGTATTTCTCGCATAGGCTGGACCCGCCCGCATGGGACTATTTCACCCGCATAAGCCCTTATTGACTCGCATGAGGTATTCCTCGCATCGTGGTTAGCAAATCCACAGAAATATACAATGCCACAATCCCAGGGAATGACCCCGCAACGAATAATATATCACTAGCCCAAATCCGGCTATCACACATAACATAAGCTCTATCGGCTTATCATACAATATATATAAGCAAGTTAAGAAATCCCCTAACTTCTTACTATTCTTGTTCATATACACTCTCATTTTAGTTTACCTAAGGCACTATCATGTCTTTTATAAAAATCCGGGAATTTAACCCAAAGTACTACGTACTTCTATTCTTTTAAAATGATTCATTTCATTATAACACTTCCAAGATACTAATAACCGTAGTATCAAGTTACAATTTCTTTTCAAGACAAGTCACAATACTTTTAGAAATAAAAATTAGGCTTCTAAATCAAGTGACTCATGTCTTATAAAACCTTAGGCAATTGATGCCTTAAAATCGAATTGCCTTCCATTAAATCAAGTCATTTATCTTTCCATAAAGTCAATATAACCAACTCCCCATAAAGTCGTTATATTCACTTTATACCTTAGTCAAGTACAATTTCCTATCCAAGGGACTTATACGTTTTTAAAACGACACAAGTATCACATACATTAAAATTCTTCAAGTCCCTTATCTTTAACAAGACTTAAGACATCTTTAATATTCTCAAAGAAGTGAGTTAATCTCCTAACTCACCCGACTTGGCATTTCATAAAACAAGTAAAAAATGTCAAAGTCTTGTACGTCTACCGTACTATATACGTGAAACTAGTCATGCTCAAAGATAGGAAAAGTTCTACATACCTTGTCGGGTCAAACCACTTGCCAAGTACAAAGTCCCGCCCGTAGTATATCAACCTATAATATTCACAATACGTCTATTAACGCCTTACTTCAAATGTAGAATATTATAAGTGTAAAGTCTCCATTTTCTACGGAAAATCGGACAGCACCTCCTTTGTTTTTACTCACTTTGCCACCTTTTTCAAGGCCGTAATACAATAACCAAACAGCCCCAATTGGCTCACAACAATATAGAAGGTAGTTCAATACAATTGAATAACCAAACAGCCCCAATTGGCTCACAACAATATAGAAGGTAGTTCAATACAATTGAATAACCAAACAGCCCCAATTGGCTCACAACAATATAGAAGGTAGTTCAATACAATTGAATAGCCAACTAATACAAACTACAGTCCAAATCGGCCACCTTGAGTTCAACAAAACCAATTCTTATCAAATTTCCATTTCAATCCATATTGGTAGCATAACATGATATCAAGTCGCATTTGATTATAATAACCATAATCTTTAAGTAAGTAACATGCGACGATTTCTAAAAACGACCAACTAGTAATCCAATTTCCAAGTGGCTTGTATAACATTTCGGATTTAACTACAAGAAATCCATAATACTTATAACTTCAACCTATCAACTTCATGCTAGCAACAAGTAGAGCTAACAACAACAATATAAATATGTAATCTTGTAACACCTTTAAAAGACAAGATTATACCTTAACGATTCTTAATCCAACTCCAATCCGAAGTCGCTCCTTAGTAGTTTAGAGCCTCTCCAAGATACTTCAATCCGCTTGTTGAGACCCTTAGAACAACACCAACAATTATCCTTCAAAACTCCAAACAAAACCTAGAAAGACCATTAGGTTTTCAAGCGACTAACCCGAAAACAATCTTTTTCCAAGATTTTTCTATTGAGATGTGTTTACAATACACCTAAGAACCTTGGTTTAAAGTGGGGAGTTGAATGAACAAGAAACAAATTTTTTTCTTCTTCCTTGTAGTGAAACCCGAGAGCCCTCAAAGTGGGGTCTTCAATTTTTGTGAAATATTTTCTAAGTGTTAAGCTCCCTCTCTACTAGTATTATATAGAGAATTGGATGGTCAAGATAAACACAAATGTGAGGCTTGGATGTGGTCTTACAAAAGATCAAGACTTATTGACCTTTTGACTTAGTCAAATTTCTCATGCTACACATGTTGCAAGACTAAGGTCCAATGACCCTCTTGCCCTTGCACATTTCGACCAAGGCATCACATAAGGGGGGGTGACACGTGTCGCCCTCCCATTCGTCACAACACTTACGTTTTCCGACAATTTCATAATTCCGATAAATTTACAAGTCTCAAATCCTAACACTTGTGAGTTCATACTTATGTTCTTAAAACATGTCCTGAAATTACGGGGTGTAACACCGAGTGTCTGGAAACACATCAATACAGAACTCTATCTCCCTTTCTGGAGGAATACCTGGGAGATCATCTGGTAATACATCCGGAAACTCTCTAACCACCGAATCGATCAAGAACGGCACCTCAACCTCTCAGACGAATACCCTAATCAGATGATAGATGTACCCTTTCTGAACCATCTTTCTAGCCTTGAGGTAAGAAATAAACCTACCCCTACGATGTCAGATTGCTTCTTCCACTTGATAACCGCCACCGAAACAGAATCGGACCAACTGCTCTACAATCAACATTGGCATAACAAGAAGCCAACCACCCATACCCATAATAACATCAAAATCACATCTCCAACTCTATCAAGTTCGCAGTGGTCCGACGATCAGATATGAACACCGGGCAGTTTTTATACACCCGCTCAGCTAACACCGAATCACCCACTGACGTAGCTACCTCAAAAGGCTCTATCGACACAGGCTCTATTCCTATTCTACCAGCAATAATAGGGGACACATAGGACAAGGTAGAACCTGGATCTATCAAAGCATAAACGTCATAACATGAATTCAACAATATACCTGTGACGACATCCGGTGAAGCCTCCTAGGCCTGCCGACTGGCTAAGGAATATATGCGGTTCTGTGGACCGCAAGAACTAGGACCCCTGTCACGACCTCTGTCGTGACCTGCTGGCCCGTGAGTACCCCGCCCTCCGGGGCGCATAACTACAGAAGATGAAGACATGACAAATGACCCTGTAGGCTGCGCCACACTACCCGTGCCGCCTCTGGTCAGACATTCTCTCGCCAAATGGCCCTGATGGCCACAAGCATAACAAGCTCTCGAAGTAGTACGACACTCCCCAAAATGGAATCTACCACAGTGACCACACCGAGGCAAAGGTGTCTTCCCCTGGCTAATACCCCCGGACATCTGTGAACCTGCAGCCCTGGTGTCACACCCCGAATTCCGGGCCCGTGACTGGTGCCTTACCCCGGGCACCCTAGTGACACAACATCAGAGAAAATCAGCGGAAAATAAAACTTTAAACATGAAATGAGAGACATGAATATAAAACAGGTCAACCAAACGGTTACCTTCCAATGATATACATATAACAACTTTTTTCAAAACGAACAGTTTAATCCCTTTTTACAAAACCCTGCCCACACAAAGGCTGCACTTAAGATTTACAACAACTATGACGGACAGTGGCCCCGCCATACCCCGAATGTACAAGAACCTACAACTCGGGAACACATACCAAAAGATAAGCCTCCAAGGAACTGAGCTTCCCAATATCTCGAAAGGTGATCCTAGAGCGGGATCGACACCAATGTACTTCTACCGCAGATGAACGCAGCCCAAGGAGGTCGATAACAGTACCAAGTATGTGAAACAAGAAAAGATCAGAATGAAATCATAATAGTCTATATAAAGGGGAGACATGTATGATAACCGATGAAATACGTGACTCGCCATCTCGCGACTCGATGTAAAATCGATGTGATACGTGACCGCCATCTCGTGGGACTCGGTGTAATATCGATGAAATACGTGACTCGCCATCTCGGGACTCGTGTAATATCAAATGGAATACGTGTTCTCGCCCATCTCGTGGGACTCGGTGTATAATCAAATGGAATACGTGTTCGCCATCTCGTGGACCTCGGTGTAGAATCGTTCATAACAAATCAACCGGCCCTCCATCGAGAGACGCGGTAACACAGAAATACCACACTTGCACAACAAGGGCTATCATCACAAGCATAGGCAAGTTTCACAACAACAAGCATAGGCAAGTTTCACAACAACAAGCATAGGCAAGTTTCACAACAACAAGCATAGGCAAGTTTCACAACAACAAGCATAGGCAAGTTTCACACAACTCAAAGTACTTTCATTTTATGCCAAAGTCCGGGTTTTAACCCTAAAGTACTACGTACGTTAAATACCTTTTAAGAGATCCGTTTCTTTCACCTAAGTCACACAATACCCGTAGTATTAGAATGACCAACCCACATTCCTTTTCAAAAGTCAAGTAACAACATTCTTTTCCTAAGTTCCCGTTTGCCTAGTTTCAATTACTTAAGCTTCTCATTTTCAAATGGTTTCATAGTTCATAAACTTAATCACTTGATTTCTTTTAGAACGATTGAGTAATATATATCTTACGTGAGAGTAGGTTATTCTGGTTTACAACATTCTTATTACAGCAGCCATGATCTAGAAAATGTAATATCATTTTGTCTCATCTTAGTTTCTATGCAGATGGAGGTTTCTACTGGTTTTAATACAAGACTTCATTTATTCAATACATTTTCCTTTTATTAACGCCGCAGTTGGTTTGTCGATACACATTCGATTTCCAAATCAAGAAACATTATCCCTTTAAATAAAATCAAGTACTCATTACTCACGAATGAGGTTTCACATAAACATCCACATTAAAACAAATAAGTTAAGTCTCTTATCTTATAAGATCAAGTCTCTTAACTTCTAACATCAAGAAACCATTTTCTTTACCTCTCTTAAGACATTATACCTAACTCCCATAAAGCTAGTATAATTCTTTTTAAAACCTTTAAAACCAAGTGTTACTCTCCTTCAAAACGATTTATAAATCTTTTGAAATACATCAAGTTCTTTATTATAACAAGCCGCTTATAATTCACATCGCTTACCTTTTAAAACCACAAAGTATTTTCTTACCTACATAAAGTCATATAACCAACTTCCCATAAAGCCGTTATAACACTTTATGTTTCAAACTAATCAAATACATTAAACACACGTACGTCTCACCGTACTACATAGTTACACACATATCATGCTAGAAGAGATAGGAAGAGGTTCACATACCTCGCGACGATTATCGATAATAAGCAAAAGCTCCAAGTACTATAACCTTGCTAGCCCTTTCCACTCTCGAGTAGAATACGCTACTCTTAGTACTTTCACCTATAAAGGCCACAAACGTCTATTAAATCTTAAACACAAGTTTTCATCTTTCTACGTAAAATTCGAAGACCTCCCCGCAACATGCGTTAATCTCCTCCTCTATCGAGGCCGCTACCAAGCCAACCAGTGGGTTTGCACGCCTAACCTGGACGTGTACAATTCTACTTCACAAGAATGCTACACAAGTTCATCGTAATACACCTATGTGATTACTGTCGCTTCTCTTATTTAAATTCAGCTTAAGTCAAAAGACATTGCCGCACAATTATAACGTTCAGTTCTATATATAGTATACTTCAACTATATATTCCTACAACATGTAATTTCCAATTACAATAGAAGGTCATGAGTGTTTACCTCGATAAGCCCAAAATTATCCGAGATAAAAGTCGATCCTGAGCAAGGTTTAGCTCCTACTCCGTGCGCTCCAAAATGCTCCAAGAAACCCTTAGAAGTGTCTACACAACGTCTACTTAATAATTCAACTACGGTGAAGATTTTTCCTGTGGTTTCGCTTAGTGATCGAGGGAAAGTATAATGGTATTTTCTGGGCTTGTAAGTGTAACCTTGGGAATACTACAAGGTATTTGGACATAACAACAATACTAGGAGAGTATTTCTATACCACAACAAGGGGTATTTATACGAGACAACTAGGCTAGGGGGGGGGTACCCCTCGGCTAGGGCACCACAAAGGGGAGGGGGAAGCTCTCGGCCAAGCTCTCAAAGGGGGAGGACTTTTGGACGATTTCAAGACAAGAGGGAGGGAGTATTTGAGACTTAGATAGATTGCTCAATTTTTGGATGAAGAAAGTTCATCAACTAGAGGGGTATTTATAGGTCAAGTGAAGGCCAACCAATGGCCAAGATGAAGACAAGTGTGGTGCAAGTGTAGGGCTAGATTTCCACCATGTACCTTATCCATCTACCACACCAACTTGCACAAATATCCTACCTACCACATGCCCCTTTCGCCAAGCTTTACCGCCCACCACTTCCAATGTGAGGTGACACTTGTCACCCTCCCGTTGGTCCAAAATGTTTCGCCTCTCGGAAAAATCCGCAAAAATTAGAAATGACATAGCCGAATTTTCCCTACGAAAGTGTGGAAACGCTTTCGTAAAAACGACTCCAATCGGGTGTTGTGTACAAATTTCGAAACTAGCCAACCTTTAGGCTTAAATTATTATACGCACGCCTCACGCATACTCGGAAATACGGGTATAACATTCTCCTCCTTAGAAACATTCGTCCCGAATGTTCCTTCTCAAACAGATAACGAAGAAGTTCCTTCAACAAGTTGTCAAAGCCACACCGCCACGTAATAACACACGTTCTCTTCTTCTTACTCGTCGCCCTCCTCGAACACTTGAACTCTTCTAGTATACGCACCACACTTCGCCATCGCTTAGTTCCAAAACTTTGGAGTCACTACCTCCAACTTGGTCATCTTACTAACCGCATCTCCCTCGAGGCCATTCCCGCCTTTACGATCGCCTTCCTCGAACATAAACACGAAATCATACGACGGTCATCTAAATTTGGGCCTAGCACCCTCGTGACCCTACCACGGCGGGAGCACCCGTGAGCTGACCCTATTTTGAACCGGCCGCGTTGGCCCTCAACATGGCCCCAACCCGATCCACTTACGCATCACGCTCTTGTTCCCGATCCGAACAATCTTACCTAAACAGTCATGAAAGCTACCACTTCCATTTCACACTTCCTGTGACTTACCCTTTTCACTAACTGGTTTCTAAATCACTTTTTAGCACACACTATCCAAACATAACACTAAACACATCAACAACATCAATACATACAAAACTCTGAGGTTAGGGATATACCGAATCTACCGCTCCTCTCTAATCATAGGCCCTCGCAGGGCGATAGTCGTAGGCGCGATGAACCCGCCATCGATCCGAGCCGAGTCATTCGCTTGCATCCTTCCTACTAGACAGTCACACGGCTCCCGACGGCCGCAGGAAAACAAGCACCAAGAAAGACGACATTCCCGATGACGCTTGCCACATCGCACACCGAGGAAAACTCAACCCGATCGCTAGAACCCATGTATATTCGTGAACTAAGCCTCGAGCTCACCAGCCCCCGAATACCGAACGCCCCGACGATCGTGGAGGACCACTGCATCGGGCGGAGGTACATCACTAGCTCGCTTCAGGCGGTCCGCCTTGAAAGCTACCAAAGGACCTCGCTGCTCGCCTCTTCGCTGATCTCGGCCATTCCGTCGACTCTCCGTGCCTCACATCCTAGTGCATGAGCTCGCGTGCGGCAATGTCCATGCGGTGAAGGCGGCTACACCGAACAAGCCTCGCTAAGTACTCATCCAGCCGTGACGTAGCGGTGTACTGGCCCTCCATATCGCCTACTAACGCGGGACGCACGCCAATGAGTCGAACTCATATTGTACTCCCGAACCGCACGTCCCGCTTCGCCAGAACACCAAAAATTGTCGCTCGAGCCCTCTCATCTGTGGAGGCAAGAAATGTGCAAGAAATGCCTTGAGAACTCGCCCCAAATCCGCTGAGCGCATGCTCACCTCGGGACGCTTCACGAATCAAACCGATCGCAAAGATCGCGCACCGATGCGAACCGGCGTCACCGACTCGGTCTCCAAGCCTTGATCACTCATGATCCGTCAGAATCGCTTCGGATGAACTCCCGTGGATCATCCTCGTGCCTCGACCCATAGAACTCTGGCGTCGCATCTCGTAAAGTCCCGTAGCCTCAAACTATTCGCCGGGGTGAACTACGGTGCTATCGGGCCGGAATCGCTGATCCAACCTATCTCATATCGGCCACGACCGCCAAGAATCGCCATCTCCTTGTACTTCATCTCATCCGCTTCCAGCCGTGGGACCGAGGCTCGTGTATCAGAGTCTCGGCAGCCCACCGCTGCGCTCTAAACTTTGGCGGCGCCACGAAACCCGCCGGAAGCACTGCTCGTGTATCGATCGCTCGCGCTGCATTTCTCTCAGATCCCACTAGCGCCGCCGCTTTGCCTGTCTGGTGCAGGTTCCTTACGCGAGGCATAATCGTAAAAATGAAATACGTCGAGGGTACAACTTATCACACGGCTAAGGCACGATCTCGAATGAGAAGAAATGGAAACCAATCCTAAATGTCCTATAGCCTCACGATTATAGATGTGGTGCACAACACACCGATAATCAAGACTCTACTAGACACGGTCTGTAGACACTTTCCGAGGATTAACTGCTCTGATACCACTATGTCACACCCCGAATTCCGGGCCCGTGACTGGTGCCTTACCCCGGGCACCCTAGTGACACAACATCAGAGAAAATCAGCGGAAAATAAAACTTTAAACATGAAATGAGAGACATGAATATAAAACAGGTCAACCAAACGGTTACCTTCCAATGATATACATATAACAACTTTTTCAAAACGAAGCTTTAATCCTTTTACAAAACCCCGCCCACACAAAGGCTGCACTCTAAGATTTACAACAACTATGACGGACAGTGGCCCCGCCATACCACGAATGTACAAGAACCTACAACTCAGTGGAACACATACCAAAAGATAAGCCTCCAAGGAACGAGCTTCCCAATATCTTGAAAGGTGATCCTAGAGCGGGATCGACACCAATGTACTTCTACCGCGCAGATGAACGCAGCCCGGGCGAGGTCGATAACAGTACTAAGTATGTGAAACAAGAAAAGATCAGAATGAAATCATAATAGTCTATATAAAGCGAGACATGTATGATAACCGGATGAAATACGTGACTCGCCCATCTCGTGGGACTTGTAAAATCGGATGTGATACGTGACCGCCATCTCGTGGGACTCGGTGTAATATCGATGAAATACGTGACCGCCATCTCGTGGGACTCTTGTAATATCAAATGGAATACGTGCCCGCCCATCTCGTGGGACTCGTGTATAATCAAATGGAATACGTGCTCGCCCATCTCGTGGGACTCGGTGTAGAATCGCTCATAACAAATCAACCGCCTCCATCGAGACGCCAGAATACGTAAATACCACACTTGCACAACAAGGGCTATCATCACAAGCATAGGCAAGTTTCACAACAACAAGCATAGGCAAGTTTCACAACAACAAGCATAGGCAAGTTTCACAACAACAAGCATAGGCAAGTTTCACAACAACAAGCATAGGCAAGTTTCACAACAACAAGCATAGGCAAGTTTCACACAACTCAAAGTACTTTCATTTTATGCCAAAGTCCGGGTTTTAACCCTAAAGTACTACGTACGTTAAATACCTTTTAAGAGATCCGTTTCTTTCACCTAAGTCACACAATACCCGTAGTATTAGAATGACCAACCCACATTCCTTTTCAAAAGTCAAGTAACAACATTCTTTCCTAAGTTCCCGCTTTGCCTAGTTTCAATTACTTAAGCTTCTCATTTTCAAATGGTTTCATAGTTCATAAACTTAATCACTTGATTTCTTTTAGAACGATTGAGTAGTATATATCTTACGAGAGTAGGTTATTCGTTTACAACATTCTTATTACAAAGACCATGATCTAGAAAATGTAATATCATTTTGTCTCATCTTAGTTTCTATGCAGATGGAGGTTTCTACTTGGTTTTAATACAAGACTTCATTTATTCAATACATTTTCCTTTTATTAACGCTGCAGTTGGTTTGTCGATACACATTCGATTTCAAATCAAGAAACATTATCCCTTTAAATAAAACCAAGTACTCATTACTCACGAATGAGGTTTCACATAAACATCCACATTAAAACAAATAAGTTAAGTCTCTTATCTTATAAGATCAAGTCTCTTAACTTCTAACATCAAGAAACCATTTTCTTTACCTCTCTTAAGACATTATACCTAACTCCCCATAAAGCTAGTATAATTCTTTTAAAACCTTTAAAACCAAGTGTTACTCTCTTCAAAACGATTTATAAATCTTTTGAAATACATCAAGTTCTTTATTATAACAATCCAGTTATAATTCAAATCAGGTACCTTTTAAAACCACAAAGTATTTTCTTACCTACATAAAGCTCTTATAACCAACTTCCCATAAAGCCGTTATAACACTTTATGTTTCAAACTAATCAAATACATTAAACACGTACGCTCACCGTACTACATAGTTACACAAATATCATGCTTTATGATATATGAAGAGTTTCACATACCTCGCGAAGATTATAGACAATAATCAAAAATCTACAAGTAGTATAACCTTTCTAGCCCTTTCGACTCGTCGAGTAATACGCTACTCTTAGTACTTTCACCTATAAAGGCCACAAACGTCTATTAAATCTTAAACACAAGTTTTCATCTTTCTACGTAAAAATTCAAAGACTCTCCCCGCAATGCGTTAATCTCCTCCTCTATCGAGGCCGCTACCAAGCCAACCAGGGGTTTGCACGCCTAACCTGACGCGTGTACAATTCTACTTCACGAATGCTACACAAGTCTCATCTGAATACACCCTATGTGATTACGTCATTCTCTTATTTAAATTCAGGCTTAAGTCAAAAGACATTGCCGCACAATTATAACGTTCAGTTCTATATATAGTATACTTCAACTATATATTCCTACAACATGTAATTTCCAATTACAATAGAAGGTCATGAGTGTTTACCTCGATAAGCCCAAAATTATCCGAGATAAAAGTCGATCCTGAGCAAGGTTTAGCTCCTACTCCGTGCGCTCCAAAATGCTCCAAGAAACCCTTAGAAGTGTCTACACAACTTCTACTTAATACTTCAACTACGGGTGAAGATTTTTCCCTAGGGTTTCGTTTTAGTGACTGAGGGAAAGTATAATGGTATTTTCTGGGCTTGTAAGTGTAACCTTGGGAATACTACAAGGTATTTGGACATAACAACAATACTAGGAGAGTATTTCTATACCACAACAAGGGGTATTTATACGAGACAACTAGGCTAGTGGGTACCCTCGCTAGTGGCACCACAAAGTGAGGGGAAGCTCTCGGCCAAGCTCTCAAAGGGGGAGGACTTTTGGACGATTTCAAGACAAGAGGGAGGGAGTATTTGAGACTTAGATAGATTGCTCAATTTTTGGATGAAGAAAGTTCATCAACTAGAGGGGTATTTATAGGTCAAGTGAAGGCCAACCAATGGCCAAGATGAAGACAAGTGTGGTGCAAGTGTAGGGCTAGATTTCCACCATGTGTACCTTATCCATCTACCACACCAACTTGCACAAATATCCTACCTACCACATGCCCCTTTCGCCAAGCTTACCGCCCACCACTTCCAATGTGAGGTGACACTTGTCACCCTCCCGTTGGTCCAAAATGTTTCGCCTCTCGGAAAAATCCGCAAAAATTAGAAATGACATAGCCGGAATTTTCCTACGAAAGTCGTGGAAACGCTTTCAAAAAACGACTCCAATCGGGTGTTGTGTACAAATTTCAAACTAGCCAACCTTTAGGCTTAAATTATTATACGCACGCCTCACGCATACTACGGAAATACGGTATAACACCGAGCCACGACTGCCCCGAATATCCCCGACGATCAAACCTCCCGCCAAGACCGGAATGAGCACTCGTGGCCTGAAATCTAGACCTAGTCTTTGTTGAGGCCGCCCGCCGAAAGTTACCTCAAACCCCGCTGCCCCGCCTCTTGGGCCGGCCCCGATCTGCCGGGTCCTCTCTCTCCTATCCTCGACAATGCGTATGCTCGCATCTCGGCACATGCATACTGGGCCGAGGGCCACTCCCAGGCATGCAGTAACCATATAGCGGTCTAGCCCCATCACATAGCGATGAACTCTATCAGCCATGTCAGCCACAATAATGAGCGCATACCTGGCCAATGAGTCAAACTCCAGGTTGTACTATCTGATGGTCCTCCCATTCTGCCTCAATGTCAAGAACCTATCAACGCGGGCTCTCCTCATCTCAGGAGGCAAAAAGTGATCAAGGAAGGCCTCTGTAAACTCATCACAAATAGCTGGAGGAACACCCACACCTCTAGACAGTTCCCATGACTCAAACCAGTTCAATGCAATATCGCGTAACCGGTAAGAAGCTAGCACAACTGACTCGGTCTCTGAGGCCCTAAGTACCTGCATAGTCCACTGTATCTGCCGAATGAACTCCTGAGGATCATCCTCAGATTTCGAACCATAGAACTCGGGTGGATTACACCCCAGAAAATCTTGAATCATCAAACTGTCCGCTCTAGGGTTAGCTACCTACTCTTGTTGGCGCTGCCCTGCCACTATGTTGGTCAATAACCTGATCTGCTCCCCATAATATCTATACTCCGCCCCTGGTTGAGGGATTGGAGGCTCAGGTATCGTAACCTCTGGAGCTGCGGCTGCTCTCGACTCCTCTAGTACTAACGGCATAGCTGAACTCGCTGACCGACCCACAACCTTAGGCATAGTCTAGAACTGAGTCCTAGTAACCCTCTGTGTACCACTAGCAGCTCCTGCTCCTGCCTTGCCCTTCTGGGCCCTGGTCGCCTTCCGTGGAGGCATAACTGATACATAAAAATAGGTCAGAGAGGATTCAACCTAGTAAAATAGCTCTACTGCACGATCTTAGAGAGAGAAGAATGGAAACCAATCCTAAATGTCTTGTAGCCTCCTGATTATAGATGTGGTGCACAACACACCGATAATCAAGACTCTACTAGACACGGTCTGTAGACACTTTCCGAAGACTAACTGCTCTGATACCACTTTTGTCACAACCCAAACTCGGGCCCGCGACTGGTGGCCTACCTGGGCACCCTTACCGGTATACACCAGAGAAAATCAGCGGAACATATAAAACTCATTACGTACATCAATAGAAAAATAAATAACAGGCTAGCCGATAAGGCCACCTCCGTGGACATATATATATACATAACATATCCAAAAGCAGTTACATCCATTCTTTTACAAACTGACCCACAAGATATGACTACAGAACTCTAAGAATTTTGACATAACCACTATGATGGGACAGGGCCCCGCCATACCCCTGAATGTACATAAATCTACAACATCAGGGAAACTGTACCAAAAGGCAAGCCTCCGGATAAATGGAGCTTTCCAAGAACTGATCAGTAATCCTAGGAACGAGGATCTGCAACCTGCTTATCCCTACCTGCGGCATGAACGCAGCCCCCGAGGACGGGGGTCAGTACAAAATATGTACTAAGCATGTGAAACTAAAAGTACTGTAATTTAAATCATAAAGTCTAGATATATAAAGCTGGAGACAAGCATAACAATTAAATTAACAGTACCACCGTGCCTTGTCGAAATGAAAGTAATGAAAGTCAGTTTTTACTTTTTAAAGACTAATTCATCACATAAACAGTAGTCACACCAAGGCTTAGGGACACAAGCCCTCAAAATCATCACACAGTCCAGTAAGGGTTTCAAGCCCGCAAACATCAAGTGTGCCCGTGGAATCCTCCATCACTGTCGACAGCCGCAAGTGTAAAATATATATATATGTAACACGCCCGTGGAATCCTACATCACTATCGGCGTGCACATATGCAATATATATATCTCATGTCTGTGGAATCCCTCATCTCGGGTACATGACTTCATGGAGAGCTAATGTCACAGCCCGAACCCCGGGCCCGTGACTGGTGCCCTACCTGGGCACCCTTCTACCTTAACAATACAAGTAAGTCATGAATCGAAATAACACCTCATTTTTTAAAACAAGCGACGTAAGGGCAAAGCCGACAAGGCTGCCATATATACATAAACAAAAGACACTACACCGCATACGAGTCCAATCCCACATATGAATACGGACCTAGAAGTTAAATCGAACTATGACGGACAAGGCCCCGCTGTACCCAAAACTATACAAAGCACTGCTTGAAGGACATATACCAAAGATAAACTCGGAATAGAAGGAGCTTATCCAAAACCCCGAGCGGATCCTACACTGCCGATCACCAAATCGTACCTAAACTGCGGCATGAACGCACTTCGGGCGAGGTCAAGAAGAATGTACCAAGTATGTGAGCGATGAAGTACCGTAATAAAATCATAGCGATCTAAATAACACAGGAGACATGTATGATATCCAACCTACGACATAATACATAAGCGATCATATCAAGACAGTGGACGCAGCCCTCAAAGTCATTACTCAATATAACCATGGGTCTCACGCCATAATATCAATCATGCCCGTGGAATCCTTCCTCACCGCCGATCCCATGATGTAATAACACCAATAAGGATACATGAACACCAAGTCCCACCGTGTCCTCAATACCTCGTGGTCCCATGCCCTAATCCCACCTCGTAAAAGCATGACCATAGGGTAACACAAACAAATCCGGGACATATATGATAATCAAAATACAACACATTGTGCCTTACTAACAATGAGAGTAAGCAAGAGTATCCTTACAATATAAACTAGGAAGCTCATGATCAAGCGGACCATCCGCGCGCAGATCATTTAGCAATCCTATTCACGGGACTATTTCACCCGCATAGGTCGCGTGGACCCGCGTGAGGTATTCTCGCATAGGTCGGACCCGCCCGCACGGGACTATTTCACCCGCATAAGCCCTTTCGGACCGCATGAGGTATTCCTCGATAGGACTATTTCACCCGCATAAGCCCTTACGACTCGCATGAGGTATTCTCGCATAGGTTGGACCCGCCCGCACGGGACTATTTCACCCGCATAAGCCCTACGGACTCGCGAGGTATTCCTCGCATCGTGGGTAGCAAATCCACTAATTATGCAAATGCCACAAACCCGGGGAATGACCCCGAAACGACTGATATACCAATAGCACACAACCGGCTATTTCCAGCACACATAGGCAATTCTCAATTAACAAGCCCAAGTACTTATCACGGCATACTTAGACAAATTCTCAATTTATCAAGCCAAAGTACTAATCAAGGCATACATAGAATAATTCTCTTTTAACAAGCCAAAGTACTTATCAAGGCACACTTAGAATAATTCTCTTTTAACAAGCCAAAGTACTTATCAAGGCACACTTAGAATAATTCTCTTTTAACAAGCCAAAGTACTTATCAAGGTACACTTAGACAAATCCTCAATTTATCAAGCCAAAGTACTAATCAAGTTATACATAGAATAATTCTCTTTTAACAAGCCAAAGTACTTATCAAGGCACACTTAGAATAATTCTCTTTAAACAAGCCAAAGTACTTATCAAGGCACACTTAGACAAATCCTCAATTTATCAAGCCAAAGTACTAATCAAGTTATACATAGAATAATTCTCTTTTAACAAGCCAAAGTACTACGTACGTACATTCCTTTATAAAAGACTCCTTTCTATGTAAAGCCCCAAGATACTAACACCCGTAGTATCAAGGCGTGTCTATTTTTCAAAGTAAGTTACTACACTTTTAGAAAACTCATTTCAAAGCTTGAAATCAAGTAACTCCAAATTTTCACAATCTAGGCAACTTATGCCGATTTAATCAAAATAGACAACTTTCTAAACCTTCCATAAAGCCGTTATAACCAACTTCCCATAAAGCCGTTATAACCCTTTATGGTTTTAGACGATCCATTCCTTCAATAACCAAGAGACTTATACTATTAAAACCAAGTATCACATACTTACAAATCAAGTTCTTAACTTTCAAAATACTTCAAGTCTCTTAATAGTTAGAAAACAAGTTTTCTTCTACTTTTAAACCTCAAGTAACTTCACCCTAACGCAAGTTACTTCTCTTAAATCATGTCATTTCTCCTCTTTTAAATCAATTAAGTAAATCACTCCTTTGACTCTAAAGTCATTATAATGACCTTTAGGTTTTAGAACTAAGGCACTAGCCAAAAGATTTGAAACCACTTCCTTTCAAGTCTCTATGTACTTTAAGAAAAATACCTTCACTTTTAAGAATCCAAACTTCCCTAAGGAAATGGATTATACTACTTACAATTTAAACATCAAAGTACACTCAAGGAAGTACATAGAACAAATTCTATTTTAGGCAATCCAAATACAAGCAAGGAATGGATCATTCAAGGAGTAGAACTTACTTTCTTTATTCTAAGGAATCATGCTAGAAGAGGAGATAGTTCACATACCTTTTCGGATAATATCCACAAGCTAAGCCGAATACGCCGTACGTAGAAGTGTCAACCTATAATGGTCACAACAAGACTATCAACTTCTAGTCTCTACGTAGAATAATACTAAGTATACGGCCACTAATTCTACGGAAAATCGGGCAGCACTTCATTTGTTTCTACTCACTTTGCCACCTTTTTCAAGGCCGAATACAATAACCAACAAGCCACATTTAAGGCTCCAAACAACAACCAAACAAAGGGGATTACACGCCTTACAATACGTGTAAAATTCCGCCCCACAATTCATACCAAATAGTTTAAAAACTCCAAGCCATTCTCGGCCAACTACAACTAACAATTCAAAGTCTTTTCCAATCCTTTTCCAAATTCCAAGTTCTTAGGTCAACATGTTATTTAGTCATAAACAACTTCAACAACTACAATTTCCTTCTTTATACAACATGTGACGACTTAACTAACAATCGACTTGAATTGAAATCTTAAAGCTAAACATGCTAGATTTCGGATTAGGGTTCCAATAGCCCATAAACATATCAAACTTCATACTATATAACACATGCTTGCTAAAATCCATAGCTACAACAATAAGTAAGTCTTAACTACTAAAACGACAAAATTTATACCTTTCAAAGCCCTTAAAATTTCCAAGACTCCAAAGTCGCGCCTTAGCAATTCTTAGCTCATTTCCTTAGGTTCCAATCCGCTCCAAGCACTCCTTACAGGCCTATGAAGAACCCATCTTCAAGTTCCAACTTCAAAGTTGAAGAACTCCAATAGTTTCCGCCTTGCGACTAACGTGAAAACTCCGTTTTTCCGAAATCTTTCTATTGAGATAACCTTACAACACCCTTAGGAACATTGGGTTAAAGTCTTGTGGCTAATGGATCAAAACTACAAATTTTTCTCCTTTCTTTTCTTGCAAACCCGAGAGCACACATGGCTAGCACAAAGTGTTGTGAATTTTTTCTAAGTCTTCAAGACCTTGTCTTGCTACTAGTAGTATACTTATAACACAATGGAGGGTTTAGATGTCCACAAATGTGAGGTTAGGATGATTATCACAAGGATTAAGCCCATGTGGACAAGTTGACTTGGTCAAATATGTCAAGCTTGCAAGACTTATCATCTACATAGGTCAAATGACCATTCTACCCCTTGCATTTTCGTCCAAGACCACATGAGGGGGTGCCACGTGTCGCCCTCTCATTCGTCCACAAAATTCCGTAACCCTCGTGGGCCCCACAAAAATGTAAAATTCCTCGGGTGGGCCCCACGTGACCAAATCCGTAAAAAAATAAATTTCCATAAGGTTAAAAGTTCCACACTCTTCAAATAAGGCATTTGGAGAATCCAATTCTCAACAACGAACATTTTTCCTTTTCGACGTCCGGAAGATTTTCCGTCGGAAAAACAATTCTTCCTTTCGTACTAATTTCCAAGTCTTGTTTCCTTTCGTACATTCTCTTTTACATGTCCTGGACTTACGGGGTGTAACATTCTTCCCCCCTTAGAAACATTCGTCCCCGAATGTTCTTAGTCGGTTGCCAAGTTATACACACTCCGGCACAATCTCTATACTATGCCTATCGATCAAAACTGCACAAGACCAACGATGCCACACATGGCCACCACAACATACGTAAACATAACAATGGACCTTCCGTCCGACCTTCTTCTCACAAAACTCGAAGGTTACGGTCTTCCCAAAACACGGATCCTTAGAGGTTCCTTTCTTTCCTTACTAGTCATACTTTCTCGCATTTTCAAACTTATCTAGTACACGACAAAATCTCAATATCGTTTCGCTTCTCCACTCGAGTTACTAATCAAACACCGCCATTAAGCTACTTGAATTTCCGCTAAGGCTCTTCTCGGTCCTTACGACCTAGTTCCGTGGAACGCTGGCCCACAAACTCGCATAACGATTAACTAAACTTGACTGGCATCCCGGGACCCTATCACTTAACGGGACAGTTTCTAACTGACATCACCCGATTCCATACTATCGGTTGACCCGAAATGAGTCTATAACTCGACTCATCGTCACACTTAACTTCTCGTTCTTAGTCTGGAATAAATCTCTCTTATCTCAAGGTACTTCTTACCCTATCCCCTATTCACTAGAGATTCGTCACATAAGCCAAAGTATTTCTACTGTACAATCTTCCCTATTGGTCTTACACTGTCATGGGGCAATTACAACTTGTGAACTTTAACTATAGTCTCAGTTCACCTATCATTCTTGTCAACATTCTTACTTCTCACTTACTAATCAAAGTATCCCTACCTCTGGGGTACTATCACTTACAACTGCTAGCACCGTTATCTTGGTCAATAACACAACGACTTTCCTCATGACCCTATAGTCTTCTCCTAACCGAGAAACTGGAGGCTCTGGTGCTGGGGCCTCAAAACTCAGGCGCAAGAACTCGCCGATCATGAACAACATCCGGTACTCGGGCATAAGCCCTATCAACTCTCGAGTCCGACTAGTAGCTCTCGCTACTCCTTTGCCCTTCGGGCGGCCGTGTTCTCCTCGAGGCATAATCAGAACACAACAATACGTCGAGAGGAATTATCTTACTAACACGGCTTCATGGCACGATCTTAGAGTGAGAAGAATAGAAACCAACTCCTAAATGTCATGTAGCCTCGCTTATGGGTGTGGCGCGCAACACACCGATAATCAAGACTCTACTAGACACGGTCTCAGAACATTCCGAGGACCGATCGCTCGATACCACTGCCACACTCAACCCCGGCGTGCGGATCGTGCCCTACACGCACCTTCTACCTTAACAATACAAGTAAGTCATGAATGAAATAACACCTCTTTTTTTTTTTAAACAAGCGACGTGCAAGGGCAAAGCCGACAAGGCTGCCATATATACATAAACAAAAGACACTACACCGCATACGAGTCCAATCCCACATATGAATACTGCACTTGTGAGTTAAATCGAACTATGACGACAAGGCCCCGCCGTACCCAAAACTATACAAAGCCTGCATCAAGGACATATACTAAAGATAAACTCCTAATAAAAGGAGCTTATCCAAAACCCCGAGCAGATCCTACACTGCCGATCACCGAATCACAGACCTAAACTGCGGCAGTGAACGCACTTCAAGGGCGAGGTCGACGAAGAATGTACCAAGTATGTGAGCAGTAAGTACGTAATAAAATCATAGCAAGATAAATAACACAGAGACATGTATGATATCCAACCTACAGTACATAACACATAATCAGTCATATCAAGTCAGGGACGCAGGCCCTCAAAGTTATTACTCAATATAACCATGGGTCTCACGCCCATAATATCAATCATGCCCGTGGAATCCTTCTCACCGCTGCGATCCATGATGTAATAACACCAATAAGGATACATGAACACCAAGTCCCACCTGTGTCCTAAATACCTCGTTGTCGCATGCCCCGGAATCCCACCTCGTAAAAGCATGACCATAGGGTAACACAAACAAATCAGGGTACATATATGATAATCAAAATACAACACATTGTTCCTTACTAACAATGAGAGTAAACAAGAGTATCCTTACAATATAAACTAGGAAGCTCATGATCAAGGGGACCATCCGCGCGCAGATCATTTAGCAATCGTATTCACGGGACTATTTCACCCGCATAGGTCGCGTGGACCCGCGTGAGGTATTCTCGCATAGGTGGACCCGCCCGCACGGGACTATTTCACCCGCATAAGCCCTTTCGACCCGCATGAGGTATTCCTCGTGATAGGACTATTTCACCCGCATAAGCCCTTACGGACTCGCATGAGGTATTCCTCGATAGGTGGACCCGCCCGCACGGGACTATTTCACCCGCATAAGCCCTACGGACTCGCGTGAGGTATTCCTCGCATCGTGGGTACCAAATCCACGGAATTATGCAAATGTTACAAACCCGGAATGACCGAACGACTGATATACCAATAGCACACAACCGGCTATTTCCAGCACACATAGGCAATTCTCAATTAACAAGCCCAAGTACTTATCACGGCATACTTAGACAAATTCTCAATTTATCAAGCCAAAGTACTAATCAAGGCATACATAGAATAATTCTCTTTTAACAAGCCAAAGTACTTATCAAGGCACACTTAGAATAATTCTCTTTTAACAAGCCAAAGTACTTATCAAGGCACACTTAGAATAATTCTCTTTAAACAAGCCAAAGTACTTATCAAGGCACACTTAGACAAATCCTCAATTTATCAAGCCAAAGTACTAATCAAGTTATACATAGAATAATTCTCTTTTAACAAGCCAAAGTACTTATCAAGGCACACTTAGAATAATTCTCTTTTAACAAGCCAAATTACTTATCAAGGCACACTTAGACAAATCCTCAATTTATCAAGCCAAAGTACTAATCAAGTTATACATAGAATAATTCTCTTTTAACAAGCCAAAGTACTACATACGTACATTCCTTTATAAAAGACTCCTTTATATGTAAAGCCCCAAGATACTAACACCCGTAGTATCAAGGCGTGTCTATTTTTCAAAGTAAGTTACTACACTTTTAGAAAACTCATTTCAAAGCTTGAAATCAAGTAACTCCAAATTTTCACAATCTAGGCAACTTATGCCGATTTAATCAAAATAGACAACTTTCTAAACCTTCCATAAAGCCGTTATAACCAACTTCCCATAAAGCCGTTATAACCCTTTATGGTTTTAGACATATCCATTCCTTCAATAACCAAGAGACTTATACTATTAAAACCAAGTATCACATACTTACAAATCAAGTTCTTAACTTTCAAAATACTTCAAGTATCTTAATAGTTAGAAAACAAGTTTTCTTCTACTTTTTAAACCTCAAGTAACTTCACCCTTAACGCAAGTTACTTCTCTTAAATCATGTCATTTCTCCTCTTTTAAATCAATTAAGTAAATCACTCCTTTGACTCCCCTAAAGTCATTATAATGACCTTTAGGTTTTAGAACTAATGCACTAGCCAAAAGATTTGGAAACCACTTCCTTTTCAAGTCTCTATGTACTTTAAGAAAAATACCTTCACTTTTAAGAATCCAAACTTCCCTAAGGAAATGGATTATACTACTTACAATTTAAACATCAAAGTACACTCAAGGAAGTACATAGAACAAATTCTATTTTAGGCAATCCAAATACAAGCAAGGAATGGATCATTCAAGGAGTAGAACTTACTTTCTTTATTCTAAGGAATCATGCTAGAAGAGGAGATAGTTCACATACCTTTTCGGCTAATATCCACAAGCTAAGCCGAATACGCCGTACGTAGAAGTGTCAACCTATAATGGTCACAACAAGACTATCAACTTCTAGTCTCTACGTAGAATAATACTAAGTATACGGCCACTAATTCTACGGAAAATCGGGCAGCACTTCCTTTGTTTCTACTCACTTTGCCACCTTTTTCAAGGCCGAATACAATAACCAACAAGCCACATTTAAGGCTCCAAACAACAACCAAACAAAGGGGATTACACGCCTTACAATACGTGTAAAATTCCGCCCCACAATTCATACCAAATAGTTTAAAAACTCCAAGCCATTCTCGGCCAACTACAACTAACAATTCAAAGTCTTTTCCAATCCTTTTCCAAATTCCAAGTTCTTAGGTAAACATGTTATTTAGTCATAAACAACTTCAACAACTACAATTTCCTTCTTTATACAACATGTGACGACTTAACTAACAATCGACTTGAATTGAAATCTTAAAGCTAAACATGCTAGATTTCGGATTAGGGTTCCAATAGCCCATAAACATATAAAACTTCATACTATATAACACATGCTTGCTAAAATCCATAGCTACAATAATAAGTAAGTCTTAACTACTAAAACGACAAAATTTATACCTTTCAAAGCCCTTAAAATTTCCAAGACTCCAAAGTCGCGCCTTAGCAATTATTAGCTCCTTTCCTTAGGTTCCAATCCGCTCCAAGCACTCCTTAGAGGCCTATGAAGAACCCATCTTCAAGTTCCAACTTCAAAGTTGAAGAACTCCAATAGTTTCCGCCTTGAGACTAACGTGAAAACTCCGTTTTTCCGAAATCTTTCTATTGAGATAACCTTACAACACCCTTAGGAACATTGGGTTAAAGTCTTGTGGCTAATGGATCAAAACTACAAATTTTTCTCCTTTCTTTTCTTGCAAACCCGAGAGCACACATGGCTAGCACAAAGTGTTGTGAATTTTTTCTAAGTCTTCAAGACCTTGTCTTGCTACTAGTAGTATACTTATAACACAATGGAGAGTTTAGATGTCCACAAATGTGAGGTTAGGATGATTATCACATGGATTAAGCCCATGTGGACAAGTTGACTTGGTCAAATATGTCAAGCTTGCAAGACTTATCATCTACATAGGTCAAATGACCATTCTACCCCTTGCATTTTCGTCCAAGACCACATGAGGGGGTGCCACGTGTCGCCCTCTCATTCGTCCACAAAATTCCGTAACCCTCGTGGGCCCCACAAAAATGTAAAATTTCAAAGGGCCCCACGTGACCAAATCCGTAAAAAAATAAATTTCCATAAGGTTAAAAGTTCCACACTCTTCAAATAAGGCATTTGGAGAATCCAATTCTCAACAACGAACATTTTTCCTTTCCGACGTCCGGAAGATTTTCCGTCGGAAAAACAATTCTTCCTTTCGTACTAATTTCCAAGTCTTGTTTCCTTTCGTACATTCTCTTTTACATGTCCTGGACTTACGGGGTGTAACAGCTAATCTATGGAATAATAATAGTATATAACATGCCCGTGGAATCCCTCATCTCGGGTACATGTCTTCATGGAGAGCTAATCCATGGAATAATAATAGTATATAACATGCCCGTGGAATCCCTCATCTCGGGTATATGTCTTCATGGAGAGCTTGTCCATGGAATAATAATAGCATCCGGGAGTTTAACCCGCATCATGGTTGCATGCCCCGGAATCCCTCATCGTATAAGCATGTCCATGGAACAATCACAATGGAAGCATACCCGTTGAATCCTTCATCACTGTCGGTACGTCCAAGTAAATTCACAACAAGACAACCGGCCCTCCAACTGAGAGTCGTGGCAGCGTAAAAATATAATACTTGCACTCAAAGGCTATCGCAAGCAAGCATAGAAAGAAAAGTTCATAAAATCTTTAGACTTTCATTATCATACCAAAAATTAATTTCATTTTATAAACTCAAGGCACTTTCATTTTACGTGAAATATGGGGATTTAACCCAAAGTACTACTTACTTCTAAGCTTTTGAACAGGACTTATTTCATAAAATAGCCACAAGATACTAACGCTCGTAGTATCAAGGTGAGTCTACTTTTCGAGTCAAGCCACTACACCTTTAGAAATACATTTAAGGCTTCTAAACCTAATTACCTCTACTTTCACAACCTAGGCAATTTATGCCTTCAAATCAAGTAGACCATTCTCTTAAATTTCCATAAAGCCGTTATAACTAACTTCCCATAAAGTCGTTATAACTCTTTATGCATTTAGGCAAAAATAAGACATTTTCATCCTTTAAAATCAAGGGAGTTAATTCTCTACTCAACCAACTTTGGACAATTCGAGACAAGGCAATGACATCAAAACAAAGCCGAATTCATTTAAAGATTGTACGTCTATTGTACTATACATTTACAATACATCATGCTCAAGAGATAAGGGAAAGTTCCATGTACCTCTTCGGCTTAATCTACTTGCTAACTTGAATATGCCTCACGTAGAATGTCAACCTATAATGACCATAATACAGCTATCAACTTCTATCTTTTAATGTAGAATATTCTAAGTGTAAAACTTCCTATTCTACGGAAAATTGGGCAGCACTTCCTTTGTTTCTACATACTTTTCCACCTTTTTATGGCCCGAAATCAATAACCAAACATGCCACATTTAAGGCTCAACAATTTAACTAACCAAAGGGGATTACACGCCTAACAGGACGTGTAAAATTCTGCCCCACAATTGATATCAAAATAGTCCAATATTTCAATGCCATTCTCGGCTACAATATACAACAATATAAAGTCTTATCCAATTCCTTTTCAACCCAAGTTGTTTAGTCTAACATGTTATATAGCCGCAATCGATTATAACAACTACAATCCTTTCTTTATATAACATGCGACGATTATAACTATCGACCAATTTGTATTGCAATTTCAATGGCTAATAAGCTCATTCACGGATTTAGGCTTCCAATACTCCATAACACTTATCAATCTTCATTATACAATTCACATGATCAACTATCAACTACTAAAACATGTAATCTTTAATTACATAAGTAAGATGAAGATTGTTACCTTGTTAAGCTCAAATACAATCCAAAACCTAAAGTCGATCCTTAGCAACTTTAGCTCCTTTCCTTCACGCTCTAATCCGCTATTTGAAGCCTTTAGAAGTTCATAAACAACTTTCCTTTAATTTCCAACCAAAACTTATGAAAACAACTTAGGTTTTCATCTTGCGACTAACGTAAAAACGTAGCTTTTCCGGGATCTTTGTATTGAGATATCCTTATAATACCTCTAGGAACCTTGAGTTGAAATATTGCGAATTATGAACAACAAATGAATTTTGTTTTGTGTGGAGAAGGCACAAAACCGAGAGCTCTATTTCAAGCTCAAGTGTTCTTGATTTTTTTTCTAAGTGTTGAGACTTGTCTTGCTACTAGGATGAATATATAATAAAATTAAGGGTCAAGATTAAAACACTTGTGTTGATTGGATGAAGAAAAAATTAAATATCTAGGGTCAAGTGGCTCATTGACTTGGTCAACAATGTCAAGACTTGATCATCTTGCCTTGGTCATTTGACCATTAACCCTTGGTTAAAATCGACCAAGCCTATGTGGGGGGAGGGGGTGACACGTGTCGCCCTCCCATTCGTTATAATATTTCGTTTCTCGACATTTCCATAATTCCGATAAATTCTATAAGTCTTAAATCTTAAAGTCCTGTTTTCTTACGTACGTTCTTATATACATATCCTGTAATTACGGGGTGTAACAGACTCGGTGTAAGGTCGTATAAGGTATAATATTTCCCGGCCATTTTTGGGTCTCGGTGTAAAGTCATATAAGTCATGTAAGGTATAATATGTCCCGGCCCATTATGGGTCTTGGTATAAAGTCATATAAGGTACAACATGTCCCGACCCTTTCTGGGTCTCGGTGTAAAGTCATATAAGGTATAACATGTCCCGGCCCTTTCTGGGTCTCGGTGTAAAGTTATATAAGGTATTACATGTTTCGGCCCTTCATGGGTCTCGGTGTAAAGTCATATAAGGTATAACATGTCCCGGCCCATTATGGGACTCGGTGTTGTCATCTTCCTCACATATGCACCTATAACGTGTCCCGGCCCATTAGGGGACTCGGTGTAATCATGACTATCCATATAATTCTCATTTGTGTACATGCAACATGTCCCGACCCACCATGGGACTCGGTGTATCAATGCAACCATATGACATTTTAAACCATCTCTTGACTTTCCATAAAACCGTTATAACAAACTTCCCATAAAACCATTATAACAAACTTTCATTTTAGAAACTAAAGCACTACCACATCTTTCTTCTTAAACAAACCAAGACACTATCACCTCTTTCCTTTTAATAAAACCAAGGTATTATCATGTGATGTAACATAAGGGAAATGAACCCAAAGTACTATGTACATCTAATCTTATAAAAAGAATCATACCATGCCATATAAGGGAGTTGAACTGTCACGACCCGACCCCGGGGACGCGACTGGTACCCTACCGGGGTACCCTGTCAGGTATACATCAGAGAATAGCAGCGGAACATACATAACACATAACTTATAAAAAGGTAAACATCACTGGCCAGCCGATAAGGCTGCCTTCCATAAAAAACATACTTAATCAAAAGTATAGCAGTACAACTTGTTCTTACAGCCCAAAACACATACGTGACCACAGACGTCTAAGGATAACAACTGTGGGGGACAGGGCCCCGCCATAGCCCTGAATGTACACAATACCTATAGCATCAGGGAAAATCCGTACCAACAAAAATAAGCTTCCGGAGGAATGGAGCTTCTGACACCGGAACAGTGATCCTAAGAACGAGGATCCACCACCGCTACTTACCGCCTGCATGTAACGCAGCCCCGAGGAAGCGGGGTCGAGACACAATATGTACCAAGTATGTAAAACTGGAAAATACTGTAATAACGATATCATAAGTCTAAAAGTAAGCTGGAGTCATGAAAAACAATCAAAAATACAGTACACTGTGCCTTACTAACAATGAGAGTAACAAGTATATATATAATACGACATAAAAATGGGAGGCTCATGATCAAAACAGGGTACCTCGCCCGTAGTATCAATAAGCAATCCTACTCCTGGGACTATTTCACCCGCATGGGTCCTGTGGACCCGCATGAGGTATTCCTCACATAGGCTATACCTGCCCGCATGGGACTATTTCACCCGCATAAGCCCATAGGACTCGCATGAGGTATTCCTCGCATTGTGGGTAGCAAATCCACGAAACAGGTGGTATAACGATCTTGGGGATTTACCCCTCAGATATACTCTTATCCTGAAGCAGGTGGTATACCGATCTTGGGGATGTTCCCCTCAGATATACTCTTACCCTGAAGAAGGTGGTATAACGATCTTGGGGATGTACCCCTCAGATATACTCTTACCCTGAAGAAGGTGGTATGACGATCTTGGGGCTTGCCCCTCATTCATACTCTACCCTGGAGAAGGTGGTATAACGATCTTGGGGCTTGCCCCTCATTTATACTCTTACCCTAGCTCAATCGGTCATCACATCATAATCATAAATAAGTTAAGAAAGCTTATAACTTATTATTAGTCTTGTTCATATACCCTCTCATTTTAGTTTACTTAAGGCACTAACATTCTTAATAAAAGAAAATCCGAGAATTTAACCCAAAGTACCACATACTTATATTCTTTAAAAATGACTCTTTTTCATATAAAACCTTTGGGCAATTGATGCCTTAAAATCAATTTGTCTTTCATAAATCAAGTCATTTGTCCTTACTTATCTTACTTAGAGTAAATCTCTTCTTATTAACCTTTTATAAAGCTAATAAACCAACTTCCCATAAAGTTGTTATATTAACCCTATACTTTAGTAAAATTATACTTTTCCCCTAACCAAGGGACTTATACTTCTTAAAACGAAACAAGTCTTTATATACTTAAAACAAGTAAGAATACCAAATCTCAGACGCTCACTGCACTACATAGATACAACTACTCATGCTCAAGAGATAGGAAAGCTTCACATACCTCTTCGGTCAATCCACTTGTTAAGTCCAAAATACCGCAAGTAATATGTCAACCTATAATAACCATGATATGCTTATTAACCTCTAGTTTAATGTAGAAATAATCCAAGTTCTAAGTTACTAATTTCTATGGAAAATTGGGCAGCATTTCCTTTATTTCTACACACTTTGCCACCTTTCTCAAGGCCGAATCCAACATCTAAACGCCACATTTAAGGCCCAACAATCCAAACATTTCAAAGGGGATTACACACCTAAACTTGGGTGTGTAAAATTCTGCCCCAAAAGGTACAACAATTAACTTAATCAAGTTTAAGGTAGTTCTTAGGCCACAACATGCTCACATAACCTTTTTAACCAATCCTTTCATATCCAACCCACATTTCTTACATGCAATGAATCTAAGAGCATTATTTACTACTATAAGTTCCTTCTTCTTCACATGCAACACAAATAACTAGCTATAAGAGAAGAATTGTAACCTTAAAGCTTTAGCCAAAATTATTCCAACAACTTTGCTAGCCTCCTTTCCAAGAACACCACCACAATAACTCCTACAAGCTAGCCACAAGCTTCCTTCTTGTCCTTAACTTTTCAGATTTTCCTTAGGCTTTGAATTCCTCTTGGAATTTTAGAGAGAAGTGAGAGCTTTAGCTTAGAGAGAGAGAGAGGGATTTGAAAGATGACCAAGTCTTCAAGACATGGTCAATATAAGACATGCAAGAATTCAGATGGGGGGGGGGACACTTGTCACCCACCCATGACCTCTTTTAAAACAAAGCTGCGTAAATCCCCACTCAACCGCGAACCGCCGGCGCCGCGGCTGGCGCACAAACTTCGCCTCAGACTTTCCGGCCGCGACTGCTTCCGGCGGCGCTGCAACTTTAGCGACTGTAATATCCGGTGCCGCTGCCTGCCGCTTCGTCCAAACGCATTTACCGTCACAAGACCGAACTTGTAACTCCCATAACTTCCTACTCCGATGTCTTATCGACGAACGGTTGGTTGCGTTGGAAACTAGTGTTATACCCCGTATTTCCAAAGTATGTACGTGAGGGCGTACGTACAAAAGTTTAAGCCTTAAGTAGGCAAAGTGGCGAAATTTGTGCACAACTAGCGAAAAGAGTCGTTTTCCGACGAAACGCTTTTCCGATTTTCATGGCGGAAAATACGGCTATGTCATTTATAATTTTTGCGGATTTTTCCGAGAGATGAAATATTTTGGACCAACGAGAGGGTGACAAGTGTCACCCTCAAGTGGACGTGAAAGTGGGACGAAACTTGGGCGGTTTGCCTTGGCTATTTTGTCAAGTAGTTGGTAGGATATTTTGTGTAGTTGATGAGCAAGTGGGACCCACAAACACATGTCCAAATCCCCACCCTACACTTGCCTACCACTTGGCTTGATCTTGGCCCTTGAATGTCCTATAAATACCCCCTTAGTTGAAGACTTATTCTTCATCCACACTTGTGAAATTCCAAGGAAAATACTCCCTCCCCTTTGTGTAGTTTTCGTCCAAAGCCCCCCCCCCCACCCCCTTGTGAGCCTTGGCCGAGATTACTCCCCCCCCTTGCCTAGTTGTTTTCGTATAATACACCCCCCCTTGCCTAGTTGTTTTCGTATAATACACCCCCCACCCCCTTGGTAGAAAAGTATTCTCTAAGTATTGTTACTATTCCCAAATACCTTGGCCCAAATACCTTGTAGTATTCCAAGGTTACACCTATACTAAAAGCCCAGAAATACTATTATACTTCCCTTCAGTCACAAAAAACGAAACCCTAAGAAAATCTTCATAGCCGGTTGAAGTATTAAGAAGAAGTTGCGTAGAACTTCTAAGGGTTGTTTGGAGCGGGTTGGAGCACACGGAGTAGGAGCTTAACGTTGCTCAGGATCGACATTTAACTTGGATAATTTTGGGCTCATCGAGGTAAATAACCCTATCCTTCTAGTGTAATTGGAAATTACATACTGTAGTAGTATAGAAATGAGTATAAGGTATAGAAGGATATTACAGAAGAGAATTGAACTGTAATAGAAGGATATTACAGAAAAGGAATTGAACTGAAATCACATCAGAAGAATATTAAAGAAGAAGATCGAATCAGATTTACATAGAACTGTATTTACAGTAGAATTGTATAGTTTGACGGGTAGGGAAGTGTTGCCCAATTTTCCGTAGATTAAAGGAATCTGTATCTAGAAATGTTTTACAGAATAGTCCAGACGTTGATAGACTTGTATGACCGCTATAGGTTGAAGTACTGCAAGTAGCGTATTCTACTCGAAGGGTGTAAAGGGCTAGCCGGATTACAGTACTTTGGAGCTATTTGCTTATAGTCGATAATCGTCGCGAGGTATGTGATTCTTCCTATATCCTTGAGCATGATATTTTTAAAAGAATATATATATAGTACGGTAGACGTACGTGTGTTAACTGAACGTAGTTGTACGGCAATGTCTTTTGACTTAAGCCTGAATAATAAGAATCTTGAAGTATTTCAAAAGAGTTAAGAAACCTTTTTGAAAGAAGAGTAATACTTGGTTTTAAAAGTTTTAAAAGCTTAAGAGTTATACTAGCTTTATGGGAAGTTAGGTATAACGACTTAAGAGTAATAAAAGGAATGGTTTATTGATTTTTAAAAGTTAAGAGACTTGATCTCAAAAGATAAGAGACTTGACTTAATTGATTTAATATGAATTTTGTTAAAAAGCGTGAAACCTCATTTGTGAGTAATGAGTACTTGGTTTGTAAAAGGAATAATGTTTTACTGATTTCGGAAATGAGAATAAGTATCGAACAAACCACAGCAGCGTTAATAAAGGGGAATGTAATAACTAATAAAGTATTATTAAAACCAGTAGAAACCTCCATCTGCATAGAAGCTAAGATGAGACAAAATGATATTACATTTCCTAGATCATGGCTGCTTTAATAAGATTGTTATGAACAAGAATAACCTACTCACACATAAGGCATATATTACTCAATTGTTTTTAAAAGAGAATTATGTTCTTAAATGATTAAGACTATGAACTATGAAATCTTTCGGAAATAAGAGATGTGAATATTTGAAGTTGGGCAAACTTGAACTTTTGAAAAAGAATGTTGTTACTTGACTTTAAGAAGGAAAGTGTTTTGGTTTAACAAGAAGGGCATAATATTACCTTAGTTGTTTTAAAGGGAAAATATGGTATTATCTTAATCTGTCTTAAATGAGCGTTTAAATGTTATGGTCACTCGACTACCGCGTTCATGGGATGAACCGGGAATGTATTTCACTCGACTACCGCGTTCATGGGATGAACCGGGAATGTATTTCACTCGACTACCGCGTTCATGGGATGAACCGGGAATGTATTTCACTCGACTACCGCGTTCATGGGATGAACCGGGAATGTATTTCACTGACTACCGCGTTCATGGATGAACCGAATGTATTTCACTCGACTACCGCGTTCATGGGATGAACCGGGAATGTATTTCACCACGATACCGAGTCCATGAGATGGACCGGGAATGTATTTCATGCGACACCGCGTTCATGGGATGAACCGGGAATGTATACCACCTGATTTGATACCGAGTCCATGAGATGGACCGGGAATGTATTCTATACGATTTCACCTCGAGTCCATGAGATGGACCGAGACATGTTACACGTATCACATAACTAATACCTAGACTGCCGGCAGTGAGGAAGGAGTTCCACGGGCATGAGGGATAACTTTGAGGGCGTGAGTCCCTGACTTGACATGACTGCTTTTATGTTATGAACTGTAGTTTTGCTATCATACATGTCTCCTGCTTTATATAGACTACTATGATTTCATTTACTGATTCTTCGCCACATACTTGGTACTGTTATCGACTCTTCGGGCCGCTGCGTTCATGCCGCAGGTAGAGGTACACCGGTTGTTGATCCTCGCTCATAGGATCACAGTTCAGCGTATTGGGAAGCTACGTTTCTCCGGAGGCTTATCTTTTGGTATGTTTCCCTGAGTTGTAGGTTCTGTATATTCAGGGGTATGGCGGGGCCCTGTCCCGTCATAGGTGTTGTTACATTCTTAGAGGTCTGTAGTACTGTTGTGGGCGGGGTTTGTAAAAAGGATGTAACTGTTCAAAATTTCTGTATATATGCAAGGAGGCAACCGCTTTGGTTGTCCGGTTTTATTATCTTATCTCTTGTTTCGTATCTGTATGTTTTATATTCCGTTGATTTCTCTGATGTATGACTACTTGGGTGCCCGGGTAAGGCACCAGTCACGGGCCCCGGAACGGGTCGTGACAACTAGCCTCAACGAACTACGCACTAGACCTTTGAAACACTTAGGAACTCTCAATGTAGCGGGTCATAACCCACCTCAACGTTGACTAAAACCCGTCCGAACAATCCGTCAACCTATCTTTCGAAAATTTTAAGTCTTACCCCCTTTCGCACGCTCTCACACGTGTGGCCAGAACTACGGGGTATAACATGAACCCAAAAGTACTATGTACATCTATTCTTTCCTTTATAAAACCCCAAGATACTAGCACTTGTAGCATCAAGGCACTTTCACTATTAAAAACAAGTTACTTACACTTTTAAACTCAAGTAACTTATTCTTTTCAAATCAAGTAACATATACCTTTATATCAAGTTACTTCTTCTTTTCCAAAATCAAGTCATTTATACTTCATATAAATCAAGTCTCTTATACTTCATCTAATCAAATCTCATATACTTTCAAGTAAGGTCTCATATACTTTCAAGTAAAGTCTCATATACTTTCAACTAAGTCTCATAACTTTCAAATAAATATAGTCTCATGACTATCAAATAAATCAAGTCTCATAACTTTTAAATAAAGCTAGTCTCAGGACTTTCAAATAAATCAAGTCTCATTAGTGTTGTAACCTAGCAAGATCAAATTGTTATACCCCGTATTTCCAGAGTATGTACGTAAGGGAATACGTACAAAAAAGTATAGCCTTAAAGTTTAGGCAAAACGTTTTTTTTTGGGCACAACTCACAAAACGAATAGTTTTCCGACGAAACGTTTCCACAGCTTTCGTAGGGTAAATTCCGGCTATGCCATTTCTAATTTTTGCGGATTTTTCCGAGAGACGAAACATTTTGGACCAACGGGAGGGCGACACTTGTCACCCTCCAATTGATGGACTTGAAATCGTCCATTTGGACGATTTGGACTAGGATGAACACGTTTTTTGTGCCTTGTGCACAAGTCAAGGAGTTGGTAGGATATTTGTGTATAGTTAATCCTCACCCTACACTTGCCTTGCACTTGTCTTAATCTTGGCCATTGGTTGGCCACTTCTTGACCTATAAATACCCCCTTAGAGATGAAGAGTTTTTCATCCACAAATCTTTCCAAGTCTTGAAAATCCTCTCCTCTCCCTTTGTAGCTCTTTCGTCCAACACTCCTCCCCCTCCCCTTGTGAAGGCCCTTGGCCGAATACCCCCCCCCCCCTCTAGCCTAGTAGTTTGGCCGAGGCCCCCCCCTAGCCTAGCCAAAAATCTACCCCCCCTCCCTTGGTAGAAAAGTTGTCTTCTTGTATTGTTATAATGCCCAAAATACCCTAGCCCAAATACCTTACTACTTAGTAGAAGTTGTGAAGAACTTTTAAGGTTTCCTTGGAACATACAACTTAGGAGCAAAACCTTGCTCATGCGCGACTTTTTCTAGGATATTATTGGGCTTACCGAGGTAACTAATCCTAACCCTCTTTTGAATTAGAGAATACTTACTGTTGTAGTATTAGAATAAGTATAAATACTTAGAAGAATATCACAGAAAAGAATTGGACTGTTACCACAGTAGAAGGGTTTAAAAGAAGAATAATCAAACTCATTTACATAGACTGCTTTTCACAAGAGACTTATATAGCTCACCGGGTAGGAAGTCGCCCAACTTTCCATAGAATTGTGAACCCTCTGCTTAGAATGACCTTGAGTAGTCTTTGATAGATATCCGTGACTATTATAGGTCGACTCTGCGCGACATATTCAACTTGGCGGTGGTTTTCACGAGAAGGTATGTGATTCTTTCTAAAGCATGATATTTTACAATATATATAACTACGGAATGCCTCACGCTTAAGCTCGAATAATACCTACGAATGCCTCACGCTTAAGCCCGAATAATACTTACGGCAATGCCTCACGGCTTAATCTCGACAACACTTACTGAATGCCTCACGCTTAAGCTCGAATAATAAAGATCCAAAGCATTTCAAAAGAATATCAATCATTTTAATGTAAGAGAACTAATTGGTTTTAAATGAAGCTTAAGAGTTATACTAGCCTTATGGGAAGTTAAGTATAACCACTTAAGATTGATAAAAGAAACAGTTTGCCTATGTGGTTATAACAGACTTATATTGAATTGTGAAAAGAATAATAAGATGGTTTGATAAGTAGACATGATATGATGCTATGTGTGTTAGTGTCTTGTAATAGTTGTGAAAAAGAGTATTCTTGTCAGGCTTATGTCGTTTAAAGATAAGTCGTTATGTTAGTGTACTATCACTCACCTCTTGAGATGATACCGGGGTTAAGTCGCCTCCGACGCGGGTAGACTCAGCGATGCAGGACCATGATTCGAGAATACCTCATGCGGGTCCAGGGCCTATGCGGAGCTACGAGTTCCGTGTTAGTATGCGGGGTTATGCCTCACGCGGTCTATGTGCCATGCGGACAACGAGTCGGGGCGATGCCGAGGAGTAGCTACTCTCGACGCGGGTTATACCTCACGCGCCCACGCGAGTGGCCTATGCGCGACTCGGAGTCGAGGATTAGGCTTCTTGAATGATGATATGGGCGAATGGCCTGCTTTGAATCATTCGCAGCCTAGAAAAGACCTATTACGCTTTACCTATTGTTGCTCTTGTTTGTGATGTGGCACTATGCGCGTTTCTCGTTGTTTCATACATACTTGCAAAACTGTTTTTAAAATGATATGTTTCATTTAAGTATTTTACGCTTTCATATACTTAGTACTGTTATCGACCTCCTTCGGGCCGCGTCATGCCGCAGTAAGGGCAAGCAGTGCTAGATCCACATTCTTAGGATCTCTACGTTGGTGTGAGCTCCATCTTTTCCGAGGCTCTACTTTTGGGTATGATCTCCTGTTGTAGATAGTTTTGTCTGCCAGGTATGGCGGGCCCCGTCCCGCCATAGTTGTATATTTCAGAGGTCCTGTAGTCATGTTGTACAGTTGTCGGATGTAATCGCTAAACCATGTTTATATATATATGCCGAAAGGCGATGTTTTCTCACATAAATCGTGTCCTATTTTATAAATCGTTTCATGTCTTGCTTTATATTTCCGCGATTACTCGATGTATGACTACTTGGATGCCGTAAGGCACGACCACGCCCCGAACGGGTCGTGACAAAAGTGGTATCGAGCGCTTAATCCTGGAAAGTGTCTACGCACCGTATCTAGTAGAGTCTTGATTATCGGTGTGTTGTGCACCACACCAATAATCGTGAGGCTATAGGATATTTAGGATTGGTTTCCATTCTTCTCATTCCGAGATCGTGCTTTAGAGCCATGTTATAGGTTGGACCTCTAACGTATTCCTAACTCGTACAGATTATGCCTCCACGTAGGCAACCCGCCCGTGGGCAAGGCAGCCGAGGAGTCGCTAGCAGACACCCAGAGTCACGAGGGCTCGTGCCCGCCTATACCGCAGACGGCGAGTTCTATGACGCCGCCACCAAAGACACCACGCACCCACACCTCCCGTCCCACACCGGGCGGAGGAGAGTTAGGGTACAAGGAGATGGCCCACTTTTGGCTAAAGTTGTGGCCCGACACGAGGAGAGATTGACGCGGCGCTCAGCCTCCAGCCCAGCTCAGCCGCACCCGTGGTACACCCGAGGGCAGATAGTTTGAGGCTACGAGATTTCTTGAGTTGTAGCCCGCCAGAGTTTTACGGGTCGAGGCCGGAGGATGATCCGCAGGAGTTCATCCGTCAGCTACAGAGGATCATGCGGGTGATCAAGGCCTCAGAGACAGAGTCTGTGACTTTCGGTTCGCATCGGCTGCGTGATACCGCAGTCGATTGGTTTGATTCATGGGAGCTTTCCCGGGGAGAGCACGCGCCCCGCCTACTGGGATGAGTTCTCGAGGCTTTCTCACTCACTTCTTGCCTCCACGGATGAGGAGGCGCGGGCGGATAGATTTTTACCATCGAGGCAGAGAGGACGACCGCCGTGAGTACAATGTCGAGTTTGATTCATTGGCTCGATATGTCCCAAAGATTGGTAGCAGATATGAGGATAGGGTACACCGCTATGTCACCTGCCAGACGACTATATGGCCGAGTCATGTGGGGGTTTCTCTCCACCGGTATGGACATTACCCGCATGCGCAGCTCACGCCTGATGCGAGGCGAGCGCAGAGGTCGACGAGTGACGACAGCAGCAAGAAGGCTAGACGGAGGTCTTCCGTGGTTATCGTGGTGGCGGCCTCGCAGTTAGCCTAGATTCGCACCACACCGGCTCGAGCACTCGCACCGCCTCAAGACACCAGAGTTTTCGAGGCGCACTGTGGCCTCGTGGCTTCGGACGCCCGAGTAGCAGAGGTATCGCCGACGGACCACCCCAGGTGTGGCCGATGGTAGATCCCATTACGGGAAGTGTGGTACTACTTTTGGAGCTTGTTACCAGGGCCAGCAGGTCACTTTGCAGGGATCGTCCGACCGGGGCGCTGGTGGTAGGCTCACCTTCGTGTTCGTTGCCGCTTCATCATCTCCTACAGATTACTCGCCGAGGCGGGGTGCTCACGGGTCAGCAGGTCGCGCAGAGGTCGTGGCTCGGGTCCCGCCTAGCGGTCCTCGAATCGCATTTATGCTTTGTCCACCGACAGATCGTGAGGCCTCACCGATGTCGCCACGGTACCTTATCGCTCGGGTTTGATGTTTATGCCTTGATAGATCCGGTTCTACTGCCCCATATATCTCCCTTGTTGCTAGTAGGATAGGGATAGAGCCCGAGTCCATAGATCCTTTCGAGGTAGCTACGCCTGGGTGATTCTGGTAGCTCGGCGGGTATATAGAGCTTGTCTGTGACTATTTACGCCGGACCCAGCCGACTTGATAGAGTTGGAGATGATTGACTTCGACGTGATTATGGGGATGGATTGGCTAGCTTCGCTACGCCAATGTAGACCGCAGAGAGAGAGTAGTACGGTTCCAGCTTCGAGGAGCCGGTTGTTGAGTGAGGAGCACGGTATCGCCGGTGGTAGGTTTATTTCCTACCTCAAGGCTAGGAAGATGCGCGCAGGCGGGTATATCTACCATCTCGTTCGGGTGTTTGATACCAAGTCGCGGTACAGATTTTCGCCCAGAGTCACGAAGTTCCCGCACGTGTTTCGGATGACCTTCGGGTATCCTCCCGAGAGGAGATTGAGTTTTGTATTGACATATTGCGACACTCGCCTATTTCCATTCCGCCATACGAATGGCACCCGCCGAGTTGAGAGAGTTGAAGGACCACTTTAGGGATTTGCTGGAGAAGGGCTTCATCAGGCCTAGTGTTTCTCCCTGGGGAGCGCCGGTATTGTTCGTGAAGAAGAAGGACGGGACGCTGCGCATGTATGTTGATTACAGGCAGCTGAACAAGGTGACCATTAAGAACAGATACCCCCTTCCCAGGATTGATGATTTGTTCGACCAGTTGCGAGTGCGAGATGTTTCTCCAAGATTGATCCGCGATCGCTATCATCAAAGTGCGAGTCGAGAGGTGGATGTCCCTAGGATCGCATTCAGACCCGTGACGGGCATTATGAGTTCGTGGTCATGTCTTTGGTTGACCAATGCTCCGCGGTATTCATGGATTTGATGAACCGAGTGTTCAAACCATTTTGGACACGCTTTGTGATAGTGTTCATTGATGATATCTTGGTTTATTCTCGCCAGAGCGGAGCACGCGAGCATTTGAGGCGATCAGGCCGATTCTCGACTGAACAGACGCCAAGTTTTCCAAATGTGAGTTTTGGTTGACTTGATGCGTTTCTTGGGCATATTGTCGGGGCTGATGGCATTCGAGTGGATACGGCCAAGATCGAGGCAGTCAGGACTTGGCCGAGACCTACTACTCCGACAGAGGTTCGCAGTTTTCTGGGCCTTGCAGGTTATTATCGGCGGTTCGTGGAGAAGTTTGCTTCTATCTCTGCACCATTGACTAGCCGACTCGTATGCGGCCAAGTTCCAGTGGACTGATGCTTGTGAGCAGGGTTTCCAGTTGCTGAAAGAGAGATTGACGACCGCCCCCGTTCTTACTCTTCCAGAGGGTCCAGACGGTTATGTTGTGTATTGTGATGCGTCAGGCATCGGGTTGGGATGTGTGTTGATGCAGCATGGCAGAGTTATAGCATATGCATCCCGACAGCTGAAGAAACACGAGAGGAACTACCCCACCCATGATTTGGAGTCGCACCGTGATTCACGCCAAGATCCGAGGCACTATTTGTATGGGGTTCACGTGGATATTTATACAGACCACAAGAGCCTCCAGTATATCTTCAGCCAGAGGGAGCTGAACTTACGACAGAGACGGTGGTTAGAGTTGCTTAAGGATTACGATGTTGATATCCTGTACCACCCGGGGAAGGCCAATGTTGTGGCAGATGCTCTTAGTCGTAGGTCGATGGGGAGCCTATCAGATGTGCAGCTAGAGAGGAGGGACATGGTTCGTGATTTGCATCAGTTAGCGAGCCTTGGTGTCCGTTTGATTGATTCTGATAGCAGTGGGGTTAGAGTTCGTGAGGTTGCCGAGTCTTCCATCGCCGAGGAGGTGAAGAGGCAACAGTTCGAGGATCCAGCTTTGATTCGATATCGTGATACACCTCTTCGTGACGGCAACGGTCCTTTGAGGTAGCACCACGGGGTGCTAAGGTTTGAGGGCGCATCGTGTGTTCGGATGTTTCGTGACTTCGGCAGCAGTTCTTGGGGAAGCACACAGCGTTACTCTATCCATCCGGGGTCGACCAAGATGTACCACGACCTTAGATCTGTGTATTGGTGGGATGGCTTGAAGAGAGACGTTGCAGAGTTCGTAGCTCAGTGCCCGTGTTGTCAGCAGGTGAAGGTAGAGCACCAGAGGCCTGGTGGCTTGTTACAGACGATTGAGATCCCGACCTGGAAGTGGGAGGTAATCAACATGGACTTCATCACAGGATTACCTCGCACTCAGAGGAGACATGATTCTATATGGGTTATCGCCGACAGTCGACGAAAATCAGCCCACTTTCTTCCCGTCAGACGACTTTTTCTACCGAGGATTATGCCGCACTTTACATCCGAGAGATCGCCGATCGCATGGAGACCCTACTTCGATCATATCGCATGAGGAGCCCGGTTACGGCTAACTTCGAGGTCCTTCCGCAGGGGTTTAGGACGCAGTGAGAGCCCGAGTAATCGCATTTCATCCACAGACAGACGGACAGGCAGAGCGCACTATCCAGACTCTTGAGGATATGTTGCGAGCCTGTGTTATCGACTTCAGTGGTAATTGGGAGGATCATTTGCCTCTAGTTGAGTTCGCGTATAATAATAGCTACCACCCAAAGATTCGATGGCGCCTTATGAGGCCTTGTATGGGAGGAAGTGCAGATCGCCTATAGGTTAGTTCGATGTGGGCGAGGTGCAAGTGGGACCAGATTTGGTACATCGTGCGATGGATAAGGTGAAGCTTATCCGAGAGCGGCTATCGATACCGTAGTCGGTAAGTCGTATGCGCAGATCATCGTCGCCGCATCTTGAGTTCGAGGTTCATGATTGGGTTTTCCTAAAGGTGTCACCCATGGCGGTGTGATGAGATTCGGAAGAAGGGGAAACTCACCTAGGTACATTGGGCCATTTCGATTGTCCGCAGGTAGGCGTGGTTGCCTATGAGTTGGATCTGCCGTCCGATCTTGAGGCAGTTCATCCGGTTTTTCACGTAACTATGCCGAGGAGAAGTATCTGGGATCCCACTAGGGTGCACCCGATTGACGATGTCCAGGTGACCGAGGCGTTATCGTATGAGGAGATTCCCATAGCGATAGTCGATCGTCCGTTAGGCGTCGCGCACGAAGGACGTGGCTTCCACAAAGTCTTGTGGCGAACGAGCTCGGGGAGGAGATGACGTGGAAGCCGAGGAGGACATGAGGCAGAAGTATCTCACCTATTCCCACACCTCCGTGCAATTCACTTTCCTACTTGTAAATTTTCGTTATCGCTTCGCTAAGTGATGTTACGTGGCCGTGTGTGGCATTTGCAATCGCTTAAGTTATGAAGAATCTTATCGTTAACTGTCTTGGGAAGGAACATTCGGGACGAATGTTTCTAAGGGGGGGAGAATGTTATACCCCGTATTTCCAGAGTATGTACGTAAGGGAATACGTACAAAAAAGTATAGCCTTAAAGTTTAGGCAAAACGTTTTTTTTTGGGCACAACTCACAAAACGAATAGTTTTCCGACGAAACGCTTCCACTTTCGTAGGGTAAATTCCGCTATGCCATTTCTAATTTTTGGCGGATTTTTCCGAGAGACGAAACATTTTGGACCAACGGAGGGCGACACTTGTCACCTCCACCGATGGACTTGAAATCGTCCATTTGGACGATTTGGACTAGGATGAACACGTTTTTTGTGCCTTGTGCACAAGTCAAGGAGTTGGTAGGATATTTGTGTATAGTTAATCCTCACCCTACACTTGCCTTGCACTTGTCTTAATCGTGGCCATTGGTTGGCCACTTCTTGACCTATAAATACCCCCTTAGAGATGAAGAGTTCTTCATCCACAAATCTTTCCAAGTCTTGAAAATCCTCTCCTCTCCCTTTGTAGCTCTTTCGTCCCAACACTCCTCCCCTCCCATGAAGGCCCTTGGCCGAATACCCCCCCCTCTAGCCTAGTAGTTTGGCCGAGGCCCCCCCCTAGCCTAGCCAAAAATCTACCCCCCCTCCCTTGGTAGAAAAGTTGCCTTCTTGTATTGTTATAATGCCCAAAATACCCTAGCCCAAATACCTTACTACTTAGTAGAAGTTGTGAAGAACTTCTAAGGTTTCCTTGGAACATACAACTTAGGAGCAAAACCTTGCTCAGGCGCGACTTTTTCTAGGATATTATTGGGCTTACCGAGGTAACTAATCCTAACCCTCTTTTGAATTAGAGAATACTTACTGTTGTAGTATTAGAATAAGTATAAATACTTAGAAGAATATCACAGAAAAGAATTGGACTGTTACCACAGTAGAAGGGTTTAAAAGAAGAATAATCAAAATGTACTTACATAGGACTGTTTTCACAGTAGACTTATATAGCTCACCGGGTAGGGAAGTGCTGCCCAACATTCCATAGAATTGTGAACCCTCTGTTTAGAATGACCTTCAGAGTAGTCTTTGATATATATCTGTGACTATTATAGGCTGACTCTCTGCGCGCGACATATTCAACTTGGCAGGTGGTTTTCGCTGAGAAGGTATGTGATTCTTTCTAAAGCATGATATTTTACAATATATATAACTACGGCAATGCCTCACGGCTTAAGCCTGAATAATACCTACGGCAATGCCTCACGGCTTAAGCCTGAATAATACTTACGGAAATGCCTCACGGCTTAAGCCTGAATAACACTTACGGCAATGCCTCACGGCTTAAGCCTGAATAATAAAGATCTGAAAGCATTTCAAAAGAATACTGAATCATTTTAACAGAAGAGAACTAATTGGTTTTTAAACAGAAGCTTAAGAGTTATACTAGCCTTATGGGAAGTTAAGTATAACCACTTAAGATTGATAAAAGAAACAGTTTGCCTATGTGGTTATAACAGACTTATATTGAATTGTGAAAAGAATAATAAGATGGTTTGATAAGTAGACATGATATGATGCTATGTGTGTTAGTGTCTTGTAATAGTTGTGAAAAAGAGTATTCTTGTTGTGCTTATGTCGTTTAAAGATAAGCTGTTATGTTAGTGTACTATCACTCACCTCTTGAGATGATACCGGGTTGTCGCCTCCGACTGGGTAGACTCAGCGATGCAGGACCATGATTCGAGAATACCTCACGGGTCCGGGGCCTGCGCGAGCTACGAGTTCCGTGTTAGTATGCGGGTTATGCCTCATGCGGTCTATGTGGCCATGCGACAACGAGTCCAGATGATGCCGAGAGTAGCTACCCTCGACGCGGGTTATACCTCACGCGCCCACGTGAGTGGCCTATGCGCGACCGGAGTCCGTGATTAGGCTTCTGAATGATGATATGGGCGAATGGCCTGCTTCAATCATTCGCATTCAGAAAAGACCTATTACGCTTACCTATTGTTGCTCTTGTTTGTGATGTGCACTATGCGCGTTTCTCGTTGTTTCATACATACTTGCAAAACTGTTTTTAAAATGATATGTTTCATTTAAGTATTTTACGCTTTCATATACTTAGTACTGTTGTAATCGACCTCTTCGGGGCTGCTCATGCCGCAGTAAGGGCAAGCAGTGCTAGATCCACATTCTTAGGATCTCTACGTTGGTGTCGAGCTCCATCTTTTCCGAGGCTCTACTGGGTATGATCTCCTGTTGTAGATAGTTTTGTACACAGTGGTATGGCGGCCCCGTCCCGCCATAGTTGTATATTTCAGAGGTCCTGTAGTCATGTTGTACAAAGGTTTGATGTAATCGCTAAACCATGTTTATATATATATGCCGAAAGGCGATGTTTTCTCACATAAACTGTGTCCTATTTTATAAACTGTTTCATGTCTTGCTTTATATTTCCGCTGATTACTCTGATGTATGACTACTTGGGTGCCCCGGTAAGGCACCAGTCACGGGCCCTGGAACGGGTCGTGACACAAATCGTCTCCAATGCTTACTAGACACTCTTACCAACATCTCCCATAAGACTTGGTAAGGAGTTAGGAATAACTTAGACATGCCTTCCATAGAATCAATAACATGAATACTATAATAACGAGGCAAGTATACTTCAAGAAACTGTCACGACCCGTTCCGAGGTCCGTGACTGGTGCCTTACCCCGGGCACCCTAGTGATACAACATCAGAGTAATCAGCGGAACATAAAACGATACAAGACATATTATGAAATATGAAACAATAATCTGAGAAAAACTTGTCTTTCGGCATATATATAAATAACAACCTTTTCAACATGAGCAGCTTTAATCCTTTTACAAACCCCGCCACAACAAGATTACATGCACTTCTAAGAAATGATACGACAACAATGGCGGACAGGGCCCCGCAATACCTCGAATGTAAATACCTACAAATAGGGACTATACCATCGATAAGCCTCCGAGAAACGGAGCTTTCCCAACGCTGGATCGTGACCCTAAGAGCGAGGATCAACGATCGTGTACCTTTTCCTCGCGCAGATGAACGCACTTCAAGGAGGTCAAGACAACAGTACCAAGTATGTGAAATCAAAATATCAGAAATGAAATCATAGTAGTCTATAAAAACAGAGACATGTATGATAACCAAACTACGCTCACAATAAGCAAATATGTCAAGTCGTGGACTCACGCCTCAAAGTCATCACAATAAAACCGTGACGGTAAGTACGAAGGCATAGCCGACTACTAAGACCCCGCACTCACAAATGCCATAAATCGTATCACAAGGTCTTTCTAGACCGCACCACATGATCGGCCGCCACTCGCCCGCAGATCACCGAGCGTCTATTCCTCGAACTCTCGCAGCCCGCATAGGTCACACACGACCCGCATGAGGTATCCTCGAATCATGGTCCTGCATCACCGAGGTATACCCCGCATCGAGGGCGCCTTAACCCCAGATCCGCCTAGGCTCCCGCAACCCGCATAGTCTCAAAAGACCGCATAGTCTCAACAGACCGCATAGGAATCCCCGCATCGCTAAACACCCGAATGATCAATCCCGAGCTACCGCGACCGCATAGTCACAAGGACCGCATAGGCCGTATAGACCGCATCAAGGGTGGCAAGCCCTGTGATAATAAGTCAAAGGGTATGTGATACAATAACAAGATAACGGGCTTAACGCTTAACAACGTAAGCACAACAAGAATGACCCTTACATCACGATCACACAAGATACTAACACAAGTAGCATCCTAACATGTTTACTTATCACATCAACAAGAAAGTATTTACAAGGCTATCTCAAACCAACACAATCAAGTTATTCACACAAGGTACTTTATGCTAACAAGTTCGTATCTATCCCTAAAGTACTTCATACATTAAATCTTTTAAAAGATTCATTGCTTTCACATAAGTCACACAATACGTAGTATAAAATAGAGTGATCCTTTTTTAATTAAACTAAAACATTTACCTTTGTAAAATCAAGTAACAACATTATTTTCCAAACGCCCAAGTTTGCCTAATTTCAAATGTTCACGTTTCTTATTTTAGAAAGGTTTCAGAGTTCATAGTCTTATTCATTTAAGAATATAATTCTCTTTTAAACAACTGAGAAACATAAGCCTTATATGAGTAGGATATTCTTGTTTATAACAATCTTATTACAAAGTATCGTGATCTAGAAATATCATTTTGTCTCATCTTAGCTTCTATGCGGATGGAAGTTTCTACCGGTTTTAATAATACTTAATTAGTCAAAACATTTCCTTTATTAACGCCGCAGTGGTTTGTCGATACACATTCGATTCAAATCAAGAAACATTCTTAAGCCGTTATACCTAACTTCCCATAAAGCTAGTATAACTCTTAAGTTTTTCAAAACCAAGTATTACTTCTTCTTTCAAAATGATTCAAAATCTTTTGAAATACTTCAAGTTCTTTATTAACACATAACAAGCCGCTTATAGTTCAAATCGATTACCTTTTAAAGACCACAAGTATTTTCGCACCAACATAAAGTCGTTATAACCAACTTCCCATAAAGCCGTTATAACACTTTATGTTTTAGACCAATCAAATACATTTAACACATGACGTCTACCGTACTACATAGTTACACACATATCATGCTAGAAGAGATAGGAAGAGGTTCACATACCGCGACGAGTATCGACTAATAGCAAAACGCCCAAGTACTTCAAACCGTCGGCTACTCCTTAGCCGTAAGATCGCGCCATACGTAGTACTTCAACCTATAAGGCCACAAGGCGCTTTATTAACATTTATATCCCTTCGTAGAACATCCTACGTAAAATTCGGCAAAGACTCTCCCGCAACAACAGAAATCTCCTCCTCTATCTGGGCCGCTATCAAGCCAACCAGTGGGGTTCATACATCTAACCGACGCACAATTCTACCTCACAGAAAAGCTACACAAGTCTACTGTAATACAGTCCTATGTAAAAACAGTTCAGTACTCTTCTTTCGAAAAGATTTCTTATTATTCAGGCTTAAGTCCAAAGACATTGCCGACAACAACGCTCAGTTCTATATATATAGTATACTTCAAATATATGGTCTAACAATCATGTAATTTCCAATTACAATAGAGGGACAAGATATTTACCTCGATAAGCCCATAATTATCCGAGTATAAAGTCGATCTGGGCAATCGTTTAGCTCCAACTCCGCGCTCCAACCCGCTCCAAACTACCCTTAGAAGTTCTAACCAACTTCTACATACTACTCCAACTAACCATGGAGATTTTCCTGTGGTTTCGGTTTGGTGACCGACGGGAAGTATAATAGTATAAGCTGGCTTTTTGTAAGGTATGACCTTAGAATACAACAAGGTATACGGCTAAGGTAATTTGGGCATTATAACAATACTTTGAGAGTATTTCTACCAAGAGGGGGTATATACGAGACAACACCACAAGAGGGTGTATACCCTCGCCTACCCCACTCAGGGGTACTCGCCGAGGGGGGAGGGGCTCTCGCCAAAGTGCCAACTCAAAGGGGAGGGGTGTTGGACGAAACACCACACAAAGGGAGGGAGGATTTTTAACACTTAGGAAATATTTGGAATGGATGAAGAAGTCTTCCAGGGGTATTTATAGGTCAGCAAAGGCCAACCAATGGCCAAGATCATGCCAAGTGCATAGCAAGTGTAGGGCCAAGATCTTGCCAAGTGCACCCTAACCAACTAACACACAAAATATCCTACCTACTACTTGACAAAATTGTCACCAAATCGTCCAAGCCAACCGCCCACACTCCATCAATGAGAGGGTGACAAGTGTCGCCCTCTCGTTGGTCCAAAATGTTTCGTCTCTCGGAAAAATCCGCAAAAATTAAAAATGACATAGCCGGAAATTCCCCTACGAAAGCTGTGAAAACGTTTCGTCGAAAAACGACTCTAAACGGGTGTTGTGAACAAAATAAATTCGGCCAAGCCACTTTACACTTCAAAATTTTCTACGTACGTCCTTACGTACATACTCTGGAAATACGGGGTATAACATTCTCCCCTCCTTAGAAACATTCGTCCCGAATGTTCCTTCTAAGTCTCAAAACAAACGCGCGCCGGTATAGTCCTCACTGCTATACTTACGAAAACAATCCTGCCACGCATGGCCACGGAACCAACTTGCGCAAAATACTTACCTCCAAGTCCACGAGGAAACACCTCTAACATCACCACAAACACCTCTCTCCGGGGTCTAAAATATACTTCATTCGCACCTTCTCTTTACAAAAGAAATGATACCACTTTTGTCACTTTGCCGCGAGGTTCACTCCGGCGACCCAACAAATGGTACCGGGCTGCATGCGATCCCTGAGGCTGACGTACACTCGAACTCTTACCACATTTCTGATACTGCTTCAGTTTCCAAAACTCGAGGTTACTATCTCTAACGTGGTCATCATTAACTGGGAACACTCGGGATGGATCTCCGATACTTTCAAAACATAACAATACGAAGACCGGACGCATCGCCTCCCAAGTCGACGGCAAAGCTAACATTTAGGCAATCCGCCTATTCTTAACATGAAATTAAAAAGGCCCAAAACAACTCGCTAAGTTTCCTCTGCTTTTCCAAAGCTCGTCACACCTAATCCGGGTGGTACTTTCAAGAAGACCAACCGTCAACTGAACTCTAAGCGCCGCCGATTTTTCCGACGATTTCTCCGAGCCGCCGTAACTTCTTCTAGACAAGCTTCACTATCCACGATCACCGGAACAAGCTGAACTAATCATTCAACCTTGCCAACATCGAACCACTCGACCGCAACTTACACATCCGCCTACAAGGCTTTATAAGGCGACATCCGAACACCGAAATGGTAGCTTAAACACTCCTCCACAGAGACAACAATCTCCACAACTACCCCGAAATTCAACCACCGCCCGGTGGCGAATGCGGTTCTCGAGACTCACCCGAGTTCTTAACACATGCTTGGCAAAGCTCGAAACAAAACAGCCAGAACTGGCTCCATCGTTCGACATAAGGTGAAGGTAGGCACCCCGTGCAGCCTTACAACCTTTCTGATATAACAACACTGCTGAGTACATGGTCCTGACCGAAAAACACGACGGGCTGCCCCCATCGGCCCGACCACTGGTCTAACGCATCCAAGAACTCGTACGCTGGTTAACTAAACTTGTGACTAACACCCTCGTGACCCCACCACCCGGCTGTACCACCACGAACTGACCCCACCAACAAACAGGGCGCGGGTTGACCCGCGGCATGGCATCAACCCGACCAACTCTCGCTTAAAACACTTGATCCCCGTTCAGGAACAACTTTTATAAAGACGTTACTAAAACATAGCGGTATTCTTAGATCAACTAACCCATTTAATTCCACACTACTCGGGACTTATCATACAATATATCTCACATGCACTAAGCACTGATAAGGATCAAACATAACACTACACCTTTACTCGAGATGGCCTTACCTCTAAGGTCTCTACGCATAGAACTCTAAGGCTCACACCTTCTATCCCCAAATCTTACTCGGTTAAACAACCACGATCTAATCACAACTAACACACCGCTATCGTAACATATCACTTAAGGTATACTCACATTATCAGATAAACAAAACTGTAGATGGTTAAAGATATATCTATATCTACCGCTTCACTCCTTAGTCGTTCTAATCAAACACGCCACGTAGGCGCATAGCTAGGGAAGATGACGAACTACCCACCGATCTGAAGGCTAAGTCCTCCTACAAGGACATTCTATCGACATCGACTCGACGGTCGTAGTACAACAAGTACCAACTAAAAGACGACATTCCCGATGACGCTCACACATCGTGAACCGGAAGCCACGGAGTTCGACCAACTCCCGCACACCCCGAACGCCCCGAAATCCGTGGAAGACCACTGCGACCGGGCGAGGTGCATATCTAATCTGGCGAGGTGACTCGCCTCGAAAGTTACCAAAGGACCTTGCTGCTCGCCCCTTCTCGCTGCCCTTTGTTAACCCGTCGATCTACGTTTCTCACGCCGCATAAGCCCGCATACTGTGCCATGCTCAAGCCCAATCAAGAATTACTCTGCACAACCTCTTTAGATAGTCCTCAAGACTCGCGCAGACGTCGGTATACTCTCCGTAGCCAAATCCATAGCTAGTAACAGGTTGTCTCTGGCAATCTATATTCTCTGCTCTGGCCGTGGACCGGTTCAAATATCATGGCCGCAGAGGCATCGCTGCCGCCAGACTAAACTCATTGGGCTAGTGACGCCGCAGAACTCCCGAAAGAAGCACTACCCTAGGTAATGATTGGGCTGTGCCTCGCCACCCTCCGAACTCTACTCGCAGCCTCCTGGCCGCTTTGCCTCCCGGCGGGTTGCCTGCACGCGAGGCATAGCGGTAAGGGAAAGAAATACGTCGAGGGTCCAACTTACAACACGCCTCTAAGGCACGATCTCGAGTGAGAAGAATTAGAAACCAATCCTAAATATCCTATAGCCTCCTCGATTATTGGTGTGGTGCACAACACACCGATAATCAAGACTCTACTGATACGGTGCGTAGACACTTTCCGAGGATTAATCGCTCGATACCACTTTTGTCACGACTGCCCGGTCCGTGGATCGTGCCTTACCCCGCACCCTAGTGATACAACATCGAGTAATCGTGGAACATAAACGATACAAGACATATTATGAAATATGAAACAATAATCTAAGAAAACTTGCCTTTCGCATATATATAAATAACAACCTTTTCAACATGAGCGCTTTAATCCTTTTTACAAACCCCGCCACAACAAGATTACTGCACTTCTAAGAAATGATACGATAACAACGATGGACGGGCCCCGCCATACCGAATGTAAATACCTACAACAGCAGGGACTATACCATCGATAAGCCTCCGAGAAACGGAGCTTTCCAACGCTGGATTGTGACCCTAAGAGCGAGGATCAACGATCGTGTACCTTTTCTGCGGCATGAACGCACTTCAAGGAGGTCGATAACAGTACCAAGTATGTGAAATCAAAATATCAGAAATGAAATCATAGTAGTCTATAAAAACAGGAGACATGTATGATAACCAAACTACGATCACAATAAGCCATATGTCAAGTCGTGGACTCACGCCTCAAAGTCATCACAATAAAACCGCACGGGTAAGTACGAAGGCATAGCCGACTACTAAGACCCCGCACCACAAATGCCATAAAGCGTATCACAAGGTCTTTCTAGACCGCACTACATGATCGAAGCCGCCACTCGCCCGCAGATCACCAGCGTCTATTCTCGAACTCGCAGCCCGCATAGGTCACACACGACCCGCATGAGGTATCCTCGAATCATGGTCCTGCATCACCGAGGTATACCCCGCATCGAGGGCGCTTTAACCCCCAGATCCGCCAGGCTCCCGCAACCCGCATAGTCTCAAAAGACCGCATAGTCTCAACAGATCGCATAGGAATCCCCGCATCGGGCTAAACACCCGAATGATCAATCTCGAGCTACCGCGACTCGCGTAGTCACAAGGACCGCATAGCCGTATAGACCCGCATCAAGGGTGGCAAGCCCTCGGTATAATAAGTCAAAGGGGTATGTGATACAATAACAAGATAACGCTTAACGTTTAACAACGTAAGCACAACAAGAATGACCCCTTACATCACGATCACACAAGATACTAACACAAGTAGCATCCTAACATGTTTACTTATCACATCAACAAGAAAGTATTTACAAGGCTATCTCAAACCAACACAATCAAGTTATTCACACAAGGTACTTTATGCTAACAAGTTCGTATCTATCCCTAAAGTACTTCATACATTAAATCTTTTAAAAGATCTGTTGCTTTCACATAAGTCACACAATACCCGTAGTATAAAATAGAGCGATATCTTTTTAATTAAACTAAAACATTTACCTTTGTAAAATCAAGTAACAACATTATTTTCCAAACGCCCAAGTTTGCCTAATTTCAAATGTTCACGTTTCTTATTTTAGAAAGGTTTCAGAGTTCATAGTCTTATTCATTTAAGAATATAATTCTCTTTTAAACAACTGAGAAACATAAGCCTTATATGTGAGTAGGATATTCTTGTTTATAACAATCTTATTACAAAGTAGTGATCTAAGAAATATCATTTTGTCTCATCTTAGCTTCTATGCAGATGGAAGTTTCTCTGGTTTTAATAATACTTAATTAGTCAAAACATTTCTTTTATTAACGCCGCAGATGGTTTGTCGATACACATTCGATTTCCAAATCAAGAAACATTCTTAAGCCGTTATACCTAACTTCCCATAAAGCTAGTATAACTCTTAAGTTTTTCAAAACCAAGTATTACTTCTTCTTTCAAAATGATTCAAAATCTTTTGAAATACTTCAAGTTCTTTATTAACACATAACAAGCCGCTTATAGTTCAAATCTTACCTTTTAAAGACCACAAGTATTTTCGTACCAACATAAAGTCATTATAACCAACTTCCCATAAAGCCGTTATAACACTTTATGTTTTAGACCAATCAAATACATTTAACACATGACGTCACCGTACTACATAGTTACACACATATCATGCTAGAAGAGATAGGAAGAGGTTCACATACCTCGCGACGAGTATCGACTAATAGCAAAACGCCCAAGTACTTCAAACCGTCGGCTACTCCTCAGCCGTAAGATCGCGCCATACGTAGTACTTCAACCTATAAGGCCACAAGGCGCTTATTAACATTTATATCCCTTCGTAGAACATCCTACAGAAAATTCGGCAAAGACCTCCCCGCAACAGCAGAAATCTCCTCCTCTATCGGCCTGGCTATCAAGCCAACCAGCGGGTTCATACATCTAACCTGGACGTGCACAATTCTACCTCACGTAAAAGCTACACAAGTTCATGTCTGAATACGTCCTATGTAAAAACGACAAGACTTTCTTCGAAAAGATTTCTTATTATTCAGCTTAAGTCCAAAGACATTGCCGACAACAACGTTCGATTCTATATATATAGTATACGTCAACTATATGGTCTAACAATCATGTAATTTCCAATTACAATAGAGGGAAAAGATATTTAACTCGATAAGCCCCTAAATCCGAGTATAAAGTCGAGCCGGGGCAATCGTTTAGCTCCAACTCCGTGCGCTCAACCCGCCTCCAAACTACCCTTAGAAGTTCTACCCTACTTCTATATACTACTCAAACTAACCATGGAGATTTTCCCTAGTGGTTTCGGTTTGGTGACCGACGGAAGTATAATAGTATAAGCTGGCTTTTTGTAAGGTATGACCTTAGAATACAACAAGGTATACGGCTAAGGTAATTTGGGCATTATAACAATACTTTTGAGAGTATTTCTACCAAGAGGGGTATATACGAGACAACACCACAAGGGGTGTATACCTCGCCTACCCCACTAGGGGTACTCGGCACGAGGGTGGGGAGGGCTCGGCCAAAGTGCCAACTCAAAGGGGAGAGGGTGTTGGGCGAAAACACCACACAAAGGGAGGAGGATTTTTAACACTTAGGAAATATTTGGAATGGATGAAGAAGTCTTCCGAGGGGTATTTATAGGTCTAGCAAAGGCCAACCAATGGCCAAGATCATGCCAAGTGCATAGCAAGTGTAGGGCAAGATCTTGCCAAGTGCACTAACCAACTAACACACAAAATATCCTACCTACTACTTGACAAAATTGTCACCAAATCGTCCAAGCCAACCGCCCACTCCATCAATGAGAGGGTGACAAGTGTCGCCCTACCGTTGGTCAAAATGTTTCATCTCTCGGAAAAATCCATAAAAATTAAAAATGACATAGCGGAAATTCCCTACGAAAGTGAAAGCGTTTAGTGAAAAACGACTCTAAACGGGTGTTGTGAACAAAATAAATTCGGCCAAGCCACTTTACACTTCAAAAATTTTCTACGTACGTCCTTACGTACATACTCTGGAAATACGGGGTATAACAGAAACAAGTCATGTATACTCCAATAATTAATCATGTCGATAGAAGGAAGAAGTTCACATACCTCGTTGACGACTAACCAACACGACAAGTAGAATATGCCCCAATGTACTTCAACCTTGTCGGCCATTCCACATGCCAATTAGAATATGTCACACGTAGTACTTCAACCAAAAATGACAATAGCACTTCTATCAACTTCAAACTTTCAAGTGTAAGACTTATACAAAATAATGGCCCTCTTATTCTATGGGAATTTGGGCAGCACTTCCTTTGTTTCTACGTACTTTTTCACTTTTTCTAAGGCCCAAATTCAACAACAACCAAGCCCCAATTAAGGGCACAACCAACAGTTAACCAAAGGGGATCACACGCATACCTTACTTGCAAAATTCAGCCCCTTAACTTAAATAAATAGTTCACAACCAAAGGGGATTACACACCAACTTGACGTGTAAAATTATGGCCCACAACGATATAAAAGCAGTCTATAAAATAGTCCATAAATAACCAACATTAAGGGTACAATGTGAAGCCTTTTTCACCCTTATTCCTTAGGACTTTCATTAGTCAGTTTCCCATATTAAACATGAAAAATGAGGGCTGAATTTCTAGAATTCCAACGCCCTAAAACAGTCCCTAAAAAATTGTATAATAACGTCCAACAGTTTTATAGATTCCACGGCCAATAACTACAATCTGATAACTCTTTCCTTAATTCATTTTATTCCAATTCAAGTTCCAACACTTCCATATATGACATACCAACTTATCAACAACCATATTATCTCATTTTAACATGTGACAAGTGTGGATAACAACAACAATATAACCAACGAAACCAATGGCACAAAACTGCCTCAAATCGGCCAACAACACATTTATCACATACACATCTTATTTTTCATTTCTTCCTTAACATAAATTCAACCCTTAAACATAAAAATAAGTAATATCCAATTATTTAATTTAAGAAGAACTATTACCTCATTTTTGTGCCCAAAATCGTCCAAAACAACTCCTACTATATTGGTCCGCAGTTTTCGTTTTGCTCCACTTCTTCAAGTTCCAATCACATATATGTATCTACTACAAGCTTATATCTAACTTCCCGTGGTATTTCACTTCCAAAAAGTTGATAGAACTTAGGGTTTTCTTGCACCCTTTCTCAGCCCAAACAAGTCTCCAAAGATTGAGATGTTAATCTTGGTTCAACACTTGATTTAGGGGCATAATCTTGGAGAAATAAATTTATCAACAATGGTTGTTCTTGGTCTAAAGGTGCTCGAGATTTAGAGCTCAAAGGGAGAGAAGATGGTGAGATATATGGCTAAGTGTAAGTGAGATCCAAGTCTTGCAAGACTTGGATATGTATAGCCAAGTGGAGTGGGACCCACATGTCCATCCTCAAAATATCTAACATGTTGTCATTTTAGCAATACAAGTGGAGGGGTGACACGTGTCACCCTTCTATTGGTCCAAAATAATTCTTCACCAAAATAATTTCTATACTTGACCAAAATATTTAAAAATCTCGTGGACCCCACAAAATTGTAAAATTTCCGGTGGGCCCCACATGACCAAATCCGACACTTCAAAATCCAAAACTAATTCCGTGCGTAAATAAAGATAGATGCCCCTGACTCGGGGATTAGCCCCTCCAATTAGGAGAATTGAACTCCAAGTTAACAAATTGTCGTCTTCACATTTTTCCGAAACTTTCCATAAGAAAATGTAATAATTCTTTCCTTCCAAAAATTCAAATCTTAAATCCTTAATCACGTTCTCAATTAGTTGCCCTGGTATTATGGGGTGTAACTGTTACACCCCGTAGTTCTAGGACATGTGTTTACGAGAATAGACGTGAGAGCACAAGACTTATAAATTTGAACAAAGGAAAGATTTGTTATTCTTAAGGAATATGATTTCGAGCCTCGGGAAGGAAAATTGTTCGTTAATGAGAATTGGGTTCCCGAATTTGATATTTGAGACTTATAGAATTTATCGGAATTTCGGGAGATGAAATATTTTAGACCAACCAGAGGGCGACACGTGTCACCCTCTAAGTGTCATGTGGGGCGGAAATTGAAGACAAGTCAAGAAGCCACTTGGCTTGATTTTGTTGACCACATCTCATCCACACAAGTGTTTTAATCTAGGCCCTTGGTTGTAGTATATATCCTATACTAGTGCAAGACATTCTACACTTTTAGAAAAAATTTCAAGACCTTGTATTGCTCAAGAGAGAGCTCTCAGCATCATGCCATTTTGCACACAAAATATTTTCAATTGTTGTCCATAATTCAAAATACTTTAACCCAAGATTCATAGAGGTATTGTAAGGTTATCTCAATAGAAAGTTCCCGGAAAAACTATGTTTTCACGTTAGTCGCAAGATGGAAACCTAAGGTGTTCTTCAACTTTGAAGATGAAACTTGAAGAGGAGTTCTTCATGAGCTTCTAAGGAGTGCTTGGAGGGGATTGGAACATAAGAAGAGGATCTAAAAGTTGCTAAGGATCGACTTTTATGCTTGGACATTATTAGGGCTTATTGAGGTAAAATCTTCATCTTCTTAATATGATTAAAGATTACATGTTATAGTAGTTGATATGAGCATGTGATATGTATAGATTGAAGTTTGAAAAGATTTGGATCACGTCAACATGTTATAAACCGAAAATGGGCAAGTTAGCCATTAATGTTGTAATCAATTTGGTCGATAGTTACAATCGTCGCATGTTAAGGAGGAAAGAATTAATAGTTGTTGTAATTGTTATTATGTATATAACATGTTGGAATAACAACTTGGATTGAAAAAGGAATTGAAAGGAAATTGATATTTGTTGTGACAATGGTAGCCGAATAAGGCTTGGAAATATTGGACAATTTTATATTAATTGTGGGGCAGAATTTTACACGTCCTGTTAGGCGTGTAATCCCCTTTGGTTAGCTGAATTGTTAAGCCTTAAATGTGGCATTTGGTTATTGATTTTTGGGCCTTGAAAAAGGTGGAAAAGTACGTAGAAACAAAGGAAGTGCTGCCCGATTATCCGTAGAATAAGAGTCCTTATACTTAGAAATATTCTACGTTGAAAGCTAGAAGTTGATAGGCGTATTGTGGTACAGTTATGCCTCCAAGGAGGGCAACAGCCGCCCAGAAGGGCAAAGGAGTAGCAGGAGCTACTAGTCAGACTCAGAGAGTTGATAGGGCTTATGCCCAGGGTATACCGGATGTTGTTCCGCAGTCGGCGAGTTCTTCTGCGCCAGGTTTTGAGACCCCAGCACCAGAGCCTCCAGTTTCTCAGCTAGGGGAAGACTTTAGGGTCATGAAGGAAGCCATTATGTTATTGACCAAGATAGCGGTGCTACAGTTTCATCAGCAGGAGGTTATTCGGCCAGTACAGACAGGTGTACAGAGGGTAGAGGGCCAACGTGGAGATCAGCGTAAGAGGGCTAGACCGGTTGGTTATCCCGGTGAGTTCTTGGACGAGCAGCCTCAACAGCGAGTGAGATATTCGTCCCAGCCTACCCAGTACATACCCCCGCAGCTCACAGGTGGGAGATATGACCCCACAAGGTATTTAGGAGCCGGTCCAAGCTCCAGGGGTCGAGGTTCTCAGAGGAGCAGAGGACTTTCTCGGTCGAGGCCACCTATTCCTCAGTGTATCAGATGTGGTAAGCGTCATTCGGGGAAATGCCGTTATGACACAGATGGTTGTTATTATTGTGGCCGTCCGGGCCACAAGAAGTGGGAATGTCCGGTTAGAAAGAGCGCCTGTTATACCCCGTATTTCCAGAGTATGTACGTGAGGGCGTACGTATACAATTTGAGCCTTAAAGTAGGCATAGGTTCGAATTTGTGCATAACTACCAAAGGAGTCGTTTTTCGACGAAACGTTTCCACAGCTTACGTAGGGAAAATTCCGGCTATGTCATTTATAATTTTTGCGGATTTTTCCGAGAGACGTAACATTTTGGACCAACGGGAGGGTGACATGTGTCACCCTCACATTGGAAGGCTTGGACGACAACATTGGACGATTGGGTCTTGTGTAGTAGGTAGGATATTTTGTGCAAGTTGTGTGGTAGATGGATAAGGTACACATGGTTGAAATCTAGCCCTACACTTGCCTTACACTTGGAGTGATCTTGGCCATTGGTTGGCCATGGCTTGACCTATAAATACCCCTCTAAGTTGATGAACTTCTTCATCCTAAATTGTTCTAAGTCTTGAAAAATCCTCCCCTCTCCCTTGAGCTTTTCGTCCAACACCCTCTCCCCCCCCTCTAGCCTAAGTGGTTCGGCCGAGGCCCCCTCCCTAGCCTAGCCGAAAGTATCCCCCCCCCCTCCTTGAGGTGCTAGCCGTGGGGTACCCCCCCCTAGCCTAGTTGTTTTCGTATAATACCCCTTGTTGTGGTATAGAAATACTCTCCTAGTATTGTTATAATGCCCAAATACCTTGTAGTATTCCCAAGGTTGGACTTATACAAAAGCCCAGAAAATACTATTATACTTCCCTCAGTCACAAAACGAAACCCTAAGGAAAACCTTCATAGTCGGTTGAAGTGTTTAAGTAGAAGTTGCGAAGAACTTCTAAGGGTTGTTTGGAGCGGATTGGAGCGCCGTAGTAGGAGCTAAACGTTGTTCAGGATCGACATATAACTTGGATAATTTTGGGCTTATCGAGGTAAACACTCTTGACCTTCTGTTGTAATTGGGAATTACATGTTGTAGGAATATATAGTTAAAGTATACTATATATAGAAGTGAACATAGTTGTGCGGCAATGTTTTTTGACTTAAGCCTGAATAATACTTACGGCAATGTCTTGCGACTTAAGCCTGAATATAAAGAAGAGAATCGACGTAATTGCATAGGGTGAGTTCTGATGAGACTTGTGTAGCATTGATGTGTAGTAGAGTTGTACACGTCCGGTTAGACGTGTAAACCCCCCCCCGGTTGGCTGGGTAGCCGGTCTCGATAGAGGAGGAGATTTACGCTGTTGCGGGGGGGGAGGTGCTGCCGAATTTTTTGTAGGATATTCTACATTGAGATCTAAAGATGTTAATAGGCGTCTTGTGGCCTCTATAGGTTGAAATACTATGTGTGGCGTGGTCTACTTGGCTTAAGGTGTAGCTGACGGTTTGAGGTACTTGGAGCATTTTGCTATTAGTCGATAATCGTCGCGAGGTATGTGAACCTCTTCCTATCTGTTCTAGCATGATATGTGTATAACTATGTAGTACGGTAGACGTACATGTGTTTAATGTATTTGATTGGTTTGAAACATAAAGTGTTATAACGGCTTTATGGAAAGTTGGTTATAACAGCTTTATGTAGGTAAGAAAATGCCAGTGGTTTTAAAAGGTAACTGATTTGACTTATAACTGACTTGATGTGTGATAATAAGGAACTTGAAGTGTGTCAAAAGTTAAGAAACCATTTTTGGAAGAAGAATAACACTTGGTTTGAAAAGGTTTTAAAAAGAGTTATACTAGCTTTATGGGAGTTAGGTATAACGTCTTAAGAGAGGTAAAGAAAATGGTTTACTGATTTTAGAAGTTAAGAGACTTGATCTTATAAGATAAGAGACTTAACTTAATTAAATTAATATGAATTTTGTGTGAAACCTCATTCGTGAGTAATGAGTACTTGGTTTTTGAAAGGAATAATGTTTCTTGATTTGGAAATCGAATGTGTATCGACAAACCAACTGCAGCGTTAATAAAGGAAAATGTATTGAATAATTAAGTATTATTAAAACCAGTAGAAACCTCTATCTGCATAGAAGCTAAGATGAGACAAAATGATATTACATTTCCTAGATCATGGCTGCTTAATAAGATTGTTTATAAACAAGAATAACCTACTCACATATAAGACATATGTTTCTCAAAACGTTTAAAGGAGAATTATGTTTTAAAGGATTAAAACTATGAACTACGAAACCTTTTCTAAAATGAGAAACTTGAGCATTTGAAATTAGGCAAACTTGAACGTTTGGAAAATAGGTTGTTACTTGATTTTACAAAGGAAAGCATTTTGGTTTACTTAAAAGATATAAGTCACTATATTTTTTATACTACGGGTATCGGGTGACTTTTACAAAAGGGAATGGATCTTTAAAAGGAACTTAACATACGTAGTACTTTAGGGTTAAAACCCGGACTTTGGCATGAAATGAAAGTACCTTGAGTTGTGTAACTTGCTTATGCTTGTGGTTGTGTAACTTACCTATGCTTGTTGTTGTGTAACTTGCCTATGTTTGTGGTTGTGTAACTTGCCTATGCCTGTTGTTGTGTAACTTGCTTATGCTTATGGTGATAGCCTTTGTTGTGCAAGAATTGTGTTCTATATAACCGCGTCTCTCAATGGAGTGCCGGTTGACTTGTTGAGGACTTACTTGGACGTCTGGCGTGTGGAAAATACCGCAGATGCGCTCCTGTTGATAGTGTTATTCCATGGACTAGCTCTCCATGAGGTTCCTTACTGTTCGGCCTTGGTACCTGGTGGTCGGCTTTCGTACTTGCCCCGTCTCGTGGCTGATTCGGCCTTGGTACCCGGTAGTTAGCCCTCGCACTTGCCCCGTTCAGTGTAGTGACGAAGTCTCGTGATACGGCCAGTACCGGTGGTCGACCTCGTACTTGCCGGTCGGCTCGTGGCCGACGCCTTGGTATCCGTAGTCGGCTCGCACTTGCCGTGTCGACCGTGTTTTGGTTGCATTGTATTCGATGCGGTCGGATTTGGTAGTTATACTTGTCCTGTACGGTTTTTATGACACAGGTGGGACCTGGTGTTCATATATACTCCTTGGTATTGTTATATCATAAACTGCCGGCAGTGAGGAAGAAATTCCACGGGCACGAGTGATAATTTGGAGGGCGTGAGTCACGACTTGAATAGCGGTTATATGTTATGTCTTGTAGTTTGGTCATCATACATGTCTCCGCTTTATATAGACTATTATGATTTCATTCTGATATTCTGATTTCACATACTTAGTACTGTTATCGACCTCCTTGAAGTGCGTTCATGCCGCAGTAGAAATCGTTGGTATCGATCCGCTTTTAGGATCACCTTTAAGCTTATTGGGAAGCTCCGTTCCTTCGGAAGCTTATCTTTTGGTATGTGTTCCCTGAGTCGTAGGTTCTTGTACATTCAGGGGTATGGCGGGGCCCTGTCCCGTCATAGTTGTTGTAAATCTTAAGTGCGTAGCTTAATCGTAGGCGGGGTTGTAAGGATTATGCTTGTTCAAACGTTTATATATATATGTGTTGAAAGGCAGCTATTTTGGTTGGCTTTGTTTATTTATAATATCTCTTTCATGTTCATGTTTTATTTCACTGATTTTCTCTAATGTTGTATCACCAGAGTGCCCGGGTAAGGCACGATCCACGGGCAGGTTGAGTCGTGACAAAAGTGGTATCGAAGCGATTAGTCCTCGGAAAGTGTCTGCAGACCGTGTCTAGTAGAGTCTTGATTATCGGTGTGTTGTGCACCACATCTATAATCAGGAGGCTATAGGACATTTAGGATTGGTTTCCATTCTTCTCATTCTGAGATCGTGCCTTAGAACTGTGTGATAAGATTGGACCCTCGGCGTACTTTGTTTTACGATTATGCCTCGCGTAAAACGGCCGGGCAGAAGGCAAGCGGCGAGGAGGCTGCGAGTAGAAGCGTGGCAGAGACCACACACGAGCCTCGATCCGCTGATGCAGGCGAGAGATGAGTTACAAAGTGGGCGATTAATTGCGGTGGTTGTGGCGGACTTGAGGATAGGCCGGGCGCAGCGATTCGATAGCACGATGGTTCACCCTAGGTCGAGATAGTTCGAGGCTACGGGATTTTACGAGTTGTAAACCGCCAGAGTTTTATGGGTCGAGACACGAGGATGATCCGCAGGAGTTCATCAAACGATTCTGTGGATCATGAGAGTGATCAAGGCATCGGAGACCGAGTCGGTGGTCTAGGTTCGCATCATTGCGTGATCTGCGATCGGCGGTTTGATTCGTGGGAGCTGTCGGGAGAGCATGCACTTCCGACTTTTGGGACGAGTTCTCGAGGCCTTTCTTGCACATTTCTTGCCTCGCGGATGAGAGGGCTCGGGCGAACAAATTTTTGGTGTTCTGGCGAGCAGGCGTGCGGTTCGGGAGTACAATGTGGAGTTCGACTCATTGGCGTGCGTCCGCGTTGGTAGCTAGTATGGAGGATCGAGTGCACCGATTTGTTCTGAGGCTCGATGATCACCTGGCGAGAGTTGTTGGGTGTAGCTCTTCAACGGGCATGGACATTGCCGCGTGCAGCGTATGCACTTGGATGTGAGGCGGATAAATCGGCGGAATGACGAGTCGTGAAGAGGCGAGCAGCGAGGTCCTTTGGTGACTTTCGAGGCGGACCGCCTCGATGCGAGCGATTATGCGCCTCCACGATCTGAGTGGTCCTCGCGGCCTTCGGGACGCCGAGATATTCGGGAAGCGGTCAGGGCTCCTGTGTTTGATTTTGAAGTGCTCGCGGAGAGGTTGCCACTTGTCTCGGTGTGGCGTTGTGGAAAACTTCATAAGGAGAGTGTCGTCGACTTGGGAGATTGTTATTCTTGCGGCCAACAGGGCCATCGGCAGAAGCTGTCGACCAGTGTGCGGTAGGATAGCCTGACTACTAGAAGCGATTCTGGGTTCTTCACCTTCCATACTTGAGCGGGATGTTCGTACCGTGAGCCCGGTAGAGGTCGCGGTGGGAGTTCCGATTTAGCGGTCCTTTGAACCGCCTATTTTCAGTATATCCTTAACCTCAGAGACTTATATGTATTGATGTTGATGATGTGTTTAGCGTTATGTTTGTTATGAGTTAGAAAGCTTGGTTAGTTGAAAGGATATGTGTGGGGGCATGGAAAGTGTGAACCTTAGAATATTTCATGTTGAGACCTTAGATGTAAGGTCATCTTGAATAAAAGATTTTACAGTTAGTCTTTGTTGAAATACTTGGTTTGCGTATAAATGTGTTGTGGGATAAGTCCATGGGTAGTGTGAAATGGAAGTGGTAGCTTTCATGACTGTATAAATAAGATTGTTCGGATCGGGAACAAGAGCTTGATGCGTTAAGTGGGTCGGGTTGGGGCCATGTTGCGGGCCAACCCGCGGCCTGTTTCGAGGTGGGGTCAGCTCTGGGTGGTCCCGCCAGGTGGTAGGGTCACGAGGGTGCTAGGCCCAAGTTTAGTTGACCATCGTATGAGTTCGTGGGTATGTTCGACCGAGCGGTCGTGAAGGCGGGAATGGCCTTAAGGAAGATTGAGGCTAGTAAGATGACCAAGTTGGAGGTGGTGACTCGAGGTTTGGCAAGGCGATGGCAAGTGTGGTACGTATACTAGAAGAGTTCGAGTGTTCGAGAAGAGTACGACGAGTAAGGAAGGAAGAGAACGTGTGATATTTCGTGGCCAGGTGTGGCGTTGGCAACTTGTTAGAAGAACTTCATCGTTATCCGTCTTGAGAAGGAACATTCGGGACGAATGTTTCTAAGGAGGGGAGAATGTTATACCCCGTATTTCGGAGTATATGCGTGAGGGCGTACGTATACAATTTGAGCCTTAAAGTAGGCATAGGTTCGAATTTGTGCATAACTACCAAAGGAGTCGTTTTTCGACGAAACGTTTCCACAGCTTACGTAGGGAAAATTCCGGCTATGTCATTTATAATTTTTGCGGATTTTTCCGAGAGACGTAACATTTTGGACCAACGGGAGGGTGACATGTGTCACCCTCACATTGGAAGGCTTGGACGGCAACATTGGACGATTGGGTCTTGTGTAGTAGGTAGGATATTTTGTGCAAGTTGTGTGGTAGATGGATAAGGTACACATGGTTGAAATCTAGCCCTACACTTGCCTTACACTTGGAGTGATCTTGGCCATTGGTTGGCCATGGCTTGACCTATAAATACCCCTCTAAGTTGATGAACTTCTTCATCCTAAATTGTTCTAAGTCTTGAAAAATCCTCCCCTCTCCCTTGAGCTTTTCGTCCAACACCCTCTCCCCCCCTCTAGCCTAAGTGGTTCGGCCGAGGCCCCCTCCCTAGCCTAGCCGAAAGTATCCCCCCCCCCCTCCTTGAGGTGCTAGCCGTAGGGTACCCCACTGCCTAGTTGTTTTCGTATAATACCCCTTGTTGTGGTATAGAAATACTCTCCTAGTATTGTTATAATGCCCAAATACCTTGGCCCAAATACCTTGTAGTATTCCCAAGGTTGCACTTATACAAAAGCCCAGAAAATACTATTATACTTCCTCGATCACAAAACGAAACCTAAGGAAAACCTTCATAGTCGGTTGAAGTGTTTAAGTAAGTTGCGAAGAACTTCTAAGGGTTGTTGGAGCGGATTGAGCGGTAGTAGGAGCTAAACGTTGTTCGGGATCGACATATAACTTGGATAATTTTGGGCTTATCGAGGTAAACACTCTTGACCTTACATTGTAATTGGGAATTACATGTTGTAGGAATATATAGTTAAAGTATACTATATATAGAAGTGAACATAGTTGTGCGGCAATGTCTTTTGACTTAAGCCTGAATAATACTTACGGCAATGTCTTGCGACTTAAGCCTGAATATAAAGAAGAGAACAGAACTGTAATTGCATAGACTGATGAGACTTGTAGCATTGATGTGTAGTAGAGTTGTACACGTCAGGTTAGGCGTGTAAACCCCACAGTTGGGTGGGTAGCGGCCTCGATAGAGAGGAGAGATTTCTGTTGTTGCGGGGAGGAGAGTCTTCGAATTTTACGTAGGATATTCTACATTGAGATCTAAAGATGTTAATAGGCGCCTTGTGGCCTCTATAGGTTGAAATACTACGTGTGGCGTGGTCTACTTGGCTTAAGGTGTAGGTAGCGGTTTGAGGTACTTGGAGCATTTTGCTATTAGTGGATAATCGTCGCGAGGTATGTGAACCTCTTCCTATCTGTTCTAGCATGATATGTGTATAACTATGTAGTACGGTAGACGTACATGTGTTTAATGTATTTGATTGGTTTGAAACATAAAGTGTTATAACGGCTTTATGGGAAGTTGGTTATAATGACTTTATGTAGGTAAGAAAATGCGGTGGTTTTAAAAGGTAGCGATTTGACTTATAACTGACTTGATGTGTGATAATAAGGAACTTGAAGTGTGTCAAAAGTTAAGAAACCATTTTTGGAAGAAGAATAACACTTGGTTTGAAAAGGTTTTAAAAAGAGTTATACTAGCTTTATGGAGAGTTAGGTATAACGTCTTAAGAGAGGTAAAGAAAATGGTTTACTGATTTTAGAAGTTAAGAGACTTGATCTTATAAGATAAGAGACTTAACATAATTAAATTAATATGAATTTTGCGTGAAACCTCATTCGTGAGTAATGAGTACTTGGTTTTTGAAAGGAATAATGTTTCTTGATTTGAATCGAATGTGTATCGACAAACCACTGCAGCGTTAATAAAGGAAAATGTATTGAATAATTAAGTATTATTAAAACCAGTAGAAACCTCCATCTGCATAGAAGCTAAGATGAGACAAAATGATATTACATTTCCTAGATCATGTCTGCTTAATAAGATTGTTTATAAACAAGAATAACCTACTCACATATAAGACATATGTTTCTCAAAACGTTTAAAGGAGAATTATGTTTTAAATGATTAAAACTATGAACTACGAAACCTTTTCTAAAATGAGAAACTTGAGCATTTGAAATTAGGCAAACTTGAACGTTTGGAAAATAGGTTGTTACTTGATTTTACAAAGGAAAGCATTTTGGTTTACTTAAAAGATATAAGTCACTCTATTTTTTATACTACGGGTATCGGGTGACTTTTACAAAAGGGAATGGATCTTTAAAAGGAACTTAACATACGTAGTACTTTAGGGTTAAAACCCGGACTTTGGCATGAAATGAAAGTACCTTGAGTTGTGTAACTTGCTTATGCTTGTGGTTGTGTAACTTGCCTATGCTTGTTGTTGTGTAACTTGCCTATGTTTGTGGTTGTGTAACTTGCCTATGCCTGTTGTTGTGTAACTTGCTTATGCTTATGGTGATAGCCTTTGTTGTGCAAGAATTGTGTTCTATATAACCGCGTCTCTCAATGGAGTCTTGGTTGACTTGTTGAGGACTTACTTGTTTTCACGCACCGCAGCGACGGAAAATACCACGCACGCCCCGCTCGGTGTGTGTGGAAAATACTGCGTGCGCTCGCGGTGATAGTGTTATTCCATGGACTAGCTCTCCACGAGGTTCTCTTGTTCGCCTTGGTACCGGTGGTGGCTTTCGTACTTGCCGCCTCGTGGCTGATTCGGCCTTGGTACCCGGTAGTTAGCCCTCGCACTTGCCCCATTCAGTGTAGTGACGAAGTCTCGAGATACGGCCTTGGTACCCGGTGGTCAGCCCTCGTACTTGCCCCGGTCAGCTACGTGACCGACCTTGGTATCTGGTAGTCGGCTCTCGCACTTGCCCCGTGTCAGCTTCGTGGTTTGGTTGTATTGTATCAGACATGCGGTCGGTTGGTAGTTATACTTGTCCCAGACGGTTTTTATGACACAGGTGGGACACGGTGTTCATATATACTCCTTGGTATTGTTATATCATAAATCGCTAGTGATGAGGAAGAAATTCCACGCACGAGTGATAATTTGGAGCGTGAGTCCACGACTTGATATCGGTTATATGTTATGTACTGTAGTTTGGTCATCATACATGTCTCCTGCTTTATATAGACTATTATGATTTCATTTACAATATTTACAGTTTCACATACTTAGTACTGTTGTCTCGACCTCCTTGGGTGCGTTCAATCTGCCGTAGAAGTACATTAGTCGTCGATCCCCTTTTAGGATCACCTTTCACTTATTGGGAAGCTCGTTCCTTGGAGGCTTATCTTTGGTATGTGTTCCGAGTCGTAGGTTCTTGTACATTCGTGGGTATGGCGGGCCCTGTCCGTCATAGTTGTTGTAAATCTTAAGTGCAGCTTAATCGTAGGCAAGGTTGTAAGATTGTAACTATTCAAACGTTTATATATATATGTGTTGAAAGGCAATTTTGGTTGCTTTGTTTATTTATAATATCTCTCATTTCATGTTCATGTTTTTTTCCGCTGATTTTCTCGATGTTGTATCACTAGGGTGCAGGGTAAGGCACGACCACGCCCGGTTCGGTCGTGATGGTAGCCGGTAAGGTGGCTCAGCCTATGAGGCAGATGGTTGATTCTCTTCCTCCGGTATGCGTTCCCGAGCAAGGTGTTCGATATCGACCGGTAGTGGTAGAGTCGGTGGTGTTTATAGTTCTGGCGGTCCTTCGAACCGCATAGCTGACGTGACTACGGGACAGGATCAGGAGGCGACATCGCACGGGGTTACAGGTATATTTCGATTCTTATGAATCATACGTGCATTGATAGATTCAGATTTCGCCCTAGCATGTATGTTTTCCCTTTGTTGCTAAGAGTTGTAAGTGATAGTATGTTATACCCCGTATTTCCAGAGTATGTACGTGAGGACGTACGTACAAAAGTTTAAGCCTTAAGTTAGGCAAGGGACGAAAATTTGTGCACAACCCCCGAAAAGAATTGTTTTCCGACGAAACGTTTTCCAAAACTTGCGAAGGGAAAATTACGGTTGCGACATTTATTATTTTTGCGGATTTTTCCGAGAGATAAAATATTTTGGACCAACGAGAGGGCGACACTTGTCACCCTCAAGTGGACGGTTTGGGTGGGCAATTCTTGGCACGTTTTTGACAAGAAAAAGGCCTTAAACATTGGTCAAGGTTAGGTAGGATATTTTGTGATATTTGTGGAGTAGATGGATAAGGTACACATGTGCAAATCTACATCCTCCACTTGCCCTCCACTTGCCTTAATCTTGGCCCTTGAAAGTCCTATAAATACCCCCCTTAGTTGAAGACTTCTTCATCCACTCCACACTTTCTAAGTCTTGAAAATCCCTCTCCCCCTTAGTGTAGCTCTCGTCCAAGAGCTCCCCCTCCCCCTTTGAGAGGCCCTTGGCCGAGAAGTACCCCCCCTTTCCTAGTGGTGCTAGCCGAAATACAAACCCCCCCCCCCCCCCTTGGTAGAAAAATACTCTCCAAGTATTGTTACAATTCCAAAATACCTTAGCCTTATACCTTGTTGTATTCCAAAGTTACCTCTATACGTAGAGCCCGGAAATACTACCTTATATCCTTTTAGTCACTAAACGAAACCCTAAGGAAAATCTTCATAATTGGTTGATGTAGTAAGAAGAAGTTGCGTAGAACTTCTAAGGGTTGTTTGGAGCGGGTTGGAGCGCCCAGAGTAGGAGCTAAACGTTGCTCAGGATCGACATTTAAACTTGGATAATTTTGGGCTTATCGAGGTAAATACTCTTGTGCTTCTATTGTAATTGGAAATTTCATACTGTAGTTGTATAGAAATGAGTATAAGATATATAGAAGGATGGTATAAGAGAAGAGAATTGAATTGAAATCATCATCAGAAGAATTTTAAAGAAGAAGATTGAACTGTACTTACATAGGACTGTATTTACAGTAGACTTGTGTAGTTTAACGGGTAGGGAAGTGCTGCCCAATTTTCCGTAGAATAGAGAAGCCTCCGCTTAGAATATTCTACAGAGTAGTCTAGACGTTGATAGACGTATATGGCCTTTATAGGTTGAAAGTTCTGCGAGTAGCATGTTCTACTTGAAAGGTGGACAAGGCTAGCCGGGTTTTAGCGGTGGAGCGTTTTGCTAATTGTCGATAATCGTCGCGAGGTATGTGATTCCTCCTATCCTCTTGAGCATGATATTTTAAAAGAATATATATAGTACGGTAGACGTACGTGTGTTAACTGAACGTGGTTTTACTGCGATGTCTTTTGACTTGAGTCTAATAATAAGAATCTTGAAGTATTTCAAAAGAATTAAGAATCGTTTTTGAAAGAAGAGTAATACTTGGTTTTAAAAGCTTAAGAGTTATACTAGCTTTATGGGAAGTTAGGTATAACGACTTAAGAGAGATAAAAGGCAGTTTACTTAATTGTTTATGAACGCCTTGTATTGATTTGAAAATGAGAATAAGTATCGAACAACCCATCTGCGCTAATAAAGGGAAATGTATTGACTAATTAAGTATTATTAAAAGCAGTAGAAACCTCCATCCGCACGTGAAGCTAAGATGAGACAAAATGATATTACATTTCCTAGATCATGGCTGCTTTAATAAGATTGTTATGAACAAGAATAACCTACTCACACATAAGGCATATGTTTTTCGAATTGTTTTAAAAGAGAATTATATTATTAAGTGATTAAGACTATGAACTACGAAACCTTTCGAAAATAAGAGACTTGAGTCTTTGAACTTAGGCAAACTTGAACTTGGGAAAAGAAGGTTGTTAGTTGTCTTTAAAAAGGGAAATTGTTTTGGTTTACTTAAAAAGATAGTCACTCTATTTTAATACTACGGGTATCGTGTGACTCTTGTGAAAGAAACAGGATCTTTTAAAGAGATAATGTATGAAGTACTTTGGGGATAAAAACCCGAACTTGTTGGCATAAAATAGAAAGTACCTTATGTGAACAACTTGACTATGTTGGTTTGTGATAGCCTTGTAATACTTTCTTGTTGGTTTGATAAGTAAACATGTTAGGATGCTACGTGTGTTAGTGTCTTGTGATGTTTGTGTAAAGGGGTGTCCCTTGATTGTGCTTATGTTGTTTAACGATAAGCTGTTATGTTAGTATTGTACCACTCACCTCTTGACATGATATACCGGGGGTTAAGCTGCCCCCCGATGCGAGGGATACCTCATGCGGGTCTGTGTGACCTATGCGGAGCTACGAGAGTTCCAGGTTGGTGTGCTGGGGATACCTACTGCGGTCCATGTGGCCACGCGGACTACGAAAGTCGGGGCGATGCCGAGTAGCTACCCTCGACGCGGGGATTACCTCATGCGGGCCTAGGTGGCTATCGCGAGTCGCGGTGAGTTCGAGATTTGACGCGCATTGATACCGAGGCGAGTGGCCAGCTTCGATCATGTGGCGCGGTATAGAAAGACCTCGTGATACAGTTTTATAGCATTGTTGGTACTGTGGGTTTTAGTAGTCGGCTATGTCTTCGCACTTACCCCGTACGGTTTTATTATGACACAGGTGGGACCTGGTGTTCATGTGTATTCCTTGGTGTTTTTATATCATGGACTGCCGGCAGTGAGGAAGGAATTCCACGGGCATGATTGATATTGTGGGCATGAGACCCATGGTTATATTTGAGTGATGACTTTGAGGCGTGAGTCACGACTTGACATATTCGCTTATTTATTGTGGCTGTAGTTTGGTTATCATACATGTCTCCCGCTTTATATAGACTACTATGATTTCATTTACGTATTTTTGATTTCACATACTTGGTACTGTTGTCTTGACCTCCTTCGAGGCTGCGTTCATCGCAGGTAGAGGTACACCAGTCGTCGATCCTCGCTCTTAGGATCACAGTTCAGCGTTTTGGGAAGCTCCGTTTCTCCGGAGGCTTATCTTTGGTATAGTCCCCTGTCATTGTAGGTACTTACATTCAGGGGTATGGCGGGGCCCTGTCCCGTCGTTGTTATTATAAAACTCTTAGAGGTGCAGTAATCTTGTTGTGGCGAGATTGTAAAAGGGATGTATCGCTCAAGTTTATGTTTATATATGCCGAAAGACAACTTTTCACAGATAAACTGTTTCACACTTCATATTATTTCATGTCTTGTTTTATATTCCGCTGATTACTCTGATGTATGTCTACTTGGGTGCCCGGGGTAAGGCACGATCCACGCAGGTTCGGTCGTGACAAAAGTGGTATCGAGCGATTAATCCTCGGAAAGTGTCTACAGACCGTATCTAGTAAGTCTTGATTATCGGTGTGTTGTGCACCACATAATCGTGAGGCTATAAGATATTTAGGATTGGTTTCCATTCTTCTCACTCGAGATCATGCCTTAGAGCATGTTATAAGTTGGACCTCTAACGTATTTCTTTCCCTACCGATTATGCCTCGCGTAAAACCCGGGCGAAGGCAAGCGTGAGGAGGCTGCGAGTAGAAACCGAGGGTTACGAGGGCACATGCCCAACCATCACCTGAGGTGGTGCTTCATTTGGGGAGTTCTGCGACGCCGCCAGTCCCAGAAGAGTCTAGCACAGCGGCAGCAGTTGCTACTGCGGCCATGATATTTGAACCTTCGCCCACGACGATGAGCGAAAGTATGGATTGCAAAGAGACGACCCTGTTACTAGCTATGGATTTAGCGACCAGGGAGTATATTATGTACCGATTTATCATGGGTCTTGATGAGTATCTAAGAGAGGGTTGTGCAAGAGTAGCTCTTGATCGGCATGAGCATGGCTGCGTGCGAGCTTATGCGCGTAGCAGCGTAAACGTAGGATCGACAGGTTGACCAAGATCAGCGAAGAGGGCGTAGCAGCAGGTCCTGGTAACTTTCGAGGCGGACCTTCGGCCAAGAATGATCGGTTATGCGCCTCCGCCGGTCAGAGTGGTCCTCCACAGGGTTCAGGACGCTCGGAGTATGCCGGAGTTAGTCAGAGCTCCAGGGCTGCTGGGTCACAGATACACGTAGGTTCCAGCCAGCCGGATTCAGTTTTCCCTCAGTATTCACAGTGTGGCAGGCGTCATCCCGGGGAATGTCGTCTAGTTGTTGGTGTTTGTTTTACCTGCGGTCGTCAGGGCAATGTGTCGAAAGGGTGTCCTAGTAGGAGGGATGCAGGTAGGAGGACTCAGCCTACCAGATCAGTTGTAGATTCAGTTGTTCGGAGAGGAAAGGGTGTTAGCCAGAGGAGGCCACTGTCACGACCCGAACCCGGGCCCGTGACTGGTGCCTTACCCCGGGCACCCAAGTAGACATACATCAGAGTAATCAGCGGAACATAAAGACAATACATGAAACCAGTGTAATAAGACAGTGAAATAAGAAGACAGGCTAACCAAAAACGGTTACCTTCAGTATATATATAAATAGCAACTTTTTCAACATGAACAGTTTAATCCTTTTTACAAACCACCGCCACAACAAGATTACTACGGACCTAAGAATGATACGACAACAATGGCGGGGCGGGGCCCGCCAAACCCCGAATGTAAACACTTACGACGACGGGGACTATACCACCGATAAGCCTCGAGAAACGGAGCTTCCCAACGCTGAAATCGTGACCACGAGAGCTAGGATCAACGATCGTGTACCTCAACTGCGGCATGAACGGCCCGAAGGAGGTCGACAACAGTGCGAGTATGTGAAACTAAAAATATCGTAAATGAAATCATAATAGTCTATAAAGCAGAGACATGTATGATAAGCAAACTACGATTCACAACAAATAAGCAATATGTCAAGTCGTGACTCACGCCTCAAAGTTATCACAATAAAACCGTGCGGGGCAAGTACGAAGGCATAGCCGACTACTAAGACCCACGCACTAAAATACCACAAATCGTATCCCGAGGTCTTTCTAGACCGCACCACATGATCGGGCCGCCACTCGCTGCAATATCAATGCGCGTCTATCCTCGAAACTCGCGACTCGCATAGGTCACACACGGACCCGCATGAGGTATTCTCGAATCATGGTCCTGCATCACCGAGGTATACCCGCATCGGGCGGCTAACCTCGGTATCCGCCTAGGCTCCCGCAACCCGCATAGTCTCAAAAGACCGCATAGTCTCAACAGACCGCATAGAATCCCGCGTCGGGCTAAACACGGAATGATCAATCCTGGAGCTACCGCGCTCGCATAGTCACGAGGACCGCATAGGCCGTAAAGACCGCATCAAGGGTGGCAAGCCCTCGGTATAATAAGTCAAAGGGGTATGTGATACAATAATAGTACAACGGGCTTAACGCTTAACAACGTAAGCACAACAAGAATGACCCTTACATCACGATCACACAAGATACTAACACGTAGCATCCTAACATTTTCACTTATCACATCAACAAGAAAGTATTTACAAGGCTATCTCAAACCAACACAATCAAGTTATTCACACAAGGTACTTTAAGCTAACAAGTTCGGTATCTACCCCTAAAGTACTTCATACATTAAATCTTTTAAAAGATCCGTTGCTTTCACATAAGTCACACAATACCGTAGTATAAAATAGAGTATTATCTTTTAAATAAACTAAAACACTTACCTTTGTAAAATCAAGTAACAACATTATTTTCCAAACGCCCAAGTTTGCCTAATTTCAAATGTTCACGTTTCTTATTTTAGAAAGGTTTCAGTAGTTCATAGTCTTATTCATTTAAGAATATAATTCTCTTTTAAACAATCTGAGAAACATAAGTCTTATATGTGAGTAGGATATTCTTGTTTATAACAATCTTATTACAGCAGCCATGATCTAGGAAATATCATTTTGTCTCATCTTAGCTTCTATGCGGATGGAAGTTTCTCGGTTTAGTAATACTTAATTATTAAAAACATTTCCTCTTATAAACGCTGCAGTGGTTTGTCGATACACATTCTGATTTCCAAAATCAGTAAAACATTCTTAAGACGTTATATCTAACTTTCCATAAAGCTAGCATAACTCTTAAGTTTTCAAAACAAATCAAGTATTTCTTCTTCTTTCGAAATGATTCAAAAATCTTTTGAAATACTTCAAGTTCTTTATTAACACATAACACGCCAGTTATAGTTCAAATCGATTACCTTTTAAAAACCACAAGTATTTTCTTACCAACATAAAGTCATTATAACCAACTTCCCATAAAGCTGTTATAACACTTTATGTTTTAAACCAATCAAATACATTTAGCACATGTACGTCTACCGTACTACATAGTTCACACATATCATGCTAGAAGAGATAGGAAGAGGTTCACATACCTCGCGACGAGTATCGACTAATAGCAAAACGCTCCAAGTACTTCCAACCGTCGGCTACTCCTTAAGCCAAGTAGATCGCGCCACACGTAGTACTTCAACCTATAAGGCCACAAGGCACTTATTAACATTTAGATCCCCTCGTAGAACATTCTACAGAAAATTCGGCAAAGACTCCTCCCCATGGCAGCGTAAATCTCTCCTCTCTATCGAGGCCGCTACCAAGCCAACCGGGGTTATACGCCTAACCCTAACGGGTACAATTCTACTCCACGGTACTACTACAAGTCTCAGAATACAACCCTATGTAATTACGATTCAAGATTCTTCTTTAAATTCAGCTTAAGTCGCAAGACATTGCCGTAAGTATTATTCAGCTTAAGTCAAAAGACATTGCCGATAACTACGTTGATACTATATATAGTATACTTCAACTATATATTCTAACAATATGTAATTTCCAATTACAATAGAGGACAAGATATTTACCTCGATAAGCCCATAATTATCCAAGTATAAAGTCGATCCCGGGCAATCGTTTAGCTCCAACTCAGCGCCCAACCCGCTCTAAACCACCCTTAGAAGTTCTAACCAACTTACACAATACTCAACGGACTATGGAGATTTTCCTAGGGTTTGGTTTTGTAATGACGGGAAGTATAATAGTATTTCGGGCATTTTGTATAGGTATAACCTTAGAATACAACAAGGTATACTACTAAGGTAATTTGGGCATTATAACAATACTTTTGAGAGTATTTCTACCAAGAGGGGGTATTATACGAAAACAACTAGGCTAGGGGTACCCACGGCTAGCACCCCAAGGAGGGGGTGGCTACCCTCACCTACCCCACTGGGGAAACTCTCGGCGAGGGCCTCACGAAATGGGGAGGAGCTCTCAAGACTTAGAGATTTTTGGATGAAGAAGTCTTCAAAGGGAAGGGGTATTTATAGGTCAAGTGAAGGCCAACCAATGGCCAAGATCTTGCCAAGTGCAAGGCAAGTGTAGGGCCAAGATTCACCCATGTGTCCTTGACCAACTAACACACAAAATATCCTACCAACTACACCTCTCCATTTCGTCCAAACCGAGCTCTCACGTCCGCCAATGGGAGGGTGCCAAGTGGCGCCCTCTTGTTGGCCCAACACGTTTCGTCTCTCGGAAAAATCCGCAAAAATTAAAAATGACATAGCCGGAAATTCTCCTACGAAAGCTGTGAAAACGTTTCGTCGAAAAACGACTCTAAACGGGTGTTGTGAACAAAATTAATTTCGGCCAAGCCTAATTCTCAAGTTCAAATTTTCGACGTACGTCCTTACGTACATACTCTGGAAATACGGGGTATAACAGCCACCCACACCTCGGTGTGGCCGTTGTGGTAAGTGTCATTGTGGGGAGTGTCGTACTTCTTCGACAGCTTGTTATGCTTGCGGCCAGCAGGGTCATTTTGCGAGAAATTGTCCGACCAGAGGTGGCGCAAATGTAGAGACTCAGCCTTCAGGATCAGCGGCCAGTTCATCACCTTCCCTAGCTATGCGCCGAACAGGGCAGGATTGATTAATTGACAAAGGGGAGTGAAGCAGTAGATACAGGTACATCCTTAACCCTCTAGAGATTTGTATGTATGATAAGATGAGTATATATTAAGTGTTATGTTCAGATAGCATTGTGTTAATTGTGATTAGAAATCATGGTTAGTTAAAAGGGTAAGGTTTGGGGATAAGGGAAGGTGTGAGCCTTAGAATGTTATACGTGGAGACCTTAGAGGCTAGGCCATCTCGAGTAAAAGATTTATATTTTTATGTTGACCCTTATCGGAGTGCATAGTACACGTGAGATATGTTTGTGTGATAAGTCCCTGAGTAGTGTGAAATGAAAGAGGGTAGTTGAGCTAAGAATGACCACTAGGTTTTCGTAACTTTATTAGTGAGATTGTTCCGGATCGGGGAACAAGTGTTTGGCGCGATAGCGGGTCGGGTTGAGGACCGATCGCGGGTCAACCCGCGGCCTGTAATGTGGTGGGGTCAATTCGAGGTGGTCCCGCCAGGTGGTGGGGGTCACGAGGGTGTTAGGCCCAAGTGTAGTTAACCATCGTACGAGTTCATGAGTGCGTTCGACCAGAAGTCGGGCCGATGAGGTCAGCCCACCTTGTCTTTCAGTCAAGACTGTTACTACAGAGGTTATGCGAGATGTTATATATCGGGAAGGTTGTAAAGGCTGCGGGTGCCTACTTTCACCTTATGATGACAGTGAAGCCCGTGTTATGGCTATTTCTTTTCGGAAGTTTTACCAGCAGGTTAGGAACTGGTGAGTCTCGATGTGCATTCACACTCGGGCCGGTGTTTTGATTTCAGAGATAGCTGCGAGGATTATGTTCCTCTTGTTGAGTGAGTATCATTATAGCTACCATTTCAGTATTCGGATGTCGCCGTATGAAGCCTTGTAGGGGCGGAAGTGTAAGTTGTCGGTCGATTGGTTCGATGTTGGCAAGGTTCAGATAGTTGGTTCATACTTGTTTCAGCAGGATGTGGATAGGGTGAAGCTTATCCAGAAGAGGTTATTGGCGACAGAGTCAGCGTAAGTCGTGCGGATAATCGACGGACGCAGGTTGAGTTGTGGTGGGTCTTCTTGAAGGTACCACCCCGGAAAGGGTGTGACGAGTTTTGGAAAACAGAGGAAATTTAGCCTGAGGTACTTAGAGAGTTTTCAGATCCTTTGGAGGATAGGCCAGGTTGCCTATAAGTTAGCTTTGTCGTCCGACGTGGGAGGCAGTGCGTCCGGTCTTTCTTGTTGCTATGTTCGGAAAAGTATCGGAGATCCATCCAGAGTGTTCCCAGTTAATGATGACCAAGTTGGAGATAGTAACCTGTAGATTTCGGAGCTCAAGCAATATGAAATGTAAGTTATGAGAAAGAGTTCGAGTGTACGAGGAGGGTACGACGAGTAAGGGAAGAAGCGAGCATGTGGTAAGAGAATAGAAGTGATCATTTCTTTTGTAAAGTGAAGGTGCGAAGGGAGTATATTTTTTAGACCTTGGGTAGGAGCTTTTGTGGTGATAGAGGTGATTCCTCGTGGACTTGGGTTAAGTAATTGCGCGTGTGTTATTTTGTGGCCAGGTGTGGCACTGGCAACTTGTTAAGAGGAACTTTATCGTTATCTGTATCGAGAAGGATCATTCGGGACGAATGTTTCTAAGGAGGAGAGAATTTTATACCCCGTATTTCCAGAGTATGTACGTGAGGACGTACGTACAAAAGTTTAAGCCTTAAGTTAGGCAAGGGACGAAAATTTGTGCACAACCCCCGAAAAGAATTGTTTTCCGACGAAACGTTTTCCAAAACTTGCGAAGGGAAAATTACGGTTGCGACATTTATTATTTTTGCGGATTTTCCGAGAGATAAAATATTTTGGACCAACGAGAGGGCGACACTTGTCACCCTCAAGTGGACGGCATTGAGGGCATGGCTTGGCACGATTTTGAGGCCTAAATCATGGGTCAATGTTTGGAGTGATTTGTGGAGTAGATGGCTAGGGTGCACATGTAAAAATCTACACCCTCCACTTGCCCTCCACTTGCCTTAATCTTGGCCATCGAAAGTCCTATAAATACCCCCCTTAGTTGAAGACTTCTTCATCCACTCCACACTTTCTAAGTCTTGAAAATCCCTCTCCCCCTAAGTGTAGCTCTCGTCCAAGAGCTCCCCCTCCCCCTTTGAGAGGCCCTTGGCCGAGAAGTACCCCCCCCCCTTTCCTAGTGGTGCTAGCCGAAATACAACCCCCCCCCCTTGGTAGAAAAATACACTCCAAGTATTGTTACAATTCCAAAATACCTTAGCCTTATACCTTGTTGTATTCCAAAGTTACCTCTATACGTAGAGCCCGAAAATACTACCTTATATCCTTTTAGTCACTAAACGAAACCCTAAGGAAAATCTTCATAATTGGTTGATGTAGTAAGAAGAAGTTGCGTAGAACTTCTAAGGGTTGTTTGGAGCGGGTTAGAGTGCCCAGAGTAGGAGCTAAACGTTGCTCAGGATCGACATTTAAACTTGGATAATTTTGGGCTTATCGAGGTAAATACTCTTGTCCTTCTATTGTAATTGGAAATTTCATACTGTAATTGTATAGAAATGAGTATAAGATATATAGAAGGATGGTATAAGAGAAGAGAATTGAATTGAAATCATCATCAGAAGAATTTTAAAGAAGTAGATTGAACTGTACTTACATAGGACTGTATTTACAGTAGACTTGTGTAGTTTAACGGGTAGGGAAGTGCTGCCCAGTTTTCCGTAGAATAGAGAAGCCTCCGCTTAGAATATTCTACAGAGTAGTCTAGACGTTGATAGACGTATATGGCCTTTATAGGTTGAAAGTTCTGCGAGTAGCATGTTCTACTTGAAAGGTGGACAAGGCTAGCCGGGTTTTAGCGGTGGAGCGTTTTGCTAATTGTCGATAATCGTTGCGAGGTATGTGATTCTTCCTATCCTCTTGAGCATGATATTTTAAAAGAATATATATAGTACGGTAGACGTACGTGTGTTAACTGAACGTGGTTTTACTGCGATGTCTTTTGACTTGAGTCTAATAATAAGCTTAAGAGTTATACTAGCTTTATGGGAAGTTAGGTATAACGACTTAAGAGAGATAAAAGGAACGGTTTACTTAATTGTTTATGAACGCCTTGTATTAATTTCGAAAATGAGAATAAGTATCGAACAACCCACTGCAGCGCTAATAAAGGGAAATGTATTGACTAATTAAGTATTATTAAAAACAGTAGAAACCTCCATCTGCACAGAAGCTAAGATGAGACAAAATGATATTACATTTCCTAGATCATGGCTGCTTTAATAAGATTGTTATGAACAAGAATAACCTACTCACATATAAGGCATATGTTTTTCGAATTGTTTTAAAAGAGAATTATATTATTAAGTGATTAAGACTATGAACTACGAAACCTTTCGAAAATAAGAGACTTGAGTCTTTGAACTTAGGCAAACTTGAACTTGGGAAAAGAAGGTTGTTACTTGTCTTTAAAAAGGGAAATTGTTTTGGTTTACTTAAAAAGATAGTCACTCTATTTTAATACTACGGGTATCGTGTGACTCTTGTGAAAGAAACAGGATCTTTTTAAAGAGATAATGTATGAAGTACTTTGGGGATAAAAACCCGTACTTGTTGGCATAAAATAGAAAGTACCTTATGTGAACAACTTGACTATGTTGGTTTTTGATAGCCTTGTAATACTTTCTTGTTGGTTTGATAAGTAAACATGTTAGGATGCTACGTGTGTTAGTGTCTTGTGATGTTTGTGTAAAGGGGTGTCCCTTGATTGTGCTTATGTTGTTTAACGATAAGCTGTTATGTTAGTATTGTACCACTCACCTCTTGACATGATATACCGGGGGTTAAGCTGCCCACCGATGCGAGGGATACCTCATGCGGGTCTGTGTGACCTATGCGGAGCTACGAGAGTTCCAGGTTAGTGTGCGGGGGATACCTCATGCGGTCCATGTGGCCATGCGGACTACGAAAGTCGGGGCGATGCGAGGTAGCTACCCTCGATGCGGGATTACCTCATGCGGGCCTAGGTGGCCTATGCGAGTCTGCGGTGAGTTCGAGGATTTGACGCGCATTGATCACGAGGCGAGTGTGTTATACCCGTATTTCCAGTATATGCGTGGGGCGTGCGTCACGAAGTTTGAGCCTTAAGTTAGGCATAGGACCGAAAATTTTGTGCACAACACACGAAAGGAATCGTTTTTCGACGAAACGTTTTACAAAACTTGCGAAGGGAAAATTCCGGCTATGTCATTAATAATTTTTGCGGATTTTTCCGAGAGATGAAATATTTTGGACCAACGAGAGGGCGACACTTGTCACCCTCTAGTGGGCGGTCAAGTGGTCGTTTGGCTTGCACGATTTGGGCATGTTTTGTGGCCTAAAATATGGGTCAATGTTTGGAGTGAATTGAGGAGTAGATGGCTAGGGGGCACTTGGGAAAATCCTCACCCTCCACTTGCCCCCCACATGGCTTGATCTTGGCCATTGTTTCCCCTATAAATACCCCCCCTAACTTGAAGACTTCTTCATCCCAAAATTGTTCTAAGTCTTGAAATCCTCCCCCCCCTCTTGAAGAGCTCTCGTCCAAAGAGTCTCCCCCCCTCCCCCCTTTCGTGAGGCCCCCTTGGCCGAGAGATCTCTCTCCCCCTCCTAGTGGTGTGGCCGAGACACACCCCCCTTGCCTTGTGGTTCTCGTAAAATACTACCCCCCTCTTGGTAGAAAATACTCTCCAAGTATTGTTACTATACCAAAATACCTTAGCCTTATACCTTGTAGTATTCCAAAAGTTACCTCTATACGTAGAGCCCGGAAATACTACCTTTTGTCCTTTTTGTCTCAAGACGAAACTCTAAGGAAAATCTTCATAGTCGGTTGAAGTGTTAAGTAGAAGTTGCGTAGAACTTCTAAGGGTTGTTTTGAGCGGGTTGGAGCGCCCAGAGTAGGAGCTAAACGTTGCTCAGGATCTACATTTAAACTTGGATAATTTTGGGCTTATCGAGGTAAAAATCTTGTCTCCCTATTGTAATTGAGTTTACATACTATTGAAGTATAAGAATTAAGTATAAGTTATATACCAGGAAGGTATATAAGTAGGGAATTGAACTGTACTTACATAGGACTGTATTTACAGTAGACTTGTGAAGTTTGACGGGTAGGGAAGTGCTGCCCAATTTTTCCGTAGAATCTTGTATCTAGATTTATTCTACCGAGTAGTCTAAGCATTGATAGACTTGTATAACCATTATAGGTTGAAGTACTGCGAGTAGCGTATTCTACTCGAAGGATGGAAAAGGCTAGCCGGACTACAGTACTTTGGAGCTATTTGCTTATAGTCGATAATCGTCGCGAGGTATGTGATTCTTCCTATCCTCTTGAGCATGATATTTTAAAAGAATATATATATAGTACGGTGAGCGTCGTGTGTTAAGCGAACGTAGTTTTACGGCAATGTCTTTTGACTTAAGCCTGAATAATAAGAATCTTGAAGTATTTCAAAAGAATTAAGAAACCTTTTTGAAAGAAGAGTAATGCTTGGTTTTAAAAGCTTAAGAGTTATACTAGCTTTATGGGAAGTTAGGTATAACGACTTAAGAGAGATAAAAGAATGGTTTATTAATTTTAGAAGTTAAGAGACTTGATCTTAAAAGATAAGAGACTTGACTTAAATGAATTAATATGAATTTTGTGTGAAACCTCATTCGTGAGTAATGAGTACTTGGTTTTAAAAGGAATAATGTTTCTTGATTTGAAATCGAGAATAAGTATCGAACAAACCACTGCAGCGTTAATAAAGGGAAATGTATTGACTAATTAAGTATTATTAAAACCAGTAGAAACCTCCATCTGCATAGAAGCTAAGATGAGACAAAATGATATTACATTTCCTAGATCATGGCTGCGTTAATAAGATTGTTATAAACAAGAATAACCTACTCACATATAAGGTATATGTTTCTCAAATTGTTTTAAATGAGAATTACATCATTAAGTGATTAAAACTATGAACTATGAAACCTTTCAAAAATGAGAAACTTGAGTATTTGAAATTAGGCAAACTTGAACGTTTGGAAAAGAATATTGTTACTTGATTTTTACAAAGAGAAGTGTTTTGATTTACTTAAGAAGATAAGTCACTCTATTTTTATACTACGGGTATTGTGTGACTTTTAAGAAAGAAACGGATCTTTTAAAGAGTTAATGTATGAAGTACTTTGGGGATAAAAACCCGAACTTGTTGACATATAGTAGAAAGTACCTCCTGTGATTAACTTGATTGTGTTGGTTTGTGATAGCCTTGTAATACTTCCTGGTTGATTTAATAATTAAACATGTTAGGATGCTACGTGTGTTAGTGTCTTGTGATGTTTGTGTAAAGGGGTTTCCCTTGTTGTGCTTATGTTGTCTAAGGGTAAGCCGTTATGCTAGTATTACATCACTCACCTCTTGACATGATTCCTGTTATACCCCGTATTTCCAGAGTATGTACGTGTGGGCGTACGTAGAAAAGTTTGAGCCCTAAAGTTAGGCAAGGACGAAATTTTGTGCACAACCCCCGTAAAGAATCGTTTTTCGACGAAACGTTTTACAGAACTTGCGAAGGGAAAATTCCGGCTATGTCATTTATTATTTTTGCGGATTTTTCCGAGAGATGAAATATTTTGGACCAACGAGAGGGCGACGCTTGTCACCCTCAAGTGGACGGTTTGTGGTGGCCGATTGGTGCCCATTTCGTGGCATGTTTCATGGCCTAATTCATGGGTCAATGTTTGTGAGGGATTTGTGGAGTAGGGTTAGGGTGCACTTGGCTTGATCTTGACCCTCCACTTGCCCCCCACTTGGCTTGATCTTGGCCCTTGGTTGTCCTATAAATACCCCTCCCTTTGTGAAGACTTCTTCATCCACAAATGTTTCTAAGTCTTGAAAACCCTTCCCCCCTTAGGAGAGGTTCTCGTCCAAGCCTCCCCCTCCCCCCTTTGTGAGGCCCCTTGGCCGAGAGTCCCCCCCCTCCTTAGTGAAGGCCCCTTGGCCGAGAGTACACCCCCCCCTCTTGAGTATTGTTCTCGTAAAATACCCCCTTTTTTTTGGTAGAGAAATACTCTCCAAGTATTGTTAGTATACCAAAATACCTTAGCCTTATACCTTGTAGTATTCCAAAGTTACCTCTATACGTAGAGCCCGAAAATACTACCTTTTGTCCTTTTAGTCTCAAACCAAAACCCTAAGGAAAATCTTCATAGCGAGTTGAAGTATTAAGTAGAAGTTGCGTAGAACTTCTAAGGGTTGTTTGGAGCGGGTTGGAGCGCCCAGAGTTGGAGCTAAACGTTGCTCAGGATCGACAGTTAAACTTGGATAATTTTGGGCTTATCGAGGTAAATACTCATGACCTTCTTTTGTAATTAAGTTTGCATACTGTTGAAGTATAAGAATTAAGTATAAGTTATATACAAGGAAGGTATATAAGAAGGGAATTGAACTGTACTTACATAGGACTGTATTCTGATGAGACTTGTGAAGTTTGTGGGTAGGAAGTCTTGCCCAATTTTTCGTAAGAATCTTGTATCTAGATTTATTCTACCGAGTAGTCTAGACATTGATAGACTTGTATAACCGTTATAGGTTGAAGTACTGCGAGTAGCGAATTCTACTCGAAGGGTGGAAAAGGCTAACAGGACTACAATACTTTGGAGCTTTTTGCTAATAGTCGATAATCGTCGCGAGGTATGTGATTCTTCCTATACTCTTGAGCATGATATTTTAAAGGAATATATATAATACGGTAGACGTACGTGTGTTAACTGAACGTAGTTTTACGGCAATGTTTTTTGACTTAAGCCTGAATAATAAGAATCTTGAAGTATTTCAAAAGATTTAAGAACCGTTTTTGAAAGAAGAGTAATACTTGGTTTTGAAAGCTTAAAAGTTATACTAGCTTTATGGGAACTTAGGTATAACGACTTAAGAAGATAAAAGAATGGTTTTTGATTTTAGAAGTTAAGAGACTTAATCTTAAAAGATAAGAGACTTGACTTAATTGAATTGATGTGAAAGTTGTTAAGAAGTGTGAAACCTCATTCGTGAGTAATGAGTACTTGGTTTTTAAAGAATAATGTTTTACTGATTTCGGAAATGAGAATAAGTAAGGAACATGATTTCTAAAAGAGACTCGAGGAAATTAAAGAGTTTTTGGTTTAAAAGAAAGGCATTGTTTTGTCTTAAAATTGGTTTAAAACATAAAGTGTTATAACAGCTTTATGAGAAGTTAGTTATAACGACTTTATGAAAACGAAAGAATGGTTTTATCATTGGTTTTAAAGTGGTAACTTGACTTTAAAAGGAGAAGTGTTTTGGTCTAAAAAGAAGGCATGATATTGCCTTAATTTGGTTTTAAAAGGAAAGTATGGAAGTTGTTTTGGTTTACTTAAAAGATGTTAGTCACTCTATACTGCGGGTATCGGGTGACCTTTGTAAAAGAAATGGATCCTTTAAAAAGAGTTTAACATACGTAGTACTTTGGGGTTAAAACCTGGACATTGGCATAAAATAAAAAGTACCTTGAGTTGTGTGTAACTTGCCTATGTTTGCGTGTGATATCCTTGTTGTGCAAGTGTTGTATTCTTATGTTACCGCGTCTCTCAAATGGAGGGCCGGTCGTGTTATTCTTGATCATTTTGGACATACTGACACGATGGGTGGCCCACGGGTATGCTTCCACTATGATAGTCCATGGGCATACTGACTCGATGGATGGTCCACGGGTATGCGGCCATGATGAGGGTTCATTTCCCTGTTGATAGTGTTATTCTATGGACTAGCTCTCCATGAGGTTTTACTGATCGGCCTTGGTATCTGGTGGTCGGCTTTCGTACTTGCCCCGTCTCGTGGCTGATTCGGCCTTGGTACCTGGTAGTTAGCCCTCGCACTTGCCCCATTCAGTTTAGTGACGAAGTCTCGTGATACGGCCTTGGTACCTGGTAGTTAGCCCTCGTACTTGCCCCGGTCAGCAACGTGACACGGCCTTGGTATCTGGTAGTCGGCTTTCGTACTTGCCCCGTATCAGCTTCGTGGTTTAGCTGTATAGTGTTGTTAGTACAGACTTGGTGTTCATGTGTACTCTGTGGTGTTATTATATCATAGACTGCCGGCAGTGAGGAAGGTATTCCACGGGCATGATTGATATTGCGGGCGTGAGACCCATAGTTATATTGGAGTGATGACTCTGAGGGCGTGAGTCCCTGACTTACATGACTGCTTATTTATCGTGAACTGTAGTTTGGTTATCATACATGTCTCCTGCTTTATATAGACTGCTATGATTTCATTCTGATATTTTGATTTCATATACTTGGTACTGTTGTCTTGACCTCGCCCGAGGCTGCGTTCATGCCGCGGTAGAAGTACGTCGATTCTTGATCCTCGCTCTTAGGATCACAGTTCAGCGTTGGGAAGCTCCGTTTCTCCGGAGGCTTATCTTTGGTATGTTACCCTGAGTTGTAGGTTCTTGTACATTCAGGGGTATGGCGGGGCCCTGTCCCGTCATGTTGTATAAAAACTCTTAGAGGTCTGTAGTACTGTTGTGGGCAGGGTTTGTAAAAAGGATTAAACTGTTCGGTTTGAAAGATTTGTATACATATATTTTATTGGAAGGTAACCGTTTGGTTGGCCTGTTTTATGATCTTATCTCTTGTTTCATGTTTAAGTTTTATTTCCGCTGATTTTCTCTGATGTTGTATCACTAGGGTGCCCGGGGTAAGGCACCAGTCACGGGCCCGGGATCGGGTCGTGACAATTCCGAGTTAAAGCGCCTCCGACGCGGGGTAGACTCGGTGATGCAGGACCATGATTCGAGAATACCTCATGCGGGTCCTGGGGACCTATGCGGAGCTACGAGAGTTCCAGGTTAGTGTGCGGCTTTTATGGTCATGCGGTCTATGTGGCCATGCGGTGCGAGTCGGGGCGATCTTTGGGAGTAGCTACCCTCGACGCGAGAATACCTCATGCGGGCCATTGGAGTGGCCTATGCGAGCTGCGGGAAGTTCGGGACTAGACGCGCACATTAGATCTGCGCGAGTGGCGGCCGATCATGTGGCGGTCAGACAGATCTCATGATCTGATTTATGACCTTGTTAGTCTTGTAGGTGTTAGTAGTCGGCTATGCCTTCGTACTTACCGTGCGGTTTTATTATGACACAGTGGGACACGGTGTTCATGTGTGTTCCTTGGTGCTTTTATATCATAGACTGCCGGCAGTGAGGAAGGTATTCCACGGGCATGATTGATGTTGTGGGCGTGAGACCCATAGTTGTATTTGAGTGATGACTTTGAGGGCGTGAGTCCCTGACTTGACATGACTACTTATTTATTGTGAGCGTAGTTTGGTTATCATACATGTCTCTGCTTTATATAGACTACTATGATTTCATTTCTGATATTTTGATTTCACATACTTGGTACTGTTATCGACCTCCTTCGGGGGGCTGCGTTCATGCCGCAGGTAGAGGTACACCGGTGTTGATCCTCGCTCATAGGGTCACAGTTCAGCGTTTGGGAAGCTCCGTTTCTCCGGAGGCTTATCAGTGGTATAGTCCCCTGTCGTTGTAGGTACTTACATTCAGGGTATGGCGAACCTGTCCCGCCATTGTTGTTACATCATTCTTAGAAGTGCAGTAATCTGTTGTGGCGGGGTTTGTAAAGGGATGAATCGTTCAAGTTTATTTATACATATGCGAAAGCGACTTTTCTCGATAAACTTTTTATTTCATGTCTTGTTTTATATTCCGATTACTCGATGTATGTCTACTTGGGTGCGGGTAAGGCACGATCCGGGCGAGTTGGTCGTGACAAAAGTGGTATCGAGCGATTAATCCTCGGAAAGTGTCTGAGCCGTATCGATGAGAGTCTTGATTATCGATGTGTTGTGGACCACACCAATAATCAGGAGGCTATAGGATATTTAGGATTGGTTTCCATTCTTCTCACTCTGAGATCGTGCCTTAGAGTTGTGTTATAAGTTGGACCCCTCTAACGTAATTCCTTCCCTTACCGTTATGCCTCCGCGTAAGGCAACCCGGGCCCAGAAGGGCAAGCGTAGAAGTGCCGCGAGTAGAGCACGAGAGGTTACGAGGCACGAGCCCAATTATCACCTAGGATAGTGCTTCATTCGGGGAGTTCTGCGACATCGCCAGCCCCAGCAGAGTTTAGCACGGCGGCAGCAGTTCCTACTGCGGCCATGACATTTACACCTTCAGTTCCATGACCAGTAGCAGAAAGTATAGATTGCAAAGAGACGGCCCTAATACTAGCTAAGGATGTAGCTACCAGAGAGTATATGATGTACCGATTTATCACGGGTCTTGATGACTATCTAAGAGAGGGTTGTGCAAGAGTAGCTCTTGATCGAGCGTGGCATGGCTGCGTGCGGGCTTATGCGCGGCGAGAAAGCGTAGAGATCGACGGGTTAACCAAGATCGCGAAGAGGGCGAGCCGGCAGGTCCTTTGGTAACTTTAGTGAATTGATGGTTCGGAGAGGAAGGGTGTGTTAGAGGCCACCCGCTCGGTGTGGCCGTTGTGGTAAGTGTCATTATGGAGAGTGTCGTACTTCTTCGACAGCTTGTTTTACTTACGGCCAGCAGGGCCATTTTGCGAGAAATCTGTCCAACCAGAGATGGCGCGGATGTAGAGACTCAGCCTTCAGGATCAGTGGCTAGTTCGTCACCTTCCCTAACTATGCGCCCAACAGGGCAGGATTGATTAGAACGGCAAAGGGAAGTGAAGCAGTAGATGCAAGTATATCCTTAACCCTCTAGAGATTTGTAGGTGTGATGAGATGAGTATATTTTAAGTGTTATGTTCTGATAGCATTGTGCTAATTGTGATTAGAAATCATGGTTAGTTAGAAGGGTAAGTTTGGGGATAAGGAAAGTGTGAGCCTTAGAGTTTTATATGTGGAGACCTTAGAGGTAAGGCCATCTCGAGTAAAAGATGTATTTTTATGTGTTTGACCCTTATCGGAGTGCATAGTGCACGTGAGATATATTTGTATAATAAGTCCCTGAGTAGTGTGGAATGAAAGAGGTTAGTTGAGCTAAGAAGACCACTAGGTTTTCGTGACTTGATTGTGGGATTGTTCCGGATCGGGGAGCAAGTGTTTGGCGCGATAGCGGGTCGGATTCTTGGATCGATCGCGGTCAACCCGCGACTGTTTGTGGTGGGGTCAGTTCGGGGTGGTCCCGCCAGGTGGTAGGGTCACGAGGGTATTAGGCCCAAGTTTAGTTAACCATCGTACGAGTTCGTAGATGCGTTCGACCCGATGGTCGGGCGATGAGTCGACCCATCTTGTCCTTGATCGGGTATTTACTCGCGAGGGTTATGCGAGATGTTTTTATCGGGGAAGGTTGTAAGGCTGCAGGGTGCCTACTTTCACCTTATGACAGTGAAGCCTGTGTTATGGCTATTCCTTTTACGGAAGTTTTACCAGCGGGGTTAGGAACTGGTGAGTCTCGATGCTCGCATTCGCCTCGGGCGGTGTTTGGATTTCAGGGGTAGCTGTGAGGATTGTTGCCTCCTATTAAGGGAGTGTTTTTATAACTACCATTTCAGTATTCAGATATCGCCTTACGAAGCCTTGTAGGGGCGGAAGTGTAAGTTGCCGGTCGATTGGTTCGATGTTGGCAAAGTTCAGATAGTTGGTTCATACTTGTTTCAGCAGGATGTGGATAGGGTGAAGCTTATCCAGAAAAGGTTATTGGCAGCTCAGAGTCAACAGAAGTCGTGCGGATAGCCGGCGACGACACTTAGAGTTCAGGTTGATGGTAGGATTTCTTGAAGGTATCACCCCGGAGAGGGTGTGACGAGTTTTGGAAAACAGAGGAAACTTAGCCCGAGTTACTTTGGGCCTTTCAGATCATGTGAAGAGTAGGCCAGGTTGCCTATATGTTAGCTTTTGTCGTCCGACGTAGGAGGCAGTATGCATGCATTATACCCCGTATTTCCGGTATATGCGTGAGGCGTCGTATACAATTTGAGCCTTAAAGTTGGCTAGTTTTGAAATTTGTACACAACACCCGAAAAGTCGTTTTTAAATGACGTTTCCCTGACTTTCGTAGGGAAAATTCGGCTATGTCATTTATAATTTTTGCGGATTTTTAGAGAGGCGTAACATTTTGGACCAGCGGGAGGGTGACATGTGTCACCCTCGCATTGGAAGAGGTTGAATGACAAATGGGCTAAGCTTGCACGTTTTGGTGTTGAATTTGTGGTCAAGGGTTAGGTAGGATATTTTGTGTAGATGGATAAGGTTGCACATGGCTTAATCTTGGACTTACACTTGCCTTGCACTTGGCACCATCTTGGCCGTTGGTTGGCCTTCATGACCTATAAATACCCCCTTAGTTGATGAACTTTCTTCATCCAAAAATTGAGCAATCTATCTAAGTCTCAAACCTCCCTCTCCTCTTGTGATCTCGTCCACCACACACCCTCCCCTCTTGAAGGCCCCTTGGCGAAAACCTACCCTCCCTTTGTAGAGGCTTGGCAGGTGGGGTACATACCCCACTGCCTAAATTGTCTTCGTATAAATACCCCTTTTGTGGTATTGAAATACTCTCCAAGTATTGTTATAATGCCCAAATACCTTGGCTCAAATACCTTGTAGTATTCCCAAGTTACACTTATACAAAAACCCAGAAAATACTATTATACTTCCCTCAGTCCCAAAAATGAAACCCTAAGGAAAACCTTCATAGTCAGTTGAAGTGTTAAGTAGAAGTTGCGTAGAACTTCTAAGGTTTGTTTGGAGCGAATTGGAGCACTCGGAGTAGGAGCTAAGCCTTGCTCAGGATCGACATATAAACTCGGATAATTTTGGGCTTATCGAGGTAAATATCTTGACCTTCTATTGTAATTGGAAATTACATGATTGCTTGAATATATAGTTGAAGTATACTATATATAGAACTGAACTTTATAATTGTGCGGCAATGTCTTTTGACTTAAGCCTGAATAATACTTACGGCAATGTCTTTTGACTTAAGCCTGAATTTAAAAAAGAGAACTGAACTGTAATTACTTAGGACTATATTACAGTAGACTTATGTAGCTTTACTGAGTAGTAGAATTGTACACGTCCGGTTAGACGTGCAAACCCCACCCCCTGGTTGGCTTGGTAGCCGACCTCGATAGAGGAGGAGATTTCTGTTGTTGCGGGAAGGTCTTTGCGAATTTTACGTAGAATATTCTACAATGAGATCTAGATGTTAATAGGCGCCTTGTGGCCTCTATAGGTTGAAGTACGACGTGTGGCGTGGTGCGGGGCTTAAGGAGTAGCCGACGGTTTGAAGTACTTGGAGCGTTTTGCTTATAGTCGATAATCGTCGCGAGGTATGTGAACCTCTTCCTATCTATTCTAGCATGATATGTGTATAACTATGTAGTACGGTAGACGTACATGTGCTTAATGTATTTGATTGGTTTGAAACATAAAGTGTTATAACGGCTTTATGGGAAGTTGGTTATAACAGCTTTATGTAGGTAAGAAATACTTGGTTTGAAAACATAAGAGTTATACTAGCTTTATGGGAAGTTAGGTATAACGTCTTAAGAAAGGTAAAGAGCATGGTTTACTGATTTTTAGAATATAAGAGACTTGACTTAATATGAATGTTTGTGTGAAACCTCATTCGTGAGTAATGAGTACATGGTTTTTAAAAGGAATCTCGTTTCTTGATTTGAAATCGAATGTGTATCGACAAACCACTGCAGCGTTAATAAAGGAAATTGTATTGAATAAATAAAGTGTTATATTAAAACCAGTAGAAACCTCCATCTGCATAGAAGCTAAGATGAGACAAAATGATATTACATTTCCTAGATCATGGTTGCTTAATAAGATTGATTATAATCAAGAATAACCTACTCGCCTATGGCATATGTTACTCAATTGTTTTAAAAGAGATTAAGACATTGAACTATGAAACTTTCCTAAAAAGAGACTTGTGTAATTGAAATTAGGCAAACTGGAACTTTAGGGAAAAGAAAGGCATTGTGTTGTCTTAAAATGGTTTAAAACATAAAGTGTTATAACAACTTTATGGGAAGTTGGTTATAACGACTTTATGAAAACAAAGAAGGGTTTTTATCATTGGTTTTAATGTGGTAACTTGACTTTAAAAGAAAAGTGTTTTGGTCTAAAAATAAGGCATAGTGTTGCCTTAATTTGGTTTTAAAAAGGAAAGTATGGAAGTTGTTTTGGTTTACTTAAAAGATGTAAGTCACTCTATTTTATACTACGGGTATCGGGTGACTTTTATAAAAAGAATGAATCTCTTAAAAGGAATTTAACGTACGTAGTACTTTAGGGTTAAAACCCGGACCTTGGCATAAAATGAAAGTACTTTGAGTTGTTGTGAAACCTGCCTATGCTTGTTGTTGTGAAACCTGCCTATGCTTGTTGTTGTGAAACTTGCCTATGCTTGTCGTGATAGCCTTTGTTGTGCAAGAATTGTGTTTCTATACTCTGGCGCCTCTCGATGGAGGTCGGTTGACTTGTTGAGAACTTACTTGGGCGTGCGTGTGGCGAAGAAATTCCGCAGATGCGTTCGCTTGATTGTGTTACTTTTGCTAATCACTTTGGACATCCGACACGATCGTAGCGCGCGGGTATGCTTCCATTTGATCTCGCTTTATTGTTTCCCTTTGGGCATCGACACGATGCGTGGCGCGCGGGTATGTTTCCATTTGGAATCGCTTTATTGTTTCCCTTTGGGCATCACGACACGATCGTAGCGCGCGGGTATGTTTCCATTTGGAATCTTTGCTTTATTGTTTCCTGTGGGCATCTCGACACGATCGTAGCGGGTATGTTCCATTTGGAATCTTGTCCTATTGTTTCCTTTTGGACATATCGACACGATGCGTAGCGCACGGGTATGCTCCCATTTGGATTCTTTGTCTTGTTGATATCATATCATAGGCTGGCGGTGAGAAGGAATTCCACGCACGAGTGATGATTTGGAGCGTGAGTCACGACTTTATATATTTGTTTATATGTTGTATCTGTAGTTTGGTTATCATACATGTCTCTGCTTTATATAGATGCTATGATTTCATTCTGATGTTTCTGATTTCACATACTTGGTACTGTTATCGACCTCCTTGAAGTGCGTTCATCCGCATGGTAGAAATCGTTATGTCGATCCATTTTAGGATCACCTTTCAGCGTATTGGGAAGCTCCGTTCCTTGAGGCTTATCTTTTGGTATGTGTTCCACGAGTTGTAGGTTCTTGTACATTCGTGGTATGGCGGCCACTGTCCGTCATAGTTGTTGTAAATCTTAAGTGCATGTAATGCTGTTGTGGCGGGGTTGTAAAAAGATTAAAGCTATTCGGGGTTTGTATATATTTATCTTGAAGGCAAGCTTATTTTAGTTGCTTTGTTTATTTATTATATCTCTCATTTCATGCTCATGTTTTATTTCCGCTGATTTTTTCTGATGTTGTATCACTAGGGTGCCCGGGGTAAGGCACCAGTCACGGGCCCGGGATCGGGTCGTGACAAAAGTGGTATCAGAGCAGTTAGTCCTCAGAAAGTGTCTGACCGTGTCTAGTAAGTCTTGATTATCGGTGTGTTGTGCACCACATCTATAATCGAGGCTATAGGACATTTAGGGTTGGTTTCCATTCTTCATTACGAGATCGTGCCTTAGAGTGTGATAAGATGGACCCTCCGACATACCGTTTTACGATTATGCCTCGCGTAAGGCAACCCGGGCGAAGGGCAAAGCGTGAGGAGGCTGCGAGTAGAAGCGGCGGCTTTCTGAAGACCACGATACACGAGCCTCGGTCCGCGATGCAGGCGAGAGAGATGGGTTCTGAGAGATATGGCGATTCTTGGCGGGATCGTGGCGAACGTGAGATAGGCCCAGGCAGCGGTCCAGTAGCACCGTAGTTCACCCCGGCGAGCAGTTTGAGACTACGGGATTTTACGAGATGTAACCCTCCGAGTTTTATGGGTCGAGACACGAGGATGATCGCGAGGAGTTCATCCGGCGATTCTGTGGATCATGAGTGATCAAGGCATCGGAGGCCGAGTCGGTGGTCTAGGTTCGCGTCGGCTGCGTGATACGCGATCGATTGGTTTGATCGTGGGAGCTGTCCCGGGAGAGAATGCACTTCCGGTAGTGTGGGATGAGTTTGAGGGGCCTTCTGGCACATTTCTTGCCTCGCGGATGAGAGGGCTCGGTAAACAGATTTTTGGTGTTGCGGCGAGCAGGCGTGCGGTTCGGGAGTACAATGTGAGTTCGACTCATTGGCGAGACGTCCCGCATTAGTGGCTAGTATGGAGGATCGAGTGCACCGAAATGTTCTGAGGCTCGATGATTACCTAGCGAGAGTTGTTGGTGTAGCTCTTGATGGGCATGGACATTGCCGCGTGCGAGCTTATGCACTTGGAGGTGAGGCGGAGAAATCGGCGAAATGACCAAGGTCGGCGAAGAGGCGAACAACGAGGTCCTGGTGACTTTCGGCGGACCACCGACAGCAGACTAGTTATGCGCCTCGCCCGATCTGAGTGGTCCTCCACAATCTTCAGAGCATCCAGAGTATTCGGGAGCGGTCGGGGCTCGAGGTTCAGATTTTCGGGAGAAGCGGGGTGTTAGCGGTGAAGCCACCCTACCTCGTTGTGACGTGTGGTAGACTCCGCGTGGGAGTGTCGTGCTAGTCAGGAATTTGTTTTACATGCGGCCAGCAGGGCCATTTTGGGAGAAATTGTCCGACCAGGTAGCCGTGAGGATAGCCTGACTACGGGATCGATTGCGGGTTCTTCACCTCCCATAGTCGGGCGGGATGTTCATACCGGCGGGCCACGGTAGAGGTCGCGGTGGAAGTTCGATTTTAGCGGTCCTACGAGCCTACTTTGAATATATCCTTAACCATCTAGAGTTTTGTATTTTATGTTAATGTGTTAAGTGTTATGATCGGATAGCTTTGTGCTAAAATGTGACTTAGAAGCATGCTTAGTAAAAGGGTAAGCACAGGGTGAAGTGATGAACTATATATATTACTGTTGAGACCTTAGATGTAAGCGTCTTGAGTACCAGATCTTGCGGGTAATCTTTGTTAGAATGTATAAGTATACGTGGGGAAATTGTGGGAAATTTCCTTGGGTAGGGTAAATGGAAGTGGTAGCTTTCATAACCTGTATAGGTAAGATTGTTCCGGATTGGGGAACAAGAGCTTGATGCGTTAAGTGAGTCGGGTTCGGGCCATGTTGAGGGCCAACCGCGGCGGTTTCAAAGTAGGGTCAGCTCTGGGTGGTCGCCGGTGGTAGGTCACGAGGTGCTAGGCCCATGTTTAGATGACCATCGTATGAGTTCGTGGGTATGTTAGGCGAGAATCGGTTCGTGAAGGCCGGGAATGGCCTTAGAAGAGAAGTGAAGTTAGTAAAATGACCAAGTTTGGAGGCGGTGACTCCAAAGTGTTGGGAACTGTAGCAATGACTGAAGTGTGGTACGTATACTAGAAGAGTTCGAGTGTTCGTGAAGGGTACGACAAGTAAGGGAGGAAGAGAACGTGTGTTATTTCGTGGCCAGGCGTGGCGTTGACAACTTGCTTGAGGAACTTTACCGTTATCCGTCTTGAGAAGGAACATTGGGGCGAATGTTTCTAAGGAGGAGAATGTTATACCGTATTTCCAGTAGTATGCGTGAGGCGTGCGTATACAATTTGAGCCTTAAAGTTGGCTAGTTTGAAATTTGTACACAACAGAAAGGAGTCGTTTTTCGAAAGCGTTTCCACGACTTTCGTAGGAAAATTCCGGCTATGTCATTTATAATTTTGCGGATTTTTCCGAGAGACGTAACATTTTGGACCAACGGGAGGGTGACATGTGTCACCCTCACATTGGAAGAGGTTGGACGGCAAATGGGCTAAGCTTGCACGTTTTTGGTGTTGAATTTGTGGTCAAGGGTTAGGTAGGATATTTTGTGTAGATGGATAAGGTTGCACATGGCTTAATCTTGGCCTTACACTTGCCTTGCACTTGGCACCATCTTGGCCATTGGTTGGCCTTCACTTGACCTATAAATACCCCCTTAGTTGATGAACTTTCTTCATCCAAAAATTGAGCAATTATCTAAAGTCTCAAACCCTCCCTCTCCCTCTTGTGATCTCGTCCACCACACACCCCTCCCCCTCTTGAAGGCCCCTTGGCCGAAACCTACCCCCTCCCCCTTTGTAGAGGCTTGGCCGTGGGGTACATACCCCCCCCCTAGCCTAAATTGTCTTCGTATAAATACCCCCCTTTTGTGGTATTGAAATACTCTCCAAGTATAGTTATAATGCCCAAATACCTTGGCTCAAATACCTTGTAGTATTCCCAAGGTTACACTTATACAAAAACCCAGAAAATACTATTATACTTCCCTCAGTCCCAAAAATGAAACCCTAAGGAAAACCTTCATAGTCAGTTGAAGTGTTAAGTAGAAGTTGCGTAGAACTTCTAAGGGTTGTTTGGAGCGAATTGGAGCACTCGGAGTAGGAGCTAAGCCTTGCTCAGGATCGACATATAAACTCGGATAATTTTGGGCTTATCGAGGTAAATATCTTGACCTTCTATTGTAATTGGAAATTACATGATTGCTTGAATATATAGTTGAAGTATACTATATATAGAACTGAACTTTATAATTGTGCGGCAATGTCTTTTGACTTAAGCCTGAATAATACTTACGGCAATGTCTTTTGACTTAAGCCTGAATTTAAAAAAGAGAACTGAACTGTAATTACTTAGGACTGTATTACAGTAGACTTGTGTAGCTTTACTGAGTAGTAGAATTGTACACGTCCGGTTAGACGTGCAAACCCCCCCCCCCTGGTTGGCTTGGTAGCCGGCCTCGATAGAGGAGGAGATTTACGCTGTTGCGGGGAAGGTCTTTGCGAATTTTCTGTAGAATATTCTACAATGAGATCTAGATGTTAATAGGCGCCTTGTGGCCTCTATAGGTTGAAGTACGACGTGTGACGTGGTCTACGGGGCTTAAGGAGTAGCCGACGGTTTGAAGTACTTGGAGCGTTTTGCTTATAGTCGATAATCGTCGCGAGGTATGTGAACCTCTTCCTATCTGTTCTAGCATGATATGTGTATAACTATGTAGTACGGTAGACGTACATGTGCTTAATGTATTTGATTGGTTTGAAACATAAAGTGTTACAACGGCTTTATGGGAAGTTGGTTATAACAGCTTTATGTAGGTAAGAAATACTTGGTTTGAAAACATAAGAGTTATACTAGCTTTATGGGAAGTTAGGTATAACGTCTTAAGAAAGGTAAAGAGCATGGTTTACTGATTTTTAGAAGATAAGAGACTTGACTTAATATGAATGTTTGTGTGAAACCTCATTCGTGAGTAATGAGTACATGGTTTTTAAAAGGAATCTTTGTTTCTTGATTTGGAAATCGAATGTGTATCGACAAACCACTGCAGCGTTAATAAAAGGAAATTGTATTGAATAAATAAAGTGTTATATTAAAACCAGTAGAAACCTCCATCTGCATAGAAGCTAAGATGAGACAAAATGATATTACATTTCCTAGATCATGGTTGCTTAATAAGATTGATTATAATCAAGAATAACCTACTACTTTATGGCATATGTTACTCAATTGTTTTAAAAGAGATTAAGACATTGAACTATGAAACTTTCCTAAAAAGAGACTTGTGTAATTGAAATTAGGCAAACTGGAACTTTAGGGAAAAGAAAGGCATTGTGTTGTCTTAAAATGGTTTAAAACATAAAGTGTTATAACAGCTTTATGGGAAGTTGGTTATAACGACCTTATGAAAACGAAAGAATGGTTTTATCATTGGTTTTAAAGTGGTAACTTGACTTTAAAAGAAAAGTGTTTTGGTCTAAAAATAAGGCGTAGTGTTGCCTTAATTTGGTTTAAAAAGGAAAGTATGGAAGTTGTTTTGGTTTACTTAAAAGATGTAAGTCACTCTATTTTATACTACGGGTATCGGGTGACTTTTATAAAAAGAATGAATCTCTTAAAAGGAATTTAACGTGCGTAGTACTTTAGGGTTAAAACCCGGACCTTGGCATAAAATGAAAGTACTTTGAGTTGTTGTGAAACCTGCCTATGCTTGTTGTTGTGAAACTTGCCTATGCTTGTTGATGTGAAACTTGCCTATGCTTGTCGTGATAGCCTTTGTTGTGCAAGAATTGTGTTTCTATACTACCGCGCCTCTCGATGGAGGGTCGGTTGACTTGTTGAGAACTTACTTGGACGTGCGGCGGTGTGAAGAAATTCCGCAGATGCGTTCGCTTGATTGTGTTACTTTGCTAATCACTTTGGACATCACGACACGATCGTGGCGCGCGGGTATGCTTCCATTTTGATTCTGCTTTATTGTTTCCCTTTGGGCATACTGACACGATGCGTAGCGCACGGGTATGCTTCCATTTTGATACTGCTTTATTGTTTCCCTTTGGGCATCTTGACACGATCGTAGCGCGCGGGTATGTTTCCATTTGGAATCTTTGCTTTATTGTTTCCACTGTGGGCATCACGACACGATCGTATGCGGGTATGTTTCCATTTGGAATCTTTGTCCTATTGTTTCCTTTTGGACATCACGACACGATCGTAGCGCGCGGGTATGCTCCCATTTGGATTCTTTGTCTTGTTGATATCATATCATGCTGCCGTGGTGAGAAGGAATTCCACGCACGAGTGATGATTTGGAGCGTGAGTCCACGACTTTATATATTTGTTTATATGTTGTATCTTGTAGTTTGGTTATCATACATGTCTCGCGCTTTATATAGACTGCTATGATTTCATTTCTGATGTTTCTGATTTCACATACTTGGTACTGTTATCTGACCTCCTTGGGTGCGTTCATCTGCGGTAGAAGTACATTGGCTGTCGATCCCCGCTTTTAGGATCACCTTTCAGCGTATTGGGAAGCTCCGTTCCTTCGGAGGCTTATCTTTTGGTATGTGTTCCTTGAGTTGTAGGTTCTTGTACATTCAGGGGTATGGCGGGGCCTTGTCCCGTCATAGTTGTTGTAAATCTTAGAGGTCTGTAGTACTGTTGTGGGTAGGGTTGTAAAAAGGATTAAACTGTTCAGGGTTTGTATATATTTATGCTGAAGGCAACTGTTTTGGTTGGCCTGTTTATTTATTATATCTCTCATTTCATGCTCATGTTTTATTTCCGCTGATTTTCTCTGATGTTGTATCACTAGGGTGCCCGGGGTAAGGCACCAGTCACGGGCCCGGGATCGGGTCGTGACACGGTCTTTCGTGTTGCTATGATCAGAAAAATATCGGAGATCCATCCGGAGTGTTCCCAGTTAATGATGACCAAGTTGGAGGTAGTAACCCAGAGATTTGGAAGCTGAAGCAGTAACAGAAATGTGGTAAGTTATGAGAAAGAGTTCGAGTGCACGAGAAGGGTACGACGAGTAAGGGAAGAAGCGAGCATGTGTTAAGAACTTTGAGATGATCATTCCTTTTGTAAAGTGAAGGTGTGAAGGGAGTATATTTTAGACCTCGGGTGGGAGCTTTTGTGATGCTAGAGGTGATTCCTCGTAGACTTGAAGTTGAGTAATTGCGCGTGTGTTATGTTATGGCCAGGTACGGCATGATTGTTTTCGTAAGTATAGTAGTGAAGACTATACATGCACTTGTGTGTTTTGAGGCTTAGAAGGAACATTCGGGATGAATGTTTCTAAGGAGGGGAGAATGTTATACCCCGTATTTCCAGTATATGCGTGGGGCGTGCGTCACGAAAGTTTGTGCCTTAAGTTAGGCATAGGACCGAAAATTTTGTGCACAACACACGAAAGGAATCGTTTTTCGATGAAACGTTTTACAAAACTTGCGAAGGGAAAATTCCGGCTATGTCATTAATAATTTTTGCGGATTTTTCCGAGAGATGAAATATTTTGGACCAACGAGAGGGCGACACTTGTCACCCTCTAGTGGGCGGTCAAGTTGTCACGACCCGATCCCGGGCCCGTGACTGGTGCCTTACCCCGGGCACCCTAGTGATACAACATCAGAGAAAATCAGCGGAAATAAAAACTTAAACATGAAACAAGAGTTAAAGTATGAAACAGGCTAACCAACACGGTCACCTTCCTGAATATATACATATATATATCAACTTGAACAGTTAAATCCTTTTACAAACCCCGCCCACACTTGTGATACTACGGACCTCTAAGAATGTAACCATAACTATGACGGGAGACGGGTCCGCCATACCACGAATGTACAAGTAACTACACCGACAGGGACTATACCAAAGATAAGCCTCAGAAAAGCGGAGCTTCCCAAAAAAGACAGTGATCCTAAGGCGCGGATCCACAACCGATGTACCTCTACCGCGACATGAACGGCCCGAAGGAGGTCGATCTGGCAGGTACCAAGTATGTGAAACTGTAAAATACTGTAAATGAAATCATAATAGTCTATATAAAGCAGGAGACATGTATGATAACCAAACTACAGTCCATAATATATAAATAGTCATGTCAAGTCAGGGACTCACGCCCTCAAAGTCATTACTCAAGTATAACAATGGGTCTCACGCCCACAACATCAATCATGCCCGTGGAATACCTTCCTCACTGCCGGCAGTCTATGATATAATCACACCAAGAAGTACGTGAACACTAGGTCCCACCTGTGTCATAACAACCGTACTAACAATACTATACAACCAAACCACGGCGACACGGGGCAAATGCGGCAACTACGGATACCAAGCTGCGCGCGGTGGCGGGCAATCTGAAGGCTAACTACCGGATACCAAGGCGTATCACGAGACTTCGCCACTTCTGAGCAGGGGCAAGTCACGAAGGCTAACTACAGTACGAGGCGAATCAGCCACGAGGCGGGGCAAGTACGAAAGCCAACCACGGATACCAAGGCCGAATCAGTAAACCTCATGGAGAGCTAGTCCATGGAACAACAATCCTAATGGAACCATACCCGTGGGCCACCCATCGTGTCAGTATGTCCAAAAGGAAACAACAAGACATCAATCAAAATGGAAGTATACTCGTGGGCCACCCATCGTGTCAGTATGTCCATCAATCAAGAATAACATGACCGGCCCTCTATCGAGAGACGCGGTAACATAAGAATACAACACTTGCACAACAAGGCTATCACACGCAACCATAGGCACGCTACACACAACTCAAGGTACTTTCATTTTATGACAAGTCCAGGTTTTTAAATCCCCAAGTACTACCTACGTTAAATTCTTTTTAGAAGATCCCTTTCTTTTACAAAAGTCACCCGATACCCGTAGTATCAAAATAAAGTGACTAACATTTTAATTAAACCAAAACAACTTCCAGACTTTCCTTTTTAAACCAAATTAAGACAATACCATGCCTTTTTTTTAGACCAAAACACTTCTCCTTTTAAAGTCAAGTTACCATTTTAAAACCAATGATAAAAACCATTCCTTTGTTTTCATAAAGTCGTTATAACTAACTTCCCATAAAGCTGTTATAACACTTTATGTTCTAAACCAAAAACTCTTTAATTCCACAAGTCTCTTTTCTTTTAAAATAACAACAAGTATTCTTTTAAAACCCAAATAACTTACTCTTTTCAAAACAAGTAACCTATACTTAAAATCAAGTTACTTCTCTTTTTCCGAAAAAAAGTCGTTATAAGTCAAGTCTCTTATCTTTCAAGATCAAGTCGTTTATAAGTCAAGTCTCTTATCTTTTAAGATCAAGTCTCTTAACTTTCAAAATCAAGTCGTTTATAAGTCAAGTCTCTTATCTTTTAAGATCAAGTCTCTTAACTTTCTACAATCAATAAACCATTCTTTTACCTACATAAAGTTGTTATAACTAACTTCCCATAAAGCTATTATAACACCCTATGTTTTAAACCAACCAAATCACTTAGCACATGTACGTCTACCGTACTACATAGTTCACAACAATCATGCTAGAAAAGATAGGAAGAGGTTCACATACCTCGCGACGATTATCGACAATTAGCAAAGAGCTCACGATCAGTAACCCTGCTAGCCATTTCCACTCTTCAAGTAGAATACGCTACTCGTAGTACTGCAACCTATAAAGGCCACAAAACGCTTATCAACTCCTAGATCTCCTCGTAGAATATTCTAACTGCAAGATTCCTTATTCTACAGAAAATTAGTGACACCTCCCCGCATTATCACACAAATAACCTCCCACAACAATGCTGCCGGGCCAACAACTCTCGAGGATTACACGTCCTAACCGGACGTGTTCAATTACGCTTCACGCAATACTACACAAGTCTACTGTAAGTACAGTCCAATGTAAATACAGTTCAATCCTTTATAATCATCCTTCCAATATAATATACTCAAGTATAACTACTACAACATGTAATATCCAATTACAATAGGGGGACATAGATTATTACCTCGATAAGCCCAAAATTATCCAAGATTATAAGTCGATCCTGGGCAACATTTTAGCTCCAATTCCTTACGCTCCAACCCGCTCCAAGCGACCCTTAGAAGTTTCTAAACAACTTCTCTTAACACTTCAACCAAGCAAGGAAGATTTTTCTAGGGTTTCACTTTACGGCTATTGGAATAAAATAGTATTTCCGGGCTCCTAGTATTAAAACAACTTTGGAATACTACTAGGGATACTAGGCCAAGATATTTGGGATTTTACAACAATACACAAAGTATTTCACTACTCAAAGTGGGAGGGGGACGAGAACAAGGCATAAAGGGAGGGAGTATTTTGCTTGGAAAGCTTAAGTGAGGGATGATTTACTCTTCAACTTAAGGGGGTATATATAGAGGGTTCAAGGGTCAAGATCAAGCAAGGTGTGTGGTCAAGATTGGGCCATGTGTGTGTGGGTCCCACCACACCACATGGCCAACGATTTGCTCTCCAAGTGGCATGGTCAATCGGCGAGGAGACAGTGGTGGCCACTTGTCCTATTCGGCCAAGGGTGCCACATGGGGGTGACACGTGTCGCCCCCCGACTCGTCCAAAATATTTCATCTTCCGAAAATATCCAAAATACCGAAAATCTCAAAAACAAAGCGGGCCCCACAAAACCGTAAATTTCTCCCGTGGGCCCCACGTGACCATTTCTGAAAATAAAATCCCCAAAATTCTAATATAATCCAAGAAGTCCAAATACCAAATCTGGGAATCCAATTCCCATTAACGAACCTTTTTCTCCACAAAAACAGGAAACTTTTTCGTCGAAAAAATCACATCTTCCTTTCTTTCCAAAATTTATGTCGTATTCTTGTACGTACGTCCTCACATACATACCCTGGAACTACGGGGTATAACACAAGTGGCCGTTTGGCTTGCACGATTTGGGCATGTTTTTTGGCCTAAAATATGGGTCAATGTTTGGAGTGAATTGAGGAGTAGATGGCTAGGGGGCACTTAGGCAAATCCTCACCCTCCACTTGCCCCCCACATGGCTTGATCTTTGCCATTGTTTCCCCTATAAATACCCCCCCTAACTTGAAGACTTCTTCATCCCAAAATTGTTCTAAGTCTTGAAATCCTCCCACACAGTCTTGAAGAGCTCTCGTCAAAGAGTCTCCCTCCCCTTTCGTGAGGCCCCTTGGCAGAGATCTCTCTCCCCTCCTAGTGGTGTGGCGAGACACCCCCTTGCCTTGTGGTTCTCGTAAAATACTACCCCCCTCTTGGTAGAAAATACTCTCCAAGTATTGTTACTATACCAAAATACCTTAGCCTTATACCTTGTAGTATTCCAAAAGTTACCTCTATACGTAGAGCCCGGAAATACTACCTTTTGTCCTTTTTGTCTCAAGACGAAACTCTAAGGAAAATCTTCATAGTCGGTTGAAGTGTTAAGTAGAAGTTGCATAGAACTTCTAAGGGTTGTTTTGAGCGGGTTGGAGCGCCCAGAGTAGGAGCTAAACGTTGCTCAGGATCGACATTTAAACTTGGATAATTTTGGGCTTATCGAGGTAAAAATCTTGTCTCCCTATTGTAATTGAGTTTACATACTATTGAAGTATAAGAATTATATAAGTTATATACCGGGAAGGTATATAAGTAGGGAATTATACTTACATAGGAATTTGTATTCTGATGAGACTTGTGAAGTTTGACGGGTAGGGAAGTGCTGCCCAATTTTTCCGTAGAATCTTGTATCTAGATTTATTCTACCGAGTAGTCTAAGCATTGATAGACTTGTATAACCGTTATAGGTTGAAGTACTGCGAGTAGCGTATTCTACTCGAAGGATGGAAAAGGCTAGCCGGACTACAGTACTTTGGAGCTATTTGCTTATAGTCGATAATCGTCGCGAGGTATGTGATTCTTCCTATCCTCTTGACCATGATATTTTAAAAGAATATATATATAGTACGGTAGACGTACGTGTGTTAACTTAACGTAGTTTTACGGCAATGTCTTTTTACCTAAGCCTGAATAATAAGAATCTTGAAGTATTTCAAAAGAATTAAGAAACCTTTTTGAAAGAAGAGTAATGTTTGGTTTTAAAAGCTTAAGAGTTATACTAGCTTTATGGGAAGTTAGGTATAACGACTTAAGAGAGATAAAAGAATGGTTTATTAATTTTAGAAGTTAAGAGACTTGATCTTAAAAGATAAGAGACTTGACTTAAATGAATTAATATGAATTTTGTGTGAAACCTCATTCGTGAGTAATGAGTACTTGGTTTTTAAAAGGAATAATGTTTTACTGATTTCGGAAATCAGAATAAGTATCGAACAAACCACTGCAGCGTTAATAAAGGGAAATGTATTGACTAATTAAGTATTATTAAAACCAGTAGAAACCTCCATCTGCATAGAAGCTAAGATGAGACAAAATGATATTACATTTCCTAGATCATGGTTGCGTTAATAAGATTGTTATAAACAAGAATAACCTACTCACATATAAGGTATATGTTTCTCAAATTGTTTTAAAGGAGAATTACATCATTAAGTGATTAAAACTATGAACTATGAAACCTTTCAAAAATGAGAAACTTGAGTATTTGAAATTAGGCAAACTTGAACGTTTGGAAAAGAATATTGTTACTTGATTTTTACAAAGAGAAGTGTTTTGATTTACTTAAGAAGATAAGTCACTCTATTTTTATACTACGGGTATTGTGTGACTTTTGTGAAAGAAACGGATCTTTTAAAGAGTTAATGTATGAAGTACTTTGGGGATAAAAACCCGAACTTGTTGACATATAGTAGAAAGTACCTCGTGTGATTAACTTGATTGTGTTGGTTTGTGATAGCCTTGTAATACTTCCTGGTTGATTTAATAATTAAACATGTTAGGATGCTACGTGTGTTAGTGACTTGTGATGTTTGTGTAAAGGGGTTTCTCTTGTTGTGCTTATGTTGTCTAACGGTAATCCGTTATGCTAGTATTACATCACTCACCTCTTGACATGATTACGGGGTTAAGGCGCCCTCCGTCGGGGTAGACTCGAGTGATGCAGGACCATGATTCGAGAATACCTCATGCGGGTCACGGGACCTATGCGAGCTACGAGTTCGAGTTAGTGTGCGGCCTTTATGGTCATGCGGTCTATGTGGCCATGCGGACTGCGAGTCCAGGATGATGTCGGGGAGTAGCTACCCTCGATGCGAGGAATACCTCATGCGGGCCATTGGAGTGGCCTATGCGAAGCTGCGGGAAGTTCCAGGACTAGACGCGCACATTAGATCTTTGCGCGCAGTGGCGGCCGATCATGTGGCGGTCTAGACAGATCTCATGATACGCTTTATGACCTTGTTAGTCTTGTAGGTGTTAGTAGTCGGCTATGCCTTCGTACTTACCGTGCGGTTTTATTATGACACAGTGGGACTGGTGTTCATGTGTATTCCTTGGTGCTTTTATATCATAGACTGCCGGCAGTGAGGAAGGTATTCCACGGGCATGATTTTGTGGGCGTGAGACCCATAGTTGTATTTGAGTGATGACTTTGAGGGCGTGAGTCCCTGACTTGACATGACTGCTTATTTATTTTGAGCGTAGTTTGGTTATCATACATGTCTCCCGCTTTATATAGACTACTATGATTTCATTTACTGTATTTTGATTTCACATACTTGGTACTGTTGTCGACCTCGCCCGGGCTGCGTTCATCCGCAGTAGGTACACCAATGTTGATCCTCGCCATAGGGTCTGATTCAGCGTTTGGGAAGCTCCATTTCTCCGGAGGCTTATCAGTGGTATAGTCCCCTGTAGGTGTAGGTACTTACATTCAGGGGTATGGCGGGGCCCTGTCCCGCCATTGTTGTTACATCATTCTTAGAGTGCATGAAATCTTGTTGTGGCGGGGTTTGTAAAAGGGGATGTAATCGCTCAAGTTTATTTATACATATGCCGAAAGGCGACTTTTCTCGATAAAGCGTTTTTATTTCATGTCTTGTTTTATATTCCGATTACTCGATGTATGTCTACTGGGTGCTCGGTAAGGCACGATCCGCAGGTTCGGTCGTGACAGAGTGGCCCACTTCGATCATATGGCGCGGTCTAGAAAGACCTCGTGATACAGTTTTATAGCATGTTGGTACTGTGGGTTTTAGTAGTCGGCTATGCCTTCGTACTTACCCCGTACGGTTTTATTATGACACAGGTGGGACATGGTGTTCATGTGTATTCCTTGGTGCTTTTATATCATAGGCAGTAGCGGTGAGGAAGGTATTCCAGGCATGATTGATGTTGTGGGCGTGAGACCCATAGTTATATTTGAGTGATGACTTTGAGGCGTGAGTCACGACTTGACATGATCGCTTATTTATTGTGAGCTGTAGTTTGGTTATCATACATGTCTCTGCTTTATATAGACTACTATGATTTCATTCTGATATTTTGATTCACATACTTGGTACTTGTTATCTTGACCTCGCCGGAATTTGCGTTCATCTGCGGTAGAGGTACGCGATCGTCGATCCTCGCTCTTAGGATCACAGTTCAGCATTTTGGGAAGCTCCGTTTCTCCGGAGGCTTATATTTGGTATAGTCCCCTGTCATTGTAGGTACCTACATTCAGGGGTATGGCGGGGCCCTGTCCCGTCGTTGTTATTATAAAACTCTTAGAGGTCTATAGTACTGTTGTGGGCAGAGATTATAAAAGGGGATGTAACTTGTCACGACCCGAACCCGGGCCCGTGACTGGTGCCTTACCCCGGGCACCCAAGTAGACATACATCAGAGTAATCAGCGGAACATAAAGACAATACATGAAACCAGTGTAATAAGACAGTGAAATAAGAAAAGCAACTAAAAGCGGTTACCTTCGGTATATATATAAATAGTAACTTTTTCAACATGAGCAGTTTAATCCTTTTACAAACCACGCCCACGGTACTACTGGACCTCTAGAATGATACGACAATGGCGGGGCAGGGCCCGCCAAACCTCGAATGTAAACACTTACGACGGCGGACTATACCACCGATAAGCCTCGGAGAAACGGAGCTTCCCGGCAGCTGACCACGAGCTAGGATCAACGGCTGGTGTACCTCAACTGCGGCATGAACGCACCCTCGGGCGAGGTCGATCAACAGTACCGAGTATGTGAAATGAAAATACATATTGTAAATGAAATCATAGCGATCATATAAAGCGAGGAGACATGTATGATAACCAAACTACGATTTAACAAAGCGATCATGTCGTCGTGGACTCACGCCCTCAAGTCATCACTCAAGTATAACAATGGGTCTCAGGCCCACAACATCAATCATGCCCGTGGAATACCTTCGCCACGGCGATCTATGATATAAAAGCACCAAGGAACACATGAACACCGTGTCCCACGTGTCATAATAAGCTATGCGGGGTAAGTGTTATACCGTATTTCCAGTATATGCGTAAGGAATACGTCTAAAAGGTTAGCCTTAAAAGTTAGGCGGGACGAAAATTATTGGGCACAACTCACAAAGCGATTGGTTTTCCGCGAAACGTTTTCCGGCTTTCATAGGATAAATTAGGCTATGTCATTTCTTATTTTTGCGGATTTTTCCGAGAGACGTAACACTTTGGACCAATGAGAGGCGACACTTTCCACCCTCTCATTGGTGGACTTGTCACGGCAATAGGGCGATTGGATGACAATCCTTGTCATAAAGTTGGATAGATATTTTGTGTGCAAGTTGGCTAGGTACACTTGCCCTAATCTTGACCTTACACTTGCCTAGCACTTGGCTAAATCTTGGCCATTGGTTGGCCATGTCTTGACCTATAAATACCCCTCTTAAGATGAAGAGTTCTTCATCCACTAAAGCTTTCAAGTCTTGAACAACCCTCCCCTCGCCCTGCTGAGCAATTCGGCCAAACACCCCTCCCCCTTTGAGTGAAGTTTTGGCCGAGGCCCTTCCCCCCTCTAGCCTAGCCGAAACCTACCCCCCCCTCCCTTGGTAGGAAAGTTGCCTTCTAGTATTGTTATAATGCCCAATTTAACCTAGCCCAAATTCCTTAGTACTTAGTAGAAGTGGGAAACTTCTAAGGATTCTGGAGCGCTGAGCTTTGGATTAGGAGCTAAACCTCGCCAGATCGACTTTTTACTTGGATATTATTGGGCTTATCGAGGTATATAATCCTAACCCTCTTTTGTAATTAGAGAATACTTACTGTTGTAGAATAAGAATAAGTATAAATACTTAGAAGGTTGTTAAGGAATAGAATTGAACTGTAACACCTTAGAAGGGTATAAAAGAAGAATATACGAACTGTACTTACATAGGACTGTTTTCACAGTAGACTTATATAGCTCACCGGGTAGGGTTGTGCTGCCCGACTTTCCGTAGAATTGAGGACCCTCTGTTTAGAATGACCTACAGAATAGTCTAGACTTTGATAGATATCTGTGACTATTATAGTCGATTCTCTCGCGACATACTCGACTCAAGGTGGATTTCACGAGAAGGTATGTGATTCTTCCTAAAGCATGATATTTTACAATATGTATATAGTACGGTAGACGCATACGTGTTAAATCGAATAATACTTACGGCAATGCCTCACGGCTTAAGCCTGAATAATACGTACGGCAATGCCTCACGGCTTAAGCCTGAATAATAAAGAACTGAAAACATTTCAAAAGGACTACTGAACCATTTATTAAACAGAAGAGAACTAATTGGTTTTTGAAACAGAAGCTTAAGAGTTATACTAGCTTTATGGGAAGTAAGTATAACCACTTAAGATTGATAAAAGAAACAAGTTTGCCTATGTGTTTATAACAGACTTATATTGTGAAAAGAATAAAAAGATGGTTTGATAAGTAGACATGATATGATGCTATGTGTGTTAGTATCTTGTAACGTTTGTATAGGTGAGTATCCTTGTTGTGCTTATGTTACTTAAAGATAAGTTGTTATGTTAGTATACTATCACTCACCTCTTGAGATGATACCGGGTTAAGTCGCCTCCGACGCGGGTAGACTCAGCGATGCAGGACCATGATTCGAGAATACCTCATGCGGTCCGAGGGCCTACGCGAGCTACGAGTTCCGTGTTAGTATGCGGGTTATGCCTCACGCGGTCTATGTGGCCATGCGACAATGAGTCCAGATTTACGCCGAGGAGTAGCTACCTCGATGCGGGGTTATACCTCATGCGCCCACGCGAGTGGCCTATGCGGACTCCGGAGTCCGTGATTAGGCTTGCGGAATGAGGATGGGCGAGTGGCCTGCTTTCGATCATTCGCAGCCTAGACAAGACGACATAGCTTACCTATTGTTGCTCTTGTTTGTGATGTGGCACTATATGCGGTTTCTGGTTGTTTCACACATATTTGTAAACCGTTTTAAAAGAAATGATATGTTTTCATTTAAGTACTTTACGCTGCATACTTAGTACTTGTTATCGACCTCTTCGGGGCTGCGTCATGCCGCAGGCGGGCAAGCAGTGCTAGATCCGCATCCTAGGATCTCTACGTTGGTGTCGAGCTCCATCTCTTCCGAGGCTCTACTTTTGGTATGATCTCCTCGCTGTAGTTAGTTTTTGTATGCCAGTGGTATGGCAGGCCCCGTCCCGCCATAGTTGTATATTTCAGAGGTCAGTAGTCATGTTGTACAGTGTCGGATGTAACTGCTAAAACATGATTAAATAAATATGCCGAAAGGCGATGTTTTCTCACATAATCTGTGTCTTGTTTTATACACTGTTTCATGTCTTGCTTTATGTTTCAGCTGACACTGATGTATGACTACTGGGTGCCCTTGAGGCACGATCACGCCCTAACGGGTCGTGACAAAAGTGGTATCGAGCGATTAATCCTCGGAAAGTGTCTACGCATCGTATCTAGTAGTCTTGATTATCGTGTTGTGCACCACACCAATAATCGTGAGGCTATAGGATATTTAGGATTGGTTTCGCTCTTCTCATTCCGAGATCGTGCTTTAGAGCCGTGTTATAGGTTGGACCCTCTAACGTATTCCTTTCCCCGTAATGATTATGCCTCCACGTAAGGCAACCCGCCCGGCGGCAAGGCACCGAGGAGTCGCTAGCAGACACCCAGAGTCACGAGGGCTCGTGCCCGCCTATACCAGACGGCGAGTTCTATGACGCCGCCCCAAAGAGACCACAAGACCACACCTCCGTCCCACACCGGGGCGGAGGAGTTAGGGTACAAGGAGATGGCCCACTTTTTGGCAAAGTTGTGGCCCGACACGAGGAGAGGCCGACGCGAGCCCAGTTCCAGCCCAGCCACGGCCGCACCGTTGTTCACCTGGGCAGAGTTTGAGGCTACGAGACTTCGAGCCAGAGCACGGAGTTTTATGGATCGAGGCCGAGGATGATCCGCAGGAGTTCATCCGTCGCCTTCAGAGGATTTTGAGAGTGATCGTGGCGTCGAGACCGAGTCCGTGATCTTTGGTTCACATAGGTCGCGTGATACCGCGATCGATTGGTTTGATTCATGGAGTTATCCCGGAGAGCACGCGCCCTCGCCTACTGGGATGAGTTCTCGAGGCTTTCTCACTCACTTCTTGCCTCCACGGATGAGGAGGGCGCGGCTGATAGATTTTTACCATCGAGGCGCAGAGGACGACCGCCGTGGAGTACAATGTCGAGTTTGATTCATCGCTCGATATGTCCCAAAGATTGGTAGCAGATATGGAGGATAGGTGCACCGCTATGTCACCGCTAGACGACTATATGGCCGAGTCATGTGCGGGTTTCTCCACCGTATGGACATTACCCGCACGCAGCTCACGCCCTTGACGCGGCGAGCGCAGAGGTCGACGAGTGGGCGACGCAGCAGGAAGGCCAGACGAGGGTCTTCCGTGGTTATCGTGGTGGGCGGCCTCAAGAAGGCCTAGATTCGCACCACACCAAAGACAGAGCACTCGCACCGCCCTCAAGACACCACGCTGAGGGCGCACTGTGGCCCTGTGGCTTCGACGCCCGGTAGCAGAGGTATCGCCGACGGACCACCCCAGCTGGCCGATGCGGTAGATCCCATTACGGGAAGTGTGGTACTACTTTTGATCTTGTTACGATTGTGGCCGCAGGTCACTTTATGGCGGATCGTCCGACCGGCGCACGTGGTAGGCTCACCTTCGTGTTCGCTGCCGCTTCATCATCTCCTACGATTACTCGCCGAGGCGTGGTGCTCATGGGTCACAGGTCGCGCAGAGGCCGTGGCTCGTCCCATTCTAGCGGTCCTCGAACCGCATTTATGCTTTGTCCACCGACAGATCGTGAGGCCTCACCGATGTCGCCACAGTACCTTATCGGGCTCGGGTTTGATATGTATGCTTTGATAGATCCGGTTCTACTGGCCTATATATCTCCCTTGTTGCTAGTAGGATAGGATAGAGCCCGAGTCCATAGACCACTTTCGAGGTAGCTACGCCATGGGTGATTCGTGGTAGCTCTACGGTATATAGAGCTTGTCTGTGATCATTTACGCCGCGACCGCCGACTTGATAGAGTTGGAGATGATTGACTTGATGTGATCATGGGGATGGATTGGCTAGCTTCGCTACGCCAATGTAGACCGCAGAGAGAATAGTACGGTTCCAGCTCGGCGAGCCGTTGTTGAGTGGGAGGAGCACGGTATCGCCGAGGGTAGGTTTATTTCCTACCTCAAGGCTAGGAAGATGGTGCGGCGGGTATATCTACCATCTCGTCGGGTGTTTGATAATCGGCCGCGGTGCCAGATTTTCCGCTGGCCAAAGAGTCGCCGAGTTCCCGACGTGTTTCGCATGACCTCCCGCATCCTCCCGAGAGGGAGATCGAGTTTTGTATAGATGTGTTGCGGATACTCGCCTATTTCCATTCCGCCATACGTAATGGCACCGCCGAGTTGAGAGAGTCAAGGATCGGCTTAGGGATTTGCTAGAGAAGCGGCTTCATTAGGCCTAGTGTTTCTCCCCGGGAGCGCCGTATTGTTCGTGAAGAAGAAGGACGACGCCGCGCATGTGTGTCGACATCTGCAGGTGAACAAGCTGACTATTAAGAAACGATACCTCCTTCCCAGGATTGATGATTTGTTCGACCAGTTGCAGGGTGCGAGATGTTTTCCAAGATTGATCTGCGATCGGGCTATCATCAAAAAGTCGCGAGTCGATAGGTGGATGTCCCTAGGATCGCATTCGGACCAGACGCATTATGAGTTCGTGGTCATGTCTTTGTTGACCAATGCTCCGGCGGTATTCATGGATTTGATGAACCGAGTGTTCAAACCATTTTTGGACACGATTGTGATAGTGTTCATTGATGATATCTTGGTTTATTCTCGTTCAGAGCCGGAGCATGCGGAGCATTTGAGGATCTTGGCCGATTCTCCAGACTAGCAGCTTATACGCCAAGTTTTCCAAATGTGAGTTTTGGTTAACTTCGATGCGTTTCGGGCATATTGTCTGGCCGATGGCATTCGAGTTGATACGCCAAGATCGAGGCGATCAGACTTGCCTAGACCTACTACTCCGGCTGCAGGTTCGCAGCTCGGGCCTTGCAGGTATTATCGGCGTTCGTGGAGAAGTTTGCTTTATCTTCGCACCATTGACTAGCCGACTCGTAAGGCAGCCAAGTTTGATGGATGATGCTTGGAGCGTGGTTTCGATTCTTGAAAGAGAGATCGACGACCGCCTCGTTCTTACTCTTCCGCAGGTCCAGATGGTTATGTCGTGTCTTGTGACGTCGTGCATCGGGTTGGGATGTGTGTTGATGCAAAGATGGCGAGTTATAGCATATGCGCCCGACACCAAGAAACACGAGAGGAACTACCCCACCCATGATTTGGAGTCGCGTACCGTGATTCACGCCAAGATCCGAGGCACTATTTGTATGGGTTCACGTGGATATTTTTACGGACCACAAGAGCCTCCAAGATATCTTCACCGCAGGAGCCGAACTTACGGCAGACGGTGGTTAGAGTTGCTTAAGGATTACGATGTGGACATCCTGCACTACCCGCAAGGCCAATGTGGCGTACGCCTTAGTCGTAGGTCGATGGGAGCCTATCGATGTGCAGAGAGAAGGGACATGGTTCGTAATTTGCACGATTAGCGAGCCTTGTGTCCGCTTGATTGATTACGATAGCAATGGGTTAGAGTTCGTGAGGTTGCCGAGTCTTCCATCGTTGAGGAGGTGAAGAGGCAACAGCTCGAGGATCCGGCTTTGATTCGATGTCGCGATACGACTCTTCGTGAGGGCGGTCCTGAGGTAGCACTGATGGGTGCTAAGGTTTGAGGGCGTTGTGTGTTCCAGATGTTTCGTGACTTGGCAGAGTTCTGGGAAGCACACGGTAAGCGTTACTCTATCCATCCGGTCGACCAAGATGTACCACGACCTTAGATCCGTGTATTGGTGGGATGGCTTGAAGAGGACGTTGCAGAGTTCGTAGCTCGCCCGTGTTGTCGCAGTGAAGGTAGAGCACCGAGAGACCGTGGTTTGTTACAGCGATAGAGATCCCGACCGGAAGTGGGAGGTAATCAACATGGACTTCATCACGTGATTACCTCGCACTCGAGGAGACATGATTCTATATGGGTTATCGTCGACAGTCGAAAATCAGCCCACTTTCTTCCCGTCAGACGACTTTTTCTACCGAGGATTATGCCGCACTTTACATCCGAGAGATCGCCGATCGCATGGAGTCCCTACTCGATCATATCGCATGCAGGAGCCCGCCACGCCAACTTGGAGGTCCTTCCAGAGGGTTTAGGGACGCAGTGAGCACGAGTAATCGCATTTCATCCACGCAGACGGACAGCAGAGCGCACTATCCGCACTCTTGAGGATATGTGCGAGCCCGTGTTATTGACTTCGATGGTAGTTGGGAGGATCATTTGCCTCTAGTTGAGTTCGCGTATAATAATAGCTACCACTCCAGTATTCAGATGGCGCCTTATGAGGCCTTGTATGGGAGGAAGTGCAGATCGCCTATAGGTTGGTTCGAGGTGGGCGAGGTGCAACTAGTGGGACCAGATTTGGTGCAGCAGGCAGTGGATAAGGTGAAGCTTATCCGAGAGCGCTATTGATACCGTAGTCGATGTAAGTCGACGCAGATCATCATCGCCGACATCCGAGTTTGCGATTGATGATTGGGTTTTCTGAAGGTGTCACCCATGAAGGGTGTGATGAGATTCGGAAGAAGGGAAACTCACCCAAGGTACATTGGGCCGTTCGCATTGTCCGCAGGTAGGCAAGGTTGCCTATGAGTTGGATCCGCCGTCCGATCCGAGGCGCGGCATCCGGTGTTTCACGCTTTACGCCGGCGAGATGTATCGGGATCCATCTAGTACATCCGATTGACGATGTCGGTGTGACCAGGGGTTATCGTATGAGGAGATTCCCATAGCGATAATCGATCGTCGAGTTAGGCGTCTGCGACGAAGGACGTGGCTTCCACAAAGTCTTGTGGCGAACGAGCTCGGGAGGAGATGACGTGGGAAGCCGAGGAGGACATGAGGCGAGATACCTCACCTATTCCCACACCTCCGGTAACCTACTTTCCTACTTATTGATTCAATTGACTTATGTGCTAAGTGTTTTTTTGCGAATCGCTTAGGTTGTTAAGAACCTTATCTTTAATCGTCTTGGGAAGGAACATTCGACGAATGTTTCTAAGGAGGAGAATGTTATACCGTATTTCAGAGTAGTATGTACGTAAGGGAATACGTACAAAAGGTTAGCCTTAAAAGTTAGGCTTGGACGAAAATTATTGGGCACAACTCACAAAACGATTGGTTTTCCGACGAAACGTTTTCCCAGCTTTCATAGGATAAATTCCGGCTATGTCATTTCTTATTTTTGCGGATTTTTCCGAGAGACGTAACACTTTGGACCAATGAGAGGGCGACACTTTCCACCCTCTCATTGGTGGACTTGTCACGGCAATAGGGCCGATTGGATGACAATCCTTGTCATAAAGTTGGATAGATATTTTGTGTGCAAGTTGGCTAGGTACACTTGCCCTAATCTTGACCTTACACTTGCCTAGCACTTGGCTAAATCTTGGCCATTGGTTGGCCATGTCTTGACCTATAAATACCCCTCTTAAGATGAAGAGTTCTTCATCCACTAAAGCTTTCAAGTCTTGAAAACCTCCTCTCCCTTGTGAGCAATTCGTCCAAACACCCTCCCCTTTGAGTGAAGTTTTGCCGAGGCCCTTCCCCCCTCTAGCCTAGCCGAAACCTACCCCCCCTCCCTTGGTAGGAAAGTTGTCTTCTAGTATTGTTATAATGCCCAATTTAACCTAGCCCAAATTCCTTAGTACTTAGTAGAAGTTGTGGGAAACTTCTAAGGATTCTTGGAGCGCCTTGGAGCTTTGGATTAGGAGCTAAACCTCGCTCAGGATCGACTTTTTACTTGGATATTATTGGGCTTATCGAGGTATATAATCCTAACCTCTTTTGTAATTAGAGAATACTTATCGTTGTAGAATAAGAATAAGTATAAATACTTAGAAGGTTGTTAAGGAATAGAATTGAACTGTAACACCTTAAGGGTATAAAAGAAGAATATACGAATCAGATTTACATAGGATTTGTTTTCACAGAGACTTATATAGCTCACCGTAGGGTTGTGCTGCCCGACTTTCCGTAGAATTGAGGACCCTCTGCTTAGAATGACCTACAGAATAGTCTAGACTTTGATAGATATCTGTGACTATTATAGGTGATTCTCTACGACATACTCGACTTGGCGGTGGATTTCGCGAGAAGGTATGTGATTCTTCCTAAAGCATGATATTTTACAATATGTATATAGTATGGTAGACGTACGTGTTAAACTGAATAATACTTACTAATGCCTCACGCTTAAGCCCGAATAATACGTGACGCAATGCCTCACGCTTAAGCTGAATAATAAAGAATCAAAACATTTCAAAGGACTATCAACCATTTATTAAGCGTAAGAGAACTAATTGGTTTTGAAATGAAGCTTAAGAGTTATACTAGCTTTATGGGAAGTAAGTATAACCACTTAAGATTGATAAAAGAAACAAGTTTGCCTATGTGTTTATAATGGACTTATATTGTGAAAAGAACAAAAGATGGTTTGATAAGTAGACATGATATGATGCTATGTGTGTTAGTATCTTGTAACGCTTGTATAGGTGAGTATCCTTGTTGTGCTTATGTTACTTAAAGATAAGTTGTTATGTTAGTATACTATCACTCACCTCTTGAGATGATACCGGGGTTGTCGCCTCCACGCGGGTAGACTCAGCGATGCAGGACCATGATTCGAGAATACCTCATGCGGTCGGGGCCTACGCGAGCTACGAGAGTTCCGAGTTAGTATGCGGGGTTATGCCTCATGCGTCTATGTGGCCATGCGACAATGAGTCGGGGCGATGCCGAGGAGTAGCTACCGGATGCGGGGTTATACCTCACGCGCCCACGCGAGTGGCCTATGCGGACTCGGAGTCGTGATTAGGCTGCAGAACGAATGAGGATGTGGGCGAGTGGCCCTGTTTCGATCATTCGCAGCCTAGACAAGACGTATTACAGTTACCTATTGTTGCTCTTGTTTGTGATGTGGCACTATGTGCGGTTTCCTTGGTTGTTTCACACATATTTGTAAACTGGTTTTAAAAAAAATGATATGTTTTCATTTAAGTACTTTACAGTTTCGCATACTTAGTACCTGTTGTACTGACCTCCTTCGGGGGGCTGCGTTCATGCCGCAGGTAAGGGCAAGCAGGTGCTAGATCCGCATCCTTAGGATCTCTACGTTGGTGTCGAGCTCCATCTCTTCCCGAGGCTCTACTTTTGGTATGATCTCCTGTTGTAGTTAGTTTTTATGCTGTGGTATGGCAGGCCCTGTCCCGCCATAGTTGTATATTTCAGAGGTCTCAGAGTCATGTTGTACAGTGTCGGATGTAACTGCTAAAACATGATTATATATATATGCCGAAAGGCGATGTTTTCTCACATAATCTGTGTCTTGTTTTATAAACTGTTTCATGTCTTGCTTTATGTTTCCGCTGATTACTCTGATGTATGACTACTTGGGTGCCCCGGTAAGGCACGATCCACGCCCCGAACGGGTCGTGATGAAGTAAGGCGCATAGCCGACTACTAAAACCCACGCATCAACAAGGTCATGAATCAGATCATAAGATCTGTCTAGACCGTCACATGATCAAAGCTGGCCACTTGCCCGCAGTATCAATGTACGCGTCTAACCCTGGAACTCCCGCAGCTCCGCATAGGCCAATCTCATCGGCCCGCATGAGGTATTCCCCGCATCGAGGGTAGCTACTCCCCGGCATCGTCCTGGACTTCGCAGTCCGCATGGCCACATGGACCGCATGCCCATAAAGGACGCATACTAACACGAACTCGTAGCTCCGCATAGGCCCCCGGGACCTGCATGAGGTATTCTCGAATCATAGGTCCATCGACCCGCCTGAGTCTACCCCGCATCGGAGGGCAGCTTAACCCCCGGAATCATCTCAAGAGATGAGTGATGTAAAATACTAACACAACATCTTATCGTTAAGCAACATAAGCACAACAAAGGTAACCCCATTACACAACATCACAAGATACTAACACACGTAGCATCCTAGCATGTTTACTTATCAATCAACAAGAAAGTATTACCAGGCTATCACAAACCAACACAATCAAGTTATACACACAAGGTACTTTCTACTATATGCCAACAAGTTCGGGGTTTTATCCCCAAAGTACTTCATACATTAACTCTTTAAAAGATACGTTACTTTCACAATGTCACACAATACGTAGTATAAAATAGAGTGACTATCCTTTTAAAGTAAATCAATTACTTCTCTTTGTAAAATCAAGTAGCAACATTCTTTCCAATGATCGGTTGCCTAATTTCCAATGTTCAAGTTTCTCATTTTAGAAAGGTTTCGTAGTTCATAGTCTTATTTATTTAAGAATATAATTCTCCTTTAAACTATCCGGGAAACATAAGTCTTATGTGAGTAGGATATTCTTGTTTATAACAATCTTATTACAGCAGCCATGATCTAGGAAATATCATTTTGTCTCATCTTAGCTTCTATGCAGATGGAAGTTTCTACTGGTTTTAATAATACTTAATTATTAAAAACATTTCCTCTTATAAACGCTGCAGTGGTTTGTCGATACACATTCTGATTTCCAAAATCAGTAAAACATTCTTAAGACGTTATACCTAACTTTCCAAAAAGCTAGCATAACTCTTAAGTTTTCAAAACAATTCAAGTATTACTTCTTCTTTCGAAATGATTCAAAAATCTTTTGAAATACTTCAAGTTCTTTATTAACACATAACACGCCAGTTATAGTTCAAATCAGTTACCTTTTTAAAAACCACAAGTATTTCCTTACCAACATAAAGCTGTTATAACCAACTTCCCATAAAGCTGTTATAACACTTTATGTTTTAAACCAACCAAATACATTTAGCACATGTACGTCTACCGTACTACATAGTTCACACATATCATGCTAGAAGAGATAGGAAGAGGTTCACATACCTCGCGACGAGTATCGACTAATAGCAAAACGCTCCAAGTACTTCAAACCGCTACTACTCCTTAGCCAAGAGATCGCGCCACACGTAGCACTTCAACCTATAAGGCCACAAGGCGCTTATTAACATTTAGATCCCTTCAGAGAACATTCTACGTAAAATTCGAAGACTTTTCCCGCAACAACAGAAATCTCTCCTCTATCGAGGCCGCTACCAAGCCAACCGGGTTATACATCTAACCCTAACTGCACAATTCTACTCCACGGTACTACTTCACAAGTCTACTGTAATACAGCCCTAAGTAATTACAGTTCAGTAATCTTCTTTAAATTCAGGCTTAAGTCGCAAGACATTGCCGTAAGTATTATTCAGGCTTAAGTCAAAAGACATTGCCAATAACTACGTTCAGTTCTATATATAGCATACTTCAACTATATATTCTAACAATATGTAATTTTCAATTACAATAGAGGGACAAGATATTTACCTCAAAAAGCCCATAATTATCCAAGTATAAAGTCGATCCTGGGCAATCGTTTAGCTCCAACTCCGAGCGCTCCAACCCGCTCTAAACCACCCTTAGAAGTTCTAACCAACTTCTACACAATACTCCAACGTACTATGGAGATTTTCCTAGGGTTTCGGTTTTGTGACTGACGGAAGTATAATAGTATTTTCTGGGCTTTTCGTATAGGTATATCCTTAGAATACTACAAGGTATATGGCTAAGGTAATTTGGGCATTATAACAATACTTTTGAGAGTATTTCTACCAAGAGGGGTATATATACGAGACAACACCACAAGGGTGTATACCTCTACTACCCCACTGTGGGGTACTCTCGCCGAGGGGAAGGGTGCTCGCTAAGCCTCACAAAAGGGGACGAAAACACAACAAGGGAGGGGGAGAGTTTAACACTTAAAGATTTGTGGAAAGGATGAAGCATTCATCAAAGGGAGAGGGGTAGTTATAGGTCAAGGGATGGCCAACCAAAGGCCAAGATCAATCCATGTGTTAGGCAAGTGTAGGGCTAGGATTTACCAAACACAAATATCCTACCTACCCTTGACTTTGTCAAGGCACAAAACGTGCCTTACTTGTCCAATTCGTCCCAAGTTGACGATTTCAAACCACCAATTGGAGGTGCCAAGTGGCGCCTCTTGTTGGTCCAAAATGTTTCGTCTCTAAAAATCCGCAAAAATTAAAAATGACATAGCGGAAATTCCCTACGAAAGTCGTGGAAAACGTTTCGCCGAAAAACGACTCTAACCGGGTGTTGTGCACAAAATTAAATCGGCCAAGCCTACTTGAAGTTCGAAATTTCCTACGTACGTTCCTGCGTACATACTCTGGAAATACGGGGTATAACATAACTGTTCAAGTTTATGTTTATATATGCCGAAAGGCAACTTTTCGCAGATAAACTGTTTCATACTTCATATTATTTCATGTCTTGTTTTATATTCCGCTGATTACTCTGATGTATGTCTACTTGGGTGCCCGGGGTAAGGCACCAGTCACGGGCCCGGGTTCGGGTCGTGACATAGTACCCAGAGGTAGGGATACTTTGATTAGTAAAGTGAGAAGTTAAGAATGTTGACAAGAATGGTAAGTGAACTGAGACTATAGTTGTGTAGAGTTTACAAGTTGTAATTGCCCCATAACAGTGTAAGACCAATATGGAAGATTGTACAGTAGAAATACTTTGGCTTATGTGACGAACCTCTAGTGAATAGGGGTATAGGGTGAGGAGTACCTTCAGATAAGAGAAAGATTTATTTCAGACTAAGAATGAGAAGTTAAGTGTGACGCTGGGTCAGGTTGTGGACTCATTTCGGGTCAACCGGTATTATGGAATGGGGTGATGTCAGTTAGAAATGGTCCCGTTATGTGGTAGGGTCCCGGGGTGTTACACCCCGTAGTTCCAGGGTATGTATGTGAGGACGTACATACGATAATACGACACAAAAATTGGAAAGGAAGAAAGATGTGATTTTTCGACGGAAAAGTTTCCGAATTTTGTGAAGGAAAAATGTTCGTTAAAGGGAATTGGATTCCCAGATTTGGTATTCGGACTTTTTGGAATTTTTGAGAATTATGGAATTTTATTTCCGGAATTGGTCACGTGGGGCCCACGGGAGGAATTTACGGTTTGTGGGGCCCACTTTATTTTCGGATTTTTGGCATTACGGATATTTTCGGAAGATGAAATATTTTGGACGAGTAGGGGGGCGACACATGGCACCCCCATGTGGCTCATTGGCCGAAAATTAGGGGGACCACATGGACACTTGGACGTTTTTTTTGGGGGACAAGTGGCAAGCCAGTTGTCCCATTTTTGTGATGGACATTTGGTTGGCAAATTACCCACACACTTGGACCCAATCTTCACCATACACTTGCCTTGATCTTGGCCATTGATTTATCTATAAATAGACCCTTAAGCTTGCAAGACTTATTCATTCCACACTTAGTTATTTCCAAAGCTTGAAAAATTACTCCCTCCCTTCTAGGTGCTCTCGGCCTTGGGCTGATTTGTGGAGCTAAAGTTGTCCAAAAATTCTTAAAGTTTTAAGTGTTCTTCATTAGAGTGTTAGGAAGATTGTGTACCAAGAGTTGGAAAATATTTCACACCCCTAGTCTAGAAACCTTACCTTAGCCGAAACTTGCCATAGTTTGAGCCTAAGTGTTCTTCACTTTTTTGAGTTGGATCTTGAAGAGAAGTTGTTTAGAAACTTCTAAGGGTTGCTCGGAGCGGGTTGGAGCATAAGGAATTGGAGCTAAGCGTTGCTCAGGATCGACTTATAATCTTGGATAATTTTGGGCTTATCGAGGTAATGATTTATGTCCTTCTATTGTAATTGGATATTACATGTTGTAGTAGCTTAGAATTGAGTATAATATATATTGGAAGGATGATTGAAAATAATTGAACTGTATTTACAGTAGACTTGTAGTATTATTGTGGGGCAGTGTTGTACACGTCAGTTAGACGTAACCCCTTCGAGTTGTTGGCTTAGTAGCGGGCCTTGTTAGAGGAGGAGATTTATGTGGTTATGGGGGGGGAGGTGCTGCCGAATTTTTCGTAGAATAAGGAACTGTTTACCTAGAATTGTTCTACGAAGAGATCTAGAGGTTGATAGACGTTTTGTGACTTTATAGGTGGAAGTACTACGAGTAGCGTATTCTACTTGAAGGGTGGAAAAGGGCTAGCAAGGTTGTAGTACTTGGAGAATTTTGCTAATTGTCGATAATCGTCGCGAGGTATGTGAACCTCTTCCTATCTTTTCTAGCATGATATGTTGTGAACTATGTAGTACCAGAGACGCATACGTGTTAAATGAATTTGGTTGATTTAAAACATAAAGTGTTATAACGGCTTTATGGGAAGTTTGTTATAACAACTTTATGTGGGCAAAGAAATGGTTTGTGGTTTTTAAAAACATAAAAGACTTGATGTGAAATAATAAGGACTTGGGTTGTGTTAAAAAGTTGTGAAACCGCTTTAATGAGAAATGGATAATTGGGTTTTAAAAGGAATAATGTTATATTGATTTCGGAAATGAGAACAAGTATCGAACAAACCACTGCAGCGTTAATAAAGGAAAATGTATTGACTATGTAATTATTATTAAAACCAGTAGAAACCTCCATCTGCATAGAAGCTAAGATAAGACAAAATTGTATTACATTTTCTAGATCATGGCTGCTTTAATAAGATTGATATAAACAAGAATAACCTACTCACACATAAGACATATGTTACTCAAATTGTTTTAAAAGAGAATTATGTTATTAAGGGATTAAGACTATGAACTACGAAACCTTTCGAAAATAAGAGACTTGAGTATTTGAAATTAGGCAAACTTGAACTTTTGGAAAAGAAGGTTGTTACTTGTCTTTAAAAAGGGGAAACTATTTTGGTTTACTTAAGATAATAGTTACTCTGTTTTGGATACTACGAGTGTTGGTATTAGGTGACTTCTTGTGAAAGAATGGATATTTGTAAGGGAATTGAAGTATGGTAATTTGCTTGTGCTTGCTTGTGATAGCCTTGTTGTGTGAAAAGTTGTATTCCTATGCTACCGCGTCTCTCGATGGAGGGCCGGTATATTGTTATTGTTGTTACATGGACATGTCTGCACCGATGAAGAATTAGGGGCATCTTGCGCTACGCGCGTTAATCACCCGGTATATTGTTATTGTTGTTACATGGACATGTCTGCACCGATGAAGAATTCCGGGGGCATGCGTCCATGCGGCGGGTTAATCACCCGATATATTGTTATTGTTGTTACATGGACATGTCTACACCGATGAAGAATTCCGGGGGCATGCGGCGGGTTAATCACCCGATATATTGTTATTGTTGTTACATGGACATGTCTGCACCGATGCAGAATTCGCGTACGTGGCCACGCGGCAGGTTTATTACCCGATATATTGTTATTGTTGTTACATGGACATGTCTGCACCGATGCAGACTCCGGCATGTGGTCACGCGGCAGGTTGATTACCCGATATATTGTTATTGTTGTTACATGGACATGTCGCACCGTCGCACTCGGGGTACGTGTACGCGCAGGTTGATTACCCGATATATTGTTATTGTTGTTACATGGACAGTTCGCACCGATGAAGAATTCCGGCATGTACGCGGCAGGTTGATTACGATATCTTGTTATCGCATCTTGGACATGTCTACACCGATGGAGAATTCCGGGGGCATGTGGCCATGATGCGGGCATGATTGATATTGTGGGCGTGAGACCCTTGGTTATATTTGAGTGATGACTTTGAGGGCGTGAGTCCTCGCTTGACTTGATTGCTTTTATGTTGAATCGTAGTTTGGTTATCATACATGTCTCTATTTTATTTAGATCTATGATTTAGTTTCTCAAGATTTTCGTTTCATATACTTGGTACCGTAAATCGACCTCCTTCGGGGGGCTGCGTTCATGCCGCAGGTAAAGGTACATCGGTTGTTGATCCTCACTCTTAGGATCACCGTTCAGCGTATTGGGAAGCTCCGTTTCTCCGGAGGCTTATCTTTTGGTAGGTTTCCCCGAGTTTGTAAGTTCTTGTACATTCAGGGGTATGGCGGGGCCCTGTCCCGTCATAGTTGTTGTAAAATCTTAGAGGTGCAGAGCTTTGTTGGCGGTGGTTGTAAAGGATGTAACTGTTCAAATTTCTGTATATATGCAAAAAGGCAACCGTTTTGGTTAGCCTGTTTTCTTTTATCTTGTTTCCTGTTTAAGTTTTAATTTCCGCTGATTATCTCTGATGTTGTATCACTAGGGTGACCGGGGTAAGGCGCCAGTCGCGGGCCCGTGGTCGGGTCGTGACACGGGGATGCCAGGCCCAAGTTGAGATAATCATTGTACGAGTTCGTGGATGTGTTCCACCGGAACCAGGTCGTAAGGGTCGAGAAGAACCTTAACGGGAATGTGAGTAACAATATGGCCAAGTTTGGATAGTAAATCCAAGGATTGGGGAACAGAAACAATATTTGAGATTTTGTACGTGTACTAGATAAGTTTGAAAGTACGAGAAAGTATGACAAGTAAGGAAAGAAAGGAACCTCTAAGGATCCCGTGTTTGAGAAAACTGTAACCTTCGAGTTTTGTGAGAAGGGATCGCGGACGGAAGGTCCATTGTTATGTTTACGTATGTTGTGGTGGCCATGTGTGGCATAGTTGGTCTTGTGCAGTTTTGATTGATAGGCATAGTATAGAGTTTGTGCCGGAGTGTGTATAGCTTGACAACCGACTAAGAACATTCGGGGACGAATGTTTCTAAGGGGGGAAGAATGTTACATCCCGTAAGTCCAGGACATGTGTAAGAAAGTGTATGTAAGGAATCAAGACTTGGAAATTGGTACGAAAGGAAGAATTGTGTTTCCGACGGAAAATCTTCCGGACGTCGGAAAGGAAAATTGTTCGTTGTTGAGAATTAGATTCTCAAAGTGCATTATTTGAAGAATATGGAACTTATTAACATTATGGAAATTTATTTTTATGGGTTTAGTCATGTGGGGCCCAACCGAGGAATTTTACGTTTTGCGGGGCCCACGAGGGTTATGGAATTTTATGGACGAATGAGAGGGAGACACGTGGCACCCCCACAAGGTCTTGGTCGAATTAGTAAGGGGGTAAAATGGTCATTTACCATGGTGGAAGATAAGTCTTGCTAAGCTTGATATTGTTGACCAAGTCAACTTGCCACTTGTGCTTAATCCATGTGATATTCATCTTAGCCACCCATTTGTTATAATCTAAGCCATCCAATGTGTTATAAATACATACTAGTAGCAAGATAAGGTCTTGAAGACTTAGGAAAAAAAATCACACACTTTGTTCTACAACAAAGAGCTCTCAGGTTCACCTATTCCCACACAAGAAAATTTTGTAGTTTTGATCCATTAGCCACAAGAATTAAACCCAAGGTCCCCAAGGGTATTGTAAGGATATCTCAATAGAAAGATTTCGGAAAAACGACGTTTTCGTATTAGTCGCAAGGCGGAAACTTAAGAAGTTCTTCAACTTTGAAGTTGGAACTTGAAGATGGGTTCTTCATAGGCTTCTAAGGAGTGCTTGGAGCGGATTGGAACTTAAGGAAAAGAGCTAAGAATTGCTAAGGCGCGACTATGAATCTTGGAATTTTTAAGGGCTTATAAAGGTATAAATTTGTCGTTTTAGTAATTAAGTTCACTTATTGTTGTAGCTATGGATAATAGCAAGAATGAGTTATATTTTATGAGGTTTGATAAGTGTTGTGGCTATTGGAACCCTAATCCGAAAACTAGCATGTTAGCCCTAAGATTTCAATTCAAGTCGATTATTAGTAAAGTCGTCGCATGTTGTAAAAAAGATGGAAATTGTAGTTGTTGAAGTTGTTTATGACTATATAACATGTTAGACCTTAGAACTTGGAATTGGAAAAGGATTGTAAAGGACTTAGTGTTATTATTTATGTTGGCCGAGAATGGCTAGATTATGGAGCTATTTCGTATGAATTGTGGGGCGGAATTTTACACGTATTGTAAGGCGTGTAATCCCCTTTGTTTGGTTGTTGTTTTGAGCCTTAAATGTGGCGTGTTGGTTATTGTATTCGGCCTTGAAAAAGGTGGCAAAGTGAGTAGAAACAAAGGAAGTGCTGCCCGATTTTCCGTAGAATTAGAGACCGTATACTTAGTATTATTCTACGTTAGAGACTAGAAGTTGATAGTCTTGTTGTGACCATTATAGGTTGACACTTCTACGTACGGCGTATTCGGCTTAGCTTGTGGATTTAGCCGAAAAGGTATGTGAACTATCTCCTCTTCTAGCATGATTCCTTAAGATAAAGAAAGTATGTCCTACTCCTTAAATAATCCATTCCTTGGTTGTATTTGGATTGCCTAAAATAGAATTCGTTCTATGTACTCCTTTGATTGTACTTTGATGTTTAAATTGTAAGTTGTATAATCCATTTCCTTAGTGAAGTTTGGATTCTTAAAAGTGAAAGTATTTTGCTTAAAGTACACGGAGTCTTGAAAAGAAGTGGTTTCAAACCTTTTGGCTAGTGCCTTAGTTCCAAAACCTAATGGTCGTTTTAATGACTTTAGGGAAGTCAAAGGAGTGATTTACTTAATTGTTTTAAAAGAGGAGAAATGACATGATTTAAGAGAAGTAACTTGTTTTAAAGGTGTAAGTTACTTGAGGTTTAAAAGTAGAAGAAACTTGTTTTCTAAATATTAAGAGACTTGAAGTATTTTGAAAGTTAAGAACTTGTTTTGTAAGCATATGATACTTGGTTTTAAAAGTATAAGTCTCTTGGTTAAAAAAGGAATGAAATTGTCTAAAAACCATAAAGGGTTATAACGGCTTTATGGGAAGTTGGTTATAACGGCTTTATGGAAGGTTTAGAAAGTTGTCTATTTTGATTAATGGGCATGAGTTGCCTTGATTGTGAAGATTTGAAGTTACTTGATTTCAAGCTTTGAAATGAGTTTTCTAAAGTGTAGTAACTTACTTTGAAAAATAGACACACCTTGATACTACGGGTGTTAGTATCTTGGGGTATTACATAAAAAAGAGTCTTTTGAAAAGAATGCACGTACGTAGTACTTTGGCTTGGTTAATTGAGAATTATTCTATGTGTGCCTTGATAAGTACTTTGGCTTGATTAATTGAGAATTAGTCTAAGTGTGCCTTGATAAGTACTTTGGCTTGGTTAATTGAGAATTATTCTATGTGTGCCTTGATAAGTACTTTGGCTTGATTAATTGAGAATTAGTCTAAGTGTGCCTTGATAAGTACTTTGGCTTGGTTAATTGAGAATTATTCTATGTGTGCCTTGATAAGTACTTTGGCTTGATTAATTGAGAATTATTCTATGTGTGCCTTGATAAGTACTTTGGCTTGGTTAATTGAGAATTGCCTATATGTGCTGGTGATAGCCTTTGAGTGCAAGTATTATGTTTTATTACGTTGCCGCGACTCTCGGTTGGAGGGTCGGCTGCCTTGTTGTAAGTTTACTTGGACGTATCGACAGTGAGGTGGGATTCCACGGGTATGCTTCCATTATTTGTGTTACCTTATGGTCATGCTTATACGATGTGGGATGTCGGGGCATGCGACCATGAGGGATACTCCTTGGACATGCTTATACGATGTGGGATTCCGGGGCATGTGACCAGGAGTCGGGTTAGATTCCCGGATTTGTTTGTGTTACCCTACGGTCATGCTTATACGATGTGGGATGTCGGGGCATGCGACCGCGATGGATACCCTATGGTCATGCTTATACGATGTGGGATGCCGGGGCATGCGACCACGAGGGATACTCTTTGGACATGCTTATACGATGTGGGATTCCGGGGCATGTGACCAGGAGCGGGTTTGATTCGGTTGTTTGTATACCCATGGTCATGCTTATACGATGTGGATTCCGGCACGCGACCACGAGGGATACTCCTTGGATATGCTTATTGGTGTTATATTGTTATATCATGGACTGCCGGCAGTGAGAAAGGATTCCACGGGCATGGTTGATATTATGGACGTGAGACCCATAGTTATATTTGAGTAGTGACTTTGAGGGCATGCGTCCCTGACTTGATATGATCGCTTATGTATTGTGCTCGTAGGTTGGCTATCATACATGTCTCTGTTTTGTTTAGACTGTTATGATGTTATTACGCATTTCATCGTTTCACATACTTGGTACATTTTTCGTCGACCTCCTAAGTGCGTTCATGCCGCAGGTTTAGGTGCGCTGTTTGGTGATCGGCAGGTGTAGGACCCTGCTCAGAGTTTTTGGATAGCTCCTACTGTTCGGGATTTTATCTTTTTGGTATAAGTTCTTTCAAGATGTGCTTTTGTCTGATTATGGATGCAGCGGGGCCTTGTCCCGTCATAGTTCAGTATAACTCTTAGAGGTCTGTATTCATATGTGGGATTGGACTCATGTACGGTGTAGTGTCTTTTATTATGTATATTATATGGCAGTCTGGTCGGCTTTGCCCTTTCACGTACGATTGGTAAAAAAAAAAAAAAAAGTGTTATTTAATTTCCGCAGTTTACTTAGTTGTTAAGGTAGAAGGGTGCCCAGGTAGGGCACCAGTCACGGGCCCGGGGTTCGGGGCGTGACACTTATACGATGAAGGATTTCGGGGCATGCGACCATGTTATATACTATTATTCCATGGACTAGCTCCCCATGAAGACATGTACCCGAGATGAGGGATTCCACGGGCATGTTATATACGATTATTATCCCATGGATTAGCTCTCCATGAAGTCATGTACCCGAGATGAGGGATTCCACGGGCATGAGATATATATATATATATTGCATATGCGCACGCCGACAGTGATGGATGATGCCACGGGCGCGTTACATGGATATATTTTACACTTACGGCTGTCGGTAGTGACGGAGGATTCCACGGGTACGCTTTGACGTTTTGCGGGCTTGAGACCTGTCACGACCCGACCCCGGGCCCGTGACCGGTGCCTTAACCCGGGCACCCTTGTGACACAACATCAGAGAAAACCAGCGGAACATAAACTCAAACTAAACAACCATCATGATATAAATAGTCTAGCCCAAAATGGTTACCCCAAAGTACATAAAGCCGAACAGTTACATCCTTTAACAACCCAAGTTATGACAAGACTACAGGCCTCTAAGAATGAGTAATACTATGACGGGACAGGGCCCCGTCATGCCCCTGAATGTATAAAATATCAACAACACCAGGGAGAACCATACCAAAAGTCGAGCTTCCGAAGAAATGGAGCTCCTGACACCTGAGTAAAAGATCCTAGGAATGAGGATCTACCACCTGTTTTCCCTTACCTGCGGCATGAACGCAGCCCCCGAGGAAGGGGGTCAGTACACAACGTACCAAGTATGTAAAACTGGAAAATACTGTAGTAATATCACAAGTCAAAGATAAGCTAGAGTCATAGATAAAAATCAATTTCCTTGCACTGTGCCTTACTAACAATGAGAGTAACGAGTATAAAACTTATAGCATAAAAATAGGAGGCTCACGATCAAAACAGGGTACCTTGCCCGTTGTATCATTAAGCAATCCTACTCTTGGGACTATTTCACCCGCATAGGTCCTGTGGACCCGCATGAGGGCATCCGCCTCGTCATGGGACTATTTCACCCGCATGGGACTATTTCACCCGCATGGATCCTGTGGACCCGCATGAGTACCATCGCCGTACTCGCATGGGACTATTTCACCCGCATGGATCCTGTGGTCCGGATCCGCATGAGTGCAAGCGCCGCACTCGCATCATGGGTAGCAAATCCATGACATAGATAATAACCCGGGGTTTACCCCGTAATAATACAAATATATAACATAGCTCATCCGGCTATCATATCATACATAAGCACTACCGGCCTATCATATCACCACATAAGCACTACCGGCCTATCATATCATACATAAGCACTACCGGCCTATCATATCATAAGCAAGTTAAGAAATCCCCTAACTTCTTATTAACATTATTAATATATCCTCTCATTTTAGTATCCTAAGGCACTAACATGTCTTGCAATAGAAAATTCGGGAATTCAACCCAAGTACCATGTACTTCTAACTTTTTAAGAAAACTCTTTTTATACAAAGACTCCAAGATACTATTCACCATAGTATCAAGTTACGATTTCTTTTCAAGACAAGTCACATTTCCTTTTAGAAATATAATAGGCTTCTAAATCAAGTGACTTCATTTCCTTTAAAACCTTAGGCAACCAATGCCTAAAAATCAATTCACCTTTCTAAGTTTCAAATCCTTTACCCGTACTTGTTTTAATTAGAGTAAACCTTTCCTTTTGAACCTTTCAAGAAAACTAATATAACCAACTTCCCATAAAGCCATTATATTAGCGTTATCCCTTTGTCAAATACATTTTCCCTCAATCCAAGGGACTTATACTTTTGAAATGAAACAAGTATCATATACTTTAAAACAAGTGTAGATTATCAATTCTTGTACGTATACCGTACTACATAGATACAACTATTCATGTTCAAGAGATAGGAAAGCTCTACATACCTCTTTCGGTTAATCCACTTGCTAAGTCCAACTACCGCAAGTAATATGTCAACCTATAATAACCATAGTGTGTTCATTAACCTCTAATTTCAATATAGAAATTCCAAATTCAAGTTACCAATTCCTAAGGAAAATTGGGCAGCATTTCCTTTGTTTCTACTCACTTTGCCACATTTTCAAAGGCCGATTTTTCAACATTCAAACGCCTCATTAAGGCCCAACAACCAAACCAACACAAAGGGGATTACACACCTAATCTTGGGTGTGTAAAATTCTGCCCCATTAGTTATAATAGTACACTTAACAATTCTAAAGTGGTTTTTAGGCTACAACATGCTCATAATATTTCTTTAGCCAAATCCTTCATATCCAACCCACATTTCTAGCATGCAATGACTCTAAGAGCATTATTTACCACCATAAGTATTTTCTTCTTAACATGCAACTCTATAAACTAATAATAGAGGAAGAATCATTACCTTAGAGCTTTAGCCAAATTTATCCAACAATTTGCTAGCCTTTCTACCAAGAATACCACCACCACCACCTTCACAAGTTAACCACAAGCTTCCTTCTTGTCTTTTAATTTTTCAGATTTTTCCTAAGGCTAGATTGTCTCTTGGATTTTTAGAGAGAAGGAGGAGCTTGAAATATTTAGAGAGAAGAAAGAGGTTTTTCAAAGAGAGAGATGACAAATGACCAAGTCTTTAAGACTTGGTCAATCTATTGCATGTAAAAATCAGATGGGGGGGGACACTTGTCCCCCACTCAGGCCCTTTCAAAAGATAAATCTGACTTTTTCTAAGTTTTTCCGCCTGATTTCCCTTCCGCCGCCAGGCTCGCTTCCGTGGCAGAACTCCTGCGACCTCGATCTTAGGTGCCGCGTACGACTTTCCGGCGCGGGCGGCTGAAACTTCAGCGACCCTCAAGATTTCGGCGCGCCCTCGACTTCCGGTGCGGCCTACAATCACGCCTTGGCGCAGCTCGCTTCTCCGGCCATGGCTGAGACCCCTGACCACGGTCCAGGCCCGAACCACGGGGTATAACAAGACCCTTACTGGACTGTGTGATGGTTTTGAGGGCTTGTGTCCCTAGCCATGGTGTGACTATTGTTCATGTGTTGAAATAGTCTTTTAAAAGGTAAAACTGACTTTCATTACATTCATTTTGGCAAGGCACGGTTGTACTGTTAATTTGATTATCATACTTGTCTCCAACTTATTATATCTAGACTTTATGATTTAAATTTCAGTACTTTCAGTTTTACATACTTGGTACATATTTTGTACTGATCTCCTTCGGAGGGGCTGCGTTCATGCCACAGGTTGAGGTACATAGCTTGCTGATCCTCATTCTTAAGATCACTGTTCAGTTCTTGGAAAACTCCCTTTCTCCGGAGGCTTTGTCGTTTGGTACAGTTCCCTGAGGTTGTAGATTTATGTACATTCAGGGGTATGGCGGGGCCCTGTCCCGTCACAGTTGTTATGTAAAAATTCTTAGAGGTCTGTAGTCATATCTTGTGGATTGGGTTGTAAAGAAAAAAAAAAGAGGTAACTGCTTTTTGGGTTATGTGTATACTTTTGGAAGGTGGCCTTATCGGCTAGCCTGTTATTTATTTCTTTTGAGATGTATGTATGTTCCGCTACTATTCTCTGATGTATACCTGTAAAGGGTGCCCAGGTAGGGCACCAGTCGCGGGCCGGGGTCGGGTCGTGACAGTTACATCCTTCCCCCCTTAGACACATTCGTCCTCGAATGTTCATCTAAGGTCTCAAGCTATACAAATTCCCAATCGGCTCAACAATCATCAACATCAATCCCAAGTGGTTTATACTCAAACGAAAGAATCATCACCTCTAATATACTTCACATATACTATGTATTTTAACCACAATCACACATGAAATACTTTTCTCTTGAAGGCCTTGTCTATCTAAGGTCTCAACGATTATCCAATACTCTAAGATTCTCAATTATTCCAAATTAGCACATATATAGCCTTTATGTGGATTCATTAAACTGTTTCACACCTTCCAAGCAATTTATAAAGCTTAACCATCACATGATAACCCACAATTTCTTCAGACAACACACACATGGCCCCAAATAAAAATGTCCGCATAGATGTACATCATCATACCAACTCTACAACAATTTTACCAACCTGGATACTAAGTCCATATATTCTTCGGGGCCGTTGTCGCTTTCTCATAGCTGCAATCACAATAATACGTTAGGGAGGGACTACCCTAACCACACAAATCTATCGCACGATCTTGGAGTAAGAAGAATAGAAACCAATCCTAAATGTACTGTAGCCTCCTGTTTATAGATGTGGTGCACAACACACCTATAAACAAGACTCTTACTATACACGGTCTGTACACAATCCGAGGACTAACTGCTCTGATACCACTCTATCACGACCCGAACCCCGAGCCCTCGATTGGTGCCCTACCTGGGAACCTTTCTAATCATACAACAAGTAACCCGCGGAAACTAAACAACACTCATTTTTTTCCTTTTAACAACAAAGGCAAAACTGGCAAGGCTGCCATAATATATAATAACCAAATGGGACTACAATTGTACATGACATAATTACAACTCCTGCAAGTCCAACCCACATATGAATACATACCTCTAAGAGTTTGGACAAATACTATGACGGGACAAGGCCCCGCCGTACCCATAAATGTACAAGACTCTAATACGAACTTCGTACCAACATGACAAGACTCCCGTATTGTGGAGTTGTCTCAATAGAAGCTGACTGGAGATCCTAAGTTCGCGGATCACCCAACTGAGTACCTAATTGTCACGACCCGACCCCGGGCCCGCGACTGGTGCCCTACCTGGGCACCCCTCACAAGTATAAATCAGAGAATAGCAGCGGAACATACATAAAACTCATAAAATACTAGTCATGAAATGTCACGACCTGACCTCGGGCCCGCGACTGGTGCCTTACCCCGGGCACCCTAGTGATACAACATCAGAGAAAATCAGCGGAAATAAAAACTAAAACATGAGACAAGACATAAAGTATGGAACAGGCTAACCAAAATGGTCACCTTCCTGAATATATACATATATATATCAAACTGAACAGTTAAATCCTTTTACAAACCACGCCACAACAAGATTATGCACCTCTAAGAATGTAACCATAACTATGAAGGGACAGGGCCCCGCCATACCCCTGAATGTACAAGTAACTACACTGACAGGGGACTATACCAAAGATAAGCCTCCGGAGAAACGGAGCTTCCCAAAATGCTGAACTGTGATCCTATGAGCGAGGATCCACAACCGATGTACCTCTACCTGCGGCATGGACGCGGCCCAAGCGAGGTCGACAACAGTACCAAGTATGTGAAATCAAAATATCGTAAATGAAATCATAGTAGTCTATATAAAGCAGAGACATATATGATAACCAAACTACAATACATAATATGGCAAATACGTCAAGTCGTGACTCACGCCTCAAAGTCATCACTCAAATATAACTATGGGTCTCACGCCCACAACATCAATCATGCGTGGAATACCTTCCTCACCGCGATCATGATATAACAACACCAAGAAGTACATGAACACGGTCCCACGTGTTATAAAAACCGTGACGGCAAGTACGGCTAAGTACCGGATACCAAAGCCGCATCATCAATCGACCGGCAAGTACGAAGCCAACTACAGGATACCAAAGCCGTACCAACAAATCTATATAACCATACCACGAGGCGACCCGGGCAAGCACGAAGCCAACTACGGATACCAAGCTGCGCCACGTAGTGGCGGGCAAGTACGAGGACTAACTACCGATACTAAGCGGAATCACGAGACTTCACACAAACCGAACGGGCAAGTACGAAGGCAAACTACGGATACCAAGCGAATCACCACGACTTCGGGCAAGTACGAGACAACTACGGATACCTGGCCGAATCAAGAAACCTCGCTGAGAGCTAGTCCATGGAATAATAACCGCATGCATCTGCGGAATCTTTGCGTCACCGCAGACGTCCAAGTAAGATCATAACAAATCAGCCGGCCCTCCATCGAGAGACGCGGTGGTATAGAATTACAATACTAGCACGACAAGGATATCACACACAAACGTAGGCAGTTACACACAACTCAAGGTACTTTCATTTTATGCCAAAGTCCAGGTTTTAACCCCAAAGTACTACGTACGTTAAATTCTTTTTAATAGATCCATTTCTTTTACAAAGGTCACCCGATGCCCGTATTATCAAAATAGAGTGACTAACATTTTTAAGTAAACCAAAACAACTTCCATACTTTTCTTTTAAAACCAAATTAAGACAATACCATGCCTTCTTTTTAGACCAAAACACTTCTCCTTTTAAAGTCAAGTTACCATTTTAAAACCAATGATAAAACCATTCTTTTGCTTCCATAAAGTCGTTATAACTAACTTCCCATAAAGCTGTTATAACACTTTATGTTTTAAACCAATTTAAGACAAAACCATGTCTTTCTTTTAAACCAAAAACTCTTCAATTCCTCAAGTCTCTTTTCTTTTAGAAATCACGTTCCTTACTTTGGAAATTTAAGAAAAATCAATACTTGTTATTAATGATCTTAATAAAGCAGCCATGATCTAGGAAATGTAATACAATTTTGTCTTATCTTAGCTTCTATGCAGATGGAGGTTTCTACTGGTTTTAATAGTAATAAATTAGCCAATACATTTTCCTTTATTAACGCAGCAGTGTTTTGTTCGATACTTATTCTCATTTCCGAAGTCAATATAACATTATTATTTTAAAAACCAAGTACTCATTACTCGCGAATGAGGTTTCACAACTTTCTACACAATTCAAGTTCTTCACATATTATATCAAGTCAAATATAAGTCAAGTCCTTTATCTTTTAAAATCAATAAACCAACCAAATTCACTTAGCACATGTACGTCTACCGTACTACATAGTTCACATCAATCATGCTAGAAAAGATAGGAAGAGGTTCACATACCTCGCGACGATTATCGACAATTAGCAAAATGCTCCAAGTACTACAACCTTGCTAGCCTTTTCCACCCTTCAAGTAGAATACGCTACTCGTAGTACTTCCACCTATACTGGCCATAAAACGTCTATCAACTTCTAGATCTCTTCGTAGAATATTCTAAATACAGGATTCCTTATTCTACAGAAAATTCGGCAGCACCTCCCCCCCCGTAACCACATAAATCTCCTCCTCTACTCTGGCCCGCTACCAGGCCAACAACTCCCAGGGGATTACACGTCTAACCGGACGTGTACAACACTGCCCCATAATAATACTACAAGTCTACTGTAAATACAGTCCAATGTAAATACAGTTTAATTCTATCAATCTTCAATCCTCATATAAAATACTCAAGTATTATTACTACAATATGTAATATCCAATTACAATAGGGGGACATAGATCATTACCTCGATAAGCCCAAAATTATCCAAGATTATATGTCGATCCTGAGCAACGTTTTGCTCCAAATCCTTACGCTCCAACACGCTCCAAGCAACCCTTAGAAGTTTCTAAACAACTTCTCTTAACACTTCAACCACGCTAGGAAGAGTTTTCTAGGGTTTCACTTTGCGACTAATGGAATAAAGTAGTATTTCCGGGCTCCTAGTATTGAAATATCTTTGAAATACAACTAGGGATACTAGGCTAAGGTATTTGGGATTATACAACAATACACAAAGTATTTTCTACACAAGAGAGGGGAGGGACGAAAACACTACAAAGGGGAGGGAGTATTTGCTTTGGAAAGTATTCAAGTGTGGGATGAATTTAGTCTTCAACTTAAGGGGGTATTTATAGAGGAATTAAGGGTCAAGATCTTATGCAAGTGTGTGGTAAAGATTGGGCCATGTGTGTGTAGGTCCCACCACACCACATGGCCAACGAAATTTAGTGCCAAGTGTTAGGGCCATTTCGCCGAGGGACAAGCTAGCCACTGTCTCCACCAATTTCTACCACATGGCCACTCGAGGTGACACGTGTCTCCCTTACTGCCCAAAATATTTCGTCTTAGAAAATATCCAAAATACCAAAATCTCAAAAACAAAGTGGGCCCACGGAATCAGTAAATTTCTCCGTGGCCCCACGTGACCATTTCCAAAATAAAATCTCATAATTCTAATATAATCCAAGAAGTCCAAATACCAAACTGGGAATCCAATTCCCATTAACGAACCTTTTTCCTTCACAAAACCCGAAACTTTTCCGCGAAAAATCACACCTTTCTTTCTTTCCAAAATTTCTCAGTATTCTCGCACGCACGTCCCCACATACATACCCTGGAACTACGGGGTATAACATTCTTCCCCCCTTAGAAACATTCGTCCCGAATGTTCCTTCTAAGTCTTCAAAATATACCTGCGCCGGTATAGTCTTCACTACCATACTTACCAAACCAAACCTGCCACCAATGGCCATAGTATAACATACCCGCAAAACTCAATCCAAGCCAACGAGGAATCACCTCTAACGTGCATAACAACACAAAACTTCCACCCATGGTCCAAAGGATACTTTCTTCCCCTCTTCACTTATAAAAAGGACACTTCCATCATCTTAACACATCTTAGCCTCTTTTATTACTCGTCGTATCTTCCTCGTACACTCGAAATCTTCCTACAATACGTACCATATTTCTGTCATTGCTTCAGTTTCCAAAATCTCGGGGTCACTATCTCTAACTTGGTCATCATACTAGCCTCAAATTCCCTTAAGGCCATTCCCGGCCTTCACGATCCGATTCTGGTCAAACATTTCCACGAACTCGTATGATGGTTACCTAAACCTGGGCTTAGCACCCTCGTAACCCTACCACCTGGCGGGACCACCTCGAACTGCCCCCACCCCAAACTGGGCTGCGGGTTGACCCGCGAATGGTCCCCAACCCGACCCATAATCGCACCAGACTCTTGTTCCCCGATTCGGAACAACCTTACCTATACAAGTCCTGAAAGCTACCACTTCCATCTTACACAACCCAAGGAATTATCCCACTAATACACCCTATGTATATAATGCTCTCCGACAAGGATCACCCGCAAAGTCTTTTACTCGAGACGAACTTACATCTAAGGTCTCAACGTGTAATATCCTAAGGTTCACACCTTCCATACCCCCATACTTATCCTTTCAACTAACCATGTTTTCTAACTCACAAATAACACAACGCTATCCGTACATAGCACACAATAATGAGATCATCATATCAAACATACCAATCTCTAGAGGGTTAAGGATATACCTGTATCTACCGCTTCACTCTAATCATAGGCACGCAGGCGCATACCGTAGAGAAGGTGATGAACCACCATAGATCCCGGCGCCGAGTCTCTACATCCGCGCTACCTCTGGTCGGATAATTTCTCGCAAAATGGCCCTGCTGGCCGCATGTAAAACAACCTCCCAAACCAGCACGACACTCCCCCTTATGGATTCTACCGCAACGGCCACACTGAGGTAAGGGTGGCCTCATCTGGTCAACACCACTATTCCAAAACTCAATCCTTGGAGCCACGACCGCCTCGAATACTCTGGATGCCACGAAGATCGCGAGGACCGCTCAGTCTTGGTGGAGGCGCATAACTAGTCTCTTCTTGAGGCGGTCCGCCTCGAAGTCGCCAAAAGACCTCGCTGTTACGCCCTCTTCGCGATCCGGCCATTTCGTCGACCTCTCCGCTCCTCACACCCAAGTGCATAAGCCTGTATGCGGGCAATGTCCATGCCCGGCTGAAGAGCTACACCCGATCAAGCCTCTGCCAAGTAGTCATCGAGCCCCGTGACGTAGCGGTGCACTCTGTCCTCCATATTTGCCACTAACGTCGGGACATATCGGGCCAACGAGTCGAACTCCACGTTGTACTCCCGAACCGTACGCCCGTCCTGCCTCAACATCAAAAATCTGTCGGCCCAAGCCCTCCTCATCTGTGGGGGCAAGAAATGTGCAAGAAATGCCCCTGAGAACTCGTCCCATACAGCTGGAAGCGCATGCTCCCCCCGGGACAGTTCCCATGAATCAAACCGATCATTGGCAGATCACGCGGCCGATGCGAACAATACCACCGACTACGCCTCGAGGCCTTGATCACTCTCATGATCCAGAATCGCTTCGGATAAACTCACGAGGGTCATCCTCGCTCTCGATCCATAGAACAACGTGGATGCGGCTTAAGAAGTCCCGGTCTCCAACTATCGCCCTGGGTGCACTCATCGTACCACCGACTCGCTCGTCCTCAAGTCTCGCCATAAACCTTACTAGTAACTGGGCCATTTCCTTGCAACCCATATCCTCTGCTCCTGGCCGTGGGACTGGAGGCTCAGATATCGTGGCCTCAGTAGCTACTGCTGCTGTACTAAACTCTGCTGGGGATGGCGACATCGTAGAATCTGCCGTCTGTAGCACCACCAGGTAAACGGGCCTTCGCTCGTAACCCTCCGTGCTCTACTCGCAACTCCTCTCACGCCTTGCCCTCTTCGGGCTCTGGTTGCCTTGCGTGGAGGCATAAGCGATATAAAAGAATACGTTAGAGGGAGTCCAACTTACAACACAGCTCTAAGGCACGATCTCAGAGTGAGAAGAATGGAAACCAATCCTAAATGTCCTGCAGCCTCCTGATTATAGATGTGGTGCACAACACACCGATAATCAAGACTCTACTAGACACGGTTTGTAGACACTTTCCGAGGACTAACTGCTCTAATACCACTTTTGTCACGACCCGACCTTGGGCCCGCGACTGGTGCCTTACCCCGGGCAACCTAGTGATACAACATTAGAGAAAATCAACGGAAATAAAAACTAAAACATGAGACAAGACATAAAGTATGGAACAGGATAACCAAAACGGTCACCTTCCTGAATATATACATATATATATCAAACTGAACAGTTAAATCCTTTTACAAACCACGCCACAACAAGATTACGGACCTCTAAGAATGTAACCATAACTATGACGGACAGGGCCCGCCATACCCCGAATGTACAAGTAACTACACGACAGGACTATACCAAAGATAAGCCTCCGGAGAAACGGAGCTTCCCAAAATGCTGAATTGTGATCCTATGAGCGAGGATCCACAACCGATGTACCTCTACCTGCGGCATGAACGCAGCCCCGGGCGAGGTCAAGATAACAGTACCAAGTATGTGAAATCAAAATATCAGAAATGAAATCATAGTAGTCTATATAAAACAGGAGACATATATGATAACCAAACTACAGTACATAATATGTAAGCAGTCACGTCAAGTCAGGGACTCACGCCCTCAAAGTCATCACTCAAATATAACTATGGGTCTCACGCCCACAACATCAATCATGCACGTGGAATACCTTCCTCACTGCCTGTTACACCCCGTAAATTCAAGAAGATAAGATAAGAACATACCAAGGAATATAAGATTTGAAAGTTGATAGATAAGTTGACAAACATGTGTTGGACGGATTTTGAGTTTACCTTGGAGTGTTGTACCCCAGTTGTTAAGAATTTCAAGGTGTTTAAAGAGCCTAGTGTGTAGTTCGTTAAATCTAGTTCCCAACGCAACAAACCGTTCGTCGATAGGACATCGGAGTCAAACGTTATGGAAGTTTCAAGTTTGGTGCGCGATGTGCAAAGCGGTGGTTTCGGTTCGTGGTGCAGTAGCGCGCACGCGTGCGCGGCGCCGTTGTATCGGAGTCCGCGGGTTGCAGCGCGCGGCGTCGGTTATCTGGTGTCCATGGGTTGCAGTGGCCGCGCGCCGAATGCTGGAACTTTTCGGAAGTGAAGCGCCAAGGGATTTTTCACAGAAGAAAGTAAAATTAGGGGATATTTTGTTAAAAGCCTATGGGAGGGTGACAAGTGTCCCTCCCATCCTTTTGACCAGTTTAAGGGCCTATTTTAGGGCCAAGTCTTGGAAGACTTGGCCATTTCATCTCAAACCCTCCCAAGGAAATCCTCTCCCTTCTCTCTAGATTTTTGAAGAAAACCTAGCTTAAGAGGATATTGTTGGAGCGGCGGCAAGAAGGAAAAGTGTGGGTAAACTTGTGGAAAGAGCTGGTAGACGAGTTTGACGGAAGAGAAGTGGAAGAAAGGGGCTTTTGTGGGTTTCTCCAAAGGTAAAAGTTTCCCCTTCTCTTGGATATGAGTTATACTTGTTATAGTAGTTTAGAAATGAGCCTGAGGCTGTTATATTTTAGTAGTTTAGAAATGAGCCTGAGGCTGTTATATTTTAGTAGTTTAGAATTGAGCCTGAGGCTGTTATATTTGAATAGATTTGGATCTTGTTGTTTTGTTGAAACCGAAAATGGGCATGTTAGCCTTAAGATTTTAACTTCAATTTGGTTACTAATTTAGACTGAATCAGTAAAATCTCATGGAGAGCTAGTCCATGGAATAACACTATCAAATAGGGAAACAAACCCTCATCATGGCAGCATACCCGTTGACCATCCATCGAGTCAGTATGCCCATGGACTATCATAGTGGAAGCATACCCGTGGGCCGCCCATCGTGTCAGTATGTCCAAAATGATCAAGAACAACATGACCGGCCCTCCATCGAGAGACGCGGTAACATAAGGATACAACACTTGCACAACAAGGCTATCACACGCAAACATAGGCAAGTTACACACAACTCAAGGTACTTTCATTTTATGTCAAAGTCCGGGTTTTAACCCCAAAGTACTACGTACGTTAAATTCTTTTTAAAAGATCAATTTCTTTTACAAAGGTCACCCGATGCCCGTATTATAAAAGTAGAGTGACTAACATTTTAAGTAAACCAAAACAACTTCCAGACTTTCCTTTTTAAACCAAATTAAGACAATACCATGCCTTCTTTTTAAACCAAAACACTTCTCCTTTTAAAGTCAAGTTACCATTTTAAACCCAATGATAAAACCATTCCTTTGTTTTCATAAAGTCGTTATAACTAACTTCCCATAAAGCTGTTATAACACTTTATGTTCTAAACCAAAAACTCTTCAATTCCACAAGTCTCTTTTCTTTTAAAACAACAACAAGTATTCTTTTAAAACCCAAATAACTTACTCTTTTCAAAACAAGTATCCTATACTTAAAATCAAGTTACTTCTCTTTTTCCGAAAACAAGTCGTTATAAGTCAAGTCTCTTATCTTTCAAGATCAAGTCTCTTAACTTTCAAAATCAAGTCTCTTATCTTCTAAAATCAATAAACCATTCTTTTACCTACATAAAGTCGTTATAACTAACTTCCCATAAAGCTATTATAACACCCTATGTTTTAAACCAACCAAATCACTTAGCACGTACGCGTCACCGTACTACATAGTTCACAACAATCATGCTAGAAAAGATAGGAAGAGGTTCACATACCTCGCGACGATTATCGACAATAAGCAAAACGCTCCACAGTACTGTAACCCTGCTAGCCTTTTCCACTCTTCAAGTAGAATACGCTACTCGTAGTACTGCAACCTATAAAGGCCACAAAACTCCTATCAACTCCTAGATCTCTTCGTAGAATATTCTAACTGCAAGATTCCTTATTCTACAGAAAATTCGGCAGCACCTCCCCCCCCGCTATCACATAAATCTCCTCTCCTACCAGGGCCCGCTACCAGGCCAACAACACCCAGGGGATTACACGTCTAACCGGACGTGTTCAATTCTGCTTCACAATAATACTACATAAGTCTACTGTAAGTACAGTCCAATGTAAATACAGTTTAATTCTATATAATCATCCTTCCAATATATCTTATACTCAATTCTAAATCACTACAATATGTAATATCCAATTACAATAGGGGGACATAGATTATTACCTCAATAAGCCCAAAATTATCCAAGATATATGTCGATCCTGGGCAACGTTTAGCTCCAATTCCTTACGCTCCAACCCGCTCCAAGCGACCCTTAGAAGTTTCTAAACAACTTCTCTAAACACTTCAACCAAGCTATGAAGGTTTTTCTAGGGTTTCGTTTTGCGACTATTGGAATAAAGTAGCATTTTCGGGCTCCTAGTATTAAAACAACTTTGGAATACTACTAGGGATACTAGGCCAAGGTATTTGGGATTTTTCTACAATACACAAAGTATTTCTACTCAAGTGGGGGAGGGTGGGACGAGAACAAGCTAAAAGGGAGGGAGTATTTTGCTTGGAAAAGCTCAAGTGTGGAATGAATTTTACTCTTCAACTAAGGGGGTATTTATAGGGGAAACAAGGGTTAGGATCATAGAAAGTGGGTGGTCAATATTGGGCCATGTGTGTGTGGGTCCCACCACACCACATGGCCAACGATTTCAATCTCCAAGTGGCATGGCCATTTCGGCCAAGGGGACAAGTGGCTAGCCACTTGTCCCTCCAATTTCGGCCAAGTGACACATGGGGGTGACACGTGTCGCCCCCCGATTCGTCCAAAATATTTCGTCTTCCGAAAATATCCAAAATACCGAAAATCTCAAAAACAAAGCGCTTCACAAAATCAGAATTTCTCCGTGGGCCCCACGTGACCATTTCCAAAATAAAATCTCAAAATTCTAATATAATCCAAGAAGTCCAAATACCAAATCTGGGAATCCAATTCCCATTAACGAACTTTTTTCTTCACAAAAACCGGAAACTTTTCCGTCGAAAAATCACATCTTCCTTTCTTTCCAAAATTTCTGTCGTATTCTCGTACGTACGTCCCCACATACATACCCTGGAACTACGGGGTATAACATTCTTCCCCCCTTAGAAACATTCGTCCCGAATGTTCCTTCTAAGTCTCCAGACACACATGCGCCGGTATAGTCTTCACTACTATACTTACAAAACCAATCATGCCATCAATGGCCATAGTATAACATACAAATCCAAGCCAACGAGGAATCACCTCTAACATCACAAAAAGCTCACACCCATGGTCTAAAGGATACTCTCTTCGCATCTTCACTTCACAAAAGAAATGATCACTTCCGTTCTCATAACACATTGTTCACTTCTCTTCTTACTCGTCGCCCCTTTCTCGTACACCCGAACTCTTTCTAGTACACATACCACACTTCAGTCACCGCTTCAATTTCCACAACCCTGGAGTTACCACCTCCAAACTTGGTCATCTTACAAGCCTCAAATTCCCTCAAGGCCATTCCCGGCCTTCATGATTCAATTCTAGTCGAACACATCCACGAACTCATACGATGGTTACTTAAACCTGGGCTTAGCACCCTCGTGACCCTACCAACTGGCGGGACCACCTCGAACTGACCCCACCACACTACAGGCCGCGGGTTGACCCGCGATCGGTACTCAACCCGACCCGCTATCGCGCCAAACACTTGTTCTCCTGATCCGGAACAATCTTACCTATCCAAGTCATGAAAGCTACCACTTTCATCCTACACAACCCAAGGAATTATCCCTCAACACATTTCACGCATATCAAGTGTTTTGACAAAGACTAACCGTAAAATCTTTTTCTCCAGACGGCCTTACATCTAAGGTCTCAACGTGTACTACTCTAAGGTTCACACCTTCCATGTCCCCATACTTATCCTTTCAACTAACCATGTTTTCTAACACAACAATAACACAATGCTATCCGTACATAGCACACAATAAGGAGATCATCATAACAAGCATACTAATCTCTAGAGGGATAAGGATATACCTGTATTTATCGCTTCACTCTAATCATAGGCCTGCCCTGCAGGGCGCATAACTGTAGAAGGTGATGAACCAGCCATAGATCCTGAAGGCCGAGTCTCTACATCCGCGCTACCTCTAGTCGGACAATTTCTCGCAAAATGGCCCTGCTGGCCGCATGTAAAACAACCGCCCGAACCAAAGACGACACTCCCCATGGATTCTACCGCAACGCCACACCGAGGTAAGGGTGGCCTCATCCGTCAACACCACTACTCCCGTAAAACTGAACCTCGAGCCACGACCGCTCCGAATACTCTGGATGCCACAAGATCGCGGAGGACCGCTCTGTCGGGCGGAGGCGCATAACTAGTCTCGCCGAGGTGGTCCGCCGAAAGTCGCCAAAAGACCTCGCTGCTCGCCCTCTTCGCGATCCGGCCATTCCGTCGACCTCTCCGCCTCACACCCAAGTGCATAAGCTCGCATGCGGCAATGTCCATGCCCGGCTGAAGAGCTACGCCAGAGCAACTCTCTGCCAAATAATCGTCTAGCCCTGTGACATAGCGGTGCACTCTGTCCTCCATACTAGCTACTAACGCAGGGACATATCGGGCCAATGAGTCGAACTCCACGTTGTACTCCCGAACCGTACGCCCGTCCTGCCTCAACATCAAAAATCTGTTACCGAGCCTCTCATCCGTGGGGCAAGAAATGTGCACGAAATCCTCGAGAACTCGTCCCATACACCGGAAGCGCATGCTCCCCGACGGTTCCCACGAATCAAGCCCGATCGCGGATCACGCAGCCGATGCGAACCTAAGACCACCGACTCGGTCTCCGAAGCCTTGATCACTCTAATGATCCGCTGTAATTGTCGGATAAACTCCTGAGGGTCATCCTCAGCTCTCGATCCATAGAACACTGGTGGACTGCAACTTAAGAAGTCCCGAAGTCTCCAACTATCGCCCTGGTGCACTCATCGGTACCCGGCTCCCGTCTGTCCTCAAGTCTCGCCATAAACCTAACTAGTAACTGGGCCATCTCCTTGCAACCCATATCCTCTTTTCTTGGCCGTGGGACTGGAGGCTCAGATATCGTGGCCTCAGTAGCTACTGCTGCTGCTCTAAACTCTGGGCTGGGCGGTATCGTAGAATCCGCTCGTAGCACCACCGTAAAATCGGGCCTCTCGCTCGTAACCTCCGTGCTCTACTCGCGACTCCTCGCCGCCTTGCCTTCGGGCTCTGGTTGCGTAGAGAGGCATAAGCGATATAAAAGAATACGTCGGAGGAGTCCAACTTACAACACAGCTCTAAGGCACGATCTCAGAGTGAGAAGAAGGGAAACCAATCCTAAATGTCCTGCAGCCTCCTGATTATAGATGTGGTGCACAACACACCGATAATCAAGACTCTACTAGACACGATCGTAGACACTTTCCGAGGACTAATCGTTTCGATACCACTTTTGTCACGACCGATCCGGCCCGTGGATGGTATCTTACCGGGCACCCTAGTGATACAACATCGAGAAAATCGTGGAAATAAAAACTTAAACATGAAACAAGAGATAAAGTATGAAACAAAGCAACTAACACGGTCACCTTCCCGAATATATACATATATATATCAACACGAGCAGTTAAATCCTTTTACAAACCACGCCACAACAAGATTACATGCACCTCTAAGAATGTAACCATAACTATGACGGGACAGGGCCCCGCCATACCCCTGAATGTACAAGTATCGACACTGACAGGGGACTATACCAAAGATAAGCCTCCGGAGAAACGGAGCTTCCCAAAACGCTGAACTGTGATCCTATGAGCGCGGATCCACAACCGATGTACCTCTACCTGCGGCATGAACGCAGCCCCAAGCGAGGTCGATAACAGTACCAAGTATGTGAAATCAGAAAATCGTAAATGAAATCATAATAGTCTATATAAAGCAGGAGACATGTATGATAACCAAACTACAGTCCATAATATATAAACAGTCATGTCAAGTCAGGGACTCACGCCCTCAAAGTCATTACTCAAAAATCAATGGGTCTCATGCCCACAACATCAATCATGCCCGTGGAATACCTTCCTCACTGCCGGTAGTCTATGATATAATCACACCAAGAAGTACACATGAACATCAGGTCCCACCTGTGTCATAACAATCGTACGGGGCAAGTACGAAGGCTAACCACCAGATACCAAAGACGTACCAACAAATCTATATAACCAAACCACGAAGCTGACCCAGGGCAAGTATGAAAGCCAACTACCAGATACCAAGCCTGCGCCACGCAGCTGGCCGGGGCAAGTACGAAGGCTAACTACCAGATACCAAGCCGGAATCACGAGACTTCGTCACACCACAGCTATAAGCTAACTCACGAAGTTGACACGGGGCAAGTACGAAGACCGACTACCAGATACCAAGCCTGCGCCACGCAGCTGGCCGGGGCAAGTACGAAGACCAACTACCAGATACCAAGGCCGTGTCACGAGACTTCGCCACTAAACTGAACGTGGCAAGTGCGAAGGCTAACTAGCAGGTACCAAGGCCGAATCAGCCACGAGACGGGGCAAGTACGAAAGCCAACCACCAGATACCAAGGCCGAATCAGTAAAACCTCATGGAGAGCTAGTCCATGGAATAACACTATCAAATAGGGAAACAAACCCTCATCATGGCAGCATACCCGTGGACCATTCATCGAGTCAGTATGCCCATGGACTATCATAGTGGAAGCATACCCGTGGGCCGCCCATCGTGTCAGTATGTCCAAAATGATCAAGAACAACATGACCGGCCCTCCATCGAGAGACGCGGTAACATAAGGATACAACACTTGCACAACAAGGCTATCACACGCAAACATAGGCAAGTTACACACAACTCAAGGTACTTTCATTTTATGTCAAAGTCCGGGTTTTAACCCCAAAGTACTACGTACGTTAAATTCTTTTTAAAAGTTCCATTTCTTTTACAAAGGTCACCCGATGCCCGTATTATAAAAGTAGAGTGACTAACATTTTAAGTAAACCAAAACAACTTCCAGACTTTCCTTTTTAAACCAAATTAAGACAATACCATGCCTTCTTTTTAGACCAAAATCACACGACCGACCGGCTCGCGATCGTGCCCTACACAGGCACCCCGCTGTGTATACATCGAGAATAGCAAATGAACATACACAACATACAAAAAAACTTAGACAAGAGCTAACAACAAAGTGGCCGATAAGGCCACCTTCCGTAAAATATACTCAATCCGTAAATAGAACAACATTTTTCTTTTCTTTACTTCAATCCACAATGTGACTACATACCTCTAAGAATAACAACTCAAGCGATGGGGCCCCGCCATACCCCGAATGTACAACAACCGACAATACTGTGGATAAGCCTCCAAATGAAGGAGCTTCTCAGCGGTGACAGTGATCCTAAGAGCGAGGATCAAGAACTGCACTTTACTGCAGATTGAACGCAGCGGCGAGGCCGACAACATGTACCAAATATGTGAACGAAAGATCAGTAATGAAATCATAAGTCTAAAATAAAGCGAGACATGTATGATTACTCAATTAACGACAATCAGGCCTTACTAACAATGAGAGTAAATAAGTGAATACTTACAATATCTACTGAGAGGCTCACGATCAAAGCGGACCACCCGCCCGCAGATCATTAAGCAATCCTATTCACGGGACTATTTCACCCGCGTAGATCGCGTGGACCCGCATGAGGTATTCCTCGCATAGTCAGACTACCGCACGTGAGACTATTTCACCCGCATAAGCCCATAAGGACTCGCATGAGGTATTCCTCGCATCATGGGTAGCAAATCCACTAAACAGGTGGTATAATGTCTTGGGGTTTACCCTTATTTATACTCTTACCACAAGCGGGTGGTATAACGTCTTGGGGTTTACCTCATTTATACTCTTACCCTAGCTCAACCGCCATCATACATAACATAAGCCCTACCGCTTATCATACAATAAATAAGCAAGTTAAGAAATCCCCTAACTTCTTATTAGCCTTATTCATATACATTCTCATTTTAGTTTACTTAAGGCACTAACATGTCATTATAAAATCCGAATTTAACCCAAAGTACTACGACTTCTATTCTTTTAAAAATGACTCTTTTTCATATATAACTTCCAAGATACTAATAACCGTAGTATCAAGTCATAACTACTTTTCAAGACAAGTCACGATACCTTTTAGAAATACATTTAGGCTTCTAAATCAAGTGACTTCTTTCTTTTAAAACCTTAGGCAATTGATGCCTTAAATCAAATTGCCTTTCAATAAATCAAGCCATTTATCTTTCCATAAAGCCAATATAACCAACTCCCCATAAAGTCGTTATATTCACTTTATGCATTAGTCAAGTACAATGTCCTATCCAAGGGACTTACACGTTTAAAACGAAACAAGTATCGCATACTTTAAAACTCTTCAAGTCCCTTAACATACTTAAATTACTTAGAGTAAACCACTCTTTAAACTTTCCATAGAAACAAGTATCAAAATACTTTCAACATACTTAAAGTCTCTTAACTTTGAAAACCAAGATATCCTTAACATTTAAACAAGTGAGTTAATTCCCTAACTCAAATCAACTTGGACATTCCTAAAATAAGCCAAGGATGTCAAATGGACTAGATCGTCAAAATTCAGACGCTCACCGTACTATATACGTGAAACTAGTCATGCTCAAAAGATAGGAAAAGTTCCACATACCTCTTGGGTCAAACCACTTGTCAAGTACAAATTCCCGCGTAGTATGTCAACCTATAATATTCACAATCGTCCATTAAGGCCTTACTTCAAACGTAGAATATTATAAGTGTTAAGTCTTTAAATTCTACGGAAAATCGGACAGCACCTCCTTTGTTTTTACTAACTTTGCCACCTTTTCCAAGGTCGAAATACAATAACCAAACAGCCCCAATTGGCTCACAACAATATAGAAGGTAATCCAATGCAAATGAATAACCAAACAGCCCCAATTGGCTCACAATAATATAGAAGGTAATCCAATGCAAATGAATAACCAAACAGCCCCAATTGGCTCACAATAATATAGAAGGTAATCCAATGCAAATGGATAACCAAACAACCCCAATTGGCTCACAATAATATAACAATACCAATTCTTATTCAATTTCCATTTCAATCCAAATTGGTAGCATAATAAGATATCAAGCCGCAATTGATTCTAGCTACTACATTCTCCAAGTAGGTAACATGCGACAATTCAATTTATCCATCAAATTGGATTTCAATTTCAAATGGCTAAATATGACATTTTCGGATTTTTAGCTTCCAATTCCATAACACTTAACAAACTTCATAACACATATCACATGACCACTTATAACTTATCATAACATGAAATCTTCAATTACAAAAGTAAAACGAAGATTATACCTCAATTAGCCCAAATATGCTCCAAGAGTACAAGTCGATCCCTAGCACCTTTAGCTCCTCCTTCCGACATTCCAATCCACTCCAAGCCACCCTTAGAAGCTTATGAAAAACTCATCTTCAAGTTTCAACTTCAAAGTTGAATAACCCTTTAGGTTTTCGCCTTGCGACTAATACGAAAACACCATTTTTCCGGGATCTTTCTATTGAGAAACACTTATAATACCCTTAGGTACCTTGGTTTAAAATGGGGGAATTATTGGACAAAAATTTGAAATTTTTCCTTCTTGAAAAACCCCTTAGCCGTGAGCTCCCCTAAAGAGCAAGAACAAGTTCTTGAAAAAATAATTCTAAGTGTGGAGAATGACAAGGTCTTGCACCTACTAGTGTACATATAACACAAGAAAGGGTATAGATTAGAACACTTGGGTGGTTTGGATGAGATTCACTAAATATCAAGCTTTTGTGGGGTCATTGACTTGGTCAAAGTTGTCAAGCTCTAAGCTTTGCAAGACTTCATCATAAATTATGGTCAATTGACCATTCCACCCTTTCACATTTCGTCCATGTCCATAAAGGGGGGTGACACGTGTCGCCCTCCCGTTCGTCGCAATATTTCGTTTTCCGACAATTCCATAATTCCGATAAATTTTTACTCGTCTCAAACCTTAACATTTGAGTTCTTACGTACGTTCTTAGAAACATATCCTGAAATATTTCCGGGGTGTAACATTCTTCCCCCCTTAGAAACATTCGTCCCCGAATGTTCTCTCGGGAGTCCAACTTAAAGATAGCGACATAGTCTTCTTTTACAACCCCTACATACCAATAATACCACACGAGGCCACACAACAGTACTCATACTAAAATGTCAAGCTGAACCCCATGTGTCAACGCTTGTTATCTCAGATGAAGCTTGGTGACTCTAAGCTTACTAATAATCTTTCGGATAAGCTTCGCTTATCCACAGGCCATTGAATCAAGTGCGACCAAATCCTGAACCTCGCCTATGTCGAAGCATCCAACCGGCGATCTACACTTTCTTACATACAAGGCCTCATACAGGGCCATCTGAATACTGGAAAGGTATCTGTTATTGTACGCAACACATAAAGAGACAATTAACCCTCCCGGCTATATCTGAAATCAAGAACATAGGCCCGCATCCTATCCTCAAGTGCCTGGATAGTACGCTCGCTCGTCCGCTTGGCCCGAGGGTGTAATGCAATCCGAGACTCACATGTGTCCCTAATCCTCCCAAAAACCTCTGGTTATCCGTAATCGAGCTCATTTGTTTGGCCATCATAAACGTAGGAACCCCGTGCAGTCTCACAATCTCTCTGCTATACAAGCAAGCATAATCCTCAGCCGAGTAAATGGCCCTAACCGAAGAACACGACTGGTTTCGCCAGCCCACTTACCATGACCCCCAGGGAGTCGCACTTCCTCCGAGTACGATGCCACCCTGTAACAAGATCTATATTAATTACCTCTCATATCTAGGTTGGGATTTCAATCGCCTGCAATAGCCCACTGGCTTCGGTGCTCAACCATGACTGCTACTATCTCGGACACTAAGCAAGAACTCGCTATGTCCCTTTTCCTGGTCATCTTACCCATACATACTGAGGTCACGACACGACTTAGTCGGCCCCAAACAATTCGGGCAATAAGCATCGCGTGCCTCCCTAAAACTCGCCGACTAGTCTCGCAAAGACCGGTACACGCAATCTATCCTCATCTCACAAAGACTTATTCGGCTACTCAAACAGCTCTTCTCTTCCCGAGAGCCGTATCTCGATCAGATCATAACTGGATCCTCATACTGCCGCTCCATACCTCTCAACGATGGAAGACTGCAACCTCTCGGATCTGAACTTCAATAACCTTGAAACAAATAATCGAACCCCTAGGCTCAGAATCAAGGATCTCACGACCACATCCTCGCCTATCTCGCCTAACCGCGCACTACCCTTAGGTCCACGACAAAGAGTATTCAGAATCGTCTTGGCTTTCCCGGATGGTATAGATATCAATATCACGATCCTTGAGTAACTCTAACCATCATCGTCGTCGCAAATTCTACCGCTCACCGCAGATATACCGAGGCTTTTTGGTCCGCATAATTATCCACACGGTCTATATATACGCCATGCCCCCAAATCTTCAAGGCATGATTTAATCGCCACAAGACTAAATCGTGAGTGGCGCAATTTCTTCCTCGCTTCCCTAACTACCGGAAAACATAGGCTCTATCTCATCGGGTTGCGTCCAAGACACAACCTAGCCCAACACCCAACGTGTTATCAATATAACCTAACCTCTAGTCTCACATGAGGGGTTAGAATCGTAGTCGTGGTCAACTTATCTCCCAAAACTAAAAGCCTTTCTCATTCTGCGAAATATTCGGTATCCTTAATCTCACTTATGGTTCCTGCTTCCTTTTTTTTTTTGCAACCAAACTTGGTCACTAAACTTAGACTTAATTCCATTGCTCGCCTCATGGCTAAGACTTCATCACAATCACATTTTTGGGAGGTTTTCTTGATCTCACAAGTAGTAACCCTGCTTTTCCTTTTCCGGTTTGTAGAGCCTATAACTAGGTGTTACCACATTTTCTCGAAATGTTCTTACTTCCCATTAATTACTAATGGTCTTTACACTAGTCCGGGTAAACATACGTCGTGCAACCTACATTTATATCTTTACGCTACTTCTCTCACCAATTGCACGCGTCGTTCTTAATTACCCCAACACAACACTTTTCCCACGGTTATCTACAATCAGAACCTATGGCATGACGATACCAAGACCTACCAAGATTATATCCTTCGCCTAACAACACGGGTACACGCAACCCCAATAATACGCAAAACTGCCCTTTTTCGGGAAGAGGACTTATCTCCTTTTCTTAAACTTTCTCGAGTCACAACCCTAATCACAGGTCCTTCATGTCCAAGAATTAGCTAATCATCACGCACCGCTTTAAGTTCGTGTAGATTTTCCAACCTACCAAAGATGCCCTCGACTTTCATGGCAAAGATTCGTGATTTATTTTTTCTTGCCTTGCACGCTTTTCTGAAATTATCCGAAGGTCGTGGCCCCGACCGCCACACCAAACCAACTCCAAGTACCTCGAGGGCACTCAAAATAACTTCCTCCAAATTTAATTATTACATACTTCCCGCCAATTTACCCCAGTGAACAAGTCACACAGACTTAAAAAGAAAATAATGTCAAAGAAGGAAGGATAATTCACTGGTTACCACCACTTCTCTTCCTTTCCACTCGATAACCGGCTTACCGGGAAACTGGTACCGAATCAATCTCTCTTATGTAGTCCACGTTGGCATAACAAGAGGCCAACTAGTCCGAACTCATAATGACCTCGATATGCATCATAATACCGCTGGTCCAACGCTTTATCGTTACCACCAATTATTATCTAACCGCCACTACCACCCAACACTCACGGTGTAGTCACCTTGAAAGGTCCTCATGGATTCAGTTCCATTTCCTTACTCTTGGTTGCTCTCTTTCATCGGTCGATTCTTTCCGTACTCCCAAACTTATTCTAGCTTACATACATAAATTCCATACTAACTTTGGCCTCCACTCCTTGGAGTTACTAAATTAAACAACATAAGGCCAGTTCCGGCTCTCACAACCTGGTTCCGGTGGAACACGTCCACGAACCCATAAAATGATTAACTAAATTTGGGCCTTGCACTGCGTGACTGCCACGAAGTGACTACTACCAACTGATCCCATTTCCTTTCAAGTTATGGGCGACCCTAAATAGATCCCCAACCGACTCAAGGCCGCATTTAACTCTTTTCCTAGGTCTGTCTTAACTTTTATCGCCCGAGAAGGCCTTATATACCTAAGGTCTCGGTGGTTATCAACATTTTAGGCTCGCAATTTCCATGCTCCAAGCCTATCTTATCAGCCCCCCGTAACCGGGTACAAGAACTTCTCGTAATATCATAATCGTGTTGTCTTGACCACAACAACCATACTTTCTTCGTTCGGATCTCGCCAGACAATTCCCTTTAAGCATACCACGTAGCTTAAGTTACTATCATAGTCTTCCACTTAGTCTCTTAATAATAACTTCTTAAGGGTCCATTACCTTTTCCGATAACTCATCATTTCCTAATTATCTCAAATTAGCACGTAAAACCTTGATGAGAATTCATTAAACTATTTCATACCTTCCTTATTTATTTAGTCCCTTCCAAATCTCGTAATCTAAATCATTCTAGGCAACACGCGTCTGACCCTCATACATAAATTCACATAGTTGTATGTCACAATACCAACTACAACCATTACCAACCTGGATACGCAATCCACGTAATCCTTCCTGGGTCATCACGCTTTCTCGTGTCGCAAACAATCATAACTTGTTGGGAGAGACAACCCTAACCATACAGCTCTATCGCACGATCTTAGAGTGAGAAGAATAGAAACCAATCCTAAATGTCCTGCAGCCTCCTGATTATAGATGTGGTGCACAACACACCGATAATCAAGACTCTACTTAGACACGGCCTCAGACACTTTCCGAGGACTAATCGCTCGATACCACTTTTGTCACGACCGACTCGAAGCTCGCGATCGTGCCCTACCCGGGCACCCCGCTGTATACATCGAGAATAGCAATGAACATACACAACATACAAAAAAAAACTTAGACAGTAGCCAACAACAGGCTAGCCGATAAGGCCACCTTCCGTAAAATATACTCAATCCAGAAATAGAACAGTACATTTTTCTTTTCTTTACAGCCCAATCCACAATGTGACTACTGCACTTAAGAATAACAACTCAAGTGACAGGCCCCGCCATACCCCGAATGTACAACAACCGACAATACCGAGGATAAGCCTCCAAATGAAGGAGCTTCAACAGCGGTGAACAGTGATCCTAAGAGCGAGGATCAAGAACTGCATTTTACTGCGCAGTGAACGCACTCGGCGAGGTCAAGATAACATGTACCAAATATGTGAAATCAATGTCACGACCAACCTGCCCGTGGATCGTGCCTTACCGGGCACCCAAGTAGACATACATCGAGTAATCGGCGAACATAAAGACAATACATGAAACCAGTGTAATAAGACGGTGAAATAAGAAGACAAAGCAACCAAAAACGGTTACCTTCAAAGATATATACAAATAGCAACTTTTTCAACATGAACAGCTTTAACTTTTTTACAAACCCCGCCCACAACAAGATTACATGCACCTCTAAGAATGATACGACAACAATGGCGGACGGGCCCGCCAAACCCCTGAATGTAAACACTTACGACGACTGGGGACTATACCACTGATAAGCCTCCGGAGAAACGGAGCTTCCCAAACGCTGAAACTGTGACCCTGAGAGCTAGGATCAACGACTGGTGTACCTCAACTCGCGGCATGAACGCACTTCGGGCGAGGTCGATAACAAAAATGTACGAGTATGTGAAATCAAAATACATATCGTAAATGAAATCATAGCGATCATATAAAGCAGAGACATGTATGATAACCAAACTACGATTACAACAAAGCGCCATGTCAAGTCGTGGACTCACGCCTCAAGTCATCACTCAAGTATAACAATGGGTCTCGTGCCCACAACATCAATCATGCGTGGAATACCTTCCTCACCGCCAGCCCATGATATAAAAGCACAAAGCAACACACATGAACACCAGGTCCCAACTGTGTCATAATAAAAATGTACGGTGTAAGTACGAAGGCAAAGACGACTACTAAAAACCCACGCACCAACAAGGTCATGAATCAGATCATAAGATCTGCTAGACCGTCACATGATCAAAGCCGCCACTTGCCCGCAGATCAATGTCTGCCGCTTAACCTCGAACTCCCGCAGCCCGCGATAGGCCAATCTCATCGCCCGCATGAGGTATTCTCGCATCGAGGGTAGCTACTCCGTAAGATCGCCCCGACTTCGCACCGCATGGCCAAATGGACCGCATGCCCATAAAGGACGACACTAACACGAACTCGTAGCTCCGCATAGGCCCCCGGACTGCGTAGGTATTCTCGAATCATAGGTCCATCGACTACCGAGTCTACCCCAGACGGAGGCGCTTAACCTCTAATCATCTCAAGAGATGAGTGATGTAAAATACTAACACAACAGCTTATCGTTAAGCAACATAAGCACAACAAAGGTAACCCCTTTACACAACATCACAAGATACTAACACACGTAGCATCCTAGCATGTTTACTTATCAATCAACAAGAAAGTATTACCAGACTATCACAAACCAACACAATCAAGTCATACACACAAGGTACTTTCTACTATATGCCAACAAGTTCGGGTTCTTATCCCCAAAGTACTTCATACATTAACTCTTTAAAAGATACGCTACTTTCACAATGTCACACAATACCCGTAGTATAAAATAGAGTGACTATCCTTTTAAAGTAAATCAATTACTTCTCTTTGTAAAATCAAGTAGCAACATTCTTTTCCAATGATCAAGTTTGCCTAATTTCCAATGTTCAAGTTTCTCATTTTAGAAAGGTTTCGTAGTTCATAGTCTTATTTATTTAAGAATATAATTCTCCTTTAAACTATCTGAGAAACATAAGTCTTATATGTGAGTAGGATATTCTTGTTTATAACAATCTTATTACAGCAGCCATGATCTAGGAAATATCATTTTGTCTCATCTTAGCTTCATGCAGATGGAAGTTTCTCTTGGTTTTAATAATACTTAATTATTAAAACATTTCCTCTTATAAACGCTGCAGTTGGTTTGTCGATACACATTCGATTTCCAAAATCAAGAAACATTCTTAAGACGTTATACCTAACTTTCCATAAAGCTAGCATAACTCTTAAGTTTTCAAAACAAATCAAGTATTACTTCTTCGAAATGATTCAAAAATCTTTTGAAATACTTCAAGTTCTTTATTAACACATAACACGCCATTATAGTTCAAATCTTACCTTTTAAAAACCACAAGTATTTTCTTACCAACATAAAGTCGTTATAACCAACTTCCCATAAAGTCGTTATAACACTTTATGTTTTAAACCAATCAAATACATTTAGCACATGTACGTCTACCGTACTACATAGTTCACACATATCATGCTAGAAGAGATAGGAAGAGGTTCACATACCTCGCGACGAGTATCGACTAATAGAAAAACGCTCCAAGTACTTCAAACCGTCGGCTACTCCTTAGCCAGTAGATCACGCCATACGTAGTACTTCAACCTATAAGGCCACAAGGCGCTTATTAACATTTAGATCCCTTCGTAGAACATTCTACGTAAAATTGGCAAAGACTTCCCCGCAACAACAGCGTAAATCTCCTTCTCTAACGAGGCCGGCTACCAAGCCAACCGGGGGGGGGGGGGGTTATACATCTAACCCTAACGGGTACAATTCTACTGTAATACAGCCCTAAGTAATTACAGTTCAGTAATCTTCTTTAAATTCAGGCTTAAGTCGCAAGACATTGCCGTAAGTATTATTCAGGCTTAAGTCAAAAGACATTGCCAATAACTACGTTCAGTTCTATATATAGTATACTTCAACTATATATTCTAACAATATGTAATTTCCAATTACAATAGAGGGACAAGATATTTACCTCAATAAGCCCATAATTATCCAAGTATAAAGTCGATCCTGGGCAATCGTTTAGCTCCAACTCCGAGCGCTCCAACCCGCTCTAAACCACCCTTAGAAGTTCTAACCAACTTCTACACAATACTCCAACGGACTATGGAGATTTTCCTAGGGTTTCGGTTTTGTGACCGACTAAGTATAATAGTATTTTCGGGCTTTTCAGATAGTATAACCTTAGAATACTACAAGGTATATGGCTAAGGTAATTTGGGCATTATAACAATACTTTTGAGAGTATTTCTACCAAGAGGGTATATATACGAGACAACACCACAAGGGGTGTATACCTCTACCCTCCCACTAGGGGTTACTCTCGCCGAGGAAGGGTGCTCTCGCTAAGCCTCACAAAGGGTGGGGACGAAACACAACAAGGAGGAGAGTTTAACACTTAAAGATTTGTGGAAAGGATGAAGAATTCATCAAAGGGAGAGGTATTTATAGGTCAAGGGATGGCCAACCAAAGGCCAAGATCAATCCATGTGTTAGGCAAGTGTAGGGCTAGGATTTACCAAACACAAATATCCTACCTACCCTGACTTTGTCAAGGCACAAAAACGTGCCTTACTTGTCCATTTCGTCCAAGTTGGACGATTTGCCACCAATTGGAGGTGCCAAGTGGCGCCTCTTGTTGGTCCAAAATGTTTCGTCTCTGAAAAATCCGCAAAAATTAAAAATGACATAGCCGTAAATTCCCTACGAAAGTCGTGGAAAACGCTTTTTAAAAACGACTCTAACCGTGTTGTGCACAAAATTAAATCGCCAAGCCTACTTGAAGTTCGAAATTTCCTACGACGCCTCGCTGCATACTGAAATACGGTATAACATCAGCATCAGAATGAAATCATAAGTCTAAAATAAAACCGAGACATATATGATTACTAAATTAACGATAATCGTGCCTTACTAACAATGAGTAAATAAGTGAATACTTACAATATCTACAAGAGAGGCTCACGATCAAAGCAGACCACCCGCCCGCAGATCATTAAGCAATCCTATTCACGGACTATTTCACCCGCATAGATCGCGTGGACCCGCATGAGGTATTCCTCGATAGTCAGACACGCCCGCGTGGGACTATTTCACCCGCATAAGCCCATAAGGACTCGCATGAGGTATTCCTCGCATCATGGGTAGCAAATCCACTAAACACGTGGTATAACGTCTTGGGGTTTACCCTCATTTACACTCTTACCCCAAGCGGTATAACGCCTTGGGGGTTTACCCTCATTTATACTCTTACCCTAGCTCAACCGCCATCATACATAACATAAGCCCTACCGCTTATCATACAATAAATAAGCAAGTTAAGAAATCCCCTAACTTCTTATTAGCCTTATTCATATACATTCTCATTTTAGTTTACTTAAGGCACTAACATGTCATTATAAAATCCGAATTTAACCCAAAGTACTACGACTTCTATTCTTTTAAAAATGACTCTTTTCATATATAACTTCCAAGATACTAATAACCGTAGTATCAAGTCATAACTACTTTTCAAGACAAGTCACGATACCTTTTAGAAATACATTTAGGCTTCTAAATCAAGTGACTTCTTTCTTTTAAAACCTTAGGCAATTGATGCCTTAAATCAAATTGCCTTTCAATAAATCAAGCCATTTATCTTTCCATAAAGCCAATATAACCAACTCTCCATAAAGTCGTTATATTCACTTTATGCATTAGTCAAGTACAATTTCCTATCCAAGGGACTTATACGTTTAAAACGAAACAAGTATCGCATACTTTAAAACTCTTCAAGTCCCTTAACATACTTAAATTACTTAGAGTAAACCACTCTTTAAACTTTACATAGAAACAAGTATCAAAATACTTTCAACATACTTAAAGTCTCTTAACTTTGAAAACCAAGATATCCTTAACATTTAAACAAGTGAGTTAATTCCCTAACTCAAATCAACTCGACATTCCTAAAATAAGCCAAGGATGTCAAATGGACTAGATCGTCAAAATTCAGACGCTCACCGTACTATATACGTGAAACTAGTCATGCTCAAAAGATAGGAAAAGTTCCACATACCTCTTCGGGTCAAACCACTTGTCAAGTACAAATTCCCGCCCGTAGTATGTCAACCTATAATATTCACAATACGTCCATTAAGGCCTTACTTCAAACGTAGAATATTATAAGTGTTAAGTCTTTAAATTCTACGGAAAATCGGACAGCACCTCCTTTGTTTTTACTAACTTTGCCACCTTTTCCAAGGTCGAAATACAATAACCAAACAGCCCCAATTGGCTCACAACAATATAGAAGGTAATCCAATGCAAATGAATAACCAAACGTTTCCAATTGGCTCACAATAATATAGAAGGTAATCCAATGCAAATGAATAACCAAACAGCCCCAATTGGCTCACAATAATATAGAAGGTAATCCAATGCAAATGGATAACCAAACAACCCCAATTGGCTCACAATAATATAGAAGGTAATCCAATGCAAATGGATAACCAAAAATTTCAATTGGCTCACAATAATATAACAATACCAATTCTTATTCAATTTCCATTTCAATCCAAATTGGTAGCATAATAAGATATCAAGACGCAATTGATTCTAGCTACTACATTCTCCAAGTAGGTAACATGCGACAATTCAATTTATCGATCAAATTGGATTTCAATTTCAAATGGCTAAATATGACATTTTCGGATTTTTAGCTTCCAATTCCATAACACTTAACAAACTTCATAACACATATCACATGACCACTTATAACTTATCATAACATGAAATCTTCCATTACAAAAGTAAAACGAAGATTATACCTCAATTAGCCCAAATATGCTCCAAGAGTACAAGTCGATCCCTAGCACCTTTAGCTCCTCCTTCCGACATTCCAATCCACCCAAGCCACCCTAAGCTTATGAAAACTCATCTTCAAGTTTCAACTTCAAAGTTGAATAACCCTTTAGGTTTTCGCCTTGCGACTAATACGAAAACACCATTTTTCGGATCTTTCTATTGAGAAACACTTATAATACCCTTAGGTACCTTGTTTAAAGTGGGAATTATTGGACAAAAATTGGAAATTTTTCCTTCTTGAAAAACCCCTTAGCCGTGAGCTCCCCTAAAGAGCAAGAACAAGTTCTTGAAAAAATAATTCTAAGTGTGGAGAATGACAAGGTCTTGCACCTACTAGTGTACATATAACACAAGAAAGGGTATAGATTAGAACACTTGGGTGGTTTGGATGAGATTCACTAAATATCAAGCTTTTGTGGGGTCATTGACTTGGTCAAAGTTGTCAAGCTCTAAGCTTTGCAAGACTTCATCATAAATTATGGTCAATTGACCATTCCACCCTTGCACATTTCGTCCATGTCCATAAAGGGGGGTGACACGTGTCGCCCTCCCGTTCGTCGCAATATTTCGTTTTCCGACAATTCCATAATTCCGATAAATTTTTACTCGTCTCAAACCTTAACATTTGAGTTCTTACGTACGTTCTTAGAAACATATCCTGAAATATTTCCGGGGTGTAACAAAAACACTTCTCCTTTTAAAGTCAAGTTACCATTTTAAACCCAATGATAAAACCATTCCTTTGTTTTCATAAAGTCGTTATAACTAACTTCCCATAAAGCTGTTATAACACTTTATGTTCTAAACCAAAAACTCTTCAATTCCACAAGTCTCTTTTCTTTTAAAACAACAAGTATTCTTTTAAAACCCAAATAACTTACTCTTTTCAAAACAAGTATCCTATACTTAAAATCAAGTTACTTATCTTTTTCCGAAAACAAGTCGTTATAAGTCAAGTCTCTTATCTTTCAAGATCAAGTCTCTTAACTTTCAAAATCAAGTCTCTTATCTTCTAAAATCAATAAACCATTCTTTTACCTACATAAAGTCGTTATAACTAACTTCCCATAAAGCTATTATAACACCCTATGTTTTAAACCAACCAAATCACTTAGCACATGTACGTCTACCGTACTACATAGTTCACAACAATCATGCTAGAAAAGATAGGAAGAGGTTCACATACCTCACGACGATTATCGACAATAAGCAAAACGCTCCACAGTACTGTAACCCTGCTAGCCTTTTTCACTCTTCAAGTAGAATACGCTACTCGTAGTACTGCAACCTATAAAGGCCACAAAACTCCTATCAACTCCTAGATCTCTTCGTAGAATATTCTAACTGCAAGATTCCTTATTCTACAGAAAATTCGGCAGCACCTCCCCCCCCGCTATCACATAAATCTCCTCCCCTACCAGGGCCCGCTACCAGGCCAACAACACCCAGGGGATTACACGTCTAACCGGACGTGTTCAATTCTGCTTCACAATAATACTACATAAGTCTACTGTAAGTACAGTCCAATGTAAATACAGTTTAATTCTATATAATCATCCTTCCAATATATCTTATACTCAATTCTAAATCACTACAATATGTAATATCCAATTACAATAGGGGGACATAGATTATTACCTCGATAAGCCCAAAATTATCCAAGCTATATGTCGATCCTGGGCAATGTTTAGCTTCAATTCCTTACGCTCCAACCCGCTCCAAGCGACCCTTAGAAGTTTCTAAACAACTTCTCTAAACACTTTAACCAAGCTATGAAGGTTTTTCTAGGGTTTCGTTTTGCGACTATTGGAATAAAGTAGCATTTCCGGGCTCCTAGTATTAAAACAACTTTGGAATACTACTAGGGATACTAGGCCAAGGTATTTGGGATTTTTCTTCAATACACAAAGTATTTCTACTCAAGTGGGGGAGGGTGGGACGAGAACAAGCTAAAAGGGAGGGAGTATTTTGCTTGGAAAAGCTCAAGTGTGGAATGAATTTTACTCTTCAACTAAGGGGGTATTTATAGGGGAAACAAGGGTTAGGATCATAGCAAGTGGGTGGTGAAGATTGGGCCATGTGTGTGTGGGTCCCACCACACCACATGGCCAACAATTTCAATCTCCAAGTGGCATGGCCATTTCGCCAAGGGACAGCCAGCCACTGTCTCCTCCACTTCGGCCAAGTGACACATGGGGGTGACACGTGTCGCCCCCCGATTCGTCCAAAATATTTCGTCTTCCGAAAATATCCAAAATACCGAAAATCTCAAAAACAAAGCGGCCCACAAAACCAGACATTTCTCCGTGGGCCCCACGTGACCATTTCCGAAAATAAAATCTCAAAATTCTAATATAATCCAAGAAGTCCAAATACCAAATCTGGGAATCCAATTCCCATTAACGAACCTTTTTCTTCACAAAAACCGGAAACTTTTCCGTCGAAAAATCACATCTTCCTTTCTTTCCAAAATTTCTGTCGTATTCTCGTACGTACGTCCCCACATACATACCATGGAACTACGGGGTATAACACTTTGTTTCTACATACTTTTCCACCTTTTTCAAGGCCGAATTCAATAACCAAACACGCCACATTTAAGGCCCAACAATGCAATTAACAATAGGGGATTACACGCCTACTAGACGTGTAAAATTCCGCCCCACAATTGATATCAAACTAATACAACTACAAGTGTAAATCCGGCAACTTGAGATACAACAACACCAATTCTTATCCAATTTCCTTTTCAATCCAAATTGTTAGCATAACATGATATCAAGCGCAATCGATTATAACTACTATAATCTTCAAGTAAGTAACATGCGACGATTCTAATTAACGACCAATTTGTAATCCAACTTCAAATGGCTTATATGACATTTCGGATTTTAGGCTACAACAATCCATAACACTTATAAAACTTCAACACATAAACTTCATGCTAGCAAACATGTAAGGCTAACAACAATATATAAACTTGTAACTTAGAGCCTCTTCTTGACACTTCAATCCGCCACTTGAGACCCTTCGAATAACACAAACAACTTTCCTTCAATCTTCCAAACAAAACCTAGAAAAGCAACTAGGTTTTCATCTTGCGACTAATACGAAAACTATCATTTTCTGGGATTTTTCTATTGAGATAGCCTTACAATACCCTCATGAACCTTGGTTTAAAGTGTGGAGCTTAATGGACAACTAACAAAAAAAATTCTCTTTTGTTGGAGGTGAACCCGAGAGCACTATGGAGTGTTCTTCAAATTTTTCTTGAAATTTAGCTAAGTGTGGAGCTTGTCTTGCTACTAGTACTACTATATAGTAACATGGAGGGTTGAGATGTGCACAAATGTGTGGCTTGGATGAAGTCCTATTAAATATCAAGACTTGTGGTCCCATTGACTAAGTCAATTTTATCAAGCTCTTCAACTTGCAAGACTTTGTCATCCTAACAATGGTCAAATGGCCCTTATATCCATGCTTATTTTCGTCCAAGACAACATAAGGGGGGCGGGGGTGACACGTGTCGCTCTCCCATTCGTCACAATATTACGTTTTCAGACAATTCCATAATTCCGATAAATTTTTACAAGTCTCTAATCTTAACATTTGGGATTCTCACGTACGTTCTTAAAACATGTCCTCAGAATACTGGTGTAACATTCTTCCCCCCTTAGAAACATTCATCCCCGAATGTTCTTTCGGAGTCAAACTTATAATTAGCGACATAGTTTCCTTTTACAACCCCGACATACCAATAATGCCACCCATGGCATTTAAGCAAAAAATACTTCAATTAAAACTTGACAAGTAAGGGAAAATGAATTACCTGAATGTGTAGGGAATAAGTGAGGATACTTCCTCAACATGTCCTCCTACGCTTCCCAAGTCATCTCCTCCCGGTTATCATTCCTCCACAAGACTTTGACGGAAGCCACATCCTCGTCCGCGATACCGACTGGCGATCTAGTATCGCTATGGTACTCTCCTCATACGATAACTCCTCTGTCACCTGGACCTCACTAGCTGGGAAAACCCTAGACGGATCTCTGATACACTTCCGCAACATAGAAACATGGAAGATCGGATGTACCGCCTCTAACTCTGATGGCAGATCCAACTCATAGGCAACCTTGCCTACTCTACGGATGATCTGGTAGGCCCATGTACTGGGCCGAGTTTTCCTTCTTTGAATCTCATCACACCCTTTCATGGGTGATGTCACGACTGTTCGGGGCCGTGATCGTGCCTTACCCGCACCCAAGTAGTCATACATCGAGTAATCGGAATATAAAAACAAGACATGAAAAGAGAAAGCTTTATCTCGAGAAAAGTTGCCTTCGGCATATATATACATATCAACATGAGCGATTACATCCCAACTTTACAACAGGACTACAGACCTAAGGAAGTAACAACTATGGCGGCGGGGCCCCGCCATACCCTGAATGCACAAAATATCTACCATGACAGGGAGATCATACCCAAAAGTCGAGCCTCCTGAGAAGATGGAGCTCCTGACACCAAAGTAAAGATCCTAATGATGCGGATCTAGCACCTGCTTTCCCTTACCTGCAGATGAACGCAGCCCCAAGGAGGTCAAGACAACAGTACCAAGTATGTGAAATCAGAAAGTACTTTAAATGAAATCATATCATTTTAAAACCAATTTTACAAATATGTAAAACAACCAATGTAACCGCATAGTGCCACATCACAAACAAGAGCAATAATAGGTAAATCAGAATGTGTCTTTTCTAGGCCGCGAATGATCAAGCAAGGCCAATCGCCCATAGTATCATTATGCATGCCTAATCTCGACTCCGCACCGCATAGGCCACCTAGGCCCGCATGAGTTATTCCCCGCATCGAGGGTAGCTACTCCTCGGCATCGTCCTGGACTCTCGTAGTCCGCATGGCCATATAGACCGCATGAGGTATTCCCCCGCATACTAACCTGGAACTCTCGTAGCTCCGCATAGGTCCCCTGGACCCGCATGAGGCATCCTCGTGACGGGGCAGCTTAACCCCGGATATCATGTCAAGAGGTGAGTGGTATAATACTAACATAACGGCTTATCGTTAAACAACATAAGCACAATAAGAATAACTTCTCAAACGTTACAAGACACTAACACACATAGCATCATAATATGTCAACTCATCCAAACATCTTACTATACTTTCCAGAAATCAATACAAGTCTTTCATAAACACATAAGTAAACCGTTCCTTTTATCTTTCTTAAGTCGTTATACCTAACTTCCCATAAAGCTAGTATAACTCTTAAGCTTTTTGTTTAAAAACCAAGTATTTCTCTTCTTTCAAAAATGATTCATAATTATTTTGAAATACTTTAAGATTCTTATTGTTTAGACTCAAGTCAAAAGACGTCAAGTAAAACCATGTTCAGTTAACACACGTATGTCTACCGTACTATATATATATATTTAAAAATATCATGCTCAAGAGGATAGGAAGAATCACATACCTCCTCGGCGAAATCCACCTGCCAAGTCGAATATGTCGTGCGCAGAGTATCAACCTATAATAGTCAAATACGTCTATCAACGTCTAGACTACTCTGCAAAATATTCTAAGCAGAAGGTTCTTAATTCTACGAAAAATTGGGCAGCATTTCCCTACCCGTCAAACTACTCAAGTCTCATCAGAATACATGTAAGTACAGTTCAATTCTCTTCTTATATTCTTCCGATGTGATTTCGGTCAATTCTATTCTTCAATGTAATCTCCAATTACAATAAGGATAAGATTATTTACCTCGATAAGCCCAAAATTATCCAAGATATAAGTCGATCCCGAGCAAGGTTTAGCTCCTAACTGCAGACGCCCAATACGCCCAAGAAACCCTTAGAAGTTTCTACACAACTTCTTCTTACTACTTCAACCAACTATGAAGTTTCTCCTGTGGTTTCGTTTAGTGACTAAAGGAAGTATAGTAGTATTTTCCTGCTCTAAGTATAGAGGTAACTTTGGAAATACTACAAGGATTGACTAAGGTATTTGGGAATAGTAACAATACTTTGGAGAGATTTCTACCAAAAGGGGTGTTTCACAGAGCTCTCTGAGGGGAGGGAGATGGTGTTGGACGAGAGCTTCTCCAAAGGGGGGGAGTTTTGAGACTTGGAAAATGATTTGTGGATGAAGAATTCTTGCACTAAGGGGGGGGGGGGTATTTATAGGACTACCAAGGGCCAAGATTAAGGCAAGTGGAGGGTGTAGATTTGCACATGTGTACCTTATCCATCTACTCCACAAATATCACAAAATATCCTACCTAAACTTGACCAATGTTTAAGGCCTTTTTCTTGACAAAAACGTGCCAAGAATTGCCCACCCAAACCGTCCACTTGAGGGTGACAAGTGTCGCCCACTCGTTGGTCCAAAATATTTCATCTCTCGGAAAAATCCGCAAAAAATAAATTATTTGTCACGACCCGATCTCGGGCCCGCGACAGGTGCCTTACCCCGGGCACCCTAGTGATAACAACATCAGAGAAAATCAGCGGAAATAAAATTTAATCAAGAAACAAGAGACAACATAAGAAAACAGGCTAACCAAACGGTTACCTTCATGTATATACATATAACTGAACAGTTAAAATCCTTTACAACCCCGCCCACAACAAGATTACTGCACTTCTAAGAATGTAACAACAACTATGACGGACAGTGGCCGCCATACCTCGAATGTACAAGTACCTACAATGACAGGGACTATACTAAAAGATAAGCCTCCGAGAAACGGAGCTTCCAACGCGAATCGCGATCCTATGAGCGAGGATCAACAATCGGTGTACCTACCGCGGCATGAACGCGGCCGGGCGAGGTCCGCATAACAGTACCAAGTATGTGAAACTGAAAATATCGTAATGAAATCACATTTCATCATTTTATAAAACCATTTTACGATAAGTAAACAAGAGGCAAGTAAGGACGATATCCCGTAATAATCACTCACACATAACTATGGGTCTCACGCCCATAATATCACTCATGCCCGTGGAACTCATTCTCATCACGCCAGCATATGATGTAAAACAACACCCATATGTGAACTCGAACACTAGATCACGCTGCGCTATCAAACCGACGGGCAAGTAGAATCGCCATACCGCCTCCAAAAGCTAGTCATATCCTTCACGGCAAAGTACGGAAGCCAACTACTGATCCAAAAGCTAGCCACGAATCGCCGAGGCAAGTACCATGTTTAACGTGCCATAGCCTACCGCCTCACGAGATATGGCCGAGGCAAGTATCTCGTTATCTACCGAGCTCGCCGATACACGAGAAATGACCAGGACAAGTATCTCAAGTGTGCCTGTAACCACATGTACAAATCAAGCCCGTGATCGCTCGTCACCGCGGCAAGCTTCATGGATTAGCGGTCCATGGACAAATAACATAATCTGTCACGACCCGTTCCGGGGCCCGTGACTGGTGCCTTACCCGGGCACCCAAGTAGTCATACATCAGAGAAAATCAGCGGAATATAAAAACAAGACATGAAACAATGTAAATTGAGACACAATTTATATGAGAAAAGTAGCCTTTCGGCATAATATATATATAAACCAAAATCGCGATTCATCCCAACTGCATAATAGACTACTGCACTTAAGGAAATAAACAACTATGGCGGGGCCCCTCGCCATACTCGATCGCATACAAAACTATCTACAACAGGGAGATCATACCCAAAAAGTCGAGCCTCGGAGAAGGCGAGCTCCCGACACCAACGCAAAGATCCTAAGGATGCGGATCTAGCACCGCTTGCCTCACAGGCATGAACGCACTCGGCGAGGTCAGTACAACAGGTACTAAGTATGTGAAACTGTAAAGTACTTAAATGAAATCATATCATTTTAAAACCAATTTTACAATCCTACAGGACGCATGCCCCGGCATCTTACCTCGGAAAGCATGGCCATGAAACCATCCTACTGGACGCATGCCCGTGGATCATCCATCGCGTCAGCATGTCCAAAGGAAATAACAAGATAATACTCAAAAGTGGACGCATACTCGTGGATCATCCATCGCGTCAGTATGTCCAAAGGAAATAATAAAATAATACTCAAAAGTGGACGCATACTCGTGGATCATCCATCGCGTCAGTATGTCCAAGCAATCAATCAGATAGCCGACCCTCCCCGAGAGACACGGTAGCACAAAATCAAACACTTGCACAACAAAAGCTATCACAACAAGCATAGACAAGTTCAACGTACTTTCCTTCTTTCAAATGCACTTTGTTACGTAAAAGCCACACGATACTAATACTCGTAGTATATAAAGAAAACACGTTTTACTTTTAAAACCACATTACTTCACCTTCGTAAAAATCTTTACAAGGCTTTTAAAATCAAGTACTCTATACTTTTTAAACCAAGTGCTTTTCTTTTAAAACAACATCAAGTATACTCTTTTAAAACCCAATTAACTTACTCTTTCCAAAACAAGTAACCTATACTTAAATCAAGTTACTCCTCCTTTTCCGAAAACAAGTCGTTATAAGTCAAGTCTCTTATCTTTCAAGATCAAGTCTCTTAACTTTCAAAATCAAGTCGTTTTACTGTCAAAACCAAATCTTTCTTTTATCTTCATAAAGTCGTTATAACTAACTTCCCATAAAGCCATTATAACACTTTATGTTTTAAACAAACAAAATTCATTTCACACACGTACGTCTACCGTACTATATAGTTCACAACAATCATGCTCAAGAGTATAGGAAGAATCACATACCTTTTTAGCTTAAACCACAATCCAAGTCAAGTATGCCGCGCGTAGAAGATCCACCTATAACAACCACAATATATCTATCAACTTCTAGTTCTCTTCGTAGAATATTCTAAATAAACAGCCTTTATTCTACGTAAAATTCAAAGACCTCCCCCCCTGCTATCACATAAAACTCCTCCCCTACCAAGGCCCGCTACCAGGCCAACAACTCCCAGGGGATTACACGTCTAATCGGACGTGTTCAATTCTGCTTCACAATAATACTATACAAGTCTATTGTAAGTACAGTCCAATGTAAATACAGTTCAATCCTTTATAATCATCCTTCCAATATATCTAATACTCAGTTCTAAACTACTACAATATGTAATATCCAATTACAATAGGGGGACATAGATCATTACCTCGATAAGCCCAAAATTATCCAAGATTATAAGTCGATCCTGGGCAACGTTTAGCTCCAATTCCTTACGCTCCAACCCGCTCCAAGCGACCCTTAGAAGTTTCTAAAAAACTTCTCTAAACACTTCAACCAAGCTATGAAGATTTTTCTAGGGTTTCGTTTTGCGACTATTGGAATAAAGTAGTATTTCCGGGCTCCTAGTATTGAAATAACTTTGGAATACTACTAGGGATACTAGGCCAACGTATTTGGGATTATACCACAATACTCAAAGTATTTCCACTCAAGAGGGGGAGGGGGACGAAAACTACTCAAGGGAGGGGATATGTTTGCCTTGGAAAGTCTTTAAGTGTGGGATGAATTAGTCTTCAACTTAAGGGGGTATTTATAGAAGAATCAAGGGCCAAGATCAAGGTAAGTGTATGGTCAAGATTGGGCCATGTGTGTGTGGGTCCCACCACACCACATGGCCAACGAAAACAAGGGCCAAGTGGCTTGCCACTTGTAAGGCCATTTCGGCCAAGGGACAAGTGGCTAGACACTTGTCCCTCCAAATCGGCCAAGGTGCCACATGGGGTGACACGTGTCGCCCCGACTCGCCCAAAATATTTCGTCTTCCAAAATATCCAAAATACGGAAACCTTAAAAACAAAGTGGGCCTACAAAATCGTAAATTTCTCCGTGGGCCCACGTGACCATTTAGAAAATAAAATCTCAAAATTCTAATATAATCCGAGAAGTCCAAATACCAAACTGGGAATCCACCCCATTAACGAACCTTTTTCCTTCACAAAACCTAAACTTTTCCGTCGAAAAATCACATCTTTCTTTCTTTCCAAAATTATCGCCGTATTCTCGCACGCACGCCCTCACATACATACCGGAACTACGGTATAACATTCTTCCCCCCTTAGAAACATTCGTCCCGAATGTTCCTTCTAAGCCTCTAATCAACCGTGTGCCGGTATAGTCTCCACTACTATACTTACAAAAACCGATCATGCCACCAATGGCCAGAATATAACGTGTGCGCAAAACTCAAATCCAAGCCAACGAGGAAATACCTCTAATCATCACAAAAAGTTCCCACCCATGGTCTAAAGGATACTCCCTTCGCATCTTCACCTCACAAAAGAATAATCACTTCCGTTCTCATAACACATGTTCGCTTCTCTTCTTACTCGCCGCACTCTTCTCGACACCCGAACTCTCTATAGTACACGCCCACAATCTGATTACGCTTCCATTTCCACAACCCTGGAGTTACTACCTCCAAACTTGGTCATCTTACTAGTTTTAATTTCCTCTAAGGCCATTCCCGGCCTTCACGATCCGATTCTGGTCGAACACATCCACAAACCCGTACGATGGTTACCTAAACTTGGGCTTAGCACCCTCGTGACCCTACCACCTGGCGGGACCACCTCGAACTGACCCCACCCCAAACCGGGCTGCGGGTTGACACGCAACCTTGCCTCAACCCGACCCATTTCGCACCAAGCTCTTGTTCCCCGGTCCGGAACAATCTCACTAATACTTTTGTCACGAAAACCTAGTGGTCTTCTTAGCTTAACTACTCTCTTATAATTCACACCACTCAGGGACTTATCACACAATTATACCCCGCGTATACTATGCACTCCGACAGGTCAATCGTAAACAAAATCTTTTACTCAAGACGGCCTCGCATCTAAGGTCTCCACGTATAATATTCTAAGGCTCACAATCTCTATGTACCCAACTTCCCCCTTTCTAACCAGGCCTCTAAATCACAATTTAACATAATGCTATCTGAACATAATACTTAGCACATCATCACATCATCAAAGCATACTAGTCTCTAGAGTGTTAAGGATATACCTGAAATCAAATAGGCGGTTCCAAGGACCGCTAGAACTGGGAACTTCCACCACGACCCCTGCCCTGGCCTGCCGGTGTATGAACACCCTGCCTAGCTATCGAAGGCGAAGAACCCGCAACAGATCCCGAAGGCCGAGTCTCAACATCCGCGCTACCTCTGGTCGGACAATTCTTCGCTAAATGGCCCTGCTGGCCGCATGTAAAACAAACTCTCTGAAAACCGCGACACTCCCCCGCATGGGTTTTACCACACTGGCCACACCGAGGTTGGGGTGGCTTCATCCGGCCAACACTCCCGCTTTCCTCAAACACGAACCACGAGAGCCACGACTCGCCTCAAGACCGTAGAGGACCACTGCATCGGGCGAGGCGCATAACTAGTCTGTTGCGCGCGTCCGCCCCGAAAGTTACCAAAGGACCCCGCCCCGGCCTTCTTCTCGCCGGTATCGTCAATTCGTCGGCTCTCCGCTCTCACACCCAAGTGCATAAGCTCGCATGCGGGCAATGTCCATGCCCTGAAGAGCTACACCGAGCAAGCCATCGCCAAGTAGTCATCGAGCCAGTGATGTAGCGGTGCACTCGTCCTCCATATCCGCCAATAACGCGGGACATATCGAGCCAACGAAGTCGAACTCCACGTTGTACTCCCGCATCGCACGCCACTGCCTCAAAGATCGTAAATCTGTCGGCCCGTGCCCTCCTCATCTGCGGAGGCAAGAAATGGCTGAGAAATGCCTCCTAGAACTCGTCCCATACAGCTGGAGGCGCATGCTCCCCCCGGGACAGCTCCCACAAATCAAACCAGTCGACTGCAGTATCACGCAGCCGATGCGAACCTAAGACCACCGACTCGGTCTCCGAAGCCTTGATCACCCTCATGATCCGTCAGAATCGCTTGATGAACTCCCGCGATCATCCTCGTGCCTCGACCCATAAAACTCTGGCGGCTGCACCGTAAAGTCCCGCAGTCTCAAACTATCTGACCTCGGGTGAACCACGGTACCATCGAACTGAATGCAGATCCGCCTATCTCGTGTTCGCCCACGATCACGCGAAGAATCGGGCTATCTCTTGTACCCAGCCTCTCGCCTGTGCCGTGGACCGAGGCTCGTGCACGGGTCTCGTGAGCCACTGCTGCGGCTCTAAACCCTGCTGGGGCTGGCGGCGTCACGAAACTCGCCGTCTGAAGCACTATCTCAGGTAATGACCGGGCCTGCGCCCTCGTACTCCTCTATATCCTACTAGCAGCTCCCTCGGCTGCCTTGCCCTTCTGGGCCCAGGTTGCCTTGCGCGGAGGCATAGCTGGTAAAAACGAAATACGTCAGAGAGGTCCAACTTCTAACACAGCTCTAAGGCACGATCTCAGAATGAGAAGAATGGAAACCAATCCTAAATATCCCATAGCCTCCTGATTATAGGTGTGGTGCACGACACACCGATAATCAAGACTCTACTAGATACGGTCTGTAGACACTTTCCGAGGATTAACTGCTCTGATACCACTTTTGTCACGACCCGATCTCGGGCCCGCGACTGGTGTCTTACCCCGGGCACCCTAGTGATAACAACATCAGAGAAAATCAGCGGAAATAAAATTTAATCAGGAAACAAGAGACAACATAAGAAAACAGGCTAACCAAACGGTTACCTTCATGTATATACATATAACTGAACAGTTAAAATCCTTTACAACCCTGCCCACAACAAGATTTCTGCACTTCTAAGAATGTAATAACAACTATGACGGACAGGCCCCGCCATACCACGAATGTACAAGTACCTACAATGACAATGACTATACCAAAAGATAAGCCTCGGAGAAACGGAGCTTCCAACGCCGAATGCGATCCTATGAGCGAGGATCAACAATCGTGTACTCTACCGCGGCATGAACGCAGCCTCGGGCGAGGTCGATAACAGTACCAAGTATGTGAAATGAAAATATGTAATGAAATCACATTTCATCATTTTATAAAACCATTTTACGATAAGTAAACAAATATGCCAAGTAAGGACGATATCCCGAATAATCACTCACACATAACTGGGTCTCACGCCCATAATATCACTCATGCGTGGAACTCATTCCTCATCGCCGGCGATACGATGTAAAACAACACCCATATGTGAACCTGAACACTAGATCCTGCCTGCGTCATCAAACCGATCGGGCCAAGTAGAATCGCCCATACCAGTTCCAAAAGCTAGTCATATCCCTTCACGGGCAAAGTACGGAAACCAACTACCAGATCCAAAAGCTAGCCACGCAACTGGCCGAGGCAAGTACCATGTAACGAGCATAGCCTACCGTCTCACGAGAGATACGCATCGAGGCAAGTATCTCAAGCTATCTACCAGAGCTTGCCGATACACGAGAAATGACCAGGACAAGTATCTCAAGTGTGCCTGAACCACATGTACAAATCAAGCCCGTGATCGCTCGTCACCGCGGCAAGCTTCATGGATTAGCGGTCCATGGACAAATAACATGTCTGCCACGACTGTTCGGCTCGTGGATCGTGCCTTACCCGGGCACCCAAGTAGTCATACATCAGAGAAAATCAGCGGAATATAAAAACAAGACATGAAACAATGTAAATTGAGACACAATTTATATGAGAAAAGTAGCCTTTCGGCATAATATATATATAAACCAAAATCTGGCAGTTACATCCCAACTGTACAATAGGACTCTGCACTTAAGGAAATAAACAACTATGGCGGGCCTCGCTTCGCCATACCCCGATCAGACAAAACTATCTACAACAGGAGATCATACCCAAAAGTCGAGCCTCCGAGAAGGCGGAGCTCTCGACACCAACGCAAAAGATCCTAAGGATGCGGATCTAGCACTGCTGCTCTTACAGGCATTTAACGCACCAAGGGAGGTCGATAACAGTACTAAGTATGTGAAACTGTAAAGTACTTAAATGAAATCATATCATTTTAAAACCAATTTTACAAATATGTACGAAACAACCAATGTAACCGCACATAGTGCCACATCACAAACAAGAGTAATAACAGGTAAGCAGTAACAGGTCTTTTCTAGACTACGAATGATCGAAGCAAGGCCAATCGCCCATAGTATCATTATGCAAGCCTAATCCTGGACTCCAGTAGTCCGCATAGGCCACTCACATAGGCCCGCATGAGGTATTCCCCGCATCGAGGGTAGCTACTCCTCGGCATCGTCCTGGACTCGTAGTCCGCATGGCCACATAGACCGCATGAGGTATAACACCGCACACTAACTCCGAACTCGTAGCTCTGCATAGGTCCCCTGGACCCGCATGAGGTATTCTCGAATCATGGTCCCAGACCGCCTGAGTCTACCCCGCATCGGAGGGCAGCTTAACCCCCGGTATCATGTCAAGAGGTGAGTGATATAATACTAACATAACAGCTTATCGTTAAACAACATAAGCACAACAAGAATACCCTCTTATACAAACGTTACAAGACACTAACACACATAGCATCATATTATGTCTACTTATCAAACCATCTTATTATACTTTCCATAAATCAATATAAGTCTTTTATAAACACATAAGTAAACTGTTCCTTTTATCTTTCTTAAGTCGTTATACTTAACTTCCCATAAAGCTAGTATAACTCTTAAGCTTCTTGTTTTAAAAACAAATATTCTTCTTCTTTCAAAACTGATTTATAATTCTTTTGAAAGACTTTAAGATCTTTATTATTCAGGCTTAAGTCAAAAGACATTGTCGTAAAGCTACGTTCAGTTAACACACGTACGTCTACCGTACTATATATATACTTTAAAATATCATGCTCAAGAGTGTAGGAAGAATCACATACCTTCTTGGCGAAATCCACCTGCCAAGTTGAATATGTCGCGCGCAGAGTATCAACCTATAATAGTCAAATACGTCTATCAACGTCTACACTATTCTGTAGGATATTCTAAACAGAGGGTTCTTTATTCTACGAAAAATTGGGCAGCACTTCCCTACCCGTCAAGTTACCCAAGTTCATCAGAATACACCCCATGTAAGTACAGTTTAATTCTTCTTCTGTTATACCCTTCTATAGTGATTACAGTTCAATTCTATTCTTTAATATCCTTCTATACCTTATACTCAAGTCTTAACTATTCTTATATGTAATATCCAATTACAATAGAAGAACAAGAGTATTTACCTCGATAAGCCCAAAATTATCCAAGTTAAATGTCGATCATGAGCAAGGTTTAGCTCCTAATTTGCACGCTCCGATAGCTCCAAGAAACCCTTAGAAGTTTCTAACAACTTCTACTTTCTACTTCAACCAACAATGAAGTTTCTCTTAGGGTTTCGTTTAGTGACAATAGAGATAAGGTAGTATTTCTAGGCTTTTTAGTATAGAGGTGACTTTGGAAATACAACAAGGTATAGGCTAAAGTATTTGGGAATAGTAACAATACTTGGAAGACAACTTTCTACCGTGGGGTATGTCTCTTAGAACACCACATGAGGAGGGTGGTTTCTGCAAAAGCCTTTTCAAGAGGGAAGGGGGAGGCTTGGACGAACACAACACAAAGGGAGGGAGGGATTTTAGACTTGGAAAGTTTGATTTGTGGATGAAGAACTCTTCATCAAGGGGTATTTATAGGGCTTTTAAGGGCTAGGATGAGGGAAAGTGGAGGCAAGTGGATGGTGGGGATTTGCAAGTGCACCCTAACCTACTCCACAAATCCTCACAAAACATTGACCCAAGTTTTAAGCCCCAATTTCATGCCAACCGTGGCCTCCTTTGTCTCAACGAGGTGACAAGTGTCACCCTCTCGTTGGTCCAAAATCTTTCATCTCTCGAAAACCGCAAAAATATAAATGACATAGCCGTAATTTTCCTTCGCAAGTTTTGTAAAGCGTTTAGTCGGAAAACCATTCGCTTTTGTGAGTTGTGCCCAAATTCGTCCTATGCCTAATCTTTTAAGGCTAAACTTTCAGACGCACGCCTACGCACATACTGGAAATACGGGTATAACATTCTCCTCCTTAGAAACATTCGTCGAATGTTCCTTCCCAGACGCATAAACGAAGAAGTCCCCCACAACTTAAAACAGTTTGCAAATGCCACACATGGCCACAATACAGCACTTAAGCAAGTATGCTAATGAAAAATTTACAAGTAGGAAAGTAAGTTACCTGGAGGTGTGGGGAATAGGTGAGGATACTTCTGCCTCATGTCCTCCTCAGCTTCCCACGTCATCTCCTCCCTGAGCTCGTTCCGCCACAAGACTTTTGTCACGACTGCCCGGCCCGTGGATCGTGCGCCACCGGCACCCAAGTAGCCATACATCGAGTAACCAATGGAAATATAAACCAAGACAGAAAGCTTTTTATAAAATAAGACACGGCTTATGTAAGAAAACGTCGCTTTCGCATATATAAATAATCAAGTTTTGCTACATCCCAACCGCATAATAGTACTACTGCACCTCTAAGGAAGTAAACAACTATGGCGGACAGGCCCCGCCATACCGATCGCATAAAACTATCTACACACAGGAGATCATACCCAAAAGTAGAGCCTCGGAGAAGATGGAGCTCTCGACACCAACGCAAAAGATCCTAAGGATGCGGATCTAGCACTCGCTTGCCTTTACCGCGGCATGAACGCAGCCCGAAGAGGTCAAGACAACAGTACCAAGTATGTGAAACTATAAAGAATCGAAATGAAATCAAAGTATTTAAAACCTTTTCACAAACACAATCGCAATTGCACATAGTGCCACATCACAAACAACAACAGAATAGGAAAATCAGAATGTGTCTATTCTAGGCCGCGAATGATCGGGCAAGGCCAATCGCCCATAGTATCATTCTGCGTGCCTAGTCTCGACTTTCGCACTCGCATAAAGTCACACATGCACCCGCGTAGGTATCCTCGCATCGGGGCAGCTAACCCCAGATCCGCCTAGGCTCCGCAGCCGCATAGCCTCAAAAGACCGCGTAGTCTCAGCGGACCGCATAGGAATCCCCGCATCGGGCTAAACACCCGAATGATCAATCTCGAGCATACCGCTGCTCGCATAGTCTCACAGACCGCATAGCCGTATAGACCAAGATCAAGTGGGCAAGCCCTGTATAACGATCGGGGTAGGTGATACAATAACAGTACAACGGACTTACCGGTTAGCAACGTAAGCACAACAAGAATGACCCCTTTACACAGTATTCAAGACACTAACCCAGGTAGCATCATAATATGTCTACTTATCACACAAATCTTACTACACTTAACAGAAATCAATACAAGGCTTTTATAAACAAATAAGTAAACAGTTCCTCTTTATCTTCTTAAGTTGTTATACCTAACTTCCCATAAAGCTAGTATAACTCTTAAGCTTTTGTTTTAAAACCAAATATTTATCTTCGTTAAAAATGATTCGAGATTCTTTTGAAATGTTTTCATTCTTTGTTATTCAGCTTAAGCCAGAGGCATTCTGTAAGTATTATTCGAGCTTAAGCGTGAGGCATTGCCATAAGTATTATTCAGCTTAAGTCAAAGACATTGCCGTAGTTATTATTCGTTAACACACGTACGTCTACCGTACTATATATTGTAAAATATCATGCTTTAGGAAGAATCACATACCTTCTCAAATAAAACCACTGCCGAGTTGAATATGTCGCGCAGAGAGTCACCATAATAGTCACAGACATCTATCAAAGACTACTCAAGGTCATTCTAAACAGAGGGTTCACAATTCTACGGAAAGTCGGGCAGCACTTCCCTACCCTGAGCTATATAAGTTCATCGTGAAAACAAATTCTATGTGAGTACAGCTTTGATTATTCTTCTTTAAACCCTTCACTGTGGTAACAGCTCAATTCTATTCGTGATATACTTCTAAGTATTTAATACTTATTCTAATACTACTACATTAAGTATTCTCTAATTCAAAAGAGGGTTAGGATTAGTTACCTCGGTAAGCCCAATAGTATCCTAGATAAAGTCGCTGAGCAAGGTTTAGCTCCTAAGTTATGCGCTCCCAGAGCTAAGAAACCTTAGAAGTTCTTTACAACTTCTACAAAGGACTAAGGGATTTGGGCTAGGTATTTTGGGCATTATAACAATACTAGAAGACAACTTTTCTACCAAGGGAGGGGTAGATTTCGCCAGGCTAGTGGGGGTAGGCCTCGCCAAACTCACTCAAAATGGGGAGGTGTTGGACGAAAGGCTAAGGGAGAGGAGAGGATTTTTAGACTTGGAAGACAACTTTGTGGATGAAGAATTCTTCATCTAAAGGGGGGTATTTATAGCTCAAGCCTTGGCCAACCAATGGCCAAGATGAAGACAAGTGCAAGGCAAGTGTAGGGTGAGGATTAACTAAACACAAATATCCTACCAACTCCTTGACTTTGTGCAAGGCACAAAAAACGTGCCCAACCTTCTCCATTTTCGTCCAATGGACGATTCAAGTCCATCAATGGGAGGGTGCCAAGTGTCGCCCTCCCGTTGGTCCAAAATGTTTCGTCTCTCGGAAAAATCCGCAAAAATTAGTAATGGCATAGCCGGAATTTTCCCTACGAAAGCTGTGGAAACGTTTCGTCGGAAAACGATTCTTTAAGCGAGTTGTGCACAATTTCGAACTTGGCCTACTCTTTAAGGCTAAACTTTTGTACGTATTCCCTTACGTACATACTCTGGAAAATACGGGGTATAACATTCTCCCCCACTTAGAAACATTCGTCCCGAATGTTCCTTCCCAAGACAGTTAACGATAAGATTCTTCAACATAAACATTTGCAAAAGCCACACACGGCCACAGAACAACACTTAGGCATAAATGATAATGAAAATTTTTCAAGTAGGAAAGTGAATTACCTGGAGGTGTGGGGAATAGGTGAGGATACTTCTGCCTCATGTCCTCCTCGGCTTCCCACGTCATCTCCTCCCTGAGCTCGTTCCGCCACAAGACTTTGACGGAAGCCACGTCCTTGGTCCGCAGACGCCTAACCTGACGATCGACTATCGCTATGGGAATCTCCTCATACGATAACCCTCGTCACCGACATCGTCAATCGGGTGTACCCTAGATGGATCCCCGATACATCTCCTCAAAGATAGATACGTGAAAACCGGATGCATCGCCTCCAGATCGGACGGCAGATCCAACTCATAGGCAACCCCGCCTACCTGCGGACAATCAAACGCCCAATGTACCTAGGGTGAGTTTCTTCTTCCCGAATCTCATCACACCCTTCATGGGTGACACCTTTAGGAAAACCCAATCATGAACCTCGAACTCAAGATGCCGACGACGATGATCTGCATACGACTTCATGCGACTCGAGTCCAATAGCCGCCTCGGATAAGCTTCACCTTATCCACCGCTGTACCAACCGTCCCACTAGCCGCACTCGCCCACATCGAACCAACCTATAGGCGACCGCACTTCCTCCCATACAAGGCCTCATAAGGCGCCATCGAATCTTGGAGTGGTAGCTATTATTATATGCGAACTCAACTAGAGGCAAATGATCCTCCCAACTACCACGAAGTCAATAACACAGCTCGCAGATATCTCAAGAGTGCGGATAGTGCGCTCTGCTGTCGTCTGCTCTGTCGTGGATGAAATGCGACTCGTGCTCACTGCCCCTAAACCCTCGAAGGACCTCGAAGTTAGCCGTGAACCGGGCCTCGTCTGATATGATCAAGTAGGGACTCATGCATGCCGACGATCTCGGATGTAAAGTTCGACATAATCCTCACTAAAAAGTCGCCCCGACGGAAGAAAGTGGGCCGATTTCACACCGTCGGCGATAACCCATATAGAATCATGTCTCCTCCGAGTGCGAGGTAATCCTGATGAAGTCCATGTTGATTACCTCCCACTTCCGGTCGGGATCTCAATCGTCAGAATAAAACCACGGGCCTCGTGCTCTACCTTCACTGCCGACAACACGCACCGAGCTACGAACTCGCAACGCCCTCTTCAAGCCATCCCACCAATACACGATCTAAGGTCGTGGTACATCTTGGTCGACCGGATGGATAGAGTAACGCTACCGTGTGTGCTTCCCCAAGAACTCACGCGAAGTCTCAAACATCTGGAACACCTACCGCCCTCAAACCTTAGCACCCCATCAGTGCTACCTCAAAAGGACCCTTGCCTCACGAAGAGTCGTATCACGATATCGAATCAAAGCCGGATCATCGAATTGCCTCTTCACCTCTCGACGATGGAAGACTCGGCAACCTCACGAACTCTAACCCTATTGCTATCGAATCAATCAAGCGGACACCAAGGCTCGCTAATCGATGCAAATCACGAACCATGTCCTCCTCTCTAGCTGCACATCCGATAGGCTCCCATCGACCTCGACTAAGAGCATACGCACAACATTGGCCTTCCCGTGGTACGGGATATCAACATCGTAATCCTTAAGCAACTCTAACCACCGCCTCGCCGTAAGTTCGGCTCCTCTGGTGAAGATATCTTGGAGGCTCTTGTGGTCTGTATAAATATCCACGTGAACCCTATACAAATAGTGCCTCCAGATCTTCAAAGCGTGAATCACTACGCCAACTCCAAATCATGGGTGGGGTAGTTCCTCGTGTTTCTTCACTGTCGGGATGCATATGCTATAACCCCGCCATGCTGCATCAACACACATCCCAACCCGATGCTCAAGCATCACAATACACGACATAACCATCTGGACCTGCGGAAGAGTAAGAACGGGCGCCGCCTCTCTTCAAAGAATCGGAAACCCCGCCACAAGCATCACCATCAAACTTGGCCGCTTTCCGAGTCACCTAGTCAATGGTGCGAGATAGAAGCAAACTTCTACGAACCGATAATATCTGCAAGGCCCGTAAAATCGCGAACCTCGCCGAGTAAGAGGGTCTAGTCCAAGTCCCGATCGCCGATCTTAGCCAGATCCACTCGAATGCCATCACCCATAATATGCCCAAGAAACGCCATCAAGTCAACCAAAACTCACATTTGGAAAACTTGGCATAATCGGCTGGTCCTGAGAATCACAAGACAATTTCAAATGCTCCGCATGCTCCTCGCTGGCGAGCGAATAAACCAAGATATCATCAATGAACACTATCACAAGCGTGTCCAAAATGGTTTGAACACTCGGTTCATCAAATCCATGAATACCACGAGCATTGGTCAACCCAAAAGACATGACCGTGAACTCATAATGCCCGTAACGGGTCCGGAATGCAGTCCTAGGGACATCCACCTCTCTGACTCGTACCTGATGATAGCCCGATCGCAGATTAATCTTGGAGAAACATCTCGCACTCGCAATCGTCGAACAAATCATCAATCACGGGAAGGGGTATTCGTTTAATGGTCACCTTGTTCACCGTCAGAATCAACACACATGCGCAGCTGGCCCCGCCCTTCTTCTTCTTCACGAACAATACCGCGCCTCGGGGAGAAACACTAGGCACGATGAAGCCCTTCTCCAAAGAAATCTCTAAGTGATCCTTCAACTCTCTCAACTCGGCAGCGCCATTCCATATGGCGGAATGGAAATAAAGCCGAGTGTCCGCAATATGTCAATACCAAACTCAATCTCCTCTCGGGAGGATACCCGAGGTCATCCGAAACACGCCTGGGAACTCACGACCATCGAATCGATCGAAAATCTGGTACCGCAGCCTTGATTAAACACCCAACGAGATGGTATATATACCCTTCGCACCATCTTCCTAGCCTTGAGGTAGGAAATAAACCTACCTCGGCGATACCGTGCTCCTCCCACTCAACAACCGGCCTCAGAAACTGGAACTGCATTACCTCTCTCGCGGTCTACATTGGCGTAGCAAGAAGCTAGCCAATCCATCCCCATAATCACGTCAAGTCAATCATCTCCAACTCTATCAAGTCGGCCAGTGGTCCGACGATCGTAAATAGTCACGGGACAAGCTCTATATACCCGCCGAGCTACCACCGAATCACCATCGCGTAGCTACCTCGAAAGTGGTCTATGGACTCGTGCTCTATCCCTATCCTACTAGCAACAAGGGAGATATATAGACAGAGTAGAACCGGATCTATCAAAGCATACACATCAAACCCAGAACCGATAAGGTACTGCGACATCGTGAGGCCTCACGATCTGTCGGTGGACAAAGCATAAATGCGGTTACGAGGACCGCTAGAATCGGACCGCGCCACGACCTGCCGCGACCCGCTGGTCCATGAGTACCTTGCCTCCGGGCGAGTAATCGCTGTCGAGGATGAAGCGGCAGCACTCGTAGATCGGGCCCTACTACCGCCGCTCCGGTCGGACAAACTCGCGAAATGACCTGCGCCACAAGTATAGTAGGCTCTGAGTACTCCCGAATGGTATTTGCCACAACGGCACACCGAGCAGACTCGAGCGGTTAGCACCGCTACTCGAAATCAAGTCACGGGCCACGACACGCCCGATCGCTCTGGCGTACTAAAAATGAGGTAGGAGCGCTGCGCCGGGCCGTGGTGCAACCGACTTCACGATGCCGCCACCCCGAGAACCACCAAAAGAACCGGCCGCTCGCCTTCTTCTGCTGCCGATATCGCTCTACCCGGCGTCTCTACGCCTCACATCCCGTCGCATGAGCTCGCATACGGGTTATGTCCATGCTGGTGAAGGGACACACCCGCACAAGACTCGCCATGTAATCATCTAGCCCAGTGACATAGCGATGCACCGTCCTCCATTTACGCTACGGCAGTGGACATATCGAGCCAAAGAATCAAACTCGACATTGTACTCTCACCGCAAGGCCCTCCTGCCTCAAAGAACAAGAATCTATCACCGTGCCCTCCTCATCCGCGGAGGCAAGAAGTGTGTGAGAAAAGCCTCAAAACTCATCCCATACTGCTGAGGTGCATGATCTCCCGAAAGCTCCCATGAATCAAACCAATCGATTGCGGTATCACGCAGCTGACGCGAACCGAATGTCACCTCGCCTACGAAGCCACGATCACCCGCATAATCCTCTGCGGTGACGGATGAACTCCTGCGATCATCCTCCGCCTCGACCAGTAAAACTCTGGCGGGCTACAACTCAAGAAATCTCGTAGCCTCAAACTATTCGCCTCGGGTGCACTACGGTGCGATCGAGCCGAGCCGAACTGCCGCGATCCGGCCTCTCTCTCGATCGGGCCACAACTTTAGCCAATAGTGGGCCATCTCTGTACCCTAACCTCCGCCCCAGCCGTGGGACGGAGGTGTGGTACTGTGGTCTCGCTGGCCGGGCGGCGTCATAGAACTCGCTGCCTCGTATAGACTGGGCATGAACCCTCGTGACTCTGGGTGTCTGCTAGCAGCCTCTGGCCGCTTGCCTCTTCGGGCGGGTTGCCTTACGTGGAGGCATAATCATATAGAAAGGAATACGTTAGAGGGGTCCAACCTATAACACAGCTCTAAAGCACGATCTCAGAATGAGAAGAATGGAAACCAATCCTAAATATCCTATAGCCTCCTGATTATTGGTGTGGTGCACAACACACCGATAATCAAGACTCTACTAGATACGGTCTGTAGACACTTTCCGAGGATTAACTGCTCTGATACGCTTTTGTCACGACCCGTTCTGGGGCCCGTGACTGGTGCCTTACCGGGGCACCCAAGTAGCCATACATCAGAGTAACCAGCGGAAATATAAACCAAGACAGGAAAGCTTTATAAAATAAGACATACGCCTTATGTAAGAAAACGTCGCTTTCGCATATATAAATAATCAAGTTTTGCGATTACATCCCAACTGTACAATAGTACTACTGCACCTCTGGAAGTAACAACTATGGCGGACAGGCCCGCCATACCTCGATCGCATAAAACTATCTACAATACAGGAGATCATACCCAAAAGTAGAGCCTCGGAGAAGATGGAGCTCACGACACCAACGCAAAAGATCCTAAGGATGCGGATCTAGCACTGCTTGCCTTTACTGCGGATTGAACGCGGCCCGGGCGAGGTCAAGACAACAGTACCAAGTATGTGAAACTATAAAGAATCAAATGAAATCAAAGTATTTAAAACCTTTTCACAAACACAATCGTTCAATTGCACATAGTGCCACATCACAAACAACAACGATAATAGGAAAAGCAGAAGGTCTATTCTAGGCGCGAATGATCGAGCAAGGCCAATCGCCCATAGTATCATTCTGCGTGCCTAGTCACGGACTTTCGCAGCCCGCATAGTCACACACGGACCGCGTGAGGTATCCTCGCGATCGGGGCAGCAACCCCGGATCCGCCTAGGCTCCGCGGCCGCATAGCCTCAAAAGACCGCGATAGTCTCAGCGGACCGCATAGGAATCCCGCGTCGGGCTAAACACCGGAATGATCAATCACGAGCATACCGCTGCTCGCGTAGTCTCACAGACCGCATAGCCGTATAGACCAAGATCGGGCAAGCCACCGATAACGATCGGGGTAGGTGATACAATAAGATAACGGACTTACCGGTTAGCAACGTAAGCACAGCAAGAATGACCCCTTTACACGATTTCAAGACACTAACCTGTAGCATCATAATATGTCTACTTATCACACAAATCATTACACTTAACAAATCAATACAAGGCTTTTATAAACAAATAAGTAAACAGTTCCTCTTTATCTTCTTAAGTTGTTATACCTAACTTCCCATAAAGCTAGTATAACTCTTAAGCTTTTGTTTTAAAACCAAATATTTATCTTACATTAAAAATGATCGATATTCTTTTGAAATGTTTTGGTTCTTTGTTATTGAGCTTAAGCCGAGGCATTCCGTAAGTATTATTCAAAGCTTAAGCGTGAGGCATTGCCATAAGTATTATTCAGGCTTAAGTCAAAGACATTGCCGTAGTTATTATTCAGTTAACACATGTACGTCTACCGTACTATATATTGTAAAATATCATGCTTTAGGAAGAATCACATACCTTCTCAGCGAAAACCACCTGCCGAGTTGAATATGTCGCGCGCAGAGAGTCAGCCTATAATAGTCACAGACATCTATCAAAGACTACTCAAGGTCATTCTAAGCAGAGGTTCACAATTCTACGGAAAGTCGCAAAGACTTCCCTACCCGGTGAGCTATATAAGTTCATCGTGAAAACAGTCCATGTGAGTACAGTTTTGATTATTCTTCTTTTAAACCCTTCTACTGTGGTAACAGTTCAATTCTATTCTGTGATATACTTCTAAGTATTTAATACTTATTCTAATACTACTACAGTAAGTATTCTCTAATTCAAAAGAGGGTTAGGATTAGTTACCTCGGTAAGCCCAATAGTATCCTAGATAAAGTCGCGCCTGAGCAAGGTTTAGCTCCTAAGTTGTACGCTCCAGAGCTAAGAAACCTTAGAAGTTCTTACAACTTCTACAAAGGACTAAGAGATTTGGGCTAGGTATTTTGGGCATTATAACAATACTAGAAGACAACTTTTCTACCAAGGGAGGGGGGTAGATTTCGGCTAGGCTAGGGGGGGTAGGCCCTCGGCCAAACTCACTCAAGGGGAGGTGTTGGACGAAAGGCTAAGGGAGAGGAGAGGATTTTTAGACTTGGAAGACAACTTTGTGGATGAAGAATTCTTCATCTAAAGGGGGGTATTTATAGCTCAAGCCTTGGCCAACCAATGGCCAAGATGAAGACAAGTGCAAGGCAAGTGTAGGGTGAGGATTAACTAAACACAAATATCCTACCAACTCCTTGACTTTGTGCAAGGCACAAAAAACGTGCCCAACCTTCTCCATGTTCGTCCAATGGGCGATCTAAGTCCATCAATGGGAGGTGCCAAGTGTCGCCTCCCGTTGGTCCAAAATGTTTCGTCTCTCGGAAAAATCCGCAAAAATTAGTAATGGCATAGCGAATTTTCCTACGAAAGTGGGAAACGTTTCGTCGGAAAACGATTCTTTAAGCGAGTTGTGCACAATTTCGAACTTGGCCTACTCTTTAAGGCTAAACTTTTGTACGTATTCCCTTACGTACATACTCTGGAAAATACGGGGTATAACAACTTTGACGAAAGCCACGTCCTTGGTCCGCAGACGCCTAACCTGACGATCGATTATCGCTATGGAAATCTCCTCATACGATAACCCCTCGGTCACCTGGACATCGTCAATCGAATGCACTCTAGATGGATCCCCGATGCATCTCCTCAGTATAGAAACATGAAACACCGGATGCACTGCCTCCAGATCGGACGGCAGATCCAACTCATAGGCAATCTTGCCTACCCTGCGGATAATCTGATACGGCCCAATGTACCTTGGGCTGAGTTTCCCTTTCTTCCCGAATCTCATCACACCCCTCATGGGTGACACCTTCAGGAAAACTCAATCATCAACCTCGAACTCCAGATGCCGACGACGATGATCTGCATATGACTGGCCGACTCGAGCCGCAAGAATCGCGCTCCCGGATAAGCTTCACCTTATCCATCGCTCGCTGCACCAAATCTGGTCCCACTAATCGCACTCGCCATTATCAAACCAGCCTATCGGCGATCTGCACTTCCTCCCATACAAGGCCTCATAAGGCGCCATCCGAATCCGAGTGGTAACTATTATTATACGCAAACTCAACTAGAGGCAAATGATCCTCCTACTACAGTGAAGTCAATAACACGGGCTCGCGGCATATCCTCAAGAGTGCGGATAGTGCGCCCGCTGTCCGTCTGCTCGAGGATGGAATGCGACTGTGCTCACTCGGCCCCTAAACCTTCTCGAAGGACCTCCAGTTAGCGTAAATCGCCTTCTCTGCGAAATGATCGAAATAGGGACTCATGCGATCTCACGATCTCTCGGATGTAAAGTCGGCATAATCCTCGAAAAGGTCGTCCTGACTGGAAGAAAGTGGGCTGATTTCGTCAGCCTGTCGACGATAACCCAGATAGAATCGTGCTTCCTCGGGGTGCGAGGTAATCCTGTGATAAAGTCCATGTTGATCACCTCCCACTTCCAGGTCGGGATCTCTATCGTCTGCAATAATCCACTGGCCTGCGTGCTCTACCTTCACCTGCTGACAACACGGGCACTGAGCTACGAACTCTGCAACGTCCCTCTTCAAGCCATCCCACCAATACACAGATCTGAGGTCGTGGTACATCTTGGTCGACCCCGAATGAGGTGGTAGATATACCCCTTCTGCACCATCTTCCTAGCCTTGAGGTAGGAAATAAACCTACCCTACGATACGTGATGTTCCTCCCACTCAACAACCGGCTCCTCAGAAGCCGAACCGTACCACTCTCTCTCTGCAGTCTACATTGGCATAGCAAGAAGCTAGCCAATCCATGCCCATGATCACATCGAAATCAGTCATGTCCAACTCTATCAAGTCGGCTAGGGTCTGACGACTGTATATGGTCACTGGACAAGCCCTATATACCCACCGAGCTACCACCGAATCACCCACTGGCGTAGCTACCTCGAAAGGGTCTATGGACTCAGGCTCTATCCCCATTCTACTAGCAATAAGGGGAGATATATAGGACAGAGTAGAACCCGGATCTATCAAGGCATACACATCGAATCCAGAAACTGATAAGGTACCTGTGACGACATCAGGTGAGGCCTCACGATCTGCCGGCCGGACAAGGCATAAATGCGTTCGAGGACCGCTAGAATCGACCCGCGCCACGACCTGCGCCGCACGCTGGCCCATGAGTACCTTGCCCCGGGCGAGTAAGTAGGAGATGAAGAAGACCGTGAAAGAACACGTAGTCGACCCTACCATCTCATACGCCTTGGTCGGACAGTTCCTCGCAAAGTGACCCTGCTGGCCACAACTGTAACAAACTCCCGTAGTAGTACCACAATTCCCGAAGTGGGATCTACCGCATCGGCCACACTGAGGGGGGGTGGTCCCGATCGGCGCACTCTCGCTGCTCGACGCGTCAAGTCCTCGGGCCTCTACCACTCGAATATCCCGCCGCCCCGAGGACGGTGAAGGAGTGCTCTGAGCTGGCTGTGGTGCAAATCTAGACTGCTGCTGAGGCCGCCCACCACGATAGCTACCAAAAGACCTGCCCCCGGTCCTTCTTCGCTGCTCACAACCCGGCCTCTACGCCTCGCATCTAAGTGCGTGAGCTCGCGTGCGGGTAATATACATACCAGGTGAAGAGCCACACCCGCACAAGACTCGGCCATATAATCATCTAGCCCGGTGACGTAGCGATGCACCCTGTCCTCCATATCTGCTACTAACGCAGGGACATATCGAGCCAACGAATCAAACTCAACGTTGTACTCTCTAATGCGGCGTCCTCTGTCTCAAAGAATAAAAATCTGTTTACCCGTGCCCTCCTCATCTGTGGAGGCAAGAAATGAGTGAGAAAGGCCTCCGAGAACTCGTCCCAAGTAGCTGGGGACGCGCGCTCTCCCCGAGATAACTCCCACGAATCAAACCAATCGACTGCGGTATCACGCAGCCTATGTGAGCTGAAGACCACGGACTCGGTCTCTGAAGCCTTGATCACTGTGATGATCCTCTCAGAATCGACGGATGAACTCGCGGATCATCCGAGCCTCGACCGTAGAACTCAAGCGCTACAACTCGAGAAAATCCGTAGCCTCAAACTGTCTGATCTCGGGTGAACCACAGCTACTGAATCGGAATCGCCAGATCCAACCTATCTCCGTTCGCCACGATCACGGCGAATCGCCATCTCTTGTAACCCATCTCATACGCTCCAGCCGGTGGATCGAGGTGCAGTCTCGTGGTCTCATCAACCACTGTTGCGGCCCTAAACCCTCCTGGGGTCGGCGGCATCATGGAACTCGCCGTCTCGGGTATAGACTGGGCCTGTGCCCTCGGGACTCTAGGTATCCCACTAGCGCCTCCTACGCTTTGCCCTTCTCGGGCGGGTTGCCTTACGTGAGGCATAATCGCATGTAAAAGGAATACGTTAGAGGGTCCAACTTATAACACACTCTAAGGCACGATCTCGAGTGAGAAGAATGGAAACCAATCCTAAATATCCTATAGCCTCACGATTATTGGTGTGGTGCACAACACACCGATAATCAAGACTTACTAGATACGGTCAGTAGACACTTTCCGAGGATTAATCGCTCGATACCACTTTTGTCACGACCTGCCCGGCTCGTGGATCGTGCCTTACCCGGGCACCCAAGTATTCATACATCAGAGAAAATCAGCGGAATATAAAAACAAGACATGAAACAATGTAAATTGAGACACAGTTTATATTAGAAAAGTCGCCTTTCGGCATAATATATATATAAACCAAAATCGCGCTATATCCCAACTGCATAATAGACTACACTTAAGGAAATAAACAACTATGGCGACGGGGCCGCCATACCCTGACTGTACAAAACTATCTACAACAGGGAGATCATACCCAAAAGTCGAGCCTCCGGAGAAGACGGAGCTCCTGACACCAACGCAAAAGATCCTAAGGATGCGGATCTAGCACCTGCTTGCCCTTACCTGCGGCATGAACGCAGCCCCCCAAAGGAGGTCAGTACAACAGGTACTAAGTATTACTTAAATGAAATCATATCATTTTAAAACCAATTTTACAAATATGTACGAAACAACCAATGTAACCGCACATAGTGCCACATCACAAACAAGAGTAATAATGGTAAATCAGAATGTGTCTTTTCTAGGCTGCGGATGATCGAAGCAAGGCCAATCGCCCATAGTATCATTATGCAAGCCTAATCCTGGACTCCCGTAGTCCGCATAGGCCACTCACATAGGCCCGCATGAGGTATTCCCCGCATCGAGGGTAGCTACTCCTCGGCATCGTCCTGGACTCGTAGTCCGCATGGCCACATAGACCGCATGAGGTATAACCCCGCACACTAACCTGGAACTCTCGTAGCTCCGCATAGGTCCCCTGGACCCGCATGAGGTATTCTCGAATCATGGTCCTGCATCACTTTGAGTCTACCCCGCATCGGAGGGCAGCTTAACCCCCGGTATCATGTCAAGAGGTGAGTGATATAATACTAACATAACAGCTTATCGTTAAACAACATAAGCACAACAAGAATACCCTCTTATACAAACGTTACAAGACACTAACACACATAGCATCATATTATGTCTACTTATCAAACCATCTTATTATACTTTCCATAAATCAATATAAGTCTTTTATAAACACATAAGTAAACTGTTCCTTTTATCTTTCTTAAGTCGTTATACTTAACTTCCCATAAAGCTAGTATAACTCTTAAGCTTCTTGTTTTAAAAACAAATATTCTTCTTCTTTCAAAATTGATTTATAATTCTTTTGAAAGACTTTAAGATCTTTATTATTCAGGCTTAAGTCAAAAGACATTGTCGTAAAGCTACGTTCAGTTAACACACGTACGTCTACCGTACTATATATATACTTTAAAATATCATGCTCAAGAGTGTAGGAAGAATCACATACCTTCTCGGCGAAATCCATCTGCCAAGTCGAATATGTCGCGCAGTATCAACCTATAATAGTCAACACGGCTATCAACGTCTAGACTATTCTCGTAGGATATTCTAAACAGAGGGTTCTTTATTCTACGGAAAATGGCAAGCACTTCCTACCCGTCAAGTTACCCAAGTCTCTGTAAATACAAATCCTATGTAAATACTTTAATTCTTCTTCATTATACCCTTCTATAGTGATTACAGTTCAATTCTATTCTTTAATATCCTACATACCTTATACTCAAGTCTTAACTATTCTTATATGTAATATCCAATTACAATAGAAAGACAAGAGTATTTACCTCGATAAGCCCAAAATTATCCAAGTTAAATGTCGATCCTGAGCAAGGTTTAGCTCCTAATTTGCACGCTCCGATAGCTCCAAGAAACCCTTAGAAGTTTTTAACAACTTCTACTTTCTACTTCAACCAACAATGAAGTTTCTCTTAGGGTTTCGTTTAATGACAATGGAGATAAGGTAGTATTTCTAGGCTTTTTAGTATAGAGGTGACTTTGGAAATACAACAAGGTATAGGCTAAAGTATTTGGGAATAGTAACAATACTTGGAAGACAACTTTCTACCAAGGGGGGGGGGGGGGGGTTGGTCTCGGGAAGAACACCCCACGGGGGGGGGGGTGGTTCGGCAAAACCCTTTTCAACAGGAAGGGAGGCTTGACGAACACAACACAAAATGGAGGAGGATTTTAGACTTGGAAAGTTTGATTTGTAGATGAAGAACTCTTCATCAAGGGGGGGGGGGGGGAGGTATTTATAGGGCTTTTAAGGGCTAGGATGAGGGCAAGTGGAGGGCAAGTGGATGGTGTGGATTTGCACAAGTGCACCCTAACCTACTCCACAAATCCCTCACAAAACATTGACCCAAGTTTTAAGCCCCAATTTCATGCCAACCGTGGCCTCCTTTTGCGTCCAACGATGAGGTGACAAGTGTCACCCTCTCGTTGGTCCAAAATGTTTCATCTCTCGGAAAAATCCGCAAAAAATATAAATGACATAGCCGTAATTTTCCCTTCGCAAGTTTTGTAAAACGTTTCGTCGGAAAACCATTCGTTTTGTGAGTTGTGCCCAAATTCGTCCTATGTCTAATCTTTTAAGGCTAAACTTTTGTACGTACGCCCTTACGTACATACTCTGGAAATACGGGGTATAACATAATCCTCACAATGACCGCATGCCCCGGCATCTTACCTCGGAAAGAATGGCCATGAAACCATCCTACTGGACGCATGCCCGTGGATCATCCATCGCGTCAGCATGTCCAAAGGAAGTAACAAGATAATACTCAAAAGTGGACGCATACTCGTGGATCATCCATCGCGTCAGTATGTCCAAAGGAAATAATAAAATAATACTCAAAAGTGGACGCATACTCGTGGATCATCCATCGCGTCAGTATGTCCAAGCAATCAATCAGATAGCCGACCCTCCCCGAGAGACACGGTAGCACAAAATCAAACACTTGCACAACAAAAGCTATCACAACAAGCATAGACAAGTTCAACGTACTTTCCTTCTTTCAAACAGACCTCTTGTTACGTAAAAGCCATACGATACTAATACTCGTAGTATATAAAGAAAACACGTTTTACTTTTAAAACCACATTACTTCACCTTCGTAAAAATCTTTACAAGGCTTTTAAAATCAAGTACTCTATACTTTTTAAACCAAGTGCTTTTCTTTTAAAACAACATCAAGTATACTCTTTTAAAATCCAATTAACTTACTCTTTCCAAAACAAGTAACCTATACTTAAATCAAGTTACTCCTCCTTTTCCGAAAACAAGTCGTTATAAGTCAAGTCTCTTATCTTTCAAGATCAAGTCTCTTAACTTTCAAAATCAAGTCGTTTTACTGTCAAAACCAAATCTTTCTTTTATCTTCATAAAGTCGTTATAACTAACTTTCCATAAAGCCATTATAACACTTTATGTTTTAAACAAACAAAATTCATTTCACACACGTACGTCTACCGTACTATATAGTTCACAACAATCATGCTCAAGAGTATAGGAAGAATCACATACCTTTTTAGCTTAAACCACAAGCCAAGTCAAGTATGCCGCGCGTAGAAGATCCACCTATAACAACCACAATATATCTATCAACTTCTAGTTCTCTTCGTAGAATATTCTAAATAAACAGTTCCTTATTCTACAGAAAATTCGGCAGCACCTCCCCCCTGCTATCACATAAAACTCCTCTCTACCAAGGCCCGCTACCAGGCCAACAACTCCCAGGGGATTACACGTCTAACCGGACGTGTTCAATTCTGCTTCACAATAATACTATACAAGTCTACTGTAAGTACAGTCCAATGTAAATACAGTTCAATCCTTTATAATCATCCTTCCAATATATCTAATACTCAGTTCTAAACTACTACAATATGTAATATCCAATTACAATAGGGGGACATAGATCATTACCTCGATAAGCCCAACATTATCCAAGATTATAAGTCGATCCTGGGCAACGTTTATCTCCAATTCATTACGCTCCAACCCGCTCCAAGCGACCCTTAGAAGTTTCTAAACAACTTCTCTAAACACTTCAACCAAGCTATGAAGATTTTTCTAGGGTTTCATTTTGCGACTATTGGAATAAAGTAGTATTTCCGGACTCCTAGTATTGAAATAACTTTGGAATACTACTAGGGATACTAGGCCAAGGTATTTGGTATTATACAACAATACTCAAAGTATTTCCACTCAAGAGGGGGAGGGGGACGAAAACTACTCAAGGGAGGGGATATTTTTGCCTTGGAAAGTCTTTAAGTGTGGGATGAATTAGTCTTCAACTTAAGGGGGTATTTATAGAAGAATCAAGGGCCAAGATCAAGGTAAGTGTATGGTCAAGATTGGGCCATGTGTGTGTGGGTCCCACCACACCACATGACCAACGAAAACAAGGGCCAAGTGGCTTGCCACTTGTAAGGCCATTTCGGCCAAGGGACAAGTGGCTAGACACTTGTCCCTCCAAATCGGCCAAGGTGCTACATGGGGGTGACACGTGTCGCCCCCCGACTCGTCCAAAATATTTCGTCTTCCGAAAATATCCAAAATACCGGAAACCTTAAAAACAAAGTGGGCCCCACAAAACCGTAAATTTCTCCCGTGGGCCCCACGTGACCATTTCCGAAAATAAAATCTCAAAATTCTAATATAATCCGAGAAGTCCAAATACCAAATCTGGGAATCCAATTCCCATTAACGAACCTTTTTCCTTCACAAAAACCGGAAACTTTTCCGTCGAAAAATCACATCTTTCTTTCTTTCCAAAATTACTGTCATATTCTCGTACGTACGTCCTCACATACATACCCTGGAACTACGGGGTATAACATTATTGAACACGCAAAATTCCCTTACAAGGTTCGGAAAATTATTCGTCGGAAAAACAATCTTTTTCGCTAGTTGTGCACAAATTTCGTCCCTTATGCCTAACTAAGGCTTAAACTTTTGTACGTACGCCCTCACATACATACTCAGGAAATACGGGGTATAACATTCTCCCCTCCTTAGAAACATTCGTCCCGAATGTTCCTTCCCAAGACAGATAACGATAAAGTTCCTCATAACTTAAACAGTTTGCAAATGCCACACATGGCCACAATACAACACTTAAGTACATATGCCAAAGAAAATTTACAAGTAGGAAAGTGAGTTACCTGGAGGTGTGGGGAATAAGTGAGGATACCTCTGCCTCATGTCCGCCTCTGCTTCCCACGTCATCTCCTCCCTGTTCTCGTTCCGCCATAAGACCTTGACGGAAGCCACATCCTTCGTCCGCAACCTCCTAACCTGATGATCGAGTATCGCTATGGGACTCTCCTCATACGATAACCCCTCGGTCACCTGGACATCGTCAATCGGGTGTACTCTAGATGGATCCCCGACACATCTCCTCAGCATAGAAACATGAAAAATCGGATGCACTGCCTCCAGATCGGACGGCAGATCCAACTCATAGGCAACCTTGCCTACCCTGCGGACAATCTGATAAGGCCCAATGTACCTTGTGCAGAGCTTCCCTTTCTTCCCAAACCTCATCACACCCTTCATGGGTGATACCTTCAGGAAAACCCAATCATGAACCTCAAACTCCAGATGCCGACGACGATGATCTGCATACGACTTTTGTCGACTCTGAGCTGTCAACAACCGCTCCTGGATAAGCTTCACCTTATCCACTGCCTGGTGTATCAAGTCTGGTCCCACTAACTGCACCTCGCCCACATCAAACCAGCCTATCGGCGATCTGCACTTCCTCCCATACAAGGCCTCATAAGGCGCCATCTGAATACTGGAGTGGTAGCTATTATTATACGCAAACTCAACTAGAGGCAAATGATCCTCCCAGCTACCCCTGAAGTCAATAACACAGGCTCGTAGCATATCCTCATGTTTCTGGATAGTACGCTCCGCTTTGTCCGTCGATCGAGGATGGAATGCGATCGAGGCTCACTGGCCCCTAATCCTTCGGAAAGACCTCGGAAGTTAGCCATAAACCGGGCTCTCGGTCGATATGATAGAAATAGGGACCCCATGCGATCTCATGATCTCTCGGATGTAAAGTCCGCATAATCCTCAGAAAAGTCGCCCCGACGGAAGAAAGTGGGCTGATTTCACACCGCTGACGATAACCCAAATAGAATCATGTTTCCTCTGAGTACGAGGTAATCCTGTGATAAAGTCCATGTTGATCACCTCCCACTTCCAGGTCGGGATCTCTATCGTCTGCAATAATCCACCAGGCCTCTGGTGCTCTACCTTTACCTGCTGACAACACGGGCACTGAGCAACAAACTCTGCAACGTCTCTCTTCAGGCCATCCCACCAATACACAGATCTGAGGTAGTGGTACATCTTGGTCGACCCCGGATGGATAGAGTAACGTGCGCTATGTTCCTCCCTAGAACTCGCGCCAAGCCTGAAATATCTGGAACACACAACCTGCCCTCAAACCTTAGCACCCCATCAGGTGCTACCTCAAAAGGACCCTTCCCCTTACGAAGAGTCGTATCACGATACCGTGTCAAAACCAGATCCTCAAACTGTTGCCTCTTCACCTCCTCGACGATGGAAGACTCGGCAACCTCTCGAACCCGAACCCCACTGCTATCAGAATCAATCAATCGGACTCCAAGGCTCGCTAACTGATGTAACTCGCGGACCATGCCCCTCCTCTCTGGCTGCACATCTGATAGACTCCCCATCGACCTACGACTAAGGGCATCTGCCACAACATTGGCCTTCCCTGGGTGGTACAGGATATCGACATCATAATCCTTGAGTAACTCTAACCACCGTCTCTGTCGTAAGTTCAGCTCTCTCTGGCTGAAGATATACTGGAGACTCTTGTGGTCGGTGTAAATATCCACATGAACCCCATACAAATAGTGCCTCCAGATCTTCAAGGCGTGAATCACCGCTGCCAACTCCAAATCATGGGTGGGGTAGTTCCTCTCATGCTTCTTAAGCTGTCGGGATGCGTACGCGATAACCTTGCCCTGCTGCATCAACACACATCCAAGCCCGATGCCTGACGCATCACAATACACCACGTAGCCCTCTAGACCCTCAGGAAGAGTAAGAACTGGGGCGGTCGTCAGCCTCTCCTTCAGTAACTGGAAACCCTGCTCACAAGCATCAGTCCACTGAAACTTAGCTCCCTTCTGAGTCAGCTTAGTCAAAGGTGCCGAAATAGAAGCAAACTTCTCCACAAACCTACTATAGTAACCTGCAAGGCCCAGAAAGTTGTGCACCTCTGTCGGAGTAGTAGGTCTAGGCCAACTCCTGACTGCCTCGATCTTGGCCGTATCCACCCGAATACCATCAGCCCCGACAATATGCCCAAGAAAAGCCACCGAAGTCAACCAGAACTCACACTTCGAAAACTTGGCGATAAATGTTGGTCTGGAGAACTCTCAAGATACCCACAAATGCTCCGCATGCTCCTGCTCTGAGCGGGAATAAACCAAGATGTCATCAATGAATACTATTACAAACGTATCCAAAAATGGCTTGAACACTCGGTTCATCAAATCCATAAATACCACCGGAGCATTGGTCAAACCGAAAGACATGACCCTGAACTCATAGTGCCGCATCGTCCGAATGCGATCCTAGGGACATCCGTCTCTAACTCGCACTGATGATAGCCCGATCGCAGATCAATCTTGAGAAACATCTCGCACTCGCAACTGCTCGAACAAATCATCAATCACGGAAGGGGGTATTCGTTTAATAGTCACCTTGTTCAGCTGCCTTTAATCAACACACATGCGCAGCGTCCCGTCCTTCTTCTTCACGAACAATATCGGCGCTCCCCAGGGAGAAACACTAGGTCTGATGAAGCCCTTTCTCCAAAGAAATCTCTCACCGGTCCTTCAACTCTCTCAACTCGGCAGTGCCATTACGTATGGCGGAATGGAAATAGGCCGAGTGTCCGCAAAGACATCGATACAAAACTCTATCTCCTCTCGGGAGGATACGGAGGTCATCCGAAACACATCCGGGAACTCTCCGACTCACGAATCGATCAAAAATCTGGTACCGCACCTCGGTATCAAACACCGAATGAGATGGTAGATATACCCTTCTGCACCATCTTCCTAGCCTTGAGGTAGGAAATAAACCTACCCGCCGACACGGTGTTCCCCTCCCACTCAATAACCGGCTCCCCAGGAAACTGGAACCGTACCACTCTCTCCCGGCAGTCTACATTTGCGTAGCAAGAAGCTAACCAATCCATACCCATGATCACATCAAAATCGGTCATATCCAACTCTATCAAGTCGGCCAGTGGTCCGACGATCGCATAAAGACACCGGCAAGCTCTATATACTGCCGAGCTACCACCGAATCACCCATCGGGCGTAGCTACCTCGAAAGGGTCTATGGACTCGGATCTATCCCTATCCTACTAGAAATAAGGGAGATATATAGGATGCAGTAGAACCCGATCTATCAAGGCATACACGCCACAACATGAACCGATAAAGTACTGTGGCGATATCGTGTGACTCCTCCCGTCCCGCCGGCCGACAAGGCATAAATGCGATTCAGAGGACCACTAGAACTGGGACCCGCGCCACGACCTGCCGCAACTCGCCGCCATGAGTACCGCCCGGCGAGTAATCGTAGGAGATGAAGACCGCGAAAGGCCCTGTAGGCTGACCCCTACCCTCTGCGCTGCCCTTAGTCGGACAGTCTCTCGCAAAGTGACCCTGCTGGCCGCAAGTGAAACAAACTCGTGAAGTAGGACCACAATTCCCGTAATGGGATCTACCGCACGCCACACCGTGGGGTGGTCCGATCGGTTAGCACCTGCTACTCGACGTCCAAGTCACGGCCCTGGTCCGCCCTCGAAGACGGTGTAGGAGTGCTCGAGCCGGTGTGGTGCAAATCTAGATCGCTGCCGAGGCCGCCCACCGAGAGCTACCAAAAGACCTCGCCGCCCGGCCTTTTTCTCGCTGTCACAACCCGTCGCTTACGCCTCGCATCAAGCGCATGAGCTGCATGCGGCAATGTCCATGCGCCGGAAGAGCTACACCCGCGCAAGACTCTGCCATATAATCATCTAGCCCGGTGATGTAGCGGTGCAGCCTGTCCTTCATATCTGCTACCAACGCAGGGACATATCGATCCAACGAGTCGAACTCCACGTTGTACTTCAATCGGCGCCTCTCTGCTCTCAAAGATCAAAACTTGTCGGCCGTTTCTCATCATACGTGGCGGCAAGAAATGAGTGAGAAATGCCTCAGAGAACTCGTCCCATACTGCTGGAGGCGCATGCTCTCCTCGGGATAGCTCCCACGAATCAAACCAATCGACTGCGGTATCACGCAGCCGATGCGAACCGAAGATCACGGACTCGGTCTCTGAAGCCTTGATCACTCGCATGATCCGCTGTAGCTGTCGGATGAACTCCTCGCGATCATCCTCGTGCCTCGACCGTAGAACTCTGGCGGGCTACAACTCGGAAAATCCCGTAGCCTCAAACTATCCGACCTCGTGAACCGCGGTACTATCGAATCGAATCGCGATCCAAATTATCCTCACGTTCGCCACAATCTCGCCAAGAATCGCCATCTCTGCCCATCTCCTCGCTCCAGTGCCGTGGACCGAGGTGCAGTCTTGTGGTCTCATCAGCCACTGCTGCGGCTCTAAACCCTGCTGGGGCCGGCGGCGTCGTGGAACTCGCCGTCTGAGGTATCGCCTCGGGTATAGACTGGGCCTGGGCCCTCGTGACCCTCTGTGTCCTACTAGCAGCTCCCTCGGCTGCCTTGCCCTTCTGGGCCCGGGTTGCCTTGCGCGGAGGCATAACTGATACAGAAAAGGAATACGTTAGAGGGGTCCAACTTATAACACAGCTCTAAGGCACGATCTCAGAGTGAGAAGAATGGAAACCAATCCTAAATCCTATAGCCTCCTGATTATTGGTGTGGTGCACAACACACCGATAATCAAGACTCTACTAGATACGGTCTGTAGACACTTTCCGAGGATTAACTGCTCTGATACCACTTTTGTCACGACCCGTTCCGGGGCCCGTGACTGGTGCCTTACCCGGGCACCCAAGTAGTCATACATCAGAGTAATCAGCGGAATATAAAAATAAGACATGAAAAGAGAAACAGTTTATCTGAGAAAAAGTTATCTTTCGGCATATATATACATATCAACAGTGAACAGTTACATCCCAACTTTACAACAGGACTACAGACCTCTAAGGAAGTAAACAACTATGGCGGGACAGGGCCCCGCCATACCCTGAATGCACAAAATATCTACCATGACAGGGAGATCATACCCAAAAGTCGAGCCTCCGGAGAAGATGGAGCTCCTGACACCAAAGTAAAGATCCTAAGGATGCGGATCTAGCACCTGCTTTCCCTTACCTGCGGCATGAACGCGGCCCGAAGGAGGTCAGTACAACAGGTACCAAGTATGTGAAACTGTAAAGTACTTTAAATGAAATCATATCATTTTAAAACCAATTTTACAAATATGTACGAAACAACCAATGTAACCGTACATAGTGCCACATCACAAATAAGAGCAATAATAGGTTAACTGTAACAGGTCTTTTCTAGGCTGCGAATGATCAAAGCAAGGCCAATCGCCCATAGTATCATTATGCATGCCTAATCCTGGACTCCCGCAGTCCGCATAGGCCACCTAGGCCCGCATGAAGTATTCACCGCATCGAGGGTAGCTACTCATCGGCATCGTCCTGGAATTTCGTAGTCCGCATGGCCACATAGACCGCATGAGGTATTCCCCCGCACACTAACCTGGAACTCTCGTAGCTCCGCATAGGTCCCCTGGACCCGCATGAGGCATCCCTCACATCGGGGGGCAGCTTAACCCCCGGTATATCATGTCAAGAGATGAGTGGTATAATACTAACATAACGGCTTATCGTTAAACAACATAAGCACAATAAGAATAACCTCTCAAACGTTACAAGACACTAACACACATAGCATCATAATATGTCAACTCATCCAAACATCTTACTATACTTTCCAGAAATCAATACAAGTCTTTCATAAACACATAAGTAAACCGTTCCTTTTATCTTTCTTAAGTCGTTATACCTAACTTCCCATAAAGCTAGTATAACTCTTAAGCTTTTTGTTTAAAAACCAAGTATTTCTCTTCTTTAAAAAATGATTCATAATTATTTTGAAATACTTCAAGATTCTTATTGTTTAGACTCAAGTCAAAAGACGTCAAGTAAAACCATGTTCAGTTAACACACGTACGTCTACCGTACTATATATATTTAAAAATATCATGCTCAAGAGGATAGGAAGAATCACATACCTCCTCGGCGAAATCCACCTGCCAAGTCGAATATGTCGTGCGCAGAGTATCAACCTATAATAGTCAAATACGTCTATCAACGTCTAGACTACTCTGCAGAATATTCTAAGCAGAAGGTTCTTAATTCTACGGAAAATTGGGCAGCATTTCCCTACCCGTCAAACTACTCAAGTCTACTGTAAATACAGTCCTATGTAAGTACAGTTCAATTCTCTTCTCTTATATTCTTCTGATGTGATTTCAGTTCAATTCTATTCTTCAATGTAATCTCCAATTACAATAGAAGGATAAGATTATTTACCTCGATAAGCCCAAAATTATCCAAGATATAAGTCGATCCTGAGCAAGGTTTAGCTCCTAATCTGTACGCTCCAATCCGCTCCAAGAAACCCTTAGAAGTTTCTACACAACTTCTTCTTACTACTTCAACCAACTATGAAGTTTCTCCTAGGGTTTCGTTTAGTGACTAAAGGAAGTATAGTAGTATTTTCCGGGCTCTAAGTATAGAGGTAACTTTGGAAATACTACAAGGGATTGGCTAAGGTATTTGGGAATAGTAACAATACTTTGGAGAGATTTCTCTACCAAAAGGGGGGGTGTTTCGGCTAGAGCTCTCTAAAGGGGGGGGGGGGAGATGGTGTTGGACGAGAGCTTCTCCAAAGGGGGGGAGTTTTGAGAATTGGAAAATGATTTGTGGATGAAGAATTCTTGCACTAAGGGGGGGGGGGGGGTATTTATATGACTACTAAGGGCCAAGATTAAGGCAAGTGGAGGGCAAGTGGAGGATGTAGATTTGAACATGTGTACCTTATCCATCTACTCCACAAATATCACAAAATATCCTACCTAACCTTGACCAATGTTTAAGGCCTTTTTCTTGTCAAAAACGTGCCAAGAATTGCCCACCCAAACCGTCCACTTGAGGGTGACAAGTGTCGCCCTCTCGTTGGTCCAAAATATTTCATCTCTCGGAAAAATCTGCAAAAAATAAATTATTGAACACGCAAAATTCCCTTACAAGGTTCGGAAAATTTTTCGTCGGAAAAACAATCTTTTTCGCTAGTTGTGCACAAATTTCGTCCCTTATGCCTAACTAAGGCTTAAACTTTTGTACGTACGCCCTCACATACATACTCAGGAAATACGGGGTATAACAGGTGACACCTTCAAGAAGACCCAACCGTCTACCTGAAACTCCAAACGCCGACGCCGATTATCCGCATATGACTTCTGCCGACTCTGAGCTGCTAACAGTCTCTCCTGGATAAGCTTCACCTTATCCACAGCCTGCTGAACCAATTATGGGCCAACTAACTGCACCTCGCCCACGTCGAACCAACCAATCGGCGACCTACATTTCCGCCCATATAAAACCTCGTATGACGCCATCTGTATACTGGAATGGTAGCTGTTGTTATAAGCAAACTCCACAAGAGGCAAATGATCCTCCCAGATACCCCTGAAATCAATCACGCAGGCTAGCAGCATATCCTCAAGTGTCTGGATAGTACGCCCGCCGCCCATCACCGAGGATGAAATGTTGTACGAGACTCACTGTGTCCCTAATCCCTTCGGAAAGACCTCGAAGTTATCCGTGAACCGGGCTCTCTATCCGATATAATCGACACGTGACTCCGTGCGATCTCACAATCTCTCGATATACACCGCATAGTCCTCACCAAACGTCGCCCTAATCGGAAGGAAATGGGCTTATTTCACACCACAACAATAACCCAAATGGAGTCGCATTTCTCCGAGTGCGAGGTAACCTCAGTAACAAAGTCCATGTTGATCACCTCCCACTTCCACGTCGGAATATTAATAGCCCGCAATAATCCATCGGGCCTCTGTGCTCGACCTTGACTCGCCGGCAATTAGGACATCAGGTAACAAAACTCGCCATGTCCCTCTTCAGGCCATCCCACCAATACAAACATCTGAGGTCATGGTACATCTTGGTCGACCCCGGATGAATAGAATAACGAGCACTGTGTGCCTCCCCCAGAATCTGCTGACGAAGTCCTATCACATCGGGAACACACAACCGCTCAACGAGCACCCCATCAGCGCTAACTCGAATAGACTCTTCTCTCCCAAGAGCTGTATCTCGATACCGTACCAACACTGGGTCCTCATACTGTCGCCTCTTCACCTCATCAATGATGGAAGACTCGGCAACCTCACGAACCCGTACCCCACTATCATCGGTATCGATCAATCGAACCCCAAGGCTCGCTAGCTGATGGATCTGACGGACCATGTCCTGTCTCTCTGGCCGCATTCTCGACGGGCTCCCCATCGATCTACGACTCAAGGCATCAAGAACTACGTTGTCTTTCCCGGATGGTATAGAATATCAACATCATAATCTTTCAGAACTCTAACCACCGCCTCTCGCCGCAGTTCGGCTCTCCTCTCGCTGAAGATATCTCGAGGCTCTTGTGGTGCGTATAAATATCCACATGAACCCCATATAAATAATGTCTCCAAATCTTCAAGGCATGAATAATCGCGCCAACTCTAAGTCGTGGGTAGGGTAATTCCTCTCATGCTTCAGAATCGCCGGAAGCATAGGCTATAACCTTGCCATGCTGCATCAAACACACCCTAGCACGGTACCGAGGCATCACAATAAATCACGCATCTGCCTAACCCTCGCGAAGAGTAAGAATCGAGCCGTTGTCAACCTTTCCTTCAAGAATGGAAACCCTTCTCGCAAGCCTCTGTCCATCGGAACTTGGCCGCTGCGGGTCACCTAGTCAGCGGTCTTTGAAATCAAGCAAATCGCTCCACAAACCTACGATAATAACTCGCCCCAAGAAATCGCGCACCTCGGTCGGAGTAGTAGGTCTCGCCAAGACTTGATCGCCTCAATCTTTGTCGTATCCAAATAACACCATCACCCCAATAATGTGCCCGGGAATGCCATCGAGGCCAACCAAAACTCACACTTGAGAACTTGGCGAATAATCACGGGCTCGAGGACCCAAGTACCGCCTCAAGTGATCTGCATGCTCTGCTCTGCGCGAATAAACTAGGATGTCATCAATGAATACTATAACAAATGTATCCAAAATGGCTTGAACACCGGTTCATCGATCCATAAATACCGCGAGCGTTGGTCAACCGAAAGACATCACCACGAACTCATAGTGCCCATACCGTCACGAATGCGATCTTTGGGATATTCGCCTCTCGAACTCGCACTGATGATAACTGCATCGCAGTCTATCTTGGAGAAATACCTCGACCCTACAATCGGTCAAACAAATCATCAATCACGGGAGAGGGGTACCTATTCTTGATGGTTACCTTATTCACCGCTCAGAATCAACACACATACGCAGCTGGCCCCATCCTTCTTCTTCACAAACAAAACCGGCGCCTCGGGGAGAAACACTAGGCCTGATAAAGCCCTTTTCCAGCAAATCTTTCAGCTGGTCCTTCAGCTCCCTCAACTCAGCAGGTGTCATCCTGTATGGCGGAATAGAAATAGGTCGAGTGTCTGGCAACGTATCAATACAAAACTCAATCTCCCTCTCAGGAGGGATACCCGGAAGATCGTCTGGGAACACATCTGGAAACTCCCTAACCACTGGCACTGACTGAAGAACTGGCACCTCAGCCTCTGTATCGAATACCCGAACCAGATGATAGATGTACCCTTTCTGCACCATCTTCCTGGCCTTGAGGTAAGAAATAAACCTACCCCTCGGCGACGCTGTGTTGCCCTTCCACTCGATAACTGGCTCGCCAGGAAACTGGAACCGGACCAACCTGTCTCTACAGTCAACGTTGGCATAACAAGAAGCCAACCAGTCCATACCCATAATGACATCAAAATCTGTCATCTCCAACTCTATCAAGTCTGCAAGGGTCTGACGACTGTAAATAAACACCGGACAACCTCTGTACACCCGCTCAGCTAACACCGAATCACCCACTGGCGTAGCTACCTCAAAAGGCTCTATCGACACTGGTTATATCCCGATTCTACCAGCAATGAGGGGACACATAGGACAAGGTAGAACCTGGATCTATCAAAGCATATACGTCACAGCATGAAATCAATAATGTACCTATGACGACGTCAGGGGAAGCCTCCTAGTCCTGGCGGCTGGCTAAGGAATAAATGTGGTTCTGTGGACCGCTAGAACTGGAACCACCACCACGACCTCTTCCGCGGCCTGCCGGTCCGTGAACACCCTGCCTCCGGCGCATAACCACGTAAGAGGAAGACCCAAAGAATCGATCTGTCGGCTGCACCATACCACTCCTGCCGCCTCTGGACGGACAATCTCTTCTCAAATGGCCCTGCTGGCCACAAGAGTAACAAGCTCCCGAAGCCATACATCACTCGCTCGGGTGAGACCTACCACATCGAGCACACTGAGAGGTGGGTGGTCTCGACGCGACGGCCGCCTCAAACCCCAAGTCCTGAGCTCGCTCGCTTCCCGAATGACCTGGCTCATCAGACCTCCTGCCATAAAACCATGAAGGAGCACTCTGTGCTGGCTGGAATGTGGACCTAGTCTGCTGCTAAGGTTGTCCGCCTCGAAAACTGCTCTGAGACCCTGCTGTCCCGACCTCGGCCGCGGCATCAAGCCGATCCTCCTCTCTCGCCCTCTATCCTCATGCATAGGCCTGCATTCTGGCTATATCCATACCGGGCTGAAGAGCCACACCCAGGCATGCAGTAATCATATGACGGTCTAGCCCCACCACATAACGATGAACTCTGTCCGTCATATCAGCTACAATGGTGTGCGCATACCTGGCCAATGAATCAAACTCCAGGCTGTACTCCCTGATAGTCCTCCCATTCTGCCTCAAGGTCAAGAATCTATCTATGCGGGCTCTCCTTATCTCAGGAGGCAAAAAGTGATCCAGAAAGGCCTCTGTGAACTCCTTCCAAACAGCTGGAAGAGCATCCTCACCTCTCGACAGCTCCCATGACTCAAACTAGTTCAACGCAATATCGCGTAACCGGTAAGAGGCTAGCATAACTGACTCTGTCTCTGAAGCCCTAAGAACCTGCATAGTCCGTCAGAATCGCCGAATGAACTCCTGCGATCCTCCTCGCACTCGAACCATAAAACTCGTGGATGACAACCCGAAAATCCCAATCCGCAAACCGCCGGCTCTAAGGTTAGCTACCGCTCCTGCCATTGCCGCTCGCTACTATTCTCGTCAATAACCGGACCGCTTCCCGTAGTCTCTATACTCGGCTCGGCCGTGGAACCGAGGCTCGCACGAACATCCGAGCTACCGCCGCTTTTGGCTCTAATACTACCGGCGTGGCTGAACTCGCCGACCGCTACTACCTCGGGCATAGTCGTGCACGAGTCCTAGTAACTCTGCGTACCACTAGCGACCTCGCTGCTTGCCCTTCTCGGGCCCCGGTCGCCTTCGTGGAGGCATAATCGTTACATAAGAATAGGTCGAGAGGATTCAACCTAATCGCATACTCTCATCGCACGATCTCGAGAGAGAAGAATGGAAACCAATCCTAAATGTCCTGCAGCCTCCTCGATTATAGATGTGGTGCACAACACACCGATAATCAAGACTCTACTAGACACGATGCGTAGACACTTTCCGAGGACTAAGCGCTCGATACCACTTTTTCATGACTCGACCCGGAGCCGCGATCGTGCCCTACTGGGCACCTGTTCGTAAACATCGAGAATAGCAATGAACATACACAACATATAAACATGTTTAGACAATAAACAACACGGGCTAGCCGATAAGGCCGCCTTCCATAAAATTTACATAATCGAAAGTAAATCAAGATAACTCGTTTCTTTCAAACCACTATTGTGACTACTGCACTTAGGAATAACAAGTGGCGACAGGGCCCCGCCATTCCCCTGAATGTACATAAAATCTACAACATCAGGGAAAAACTGTACCAAAAGACAAGCCTCCGGAGAAATGGAGCTTCCGACACCTGATCAGTGATCCTAAGAATGAGGATCCACCACTTGCTTACCCCTACCTGGGGCATGAACGCAGCCCCCGAGGAAGGGGGTCAGTACACAATATGTACTAAGTATGTAAAACTGGAAAATACTGTAATTACATCATAAGTCTAAAACAAAGCCGGAGACATGTATGATAATCAAATTACAGTACATTGTGCCTTACTAACAATGAGAGTAAAATAAGAGTATACTTACTGCATAAAAATAGGAGGCTCTCGATCAAAGCAGGACAACCCGCCCGCAGTATCATTAAGCAGTCCTACTCCTGGGACTATTTCACCCGCATAAGCCCTTTCGGACCCGCATGAGGTATTCCTCGCATCATGGGTAGCAAATCCATGGAGTGGTATAATGTCTTGGGGGTTTACCCCTCAATCATACTCAAAAGGTGGTATAACGTCTTGGGGGTTTACCCCTCATTTATACTCTTACCCTGGAGAAGGTGGTATAACGTCTTGGGGGTTTACCCCTCATTTATACTCTTACCCTGGAGAAGGTGGTATAACGTCTTGGGGGTTTACCCCTCATTTATACTCTTACCCTAGCTCAACTGGCCTTCATACATAACATAAGCCCTACCGGCTTATCATACATAACATAAGCACTACCGGCTTATCATACAATATATAAGCAAGTTAAGAAATCCCCTAACTTCTTATTAGTCTTGTTCATATACACCCTCATTTTAGTTTACTTAAGGCACTAACATGTCTTTATAAAAATCCGGGAATTTAACCCAAAGTACTACATACTTCTATTCTTTTAAATTGACATTTTTTCACATAAAACTTCCAAGATACTAATAACCGTAGTATCAAGTCACAATTACTTTAGAAATGAAATTAGGCTTCTAAATCAAGTGACTTCTTTTCTTTTAAAACCTTAGGCAATTGATGCCTTAAAATCAATTTGCCTTTCGCTAATTCAAGTCATTTATCCTTATTGTTATACTTAGAGTAAATCTCTCTTTTTATCTTTCCATTAAGCTAATATAACCAACTTCCCATAAAGTCGTTATATTAACTTTATACCTTAGTCAATTACAATTTCCTATCCAAGGGACTTATACGTTTAAAACGAAACAAGTATCAATACTTTAAAACACTTCAAGTCCCTTAACTTTGAAAACTTAAGACATCCCTACTACTTTAAGGAAGTGAGCTAATCCCCTAACTCACCCAACTTGGCCATTCTTAAAACAAGTAATGGATATCAAAGTCTAGTACGTCTACCATACTATATAAGTCAACTATTCATGCTCAAAAGATAGGAAAGTTCTACATACCTCTTCGGGTCAAACCACTTGCCAAGTACAATATCCCCCACGTAGTATGTCAACCTATAATGACCATAATACGTCTATTAACTTCTTACTTCAAACGTAGAATATTATAAGTACAAAGTCACTAAATTCTATGAAAAATCGGACAGCACTTCCTTTGTTTCTACATACTTTGCCACCTTTTTCAAGGCCGAATTCAATAACCAAACACGCCACATTTAAGGCCCAACAATGCAATTAACAATAGGGGATTACACGCCTACTAGACGTGTAAAATTCCGCCCCACAATTGATATCAAACTAATACAACTACAAGTGTAAATCCGGCAACTTGAGATACAACAACACCAATTCTTATCCAATTTCCTTTTCAATCCAAATTGTTAGCATAACATGATATCAAGTCGCAATCGATTATAACTACTATAATCTTCAAGTAAGTAACATGCGACGATTCTAATTAACGACCAATTTGTAATCCAACTTCAAATGGATTATATGACATTTCGGATTTTAGGCTACAACAATCCATAACACTTATAAAACTTCAACACATAAACTTCATGCTAGCAAACATGTAAGGCTAACAACAATATATAATCTTGTAACACTTTAAGAGACAAGATTATTACCTCAACGAGTCTTAGTCCAACTTCAACCAAGTCGCTCCTAGCAAATTAGAGCCTCTTCTTGACACTTCAATCCGCCACTTGAGACCCTTAGAATAACACAAACAACTTTCCTTCAATCTTCCAAACAAAACCTAGAAAAGCAACTAGGTTTTCATCTTGCAACTAATACGAAAACTATCTTTTTCCGGGATTTTTCTATTGAGATACCCTTACAATACCCTCATGAACCTTGGTTTAAAGTGTGGAGCTTAATGGACAACTAACAAAAAAAAATCTCTTTTGTTGGAGGTGAACCCGAGAGCACTATGGAGTGTTTTTCAAATTTTTCTTGAAATTTAGCTAAGTGTGGAGCTTGTCTTGCTAATAGTACTACTATATAGTAACATGGAGGGTTGAGATGTGTACAAATGTGTGGCTTGGATGAAGTCCTATTAAATATCAAGACTTGTGGTCCCATTGACTAAGTCAATTTTATCAAGCTCTTCAACTTGCAAGACTTTGTCATCCTAACAATGGTCAAATGACCCTTATATCCATGCTTATTTTCGTCCAAGACAACATAAGGGGGTGACACGTGTCGCCCTCCCATTCGTCACAATATTACGTTTTCAGACAATTCCATAATTCCGATAAATTTTTACAAGTCTCTAATCTTAACATTTGGGATTCTCACGTACGTTCTTAAAACATGTCCTGTAAATACGGGGTGTAACAAAAGCCTTCGGAGAAATGGAGCTTTCCAAGAACTGGATAGTGATCCTAGGAGTGAGGATCAGCAAGCTATGTACCTCAACCTGCGGCATGAACGCAGCCCCCCGAAGGAGGTCAGTACAAAATATGTACCAAGTATGTAAAACTGAAAGTACTGTAATTTAAATCATAACGTCTAGATATAAAAATCTGGAGACAAGTATGATAATCAAATTAACAGTACAACCGTGCCTTGCCGATAAAAAAGTAATGAAAGTCAGTTTTACCTTTTTAAAGACTATTTCAATACATGAACAATAGTCACACCAGGGCTAGGGACACAAACCCTCAAAATCATCACACAGTCCAGTAAGGGTCTCAAGCCCGCAAAACATCAAAGCGTGTCTGTGGAATCCTCCATCACTGCCGACAGCCGTAAGTGTAAAATATATCCATGTAACACGCCTGTGGAATCCTACCTTACTGTCGGCGTGCACATATGCAATATATGTATATTTTATTCCCGTGGAATCCCTCATCTCGGGTACATGACTTCATGGAGAGCTAATCCATGTGGTAATAATAATATATAACATGCCTGTGGAATCCCTCATTTAGGGTACATGTCTTCATGGGGAGCTAGTCCATGGAGTAATAGTATATAACATGGTCGCATGGCCCAGAATCCTTCATCGTATAAGAATGTCCATGGAGTAATAATAGTATATAACATGCCCGTGGAATCCTTCATCTCGGGTACATGTCTTCATGGGGAGCTAGTCCATGGAGTAATAGTATATAACATGGTCGCATGCCCCGGAATCCTTCATCGTATAAGCATGTCCATGGAACAATCACAATGGAAGCATACCGTGTAATCCTTCATCACTGTCGGTACGTCCAAGTAAACTCACAACAAGACAACCGGCCCTCCAACTGAGAGTCACGACAACATAAAAATATAATACTTGCACTCAAAGGCTATCGCAAGCAAGCATAGGCAAGTTCATAAAATCTTTTAGAGTTTCATTAACATACAAAAATGAATTTCATTTTATAAACTCAAGGCACTTTCGTGTCACATAAAAATTCGGGAATTTAACCCAAAGTACTACGTACTTCCATTCTTTTCAAAAGACTCTTTTTTATATAAAACCCCAAGATACTAACACCCGTAGTATCAAGGCATGTCTATTTTTCAAATTAAGTTACTACACCTTTAGAAATTCATTTTAAGGCTTTGAAACCAAGTAACTTCAAATTTCACAACCTAGGCAACTCATGCCTATAAATCAAGTAGACACTCTCTTAAAGCCGTTATAACTCTTTATGTTTTAGACAATTACCTTCTTTTTGAAACCAAGAGACTTATATTTTTAAAACCAAGTATCATATACTTTCAAATCAAGTTACATAACTTTCAGAATACTTCAAGTCTCTTAACTTTAAAAATCAAGTTTCTTAACTTTAAAATATTTCAAGTAATTAATACTTTCCAAGTCAAGAAATCTTTCCATGTAGCGTCAAGTCACATATACTTTTTGAAAACAAGGCAAGGATACCAAAATGAAACCGAATTCATTTTTAACCATGTACGTCCACCGTACTATACATTTATAAAATTCATGCTCAAGAAGATAGGGAAAGTTCCACATACCTCTCCGGCTCAATCCACTTGCCAAGTTGAATACGCCGCGCGTAGAATGTCAACTTATAATGACCACAATACGCCTATCAACTTCTAGATTTCAACGTAGAATATTTCTAAGTATAAGGACTCTTATTCTACGGAAAATCGGGCAGCACTTCCTTTGTTTCTACGTACTTTTCCACCTTTTTCAAGGCCCGAAAAACAATAACCAAATGCCACATTTAAGGCTCAACAATCAGTTAATCAAAGGGGATTACACGCCTAACAGGACGTGTAGAATTCTTCCCCACAATTAATATAAAACTATCCAACAACTTATGCCATTCTCGGCTACCATCAATGCCGCAACAATATCAATTCCCTTTCAATTTCTTTTCAATCCAAGTTATTATTCTAACATGTTATATACCATATAACAACTATAACAACTATAAATCCTTTCTTTCTTAACATGCGACGATTGTAACTATCGACCAAATTGAATACAACATAAATGGCTAACTTGCCCATTTTCGGTTTTTAACATGTCGACATGATCCAAATCTTTTCAAACTTCAATCTATACACCACATGCTCATTTATCAACTATTATAACATGAAATTTTCAATCACATTAAGAAGACGAAGATTTTACCTCAATAAGCCCTAATAATATCCAAGCGTAAAAGTCGATCCTTAGCAACTCTTAGATATTATTCTTACGTTCCAATCCACTCCAAGCAATCCTTAGAAGCTCATGAAGAACTCCTCTTCAAGTTCTAATCCAAACTATGAAGAACACCTTAGGGTTTCACGTTGCGACTAACGTAGAAACGTAGTTTTTCCGGGATGTTTTTATTGAGATATCCTTACAATACCCCTAGGAACCTTGGGTTAAAGTATTGTGAATTATGGAACAAGATTGCAAAAATTTCTCTCCTTAAAGGAGCCATTGCCGAGAGCACCCTTATGTGCACAAGAAATGTTCTTGATTTTTTCTAAGTGTAGAAGAAGTCTTGCACTAGTATAGGATATATACTACAACCAAGGGCCTAGATTAAAACACTTGTGTGGATGAGAAGTGGTCAACAAAGTCAATCCAAGTGGCTTCTTGACTTGTCCATTAATTTCCGCCCCATATGGGCCATGTGGAGGGTGACACGTATCGCCCTCCGGTTGGTCTAAAATATTTCATCTCCCGAAATTCCGATAAATTCTATAAGTCTCAAATATCAAATTCGGGAACCCAATTCTCATTAACGAACAATTTTCCTTCCCGAGGCTCGAAATCATATTCCGTAGGAAAAAAACAATTCTTCTTTCGTTTTGTCACGACCCGAACCCGGGCCCGTGACTGGTGCCTTACCCCGGGCACCCTAGTGATACAACATCAGAGAAAAACCAGCGGAAATAAAAACTTAAACATACAGTTTAGATATGGATCAAGATAAAAGAAAATAGGCCAACCAAAACGGTTTCCTTTCAACATATATATATATAGACATTTGAACAGTTACAATCCTTAAAACCCTGCCCACAACAGTGCTACAGACCTCTAAGATTTTTACAACAACTATGACGGGACAGGGCCCCGCCATACCCCTGAATGTACAAGAACCTCTGCACTGTGGTAACATACCAAAGATAAGCCTCCGAAGGAACGGAGCTTCCCAATATCCTGAAAGGTGATCCTATAAGCGGGATCGACAGCCGATGTAACTCTACCTGCGGCATGAACGCACTTCTCAAGGAGGTCGATAACAGTACCAAGTATGTGAAATCAGAAAATATCAGAATGAAATCATAGCGATCTATATAAAGCAGAGACATGTATGATAACCAAACTACAAGACACCACATATAAACAAATATATAAAGTCGTGGACTCACGCCCAAATCATCACTGCGTGCGTGGAATTCCTTCCTCACCGCAGCCTATGATATAACAACACCAGGAGTATATATGAACACCAGTGTCCCACTGGTCAATAAAACCGTGACGGCAAGTATAACTACCGATCCGACCGCACCAATAATATCGCATAACCATATCATGAAGGCGACACGTGGCAAATGCACTAGCCTCCACCAGATCCACTGCGCCACGAATGACGGCGTGAATCGCCAGCACCCGATCACAACCGTAAGTCACGGCTCCATCCAAACACCGACTCGCGGCCGACACGCGGCAAGTACACTAGCCTCCACCAGATCCACCGCGCCACGTAGCCGACGGGGCGTGAATCGCCGGGCACCCGATCACAACCGTAAGTCACGATACTTCGCCGAAGGCGACACGCGGGCAAGTGCAATAACCGCTACCAGATCCACCGCCACGTAGGCGACGGAAAGTAAACAGGCTACGCACCCGATCACAACCGTAAGTCACGATACTTCGCCATAACCATAATGGTCACATGTCCACAGAATCCATCAACAGTGTGGACATGCCCATGTAACAATGCTACCGAAGCATACCCGTGGAATCTCCGTCCACACCAGACGCCCAAGTAAGTTCTCAACAAGTCAACCGGCCCTCCATCGAGAGACACGGTAGTATAGAAACACAATTCTTGCACAACAAAGACTATCACTATAAGCATAGGCAAGTTACACAACACCAAACATAGGCAAGTTACACAACAACAAGCATAGGCAAGTTACACAACAACAAGCATAGGCAAGTTATACACAACTCAAAGTACTTTCATTTTATGTCAAAGTCCGGGTTTTAACCCTAAAGTACTACGTACGTTAAATTCCTTTTAAAGAGACCCATTACTTTTATAAAAGTCACCCGATACCCGTAGTATAAAATAGAGTGACTCACATTTTTAGGTAAACCAAAACACTTTCCTTTTCAACCACATTCTTTTCCCTAAGGTTCCAGTTTGCCTAATTTCAATTACTCAAGCCTCTTTATTTTAGAAAAGTTTCATAGTTCAATGTCTTAATCTCTTTTAAAACAATTGAGTAACATATCCCTTATATGAGTGTAGGTTGTTCTTATTCATAATCAATTTTATTAAGCAGCCATGATCTAGGAAATGTAATATCATTTTGTCTCATCTTAGCTTCTATGCAGATGGAGGTTTCTACTGGTTTCAATATAATCCTTCATTTATTCAATACATTTTCCTTTATTAACGCTGCAGTGGTTTGTCGATATTCATTACGATTCAAATCAAGAAACATTATTCCTTTTAAAAACCAAGTACTCATTACTCACGAATGAGGTTTCACACAAAATTCATATTAATTCATTCAAGTCAAGTCTCTTATCTTTTAAGATTAAGTCTCTTAACTTCTAAAAATCAGTAAACCATTCTCTTTATCTCTCTTAAGACGTTATACCTAACTCCCCATAAAGCTAGTATAACTCTTATGTTTTCAAAACCAAGTATTACTCTTCTTTCAAAAAGGTTTCTTAATTCTTTTGAAATATTTCAAGATTCTTATTATTCAGGCTTAAGTCAAAAGACATTGCCGTACAACTACGTTCAGTTAGCACACGTACGTCTACCGTACTATATATATATATATATTATTCAGGCTTAAGTCAAAAGACATTGCCGTACAATTACTTTCAGTCAACACGCGTACGTCTACCGTACTATATATATATATATCTTTAAAATATCATGCTCAAGAGTATAGGAAGAATCACATACCTCGCGACGATTATCGACTATAAGCAAAACGCTCCACGACTATAACCCGGCTAGCCTTGTCCACCTTCAAGTAGTTCATGCTACTCGCAGAACATTCAACCAATAAGGTTATAAGTCTACTGTAAATACAGTCCTATGTAAGTACATTTTAATCTTCTACTTATATTCTTTTGATGTGATTTCAGTTCAAGTCTATTCTGTAATATCCTTCTATTACAGTTCAATTCTCTTCTATGAATCTTATATTCATTTCTATACAACTACAGTATGTAATTCCCAATTACAATAGAAGGACAGTAGTATTTACCTCGATGAGCCCAAAATTATCCAAGTTTAATGTCGCTCCTGAGCAACGTTTAGCTCCTACTCCGAGTGCTCCAACCCGCTCCAAACAACCCTTAGAAGTTCTACGCAACTTCTTCTTAATACTTCAACCGACTATGGAGATTTTCCTTAGGGTTTCGTTTTGCGACTGAAGGGAAGTATAAAAGTATTTATGGGCTTTTCGTATAGAGGTAACTTTGGAAAGTACTACAAGGTATTTGGGCTAAAGTATTTAGGGCATTATAACAATACTTGGAGAGTATTCTATACCACAAAAAAAGGGGGTATTATACGAAAAAACTAGTGTGGGGTGCCTTCTGCCAAGCCTCACTCAAGTGGGGGAGGCTCTCGGCCAAGGCTTCTCAAAAGAGGGGGGGGGGATGATTTGGACGAACCACTCAAGAGGGGAGGGAGGATTTCAAGACTTGGAAAGATTGCTCAAGTTTTGGATGAAGAAAGTCTTCAACTTAGAGGGGTATTTATAGGTCAAGAAATGGCCAACCAATGGCCAAGATCCATCCAAGTGTAAGGCAAGTGTAGGGCTAGATTTTAACCATGTGTACCTTATCCATCTACCACACCAACTTGCACAAAAATATCCTACCAACTCCCTCCTCCAAATAGTCCATGCCGCCCACACTTCCTTCCAATGTGAGGGTGACACATGTCACCCTCCCGTTGGTCCAAAATGTTTCGTCTCTCGGAAAAATCTGCAAAAAATATAAATGACATAGCCGGAATTTTCCCTTCGCAAGTTTAGTAAAACGTTTCGTCGAAAAACGATTCTATACGGGGGTTGTGCACAAATTTTCGAATCTTGCCAACTTTAAGGCTTAAATTTATATACGTACGCCCTCACGTACATACTCTGGAAATACGGGGTATAACATTCTCCCCTCCTTAGAAACATTCGTCCCGAATTTTCCTTCTCAAGACGGATAACGATCAAGTTCCTCTAACAAGTTGTCAACGCCACACCTGGCCACGTAATAACACACGTTCTCTTCCTTCCTTACTCGTCGTGTCCTTCTCGAACACTTGAACTCTTCTAGTAAACGTACCACACTTCAGTCATCGCTTCAGTTCCCAAAACTTTGGAGTCACCACCTCCAAACTTGGTCATTTTACTAGCCGCAATCTCCCTTAAGACCATTCCCGGCCTTTACGATCCGCTTCTGGTCGAACACATCCACGAACTCATACGATGGTCATCTAAACTTGGGCCTAGCACCCTCGTGACGCTACCACCTGGCGGGACCACCCAGAGCTGACCCCACCTCGAAACAGGCCGCGGGTTAGCCCGCAACATGGCCCCAACCCGACCCACTTAACGCATCAAGCTCTTGTTCCCCGATCCGGAACAATCTTGCCTATACAGGTCATGAAAGCTACCACTTCCATTTTGCACCACCCAAGGAAATTTTTCCCACAATTACTCCACGTATACTTATACATTCTGACAAAGATCACCCGCAAAATCTTGTACTCGAGACCGCCTTACATCTAAGGTCTCAACTGTAATACTCTAAGGTTCATCATTTTCTCACCCTGTGCTTACCCTTTTCCACTAACCAGGCTTCTAAATCACATTTTAGCACAAAGCTATCCGAACATAACACTAAACACATCATCATACGTCAATACAAACAAAACTCTAGAGGGTTAAGGATATACCTGAAAATAGGCGGTTCAAAGGACCGCTAAAACTGGGAACCTCCACCGCGACCTCTGCCGTGGCCTGCCGGTGTATGAACATCCTGCCTAGCTATGGAAGGTGAAGAACCCGTGAATCGATCTAGTAGTTCAGGCTATCCCACCATGCTACCTCGGTCGGACGATCTCCGCCAAATGGCCCCGCCGGCCGCAAGTATAGCAATCTCCCAAACCGACGACATTCTCTATGGGCTTTACCACAATGGTCACACCGAGATACGGTGGCCTCATCCGCGAGCACTTACTCCCGAAAATCTGAACTCGGGAGCCCCGACTGCCTCGAATATTCCAACGCCCCGACGACGCGGGGACCACTTGCATCCGGGCGAGGCGCATAATCGCTTTGCTAAGGCGCGGTTCGCCTCGAAAGTCATCAAAGGACCTGCTGTTACGGCCTCTTCGCTGATCTCGGCCATTCCGTCGATTTCTCCGCCTCACTTCCAAGTGCATAAGCCAGACGCGGGCAATGTCCATGCCCTACAAGAGCTACACCAACAACTCTCTCGCTAGGTAATCATCGAGCCTCAGAACATATCGCACTCGATCCTCCATACTAGCTACTAACGCGGGACGACGAGCCAATGAGTCGAACTCATATTGTACTCCAACCGACGCCTGCTCGCCGCAACACCAAAAACTGTTTACCGAGCCCTCTCATCCGCGAGGCAAGAAATGTGCAAGAAATGCCTCGAGAACTCGTCCCATATACCGGAAGTGCATTCTCTCCCGACAACTCCCACGATCAAACCGACCGATCGCGGTATCACGCAGCCGATGCGAACCTAGACCACCGACTCGGTCTCCGATGCCTTGATCACTTATGATCCGTCAGAATCGCTTGATGAACTCACGCGATCATCCTCGTGCCTCGACCCATAAAACTCGCGGTTACATCTCGGAAAATCCCGTAGCCTCAAACTATCTCGATCTAGTGAACCATCGGTGCTCGAATCGCCGCTGGCCCACTTATCCTCAAGTCCGCCACAACCTCGCCATTAATCGCCCACTTGTAACCCATCTCTCCGCCTGCATCGTGGACCGAGGCTCAGTATCGTGGTCTGTAGAGACTGCCGTTGCTCTACTCGCAGCCTTCCTCGCCGCTTTGCCCTTCGGGCCCGGTTGCCTTGCGCGAGGCATAACTCGTAAAAACGGCACGTCGGAGGGTCCAACTTATCACACGCCTCTAAGGCACGATCTCGTAATGAGAAGAATGGAAACCAATCCTAAATGTCCTGTGACCTCGATTATAGATGTGGTGCACAACACATCGATAATCAAGACTCTACTAGACACGATCTGTAGACACTTTCCGAGGACTAATCGCTCGATACCACTTTTGTCACGACCAACTCGCCCGTGGATCGTGCCTTACCGGGCACCCTAGTGATACAACATCGAGAAAAACCAAATGAAATAAAAACTTAAACATACGCTTTAGATATGGATCAAGATAAAGAAAATAGGCCAACCAAAACGTTGCTTTTCAACATATATATATATATAGACATTTGAACAAGCATAATCCTTACAACCCCGCCTACAAATAAAGCATGCACTTAAGATTTTTACAACAACTATGACGGACAGTGGCCCGCCATACCCCGAATGTACAAGAACCTACTGACTGTGGTAACATACCAAAGATAAGCCTCCAAGGAACGAGCTTCCCAATATGCTGAAAGGTGATCCTATAAGCGGATCGACAACCGATGTAACTCTACTCGCAGATGAACGCACTTCAAGGAGGTCAAGCATAACAGTACCAAGTATGTGAAATCAGAAATATCAGAATGAAATATTAGCGCTATATAAAGCAGAGACATGTATGATAACCAAACTACAAGACACCACATATAAACAAATATATAAAGTCGTGGACTCACGCCTCCAAATCATCACTCGTGCGTGGAATTCCTTCCTCACCGCCTAGCCTATGATATAACAACACCAAGGAGTATATATGAACACCAGTCCCACTGTGTCAATAAAACCGTGACGGCAAGTATAACTACCAGATCCGACCGTACCAATAATACTGTACAACCAAATCATGAAGCTGACACGTGGCAAGTGCACTAGCCTCCACCAGATCCACCTGCGTCACGTAGCTAACGGGGGCAAGTGAATCGGCCAGGCACCCGATCACAACCGTAAGTCACGAAGCTCCATCCAAACACTGACTCGCGAAGCTGACACGTGGCAAGTACACTAGCCTCCACCAGATCCACCTGCGTCACGTAGCTGACGGGGGCAAGTGAATCGGCCAGGCACCCGATCACAATCGTAAGTCACGATACTTCGCCGCGAAGCTGACACGTGGCAAGTGCAATAACCGCTACCAGATCCACCTGCGTCACGTAGCTGACGGGGGAAAGTAAACATGCTACGCACCCGATCACAACCGTAAGTCACGATACTTCGCCATAACCATAATGGTCACATGTCCACAGAATCCATCAACAGTGTGGACATGCCCATGTAACAATGCTACTGGAAGCATACCCGTGGAATCTCCCACATCGCCAGACGTCCAAGTAAGTTCTCAACAAGTCAACCGGCCCTCCATCGAGAGACACGGTAGTATAGAAACACAATTCTTGCACAACAAAGACTATCACCATAAGTATAGGCAAGTTACACAACACCAAACATAGGCAAGTTACACAACAACAAGCATAGGCAAGTTACACAAGAACAAGCATATGCAAGTTATACACAACTCAAAGTACTTTCATTTTATGTCAAAGTCCGGGTTTTAACCCTAAAGTACTACGTACGTTAAATTCCTTTTAAAGAGACCCATTACTTTTATAAAAGTCACCCGATACCCGTAGTATAAAATAGAGTGACTCACATTTTTAGGTAAACCAAAACACTTTCCTTTTCAACCACATTCTTTTCCCTAAGGTTCCAGTTTGCCTAATTTCAATTACTCAAGCCTCTTTATTTTAGAAAAGTTTCATAGTTCAATGTCTTAATCTCTTTTAAAACAATTGAGTAACATATGCCTTATATGAGTGTAGGTTGTTCTTATTCATAATCAATTTTATTAAGCAACCATGATCTAGGAAATGTAATATCATTTTGTCTCATCTTAGCTTCTATGCAGATGGAGGTTTCTACTGGTTTCAATATAATCCTTCATTTATTCAATACATTTTCCTTTATTAACGCTGTAGTGGTTTGTCGATATTCATTCTGATTTCCGAAATCAGTAAAACATTATTCCTTTCAAAAACCAAGTACTCATTACTCACGAATGAGGTTTCACACAAAATTCATATTAATTCATTCAAGTCAAGTCTCTTATCTTTTAAGATTAAGTCTCTTAACTTCTAAAAATCAGTAAACTATTCTCTTTATCTCTCTTAAGACGTTATACCTAACTCCCCATAAAGCTAGTATAACTCTTATGTTTTCAAAACCAAGTATTACTCTTCTTTCAAAAAGGTTTCTTAATTCTTTTGAAATATTTCAAGATTCTTATTATTCAGGCTTAAGTCAAAAGACATTGCCGCATAACTACGCTCAGCTTAGCACACGTACGTCTACCGTACTATATATATATATATATTTTATTCAGGCTTAAGTCAAAAGACATTGCCATACAATTACGTTCAGTCAACACACGTACATCTACCGTACTATATATATATATATCTTCAAAATATCATGCTCAAGAGTATAGGAAGAATCACATACCTCGCGACGATTATCGACTATAAGCAAAACGCTCCACGGCTATAACCTGGCTAGCCTTGTCCACCTTCCAAGTAGTTCATGCTACTCGCAGAACATTCAACCAATAAGGTTATAAGTTCATCAGAATACAAATTCTATGTAAGTACGCTTTAATCTTCTACTTATATTCTTCCGATGTGATTTCATTCAATTCTATTCAGAATATCCTTCTATTACAGTTCAATTCTCTTCTATGAATCTTATATTCATTTCTATACAACTACAGTATGTAATTCCCAATTACAATAGAAGGACAGTAGTATTTACCTCGATGAGCCCAAAATTATCCAAGTTTAATGTCGCTCCTGAGCAACGTTTAGCTCCTACTCTGAGTGCTCCAACCCGCTCCAAACAACCCTTAGAAGTTCTACGCAACTTCTTCTTAATACTCCAACCGACTATGGAGATTTTCCTTAGGGTTTCGTTTTGCGACTGAATGGAAGTATAAAAGTATTTCTGGGCTTTTCGTATAGAGGTAACTTTGGAAAGTACAACAAGGTATTTGGGCTAAAGTATTTAAGGCATTATAACAATACTTGGAGAGTATTCTATACCACAAAAAGGGGGGTATTATACGAAACAACTAGGCAAGGGGGGGGGGGGGGTGCCTTCTCGGCCAAGGCTTCTCAAAAGAGGGGGGGGATGATTTGGACGAACCACTCAAGAGGGGAGGGAGGATTTCAAGACTTAGAAAGATTGCTCAAGTTTTGGATGAAGAAAGTCTTCAACTTAGAGGGGTATTTATAGGTCAAGAAATGGCCAACCAATGGCCAAGATCCATCCAAGTGTAAGGCAAGTGTAGGGCTAGATTTTAACCATGTGTACCTTATCCATCTACCACACCAACTTGCACAAAAATATCCTACCAACTCCCTCCTCCAAATCGTCCATGCCGCCCACACTTCCTTCCAATGTGAGGGTGACACATGTCACCCTCCCGTTGGTCCAAAATGTTTCGTCTCTCGGAAAAATCCGCAAAAAATATAAATGACATAGCCGGAATTTTCCCTTCGCAAGTTTAGTAAAACGTTTCGTCGAAAAACGATTCTATACGGGGGTTGTGCACAAATTTTCGAATCTTGCCAACTTTAAGGCTTAAATTTATATACGTACGCCCTCACGTACATACTCTGGAAATACGGGGTATAACATGTTTCAATCTTAAAGTCATACATCCTCACGTACGTTCTCTTAAACATGTCACGAATTCGAGGTAACACTAATACCGCTGGCATGAATGCACTCAGGGGTCGCATAACAGGTACTAAGTATGGAACTGAAATAAAGTACAGTATTAAAATCATAGTTGGCCAAGATATGACAGGGACAAGTAAAATAATCAAATACCAGATCCAACTGTGTCATATAAAATAAGAGCCAATTGTATCTTGTATCATCACTTCGCATGCGCAGTACCACAAGATTATCAGATTTCGCCATGGATGTCTACTCATAGAATCATCATGTTAATACACGTATAGATAACGTGTCACGACTGCCCGGCCCGTGGATCGTGCCTCACCGGCACCCAAGTAGTCATACATCGAGTAATCGGAAACATAAAGCAAGACATGAAAGCTTTATAAAACAAGACACGACATGTGAGAAAACATCGCTTTCAAGATATATATATAATCATGTTTTAGCGCTACATCCGACAATCGCATAACATGACTATGCACTTCTAAGGAAATATACAACTATGGCGACAGGGCCCCGCCATACCCCGATCAGACAAAAACTATCTACAACGGAGATCATACCAAAAGTAGAGCCTCGGAAGAGATGGAGCTCCCGACACCAACGTAGATCCTAAGGATGCGGATCTAGCACTGCTGCCCTTACTCGCATGAACGCAGCCCCCCGAAGGAGGTCAGTACAACAGGTACTAAGTATGCGAAACTGGAAAGTACTTAAATGAAAACATATCATTTTTAAAACCAGTTTACAAATATGTGTGAAACAACCAAGGAAACCGCACATAGTGCCACATCACAAACAAGAGCAACAATAGGTAATCAGAATACGCCTTGTCTAGGCCGCGAATGATCAAACAGGCCACTCGCCACATCCTCATTCTCGCAAGCCTAATCTCGACTCGAGTCCGCATAGGCCACTCGCATGGGCCCGCATGAGGTATAACCCCGCATCGAGGGTAGCTACTCCTCGGCATCGTCCTGGACTCGCTGTCCGCATGGCCACATAGACCGCATGAGGCATAACCCCCCATACTAACTCCGAACTCTCGTAGCTCGCATAGGCCCCCGAACCCGCATGAGGTATTCTCGAATCATGGTCCCATACCGCTCGAGTCTACCCCAGACGGAGGCGCTTTAACCTCCTAGATCATCTCAAGTGGTGAGTGATAGTACACTCACATACCGACTGATCTTTAAACAACAGAAGTACACCAAGGCTACTCACTTATACAAACGTTATGCGTACTAACACAGATAGCAACATGTCATGTCTACTTATCAAACCATCTTATTATTCTTTCACAATTTCATATAAGTGCATTAGAAATACATAGGCAACTTGTTTCTTTTATCAATCTTAAGTGGTTATACTTAACTTCCCATAAAGCTAGTATAACTCTTAAGCTTCGTTTGAGAAACCAATTAATTCTCTTCGTGAAAAATGGTTCAAGAGTCCTTTTGAAATGTTTTCGCTTCTTATTATTCAGCTTAAGCGTGAGGCATTGCAGACGTATTATTCAAGCTTAAGCCGAGGCATTGCCGTAAGTATTATTCGATTAACACATGTACGTCTACCGTACTATATACATATTGTAAAATATCATGCTTTAGGAAGAATCACATACCTTCTCGTGAAATCCACCGCCAAGTCGAGTATGTCGTACAGAGAGAATCAGCTATAATAGTCACAGATATCTATCAAAGTCTAGACTATTATGTAGGTCATTCTATACAGAGTGTCCTCAATTCTACGGAAAGTCGGGCAGCACAACCCTACCCGTGAGCTATATAAGTTCATCAGTGAAAACAAATCCATGTAAGTACAACAGATATTCTTCTTTTATACCCTTCTAAGGTGTTACAGTCAATTCTATTCCTTAATAACCTTCTAAGTATTTATACTTATTCTTATTCTACAACAAGAAGTATTCTCTAATTCAAAAGAGGGTTAGGATTAGTTACCTCGGTAAGCCCAATAATATCCTAGAAAAGTCGCTACCGAGCAAGGTTTTGCTCCTAAGTTGTATGCTAAGGAAACCTTAGAAGTTCTTCACAACTTCTACTAAGTACTAAGGTATTTGGGCTAGGTATTTTGGGCATTATAACAATACAAGAAGGCAACTTTTCTACCAAGGAGGGGGTAGGTTTCGGCTAGGCTAGGGGTGGGGTAGCCTCGGCCAAGCTTCTCGAGGGGGTGTGTTGGACGAATTGCTTACAAAGGGAGAGGGAAGGATTTTTAGACTTGAAAGCTTTTGTGGATGAAGAACTCTTCATCTCAAGAGGGGTATTTATAGGTCAAGACATGGCCAACCAATGGCCAAGATTTAGCCAAGTGCTAGGCAAGTGTAAGGTCAAGATTAGGGCAAGTGTACCTAGCCAACTTGCACACAAAATATCTAACCAACTTTATGACAAGGATGGTCATCCATTCGCCCTATTGCCGTGACAAGTCCACCAATGAGAGGGTGGCAAATGTCGCCTCTCGTTGGTCCAAAGTGTTACGTCTCTGGAAAAATCCGCAAAAATTAGAAATGACATAGCCGAATTTATCCTACGAAATCGTGGAAACATTTCGTCGGAAAACTGCTCGCTGTGAGTTGTGCCTAAAAATCGCCCAAGGCCTAACTTTAAGACCAAACTTTTGACGTATTCCTTTACGCACATACTGGAAATACTGGTATAACATTCTCCTCTCTTAGAAACATTCGTCCCGAATGTTCCTTCCCAAGACAGATAACGATAAGGTTCTTCAAAACTTAAACAGCTTTGCAAAAGCCACACACGCCATAAACAACACTTAGGCATAAACGATAATGAAGATTTACAAGTAGGAAAGTGAATTACGGAGGGTGGGAACGGTGAGGATATCGCCTCATGTCCTCGCCGGCTTCCCACGTCATCTCCTCCCCGAGCTCGTTCCGCCACAAGACTTTGACGGAAGCCACGCCCTTCGTCCGCAGACGCCTAACCCGACGATCGATTATCGCTATGGGAATCTCTCATACGATAACCCCGGTCACACTGACATCGTCAATCGGATGTACCCTAGATGGATCCCCGATACATCTCTCAAAGATAGAAACGTGAAACACCGGATGCACCGCCTCCAGATCGGACGGCAGATCCAACTCATAGGCAACCTTGCCTACCTCGCGACAACCAAACGCCCAATGTACTGGCCGAAGTTTCCTTCTTCCCGAATCTCATCACACCTTCATGGGTGACACCTTCAGAAAACCCAATCATCAATCGCAAACTCGGATGTCGACGACGATGATCTGCATACGACTTCGCCGACTCGAGTCACAATAGCCGCCTCGATAAGCTTCACCTTATCCATCGCCGCCGCACCAACCGTCCCACTAGCCGCACTCGCCCACCTCGAACCAACCTATAGGCGATCTGCACTTCCTCCCATACAAGGCCTCATAAGGCGCCATCCGAATACCGGAGTGGTAGCTATTATTATACGCGAACTCAACTAGAGGCAAATGATCCTCCCAACTACCATCGGTCAATAACACGGCTCGCAGATATCCTCGAGTGCGGATAGTGCGCTCGCTGTCCGTCTGCTCGTGGATGAAATGCAGATTGTGCTCACTCGGCCCCTAAACCCTCGAAGGACCTCTGAGTTGGCGTAAATCGCTCTGCCTGCGATATGATCGAAGTAGGGACTCCATGCACCGACGATCTCTGATGTAAAGTCCGCATAATCCTCACCAAAAGTCGCCCCGACGGAAGAAAGTGGGCTGATTTCACACCGCCGACGATAACCCATATAGAATCATGTCTCCTCCGAGCGAGGTAATCCCGTGATGAAGTCCATGTTGATTACCTCCCACTTCCGTGTCGATCTCTATCGTCAGAATAAACCACCGTGTCTCGGTGCTCTACCTTCACTGCGACAACACGCATCGAGCTACGAACTCGCAACGCCCTCTTCAAGCCATCCCACCAATACACAGATCTAAGGTCGTGGTACATCTTGGTCGACTTCGATGGATAGAGTAACGCGCTGTGTGCTTCCCCAAGAACTCCTGCCAAGTCCTCAAACATCCGAACACACAACTCGCCTCAAACCTTAGCACCCCATCGTGCTACTCAAAAGGACCCTTGCCCTCACGAAGAGTCAGATCACGATATCGAATCAAAGCCGGATCCTCGAATCGTTGCCTCTTCACCTCCTCAACGATGGAAGACTCGCAACCTCACGAACTCTAACCCCATTGCTATCGTAATCAATCAAGCGGACACCAAGGCTCGCTAATCGTGCAAATTACGAACCATGTCCCTTCTCTCTAGCCGCACATCCGATAGGCTCCCATCGACTACGACTGGCGGCATACGCCACAACATTGGCCTTGCCCGTGGTACAGGATGTCCACATCGTAATCCTTAAGCAACTCTAACCACCGCCTCGCCGTAAGTTCGGCTCCTCCGTGAAGATATACTGGAGGCTCTTGTGTTCTGTAAAAATATCCACGTGAACCCCATACAAATAGTGCTCCAGATCTTCAAAGCGTGAATCACAGCCGCCAACTCCAAATCATGGGTGGGGTAGTTCCTCTCGTGTTTCTTCACCGGGATGCATATGCTATAACTCGCCATGCCGCATCAACACACATCCCAACCCGATGCCGACGATCACAATACACGACATAACCATCCGACCTCCGGAAGAGTAAGAACGGGCGGTGCCGCCTCTCTTTCAAAGAATCGAAACCCCGCCACAAGCATCACCATCAAACTTGGCCGCTTTACGAGTCACCTAGTCAATGGTGCGTAGATAGAAGCAAACTTCTCCACGAACCGCCGATAATACCTGCAAGGCCCGTAAAATCGCGAACCTCTCGGCTGAGTAAGAGTTCAGGCCAAGTCTCGATCGCTTCGATCTTGCCAGATCAACTCGAATGCCATCGGCCCGACAATATGCCCAAGAAACGCCATCAAGTCAACCAAAACTCACATTTGGAAAACTTGGCGCATAATCGCTGGTCTCGAGAATCACAAGACAGCCTCAAATGCTCCGCACGCTTCCCGCTCCGAGCGAGAATAAACCAAGATATCATCAATGAACACTATCACAAACGTGTCCAAAAATGGTTTGAACAATCGGTTCATCAAATCCATGAATACCGCCGAGCATTGTCAACCCAAAAGACATGACTCAACTCATAATGCCCGCATCGTCCGAATGCGATCTGTGGGACATCCACCTCTCTCGACTCGCACTTTGATGATAGCCCGATCGCAGATCAATCTTGGAGAAACATCTCGCACTCGCAATCGGTCGAACAAATCATCAATCCTAGGAAGGGGGTATCTGTTTAATGGTCACCTTGTTCACCGCTCAGAATCAACACACACGCGCAGCGCCCCGCCCTTCTTCTTCACGAACAATACCGGCTTCCCTCAGGAGAAACACTAGGCCTAATGAAGCCCTTCTCTAGCAAATCCCTAAGCCGATCCTTCAACTCTCTCAACTCGCAGTGCCATTACGTATGGCGGAATGGAAATAGCCGAGTATCCGCAACACATCTATACAAAACTCGATCTCCTCTCGTGAGGATACCCGGAGGTCATCCGAAACACGTCGGGAACTCACGACCATCGAATCGACGGAAAATCTGGTACCGCAGCCTTCAAGATCAAACACCCGAACGAGATGGTAGATATACCCTTCTCGCACCATCTTCCTAGCCTCGAGGTAGGAAATAAACCTACCCTCGCGATACCGTGCTCCTCCCACTCAACAACCGCCCTCGTGAAATCGGAACTGCATTATTCTCTCTCGCAGTCTACATTGGCGTAGCAGAAGCTAGCCAATCCATCCCCATGATCACATCAAGTCAATCATCTCCAACTCTATCAAGTCGGCCGTGGTCCGACGATCAGAATGATCACAGGACAAGCTCTATATACCCGCCGAGCTACCACCGAATCACCCATCGCGTAGCTACCTCGAAAGTGGTCATGGACTCGTGCTCTATCCCTATCCTACTAGCAACAAGGGAGATATATAGGACAGAGTAGAACCGGATCTATCAAAGCATACATATCAAACCCAGAACCGATAAGGTACCGTGGCGACATCGGTGAGGCCTCCCGATCCTCGCTGGCCGACAAAGCATAAATGCGGTTCGAGGACCGCTAGAATCGACGAGCCACGGCCGCCGCGACCGCTGACCCACGAGCACTCGCCCGGCGAGTAATCAGAGAGATGATGAAGCGGCAACGTAACACGGGCCGAGCCCTACCACCGCCACGCTTCGGCCGGACACCTCGCAAAGTGACCTCGCTGGCTACAATCAGAATAAGATCCAAAAGTAGTACCACACTTCCGTAATGGGATCTACCGTGACGCCACACTGGGTGGTCCCGATCGCCGCACTTCGCTACTCGACGCTCAAGCCACGGGGCCCCGGTCCGCCAAAATCGTGGGCAGGCCGAGGACGGTGCAGAGTGCTCTGGCCGGGCCGTGGTGCGAATCAGATCGCCGAGGCCGCCACCACGATAACCACCGTAAGACCTCCCGCCCCGGCCTTCTTCGCTGCTCGCCCACTCGCCGACCAAGCGCCTCGCATCCAAGGGCGTGAGCTCGCATGCGGTAATGTCCATACCTACCGAGAGAAACCCCCGCATGACTCGGCCATATAGTCGCTTCAGCCCGGTGACATAGCGGTGCACCCTATCCTCCATATTCGCTACCAATGCCGGGACATATCGAGCCAATGAATCAAACTCGACATTGTACTCCCGACAAGGTCGTCCTCTCGCCTCGCAGTAAAAATCTATCACCGCGCCTCCTCATCCGTGGAGGCAAGAAGTGAGTGAGGAAAGCCTCGAGAACTCATCCCAGTAGCTGGGACGCGTGCTCTCCCGGATAACTCCCATGAATCAAACCAATCGACTGCGGTATCACGCAGCTTATGTGAACCAAAGATCACGGACTCGGTCTCCGACGCCCTGATCACTCTCAAAATCCTCTGAAGCTGACGGATGAACTCCTGCGGATCATCCTCCGCCTCGATCCATAAAACTCCGCGGCTACCAAGAAGTCTCGTAGCCTCAAACTCTCGCCTCGGGTGAACAACGGTGCGATCGCACTGAGCCGAACTGAATCGCCGCGATCCAGCCTCTCTCGTGTCGCCACAACTTTAGCCAAAAGTCGGGCTATCTCTCAGTACTTCCTAACTCCTCCGCCTGCATCGGGATGAGGTGTGGGTACTGTGGTCTCGCTGGGCCGGGCGGCGTCATAGAACTCGCCGTCTCGTATAGACGGGCACGAGCCTCGTGACTCGGGTGTCTCGCTAGCGCCTCCGCCGCTTTGCCCTTCTCGGGCCCGGTTGCCTTACGTGAGGCATAATCGCACAGAAAGGAATACGTTAGGGGTCCAACCTATAACACGCCTCTAAAGCACGATCTCGGAATGAGAAGAACGGAAACCAATCCTAAATATCCTATAGCCTCACGATTATTGGTGTGGTGCACAACACACCGATAATCAAGACTCTACTAGATACGATTCGTAGACACTTTCCGAGGATTAATCGCTCGATACCACTTTTATCACGACTGCCCGGCCCGTGGATCGTGCCTTACCGGCACCCAAGTAGTCATACATCGAGTAATCGCGGAAACATAAAGCAAGACATGAAACAGCTTTATAAAACAAGACACGACATGTGAGAAAACATCGCTTTTCTAAGATATATATATAATCATGTTTTAGCGTTACATCCGACATCGCATAACATGACTACTGCACTTAAGGAAATATACAACTATGGCGACAGGCCCCGCCATACCCCGATCAGCATAAAAACTATCTACAACAGGAGATCATACCAAAAGTAGAGCCTCGGAAGAGATGGAGCTCACGACACCAACGTAGATCCTAAGGATGCGGATCTAGCACTGCTGCTCTTACCGCGGCATGAACGCAGCCCGAAGGAGGTCGATAACAGTACTAAGTATGCGAAATCAGAAAGTACTTAAATGAAAACATATCATTTTTAAAACCGGTTTACAAATATGTGTGAAACAACCAAGGAAACCGCACATAGTGCCACATCACAAACAAGAGCAACAATAGGTAATCAGAATACGCCTTTGTCTAGGCCGCGAATGATCGAAACAGGCCACTCGCCCACATCCTCATTCTCGCAAGCCTAACTCGACTCGAGTCCGCATAGGCCACTCGCACGGGCCCGCATGAGGTATAACCCCGCATCGAGGGTAGCTACTCCTCGGCATCGCCCCGACTCGCTGTCCGCATGGCGACCTAGACCGCATGAGGCATAACCCCGCATACTAACTCGAACTCTCGTAGCTCCGCATAGGCCCCCGACCCGCATGAGGTATTCTCGAATCACGGTCCTGCATCGCTCGAGTCTACCCCGCGACGGAGGGCTTAACCTCCCAGATCATCTCAAGAGGTGAGTGATAGTACACTAACATAACGACTTATCTTTAAACAACATAAGTACAACAAGGATACTCACTTATACAAACGTTAAGGTACTAACACGATAGCAACATGTCATGTCTACTTATCAAACCATCTTATTATTCTTTTCACAATTTCATATAAGTCCATTAGAAATACATAGGCAACTTGTTTCTTTTATCAATCTTAAGTGGTTATACTTAACTTCCCATAAAGCTACTATAACTCTTAAGCTTCATTTGAGAAACCAATTAATTCTCTTCTCGTGAAAATGGTTCATGAGTCCTTTTGAAATGTTTTCAGTTCTTTATTATTCAGGCTTAAGCCGTGAGGCATTGCCGTACGTATTATTCAGCTTAAGCGTGAGGCATTGCCGTAAGTATTATTCGCTTAACACATGTACGTCTACCGTACTATATACATATTGTAAAATATCATGCTTTAGGAAGAATCACATACCTTCTCGGCGAAATCCACCTGCCAAGTCGAGTATGTCGCACGCAGAGAATCAGCCTATAATAGTCACAGATATCTATCAAAGTCTAGACTATTCTCAGAGGTCATTCTAAACAGAGGGTCCTCAATTCTACGGAAAGTCGGGCAGCACAACCCTACCCTGAGCTATATAAGTTCATCAGGAAAACAAATCATGTAAGTACAGTCAGATATTCTTCTTTTATACCCTTCTAAGGTGTTACATTCCAATTCTATTCCTTAATAACCTTCTAAGTATTTATACTTATTCTTATTCTACAACAAGAAGTATTCTCTAATTCAAAAGAGGGTTAGGATTAGTTACCTCGGTAAGCCCAATAATATCCTAGAAAAGTCGCCGAGCAAGGTTTTGCTCCTAAGTTGTATGCTCCAAGGAAACCTTAGAAGTTCTTCACAACTTCTACTAAGTACTAAGGTATTTGGGCTAGGGTATTTTGGGCATTATAACAATACAAGAAGGCAACTTTTCTACCAAGGGAGGGGTAGGTTTCGGCCAGGCTAGGGGGTAGCCTGCCAAGCTTCTCGAGGGGGTGTGTTGGACGAATTGCTTACAAAGGGAGAGGGAAGGATTTTTAGACTTGGAAAGCTTTTGTGGATGAAGAACTCTTCATCTCAAGAGGGGTATTTATAGGTCAAGACATGGACAACCAATGGCCAAGATTTAGCCAAGTGCTAGGCAAGTGTAAGGTCAAGATTAGGGCAAGTGTACCTAGCCAACTTGCACACAAAATATCTAACCAACTTTATGACAAGGATGGTCATCCATTCGGCCCTATTGCCGTGACAAGTCCACCAATGAGAGGGTGGCAAATGTCGCCCTCTCGTTGGTCCAAAGTGTTACGTCTCTCGGAAAAATCCGCAAAAATTAGAAATGACATAGCCGGAATTTATCCTACGAAAGCTGTGGAAACGTTTCGTCGGAAAACTGTTCGCTTTGTGAGTTGTGCCTAAAAATCGTCCAAGGCCTAACTTTAAGACCAAACTTTTTGTACGTATTCCTTTACGTACATACTCTGGAAATACGGGGTATAACATAACGTATCATACTCCGTACCTATAACCTGTTCCGGCCCATATTGGGAATCAGTCCTCATACTCTGTATCTAACATGTCCCGGCCCATATTGGGACTTGGTGTAAGGACGTATAAGGTATAACATGTCCCGGCCCATTCTGGGACTGGGTGTGAAGTCATATAAGGTATAACATGTCCCGACCCTTTCTGGGTCTCGATGTAAAGTCATATAAGTCATGTAAGGTATAACATGTCCCGGCCCATTCTGGGTCTCGGTGTAAAGTCATATAAGGTACAACATGTCCCGACCCTTTCTGGGTCTCAGTGTAAAGTCATATAAGGTAAACATGTCCTGGCCCTTTCGGGGTCTCGGTGTAAAGTCATATAAGGTATAACATGTCCCAACCCTTTCGGGGTCTCGGTGTAAAGTCATATAAGGTATAACATGTCCCGGCCCTTTCTGGGTCTCGGTGTAAAGTCATATAAGGTATAACATGTCGCGGCCCATTATGAGACTCGGTGTGGTCATCTTCCTCACATATGCACCTATAATGTGTCCCGACCCATTAGGGGACTCGGTGTAATCATGACTATCCATATAATTCTCATGTGTGTACATGCAACGTGTCCCGACCCACCATGGGACTCAGTGTATCAATGCAACCATATGACATTTTAAACCATCTCTTGACTTTCCATAAAACCGTTATAACAAACTTCCCATAAAGCCGTTATAACAAACTTCCCATAAAGCTGTTATAACAAACTTTCATTTTAGAAACTAAAGCACTACCACATCTTTCTTCTTAAACAAACCAAGACACTATCACCTCTTTCCTTTTAATAAAACCAAGGCATTTTCATGTGATGTAACATTAGGGAAATGAACCCAAAGTACTATGTACATCTAATCTTATAAAAAGAATCATATCATGTCATATAAGGGAGTTGAACCCAAAAGTACTATGTACATCTATTCTTTCCTTTATAAAACCCCAAGATACTAGCACTTGTAGCATCAAGGCACTTTCACTATTAAAAACAAGTTACTTACACTTTTAAACTCAAGTAACTTATTCTTTTCAAATCAAGTAACCTATACCTTTATATCAAGTTACTTCTTCTTTTCCAAAATCAAGTCATTTATACTTCATATAAATCAAGTCTCTTATACTTCATCTAATCAAATCTCATATACTTTCAAGTAAGGTCTCATATACTTTCAAGTAAAGTCTCATATACTTTCAACTAAGTCTCATAACTTTCAAATAAATCTAGTCTCATGACTTTCAAATAAATCAAGTCTCATAACTTTCAAATAAATCTAGTCTCAGGACTTTCAAGTAAATCAAGTCTCATTAGTGTTGTAACCTAGCAAGATCAACTCGTCTCCAATGCTTACTAAACACTCTTACCAACATCTCCCATAAGACTTGGTAAGGACTTAGGAATAACTTATACATGCCTTGCATAGAATCAATAACATGAATACTCTAATAACGAGGCAAGTATACTTCAAAGAACAAGTCATGTATACTCCAATAATCAATCATGCCGATAGAAGGAAGAAGTTCACATACCTCGTTGACGACTAACCAACACGACAAGTAGAATATGCCCCAATGTACTTCAACCTTGTCGGCTATTCCACATGCCAAGTAGAATATGCCACACGTAGTACTTCAACCAAAAATGACAATAGCACTTCTATCAACTTCAAGCTTTCAAGTGTAAGACTTATACAAAATAATGGCCCTCTTATTCTACAGGAATTTGGGCAGCACTTCTTTTGTTTCTACGTACTTTTTCACCTTTTATAAGGCCCAAATTCAACAACAACCAAGCCCCAATTAAGGGCACAACCAGCAGTTAACCAAAGGGGATCACACACATACCTTACTTGCAAAATTCAGCCCCTTAACTTAAATAAACAGTTCACAACCAAAGGGGATTACACGCCAACTTGACGTGTAAAATTATGCCCACAATGATATAAAAGCAGTCTATAAAATAGTCCATAAATAACCCACATTAAGGGTACAATGTGAAGCCTTTTTTTTATTCCTTAGGACTTTCATTAGTAAGTTTCCCACATTAAACATGAAAAATGAGGGCTGAATTTCTAGAATTCCAACGCCCTAAAACAGTCCCTAAAAACTGTATAATAACGTCCAACACTTTTATAGATTCCACGGCCAATAACTACATTCCGATAACTCTTTCCTTAATTCATTTTATTCAAATTCAAGTGTTATACCCCGTATTTCCGGAGTATGTATGTGAGGACGTACGTACAAATGTTTAAACCCTAATTAGGTTAAGGGTGAAATTGTGAATTTCCAACAAAAAAGATTTCGAACCTTGTGAAGGAAATTCTACGTTTTTAATATTTTAGCCAATTACGGATTTTTCCGAGAGATGAAATATTTTGGACCAATAGAGGGGCGACACGTGTCACCCGTAGGTGGGCTAGGTTGGCATTTTCATGTGACAAGTGGCCAAGACAAGTGGCCAAGTCTTGCAAGATATTTTGTGTGGACAAGTGGCTTGTGGGTCCCACCCACACTTGTCCCCAATCTCAACCACACACTTGCCTTCATCCTAGCCCTTGGTTGTCCTATATATGCACCCTTAGTTGATGAAATCTTCCACACTTAGATAATTCAAGCCTTGAAAAATATTTTCCCTCTCCCTCCTTCACTTGTGGTTCTCGTCGAACAAACCCTCCCCCTAACCAAACTTTGTCCAATGATTCCTAAACTCTTAAGTGTTCTTCCCTAGTGTATTAGGAAGACTTTTAACCAAAAGTTAGAAAAGATTTCACCTCCCTAGCCACAAAAGCCACCCTTGGCCGAGAGCTCTAGGAACAAGAACCTTAGTGTTCTTCACTTGTTTGAGTTCATTCTTGAAGAGATGATGGTTAGGAGCTTCTTAGGGTGATTTGTGGAGGGTTTGTACACAAAGATTGGAGCTAAAACTTGCTTGGAACGACATTAAGTTCTTGGATAGATTTTGGGCTATTTGAGGTAGTAAATCTTAACCTCTTTGTGAATTGATCATTATACATATATTATAAGTATATTATGGAGTATATAATATATGGAGTAAAGTTTGGAAAGATTGGATCTTGTTAACTTGTTAAAGAAGGTTTGGCTTTTAGCCATTAATATGGTAAAAACGTATCCAACGTATCTTACTTGTGAAGAAGTATTTAACAAGTAACTATAACTTATATTAAGAATGGAAATATAAGTTGGATGACTAATGAGTAATTTGGATAAGTAAAATGAACAAAGTTGGCCAAGGACCCCAACTTATGGACTGTATTTACTTTGGACTGTATTTACATTTCTGTTAAGGGGAAGATTGTTAAATCGCGTTCCGTTTGGGCGTGTGATCCCCTTTTTAATTATTGTATTGTTATGAAGGCGTGATAGTAAACCGCGTTAACGTTTGGGCGCGTAATCCTCTTCTTTTACTTATTGTTATTATGAAGGCGTGATAGTAAACCGCGTTACCGTTTGGGCGCGTAATCCCCTTCTTTTACTTATTGTTATTATGAAGGCGTGATAGTAAACCGCGTTACCGTTTGGGCGTGTAATCCCCTTCTTTATGCTGTTTAATTATTACGCCTTATATATGGTATATATATACTACGGTTACTTGGGCCTTGGAAAAGATGGAAAAGTGAGTAGAGGCAGGGGAAGTGCTGCCCAATTTTCCATAGAATAAAGAGATCCTACTTAGACAAATTATACGTCAACTAGAAGCTAATAGTCGTATCTTGACTATTATAGGTTGACCACTCTACGCGCTGTCACGACCCATTCCGGGGCCCGTGACTGGTGCCTTACCGGGGCACCTAAGTAGTCATACATCAGAGTAATCAGCGGAAATATAAAACAAGACATGAAACAATTTATAAAATAAGACACAGTTTATGTGAGAAAACATCGCCTTTCGGCATATATATAAAAACATGGTTTTAGCAAGCTACATCCGAGCATCGCATAACATGACTCTGCACCTCTAAGGAAATATACAACTATGGCGACAGGGCCCCGCCATACCCGATCAGACAAAACTATCTACAACGGTAGATCATACCCAAAAGTAGAGCCTCCTAAAAGATGGAGCTCCCGACACCAACGTAGAGATCCTAAGAATGTGGATCTAGCACTGCTGCCCTTACTGCGGCATGAACGCAGCCCGAAGGAGGTCGATAACAGTACTAAGTATATGAAATCAGAAAATACTTAAATGAAAACATATCATTTTTAAAATCGGTTTGCAAGTATGTATGAAACAACCAAGGGACCGCATAGTGCCACATCATAAACAAGAGCAACAATAGGTAAATCGTAATGTGTCTTTTCTAGGCTACGAATGATCAAGCAGGCCAATTGCCCGTGTAGTATCACCATGCAAGCCTAATCTCGATCGTCAGAGTCCGCATAGGCCACTCACATAGGCCCGCATAGGGTACATAACCCCGCATCGAGGGTAGCTACTCCTGCATCGCCCCGACTCGTAGTCCGCATGGCCACATAGACCGCATGAGGTATAACCCCGCATCACTAACACGAACTCCGTAGCTCCGCATAGGTCCCTGGACCCGCATGAGGTATTCTCGAATCATGGTCCTGCATCGCTGAGTCTACCCCAGACGGAGGCACAACCCCTGTAATATGTCAAGAGGTGAGTGATAGTACACTAACATAACAACTTATCTTTAAACAACAGAAGCACAACAAGAATACTCTCTTATACAAACGTTACAAGACACTAACACACATAGCATCATATCATGTCTACTTATCAAACCATCTTATTATTCTTTTCACAATTCAATATAAGTTTGTTATAAACACATAGGCAAACTGCTTTCTTTTATCATTCTTAAGTGGTTATACTTAACTTCCCATAAAGCTAGTATAACTCTTAAGCTTCGCTTTAAAACCAATTAGTTCTCTTCATTAAAAAGGATTCAGATTCTTTTGAAATGCTTTGATTCTTTATTATTCAAAGCTTAAGCCAGGCATCGTAAGTAATATTCAGGCTTAAGCCGTGAGGCATTGCCGTAAGTATTATTCAGGCTTAACACATGTACGTCTACCGTACTATATATATTGTAAAATATCATGCTTTAGGAAGAATCACATACCTTCTCAGCGAAAACCACCTGCCAAGTCAATATGTCGCGCGCAGAGTCACCTATAATAGTCACAGACATCTATCAAAGACTACTCAAGGTCATTCTAAACAGAGGGTTCACAATTCTACGGAAAGTCGGGCAGCACTACCCTACCCTGAGCTATATAAGTCTCATCAGGAAAACAAATTCTATATAAGCATAGTTCAATTATTCTTCTTTAAACCCTTCATCGTGATAACAGTTCAATTCTATTCGCAATATTCTTCTAAGTATTTATACTTATTCTTATACTACTACGAAGTATTCTCTAATTCAAAAGAGGTTAGGATTAGTTACCTCGGTAAGCCCAATAATATCCTAGATAAAGTCGCGCCTGAGCAAGGTTTTGCTCCTAAGTTGTATGCTCCAAGGAAACCTTAGAAGTTCTTCACAACTTCTACTAAGTACTAAGGGATTTGGGCTAGGGTACTTTGGGCATTATAACAATACAAGACGGCAACTTTTCTACCCAGGGAGGGGGGATAGGTTTTGGCTAGGCTAGGGGGTATTCGACCAAGGGCCTTCACAAGGGGAGGGGGAGGTGTTTGGACGAAAAGGCTACAAAGGGAGATGAGAGGATTTTCAAGTCTTGGAAAGGAATTTGTGGATGAAGAACTCTTCATCTTAAGGGGGGTATTTATAGGTCAAGACATGGCCAACCAATGGCCAAGATGAAGACAAGTGCAAGGCAAGTGTAGGGTGAGGATTTAATACACACAAATATCCTACCAACTCCTTGACTTGTGCCAAGGCACAAAAACGTGCTGCTTCTCCAATTCGTCCCAATGGACGATTCAAGTCCACCAATTGGAGGTGCCAGTGTCGCCTCCCGTTGGTCCAAAATGTTTCGTCTCTCGGAAAAATCCGCAAAAATTAGAAATGGCATAGCCGGAATTTACCCTACGAAAGCTGTGGAAACGTTTCGTCGGAAAACGATTCTTTTAGTGAGTTGTGCACAAATAAAAAAACGTCCAAGTCTTATCTTTAAGGATAGACTTTTGTACGTATTCCCCACGCATACCCTCGGAAATACGGTATAACATTCTCCCTTAGAAACATTCGTCCGAATGTTCCTTCCCAAGACGCTTAACGATAAGATTCTTCATAACTTAAACAATTGCAAATGCCACACACGCCACGTAACAACACTTAGGCGTAAACGATAACGAAAATTTACAAGTAGGAAAGTGAATTACCTTGAGGTGTGGGGAATAGGTGAGGATACTTCTGCCTCATGTCCTCCTCGGCTTCCCACGTCATCTCCTCCCTGAGCTCGTTCCGCCACAAGACTTTGACGGAAGCCACGTCCTTGGTCCGCAGACGCCTAACCTGACGATCGACTATCGCTATGGGAATCTCCTCATACGATAACCCCTCGGTCACCTGGACATCGTCAATCGGGTGTACCCTAGATGGATCCCCGATACATCTCCTCAGCATAGATACGTGAAAAACCGGATGCACTGCCTCCAGATCGGACGGCAGATCCAACTCATAGGCAACCTTGCCTACCTCGCGACAATCAAACGCCCAATGTACTTGGGCCGAGTTTCCTTCTTCCGAATCTCATCACACCCTTCATGGGTGACACCTTTAGGAAAACCCAATCATGAACCTCGAACTCAAGATGCCGACGACGATGATCCGTGATACGACTTCGCCGACTCGAGTCATTAATAGCCGATATCGGATAAGCTTCACCTTATCCATCGCCGCTGCACCAAATCGTCCCACTAGCCGCACTCGCCCACATCGAACCAACCTATAGGCGATCTGCACTTCCTCCCATACAAGGCCTCATAAGGCGCCATCTGAATACTGGAGTGGTAGCTATTATTGTACGCGAACTCAACTAGAGGCAAATGATCCTCCCACTACCACGGTCGATAACACAGGCTCGCAAAGATATCCTCGCGGTGCGGATAGTGCGCCGCCCGTCCGTCTGCTCGTGGATGGAATGCAGATCGTGCTCACTGCCCCTAAACCTCTCGAAAGACCTCCGGTTAGCCGTGAACCGGGCTCCTCTGCGATATGATCGAAATAGGGACTCCACGCAGTCCGACGATCTCTGATGTAAAGTCCGCATAATCCTCACCAAAAGTCGCCCCGACGGAAGAAAGTGGGCTGATTTCACCACCGCCGATTTATAACCCATATAGAATCATGTCTCCTCCGAGTGCGAGGTAATCCCGTGATGAAGTCCATGTTGATCACCTCCCACTTCCGTGTCGGGATCTCTATCGCCGCAACAAACCACCGGGCCTCGTGCTCTACCTTCACCGGCCGACAACATGGGCACCGAGCTTTAACTCGCAACGCCCTCTTCAAGCCATCCCACCAATACACGATCTAAGGTCGTGGTACATCTTGGTCGACCACGGATGGATAGAGTAACGCGCGCTATGTGCTTCCCAAGAACTCCGCCGCCAAGTCCTCAAACATCCGAACACACACCGCCTCAAACCTTAGCACCCCATCAGTGCTACCTCAAAAGGACCCTTGCCCTCACGAAGAGTTGTATCACGATATCGAATCAAAGCCGGATCCTCGAACTGCTCTTCACCTCTCGACGATGGAAGACTCGCAACCTCGCGAACTCTAACCCCACCGCTATCGTAATCAATCAAGCGGACACCAAGGCTCGCTAACCGATGCAAATCACGAACCATGTCCTCCTCTCTAGTCGCACATCCGATAGGCTCCCATCGACCTACGACTAAGAGCATTTGCCATAACATCGCCTTCCCGTGGTACAGATATCAACATCGTAATCCTTAAGCAACTCTAACCACCGCCTCTCGCCGTAAGTTCGGCTCCTCCGGTGAAGATATACCGAGGCTCTTGTGGTCCGTAAAAATATCCACGTGAACCCTACACAAATAGTGCCTCCAGATCTTCAAAGCGTCAATCACCCCTGCCAACTCCAAATCATGGGGGTAGTTCCTTCTCGTGTTTCTTCACCGTCGGATGCATATGCTATAACCCCGCCATGCCGCATCAACACACATCCCAACCCGATGCCCGACGCATCACAATACACGACATAACCATCCGACCCTCCGGAAGAGTAAGAACGGGCGGTCGTCAATCTCTTTCAAGAATCGGAAACCACGCCACAAGAATCACCCATCAAACTTGGCCGCCTTCTCGAGTCACCTAGTCAATGGTGCGTAGATAGAATCAAACTTCTCCACGAACCGGATAATATCCTCGCAAGGCCTAAAATCGCGAACCTCTGGAGTAGTAGGTCTAGGCCAAGTCCTCGATCGCTCGATCTTGGCCAGATCCACTGAATGCCATCCGCTCGACAATATGCCCAAGAAACGCCATCAAGTCAACCAAAACTCACATTTGGAAAACTTGGCGATAACGCTGGTCTCGAGAATCACAAGACAGCCCTCAAGTGCTCGCATGCTCCCGCTCCGAGCGAATAAACCAAGATATCATCAATGAACACTATCACAAACGCGTGTCCAAAAATGGTTTGAACACTCGGTTCATCAAATCCATGAATATCGCGAGCATTGGTCAACCTAAAAGACATGACCAACTCATAATGCCCGCATCGTCCGAATGCACCCTGGGACATCCACCTCTCTCGACTCGCACTGATGATAGCCCGATCGCAGATCAATCTTGAGAAACATCTCGCACTCGCAAATCGGTCGAACAAATCATCAATCCCGGAAGGGTATTTGTTCTTAATGGTCTCCTTGTTCACCGCTCAGTAATCAACACACGCAGCGGCCCCGCCCTTCTTCTTCACGAACAATACCGCGCTCCCTCGGAGAAACACTAGGCCCGATGAAGCCCTTTCTCCAAAGAAATCCCTAAGCCGATCCTTCAACTCTCTCAACTCGGCAGTGCCATTCGTATGGCGAATGGAAATAGCCGAGTGTCCGCAATATGTCAATACAAAACTCAATCTCCTCTCGGAGGGATACAGGAGGTCGTCTGAAACACGCCTGGGAACTCTCTCGACCACCGGAATCGACGGAAAATCTGGTACCGCAGCCTTCGTGATCAAACACCCGAACGAGATGGTAGATATACCCCTTCGCACCATCTTCCTAGCCTCGAGGTAGGAAATAAACCTACCTCTACGATACCGTGCTCCTCCCACTCAACAACCGGCCTCAGAAATCGAACTGCATTACTTTCTCTCTCAGCTTCACATTGGCATAGCAAGAAGCTAGCCAATCCATCCCCATGATCACGTCAAGTCAATCATCTCCAACTCTATCAAGTCGGCTAGGTCCGACGATCAGAACGGTCACAGGACAAGCTCTATATACCCGCCGAGCTACCACCGAATCACCCATCGGCGTAGCTACCTCGAAAGGGTCTATGGACTCGCCTCTATCCCTATCCTACTAGCAACAAGGGAGATATATAGGATGCAGTAGAACCGGATCTATCAAAGCATACACATCAAACCAGAACCGATAAGGTACCCGTGGCGACATCGTGAGGCCTCCCGATCCCGCTGGCCGACAGCATAAATGCGGTTCGAGGACCGCTAGAATCGGGACCCGCGCCACGACCTGCCGCGACTGCCGGGTCCATGAGTACCTTGCCCTCCGTGGCGAAGTAATCGCTGGGATGAAGAAGACCGCGAAAAGAACTCAGAGTCGACCCTACCATCAAGATCGCCTTGCCTGGACAGCCTCGCATAGTGACCTCGCCGCCACAATCAAACAAGCTCCCGTAGCACCACAACTCCCGGTGGGACCGCCGACGGCCACACCGAGGGGAGGGTGGTCCCGGACGCCGCACTTCGCCGCCTCGACGCTCAAGTCCCGGGGCCCCGGCCCGCCTCGAATATCCTGGTTGTCCGAGGATGGTGCAGAGTGCTCAGCCGGGCCGTGGTGCACCCAGATCGCCGCCGAGGTCGCCACCACGATAGCCACTAAAAGACCTCGCTGCCCCGGCCTTCTTCTCGCCGTCACAACCCGCGTCTCTACGCCTCACATCCGAGCATGAGCTCGCATGCGGTAATGTCCATACCGGCCGAAGAGAAACACCCGCATACGACTCGCCATATAGTCATCTAGCCCGTGACGTAGCGGTGCACCCTATCCTCCATAATCGCTACTAACGCTGGGACATATCGAGCCAATGAATCAAACTCGACATTGTACTCCCGACAAGGCCCCTCTCGCCTCAAGAAGAAAAATCTATCAACCCACGCCCTCCTCATCTGTGGAGGCAAGAAGTGAGTGAGGAAAGCCTCTGAGAACTCATCCCAAGTAGCTGGGGACGCGTGCTCTCCCCGGGATAACTCCCATGAATCAAACCAATCGATCGCGGTATCACGCACCGACGCGAACCGGCGTCACAGACTCGCCTCTCGAGGCCTTGATCACCCGCGTGATCCTTCTCAGAACGACGGATGAACTCGCGGATCATCCTCCGCCACCAGAAAACTCAAGCGGGCTACAACTCAAGAAATCTCAGAGCCTCAAACTATTCGCTTCGGGTGCACCACGGTGCGACCGGCCGAGCTGAATCGAATCGCCAGATTCAAATTATCCTCGTATTCGCCACAACTCTAGCCAATAGCAAGCATCTCTCAGTACCCTAACTCTCCGCCCAGCCGTGGGGACGAGGTGTGGGTACTGTGGTCTCGCTGGGCCGGCGGCGCATAGAACTCGCCGTCTGCAGATAGATCGGGCTCGAGCCCTCGTGACTCTAGGTTTCCCACTAGCAGCCTCCTGGCCGCTTTGCCCTTCTGGCCCGGTTGCCTTACGTGAGGCATAATCGTACAGTAACAAGGAATACGTTAGAGGGGTCCAACTTTAACACGCCTCTAAAGCACGATCTCGGAGTGAGAAGAATGGAAACCAATCCTAAATATCCTATAGCCTCCTCGATTATTGGTGTGCAAAACACACCGATAATCAAGACTTACTAGATACGGCCAGACACTTTCCGAGGATTAATCGCTCGATACCACTTTTGTCACGACCCATTCCGGTTCGCCATCGTGCTCACGGCACCCAAGTAGTCATACATCGAGTAATCGGAAATATAAAACAAGACATGAAACAGCTTTATAAAATAAGACACGCTTTATGTGAGAAAACATCGCTTTCTAAGATATATATAAAAACATGGTTTTAGCAAGCTACATCCGATACTGCATAACATGACTCATGCACTTAAGGAAATATACAACTATGGCGACAGGCCCGCCATACCCCGATCGCATACAAAACTATCTACAACAGTGAGATCATACCCAAAAGTAGAGCCTCCTAAAAGATGGAGCTCCCGACACCAACGTAGATCCTAAGAATGTGGATCTAGCACTGGCCGCCCTTACTGCAGATGAACGCAGCCCCGAAGGAGGTCAAGACAACAGTACTAAGTATATGAAATCAGAAAAATACTTAAATGAAAACATATCATTTTTAAAATCGCTTTGCAAGTATGTATGAAACAACCAAGGGACCGCACATAGTGCCACATCATAAACAAGAGCAACAATTGGTAAATCAGAATAGGTCTTTTCTAGGCTGCGAATGATCGAAGCAGGGCCAATTGCCCGTAGTATCACCATGCAAGCCTAATCCTGGACTCTCGTAGTCCGCATAGGCCACTCACATAGGCCCGCATAGGGTACATAACCCCGCATCGAGGGTAGCTACTCCTCGGCATCGTCCTGGACTCGTAGTCCGCATGGCCACATAGACCGCATGAGGTATAACCCCGCATCACTAACCTAGAACTCCCGTAGCTCCGCATAGGTCCCCGACCCGCATGAGGTATTCTCGAATCACGGTCCTGCATCACCGAGTCTACCCCGCATCGGAGGGCAGCTTAACCCCCGGTAATATGTCAAGAGGTGAGTGATAGTACACTAACATAACAGCTTATCTTTAAACAACATAAGCACAACAAGAATACTCTCTTATACAAACGTTACAAGACACTAACACACATAGCATCATATCATGTCTACTTATCAAACCATCTTATTATTCTTTTCACAATTCAATATAAGTCTGTTATAAACACATAGGCAAACTGTTTCTTTTATCATTCTTAAGTGGTTATACTTAACTTCCCATAAAGCTAGTATAACTCTTAAGCTTCTGTTTTAAAAACCAATTAGTTCTCTTCTGTTAAAAAGGATTCAGGATTCTTTTGAAATGCTTTCAGTTCTTTATTATTCAGGCTTAAGCCGTGAGGCATTGCCGTAAGTATTATTCAGGCTTAAGCCGTGAGGCATTGCCGTAAGTATTATTCAGGTAACACATGTACGTCTACCGTACTATATATATATATTGTAAAATATCATGCTTTAGGAAGAATCACATACCTTCTCAAATAAAACCACCGCCAAGTCAATATGTCGCAAGCAGAGTCACCATAATAGTCACAGACATCTATCAAAGACTACTCAAGGTCATTCTAAACAGAGGGTTCACAATTCTACGGAAAGTGGGCAGACTTCCTACCCGGTGAGCTATATAAGTTCATCGTGAAAACAAATTCTATATAAACATAGTTCAATTATTCTTCTTTAAACCCTTCTACTGTGATAATTCCAATTCTATTCGCAATATTCTTCTAAGTATTTATACTTATTCTTATACTACTACAGAAGTATTCTCTAATTCAAAAGAGGGTTAGGATTAGTTACCTGTAAGCCCAATAATATCCTAGATAAAGTCGCTGAGCAAGGTTTTGCTCCTAAGTTGTATGCTCCATGAAACCTTAGAAGTTCTTCACAACTTCTACTAAGTACTAAGGGATTTGGGCTAGGTACTTTGGGCATTATAACAATACAAGAAGGCAACTTTTCTACCAAGGGAGGGGGTAGGTTTGGCTAGGCTAGGGGGTATTCGGCCAGGGCCTTCAGGGAGGGAGGTGTTTGGACTAAAAGGCTACAAAGGGAGAGGAGAGGATTTTCAAGTCTTGGAAAGGAATTTGTGGATGAAGAACTCTTCATCTTAAGGGGGGGTATTTATAGGTCAAGACATGGCCAACCAATGGCCAAGATGAAGACAAGTGCAAGGCAAGTGTAGGGTGAGGATTTACTACACACAAATATCCTACCAACTCCTTGACTTGTGCCAAGGCACAAAAAACGTGCCAAGCTTCTCCAATTCGTCCAATGGACGATTCAAGTCCACCAATTGGAGGGTGCCAAGTGTCTCCCTCCCGTTGGTCCAAAATGTTTCGTCTCTCGGAAAAATCCGCAAAAATTAGAAATGGCATAGCCGGAATTTACCCTACGAAAGCTGTGGAAACGTTTCGTCGGAAAACGATTCTTTTAGTGAGTTGTGCACAAATAAAAAAACGTCCAAGGCTTATCTTTAAGGCTAGACTTTTGTACGTATTCCCTTACGTACATACTCTGGAAATACGGGGTATAACACGCGCGACATATCCGACTTGGCAAGTGGATTTAGTGTTACACCCTGTGTGTACAGGACGTGTTTTAAGAACGTACGTAAGAACTCACAAGTGTTAAAAATTGAGACTTGTAAAAATTTATCGGAATTATGAAATTGTCGGAAAACATATTATTATGACGAATGGGAGGGTGACACGTGTCACCCCCCTTAGATGATGCCTTGGACGATTTTTGCAAGGGCTAAAGGTTCATTGGACCTTTGTTAGCAAGACAAGTCTTGCAACTTGAAAGCTTGACATGTTTGACTTAGTCAAGGGGACAATTAGTCTTGATTTTTGTTAAGACCTCATCCTAGCCAACCATTTGTGCACACCTTGACCCTCCATGTCCCTATATAATACTAGTAGCAAGACAAGAGTTCCACACTTAGCTAAAATTCACAAAAAAATTGTAGAACAAGAGAGGGAGGCTCACGGGTTGGGCATCCGTAAGAGGGAAAAAAATTTGTTTGTTGTCCAATAATCTCCCCACTTTAAACCAAGGTTCCTAAGTGTATTGTGAGTATATCTCAATAGAAAAATCCTTAAAAAGAGAGTTTTCGTATTAGTCGCAAGGTGAAACCTAATGGCTTTTCTAGGTTTTGGTTGGAAGTTTGAAGGAAAATTGTTGGTATGGTTCTAAGGGTCTCAAGTAGCAGATTGAAGTATCTTGGAGAGTCTCTAAGTTGCTAAGGAACGACTTCGGATTTGAAGATTGGATTGAGATTCGTTGAGGTATAATCTTGTTCTTTGAAAGTGTTACAAGATTATTTATATTGTTGTTAGCCTTACTTGTTGCTAGCATGAAGTATATGTATTGAAGTTTATAAGGATTATGAATTGATTGTAGCCTTGAAAATCCGAAAAGTAATGTAAGCCATGTTAAGTTGGATTACAATTTGGTCGTTGATTAGAATCGTCGCATGTTATTAACTCAAGATTGTAGTAGTTATAATTGGTCATGACTTGATATCATGTTATACTAACATTTGGATTGAAATGGAAATTGGATAAGAATTGATGTTGTAGTACTTCAAAGTTAGCGAATTGGCCTAGTAAGTTGTATTAACTTGATATCGCTTGTGGTGAGCCAATCGGGGCTGTTTGGTTATTTCATTTGTATTGAACTACCTTATAGATTGTGGTGAGCCAATCGGGGCTGTTTGGTTATTGTATTCGGCCTTGAAAAAGGTGGCAAAGTAAGTAAAAACAAAGGAAGTCTTCGATTTTCCGTAGAATTTAGCGACGTAGCACTTAGAATATTCTACGTGTGAAGTAAGAAGGTTAATGGACGTATTGTAACCATTATAGGTTGAAGTACTAAGTATAGCGATCCTACTTGGAGAGTGGAATAGCTATCAAGGTTGAAGTACTTTGGAGCATTTTGCTACTTGTCGACAATCGTCGCGAGGTATGTGAACCTCTTCCTTCCTTTGGCATGATTCTATGTATGGAATATACTTGTGGTATCATTTCATGTTTCCTTCTACTCTTAGAAGTTAAGAGGTAGTTGTGTGATTTACTCTATGGAGAACTTTTCCTATCTTTTGAGCATGACTAGTTGCACGTATGTAGTATGGTAGACGTACAAGACTATGACATTCTTTACTTGTTTTATGTAATGCCAAGTCGGGTGAGTTAGGAGATTAACTCGCTTCTTTGAAAGTATAAAGGATGTCTTAAGTTTTATTAAGGTTAAGGGACTTAAAGAGTTTTAAAGTATGTGATACTTGTTCCGTTTAAATGTATAAGTCCCTTGGATAGGAAATTGTATATGGCTAAGGTATAAAGTGAATATAACGGCTTTATGGGAAGTTAGTTATATTTGCTTTATGGAAAGATAAATGACTTGACTTTAGTAAAAAGGCAACTTGATTTTTACGGCATCAATTGCCTAGGGTTTTATCATAAAAGGAGTCACTTGTTTTCAAATGGTTAAGAGACTAATTGTATTTTTGAAAGTTATGAGAATTGTTTTGAAAGTATATAATACTTGGTTTCAAAAAGTAGAGGTCTCTTGGTTATAAAAGGAACGTGTTAGTCTAAACCATAAAGGGTTATAACGGCTTTATGGGAAGTTGGTTATAACGGCTTTATGGAAGATTAAGAGAATGGTTTTCTCTAGTAAAGTAATCAAAGGAATAACTTGTATTAGGTAAGGGCAAATTGGTTTAAAGGTACCAATTGCTTAAGGTTTTTAATAAAGAAGTCACTTATTTTAGAAGCCGGTAATTGTATTTCTAAAAAGGTATTGTGACTTGTCTTGAAAGGTGGATAGGACTTGATACTACGGTTGTTAGTATCGGGAAGTTTTATCGGGAAAAGAGTCTTTGAAAAGAATGCACGACGTAGTACTTTGGCTTGATTAATTGAGAATTATTCTATGTGTGCCTTGATAAGTACTTTGGCTTGGTTAATTGAGAATTTGCCTATACGTACGGTGATAGCCTTTGAGTGCAAGTATTATGTTTTATTACGCCGCGACTCCTGGAAGGCCTTGTCTTGTTGTAAGTTCTTGGGATGTCTGCACGGTGATGTGGAATTCCACGGGTATGTTTCCGTTATTTGTGGTACTTGGGTTAAATTCCCGAATTTTATAATGACATGATTAGTGCCTTAAGTAAACAAAAATGAGAGTGTATATGAACAAGCTAATAAGAAGTTAGGGGATTTCTTAACTTGCTTATGTTATGTATGGTGTCGCGGTGGTGCTTATGTTATGTATGATAAGCTCAGTAGTGCTTATGTTATGTATGATAAGCGGTAGGGCTTATATTATGTATGATGGCCGGTTGAGTTAGGGTAAGAGTATAAATGAGGGGTAAACCCCCAAGACGTTATACCACCTTCTTCAGGGTAAGAGTATAAATGAGGGGTAAACCCCAAGACGTTATACCACCTGCTTCAGTGGATTTGCTACCCATGATGCGAGGATACCTCACGCGAGTCCTTATGGGCTTACGCGGGTGAAATAGTCCCACGCGGGCGGTACACCTATGCGAGAATACCTCACGCGGTCCACAGGATCTACGCGGGTGAAATAGTCCCGAGTAGGATCGCAACGACATCGCGGGCGGTGGCCCGCTGATCATGAGCTTCCTATGTTTATGCAGTATACCTTCATGGGCAGACTTATATGAGTTTATCGCGTCCCAGATTGGGCCGACAGTATAGGCGTTCCCCCACAAAGGGACGGATTAGGTTATGCAAGATACGTAAGTTATATGTTTATGAACTTGATGAGTTTTCTTAAGTATGTACGTAAGAATTTGACTATACTTTTATGGAAAAAAGGGGAAAAGATGATAAGGTACGATTAAGTTCTCGAGATGGAAATGACACGGTAGGATCTGGTATTTACCATTTTTTACTTGCCCCCTGTCTTTCTTTTGTACCGATATGTTTTGTTTACTGTACCTTATTTTCCGTTCCATATTCTGCACTGTTAGATCGATTCTTCTCGGGGCCGCGTCATGCCCGCAGTTTAGGTATTACATTGTGATCCGCGAGCTTAGGATCCCGGTTCAGAAAGTTGAGATGGCTCCAGTGTTCCGGAGTTGTCACGTTTATGTATATTCAGGGGTACGGCGGGGCCTTGTCCCGCCACTGTTGAAATGTTAAAACTCTTAGAGGTCTGTAGTCACATATTGTGGGTCAGTTTGTAAAAGAAATGAGGCAACTGCTTCGGTTGTATTTATATATGTTCAGGAAGGTAGCCCTATCGGCTAACCTGTTGTTCTACTTTCCTTGTTTTATTTATAAGTTTCATGTATGTTCCGCTGATTTTTCTCTGATGTTTACTTGTAAGGGTGCCCAGGTAGGGCACCAGTCGCGGTCCCGGGGTCGGGTCGTGACAAAAGTGGTATCAGAGCAGTTAGTCCTCGGAAAGTGTCTACTGCATCGTTCAGTAGAGTCTTGATTATCGGTGTGTTGCGCACCACATCTATAATCGTGAGGTCGCAGGACATTTAGGATTGGTTTCCATTCTTCTCACTCGAGATCGTGCGATAGAGGCGTGTTGTTAGGGTCGTCCCTCCCAACATGTTATGTTGTTTGCATTCACGAGAAAGCGTGATGACCAGAAAGATGATGTGGATTGCATATCCAGGTTGGTAATGATTATAGTATAGTTGGTATTGTGACATACATCTATACGGAGTTATGTATGAGGGTCAGACGCGTGTTGCCTAGAATGATTTTAGATTTCCAGGAATTGGTAAAGACCAACTAGATATCGGGAAGGTATGGAATAGTTAATGAATTTTCGCCAAGGTTTTGTGTTTTATTTTGAGATAATTGGGAAAGGATGAGCTGTCTGATAGGGTAGTGAACCCTTAAGAAGCCATGTTAAGGAACTTAACTAATGTCCGTTAATAGATTAAGCTGCATAGTAGGCTTAAGAGAATTGTACGGATGAGGTCCGTATAAAGTAAGTAATGGTTATTGAAATCGATACGACTTGGTTATGGTATTATGAGAAGTTATTGTACCCGTTTACTGGGGGACTGGTAAGGTAGGCTTGGAGCACGGAAATTGCGAGCCTAAGAATATTGATAACTGCCGAGACCTTAGATATATAAGGCTTTCTCTGGCAATAAGATTTCAAGTCAGACCAAGGATAAGAGTTAAGTGCGACGCTGAGTCGGGTTGAGGACTCGCACGGTCTCCCATGGCCTGAATAGAGTGGGATCAGTTGGTAGTAGTTCCGCTACGTGACGGGGTCACGAGGGCGCAAGGCTCAAGTTTAGTTAATGGTTTTACGGGTTCGTGGACGCGTTCCACCGGAACCAGGTCGTGAAAGCCGGAAATGACCTTATATTGTTTTATAGAGTGACTCCAAAGATTAGAGGCCAGAATCGGTATGGAAGTTATATATGTATACTAGTATGAGTTGGAAGTACGGAAAGAGTACGACCATTAAGAAAGATAGCAACCAAGTGTAAAGGAATAGATCCTGAATCCATAAGAACCTTTCGAGGTAACTACACCCGTGAGTGTTTGGGGTGGTAGCTGAGCGGGAATATGAGATTTTCCCGGTGATGATACAGTCGTCAGACCCTTAGTAGACCGAGTAGAGAGGATTATGATAGGCTTTAAGGTCATTATGAGTATGGACTAGTTGGCTTCATAAGTGCCAAGGTTGACATCTTAGCATAAGTATTGTTATGTGGCCATGTGTGGCATTGTTGGTATGTCGGGGTTGTGAAAAGAAGCTATGTCGCTAATTATAAAGATTGACTCTGAAAGAACATTCGGGGACGAATGTTTCTAAGGGGGGAAGAATGTTACACACCGTGTGTACAGGACGTGTTTTAAGAACGTACGTAAGAACTCGCAAGTGTTAAAAATTGAGACTTGTAAAAATTTATCGGAATTATGAAATTGTCGGAAAACATATTATTATGACGAATGGGAGGGTGACACGTGTCACCCCCCTTAGATGATGCCTTGGACGATTTTTGCAAGGGCTAAAGGGTCATTGGACCTTTGTTAGCAAGACAAGTCTTGCAACTTGAAAGCTTGACATGTTTGACTTAGTCAAGGGGACAATTAGTCTTGATTTTTGTTAAGACCTCATCCTAGCCAACCATTTGTGCACACCTTGACCCTCCATGTCCCTATATAATACTAGTAGCAAGACAAGAGTTCCACACTTAGCTAAAATTCACAAAAAAATTGTAGAACAAGAGAGGGAGGCTCACGGGTTGGGCATCCATAAGAGGGAAAAAAATTTGTTTGTTGTCCAATAATCTCCCCACTTTAAACCAAGGTTCCTAAGTGTATTGTGAGTATATCTCAATAGAAAAATCCCGGAAAAAGAGAGTTTTCGTATTAGTCGCAAGGTGAAACCTAATGGCTTTTCTAGGTTTTGGTTGGAAGTTTGAAGGAAAATTGTTGGTATGGTTCTAAGGGTCTCAAGTAGCGGATTGAAGTATCTTGGAGAGTCTCTAAGTTGCTAAGGAACGACTTCGGATTTGAAGATTGGATTGAGATTCGTTGAGGTATAATCTTGTTCTTTGAAAGTGTTACAAGATTATTTATATTGTTGTTAGCCTTACTTGTTGCTAGCATGAAGTATATGTATTGAAGTTTATAAGGATTATGGATTGATTGTAGCCTTGAAAATCCGAAAAGTAATGTAAGCCATGTTAAGTTGGATTACAATTTGGTCGTTGATTAGAATCGTCGCATGTTATTAACTTGAAGATTGTAGTAGTTATAATTGGTTGCGACTTGATATCATGTTATACTAACATTTGGATTGAAATGGAAATTGGATAAGAATTGATGTTGTAGTACTTCAAAGTTAGCCGAATTGGCCTAGTAAGTTGTATTAACTTGATATCGTTTGTGGTGAGCCAATTGGGGCTGTTTGGTTATTTCATTTGTATTGAACTACCTTATAGATTGTGGTGAGCCAATTGGGGCTGTTTGGTTATTGTATTCGGCCTTGAAAAAGGTGGCAAAGTAAGTAAAAACAAAGGAAGTGCTGTCCGATTTTCCGTAGAATTTAGTGACGTAGCACTTAGAATATTCTACGCCCAAGTAAGAAGGTTAATGGACGTATTGTAACCATTATAGGTTGAAGTACTAAGTATAGCGTATCCTACTTGGAGAGTGGAATAGCTATCAAGGTTGAAGTACTTTGGAGCATTTTGCTACTTGTCGACAATCGTCGCGAGGTATGTGAACCTCTTCCTTCCTTTGGCATGATTCTATGTATGGAATATACTTGTGGTATCATTTCATATTTCCTTCTACTCTTAGAAGTTAAGAGGTAGTTGTGTGATTTACTCTATGGAGAACTTTTCCTATCTTTTGAGCATGACTAGTTGCACGTATGTAGTATGGTAGACGTACAAGACTATGACATTCTTTACTTGTTTTATGTAATGCCAAGTCGGGTGAGTTAGGAGATTAACTCGCTTCTTTGAAAGTATAAAGGATGTCTTAAGTTTTATTAAGGTTAAGGGACTTAAAGAGTTTTAAAGTATGTGATACTTGTTCCGTTTAAATGTATAAGTCCCTTGGATAGGAAATTGTATATGGCTAAGGTATAAAGTGAATATAACGGCTTTATGGGAAGTTAGTTATATTTGCTTTATGGAAAGATAAATGACTTGACTTTAGTAAAAAGGCAACTTGATTTTTACGGCATCAATTGCCTAGGGTTTTATAATAAAAGGAGTCACTTGTTTTCAAATGGTTAAGAGACTAATTGTATTTTTGAAAGTTATGAGAATTGTTTTGAAAGTATATAATACTTGGTTTCAAAAAGTAGAGGTCTCTTGGTTATAAAAGACGTGTTAGTCTAAACCATAAAGGGTTATAACGGCTTTATGGGAAGTTGGTTATAACGGCTTTATGGAAGATTAAGAGAATGGTTTTCTCTAGTAAAGTAATCAAAGGAATAACTTGTATTAGGTAAGGGCAAATTGGTTTAAAGGTACCAATTGCTTAAGGTTTTTAATAAAGAAGTCACTTATTTTAGAAGCCGGTAATTGTATTTCTAAAAAGGTATTGTGACTTGTCTTGAAAGGTGGATAGGACTTGATACTACGGTTGTTAGTATCGGGGAAGTTTTATTGGGAAAAGAGTCTTTTAAAAAGAATGTACGTACGTAGTACTTTGGCTTGATTAATTGAGAATTATTCTATGTGTGCCTTGATAAGTACTTTGGCTTGGTTAATTGAGAATTTGCCTATATGTGCTGGTGATAGCCTTTGAGTGCAAGTATTATGTTTTATTACGTTGCCGCGACTCTCGGTTGGAGGGCCGGCTGTCTTGTTGTAAGTTACTGGGACGTACCGACAGTGATGTGGAATTCCACGGGTATGTTTCCGTTATTTGTGGTACTTGGGTTAAATTCCCGAATTTTATAATGACATGATTAGTGCCTTAAGTAAACAAAAATGAGAGTGTATATGAACAAGCTAATAAGTAGTTATGTGATTTCTTAACTTGATTATGTTATGTATGGTAAGCAGGTGGTGCTTATGTTATGTATGATAAGTCGGTAGTGCTTATGTTATGTATGATAAGCCGGTAGGGCTTATATTATGTATGATGGCCGGTTGAGTTAGGGTAAGAGTATAAATGAGGGGTAAACCCCCAAGACGTTATACCACCTTCTTCAGGGTAAGAGTATAAATGAGGTAAACCCCAAGACGTTATACCACCTTAGTGGATTTGCTACCCATGATGCGAGGAATACCTCACGCGAGTCCTTATGGGCTTATGCGGGTGAAATAGTCCCACGCGGGTAGTCTGACCTATGCGAGGAATACCTCACGCGGGTCCACAGGATCTACGCGGGTGAAATAGTCCTGTGAGTAGGGATCGCAATGATCTGCGGGCGGGTGGCCCCGCGATCATGAGCTTCCTATGTTTATGCGAGATACCTTCCGGGCAGACTTATATGAGTTTATCGCGTCCCAGTTGGGACGGTATAGGCGTTCCCCAAAGGGACGGATTAGGTTATGCGAATACGTAAGTTATATGTTTATGAACTTGATGAGTTTTCTTAAGTATGTACGTAAGAATTTGACTATACTTTTATGGAAAAAAGGGGAAAAGATGATAAGGTACGATTAAGTTCTCGAGATGGAAATGACACGGTAGGATCCGGTATTTACCATTTTTACTTGCCACTGTCTTTCTTTTGTACCGATATGTTTTGTTTCGCACCTTATTTTCCGTTCCATATTCGGCACTGTTATCGACCCCTTCGGCTGCGTTAAATGCCCGCAGGTTTAGGTACAAAGTTGTGGAACCGCGAGCTTAGGATCCCGGTTCAGAAAGTTGAGATGGCTCCAGTGTTCCGGAGTTGTCACGTGTATGTATATTCGAAGTGCAGCGGGGCCTTGTCCGCCATGTTGAAATGTTAAAACTCTTAAGTGCAGTAGTCACATATTGTGGGTCAGTTTGTAAAAGAAATGAGGCAACTGCTTCGGTTGTATTTATATATGTTCAGGAAGGTAGCCCTATCGGCTAACCTGTTGTTCTACTTTCCTTGTTTTATTTATAAGTTTCATGTATGTTCCGCTGATTTTCTCTGATGTTTACCTGTAAGGGTGCCCAGGTAGGGCACCAGTCGCGGTCCCGGGGTCGGGTCGTGACAAAAGTGGTATCAGAGCAGTTAGTCCTCGGAAAGTGTCTACAGACCGTGTCTAGTAGAGTCTTGATTATCGGTGTGTTGTGCACCACATCTATAATCAGGAGGCTGCAGGACATTTAGGATTGGTTTCCATTCTTCTCACTCTGAGATCGTGCGATAGAGCTGTGTTGTTAGGGTCGTCCCTCCCTAACAGGTTATGTTGTTTGCAGCTACGAGAAAGGCAGCAGTGACCCAGGAAAGATGATGTGGATTGCATATCCAGGTTGGTAATGATTATAGTATAGTTGGTATTGTGACATACATCTATACGGAGTTATGTATGAGGGTCAGACGCGTGTTGCCTAGAATGATTTTAGATTTCCAGGAATTGGTAAAGACCAACTAGATACCGGGAAGGTATGGAATAGTTAATGAATTTTCGCCAAGGTTTTGTGTTTTATTTTGAGATAATTGGGAAAGGATGAGCTGTCTGATAGGGTAGTGAACCCTTAAGAAGCCATGTTAAGGAACTTAACGGAATGTCTGGTTAATAGATTAAGCTGCATAGTAGGCTTAAGAGAATTGTACGGATGAGGTCCGTATAAAGTAAGTAATGGTTATTGAAATCGAGACGACTTGGTTATGGTATTATGAGAAGTTATTGTACCCGTTTACTGGGGGACTGGTAAGGTAGGCTTGGAGCATGGAAATTGCGAGCCTAAGAATATTGATAACTGCCGAGACCTTAGATATATAAGGCTTTCTCTGGCAATAAGATTTCAAGTCAGACCAAGGATAAGAGTTAAGTGCGACGCTGAGTCGGGTTGAGGACCTGTTACGGGTCTCCCCATGGCCTGAAATAGAGTGGGATCAGTTGGTAGTAGTTCCGCTACGTGACGGGGTCACGAGGGCGCAAGGCTCAAGTTTAGTTAATGGTTTTACGGGTTCGTGGACGCGTTCCACCAGTGAAAGCGGAAATGACCTTATATTGTTTTATAGAGTGACTCCAAAGATTAGAGGCCAGAATCGGTATGGAAGTTATATATGTATACTAGTATGAGTTGGAAGTACGGAAAGAGTACGACCAGTAAGAAAGATAGCAACCAAGTGTAAAGGAATAGATCCTGAATCCATAAGAACCTTTCGAGGTAACTACACCCGTGAGTGTTTGGGGTGGTAATGGCGGGAATATGAGATTTTCGGTGATGATCTGATCGTCGGACCATAGTAGACCGAGTAGAGAGGATTATGACAGGCTTTAAGGTCATTATGAGTATGGACTAGTTGGCTTCATAAGTGCCAAGGTTGACATCTTAGCATAAGTATTGTTATGTGGCCATGTGTGGCATTGTTGGTATGTCGGGGTTGTGAAAAGAAGCTATGTCGCTAATTATAAAGATTGACTCCGAAAGAACATTCGGGGACGAATGTTTCTAAGGGGGGAAGAATGTTACACAGGTGTATGCAGGACGTGTTTTAAGAACGTGCGTAAGAACTTCATGAAGTGTTAAAAATTGAGACTTGTAAAAATTTATCGTAATTATGAAATTGTCGGAAAACATATTATTATGACGAATGGGAGGGTGACACGTGTCACCCCCCTTAGATGATGCCTTGGACGATTTTTGCAAGGGCTAAAGGGTCATTGGACCTTTGTTAGCAAGACAAGTCTTGCAGCTTGACATGTTTGACTTAGTCGAGGACAATTAGTCTTGATTTTTGTTAAGACCTCATCCTAGCCAACCATTTGTGCACACCTTGACCCTCCATGTCCCTATATAATACTAGTAGCAAGACAAGAGTTCCACACTTAGCTAAAATTCACAAAAAATTGTAGAACAAGAGAGGGAGGCTCACGGGTTGGGCATCCATAAGAGGGAAAAAATTTGTTTGTTGTCCAATAATCTCCCCACTTTAAACCAAGGTTCCTAAGTGTATTGTGAGTATATCTCAATAGAAAAATCCCGGAAAAAGAGAGTTTTCGTATTAGTCGCAAGGTGAAACCTAATGGCTTTTCTAGGTTTTGGTTGGAAGTTTGAAGGAAAATTGTTGGTATGGTTCTAAGGGTCTCAAGTAGCGGATTGAAGTATCTTGGAGAGTCTCTAAGTTGCTAAGGAACGACTTCGGATTTGAAGATTGGATTGAGATTCGTTGAGGTATAATCTTGTTCTTTGAAAGTGTTACAAGATTATTTATATTGTTGTTAGCCTTACTTGTTGCTAGCATGAAGTATATGTATTGAAGTTTATAAGGATTATGGATTGATTGTAGCCTTGAAAATCCGAAAAGTAATGTAAGCCATGTTAAGTTGGATTACAATTTGGTCGTTGATTAGAATCGTCGCATGTTATTAACTTGAAGATTGTAGTAGTTATAATTGGTTGCGACTTGATATCATGTTATACTAACATTTGGATTGAAATGGAAATTGGATAAGAATTGATGTTGTAGTACTTCAAAGTTAGCCGAATTGGCCTAGTAAGTTGTATTAACTTGATATCGTTTGTGGTGAGCCAATTGGGGCTGTTTGGTTATTTCATTTGTATTGAACTACCTTATAGATTGTGGTGAGCTAATTGGGGCTGTTTGGTTATTGTATTCAGCCTTGAAAAAGGTGGCAAAGTAAGTAAAAACAAAGGAAGTGCTGTCCGATTTTCCGTAGAATTTAGTGACGTAGCACTTAGAATATTCTACGTGTGAAGTAAAAAGGTTAATGGACGTATTGTAACCATTATAGGTTGAAGTACTAAGTATAGCGTATCCTACTTGGAGAGTGGAATAGCTATCAAGGTTGAAGTACTTTGGAGCATTTTGCTACTTGTCGACAATCGTCGCGAGGTATGTGAACCTCTTCCTTCCTTTGGCATGATTCTATGTATGGAATATACTTGTGGTATCATTTCATGTTTCTTTCTACTCTTAGAAGTTAAGAGGTAGTTGTGTGATTTACTCTATGGAGAACTTTTCCTATCTTTTGAGCATGACTAGTTGCACGTATGTAGTATGGTAGACGTACAAGACTATGACATTCTTTACTTGTTTTATGTAATGCCAAGTCGGGTGAGTTAGGAGATTAACTCGCTTCTTTGAAAGTATAAAGGATGTCTTAAGTTTTATTAAGGTTAAGGGACTTAAAGAGTTTTAAAGTATGTGATACTTGTTCCGTTTAAATGTATAAGTCCCTTGGATAGGAAATTGTATATGGCTAAGGTATAAAGTGAATATAACGGCTTTATGGGAAGTTAGTTATATTTGCTTTATGGAAAGATAAATGACTTGACTTTAGTAAAAAGGCAACTTGATTTTCTGGCATCAATTGCCTAGGGTTTTATAATAAAAGGAGTCACTTGTTTTCAAATGGTTAAGAGACTAATTGTATTTTTGAAAGTTATGAGAATTGTTTTGAAAGTATATAATACTTGGTTTCAAAAAGTAGAGGTCTCTTGGTTATAAAAGGAACGTGTTAGTCTAAACCATAAAGGGTTATAACGGCTTTATGGGAAGTTGGTTATAACGGCTTTATGGAAGATTAAGAGAATGGTTTTCTCTAGTAAAGTAATCAAAGGAATAACTTGTATTAGGTAAGGGCAAATTGGTTTAAAGGTACCAATTGCTTAAGGTTTTTAATAAAGAAGTCACTTATTTTAGAAGCCGGTAATTGTATTTCTAAAAAGGTATTGTGACTTGTCTTGAAAGGTGGATAGGACTTGATACTACGGTTGTTAGTATCGGGGAAGTTTTATTGGGAAAAGAGTCTTTTGAAAAGAATGTACGTACGTAGTACTTTGGCTTGATTAATTGAGAATTATTCTATGTGTGCCTTGATAAGTACTTTGGCTTGGTTAATTGAGAATTTGCCTATATGTGCTGGTGATAGCCTTTGAGTGCAAGTATTATGTTTTATTACGTTGCCGCGACTCTCGGTTGGAGGGCCGACTGTCTTGTTGTAAGTTACTGGGACGTACCGACAGTGATGTGGAATTCCACGGGTATGTTTCCGTTATTTGTGGTACTTGGGTTAAATTCCCGAATTTTATAATGACATGATTAGTGCCTTAAGTAAACAAAAATGAGAGTGTATATGAACAAGCTAATAAGAAGTTAGGGGATTTCTTAACTTGCTTATGTTATGTATGGTAAGCCGGTGGTGCTTATGTTATGTATGATAAGTCGGTAGTGCTTATGTTATGTATGATAAGCCGGTAGGGCTTATATTATGTATGATGGCCGGTTGAGTTAGGGTAAGAGTATAAATGAGGGGTAAACCCCCAAGACGTTATACCACCTTCTTCAGGGTAAGAGTATAAATGAGGGGTAAACCCCCAAGACGTTATACCACCTGTTCCGTGGATTTGCTACCCATGATGCGAGGAATACCTCATGCGAGTCCTTATGGGCTTATGCGGGTGAAATAGTCCCATGCGGTAGTCTGACTATGCGAGGAATACCTCATGCGGGTCCACGATCTATGCGGGTGAAATAGTCGAGTAGGATCGCGAATGATCTGCGGCGGGTGGCCCTGCTTGATCATGAGCTTCCTATGTTTATGCAGTATACCTTCATGGGCAGACTTATATGAGTTTATCGCGTCCCAGTTGGCCGACAAGCGGTATGGCGTTCCCAGCAAAGGGCGGATTAGGTTATGCAAGATACGTAAGTTATATGTTTATGAACTTGATGAGTTTTCTTAAGTATGTACGTAAGAATTTGACTATACTTTTATGGAAAAAAGGGGAAAAGATGATAAGGTACGATTAAGTTCTCGAGATGGAAATGACACGGTAGGATCTGGTATTTACCATTTTTTACTTGCCCCCTGTCTTTCTTTTGTACCGATATGTTTTGTTTACTGTACCTTATTTTCCGTTCCATATTAAATTTTTGTTATCGACCCGCCGGAAGTGCGTTCATGCCCGCAGTTTAGGTACGATTGTGGATCCGCGACTTAGGATCGGTTGAGAAAGTTGAGATGGCTCGGTGTTCGGAGTTGTCACGTTTATGTATATTCAAGGGGTACGGCGGGGCCTTGTCCCGCCACTGTTGAAATGTTAAAACTCTTAGAGGTCTGTAGTCACATATTGTGGGTCAGTTTGTAAAAGAAATGAGGCAACTGCTTCGGTTGTATTTATATATGTTCGGAAGGTAGCCACATCGGCTAACTTTGTTGTTCTACTTTCCTTGTTTTATTGATAAGTTTCATGTATGTTCCGCTGATTTTTCTCTGATGTTTACCTGTAAGGGTGCCTAGGTAGGGCACCAGTCGCGGTCCCGGGGTCGGGTCGTGACAAAAGTGGTATCAGAGCAGTTAGTCCTCGGAAAGTGTCTGAGATCGTGTCTAGTAAGTCTTGATTATCGGTGTGTTGTGCACCACATCTATAATCGGGAGGCTGCAGGACATTTAGGATTGGTTTCCATTCTTCTCACTCTGAGATCGTGCGATAGAGTGTTGTTAGGGTCGTCCCTCCCAACATGTTATGTTGTTTGCGCTCACGAGAAAGCGTGATGACCGGGAAAGATGATGTGGATTGCATATCTAGGTTGGTAATGATTATAGTATAGTTGGTATTGTGACATACATCTATACGGAGTTATGTATGAGGGTCAGACGCGTGTTGCCTAGAATGATTTTAGATTTCGTGAATTGGTAAAGACCAACTAGATACCGGGAAGGTATGGAATAGTTAATGAATTTTCGCCAAGGTTTTGTGTTTTATTTTGAGATAATTGGGAAAGGATGAACTGTCTGATAGGGTAGTGAACCCTTAAAAAGCCATGTTAAGGAACTTAACGGAATGTCTGGTTAATAGATTAAGCTGCATAGTAGGCTTAAGAGAATTGTACGGATGAGGTCCGTATAAAGTAAGTAATGGTTATTGAAATCGATACGACTTGGTTATAGTATTATGAGAAGTTATTGTACCCGTTCTTGGGGGTGGTAAGGTAGGCTTGGAGCATGGAAATTGCGAGCCTAAGAATATTGATAACTGCCGAGACCTTAGATATATAAGGCTTTCTCTGGCAATAAGATTTCAAGTCAGACCAAGGATAAGAGTTAAGTGCGACGCTGAGTCGGTTGAGGACCTGTTACGGGTCTCCCATGGCTTTGAATAGAGTGGGATCGGTTGGTAGTAGTTCCGCCACGTGGCGGTCACGAGGCGCAGCTCAAGTTTAGTTAATGGTTTCTGGGTTCGTGGACGCGTTCCACCGGAACCAGGTCGTGAAAGCCGGAAATGACCTTATATTGTTTTATAGAGTGACTCCAAAGATTAGAGGCCAGAATCGGTATGGAAGTTATATATGTATACTAGTATGAGTTGGAAGTACGGAAAGAGTACGACCAGTAAGAAAGATAGCAACCAAGTGTAAAGGAATAGATCCTGAATCCATAAGAACCTTTCGAGGTAACTACACCCGTGAGTGTTTGGGGTGGTAGCTGAGCGGGAATATGAGATTTTCCCGGTGATGATACAGTCGTCAGACCCTTAGTAGACCGAGTAGAGAGGATTATGACAGGCTTTAAGGTCATTATGAGTATGGACTAGTTGGCTTCATAAGTGCCAAGGTTGACATCTTAGCATAAGTATTGTTATGTGGCCATGTGTGGCATTGTTGGTATGTCGGGGTTGTGAAAAGAAGCTATGTCGCTAATTATAAAGATTGACTCCGAAAGAACATTCGGGGACGAATGTTTCTAAGGGGGGAAGAATGTTACACCCCGTGTGTACAGGACGTGTTTTAAGAACGTACGTAAGAACTCGCAAGTGTTGAAAATTGAGACTTGTAAAAATTTATCGGAATTATGAAATTGTCGGAAAACATATTATTATGACGAATGGGAGGGTGACACGTGTCACCCCCCTTAGATGATGCCTTGGACGATTTTTGCAAGGGCTAAAGGGTCATCGACCTTTGTTAGCAAGACAAGTCTTGCAACTTGAAAGCTTGACATGTTTGACTTAGTCAAGGGGACAATTAGTCTTGATTTTTGTTAAGACCTCATCCTAGCCAACCATTTGTGCACACCTTGACCCTCCATGTCCCTATATAATACTAGTAGCAAGACAAGAGTTCCACACTTAGCTAAAATTCACAAAAAATTGTAGAACAAGAGAGGGAGGCTCACGGGTTGGGCATCCATAAGAGGGAAAAAAAATTGTTTGTTGTCGATAATCTCCCACTTTAAACCAAGGTTCCTAAGTGTATTGTGAGTATATCTCAATAGAAAATCCGGAAAAAGAGAGTTTTCGTATTAGTCGCAAGGTGAAACCTAATGGCTTTTCTAGGTTTTGGTTGGAAGTTTGAAGGAAAATTGTTGGTATGGTTCTAAGGGTCTCAAGTAGCGGATTGAAGTATCTTGGAGAGTCTCTAAGTTGCTAAGGAACGACTTCGGATTTGAAGATTGGATTGAGATTCGTTGAGGTATAATCTTGTTCTTTGAAAGTGTTACAAGATTATTTGTATTGTTGTTAGCCTTACTTGTTACTAGCATGAAGTATATGTATTGAAGTTTATAAGGATTATGGATTGATTGTAGCCTTGAAAATCCGAAAAGTAATGTAAGCCATGTTAAGTTGGATTACAATTTGGTCGTTGATTAGAATCGTCGCATGTTATTAACTTGAAGATTGTAGTAGTTATAATTGGTTGCGACTTGATATCATGTTATACTAACATTTGGATTGAAATGGAAATTGGATAAGAATTGATGTTGTAGTACTTCAAAGTTAGCCGAATTGGCCTAGTAAGTTGTATTAACTTGATATCGTTTGTGGTGAGCCAATTGGGGCTGTTTGGTTATTTCATTTGTATTGGACTACCTTATAGATTGTGGTGAGCCAATTGGGGCTGTTTGGTTATTGTATTCGGCCTTGAAAAAGGTGGCAAAGTAAGTAAAAACAAAGGAAGTGTTGTCCGATTTTCCGTAGAATTTAGTGACGTAGCACTTAGAATATTCTACGTGTGAAGTAAGAAGGTTAATGGACGTATTGTAACCATTATAGGTTGAAGTACTAAGTATAGCGTATCCTACTTGGAGAGTGGAATAGCTATCAAGGTTGAAGTACTTTGGAGCATTTTGCTACTTGTCGACAATCGTCGCGAGGTATGTGAACCTCTTCCTTCCTTTGGCATGATTCTATGTATGGAATATACTTGTGGTATCATTTCATGTTTCCTTCTACTCTTAGAAGTTAAGAGGTAGTTGTGTGATTTACTCTATGGAGAACTTTTCCTATCTTTTGAGCATGACTAGTTGCACGTATGTAGTACGGTAGACGTACAAGACTATGACATTCTTTACTTGTTTTATGTAATGCCAAGTCGGGTGAGTTAGGAGATTAACTCGCTTCTTTGAAAGTATAAAGGATGTCTTAAGTTTTATTAAGGTTAAGGGACTTAAAGAGTTTTAAAGTATGTGATACTTGTTCCGTTTAAATGTATAAGTCCCTTGGATAGGAAATTGTATATGGCTAAGGTATAAAGTGAATATAACGGCTTTATGGGAAGTTAGTTATATTTGCTTTATGGAAAGATAAATGACTTGACTTTAGTAAAAAGGCAACTTGATTTTTACGGCATCAATTGCCTAGGGTTTTATAATAAAATGAGTCACTTGTTTTCAAATGGTTAAGAGACTAATTGTATTTTTGAAAGTTATGAGAATTGTTTTGAAAGTATATAATACTTGGTTTCAAAAAGTAGAGGTCTCTTGGTTATAAAAGGAACGTGTTAGTCTAAACCATAAAGGGTTATAACGGCTTTATGGGAAGTTGGTTATAACGGCTTTATGGAAGATTAAGAGAATGGTTTTCTCTAGTAAAGTAATCAAAGGAATAACTTGTATTAGGTAAGGGCAAATTGGTTTAAAGGTACCAATTGCTTAAGGTTTTTAATAAAGAAGTCACTTGTTTTAGAAGCCGGTAATTGTATTTCTAAAAAGGTATTGTGACTTGTCTTGAAAGGTGGATAGGACTTGATACTACGGTTGTTAGTATCGGGGAAGTTTTATTGGGAAAAGAGTCTTTTGAAAAGAATGTACGTACGTAGTACTTTGGCTTGATTAATTGAGAATTATTCTATGTGTGCCTTGATAAGTACTTTGGCTTGGTTAATTGAGAATTTGCCTATATGTGCTGGTGATAGCCTTTGAGTGCAAGTATTATGTTTTATTACGTTGCCGCGACTCTCGGTTGGAGGGCCGGCTGTCTTGTTGTAAGTTACTGGGACGTACCGACAGTGATGTGGAATTCCACGGGTATGTTTCCGTTATTTGTGGTACTTGGGTTAAATTCCCGGATTTTATAATGACATGATTAGTGCCTTAAGTAAACAAAAATGAGAGTGTATATGAACAAGCTAATAAGAAGTTAGGGGATTTCTTAACTTGCTTATGTTATGTATGGTAAGCCGGTGGTGCTTATGTTATGTATGATAAGTCGGTAGTGCTTATGTTATGTATGATAAGCCGGTAGGGCTTATATTATGTATGATGGCCGGTTGAGTTAGGGTAAGAGTATAAATGAGGTAAACCCCAAGACGTTATACCACCTTCTTCGTGGTAAGAGTATAAATGGCGGGTAAACCCCAAGACGCGTTATACCACTGTTAGTGGATTTGCTACCCGTGATGCGAGGAATACCTCACGCGAGTCCTTATGGGCTTACGCGGTGAAATAGTCCCACGCGGCGGTCTGACCTATGCGCGAGGAATACCTCATGCGGGTCCACAGGATCTATGCGGGTGAAATAGTCCCAGGAGTAGGACTGCTTAATGATACTGCGGGCGGGTGGCCCTGCTTGATCATGAGCTTCCTATGTTTATGCAGTATACCTTCATGGGCAGACTTATATGAGTTTATCGCGTCCCAGATTGGGCCGACAGTATAGGCGTTCCCCCACAAAGGGACGGATTAGGTTATGCAAGATACGTAAGTTATATGTTTATGAACTTGATGAGTTTTCTTAAGTATGTACGTAAGAATTTGACTATACTTTTATGGAAAAAAGGGGAAAAGATGATAAGGTACGATTAAGTTCTCGAGATGGAAATGACACTGTAGGATCTGGTATTTACCGTTTTTTACTTGCCCCCTGTCTTTCTTTTGTACCGATATGTTTTGTTTACTGTACCTTATTTTCCGTTCCATATTCGCACTGTTGTTATCGACTTCTTGGGCCGCTCATGCCCGCAGTTTAGGTACCTGATTGTGGATCCGCGAGCTTAGGATCCCGGTTCAGAAAGTTGAGATGGCTCCAGTGTTCCGGAGTTGTCACGTTTATGTATATTCAGGGGTACGGCGGGGCCTTGTCCCGCCACTGTTGAAATGTTAAAAATCTTAGAGGTCTGTAGTCACATATTGTGGGTCAGTTTGTAAAAGAAATGAGGCAACTGCTTCGGTTGTATTTATATATGTTCAGGAAGGTAGCCCTATCGGCTAACCTGTTGTTCTACTTTCCTTGTTTTATTTATAAGTTTCATGTATGTTCCGCTGATTTTTCTCTGATGTTTACCTGTAAGGGTGCCCAGGTAGGGCACCAGTCGCGGTCCCGGGGTCGGGTCATGACATTTAGCCGAGGAGGTATGTGATTCTTCCTATCCTCTTAAGCATGATATTTTGTAAAACATATATAGTATGGTAGACGTACGTGTGTTAACTAAATTCGGTTTTACTTTGATGACTTTTGACTTGGGTTTTAAAAGGATGAAAACCTTGAAATATTTCAAAAGAGTTATTGGGAAGGAAAGTAATAATTGGTTTTTAAAAGGCTTAAGTGTTATACTAGCTTTATGGGAAGTTAGGTATAACTACTTAAGAAAGATAAAAGGAACGGTTTACTTAATTGTTTGTAAAAACCTTGTAATGATTTCTGAAGGTGTAGTAGTTGGCTTGATAAGTAAACATGTTATGATACTACGTGTGTTAGTGTCTTGTAACGTTTTTTTATAAAGAGGTTATTCTTATTGTGCTTATGTTGTTTAACGATAAGCCGTTGTGTTAGTATTATACCACTCACCTCTTGACATGTTATACCGGGGGTTAAGCTGCCCCCCGATGCGAGGGATGCCTCATGCGGGTCCAGGGGACCTATGCGGAACTACGAGAGTTCCAGGTTAGTGTGCGGGGGAATTCCCTCATGCGGTCTATGTGGCCATGCGGACTACGAGTCCAGGACGATGCCGAGGAGTAGCTACCCTCGATGCGGGGAATACCTCATGCGGGCCTAGGTGGCCTATGCGGACTGCGGGAGTCCAGGATTAGGCATGCATAATGATACTATGGGCGATTGGCCTTGCTTCGATCATTCGCAGCCTAGAAAAGACCTGTTACAGTTTACCTATTATTGCTCTTGTTTGTGATGTGGCACTATGTGCGGTTACATTGGTTGTTTCGTACATATTTGTAAAATTGGTTTTAAAATGATATGATTTCATTTAAAGTACTTTACAGTTTCACATACTTGGTACCTGTTATCGACTCCTTCGGGCTGCGTTCATGCCGCAGGTGGAAAGTGTGTGCTAGATCCGCATCCTTAGGATCTTTACTTTGGTGTCAGGAGCTCCATCTCCTCCGGAGGCTCGACTTTTGGGTATGATCTCCCTGTTGTTATAGATAGTTTTGTACATTCAGGGTATGGCGGGGCCCTGTCCCGCCATAGTTGTTTACTTCCTTAGAGGTCTGTAGTCTTATGGTACAGTTGGGATGTAACTGCCAGACTTGGTTTATATATATATGCCGAAAGGCGACCTTTTCAGATAAACTGTGTCTCATTTTACTTTTGTTTCATGTCTTGTTCTATATTCCGCTGATTACTCTGATGTATGACTACTTGGGTGCCCGGGTAAGGCACCAGTCACGGGCCCCGGAACGGGTCGTGACAAAAGTGGTATCAGAGCAGTTAATCCTCGGAAAGTGTCTACAGACCGTATCTAGTAGAGTCTTGATTATCGGTGTGTTGTGCACCACACCAATAATCAGGAGGCTACAGGATATTTAGGATTGGGTTCCATTCTTCTCATTCTAAGATCGTGCCTTAGCGCTGTGTATTAAGTTGGACTTCCTCTAACGTATTTCCTTTCTTTAACAGTTATGCCTCCACGCAAGGCAACCCGGGCCCAGAAGGGCAAGGCAGCCGAGGGAGCTGCTAGTATGACACCGAGGGTCACGAGGGCACAGACCCAATCCTTACCCGAGGTGGTGCTACAGACGGTGAGTTCCACGACGCCACCAGCCCCAACAGAATTTAGAGCCGCCGCAGAGGCTACTGAGACCACAGTACCTGCGCCTCCAGTCCCACAGCCTGGAGCAGAGGAGTTGGGGTACAAGGAGATGGCGCCATCGCCGGGATCGTGGCCGCATACGAGGATTGGCCGATTCGATAGCCTGGCTCAGTAGCACCCGTGGTTCACCCGAGGGCAGATAACTTGAGGCTACGGGATTTCCTGAGTTGTAGGCCGCCAGAGTTTTACGGGTCGAGGCCGGAGGATGATCCGCAGGAGTTCATCCGTCAGCTACAGAGGATCATGAGGGTGATCAGGGCGTCAGAGACCGAGTCCGTGATCTTTGGTTCGCATCGGCTGCGTGATACCGCAGTCGATTGGTTTGATTCATGGGAGCTATCCCGAGGAGAGCATGCGCCTCCAGCAGTATGGGACGAGTTCTCTGAGGCATTTCTCACTCACTTCTTGCCTCCGCAGATGAGGAGGGCACGGGCCGACAAGTTTTTGATGCTGAGGCAGAGAGGGCGCACAGTTCGGGAGTACAACGTGGAGTTCGACTCGTTGGCTCGATATGTCCCTGCGTTGGTAGCGCATACGAAGACAGGGTGCACCGCTACGTCACCGGGCTAGATGATTATATGGCCGAGTCTTGTGCGGGTGTAGCTCTTCAGCCAGGCATGGACATTACCCATATGCAGGCTCATGCACTTGGATGCGAGGAGCGTAGAGGCCGACGGGTTGTGCCAGCGAGAAGAAGGCCGGGCGGCAGGTCTTTGGTAGCTTTCGGGTGGGCGACCTCGGCGATCTAGATTTGCACCACAGCCAGCTCAGAGCACTCCTACACCGTCTTCGAGACGCACCAGGCCCTGTGGCTTTGACGCCCAGGTAGCAGAGGTGCTAACTATCGGACCACCCCTCGGTGGCCGACGGTAGATCCCATTACGAAATGTGGTGCTGCTACGGAGTTTGTTTTTCTTGCGCCAGCAGGTCACTTTGCGAGAGCTGTCAGGGCAAGGCGCGCAGAGGTAGGGACACCTACGTGGTCTTTCGCGGGTCTTCTTCGTCTCCTACGATTACTCGCGCGAGGGCGTGGTACTCGAGGCCCAGGTCGCGGCAGAGGTCGTGGCGCAGTCGATTCTAGCGGTCCTCGAATCGCATTTATGCCTTGTCCACCGGCAGACGGTGAGGCGTCACCGACGTCGTCCGGTGTACTTTATCGGGCCATGTTGTGATATGTATGCCTTGATAGATCCGGTTCTACTCATCCTATATATCTCCCCTTGTTGCTAGTAGGATAGGGATAGAGCCTGAGTCCATAGACCCTTTTGAGGTAGCTACGTCAGTGGGTGATTCGGTGGTAGCTCGGCGGGTATATAGGGCTTGTCCTGTGACTTTATGCAGTCGTCAGACTCTAGCCGACTTGATAGAGTTGGACATGACTGATTTCGATGTGATCATGGGCATGGATTGGTTAGCTTCTTGCTATGCCAATGTCGACTGTAGGGAGAGAGTGGTACGGTTCCAGTTTCCTGGGGAGCCGATTTGTGAGTGGGAGGGAAACACTGTGTCGCCGAGGGGTAGGTTTATTTCCTACCTCAAGGCCAGGAAGATGGCATGAAGGGTATATCTACCATCTCATTCGGTGTTTGATCACGAGGTGCGGTACAGATTTTGATCGGTTCCAATAGTCAGAGAGTTCCCAGATGTGTTTCCAGATGACCTCCCGGGTATTCCTCCTGAGAGGGAGATAGAGTTTTGTATCGATGTCTTGCAGACGATCGGCTATTTCCATTCCGCCATACGTAATGGCACTGCCGAGTTGAGAGATTTGAAGGACCACCGAGAGATTTCTTGGAGAATGGCTTCATCAGCCTAGTGTTTCTCCTCGGGAGCGCCAGATTGTTCGTGAAGAAGAAGGGCGGACGCCGCGCACGTGTGTTGATTACGAGCGGTGAACAAGGTGACTATTAAGAACGAATACCCTTTCCCGGATTGATGATTTGTTCGATCGGTTGCGAAGTGCGAGATATTTCTCAAGATTGATCTGCGATCGGGCTATCATCAGTGCAGTCGAGAGTCGGACATCCCTAGGATCGCATTCGGACGTGCAGACGCACTATGAGTTGAGGTTATGTCTTTCGGTTTGACCAATGCTCGGCGGTATTTATGGATTTGATGAACCGAGTGTTCAAACCATTTTGGATACGTTTTGATAGTATTCATTGATGACATCTTAGTTTATTCCGCCAGAGCGAGGCACGCGGAGCATTTGAGGATCTGGCCGATGATTCTCAGACCAGCAGATTATCGCCAAGTTTTCCAAATGTGAGTTTTCGTTGGCTTCGGTGGCTTTTCTTGGGCACATTGTCAGGGCTGATGGTATTCGGGTGGATACAGCCATGATCGAGGCAGTAAGGACTTGGTCTATACACCGACAGAGGTGCGCAGTTTTCTGGGCCTCGCAGGTTATTATCGACGGTTCGTGGAGAAGTTTGCTTCTATCTCTGCACCATTGACTAGGCTGACTCAGAAGGCAGCTAAGTTTCAATGGACTGATGCTTGTGGCGTGGTTTCGATTCTTGAGAGACCGACGACCTCCCGTTCTTACTCTTCCGCAGGTCCGCACGGCTATGTCGTGTATTGTGATCGTCGGGCATCGGCCGGGATGTGTTGATGCGGCAGGCAAGGTTATAGCGTACGCATCCCGACAGCTTAAGAAGCATGAGAGGAACTACCCCACCCATGATTTGGAGTTGGCAGCGGTGATTCACGCCTTGAAGATCTGGAGGCACTATTTGTATGGGGTTCATGTGGATATTTATACAGACCACAAGAGCCTCCAGTATATCTTCAGCCAGAGGGAGCTGAACTTACGACAGAGACGGTGGTTAGAGTTACTGAAGGATTACGATGTCGATATCCTGTACCACCCAGGGAAGGCCAATGTTGTGGCCGATGCCCTTAGTCGTAGATCGATGGGGAGCCTATCAGACGTACAGCCAGAGAGAAGGGACATGGTCCGCGAGTTGCATCAGCTAGAGAGCCTTGGAGTCCGATTGATTGGTTCTGATAGCAGTGGGGTTCGAGTTCGAGAGGTTGCCGAGTCTTCCATCGTCGAGGAGGTGAAGAGGCAACAGTTTGAGGATCCTATTTTGGCACGGTACCGTGATACGGCTCTTCGTGAGGGGAAGGGTCCTTTTGAGATAGCACCTGATGGGGTGCTAAGGTTTGAGGGCAGGTTGTGTGTTCGGACATTTCAGACTTGGCAAAGATGTTCTGGGAAGCACACAGCGCGTTACTCATCCATTCGAGTCGACCAAAATGTACCATGACCTCGATCCGTATTGGTGGGATGGCTTGAAGAGGACGTTGCGAGTTCGTGGCTCGGTGCGTGTTGTTAGCGGTGAAGGTAGAGCACGAGGCCCGGTGGTTATTGCGGCGATAGAGATCCCGACCGGAAGTGGAGGTAATCAACATGGACTTTATCACGGGTTACCTCGCACTCAGGAAACATGATTCTATATGGGTTATCGTCGACGGTCGATTTAAATCAGCCCACTTTCTTCGATCGGACGACTTTCTCGAGGATTATGCCGACTTTACATCAGAAAGATCGTGAGATTACATGGGTCCCTATTTCTATCATATCTCGGAGAGAGCCCGGTTTACGCTAACTTGGAGGTCTTTCCGAAGGGATTGGGACGCAGTGAGCCTCGATCTGCATTCCATCCTCGATCGACGGACAAAGCGAGCGTACTATCCAGACACTTGAGGATATGCTACGATCCTGTGTTATTGACTTCAGGGGTAGCTGGGAGGATCATTTGCCTCTAGTTGAGTTTGCGTATAATAATAGCTACCACTCTAGTATTCAGATGACGCCTTATGAGGCCTTGTATGGGAGGAAGTGCAGATCGCCGATAGGCTAGTTCGATGTGGGCGAGTGCGATTAGTGGGACGAGTTGGTGCAGCAGTTGTGGATAAGGTGAAGCTTATCCAGAGCGATTCTCGACTTCGAGTCGGCGTAAGTCGATGCAGATCATCGTCGTCGACATCTGGAGTTCGAGGTTGATGATTGGGTTTTCCTGAAGGTGTCACCCATGAAGGGTGTGATGAGATTCGGAAAGAAAGGGAAACTCAGCCCAAGGTACATTGGGCCCTATCAGATTGTCCGCAGGGTAGGCAAGGTTGCCTATGAGTTGGATCTGCCGTCCGATCTGGAGGCAGTGCATCCGGTTTTTCATGTTTCTATGCTGAGGAGATGTATCGGGGATCCATCTAGAGTGCATCCGGTTTTTCATGTTTCTATGCTGAGGAGATGTATCGGGGATCCATCTAGAGTGCATCCGATTGACGATGTCCAGGTGACCGAGGGGTTATCGTATGAGGAGAGTCCCATAGCGATACTCGATCGTCAGGTTAGGAGGTTGCGGACGAAGGATGTGGCTTCCGTCAAGGTCCTATGGCGGAACGAGAACAGGGAGGAGATGACGTGGGAAGCAGAGGAGGACATGAGGCAAAGGTATCCTCACTTATTCCCCACACCTCCAGGTAACTCACTTTCCTACTTGTTGATTAAATTGACTTATATGCTTAAGTATTGTTTTGTGGCCATGTGTGGCATTTGTAAACTGTTTAATTTATGGGGGACCTTATCATTATCTGTCTTAGAAAGGAACATTCGGGACGAATGTTTTTAAGGAGGGGAGAATGTTATACCCCGTATTTTCGGAGTATGTATGTGAGGACGTACGTACAAATGTTTAAACCCTAATTAGGTTAAGGGTGAAATTGTGAATTTCCAACAAAAAAGATTCTGAACCTTGTGAAGGAAATTCTACGTTTTTAATATTTTAGCCAATTACGGATTTTTCGGAGAGATGAAATATTTTGGACCAGTAGAGGGGCGACACGTGTCACCCCTAGGTGGGCTAGGTTGGCCGATTTTCATGTGACAAGTGGCCAAGTCTTGCAAGATATTTTGTGTGGACAAGTGGCTTGTGGGTCCCACCCACACTTTTCCCCAATCTCAACCACACACTTGCCTTCATCCTAGCCCTTGGTTGTCCTATATATGCACCCTTAGTTGATGAAATCTTCCACACTTAGATAATTCAAGCCTTGAAAAATATTTTCCTTCTCCCTCCTTCACTTGTGGTTCTCGTCGAACACACCCTCCCCCTAACCAAACTTTGTTCAATAATTCCTAAACTCTTAAGTGTTCTTCCCTAGTGTATTAGGAAGACTTTTAACCAAAAGTTAGAAAAGATTTCACCTCCCTATCCACAAAAGCCACCCTTGGCCGAGAGCTCTAGGAACAAGAACCTTAGTGTTCTTCACTTGTTTGAGTTCATTCTTGAAGAGGTGATGGTTAGGAGCTTCTTAGGGTGATTTGTGGTGGGTTTGTACACAAATATTGGAGCTAAGACTTGCTTGGAACGACATTAAGTTCTTGGATAGATTTTGGGCTATTTGAGGTAGTAAATCTTAACCTCTTTGTGAATTGATCATTATACATATATTATAAGTATATTATGAAGTATATAATATATGGAGTAAAGTTTGGAAAGATTGGATCTTGTTAACTTGTTAAAGAAGGTTTGGCTTTTAGCCATTAATATGGTAAAAACGTATCCAACGTATCCAACGTATCTTACTTGTGAAGAAGTATTTAACAATTAACTATAACTTATATTAAGAATGGAAATATAAGTTGGATGACTAATGAGTAATTTGGATAAGTAAAATGAACAAAGTTGGCCAAGGACCCCAACTTAAGGACTGTATTTACTTTGGACTGTATTTACATTTCTGTTAAGGGGAAGATTGTTAAATCGCGTTCCGTTTGGGCGTGTGATCCCCTTTTTAATTATTGTATTGTTATGAAGGCGTGATAGTAAACCGCGTTACCGTTTGGGCGCGTAATCCCCTTCTTTTACTTATTGTTATTATGAAGGCGTGATAGTAAACCGCGTTACCGTTTGGGCGTAATCCCTTCTTTTACTTATTGTTATTATGAAGCGTGATAGTAAACGCGTTACCGTTTGGGCGTGTAATCCCTTCTTTATCTTTGTTTAATTATTACGCCTTATATATGGTATATATATACTACGGTTACTTGGGCCTTGGAAAAGATGGAAAAGTGAGTAGAGGTAGGGAAGTGCTTTGTGATTTTCCATAGAATAAAGAGATCCTACTTAGGCAGATTCTCGTCAACTAGAAGCTAATAGTCGTATCTTGACTATTATAGGTTGACCACTCTACGCGACATATCCGACTTGGCAAGTGGATTTAGCGAGGAGGTATGTGATTCTTCCTATCCTCTTAAGCATGATATTTTGTAAAACATATATAGTACGGTGAGCGTCGTGTGTTAACTAAATTCGGTTTTACTTTGATGACTTTTGACTTGGGTTTTAAAAGGATGAAAACCTTGAAATATTTCAAAAGAGTTATTGGGAAGGAAAGTAATAATTGGTTTTTAAAAGGCTTAAGTGTTATACTATCTTTATGGGAAGTTAGGTATAACTACTTAAGAAAGATAAAAGGAACGGTTTACTTAATTGTTTGTAAAAGCCTTGTAATGATTTCTGAAGGTGTAGTAGTTGGCTTGATAAGTAAACATGTTATGATACTACGTGTGTTAGTGTCTTGTATAGCGTTTTTATAAAGAGGTTATTCTTATTGTGCTTATGTTGTTTAACGATAAGCCGTTGTGTTAGTATTATACCACTCACCTCTTGACATGTTATACCGGGGGTTAAGCTGCCCCCCGATGCGAGGGATGCCTCATGCGGGTCCAGGGGACCTATGCGGAACTACGAGAGTTCCAGGTTAGTGTGCGGGGGAATTCCCTCATGCGGTCTATGTGGCCATGCGGACTACGAGTCGGGGCGATGCCAGGAGTAGCTACCTCGATGCGGGGAATACCTCATGCGGGCCTAGGTGGCTATGCGGTTTGCGGGAGTCCAGGATTAGGCATGCGTAATGATACTATGGGCGATTGGCCTTGCTTCGATCATTCGCATCCTAGAAAAGACCTGTTACAGTTTACCTATTATTGCTCTTGTTTGTGATGTGGCACTATGTGCGGTTACATTGGTTGTTTCGTACATATTTGTAAAATTGGTTTTAAAATGATATGATTTCATTTAAATTACTTCTGATTTCACATACTTGGTACTGTTATCTTGACCTCGCCGGCTGCGTTAAATGCCGCAGGTAAGGGAAAGCAGGTGATAGATCCGCATCCTTAGAATCTTTACTTTGGTGTCAGGAGCTCCATCTCCTCCGGAGGCTCGACTTTTGGGTATGATCTCCCTGTTGTTATATAGATAGTTTTGTACATTCAGGGTATGGCGGGGCCCTGTCCCGCCATAGTTGTTTACTTCCTTAGAGGTCTGTAGTCTTATGGTACAGTTGGGATCTAACTGCCAGACTTGGTTTATATATATATGCCGAAAGGCGACCTTTTCAGATAAAATGTGTCTCATTTTACTTTTGTTCATGTCTTGTTCTATATTTCGCTGATTACTCTGATGTATGACTACTTGGGTGCCCGGGTAATGCACCAGTCACGGGCCCCGGAACGGGTCGTGACATCAAGTTCCAACACTTCCATATATGACATACCTACTTATCGACAACCATATTACCTCATTTTAACATACGACAAGTGTGGATAACAACAACAATATAACCAACGAAACCAATGGCACAAAACTGCCTAAAATCGGCCAACAACACATTTATCACATACACATCTTATTTTTCATTTCTTCCTTAACTTAAATTCATCCCTTAAACATAAAAATAAGTAATATCCAATTACTTTAATTTAAGAAGAACTATTACCTCATTTTTGTGCCCAAAATCGTCCAAAACAGCCCCTACTATATTGGTCCGCAGTTTTCGGTTTGCTCCACTTCTTCAAGTTCCAATCACATATATGTATCTACTACAAGCTTATATCCAACTTCCCGTTGTATTTCACTTCCAAAAAGTTGATAGAACTTAGGGTTTTCTTGCACCCTTTCTCGGCCCAAACAAGTCTCCAATGATTGAGATGTTAATCTTGGTTCAATACTTGATTTAGGGGCTTAATCTTGGAGAAATAAATTTATCAACAATGGTTGTTCTTGGTCTAAAGGTTCTCGAGATTTAGAGCTCAAAGGGAGAGAAGATGGTGAGATATATGGCTAAGTGTAAGTGAGATCCAAGTCTTGCAAGACTTGGATATGTATAGCCAAGTGGAGTGAGACCCACATGTCCATCCTCAAAATATCTAACATGTTGTCATTTTAGCAATATAAGTGGAGGGGTGATACGTGTCACCCTCCTATTGGTCCAAAATAATTCTTCACCAAAATAATTTCTATACTTGACCAAAATATCTAAAAATCTTGTGGACCCCACAAAATTGTAAAATTTCTGGTGTGCCCCACATGACCAAATCCGACACTTCAATATCCAAAACTAATTACGTACCTCCAATTAGGAGAATTGAACTCCAAGTTAACAAATTGTCGTCTTTACATTTTTCCGAAACTTTCCTTAAGAAAATGTAATAATTCTTTCCTTCCCAAAATTCAAATCTTAAATCCTTAATCACATTCTCAATTAGTTGCCCTGGTATTATGAGGTGTAACATCCTTCCCCCATTAGATACATTCTTCCTCGAATGTTCATCTAAGGTCTTAAGCTATACAAATTCCCAATCGGCTCAACAATCATCAACATCAATCCCAAGTGGTTTATACTCAAACCAAATAATCATCACCTCTAATATACTTCACATTTACTATGTATTTTAACCACAATCACATATGAAATACTTTTCTCTTGAAGGCCTTGTCTATCTAAGGTCTCAACGATTATCCAATACTCTAAGATTCTCAATTATTCCAAATTAGCACATATATAACCTTGATGTGGATTCATTAAACTGTTTCACACCTTCTAAGCAATTTATAAAGCTTAACTATCACATGATAACCCTCAATTTCTTAAGAAAACACACACATGGCCCCAAATAAAAATGTCTGCATAGATGTACATCATCATACCAACTCTACAACAATTTTACCAACCTGGATACTAAGTCCATATAGTCCCCTTCGGGGCCGTTGTCGCTTTCTCGTAGCTGCAATCACAATAATACGTTAGGGAGGGACTACCCTAACCACACAGCTCTATCGCACGATCTTGGAGTAAGAAGAAAAGAAATCAATCCTAAATGTACTGTAGCCTCCTGTTTATAGATGTGGTGCATAACACACCTATAAACAAGACTCTTACTATACACGGTCTGAAGTCATATAAGGTATAACATGTCCCGACCCTTTCTGGGTCTCGGTGTAAAGTCATATAAGTCATGTAAGGTATAACATTTCCCGACCCATTCTGGGTCTCGGTGTAAAGTCATATAAGGTACAACATGTCCCGGCCCTTTCTGGGTCTCGGTGTAAAGTCATATAAGGTATAACATGTCCCAGCCCTTTCTGAGTCTCGGTGTAAAGTCATATAAAGTATAACATGTCCCGGTCCATTATGGGATTCGGTGTGGTCACCTTCCTCACATATGCACCTATAACGTGTCCCGACCCATTAGGGGACTCGGTGTAATCATGACTATCCATATAATCCTCATGTGTGTGCATGCAACGTGTCCCGGCCCACCATGGGACTCGGTGTATCTATGCAACCATATGAAATTTTAAACCATCTCTTGACTTTCCATAAAACCGTTATTAACAAACTTCCCATAAAGCCATTATAACAAACTTTCATTTTAGAAAATAAAGCACTACCACATCTTTCTTTTTAAACAAACCAAGGCACTATCACCTCTTTCCTTTTAATAAAACTAAGGCATTATCATTTGATGTAACATTAGGGAAATGAACCCAAAGTACTATGTACATCTAATCTTATAAAAAGAATCATATCATGTCATATAAGGGAGTTGAACCCAAAAGTACTATGTACATCTATTCTTTCCTTTATAAAACCCCAATATACTAGCACTTGTAGCATCAAGGCACTTTCACTATTAAAAACAAGTTACTTACACTTTTAAACTCAAGTAACGTATTCTTTTCAAATCAAGTAACATATACCTTTAAATCAACTTACTTCTTCTTTCCCAAAATCAAGTCATTTATACTTCATATAAATCAAGTCTCTTATACTTCATCTAATCAAATCTCATATACTTTCAAGTAAGGTCTCATATACTTTCAAGTAAAGTCTCATATACTTTCAACTAAGTCTCATAACTTTCAAATAAATCTAGTCTCATGACTTTCAAATAAATCAAGTCTCATAACTTTGAAATAAATCTAGTCTCAGGACTTTCAAATAAATCAAGTCTCATTAGTGTTGTAACCTAGCAAGATCAACTCGACTCCAATGCTTACTAAACACTCTTACCAACATCTCCCATAATACTTGGTAAGGACTTAGGAATAACTTAGACATGCCTTGCATAGAATCAATAACATGAATACTCTAATAACGAGGCAAGTATACATCAAGAAACAAGCCATGTATACTCCAATAATCTATCATGTTGATAGAAGGAATAAGTTCATATACCTCGTTGACGACTAACCAACACGACAAGTAGAATATGCCCCAATGTACTTCAACTTTGTCGGCTACTCCACATGCCAAGTAGAATATGCCACACGTAGTACTTCAACCTAAAATGACAATAGCACTTCTATCAACTTCAAGCTTTCAAGTGTAAGACTTATAACAAATAATGACCCTCTTATTCTACGAGAATTTGGGCAGCACTTCCTTTATTTCTACGTACTTTTTCACCTTTTCCAAGGCCCAAATTCAACAACAACCAAGCCCCAATTAAGGGCACAATCAGCAGTTAACCAAAGGGGATCACACACATACCTTACGTGCAATTTCAGCCCCTTAACTTATATAAACAGTTCACAACCAAAACACCAACCAAAGGGGATTACACACCAACTTGACGTGTAAAATTCTGCCCCACAACGATATAAAAGCAGTCTACAAAACAATCCATAAATAACCAACATTAAGGGTACAATGTGAAGCCTTTTTCACCCTTATACATTAGGACTTTCATTAGTCATTTTCTCACATTAAACATGCAAAATGAGGGCTGAATTTCCAGAATTGCAACGCCCTAAAACAGTCCCTAAAAAACTGTATAATAACGTCCAACACTTTTATAGATTCCACGGCCAATAACTACAATCTGATAACTCTTTCCTTAATTCATTTTATTCCAATTCAAGTTCCAACACTTCCATATATGACATACCAACTTATCAACAACCATATTACTTCATTATAACATGCGACAAGTGTGGATAACAACAACAATATAACCAACGAAACCAATGACACAAAACTGCCTCAAATCGGCCAACAACACATCTATCACATACACATATTATTTTCCATTTCTTCCTTAACATAAATTCATCCTTTAAACATAACAATAAATAATATCCAATTAATATAATTTAAGAAGAACTATTACCTCATTTTTGGGCCCAAAATCGTCCAAAACAGCCCCTACTATATTGGTCCGCAGTTTTCATTTTGCTCCACTTCTTCAAGTTCCAATCACATATATGTATCTACTAGAAGATTATATCCAACTTCCCTTCGTATTTAACTTCCAAAAAGTTGATAGAACTTAGTGTTTTCTTGCACCCTTTCTCGGCCCAAACAAGTCTCCAAAGGTTGAGATGTTAATCTTGGTTGATCACTTGGTTTAGGGGCTTAATCTTGGAGAAATAAATTGATCAACAATGGTTGTTCTTAGTCTAAAGGTTCTCTAGATTTAGAGCTCAAAGTGAGAGAAGATGGTGAGATATATGGCTAAGTGTAAGTGAGATCCAAGTCTTGCAAGACTTGGATAGGTATAGTCAAGTAGAGTGGGACCCACATGTCCACTTGTCCTCAAAATATCTAACATGTTGTCATCTTAGAAAGACAAGTGGAGGGGTGACACGTGTCACCCTCCTATTGGTCCAAAATAATTCTTCACCAAAATAATTTCTATACTTGACCAAAATATCTAAAAATCTCGTGGGCCCCACAAAATTGTAAAATTTCCGGTGGGCCCCACATGACCAAATCCGAGACTTCAAAATCCAAAACTAATTTCGTACCTCCAATTAGGAGAATTGAACTCCAAGTTAACAAATTGTCGTCTTCACATTTTTCCGAAACATTCCTTAAGAAAATGTAATAATTCTTTCCTTCCCAATATAACAAAAGAGTCCCCAATTCGGCTATGTCACACCCCGAAAATCGGGCCCGTGACTGGTGCCTTACCCCGGGCACCCTAGCGATACATACATCAGAGAAAAATCAGCGGAACATAAAACATGAGTCATTATACAAGAGATAAAATAAATAAACAGGCCAACCAAAACGGTTGCCTTCCGTATATACATAAAACCTGAACAGTTTAATCCTTTTACAACCACCGCCGGTACTACAGACCTCTAAGATATCTGATGACTATGACGGACGGGGCCGCCATACCACGAATGTACAAGAACTTACAACTCGGGGAACACTGCAAAAGATAAGCCTCGGAAAGCGGAGCTTGAATCTGTTGGCTGTGATCACATGGCGAGGATCCACGGCCGATGTACCTCTACTGCGGCATGAACGCGGCCCGAAGAGTCGATGCAGAGTACCAAGTATGTGAAATCTGTACAAAGTCAGAAATGAAATCATACTAGTCTATATAAAGCGGAGACATGTATGATAACCAAACTACGATTCACAACATAAAGCGATCATCACTCGATATAACTATGGGTCTCACGCCCACAACATCAATCGTGTCGATCACGGCGCATGCCGGAATCTTGCATCGGTGTAGACATGTCCATGTGACCTCAACAACAAGACAGCAATCCAGATGGAAGCATACGTGCGCTACGCGTCGTGTCGGTATGTCCAAAGGGAAACAATAAGACAACTTTCCAAATGGACGATACGTGCGCTACGCATCGTGTCGATATGTCGAGAGGAAACAATAGACGGCATTCCAAATGGGCGATACCCGTGCGCTACGCATCGTGTCGATATGTCCAAAAGGAAATCACAAGGCGATAATCAAAATGGAAACATACGATGCGCTCGCGATCGTGTCGATATATCCAAAGCGATTAACTACAAGACCTTAACCAAAATGGAAGCATACGTGCGCTACGCGTCGTGTCGGTATGTCCAAAGTGATTAACAACAATAATACTATCAGCGAGGCGTGCGGTGGAATTTCTCGTCGCTGCAGCGCGTCAAGTAAGTTCTCGACAAGTCAACCGACCTCCATCGAGGCAGCGGTAACCGAAATACAACGCTTTGCACAACAAAGGTTATCCAATAAGCATAGCCAAGCTTCACAACAACAAGCATAGGCAAGTTTCACAACAACACAAAGTACTTTCATTTTATACCAAAGTCAGGGTTTTAACCCCAAGTACTACACATCGTAAGTTCTTTTAAAAGAGATCCATTTCTTTTATAAAAGTCACCCGATACGTAGTATTAGAATGACCAACCCACCTTCCTTTTCAAAACCAAGTAACCACATTCTTTTCCTAAGTTCGGTTTGCCTAGTTTGATTACTCAAGCTTCTCATTTTCAAATGGTTTCATAGTTCCCAAACTTAATCACTTGATTCCTTTTTAGAACAATTAAGTAACATATGTCATATCGTGAGTAGTTTATTCTTGTTTATAACGATCTTATTACTGACCATGATCTAGAAAATGTAATATCATTTTGTCTCATCTTAGCTTCTATGCGGATGGAGGTTTCTACGGTTTTAATACAACACATCATTATTCAAGACATTTTCCTTTTATTAACGCTGCGGTAGTGCAGTCGATACATTCGACTCCGAAATCGGTAAAACATTATCCCTTTAAAACCAAGTACTCATTACTCACGAATGAGGTTTCACACAAACATCCACATTAAAGCAAATAAGTTAAGTCTCTTATCTTATAAGATCAAGTCTCTTAACTTCTAACGTCAGTAAACCATTTTCACTTACATAAGGTCGTTATAACTAACTTCCCATAAAGCTATTATAACACCATATGTTTTAACCCAACCAAATCACTTAGCACGTATGCGTCTACCGTACTACATAGTTCACAACAATCATGCTAGAAAAGATAGGAAGAGGTTCACATACCTCGCGACGATTTATCGACAATAAGCAAAATGCTCCAAGTACTACAACGCTTGCTAGCCCTTTCCACTCGAGGTAGAATACGCTAATCTTAGTAATTTCACCTATAAAGGTAAAAAACGTCTTTTAACCCCAAAACACAAGTTTATATCTTTATATATAAAATTGGGCAGCCCCGCCCCCCCCCCCCCCCGCAACAGCGTAAATCTCCTCCTCTATCGAGGCCGGCTACCAAGCCAACCAGGGGGGGGGGGTTTACACGTCTAACCGGACGTGTACAATTCTACACAAGCCTCCAATCTGATCCTATGTAAATACAGTTTAGTTCGATTCTTAATTCTTCAGCTTAAGTCAAAAGACATTGCGAATACTAAGTATAGTTCCATATATAGTATACTTCAACTATATATCTAACAAACATGCAATTTCCAATTACAATAGAGGACAAGATAATTACCTCGATAAGCCCAAAATTATCCGAGTTTAATGTCGCTCACGAGCAAGGTTTAGCTCGCTCAGTGCGCTCGAACCACTCCAAACAACCCTTAGAAGTTCTAACCAACTTACTCAATTACTTGACCAACTATGAAGATTTCCTTAGGGTTTCGGTTTGAGACTAAAAAGGACAAAGGTAGTATTTAGGACTCTACGTAAAGAGGTATCTTTGGAATACTACAAGGTACAAGGCTAAGGTATTTTGGGCATTATAACAATACTAGGGAGTATTTCTATACCACACAAAGGGGTATTATACGAAAACAACTAGGCTAGGGGTACCCAGCTAGCACCACAAAGGGGGACCTTCTCGGCCAAAGGCCACTGAGGAGGAGGGAGGAGAGGCTTAGGGCGAGGCTACTAGAGGAGGAGGAGGATTTCAAAACTTAGACAAAGTGAGAGTGAATGAATAAGTCTTCCTGAGGAGGGTATTTATAGCAAACCCAAAGGCCAACCAATGGCCAAGATCTAGCCAAGTGCAAGGCAAGTGTAAGGCCAAGATCAAGCCAAGTGCACCCTAGACCTACTCCTTAAAACCCTCACAAATATCTACACAAATATCAAGCCCAACTTGCCACCTTGTTTGGCCAGTGCCCCACTTGTCTCCATTGTGAGGGTGACACGTATCACCTCCGTTGGTCGAGAATGTTTCGTCTCTCGGAAAAATCCAAAAAACAAAGCGACATAGCGGAATTTTCCGCGCAAGTTACGTAAAGCGTTTAGTCGAAAACGACTCTAGCAGGTGTTGTGCCCAAATGTAAAATCGGCCAAGGGTGCCACATGGGGTGACACGTGTCGCCCCGATTCGCCAGAATATTTCGTCTTAGAAAATATCCAATTCTGAAATCTCAAAACAAAGCGGGCCACAAAGCAGTAAATTTCTCCGTGGGCCCACGTGACCATTCAGAAAATAAAATTCCATAATTCTCTAATATTCGAAGTCCGAATACCAAATCGGGAATCCAATTCCCATTAACGAACCTTTTCCTTCACAAAAGCGGAAACTTTTCAGTGGAAAAAATCACCTCTGTCTTACTTTCCAAACTTTCTGACGTATTCTAGTACGTACTTACTCGAATACATACTCAGTCAATACGGGGTATAACATTCTCACATCCTTAGAAACATTCGTCCCGAATGTTCCTTCACAAGACGGATATCGAAGAAGCTCTTCTAACAAATTGCCAACGCCTTGCGGCAGTCACGAAATAACACACGTTATCTTCCTTCCTTACGTCGTGCCGCTTCTCGAACACTTGAACTCTTTTAGCATACGTACCACACTTCAGTCATCGCTTCAGTTCCCAAAACCTTGGAGTCACCACCTCCAAACTTGGTCATCTTACTAACCTCAAACTTCCTTAAGGCCATTCCCGGCCTTTACGAACCGCTTCTGGTCGAACGCGTCCACGAACTCATACGATGATCATACAAACTTGGGCCTAGCATCCTCGTGACCCTACCACCTCGCGGGACCACCCAGAACTGACCCCACCTTAATCCGGGCTACGGGTTGACCCGTATCACGTCCTCAACCCGACCAACCGTGCCAAACTCTTGTTCCCCGATCCGGAACAATCTTACTAATTCACATCATGAAAGCTACCACTTCCATCTCACACTACCCACGGACTTATCACACAAATAAATCCCACGTATACTACTACTCTGATAAAAGTCAAACATAAAGCGAATCTTTAATCTCAAGACGACCTTACCCTAGGTCTCGGTCGTGACATAGTCTAAGGTTCATCTTACCATGCCCGTCGTAACCTCGACTAAACATGTTTTCAAACTCACAATATCACAATGCTATCCGTACATAGCACACAATAATGAGATCATCATAACAAGCATACCAAAACTCTAGAGGTTAAGGATATGCACGAAGCTCTTTGCTCACTCTAATCATAGGCACACTGCCAGTGCTAGTGTAGAAAGGTGATAAACCAGCCACAGATCACGAAGGTGAGTCGTAACATCCGCGCTTCCCTTGGTGGACAGTTCCTCGAAAAATGGCCTGCTGTCGCATGCAAAACAAACTCCCAATCTAGCACGACACTCTCCAAAATGGAGTCTACCACGATAGTCACAACGAGGTAGGGGTGGCTTGGTGGTTAACACCCGCTCTGTAGAAAATCTGAACCCGGAGCCACGACTGCTCACGAAGGCGGTGGAGGACCACTGCATGCGGTGGGGTATATAACTAACTTTCTCGAGGCGGTCCGCCTCGAAAGCCACCAAAGGACCTGCCGTCTGGCCTCTTCTGCTGATCCAGTCATTCCGTCGACCCTCGTGCCTCGCATCTGGTGCATGAGCTGCGTGCGGGCAATGTCCATGCGGTGAAGAGAAACACCGCACAAGACTTCGGCCATATAATCATCAAGCGGTGGCGTGGCGATGCACCTATCCTCCATATCTGCAACTAAGCGCGGGACATATCGAGCCAAAGAATCGAACTTCGACATTGTACTCACGGCGGTCGCCTCTGTCTCGGTAACAAAAATCTGCCGGCCGTGCCCTCGCCATCTGCGGAGGCAAGAAGTGCGTGAGAAAGCCCGAAAACTCATCCCATCTGCTGGAGGTGCATGCTCTCCCAGAAAGCTCCGTGAATCAAACCAATCGATTGCGGTATCACGCGGCCGTCGCGAACAAAGGTCCTGACTCGGTCTCTGAAGCCTTGATCACCGCGTGATCGGCTGTAGCTGGGATGAACTCCTGCGGATCATCCTCGAGCCTCGACCGTAAAACTCTGGCGGGCTACAACTCGAAAGTCCGTAGCCTCAAACTATACGCTCGGGGTGAACGGCTGGTGCTCTGGGCGGGCTGCTGCGTCGGCTGTCGCCATATTCGCCTGACCACGGCCAACAATGAGCCATCTCGCGTAACCCATCTCCTGCCCCGGTTGTGGGGCGGAGGCTCAGTGCTTGTAGTCTCATCGACCACGGCTGCGGCTCTAAACTCTTTGGTCTTTGGCGGCGTCGCGAAACCGCCGTCTGAAGCACAACCTCGAGTCTTATGCGGGCTGCGCCCTCGTACTCCTCTGTATCTCACTAGCAGCACCCTCGGCTGCCTTGCCCTCCGGGCTCTGGTTGCCTTGCGCGGAGGCATAACTGGTAAAAACGAGATACGTCAGAGGGGTACAACTTACAACACAGCTCTAAGGCACGATCTCGGAATGAGAAGAATGGAAACCAATCCTAAATGTCCTATAGCCTCACGATTATAGATGTGGTGCACAACACGCGATAATCAAGACTCTACTAGACGGTGCGTAGACACTTTCCGAGGATTAAGCGCTCACGATACCACTATGTCACACCCCGAAAATCGGGCCCGTGACTGGTGCCTTACCCCGGGCACCCTAGCGATACATACATCAGAGAAAAATCAGCGGAACATAAAACATGAGTCATTATACAAGAGATAAAATAAATAAACAGCCAACCAAAGCGGTTGCCTTGGTATATACATAAAACACGAGCAGTTTAATCCTTTTACAACCACACTTGCAGCGTACTACAGGACCTCTAAGATATCTGATGACTATGACGGGACGGGGCCCGCCATACCACGAATGTACAAGAACTTACAACTCGGGGAACACTGCAAAAGATAAGCCTCGAGAAGCGGAGCTTCAATCTGTTGGCGTGATCCTATGGCGAGGATCCACGGCCGATGTACCTCTACTGCGGCATGAGCGGCCCGAAGGAGTCGATACAAGTACCAAGTATGTGGCGTACAAAGGCGTAAATGAAATCATACTAGTCTATATAAAGCGGGAGACATGTATGATAACCAAACTACGATTCGCGACATAAAGCGATCATCACTCGATATAACTATGGGTCTCACGCCACAACATCAATCGTGGTCGCGTCATGGCGCATGCCGGAATCTGCGCATCGGTGTAGACATGTCCATGTGACCTCAACAACAAGACAGCAATCGGATGGAAGCATACGTGCGCTACGCATCGTGTCGGTATGTCCAAAGGAAACAATAAGACAACTTTCCAAATGGACGCATGCAAATGCGCTACGCATCGTGTCGGTATGTCGAGAGGAAACAATAGGGCGGCATTCCAAATGGGCGCATACGTGCGCTACGCATCGTGTCGGTATGTCCAAAAATCACACGGCGATAATCGAAATGGACACATACACGTGCGCTACTCATCGTGTGAGTATATCCACAGCGATTAACCACAAGACCTCAACCAAAATGGAAGCATACCCGTGCGCTACGCATCGTGTCAGTATGTCCAAAGTGATTAACAACAATAATACTATCAGCGAGGCGTGCGTGGAATTTCTCCGTCGCTGCAGACGCGTCAAGTAAGTTCTCAACAAGTCAACCGACCCTCCTGAGAGAGCGGTAACACGAAATACAACGCTTTTCAACACAAAGGTTATCACAATAAGCATAGCCAAGCTTCACAACAACAAGCATAGGCAAGTTTCACAACAACACAAAGTACTTTCATTTTATACCAAAGTCCGGGTTTTAACCCCAAAGTACTACATACGTAAGTTCTTTTTTAAAAGAGATCCATTTCTTTTATAAAGTCACCCGATACGTAGTATTAGAATGACCAACCCACCTTCCTTTTCAAAACCAAGTAACCACATTCTTTTCCTAAGTTCGGTTTGCCTAGTTTGATTACTCAAGCTTCTCATTTTCAAATGGTTTCATAGTTCCCAAACTTAATCACTTGATTCCTTTTTAGAACAATTAAGTAACATATGTCATATACGTGAGTAGTTTATTCTTTTTTATAACGATCTTATTACATGACCATGATCTAGAAAATGTAATATCATTTTGTCTCATCTTAGCCATGCGGATGGAGGTTTCTCTTGGTTTTAATACAACACATCATTATTCATACATTTTCCTTTTATTAACGCTGCGGTGGTGCGCCGATACGTTCGACTCCGAAATCAAGAAAACATTATCCCTTTAAAACCAAGTACTCATTACTCACGAATGAGGTTTCACACAAACATCCACATTAAAGCAAATAAGTTAAGTCTCTTATCTTATAAGATCAAGTCTCTTAACTTCTAACGTCAGTAAACCATTTTCACTTACATAAGGTCGTTATAACTAACTTCTCATAAAGCTATTATAACACTTTATGTTTTAACCCAACCAAATCACTTAGCACGTATGCGTCTACCGTACTACATAGTTCACAACAATCATGCTAGAAAAGATAGGAAGAGGTTCACATACCTCGCGACGATTTATCGACAATAAGCAAAATGCTCCAAGTACTACAACGCACTAGCCCTTTCCACTCCTCGAGTAGAATACGCTACTCTTAGTACTTTCACCTATAAAGGTCACAAACGTCTATTAACCCCAAAACATAAGTTTCTATCTTTCTATAGAAAATTAAAGACACTCTCACATGCAGCGTAAATCTCCTCTCTATCGAGGCTACCAAGCCAACCGGGGTTTTACACGTCTAACCTGGGCGTGTACAATTCTACAAACTCTTTGCAATCTGATCCTATGTAAATACAGTTTAGTTCGATTCTTAATTCTTGGGCTTAAGTCAAAAGACATTGCGAATACTAAGTATAGTTCCATATATAGTATACTTCAACTATATATCCTAACAAACATGCAATTTCCAATTACAATAGAGGACAAGATAATTACCTCGATAAGCCCAAAATTATCCGAGTTTAATGTCGCTCGAGCAAGGTTTAGCTCCGCTCAGTGCGCTCAAACCACTCCAAACAACCCTTAGAAGTTCTAACCAACTTCTACTCAATTACTTCACCAACTATGAAGATTTCCTTAGGGTTTGGTTTGAGACTAAAAAGGACAAAGGTAGTATTTAGGACTCTACGTAAAGAGGTATCTTTGGAATACTACAAGGTCTGAGCTAAGGTATTTTGGGCATTATAACAATACTAGGGAGTATTTCTATACCACAAAGGGTATTATCTGAAAACAACTAGGCTAGGGGTACCCAGGCTAGCACCACAAAGGGGACCGCTTCGGCCAAAGGCCACGAGGAGGAGGGAGGGGAGAGGCTTAGGGCGAGAGCTACTAGAGGAGGAGGGATTTCAAAACTTAGACAAAGTGAGGAGTGAATGAATAAGTCTTCCTGAGGAGGGTATTTATAGCAAACCCAGGCCAACCAATGGCCAAGATCTAGCCAAGTGCAAGGCAAGTGTAAGGCCAAGATCAAGCCAAGTGCACCCTAGACCTACTCCTTAAAACCCTCACAAATATCTACACAAATATCAAGCCCAACTTGCCCGCTTGTTTGACGAGTGCGCCCACTGTCTCCGTTGTGAGGGTGACACATGTCACCCTCCGTTGGTCGAGAATGTTTCGTCTCTCGGAAAAATCCGCCAAAAAACAAAGCGACATAGCGGAATTTTCCGCCGCAAGTTACGTAAAGCGTTTAGTCAACGACTCTAGCAAGGTGTTGTGCCCAAATGTAAAATCGGCCAAGGGTGCCACATGGGGGTGAAACGTGTCGCCCCCCGATTCGCCCAGAATATTTCGTCTTACGAAAATATCCAATTCTGGAAATCTCAAAACAAAGCGGGCCCATAAGCCAGTAAATTTCTCGTGGGCCCACGTGACCATTTCCGAAAATAAAATTCCATAATTCTCTAATATTCCAGGAAGTCCGAATACCAAATCTGGGAATCCAATTCCCATTAACGAACCTTTTTCCTTCACAAAAACCGGAAACTTTTCCGTGGAAAAATCACCTCTTTCTTCCTTTCCAATCTTTCTGCCGTATTCTCGTACGTACGTCCTCGCATACATACTCTGGAAATACGGGGTATAACAGGCTAACTTGCCAAAACTGTGACATACACGTCTTATTCTCCTTTTCACTTAACACAAGTTCATCCCTTAACTACAACATCATGTAACTTCAAGAGGAAGAAGAAATCTTACCTTAGTTTTAGCCAAAACATTCCCTAAATTCTCGGCCAACAACTTCACTTTTGCACCACTTCTTCAAGTTACAATAACACAAATGTATCATCTACAAGCTTGTATCCATCTTGCTTTCATGTTTTTCTTCCAAAAAGTTCATAAACAAGCTTAGGGTTTCAAGACAGTTTTCTTGGCCAAAACCGTGACCCACTGTTTTGTGTATTAAACTTGCCTTAGAACTTAGTTAAGGGACTTAATCTTGAAAAATAAGTAACTCTTGTTCTTCAAGGTTCAAGGGAAAATCGAGACTTCTTGTTATACCCCGTATTTCCAGAGTATGTACGTGAGGGCGTACGTATAAAAATTTAAGCCTTAAGGTTTGGCAAGGTTCAAAAATTTGGGCACAAGTGCCGAAAAGAATCGTTTTTCGACGAAACGTTTTACTAAACTTGCGAAGGGAAAATTCCGGCTATGTCATTTATAATTTTTGCGGATTTTTCCGAGAGACGAAACATTTTGGACCAACGGGAGGGTGACATGTGTCACCTCACATTGGAAAAATTGTGGGCGGTAAAGGGGACGAAATGGGGCTTGTAGTTGGTAGGATATTTGTGCAAGTTGGTGTGGTAGATGGATAAGGTACACATGGTTAAATCCTAGCCCTACACTTGCCTAACACTTGGATGGATCTTGGCCATTGGTTGGCCATTGCTTGACCTATAAATACCCACAAGTTGATGAACTTCTTCATCCTAAAATCATTTTCCAAGTCTTGAAATCCCTCCTCTTTGTGTGTTGAGTTCGTCCAAATCCCCACTAGCCTAGTTGTTTTCGTATAATACACCCTCTCCCTCTTGGTAGAAATACTCTCCAAGTATTGTTATAATGCCAAAATACTCTAGCCCTTATACCTTGTAGTATTCTCAAGGTTACCTCTATACGAAAAGCCCAGAAATACTATTATACTTCCCCTCAGTCACAAAAACGGAACCCTAAGGAAAACCTTCATAACCGGTTGAAGTGTTAAGAAGAAGTTGCGTAGAACTTCTAAGGGTTGTTTGGAGCGGGTTGGAGCACCCGGAGTAGGAGCTAAACGTTGCTCAGGATCGACATTAAACTTGGATAATTTTGGGCTTACCGAGGTAAATAATCCTATCCTTCTATTGTAATTGGAGATTACATACTGTAGTTGTATAAAAATGAATATAAGATTCATAGAAGAGAATTGAACTGTAATAGAAGGATATTACAGAAAAGAATTGAACTGAAATCACGCCAGAAGAATATTAAAGAAGAAGATTAAACTGTACTTACATAGGACTGTATTTATAGTAGACTTAACCTTTATTGGTTGAATGTTCTGCGAGTAGCATGTACTACTTGGAAGGTGGACAAGGCTAGCCGGGTTATAGCCGTGGAGCGTTTTGCTAATAGTCGACAATCGTCGTGAGGTATGTGATTCTTCCTATACTCTTGAGCATGATATTTTAAAGGAATATATATATATATATAGTACGGTAGACGTACGTGTGGCAATGTCTTTTGACTTAAGCCTGAATAATAAAGAATCTTGAAGTATTTTAAAAGAATATATATATAGTACGGTAGACGTACGTGTGGCAATGTCTTTTGACTTAAGCCTGAATAATAAAGAATCTTGAAGTATTTTAAAAGAATATATATATAGTACGGTAGACGTACGTGTGGCAATGTCTTTTGACTTAAGCCTGAATAATAAAGAATCTTGAAGTATTTTAAAAGAATATATATATAGTATGGTAGACGTACGTGTGTTAACTGAATGTAGTGTTACGGCAATGTCTTTTGACTTAAGCCTGAATAATAAAAAATCTTGAAGTATTTCAAAAGATTAAGAAACCATTTTGAGAGAAGAGTAATACTTGGTTTTGAAACATAAGAGTTATACTAGCTTTATGGAAAGTTAGGTATAACATCTTAAGAGAGGTAAAGAAAATGGTTTACTGATTTTTAGAGACTTGATCTGAAAAGATAAGAGACTTGACTTGAATGAATTAATATGAATTTTGTGTGAAACCTCATTCGTGAGTAATGAGTACTTGGTTTTTAAAAGGAGAAATGTTTTACTGATTTCGGAAATCAGAATGAGTATCGACAAACCACTGCAGCGTTAATAAAGGAAAATGTATTGAATAATGAAGTATTATTAAAACCAGTAGAAACCTTCATCTGCATAGAAACTAAGATGAGACAAAATGATATTACATTTCCTAGATCATGGCTGCTTAATAAGATTGATTATAAACAAGAATAACCTACTCACATATAAGGCATATGTTTCTCAAATTGTTTAAAAGAGAATTATGTTTTAAAAGATTAAAACTATGAACTACGAAACCGTTTTCGAAAGTGAGAAACTTGAGCATTTGAAATTAGGCAAACTTGAACGTTAGGGAAAAGAATGTTGTTACTTGATGTTGAAAAGGAAAGTGTTTAGGTTTACCTAAAAATGTGAGTCACCCTAATTTTATACTACGGGTATCGGGTGACCTTTATAAAAGAAATGGATCTTTTAAAAAGAATTTAACGTATGTAATACTTTAGGGTCAGAACCTGGACTTTGGCCTAAAAATAAACTTGAGTTGTGTGTAACTTGCTTATGTTTGTGTTTGATAGCCTTGTTGTGCAAATACTGTATTTCTATACCACCGCGTCTCTCGATGGAGGGCCGGCTGATTTGTTATGAACGATTATTCACCGAGTCCCACGAGATGGGCCGGGACACGTATTTCATCTGATTCTTCACCGAGTCCCATGGGATGGGCCGGGACACGTATTCCATCTGATTATTCACCGAGTCCCACGAGATGGGCCGGGACACGTATTTCATCTGATTCTCTACCGAGTCCCATGGGATGGGCCGGGACACGTATTCCACATGATTCTTTACCGAGCCCCACGGGATGGGTCGGGACACGTATTCCACACGATTTATACCTAGACTGCCGGCAGTGAGGAAGGAGTTCCACGGGCATGAGGGATGACTTGAGGGCGTGAGTCCCTGACTTGACATGACTGCTTTTATGTTGTGAACTGTAGTTTGGTTATCATACATGTCTCCTGCTTTATATAGACTATTATGATTTCATTCTGATATTTCTGATTTCACATACTTGGTACTGTTGTCTTGGACATCGCTTGAAGTGCGTTCATGCGCGGTATAAGTACATCGGTTGTAGATACTCGCTCATAGGATCACGATTCGTGTCGGAAGCCCCATTTCTTGAAGGCTTATCTTTTGGTATGTTACCACAGTGCAGTAGATTCGTGTATATTCGAGGTATGGCGGGGCCTGTCCGTCATAGTTGTTGTCACTTTCTTAAGTGCATGAAATCTTGTTGTGGGCAGCGTGTAAAGGATAGCTGTTGGGTTTTTATGTATATATCTGAAACCTTGATTTTAGTTGCTTTGTTTATTTAATCAAATCTCTTATTTCATGTTTATGTTTTATTTCCGTTGATTTTCTCTGATGTTGTATCACTAGGGTGCCCGGTAAGGCACGATCCACGGGCGGGTTGGTCGTCACAAAAGTGGTATCGAGCGATTAATCCTCGGAAAGTGTCTGAACCGTGTCTAGTAGAGTCTTGATTATCGGTGTGTTGTGCACCACATCTATAATCGAGGCTATAGGACATTTAGGATTGGTTTCCATTCTTCTCATTACGAGATCGTGCCTTAGAGCCGTGTGATAAGTTGGACCCTCTAACGTATTCCTTTCCTTTACGATTATGCCTCGCGTAAGGCAACCGGGCCCGAAGGGCAAGGCGAGGAGGCGTGAGTAGAGCACGGAGGTTCTGGGCAGAAGGCCCGGTCGTTACACGAGATAGTGCTTCCGGCGAGTTTTGCGGCGCCGTAGCCGATAGAGTTTAGAGCGCGGCGATGGCTGCTGAGACTCTGATACTGAGCCTCGGTCCCACAACGAAGCGAGATGAGATGGGTACAAGGAGATGACCGATTCTTGGCGAGTCATGGCGGATATGAGAGAGAAATTTGGATCACGGCGATTCCAATCGAGCACCGTAGTTCACCCCGGCGAGCGATTTGAGACTACGGGACTTTACGAGTTGTAGCCCTTGATGTTCTATGGATCGAGGCGAGGATGACCTCGAGTTTATCCGACATCTACGGATCATGAGTGATCGAGTCTCGAGGCGAGTCGGTGGTATTGGGTTCGCATCAGTGCGTGATCTTTGATCGGTGGTTTGATTTGTGGAGCTGTCCCGGGAGAGCATGCACTTCCCCGTTTGGGACGAGTTCTCAAGGGCTTTTCTTGCACATTTCTTGCCCTACGGATGAGAGGGCTCGGGCGCAGATTTTTAGCGTTGAGGCGGGGCGGGCGGACGGTTAGAGAGTACAATGTGAGTTCGACTCATTAGCTTCGGTATGTTCCGTGTAGTAGGCGATATGGAGGGCGAGTACACCGCTACGTCACGGGCTAGATGATTACTTGGCGAGGCTTATACGGTGTAGCTCTTGGCCGGGCATGGACATTGCCGCATGCAAGCTCATGCACTAGGATGTGAGGCACGGAGAGGTCGGCGGAATGACCGGAGATCAGCGAGAGGCGAGCAGCGAGGTCCTTTGGTAACTTTGAGCGGGCGCCCGGCCAGTGAACTAGTTATGTACCTCGCCCGATGCGCAGTGGTCCTCGCGATCTTGGGGCGTTCGGTATTCGGGGCTGAGTCGAGCTCCAGAGCTTACGTTGCGAGATATACATGGGTTCTAGCGATCGGGTTGAGTTTTCCTCGGTGTGCACAATGTGGCGAGCGTCATCGAGAATGTCGTCTTTTGCGGTGCTTGTTTTTCTGCGGCCGTCCGGGCCATATAACGAGAAACTCTCCTAATAGGAAGGATGCGGCGAGAATGACTCACCTACGGTCGATGGCGAGTTCATCGCCTTACGATTATGCGCCGCAGCGAGCCTATGATTAGAGTGGGCGGTAGATTCGGTATATCCTTAACCTACAGAGATTTGTATGCATGATATGATGACCTTATTATTGTGTGCTATGTACGGATAGCGTTATGTTGGTTATGAGTTAGAAAGCATGGTTAGTTGAAAGGATATGTATGGGGGCATGGAAAGTGTGAACCTTAGAATATTACAGTTGAGACCTTAGATGTAAGGCCGTCGTGAGTACAAGATTTTTCGGGTGATCTTTGTCAGAATGTATAAGTATACGTGAAGTAATTGTGGGAAAATTCCTTGGGTGGTGTAAAATGGAAGTGGTAGCTTTCATGACCTGTATAGGTAAGATTGTTCCGGATCGGGAAACAAGAGCTTGATGCGTTAAGTGGGTCGGGTTGGGGCCATGTTGCGGGCCAACCCGCGGCCTGTTTCGAGGTGGGGTCAGCTCTGGGTGGTCCCGCCAGGTGGTAGGGTCACGAGGGTGCTAGGCCCAAGTTTAGATGACCATCGTATGAGTTCGTGGATGCGTTCGACCAGAATCGGTTCGTGAAGGCCGGGAATGGCCTTAGAGGAAAGTGAAGCTAGTAAGATGACCAAGTTTGGAGGTGGTGACTCCAAAGTTTTGGGAACTGAAGCGATGACTGAAGTGTGGTACGTATACTAGAAGAGTTCAAGTGTTCGAGAAGGGCACGACGAGTAAGGAAGGAAGAGAACGTGTGTTATTTCATGGCCAGGTGTGGCGTTAGCAACTTGTTAGAAGAACTTCATCGTTATCCGTCTTGAGAAGGAACATTCGGGACGAATGTTTCTAAGGAGGGGAGAATGTTATACCCCGTATTTCCAGAGTATGAACGTGAGGGTGTACGTATAAAAATTTAAGCCTTAAGGTTTGGCAAGGTTCGAAAATTTGGGCACAAGTGCCGAAAAGAATCGTTTTTCGACGAAACGTTTTACTAAACTTGCGAAGGGAAAATTCCGGCTATGTCATTTATAATTTTTGCGGATTTTTCCGAGAGACGAAACATTTTGGACCAACGGGAGGGTGACATGTGTCACCCTCACATTGGAAGGAATTGTGGGCGGTAAAGGGGATGAAATGGGGCTTGTAGTTGGTAGGATGTTTGTGCAAGTTGGTGTGGTAGATGGATAAGGTACACATGGTTAAATCCTAGTCCTACACTTGCCTAACACTTGGATGGATCTTGGCCATTGGTTGGCCATTTCTTGACCTATAAATACACCCCTAAGTTGATGAACTTCTTCATCCTAAAATCATTTTCCAAGTCTTGAAATCCCTCCCTCTTTGTGTGTTGAGTTCGTCCAAAGCCCCCCCCCCCTAGCCTAGTTGTTTTCGTATAATACACCCCCTCCCTCTTGGTAGAAATACTCTCCAAGTATTGTTATAATGCCAAAATACTCTAGCCCTTATACCTTGTAGTATTCTCAAGGTTACCTCTATACGAAAAGCCCAGAAATACTATTATACTTCCCCTCAGTCACAAAAACGAAACCCTAAGGAAAACCTTCATAACCGGTTGAAGTGTTAAGAAGAAGTTGCGTAGAACTTCTAAGGGTTTTTTGGAGCGGGTTGGAGCACCCGGAGTAGGAGCTAAACGTTGCTCAGGATCGACATTAAACTTGGATAATTTTGGGCTTACCGAGGTAAATAATCCTATCCTTCTATTGTAATTGGAGATTACATCTTTGTAGTTGTATAAAAATGAATATAAGATTCATAGAAGAGAATTGAACTGTAATAGAAGGATATTACAGAAAAGAATTGAACTGAAATCACGTCAGAAGAATATTAAAGAAGAAGATTAAACTGTACTTACATAGGACTGTATTTACAGTAGACTTAACCTTTATTGGTTGAATGTTCTGCGAGTAGCATGTACTACTTGGAAGATGGACAAGGCTAGCCGGGTTATAGTCGTGGAGCGTTTTGCTAATAGTCGACAATCGTCGCGAGGTATGTGATTCTTCCTATACTCTTGAGCATGATATTTTAAAGGAATATATATATATAGTACGGTAGACGTACGTGTGGCAATGTCTTTTGACTTAAGCCTGAATAATAAAGAATCTTGAAGTATTTTAAAAGAATATATATATAGTACGGTAGACGTACGTGTGGCAATGTCTTTTGACTTAAGCCTGAATAATAAAGAATCTTGAAGTATTTTAAAAGAATACATATATAGTACGGTAGACGTACGTGTGGCAATGTCTTTTGACTTAAGCCTGAATAATAAAGAATCTTGAAGTATTTTAAAAGAATATATATATAGTACGGTAGACGTACGTGTGTTAACTGAATGTAGTGTTACGGCAATGTCTTTTGACTTAAGCCTGAATAATAAAGAATCTTGAAGTATTTCAAAAGATTAAGAAACCGTTTTGAGAGAAGAGTAATACTTGGTTTTGAAACATAAGAGTTATACTAGCTTTATGGGAAGTTAGGTATAACATCTTAAGAGAGGTAAAGAAAATGGTTTCACGATTTTTAGAGACTTGATCGAAAAGATAAGAGACTTGACTTGAATGAATTAATATGAATTTTGTGTGAAACCTCATTCGTGAGTAATGAGTACTTGGTTTTAAAAGGAGAAATGTTTCTTGATTTGAAATCGAATGAGTATCGACAAACCACTGCAGCGTTAATAAAGGAAAATGTATTGAATAATGAAGTATTATTAAAACCAGTAGAAACCTCCATCTGCATAGAAACTAAGATGAGACAAAATGATATTACATTTCCTAGATCATGGCTGCTTAATAAGATTGATTATAAACAAGAATAACCTACTCACATATAAGGCATATGTTTCTCAAATTGTTTAAAAGAGAATTATGTTTTAAAGGATTAAAACTATGAACTACGAAACCTTTTTCGAAAGTGAGAAACTTGAGCATTTGAAATTAGGCAAACTTGAACGTTAGGGAAAAGAATGTTGTTACTTGATGTTGAAAAGGAAAGTGTTTAGGTTTACCTAAAAATGTGAGTCACCCTATTTTTATACTACGGGTATCGGGTGACCTTTATAAAAGAAATGGATCTTTTAAAAAGAATTTAACGTATGTAATACTTTAGGGTCAGAACCTGGACTTTGGCCTAAAAATAAACTTGAGTTGTGTGTAACTTGCCTATGTTTGTGTTTGATAGCCTTGTTGTGCAAATACTGTATTTCTATACCACCGCGTCTCTCGATGGAGGGTTGGCTGATTTGTTATGAACGATTATTCACCGAGTCCCACGAGATGGGCCGGGACACGTATTTCATCTGATTCTTCACCGAGTCCCATGGGATGGGCCGGGACACGTATTCCATCTGATTATTCACCTAGTCCCACGAGATGGGCCGAGACACGTATTTCATCTGATTCTCTACCGAGTCCCATGGGATGGGCCGGGACACGTATTCCACATGATTCTTTACCGAGCCCCACGCGATGGGCCGGGACACGTATTCCACACGATTTATACCTAGACTGCCGGCAGTGAGGAAGGAGTTCCACGGGCATGAGGGATGACTTGAGGGCGTGAGTCCCTGACTTGACATGACTGCTTTTATGTTGTGAACTGTAGTTTGGTTATCATACATGTCTCCTGCTTTATATAGACTATTATGATTTCATTTACAGTATTTTCAGTTTCACATACTTGGTACCTGTTATCGACCTCGCCGGAAGTGCGTTCATCTGCGGTAGAAGTACATCGGTTGTGGATCCTCACCATATGATCACGATTCGTGTCGGGAATCCCATTTCTTGAGGCTTATCTTTTGGTATGTTACCACAGTGCGTAGATTCGTGTACATTCAGGGTATGGCGGGGCCTGTCCGTCATAGTTGTTGTCACTTTCTTAGAGGTGCAGTAATCTTGTTGTGGCGTCTGTAAAGGATAACTGTTCGGGTTTTTATGTATATATCTGAGAAGCTTGATTTTGGTTAGCCTGTTTATTTAATCAAATCTCTTATTTCATGTTTATGTTTTATTTCCGCTGATTTTCTCTGATGTTGTATCACTAGGGTGCCCGGGGTAAGGCACCAGTCACGGGCCCGGGTTCGGGTCGTGACACTTCTGGGCTAAGGAAGAAGAGAAGAGAAAGTTTGGAGGAGAAGATATTATGAGCCTAAGTCTTGCAATACATATCAATATATACAAGTGGAACTTATAAGACAAGTGGAGGGGGGCACGTGTCACCCTCTCATTGGCCCATAATTCTCTTCACAAAATATCTTCCACACTAAGCCAAAATTCTTAAAATTTTCGATGGACACTTGGCCAAAATTGTGAAATTTTCGATGGGCTCCATATTATCAATGCCAAGACTTAATAATACAATACTAAGTCCATAAATCCATTTGAAAGAATCCAACTACTAGTATTAATTCTCGTCGTCATGTTTGTTGCATCCACAATTATTTCATATAAAAAATGTAAATATACTTTCCTTCCAACGTTCAAATCTTAATTCCATAATCATGTTCTCCATTAAATGCTCTGGAATTACGGGGTGTAACATTCTTTCCCCCTTAGAAATATTCGCCCCGAATATTCATAATAGGTCTCAAGCTATAAAAATTTCGGCATAGTCTCTTTTAACTATACCTAACAACTTATACTCGTTAGTGTCAGCGTCGCGGTCCTGCACATCGGCACCGCAACTCCGGAATTACTACCGCTCATCTGAAGTTTCAAAGATCGTGATCTGACGTCAAGACCGCGTCCTCATGTCAAGACCGCTGATCGCGTACTGAATTCACAGCTCGCATTTTGATCACTTAATATCTTTTTCTTCTACAAGTTCCAACCATACTCAGCAAATCCAAAGATGCCACACAGGGCCACAATATAACATATGTATTATTCACCAAACAATATAGCAAAGTAAGGAATCGAATTACCTGTATAACTATAATTTCATTCACATTTATCGTTCTTGTCGTAATCCTTCCTTTTACTCGTCACTACGAAAGAAAAAAACATTCCTTCCTTGATACTCGATCATACCATTCCATTCCTACTTATTCATAGTTTTCATATTTCTTATAGCCATTCTTCGACGGTTCCATAGTTTCCGTCTTCAATTACCTCCAACACTATTGTTATCCAAAGGTTATGTAGAATTGTAACATGTTGCACAATGTAGCCGAAGCCGAGGACCTTACCAGTCCAATATCTACAGCATACCTTAGCTTACTAACTTTGATACATGTAATTCTTAATAATACAAAATATTGCCCTTTATGCGAAGAAGAGGGCTTATCTCCTTTCCACTCTATAATTGGTTAGCCTGAAACTAAAATCGAACCAACTTCTCTCTACAATCAACATTGGCAAAATAAGAAGCCAACCAATCCATACTCATAATAATATCAAAGTCAGTCATGCCCCCTACTCTCTTTATCTTGTGCATGGAATACCTCTCAAGGCTGCTTAAAATGAAGGCTGAGGCAAGAGCTTTCTCATATTTTCCAAAGTGTAAGAAATTGGGCATTACTCATCTGGCATTCGCGGATGACCTCATGCTTTTTGCCAAAGGAGATATATCTTCAGTTGGGATTCTTATGAATTGTCTGGAAGAGTTGGAGGCTGCCTCAGGATTAACTCTTAACTTGACTAAATCCTCATCTACTTAGCGGGAATGCATTCTACAGTTCGGGACTTGATATTGTCCAGAGTGGGTTTCGCCATTGGAAGCTTTTCGGTACGATACTTGGGGATCCCTTTATCCCCAATTTCAGTCTCGGTGGATCAATTTTCCCCATTCACTAGTGCTATTTCGAATTACATTCAGAAATGGGGGCATCACACCCTTTCTTTGGTGTGGAACTAATCAGGTTGGTCGTCCAAGGGGTTGAGAGCTTTTGGTTCCGGGCACTTCCTATCCCGGCCACTATTATCAACAAGGTTCGGTCTGCTTTGTTATACCCCGTATTTTCAGAGTATATACGTAAGGACGTACGTACGACAATTTGAGACTTAAAGTTTGGCATAGGTTCGAAATTGTGCACAACACCCGATTAGAATCGTTTTTCGACGAAACGTTTTACAGAACTTGCGAAGGGAAAATTCCGGCTATGTCATTTGCGATTTTTGCGGATTTTTCCGGGAGACGAAACATTTTGGACCAACGAGAGGGTGACACTTGTCACCCTCAAGTGGACGCCTAAGGGGCGGTTTGGCCTTGGCCGATTGGTGCCTTGTTTTGGCCTTGTTTTGTGCCTTACTTTGTGCCATGTTTGGTGCCTTGTTTTGTGCCTTGTTTTGGGGTGTAGGGTTAGGGTGCACTTGGCTTGATCTTGGCCTTACACTTGCCTTGCACTTGGCTTGATCAAGGCCATTGGTTTCCCTATAAATACCCCTCCCTTGTGGAAGACTTCTTCATCCTAAATTTCACTAAGTCTTGAAATCCTCCCTCCCCTCTTGTGTTGTGTTCTCGTCCAAGAGGTCTCCCCCCCCCTTTGAGAAGCTTTGGCCGAGAGGCCTCCCCCTCCCCCTTTGTAGTGTCTAGCCGAGGGGTACCCCCCCTAGCCTAGTTGTTTCGTATAATACACCCCCCCTCTTGGTAGAAATACTCTCCAAGTATTGTTATAATGCCCTAAATACCTTAGCCTTATACCTTGTAATATTCCAAAAGTTACCTCTATACGTAGAGCCCGGAAATACTACCTTTTGTCCTTTTAGTCTCAAACCAAAACCCTAAGGAAATCTTCATAGCGAGTTGAAGTATTTAAGTAGAAGTTGGTTAGAACTTCTAAGGGTTGTTTGGAGCGGATTGGAGCGCGCGGAGTAGGAGCTAAACCTTGCTCAGGATCGACATTATAACTTGGATAATTTTGGGCTTATCGAGGTAAATACTCTTGTCCCCTTATTGTAATTGGAAATTACATGTTGTAGGATTATATAGTTGAAGTATACTATATATAGAACTGAACATAGCTTTGCGGCAATGTCTTTTGACTTAAGCCTGAATATAAAGAAGAGAACTGAACGGTAATTACATAGGACTGTATTACAGTAGACTTGTGTGGTATTCTGTGTAGTAGAATTGTACACGTCCGGTTAGACGTATAACCCCCCCTGGTTGGCTTGGTAGCCGGCCTCGATAGAGGAGGAGATTTACGCGGTTGCGGGAGAGTCTTTGCGAATTTTACGTAGAATATGGAACCGTGCATTTAGAAGTTAATAGACGTTTGTGGCCTATATAGGTGGAAGCACTACGAGTAGCGTATTCTACTTGAAGAGTGGAAAAGGCTAGCCGGGTTACAGTACTGTGGAGCGTTTTGCTTATTGTCGATAATCGTCGCGAGGTATGTGAACCTCTTCCTATCCTTTCTAGCATGATGTTTTGTAAACTAAGTAGTACGGTAGACGTACATGTGCTAAATGAGTTGGTTGGGTTAAAACATAGGGTGTTTGTCACGACCCGATCCCGGGCCCGTGACTGGTGCCTTACCCCGGGCACCCTAGTGATACAACATCAGAGAAAATCAGCGGAAATAAAAAAAAACTAAAACATGAGACAAGTCATAAAGCATGAACTAGGCTAACCAAAACGGTCACCTTCCTGAAATATATACATATATATATCAACCTGAACATTTAAATCCTTTTACAACCCCGCCACACTTAGATTCTGAGACCTCTAAGAATGTAACCATAACTATGACGGGACGGGGCCCGCCATACCACGAATGTACAAGTAACTACACCGCGGGGACTATACCAACGACAAGCCTCCGGAGAAACGGAGCTTCCCAAACAGCTGAACTGTGATCCTAAGAGCGCGGATCCACAACCGATGTACCTCTACCTGCGGCATGAACGCGGCCCAAGGAGGTCGATAACAGTACCAAGTATGTGAAACTTGTAAAAATCAGTAAATGAAATCATAATAGTCTATATAAAGCGGGAGACATGTATGATAACCAAACTACGATCCACAATACATAAATAGTCATGTTAAGTCGTGACTCATGCCTCAAAGTCATTACTCAAATATAACAATGGGTCTCACGCCCACAACATCACTCATGCACGTGGAATACCTTCCTCACCGCCGTGATCCATGATATAAAACATTCAAGGAGTACATGAACACGGGTCCCACTGTGTCATAATAAAACCGCGGGGTAAGTACCAAGGCATAGCCGACTACTAACACCCATAGTACTAACAAGGTCATAAACTGTATCATGAGATCTGTCTAGACTGTCACATGATCAATGCTGGTCACACGCCGCGCGATATCGATGTGCGCGTCTAGCCCTGGAACTCCTCGCAGCTCCGTATAGGCCAACCTCATAGGCCCGCATGAGGTATAACCCCGCATCGAGGGTAGCTACTCCCCGGCATCCGCCTGGACTCGCAGTCCGCATGGCCACATAGACCGCATGACCATAAAGGCCGCACACTAACCTGGAACTCTCGTAGCTCCGCATAGGTCCCCTGGACCCGCATGAGGTATTCTCGAATCATGGTCCTGCATCACGCTGAGTCTACCCGATCGGAGGCGCCTTAACCTCCGGAAACATGTCAAGGTGAGCGGTACAATACCAACATAACGGCTGATAGTTAAACAACTTAAGCGCAGTCGAGGGGAAACCCCTTTACACAAACATCACAAGATACTAACACACGTAGCATCCTAGCATGTTTACTTAACAAATCAACAAGAAAGTATTACAAGGCTATCACAAACCAACACAATCAAGTTATACACACAAGGTACTTTCTACTATATGATTAACAAGATCGGGTTTTTATCCCCAAAGTACTTTATACATTAACTCTTTAAAAGATACGTTACTTTCACAAAAGTCACACAATACCCGTAGTATAAGAAAATAAAGTGACTAATATTTTAATTAAACCAAAACAACGTCAGACTTTCCTTTTAAACCAAATTAAGACAATAACATGCCTTCCTTTTAGACCAAAACACTTCTCCCTTTAAAGTCAAATTACCATTTTAAAACCAATGATAAACCATTCCTTTGTTTTCATAAAGTCGTTATAACTAACTTCCCATAAAGTCGTTATAACACTTTATGTTCTAAACCAAAACTCTTCAATTCTACAAGTCTCTTTCCTTTTAAAACAACCATAAGTATTCTTTTAAAACCCAAATAATGTACTCTTTTCAAAATAAGTAACCTATACTTAAAATCAAGTTACTTCTCTTTTCCGAAACAAGTCGTTATAAGTCAAGTCTCTTATCTTTGAAGATCAAGTCTCTTAACTTTCAGAATCAATAAACCATTCTTTTACCTACATAAAGTCGTTATAACTAACTTCCCATAAAGCTATTATAACACCCTATGTTTAAACCAACCAAAACACTTAGCACGTATGCGTCTCGTACTCATAGTTTACAAAACATCATGCTAGAAAGGATAGGAAGAGGTTCACATACCTCGCGACGATTATCGACAATAAGCAAAACGCTCCACGATCAGTAACCCGCTAGCCTTTTCCACTCATCAAGTAGAATACGCTACTCGTAGTACTTCCACCTCGATAAGCCCAAAATTATCCAAGATTAAATGTCGATCCTGAGCAACGTTTAGCTCCAAGTCCTTACGCTCCAACCCGCTCCAAGCGACCCTTAGAAGTTTCTAAACAACTTCTCTAAACACTTCAACCAAGCTATGAAGGTTTTTCTAGGGTTTCATTTTGCGACTTTCGGAATAAAGTAGGATTTCCGGGCTCCTAGTATTTAAACAACTTTGGAATACTACTAGGGATACTAAGCTAGTGTATTTGGAATTATACCACAATACACCAAGTATTCTACACAGGGTTGGTGTGGCAGACTTCCCCCTTGTTTGCCGATTGAAGAAAGCCTTATATGGTACAAAGGGAGGGAAGTATTTTGCTCTTGGAAGCTTTCAAGTGAGATGAACTTATTCATCAACCAAGGGGTCTATTTATAGAACAATGGAGGGTCAAGATCCATCTAAGTGTATGGCCAAGATTGGGCCATGTGTGTGTGGGTCCCACCACACCACATGGCCAACGAAATTGGGTGCCAAGTGTAAGGCCATTTCGGCCAAGGTGAGTAGGTGACAAGTGGCTAGCCACTTGTCACACCATTCGACCACGTGGCCACACAAGGGTGACACGTGTCGCCCGATTAAATCAAAATATTACGTCTTAGAAAATATCCAAAGCGGAAACCTCAAAAACAAAGCGGGCCCCAAACCGTAAATTTCTCCGTGGGCCCACGTGGCCATTTCGAAAATAAAATCTCAAAATTCTAATATAATCCGAGAAGTTCAAATACCAAATCTGGGAATCCAATTCCCATTAACGAACCTTTTTCTTCACAAAAGGAAACTTTTAGTCGAAAAAATCACATCTTCCTTTCTTTCCAATATTTCGTCATTATTCTCGTGCGTATGTCCTCGCATACATACCACGGAACTACGGGGTATAACATTCTTCCCCAGAAACATTCGTCCGAATGTTCCTTCTAAGTCTCTAAACATACATATGGTGTAGTCTCCACTCTACACTTACAAACCGATCATACCACGATGGCTGGAATATAACATGTGCGCAAAACTCCATTTCATGCTAACGAGGAATCACCTCAATCATCTCAAAAGCTCTCACCCATGATCAAACGATACTCTTCGCATCTTCACAGAATGACCACAGTTCTCATAACATATGTTCACTTTTTCCTTACTCGTCGTACCCTCGCCGTAACTCGAACTCCTCCTAATAAGCGTGCCACGTTTACGCTGACTCGAGCTGCTAACAATTTCCTCTGGATAAGCTTCACCTATCCACATCACGGTGAAACAAGTAGGGACCAACTATCCGAACCTTGCCAACCTTGAACCAATCGATCGTGACTACTGCTCTATACAAGGCTTCATAAGGCGACATCCGAATCGTAAAGGTAGCTATCATAAAACTCACTTACCCAAGAGGCACACAATCCTCACGGCTACCCACGAAATCAAAACATCGACCCGCAACCTATTCTTAACTATCTCGGGTAAAGCGCTTTGTTCTTCTCGGCCGAGGTGAATGCACATCGAGACTCACTGAGTTCCAACCCCGCTGGTAACACCTTGGACACAAAAGACATAGCCGAAAAATTGGGCTCCACTGCCTGTCATAAAAAGTAGGAATCCCGTGCAGCCTTACAACCTTCCCGATATATAACATATCGCCACCCTCCGCCGAGTAAATAGTCCTGCACGAAGAGCGAGATGGTGACCTCATCAGCGACTGCGGTCGAACGCATCCTCGAACTCGTCGATGGTTAACTAACCTTGGACCTAACACCCTCGTAATCCTATCACAAGCGGGACCACCACAAATTGACCACATCTCCTTTCGGTGCGGGTTGACCCGAAACGATCCTCAACCCGACCCATAATCGCACCAAACTCTTGTTCCCCGATCCGGAACAATCTTACCTATCCAAGTCATGAAAGCTACCACTTTCACCTTACACATCCCAAGGAAAATATCCCTCAAAACATTTCACGCATACCAAGTGTTTCGACAAAGATTAACCGTAAAATCCTTTTCTCAAGACGGCCTTACATCTAAGGTCTCAACGTGTACTATTCTAAGGTTCACACCTTCCATGACCCCATACTTATCCTTTCAACTAATCATGTTTTCTAATTCACACTTAACACAATGCTATCCGTACATAGCACCTAACATGTACCCACCATAATATCATAAACAAAATCTCCTAAGGGCTAAAGATATCTCTGCAACTACTGCCTCACTTTCCCTTTGCCGTTCTAATCATAATCCTGCCCTGCAGGGCGCCTAGCTATATAAGGTGTTGAACCAGCCATCGATCCCGAAGGCTGAGGCTCTACATCTGTGCTACCTCTGGTCAGACAAACTCTCACCAAATTGCCCTATTGGCCGCAAACACAAAAGGTCGAGCGATGCGACACTCACCATAATGGAGTCTACTACTATGGCCGAAGCGAGGTAGGGTGACCTCATCCGACTAACACCCCTTCTCCCGAACAATGAACCCGATCGACCGGCGGTGAGTCATCCTCCGTAACCCTCCTACCGGACATCCTCCCATCACATGGCCCGGCGGCCGGGTATAACAATCTCCCAACAAGTACGACACGAGGATCATCCTCGGATCTCTATCCATAGAATTACGGCTGCAACTCAAGAAATCCATAAGTCTCAGACTATCGGATCTAGGGGGAATCACTGATACTACCGGAACCACCGGCTCCCGTCCGTCCTCATTCCCAGCCACTAGCCTAGCTAGTAACTGGGCTATCACCTTGAATTCATATCCTCGGCTCTGGAGTGGGCTGAGGCTCGGTATCGTGGCCTCAATAGAAGCCGCCGCTCTAACTCTCTGGGCTAGCGGCATCATAAAAACTCGTCGTCTGAAGTACTATCTCAGGTAAGAACCAGGCCTGTGCCCTCGTAACCCTCTGTGTTCAACTCGTAGCTCCCTCTGCTTCCTTGCTCATCTGGGCCCTGGTTGCCTTGCGCGGAGACATAACGGGTACATAAGAATACGCCAGAGGGAGTCCAACTTACAACACAGCTCTAAGGCACGATCTCAGAATGAGAAGAATAGAAACCAATCCTAAATGTCCTGCTGACCTCACGATTATAGATGTGGTGCCACACCGATAATCAAGACTCTACTAGACACGATCTGTAGACACTTTCCGAGGACTAATCGCTCGATACCACTTTTGTCACGACCGATCCGGGCGTGGTAGTGCCTACCGGGCACCTAGTGATACAACATCGAGAAAATCGTGAAATAAAAAAACTAAAACATGAGACAAGTCATAAAGCATGAACTAGGCTAACCAAAGCGGTCACCTTCCGAAATATATACATATATATATCAACTTTGAACATTTAAATCCTTTTACAACCACCTTACAGCGATTACTGGACCTCTAAGAATGTAACCATAACTATGACGACGGGGCCCGCCATACCACGAATGTACAAGTAACTACCGGCGGACTATACCAAAGACAAGCCTCCGAGAAACGGAGCTTCCCAAAAAGTGACTGTGATCCTAGGCGCGGATCCACAACCGATGTACCTCTACTGCGGCATGAGCGGCCCGGAAGAGGTCGATAACAGTACCAAGTATGTGAAACTTGTAAAAATCGTAAATGAAATCATAATAGTCTATATAAAGCGGGAGACATGTATGATAACCAAACTACGATCCTGATACATAAATAGTCATGTTAAGTCGAGGACTCATGCCTCAAAGTCATTACTCAAATATAACAATGGGTCTCACGCCCACAACATCACTCGTGCCCGTGGAATACCTTCTCACCGCCGCGATCCATTATATAAAACATTCAAGGAGTACACATGAACACCAGGTCCCACCTGTGTCAAAATAAAACCGTACAGGGTAAGTACAAAGGCATAGCCGACTACTAACACCCATAGTACTAACAAGGTCATAAACTGTATCATGAGATCTGTCTAGACCGTCACATGATCAAAGCTGGTCACACGCGCGGTATCGATGTGCGCGTCTAGCCTGGAACTCCTCGCTGACTCGCATAGGCCAACCTCGTAGGCGCGTGAGGTATAACCTCGCGTCGAGGGTAGCTACTCCCGGCATCCGCTGGACTCGCGATCCGCGTGGCCACATGCACCGCGTGACCATAAAGGCCGCACACTAACACGGAACTCGTAGCTCCGCATAGGTCCCCGGACCCGCGTGAGGTATTCTCGAATCATGGTCCTGCATCGCTTTGAGTCTACCCCGCATCGGAGGCAGCTTAACCTCGGAAACATGTCAAGGTGAAGCGATGCAATACCAACATAACGGTGATAGTTAAACAACTTAAGCGCGATCGAGAAACCCTTTACACAAACATCACAAGATACTAACACACGTAGCATCTAGCATGTTTACTTAACAAATCAACAAGAAAGTATTACAAGGCGATCACAAAACAACACAATCAAGTTATACACACAAGGTAATTTCTACTATATGATTAACAAGATCTGGATTTTATCCCCAAAGTACTTTATACATTAACTCTTTAAAAGATCGTTACTTTCACAAAAGTCACACAATACGTAGTATAAGAAAATAAAGTGACTAATATTTTAATTAAACCAAAACAACGTCGGACTTTCCTTTTAAACCAAATTAAGACAATAACATGCCTTCCTTTTAGACCAAAACACTTCTCCTTTAAAGTCAAATTACCATTTTAAAACCAATGATAAACCATTCCTTTGTTTTCATAAAGTCGTTATAACTAACTTCCCATAAAGCTGTTATAACACTTTATGTTCTAAACCAAAAACTCTTCAATTCTACAAGTCTCTTTCCTTTTAAAACAACCATAAGTATTCTTTTAAAACCCAAATAATGTACTCTTTTCAAAATAAGTAACCTATACTTAAAATCAAGTTACTTCTCTTTTTCCGAAAACAAGTCGTTATAAGTCAAGTCTCTTATCTTTGAAGATCAAGTCTCTTAACTTTCAGAATCAATAAACCATTCTTTTACCTACATAAAGTCGTTATAACTAACTTCCCATAAAGCTATTATAACACCCTATGTTTAAACCAACCAAAACACTTAGCACGTATGACGCTACCGTACTACATAGTTTACAAAACATCATGCTAGAAAGGATAGGAAGAGGTTCACATACCTCGCGACGATTATCGACAATAAGCAAAACGCTCCACAGTACTGTAACCCTGCTAGCCTTTTCCACTCATCAAGTAGAATACGCTACTCGTAGTACTTCCACCTCGATAAGCCCAAAATTATCCAAGATTAAATGTCGATCCTGAGCAACGTTTAGCTCCAAGTCCTTACGCTCCAACCCGCTCCAAGCGACCCTTAGAAGTTTCTAAACAACTTCTCTAAACACTTCAACCAAGCTATGAAGGTTTTTCTAGAGTTTCATTTTCGACTTTCTAATAAAGTAGGATTTAGGGCTCCTAGTATTTAAAAAAATTTGGAATAATACTAGGGATAACAAGCTAGTGTATTTGGAATTATACCACAATACACCAAGTATTCTACACAAGGGGGGAGGGGTGGGACGAAACCAATACAAAGGGAGGGAAGTATTTTGCTCTTGGAAGCTTTCAGTGAGATGAACTTATTCATCAACCAAGGGTCTATTTATAGAACAATGGAGGTCAAGATCCATCTAAGTGTATGGCCAAGATTGGGCCATGTGTGTGTGGGTCCCACCACACCACATGGCCAACGAAATTGGGTGCGAGTGTAAGGCCATTTCGGCGAGGTGAGTAGGTGACAAGTGGCTAGCCAACATCACACCATTTCGCCCATGGCCACACAGGGGTGACACGTGTCGCCACGATTAAATCAAATATTACGTCTTCGAAAATATCCAAAAAGCGGAAACCTCAAAAACAAAGCGGGCCCCACAAAACCAGTAAATTTCTCAGTGGGCCCACGTGGCCATTTCCGAAAATAAAATCTCAAAATTCTAATATAATCTATGAAGTCCAAATACCAAATCTGGGAATCCAATTCCCATTAACGAACCTTTTTCTTCACAAAAACCGGAAACTTTTCCGTCGAAAAAAATCACATCTTCCTTTCTTTCCAATATTTCTGTCGTATTCTCGTACGTATGTCCTCGCATACATACCCTGGAACTACGGGGTATAACAGTGTTATAATAGCTTTATGGGAAGTTAGTTATAACGACTCTATGTAGGTAAAAGATTGGTTTATTGATTGTAGAAGTTAAGAGACTTGATCTTGAAAGATAAGAGACTTAACTTGTTTTACTTGGTAATTAACATTTTGTTAGAAATGTTGTAAAACCTCATTCGCGGGTAATGAGTACTTGGTTTTAAAAGAATAATGTTTCTTGATTTGAATCAGAATGAGTATCGACAAACCACTGCAGCGCTAATAAAGGGAAATGTATTGAATAATTATTGTAACCAGTAGAAACCTCCATCTGCATAGAAGCTAAGATGAGACAAAATGATATTACATTTCCTAGATCATGGCTGCTGTAACAAGATTGATATGAAACAAGAATAAACGACTCACACATAAGACATATGTTACTCAATTGTTTTAAAAGGGATTAAGACTATAAGTTATGAAACCTTTCTAAAATGAGAAACTTGAGCATTTGAAATTAGGCAACTTAAACGTTTGGAAAATAATGTTGTTACTTGATTTTTACAAAGGGAAGTATTTTGGTTTACTTAACAAAAGATAGCCACTCTATTTTTTATACTGCGGGTATTGTGTGACTTCTTGAGAAAGAGTGGATCTTTTATAAAAGTCTAGAAGTATGGTAATTTGCTTGAGCTTGTTTGTGATAGCCTGGTTGTGCGGTATATTGTTGTTGATGTTACATGGACATGTCTACACCGATGCAGTCCGGGGCATGTGGCCGTGCGGCAGGTTGATTACCGATATATTGTTATTGTGGTTACATGGACATGTCTACCGTCTGAAGTCAGGGGCATGTGGCGTGCGGCGGGGTTGATCACCGATATATTGTTGTTGATATTACATGGACATGTCTACACCAAGCGGTCGGGGGCATATGGCGTGCGGCATTGTTATTATTGTTGCATCATGGACATGTCTGCACCGATGCAGAAGTCCGGGGGCATGCGGCCATGATGCAAACATGATTGATGTTGTGGGCGTGAGACCCATAGTTATATATCGAGTGATGACTTTGAGGGCGTGAGTCCCTGACTTGGATCGCTTATGTTGCGTCTTGTATTTTGGTTATCATACATGTCTCTGCTTTATATAGATGTTATGATTTAAGCTGCGATATTTTGATTTCACATACTTAGTACTGTTGTCTTGACCTCGCTTCGGGCCGCTCATGCCGCAGGTAGGAGTACATCGGTAGTTGATCCTCGCTCTTAGCATCACAGTTCAGCGTTGGGAAGCTCCGTTCTCCGGAGGCTTATCTTTTGGTATGTTACCCTGAGTTGTAGGTTCTTGTACATTCAGGGGTATGGCGGGGCCCTGTCCCGTCATGTTGTATAAAAACTCTTAAGTGCATGTAATCTTGTTGTGGGCAGGGTTTGTAAAAAGGATTAAACTGTTCATTTTGAAAGAGTTGTTTATATATATTTTATTGGAAGGTAACCGTTTGGTTGGCCTGTTTTATGATCATATATCTTGTTTCTTGTTTAAAGTTTTATTTTCCGCTGGTTTTCTCTGATGTTGTATCACTAGGGTGCCCGGGGTAAGGCACCAGTCACGGGCCCGGGATCGGGTCGTGACATGCTTGTATTCAGTTCTTATGGGGAGGGAAACCACCAAGAGTTGCTTGGGATATCATTTGCTTGCCTCAAACTGAGGGTGGCTTGGGTCTTATGAACATCAAGGAATGGAATCATGCCCTGCTATCCAGGACGATTTGGCAAACTCACACGGAAGCTGATTCCCTATGGGTCCAATGGATCAATAGCCACTATTTGAGAGATATTACAATTTGGGACTATGAAGTGCGTCCTGAGGACTCCCTTATTCAAAAAGATTTGTGGGATTCGCCACAAATTTGTTACTATCTTTGGTAGCCATGGTGATGCTATTGAGGGCTTTACAAAATGTTGTGCCAACGGTATATTTGATTCAAGCCTCGTGTATGATATCTTGCGCACTCCGCAAGCTAAAAAGCCTTGGATGTCACAAATTTGGAAAGGCTTCATTCCTCCCAAATTCTCTTTTACTATGTGGCTAAATTGCGAGCGGTTAGCTACAAAGGATACTCTATCATTTCTCAACTTGGAGGATAAATCTTGCGAGTTACGCAAGCAAGCTAATGAAACAAGGAGCACCTCTTCTTTGCACCTTTATACACATGATTTGGAAGAGCATAAAAGATTGGTTGGGTATTAGAAGAGAGATGACAACTGTTGAAAGCTCCCTTAAATGGATTAAGAAAGAACACCGCGGGACAAGCATTCGAGCCAAAGCTATTTTGCTTACTTTTTGCATAATGGTTTATGAGATTTGGAGGGCAAGAAACATAATGCTCTTTGAAGGCACAAGCTTTCCGGCAGAAGAGGTCATTGCAAGAATCAAAACAACATCTTATAGAGTTCTCTATGATTTTATCCCCTCCTGTAATGGCACCTTTTGAGTGACCACCCCTCCCCTCTATCTCTTCTTGTTTGCATTACGTTGAGGCTTGAGATACCTCAACGACTGATTGTAGCCACTTCCTTTTCGTTATTAGTAATAATATTTGCATTTACCTATAAAAAAAAAAGTCAGTCATGCCTAACTCTATCAAATCTGCTAAGGTATGACGACTATATATAACCACCGAATAATTTTTATATACCCGTTTAGCCATGACCGAATCTCCTACCGGTGTAGATACCTCAAATGGTTCTATCAACTCAGGTTCTATGCCAATTCTACTAGCAAAAAGGGGTGATATATAGGATAAAATGGAACCTTGATCTATCAATGCATACATGTCACAGAAAAATATCAATAATATACCGTAACAACATCCGGTGACGATTCCTGATCGTGTCTACTAGCCAAGGCATAAATGCGGTTCGAAGGACCGCCAGAACTAGAAACTCCGCCATGACCTCTACCACGGTCTGCTGGCATGTGAACACCCTGCCCTATGAGGCGCATAGCTATAGAAGGTGATGAACCAGCAACTGATCCAGTAGGCTGAGTCATCCCACCTGTACCATCTCTATATGGACATTCTCTCATCACATGGCCTTGATGGCCTCAAGAATAACAGGCACCTATAGAAAAATGACATTCCCCAAAATGGGACCTACCATACCGTGAACACTGAGGCAAAGGTGGCCTCGACTGAATAGAACCCCTGTGCACCTGTGAACACAAGCAGAGCTCGACTAGCTCTGAATACCCGGCGATCAAACCTTACGCACATGGCGTGGAGGTACACTCTGTGCTAGCTGTGAAGAATATCTAACTTTATTCTTTGGCGACCCTCCTCGAAACTCACCAAAATATCTGATCGACCTAGCCTCTTATCTGGCCTGCTCGTGCTCTATCTGGTGATGCCTGCGTATGCATCCTCTGCCCTATGCATATGCATGTCAGACGGCAATATACATACCTGGCTGAAGAGCCACTGCCAAACAACCATTAGTCAAGTAGCAATCGAGTCCCATCACATAGGGATGAACTCTATCGGCCATATCAGCCACAATCGTAGGCGCATATCTAGCCAACGAATCGAACTCTAGGCTATACTCGCAAATGGTCTAGCCACTCTCCCTCAACTGTAGGAATCTGTCAACTCTAGCCCTTCTCATCTCTGGAGGCAAGAAGTGACCAAAAAAGGCCTCTGTAAACTCATCCCATGTAGATGGAGGTACATCATCTCCCCTAGACAATTCCCAAGACTCATACCAGTTAGTAGCTATATCCTGCATCCTATATGAAGTTAAATCAACCGAATCAGTCTCCGAAGCCTTGATTACCCTCAGTGTACGCTGTATCTGTTACACCCCATAATTCCAGGATATGTTTAAGAGAATGTACGTAAGGAATCAAGACTTTAAAAATTGGTACGAAAGGAAGAATTGTTTTTCCGAAGGAAAATCTTCCGAACTTCGGAAAGGAAAAATGTTCGTTGATGAGAATTAGATTCTCAAAATGCGTTATTTGAGACGTATGGAATTTATTAACATTGTGGAAATTTATTTACGGATTTGGTCACGTAGGGCCCACCCGGGAAATTTTACGTTTTGTGGGGCCCACGAGGTTTTCGATATTTTGATGAATTATGGAAATTTCGGGAAATAGAATATTTTAGACCAATAGGAGGGCGACATGTGTCACCCTCCACATGGCTTGGTCGAAATGTCTTGGTCAAGAAAGACCAAGTGGAGAGCTTGACATTATTGACTAATATTGACTAAGATCCTAGCCACACACTTGGTTTGATCATAGCCCTTGGTTGTGTTATATAAGTGTATACTAGTGCAAGACTAGATCATTCAACACTTAGAAAAATTTAGAGAACATAGTGTGTTCCTTTGAAGCTCTCGGCCAAGCTTAAGGAGAGAAAGAAAATATTTGCAATCTTGCTTCATAAATCCCAATATTCAAACCTAAGATCCCTATAGGTATTCTAAGGATATCCCAATACAAAAATCCCGGAAAAACTACGTTTTTACGTTAGTCGCAACATGAAAACCTAAGGGTTTTTTCATAGTTGGAATTGGAACTTGAAGAGGAGTTCTTTATAAGCTTCCAAAGGTTTCTTGGAGTGGATTGAAATGTCAAGAAGAGGAGCTAAGTTGCTAAGGATCGACTTTAGGTTTTGGATTGTATTTGGGCTTAAAGAGATAATAATCTCCGTCTTGCTATTGTAATTCAAGATTTCATGTTGTAGTAGTTGATAGATGATCATGTGATATTTAGAATGAAGATTGATAAATGTTATGGAATTTGAAAGCTTAAATCCGAGATTGGCATGTTAGCCATTAAAATTGGAAATCAATTTGGTCGATAGTTATAATCATCGCATGTTATATAAGAAAGGGATTATAGTTGTTATAATTGTTTGCGACTATATAACATGTTAGAATAACAACTTGGATTGAAAAGGAATTGGAAAAGACTTTATGTGGTTGCACATTATAATCGAGAATGGCATGGAATATTGGACAATTTTTTATATCAATTGTGGGGCAGAATTTTACACGTCCTATTAGGCATGTAATCCCCTTTGGTTAGCTAAATTGGTTTCCATTCTTCTCACTCTGATATCGTGCAATAAAGCTGTGTTAAAGGTTGGACTCCCTCTGACGTATTCTTATGTACCAGTTATGCCTCCACGCAAGGCAACCGCGGCCCAGAAGGGCAAGGCAGCAGAGGGAGCTGCTAGTGGGACTCAGAGGGTTACTAGGGCACAGGCCCAGTCATTGCCTGAGATAGTGCATCAGACGGCAAGTTCTACGACGCCGCCAGCCCCAGAAGAGTTTAGAGCAGCAGCAGTAGCTACTGAGGCCACGGTACCTGAGCCTCCAGTCCCACGGCCAGGAGCAGAGGATATGGGTTACAAAGAGATGGCCCAGTTACTAGCTAGGATCGTGGCGAGGCATGAGGACAGACGGGAGCCGGTGGTTCCGGTAGTACCGGTGGTGCACCCCAGAACCGATAGTTTGAGGCTTCGGGACTTCTTAGCGGTGCACTCTATCCTCCGATAGCTACCCCCGTGCAACCCTCCGCTAGATAATCATCAAGCCCCGTGACATAGCGGTGCACTCTATCCTCCATGTCTGCCACTAGAGTGGGGGCATACCGATCTAATGAGTCAAACTCTATGTTGTACTCCCGAACTGTCCGCCCATTCTGCCTCAACATCATAAACCTATCCACCTAGGCTCTCCTCATCTGCGGAGGCAAAAAATGGTCAAGAAACGTCTTCGAGAACTAGTCCCAACCAGCTGGAAGCGCATGCTCCCCCCCGGGACAGTTCCCATGAATCAAACCAGTTTATTGCAATATCACGCAGCCGAGGAGAACCCAATACCACCGACTCTGCCTCTGAGGCCTTGATCACCTTCATGATCCGATGCAGCTGTCGAATAAACTCCTGAGGCTCATCCTTAGGAAGTCCCGAAGCCTCAAACTATCGGTTCTGGGGTGCACCACCGGTACTAACGGAACCACCGGCTCCCGTCTATCCTCATGCCTTGCCACGATCCTAGCTAGTAATTGGGCCATCTCTTTGTAACCCATATCCTCTGCTCCTGGCCGTGGGACTGGAGGCTCAGGTACCGTGGCCTCAGTAGCTACTGCTGCTGCTCTAAACTCTTCTGGGGCTGGCGGCGTCGTAGAACTTGTCGTCTGATGCACTATCTCAGGCAATGACTGGGCCTGTGCCCTAGTAACCCTCTAAGTCCCACTAGCAGCTCCCTCGGCTGCCTTGCCCTTCTGGGCCCGAGTTGCCTGGCGCGGAGGCATAACTGGTAAAGGAAAGGAATACGTTAGAGGGGTCCAACTTATAACACAGCTCTAAAGCACGATCTCAGAGTGAGAAGAATGGAAACCAATCCTAAATATCCTATAGCCTCCTGATTATTGGTATGGTGCACAACATACCGATAATCAAGACTCTACTAGATACGGTCTGTATACACTTTCCGATGATTAACTGCTCTGATACCACTTTTGTCACGACCGTCCGGGGCGTGGTAGTGCCTACCGGACACCCAAGTAGTCATACATCAGAGATATCAGCGGAATATAAAACAAGACATTAGACAATATAAATGAGACACAGTTTCTGGGGAAAAGTTGTCTTTCAGCATATATATAAATACCCAAAATGAACAGTTACATCCCAACTTTACAACAGGACTACAGACCTCTAAGAGTTTATAACAACAATGGCGGGACAGGGCCCCGCCATACCCCTGAATGCAAATACCTACAACGAGGATCATACCAAAATGCTAAGCCTCGGAGAAGCGGAGATTTCCCAATATGAAAGCGGTGATCCTAAGAACGAGGATCAACGGTAGGAGTACCTCTACTGCGGCATGAACGGCCCCGAAGGAGGTCGATAACGGTACCAAGTATGTGAAGCGTAAGTACTTTAAATGAAATCAAAGTATTTAAAACCATTTGTAAATACAATTAGTTCAATTTGCACATAGTGCCATATCACAAACAAGAGCAATAATAGGTAAATTGTAGCGGTCTTTCCTAGGCGCGAATGATCGAAGCAAGGCCAATCACCCATAGTATCATTATGCACGCCTAATCACGGACTCCGCGATCGCATAGGTCACACATAGACCGCGTGAGGTATTCCTCGCGTCGGGGTAGCCAACCGGTACCTCACGGACTCCGCGATCCGCATAGTCTCAATAGACCGCATAGTCACACAGACCGCATAGGGCATCCCCGCATCGGGCTAATACACCCGGAATGATCAATCCTGGAGCATACCGCTGCTCCGCATAGTCACACAGACCGCATAGGCGTAGAGACCCGCATCAAGGGTGGCAAGCCCTCGGTATAATAAGTCAAGGGGGTATGTGATATAATAACAGTACAACGGGCTTAACGTTTAACAACGTAAGCACAACAAGAATAACATCACAAGACACTAACACACGTAGTATCATAACATGGGCACTTATCAAACCAGCAGGAAGGTATCACAAGGCTATTACCAGCAAAACATAGACAAGCTAACCACACAAGGTACTTTAATGTTTACGTTAACAAAACCAAGTTCTAACTCCAAAGTACTACATACATTAATTCTTTAAGAGATCCATTTCTTTTATAAAGGTCACCCGATACCCGTAGTAATAGAGTGACTAACATTTTTAAGTAAACCAGAACACTTTCCTTTTTATAAATCAAGTAACAACATCTTTTTCTAAACGTTCAAGTTTGCCTAATTTCAGATGCTCAAGTTTCTCATTTTCGAAAGGTTTCGTAGTTCATAGTTTTAATCACATAATGATATAATTCTCCTTTAAAAAGATTTGAGAAACATATGCCTTATATGTGAGTAGGTTATTCTTATTTATAACAATCTTATTAAAGCAGCCATGATCTAGGAAATATCATTTTGTCTCATCTTAGCTTCTATGCAGATGGAGGTTTCTACTGGTTTTAATAATACTTCATTATTCAGTACATTTCCTTTTATTAGCGCTGCAGTGGTTTGTTCGATACTTATTCTGATTTCCGAAATCAGTAAAAGATTATTCCTTTTAAAAACCAAGTACTCATTACTCACGAATGAGGTATCACACTTTTTAACAAACTTCATGTTAATTCAATTAAGTCAAGTCTATTGTCTTATGAGATCAAGTCTCTTAACTTCTAAAATCAATAACCATTCTTTTTATCTCTCTTACGTCGTTATACCTAACTTCCCATAAAGTCAGTATAACTTTTTAAAACCAAGCATTACTCTTCTTTCAAAAAGGTTTCTTATCTCTTTTGAAATACTTCAAGATTCTTTATTATTCAGGCTTAAGTCGAAAGACATTGCCAATAAACTACGTTCAGTTAACACACGTACGTCTACCGTACTATATATATTTCCTTTAAAATATCATGCTCAAGAGTATAGGAAGAATCACATACCTTCTCGGCGAAATCCACCTGCCAAGTCGAATATGTCGCGCGCAGAGAATCGACCTATAACAGTCAAATACGTCTATCAACGTCTAGACTGTACTGTATAAAGCTCTAAGCAGAGGGTTCTCTATTCTATGGAAATTTGGGCAGCACTTCCCTGCAGGTAAACTATACGATCATTATAAATACGATCGTATGTAAATGCAGTTCAATTATTCATCTTTTATACCGCCTACAGTGATAACAATTCAATTCTATTCTGTAATATCCTTCTAAGTATTTTATACTTATTCCTATACTTCTACAGTATGTATATTCTAATTACAAAAGGAGGATAAGATTATTTACCTCGATAAGCCCAATATTATCCAAGTATAAACGTCGATCCTGAGCGAGGTTTAGCTCCTAAATGCACGCTCCGATAGCTCCAAGAACCCATAGAAGTTCTACACCACTTCTACTTAAATACTATAACGGATTTGGGCTAGGGTATTTAGGAATAGTAACTATACTTGGAAGACAACATTTCTACCAAGGGAGGGGGGGTAGATTTCGGCTAGGACTACTAGACTAGAGGGGGGAAGAGGGTGTTGGACGAAATACTTCAAGAGAGGGGAGGAAATTTCAAGACTTGGAAAGTTTGATTTGTGGATGAATAACTCTTCAAGTTAGGGGGGTATTTATAGGCCAACCAATGGCCAAGATGAAGCCAAGTGCTATGCAAGTATAGGGTGAGGATTTAGGCGAGTGTCCATTCTATCTACTACACAAAAATATCCTACCAACTCCTTGACAAAAAGCCACACTTTTCGTCCCCTATTGCCGCCCCAACGTCCACCAATTAGAGGGTGACAAGTGTCGCCCTCTTGTTGGTCCAAAATGTTTCGTCTCTCGGAAAAATCCGCAAAAATTAGAAATGACATAGCCGTAATTTACCCTACGCGAGTTTTGTAAAACGTTTCGTCGGAAAACGATTCTTTTCGGTACTTGTGCACAATAATTTCGGCCCTTGCATACTTTAAGCTTCAACTTTTCTACGTACGTCCTCACGTACATACTCTGGAAGTACGGGGTATAACACCCCCTCTCGATGTAGCCGATGCGGTAAATCCCATGTCGGGAATTGTAGTAGTACTTTGGGAGCTTGTTTCGATTGCGGTCGGTTGGGCCATTTTTCGAGGGATTGTCCGACCAGAGGTAGCGTAGATGGTAGGGTTCAGCCTACAGGGTTGTTTGTCGGGTCTTCATATCCTGCGGTTACTCGCCTCGGAGGGCAGGGTGCTCATGGGCCAGCAGGTTGCGGCAGAGGTCGTGACAGGAGTCCTAGTTCTAGCGATCCTCAAAACCGCATATATGCCTTATCTAGCCGTCAGGACCAGGAAGCGTCGCCAGATGTCGTCATAGGTACATTATTGGTTTCATGCTGTGACGTATATGCTTTGATAGATCCGGGTTCTACTTTGTCCTATATATCTCCTCTTATTGTTGGTAGAATAGGGATAGAGCCTGAGTCCATAGAACCTTTTGAGGTAGCTACGCCAGTAGGTGATTCGGTGGTAGCTGAGCGGGTATATAAGGCTTACCCAGTGACTATATACAGTCGTCAGACCCTAGCCGACTTGATAGAGTTGGATATGACAGACTTTGATGCTATTATGGGTATGGATTGGTTGGCTTCTTGCTACGCCAATATGGACTGTAGGGAGAGATTGATACGGTTCCAGTTTCCCGGTGAGCCGGTTATCGAGTGGAAAGAGAATACTGCGTCGCCGAGGGGTAGGTTTATTTCGTACCTCAAGGCTAGGAAGATGGTTCAGAAGGGGCATATCTGTCACGACCCGAACCCGGGCCCGTGACTGGTGCCTTACCCCGGGCACCCAAGTAGACATGCATCAGAGTAATCAGCGGAATATAAGACAAGACATGAAATAACATGAAGTGTGAAACAATTATCTGAGAAAAGATTGCCTTTCGGCATATATATATAAAAACTTAAATCCGAACAGTTACATCCCTTTTACAAACTCTGCCCATAATAGTACTACAGACCTCTAAGAATGATATGACAACAATGTCGGGACAGGGCCCCGCCATACCCCTGAATGTAAGTACCTGACGGCGGTGTACGGTGATAAGCCTCGGAGAAAGGAGCTTCCCAAACGCTGTGACCACTAGAGCGAGGATCAACAAGCGGTGTACCTACTGCGGCATGAACGCAACCCCGAAGGAGGTCGATCAACAGTACCAAGTATGTGGCGAAAATCGTAAATGAAATCATAGTAGTCTATATAAAGTAGGAGACATGTATGATAACCAAACTACAGTTCACAATAAATAAGCAGTCATGTCAAGTCAGGGACTCATGCCCTCAAAGTCATCACTCAAACATAACTATGGGTCTCACGCCCACAACATCAATCATGCGTGGAATACCTTCCTTCTGCGGCGATCTATGATATAAAAGCACCAAGGAATACATGAACACGTGTCCCACTGTGTCATAATAAAACCGTGCGGGGGTAAGTGCGAAGGCATAGCCGACTACTAAAACCCACAGTACCAACAAGGTCATAAAGCGTATCACGAGTGCTGTCTAGACGCCACATGATCGAAGGCGGCCACTCGCGCGATATCAAATGTCTGCGTCTAATCCTGGAACTTCCCGAGATCCGCATAGGCCACTCACATAGGCCGCGTGAGGTATTCCCGCGTCGAGGGTAGCTACTCCGGCGGCGTCTGGACTCGCGATCCGCGTGGCCACATAGACGCGTGACCACAAAGGCCGCTAACACGGAACTCTCATAGCTCGCGCATAGGTCCGCGGACCCGCGTGAGTATTCTCGAATCATGGTCCTGCATCGCTGAGTCTACCCGCGTCGGAGGCGGCTTAACCCGGTATCATGTCAAGAGGTGAGTGGTACAATACTATCATAACGGCTTATCGTTAAACAACATAAGCCTGATCGAGAAACCCCTTTACACAAACATCACAAGATACTAACACACGTAGCATCCTAAACATGTTTACTTATCAAATCAACAAGAAAGTATTACAAGGCTATCACAAACCAACACAATCAAGTTATTCACACAAGGTACTTTCTACTTTATGTCAACAAGTTCGGGTTTTTATCCCCAAAGTACTTCATTAACTCTTTAAAAGATCCGTTTCTTTCACAAAAGTCACACAATACCCGTAGTATAAAAAAAATAGAGTGACTGTCTTTTTAAGTAAACCAAAACACTTCCCTTTGTAAAATCAAGTAACAACATTATTTTCCAAACGTTCAAGTTTGCCTAATTTCAAATGCTCAAGTTTCTCATTTTCGCAAGATTTCGTAGTTCATAGTTTTAATTACTTAATAAAATAATCCTCTTTTAAAACAATCTGAGAAACATATGCCTTAGGTGTGAGTAGGTTATTCTTGTTCATAACAATCTTATTAAAGCAGCTATGATCTAGGAAATATAATATCATTTTGTCTTATCTGAGCTTATGCGGATGGAGGTTTCTCTTGGTTTTAATAATACTTAATTAGTCGAAAAATTTCCCTTTATTAGCTATGCAGTGGTTCGTTCGATACTTATTCTGATTTCCGAAATCAGTAAAACATTATTCCTTTTAAAAACCAAGTACTCATTACTCACGAATGAGGTTTCACACTTTTTAACAAAATTCATATTAATTTAAGTCAAGTCTCTTATCTTTTAAGATCAAGTCTCTTATCTTTTAAAACCAAGCATTACTCTTCTTTCAAAAAGGTTTCTTAATTCTTTTGAAATACTTCAAGATTCTTATTATTTAGACTCAAGTCAAAAGAGATCGCAGTAAAACCACGTTCAGTTGACACACGTACGTCTACCGTACTATATATATTCTTTAAAATATCATGCTCAAGAGGATAGGAAGAATCACATACCTCGCGACGATTATCGACTATTAGCAAAACGCTCCACCGCTATAACCCGGCTAGCCTTGTCCACCTTCCAAGTAGAACACGCTACTCGAAGTACTTTCAACCTATAAAGGCCATATACGTCTATCAACGTCTAGACTACTCTGTAGAATATTCTAAGCAGAGGGTTCTCTATTCTACGGAAAATCGGGCAGCACTTCCAAAAAAACATATCTCTATTCAAAAATTACTTTAAAAGATGATCATTATGAGTTGTGGGTCCACTACTACAATGGCCTCCTGCACGTTTTGTCCCTGCACGTTTTGTCCCGATAATCCAAAGTTGTCTTCAAAGTGAAATAAAAGATATACAAGCTATTTTTTTTTTACACGTGGAAACACACCATGTCACCATAATTTATAATCTTGTCAAGTCATTAACCACTTATTCCCATGGTGACATGTGGATGTAACCAAAATACTACTTATCCACATATTCCTTAATTATATCCCAATTCACTTAAATCTTTATGACTTATAAATTATTCATATACTCAATGTCGTAATTTATATGCTATGACGTTAGTCCATAACTTCCTTGTGCACCCTCTAAAATTATTTTCGATCCCCGTTGTCACACTTGTTATGTCTAAAATTATTTCGGATCACACCCTTTTATATACTAATCTCCCATTAGCATATGTAAATATAACAAAATTTTCCGTCGGTAAAACAATTCTTTTTCGTAGGAGCTCACAATTTCGTCCTTAACAATAATTCGGGCTTACAAAATTGTGCGTACGTCCTCACATACATACTCTGAAAATACGGGGTATAACATTCTCCCCTCCTTAGAAACATTCGTCCCGAATGTTCCTTCCCAAGACAGATAACGATAACGTTCCTCATAACTTAAACAGTTTGCAAATGCCACAATACAACACGCGCAAATACTTAAACCCAAGTCCACAAGGAATCACCTCTAGCATCACCAAAGCTCCCACCCAAGGTCTAAAAGATATTTCCTTCGCACCTTTCTGTTATTGCTTCAGTTTCCAAAATCTCGGGGTTACTATCTCCAATTTGGTCATCATTAACTGGGACACTCTGGATGGATCTCCGATACTTTTCCGAACATAGCAACATGAAAGACCGGACGTACTGCCTCCTACGTCGGACGACAAAGCTAACTTATAGGCAACCTGGCCTATTCTCCCAATGATCTGGCAGCCAAAGTACCTCGGGCTATTTTTCCACTGCTTTCCAAATCTCGTCACGCCTTCCGGTGGTACCTTCAAGAAATCCTACGTCAACTGAACTCCAAGTGTCGGCCGATTATCTGTCACGACTTACTTGACTCGAGTGCGATAACCTCTCTTGGATAGGCTTCACCCTATCCACATCCTGCTGAAACAAGTATGAACCAACTGTCTGAACCTTGCCATCATCGAACCAATCGACCGGCAAATTACACTTCCGCCCCTACAAGGCGTCATAAGGCGATATCCGAATACTGAAATGGTAGCTAGTATAGTACTCACTCAACAAGAGGCACATACTCGCCGCTACCCACGAAATCAAACACCGGCCCGAGGGTGAATGCAATACTGAGACTCACCTGAGTTCCTAACCCCGCCTGGTAAAACCTCCAGAAATAAAAGAAATTGCCGTAACCTGGGCTCCACTGCCTGTCATAAGGTGAAAGTAGGCACCTCGTGCGACACAACCTTCCCGATATAACATCTCGCATAACCTGCCGAGTAAACGGTCTGATCGAAAGACAAGATGGGCTGACCTCATCGGCCCGACTCATCGGTCGAGCATCCACGAACTTCGTCTGTTGGTTAACTAAACTTGGGCCTAACACCCTCGTGACCCCACCACCTAGCGGGACCACCTCAAACTGACCCCACCATACACCGGGCTGCGGGTTGACTCGCGATATGGCCTCAACCCGACCTACCTCGTACTAACTCTCGTTCCCCGATCCGGAACAATCTTACCAGTTCACGTCATGAAAGCTACCACTTCCATCTCACACTACGAGAATTATCACAACTTACACAATGCTAACGAACATAGCACTCACGTGTATCTACCATAACGACTAAACAAGTCTCTTAAGGTGAAGATATCTCGTAACTCTGCCTCATTTTCCTTTGTCGCTCTAATCAAATCTGCTCTGCTTTGGCGCGTAACTCTGACGGTGATGAACGACCACCGATCTGGTGAGTCGTAACATCCGCGCCACCTCTGTTCGGACAATTTCGCAAAATGGCCTGCGTCATAAGCCTAACAAGCTATCTAAGTAGTAAGACACTCCCATAAGAATCACCTCCATGGGCCATACAGGGTGGGGTGGCCTCTACAGCTAACACCCCCTTCCTCTCCTACCCACTGAATCCGCAACGGACTTGGTAGGCTGAGTCCTCCTACTTGCATCCCTCCTACTAGGACACTCTTTCAACACATGGCCCTGACGGCCGCAGGTAAAACAAGTACCAACAAAAAGACGACATTCCCCGGGATGACGCCTGCCATGTGGAACACCGAGAAAATCGAACGGTGGCTAGAGCCTACGTATAGCTGTGAACCGGAAGCCCTGGAGCTCTGACCAACTCCGTCATACCTCGAACGTCCTGAAGTCTGTGGAGGACCACTCTGCTCTGGCGGAGGCGCGTAACCAGTCTGCTGCTGAGAAGGTCCGCCTCGAAAGTTACTAAAGGACCCTGCTGTTCTGGCCCTCTTCTGCTGATCTTGGTTAACCCGTCGATCCTTACGTTTCTCGGCCTGCTGCGCATAAGCCCGTATGCAGGCCATGCTCATGCCTGACTGAAGAGCTACTCTTTCACAACCCTCTCTTAGATAGTCATCAAGACCCGTGATAAATCGGTACATAATATACTCTCTGGTTGCTAAATCCTAGCTAGTAATGAGTCGTCTCTTTGCAATCCATACTTTACGCTCGGTCGTGGGCGAAGGTCCAGATATCATGGCGCGATGAGGCTGCTGCCGCTATGCTAGACTCTGCTGGTGGCGTGTGCGAGAACTCCCGAATGAAGCACCACCGGTGATGATTGGGCTGCGCCTCGTAACCCTCGTGCTCTACTCGCAGCTCCAGGATGCCTTGCCCTTCGGGCGGGTTGCCTTGCGCGGAGGCATAAGCGATGCGGGAAGAAATACGTTAGAGGTCCAACTTATAACACGGCTCTAAGGCACGATCTCGAGTGAGAAGAATGGAAACCAATCCTAAATATCCTATAGCCTCACGATTATTGGTGTGGTGCCTGACACCGATAATCAAGACTCTACTAGATACGATGCAGTAGACACTTTCAGGATTAATCGCTTCGATACCACTTTTGTCACGACCGAACCGGGCGTGATCGTGCCTACCGGGCACCCAGTAGACATCGTCGAGTAATCGTGGAATATAAGACAAGACATGAAATAACATGAAGTGTGAAACAATTATCTGAGAAAAGATTGCCTTTCGGCATATATATATAAAAACTTAAATCCGAACAGTTACATCCCTTTTATAAACTCTGCCCATAATAGTACTACAGACCTCTAAGAATGATATGACAACAATGTCGGGACAGGGCCCCGCCATACCCCTGAATGTAAGTACCTACAACGACGGTCACTCATCGATAAGCCTCCGGAGAAAATGGAGCTTCCCAAACGCTGAACTGTGACCCTGAGAGCTAGGATCAACGACTGGTGTACCTCAACCTGCGGCATGAACGCAACCCCCCGAAGGAGGTCAGTACAACAGGTACCAAGTATGTGAAACTGAAAATACTGTAAATGAAATCATAGTAGTCTATATAAAGCAGGAGACATGTATGATAACCAAACTACGATTCCTGATAAATAGCGATCATGTCAAGTCGTGGACTCACGCCTCAAAGTCATCACTCAAACATAACTATGGGTCTCACGCCCACAACATCAATCATGCCCGTGGAATACCTTCGCATCGCCGTGATCTATGATATAAAAGCACCAAGGAATACACATGAACACGGGTCCCACTGTGTCATAATAAAACGTGCGGTAAGTGCGAAGGCATAGCGACTACTAAAACCCACGGTACCAACAAGGTCATAAAGCGTATCACGAGTGCATCTAGACCGCCATGATCGAAGCCGCCACTCGCCCGCGATATCAAATGTGCGCGTCTAATCCTGGAACTTCGCGACTCGCGTAGGCCACTCACATAGGCCCGCGTGAGGTATTCCCGCGTCGAGGTAGCTACTCCCGGCAACGTCCCGGACTCGCGATCCGCGTGGCCACATAGACCGCATGACCACAAAGGCCGCGCACTAACACGGAACTCTCGTAGCTCGCGCATAGGTCCCTTGGACCCGCATGAGGTATTCTCGAATCATGGTCCCAGACCGCCTGAGTCTACCCCGCATCGGAGGGCAGCTTAACCCCCGGTATCATGTCAAGAGGTGAGTGGTACAATACTATCATAACGGCTTATCGTTAAACAACATAAGCACAATCAAGGGAAACCCCTTTACACAAACATCACAAGATACTAACACACGTAGCATCCTAAACATGTTTACTTATCAAATCAACAAGAAAGTATTACAAGGCTATCACAAACCAACACAATCAAGTTATTCACACAAGGTACTTTCTACTTTATGTCAACAAGTTCGGGTTTTTATCCCCAAAGTACTTCATACATTAACTCTTTAAAAGATCCGTTTCTTTCACAAAAGTCACACAATACCCGTAGTATAAAAAAAAATAGAGTGACTGTCTTTTTAAGTAAACCAAAACACTTCCCTTTGTAAAATCAAGAAACAACATTATTTTCCAAACGTTCAAGTTTGCCTAATTTCAAATGCTCAAGTTTCTCATTTTCGCAAGATTTCGTAGTTCATAATTTTAATTACTTAATAAAATAATCCTCTTTTAAAACAATCTGAGAAACATATGCCTTAGGTGTGAGTAGGTTATTGTTGTTCATAACAATCTTATTAAAGCAGCTATGATCTAGGAAATGTAATATCATTTTGTCTTATCTTAGCTTCTATGCAGATGGAGGTTTCTACTGGTTTTAATAATACTTAATTAGTCGAAAAATTTCCCTTTATTAACGCTGCAGTGGTTCGTTCGATACTTATTCTGATTTCCGAAATCAGTAAAACATTATTCCTTTTAAAAAACCAAGTACTCATTACTCACGAATGAGGTTTCACACTTTTTAACAAAATTCATATTAATTTAAGTCAAGTCTCTTATCTTTTAAGATCAAGTCTCTTATCTTTTAAAACCAAGCATTACTCTTCTTTCAAAAAGGTTTCTTAATTCTTTTGAAATACTTCAAGATTCTTATTATTTAGACTCAAGTCAAAAGACATCGCAGTAAAACCACGTTCAGTTAACACACGTACGTCTACCGTACTATATATATTCTTTAAAATATCATGCTCAAGAGGATAGGAAGAATCACATACCTCGCGACGATTATCGACTATTAGCAAAACGCTCCACCGCTATAACCCGGCTAGCCTTGTCCACCTTCCAAGTAGAACACGCTACTCGCAGTACTTTCAACCTATAAAGGCCATATACGTCTATCAACGTCTAGACTACTCTGTAGAATATTCTAAGCAGAGGGTTCTCTATTCTACGGAAAATCGGGCAGCACTTCCCTACCCGTTAAGCTACACAAGTCTACTGTAAATACAGTCCTATGTAAGTACAGTTCAAACTTCTTCTTTAATATCCTTCTATGAATCTTATATTCATTTCTATACTACTACAGTATGTAATTTCCAATTACAATAGAAGGTTAAGAGTATTTACCTCGAATTGACTCTTCACGGTAATGAAATCAATCTCCTTTGTTTACAAAGTAATCACTTCTTTGGAACATCACTTTTACTTCCCTCAAAGTGAATTCCCTAAGACACCATCGTGGCCTACTGCCTTAATTCCAAAATGATAATAGAGCACTTGTCTTCCCTACTTAACTAAGCAACAACTTAAAATAAAGTAGAATTTGATTTCTAAGTTATTGTACCATTTCACCTACGTTTTACCTTTAAAGAAGCACTATTTATTGTGAAGAGATATTGCTGCAATCTTTGTTGTTCTTTCATATGAAAGATTCCTAAAAAAATAAAATTGATTTGGACAAACTTAAGTCTAATAGATATGCAAGGATACGTGGCCCCTCCCCCTTTATAAGCATTAAAATTAATCAAGTCACCTTTATATAGTGACCAAAATGCTACACGCAGGCAACCCAAAAAAAACATATCTCTATTCAAAAATTACTTTAAAAGATAATCATTATGAGTTGTGGGTCCACTACTACAATGGCCTAATGAACGTTTTGTCCCTGCACGTTTTGTCCCGATAATCCAAAGTTGTCTTCAAAGTGAAATAAAAGATATACAAGCTATTTTTTTTTTACACGTGGAAACACACCATGTCACCATAATTTATAATCTTGTCAAGTCATTAACCACTTATTCCCATGGTGACATGTGGATGTAACCAAAATAATACTTATCCACCTATTCCTTAATTATATCCCAATTCACTTAAATCTTTATGACTTATAAATTATTCATATACTCAATGTCGTAATTTATATGCTATGACGTTAGTCCATAACTTCCTTGTGCACCCTCTAAAATTATTTTCGATCCCCGTTGTCACACTTGTTATGTCTAAAATTATTTCGGATCACACCCTTTTATATACTAATCTCCCATTAGCATATGTAAATATAACAAAATTTTCCGTCGGTAAAACAATTCTTTTTCGTAGGAGCTCACAATTTCGTCCTTAACAATAATTCGGGCTTACAAAATTGTGCGTACGTCCTCACATACATACTCTGAAAATACGGGGTATAACAATATCTACCATCTTATTTGGGTATTTGATACAAAGGTTGAGTTTCCAGATCTTCAGTCAGTTCCGGTTGTTAGAGAATTTCCCGATGTATTCCCAGATGATCTCCCAGGTATTCCTCCTGAGTGGGAGATAGAGTTATGTATTGATGTTCTACCAGATACTCGGCCTATATCTATTCGACCATACAGAATGACACTTGCTGAGTTGAGGGAGTTGAAGGACCAGCTGGAAGATTTGCTGGAGAAAGGCTTTATTAGGCCTAGTACTTCACCTTGGGGAGCGCCGGTATTGTTTGTAAAGAAGAATGATGGGACGCTGCATATGTGTGTCGATTACAGGCAGCTGAATACGATAACCATAAAAAATAGATACCTGTTATACCCCGTATTTCCAGAGTATGTACGCGAGGACGTACGTAGGAAATTTTGAACTTCAAATAGGCTTGGCCGATTTAATTTTGTGCACAACACCCGGTTAGAGTCGTTTTTCGGCGAAACGTTTTCACAGCTTTCGTAGGGGAATTTCCGGCTATGTCCTTTCTAATTTTTTGCGGATTTTTCCGAGAGACGAAACGTGTTGGACCAACAAGAGGGCGCCACTTGGCACCCTCTCATTGGTGGACTTCAATCGTCCATTTGGACGAAATGGATAGGCAAAGGCACGTTTTTGTTGCCTTGACAAAGTCAAGGGTAGGTAGGATATTTGTGTTTGGTAAATCCTAGCCCTACACTTGCCTAACACATGGATTGATCTTGGCCATTGGTTGGCTTTCACTTGGCCTATAAATACCCACCCCTTTGATGAACTTATTCATCCACAAATTTGCCTCAGTCTTGAAAGCTCTCCTTCTCCCTCCCCTTTGTGTTAAGTTCGGCCCCGAGGCCTCACCCTCTCCTAGAGGCCTTGGCCAGAGGTACACCCCTCCTAGTTGTGTGGCGTGGGGTACCCACTAGCCTAGTTGCTTCGTATAATACCCCCTCTTTTGGTAGAATACTCTCAAAAGTATTGTTATAATGCCCAAATTACCTTAGCCTATACCTTGTAGTATTCTAAGGTTATACTTGTACAAAAAGCCGAAATACTATTATACTTCCGTCGGTCACAAACCGAAACCCGAGGGAAAGCTCCATAGACCGTTGGACTATTGTGTAGACCTTGGTTAGAACTTCTAAGGGTGGTTTAGAGCGGGTTGGGCGCTCGGAGTTGGAGCTAAACGATTGCCGGGATCGACTTTAAGCTAGGATAATTATGGGCTTATCGAGGTAATTATCTTGTCCTCTATTGTAATTGGAAATTACATAATTGTGAATATATAGTTGAAGTATACTATATAATGGAACTGAACGTAGTTATCGGCAATGTCTTTTGACTTAAGCTGAATAATACTTACGGCTATGTCTTGCGACTTAAGCTGAATTTAAAGAAAGTCTTGAACTGTAATTACATAGGGTTGTATTACTGAGACTTGTGTAGTAGTACAGTGGAGTAGAATTGTACCGTTTGGGTTAGATATATAACCCCGGTTGGCTTGGTGGCGGCCTCGATAGAGGAGGAGATTTCTGTTGTTGCGGAAGTCTTGCGAATTTTACGTAGAATGTTCTCTGAAGAGACCTAATGTTAATAAGCGCCTTGTGGCCTGATAGGTTGAAGTACTACGTGTGGTGAGATCTACGTGGCTTAATGAGTAGTAAGCGGTTGGAAGTACTTGGGCGTTTTGCTATTAGTCGATACTCGTCGCGAGGTATGTGAACCTCTTCCTATCTCTTCTAGCATGATATGTGTGAACTATGTAGTGCGGTGAGCGTCACATGTGCTAAATGTATTTGATTGGTGTAAACATAAAGTGTTATAACGGCTTTATGGGAAGTTGGTTATAACAGCTTTATGTGGGTTAGAAAATACATGTGGTTTTTAAAAGGTAACTGATTTGAACTATAACTGGCTTGTTATGTGTTAATAAAGAACTTGAAGTATTTCAAAAGATTTTTGAATCATTTTGAAAGAAGAAGTAATATTTGGTTTTGAAAACTTAAGAGTTATACTAGCTTTATGGGAAGTTAGGTATAACGGCTTAAGAATGTTTCTTGATTTGGAAATCGAATGTGTATCGACAAACCCTGCGGCGTTAATAAAAGGAAATGTTTTGACTAATTAAGCATTATTAAAACCGAGAAACTTCCATCCGCATAGAAACTAAGATGAGACAAAATGATATTTCCTAGATCATGGTCATTGTAATAAGATTGTTATAAACAAGAATATCCTACTCACATATAAGGCTTAGGTTTCTCAGTTGTTTAAAGGAGAATTATATTCTTAAATGAATAAGACTATGAACTACTTAAACCTTTCTAAAATTAGGCAAACTTGAACATTGGAAAAGAATTTTGCTACTTGATTTTACAAAGAGAAGTAATTGATTTACTTTAATAAGATAATCACTCTATGTTCATATACTACGGTTATTGTTTGGTTTTTTTGGGAAGTAACGTATCTTTTAAAGATTTAATGTATGAAGTACTTTGGGGATAGGTACCCGAACTTGTTAGTAGAAAGTACCTTGTGTGAATAACTTGATTGTATTGGCTTGTGATAGCGTTGTAATACTTTCTTGTTGACTTGATAAGTAAGCATGTTGGGATGCTACGTGTGTTAGTATCTTGTGATTATTATGTGAGGGTCACTCTGTTGTGCTTACGTTGTTAAACGTTAAGCGGTTGTACTATTATTGTATCACATACCCTCGACTTATTATACCGAGGGCTTGCCACCCGACGCGGTCTTTACGGCTATGCGGTCCTCGTGACTATGCGAGCGCGGTAGCTCCAGGATTTGATCATTCGGGTGTTTAGCCCGACGCGGGGATTCCTATGCGGTCCGTTGAGACTATGCGGTCTTTTGAGACTACGCGGGTTGCGAGCCTAGGCAGATACCGAGGTTGGTGCGCCCGACGCGAGGTATACCTCAAAGCGATGCGGGACCATGATTCGAGGAATACCTCGCGGGTCCGTGTGTGACCTATGCGAGCTGCGAGAGTTCCAGAATAGACGCGCATTGATATTGCGGGCGGTGGCGGCCGATCATGTGGTGCGGTCTAGAAAGACCTCGGGATACGCTTTGTGGTATTTTTAGTGCGTGGGTCTTAGTAGTCGGCTATGCCTTCGTACTTGCCGTGCGGGTTTATTGTGATAACTTTGAGGCGCGAGTCACGACTTGACATATTCGCTTATTTGTTGTGGTGTAGTTTGCTTATCATACATGTCTCTGCTTTATAGACTATTATGATTTCATTTACGATATTTTTAGTTTCACATACATTTTTGTTATCGACCTCCTTGAAGTGCGTTCATGCCGCAGGTTGAGGTACACCAGTCGTTGATCCTAGCTCTCAGGGTCACAGTTCAGCGTATGGAAAGCTCCGTTTCTCCGGAGGCTTATCAGTGGTAAAGTCCCCTGTTGTATAGGTGTTTACATTCAGGGGTTTGGCGGGGCCCTGTCCCGCCATTGTTGTCGTATCATTCTTAGAGGTCTGTAGTACTGTTGTGGGCAGGGTTTGTAAAAAGGATTAAACTGTTCATTTGTAATGTTGTTATTTATATATGCCGAAAGGCGAGTTTTCCTCAGATTACTGTTTTGTACTTCTGTCATTTCATGTATGTGTTTTATGTTCCGCTGATTACTCTGATGTTGTGTCACTAGGGTGCCCGGGGTAAGGCACCAGTCACGGGCCCAGTTTCGGGTCGTGACAATACCCCTCCCCAGGATTGATGATTTGTTTGATCAGTTGCAGGGTGCGAAGTGTTTTTCCAAGATAGACCTACGATCTGGTTATCATCAGGTGCGAGTTAGGGGGCAGATATCCCAAAGACTGCATTCAGGACCCGGTATGGGCATTATGAGTTCAGGGTGATATCTTTCGGGTAGACTAATTCTCCAGCAATATTTATGGATTTAATGAACCGGGTGTTCAAGCCATTTATGGATACATTTGTTATAGTATTCATTGATGACATCCCATTTCTGGATACGTTTGTTATAGCATTGATGACATCTTGGTTTATTCTCGCATGGAGCAGGAGCATGCGGATCATTTGAGGACGGTACTGAGAGTCCTCCAGAGCCGACAGTTGTATGCCAAGTTCTCTAAATATGAGTTTTGGTTGGCTTCCGTGGCATTCTTAGGGCATGTTATCGGGTAGATGGTATTGAGTTGATCTGACAAAGATTGAGGCGATCAGACTTGGCCTGAACCTCTACGCCAGTGATGTGGGCATCTTTTTAGGCCTTGCGGGTTATTATAGGAGGTTTGTGGAGAAGTTTGCTTTGATTTTAGCACCTTTGACTAGGCTGACTCAGAAAGTGGCTAAGCTCCAGTGGACGAATGCTTGTGAAAAGGGCTTCCAGTTACTGAATGAGAAATTGACGACGACCCCAGTTCTTACTCTTCCAGAAGGTTTAGATGGGTATGTGGTTTATTCTGATTCGTCTAGTGTCGGGCTTGGATGTGTGTTGATGCAGCATGGTAAGGTTATAGCTTACGCGTCTCGACTGCTCATGAAGCATGAGAAGAACTACCCAACACATGATTTGGAGTTAGCAGCAGTGATACATGCCTTGAAGATCTAGAGGCATTATTTATATGGAGTTCATGTGGATATTTTTACAGACCACAAGAGCCTCCAGTATATATTCAGCCAGAGGGAGCTAAACTTACGGCAGAGACGGTGGTTAGAGTTACTTAAGGATTATGATGTCGATATCCTATACCCCCAGAGAAGGCCAATGTTGTTGCAAATGCTCTTAGTCATAGATCTATGGGTAGTCTGTCAGATGTGCATCTAGATAGAAGGGGCATGGTCCGCGAGATTCATCAGCTAGCGAGCCTTGGGGTTCGATTGGTTGGTTCCGATAGTAGTGGGGTTCGGGGTCGAGAGGTTGCTGAGTCTTCCATCGTTGAGGGGGTGAAGAGGCGACATTATGAAGATCTGATTCTAATACGGTATCGAGATACAACTCTTCGAGAGGAGAAGGGTTCATTTGAGGTAGCACCTGATGGGGTGCAAAGATACGAGGGTAGATTGTGTGTACCCGATGTTGCAGGACTTCGTCAGTAGGTTCTAGGGGAAGCATACAACGCTCGTTGCTCTATCATCTAGGGTCAACAAAGATGTACCACGACCTCAGATGTATGTATTGGTGGGATGGCCTGAAGAGGGACGTTGCAGAGTTCATTGCTCAGTGTCCGAATTGTCGCCAGTCAGTGGAGCACAAAAGCACAGTGGGTTGTTGCAGACGATTGAGATTTTGACCTGGAAATGGGAGGTGATCAACATGGATTTTGTTACAGGGTTACCTCGTACTCAGAGGAAGTGTGATTCCATCTGGGTTATAGTAGACAGGCTGACGAAATCAGCCCATTTTCTTCCAGTCAGGACGAATTATTCGGTCGAGGATTATGCTAGACTTTATATACGGGAGATTGTGAGACTGCATGGGGTCCCTAAATCTATTATATCGGACAGAGAAGCCCAGTTTACGGCTAATTTCCGGAGGTCTTTCCATAAGAGATTAGGGACGCAGGTGAGCCTCAGTACTGCATTCCATCCTCAGACCGACGGACTGGCATAACGTATTATCCAGACATTTGAGGATATGTTGCGGGCCTGTGTTATTGATTTCATAGGTAGCTGGGAGGATCATTTGCCTCTTGTTGAATTTGCTTATAATAACAGCTACCATTCCAGTATTCAAATGGCGCCTTATGAGGCCCTTTAGAAGGAAGTGCAGGTCGCCGATAGGCTGGTTCGATGTGGGCGAGGTTCAGTTAGTCAGGCCAGACTTGATTCAGCAGGATGTGGATAAGGTGAAGCTTATCCAGGAGAGGTTATTAGCAGCTCAAAGCCGACAGAAGTCATATGCAGATAATCGGCGTCGACACTTGGAGTTTGAGATTGACGATTGGGTCTTCCTGAAGGTGTCACCCATGAAGGGTGTGATGAGGTTTGGGAAGAAGGGGAAACTTAGCCCAAGGTACATTGGGCCTTATCAGATTATCCATAGAGTAGGCAAGGTTGCCTATGAGTTAGATCTGTTGTCCGATCTGGAGGCAGTACATCCGGTCTTTCATGTTTCTATGTTGCGTAAGTGTATCGGAGATCCATCCAGAGTGTTCCCGGTTAGGGATGTCCAGGTGACAGAGGGGTTATCGTATGAGGAGAGTCCCATCGCGATACTTGAGCGCCAGGTCAGGCGACTGCGGACAAAGGACGTGGCTTCCGTCAAAGTCTTATGGCGGAACGAGAATAGAGAGGAGATGACTTGGGAAGCAGAGGAGGACATGATGAAGAAGTATCCTCACTTATTCTCTATACCTCCAGGTAACTCACTTTCCTACTTGTCGATTTTAATTGACGTATATACTTAGGTATTATATTGTGGCCATGTGTGGCATTCGTGATTGTGTGGGTATGGTTAAGAGGGACTATGCCGATATCTGATTTGATTGAACTTAGAAGGAACATTCGGGACGAATGTTTCTAAGGGGGGGGAGAATGTTACACCCCGTAGTTTCAGGGTATGTATATGAGGACGTACGTAAGAGAATGCGACCTTAAGTTTGAAAAGGAAGAAAGATTTCTTTTTCCTACGAAAAATATTCCGAACCTCGTGAAGGAAAAAAGTTTGTTATTGGGAATTGGATTCCCAATTTTGGTAATTGAGACTTATAGTATTTATACAAATTTTGGAATTTTATTTCCACATTTGGTCATGTAGGGCCCACCCGGGAAATTGTACGTTTTGTGGGGCCCACAAGATTTATGATATTTTAACCAATTATTGAGACTTTGGAGAGATATAATATTTTGGACCAATAGGAGGGCGTTACATGTCACCCCCATGTGGCCCATGTTGGGCGAGAAAGTGAGGAACAAGTGGCAAGCCAAGTGTCCCAAGTTATTTGTTGGACAAGTGGCTTGTGGGACCCACACACACTTGTCCCCAATCTCAACCACACACTTGCTTTAATCTTAGACCTTGGTTGTCTTATATATACACACCTAGAGGTTGAAGACTTCAACACTTAGAAAATTTCAAGAAATATACTCCCTCCCCTTTGAGACTCTCGGCACCCCCCCCCCCTTATTTGAAGAACAATTCTTCAATTGTTGTTTATAAATCCCAATACTTAAACCAAGTGTCCCTAGTAGTGTTCTAAGGATATCCCAACACAAAAATCCCGAAAATACTACGTTAATTCGATAGTCGCAAAGTGAAACCCTAAGGTGATCTTCATATTTTTGGATGAAGTTTTAAGAGAAGTTGGATAGGAACTTCTAAGGTTTGCTTGGAGTGGATTGGAACGTAAGGAAATAAGAGCTAAGACTCCTAAGGATCGACTTATAATCTTGGAAATTTTTGGGCTTATTGAGGTAATAATTGTACGACCCGATCCCGGGCCCGTGACTGGTGCCTTACCCCGGGCACCCTAGTGATACTACATCAGAGAAAACCAGCGGAAATAAAAACTTAAACATGAACATGAGACAAGATAATAAAACAGGCCAACCAAACGGTTACCTTCCAATAAAATATATATATAAACAACTCTTTCAAAACGAACAGTTTAATCCTTTTTACAAAACCACCTTGCGATTACTCTGCACCTCTAAGATTTACAACAACTATGACGGGACGGGGCCGCCATACCCCGAATGTACAAGAACCTACAACTCGGGAACACATACCAAAAGATAAGCCTCGAAGGAAACGAGCTTCCCAATGCTGAAAGGTGATCCTAAGAGCGGGGATCGGCAACGATGTACTTACTGCGGCATGAACGGCCCCGGGAGGTCGATCTGTGGTACCAAGTATGTGAAACTGTAAATACTGTAAATGAAATCATAATAGTCTATATAAAGCAGGAGACATGTATGATGACCAAGCTACAGTACATAACATATAACTAGTTACATCAAGTCAGGGACTCACGCCCTCCAAATTATCACTCGTGCCCGTGGAATTTCTTCCTCATGGCGGTTTATGATATGACAATACCAAGGAGTATACATGAACACCAGGTCCCACCTGTGTCATAAAAACCGTATAGGACAAGTATAACTACCAGATCCGACCGTACCAATAATATAATGCAACCAAAACACGAAGCCGATACGGGGCAAGTGCGAGAGCCGACGACCGGATACCAAGGCGGCCACGTGGCTGGCGGGGCAAGTACGGTGACCACGGGGACCAGCGTCAGATCACGAGACCGTCACACACTGAGCGGGGCAAGTCAGGGTGACTCACGGGTACCAAGGCGAATCGGTCATGAGGCGGGGCAAGTACGAGCCGACCACGGGGACGGGCGAACAAGAAGAAACCTCATGGAGAGCTAGTCCATAAAAATAACAATTCTTTCACAACGAAGGCTATCACCACAAGCATAAGCAAGTTACGCAACAACAAGCATAGGCAAGTTACACAACACAAGCATAGGCAAGTTACACAACAACCAGTATAGGCAAGTTACACAACACAAGCATAGGCAAGTTACACAACTCAAGTTACTTTCATTTTATGCCAAAGTCCGGGTTTTTAACCCTAAAGTACTACGTACGTTAAATTCCTTTTTTAAAAGTCACCCGATGTCCGTAGTATAAAAATAGAGTGACGAACATTGTTAAGTAAACAAAAATGCTTTCCTTTGTAAAAATCAAGTAACAACCTTATTTTCCAAACGTTCAAGTTTGCCTAATTTCAAATGCTCAAGTTTCTCATTTTTAGAAAAGGTCTCGTAGTTCATAGTTTTAATCCTTTAAAACATAATTCTCCTTTAATGATTTGAGAAACATATGCCTTATATGTGAGTAGGTTATTCTTGTTTATAATCGATCTTATTAAGCAGCCATGATCTAGGATATGTAATATCATTTTGTCTCATCTTAGCTTCTATGCAGATGGAGGTTTCTACTGGTTTTAATACGATACATCATTATTCAATACATTTTCCTTTATTACGCTGCAGTGGTCTGTCGATACACATTCTGATTTCCGAAATCAGTAAAACATTATCCCTTTAAATAAAACCAAGTACTCATTACTCACGAATGAGGTTTCACACAAACATTCACATTAAACAAATAAGTTAAGTCTCTTAACTTCTAACATCAGTAAACCATTTTCTTTACCTCTCTTAAGACATTATACCTAACTCCCCATAAAGCTAGTATAACTCTTTTTAAAACCTTTAAAACCAAGTGTTACTCTCCCTTCAAAACGATTTATAAATCTTTTGAAATACATCAAGTTCTTTATTATAACTAGCCAGTTATAATTCACATCAGTTACCTTTTAAAACCACAAAGTATTTTCTTACCTACATAAAGCTGTTATAACCAACTTCCCATAAAGCCGTTATAACACTTTATGTTTTAAAAACAATCAAACACAGTTAACACATGTACGTCTACCGTACTACATAGTTCACACATATCATGCTATAAGAGATAGGAAGAGGTTCACATACCTCGCGACGAGTGCCGACTAATAGCAAAACGCTCAAGTACTTCAAACCGTCGGCTACTCCTTAAGCCCGTAGATCGCACACACGTAGTACTTCAACCTATAAGGCCACGGCGCTTATTAACATCGTTCCATATTCTCAGAAAATTCGGCATTCTCCCCCATGTGGCGTTAATCTCCTCTTCTGCAGAAGCGGCTACTGCCAACCAGGGGGGGGTTTGCACGTCTAACCGGACGTGTACAATTTTACTCACAGAATACAACACAAGTCTACTGTAATACAGTCCTATGTAATTACAGTTCAGTTCTCTTATTTAAATTCAGGCTTAAGTCGCAAGACATTGCCGTAAGTATTATTCAGGCTTAAGTCAAAAGACATTGCCGCACAGCTATGTTCAATTCTATATATAGTATACTTTAACTATATACTCCTACAACATGTAATTTCCAATTACAACAGAAGGTCAAGAATGTTTACCTCGATAAGCCCAAAATTATCCGAGTTTATATGTCGATCCTGAGCAAGGTTTAGCTCCTACTCCGAGTGCTCCAATCCGCTCCAAACAACCCTTAGAAGTTCTAACCAACTTCTACTTATAACTTCAACTACGGGTGAAGATTTACTTAGGGTTTCGTTTTAGCGACTGAGGGAAAGTATAATGGTATTTTCTGGGCTAGTATAAGTGTAACCTTGGGAATACTACAAGGTATTTGGGCCAAGGTATTTGGACATTATAACAATACTAGGAGAGTATTTCTATACCACTACAAGGGGTATTTATACGAGACAACTAGGCTGGGGTACCCAGGCCAAACACCACAAAGGGAGGGGTGGCTCTCGGCCAAGGGCTCACAAGGGAGGTGATTTGGACGAGAACTACACTTAAGGGGAGAGATTTTAACACTTAGAAAGGATTTTTGGATGAAGAAGTTCATCAACATAAGAGGGGTATTTATAGGTCAAGGATGGCCAACCAATGGCCAAGATTATGCCAAGTGCAAGGCAAGTGTAAGGCCAAGATTTGGGCAAGTGTCCTAAGCCAACTTGCACACAAAATATCCTACCAACTCCAAGACAAAACACGCCACCGTGTTCGTCCCTGTTGCCGTCCACGCAAGGCGATGTGAGGTGACACTTGTCACCCTCCCGTTGGTCCAAAATGTTACGTCTCTCGGAAAAATCCGCAAAAATTATAAATGACATAGCCGGAATTTTCCCTACGAAAGCTGTGGAAACGTTTCGTCGAAAAACGACTCTAACCGGGTGTTGTGTACAAATTTCGAATCTATGCCTACTTTAAGGCTCAAATTGTATACGTACGCCCTCACGTACATACTCTGGAAATACGGGGTATAACATTCTCCCCTCCTTAGAAACATTCGTCCCGAATGTTCCTTCTCAAGACGGATAACGATAAAGTTCTTCTAATAAGTTGCCAACGCCACAACTGGCCACGAAACAACACCTGCACGCAAATACTTATATCCAAGTCCACGAGGAAACACCTCTAACATCACAACTTTTGTCACCTTGCCGCGAGGTTCTAGTGTCACTCCGGCGACCCAACAAATGGTACCGGACTGCATGCGATTCCTGAGGTCTAAAATATACATCCTTCGCACCTTCTCCCGTCACAAGAAATGATCATATCTATGCTCGCAATACATGCTCACCTTTACCCTTACTCGTCGTACTCTTCTCGAACACTTGAACTCTTCTAGTATACGTACCACACTTTAGTCAACGCTTCTGTTTCCAACCCTTGGAGCCACTACCTCCAAACTTGGTCATCTTACTAGCTTCACTTCTTTACTAAGGCCATTCCCGGCCTTCACGAACCGATTCTGGTCGAACATACCCACGAACTCATACGATGGTCATCTAAACCTGGGCCTAGCACCCTCGTGACCCTACCACCTGGCGGGACCACCCGAGTGACCCCACTTTGAAACCGGCCGCGGGTTGGCCCTCAACATGGCCCCAACCCGATCCACTAACGCATCACGCTCTTGTTCCCCGACCCGGAACAATCTTACCTCAACAGGTCATGAAAGCTACCACTTCCTTTCAACACTACTCAAGGAAATTATCACACAACACATTCTAGGCATAAAATGTATTCCGACAAGGATCACTTGCAAAATCTGGTACTCAAGACGACCTTACATCTAAGGTCTCAACATGAAATATTCTAAAGTTCACACTTTCCATGCCCCCATACAAATCCTTTCAACTAGCCAAGCTTTCTAACTCATAACCATCATAACGCTATCCGAACGTAGCACACAATAATAAGGTCATCATATCATGCATACAAATCTTTAAAGGGTTAAGGATATACCTGAAAATAGGCGGTTCAAAGGACCGCTAAAACTGGGAACTTCCACCGCGACCTCTACCGGGGCCTGCCGGTGTACGAACATCCTGCCTGGCTATGGAAGGTGAAGAACCCGCAACTGCTCTAGTAGTCCATGCTATCTGCGATTACTACCCACGGTCGGACAAGATCTTGCGGATGGCCTGTTGGCGCAAAAATAACAATCTCGAGTTAGTACGACACTCTCCCTTATGAAGCTTTCCACAACGGCTGCGGAGACAAGGGCAACCTCATCCGGCGAGCACTCCGCTCACGAGAATCTGAAACACAGGAGCCACGACTGCTCTGAATATCTCGAAGGTCGAAGGCTGTGGAGGACCACTCAGTCTTGGTGGAGCGCATAATCGCTTTCTTCGAGGCGGTCCGCCTCGAAAGTCACCAAAGGACCTGCTGTTCGGCCCTCTTCTGCGACCACTGGTCATTCCGCCGATTTATCCTCTCCTCACATCGGTGCATAAGCTGCATGCGGGCAATGTCCATGCCCGGCTGAAGAGCTACACCCGAACAACTCTCGGCTAGGTGATCATCGAGCCCTGTAACATATCGGTGCACTCGATCCTCCATACTAGCTACCAACGCGGGGACGTACCGGGCCAATGAGTCGAACTCCACATTGTACTCCCGAACCGTACGCGGATTCTGCGTAACACCAAAATTTGTTCGCCGAGCCCTCCTCATCCGTGGAGGCAAGAAATGTGCAAGAAAGGCCTCGAGAATTCGTCCCATAAAGTGGAAGTGCATGCTCTCCCGGGACAGCTCCGCGAATCAAACCCGATCATTGCGGTATCACGCAGCTGATGCGAACCTAGGACCACTGACTCGGTCTCCGATGCCTTGATCACTCTCATGATCCGCTGTAACTGTCGGATGAACTCCTGCGGATCATCCTCAGGCCTCGACCCATAAAACTCTGGCGGCCTACAACTCAGAAAATCCCGTAGCCTCGAACTATCTGATCTAGGGTGAACCACTGGTGCTACTGGAACTGCTGCGTCCAGCCTATCCTCAAGTTCAGCCTGACCACGGCCATTAATCGCCCACTCCTTGTAACTCATCTCCTGCCTGCATCGGTGCGGATGGAGGCTCAGTCTTGTGGTCTCGCCACGCTTCTACTCAGACTCCTCTGCTGCCTTGCCTTACGGGCGGGTTGCCTTACGCGGAGGCATAACTGGTAAAAACGAAGTATGTCAGAGGGGTCCAATCTTATCACACAGCTCTAAGGCACGATCTCAGAATGAGAAGAATGGAAACCAATCCTAAATGTCCTATAGCCTCCTGATTATAGATGTGGTGCACAACACATCGATAATCAAGACTCTACTAGACACGGTCTGTAGACACTTTCCGAGGACTAACTGCTCTGATACCACTTTTGTCACGGGCCCGGGATCGGGTCGTGACAATAATCTTTGTCCTTCTAATGTAATTGGAGATTACATGTTATAGTAGTATATAAATGAGTATGTGATATGTGGAAGGAAGATTGAAAAGATTTGGACCTTATTAAGATGTTAAAACCGAAAAATTGGTATGCTAGCCATTAAAGTTGTTAAAACATTACCTATTACTTGTTGACATGAAGGAATCTTGTTGATAAACAAGTTAATATAACTTATATAAAGATTGGAATATAAGTTGGAATTATAAAGAAGTAATGAAACAATTTTAGCCTGCTAGCCGAAAACTGGACAGTTTTGATTGCAGTAGTGGTCAAGAACACCAACTAAAGGACTGGACTAATGTATTTTATTAGTGGAGTAATGGACTGTTTTTACATTGGACTATGGACTAGTTTTAATGGACAGTTTTTGGTAGATTAAGGGGCTGAATTTTACACGTCCAGTTAGGCGTGTAATCCCCTTTGACTTGCTGAATTGTTGCGCCTTAAATGTGGCATTTGGTTATTGATTTCGGACCTTGAAAAAGGTGGAAAAGTACATTGAAACAGGGGAAGTGCTGCCAATTTTCCGTAGAATAAGAGACCTTATGCTTAGAAATATTCTACGAAGAAACTAGAAGTTGATAGGCGTGTTATGGTTATTATAGGTTGATATTCTATGTGCGGCATATTCGACTTGGCAAATGGATTAAGCCGAGGAGGTATGTGAACTCTTCCTATCCTCTTGAGCATGATTATTATGAAATATATAGTACGGTAGACGTACGTGTGTTAAATGAATTTGGTTTCATTTTGATGTCCTTGACTTGACTTCTAAATCTTAAGAGCCTTGAATTATTCTAAAAAATTGTGAATCATTATTCGGAAAGAAATTGATACTTGGTTTTAAAAGAATAAGTGCTCTTGGTTTCCCAAAATGAATGTGATTGTTTTGAATTGCATAAAACACAAGTGTTGTAATAGCTTTATGGGAAGTTAGTTATAACGACTTTAGGAGGATAAAAGAACAGTTTACTTACTTGATTTTAAAGGCCTTGTAATGATTTTCTGAAGGTTTAGTAACTTGGTTTGATAAGTAAACGTGTCTTGATACTACGGGTATTAGTGTCTTGAGACTTTTATGTTAAGCGGTTTTTCTTAATTTGCCTATGTTGTTTACGATAGCCGGTTGCGCTTGTATTATATCATTTATTATGGGGTCAACCCTCTGGCTATGTTGCGTTGTTCATATTCCGCGGGTTTGCTCCCCCCGATGCGAGGAATACCTCATGCGAGTCCGTAAGGCTCATGCGGGACGCGGTCCTATGCGAGGAATACCCTCATGCGAGTCCAAAGGGCTCATACGGGACAGGGTCCTATGCGTTACATTCCGCGGGTTTGCTCCCCCCGATGCGAGGAGTACCTCATGCGGGTCCACGCGACCTATGCGGACTAGAGAGTCCAGGAACAGGATTTGCACATTGATACTATGGGCGAATGACCCTAGTTTGATCATCGGTTTCCTATTTAGAACCGGCAAAGTTACACTTATTTACTCTCATATATACTATGGCACAGTGTACTGTTAATTGGTTTATCATACATGTCTCTGGATTTATTATTAGACTATTGTGATTTTATTACAGTACTTTCAGTTTCACATACTTGGTACCTGTTGTACTGACCTCCTTCGGGGGGCTGCGTTCATGCCGCAGGTAGAGGTACACCGGTTGTTGATCCTCACTCATAGGATCACAGTTCGGCGTTTTGGGAAGCTCCGTTTCTCCAGAGGCTTATCTTTTGGTATGGTTCCCTGACATTATAGGTATATGTACATTCAGGGGTATGGCGGGGCCCTGTCCCGTCATAGTTGTTATGTCAAAAACTCTTAGAGGTCTGTAGTCCTGTTGTGGGTTGGGTTTGTAAAGGATATAATTGTTCGGACTTTTTGATATTTATATATATGTTGAAAGGCGACCTTATTGATTAGCCTATTTCCTATTCTACATTGTTCCATGTCTATGAGTTTATTCTGCTGATTTTCTCTGATGTATACCAACTAGGGTGCCCGGATAAGGCACCAGTTGCGGGCCCGAGGTCGGGTCGTAACAAGATCATTTCAACACTTAGAAAAATTTAGAGAACCTAGTGTGTTCCTTTGAAGCTCTCGGCCAAGCTTAAGGAGAGAAAGAAATTTTTTGCAATCTTGCTTCATAAATCCCAATATACAAACCCAAGATCCCTATAGGTATTCTAAGGATATCCCAATACAAAAATCTCGCAAAAACTACGTTTTTACGTTAGTCGCAACATGAAAACCTAAGGGGGTTTTCAGAGTTGGAATTGGAACTTGAAGAGGAGTTCTTCATAAGCTTCCAAAGGTTTCTTGGGGTGGATTGAAACATCAAGAATAGGAGCTAAAGTTGCTAAGGATTGACTTTAGGTTTTGGATTGTATTTGGGCTTAAAGAGGTAATAATCTCCGTCTTGCTATTGTAATTCAAGATTTCATGTTGTAGTAGTTGATAGATGATCATGTGATATTTAGAATTAAGATTGATAAATGTTATGGAATTTGGAAGCTTAAATCCGAGATTGGCATGTTAGCCATTAAAATTGGAAATCAATTTGGTCGATAGTTATAATCGTCGCATGTTATAAAAGAAAGGGATTATAGTTGTTATAATTGTTTGCGACTATATAAAATGTTAGAATAACAACTTGGATTGAAAATGAATTGGAAAAGACTTTATGTGGTTGCACATTATAATCGAGAATGGCATGAAATATTGGACTATTTTTTATATCAATTGTGGGGCAGAATTTTACACGTATTGTTAGGCGTGTAATTCCCTTTGTTTAGCTAAATTTTTTAGCCTTAAATGTGACATGTTTGGTTATTGATTTCGGGCCTTGAAAAAGGTGGAAAAGTACGTAGAAACAAAGGAAGTGCTGCCCAATTTTCTGTAGAATAAGAGACCTAGCACTTAGTATTATTCCACGCTAAAAAGCTAGGAGTTGATAGACATGTTATGGTTTTTATAGGTTGAAGTACTACGCGTAGCGTATTCTACTTGAAGGGTGGAAAAGATAACAAGGTTGAAGTACTTTGGAGCATAGTGCTACGTATCGTTAGTCGTCGCGAGGTATGTGAACCTCTTCCTTCTTTTGGCATGATTCTACGTATGAAATATACATGTGGTATTATTTCATGATTCCCTTCTACTCTTAGAAGTTAAGAAGTACGTATGTCTATAGACTCTATGTAAAAGGTTATGAGACTTTATTTTTCAAGTTATGGGACTTGATTCTTAAAGGTAGAAATGACTTGATTCTTAAAGGTAGAAATGAGTTGATTTATTTGAAGTAAGTGAATTGATTTCAAAGAGTTATGTTATGAAGTTTTAAGACTATGAACCTTGATTTCTTAAAAGGTTATGAGACATTATTTTTCAAGTTATGGGACTTGAATCTTAAAGGTAGAAATGACTGGATTTAAAAAGTATGGCTTCCATGATTTATTTCAAAAGTTAAGAGGCTTGATTTCGAAAGAGTGTGTAACTTGAGTTTTAAAAAAAAAGGAGTTTATTGATTTAAAAGAGAAGGTGTGGCATGATTCTTTTATAAGTATGCATGTACGTAGTACTTTGGGTTTAGTTTTCCTAAGGTTTCAAGTTATGAAAATGCCTTAGTGTTATTAATAAGGAAGATGTGATAAAGTGCCTTAAGTTCTCTAAAATAAAAAGTTGTTATAATAACTTTATGGGAAGTTGTTGTAACGACTTAGCGAGAAGTAAGGAGAGGATTTTATATGACACATAGTTGCTTGTGATAGTTTATGTGTACAGTCCTTTATATGTGACTTTACCGCGTCCAGAATGGGCCGGGAAGTATACCTTTATGGACAGACTTATGTGACTTTACCGCGTCCCAGAATGGGCCGGGCAGTATACCTTTATGGGCAGACTTATGTGACTTTACCGCGTCCCAGAATGGGCCGGGCGGTATACCTTTATGGGCAGACTTATGTGACTTTACCGCTTCCCAGAATGGGCCGGGCAGTATACCTTTATGGGCAGACTTATGTGACTTTACCGCGTTCTAGAATGGGCCGAGCAGTATACCTTTATGGGCAGACTTATGTGACTTTACCGCGTCCCAGAATGGGCCGGGCTGTATACCTTTATGGGCAGACTTATGTGACTTTACCGCGTCCCAGAATGAGCCGGGTTACGTTATCACGTATGGATAATCAGAGTGAACTCTAAAATGAGACGACCCTCTATAAAGGGTCAGATTATGTTATGAAAGCTACATAAGTTATATGTTTATGAACTTGGTGATTTTTCCTAAGCATGTATGTAAGAATTTGATTATAACTCTTATTGAAAATGGGAAAAGATAATATTGTGTGATTAAGTTCATGAGTTGTAATGACACGGTAGGATCTTGTATTTACTTTTTATACTTGCCCCTGTCATTCTTTAAATGCTTATGATTTGTTTATCGTACCTTATTTGATTCCATACTGGTACTGTTGTATTGACTTCTCGGGCTGCGTCATGCCGCAGGTAGGGTAAGGTGCTGCGATCCTCGTTCTTAGAATCATTGATCAGTTCTTGGAAAGCTCCACTTCTCCGGAGGCTTGTCTTTTGGTACAGTTTTCCCTGACGTTGTAGATTTATGTACATTCAGGGGTATGGCGGGGCCCTGTCTCGTCACAATAGTTATGTCAAAACTCTTAGAGGTCTGTAGTCATATCTTGTGGGTCGGTTTGTAAAGAAAAAATATGTAACTGCTTTTGGCTATGTATGTATATATCCAGGGAGGTAGCCTTATCGGCTAACCTGTTGTTTATTTCTTATTGATTTATGTTACGAGTTTTATGTATGTTTCGCTGATTATCTCTGATGTACACCTGTAAGGGTGCCCAGGTAGGGCATCAGTCGCGGGCCCGGGGTCGGGTCGTGACAAAAGTGGTATCAGAGCAGTTAGTCCTCAGAAAGTGTCTACAGACCGTGTCTAGTAGAGTCTTGGTTATCGGTGTGTTGTGCACCACATCTATAACCAGGAGGCTACAGGACATTTAGGATTGGTTTCCATTCTTCTCTCTCTGAGATCGTGCAGTAGAGCTGTCTTATTAGGTTGAACCCTCTCTGACATATTCTTATGTATCAGTTATGCCTCCACGGGCGACTGGGGCCCGTGGCGGCGCGCAGCAGCGAAGCTTCTAGTGGGACACAGAGGTTATCGACTCGAGCCCGCACTACGCTGAGGGTGTTGTCACGACCCGACTCGGCGCGATCGTGCCCTACACAGGCACCGCTTTACAGGTATACATCAGAGAATAGTAGCGGAACATACATACATCTCAAAAGAAATAAATAACAGGCTAGCCGATTGTCACGACCCGACCCCGGGCCCGCGACTGGTGCCCTACCTGGGCACCCTTATAGGTATACATCAGAGATAATCAGCGGAACATACAAGAAACTTATACATCAAATCAATAGAAATAAAATCAACAGGTTAACCGATGAGGCTACCTCCCTGAATATAAAAAAACATAACCGAAGTAGTTGCCTCCTTTCCTTTACAAAATGACCCACAACATGTGACTACAGACCTCTAAGAGTTTTAACATAACAACTGTGGCGGGACAGGGCCCCGCCATACCCCTGAATATACATGAATCTACAACCTCAGGGGAAACCGTACCAAAAGATAAGCCTCCGGAGTAAATGGAGCTTTCCAAGAACTGAACAATGATCCAAAGAGTGTGGATCTGCAAGCTATGTACCTCAACCTGCGGCGTGAACGCAGCCCCCCGAAGGAGGTCAGTACGAAATATGTACCAAGTATGTGAAACTGAAAATACTGTAATGAAATCATAACAGTCTATAAAAAGCTAGAGACATGTATGATAACCAAAATAACAGTACATTGTGCCTTTCCAAAGTGAAAGTAATGAAAGTCAGTTTTACCTTTTAAAGACTATTTCAACACATGAACAATAGTCACACAGGGCTACCGACACAAGCCCTAAAATATCATCACATAGTCCAGTACGGGTCTCAAGCCCACAATATCAAAGCGTACCCGTGGAATCCCCCATCACTGTCGGCAGCTATAAGTGAAGAATATAACCATGTGACGCGCCAGTGGCATCCTACCTCACTGTCGGCGTACACACCTACAATACATATATGTATCTATACCCGCTGCCCGTGGAATCCCCCATCACTGCCGACAGTCGTAAGTGTAACATATAACCATGTGACGCGCCCGTGGCATCCTACCTCTGTCGTACTCCATATACAATACATATAATATATATATATATATATATATATATATATATATATATATATATATATACACCTCATGCCCGTGGAATCCCTCATCTCGGGTACATGACTTCATGGAGAGCTAATCCATGGGGTAATAATCGTATATAACATGCCCGTGGAATCCCTCATCTCGGGTACATGTCTTCATGGGGAGCTAGTCTATGGAGTAAAATTCGTACATAACATGGTCGCATGCCCCGGAATCCCTCATCGTATAAGCATGGCCATGGGTAATAAAACACATCCGGGAATCTAACCCGCCTCCTGGTCGCATGCCCCGAAATCCCTCATCGTATAAGCATGTCCAAGGAGTAATAAAGATAATCCGGGAATCTAACCCGCATCCTGGTCGCATGCCCCGGAATCCCACATCGTATAAGCATGCCCAAGGATCAATCACAATGGAAGTTGTTACACCCCGTATTTACAGGACATGCTTTAAGAACGTGCGTAAGAACTCGCAAGTGTTAAGATTTGAGACTTGTAAAAAAATTTATCGAAATTGTGAAATTGTCGGAAAACGTAATATTGTGACGAATGGGAGGGCGACACATGTCACCCCCCCTTATGGTGCCTTGGACGAATTGTAGCATGGGCACAAGGGTCATTTGACCCTTGTTAGGAAGACAAGTCTTGCTAATAGAGAGCTTGACAAAATTGACTAAGTCAAAGGGTCCAAAGTCTTGATATTTATTAAGAGATCATCCAAACCACCCAATTGTTTGCATCTTGACCCTCCATGTCCCTTTATTATACTACTAGTAGCAAGAGTGATGCCAATACTTAGAAAATTTTCAAGAGAAATTGGAAGACACACCACATTGCTCTCGGGTTCATGTCATTTGAAAAGGAAAAAAAAATTGTTTCTTGTCCATTAAGCTCCACACTTTAAACCAAGGTTCTTGAGGGTAGTGTAAGCTTATCTCAATAGAAAAATCTTGGAAAAAGATAGTTTACGGGTTAGTCGAAAACGAAAACCTAGTTGTCTTTCTAGGTTTTGGATTGGAATTTGAAGGAAAGTTGTTGGTATGGTTCTAAGGGTCTCAAGTAGCGGATTGAAGCGTCTTGAAGAGGCTCTAAGTTGCTAAGGAGCGACTTCGGATTCGGAGTTTGGATTAAGATTCGTTGAGGTATAATCTTGTCTCTTAGAAGTGTTACAAGATTATTTATATTGTTGTTATCTTTACATGTTGCTAGCATGAAGTATATGTGTTGAAGTTTATGTGACGCCCCGAAACCCGGGCCCGTCACTGGTGCCTTACCCCGGGCACCCTAGTGATACATACATCAGAGAAAAATCAGCGGAACATAAAACATGAGTCACTAAACAAGAGATATAGTAAATAAACAGGCCAACCAAAACAGTTGCCTTCTGTGTATACATAAAACCTGAACAGTTTAAACCTTTTACAACCCTGCCCACAACATGATTACTACATGCACTTAAGATATCAACAACTATGACGGACAGGGGCTCGCCATACCACGAATGTACAAGAACCTACAACTCAGGAAACATACCAAAGATAAGCCTCAAGGAACGGAGCTTTCCGACACGTGAAGTGAGATCCTAAGAGCGGATCCACGGCCGATGTACTCTACTGCGCATGAACGCAGCCCAAGGCGAGGTCAAGACAACAGTACCAAGTATGTGAAATCAGAATATCGCAGCTTAAATCATAACGATCTATATAAAGGTGAGACATGTATGATAACCAAAATACAAGACGCAACATAAAGCGATCAAGTCGTGGACTCACGCCTCAAAGTCACCACTCAAATATAACTATGGGTCTCACGCCCACCACATCCATCATGTTCGCATCATGGCCACATGCCGGAATCTTGACGGTAGACATGTCCATGATGCAACAATAATAAGGCCGCGTGGCCACATGCCGGAATCTTGACGGTAGACATGCCCATGTAACCTCAATAACAATATATCGTGGTCAACCACGCGCACGCCACATGCCCGGAATCTCAGACGGTGTAGACACGCCCATGTTGCGAATAACCATATATCGGGTAATCAACTCCGCACGGCCGCGTGCCCCGAATATCAGACGGTGTAGACATGTCCATGTGACATCAACAACAAGACGAGAATCAAAATGGAAACATACCCGTGGAATTCTCCATCACCGCCAAAGACGTCCAAGTAAGTTCTCAACAAGTCAACCGCCTCTACCGAGACGCGGAATACGTAAATACCACACTTGCACAACCAAGGCTATCATCACAAGCATAGGCAAGTTTCACAACAACAAGCATAGGCAAGTTTCACAACAACAAGCATAGGCAAGTTTCACAACAACAAGCATAGGCAAGTCTCACACAACTCAAAGTACTTTCATTTTATGCCAAAGTCTGGGTTTGTAACCCCAAAGTACTACATACGTTAAGTTCTTTTAAAAGAGATCCATTACTTTTATAAAAGTCACCCGATACCGTAGTATTAGAATGACCAACCCACATTCCTTTTCAAAATCAAGTAACAACATTCTTTTCCTAAGTTCGGCTTTGCCTAGTTTCAATTACTCAAGCTTCTCATTTTCAAATGGTTTCATAGTTCCCAAACTTAATCACTGATTCCTTTTAGAACAATTGAGTAATATATGTCTCACGTGAGAGTAGGTTATTCTTGTTTACATCATTCTTATTACAGCGGCCATGATCTAGAAAATGTAATATCATTTTGTCTCATCTTAGTTTCTATGCAGATGGAGGTTTCTACTGGTTTTAATACGATACATCATTATTCAAGACATTTTCCTTTATTAACGCCGCATGGTCCTGTCGATACACATTCGATTTCAAATCAAGAAACATTATCCTTTAAATAAAACCAAGTACTCATTACTCACGAATGAGATTTCACACAAACATTCACATTAAAAACAAATAAGTTAAGTCTCTTATCTTATAAGATCAAGTCTCTTAACTTCTAACATCAAGAAACCATTTTCTTTACCTCTCTAAGACATTATACCTAACTCCCAAAAAGCTAGTATAACTCTTTTTAAAACCTTTAAAACCAAGTGTTACTCTCCTTCAAAACGACTTATAAATCTTTTGAAATACATCAAGTTCTTTATTATAACTAGCCGCTTATAATTCACACGATTACCTTTTAAAACCACAAAGTATTTTCTTACCTACATAAAGTCATTATAACCAACTCCCATAAAGCCGTTATAACACTTTATGTTTCAAACCAATCAAATACTTTAAACACGTACGCTCACCGCATTACATAGTTACACGATATCATGCTAGAAGAGATAGGAAGAGGTTCACATACCTCGCGACGATTTATCGACAATAAGCAAAATGCTCCAAGTACTACCACCTTGCTAGCCCTTTCCACTCCTCGAGTAGAATACGCTACTCTTAGTACTTTCACCTATAAAGGTCACAAACGTCTATTAACCCCAAAACACAAGTTTCTATCTTTCTACGTAAAATTGGCAAAGACCTCCCGCAACAAACAGGGTAAATCTCCTCCTTTATCGTGGTCGGCTACCAAGCCAACCAGGGGGGGGGGGGTTAACACGTCTAACCGGATGCGTACAATTCTATTACACAGTAATGCTACATAAGTCTCATCAGAATACAGTCTAGGTAATTACAGCTTCTTCTCTTTATTATCCTTCATGTGATTCTTGCTCAATTCTTCGTTCTTCAGGCTTAAGTCAAAAGACATTGCCACAATTCTAAGTTCAGTTCTATATATAGTATACAACAACTATATATTCAACACTTATGTAATTTCTAATTACAATAGAAGGACAGTAGTGTTACCTCGATAAGCCCAAAATTATCCAAGTATAAAGTCGATCCTGAGCAACGCTTAGCTCCTACTCCGAGCGCTCCAAACAACCCTTAGAAGTTCTAACCAACTTCTACTTACAACTTCAACAACGGGTGAAGATTTCCTTAGGGTTTCGTTTTTGTGGCTAAAGGAAGTATAATCGTATTTTCTGGGCTTTTTGTATAAGTGTAACCTTGGGAATACTACAAGGTATTTAGGCCAAGGTATTTGGACATTATAACAATACTAGGAGAGTATTTCTATACCACAACAAGGGGTATTATACGAAAACGACTAGGCTAGGGGGGGGGGGTACCCCACGGCCAAGGCACCACAAAGGGGGAGGGGTGTGCCCTCGGCCACAAGGCCTCACGAAAAGGGGGAGGGAGGGGAAGCTCTCGGCTAGCACAACAAGAAGGGAGGAGAGGGTTTCAAGACTTGGAAGTTTTTGGAATGGATGAAGTCTTCACACTTAGGGGGGTATTTATAGCAAAACCAAAAGCCAACCAATGGCCAAGATCAAGCCATGTGCAAGGCAAGTGTAAGGCCAAGATCAAGCCAAGTGCACCCTAACCCTACTCCACAAAACACTCCACAAAACACTCCACAAAACAAGGCCAAAACAAGGCACAATTCAAGGGACCAATCGGCCAAGGCCAACCGATCCCTCTTGGACGCCCAATCGTCCAAGTCCCCTCCACTTGCTACCAATGTGGGGGTGACACATGTCACCCTCCCGTTGGTCCAAAATGTTTCGTCTCTCGGAAAAATCCGCAAAAATATAAATGACATAGCCGGAATTTTCTCTACGAAAGCTGTGGAAACGTTCCGTCAGAAAACGACTCTAATCGGCACTTGTGCCCAAAATTTCGAAACATGCCTAACTTAAGGCTCAAAATTCGTACGTACGTCCACACGTACATACTCTGGAAATACGGGGTATAACATTCTTCCCCCCTTAGAAACATTCGTCCCGAATGTTCCTTCAAGGTCTCAAACAAGCGGCGTCAAGATAGTCTTCACCGCTATACGCATTTAAAACAATCATGCCACACTTGGCCACAAAACACACGCTCACTTCTCCCTTCTCGTAGTACTCGCCACGAACACCGAACTCGTTCTAGTATCCGTACACACTTCACAACGCCTGCTTCCAACCCTCGAGTCACTACCTCCAAACTTGGTCATCTCACTAACCTCGATTTCCTCTAAGGTCGTTCTCGCCTCCACGACCCGCTCGTCGAACATATCCACCAACTCATACGATGGTCATACAAACTTGGGCCTAGCATCCTCGTGACCCTACCACCGGAGGACCACCCAAACCGACCCTACCTTAATTCGGCACGGTTGACCCAGATCACGCCCTCAACCCGACCCACAATCGCGTCAAGCCCTTGTTCCCCGACACGGAACAATCCTACTTATACAGTCATGAAAGCTACCACTTCCATTTCACACTACCTGTGGACTTACCCTTTTCACTAACTGTGTTCTAAATCATATTTTAGCACAAAGCTATCCAAACATAACACTTAACACATCATTAACATCAATACATACAAGTATCTGAGGTTAAGGATATACTCAAACTAGGCGGTTCAAGGACCGCTTAAAATCGAACTTCCACCGCGACTTACCGTGGCCCGCAATCGCTCTAATAGTCTGCGCTATCCTACCAGCACTCGGTCGGACAGTCTTCGCCATATGGCCCCGTTGGCCGCAAGAATAACAAGCTCCTCGTACTACGACACTCAAACGCGTCTACTACATCGACCACACCGGTAGGGTGATCGTGATCCGCCAACACCCTACTCCCCGAACGCTCAAACCCGGGAGCCTGCACACGCTTCCCGAATATCCTGGGTCCCGGCTGCGGAGGACCACTCAGAATGGCGAGGTACATAACTAGTCTGCCACGAGGCGGTCCGCCTCGAAGTCGCCAAAATATCCGCTCGCCTTCTTCTCGCCGAAAGCGGTCCACCTGCCGATCCGCGCCTCGCACTCCAAGTGCATGAGCTCGCATGCGGCAATGCCCATGCGGTACCAAGAGAAACACCCGCATAACTCTGCGCTAGGTAATCATCGAGCCCTCAGAACATATCTGCACTCGATCCTCCATACTAGCTACTAATACGGAACATACCGCCAATGAGTCGAACTCCACATTGTACTCCCGAATCAGACGCTGCTCGCCTCAACATCAAAAACTGTTTACCCGAGCCTCTCATCCGCGAGGCAAGAAATGTGCGAAGGCCTCAAAACTCGTCCCAAACGGCTGGAAGTGCATTCTCTCCGACAGCTCCCACGAATCAAACCGCCGATCGTGCGTATCACGCACCGATGCGAACCTAGACCACCGACGGTCTCGAAGCCTTGATCACTCACGATCCGTCAGAATCGCTTCGGATGAACTCGCGGATCATCCTCGTGCCTCGACCCGTAGAATCGCGGGCTACATCTCGTAAAGTCTCGTAGCCTCAAACCGCTCGCCGGGGTGAACTACGGTGCTATCGGGCCGGAATCGCCGATCCAAATTTATCTCATATCTGCCACGACTCGCCGAATCGCCATCTCCTTGTAACCTAATCCTTCTCGCCTGCATCGTGGACCGAGGCTCGTGTATCAGTCTCGCAGCCACCGCCGCGCTTCTAAATCTTTGGCCGCGGCGCGAAACCCGGGCCGTTAAGCACTGCTCAATCGACCGGCTCGCGCTCGCACTTCTCGAATCACACTAGCGCCTCTCGCCGCTTGCCCTTCTGGGCCCTGGTTGCCTTTCGCAGAGGCATAACTGGTAAAAACGAAACACGTCAGAGGGGTCCAACTTACAACACAGCTCTAAGGCACGATCTCAGAATGAGAAGAATGGAAACCAATCCTAAATGTCCTATAGCCTCCTGATTATAGATGTGGTGCACAACACACCGATAATCAAGACTCTACTAGACACGGTCTGTAGACACTTTCCGAGGACTAACTGCTCTGATACCACTTGTGACGCCCCGAAACCCGGGCCCGTCACTGGTGCCTTACCCCGGGCACCCTAGTGATACATACATCAGAGAAAAATCAGCGGAACATAAAACATGAGTCATTAAACAAGAGATATAGTAAATAAACAGGCCAACCAAAACAGTTGCCTTCAGTATATACATAAAACCTGAACAGTTTAATCCTTTTACAACCCTGCCACAACAAGATTTCATGCACTCTAAGATATACAACAACTATGACGGACAGGCTCCGCCATACCCCGAATGTACAAGAACCTACAACTCGTGGAAACATACCAAAGATAAGCCTCGAAGGAACGAGCTTTCCGACACGTGAAGTGAGATCCTAAGAGCGGGATCCACGATCGATGTACCTTCTACCGCGCATGAACGCAACCCCGAAGGAGGTCAAGATAACAGTACCAAGTATGTGAAATCAGAATATCATAGCTTAAATCATAACGATCTATATAAAGGTGAGACATGTATGATAACCAAAATACAAGACGCAACATAAAAGTTAGCCAAGTCGTGACTCACGCCTCAAAGTCACCACTCAAATATAACTATGGGTCTCACGCCCACCACATCCATCATGTTCGCATCATGGCCACATGCCCCGAATATCGTGACGACGGTAGACATGTCCATGATGCAACACAATAACAAGGCCGCATGGCCACACGCCCCGGAATCGTGACGGCAGGTATACATGCCCATGTAACCTCAATAATAATATATCGTGGTCAACCCCGCCGCATGGCCACATGCCCGGACATCAGACGGCAGACACGCCCATGTTGCGCATAACCATATATCGTAATCAACCCGGCCGCACGGCCGCATGCCCTAACATCAGACGGTGTAGATACGCCCACGTGACATCAACAACAAGACAAGAATCAAAATGGAAACATACCCGTGGAATTCTCCATCACCGCCAAAGACGCCCAAGTAAGTTCTCAACAAGTCAACGCCTCTACCGAGACGCAGAATACGTAAATACCACACTTGCACAACCAAGGCTATCATCACAAGCATAGGCAAGTTTCACAACAACAAGCATAGGCAAGTTTCACAACAACAAGCATAGGCAAGTTTCACAACAACAAGCATAGGCAAGTCTCACACAACTCAAAGTACTTTCATTTTATGCCAACGTCCGGTTTGTAACCCCAAAGTACTACATACGTTAAGTTCTTTTTAAAAGAGATCCATTACTTTTATAAAAGTCACCCGATACGTAGTATTAGAATGACCAACCCACATTCCTTTTCAAAATCAAGTAACAACATTCTTTTCCTAAGTTCCAGCTTTGCCTAGTTTCAATTACTCAAGCTTCTCATTTTCAAATGGTTTCATAGTTCCCAAACTTAATCACTGATTCCTTTTAGAACAATTGAGTAATATATGTCTCACGTGAGTAGGTTATTCTTGTTTACATCATTCTTATTACAAACCATGATCTAGAAAATGTAATATCATTTTGTCTCATCTTAGTTTCTATGCAGATGGAGGTTTCTACCGGTTTTAATACGATACATCATTATTCAAGACATTTTCCTTTATTAACGCTGCAGTGGTCTGTCGATACACATTCTGATTTCCGAAATCAGTAAAACATTATCCTTTTAAATAAAACCAAGTACTCATTACTCACGAATGAGATTTCACACAAACATTCACATTAAAAACAAATAAGTTAAGTCTCTTATCTTATAAGATCAAGTCTCTTAACTTCTAACATCAGTAAACCATTTTCTTTACCTCTCTTAAGACATTATACCTAACTCCCCAAAAAGCTAGTATAACTCTTTTTAAAACCTTTAAAACCAAGTGTTACTCTCCCTTCAAAACGACTTATAAATCTTTTTGAAATACATCAAGTTCTTTATTATAACTAGCCAGTTATAATTCACACCAGTTACCTTTTAAAACCACAAAGTATTTTCTTACCTACATAAAGCTGTTATAACCAACTCCCCATAAAGCCGTTATAACACTTTATGTTTCAAACCAATCAAATACTTTAAACACATGTACGTCTACCGTACTACATAGTTACACGCATATCATGCTAGAAGAGATAGGAAGAGGTTCACATACCTCGCGACGATTTATCGACAATAAGCAAAATGCTCCAAGTACTACCACCTTGCTAGCCCTTTCCACTCCTCGAGTAGAATACGCTACTCTTAGTACTTTCACCTATAAAGGTCACAAACGTCTATTAACCCCAAAACACAAGTTTCTATCTTTCTACAGAAAATTCGCAAAGACTCTCCCGCAACAGAAATCTCCCCCTTTATCGAGGTCGGCTACCAACCCAACTGTGGGGGTTAACACGCCTAACCGGATGCGCATAATTCTACTACACAAGAATGCTACATAAGTCTATCGTAATACCCTAGGTAATTACTGATCAGCTTCTTCTCTTTATTATCCTTCTATGTGATTCTTGCTCAATTCTTCGCTCTTCGTGCTTAAGTCAAAAGACATTGCCACAATTCTAAGTTCAGTTCTATATATAGTATACAACAACTATATATTCAACACTTATGTAATTTCCAATTACAATAGAAGGACAGTAGTGTTACCTCGATAAGCCCAAAATTATCCAAGTATAAAGTCGATCCTGAGCAACGCTTAGCTCCTACTCCGAGCGCTCCAAACAACCCTTAGAAGTTCTAACCAACTTCTACTTACAACTTCAACAACGGGTGAAGATTTCCTTGGTTTCGTTTTGTGGCTAAAGGAAGTATAATCGTATTTTCTGGGCTTTTGTATAAGTGTAACCTTGGGAATACTACAAGGTATTTAGGCCAAGGTATTTGGACATTATAACAATACTAGGAGAGTATTTCTATACCACAACAAGGGGTATTATACGAAAACGACGAGGCAGTGGGTACCCACGCCAAGGCACCACAAAGGGGAGGGTGTGCCTCGGCCACAAGGCCTCACGAAAAGGGGGAGGGAGGGGAAGCTCTCGGCTAGCACAACAAGAAGGGAGGAGAGGGTTTCAAGACTTGGAAGTTTTTGGAATGGATGAAGTCTTCACACTTAGGGGGGTATTTATAGCAAAACCAAAAGCCAACCAATGGCCAAGATCAAGCCATGTGCAAGGCAAGTGTAAGGCCAAGATCAAGCCAAGTGCACCCTAACCCTACTCCACAAAACACTCCACAAAACACTCCACAAAACAAGGCCAAAACAAGGCACAATTCAAGGGACCAATCGGCCAAGGCCAACCGATCCTCTGACGCCCAATCGCCCAAGTCCTCCACTTGCTACCAATGTGGGGTGACATGTCACCCTCCCGTTGGTCCAAAATGTTTCGCCTCTAAAAATCCGCAAAAATATAAATGACATAGCCGGAATTTTCTACGAAAGTCTGGGAAACGCTCCGCCGTAAAAACGACTCTAATCGGCACTTGTGCCCAAAATTTCGAAACATGCCTAACTTAAGGCTCAAAATTCGTACGTACGTCCACACGTACATACTCTGGAAATACGGGGTATAACAGTTTATAAGGATTATGGATTGATTGTAGCCTTGGAAATCCGAAATGTAATGTAAGCCATGTTAAGTTGGATTACAATTTAGTCGTTATTAGAATCGTCGAATGTTGTTGACTTAAAGATTATAGTAGTTATAGTCGTTTGCGACTTGATATCATGTTGGGCTAATAACTTGGATTGAAATGGAAATTGGATAAGAATTGATGTTGTAAGTATTTCAAGTTAGCCGAATTGGACATATAGTTTGATATCTATTGTGGGCCGGAATTTTACACGACTAGTAGGCGTGTAATCCCCTATTGATAATTGCGTTTGATTGGGCCTTAAATGTGGCGTGTTTGGTTATTGTATTCGGCCTTGAAAAAGGTGGCAAAGTAAGTAAAAACAAAGGAGGTGCTGTCCGATTTTCCGTAGAATTTAGCGACTTAGCACCTAGAATATTCTACGTTTGAAGTAAGAGGTTAATGGACGTATTGTGACCATTATAGGTTGAAGTACTAAGTATAGCGTATCCTACTTGAAGGATGGATTAGCTATCAAGATTGAAGTACTTTGGAGCATTTTGCTACTTGTCGATAATCGTCGAGGTATGTGAACCTCTTCCTTTGGCATGATTCTATGTATGGAATATACCTGTGGTATCATTTCATGTTTCCTTCTACTCTTAGAAGTTAAGAGGTAGTTGTGTGATTTGCTCTATGTAGAACTTTTCCTATCTTTTGAGCATGACTAGTTGCATGTATGTAGTACGGTAGACGTACAACACCTTGATATCCTTTACTAGTTTTATAAATAGCCAAGTCAGGTGAGTTAGGAGATTAACTCATTTCTTTGAAAGAATAAAGGATGTCTTAAGTTTTATTAAAGTTAAGGGACTTGAAGAGTTTTAAAGTATGTGATACTTGTTTCGTTTTAAACGTATAAGTCCCTTGGATAGGAAATTATATTTTTGGCTAAGGCATAAAGTGAATATAACGACTTTATGGGGAGTTGGTTATATTTGCTTTATGGAAAGATAAATGACTTGATTTTAGTAAAAAGGCAACTTGATTTTAAGGCATCAATTGCCTAAGGTTTTATAATAAAAGGAGTCACTTGAGTTCTAAAGGTTAAGAGACTAATTGTATTTTTGAAAGTTAAGTGAATTGATTTGAAAGTATACAATACTTGGTTTTTAAAAGTAGAAGTCTCTTGGTTATAAAAGAAAAGAGATTTGTCTAAAACCATAAAGGGTTATAACGGCTTTATGGGAAGTTGGTTATAACGGCTTTATGGAAAGTTAAGAGAATGGGTTTCTCTAATAAAGTAATCAAAGAATTAACTTGTATTAAGGAAGGGCAATGTGATTTAAAGGTATCACTTGCTTAAAGCTTTTAAGTAAGGGTCACTTGATTTTAGAAGCCGAGAAATGTATTTCTAAAAGTATCGTGACTTATGTGAAATGTACACAAGCCTGGATACTACGGGTGTTAGTATCTTGGGGTTTTACACAAAAAAGAGTCTCTTAAAAAGAGTGTACGTACGTAGTACTTTGGCCTGTTTAATTGAGAATAATTCTATGTGATGCCTTGATTAGTACTTTGGCTTGATAAATTGAGAATTTGTCTAAGTGTGCCTTGATTAGTACTTTGGCTTGTTAAATGAGAATTATTCTATTTGTGCCTTGATAAGTACTTTGGCTTGATTAATTGAGAATTAGTCTAAGTGTGCCTTGATAAGTACTTTGGCTTGTTAATTGAGAATTATCCTATGTGTGCTGGTGATAGCCTTTGAGTGCAAGTATTATGTTTTATTACGTTGCCGCGACTCTCGGTTGGAGGTCATTTGTCTTGTTGTAAGTACTTGGGCGTCTGAAGCGATGTGGATTCCACGGTATGCTCCGCTATTAGTAGTACTGGGTTAAATTCGGATTTTTATAGAAGACATCGGCATCGCTTCGCTTTGTTTGACGGCCGGTCGAGATAGGGTAAGAGTATAAGTGAGGGGTAAACCCCTAAGATGCTATACCACCTTCTCCAGGGTAAGAGTATAAGTGAGGGGTAAACCCCCAAGACATTATACCCCCTGCTTGTTTTGTTTGATGGTCGGTCGAGATAGGGTAAGAGTATAAGTGAGGGGTAAACCCCCAAGATGCTATACCACCTTCTCCAGGGTAAGAGTATGAGTGAGGGGTAAACCCCCAAGACATTATACCCCCTGCTTGTTTTGTTTGATGGTCGGTCGAGATTGGGTAAGAGTATAAGTGAGGGGTAAATCCCCAAGATGCTATACCACCTGCTTTACCACCTTCTCCAGGGTAAGAGTATAAGTGAGGGGTAGACCCCCAAGATGCTATACCACCGGTGGGACTTGGTGTTCATGTATGCCTATTGGTGTATTATTATACCGGATCGTCGGCGGTGATGGGATTTCACGAACGAGATATATATATGTGTTGTGAATGTATACGCCACCGTGAGGTGGGATGCCACTGACGCGCGTCAAATGATTATATTTTACACTTATAAAGTGGCGGTGATGGGGATTCCACGGACACGCTTGATATTTGTGTGATTTGATCGCGTCCCAGTTGGGGGTAGAAAATGTGCCCTCTTTAAAGTGCGGATTATACTTATGAAAGATAAGTAAGTTATATAGAAATGAACTTAATGATTTTTCCTAATCATGTGCGTAAGAATGTGGCTATAACCTTTATTGAAAATGGGAAAAGATATTGATGTGAAATTAAGTTCATAAGTGGTAATGACACGGCAGGATCTGGTATGTACTTTTTATACTTGTCCCTTTCATTCTTTTGTACGATTATGGTCTGCATCAGACGTTATTTCTGTTCCATATTCGGCACTGTTGTTATCGACTTTCTGGGCCGCGTTCATGCCCGCAGGTTTTAGGTACCCAGGTTGGTGATCCTTGCTCATAGGATCTCGGTTCAGTTTTGAGAAAAGCTCCATTTGCTCCGGAGGCTTATCTCTTGTACGGCTTTCCGAGGTAGTAGATTCATGTATATTCAGGGTATGGCGGGCCCCCGTCCCGCCACGATTGTTCGATTGTTATTCCTAGAGGTCGTATTCACATATGTGGTTGGTGTAAGAACCGAGTTGTACTTTGATTATGTTTATATTATGGAAGCGCACGATCGGCCAGCTGTGACGCTTTTATTTACACACGTGTTTATGTTGTGTATGTTCCGCCGCTACTCTCGATGTGTATCGAACGGGTGCCTGGTAGGGCACGATCGCGCCCCGGGTCGGTCGTGACAATAGTGGTATCGTGAGCGATTAGTCCTCGGAAAGTGTCTACAGACCGTGTCTAGTAGAGTCTTGATTATCGGTGTGTTGTGCACCCCATCTATAATCGGAGGTCAGGACATTTAGGATTGGTTTCCATTCTTCTCACTCTGAGATCGTGCGATAGAGCTGTGTTGTTAGGGTCATCTCTCCCTAACGAGTTATGTTGATTGCAGCTACGAGAAAGGCAGCAGTGACCCAGGAAGGACTATGTGGATTGCGTATCCAGGTTGGTAATGATATAGTATAGTTGGTATTGTGACATACATCTATACGGAGTTATGTATGAGGGTCATTTATGGGTTGCCTAGAATGGTTTTAGATTTACCAAGAGTGGTAAAGACTAACTAGATATCGGGAAGGTATGGAATAGTTAATGAATTCTCGCCAAGATCTTATGTGTTGTTTTGAGATAATTGGGAAGGGATGAGTTGTCTGATAGGGTAGTGAACCCTTAAGAAGCCATGTTAAGGAACTTAAAGGAATGTCATGTAAATAGATTAAGCTGCGTAGTAGGCTTAAGAGAATTGTACGGATGAGGTCCGTATAGAGTAAGTAATGGTGGTTGTGATCAAGACGGCACGATTATGGTATTATGAGAAGTTTTTGTACCCGTTTACGGGGAGACTGATAAGATAGGCTTGGAGCATGGAAAATGCGAGCCTAAGAATGTTGAAGACCGTTGAGACCTTAGATGTACAAGGTCTTCTCGGGTAGAAAGATTTATTATAGACCAAGAATAAGAGTTAAGTGCGACGGCGGGTCGGGGTGAGGACCTATTACGGGTCTCCCCACGGCCTGGAATGGAGTGGGATCAGTTGGTAGTAATTTCTCTACGTGATAGGGCCACGAGGGTGCAAGGCCCAAGTCTAGCTAATTGTTTTACGGGTTCGTGGACGCGTTCCACCGGAACCAGGTCGTGAGAGTCGGAAATGGCCTTATGTTGTTTAAAGAGAGTGACTCCAAAAGATTTGAGGCCAACATCGGTATGGAAGTTATGTATACTAGTATGAGTTGGAAGTACGGAAAGAGTGAGACCAGTAAGAAAGATAACAACCAAGTGTAAAGGAATAGAGCCTGAATCCATAAGAACCTTTCGAGGTAACTACATCCGTGAGTGTGTGTGGGGTGGTAGCTGAGCGGGAATATGAGGTTTTCCCGGTGATGATACAGTCGTCAGACCCTAGTAGACCTAGTAGAGAGGATTATGACAGACTTTGAGGTCATTATAAGAATGGGCTAGTTGGCTTCGTGAGTGCCAAGGTTGACATCTTAGTATAAATATTGTTATGTGGCCATGGGTGGCATATGTCGTAAGAAGGGTGTAGTATAAGGAGACTATGTCGCGCTTTAATTAGATTGGACTCCGAAAGAACATTCGAGGACGAATGTTTCTAAGGGGGGGAAGAATGTTACACCCCGTATTTACAGGACATGCTTTAAGAACGTGCGTAAGAACTCGCAAGTGTTAAGATTTGAGACTTGTAAAAATATTTATCGGAATTGTGAAATTGTCGGAAAACGTAATATTGTGACGAATGGGAGGGCGACACGTGTCACCCCCCTTATGGTGCCTTGGACAAATTGTAGCATGGGCACAAGGGTCATTTGACCCTTGTTAGGAAGACAAGTCTTGCTAATAGAGAGCTTGACAAAATTGACTAAGTCAAAGGGTCCAAAGTCTTGATATTTATTAAGAGATCATCCAAACCACCCAATTGTTTGCATCTTGACCCTCCATGTCCCTTTATTATACTACTAGTAGCAAGAGTGATGCCAACACTTAGAAAATTTTCAAGATAAATTGGAAGACACACCACATTGCTCTAGGGTTCATGTCATTTGAAAAGGAAAAAAAAATGTTTCTTGTCCATTAAGCTCCACACTTTAAACCAAGGTTCTTGAGGGTAGTGTAAGCTTAACTCAATAGAAATATCTTGGAAAAAGATAGTTTACGGGTTAGTCGAAAATGAAAACCTAGTTGTCTTTCTAGGTTTTGGATTGGAATTTGAAGGAAAGTTGTTGGTATGGTTCTAAGGGTCTCAAGTAGCGGATTGAAGCGTCTTGAAGAGGCTCTAAGTTGCTAAGGAGCGACTTCGGATTCAGAATTTGGATTAAGATTCGTTGAGGTATAATCTTGTCTCTTAGAAGTGTTACAAGATTATTTATATTGTTGTTATCTTTACATGTTGCTAGCATGAAGTATATGTGTTGAAGTTTATAAGGATTATGGATTGATTGTAGCCTTGGAAATCCGAAATGTAATGTAAGCCATGTTAAGTTGGATTACAATTTAGTCGTTATTAGAATCGTCGCATGTTGTTGACTTAAAGATTATAGTAGTTATAGTCGTTTGCGACTTGATATCATGTTGGGCTAATAACTTGGATTGAAATGGAAATTGGATAAGAATTGATGTTGTAAGTATTTCAAGTTAGCCGAATTGGACATATAGTTTGATATCTATTGTGGGGCGGAATTTTACACGGCTAGTAGGCGTGTAATCCCCTATTGATAATTGCGTTTGATTGGGCCTTAAATGTGGCGTGTTTGGTTATTGTATTCGGCCTTAAAAAAGGTGGCAAAGTAAGTAAAAACAAAGGAGGTGCTGTCCGATTTTCCGTAGAATTTAGCGACTTAGCACCTAGAATATTCTACGTTTGAAGTAAGAGGTTAATGGACGTATTGTGACCATTATAGGTTGAAGTACTAAGTATAGTGTATCCTACTTGAAGGATGGATTAGCTATCAAGATTGAAGTACTTTGGAGCATTTTGCTACTTGTCGATAATCGTCGCGTGGTATGTGAACCTCTTCCTTCCTTTGGCATGATTCTATGTATGGAATATACCTGTGGTATCATTTCATGTTTCCTTCTACTCTTAGAAGTTAAGAGGTAGTTGTGTGATTTGCTCTATGTAGAACTTTTCCTATCTTTTGAGCATGACTAGTTGCATGTATGTAGTACGGTAGACGTACAACACCTTGATATCCTTTACTAGTTTTATAAATAGCCAAGTCAGGTGAGTTAGGAGATTAACTCATTTCTTTGAAAGAATAAAGGATGTCTTAAGTTTTATTAAAGTTAAGGGACTTGAAGAGTTTTAAAGTATGTGATACTTGTTTCGTTTTAAACGTATAAGTCCCTTGGATAGGAAATTATATTTTTGGCTAAGGCATAAAGTGAATATAACGACTTTATGGGGAGTTGGTTATATTTGCTTTATGGAAAGATAAATGACTTGATTTTAGTAAAAAGGCAACTTGATTTTAAGGCATCAATTGCCTAAGGTTTTATAATAAAAGGAGTCACTTGAGTTCTAAAGGTTAAGAGACTAATTGTATTTTTGAAAGTTAAGAGAATTGATTTGAAAGTATACAATACTTGGTTTTTAAAAGTAGAAGTCTCTTGGTTATAAAAGAAAAGAGTTTTGTCTAAAACCATAAAGGGTTATAACGGCTTTATGGGAAGTTGGTTATAACGGCTTTATGGAAAGTTAAGAGAATGGTTTTCTCTAATAAAGTAATCAAAGAATTAACTTGTATTAAGGAAGGGCAATGTGATTTAAAGGTATCACTTGCTTAAAGCTTTTAAGTAAGGGTCACTTGATTTTAGAAGCCGAGAAATGTATTTCTAAAAGTATCGTGACTTATGTGAAATGTACACAAGCCTGGATACTACGGGTGTTAGTATCTTGGGGTTTTACACAAAAAGGAGTCTCTTAAAAAGAATGTACGTACGTAGTACTTTGGCCTGTTTAATTGAGAATAATTCTATGTGATGCCTTGATTAGTACTTTGGCTTGATAAATTGAGAATTTGTCTAAGTGTGCCTTGATTAGTACTTTGGCTTGTTAAATGAGAATTATTCTATTTGTGCCTTGATAAGTACTTTGGCTTGATTAATTGAGAATTAGTCTAAGTGTGCCTTGATAAGTACTTTGGCTTGTTAATTGAGAATTAGCCTATGTGTGCTGGTGATAGCCTTTGAGTGCAAGTATTATGTTTTATTACGTTGCCGCGACTCTCGGTTGGAGGGCCGGCTGTCTTGTTGTAAGTACTTGGACGTACCGACAGTGATGTGGGATTCCACGGGTATGCTTCCGCTATTAGTAGTACTTGGGTTAAATTCCCGGATTTTTATAGAAGACATGGTACTGCTTACGCTTTGTTTGATCACGGCACGAGATAGGGTAAGAGTATAAGTGAGGGTAAACCCCAAGATGCTATACCACCTTCTCCGGTAAGAGTATAAGTGAGGGTAAACCCCAAGACATTATACCCCCTGCTTGTTTTGTTTGATGGTCGGTCGAGATAGGGTAAGAGTATAAGTGAGGGGTAAACCCCCAAGATGCTATACCACCTTCTCCAGGGTAAGAGTATAAGTGAGGGGTAAACCCCCAAGACATTATACCCCCTGCTTGTTTTGTTTGATGGTCGGTCGAGATTGGGTAAGAGTATAAGTGAGGGGTAAATCCCCAAGATGCTATACCACCTGCTTTACCACCTTCTCCAGGGTAAGAGTATAAGTGAGGGGTAGACCCCCAAGATGCTATACCACCGGTGGGACTTGGTGTTCATGTATGCCTATTGGTGTATTATTATACCCTGGACTGTCGGCAGTGATGTGGGATTTCACGGGCAGGAGATATATATATATGTGTTGTGAATGTGTACGCCGACCGTGAGGTGGGATGCCACGGACGCGTCACATGATTATATTTTACACTTATAGCTGTCGGCAGTGATGGGGGATTCCACGGACACGCTTGATATTTGTGTGACTTGATCGCGTCCCAGATTGGGCCGGGTAGAAAATGTGCCCTCCTTAAAGGGCCGGATTATACTTATGAAAGATAAGTAAGTTATATAGAAATGAACTTAATGATTTTTCCTAATCATGTGCGTAAGAATGTGGCTATAACCTTTATTGAAAATGGGAAAAGATATTGATGTGAAATTAAGTTCATAAGTGGTAATGACACGGCAGGATCTGGTATGTACTTTTTATACTTGTCCCTGTCATTCTGTTGTACGATTATGGTGCATTTCAGACGTTATTTACATTCCATATTCTGCACTGTTGTTATCGACTTCTTCGGGGGGCTGCGTTCATGCCCGCAGGTTTTAGGTACCCAGGTTGGTGATCCTTGCTCATAGGATCTCGGTTCAGTTTTGAGAAAAGCTCCATTTGCTCCGGAGGCTTATCTCTTGGTACGGTTTCCCTGAGGTAGTAGATTCATGTATATTTAGGGGTATGGCGGGGCCCTGTCCCGCCACAGTTGTTCAGTTGTTATTCCTAGAGGTCTGTATTCACATATGTGGTTGGGCTGTAAGAACTGAGTTGTACTTTTGATTATGTTTATATTATGGAAGGCGGCCTGATCGGCTAGCCTGTGACGTTTTTATTTACACATGTGTTTATGTTGTGTAGGTTCCGCTGCTACTCTCTGATGTGTACCTGAACGGGGTGCCCAGGTAGGGCACCAGTCGCGGCCCCGGGGTCGGGTCGTGACAGAAGCATACCCGTGGAAGCCTCCGTCACTGTCGGTACGTCCAAGTAGGTTCAGAACAAGACAGCCGACCCTCCAACTGAGAGTCACGGCAACGTAAACATATAACACTTGCACTCGAGGCTTTCACAAGCAAGCATAGGCAAGTTCATTAAATCTTTAGACTTTCATTTTTATATACTCAAGACACTTTTCGTTTCACATAAAAATCCGGGAATTTAACTCAAAGTACTACGTACTTCTATTCTTTTAAAATGACTCTTTTTCATATAAAACTTCCAAGATACTAATAACTGTAGTATCAAGTCATATCTACTTTTCAAGACAAGTCACAATACCTTTTAGAAATACATTTATAGGCTTCTAAATCAAGTGACTTCTTTCCTTTAAAACCTTAAGCAATTGATGCCTTAAAATCAATTTGTCTTTCATTATTTCAAGTCATTTATCATACTTACATTACTTAGAGTAAACCACTCTTATAACTTTCCATAAAGCTATTATAACCAACTTCCCATAAAGTCGTTATACTAACTTTATACATTAGGCAACTACATTCTTTTTATAACCAAGAGACTTATACTTTCGAAAAACCAAGTATCGCATACTTACAAAATACTTCAAGTCTCTTATCTTTTAGAATGTCAAGTAATCAATACTTTTCAAATCAAGTATTTTATACTTTTAAATCAATTCATTTCTTCCTTTAAGAATCAAGTCCCATAACTTGAAAAATAAAGTCTCTTAACCTTTTAAGAATTCATAGTTCATAGTCTTAACACTTCATAACGTAAATTCTTTAAGTTAAGCAACATATGCCTTATGTGTGTGAGTAGGTTATACTTATTTATAACAATCTTATTAAAGCAGCCATGATCTAGAAAGTGTAATACAATTTTGTCTTATCTTAGCTTCTATGCAGATGGAGAATTCTACTCATTTTAATATAATCAATTGTCATTACATTTTCCTTTATTAACGCTGCAATGGCTTGTTCGATTCTTATTCTCATTCGTGCCGTAAATTAGCCAAGTCAACTTGGCTCCAAATACCTCCTAACGACTCTTACCAACATCCCCCATAAGACTTGGTAAGAACATAGGATAACTTAGACATAACCTTTACATAGAGTAAATCAACATACATACCTCTTAACTTCTAAGAGTAGAAAGGAACATGAAATAATACTACATGTATATTCCATACATAGAATCATGCCAAAGGAAGGAAGAGTTTCACATACCTCGCGACGATTATCGACAAGTAGCAAAATGCTCCAAAGTACTTCAACCTTGATAGCTATTCCATCCTTCACGTAGAATATGCTATACTTAGTACTTCAACCTATAATGGTCATAATACGTCCATTAACTTCTTACTTCAAACGTAGAATATTCTAAGTGTAAAATCTCCAAATTCTACGGAAAATCGGACAACACTTCCGTTGTTTCTACATACTTTTCCACCTTTTTCAAGGCCCGAATTCAATAACCAAACACGCCACATTTAAGGATCAACAATGAAGTTAACAATAGGGGATTACATGCCTACAAGACGTGTAAAATTCCGCCCCACAACTGATACAAAACAATCCAATAATACAATGTCATTCTCGGCTAAGGTGCAACAACATATCATCTTTTCCAAATCCTTTTCAATCCAAGTTGTTTAGTATAACATGTTACAAAGCCGCAATCGATTATAACAACTATAATCTTCAAGTAGATTACATGCGACGATTCTAATTAACGACCAAATTGTATTTCAATTTCAAAGGGCTCACAATGCCAATTCGGCTATAGGCTTCCACAATCCATATCACTTATCAAACCTTAAAACATATATCTCATGCTAGTTAAAATGTAAGGCTACAACAATATGTAATCTTATAACACTAAGAGAACAAGATTGTTACCTTAACGAGCCTTAATCCAACTTCAAGATCCGAAGTCGCTCCCTAGATACTTAGAGCCTCTCTTTGACACTCCAATCCGCCACTTGAAGCCCTTGGAAGATCACAAACAACTTCCCTTAAGTTTCCAATCCAAACCTAGGAAAGTGACTAGGTTTTCACCTTGCGACTAATACGAAAACGCCACTTTTCCGGGATCTTTCTATTGAGATACCCTTACAATACCCTTAGGAACCTTGGTTTAAAGTGGGGAGATTATTGGACAACAGACAAAAAAATTTGTCTTGTGAAGAGGGGCAAACCCGAGAGCTATGTTGTGAAGAACACAATTTCTTGAAAATTTTACTAAGTGTAGAACCCTTGTCTTGCTACTAGTATGTATATATAACATAATGGAGGCTCAAGATATCAACATATGTGTGGCTAGGATGAAGGACATTAATTATTTAGCCAAGTGGACAAGTTGACCAAGTCAATTTTCTCAAGCTAGCAAGACTTATTCATCCACAATGGCCAATGACCATTCTACCCTTTCTAATTTTCATCCAAGACCATGTGGGGGTGACATGTGTCGCCCTCCCATTCGTCCATAAAATTTCGTAACCCTCGTGGGCCCCACAAAACGTAAAATTCCTCCGGTGGGCCCCATGTGACCAAATCCGTAAAAAATAAATTTCCATAATGATAATAAGTTCCATACTCTTCAATTAATGCATTTTGAGAATCTAATTCTCACCAACGAAAATTTTTCCTTTCCGACGTTCGGAAGATTTTTCGTCGGAAGAAAAATTCTTCCTTTCGTACCCTTTTCAAGTCTTGTGTTCTCGCGTCTAATATCTTATTCATGTCCTGGAATTACGGGGTGTAACACCGATAAGGCCACCTTCCAAACATATACACGTAATCCAAAAAGCAGTTACCTCTTTTTTTTCTTTACGCAACCCAATCCACAAGATATGACTATAGACCTCTAAGAATTTTTGACATAAAAACTGTGACGGGACAGGGCCCCGCCATACCCCTGAATGTATATAAAACTACAACCTCAGGGAACTGTACCAAAACTACAAAGCCTCCGAAATAATGGAGCTTTCCAACCAGCTGAACAGTGATCCTAAGAATGAGGATCAGCAAGCTATGTACCTCAACTCGCAGATTTAACGCAGCCGGGCCGAGGTCGATGCGAAATATGTACCAAGTATGTGAAACTGAAAATACTGTAATGAAATCATAACAATCTATAATAAAGCTGGAGACATGTCTGATAACCAAAATAACAGTACACTGTGCCTTACCGAAGTGAAAGTAATGAAAGTCAGTTTTACCTTGTACGGACTATTTCAACATATGAACAATAGTCACACCAAGGCTATGGACACAAGCCCTCAAATATCATCACACAATCCAGTAAGGGTCTCAAGCCCACAAATATCAAAGTGTGCCCGTGGAATCCCCCATCACTGCCGACAGCTGTAAGTGTAAAATATAACCATGTGACGCGCCCATGGCATCCTACCTCACTGTCGGCGTACACACATACAATACATATATATATATCCCCTGCCCGTGGAATCCCCCATCACTACCGACAGCCGTAAGTGTAAAATATAACCATGTGACGCACCCGGGGCATCCTACCTCACTGTCGGCGTACACATATATGCAATATATATATATATACCTCATGCCCGTGGAATCCCTCATCTCGGGTACATGACTTCATGGAGAGCTAATCCATGGGGAAATAATCGTATATAACATGCCCGTGGAATCCTTCATCTCGGGTACATGTCTTCATGGGGAGCTAGTCCATGGAGTAATAATACATAACATGGTCGCATGCCCCGGAATTCCTCATCGTATAAGCATGGTCATGGGGTAATAATCGTATATAACATGCCTGTGGAATCCCTCATCTCGGGTACATGTCTTCATAGGGAGCTAGGCCATGGAGTAATAATCGTATATAACATGGTCGCATGCCCCGGAATCCCTCATCGTATAAGCATGGCCATGGGGTAATAAAACAAATTCGGGAATCAAACCCACCTCATTGTCGCATGCCCCGGAATCCCACATCGTATAAGCATGTCCAAGGAGTAATAAAAACAATCCGGGAATCTAACCCGCATCCTGGTCGCATGCCCCGGAATCCCACATCGTATAAGCATGTCCAAGGATCAATCACAATGGAAGCATACCCGTGGAAGCCTCCGTCACTGTCGGTACGTCCAAGTAAATTCACAATAAGACAGTCGGCCCTCCAACCGAGAGTCACGGCAGCGTAAACATATAATACTTGCACTCAAGGCTATCACAAGCAAGCATAGGCAAGTTCATAAAATCTTTAGACTTTCATTTTTATATACTCAAGGCACTTTTCGTTTCACATAAAAATCTGGGAATTTAACCCAAAATACTACGTACTTCCATTCTTTTCAAAAGACGCATTTTCATATAAAACCCCAAGATACTAACACCCGTAGTATCAAGGCATGTCTACATTTCAAACAAGTCACTACATTTTTTAGAAATACATTTTTAGGCTTCTAAATCAAGTGACCCTTTCTTTAAAACTTTAAGCAATAGATAGATACCTTTAAATCAAATTGCCCTTCCTTATTTCAAGTCATTTCTTTGTTTACATTACTAGATAAAACCATTCTTCTAACCTTCCATAATGTTGTTATAACCAACTTCTCATAAAGCCGTTATACTAACTTTATGCCTTAGACTAATTCATTCTTTCTTTTATAACCAAGAGACTTATACTTTCAAATCAAGTTACATAGCTTTCAAAATACTTCATGTCTCTTAACTTTAAGAAATCAAGTTTCTTAACTTAGAATATCAAGTTATCAATGCTTTTCCCAAATCAAGTATTCTATACTTTTAAATCAAGTCATTTCTTCCTTTAAGAATCAAATCCCATAACTTGAAAAATAAAGTCTCATAACCTTTTAAGAATTCAAGGTTCATAGTCTAAAAACTTCATAACGTAAACTCTTTAAATTAAGTACATATACTTTATGCGTTGTGAATAGGTTATACTCGTTTATAACGATCTTATTAAAGCAACCATGATCTAGAAAATGTAATACAATTTTGTCTTATCTTAGTTTCTATGCAGATGGAGAATTCTACTCATTTTAATTAATTGATTGTCGATACATTTTCTTTTATTAACGCTGCAATGACTTGTTCGATACTTATTCTCATTCGTGCAAACTTAGAAAAGTCAACTCGACTCCAAATACTTCCTAACGACTCTTACCAACATCCCCCATAAGACTTGGTAAGAACTTAGGATAACTTAGACGTAACTTTCACATAGAGTAAATCAACATACATACCTCTTAAATTCTAAGAGTAGAAGGAATCATGAAATAACACCACATGTATATTTCATACATAGAATCATGCCAAAAGGAGGAAGAGGTTCACATACCTCGCGACGATTATCGACAAGTAGCAAAATGCTCCAAAGTACTATAACCTTGCTAGCTTTTCCACCCTTCAAGTAGAATACGCTACTCGTAGTACTTCAACCTATAATGGCCATAATACGTCTATTAACCTCTAGCTTCAAACGTAGAATATTCTAAGTGTAAAGTCACCAAATTCTACGGAAAATCGGGCAGCACTTCCTTTGTTTATACATACTTTTCCACCTTTTTCAAGGCCTGAATTTAACAACAAAACATGTCACATTTAAGGCCCAACAATTCAGCTAACCAAAGGGGATTACGCGCCTTAACAGGACGCGTAAAATTCTGCCACACAATAATACAAAACAATCCAATAATTCCAAGCCATATTCGGCTACAATGTCACAACAATTATCAATTTCCTTTCAATTCCTTTTTCAATCCAAGTTGTTATTCCAACATGTTATATATATAATAATAATTACAACAACTATAAATCCTTTTTTCCTTAACATGCGACGATTGTGACTACCGTCCAAATTGATTACAACATTAATGGCTAACTTGTCCATTTTCGGTTTTTAACATGTCGACATGATCCAAATCTTTCCAAACTTCATTATATATACCACATGCTCATTTCTTAACTACTATAACATGTAATCTTCAATTACATTAAGAACATGAATATTTTACCTCAATAAGCCCTAATAATGTCCAAGCGTAAAAGTCGATCCTTAGCAACTTTTAGCTCCTCTTCTTATGTTCCAATCCGCTCCAAGCACTCCTTAGAAGCTCATGAAGAACTCCTCTTCAAGTTTCATCTTCAAAGTTGAAGAACACCTTAGGTTTTCGCCTTGCGACTAACGTAAAAACGTCGTTTTCCTGGATCCTTCTATTGAGATAACCTTGTAATACCCTTAGGAACCTTGGGTTAAAGTATTGTGAATTATGGACAACAATTGAAAAAATTTCTTGTTTCTTTTAGCTCAAAGCCGAGAGCTATCCTTTCATCAAGACAAGTTCTTGAAATTTTTTCTAAGTATGGAAGTCATCTTGCACTAGTATAGGATATATACTACAATGAAGGGTCTAGGTCAAAACAATTGGATGGCTAAGATGTGGTCAATTATCTCAAGCTAAGTTGACCCATTGACTTGGTCCATTATTATTCATCCAACAAGCCCATGTGGAGGGTGACACGTGTCGCCCTCCCGTTGGTCTAAAGTATTTCGTTTCCCGAAATTTTCATAATTGGCCAAAATATCGGAAACCTCGTGGGCCCCCACGAAAACGTAAAATTTCTCGGGTGGGTCCCACGTGTCAAACTCTGAAAAATAATATTCCATCATTCTGATAAATTCTAAAAGTCTTAAATAACAAATTCGGGAACTCAATTCTCACTAACGAACAATTTTCCTTCCCGAGGCTCGAAATTATTTTTCGTAGGAAAAAGCAATCCTTCTTTCGTTTCAAACTTAAAGTCGTATCTTCTCACGTACATTCTCTTAAACACATGTCCTGGAACTACTGGTGTAATGTGTGTGGCCCAGCGGCGAGTTGGATTACTCAGCAGATAGAGAGCCGAGAGCAGCGCAGCCTCTGTGAGTCCGATACACGAGCCTCGATCCCGCAGAGGCAGAGTATAGAGATTATGAAGAGAAGATCAGGTTATTGACCAGCATAGTGGCAGGTCAAGTCGACAGGAGCAGGTAGCTAACCCTAGAGCTGACAGTTTGAGAATTCGGGATTTTCTGGGTTGTAATCCACCCGAGTTCTATGGTTCGAGATCTGAGGATGACCCTCAGGAGTTCATTTGGTAGATGCAGCAGACTATGCAGGTACTTAGGGCCTCGGAGACCGAGTCAGTGGTACTAGCTTCTTACCGGTTACGCGCTATTGCAGTGAACTGGTTTGAGTCGTGGGAACTGTCTAGGGGTGTGAGTGTTCCTCCAGCTGTTTGGGACGACTTCACAGAGGCCTTCCTTGATCACTTTTTGCCTCCTGAAATGAGGAGAGCCCGTGTGGATAGGTTCTTGACCTTGAGACAGAATGGAAGGTCCATCAGAGAGTATAACCTGGAGTTTGACTCATTGGCTAGGTATGCTCTCACTATTGTAGCTGACATGGCTGATAGAGTTCATCGCTATATGATGGGGCTAGACCGCTACATGGTTACTGCATGCCTGGGAGTGGCCCTTCAGCCAGGTATGGATATTGCCAGGATGCAAGCATACGCACCGGGGATTGAAGACAGAGAGAGAGAGGACTAGCCAGCCCGAGGCCAGCCCAAGAGGGCCAGGACGGCCGGGTTTCAGCGTAATTTTTTAGGCGGACAGCCTCAGCAACAGGCTAGGTCTACATTTCAGCCAGCACCGAGTGCTCCTCCACATTTTTCCGGCGGGGGGTTTTACAACCCCGGGAATGCAGGGGCCGGTCAGAGCTATAGAGCTTCAGGGTCTCAGGGAGATTGGGGTCCCAGTCAGTCGAGGCCACCTTTGCCTCAATGCACACAGTGTGGTAGGTTCCATTCTGGGATGTGTCGCTCCAGTACGGGTGCTTGTTTTTCTTGTGGTCGTTTAGGCCATAGGATGAGAGAGTGTCCTTATAGAGGTGACACTAGTGGGATAGCACAGTCTACTAGATCAGTTGCGGGTTCTTCGCATTCAATAGCTAGGCAGGATGTTCATGCACCGGCAGGCCGTGATAGAGGTCGTGGTGGAAGTTCCCAGTTTTAGCGGTCCTTTGAACCACCTATATGATTTCAGGTATATCTTTGACCCTTTAGAGACTTGTATGCATGATAAGGTTGTTGTATGTTTAAGTGTCATGAATGGATAATATTGAGATTATGTATGTATGCTAGAATAAGTTTGGAAGTACGAAAAGATAATCCTTTTAGGCCATGAATGAGAGTAAATAGTGATGGTGCACACTTTGGATTTGTTTCCTCGTTTGGCTTATGATGGATGGATATGCATGTGCGATGTATTAGTGCCATATGTGACATAATTAGGTTTCATTAAGTGTAGTTTTATGAGACTATACCGAGAAATGTTTAGATTGAGCTCCGAAAGAACATTCGGGGACGAATGTTTCTAAGGGGGGGAGAATGTTACACCCTGTAATTCCAGGATATGTTTAAGAGAATGTACGTAAGGAATCAGGACTTTAAAAATTGGTATGAAAGGAAGAATTTTTTTTCCGAAGGAAAATCTTCCGAACTTCGGAAAGGAAAAATGTTCGTTGATGAGACTTAGATTCTCAAAATGCGTTATTTGAGACGTATGGAATTTATTAACATTGTGGAAATTTGTTTACGGATTTGGTCACGTAGGGCCCACCCGGGAAATTTTACGTTTTCTAGGGCCCACGACGTTTTCGATATTTTGACGAATTATGGAAATTTCGGGAAATGAAATATTTTAGACCAATAGGAGGGCGACACGTGTCACCCTCCACATGGCTTGGTCGAAATGTCTTGGTCAAGAAAGACCAAGTGGAGAGCTTGACATTATTGACTAATATTGACTAAGATTGTCACGACCCGACCCCGGACCTGCGACTGGTGCCCTACCTGGGCGCCCTTACAGGTACACATCAGAGATAATCAGCGGAACATACATGAAATTTATAAAATAAAACAACAAGAATTTAAACAACAGGTTAGCCGATAAAGCCACCTCCCTGGACACATATACATATACTTAAACAACCGCAGTTACATCCTTTTTTTTTTTTTTTACAAACCGACCCACAAGATATGACTATAGACCTCTAATAATTACAACTGTGGCGGGACAGGGCCCCGCCATACCCATGAATGTACATAAATCTACAACATCAGGGAAACTGTACCCAAAAGATAAGCCTCCGTAGTGAATGGAGCTTCTTCCCAAAAACTGAACAGATATCCTAAGTGTCACGACCCGACCTCGGGCCCGCGACTGGTGCCTTACCCCGAGCACCCTAGTGATACAACATCAGAGAAAATCAGCGGAAATAAAAACTAAAACATGAGACAAGACATAAAGTATGAAACAGGCTAACCAAAACGGTCACCTTCCTGAATATATACATATATATAACAAACTGAACAGTTAAATCCTTTTACAAACCCTGCCACAACAAAGATTACTGCACTCTAAGAATGTAACCATAACTATGACGGGACAGGGCCCCGCCATACCCCTGAATGTACAAGTATCTACACTGACAGGGGACTATACCAAAGATAAGCCTCCGGAGAAAACGGAGCTTCCCAAAATGCTGAACTGTGATCCTATGAGCGAGGATCCACAACCGATGTACCTCTACCTGCGGCATGAACGCAGCCCGGGCGAGGTCGATAACAGGTACCAAGTATGTGAAACTGAAAATACTGTAAATGAAATCATAGTATTCTATATAAAACAGGAGACATATATGATAACCAAACTACAGTACATAATATGTAAGCAGTCAGGGACTCACGCCCTCAAAGTCATCACTCAAATATAACTATGGGTCTCACGCCCACAACATCAATCATGCCCGTGGAATACCTTCCTCACTGCCGGCAGTCTATGATATAATAACACCAAGGAGTACACATGAACACCAGGTCCCACCTGTGTCATAAAACCGTACGGGGCAAGTACGAAGGCTAACTACCAGATACCAAAGCCGCATCATCAACTGACCGGGGCAAGTACGAAAGCCAACTACCAGATACCAAAGCCGTACCAACAAATCTACATAACCATACCACGAAACTGACCCAGGACAAGTACGAAAGCCAACTACCAGATACCAAGCCTGCGCCATGTAGCTGGCCGGGGCAAGTACGAAGACTAACTACCAGATACCAAGCCGGAATCACGAGACTTCGTCACCAAACTGAACGGGGCAAGTACGAAGGCTAACTACCAGATACCAAGCCGAATCAGCCACGACTTCGGGGCAAGTACGAGCCAACTACGGATACCGCCGAATCAAGAAAACCTCATGGAGAGCTAGTCCATGGAATAATAATCACGTGTTGCACGTGGAATGCTCCACACCGTCAGACGCCCAAGTAAGATCATAACAAATCAGCCGGCCCTCCATCGAGAGACGCGGTGGTATAGAATTACAATACTAGCACGACAAGGATATCACACACAAACGTAGGCAATTTACACACAACTCAAGGTACTTTCATTTTATGCCAAAGTCCAGGTTTTAACCCCAAAGTACTACGTACGTTAAATTCTTTTTAAAAGATCCATTTCTTTTACAAAGGTCACCCGATGCTCGTATTATCAAAATAGAGTGACTAACATTTCTAAGTAAACCAAAACAACTTCCATACCTTCTTTTTAAACCAAATTAAGACAATACCATGCCTTCTTTTTAGACCAAAACACTTCTCCTTTTAAAGTCAAGTTACCATTTTAAAACCAATGATAAAACCATTCTTTTGCTTTCATAAAGTCGTTATAACTAACTTCCCATAAAGTTGTTATAACACTTTATGTTTTAAACCAATTTAAGACAAAACCATGTCTTTCTTTTAAACCAAAAACTCTTCAATTCCTCAAGTCTCTTTTCTTTTAGAAATCAAGTTCCTTACTTTGGAAATTTAAGAAAATTAATGCTTGTTTATAATGATTTTTATTAAAGCAGCCATGATCTAGGAAATGTAATACAATTTTGTCTTATCTTAGCTTCTATGCAGATGGAGGTCTCTACTGGTTTTATAATAATTAATTATTTGTCAATACATTTTCCTTTATTAATGCTGCAGTGGTTTGTTCGATATTTATTCTCTTTTCCGAAATCAATAAATCATTATCCTTTTAAAGACCAAATACTCATTACTCGCGAATGAGGTTTCAAAACTTTCTACACAATTCGAGTTCTTCATATATCATATCAAGTCAAATATAAGTCAAGTCCTTTATCTTTTAAAATCAGTAAACCAACCAAATTCACTTAGCACATGTACGTCTACCGTACTACATAGTTCACCACAATCATGCTAGAAAAGATAGGAAGAAGTTCACATACCTCGCGACGATTATCGACAATTAGCAAAATGCTCCAAGTACTACAACCTTGCTAGCCTTTTCCACCCTTCAAGTAGAATACGCTACTCGTAGTACTTCCACATATACTGGCCATAAAACGTCTATCAACTTCTAGATCTCTTCGTAGAATATTGTAAATACAAGATTCCTTATTCTACAGAAAATTCGGCAGCACCTCCCCCCCCCCGCAACCACATAAATCTCCTCCTCTACTCGGGCCCGCTACCAGGCCAACAACTCCGGGTTACCGTTTAACCTGGACGTGTACAACACCGCCCCACAAATATACTACAAGTCTCATCAGAAATACGGTCCAATGTAAATCTTTTAATTCTATCAATCTTCTATCCTCATATAATATACTCAAGTATAATTACTACAACATGTAATATCCAATTACAATAGGGGGACATAGATCATTACCTCGATAAGCCCAAAATTATCCAAGATATATGTCGATCCTGAGCAACGTTTAGCTCCAACTCCTTACGCTCCAACCCGCTCCAAGCGACCCTTAGAAGTTTCTAAACAACTTCTCTTAACACTTCAACCAAGCTAGGAAGATTTTTCTAGGGTTTCACTTTGCGACTATTGGAATAAAGTAGTATTTTCGGGCTCCTAGTATTGAAATAACTTTGAAATACAACTAGGGATACTAGGCTAAGGTATTTGGGATTATACAACAATACACAAAGTATTTTCTACACAAGAGGGGGGGAGGGACGAAAACACTACAAAGGGGAGGGAGTATTTGCTTTGGAAAGTATTCAAGTGTGGGATGAATTTAGTCTTCAACTTAAGGGGGTATACATAGAGAATTCAAGGGTCAAGATTAATGCAAGTGGGTGGTCAAGATTGGGCCATGTGTGTGTGGGTCCCACCACACCACATGGCCAACGATTTTGCTCTCCAAGTGTCATGGCCATTTCGGCCAAGGGGACAAGTGGCTAGCCACTTGTCCCACCAATTTCGGCCCACATGGCCACTCAAGGGGGTGACACGTGTCGCCCCCTAACTCATCCAAAATATTTCGTCTTTCGAAAATATCCAAAATACCGAAAATCTCAAAAACAAAATGGGCCCCACAAAACCGTAAATTTCTCCCGTGGGCCCCACGTGACCATTTCCGAAAATAAAATATCATAATTCTAATATAATCCAAGAAGTCCAAATACCAAATCTGGGAATCCAATTCCCACTAACGAACCTTTTTCCTTCACAAAACCCGGAAACTTTTCCGTCGAAAAAAACCACACCTTTCTTTCTTTTCAAAATTTATGTCGTATTCTCGTACGTACGTCCCCACATACATACCCTGGAACTACGGGGTATAACACTAAGAGCAAGGATCACCAACCTGTGTACCTAACACCTGCGGGACTGAACGCAGCCCCCCGAAGGGGGTCAACAGGTACCGAGTATGGAACAGAAACAAGGTACAATAACCAAATCATGATTGTATAACAAAATGACAGGGGCAAGTATAAGAATGAAATACCAGATCCTACCGTGTCATTTTAACTCCTGAAATCAATCGTATATTAACCGTTCTTTTCCTTCTTTCAATAAAAATTAACATCATATTCTTACGTACTTACTTTAAGGATTTAGTCAAGTTTTTCCACATAACTTACATATCTTACATAACATAATCCGGCCCTTTATGGAGGGACCTCTTATTTGGGAGCTTACTTTGATTATCCAAATGTGATAACGTAATCCGGCCCATTTACGGGACACGGTGTACTGATGAATCATGTGGCATAATCCGGCCCGCCTGTGGGGCTCGGTGTACTGTGGAATCATGTAGCATAATCCGGCCCGCCTGTGGAGCTCGGTGTACTGTGGAATCATGTAGCATAATCCGGCCCGCCTGTGGAGCTCGGTGTACTGTGGAATCATGTAGCATAATCCGGCCCGCCTGTGGAGCTCGGTGTAAGATGACGTAACCCGACCTATGTGGAGGCTCGGGGTAATATGGCGTAATCCGGCCTATGTGTAGGCTCGGTGTATCTCATAACGTAATACGGCCTATTTGTAGGCTCGGTGTATTTCATAACATAATCCGGCCTATTTGTAGGCTCGGTGTGATTTTCCTTACATAACATTTTTAAACCATCTTTTCACTTCTTCTTAAGTCGTTATAACAACTTCCCATAAAGCTACTATAACAACCTTTCATTTTAGAGAACTTAAGACACTTTTATTCTTACAACATTAGGAAAACTAGACCCAAAAATACTACGTACATACATACTTAAAAAGAATCATAAAACTCCTTTCTTTTTAAAGCTCAAGTCACACACTCTTTTGGAAACCATCTTGTTAACTTTTGAAATAAATTAAGAAGCCATACTTTTTAAAGTTTAGTCATTTCCACTCATAAAATCAAGGCTTATAGTATTAACCCCTCGTAGCATACACTCTTTAAAATCATATCGCTTAAAACTTCATAATCCTTAAAAGACAATCAAAGTTCATAGTCTTAAAACTTCATAACATACATTCTTTAAAGTCAATTTACTTATACTTATAAAATCATATCATCAACACTTTAGAAATCAAGTCCCATAACTTGAAAAATAAAGTTTCATACACTTCCAAAACCAAGTAATTTATTCTCTTTAAAACCATATAACTTCCACTTTTAAAATCAAACCCCTTTTCACATATAAATTCAAGTCATTTTTAAACATAAAATCAACTTGCTTACTTTAAATAAATCAAGATACATAACTTTAAATCAAATCTCATAACCTCCTAACCATTCTTACCAACATCTCCCATAAGACTTGGTAAGGACTTAGGACAATTTAAACATACTTTTAACTTAGAATCAACAATGTGAATACTTCTTAACTTCTAAGAGTAGAAGGAATCATGAAATGCTATCACATGGATATTTCATACGTAGGATCATGCCTGTCACGACCCGTTCCGGGGCCCGTGACTGGTGCCTTACCCGGGCACCCAAGTAGTCATACATCAGAGAAAATCAGCGGAAATAAAAAAATAAGACATGAAGCAAGAGATAAGATAAATAAACAGGTCAACCAAAACAGTTGCCTTCTGTATATATACATAACAACCCGAACAGTCTAATCCTTTTTACAACCCCGCCACAGCGATTACTGCACTCTAAGAATAAAATGACAACTATGGCGACAGGGGCCGCCATACCACGAATGTACAACAACCGACAACTCAGGGAAAACATACCAAAAGATAAGCCTCCGGAGAAACGGAGCTTCCCAAAATGCTGATTTGTGATCCTAGAAGCGAGGATCGACAACCGATGTACCTCTACCTGCGGCATGAACGCAGCCCCCCGAAGGAGGTCAGTACAACAGGTACCAAGTATGTGAAACTGAAAATACTGTAGTTAAATCATAACGATGCGTATAAAGCGGGAGACATATATGATAACCAAAATACAAGATGCAACATAAAAGTCAAGTCGAGGACTCATGCCCCAAAATCATCACTCAAATACAACTTATGGGTCTCACGCCTACAACATCAATCATGTTCGATCATGGCGCATGCCGGAGTGCATCGGTGCGGCGTATGTCCATGATGCAACAATAATGACAATGTCGCATGGCCACATGCCGGAATCTGCGCCGGTGCGGACATGTCCATGTAACAACAACAACAATATCTTTGGTGATCAACCCCGCGCGTACGGCCACATTCCCCGATTGCCAGCCGCGCAGACATGTCCATGTAACAATAATAACCATATACCGTAATCAACCTGCCGCGTAGCCACATGCCCCGAATTCGTGCAGACGGCGTATGTCCATGTAACAACAATATCAATATATCGGGTGATTAACCCGCCGCATGGCCGCATGCCCCCGGAATTCTTCATCGGTGCAGACATGTCCATGTAACAAGAATAACAATATATCGGGTGATTAGCCCGCGTAGCCGCATGCCGGAATTCTCGTGCGGGCGCATGTCCATGTAACAATAATAACCATATATCGGGTAATCAACCCTGCCGCATGGCCACATGCCCCCGGAATTCTGCATCGGTGCAGACATGTCCATGTAACAATAATAACAATATATATCACACAACCAGGCTATCACAAGCAAGCACAAGCAAATTACCATACTTCTAGACTCTCATAAAAAGCTCCATTCTTTCTCAAGAAGTCACCTGATACTATCACTTGCACATCAAAGGCTATTACCACAAGCATAGGCAAGTTCAACATACCTATAGACTCCTATTTTATTACAACAAATCCGGGTTTTAACCCCAAAGTACTACATACATTAATCCTTTCAAAAAGACCTCCTTTTTACGTAAGAACAACTCGATACTATTATCCGTAGTACCAACTACGTTCATGTTTTAAAATCAAGTATTTTACACCGTTTTAAACCAAGTGGCTTACACTTTTAGAACAACGTTAAGTAACCGCATTCCTTTCCAAAATTTCAAGTTTGCCTAATTTCAGATACTCAAGTCTTTTAGTTTCGAAAGATTTCATAGTTCATAGTCTTAATCAAATAACGTACTCTCTTTTAAAACATTTGAGTAATGTATGCCTTATATGAGTGTAGGTTATTCTTGTTCATAATCAATCTTATTAAGCAGCCATGATCTAGGAAATGTAATATCCTATTGTCTCATCTTAGCTTCTATGCAGATGGAGGTTTCTACTGGTTTTAATAATACTTCTTTATTCAATACACTTCATTTTATTAGCGCTGCAGTGGTTTGTTCGATTCTTATTCTGATTTCCGAAATCAGTAAAACATTATTCCTTTTAAAAACCAAGTACTCATTACTCACGAATGAGGTTTCACACTTTTTAACAAAATTCATATTAATTCAATTAAGTCATGTCTCTTATCTTTTAAGATTAAGTCTCTTAACTTCTTAAAATCAATAACCATTCTTTTTATCTCTCTTACGTCGTTATATCTAACTTCCCATAAAGTCAGTATAACTTTTAAAACCAAGCATTACTCTTCTTTCAACAAGGTTTCTTATCTCTTTGAAATTACTTCAAGATCCTCTATTATTCAGGCTTAAGTCGAAAGACATTGCCGTAATTATTATTCAGGCTTAAGTCAAAAGACATTGCCGTAATTATTATTCAGTTAACACACGTACGTCTACCGTACTATATATATATTCTTTTAAAATATCATGCTCAAGAGGATAGGAAGAATCACATACCTCGCGACGATTATCGACTATAAGCAAAACGCTCCACGGCTATAACCCGGCTAGCCTTGTCCACCTTCCAAGTAGTACATGCTACTTGCAGAACATTCAACCAATAAAGGTTATAAGTTCATCTGTAAATACTGTCTATGTAAATCTGATTTAAGTCTTTTCTGTAATATCCTTCTATTATAGTTCAATTCTCTTCTATGAATCTTATATTCATTTCTATAATACTACAGTATGTAATTTCCAATTACACTAGAAGGATAGGATTATTTACCTCGGTAAGCCCAAAATTATCCAAGTTTATAAGTCGCTCCTGAGCAACGTTAAGCTCCTGCTCCGGGTGCTCCAACCCGCTCCAAACAACCCTTAGAAGTTCTACGCAACTTCTACTTAACACTTCAACCGACTATGAAGGTTTTCCTTAGGGTTTCGTTTTTGTGACTGAGGGGAAGTATAATAGTATTTCTGGGCTTTTCGTATAGGGGTAACCTTGGAATACTACAAGGTATTTGGGCCAAGGTATTTGGGCATAATAACAATACTTGGAGAAGTATTTCTATACCACAAAGGGGGAGGGGTATTTCTCGAAAACAACTAGGCTAGGGGGGGGTACCCCTCGGCTAGAACACTACAAAGGTGGGGGGGACCCTCTCGGCCAAAGCTTTCTCAAGGGGGGGGGGAGGGGCTTTGGACGAACACAACTCTCAAAGGGGGAGGGATTTCAAGACTTGGAAAATGTTTTTTGGATGAAGAAAGTCTTCAAGTTAGGGTAGTATTTATAGGCCAACCAATGGCCAAGATGAAGCCAAGTGCTAGGCAAGTGTAGGGCTAGGATTCCTCCATGTGTACCTTATCCATCTACCACACCAACTATCACAAAATATCCTACCTAACCCAAGCCCCAATTAGTCCAATGACCGCCCCAAATGACGCCCAATATGAGGGTGACACATGTCACCCTCCCGTTGGTCCAAAATGTTTCGTCTCTCGGAAAAATTCGCAAAAATTAGAAATGACATAGCCGTATTTTTCCCTTCGCAAGTCTTGTAAAACGTTTCGTCGAAAAACGATTCTTTTCGGTACTTGTGACCAAAATTTCGCCACTTAGTCTTCTTTAATTCTTAAATTTTTGTACGTACGCCCTCACGTACATACTCTGGAAATATGGGGTATAACATTCTCCCCTCCTTAGAAACATTCGTCCCGAATGTTCCTTCTCAAGACGGATAACGATAAAGTTCCTCTAACAAGTTGCCAACGCCACACTTGGCCACAAAAATAACACACGTTCTCTTCCTTCCTTACTCGTCGTACCCTCCTCGAACACTTGAACTCTTCTAGTATACGTACCATACTTCAGTTTCTAAAACTTCTGGAGTCACTACCTCCAAACTTGGTCATCTTACTAGCCTCAAATTCCTTTAAGGCCATTCCCCGGCCTATACGATTCGATTCTGGTCTAACATATCCATGAACTCATACGATGATCATCTAAACTTGGGCCTAGCACCCTCGTGACCCTACCACCTGGCGGGACCACCCAAAACTGACCCCACCTTAAACCGGGCTACGGGTTGACCCGCAATACGCCCTCAACCCGACCCTCCATCGTGCCGAACTTTCTTGTTTCTCGATCCGGAACAATCTTACTAATTCACGTCATGAAAGCTACCACTTCCATCTCACACTACCCATGGACTTATTCACACTAATACACCCTAGGCATATAATGCACTTCGACAAGAATCATTTGCAAAAACCTTTACTCAAGACGGCCTTATATCTAAGGTCTCAATCGTGAAATATTCTAAGGTTCACACTTTCCCTGCCCCCATACTTATCCTTCCAACTAACCATGTTTTCTAACTCACAACCAACACAACGATATCCGTACATAGCATACAATAAGATCATCATAACAAGCATACAAAACTCTAGAGGGTTAAGGATTTACCCGTCTCTACCGTTTTTCTAATCACAGTCCTGCCCTGCAGGGCGCATAGCTAGTGAAGGTGATGAACCAGCCACTGATCCTGAAGGCTGAGTCGTAACATCCGTGCTACCCTTGGTCGGACAGTTCCTCGCAAAATGGCCCTGCTGGCCACAAAAATAACAAGCTCCCTTGGCACCACGACACTCCCCGAAATGCGGTCTACCACATCGACCACACCGAGGTAGGGGTGACTGCATCTGGCCAACACCCTTACTCGCAGAAACACGAACCCGTGGAGCTCGACACGCTCCCGAATACCTGAACGCCTGCAGTTGTGAAGGACCACTGCATCTTGGCGAAGGTGCATAACTAGCTCTTCTTTGAGGCGTCCGCCAAAGTCGCCAAAAGACCTGTTGTTACGGCCTCTTCTGCTGATCTTGGTCATTCCGTCGACCTCTCCGCTCCTCACACCCAAGTGCATAAGCCTGCATGCGGGCAATGTCCATGCCCGGCTGAAGAGCTACACCCGAACAGGCCTCTGCCAAGTAGTCATCTAATCCGGTAACGTAGCGGTGTACTCTGTCCTCCATATCAGCTACTACATCGGGGGCATACCGAGCCAATGAGTCGACCTCCACATTGTACTCCCGAATCAGACACGGTTACGCCTCAACATCAAAAATCTGTCGGCCCGAGCCCTCCTCATCTGTGGAGGCAAGAAATGTGCAAGAAATGCCCCCGAAAACTCGTCCCAAACGGCTGGAAGTGCATACTCTCCCCGGGACAACTCCCACGAATCAAACCAGTCGACTGCGGTATCACGCAGCCGATGCGAACCTAGGACCACTGACTCGGTCTCCGAAGCCTTGATCACTCATGATCCGTCAGAATCGGATGAACTCCTGCGGATCATCCTCGAGCCTCGACGTAGAACTGCGGCGGGTTACAACTCGAAAGTCCGTAGCCTCAAACTATCCGATCTTGGGTGAAGCATGGGTGCTACGAATCGCTGCGTCGGCCCTATCCTCGTATCGGCCACGATCACGGCGATGGCGGGCCATCTCTTTGTACCCCAACCTTCGCGGTGTGCCGCTGGAGAGTGCAGTGCGTGGTCTCATCGGCCATCGCTGCGACTCTAAACTCTGCCGGGCCGTGGCGTCGCAAAACTCGCCGTCTGAAGCACTATCTCGGGTAATGGCCGGCTCGCGCTCGTACTCCTCTGTATCTCACTAGCGGCTCCTCGCCGCCTTGCCCACTGGGTCGGGCTTTGCGCGGAGGCATAACTGGTGAAAATGAAATACGTCAGAGGGGTCCGACTTACAATACAGCTCTAAGGCACGATCTCAGAAGGAGAAGAATGGAAACCAATCCTAAATGTCCTGCAGCCTCCTGATTATAGATGTGGTTCACAACACACCGATAATCAAGACTCTACTAGACACGGTCTGTAGACACTTTCCGAGGATTAACTGCTCTGATACCACTTTTGTCACGACCCGTTCCGGGGCCCGTGACTGGTGCCTTACCCGGGCACCCAAGTAGTCATACATCAGAGAAAATCAGCGGAAATAAAAAAACAAGACATGAAGCAAGAGATAAGATAAATAAACAGGTCAACCAAAACAGTTGTCTTCTGTATATATACATAACAACCCGAACAGTCTAATCCTTTTTACAACCCTGCCCACAACAGTACTACAAACCTCTAAGAATAAAATGACAACTATGGCGGGACAGGGCCCCGCCATACCCCTGAATGTACAACAACCTACAACTCAGGGAAAACATACCAAAAGATAAGCCTTCGGAGAAACGGAGCTTCCCAAAATGCTGATTTGTGATCCTAGAAGCGAGGATCGACAACCGATGTACCTCTACCTGCGGCATGAACGCAGCCCCCCGAAGGAGGTCAGTACAACAGGTACCAAGTATGTGAAACTGAAAATACTGTAGTTAAATCATAACAGTCTGTATAAAGCAGGAGACATATATGATAACCAAAATACAGTACGCAACATAAAAACAGTCAAGTCAGGGACTCATGCCCCCCAAATCATCACTCAAATACAACTTATGGGTCTCACGCCTACAACATCAATCATGTTCGCATCATGGCCGCATGCCCCCGGAATTCTGCATCGGTGCAGACATGTCCATGATGCAACAATAATGACAATGTCGCATGGCCACATGCCCCCGGAATTCTGCATCGGTGCAGACATGTCCATGTAACAACAACAACAATATACTGGGTGATCAACCCTGCCGCATGGCCACATGCCCCCGGAATTCTGCATCGGTGCAGACATGTCCATGTAACAATAATAACCATATACCGGGTAATCAACCCTGCCGCATGGCCACATGCCCCCGGAATTCTGCATCGGTGCAGACATGTCCATGTAACAACAATATCAATATATCGGGTGATTAACCCGCCGCATGGCCGCATGCCCCCGGAATTCTTCATCGGTGCAGACATGTCCATGTAACAACAATAACAATATATCGGGTGATTAGCCCGCCGCATGGCCGCATGCCCCCGGAATTCTGCATCGGTGCAGACATGTCCATGTAACAATAATAACAATATATATCACACAACCAGGCTATCAAAAGCAAGCACAAGCAAATTACCATACTTCTAGACTCTCATAAAAAGATCCATTCTTTCTCAAGAAGTCACCTGATACTATCACTTGCACAGCAAAGGCTATTACCACAAGTATAGGCAAGTTCAACATACCTATAGACTCCTATTTTATTACAACAAATCCGGTTTTTAACCCCAAAGTACTACATACATTAATCCTTTCAAAAGACCTCCTTTTTACGTAAGAACAACTCGTTACTATTATCCGTAGTACCAACTACGTTCATGTTTTAAAATCAAGTATTTTACACCGTTTTAAACCAAGTAGCTTACACTTTTAGAACAACGTTAAGTAACCGCATTCCTTTCCAAAAGTTCAAGTTTGCCTAATTTCAGATACTCAAGTCTTTTAGTTTCGAAAGATTTCATAGTTCATAGTCTTAATCAAATAACGTACTCTCTTTTAAAACATTTGAGTAATGTATGCCTTATATGAGTGTAGGTTATTTTTGTTCATAATCAATCTTATTAAGCAGCCATGATCTAGGAAATGTAATATCATTTTGTCTCATCTTAGCTTCTATGCAGATGGAGGTTTCTACTGGTTTTAATAATACTTCTTTATTCAATACACTTCCTTTTATTAGCGCTGCAGTGGTTTGTTCGATTCTTATTCTGATTTCCGAAATCAGTAAAACATTATTCCTTTTAAAAACCAAGTACTCATTACTCACGAATGAGGTTTCACACTTTTTAACAAAATTCATATTAATTCAATTAAGTCAAGTCTCTTATCTTTTAAGATCAAGTCTCTTAACTTCTTAAAATCAATAACCATTCTTTTTATCTCTCTTACGTCGTTATATCTAACTTCCCATAAAGTCAGTATAACTTTTAAAACCAAGCATTACTCTTCTTTCAACAAGGTTTCTTATCTCTTTGAAATTACTTCAAGATCCTCTATTATTCAGGCTTAAGTCGAAAGACATTGCCGTAATTATTATTCAGGCTTAAGTCAAAAGACATTGCCGTAATTATTATTCAGTTAACACACGTACGTCTACCGTACTATATATATATTCTTTTAAAATATCATGCTCAAGAGGATAGGAAGAATCACATACCTCGCGACGATTATCGACTATAAGCAAAATGCTCCACGGCTATAACCCGGCTAGCCTTGTCCACCTTCCAATTAGTACATGCTACTTGCAGAACATTCAACCAATAAAGGTTATAAGTCTCATCAGAAATACAGTCTATGTAAATCTGATTTAAGTCTTTTCTGTAATATCCTTCTATTATAGTTCAATTCTCTTCTATGAATCTTATATTCATTTCTATAATACTACAGTATGTAATTTCCAATTACACTAGAAGGATAGGATTATTTACCTCGGTAAGCCCAAAATTATCCAAGTTTATAAGTCGCTCCTAAGCAACGTTAAGCTCCTGCTCCGGGTGCTCCAACCCGCTCCAAACAACCCTTAGAAGTTCTACGCAACTTCTACTTAACACTTCAACCGACTATGAAGGTTTTCCTTAGGGTTTCGTTTTTGTGACTGAGGGGATGTATAATAGTATTTTTGGGCTTTTCGTATAGGGGTAACCTTGGAATACTACAAGGTATTTGGGCCAAGGTATTTGGGCATAATAACAATACTTGGAGAAGTATTTCTATACCACAAAGGGGAGGGTATTTCTCGAAAACAACTAGGCTAGGGGGGGTACCCCTCGGCTAGAACACTACAATGGGGGGGCCTCTCGGCCAAAGCTTTCTCAAGGGGGGGGGGGGAGGGGCTTTGGACGAACACAACTCTCAAAGGGGGAGGGATTTCAAGACTTGGAAAATGTTTTTTTTGGATGAAGAAAGTCTTCAAGTTAGGGTAGTATTTATAGGCCAACCAATGGCCAACCAATGGCCAAGATGAAGCCAAGTGCTAGGCAAGTGTAGGGCTAGGATTCCTCCATGTGTACCTTATCCATCTACCACACCAACTATCACAAAATATCCTACCTAACCCAAGCCCCAATTCGTCCAATGACCGCCCCAAATGACGCCCAATATGAGGGTGACACATGTCACCCTCCCGTTGGTCCAAAATGTTTCGTCTCTTGGAAAAATCCGCAAAAATTAGAAATGACATAGCCGTATTTTTCCCTTCGCAAGTCTTGTAAAACGTTTCGTCGAAAAACGATTCTTTTCGGTACTTGTGACCAAAATTTCGCCACTTAGTCTTCTTTAATTCTTAAACTTTTGTACGTACGCCCTCACGTACATACTCTAGAAATACGGGGTATAACAATGCCAAAGAAAGAAGAGGTTCACATACCTCGCGACGACTAGCGACAAGTTGCAAAATGCTCGCAAATACTTTATCCTTGCTAGCTTTTCCACCCTTCAAGTAGAATACGCTACTCGTAGTACTTCAACCTATATTAATCATAACATGTCTATCAACTCCTAGCTTTTTAACGTAGAATCATGCTAAGTGTAAGGTCACTTATTCTACGGAAAATCGGGCAGCACTTCCTTTGTTTCTACCTACTTTTCCACCTTTTGCAAGGTCCGAATTTAACAATCAAACACGCATGAGCGAGGATCAACAACCGATGTACCTCTACCTGCGGCATGAACGCAGTCCCCCAAAGGAGGTCAGTACAACAGGTACCAAGTATGTGAAACTGAAAGTACTGTAATGAAATCATAACACTCTAAAACAAATCCACAGACATGTATGAAATACCAATTAACAATACATAGTGCCATAGTATATACGAGAGCAAATAGGTGTAACCCGATCGGTACTAGACCGCTAATGATCGAAGTAGGGCCATTCACCCTTAGTATCATTGTGCAATTCCTAATCCTGGACTCCCGCAATCCGCATAGGCCACGTGGACCCGCATGAGGTATTCCTCGCACTAGGGGTAGCTAACCCGCGACATTTCCTGGACTCCCGCAATCCGCATAGGTCACATGGACCCGCATAAGGTATTCCTCGCATCGGGGTAACACACCCGGGGTAATTCCTGGACTCCCACAATCCGCATAGGTCACATGGACCTGCATAAGGTATTCCTCGCATCGGGGGTAGCTAACTTGCGGCGTATGAACAACGTAACATGGTCAGGGTTTAAGTGATATAATACAAACACAACCGGCCATCGTAAACAACATAAGCAAATTAGGAAAACCTCCTTAACACAAAAAGTCTCAAGACACTAACGCCCATAGTATCATACCATGTTTACTTATTGTCACGAACCGTTCCGGGGCCCGTGACTGATGCCTTACCCGGGCACCCAAGTAGTCATACATCAGAGAAATCAGCGGAATATAAAAACACAAGACATGAAACAATTGTAAATGAGACACATTTTATCTGAGAAAAGGGTGCCTTTCGGCATATATATAAATATCTGGCAGTTTACATCCCAACTGTACAATAGGACTACAGACCTCTAAGGAAGTAAACAACTATGGCGGGACAGGGGCCCGCCATACCCTGAATGTACAAAACTATCAACACAACAGGGAGATCATACCCAAAAGTCGAGCCTTCGGAGAAGATGGAGCTCCTGACACCAAAGCAAAAGATCCTAAGATTGTGGATCTAGCACCTGCTTTCCCTTACCTGCGGCATGAACGCAGCCCCCCGAAGGAGGTCAGTACAACAGGTACCAAGTATGTGAAACTGTAAAGTACTTAAATGAAATCATATCATTTTAAAACCAATTTTACAAATATGCACGAAACAACCAATATAACCGCACATAGTGCCACATCATAAACAAGAGCAACAATAGGTAAACTGTAACAGGTCTTTTCTAGGCTGCGAATGATCGAAGCAGGGCCAATCGCCCATAGTATCATTATGCAAGCCTAATTGTCACGACCCGAACCCGGGCCCGTGGCTGGTGCCTTACCCCGGGCACCCAAGTAGCCATACATCAGAGTAATCAGCGGAATATAAAACAAGACATGAATAAAGTGAAGTGTAAAACAGTTATCTGAGAAAAGTTGCCTTTCGACATATACATATAACAACTAGAACAGTTACATCCCTTTTTACAATTCTGCCCACAACTATGCTGCACCTCTAAGAATGATATGACAACAATGGCGGGACAGGGCCCCGCCATACCCCTGAATGTAAGTACCTACAACGACAGGGGACTATACCACTGATAAGCCTCCGGAGAAACGGAGCTTCCCAAAACGCTGAACTGTGATCCTAAGAGCGAGGATCGACGACTGGTGTACCTCTACCTGCGGCATGAACGCAGCCCCCCGAAGGAGGTCGATAACAGTACCAAGTATGTGAAATCAAAATATCAGAAATGAAATCATAGTAGTCTATATAAAGCAGGAGACATGTATGATAACCAAACTACAGTTCACAATAAATAAGCAGTCATGTCAAGTCAGGGACTCACGCCCTCAAAGTCATCACTCAAATACAACTATGGGTCTCACGCCCACAACATCAATCATGCCCGTGGAATACCTTCCTCACTGCCGGCAGTCTATGATATAAAAGCACCAAGGAATACACATGAACACCAGGTCCCACCTGTGTCATAATAAAACCGTACGAGGTAAGTACGAAGGCATAGCCGACTACTAAAACCCACAGTACCAACAAGGTCATAAACTGTATCATGAGATCTGTCTAGACCGCCACATGATCGAAGCTGGCCACTCGCCCGCAGTATCTAATGTGCGCGTCTAGTCCTGGAACTTCCCGCAGCTCCGCATAGGCCACTCCAATGGCCCGCATGAGGTATTCCTCGCATCGAGGGTAGCTACTCCCCGGCAACGTCCTGGACTCGCAATCCGCATGGCCACATAGACCGCATGAGGTATAACCCCGCACACTAACCTGGAACTCTCGTAGCTCCGCATAGGCCCCCTGGACCCGCATGAGGTATTCTCGAATCATAGGTCACACAGACCCGCCTGAGTCTACCCCGCATCGGAGGGCAGCTTAACCCCCGGGATCAAGTCAAGGTGAGTGATATAATACTAACATAACAGTTTATCGTTTAAACAACATAAGCACAATCAAGGGGAAACCCCTTTACACAACCATCACAAGATACTAACACCCGTAGTATCCTAACATGTTTATTTATCAAATCAACAAGAAAGTATTACAAGGCTATCACAAACCAACATAATCAAGTTTATTCACACAAGTTACTTTCTACTTTATGTTAACAAGTTCGGGTTTTATCCCCAAAGTACTTCATACATTAACTTTTTAAAAGATCCGTATCTTTCACAAAAGTCACACAACACCCGTAGTCTAAAAATAGAATGACTATCTTTTTAAGTAAACCAAAACACTTCCCTTTGTAAAATCAAGTAACAACATTATTTTCCAAACGTTCAAGTTTGCCTAATTTCAAATACCCAAGTTTATCATTTTCGAAAGGTTTCGTAATTCATAGTCTTAATCACTTAAGAATATAATTCTCTTTTAAACAATTTGAGAAACATATGCCTTATGTGTGAGTAGGTTATTCTTGTTTATAACAATCTTATTAAAACAGCCATGATCCAGGAAATGTATTATCATTTTGTCTCATCTTAGTTTCTATGCAGATGGAGGTTTCTACTGGTTTTAATAATACTTTATTTGTCAATACATTTCCCTTTATTAGCGCTGCTGTGGTTTGTTCGATACTTATTCTGATTTCCAAAATCAGTAAAACATTATTCCTTTTTAAAAACCAAGTACTCATTACTCACGAATGAGGTTTCACACTTCTTAACAAAATTCATATTAATAATTAAGTCAAGTCTCTTATCTTTTAAGATCAAGTCTCTTAACTTCTAAAATCAGTAAACCATTCTTTTTACTTCTTTTAAGTCGTTATACCTAACTTTCCATAAAGCTAGTATAACTCTTAAGCTTTTAAAACCAAGCATTACTCTTCTTTCAAAAAGGTTTCTTAACCCTTTTGAATTACTTCAAGATTCTTATTATTCAGGCTTAAGTCAAAAGACATTGCCGTAAAACTACGTTCAGTTAACACACGTACGTCTACCGTACTATATATATTCTTTTAAAATATCATGCTCAAGCGGATAGGAAGAATCACATACCTCGCGACGATTATCGACTATTAGCAAATAGCTCCAGCATCAGAGTCGGCTAGCCTTTTCCACCCTTCGAGTAGAATACGCTACTCGCAGTACTTCAACCTATAACGGTTATACAAGTCTATCAAAGTCTAGACCACTCGGTAGAATAAATCTAGATACAAGATTCTACGAAAAATTGGGCAGCACTTCCCTACCCGTCAAACTTCACAAGTCTACTGTAAATACAGCCCTATGTAAGTACAGTTCAATACTCTTCTTATATACCTTCCTGGTATATAACTTATACTTAATTCTTATACTTCAATAGTATGTAAACTCAATTACAATAGGGAGACAAGATATTTACCTCGATAAGCCCATAATTATCCAAGTTTAAATGTCGATCCTGAGCGACGTTTAGCTCCTACTCTGGGCGCTCCAACCCGCTCCAAACAACCCTTAGAAGTTCTACGCAACTTCTACTTAACACTTCAACCGACTATGAAGATTTTCCTTAGGGTTTCGTTTTGAGACAAAAAGGGCATAAGGTAGTATTTCCGGGCTCTACGTATAAAGGTATCTTTGGAATACTACAAGGTATAAGGCTAAGGTATTTTGGTATAGCAACAATACTTGGAGAGTATTTTCTACCAAGAGGGGGGGTATTTTCACGAGAACAACACCACAAGGAGGGGGGGTAGGTTTCGGCTAGCACCCTGGAGGGGCGGGGATACTTTCGGCCGGGGAGGGACTCTCGCCGAGGGCCTCACAAAGGGGGAGGGGGGAGGCTTGGACGAAACCATAGAGAGGGAGGGAGAGGGATTTCAAGACTTAGAGATTTGTGGAGTGGATGAATGTCACGACCCATTCCGGGGCCCGTGACTGGTGCCTTACCGGGGCACCCAAGTAGTCATACATCAGAGTAATCAGCGGAATATAAAACAAGACATGAAACAGTTTATAAAATAAGACACAGTTCATGTGAGAAAAGGTTGCCTTTCGGCATATATATATATAAACATGGTTTAGCAGTTACATCCCATACTGTACAACATGACTACAGACCTCTAAGGAAATATACAACTATGGCGGGACAGGGCCCCGCCATAAAACTATCTACAACAGGGAGATCATACCCAAAAGTAGAGCCTCCGGAGAAGATGGAGCTCCTGACACCAACGCAAAAGATCCTAAGGATGCGGATCTAGCACCTGTTTGCCTTTACCTGCGGCATGAACGCAGCCCCCCGAAGGAGGTCAGTACAACAGGTACCAAGTATGTGAAACTATAAAGTACTTAAATGAAATCAAAGTATTTTAAAACCTTTTCACAAATACAATCAGTTCAATTGCACATAGTGCCACATCACAAACAACAACGATAATAGGAAATCAGAACATGTCTATTCTAGGCGCGAACGATCAAGCAAGGCCAATCGCCCATAGTATCATTCTCGCATGCCTAGTCACGGACTTCCGCACCGCATAGTCACACACGCATCGCATGAGGTATTACTCAGACGGGGTAGCCAACCCCAGAATCGCCGACTCGCACCGCATAGTCTCAATAGACCGCGATAGTCCCATGGACCGCATAGGAATCCCCGTGATCGGGCTAAACACCCGAATGATCAATCACGAGCATACCGCTGCTCGCATAGTCTCACAGACCGCATAGCCGTATAGACCGCATCAAGGGTGGCAAGCCCTGTATAATAAGTCGAGGGTAGGTGATATAATAACGATAAATGGACTTACCGTTTAGCAACGTAAGCACCGCAAGAATGACCCCCTTACACAGCATTACAAGACACTAACACATGTAGCATCATAATATGTCTACTTATCAAACAATCTTACTACACTTAACAAAAATCAATACAAGGCTTTTATAAACAAACAAGTAAACAGTTCTTTCTTAAGTTGTTATACCTAACTTCCCATAAAGCTAGTATAACTCTTAAGCTTTTGTTTTAAAAACCAAATATTTATCTTCTGTTAAAAATGATTCAGTAGTTCTTTTGAAATGCATCAGGATTCTTATTATTCAGGCTTAAGTCAAAAGACATTGCCGTATTTATTATTCAGGCTTAAGTCAAACGACATTGCCGTAGTTATTATTCAGTTAACACATGTACGTCTACCGTACTATATATATGTTAAAATATCATGCTTAGGAAGAATCACATACCTTCTCGGCGAAAACCTCCTGCCAAGTTGAATATGTCGCGCGCAGAGAATCAGCCTATAATAGTCACAAACATCTATCAAAGTCTAGACTACTCTGAAGGTCATTATAAACAGAGGGTTCACAATTCTACGGAAAGTCGGGCAGCACAACCCTAACCGGTGAGCTATATAAGTCTACTGTGAAAACAATCCTATGTGAGTACAGTTCAATTATTCTTCTTTTAAACCCTTCTACTGTGATAACAGTTCAATTCTATTCCGTAATATCCTTCTAAGTATTTAATACTTATTCTTATACTTCTACAGTATGTATTTTCTAATTATAAAAGAAGGGTAAGATTATTTACCTCTATAAGCCCAAAATTATCCGAGTATAAACGTCGCTCCTGAGCAAGGTTTAGCTCCTAATTGGTACGCTCCGATAGCTCCAAGAACCTTTAGAAGTTCCTCACAACTTCTACTAAGTACTAAGGGATTTGGGCTAGGGTATTTTGGGCATTATAACAACACTAGAAGGCAACTTTTCTACCAAGGGAGGGGGGGTAGATTTCGGCTAGGCTAGGGGGGGATTAGCCTCGGCTAAGCTCACCAAAAGGGGGGGGAAGGTGTGTTGGACGAAAAAGGCTTAAGGAAGGGGAGAGGATTTTTCAAGACTTGGAAAGATTTGTGGATGAAGAACTCTTCATCTTAAGGGGGGTATTTATAGCTCAAGCCATGGCCAACCAATGGCCAAGATGAAGACAAGTGCAAGGCAAGTGTAGGGTGAGGATTTACTACACACAAATATCCTACCAACTCCTTGACTTGTGCAAAGGCACAAAAATGTGCCATCCTATTCCAATTGGCCCGCGGACGATTTCAAGTCCACCAATTGGAGGTGCCAAGTGTCGCCTCCCGTTGGTCCAAAATGTTTCGTCTCTCGAAAAATCCGCAAAAATACTAAATGACATAGCCGGAATTTTCTACGAAAGTCGTGGGAAACGTTTCGTCGGAAAACGATTCTTTTAGTGAGTTGTGCACAAATAAAAACGTCCAAGGCTTAAACTTTCAAGGCCAAACTTTCGTACGTACGCCCTCACGTACATACTCCGGAAATACGGGGTATAACATTCTCCCCTCCTTAGAAACATTCGTCCCGAATGTTCCTTCCCAAGACAGTTAACGGTAAAAGCTTAAACAGTTTGCAAGTGCCACACATGGCCACAATATAACACTTAATAATTACGAAAATTAAACCAGCAAGCAGGAAAGTAAGTTACCTGGAGGTGTGGGGAATAAGTGAGGGTACCTCTGCCTCATGTCCTCCTCCGCTTCCCACGTCATTTCCTCCCTAAGCTCGTTCCGCCACAGAACTTTGACGGAAGCCACGTCCTTGGTCCGCAGACGCCTAACCTGACGATCGACTATCGCTATGGGAATCTCCTCATACGATAACCCCTCGGTCACCTGGACATCGTCAATCGGATGTACCCTAGATGGATCCCCGATACATCTCCTCAGCATAGAAACGTGAAACACCGGATGCACTGCCTCCAGATCGGACGGCAGATCCAACTCATAGGCAACCTTGCCTACCTCGCGACAATCCAAACGCCCAATGTACCTTGGGCCGAAGTTTCTTCTTCCGAATCTCATCACACCCTTCATGGGTGACACCTTAGGAAAACCCAATCATGAACCTCGAACTCCGATGCCGACGACGATGATCTGCGTATATGACTTCGCCGACTCGAGCCGCCAAGAACCTCTCTGGATAAGCTTCACCTTATCCATCGCCGCCGCACCAACTGACCCACTAGCCGCACTTCGCCCACATCGAACCAACCTATAGGCGATCCGCACTTCCTCCCATACAAGGCCTCATAAGGCGTCATCCGAATCCGAGTGGTAGCTATTATTGTACGCAAACTCAACTAGAGGCAAATGATCCTCGGCTACCACTGGTCGATAACACAAAGCTCGCAAAGATATCCTCGAGTCCGGATAGTGCGCTCGGCCCGCCTCGTCATGCGGATGGAATGCGATCGTGCTCACTGCGTCCCTAAACCTCTGTGGAAAGACCTCCAGAAGTTAGCCGTAAACTGGGCTCCTCTGTCTGATATGATCGAAATAGGGACTCCATGCAGTCTGACGATCTCTCGGATGTAAAGTCTGGCATAATCCTCACCGAGAAAGTCGCCCTGACGGGAAGAAAGTGGGCTGATTTCGTCAGCCTGTCGACGATAACCCATATAGAATCATGTCTCCTCTGAGTGCGAGGCAATCCTGTGATAAAGTCCATGTTGATCACCTCCCACTTCTAGGTCGGGATCTCTATCGTCTGAACAAACCACCAGGCCTCTGGTGCTCTACCTTCACCTGCTGACAACACGGGCACTGAGCTACGAACTCGCAACGCCCTCTTCAAGCCATCCCACCAATACACGCATCTAAGGTCGTGGTACATCTTGGTCGCACTCGATGGATGGAGTAACGCGCGCAGTGTGCTTCCCAAGAACTCGCCAAGTCCTCAAACATCCGAACACACAACTCGCCTCAAACCTTAGCACCCCATCGTGCTACCTCAAAAGGACCCTTGCCCTCACGAAGAGCTGTATCACGATAACGTGTCAAAACTGGATCCTCGAACTGTTGCCTCTTCACCTCCTCGATGATGGAAGACTCGGCAACCTCACGAACTCTAACCCCACTGCTATCAGAATCAATCAAACGGACACCAAGGCTCGCTAACTGATGCAAATCACGAACCATGTCCCTCCTCGCTGGCTGCACATCTGATAAGCTCCCCATCGACCTACGACTAAGAGCATACGCACAACATTGGCCTTCCGGTGGTACAGATATCAACATCATAATCCTTGAGCGCTCTAACCACCGCCTCTGCCGTAAGTTCACTCTCTGGCTGAAGATATACTGGAGGCTCTTGTGGTCTGTATAAATATCCACGTGAACCCCATACAAATAGTGCCTCCAGATCTTCAAGGCGTGAATCACAGCTGCCAACTCCAAATCATGGGTGGGGTAGTTCCTCTCGTGTTTCTTCAGCTGTCGGGATGCATACGCTATAACCTTGCCCTGCTGCATCAACACACATCCCAACCCGATGCCTGACGCATCACAATACACAACATAACCGCTGGACCTACGAAGAGTAAGAACGGGCGGTCGTCGCCTCTCTTTCAAGAATCGAAACCACCGCCACAAGCATCACCCATCAAAACTTGGCCGCTCGAGTCACCTAGTCAATGGTGCAGATAGAAGCAAACTTCTACGAACCGCCGATAATATCCTCGCAAGGCCCGTAAAATCGCGAACCTCTCGCCGAGTAGTAGGTCTAGGCCAAGTTTTGATCGCCGATCTTGCCGTATCCACTCGAATGCCATCACCCGACAATATGCCCTAAAAGCCACCAAGTCAACCAAAACTCACATTTGGAAAACTTGGCGTACAAATCGCTGGTCCCGAGAATCACAAGACAGCCTCAAATGCTCGCATGCTCCCGCCTGAGCGAATAAACCAAGATATCATCAATGAACACTATCACAAACGTGTCCAAAATGGTTTGAACACTCGCTCATCAAATCCATGAATACCGCGGAGCATTGGTCAACCCAAAAGACATGACCACGAACTCATAATGCCCGCACGTCCTAATGCGCCCTGTGGACATCCACCTCTCTCGACTCGCACTGATGATAGCCCGAACGCAGATCAATCTTGGAGAAACATCTCGCGCCGCAATCGTCGAACAAATCATCAATCACGGGAAGCGGGTATTCGTTTAATGGTCACCTTGTTCACCGTCAGAATCAACACATGCGCAACGCCCCGCCCTTCTTCTTCACGAACAATACCGCGCCTCCCGGGAGAAACACTAGGCTCGATGAAGCCCTTTCTCCAAAGAAATCTCTCACCGGTCCTTCAACTCTCTCAACTCGCAGTGCCATTCGTATGGCGGAATGGAAATAGCCGAGTGTCCGCAAAGACATCTATACAAAACTCGATCTCCTCTCGGGAGGATACCCGAGGTCGTCTGAAATACGCCTAGGAACTCTCGACCACTGGATCGCTGAAAATCTGGTACCGCAGCCTCGTGATCAAACACCAACGAGATGGTAGATATACCCTTCGCACCATCTTCCTAGCCTTGAGGTAGGAAATAAACCTACCTCTGCGATACCGTGTTCTCCCACTCAACAACCGGCCTCAGAAACCGAACCGCATTACTTCTCTGCAGCCTACATTGGCGTAGCAAGAAGCTAGCCAATCCATCCCCATGATCACGCCGGTCAATCATCTCCAACTCTATCAAGTCGCCAGGGTCCGACGATCAGAATGGTCACAGACAAGCTCTATATACCCGCCGAGCTACCACCGAATCACCCATCGCGTAGCTACCTCGAGCGGTCTATGGACTCGTGCTCTATCCCTATCCTACTAGCAACAAGGGGAGATATATAGACATAGTAACCCGGATCTATCAAAGCATACACATCAAACCCAGAACCGATAAGGTACCGTGACGACATCGGTGAGGCCTCACGATCCCGCTTACCGACAAAGCATAAATGCGGTTCGAGGACCGCTAGAATCGACTCGCGCCACTACTCGCCGCGACCCGCTGGTCCATGAGTACCTTCTCCGGCGAGTAATCGCTTGGGATGAAGCCGCAATGCACTCGTAGGTTGAGCCCTACCACCGCCGCCTGGTCGGACAAACTCGCGAAATGACCGCCGCCACAAGTATAGCAAGCTCCCGAGTACGCCTCGTAATGGTATCTACCACAACGGGCACACCGAGCGGACCTCGAACGGTTAGCACCGCTACTCGAAATCAAGTCCCGGGCCCCGACCGCTCGATCGCCTGCCGTACTGAAAATGATGTAGAGCGCTCTGCGCCGTGGTGCAACCGACTTCACGATGTCGCCACCTCGAACCACCAAAAGAACCGCCGCCTCGCCTTCTTCGCTGCTGATATCGCTCTACCCGGCGGTCTCTACGCCTCGTGATCCTAGTGCATGAGCTCGCATACGGTAATGTCCATGCTCGGGCAAGGACACACCCGCACAAGACTCGCCATGTAATCATCTAGCCCAGTGACATAGCGATGCACCCGGCCCTCCATATCGCTACCGGCAGAGGACATATCGAGCCAAAGAATCAAACTCGACATTGTACTCCCTAATCAAGGCCCTCCTGCCTCAAAGAACAAGAATCTATCCGCTCGTTCTCCTCATCCGCGGAGGCAAGAAGTGTGAGAAAAGCCTCCAAAACTCATCCCATACTGCTGGAGGTGCATGCTCTCCCGAAAGCTCCTACGAATCAAACCAATCGATTGCGGTATCACGCAGCGACGCGAACCGAATGTCACAGACTCGCCTCGTAAGCCTTGATCACCCGTGATGATCCTTCGCAGAATCGACGGATGAACTCCGCGATCATCCTCCGCCTCGACCAGAAACTCGCGGGCTACAACTAAGAAATCCCGTAGCCTCAAACCGCTCGCCTCGGTGCACTACATGCCGGCTGAATCGAATCGCAAGGCCCACTCGCCCTCTCGTCCCGCCACAATCCGAGCAAATAATCGCCATCTCTGCACTTATCTCTCTCGCTTCCAGCCGTGGACCGAGGTACGGCATCGCGGTTCGCTGGGCCGGGCGGCGTCATGGAACTCGCCGCCTCGTATAGATCGGGCACGAGCCTCGTGACTCGGTGTCTCGCTAGCAGCCTCCTACGCTTTACCCTTCAGGCCCGGTCGCTTTACGTGAGGCATAATCATACAGAAAGGAATACGTTAGGGGTCCAACCTATAACACGCCTCTAAGGCACGATCTCAGAGTGAGAAGAATGGAAACCAATCCTAAATATCCTATAGCCTCGATTATTGCGTGGTGCACAACACACCGATAATCAAGACTCTACTAGATACGGTCTGTAGACACTTTCCGAGGATTAACTGCTCTGATACCACTTTTGTCACGACCCATTCCGGGGCCCGTGACTGGTGCCTTACCGGGGCACCCAAGTAGTCATACATCAGAGTAATCAGCGGAATATAAAACAAGACATGAAACAGTTTATAAAATAAGACACAGTTCATGTGAGAAAAGGTTGCCTTTCGGCATATATATATATAAACATGGTTTAGCAGTTACATCCCATACTGTACAACATGACTACAGACCTCTAAGGAAATATACAACTATGGCGGGACAGGGCCCCGCCATAAAACTATCTACAACAGGGAGATCATACCCAAAAGTAGAGCCTCCGGAGAAGATGGAGCTCCTGACACCAACGCAAAAGATCCTAAGGATGCGGATCTAGCACCTGCTTGCCTTTACTGCAGATTTAACGCAGCCTCAAGGAGGTCAAGATAACAGTACCAAGTATGTGAAACTATAAAGTACTTAAATGAAATCAAAGTATTTTAAAACCTTTTCACAAATACAATCAGTTCAATTGCACATAGTGCCACATCACAAACAACAACAGTAATAGGAAAACTATAACAGGTTTATTCTAGGCCGCGAACGATCGAAGCAAGGCCAATCGCCCATAGTATCATTCTGCATGCCTAGTCCTGTACTTCCGCAGTCCGCATAGGTCACACACAGACCCGCATGAGGTATTCCTCGTGACGGTAGCTAACCCCAGAACCGCTGACTCCGCAGTCCGCATAGTCTCAATAGACCGCGATAGTCCATGGACCGCATAGGAATCCGCGATCGCTAAACACCCGAATGATCAATCTCGAGCATACCGCCGCTCGCGATAGTCTCACAGATCGCATAGCCGTATAGACCCGCATCGGGTGGCAAGCCCGGTATAATAAGTCAAGGGTAGGTGATATAATAACAAGATAACAGACTTACCGCTTAGCAACGTAAGCACAGCAAGAATGACCCTTTACACAAAGATTACAAGACACTAACACAGTAGCATCATAATATGTCTACTTATCAAACAATCTTACACTTAACAAAAATCAATACAAGGCTTTTATAAACAAACAAGTAAACAGTTTCTTCTTTAAGTGTTTATACCTAACTTCCCATAAAGCTAGTATAACTCTTAAGCTTTTGTTTTAAAAACCAAATATTTATCTTCTGTTAAAAATGATTCAGTAGTTCCTTTGAAATGCATCAGGATTCTTATTATTCAGGCTTAAGTCAAAAGACATTGCCGTAGTTATTATTCCGGCTTAAGTCAAAAGACATTGTCGTAGTTATTATTCAGTTAACACATGTACGTCTACCGTACTATATATATGTTAAAATATCATGCTTAGGAAGAATCACATACCTTCTCGGCGAAAACTTCCTGCCAAGTTGAATATGTCGCGCGCAGAGAATCAGCCTATAATAGTCACGCACATCTATCAAAGTCTAGACTACTCAAGGTCATTCTAAACAGAGGGTTCACAATTCTACGGAAAGTCGGGCAGCACAACCCTACCCGTGAGCTATATAAGTTCATCGTGAAAACAAATTCCATGTGAGTACAGTTCAATTATTCTTCTTTCAAACCCTTCTCGTGATAATACCAATTCTATTCCGTAATATCCTTCTAAGTATTTAATACTTATTCTTATACTTCTACAGTATGTATTTTCTAATTATAAAAGAAGGGTAAGATTATTTACCTCTATAAGCCCAAAATTATTCGAGTATAAACGTCGCTCCTGAGCAAGGTTTAGCTCCTAATTGGTACGCTCCGATAGCTCCAAGAACCTTTAGAAGTTCCTCACAACTTCTACTAAGTACTAAGGGATTTGGGCTAGGGTATTTTGGGCATTATAACAACACTAGAAGGCAACTTTTCTACCAAGGGAGGGGGGGTAGATTTCGGCTAGGCTAGGGGGGATTAGCCTCGGCTAAGCTCACCAAAAGGGGGGGAAGGTGCGTTGGACGAAAAAGGCTTAAGGAAGGGGAGAGGATTTTTCAAGACTTGGAAAGATTTGTGGATGAAGAACTCTTCATCTTAAGGGGGGTATTTATAGCTCAAGCCATGGCCAACCAATGGCCAAGATGAAGAAAAGTGCAAGGCAAGTGTAGGGTGAGGATTTACTACACACAAATATCCTACCAACTCCTTGACTTGTGCAAAGGCATAAAAAACGTGCCATCCTATTCCAATTCGTCCAAGGGACGATTTCAAGTCCACCAATTGGAGGGTGCCAAGTGTCGCCCTCCCGTTGGTCCAAAATGTTTCGTCTCTCGGAAAAATCCGCAAAAATACTAAATGACATAGCCGAATTTTCTACGAAAGCTGTGGAAACGTTTCGTCGGAAAACGATTCTTTTAGTGAGTTGTGCACAAATAAAAACGTCCAAGGCTTAAACTTTCAAGGCCAAACTTTCGTACGTACGCCCTCACGTACATACTCCGTAAATACGGGGTATAACAATGAAGAAGTCTTCAAAGGGGGGGGGGGTATTTATAGGGGAACCAATGGCCATGATCAAGCCAAGTGGGGGGCAAGTGGAGGGCCAATATTTGCCCAAGTGCCCCCTATCCCTACTCCACAATTCCCTCACAAACATTGACCCATGATTTAGGCACAAAACAAGGCACAAAACAAGGCACAAAACAAGGCACAAAATCGTGCACCAAACGGCCAAGAATCCGCCAATCTTGAGGGTGACAAGTGTCGCCCTCTCGTTGGTCCAAAATATTTCATCTCTCGGAAAAATCCGCAAAAATAACAAATAACATAGCCGGAATTTTCCCTACGCAGGCTTTGGAAAACGTTTCGTCGGAAAACGATTCTTTTCGGGGGTTGTGCACAAAATTTTCGGTCCTATGCCTAACTTAAGGCTCAAACTTTCGTACGTACGTCCTTACGTACATACTCTGGAAATACGGGATATAACATTCTCCCCTCCTTAGAAACATTCGTCCCGAATGTTCCTTCTAAGCCTCAAAATACACAAGTGCCTGCATAGTCTTCACTACTATACTTACGAAAACAATCATGCTGTACCTGGCCATAATACAACACGCGCAAATACTTACATCCAAGTCCACGAGGAATCACCTCTATCACTACAAAAGCTCCCACTCGAGGTTTAAAATATACTCCCTTTGCACCCTCACTTTACAAAAGAAATGATCACATCTATGCTCGCTTCTTCCCTTACTCGTCGTACCCTTCTTGTACATTAGAACTCTTTCTCATAACTTACCACATTTCCGTTACTGCTTTATTTACCAAAATCTCTGGGTTACTACCTTCAACTTGGTCATCATTACTGGGAACACTCTGGATGGATCTCCGATACTTTCCGAACATAGCAACACGAAAGACCGGACATACTGCCTCCCACGTCGGACGGCAAAGATAACTTATAGGCAACCTGGCCTATCCTCCAAAGGGTCTGAAAACGCTCCAAGTACCTCAGGCTAAGTTTCCTCTATTTTCCAAAACTCGTCGCACCCTTTCCGGGGTGGTACCTTCAAGAATACCGACCGTCAATCCTGAACTTTAAGTGTCGATGTCGATTATCCGCATGACTTCTGTTGACTCTGAGCTGCCAATAACCTCTTCTGGATAAGCTTCACCCTATCCACATCCTGCTGAACAAGTATGAACCAACTATCTGAACCTTGCCTACATCGAATCAATCGACCGGCAACTTACACTTCCGCCCCTACAAGGCTTCATAAGGCAATATCCGAATACTGAAATGGTAGCTAAAACACTCCCTCAACAGGAGGCAACAATCCTCACCGCTACCTCTGAAATCCAAATACTTGCCCGAGGGCGAATGCGGTACGGAGACTCACCTGAGTTCCTAACCCTGCCTGGTAAAACTTCCAGAAAACGAAAATAGTCAGAACTGGCTCCATCGCTCGACATAAGGTGAAAGCAGGCACCTCGTGCAGCCTTACAACCTTCCTGATATAATCATCTCGCATAACCCACTGCCGAGTAAACGGTCCTGACTGAAAGACAAGATGGGCTGACCTCATCGGCCCGACTACTAGTCGAACGCATCCACGAACTCGTACGATGGTTAACTAAACTTGGGCCTAACACCCTCGTGACCCTACCACCTGGCGAGACCACCTCGAACTGACCCCACCTTATTCTGGGCTGCGGGTTGACCCGCGAACGGCCCTTGACCCGACCCATAATCGCGCCAAACTCTTGTTTCCCCCAATCCGAAACCATCTCACTAATCAAGTCACGAAAACCTAGTGGTCTTCTTAGCTCAACTACCCTCTTTCATTCCACACTACTCAGGGACTTATTATACAAATATATCTCACGTGCACTATGCACTCCGGTAAGGGTCAAACGCATAAAAATACATCTTTTACTCAAGATGACCTCACATCTAAGGTCTCTACATATAATATTCTAAGGCTCATAATTAATACAATGCTATCTGAACATAACACTTAAAATATACTCATCTTATCACACATACTAATCTCTAGAGGGTTAAGGATATACCTGTATCTACTGCTTCACTCCCCTTTTGTCGTTCTAGTCAATCCTGCCCTGATGGACGCATAGCTAGGGAAGGTGATGAACTAGCCACTGATCTCGGGTCGAGTCTCTACATCCGCGCCACCTGGCCTGGACAAATTCTCGCAAAATGGCCTGCTGGCCGCAAGCATAACAAGCCGTCGAGAAGCACGACACTCAAAATGACATTTACCACAACGCCACACCGAGCGGGTGGCCTCTAAGCTAACACCCTTCCTCTTCGAACCACCGCCCGCGAATCGACCGGTATACCGAGTCCTCCTACTAGGACATCTTTTCGACACATAGCCCTGACGGCCGCAGGTAAAACAAGTACCAACAAAAAGACGACATGCCCCGGGATGACGTTTGCCACACTGTGAACACTGAGGGAAATCAATCCGGGCCAATAAACGATGTGCCGTGAACTAGCAGCCCTGGAGCTCTGACCAACCCCTACATACCCCGAACGTCCTGAACCCCGTGGAGAACCACTTTGCACTGGCGGAGGCGCATAACCAATCTGCTGCTGAGAAGGTCCGCCTCGAAAGTTACCAGCGACTCGCTGCTCGCCTCTTCGCCGACCGGGTTAACCCGTCGATCCCTACGCTTTCACTGCAGGCATAAGCTTTGACGCAGTGCCATGCTCATGCTCGATCAAGAGCTACTCTTGCACCACCCTTTCTTAGATATTCATCAAGGCCCGCGATAAATCGATACATAAAATACTCTCTGGTTGCTAATTCCATAGCTAGAAACAGGGTCGTCTCTTTGCAATCCATACCTCCTGCATCGGGTCGTGGCGAAGGTTCAAATATCATGGCCGCAGAGAGGAATCGCCGCTGCGGCTAGACTCTGACCGCGACGAGCGTAATCCCCGAATGAAGCACCACCCCGGTGATGATTGGGCCTGTGCCTCGTAACCTCTCGTGTTTACTCGCAGCCTCCGCCGCTTTGCCCTTCTTCGGCCGCTTTACGCGAGGCATAGCGGTGGAAAGAAATACGTTAGAGGGTCCAACTTATAACACACTCTAAGCACGATCTCGAGTGAGAAGAATGGAAACCAATCCTAAATATCCTATAGCCTCACGATTATTGCGGTGCACAACACACCGATAATCAAGACTTACTAGATACGGTCGTAGACACTTTCCGATGATTAATCGCTCGATACCACTTTTGTCACGACCGAACTCGCCCGTGGATCGTGCCTTACCGGGCACCCAAGTAGCCATACATCGAGTAATCGGAATATAAAACAAGACATGAATAAAGTGAAGTGTAAAGCTTATTCGAGAAAAGTTGCCTTCGACATATACATATAACAACTAGAACGATTACATCCTTTTTACAATTACGCCACAGCATTACTGCACCTCTAAGAATGATATGACAACAATGGCGGACAGGGCCCGCCATACCTCGAATGTAAGTACCTACAACGACGGGGACTATACCACCGATAAGCCTCCGAGAAACGGAGCTTCCCAAAACGCTGAACTGATCCTAAGGCGAGGATCGACGATCGTGTACCTCTACTGCGGCATGAACGCAGCCCCCGAAGGAGGTCGACAACAGTACCAAGTATGTGAAATCAAAATATCAGAAATGAAATCATAGTAGTCTATATAAAGCAGGAGACATGTATGATAACCAAACTACAGTTCACAATAAATAAGCAGTCATGTCAAGTCAGGGACTCACACCCTCAAAGTCATCACTCAATACAACTATGGGTCTCACGCCCACAACATCAATCATGCGTGGAATACCTTCCTCACCGGCGCCTATGATATAAAAGCACCAAGGAATACACATGAACACCGGTCCCACCTGTGTCATAATAAAGCCGCACGGTAAGTACGAAGGCATAGCCGACTACTAAAACCCACAGTACCAACAAGGTCATAAACTGTATCATGAGATCTGTCTAGACCGCCACATGATCGAAGCTGGCCACTCACCCGCAGTATCTAATGTGCGCGTCTAGTCCTGGAACTTCCCGCAGCTCCGCATAGGCCACTCCAATGGCCCGCATGAGGTATTCCTCGCATCGAGGGTAGCTACTCCCCGGCAACGTCCTGGACTCGCAGTCCGCATGGCCACATAGACCGCATGAGGTATAACCCCGCACACTAACCTGGAACTCTCGTAGCTCCGCATAGGTCACACAGACCCGCATGAGGTATTCTCGAATCATAGGTCACATGCACTACTCGAGTCTACCCCAGACGGAGGCACTTAACCCCCGGGATCAAGTCAAGGTGAGTGATATAATACTAACATAACAGTTTATCGTTTAAACAACATAAGCACAATCAAGGGGAAACCCCTTTACACAACCATCACAAGATACTAACACCCGTAGTATCCTAACATGTTTATTTATCAAATCAACAAGAAAGTATTACAAGGCTATCACAAACCAACATAATCAAGTTTATTCACACAAGTTACTTTCTACTTTATGTTAACAAGTTCGGGTTTTATCCCCAAAGTACTTCATACATTAACTTTTTAAAAGATCCGTATCTTTCACAAAAGTCACACAACACCCGTAGTCTAAAAATAGAATGACTATCTTTTTAAGTAAACCAAAACACTTCCCTTTGTAAAATCAAGTAACAACATTATTTTCCAAACGTTCAAGTTTGCCTAATTTCAAATACTCAAGTTTCTCATTTTCGAAAGGTTTCATAGTTCATAGTCTTAATCACTTAAGAATATAATTGTCTTTTAAACAATTTGAGAAACATATGCCTTATGTGTGAGTAGGTTATTCTTGTTTATAACAATCTTATTAAAACAGCCATGATCCAGGAAATGTATTATCATTTTGTCTCATCTTAGCTTCTATGCAGATGGAGGTTTCTACTGGTTTTAATAATACTTTATTTGTCAATACATTTCCCTTTATTAGCGCTGCTGTGGTTTGTTCGATACTTATTCGATTCAAATCAAGAAACATTATTCTTTTTTAAAAACCAAGTACTCATACTCACGAATGAGGTTTCACACTTCTTAACAAAATTCATATTAATAATTAAGTCAAGTCTCTTATCTTTTAAGATCAAGTCTCTTAACTTCTAAAATCAGTAAACCATTCTTTTTACTTCTCTTAAGTCGTTATACCTAACTTCCCATAAAGCTAGTATAACTCTTAAGCTTTTAAAACCAAGCATTACTCTTCTTTCAAAAAGGTTTCTTAACTCTTTTGAATTACTTCAAGATTCTTATTATTCAGCTTAAGTCAAAAGACATTGTCGAAACTACGCTCGGTTAACACACGACGTCACCGTACTATATATATTCTTTTAAAATATCATGCTGCGGATAGGAAGAATCACATACCTCGCGACGATTATCGACTATTAGCAAATAGCTCCAAAGCAATCAGAGTCGGTGGCCTTTTCCACCCTTCGAGTAGAATACGCTACTCGCAGTACTTCAACCTATAACGGTTATACAAGTCTATCAAAGTCTAGACCACTCGGTAGAATAAATCTAGATACAAGATTCTACGGAAAATTGGGCAGCACTTCCCTACCACAAACTTCACAAGTCTCATCAGAATACACTCTATGTAAGTAAGTTCAATACTCTTCTTATATACCTTCCTGGTATATAACTTATACTTAATTCTTATACTTCAATAGTATTTAAACTCAATTACAATAGGGAGACAAGATATTTACCTCGATAAGCCCATAATTATCCAAGTTTAAATGTCGATCCTGAGCGACGTTTAGCTCCTACTCTGGGCGCTCCAAACCGCTCCAAACAACCCTTAGAAGTTCTACGCAACTTCTACTTAACACTTCAACCGACTATGAAGATTTTCCTTAGGGTTTCGTTTTGAGACAAAAAGGGCATAAGGTAGTATTTTCGGGCTCTACGTATAGAGGTATCTTTGGAATACTACAAGGTATAAGGCTAAGGTATTTTGGTATAGCAACAATACTTGGAGAGTATTTTCTACCAAGAGGGGGGGGGGGTATTTTCACGAGAACAACACCACAAGGAGGGGGTAGGTTTAAGCACCCTAGGAGGGGGATACTTTCGCCAAGGAGGGGCTCTCGCCAAGGGCCTCACGAAAGGGGGGAGGGGGGAGGCTTGGACGAAACCATAGAGAGGGAGGGAGAGGGATTTCAAGACTTAGAGATTTGTGGAGTGGATGAAGAAGTCTTCAAAGGGGGGGGGGTATTTATAGGGGAACCAATGGCCATGATCAAGCCAAGTGGGGGGCAAGTGGAGGGCCAAGATTTGCCCAAGTGCCCCCTATCCCTACTCCACAATTCCCTCACAAACATTGACCCATGATTTAGGCACAAAACAAGGCACAAAACAAGGCACAAAACAAGGCACAAAATCGTGCACCAAACGGCCAAGAATCCGCCAATCTTGAGGGTGACAAGTGTCGCCCTCTCGTTGGTCCAAAATATTTCATCTCTCGGAAAAATCCGCAAAAATAACAAATAACATAGCCGGAATTTTCCCTACGCAAGCTTTGGAAAATGTTTCGTCGGAAAACGATTCTTTTCGGGGGTTGTGCACAAAATTTTCGGTCCTATGCCTAACTTAAGGCTCAAACTTTGACGCACGCCCCACGCATATACCGAAATACGGGTATAACACTAATCCGACTCCGAGTCCGCATAGCCACCTATGCCCGCATGAGGTATCCTCGCATCGAGGGTAGCTACTCGCCGGCATCGCCCCGACTCGTAGTCCGCATGGCCACATAGACCGCATGACCATAAAGGCCGCACACTAACCTCGAACTCTCGTAGCTCGCGATAGGTCCTCGACCCGCATGAGGTATTCTCAAATCATGGTCCTGCATCACCGAGACTACCCCGCATCGGAGGCGCCTTAACCCCTGTATCATGTCAAGAGGTGAGTGATATAATACTAACATAACAGCTTATCGTTAAACAACATAAGCACAACAAGAATACCCTCTTATACAAACGTTACAAGACACTAACACACATAGCATCATATTATGTCCACTTATCAAACCATCTTATTATACTTTCCAGAAATCAATACAAGTCTTTTATAAACGCATAAGTAAATTGTTCCTTTTATCTGTCTTAAGTAGTTATACCTAACTTCCCATAAAGCTAGTATAACTCTTAAGCTTTTTGTTTTAAAAACAATATCCTTCTTCTTTCAAAAATGATTTATAATTCTTTTGAAAGACTTCAAGATTCTTATTATTCAGGCTTAAGTCAAAAGACATTGCAAAGAAACTACGCTCGATTAACACACGACGTCTCACCGCATCATATATATATTTTAAAATATCATGCTCAAGAGTATAGGAAGAATCACATACCTTCTTGGCGAAATCCACCTGCCAAGTCGAATATGTCGCGCGCAGAGTATCGACCTATACCAGTCAAATACGTCTATCAACGTCTAGACTACTCTGTAGAAAGTTCTAAGCAGAGGGTTCTTAATTCTACGGAAAATTAGGCAGCACTTCCCTACCCGGTAAGCTATACAAGTCTACTGTAAAAACAGTCCTATGTAAGTACATTTTAATTCTCCTTCTGTTATACCCTTCTACTGACATACGTTCAATTCTATTCTTTAATATCCTTCTATATCTTATACTCAAGTCTTAACTATTCTTATATGTAATATCCGATTACAATAGAAGGACAAGAGTATTTACCTCGATAAGCCCAAAATTATCCAAGTTAAATGTCGATCCTGAGCAAGGTTTAGCTCCTAATTTGCACGCTCCGATAGCTCCAAGAAACCCTTAGAAGTTTCTAACAACTTCTACTAACAAATAAGTTTCTCCAAGGGTTTCGTTTAGTGACAAATGGAGATAAGGTAGTATTTCTGGGCTTTTAGTATAGAGGTGACTTTGGAAATACTATAAGGTATAGGCTAAAGTATTTGGGAATAGTAACAATACTTGGAAGACAACTTTCTACTGGGGGTACTTTGGCCGAGACTTCAAGGAAGGGGGAGGGAGAGGGGTGTTTCGGCTAGGCTCTTTTAGAGGGGGGAGGGAGAGCTTTGGACGAGAACTATAAGGAGAGGGGAGGGATTTTGGAGACTTGGAAAGTTGATTTGTGGAAGAAGAACTCATCAACACAAGGGGGATATTTATAGGGCTTTCAAGGGCTAAGATGAGGGCAAGTGGAGGGCAAGTGGATGGTGGGGATTTGCACAGGTGCACCCTAATCTACTCCATAAATCCCTCACAAAACATTGACCCAAGATTTAAGCCCCAAAACCATGCCAACCGTGGCCTCCCTTTGCCGTCCAATGAGGGTGACAAGTGTCACCCTCCCGTTGGTCCAAAATGTTTCATCTCTCGGAAAAATCCGCAAAAATTATAAATGACATAGCCGGAATTTTCCCCTCGCAAGTTTTGTAAAACGTTTTGTCGGAAAACCATTCGTTTTGTGAGTTGTGCCCAAATTCGTCCTATGCCTAATCTTAAGGCTAAACCAGACGCACGCCTACGCATACTCCGAAATACGGTATAACATTCTCCCCTCCTTAGAAACATTCGTCCCGAATGTTCCTTCCCAAGACAGATAACGATAAGGTTTCTCATAACTTAAACAGTTGCAAATGCCACACATGGCCACAATACAGCACTTAAGAAAATATGACAATGAAAATTTACAAGTAGGAAAGTGAGTTACCTGGAGGTGTGGGGAATAGGTGAGGATACTTCTGCCTCATGTCCTCCTCAGCTTCCTACGTCATCTCCTCCCTGAGCTCGTTCCGCCACAAGACTTTGACGGAAGCCACGTCCTTGGTCCGCAGACGCCTAACCTGACTATCGATTATCGCTATGGGAATCTCCTCATACGATAACCCCTCGGTCACCTGGACATCGTCAATCGGGTGCACTCTAGATGGATCGCCGATACATCTCCTCAGCATAGAAACATGAAACACCGGATGCACTGCCTCCAGGTCGGACGGCAGATCCAACTCATAGGCAACCTTGCCTACCTCGCGACAATCAAACGCCCAATGTACCGGCCGAAGTTTCCTTTCTTCCCGAATCTCATCACACCTTCATGGGTGACACCTTCAGAAAACCCAATCATCAACCTCGAACTCCGATGCCGACGACGATGATCTGATATGACTTCGCCGACTCGAGCCGCCAAGAATCGCCTCCCGATAAGCTTCACCTTATCCATCGCTCGCCGCACCAAGTCCGGTCCTACTAATCGCACTCGCCATTATCAAACCAGCCTATCGGCGATCCGCACTTCCTCCCATACAAGGCCTCATAAGGCGACATTCAATACCGGAGTGGTAGCTATTATTATACGCAAACTCAACTAGAGGCAAATGATCCTCCCACTACCTCGAAGTCAATAACACAAAGCTCGCAAAGATATCCTCAAGAGTGCGATAGTGCGCCACCGTCTGGCTCTGTGGATGGAATGCAGACTGTGCTCACTAGGCCCCTAAACCCTTCGAAAGACCTCCGTAAGTTAGCCGTAAATCGCCTCTCCATGCGATATGATCGAAATAGGGACTCATGCATCGACGATCTCTGATATAAAGTCCGCATAATCCTCACCAAAAAGTCGCCCCGACGGGAAGAAAGTGGGCTGATTTCACACCGGCGATTTATAACCCATATAGAATCATGTCTCTCCGAGTGCGAGGTAATCCTGATAAAGTCCATGTTGATCACCTCCCACTTCCGTGTCGGGATCTCAATCGTCGCAACAAACCACCAGCCTCTCGTGCTCTATCTTCACCGCCGACAACACGCACCGAGCTACAAACTCGCAACGCCCCTCTTCAAGCCATCCCACCAATACACAGATCTAAGGTCGTGGTACATCTTGGTCGACCCGGATGGATAGAGTAACGCTACCGTGTGCTTCCCTAGAACTCGCCATCAAGTCCTCGCAATATCCGGGACACACAACTCGCTCAAACCTTAGCACCCCATCGTGCTACCTTAAAAGGACCCTTCCTCTCACGAAGAGCCGATCACGGCATCGTGTCAAAATCGATCCTCAAATCGTGCTCTTCACCTCCTCGACGATGGAAGACTCGGCAACCTCTCGAACTCGAACCCCATCGCTATCGTAATCAATCGCCGACTCAAGGCTCGCTAATCGTGTAACTCGCGACCATGGCTCTCCTCTCGTCAGTACATCCGATAGACTCCCATCGACCTACGACTAAGGGCATCCGCCACAATATTGGCCTTTCTGGTGGTACAGATGTCGACATCGTAATCCTCGAGCAGCTAACCACCTTCTCTCGCCGTAAGTTCACCTTCCTCCGTCAAGATATACCGAGGCTCTTGTGGTCCGTATAAATATCCACATGAACCCCATACAAATAGTGCCTCCATCTTCAAGGCGTGAATCACCGCCAACTCCAAATCATGCGGGTAGTTTCTCTCATGCCTCTTAAGCCGCCTGACGCAGACGCTATAACCTTGCCTCGCTGCATCAACACACATCCCAACCCGATGTCCGACGATCACAATACACGACATAGCCGCTCGACCTCCGGAAGAGTAAGAACGGGCGCCGCCGCCTCCTTCAAGAATCGGAAACCCCGCCACACGCATCACCATCAAACTTAGCCGCTTCCGAGTCACCTAGTCAGTGTGCAGATAGAAGCAAACTTCTACGAACCGATAATAACTCGCAAGGCCCGTAAAATCGCGAACCTCTCGCCGGAGTAAGAGGTTCAGGCCAACTCGATCAGACGATCTTGCCAGATCCACCCGAATGCCATCACCATAATATGCCCAAGAAAGCCACCGGTTAACCAAAACTCACATTTGGAAAACTTCGCATAACGCTGGTCCCGAGAACTCTCAAAGACGGCCATCAAATGCTCCGCATGCTCCTCGCCCGAGCGAGAATAAACCAAGATATCATCAATGAACACTATCACAAACGTGTCCAAAATGGCTTGAACACTCGGTTCATCAAATCCATGAATACCACGAGCATTGGTCAACCCGAAAGACATAACTCGAACTCATAGTGTTCGCACGTCCGGAATGCGATCTAGGGATATCCGCATCTCTAACACGCACTGATGATAGCCCGATCGAAGATCAATCGAGAAACATCTCGCACTCGCACTGGTCGAACAAATCATCAATCCCGGAAGGGGTATTCGTTCTTAATAGTCACCTTGTTCACCGCCAGTAATCAACACACATGCGCAGGCCCCATCCTTCTTCTTCACGAACAATACCGGCGCTTCCGGGAGAAACACTAGGCTCGATGAAACCCTTTCTCCAAAGAAATCTCTCACCGGTCCTTCAACTCTCTCAACTCGGGCGGTGCCATTCAGTATGGCGAATGGAAATAGCCGAGTGTCCGCAACACATCTATACAAAACTATATCTCCTCTCGGGAGGATACGGAGGTCATCCGAAACACATCCGGGAACTCTCGACTCGGAATCGATCGGAAATCTGTACCGCACTCGTGATCAAACACCCGAATGAGATGGTAGATATACCCTTCGCACCATCTTCCTAGCCTTGAGGTAGGAAATAAATCTACCCTCTACGATACAATGTTCCTCCCACTCAACAACCGGCCTCAGAAATCGAACTGCACTACTCTCTCCTCGCAGCCTACATTAGCGTAGCAAGACGCTAGCCAATCCATACCCATGATCACATCGAAATCGGTCCATATCCAACTCTATCAAGTCGCCAGGGTCCGACGATCGCATACGGTCACCGGACAAGCCCTATATACCCGCCAAGCTACCACCGAATCACCCATCGCGTAGCTACCTCGAAAGGGTCCATGGACTCGTGCTCTATCCCTATCCTACTAGCAATAAGGGAGATATATAGACAGAGTAGAACCCGATCTATCAAGGCATACACATCAAATCCAGAACCGATAAGGTACTGCGGATTTACATCGCGAGGCCTCACGATCCCGCTCGCCGACAAGCATAAATGCGTTCGAGGACCGCTAGAATCGGGACCCGCGCCACGACTGCCGCGACACTGGCCGCCCATGAGTACCTTGCCCTCCGGGCGAGTAATCAGAGGAGATGAAGAACACCCGAAAAGAACTCGTAGGTCGACTCTACACCGGGCCACGCTTGGCCTGACAGCCGCAAAGTGACCCCGCTGACACAATCAGAACAAACTCCCGTAGCGCACCACAATTCCCGGTGGATCTACCGTGACGGCCACACCGTGGTGGTCCCGATCGCCGCACTTCCCGCTCGACGCTCAAGTCCGGGACTCGTCCGCCTCGAATATCTCGCCGCCCCGAGGACGGCAGGAGTGCTCGAGTTGGCCGTGGTGCACCTAGATCGCCGAGGCCGCCACCACGATAGCTACCAAAAGACCGCCGCCCGGTCTTCTTCGCCGCCGCCGACCGCCGCCGCCTCTACGCCTCACATCCAAGTGCATGAGCTCGCATGCGTAATATCCATACCGGGAAGAGCCACACCCGCACAAGACTCGCCATATAATCATCTAGCCCGTGACGTAGCGATGCACTGCCCTCCATATCTCGCTACCAACGCAGGGACATATCGAGCCAACGAATCAAACTCAACGTTGTACTCCTAATCGCGGCCCTTCTCTGCTCAAAGAACAAAAATTTGTCGCCCGCCTCCTCATCCGCGAGGCAAGAAATGAGTGAGAAAGGCCTCCGAGAACTCGTCCCAAGTAGCCGGGACGCTGCACTCCCGATAACTCCCACGAATCAAACCAATCGATCGCGATCACGCAGCCTATGGAACCAAGATCACGGACTCGGTCTCAAGCTCGATCACTCGTGACGATTCTTCGCAGAATCGTTTGATGAACTCCTCGCGATCATCCTCGTGCCTCGATCCGTAGAACTCGCGGCTACAACTCAAAAATCCCGTAGGCCAAACCGCTCGATTCGGTGAACCACGTGCACCGCTGAATCGAACTATCAGATCCACCTATCTCACGTTCGCCACGATCCCGCGAATCGGGCCATCTCTCAGAACCTATCTCGCTCGCTTCCAGCCGTGGGATGGAGGTGTAGGTATTGTGGTCTCATCGCCACCGCCGCGCTCCTAAACCCCGCTGGGACGGCGGCCGTGGAACTCGTTGTCTGCATAGATCGGGTCCGAGCCCTCGTGACTCTTGTCCCACTAGCGCCTCCATCGGCCGCTTGCCTTTGGGCCCGGTTGCTTTACGCGAGGCATAATCATAAAGAAAGGAAATACGTTAGAGGGGTCCAACTTATAACACAGCTCTAAGGCACGATCTCAGAGTGAGAAGAATGGAAACCAATCCTAAATATCCTATAGCCTCCTGATTATTGGTGTGGTGCACAATACACCGATAATCAAGACTCTACTAGATACGGTCAGAGACACCTTCCGAGGATTAATCGCTTCGATACCACTTTTGTCACGACTGCCCGGTTCGTGGATCGTGCCTACCCGCACCCAAGTAGTCATACATCGAGAAATCATGAATATAAAAACACAAGACATGAAACAATTGTAAATGAGACACATTTTATCTCGAGAAAAGGTGCCTTTCAAGATATATATATATATCTAGCGCTTTACATCCCAACTGCATAATAGACTACTGCACTTCTAAAGAAGTAACAACCATGTATGGACAGGCCCCGCCATACGCTGAATGTACAAAACTATCTACACAACAGGAGATCATACCTAAAAGTCGAGCCTCGGGAGAAGATGGAGCTCCCGACACCAAAGCAAAAGATCCTAAGGATGTGGATCTAGCACTGCGGCATGAACGCAGCTCAAGGAGGTCAAGACAACATGTACCAAGTATGTGAAATCAGAAAGTACTTAAATGAAATCATATCATTTTAAAACCAATTTTACAAATACGCATTTAAACAACCAATGTAACCGCACATAGTGCCACATCATAAACAAGAGCAACAATAGGTAAATCGTAATGTGTCGTCTTTTCTAGGCCGCGAATGATCGCAGGCCAATCGCCCATAGTATCATTATGCAAGCCTAATCTCGACTCAGAGTCCGCATAGCCACCTAGGCCCGCATGAGGTATCCCCGCATCGAGGGTAGCTACTCCCGGCATCGCCCCGACTCGTAGTCCGCATGGCCACATAGACCGCATGACCATAAAGGCCGCACACTAACCTCGAACTCGTAGCTCCGCATAGTCCCCGACCCGCATGAGGTATTCTCGAATCACGGTCCTGCATCGCCGAGTCTACCCCAGACGGAGGCGCCTTAACCCCTGTGATCATGTCAAGAGGTGAGTGATATAATACTAACATAACAGCTTATCGTTAAACAACATAAGCACAACAAGAATACCCTCTTATACAAACGTTACAAGACACTAACACACATAGCATCATATTATGTCCACTTATCAAACCATCTTATTATACTTTCCAGAAATCAATACAAGTCTTTTATAAACGCATAAGTAAACTGTTCCTTTTATCTGTCTTAAGTAGTTATACCTAACTTCCCATAAAGCTAGTATAACTCTTAAGCTTTTTGTTTTAAAAACAATATCCTTCTTCTTTCAAAAATGATTTATAATTCTTTTGAAAGACTTCAAGATTCTTATTATTCAGGCTTAAGTCAAAAGACATTGCAGTAAAACTACGTTCAGTTAACACACGTACGTCTACCATACTATATATATATTTTAAAATATCATGCTCAAGAGTATAGGAAGAATCACATACCTTCTTGGCGAAATCCACCTGCCAAGTCGAATATGTCGCGCGTAGAGTATCGACCTATACTACCAAATACGCCTATCAACGCCTAGACTACTCAGAGAAAGTTCTAAGCAGAGGGTTCTTAATTCTACGGAAAATCGGGCAGCACTTCCCTACCCGGTAAGCTATACAAGTCTACTGTAAAAACAGTCCTATGTAAGTACATTTTAATTCTCCTTCTGTTATACCCTTCTATTGTGATTACAGTTCAATTCTATTCTTTAATATCCTTCTATATCTTATACTCAAGTCTTAACTATTCTTATATGTAATATCCGACATAGAAGGACAAGAGTATTTACCTCGATAAGCCCAAAATTATCCAAGTTAAATGTCGATCCTGAGCAAGGTTTAGCTCCTAATTTGCACGCTCCGATAGCTCCAAGAAACCCTTAGAAGTTTCTAACAACTTCTACTAACAAAGTAGTTTCTCCAAGGGTTTCGTTTAGTGACAAATGGAGATAAGGTAGTATTTCTGGGCTTTTAGTATAGAGGTGACTTTGGAAATACTATAAGGTATAGGCTAAAGTATTTGGGAATAGTAACAATACTTGGAAGACAACTTTCTACCAAGGGGGGGGGGGGGGGTACTTTGGCCGAGACTTAAAGGAAGGGGGAGGGAGAGGGGTGTTTCGGCAAGGCTCTTTATGTGGGAGAGCTTGACGAGAACTATAAGGAGAGGGAGGATTTTGGAGACTTGGAAAGTTGATTTGTGGATGAAGAACTCATCAACACAAGGGGTATTTATAGGCTTTCAAGGGCTAAGATGAGGGCAAGTGGAGGGCAAGTGGATGGTGGGGATTTGCACAAGTGCACCCTAACCTACTCCACAAATCCCTCACAAAACATTGACCCAAGATTTAAGCCCCAAAACCATGCCAACCGTGGCCTCCCTTTGAGGTCCAATGAGGGTGACAAGTGTCACCCTCCCGTTGGTCCAAAATGTTTCATCTCTCGGAAAAATCCGCAAAAATTATAAATGACATAGCCGGAATTTTCCCCTCGCAAGTTTTGTAAAACGTTTTGAAAAACCATTCGTTTTGTGAGTTGTGCCCAAATTCGTCCTATGCCTAATCTTAAGGCTAAACTTTTGTACGTACGCCCTTACGTACATACTCTGGAAATACGGGGTATAACACTTATCAAACCAACTTACTACACCTTCAGAAATCATTACAAGGCTTTTATAATCAATTAAGTAAACCGTTCTTTTTATCCCCCTCAAGTCGTTATAACTAACTTCTCATAAAGCTATTATAACACTTATACTTTTTAATGATTCAAAACAACTACATTCATTTGGAAAACCAAGAGAACTTATTCTTTTAAAACCAAGTATCAATTCATTTCCAAATAATGATTCACAACCTTTTTAGAATAATTCAAGGCTCTTAAGATTTAGAAGTTAAGTTAAGGACATCAAAAATGAAACCAAATTCATTTAACACACATACGTCTACCGTACTATATATTTCACAACAATCATGCTCAAGAGGATAGGAAAAATCACATACCTCCTCGGCTAAATCCACTTGCCAAGTCGAATATGCCGCGCGTAGAGTATCAACCTATAATAACCATAACACATCTATCAACTTCTAGTTTTCTTCGTAGAATACTTCTAAGCATAAACTCTTATTATACAGAAAATTGGGCAGCACTTCCCCTGTATCTACATACTTTTCCACCTTTTCAAGGCCCGAAATCAATAGCCAATCATGCCACATTTAAGGCGCAACAATACAACAAGTCAAAGGGGATTACACGCCTAACTGGACGTGTAAAATTCTGCCCCACAATAATACAAAATCAGTCCAAATGTAAATACAGTCCAATGTAAATACGGTCCTTTAGTTGGTGTTCTTGGCCAACTACTACAATCAAACTTATCCAAATTTCGGCTAGCATGCTGGAATTACTTCTTTAATCTTCCAACTTATATCCCAATCTCTATATAAGTTACTTTAACTTGTTATTAACTGTCAACAAGTAATAGGTAATGTTTTTACCATTTTAATGGCTAGTATGCCAATTCTTTTTTCATTACCTCTTAAATAGGTCCATTCATTTTTAATCTTCCTTCCACATATCAAAAACTTAGTTATATACTACTATAACATGTAATCTCCAATTTTATTATAAGGACAAAGATCATTACCTCAAAAATCCCAAAATTATCCAAGATCTACAAGTCGATCCTTAGCAATTTAGCTCCTATTCCTTACGTTCCAATCCACTCCAAGCAACCCTTAGAAGTTCCTAACCAACTTCTCTTAACACTTCATCCAAAAATATGAAGATCACCCTAGGGTTTCACTTTGCGACTATCGGATTAACGTAGTATTTCTGGGATCTTTTTGTTGGGATATCTTTAGAACACTACTAGGGACACTTGGCTAAGGTATTTGGGATTAAACAACAACAATTGGAGAATTGTTCTTCACAAAGTAGGGAGGTGCCGAGAGCACTATCAAAGGGAGGGAGTATTTTTGTGTCTTGCAAATTCTCTAAGTGTTGATGAAGTCTTGCAATCCCAATGGGTGTATTTATAAGACAACCAAGGGCTAGAATGCAAGCAAGTGTGTGGTTGAGAATGGGGACAAGTGTGTGTGGGTCCCACAAGCCACTTGTCCACACAAATATCTCACAAATATCTCACAAATATCTTACAAATATCTTCCTCCACTTGTCCACCTGAAGCCCTTGGTTCATCACCTCCCCCCCCCCACCCCCCCTTGGCCGAAACACACACACCCCCCCCCCCCACAGTGTCTTCAACCAATACTTATACATGTACAAATACATATACCTAAACATACACCTTTGCTACACAAGTGGGGAGGGACACATGTCACTTTCTCATTGGCCCAAAATTATTTCATCTCCCCAAAAACATCCATATTGGCCAAAATCTAAAAAATAATGTGGGCCCCACAAAACTGTAAATTTTCCCGTGGGCCCCACGTGACCAATTCTGAAAAATAAAATCCATAGTTCTTATAAATTCTACAAGTCTCAAATACCAAAATTGAGAATCCAATTCCCAATAATAAACCTTTTTCCTTCACGAGGTTCGGAACATTTTTCGTAGGAAAAAGAAATCTTTCTTCCTTTTCAAATATAGAGTCACATTCTCTTGCGCACGTCCTCATATACATACCTTGAAACTACGGGGTGTAACATTCTCTCCCCCTTAGAAACATTCATCCCGAATGTTCCTTCTACGTTCAATCACATCAGATCTCGGCATAGTCCCTCTTAACTATACCCCACATAAACAAGAATGCCATACATGGCCATAATAACACTTAAGTATATATGTTAATTAAAATAAACAAGTAGGAAAGAGAGTTACCTGGAGGTATAGGGAATAAGTGAGGATACTTCTTTATCATGTCCTCCTCTGCTTCCCAAGTCATCTCCTCTCTGTTCTGGTTCCGCCACAAGACTTTTACGGAAGCTACGTCATTTGTCCGCAGTCTCTTGACCTGGCAATTGAGTATCGCTATGGGACTCTCCTCATACGATAACCCCTCTGTCACCTGGACATAATCAACCGGGAATACTCTGGATGGTTCTTTGATACACCTCCGTAACATAGAAACGTGAAAGACCGGATGTACTACCTCCAGGTCGGACGACAGATCCAACTCATAGGCAACCTTGCCCACTCTACGGACAATCTGATAAGGCCCAATGTACCTTGGGCTAAGTTTCCCCTTCTTCCCAAACCTCATCACACCCTTCATGGGTGACACCTTCAAGAAAACCCAATCATCAATCTCAAACTCCAAGTGTCGACGTCGATTATCTGCATACGATTTTTATCGACTCTGAGCTGCTATCAATCTCTCCTGGATAAGCTTCACCTTATCCACAGCCTGCTGAATCAAGTCCGGCCCAACTAACTGAACATCACCCACATTGAACCATCCTATCGACGATCTGCACTTCCTTCCATACAAGGCCTCATAAGGCATCATCTGGATACTGGAATGGTAGCTGTTATTATACGCAAACTCAACAAGAGGCAAATGATCCTCCCAACTACCCCTGAAATCGATAACACAGGCCGCAAAGATATCCTCGTTGTCCGATAGTACGACCGCCTCGTCCGATGCGAGAATGAAATGTAGTACTGAGGCTCACCTGCGTCCCTAATCCTTTATGGAAAGACCTCCAGAAATTAGCCGTAAACTGGGCTCATCTGTCCGATATAATAGATATAGGGACCCCATGCAGTCTCACGATATCCCGGATGTAAAGTCTAGCATAATCCTCGGCCGAATAAGTCGTCCTGACTGGAAGAAAGTGGGTTGATTTCGTCAGCCTGTCTACAATAACCCAGATGGAATCACACTTCCTCTGAGTGCGAGGTAACCCTGTAACAAAATCCATGTTGATCACCTCCCATTTCTAGGTCGGAATCTCAATCGTTTGCAGCAACCCACCAGGCTTTTGGTGCTCCATCTTGACCTGCTGACAATTCGGACAATGAGCAACGAACTCTACAATGTCCCTCTTCAGGCCATCCCACCAATACATACATCTGAGGTCGTGGTACATCTTTGTCGACCCCGGATGAATAGAGTAACGAGCGCCGCAGGCTTCCCAGAACTCACCGACGGTCCTATAATATCGGGTACACACAATCTACCCTCGTATCTTAGCACCCCATCAGGTGCAACCTCAAATGGACCCTTCTCCTCTCGAAGGGTCGTATTTCGATACCGGGTCATAATCAGATCCTCATACTGTCGCCTCTTCACCTCCTCGATGATGGAAGACTCGGCAACCTCTCAAACCCGAACCCTACTACTATCAGAACCAACCATTCGAACCCCAAGGCTCGCTAGCTGATGTATCTCGCGGACCATGCCCCTTATCTCTGGCTGCACATCTGACAGACTACCCATCGATCTACGACTAAGGGCATCTGCAACTACATTGGCCTTCCCTGGGTGGTATAGGATATCGACATCATAATCCTTAAGTAACTCTAACCACCGTCTCTGCCGCAAGTTCAGCTCCCTCTGGATGAAGATATACTGGAGGCTCTTGTGGTCTGTATAAATATCCATATGAACACCATATAAATAATGCCTCCAGATCTTCAAGGCATGAATCACTACTGCCAACTCCAAGTCATGTGTGGAGTAGTTCTTCTCATTTTTCTTGAGCTGTCGAGATGCGTAAGCTATAACCTAATCATGCTGCATCAGCACACACCCAAGCCCGACACCCGACGCATCACAATAAACCACATATCCGTCTAAACCCTCTAGAAGAGTAAGAACTGGGGCCGTCGTCAATTTCTCCTTCAGTGATTGGAATCCCTTCTCACAAGCATCCGTCCACTGGAACTTAGTCGCTTTCTGAGTCAGCCTAGTCAATGGTGTTGAAATCGAAGCAAACTTCTCCACAAACCTCTGATAATAACCCGCAAGGCCCAAAAAGCTGCGCACCTCAGTTGGTGTAGTGGGCCTAGGCCAAGTCTTGACTGCCTCGATCTTTGTTGTATCAACCCGAATACCATCGGCCCCGATAACATGCCCTATGAATGCCACTGAAACTAACCAAAACTCACATTTAGAGAACTTGGCATACAACTGCCGGCTCTGGAGGACCCTCAGTACCGTCCTCAAATGATCCGCATGCTACTTCTCCATGCGAGAATAAACCAGGATGTCATCAATGAATACTATAACAAACGTATCCAGAAATGGCTTAAACACCCGGTTCATTAAATCCATAAATACAGCTGGAGCATTAGTCAAACCGAAAGACATCACACTGAACTCATAATGCCCATACCGGGTCCTGAATGCAATCGTAGGGACAGCTGCCTCCCTAACACGCACCTAATGATAACCAGATCGCAGGTCTATCTTGGGAAAACACTTCGCTCCCTGCAACTGATCAAACAAGTCATCAATCCTGGGGAGGGGGTATCTATTTTTTATGGTTACCTTGTTCAGCTGCCTGTAATAAACACACATGCGCATCGTCCCATCCTTCTTCTTTACAAATAATATCGGCGCTCCCCAAGGTGAAGTACTAGGCCTAATAAAGTCTTTCTCCAGCAAATATTTCAGCTGGTCTTTCAACTCCCTCAACTCAGCAGGTGTCATTCTGTACGGCGGAATAGATATAGGCCGAGTATCAGGCAGAACGTCAATACAGAACTCTATTTCCCTCTAAGGAGGAATGTCTGTATTACACCCCGTATTTCCAGAGTATGTGTGAGGACGTACGTACGAGAATATAACCCTAGGTACGAAATGGAAGAAAATTTTGAATTTCCGACGGAAAATATTCCGAACCTCGTGAAGGAAAAAGGTTTATTATTGGGAATTGGATTCTCAATTTTGGTATTTGGACTTCTTGGAATATTAGAGAATTATAGATTTTATTTTCCAAAATTGGTCATGTGGGGCCCACAGGAGAAATTTACAGTTTTGTGGGGCCCACATTATTTTCGAGATTTTGGCCATTATGGATGTTTTCGGGAGATGAAATATTTTGGACCAATAGGAGGGCGACACGTGTCACCCCTAGTGGGCCCATGTGGGGCGAAAATTGTGGCAAGTGGGACAAGTCTTGTGCTAGATATTTTTGAGATATTTGTGTGGACAAGTGGCTTGTGGGACCCACACACACTTGTCCCTAATCTCAACCACACACATGTTTTAATCCTAGCCCTTGGTTGTGTTATATCATCACACTAGTAGGATGAATCTCCCACACTTAGAATTATTTCAAGACAACAAATACTCTCTCCCTTGACATATTGCTCTCGGCCATGGGCCATTGTCTTGACCTAAATTTGTCCAACAATTCTTAAACTCTTAAGTGTTCTTCCTTGATGTGTTAGGAAGGTTATTAACCAAGTGTTAGACAAGATTTCACACCCCTAGCCTAAAAGATGTACCTTGGCCGAAACCTACAAGTTTGAAACCTAAAGTGTTCTTCACTTTTTGAAGTTGGATCTTGAATAGGAGTTGGTTAGGAGCTTCTAAGAGTTTCTTGGAGCGGATTGGAACGTATGGAAATAGGAGCTAAACGTGCTACGGATCGACTTTTAGTTCTTGGATTATTTTGGGCTCTTTGAGGTAATGACCTTTGTCCTCTTTGTGAAGTTGTATATTATATATGTTGGAAGTATATAAATGAGTATGTGATACATGGAAGGAAGATGGAAAAGATTTGGACCTTGTTAAGTTGCTAAAATCAAGAAATTGGCATGCTAGCCATTAAAATGGTACAAAAGTATATATTACCTGTTGACATTTAATAACAAAGTAATTATAACTTATATAAAGATTGGATATAAGTTGGAAGATTAAAGAAGTAATTCCGGCATGCTAGCCGAAAATTGGATAAGTTTGATTGTAGTAGTTGGCCAAGAACACCAACTAATGGACTGTATTTACTTTGGACTATATTTACATTGGACTGTATTTACATTGGACTGTATTTACTTTGGGCTAATGGACCATTTTGTTTATTTGTGGGGCAGAATTTTACACGTCTAGTTAGGCGTGTAATCTCCTTTGGTATTGTTGTGTTATTGTGCCTTAAATGTGGCATGTTGGTTATTGAAATTCGGGCCTTGAAAAAGGTGGAAGAGTACGTAAAAATAGGGGAAGTGCTGCCCGGTTTTCCGTAGAATAAGAGACCCTATACTTAGAAATTTTCTATGAAGAGATCTAGACGTTGATAGACGTGTTTGATTATTATAGGTTATATTCTACGCGCGGCATACTCGACTTGGCTAGTGGATTAAGCCGAAGAGGTAGGTGATTCTTCCTATCCTCTTGAGCATGATTGTTGTGAACTATATAATACGGTAGACGTACGTGTGTTAAATGAATTTGGTTGTCTTTGGTTGGTTTAAAACATAAAGTGTTATAATGGCTTTATGGGAAGTTAGTTATAGCAACTTTATGATGATAAAGGAATGGTTTGATTATTCTAAAAGATAAGAGACTTGATTTTGAAAGTTAAGAGACTTGATCTTGAAAGATAAGAGACTTGACTTATAAACAACTTGATTTTGGGAAGGGAGAAGTAACTTGATTTAAAAAGTATAGGTTACTTGTTTTGAAAGGAGTAGGTTACTTGAGTTTAAAAGTATAAGTAACTTGTTTTTAAATATTGAACTTGTCTTGATTGGAAAAGTATAAGTGGCTTGATTTTAAAAGGTGTGAGTGCCTTGATCTTAAAAGAGTGAGTTACTTGGGTTTTTAAAAGTATACTTAACGTTGTTTTAAAAGTGTAAGCCACTTGGTTTAAAAAGTATAAAGTACTTGATTTAAACATGAAAGTGTCTTGATACTACGGATATTAGTATCGTGTGGTTTTTACGTAAAAAGGAATCTTTTTAAGAAAATTGAAGTATGTAGTACTTTTGGGTTAAAACCCGGATTGTTGGCATAAAATGAAAGTCTAAAAGTATGTTAAACTTGCCTATGCTAGTTGTGATAGCCTTTTTTCAGCAAGTGTTGTATTTATATACTACCGCGTCTCTCGATGGAGGGTCGGTTATCTTGTTATTTCCTTGGACATACTGACACGTTGGGTGGCCCACGGGTATGCTTCTATTATTATTGTTATTCCATGGACTAGCTCTCCATGAGGTTTAGTGGCGCAGGCGGTATCTGGTAGTTGGCATTCGTACTTGCCCCGATCATTGGCGTGATGCAGGAGGTACGTGGTTGTCGGTCTTCGTACTTGCCCCGGTCAGTTTTATGGCGAAGTCTCGTGATGTAGGAGGTACCTAGTAGTTAGCCAGATTGCCTGGCCAATGACGGACGCAGACGTGATCTCGTAGTTAGCCAGACCGCCTGGCCATCTTCGTGACGCAGTGGAATCGTTGTTGATGCAGAGGTATCCGTAGTTGGCTCGTACTTGCTCGGCCGGTCGCGCGACGCAGGCGAAACCTAATAGTTGGCCTTCGTACTTGCCCCTGTCAGTTCTATAGCATAATTGGTATTGTAGGCTCTGGTAGATGGCTTCCGTACTTGCCCCGGTCATATCTCGTGGCGCAGTGGATCTCGTAGCCGACTTCGATTTGCCCTGGCCGATTGATAATGCAGGCTGGATCTGGTAGCTATGCCTTCGTACTTGCCCCGGTCAATTTTATGATGCAGGCTAGGTCTGGTGGTTGGCTTTCCTACTTGGCCCGTACGGTTTATATGACACAGGTGGGACCTGCTGTTCATTTTGGTGTTATATAATATTATAGACTGCCGGCAGTGAGGAAGGAATTCCAGGGGCATGATTGATATTGTGGGCGTGAGACCCATGGTTCTATTTGAGTGATGACTTTGAGGGAATGAGTCCTTGACTTGACATGACTGCTTATGTATTGGGTACTGTAGTTGGTTATCATACATGTCTCCTGTTTTATATAGACTGTATAAGATTTCATTACAGTATTTTCAGTTTCACATAATTGGTACCTGTTGTACTGACCTCCTTCGGGGGGCTGCGTTCATGCCGCAGGTAGAGGTACACCGGTTGTTGATCCTCGCCATAGATCACGCCACAGATTGGGAAGCTCCGTTTCTCTGGAGGCTTATCTTTTGGTATGGTTCCCTGAGATTATAGGCTCTTGTACATTCAGGGGTATGGCGGGGCCCTGTCCCGTTATAATTGTTATGTCAAACTCTTAGAGGTTTGTAGTCCTGTAGTAAGTTGGGTTTGTAAAGGATGTAACTGTTCGGGTTTTTATATATATATATATGCAGAAAGGTGGCCTTATTGGTTTGCCTGTTTCTTCTTTTATATTGTTCCATGTCTATGAGTTTTATTCCGCTGGTTTTTCTCTGATGTATTATCACTAGGGTGCTCAGGGTAAGGCACCAGTTGCGGGCCCGAGGTCGGGTCGTGACAGCCAGGGAGATCGTCTGGGAAAACATCCGGAAATTCTATAACAACCTAACGCATGAAGATCCGCAACTCACCAGATCGAATACCCGAATAAGATGGTAGATATATCCCTTCTGAACCATCTTCCTAGCCTTGAGGTACGAATAAACCTACCCCGGCGACGCCAGATTCCTTTCCACTCGAGCAACGGCTCATCAGAACCGAACCGCACAATCTCTCCTACACCCACATTGGCGTAGCAAGAAGCCAACCAATCCATACCCATAATAACATCAAAATCTGTCATATCCAACTCTATCAAGTCGGCTAGGGTCTGACGACTGTAAATAGTCACCGGGCAAGCCTTATATACCCGCTCTGCTACCACTGAATCACCTATTGGTGTAGCTACCTCAAATGGTTCTATGGACTCAGGCTCTATCCCTATTCTACCAGCAATATGAGGAGATATATAGGACAAAGTAGAATCCGGATCTATCAAAGCATATACGTCACAGCATGAAACCAATAATGTACCTGTGACGACATCCGGCGACGCCTCCTGGTCCCGATTTACCGATAAGGCATAAATGCGTTCGAGGACCGCCGAACTAGACCCTCCCACGACCTCTGCCGTGACCTGCTGGCCCATGAGCACCCTGCCCTCCGGTGCGAGTAACCGCAGGAGATGAAGACCCGACGAACGACCCTGTAGGCTGAACCCTACCATCTGCGCTACCTCTAGTCGGACAATTCTTCGGAAAATGGCCCTGCCGGCCGCAAGTGAAACAAGCTCCTAAAGCACTACCCAATTCCCGAAATGGGGTTTACCGCATCGGCCACACCGAGGGGTGGGTGGTCTCGATCGGTTATAACTCCTGCCTTCGTGGAAACCCAAAGTCCTGGAGCCTTGACCGCCTCGAATACTCGGACGCCCCAAGATCGCGGGCGAGTACTCAGATCGGGCCGAGGTGCATATCTAGCCTGCTGCTGAGGCTGTCCGCCTCGAAAGTTACCAAAGGACCTGCTGTCCCGCCTCTTATGTTGATCCCGTACTTACGCCGACCTACGTTCTCGCCCCCGCATAAGCTCAGATGCGGCAATGTCCATGCCCGACTGAAGAGCTACCCCTGTGCAACCCTCTGCTAAATAATCATCAAGCCCCGTGACATAGCGGTGCACTCTATCCTCCATGTCTGCCACTAGAGTGGAGGCATACCGAGCCAACGAGTCGAACTCTATATTGTACTCCTGAACCGCCGCCCATTCTGCCTCAACATCATAAACCTATCCACCCGGGCACTCCTCATCTGTGGAGGTAAGAAGTGGTTAAGAAATGCCTCTGAGAACTCGTCCCAACCAGCTGGAAGCGCATGCTCCTCCCGGGACAGCTCCCATGAATCAAACCAGTTGACTGCAATATCACGCAGCTGATGAGAACCCAATACCACTGACTCTGTTTCTAAGGCCTTGATCACCTTTATGATCCGCTGCAGTTGTCGAATAAACTCCTGAGGATCTTCCTCAGTTCTCGATCCATAGAACTCTGGTGGACTGCAACTCAAGAAGTCCCGAAGCATCAAACTATCGGTTCTGGGGTGCACCACTGGTACCACCGACTCCCATCTGTTCTCCTGCCTCGCCACGATCCTAGCTAGTAACTGGGCCATCTCCTTGTAACCCATATCCTCTCGCTTCCCGGCCGTGGGCCGAGGCTCAGGTATCGTGGCCTCAGTAGATACTGCTGCTGCTCTAAACTCCTCTGGAACTGGCGGCGTCGTAGAACTTGTCGTCTGAAGCACTATCTCAGGCAATGACTGGGCATGTGCCCTGGTAACCCTCTGAGTCCCACTAGCAGCTCCTCTCGCCGCTTGCCTTCGGGCCGCGCTGTTTGCGCGAGGCATAACTGGTACATAAGAATATGTCAGAGGGAGTTCAACCTATAACACAACTCTATTGCACGATCTCAGAGTGAGAAAAATGGAAACTAATCCTAAATATCCTGTAGCCTCCTGATTATAGGTGTGGTGCACAACACGCCGATAATCAAGACTCTACTAGATACGGCCTGCAGACACTTTTCATGAATTAACTGCTCTAATACCACTTTTGTCACGACAAGACCTCGAGCCCGCGACTGGTGTCTTACCCGGGCACCCTAGTAGGTATACATCAGAGAAAAACCAGCGGAATAAACTCAAAGACATTAAACAATGCAAAATAAGAAACAGGATAACTGATAAGGTTGCCTTTCAACATGTATATAAAAATCAAAAAATGAACAGTTATATCCTTTACAAACCCAACTTACAACAGGACTACAGACCTCTAACAGTTTATAACAACTATGACGGGACAGGGCCCCGCCATACCCCTGAATGTACATGAACCTATAATGACAGGGAATCATACCAAAAGATAAGCCTCCGGAGAAACGGAGCTTCCCAAAAATCAGAACGGTGATCCTATGAGCGAGGATCAACAACCGATGTACCTCTACCTGCGGCATGAACGCAGCCCCGGGAGGTCGATAACAATGTACCGGCGAGGTCGCAAAGGAGGTCACGTGGACCCGCATGAGGTATTCCTCGCGACGGTAACACACCTGTGGTAATTCACGACTCGCAATCCGCATATGTCACATGGACCAGCATGAGGTATTCCTCGCATCGGGGGTAGCTAACCCGTGGCATATGAACAACGTAACATGGCCGGGGTTTAAGTGATATAATACAAACGCAACCGGCCATGGTAAACAACATAAGCAAATTAGGAAAACCTCCTTAACACAAAAAGTCTCAAGACACTAACGCCCGTAGTATCATAACATGTTTAATTATCAAACCAACTTACTAAACCTTCAGAAATCATTACAAGGCTTTTATAATCAAGTAAGTAAACCGTTCTTTTTATCCTCCTCAAGTCGTTATAACTAACTTCTCATAAAGCTATTATAACACTTATACTTTTTAATGATTCAAAACAACTACATTCATTTGGAAAACCAAGAGAACTTATTCTTTTAAAACCAAGTATCAATTCCTTTCCAAATAATGATTCACAACCTTTTTAGAATAATTCAAGGCTCTTAAGATTTAGAAGTTAAGTTAAGGACATCAAAAATGAAACCAAATTCATTTAACACATATGTCACGACCCGACCCCGGGGCCGCGACTGGTGCCCTATCTGGGCACCCCGTTCAGGTATACATCAGAGAATAGCAGCGGAACATACACAACATACAACATTTAGACAATAACACAGGCTAGCCGATAAGGCTGCCTTCCATAAAATATGCATAATCCAAGAAAAAATGTACAACTCGGTTCTTACAGCCCCAAACCACAACATGTGACTACAGACCTCTAGGAATAACAACAGTGGCGGGACAGGGCCCCGCCATACCCCTGAATGTACATAAATCTACAACATCAGGGAAACACTGTACCAAAAAGACAAGCCTCCGGAGAAATGGAGCTTCTGACGTCTGATATGTGATCCTAAGAATGAGGATCCACCACATGCTTACCCCTACCTGCGGCATGAACGCAGCCCCCGAGGAAGGGGTCAGTACACAATATGTACTAAGTATGTAAAACTAGAAAATACTGTAAATTACATCATAAGTTTAAAACAAAGCCGGAGACATGTATGATAATAAAATTATAGTACACAGTGCCTTACTAACAATGAGAGTAACTAATAGTATCCGTACAACATAAAAATAGGAAGCTCACGATCAAAGCAGGACCATCCGCCCACAGTATCATTAAGCAATCTGTTATACCCCGTATTTCCAGAGTATGTACGTGAGGGCGTACGTATTAAAGTTTTAGCCTTAAATAGGCAAAGGATCGAAAATTGTGCACAACTAGCGAGAGGAATTGTTTTCCGACGAAATGTTTTCCAAAACTTGCGTAGGGAAAATTACGGCTATGTCATTTATAATTTTTGCGGATTTTTCCGAGAGATGAAACATTTTGGACCAACGAGAGGGTGACACTTGTCACCCTCAAGTGTTCGGCCAAGGGGGCGGTTTGCCTTGGACGATTGGCATGGATTTGAGGCCTAAAACTTGGGTCAATGTTTGTTGAGTGATTTGGGGAGTAGGCTAGGGTGCACTTGTGCAAATCTCCACCTTACACTTGCCTACCACTTGGCTTGATCTTGACCATTGGTGGTCCTATAAATACCCCCTTGCTCAAGGTTTTCTTTATCCTCAAATCATTCTAAGTCTTGAAAACCCTCTCCTCCTTTGGGTGTAGTTCTCGCCAAAGCCACCCTCCTCTTGAAAAGGCCCTTGGCCGAAACCCCTCTCCCTTTGTAGTGTTATATCCGAGAACACACCCCCTCTCTTGAGTTGTTCTCATGAAATACCCCCCCCCCCTTGATAGAGAAATACTTCTCCAAGTATTGTTGTAATGCCAAAATACTATAGCCCAAAACCTTTGTAGCATTTCCAAGTACCCTCTATACGAAAAGCCCGGAAAATACTACTATACTTTCCTTTAGCCACTAAACGAAACCCTATGGAAAAATCTTCATAGTTAGTTGAAGTATTAAGTAGAAGTTGTGTAGAACTTCTAAGGGTTTCTCGGAGCGAATTGGAGCGTGCAGAATAGGAGCTAAACGTTGCTCAGGATCGACATTTAAACTTGGATAATTTTAGGCTTATCGAGGTAAATATCTTGTCTCCCTATTGTAATTAGAGAGTACATACTATCAAGTATAAGAATTAAGTATAAGTTATATACCGGAAGGTATATAAGAAGGAATTGAATCTGTACTTACATAGGAGTATTTACTGATGACTTGTGAAGTTTGACGGTAGGAAGTCTTGCCCAATTTTCCGTAGTAGAATCTTGTATCTAGATTTATTCTACCGAGTAGTCTAGACATTGATAGACTTGTATAACCGTTATAGGTTGAAATCTGCGAGTAGCATATTCTACTCGAAGGGTGGAAAAGGCTAGCCTGACTACGATTTTTGGAGCTATTTGCTAATAGTCGATAATCGTCGCGAGGTATGTGATTCTTCCTATCCTCTTGAGCATGATATTTTAAAAGAATATATATATAGTACGGTAGACGTACGTGTGTTAACTGAACGTAGTTTTACGGCAATGTCTTTTGACTTAAGCCTGAATAATAAGAATCTTGTAGTATTTCAAAAGAATTAAGAATCCTTTTTGAAAGAAGAATAATACTTGGTTTTAAAAGCTTAAGAGTTATACTAGCTTTATGGGAAGTTAGGTATAACGACTTATGAGAAATAAAAAGAATGGTTTATTGATTTTAGAAGTTAAGAGACTTGGTCTTAAAAGATAAGAGACTTGACTTAATTGATTAATATGAATTTTGTTAAAAGTGTGAAACCTCATTCGTGAGTAATGAGTACTTGGTTTTTAAAAGGAATAATGTTTTACTGATTTCAGAAATCAGAATAAGTATCGAACAAACCACAACAGCGCTAATAAAGGGAAATATGTTGACTAATAAAGTATTATGAAAACCAGTAGAAACCTCCATCTGCATAGAAGCTAAGATGAGACAAAATGATATTACATTTCCTAGATTATGGCTGCTTTAATAAGATTGATTATGAACAAGAATAACCTACTCACATATAAGGCATATGTTTCTCAGATTGTTTTAAAAGAGAATTATATTTATTAAGTGATTAAGACTATGAACTACGAAACCTTTCGAAAATGAGAAACTTGAGCATTTGAAATTAGGCAAACTTGAACGTTTGGAAAAATAATGATTGTTACTTAATCTTTACAAAAGGGAAGTGTTTTGGTACCTAAAAAGGATAGTCACTCTATTTCTATACTACGGGTATTGTGTGACCTTTGTGAAAGAAACGAATCTTTTAAAAGAGTTGAGGAATGAAAGTACCTTCTGTGAATAACTTGATTGTGTTGGTTTGTGATAGCCTTGTAATACTTTCTTGTTAATTTGATAAGTAAGCATGTTAGGATGCTACGTGTGTTAGTATCTTGTGATGTTGGTGTAAAGGGGTTTTCCCTTGTTGTGCTTATGTTGTTTAACGATAAGCTGTTATGTTAGTATTATATCACTCACCTCTTGACATGATTCCGGGGGTTAAGTCGCCTCCGACGCGGTAGACTCAAAGTGTCTGTGTGACCTATGATTCGAGAATACCTCATGCGGGTCTGTGTGACCTATGCGGAGCTACGAGAGTTCCAGGTTAGTGTGCGGCCTTTGTGGTCATGCGGTCTATGTGGCCATGCGGACTGCGAGTCCAGGACGTTGCCGGGGAGTAGCTACCCTCGATGCGAGGAATACCTCATGCAGGCCATTGGAGTGGCCTATGCGGAGCTGCGGGAAGTTCCAGGACTAGACGCGCACATTAGATACTGCGGGCGAGTGGCGGCCGATCATGTGGCGGTCTAGACAGATCTCATGATACAGTTTATGACCTTGTTGGTACTGTGGGTTTTAGTAGTCGGCTATGCCTTCGTACTTACCCCGTACGGTTTTATTATGACACAGGTGGGACCTGGTGTTCATGTGTATTCCTTGGTGCTTTTATATCCTAGACTGCCGGCAGTGAGGAAGGAGTTCCACGGGCATGAGGGATGACTTTGAGGGCGTGAGTCCCTGACTTGACATGACTGCTTTTATATTTGTGAACTGTAGTTTTGTTATCATACATGTCTCCTGTTTTTAGATAGACTGTTATGATTTCATTTACAGTATTTTCAGTTTCACATACTTGGTACCTGTTGTACTGACCTCCTTCGGGGGGCTGCGTTCATGCCGCAGGTAGAGGTACATCGGTTGTGGATCCTCGCTCATAGGATCACAGTTCAGCGTTAGGAAGCCCGCTTTCTTGAGGCTTATCTTTTGTATGTTACCACGAGTCCGTAGGTTCTTGTACATTCTGTGGTATGGCGGCCCCGTCCGTCATAGTTGTTGTCACTTAGAGGTGCGTAGTCTTGTTGTGCTGAGTTTGTAAAAAGGATAACTGTTCGGGTTTTTATGTATATATACAGAAGGCAACTGTTTTGGTTGGCCTGTTTATTTATCATGTCTCTTGATTTATGTTTGTGTTTTATATTCCGCTGATTACTCTGATGTATGTATTACTAGGGTGCCCGGGGTAAGGCACCAGTCACGGGCCTGGGTTCGGGTCATGACAAAAGTGGTATCAGAGCAGTTAATCCTCGGAGAGTGTCTACATACCGTATCTAGTAGAGTCTTGATTATCGGTGTGTTGTGCACCACACCAATAATCAGGAGGCTATAGGATATTTAGGATTGATTTCCATTCTTCTCACTCTGAGATCGTGCCTTAGAGCTGTGTTATAAGTTGGACCCCTCTAACGTATTTCTTCCCTTACCAGTTATGCCTCCGCGTAAGGCAACCCGGGCCCAGAAGGGCAAGGCAGCCGAGGGAGCTGCGAGTAGAGCACAGAGGGTTACGAGGGCACAAGCCCAACCATCACCTGAGTTGGTGCTTCATTCGGGGAGTTCTGCGGCGTCGCCAATCCCATCAGAGTCTAGCATAGCGGCAGCAGTTCCTACTGCGGCCATGATATTTGAACCTTCAGTTCCACGACCAGTAGCAGGAGGTATGGATTGCAAAGAGACGACCCTGTTTCTAGCTATGGATTTAGCAACCAGAGAGTATTTTATGTATCGATTTATCGCGGGCCTTGATGAATATCTAAGAAAGGGTTGTGCAAGAGTAGCTCTTCAGTCAGGCATGAGCATGGCCTGCGTACAGGCTTATGCACAGCAGGCCGAGAAACGTAGGGATCGACGGGTTAACCAAGATCGGCAGAAGAGGGCCAGAACAGCAGGGTCCTTTGGTAACTTTCGAGGCGGACCTTCTCAGCAGCAGATTGGTTATGCGCCTCCGCCAGTGCAGAGTGGTTCTCCCCAGGGTTCAGGACGTTCGGGGTATGTAGGAGTTGGTCAGAGCTCCAGGGCTGCTAGTTCGCAGAAACACATAGGTTTCACCGGATTGATTTTCCTCGGTGTTCACACATGGCAAACGCCATCCCGGGGAATGTCGTCTTTTTGTTGGTACTTGTTTTACCTGCAGCCGTCAGGGCCATGTGTCAAAAAGATGTCCTAGTAGGAGGACTCGGTCTACTGATCGCGCCATGAGCGGTGGTTCGGAGAGGAAGGGGTGTTAGCCAGAGGAGGCCACCCCCACCTCGGTGTGGCCGTTGTGGTAAATGTCATTTTGGGGAATGTCGTGCTTCTTCGACAGCTTGTTATGCTTGCGGCCAGCAGGACCATTTTGCGAGAATTTGTCCGACCAGAGGTGGCGCGGATGTAGAGACTCAGCCTTCAGGATCAGTGGCTAGTTCATCACCTTCCCTAGCTATGCGCCCTGCAGGGCAGGCCTATGATTAGAGTGAAGCGGTAGATACAGGTATATCCTTAACCCTCTAGAGATTTGTATATGTGATAAGATGAGTATATTTTAAGTGTTATGTTCAGATAGCATTATGTTAAATTGTGATTTAGAGGCCTGGTTAGTAAAGGGGAAGTTGGGTACATAGAAAGTGTGAGCCTTAGAGTTTTATACGTGGAGACCTTAGAGGCGAGGCCATCTTGAGTAAAAGATTTATTTTATGTTTGACCTTTATCAGAGTGCGTAGTATACGTGGGATATACTTGTGTGATAGGTCCCTGAGTAGTGTGAAATGAAAGAGGGTAGTTGAGCTAAGAAGACCACTAGGTTTTCGTGACTTGATTAGTGAGATGGTTTCGGATTGGGGGAAACAAGAGTTTGGCGCGATTATGGGTCGTCAAGTCGTCATGGTCAACCCGCAGCCCGAATAAGCGGGTCCTCGAGGTGGTCTCGCCAGGTGGTAGGATCACGAGGGTGTTAGGCCCAAATTGTGTTAACCATCGTATGAGTTCGCGGATGTGTTCAACCGGAATCGGATCGTGAAGGCCGGGAATGGCCTTGAAGAAATTCGAGGCTAGTAAGATGACCAAGTTTGGAGGTAGTGACTCCAAGGATTTTGGAAACTGAAGTGACGACTGAGGTATGGTACGTGTACTAGAAAGAGTTCAAATGTTCAAGGAGGGTACGACGAGAAAGGGAAGAAGTGAACATGGGTTAAGAGAATGGTAGTGATCATTTCTCTTGTGAAGAAAAGGTGCGAAGGGAGTATCTGTTAGCCCTTGTGTTATACCCCGTATTTTCAGAGTATGTACGTAGGGACGTACGTAGAAAATTCGAACTTCAAATAGGCTTGGCCGAATTATTTTTGTTCACAACACCCGGTTAGAGTCGTTTTTCGGCGAAACGTTTTCACAACTTTCGTAGGGAAAATTCCGGCTATGTCATTTCTAATTTTTGCGGATTTTTCCGAGAGACGAAACATTTTGGACCAACACGAGGGCGACACTTGGCACCCTCTCATTGGTGGGCTTTGGGGCGGCAAGTTGGACGAATTGCTTGACATTTTTGTCAAGTAGTAGGTAGGATATTTTGTGGTAGATGGATAAGGTGCACTTGGCAAGATCTTGGCCCTACACTTGCACCACACTTGTCTTGATCTTGGCCATTGGTTGGCCTTTGCTAGACCTATAAATACCCCTCCCCTTTGATGAACTTCTTCATCCAAAAATCTCTAAGTCTTGAAAGCTTCTTCCTCCCCCCTTAGTGTAGTGTCTTGGCCGAGAGCCCCTCTTCCCCCCCCTTGGCCGAGAGTTCCCCCCCTAGTGGGGTAGGCCGAGGGGTATACACCCCCCCTCCTTGGGGTGCTAGCCGTGGGGTACCCCCCCCCTAGCCTAGTTGTTTTCGTATAATACCCCCCTCTTGGTAGAAATACTCTCAAAAGTATTGTTATAATGCCCAAATTACCTTAGCCGTATACCTTGTAGTATTCTAAGGTTATACTTATACGAAAAGCCCAGAAATACTATTATACTTCCTTCATACAAAATCAAAACCCTAAGGAAAATCTCCATAGTTAGTTGGAGTAATAAGTAGAAGTTGGTTAGAACTTCTAAGGGTTGTTTGGAGCGGGCCTGAGCGCACGAGTAGGAGCTAAACCTTGCTCAGATCGACATTTAAACTTGGATAATAATGGGCTTATCGAGGTAAATATCTTGTCCTCTATTGTAATTGGAAATTACATGATTGTTAGACTATATAGTTGAAGTATACTATATATAGAATCAACGCGTTGTTATCGGCAATGTCTTTTGACTTAAGCACGAATAATAAGAAACCTTTTCGAAAGAAGAGTCTTGAATCAGATTTACATGGGATCAGACATGAGACTTGTGTAGCTTTTACGTGAGGTAGAATTGTGCACGTCCGGATTAACGTATAACCCCTGGTTGGCTTGGTAGCGGCCCGATAGAGGAGATTTACGCTGTCATGCGGGGAGGTGTCGCGAATTTTCTGTAGAATGTTCTACGAAGGGATCTAAATGTTAATGAGCGCCTTGTGGCCTTATAGGTTGAAGTACTACGTGTGGCGCGATCTACTTGGCAAGGAGCACCGACGGTTGGAAGTACTTGAGCGTTTTGCTATTAGTCGATACTCGTCGCGAGGTATGTGAACCTCTTCCTATCTCTTCTAGCATGATATGTGTGAACTATGTAGTACGCAGACGCGTACATGTGCTAAATGTATTTGATTGGTTTAAAACATAAAGTGTTATAACGGCTTTATGGGAAGTTGGTTATAACAGCTTTATGTTGGTAAGAAAATACTTGTGGTTTTTAAAAGGTAACTGATTTGAACTATAAGCGGCTTGTTATATGTTAATAAAGAACTTGAAGTATTTCAAAAGATTTTTGAATCATTTTGAAAGAAGAGGTAATACTTGATTTTTTTAGAAAACTTAAGAGTTATACTAGCCTTATGGAAAGTTAGGTATAACGGCTTAAGAATGTTTTACTGATTTTGGAAATCAGAATGTGTATCGACAAACCACTACAGCGTTAATAAAGGAAATGTTTTTAATAATTAAGTATTATTAAAACCAGTAGAAACTTCCATCTGCATAGAAGCTAAGATGAGACAAAATGATATTTCCTAGATCATGATTTGTCAGAATAAGATTGTTATAAACAAGAATATCCTACTCACTTATAAGGCTTATGTTTCTCAGATTGTTTAAAGGAGATTTATATTCTTAAATGAATAAGACTATGAACTACGAAACCTTTCTAAAATGAGAAACTTGGACATGGGAAATTAGGCAAACTTGAACATTGGAAATTAGGCAACTTGAACATTGGAAAAGAATGTTGCTACTTGATTTTACAAAGAGAAGTAATTGATTTACTTTAAAAAGATAATCACTCTATTTTCATATACTACAGGTATTGTGTGGTTTTTGTGAAGTAACGTATCTTTTAAAGATTTAATGTATGAAGTACTTTGGGGATAGGTACCCGAACTTGTTAGTAGAAAGTACCTTGTGTGAATAACTTGATTGTATTGGTTTGTGATAGCCTTGTAATACTTTCTTGTTGATTTGATAAGTAAGCATGTTAGGATGCGTGTGTTAGTATCTTGTGATTATTGTGTGGGGTCACGCTTGTTGTGCTTACGTTGTCAAACGTTAAGCCCGTTATCGTTATTGTATCACATACCCCTTGACTTATTATACCGAGGGCTTGCCACCCTTGACGCGGTCTATACGGCCTATGCGATCCTTGTGACTACGCGAGTGCGGTAGCTCCGGATTGATCATTCGGGTGTTTAGCCCGACGCGGGGATTCCTATGCGGTCCGCTGAGACTATGCGGTCTTTTGAGACTATGCGGGCTGCGGAGCCTAGGCGGATACCGAGGGTTAGCCGCTTCACGCGGTATACCTCAGTGATGCAGGACCATGATTCGAGGAATACCTCATGCGGTGCATGGGTGACCTATGCGAGTCGCGAGTTCCAGGATAGACGCGCATTGATATTGCGGGCGAGTGGTCACCGATCGTGTAGTGCGGTCTAGAAAGACCTCGGATACGGTTTGTGGTATTTTTGGCATCGTGGGACTTAGTAGTCGGCTATGCCTTCGCACTTGCCCCGCACGGTTTTATTATGATAACTTTGAGGCGTGAGTCACGACGACATGATCGCTTATTTATTGTGAATCGTAGTTTGTTATCATACATGTCTCTGCTTTATATAGACTACTATGATTTCATTTCTGATTTATTTTCGATTTCACATACTGTACTGTTAGATCGACCTCCTTCGGGGCCGCGTCATGCCGCAGGTAAAGGTACACGATCGTTGATCCTCGCTCTTAGGGTCAGTCATTTGGGAAAGCTCCGTTTCTCCGGAGGCTTATCTGGGTATAGTCCCCTGTCGTTGTAGGTATTTACATTCAGGGGTATGGCGGGGCCCTGTCCCGCCATTGTTGTCGTATCATTTCGTAGAGGTCTGTAGTACTGTTGTGGGCAGGGTTGTAAAAAGGATTAAACTGTTCATTTGTAGGAGTTGTTATTTATATATATGCCGAAAGGCAAGTTTTCCTCAGATTACTGTTTTGTACTTCATTTGTTTCATGTATGTGTTTTATGTTCCGCTGATTACTCTGATGTTGTATCACTAGGGTGCCCGGGGTAAGGCACCAGTCACGGGCCCAGATTCGGGTCGTGACACCTTGAGTGGGAGCTTTTGTAATGATAGAGGTGATTCCTCGTGGACTTGAATTTAAGTATTTACGCGTGTATTATTTTGTGGCCATGTGTGGCATTGGCAACTTGTTTAAGTTAAGAGGAACTTTATCGTTATCTGTCTTGAGAAGGAACATTCGGGACGAATGTTTCTAAGGAGGGGAGAATGTTATACCCCGTATTTCCAGAGTATGTACGTGAGGGCGTACGTATTAAAGTTTTAGCCTTAAATAGGCAAAGGATCGAAAATTGTGCACAACTAGCGAGAGGAATTGTTTTCCGACGAAACGTTTTCCAAAACTTGCGTAGGGAAAATTACGGCTATGTCATTTATAATTTTTGCGGATTTTTCCGAGAGATGAAACATTTTGGACCAACGAGAGGGTGACACTTGTCACCCTCAAGTGTTCGGCCAAGGGGGCGGTTTGCCTTGGACGATTGGCATGGATTTGAGGCCTAAAACTTGGGTCAATGTTTGTTGAGTGATTTGGGGAGTAGGCTAGGGTGCACTTGTGCAAATCTCCACCTTACACTTGCCTACCACTTGGCTTGATCTTGACCATTGGTGGTCCTATAAATACCCCCCTTGCTTGAAGGTTTTCTTCATCCCTCAAATCATTCTAAGTCTTGAAAACCCTCTCCTCCTTTGGGTGTAGTTCTCGTCCAAAGCCACCCCCTCCCCCTTGAAAAGGCCCTTGGCCGAAACCCCTCTCCCTTTGTAGTGTTCTAGCCGAGAACACACCCCCCCTCTCTTGAGTTGTTCTCGTGAAATACCCCCCCCCCCCCCTTGATAGAGAAATACTTCTCCAAGTATTGTTGTAATGCCAAAATACTCTAGCCCAAAACCTTTGTAGCATTTCCAAGTACCCTCTATACGAAAAGCCCGGAAAATACTACTATACTTTCCTTTAGCCACTAAACGAAACCCTATGGAAAAATCTTCATAGTTAGTTGAAGTATTAAGTAGAAGTTGTGTAGAACTTCTAAGGGTTTCTCGGAGCGAATTGGAGCGTGCAGAATAGGAGCTAAACGTTGCTCAGGATCGACATTTAAACTTGGATAATTTTGGGCTTATCGAGGTAAATATCTTGTCTCCCTATTGTAATTAGAGAGTACATACTATTGAAGTATAAGAATTAAGTATAAGTTATATACCAGGAAGGTATATAAGAAGGGAATTGAACTGTACTTACATAGGACTGTATTTACAGTAGACTTGTGAAGTTTGACGGGTAGGGAAGTGCTGCCCAATTTTCCGTAGAATCTTGTATCTAGATTTATTCTACCGAGTAGTCTAGACATTGATAGACTTGTATAACCGTTATAGGTTGAAGTACTGCGAGTAGCATATTCTACTCGAAGGGTGGAAAAGGCTAGCCGGACTACAGTACTTTGGAGCTATTTGCTAATAGTCGATAATCGTCGCGAGGTATGTGATTCTTCCTATCCTCTTGAGCATGATATTTTAAAAGAATATATATATAGTACGGTAGACGTACGTGTGTAACTGAACGTAGTTTTACGGCAATGTCTTTTGACTTAAGCCTGAATAATAAGAATCTTGAAGTATTTCAAAAGAATTAAGAATCCTTTTTGAAAGAAGAATAATACTTGGTTTTAAAAGCTTAAGAGTTATACTAGCTTTATGGGAAGTTAGGTATAACGACTTAAGAGAAATAAAAAGAATGGTTTATTGATTTTAGAAGTTAAGAGACTTGGTCTTAAAAGATAAGAGACTTGACTTAATTGATTAATATGAATTTTGTTAAAAGTGTGAAACCTCATTCGTGAGTAATGAGTACTTGGTTTTTAAAAGGAATAATGTTTTACTGATTTCAGAAATCAGAATAAGTATCGAACAAACCACAGCAGCGCTAATAAAGGGAAATATGTTGACTAATAAAGTATTATGAAAACCAGTAGAAACCTCCATCTGCATAGAAGCTAAGATGAGACAAAATGATATTACATTTCCTAGATTATGGCTGCTTTAATAAGATTGATTATGAACAAGAATAACCTACTCACATATAAGGCATATGTTTCTCAGATTGTTTTAAAAGAGAATTATATTTATTAAGTGATTAAGACTATGAACTACGAAACCTTTCGAAAATGAGAAACTTGAGCATTTGAAATTAGGAAAACTTGAACGTTTGGAAAAATAATGATTGTTACTTAATCTTTACAAAAGGGAAGTGTTTTGGTACCTAAAAAGGATAGTCACTCTATTTATATACTACGAGTATTGTGTGACCTTTGTGAAAGAAACGGATCTTTTAAAAGAGTTAAGGAATGAAAGTACCTTCTGTGAATAACTTGATTGTGTTGGTTTGTGATAGCCTTGTAATACTTTCTTGTTAATTTGATAAGTAAGCATGTTAGGATGCTACGTGTGTTAGTATCTTGTGATGTTGGTGTAAAGGGGTTTTCCTGTCACGACCCGTTCCGGGGCCCGTGACTGGTGCCTTACCGGGGCACCCAAGTAGTCATACATCAGAGTAACCAGCGGAAATATAAACCAAGACAGGAAACAGTTTATAAAATAAGACACAGCTTATGTAAGAAAACGTCGCCTTTCGGCATATATAAATAATCAAGTTTTGCAGTTACATCCCAACCGCATACAATAGTACTACACTTGGAAGTAAACAACTATGGCGGACAGGGCCCCGCCATACCCTCGATCTGCATAAAACTATCTACAATACAGGAGATCATACCCAAAAGTAGAGCCTCGGAGAAGATGGAGCTCACGACACCAACGCAAAAGATCCTAAGGATGCGGATCTAGCACTGCTTGCCTTTACTGCGGCATGAACGCAGCCCCGGGCGAGGTCGATAACAGTACCAAGTATGTGAAACTATAAAGAATCGAAATGAAATCAAAGTATTTAAAACCTTTTCACAAATACAATCGGTTCAATTGCACATAGTGCCACATCACAAACAACAACAAGAATAGGAAAATCAGAATGTCTATTCTAGGCCGCGAATGATCGGGCAAGGCCAATCGCCATAGTATCATTCTCGCGCACCTAGTCCCGACTTCCGCCCGCATAGGTCACACATGCACCCGCATGAGGTATTCCCGCATCGGGGCAGCTAACCCCAGATCCGCCTAGGCTCCCGCAGCCGCATAGCCTCAAAAGACCGCATAGTCTCAACAGATCGCATAGGAATCCCCGATCAGGCTAAACACCGGAATGATCAATCTCGAGCATACCGCTGCTCCGCATAGTCTCACAGACCGCATAGCCGTATAGACCAAGATCGGGCAAGCCCTGGTATAACGATCGAGGGTAGGTGATACAATAACGATACAACGGACTTACCGGTTAGCAACGTAAGCAAAGAAGAATGACCCTTACACAAAGATTTCAAGACAATAACCTGTAGCATCATAATAGTCTACTTATCACACAAATCTTACTACACTTAACAGAAATCAATACAAGGCTTTTATAAACAAACAAGTAAATTCCTTTTATCTTTCTTAAGTTGTTATACCTAACTTCCCATAAAGCTAGTATAACTCTTAAGCTTTTGTTTTAAAACCAAATATTTATCTTCATTAAAAATGATTCGATTCTTTTGAAATGCTTTGATTCTTTGTTATTCAGCTTAAGTGAGGCATTGCCGTAATTATTATTCAGGCTTAAGCCGTGAGGCATTGCCATAAGTATTATTCAGGCTTAAGTCAAAGACATTGCCGTAGTTATTATTCAGTTAACACATGTACGTCTACCGTACTATATATTGTAAAATATCATGCTTTAGGAGGAATCACATACCTTCTCAAATGAAAACCACCGCCAAGTCAATATGTCGCGCAGAGTCAGCCTATAATAGTCACAGACATCTATCAAAGACTACTCTGAAGGTCATTCTAAACAGAGGGTTCACAATTCTATGGAAAGTTGGGCAGCACTTCCCTACCCGGTGAGCTATACAAGTCTACTGTGAAAACAGTCCTACGTGAGTACAGTTTTGATTATTCTTCTTTTAAACCCTTCCACTGTGGTAACAGTTCAATTCTATTCTGTGATATTCTTCTAAGTATTTAATACTTATTCTAATACTACTACAGTAAGTATTCTCTAATTCAAAAGAGGGTTAGGATTAGTTACCTCGGTAAGCCCAATAATATCCTAGATAAAGTCGCGCCTGAGCAAGGTTTAGCTCCTAAGTTGTACGCTCAGAGGCTCAAGAAACCTTAGAAGTTCTTTACAACTTCTACAAAGGACTAAGGGATTTGGGCTAGGTATTTTGGGCATTATAACAATACTAGAAGACAACTTTTCTACCAAGGGAGGGGTAGATTTCGGCTAGGCTAGTGGGTAGGCCCTCGCCAAACTCACTCAAAGGGGAGAGGTGTTGACGAAGGCTAAGGGAGAGGAGAGGATTTTTAGACTTGGAAGATAACTTTGTGGATGATGAACTCTTCATCTTTAAGGGGGTATTTATAGGTCAAGAAGTGGCCAACCAATGGCCAAGATTAAGACAAGTGCAAGGCAAGTGTAGGGTGAAGATTTACTCCACACAAATATCCTACCAACTCCTTGACTTGTGCACAAGGCACAAAAAACGTGCACTTCCTCTCCAATTTCGTCCAATGGACGATTCAAGTCCATCAATGGGAGGGTGCCAAGTGTCGCCCTCCCGTTGGTCCAAAATGTTTCGTCTCTCGGAAAAATCCGCAAAAATTAGTAATGGCATAGCCGGAATTTTCCCTACGAAAGCTGTGGAAACGTTTCGTCGGAAAACGATTCTTTTAGTGAGTTGTGTACAAAAAAAAACGTCCAAGGCTAACTTTAAGGCCAAACTTTTTGTACGTATTCCCTTACGTACATACTCTGGAAATACGGGGTATAACATTTCCCTTGTTGTGCTTATGTTGTTTAACGATAAGCTGTTATGTTAGTATTATATCACTCACCTCTTGACATGATTCCGGGGGTTAAGCTGCCCTCCGATGCGGGGTAGACTCAGGCGGGTCTGTGTGACCTATGATTCGAGAATACCTCATGCGGGTCTCTGTGACCTATGCGGAGCTACGAGAGTTTCAGGTTAGTGTGCGGCCTTTGTGGTCATGCGGTCTATGTGGCCATGCGGACTGCGAGTCGGGACGCCGGGAGTAGCTACCGATGCGAGGAATACCTCACGCAGCCATTGGAGTGGCCTATGCGCGAGTCGCGAAAGTTCGAGACTAGACGCGCACATTAGATATCGCGCGAGTGGCGGCCGATCATGTGGCTGTCTAGACAGATCTCATGATACAGTTTATGACCTTGTTGGTACTATGGGTTTTAGTAGTCGGCTATGCCTTCGTACTTACCCCATACGGTTTTATTATGACACAGGTGGGACCTGGTGTTCATGTGTATTCCTTGGTGCTTTTATATCCTAGACTGCCGGCAGTGAGGAAGGAGTTCCACGGGCATGAGGGATGACTTTGAAGGCGTGAGTCACGACTTGACATGACTGCTTTTATATTTCTGAACTGTAGTATTGTTATCATACATGTCTCCTGTTTTTAGATAGACTCTTATGATTTCATTTACAGTATTTTCAGTTTCACATACTTGGTACTGTCAGATCGACCTCCTTCGTGGGCCGAGTTCACGCCGCAGTAGAGGTACATCGGTTGTGGATCCTCGCCATAGGATCACGATTCGCGTGTTGGGAAGCCGCTTTCTTGAGGCTTATCTTTCGGTATGTTACCCTGAGTCTGTAGGTTCTTGTACATTCAGGGGTATGGCGGGGCCCTGTCCCGTCATAGTTGTTGTCACTTCTTAGAGGTATGTAGTACTGTTGTGGGCAGAGTTTGTAAAAAGGATAACTGTTCGGGTTTTTATGTATATATACAGAAGGCAACTGTTTTGGTTGGCCTGCTTAATTATCATGTCTCTTGATTTATGTTTGTGTTTTATATTCCGCTGATTACTCTGATGTATGTATCACTAGGGTGCCCGGGGTAAGGCACCAGTCACGGGCCCGGGTTCGGGTCGTGACACAATCCTACTCCTGGGACTATTTCACCCGCATAGGTCGTGTGGACCCGCATGAGGTATTCCTCGCATAGGCTGTATCCGCCCGCATGAGACTATTTCACCCGCATAAGCCCATAAGGACTCGCATGAGGTATTCCTCGCATCGTGGGTAGCAAATCAACGGAAACAAGTGGTATAACTATCTTGGGGATTTACCCCTCAGATATACTCTTACCCTGGAGAAGGTGGTATAACTATCTTGGGGACTTACCCCTCAGATATACTCTTACCCTATGTCAACCGGTCATCATTCATAAACTAAGCAAGTTAAGAAGTCCCCCTAACTTCTTATTCATATACACTCTCATTTTAGTTTACTTAAGGCACTAGCATATCTTTTATAAAATTCCGGGAATTTAACCCAAGTACTACATACTTCTACTCTTTAAAACAAATGACTCTTTTTAGTATAAAACTTCCAAGATACTATTAACCATAGTATCAAGTCGAAATTACGTTTCAAGACAAGTCACAATACCTTTAGAAATAAAGTTAGGTTTCTAAATCAAGTGACTCCTTTTCTTATAAAACCTTAGGCAATTGATGCCTTAAAATCAAATTGCCTTTCATTAAATCAAGTCATTTATCTTTCCATAAAGCTAATATAACCAACTTCCCATAAAGTCGTTATATTCACTTTATACCTTAGTCAAGTACAATTTCCTATCCAAGGGACTTATACGTTTAAAACGAAACAAGTATCACATACTTTAAAACTCTTCAAGTCCCTTAACTTTAATAAAACTTAAGATATCCTTAATATTTTCAAAGAAGTGAGTTAATCTCCTAACTCACCCGACTTGGCTATTCATAAAACTAGTAAAGGATATCAAGGTCTTGTACGTCTACCGTACTATATACGTACAACTAGTCATGCTCAAAAGATAGGAAAGTTCTACATACCTCTTCGGGTCAAACCACTTGCCAAGTACAAAGTCCCGCCCGTAGTATGTCAACCTATAATATTCACAATACGTCTATTAACGCCTTACTTCAAACGTAGAATATTATAAGTGTAAAGTCTCTAAATTCTACGGAAAATCGGACAGCACCTCCTTTGTTTCTACTTACTTTGCCACCTTTTTCAAGGCCGAATACAATAATCAAACACGCCACATTTAAGGCCCAATCAATGCAATCAACAATAGGGGATTACACGCCTACTAGACGTGTAAAATTCCGCCCCACAAACGATATCAAATTAATACAACTTACTAGGCCAATTCGGCTAACTTGAGGTACTATAACATCAATTCTTATCCAATTTCCATTTCAATCCAAGTTGTTAGCATAACATGATATCAAGTCGCAATCGATTATACTACCATAATCTTCAAGTAACATGCGACGATTCTACTAAGAGACCAATTTGTAATCCAACTTCACATGGCTTAAATTACATTTCAGATTTTAAGGCTACAAGCAATCCATAATACTTATAAACTTCAACACATATACTTCATGCTAGCTACATGTAAAGCTAACAACAATATAAATAATTTTGTAACACTTTTAAGAGACAAGATTATACCTCAACGAATCTTAATCCAACTCCAAATCCGAAGTCGCTCCTTAGCAACTTAGAGCCTCTTCAAGACACTTCAATCCGCTACTTGAGACCCTTAGAACAAGACCAGCAAAGTTCCTTCAATCTTCCAAACAAAACCTAGAAAAGCAACTAGGTTTTCACCTTGCGACTAACACGAAAACTCTCTCTTTCCGGGATTTTTCTATTGAGATACACTCACAATACACTCATGAACCTTGGTTTAAAGTGTGGAGCTTAATGGACAAGAAACAAAAATTTTCTCTTTTCAAAATGCCTTGAACCCGAGAGCTAGTAGCTCTTGTTCTTCAATTTTCTTGAATTTTTTTCTAAGTGTTAAGCTTGTCTTGCTACTACTAGTATTATATAGTACAATGGAGTGTGAAGATGTAAACAAATTGGTGGCTTAGATGAGGTCTTATTAAATATCAAGACTTTGTGGACCCTTTGACTTAGTCAATTCTCTCAAGCTCACAACTTGCAAGACTTGTCATCCTAAGACTATGGTCAATGACCATTTTGGCCATGACATATTTCATCCAAGGCAACTATAAGGGGGGTGACACGTGTCGCCCTCCCATTCGTCACAATATTACATTTTCCGACAATTTCATAATTCCGATAAATTTTTACAAGTCTCAAATCTTAACACTTGTGAGTTCTTACGTACGTTCTTAAAACATGTCCTGTAAATACGGGGTGTAACAACATATACGTCTATCGTACTATATATTTCACAACAATCATGCTCAAGAGGATAGGAAGAACCACATACCTCCTCGGCTAAATCCACTTGTCAAGTCAAATATGCCGCGCGTAGAGTATCAACCTATAATAACCATAACACGTCTATCAACTTCTATTTTTCTTCGTAGAATACTTCTAAGAATAAGGTCTCTTATTCTACATAAAATTGGGCAGCACTTCCCCTGTATCTACATACTTTTTCACCTTTTTCAAGGCCCGAAATCAATAGCCAATCATGCCACATTTAAGGCGCAACAATGCAACAAGTCAAAGGGGATTACACGCCTAACTGGACGTGTAAAATTCTGCCCCACAATAATACAAAATCAGTCCAAATGTAAATACAGTCCAATGTAAATACGCTCCTTTAGTTGATGTTCTTGGCCAACTACTACAATCCAACTTATCCAAATTTCGGCTAGCATGCTGGAATTACTTCTTTAATCTTCCAACTTATATCCCAATCTTTATATAAGTTACTTTAACTTGTTATTAACTGTCAACAAGTAATAAGTAATGTTTTTACCATTTTAATGGCTAGTATGCCAATTCTTGTTTCATTACCTCTTAAATAGGTCCAATCCTTTTTAATCTTCCTTACATATCACAAACTTAGTTATATACTACTATAACATGTAATCTCTAATTTTATTATAAGGACAAAGATCATTACCTCAAAAAGCCCAAAATTATCCAAGATTTACAAGTCAATCCTTAGCAATGTTAGCTCCTATTCTTTACGTTCCAATCCACTCAAAGCAACCCTTAGAAGTTCCTAACCAACTTCTCTTAACACTTCATCCAAAAATATGAAGATCACCCTAGGGTTTCACTTTGCGACTATCGTATTAACGTAGTATTTCCGAGATCTTTGTGTTGGGATATCTTTAGAACACTACTAGGGACACTTGGCTAAGGTATTTGGGATTAAACAACAATAATTGAAGAATTGTTCTTCACAAAGTGGGGACGTGCCGAGAGCACTATCAAAGGGAGGGAGTATTTTTGTGTCTTGGAAATTCTCTAAGTGTTGATGAAGTCTTGCAATCCCAAGGGGTGTTTTATAAGACAACCAAGGGCTAGAATGCAAGCAAGTGTGTGGTTGAGAATGGGGACAAGTGTGTGTGGGTCCCACAAGCCACTTGTCCACACAAATATCTCACAAATATCTCACAAATATCTTACAAATATCTTCCTCCACTTGTCCACCTGAAGCCCTTGGTTCATCACCTCCCCCCCCCTTGGCCGAAACACACACCTCTCCCCCCACCTTGTCTTCAACCAATACTTATACATGTACAAATACATATACCTAAACATACACCTTTGCTACACAAGTGGGGAGGGACACATGTCACTTTCTCATTGGCCCAAAATTATTTCATCTCCCCAAAAACATCCATATTGGCCAAAATCTCAAAAATAATGTGGCCCCATTAAAATCAGAATTTTCCCGTGGGCCCCACGTGACCAATTCTGAAAAATAAAATCCATAATTCTTATAAATTCTACAAGTCTTAAATACCAAAATTGAGAATCCAATTCCCAATAATAAACCCTTTTCCTTCACGAGGTTCGAAACATTTTCCGTAGGAAAAAGAAATCTTTCTTCCTTTTCAAATCTAGAGTCGCATTCTCTTGCGCACGTCCTCATATACATACCCTGAAACTACGGGGTGTAACATATAATCAGGAGGCTACAAGATATTTGGGATTGGTTTCCATTCTTCTCACTCTGAGATCGTGCAATAGAGTTGTGTTATTGGTTGGACTCCCTCTGACGTATTCTTATGTACCAGTTATGCCTCCACGCAACGTAATCGCGGCCCAGAGGGGCAAGGCAGCAGAGGGAGCTGCTAGTGGGACTCATAGGGTTACTAGGGCACAGGCCCAGTCATTGCCTGAGATAGTGCATCAGGCGGCAAGTTCTACGACGCCGCCATCCCCAGAAGAGTTTAGAGCAGCAGCAATAGCTACTGAGGCCACGGTACCTGAGCCTCCAGTCCCACGGCCATGAGCAGAGGATATGGGTTACAAAGAGATTGCCCAGTTATGTCACGCCCCGAACCCCGGGCCCGCGAATGGTGCCCTACCTGAGCACCCTTCTATTCAAACAACACAATAAACCGCGGAAGATAATAACACTCATTTTTTTTCTTAAAACAAAGGCAAAGCCGATAAGGCTGCCATATAATAAATCAACCAAAAGGGTCTACACTATTCAATAATGTAAATACAACTCTAGCCAGTCCAGCCCACATATGAATACAGACCTCAAAGATTTTGGACAAATACTATGACGGGACAAGGCCCCGCTGTACCCCTGAATATACATAGCCATAATGACAAGCTCCGGAACATTGGAGCCATCTCAAAATGCTGAACCAGGATCCTAAGCTCGCGGATCCACAACTGTGTACCTAAACCAACGGACATGAACGCAGCCCCCCGAAGGAGGTCAGTACAACAAGTACTAAGTATGGAACGGAAATAAAGTGCAGCAATTAACTCCATAATTATACAAGGAATGACAGGGGCAAGTATGAAAATCAAATACCAAATCCTACCTGTCACGACCCAACCCCGGGCCCGCGACTGGTGCCCTACCTGGGCACCCCTTACAGGTATACATCAGAGAATAGCAGCGGAACATATAAACTCATAAATACTTAAACAGTAAATATCAACAGGTTAGCCGATAAGGCCACCTTCCGTAAAATATACATGAACCAAAATAAAATAAACCAGTACATTTCTGTTCTTAAAAACCCAATCCACAATGTGACTACAGACCTCTAAGAATAACAACTGTGACGGGACAATGCCCCGCCATACCCCTGAATATACAACAATCGACCATACCAGGGATCTGAACCAGGGATAAGCCTCCGGAGTAATGGAGTTTCCCAACAGCTAAACAATGATCCTAGGAGTGAGGATCAACAACCTGTATACTCTACCTGCGGCATGAACGCAACCCCCCGAAGGAGGTCAGTACAACATGTACCAAATATGTGAAACTGAAAGTACTGTAATGAAATAATAAGTCTAAAATAAAGCTGGAGAGATGTATGATACCTCAAATAACAGTACATTGTCACGACCCGACCCCGGGCCGCGACTGGTGCCCTACCTGGGCACCCTTCTAATCATACAACACAATAAACTGCGGAAAATAAATAACACTTTTTTTTTTACCAAGGCCAAGCCGATAAGGCTGCCATAACATAAAAATTACCCGAAAGGGTCTACACTGTTTAACAATGTAAAAACAACTCTAGCCACCCAAATTTACGATGAATACGGACCTCTAAGATTTGAACAAATACTATGACGGACAAGGCCCCGCGTACTTCGAATATACATAGCCATGACAACTCGAAACATTGGAGCCATCTCAAAATCTTGAACCAGATCCTAAGCTCATGATCCACAATCGTACCTAAACTGCGGACATGAACGCAGCGCCAAGGGGGTCGACAACAGTACAGAATATGGAACGGAAAATAAGGTACAAGAAACAAATCATAATCGATAAAAGAATGACAGGGCAAGTATAAAAGGGTAAATACGGATCCTACCGTGTCATTACCATCTCGTGAACTTAATCGTACCTTATTATCTTTTCCCATTTTTACATAAAAGTTATAGTTACATTCTTACGTACATGCTTAGGAAAAACCGTCAAGTTCATTACCATATAACTTACTTACCTTACATAACATAATCCGGCCGCTTTACGAGGACGCCTATCGCCTACCAATCTGGGACGCGATAAAGTCACATAGTATGCCCATAAAGGTATACTGCCCGACCCATTTCTGGGACGCGATAATGTCATATAGTCTACCCATAAAGGTATACTGCCCGGCCCAATCCTGGGACGCGGTAAGGTCACATAGTCTGCCCATAAAGGTATACTGCCCGGCCCAATCCTGGGACGCGGTAAAGTCATATAGTCTTCCCATAAAGGTATAATGCCCGGCCCAATCCTGGGACGCGGTAAGGTCACATAGTCTACCCATAAAGGTATACTGCCCGACCCAATCATGGGACGCGGTAAAGTCATATAGTCTGCCCATAAAGGTATACTGCCCGGCCTAATCCTGGGACGCGGTAAGGTCACATAGTCTGCCCATAAAGGTATACTGCCCGGGCCAATCCTGGGACGCGGTAAGGTCACATAGTCTGCCCATAAATGTATCACGCCCCGATCCGGGACGCGGTAAAGTCATATAGTTCGCCCATAAAGGTATACTTCCGGCCAATCACGACGCGTAAGGTCGCATAGTGCGCCCATAAAGGTATACGCCGGCCCAATCCGGGACGCGGTAAAGTCATATAGTCCGCCCGTAGTATCGCCCGCCCAATCTGGACGCGGTAAGGTCACATAGTCTGCCCATAAAGGTATACTGCCCGGCCCAATCCTGGGACGCAGTAAAGTCATATAGAATCCGGGAATTTAACCCAACGTGCTACGTACCTCTACTCCTTTTAAAAATGACTCTTTTTCAAATAATACTTTCAAGATACTAATAACCGTAGTATCAAGTCATATCTACTTTTCAAGACAAGTCACAATACATTTTAGAAATGCATTTACCGTTTCTAAATCAAGTGACTTCTTTTTTTAAAACCTTAAGCAATTGGTACCTTTAAAACAATTTGTCCTTCTTTATTTCAAATCATTTCTTTGCTTACATTACTGAAGAAAACCATTCTTTTAATCTTCCCATAAAGCCGTTATAACTCTTTATGTCTTAGACAAATTCATTCCTTTTATAACCAAGAGACTTATACTTTCAAATCGAATTACATAACTTTTAAAATACTTCAAGTCTCTTAACTTTTAAGAAACCCAGTTTCTTAACTTAGAATGTCAAGCTTCTTAACTTTAGAAATCAAGTCTTTCCAAATCAAGTATTCTATACTTGTAAATCAATTCATTTCTTCCTTTAAGAATCAAGTCTCATAACTTGAAAAATAAAGTCCCTTAGCCTTTAAAAAAAATTTGAGGTCCATAGTCTTAAAACTTCATACGTAAATTCTTATAAATTAAGTAACATATACTTTGGTGCGTTGTGAATAACTTATACTTATTTATAACGATCTTAATCAAGTAGCCATGATCTAGAAAATGTAATACAATTTTGTCTTATCTTAGCTTCTATGCAGATGGAGAATTCTACTCATTTTAACTTAATTGATTGTCATTACATTTTCCTTTATTAACGTTGCAGTGGCTTGTTCGATACTTATTCTCATTTGTGCCGTAACTTAGCCAAGTCAACTTGGCTCCAAAATACCTCCTAACGACTCTTACCAACATCCCCCATAAGACTTGGTAAGAACTTAGGATAACTTAGACATAACCCTTACGTAGAGTAAATCAACATACATACCTCTTAACTTCTAAGAGTAGAAGGAACCATGAAATAATACCACATGTATATTCCATACATAGAATCATGTCAAAAGAAGGAATAGGTTCACATACCTCGCGACGATTATCGACAAATAACAAAATGCTCCAAAGTACTTCAACCTTGATAGCTATTCCATCCTTCAAGTAGAACACACTATACTTAGTACTTCCACCTATAATGGCCATAATACGTCCATTAACCTCTAGCTTCAAACGCAGAATATTTTAAGTGCAAAGTCACTAAATTCTACGGAAAATCGGACAGCACTTCCTTTGTTTCTACATACTTTGCCACCTTTTTCAAGGCCGAATTCAATAACCAAACACGCCACATTTAAGGCCCAATAATTCAGCTAACCAAAGGGGATTACACGCCTTAACAGGACGTGTAAAATCCCTCCCCACAAATTAATACGAAACTAGTTCCATATTTAAAGCCATTCTTGGCTAAACATCTACAACAACACAAAGTCCTTTTCCAATTATTTTTCAATCCAACTTCTTAGGCCTAACATGTTATATAGTCATAAACAACTTAACAATTATAATTCCTTCTTTATATAACATGTGCGATTAAACTAATAATCCAATTGAATTGAAATCTCAAGGCTAAACATACTAGTTTTCGGATTAGGGTTCCAATATCCATAACACTTATCAACTTCATAATATATATCTCATACTTGCTAATATCCATAGCTACAACAATAAGTAATCTTAATTACTAAAACGACAAGAATTATACCTTTACAAGCCCTTAAAATTTCCAAGATTCAAAGTCGCTCCTTAGCAATTCTTAGCTCATTTCCTTTACGCTCCAATCCGCTATTTGAAGCCTTTAGAAGCTCACAACCAACTTCTCTTCCATTTTCAATCAAAACCTATGAAAATGCCTTAGGTTTTCGCCTTGCGACTAACGTGAAAACGCCATTTTTCTAAAATCTTTCTATTATGATATCCTTACAATACCCTTAGGGACCTTGGGTTTAAGTCTTGTGAATTATGAACCAAAATTGCAATTTTTTTGTGTGGAAATCTCCCTAAAGCCGAGAGCAACATGGCTAGCACAAAGCTTCCCTAATTTTTTTCTAAGTGTTGAAGACTTGGTCTTGCACTAGTGTGTATATAAAACACAATGAAGGGTCAAGATTATAACAAATGTGTGGCTAGGATGAAGAACATTAATTAAATAGCCAAGTGGACAAGTTGACTTGGTCAATATTATCAAGCTAGCAAGACTTATCATCTTCAATGGTCAATGACCATTTTAACCTTGCAAAATTTTGTCCAACACCATCTGGGGGGTGCCATGTGTCGCCCTCCCATTCGTTCATAAAATTCCGTAACCCTCGTGGGCCCCACAAAACGTAAAATTACTCGGGTGGGCCCCACACGACCAAATCCGTAAAAATAAATTTCCATAATGATAACAAGTTCCATACTCTTCAATTAATGCATTTTGAGAATCTAATTCTCACTAACGAACATTTTTCCTTTCCGACGTTCGGAAGATTTTCCGTCGGAAAAACAATTCTTCCTTTCGTACCCTTTTCAAGTCTTGTGTTCCTTACTTACATTCTCTTAAACATGTCCTTGAATTACAGGGTGTAACATTTTTCCCCCCTTAGAAACATTCGTCCCCGAATGTTCTTTCGGAGTCCAATCTAATTAGATAGCGACGTAGTCTCCTTTTACTACACCCTTCATACAACATATGCCACCCATGGCCACATAACAATACTTATACTAAGATGTCAACCTTGGTACTCAAGAAGCCAACTAGTCCATACTCATAATGACCTCAAAGTCTGTCATAACCATCTCTACTAGGTCTACTAGGGTCTGACGACTGTATCATCACCGGGCGAATCTCATATACCCGTTCAGCTACCACCCCAAACACTCACGGGTGTAGTTACCTTGAAAGGTTCTTATGGATTCAGGCTCTATTCCTTTACACTTGGTTGCCATCTTCCTTACTGGTCACACTCTTTCCGTACTTCCAACTCATACTAGCATACATACATAACTTCCATACCGATTTTGGCCCCAATCTTTTGGAGTCACTCTTTTAAACAACATAAGGCCATTTCGCCACTGACCTGTTCCGGTGGAACGCGCCCACGAACCCAGAAACAATTAACTAGACTTGGGCCTTGCACTCGTGACTCACACGTAGCGGAACTACTACCAACTGATCCCATTCCATTTCAAACCGTGAGGCAACCCGTACTAGGTCCTCAACCCGACCCACCGTCGCGCTTAACTCCTATCCTTGGTCTGACTTAAATTTTTTCTACCCGAGAAGGCCTTATATACCTAAGGTCTCGGCGGTTATCAATACTCTTAGGCTCGTAATTTCCATGCTCCAAGCCTACCTCACTAGTCCCCCCGTAAACGGGTACAATAACTTCTCATAATACCAACTATACTATAATCATTACCAACCTGGATATGCAATCCACATAGTCCTTCCAGGGTCACCACGCTTTACTCAGTCGCAATCAATATAACTCGTTAGGGAGAGACGACCCTAACAACACAGCTCTATCGCACGATCTCAGAGTGAGAAGAATGGAAACCAATCCTAAATGTCCTGCAGCCTCCTGATTATAGATGTGGTGCACAACACACCTATAATCAAGACTCTACTAGACACGGTCTGTAGACACTTTCCGAGGACTAATCGCCTGATACCACTTTTGTCACGACCGACCGGCGCATCGGTGCCCTACCCGGGCACCCTTCTAATCATACAACACAATAAATCGGAAGATAAATAACATCATTTTTACCAAGCGCTGCCGATAAGTGCCATAACATAAAAATTACCCGAAAGGGTCTACATTGTTTAACAATGTAAATACAACTCTAGCACGCCCAGCCCACCGATGAATACAGAGTTCTAAGATTTGAACAAATACTATGACGGGACAAGGCCCCGCTGCACTCGAATATACATAGCCATGACAACTCCGAACATTGAGCCATCTCAAAATCTGAACCAGATCCTAAGCTCATGGATCCACAATCGTACCTAAACTCGCGGACATGAACGCAGCCTCCGAAGGGGTCGCATAACAAAAATTTAATATGGAACGGAAAATAAGGTACAGAAACAAATCATAATCAGATAAAAGAATGACAGAGCAAGTATAAAAGGGTAAATACGAGATCCTACCGTGTCATTACCATCTCGTGAACTTAATCGTACCTTATTATCTTTTCCCATTTTTACATAAAAGTTATAATCACATTCTTACGCATACGCTTAGGAAAACCGTCAAGTTCATTACCATATAACTTACTTACCTTACATAACATAATCCGCCCTTTATGGAGGACGATATACTTCCGCCTAACTGGGATGCGATAAAGTCACATAGTCGCCCATAAAGGTATCTTCGCCCATTTCGGGACGCGATAATGTCATATAGTCCGCCCATAAAGGTATCTCGCCCGCCCAACTCGGATGCAATAAGGTCACATAGTTCGCCCATAAAGATATACGCCCGCCCAACTCGACGCGTAAAGTCATATAGTTCGCCCATAAAGCTATACCGCCTACCAACTCGACGCGTAAGGTCACATAGTCCGCCCATAAAGGTATCTTGCCGCCCAACTCGGGAAGCGATAAAGTCATATAGTCGCCCATAAGGTATACGCCGCCCAACTCGACGCGTAAGGTCACATAGTCTTCCCATAAAGGTATCGCCCGCCCCATCCTCGACGCGGTAAAGTCACATAGTTTTTTCCATAAAGGAGCATCGCCGCCCAACTCGACGCGTAAAGTCATATAGTCCGCCCATAAAGGTATCTCGCCTACCAATCCTGGGACGCGGTAAGGTCACATAGTCTGCCCATAAATGTATACTGCCCGGCCCAATCCTGGGACGCAGTAAAGTCATATAGTCTGTCCATAAAGGTATACTGTCCGGCCCAATCCTGGGATGCGGTAAGGTCACATAGTCTGCCCATAAAGGTATCTCGCCTTACCCAACTCGACGCCAGAAAGTCATATAGAATCCGGGAATTTAACCCAACGTGCTACGTACCTCTACTCCTTTTAAAAATGACTCTTTTTCAAATAATACTTTCAAGATACTAATAACCGTAGTATCAAGTCATATCTACTTTTCAAGACAAGTCACAATACCTTTTAGAAATACATTTACCGGCTTCTAAATCAAGTGACTTCTTTCTTTAAAACCTTAAGCAATTGGTACCTTTAAAACAATTTGCCCTTCTTTAATTCAAATCATTTCTTTGCTTACATTACTGAAGAAAACCATTCTTTTAATCTTCCATAAAGTTGTTATAACCAACTTCCCATAAAGCCGTTATAACTCTTTATGTCTTAGACAAATTCATTCCTTTTATAACCAAGAGACTTATACTTTCAAATTGAATTACATAGCTTTCAAAATACTTCAAGTCTCTTAACTTTTAAGAAACCCAGTTTCTTAACTTAGAATGTCAAGCTTCTTAACTTTAGAAATCAAGTATTCTATACTTGTAAATCAATTCATTTCTTCCTTTAAGAATCAAGTCCCATAACTTGAAAAATAAAGTCCCTTAGCCTTTAAAAAAAATTGAGGTCCATAGTCTTAAAACTTCATACGTAAATTCTTATAAATTAAGTAACATATACTTTGGTGCGTTGTGAATAAGTTATACTTATTTATAACGATCTTAATCAAGTATCCATGATCTAGAAAATGTAATACAATTTTGTCTTATCTTAAGCTTCTATGCAGATGGAGAATTCTACTCATTTTAACTTAATTGATTGTCATTACATTTTCCTTTATTAACGCTGCAGTGGCTTGTTCGATACTTATTCTCATTTGTGCCGTAACTTAGCCAAGTGAACTTGGCTCCAAAATACCTCCTAATGACTCTTACCAACATCCCCCATAAGACTTGGTAAGAACTTAGGATAACTTAGACATAACCCTTACGTAGAGTAAATCAACATACATACCTCTTAACTTCTAAGAGTAGAAGGAACCATGAAATAATACCACATGTATATTCCATACATAGAATCATGTCAAAAGAAGGAAGAGGTTCACATACCTCGCGACGATTATCGACAAATAGCAAAATGCTCCAAAGTACTTCAACCTTGATAGCTATTCCATCCTTCAAGTAGAACACGCTATACTTAGTACTTCCACCTATAATGGCCATAATACGTCCATTAACCTCTAGCTTCAAACGCAGAATATTTTAAGTGCAAAGTCACTAAATTCTACGGAAAATCGGACAGCACTTCCTTTGTTTCTACGTACTTTACCACCTTTTTCAAGGCCGAATTCAATAACCAAACACGCCACATTTAAGGCCCAACAATTCAGCTAACCAAAGGGGATTACACGCCTTAACAGGACGTGTAAAATTCCGCCCCACAAATTAATACGAAACTAGTTCCATATTTAAAGCCATTCTTGGCTAAACATATACAACAACACAAAGTCCTTTTCCAATTCTTTTTCAATCCAAATTCTTAGGCCTAACATGTTATATAGTCATAAACAACTTAACAATTATAATTCCTTCTTTATTTAACATGTGACGATTAAACTAATAATCCAATTGAATTGAAATCTCAAGGCTAAATATACTAGTTTTCGGATTAGGGTTCCAATATCCATAACACTTATCAACTTCATAATATATATCTCATACTTGCTAATATCCATAGCTACAACAATAAGTAATCTTAATTCTAAAACGACAAGAATTATACCTTTACAAGCCCTTAAAATTTCCAAGATTCAAAGTCGCTCCTTAGCAATTCTTAGCTCTTTTCCTACGCTCCAATACGCTATTTGAAGCCTTTAGAAGCTCACAACCAACTTCTCTTCCATTTTCAATCAAAACCTATGAAAATGCCTTAGGTTTTCGCCTTGCGACTAACGTGAAAACGCCATTTTTCTGAAATCTTTCTATTGAGATATCCTTACAATACCCTTAGGGACCTTGGGTTTAAGTCTTGTGAATTATGAACCAAAATTGCAATTTTTTTGTGTAGAAATCTCCCTAAAGCCGAGAGCAACATGGCTAGCACAAAGCTTCCCTAATTTTTTTCTAAGTTTTGAAGACTTGGTCTTGCACTAGTGTGTATATAAAATACAATGAAGGGTCAATATTATAACCAATGTGTGTCTAGGATGAAGAACATTAATTAAATAGCCAAGTGGACAAGTTGACTTGGTCAATATTATCAAGCTAGCAAGACTTATCATCTTCAATGGTCAATGACCATTTTAACCTTGCAAAATTTCGTCCAACACCATGTGGGGGGTGCCATGTGTCGTCCTCCCATTCGTTCATAAAATTTTGTAACCCTCGTGAGCCCCACAAAACGTAAAATTACTCGGGTGGGGCCCACACGACCAAATCCGTAAAAATAAATTTCCATAATGATAACAAGTTCCATACTCTTCAATTAATGCATTTTGAGAATCTAATTCTCACTAACGAACATTTTTCCTTTCCGACGTTCGGAAGATTTTCCGTCGGAAAAATAATTCTTCCTTTCGTACCCTTTTCAAGTCTTGTGTTCCTTACTTACATTCTCTTAAACATGTCCTTGAATTACGGGGTGTAACAACATTGTGTCTTACTAACAATGAGAGTAAATAAGAGTATACTTTACTGCATAAAAATAGGAGGCTCATGATCAAGTAGGGCCACCCGCCCGTGGTATCATTAATCAATCTTACTCCTGGGACTATTTCACCCGCATAGGTCCTGTGGACCCGCAATGAGGTAACTTCCTCGCATAGGTTGTATCCGCCCGCATAGGTCGTATGGACCCGCATGAGGTATTCCTCGCATAGGACTATTTCACCCGCACAGGACTATTTCACCCGCTTAGGCCCGATGGGCCCGCAATGAGTACAAACGCCGCACTCGCATCATGGGTGGTAAATCCATGGAATTAGTAGTAACCCGGGGCTTTACACCGTAAGAATAACATAAACTAGCACAACCGGCTATCATACATAACATAAGCACTACCGGCTTATCATACATAACATAAGCACTACCGGTTTATCATACATAACATAAGCACTACCGGCTTATCATACATAACATAAGCAAGTTAAGAAATCCCCCTAACTTCTTATTAGCCTTATTCATATACACTCTCATTTGTTTACTTAAGGCACTAACATGTCATTATAAAATCCGGGAATTTAACCCAAAGTACTACGTACTTCTTTTATTTTAAAATGACTCTTTTTCATATAAAACTTCCAAGATACTAATAACCGTAGTATCAAGTCATATCTATTGTTCAAGACAAGTCACAATACCTTTTAGAAATACATTTATAGGCTTCTAAATCAAGTGACTTCTTTCTTTTAAAAACCTTAAGCAATTGATGCCTCAAAATCAATTTGTCTTTCATTATTTCAAGTCATTTATCATACTTACATTACTTAGAGTAAACCACTCTTTTTAACTTTCCATAAATCTATTATAACCAACTTCCCATAAAGCCGTTATACTAGTTTTATACTTTAAAAACTTACATTCTTCTTTATAACCAAGAGACTTAAACTTTCCAAACAAAACAAGCATCATATACTTTCAAAATACTTTAAGTCTCTTAACTTTTAGAAACTAAGATATCCTTAATATTTTAAACAAGTGAGTTATTTCCCTAACTCAACCAACTTGGACATTCTTAAAATAAGCCAAGGATATCAAATGAACTAGATTCGTCAAAATCTCGTACGTCTACCGTACTATATATTTACAACTATTCATGCTCAAGAGATAGGAAAGTTCCACATACCTCTTCGGTTCAATCCACTTGCTAAGTCCAATATGCCGTACGTAGTATGTGAACCTATAATGACCATAATACGTCTATTAACTTCTTACTTCAAACGTAGAATATTCTAAGTGCAAAGTCACTAAATTCTACGGAAAATCGGACAACACTTCCTTTGTTTCTACATACTTTTCCACCTTTTTCAAGGCCCAAATCCATTAACCAAACACGCCACATTTAAGGCTAAAAAATTCAGCAATATAAAGGGGATTACACGCCTTAACAGGACGTGTAAAATTCTGCCCCACAATTGATATCAAACTAGTCCAAACGACAATGCCATTCTCGGCCAAAAGGTGTCACAACATACCTTTCCTTTCCAATTCCTTTTCAATACAAGTTGTTTAGTATAACATGTTATAAAGCCGCAATCGATTATAACAACAATAATCTTCAAGTAGATAACATGCGACGATTCTAGTTAGCGACCAAATTGTATTTCAATTTCCAATGGCTCAACATGTCATTTCGGATTTTAGGCTTCAAATATTCATAACACTTATCAATATTTAATACATATACTTCATGCTAGTCAAAATGTAAGGCTACAACAATATGTAATCTTATAACACTTAAGAAAACAAGATTGTTACCTTAGTGAGCCTTAATCCACTTCAAGATCCGAAGTCGCTCCCTAGAAACTTAGAGCCTTTCTTTGACACTCCAATCCGCCACTTGAAGCCCTTAGAAGATTACAAACAACTTTCCTTCAACTTCCAATCCAAACCTAGGAAAGTGACTAGGTTTTCACCTTGCGACTAATACGAAAACACCACTTTTTCGGGATCTTTATATTGAGATACCCTTACAATACACTTAGGAACCTTGGTTTAAAGTGTGGAGATTATTGGACAACAAAAAAAAAATCTTCTTGAAACCCTCTCAAAGCCGAGAGCTCCCTTTGTGCTCTTCAAGATTTTTTCAAATTTTTCTCTAAGTATGAGAACTTGTCTTGCTAGTAGTGTTATTATATAGATACATGGAGGGTCAAGATTAAAACAAATGTATGGTTTGGATGCAATTCACAAGGATCAAGCCAAGTGGCTCGTGACTAAGTCAACAATGTCAAGCTTTAGCCCTTAGCAAGACTTGGTCATCTCTTTATTGGCCAAATGACCATTTTAGCCATGTCCATTTCGTCCAAGACCACTAAAGGGGGTGACACGTGTCGCCCTCCCATTCGTCGCAATATTTCATTTTTCCGGCAATTCCAAAATTCCGATATATTTTTACTAGTCTCAAATCTTAACACTTTTGAGTTCTTACGTACGTTATTATAAACATGTCCTGGAATTCCGGGGTGTAACATTCTTCCCCCCTTAGAAACATTCATCCCCGAATGTTCTTTTGGGAGTCAAACTTAAAGATAGCGACATAGTCTCCTTACAACCCCTACATACCAATAATTGCACACGTGGACACATAATAATACTCATACTAAAATGTCAAGCTGAACCCCATGTGTCAACGTCGGTTATCTGCATAAAGCTTCTGCTGACTCTGAGCTTACTAATAATCTTTCTTGGATAAGCTTCGCCTTATCCACAGCTTCACGAATCAAGTTCGACCAAATAATCAACCTCACCTACGTTGAACCAACCAACCGGCGATCTACACTTTCTTACATACAAGGCCTCATACAGGGCCATCTGAATACTGGAAGGGTATTTGTTATCGTACGTAACTCAACAAGAGGCAAATAACCCTCCCAGCTTATCTCTGAAATCAAGAACACAGGCCTGCCACCTATCCTCAAGTGCCTGGATAGTACGCTCGCCGTCCGCTTGGTCGAGGTGTAATGCAACACTGAGACTCACCTATGTCCCTAACCCCTTCTGAAAAATCTCCAGAAGTTATCCGTAACCGAGCTCATCTGTCTGACATCATAAACGTAGGAACCCCGTGCAGTCTCACAATCTCCTTGCTATATAAGCTAACATAATCCTCAGCCGAGTAAGTGGTCCTAACCGGAAGAACACAGCTGGTTTCGCCAGCCTAATTACCATGACCCCCAGGGAGTCGCACTTCCTATGAGTACGATGCCACCCTGTAACAAGATCCATATTAATTACCTCTCATATCTAATTTGGGATTTCAATCGCCTGTAATAGCCCACTGGGCTTCTGGTGTTCAACCTTGACCTGCTACTCATTTGGACATTAAGAAACAACTCTGCTACGTCCCTCTTCAGGACATCTTACCAATACATACATCTGAGGTCACGACACAACTTAGTCGACCCCGAACAATTAGAGCAATAAGCACTGCGTGCCTCCCCTAAAACCTGCTGACAAGTCCTACAGCACCGGGTACATACAATCTATCCTCATATCACAGCACCCCATCCGGTGCTACTCAAATGTGCTCTTCTTCTTCTGAGAGTCGATTCGATATCAGATCATAATCGATCCTCATCATGTCGTCTCTTTACGTCCTCAACGACGGAAGACTCGGCAACCTCTCGGAGCTAAACGTCATTAACCTTGGAAACAAATAATCGAACCCTACCAGAGTCGATGAATCTCACGGACCACGTCTTGTCTATCTGGATGCCCATCTGACAGACTACCCATAGATCCACGACTAAGAGCATCTATAACTGTCTTGGCTTTCCCCGGATGGTATAGGATATCAATATCACAATCCTTGAGTAACTCTGTTACACCCCGTATTTCCAGAGTATGTACGTAAGGACGTACGTACGAAAATTTTAGCCTTAAGATAGGCAAGGATCGAAAATTTTGTTCACAACTACCGAAAAGAATCGTTTTTCGACGAAACGTTTTACAAAACTTGCGAAGGGAAAATTACGGCTATGTCATTTATATTTTTTGCGGATTTTTCCGAGAGATGAAATATTTTGGACCAACGAGAGGGTGACACTTGTCACCCTCAAGTGGACGGTTGTGGTGGCCGATTGGTGCACGTTTTCTTCCCCTTTTTGTGGCCTAAAACTTGGGTCAATGTTTGTGAGGGATTTGTGGAGTAGGGTTAGGGTGCACTTTGGCAAATCTTGACCCTCCACTTGCCCCCCACTTGGCTTGATCTTGGCCATTGATCTCCCTATAAATACCCCCCCCCCCCTTGTTGAAGACTTCTTCATCCCAAAAACACTTTCCAAGTCTTGAAGCCCTCTCCCCCTTAGTGTAGTGTTCTCGTCCAAAGAGCACCCTTCCCCTTTTGTGAGGCCCCTTGGCCGAGAGATATCCCCCCCTCCTAGTGGTGTTGGCCGACACACACACCCCCCCCTCTTGGTAGAAAATACTCTCCAAGTATTGTTACTATACCAATATACCTTAGCCTTATACCTTGTAGTATTCCAAAGATACCTCTATACGTAGAGTCTGAAATACTACCTTATGTCCTTTTTGTCTCAAAACGAAACCCTAAGGAAAACCTTCATAGTCGGTTGAAGTGTTAAGTAGAAGTTGCGAGAACTTCTAAGGGTTGTTTGGAGCGGTTGAGCGCCAGTAGGAGCTAAACGTTGCTCAGGATCGACATTTAATCTTGGATAATTTTGGGCTTATCGAGGTAAATATCTTGTCCCCTTTGTAATTAGAGTTTACATACCGTCAAGTATAAGAATTAAGTATAAGTTATATACAAGGAAGGTATATAAGAAGAGAATTGAACTGATTTACATAGATCAGATTTACGTGAGACTTGAAGTTTTGGCAGGAAGTCTCGCCCAATTTTCCGTAGAATCTTGTATCCGCATTTATTCTACCGAGTAGTCTAGACATTGATAGACTTGTATAACCGTTATAGGTTGAAGATCGCGAGTAGCGTATTCTACTCGGGGGTGGAAAAGGCTAGCAGGATTACGATTTTGAGCTATGTGCTAATAGTCGATAAATCGTCGCGAGGTATGTGATTCCTCTTATCCTCTTGAGCATGATATTTTAAAAGAATATATATAGTACGGTAGACGTACGTGTGTTAACTGAACGTGGTTTTACTGCGATGTCTTTTGACTTGAGTCTAAATAATAAGAATCTGAAGTATTTCAAAAGAGTTAAGAAACCTTTTTGAAAGAAGAGTAACACTTGGTCTTAAAAGTTTTAAAAGCTTAAGAGTTATACTAGCTTTATGGGAAGTTAGGTATAACGACTTAAGAGAGATAAAAAGAATGGTTTATTGATTTTAGAAGTTAAGAGACTTGATCTTAAAAGATAAGAGACTTGACTTAATTAAATTAATATGAATTTTGTTAAAAAGTGTGAAACCTCATTCGTGAGTAATGAGTACCTGGTTTTTAAAAGGAATGATGTTTCTTGATTTGAAATCGCAATAAGTATCGAACGAACCACTGCAGCGTTAAAGGGAAATGTATTGACTAATTAAGTATTATTAAAACCAGTAGAAACCTCCATCTGCATAGAAGCTAAGATGAGACAAAATGATATTACATTTCCTAGATCATGACTGCTTTAATAAGATTGATTATGAACAAGAATAACCTACTCACATATAAGGCATATGTTTCTCAAATTGTTTAAAAGAGAATTATATTCTTAAGTGATTAAGACTATGAACTACGAAGCCTTTCGAAAATGAGAAACTTGAGTATTTGAAATTAGGCAAACTTGAACGTTTGGAAAATAATGTTGTTACTTGATTTTACAAAAGGAAGTGTTTTGGTTTACTTAAAAAGATAGTCACTCTATTTTTTTTACTACGGGTATTGTGTGACTTTTGTGAAAGAAGCGGATCTTTTAAAGAGTTAATGTATGAAGTACTCTGGGGATAAAAACCCGAACTTGTTAAAATAAAGTAGAAAGTACCTTGTGTGAATAACTTGATTGTGTTGGTTTGTGATAGCCTTGTAATACTTTCTTGTTGATTTGATAAAGTAAACATGTTAGGATGCTACGTGTGTTAGTATCTTGTGATGTTTGTGTAAAGGGGTTTCCCTTGATTGTGCTTATGTTGTTTAACGATAAACTGTTATGTTAGTATTATATCACTCACCTTGACTTGATCCCGGGGGTTAAGCTGCCCTCCGATGCGGGGTAGACTCAGGCGGTCTGGGACCATGATTCGAGAATACCTCATGCGGGTCCAGGGGACCTATGCGTAGCTACGAGAGTTCCAGGTTAGTGTGCGGCCTTTGTGGTCATGCGGTCTATGTGGCCATGCGGACTGCGAGTCCAGGACGTTGCCGGGGAGTAGCTACCCTCGATGCGGGGAATACCTCATACGGGCCTACGTGAGTGGCCTATGCGGAGCTGCGGGAAGTTCCAGGACTAGACGCGCACATTAGATACTGCGGGCGAGTGGCCAGCTTCGATCATGTGGCGGTCTAGACAGATCTCATGATACAGTTTATGACCTTGTTGGTACAGTGGGTTTTAGTAGTTGACTATGCCTTCGTACTTACCCCGTACGGTTTGATTATGACACAGGTGGGACCTGGTGTTCATGTGTATTCCTTAGTGCTTTTATATCAAAGACTGCCGATAGTGAGGAAGCTATTCCACGGGCATGATTGATGTTGTGGGCGTGAAACCCATAGTTATATTTGAGTGATGACTTTGAGGGCGTGAGTCCCTGACTTGACATATCGCTTATATTATCGTGAATCGTAGTTTGGTTATCATACATGTCTCTGCTTTATATAGACTACTATGATTTCATTTACGATTTTTCGTTTCACATACTTGGTACTGTTATCGACCTCCTTCGGGGGGGCTGCGTTCATGCCGCAGGTAGAGGTACACCAGTCGTTGATCCCCGCTCTTAGGATCACAGTTCAGCGTTTTGGGAAGCTCCGTTTCTTCGGAGGCTTATCTTTGGTATAGTCCCCTGTCGTTGTAGGTACTTACATTCAGGGGTATGGCGGGGCCCTTTCCCGCCATTGTTGTTATATCATTCTTAGAGGTGCAGAAATCGTTGTAGGCGAGTTTGTAAAAAGGATGTAACTGTTCGGATTTAAGTTTTTATATATATGCCGAAAGGCAACTTTTCTTCAGATAAACTGTGTCTCTTCTACATTGTTTCATGTTGTGCTTTATATTCCGCTGATTACTCTGATGTATGTCTACTTGGGTGCCCGGGGTAAGGCACCAGTCACGGGCCCGGGTTCGGGTCGTGACAAAAGTGGTATCAGAGCAGTTAATCCTCGGAAAGTGTCTACAGACCGTATCTAGTAGAGTCTTGATTATCGGTGTGTTGTGCACCACACCAATAATCAGGAGGTTATAGGATATTTAGGATTGGTTTCCATTCTTCTCACTCTGAGATCGTGCTTAGAGCCGTGTTATAAGTTGGACCCCTCTAACGTATTTCTTTCCTTACCGCTATGCCTCGCGTAAAGGCAACCCGGCCCAGAAGGGCAAGGCGTGAGGAGCCGCGAGTAGAGCACGAGAGGGTTACTAGAGGCATTGCCCAATCATCACCAGGGTGGTGCTTCATTCGGGAGTTACGCTCGTCGACCCCAGAGTTTAGCACAGCGGCGATTCCTCTGCGGCCATGATATTTGAACCTTCGCCCACGACCGATGAGCAGTATAGATTGCAAAGAGACGACCCTGTTACTAGCTAAGGATGTAGCTACCTGAGAGTATATTATATACCGATTTATCACGAGTCATGATGACTATCTAAGAGAGGTTGTGCAAGAGTAGCTCTTGATCAAGGCTTGAACATGGCTCGTATGCGGGCTTATCGCGTGGAGAAACGTAGAGATCGGCAGATTAATCAAGGATCGCAAAGAGGCGCAGCAGAGTCCTTTGGTAACTTTCGAGGCAAATCGCCTCAAGAAGCAGATCGATACGCACTCGCCGGTCGCAGAGCGGTCCTCCGCTGACTTCGGGACGCTCGGGTATGTAGGAGTTGGTCGAGCCGTTATACCCGTGTTTCAGTGCGTGCGTGAGGCGTGCGTGTACAATTGAGCCTTAAGTAGGCATAGTTTCGAAATTTGTACACAAGTGCGAAAAGTCGTTTTTCGACGAAACGTTTCCACGACTACGTTGGGAAAATTCCGCTATGTCATTTAGTATTTTTGCGGATTTTTCCGAGCGACGGAACATTTTGGATTAACGGGAGGGTGACACTTGTCACCTCATTGGGCAACAAAGAGAAGGCTTGGCCTGGCGATTGGCTCCTCTTTTGTGCCTTGCTTTGTGGCTTGTTTTGTGGAGTGTTTTGTGGAGTGTTTTGTGGGTGCACTTGGCTTGATCTTGGCCTTACACTTGCCTTGCACATGGCTTGATCTTGGCCATTGGTTGGCCTTTGGTTTTGCTATAAATACCCCTCTCTTTGAAGACTTCTTCATCCACTCTTCACTTGCCTAAGTCTTGAGAACCCCTCCTCCCTCTTGTTGACTCGCCCAAGAGCCTCTCCCCTTGTGAAGGCCTTTTGGCGAAACCTTCCCCTTTGTGAGCCTAAAGCGAGAACACCCCCTCCCTTAGGGTGTTGTTCTCGTGTGGTACCCCTTTGTGGTATTAAAATACTCCTCCAAGTATTGTTATAATGCCCAAAATACCTTAGCCTTATACCTTGTAGTATTCCAAAGTTACCTCTATACGTGAGTCCTGAAATACTACCTTTTGTCCTTTAGTCTCAAACCGAAACCCTAAGGAACCCTTCACCGTTGGTTGAAGTTTTGGAGCAGAAGTTGGATAGAACTTCTAAGGGTTGTTTGGAGCGGTTTGGAGCACTCGGAGTAGAGCTAAACCTTGCTCAAAGCGACATTATACTCGGATAATTTTGGGCTTATCGAGGTAAACACTATCGTTCTTCTATTGTAATTGGAAATTACATGTTGTAGAATATATAGTTGAAGTATACTATATATAGAACTATACTTAGTACTGTGGCAATGTCTTTTGACTTAAGCCTGAAGAATTAAGAACTGAACTGTATTACAGTAGACTTGTGTAGTATTACTGTGTAGTAGAATTGTACACATCCGGTTAGGTGTGTGAAACCCCCCCCCTCTGGTTGGCTTGGTAGCCGGCCTCGATAGAGAAGGAGATTTACGCTGTGGCGGGGGGGGGAGATGCTGCCGAATTTTCTGTAGAATATTCTACGTTGTGGTCTAGATGATAATAGGCGCCTTGTGGCCTTATAGGTTGAAGTACCTACGTGTGGCGCGATTTACTTGGCTTAAGGAGTAGCCGACTGTTTGGAGCGTTTTGCTATTAGTCGATACTCGTCGCGAGGTATGTGAACCTCTTCCTATCTCTTCTAGCATGATATGTGTGTAACTATGTAGTACGGTAGACGTACATGTGTTTAATGTATTTGATTGGTTTGAAACATAAAGTGTTATAACGGCTTTACGGGAAGTTGGTTATAACAGCTTTATGTAGGTAAGAAAATGGGTTGTGGTTTTTAAAAGATAATTGATTTGATTTATAATCGGCAGGGCGTTATAGTAAAACTTGAAGTATTTCAAAAAGATTTATGAATCGTTTTGAAAGAAGTGTAGTATTGTGCTTTGAAAACTTAAGAGTTATACTAGCTTTATGGGAAGTTAGGTATAACGGCTTAAGAATGGTTTACTGATGTTAGAAGTTAAGAGACTTGATCTTATAAGATAAGAGACTTAACTTATTTGTTTTAATGTGAATGTTTGTGTGAAACCTCATTCGTGAGTAATGAGTACTTGATTTTATTTAAAGGGATAATGTTTCTTGATTTGAAATCGAATGTGTATCGACAGCACCAGCGGCGTTAATAAAGGAAAATGTATTGAATAATGATGAATTGTATTAAAACCAGTAGAAACCTCCATCTGCATAGAAACTAAGATGAGACAAAATGATATTACATTTTCTAGATCATGGCTGCTGTAATAAGAATGTTGTAAACAAGAATAACCTACTCTCACGTACGACATAATTTACTCAATTATTCTAGAAAGGAATCAAGTGATTAAGTTTATGAACTATGAAACCTTTTGAAAATGAGAAGCTTGAGTAATCAAACTAGGCAACCGGAACTTAGGAAAAGAATGTTGTTACTTGATTTTGAAAAGGAATGTGGGTTGGTCATTCTAATACTACTGTATCGGGTGACTTTTATAAAAGTAATGGATCTCTTTTAAAAGAACTTAACGATGTAGTACTTTGGGGTTAAAAACCCGGACTTTGGCATAAAATGAAAGTACTTTGAGTTGTGTGAAACTTGCCTATGCTTGTTGTTGTGAAACTTGCCTATGCTTGTTGTTGTGAAACTTGCCTATGCTTGTGATGATAGCCTTTGTTGTGCAAGTGTGGTATTTCAGATACGCGTCTCGATAGAGGGCCGGTCGACTTGTTGAGAACTTACTTGGACGTGCTGGCAGTGATGGAGAATTCCACGGGTATGCTCCTGTTGATAGTGTTATTCCATGGACTAGCTCTCCATGAGGTTTCTTCGCTCGGCTGGGTATCCGTGGTCGGCTCGCATCTTGCCGCCTCGTGGTGATTCGGCCTTGGTATCGGTAGTCACCGTGACTTGCCCGCTCAAGATAGTGACGGTTTCGTGATCTGACCTTGGTCCCCGGTGGTCACCCTCGTACTTGCCCGGCCGTGCGTGACCGGCCTGGTATCCGATGGTCGGCTCTCGCACTTGCCGTGACGGCCGTGTTTTGGTTGCATTGTATTATTGGTACGGTCGGATCTCGTAGTTATACTTGTCTGCACGGTTTTATAACACAGGTGGGACATGGTGTTCATGTATAATCCTTGGTATGGTTATATCATAAAGCTAGCGATGAGGAAGAAATTCCACGCACGAGTGATAATTTGGAGGCGTGAGTCCTCGTCTTGATGTGAATGGTTATATGTTATATATCGTAGTTTGGTCATCATACATGTCTCCGCTTTATATAGACTATTATGATTTCATTTCTGATATTCTGATTTCACATACTTAGTACTGTTAGATCGACCTCCTTCGGGCCGCGTTCATGCCGCAGTAGAGGTACATTTGTCGATCCGCGTTTAGGATCTCATTTCACGTTTTGGGAAGCTCGTTCCGTCGGAGGCTTATCTTTGGTATGTTACCACAGTCCGTAAGTTCTTATGCGTTCGGGGTATGGCGGGGCCCCGTCCGTCATAGTTGTTGTATAAATCTTAGAGTGCAGTAATCTTGTTGTGGGCGAGGGTTGTAAAAGGATTAAACTGTTCGTGTTTTATGTATATCAAGAAAAGCGTTTTGGTTGCTGTTTATTTATTATATCTCTTATTTCTTGTGTAAAGTTTTTATTTCATTGGTTTTCTCTCGATGTTGTATCACTAGGGTGCCCGGTAAGGCACGATGTGGGCCGGTTCGGGCGTCACAAGTGGTATCGAGCGCTTAATCCTCGGAAAGTGTCTGAGCCGTGTCTAGTAGAGTCTTGATTATCGGTGTGTTGTGCACCACATCTATAATCGAGGCTATAGGACATTTAGGATTGGTTTCCATTCTTCTCATTCCGAGATCGTGCCTTAGAGGCGTGATAAGATCGACCCCTCGACGTGTTTCGTTTTACGATTATGCCTGCGAAGGCAACCCGCCCGAAGGGCAAAGCGTGAGAGGATCTGCGAGTAGAGCGGCAGAGACCACGGTACTGAGCCTCGATCCGCCCGATGCAGGCGAGAGAGATGAGTTACAAAGTAGGCGATTAATGGCCGGGTTGTGGCAGACTTGAGGATAAATGACACAGCGGTTCGATAACCAGTGGTTCACCCTAGATCGAGATAGTTCGAGGCTTCGGATTTTCTCGAGTTGTAGGCCGCGAGTTTTATGGGTCGAGGCCCGAGGATGATCCGCAGGAGTTCATCCGAAGCGATTCTGACGGATCATGAGTGATCAAGGCATCGGAGATCGAGTCGGTGGCCCTAGGTTCACATCAATCGCGTGATACCGCAATGATCGTTTGATTCTCGGGAGCTGTCCAGGAGAGCATGCACTTCCAGGTATGGAACGAGTTCTCGAGGCCTTTCTTGCACATTTCTTGCCTCCCGGATGAGGAGGGCTCGGGCGACGATTTTTGGTGTTCTGGCGAGCAGGCGTGCGGTTCGGGAGTACAATGTGGAGTTCGACTCATTGGCCAGACGCCCCGCGTTAGTAGCTAGTATGGAGGATCGAGTGCACCGATATGTTACGTGGCTCGATGATTGCCTTGCAGAGTTGTTCGGTGTAGCTCTTCACCGGGCATGGACATTGCCGCACGCAGCGTATACACTTGGATGTGAGGCGGATAAATCGACGGAATGACCAAAGTCGGCGAAGAGGGCGAGCAGGGTCCTTTGGTGACTTTCGAGGCGGACCGCCTCAGCAGACTAGTTATGTACCTCCGTCAGTACAGAGTGGTCCTCCACAGCCTTTGGGACCTTCAGGATATTCAGGAAGCGGTCGGGGCTCTGTGTTTCAGATTTTCGGAGAGCGAGTGCTCGCCGGACGAGGTTGCCCTTGTCTCGCCGCGGCCGTTGTGGAAAGCTTCATAAGGGAGAGTGTCGTACTAACTCGGGAGATTGTTATTTTTGCGCCAACAGGCCATCGGCAGAAGATCGTCCACCAGTAGCACTGGTAGGATAGCGTGGACTACTAGAGCAGTTGCGGGTTCTTCACCTTCCGTAGCTAGGCAGGATGTTGTACACCGGAAGGCCCCGGTAGAGGTCGCAGTGGGAGTTCCCAGTTTTAGCGGTCCTTGAACCGCCTAGTTTCAGGTATATCCTTAACCCTCTCGAGTTTTGTTTGTATTGATGTTGTTGATGTGTTTAATGTTATGTCTGGATAGCTTTGTGCTAAAATGTGATTTAGAAACCTGGTTAGTGAAAAGGGTAAGTCACGGGTAGTGTGAGATGGAAGTGGTAGCTTTCATGATGTGAAATAGTAAGATTGTTCGGATCGGGAACAAGAGTCATGATTGGGGGTCGGGTTGGGGACCATTTGCGGGTCAACCCGTAACCCGGTTTGGGGTGGGGTCGGTTCTGGGTGGTCAGCGGTGGTAGGGTCACGAGGGTGCTAGGCCCAAGTTTAGTTGACCATCGTATGAGTTCGTGGGTGTGTTCGACCAGAATCAGTTCGGGAAGGCCGGAATGGCCTTAGGAAATCGAGGTTAGCGAGATGACCAAGTTCGAGGTAGTGACTCGAGGGTTGGTAATGAAGCGTTGGCGAAGTGTGGTACGGATACTAGAACGAGTTCGAGTGTTCGTGACGAGTACTACGAGAAAGGAGAAGTGAACGTGTGTTTTGTGGCAAAGTGTGGCATGATTGTTTTCGACGATAGCAGTGAAGACTATACCGACGCCGCTTGTTTTGAGACCTAGAAGGAACATTCGACGAATGTTTCTAAGGGGGAAGAATGTTATACCGTGTTTCAGTGCGTGCGTGAGGCGCGTGTACAATTTGAGCCTTAAGTAGGCATAGTTTGAAATTTGTACACAAGTGCGAAAGGAGTCGTTTTCGACTAAACGCTTCCACACTACGCTGGGAAAATTCCGGCTATGTCATTTAGTATTTTTGCGGATTTTTCCGAAGCGACGGAACATTTTGGATCAACGGGAGGGTGACACTTGTCACCTCATTGGGCAACAAAGAGAAGGCTTGGCCTCGCCGATTGGCTCCCTCTTTTGTGCCTTGCTTTGTGGCTTGTTTTGTGGAGTGTTTTGTGGAGTGTTTTGTGGGTGCACTTGGCTTGATCTTGGCCTTACACTTGCCTTGCACATGGCTTGATCTTGGCCATTGGTTGGCCTTTGGTTTTGCTATAAATACCCCCTCTCTTTGAAGACTTCTTCATCCACTCTTCACTTGCCTAAGTCTTGAGAACCCCTCCCCTCCCTCTTGTTGACTCGCCCAAGAGCCCTCTCCCCTTGTGAAGGCCTTTTGGCGAAACCTTCCCTTTGTGAGCCTAAAGCGAGAACACCCCCTCCTTAGGGTGTTGTTCTCGTGTGGTACCCCCCCTTTGTGGTATTAAAATACTCCTCCAAGTATTGTTATAATGCCCAAAATACCTTAGCCTTATACCTTGTAGTATTCCAAAGTTACCTCTATACGTAGAGTCCGGAAATACTACCTTTTGTCCTTTTTAGTCTCAAACCGAAACCCTAAGGAACCCTTCACTGTTGGTTGAAGTTTTGGAGTAGAAGTTGGATAGAACTTCTAAGGGTTGTTTGGAGCGGTTTGGAGCACTCGGAGTAGGAGCTAAACCTTGCTCAGGCGCGACATTATACTCGGATAATTTTGGGCTTATCGAGGTAAACACTCATCGTTCTTCTATTGTAATTGGAAATTACATGTTGTAAGAATATATAGTTGAAGTATACTATATATAGAACTATACTTAATCTTGTGGCAATGTCTTTTGACTTAAGCTCAAGAATTAAGAATCGAGCGTATTCTGAGACTTGTGTAGTATTCTTGTGTAGTAGAATTGTACACATCCTGGTTAGGTGTGTGAAACCCTCTGGTTGGCTTGGTAGCAGGCCTCGATAGAAGGAGATTTACGTTGTGTGGGGAGATCTCGCCAATTTTACGTAGAATATTCTACGTGGTGGTCTAGATGAGCATAGGCGCCTTGTGGGCGTCTAGGTTGACGTACCTCCGTGTGGCGCGATTTACTTGGCTTAGGAGTAGCCGATTGTTTGGAGCGTTTTGCTATTAGTCGATACTGTCGCGAGGTATGTGAACCTCTTCCTATCTCTTCTAGCATGATATGTGTGTAACTATGTAGGACGGTAGACGGACAGGTGTTTAATGTATTTGATTGGTTTGAAACATAAAGTGTTATAACGGCTTTATGGGAAGTTGGTTATAACAGCTTTATGTAGGTAAGAAAATGGGTTGTGGTTTTTAAAAGATAATTGATTTGATTTATAACTGGCTTGGGGCGTTATAGTAAAACTTGAAGTATTTCAAAAAGATTTATGAATCGTTTTGAAAGAAGTGTAGTATTGTGCTTTGAAAACTTAAGAGTTATACTAGCTTTATGGGAAGTTAGGTATAACGGCTTAAGAATGGTTTACTGATGTTAGAAGTTAAGAGACTTGATCTTATAAGATAAGAGACTTAACTTATTTGTTTTAATGTGAATGTTTGTGTGAAACCTCATTCGTGAGTAATGAGTACTTGATTTTATTTAAAGGGATAATGTTTCTTGATTTGAATCGTAATGTGTATCGACTGCACCTGCGAGCGTTAATAAAGGAAAATGTATTGAATAATGATGAATTGTATTAAAACCAAGAAACCTCCATCCGTAGAAACTAAGATGAGACAAAATGATATTACATTTTCTAGATCATGGTTTGTAATAAGAATGTTGTAAACAAGAATAACCTACTCACGCTGACATAATTTACTCAATTATTCTAAAAGGAATCAAGTGATTAAGTTTATGAACTATGAAACCTTTTGAAAATGAGAAGCTTGAGTAATTGAAACTAGGCAACCGGAACTTAGGAAAAGAATGTTGTTACTTGATTTTGAAAAGGAATGTGGGTTGGTCATTCTAATACTACGTATCGGGTGACTTTTATAAAAGTAATGGATCTCTTTTAAAAGAACTTAACGATGTAGTACTTTGGAGTTAAAAACCGGACTTTGGCATAAAATGAAAGTACTTTGAGGTGTGTGAAACTTGCCTCTGCTTGTTGTGGTGAAACTTGCCTATGATTGTTGTGGTGAAACTTGGCTATGCTTGTGAGGATAGCCTGTGTTGTGCAAGGGTGGTATTTACGTATACCGCCTCTCGATAGAGGGCGGCCGACTTGTTGAGAACTTACTTGGACATGCTGGCAGTGATGGAGAATTCCACGGGTATGCTCCTGTTGATAGTGTTATTCCATGGACTAGCTCTCCATGAGGTTTCTTACTGTTCGGCCTGGGTATCTGGTGGTCGGCTCTCGTACTTGCCCCGTCTCGTGACTGATTCGGCCTTGGTATCTGGTAGTCAGCCCTCGCACTTGCCCCGTTCAGTATAGTGACGAAGTTTCGTGATACGACCTTGGTCCCTGGTGGTCAGCCCTCGTACTTGCCCCGGTCAGCTGCGTGACCGGCCTTGGTATCCGGTAGTCGGCTCTCGCACTTGCCCCGTATCGGCTTCGTGTTTTGGTTGCATTGTATTATTGGTACGGTCGGATCTGGTAGTTATACTTGTCCTGTACGGTTTTTATAACACAGGTGGGACATGGTGTTCATGTATAATCCTTGGTATGGTTATATCATAAACTGCCGGCAGTGAGGAAGAAATTCCACGGGCACGAGTGATAATTTGGAGGGCGTGAGTCCTCGCTCTTGAATCGTTATATGTTATATAATGTATTTTGTTCATCATACATGTCTCATGCTTTATATTTACTATTATGATTTCATTTATGATTTTCTGATTTCACATACTTGGTACTGTTATCGACCTCCTTGAAGTGCGTTCATGCCGCAGTAGAGGTACATCTATCGATCCGCGTTTAGGATCTCATTTCAGCGTTTTGGGAAGCTCGTTCCGTCGGAGGCTTATCTTTGGTATGTTACCCCGAGTCCGTAAGTTCTCAGACGCTCAGGGTATGGCGGGGCCCCGTCCGTCATAGTTGTTGTATAAATCTTAAGTGCAGTAAATCGTTGTGGCGTGGTTGTAAAAGGATTAAACTATTCAGTTTTATGTATATCAAGGCAAGCTGTTTTGGTTGCTTTGTTTATTTATTATATCTCTTATTTCTTGTGTAAAGTTTTTATTTCACTGGTTTTCCGATGTTGTATCACTAGGGTGCCGGGTAAGGCACCGATTTGCCCGAGTTCGGGCGTCACAAGAGCTCGTGGCTTAGGTTCACGCTACACGTAGGTTCCGGCCAATGGATTGCTTTTTCCCAGTGTTCACAGTGTGAGCGCCATCGGGAATGTCATCTTTTGTTGGTGCTTGTTTTACCTGCGGCCGTCAGGGCCATGGGTCGAAAGGATGTCCTAGTAGGAGGACTCAGCCTTCAGGATCAGTGGCTAGTTAATCACCTTCCCTAGCTATGCGCCCTACGGGGCAGGATTGATTAGAACGACAAAGGGAAAGTGAAGCAGTAGATACAGGTATATCTTTAACCCTCTAGAGATTAGTATGTAAGATGAGTATATCTTAAGTGTTATGTTCTGATAGCATTTGTGCAAAGTGTGATTAGAAATCATGGTTAGTTAAAAGGGTAAGATTGGGGATAAGGAAAGTGTGAGCCTTAGAATGTTATACGTGGAGACCTTAGAGGTAAGGCCATCTCGAGTAAAAGATTTATTTTATATTGACCTTTATCGGAGTGCATAGTACACGTGAGATATGTTTGTGTGATAAGTCCCTGAGTAGTGTGGTATGAAAGAGGGTAGTTGAGCTAAGAAGACCACTAGGTTTTCGTAACTTGATTAGTGAGATTGTTCCGGATCGGGGAACAAGAGTTTTTGCGTGATAGCGGGTCGGGTTGCGGACCGATCGCGGGTCAACCCGCGGCCTGCATTGTGGTGGGGTCAGTTCGAGGTGGTGGGGTCACGAGGGTGTTAGGCCCAAGTTTAGTTAACCATCGTACGAGTTCGTGGATGCGTTCGACCAGTAGTCGGGCCGATGAGGTCAGCCCCTCTTGTCTTTCAGTCAGGACCGTGTACTCGGCAGAGGGTTATGCGAGATGTTATATCAGGAAGGTTGTAAGGCTGCACGAGGTGCCTACTTTCACCTTATGACAGGCAGTGGAGCCCAGGTTACGGCTATTTCTTTTTCTGGAAGTTTTACCAGGCAGGGTTAGGAACTCAGTAGTCTCAAGACGCGTTCGCCTCGGGCGGTGTTTGGATTTCAGGGGTAGCTGTGAGGATTGTTGTCTCCTGTTGAGGAAATGTTTTATAGCTACCATTTCAGTATTCAGATGTCGCCTTATGAATGCCTTGTAGGGGCGGTAGTGTAGGTTGTCGGTCGATTGGTTCGATGTTGGCAAGGTTCAGATAATTGGTTCATACTTGTTTCAGCAGAATGTGGATAGGGTGAAGCTTATCCAGGAGAGGTTATTGACAGCTCAGAGTCAACAGAAGTCGTTCGGATAATCGGCGACGACGCTTAGAGTTCAGGTTGACGGTGGGTCTTCTTGAAGGTACCACCCCGGAGAGGGTGTGACGAGTCTTAGAAAGCGGGGAAAACTTAACCCAAAGTACTTTTGGGCATTTTCAGATTGGTTGTAGGATAGGCCAGGTTGCCTATAAGTTGGCATTGCCATCCGACGTAGGGAGCAGTACGTCCGGTCTTTCATGTTGTTATGTTCGGAAAGGTATCGGAGATCCATCCAGAGTGTTCCCCATAATGATGACCTAGTTGGAGGTAGTAACCCAGAGATTTTGGAAACTGAAGCAATAACAGAAATGTGGTAAGTTATGAGAAAGAGTTCGAGTGTACGAGCAGGGTACGACGAGTAAGGGAAGAAGCGAGCATGTATTAAGAACATAGATGTGATCATTTCTTTTATAAAGTGAAGGTGCGAAGGGAGTATATTTTAGACCTCGGGTGGGAGCTTGTGTAATAATGGAGGTGATTCCTCGTGGACTTGGATTAAGTATTTGCGCATGTGTTATTATATGGCCAGGTGTGGCGTGATTGTTTTCGTAAGTATAGCAGTGAAGACTATACTGGCGCATGTATGTTTTGAGGCTTAGAAGGAACATTCGGGACGAATGTTTCTAAGGAGGGGAGAATGTTATACCCCGTATTTCCAGAGTATGTACGTAAGGACGTACGTACGAAAGTTTTAGCCTTAAGATAGGCAAGGATCGAAAATTTTGTTCACAACTACCGAAAAGAATCGTTTTTCGACGAAACGTTTTACAAAACTTGCGAAGGGAAAATTACGGCTATGTCATTTATATTTTTTGCAGATTTTTTCGAGAGATGAAATATTTTGGACCAACGAGAGGGCGACACTTGTCACCCTCAAGTGGACGGTTGTGGTGGCCGATTGGTGCACGTTTTCTTCCCCTTTTTGTGGCCTAAAACTTGGGTCAATGTTTGTGAGGGATTTGTGGAGTAGGGTTAGGGTGCACTTGGGCAAATCTTGACCCTCCACTTGCCCCCCACTTGGCTTGATCTTGGCCATTGATCTCCCTATAAATACCCCCCCCCCCCCCCTTGTTGAAGACTTCTTCATCCCAAAAACACTTTCCAAGTCTTGAAGCCCTCTCCCTTAGTGTAGTGTTCTCGCCCAAAGAGCACCCTCCCTTTTGTGAGGCCCTCGGCAGAGATATCCCCTCCCAGTGGTGTTGGCGAGACACACCCCCCCTTTGCCTAGTTGTTCTCGTAAAATACCCCCCCTCTTGGTAGAAAATACTCTCCAAGTATTGTTACTATACCAATATACCTTAGCCTTATACCTTGTAGTATTCCAAAGATACCTCTATACGTAGAGCCCGGAAATACTACCTTATGTCCTTTTTGTCTAAAAAACGAAACCCTAAGGAAAACCTTCATAGTCGGTTGAAGTGTTAAGTAGAAGTTGCGTAGAACTTCTAAGGGTTGTTTGGAGCGGGTTGGAGCGCCCAGAGTAGGAGCTAAACTTTGCTCAGGATCGACATTTAATCTTGGTTAATTTTGGGCTTATCGAGGTAAATATCTTGTCCCCCTTTTGTAATTAGAGTTTACATACTGTTGAAGTATAAGAATTAAGTATAAGTTATATACAAGGAAGGTATATAAGAAGAGAATTGAATCAGACTTACATAGATGTATTCTGATGAGACTTGTGAAGTTTGTGGGTAGGAAGTCTCGCCAATTTTCCGTAGAATCTTGTATCCAGATTTATTCTACCGAGTAGTCTAGACATTGATAGACTTGTTGTTATACCCCGTATTTCCAGAGTATGTACGTGAGGACGTACGTGCAAAAGTTTGAGCCTTAAGTTAGGCAAGATTCGAAATTTGTACACAACCCCCCGTTAAGAATCGTTTTTCGACGAAACGTGTTGCTAAACTTGCGAAGGGAAAATTACGGCTATGTCATTTATAATTTTTGCGGATTTTTCCGAGAGACGGAATATTTTGGACCAACGAGAGGGCGACACTTGTCACCCTCAAGTTGGCGGAAATTCTTGGCCGAAAGTGGGGCGTTCTTGGCTTGTTTCTTGGCATGTTTTGTGCCATGTTTTGTGGCCTAATCCATGGGTTAATGTTTGTGAGGGATTTGTGGAGTAGGATAGTGTGCACTTGTGCAAATCTCCACTATACACTTGCCTACCACTTGGCTTCATCTTGGCCCTTGAAAGCCCTATAAATACCCCCCTTGAGTTGATGAATTCTTCATCTACAAAATTGTTTCAAAGTATTGAAATCCCCCTCTCCCCCTTTGTAAGTGTTCGTCCAAGCCTTCTCCCCTCGAGGAAGCCTTGGCGAGGTACCCACTAGTGGTGCTAGCCAGAGTACCCCTCCTTACCTTGAGTTGTTCTCGTAAAATACACCCCCCCCCTTGGTAGAAAGTATTCTCCAAGTATTGTTACTATTCCAAAATACCTTAGCCTTATACCTTGTAGTATTCCAAAAGTTACCTCTATACGTAGAGCCCGGAAATACTACCTTTTGTCCTTTTTGTCTCAAAACGAAACCCTAAGGAAAATCTTCATAGTTGGTTGAAGTGCTAAGTAGAAGTTGTTTGGGAACTTCTAAGGGTTGTTTGGAGCGGGTTGGAGCGCCCAGAGTAGGAGCTAAACGTTGCTCAGGATCGACATTTAAACTTGGATAATTTTGGGCTTATCGAGGTAAATACTCTTGACCTTCTTTTATAATAAGAGTTTGCATACTGTTGAAGTATAATAATTAAGTATAAGTTATATACAAGGAAGGTATATAAGAAGGGAATTGAACTGTACTTACATAGGATTGTATTTACAGTAGACTTGTGAAGTTTGACGGGTAGGGAAGTGCTGCCCAATTTTCCGCAGAATAGTCTAGACATTGATAGACTTGTATGACCGTTATAGGTTGAAGTACTGCAAGTAGCGTATTCTACTCGAAGGGTGGAAAGGGCTAACCGGATTACAGTACTTTGGAGCTATTTGCTAATAGTCGATAATCGTCGCGAGGTATGTGATTCTTCCTATCCTCTTGAGCATGATATTTTAAAAGAAATATATATAGTACGGTAGACGTACGTATGTTAACTGAACGTAGTTGTATGGCAATGTCTTTTCGACTTAACCTGAATAATAAAGAATCTTGAATATATTTCAAAAGAATTAAGTAACCTTTTTGAAAGAAGAGTAATGCTTGGTTTTAAAAGCGTAAGAGTTATACTAGCTTTATGGGAAGTTAGGTATAACGACTTAAGAGAGATAAAAAGAATGGTTATTAGATTTTAGAAGTTAAGAGACATGATCTTAAAAGATAAGAGACTTGACTTAATTGAATTGACATGAAGTTGTTAAAAAGTGTGATACCTCATTCGTGAGTAATGAGTACTTGGTTTTTAAAAGGAATAATGTTTTACTGATCAGAATAAGTATCGAACAAACCACTGCAGCGCTAATAAAAGGAAATGTATTGACTGATTAAGTATTATTAAAACCAGTAGAAACCTCCATCTGCATAGAAGCTAAGATGAGACAAAATGATATTACATTTCCTAGATCATGGCTGCTTTAATAAGATTGTTATAAACAAGAATAACCTACTCACACACAAGGCATATGTTTCTCAACTGTTTTAAAGAAGAATTATATTATTAAGTGATCAAGAATATGAACTACGAAATCTTTCGAGAATGAGAAACTTGAGCATCTGAAATTAGGCAAACTTGAACTTTTGGAAAAGAATGTTGTTACTTGACGTTGTTCTAAAAAGTGTAAGTCACTTGGTTTAAAATAGTATAAAGTACTTGAGTTTAAAACATGAACGTATTTGGTACGACGGATAATAGTATCGAGTTGTTTTTACGTAAAAAGAGGTCTTTTTGAAAGGATAACTGTATGTAGTACTTTGGGGTTAAAACCCGGATTTGTTGTGATAAAATAAATGTCTGTGAGTATGATTAAACTTGCCTATGCTTGTGGTGATAGCCTTTGTTGTACAAGTGTTGTATTTCTGTACTACCGCGCCTCTCGTTGGAGGGCCGACTATCTGATTGATTGATGGACATACTGACACGATGGGTGGCCCACGGGTATGCTTCCACTAATCGATCCTTTTGGACATACTGACACGATGGGTGGCCCACGGGTATGCTTCCATTAGGAGTGTTATCTTGTTATTGGCTTGGACATACTGACACGATGGGTGGCCCACGAGTATGCTTCCATTCTGATTGTTATCTTGTTATTTCCTTTGGACATACTGACACGATGGGTGGCCCACGGGTATGCTTCCATTAGGATGGCTACATGGACACGCGCACCGATCAGGTCCGGGCACGCGACCACGCGGCAGGTTGATCACCCGTATATTGTTATTGTTGTTACATGGACACCTGTTCGCACCGTCTGCATTCCGGGGGCATGCGGCCATGCGGCAGGGTTGATCACCCGGTATATTGTTGTTGTTGTTACATGGACATGACTGCACCGATGCAGAATTCCGGGGGCATGCGTCCATGTGGCAGGGTTGATTACCCGGTACATTGTTATTATTGTTGCATCCTGGACATGTCTACACCGATGGAGAATTCCGGGGGCATGTGGCCATGATGCGAACATAATTGATGTTGTGGGCGTGAGACCCACAGTTATATTTGAGTGATGACTTTGAGGCGCGAGTCACGACTGACTTTTATATGTTGCATCGTATTTTGGTTATCATATATGTCTCACCTTTATATAGGCGTTATGATTTAACTACGATATTTTCGTTTCACATACTTGGTACTGTTATCGACCTCCTGGGGGCTGCGTTCATGCCGCAGGTAGAGGTACATCGGTTGTCGATCCTCGCTTCTAGGATCACAAATCAGCGTTTTGGGAAGCTCCGTTTCTCCGGAGGCTTATCTTTTGGTATGTTACCCTGAGTCTGTAGGTTCTTGTACATTTAGGGGTATGGCGGGTGTTATACCCCGTATTTCCGGAGTATGTACGTAAGGGCGTACGTACGAAAGTTTGGCCTTAAAAGTTTAAGCCTTGGACGTTTTTATTTGTGCACAACTCACTAAAAGAATCATTTTCCGACGAAACGTTTCCACAGCTTTCGTAGGGAAAATTCCGGCTATGTCATTTAGTATTTTTGCGGATTTTTCCGAGAGACGAAACATTTTGGACCAACGGGAGGGCGACACTTGGCACCCTCCAATTGGTGGACTTGAAATCGTCCATTGGACGAATTGGACATAGAGTTGCACGTTTTTTGTGCCTTTGCACAAGTCAAGGAGTTGGTAGGATATTTTGTGTGCAAGTTGGCTAGGTACACTTGCCCTAATCTTGGCCCTTGGTTGGCCATCCCTTGACCTATAAATACCCCTCTTGTGATGAAGAGTTCTTCATCCACAAAAGCTTTCCAAGTCTAAAAATCCTCTCCTCTCCCTTTGTAGCCTTTTCGTCCAAACACCTTCCCCTCCCCTTGTGAAGGCCCTTGGCCGAATACCCTCTTGTAACGACTGCCGTTCCGGGCATCGTGCCTTACCCAGGCACCCTAGTGATACAAACAACAGAGAAAATCAGCGGAACACAAAACAAGAGTCATATAACAAGAGATAAATCAATAAACAGCCCAACCAAAAAAGTTGCCTTCAGTATATACATAAAACCTGAACAGTTTAATCCTTTTACAACCCCGCCCACAAAGATTACTGCACTCTAAGATATACAATGACTATGACGGGACAGGGCCCCGCCATACCCCTGAATGTACAAGAACCTACAACTCAGGGAACACCTACCAAAAGATAAGCCTCCGGAGAAACGGAGCTTCAAATGCTACTGAATCGTGATCCTATGAGCGAGGAACCACGACCGATGTACCTCTACTGCAGCATGAACGCAGCCCGAAGGAGGTCAGCAACAGTACCAAGTATGTGAAAGCATAATATCAGAAATGAAATCATACTAGTCTATATAAAGCAGGAGACATGTATGATAACCAAACTACAGTTCACAACATAAAACAGTCATCACTCCAATATAACTATGGGTCTCACGCCCACGACATCAATCAGGTTCGCATTATGGCCGCATGCCCCCGGAATACTGCATCGGTGTAGACATGTCCATGATGCAACAATAATACCAATGTCCCATGGCCACATGCCCCCGGAATTCTGCATCGGTGTAGACATGTCCATGTGACTCAACAACAAGACAAAGAATCCAAATGGAAGCATACCCGTGCGCCACGATCGTGTCGCGATGTCCAAAGGATCACAAGGCGATAATCCAAATGGAACATACCCGCGGCGCACGATCGTGTCGCGATGTCCAAAGGGAAAATAAGACAACATTCCAAATGGACGATACCCGTGCGCCACGATCGTGTCGGTATGTCCAAAGGGAAATCACAAGGCGATAATCAAAATGGAAACGATACCCGCGCGCTACGATCGTCGTCAAGATATCCAAAGCGATTAACGCAAGATAATCAAAATGGAAACATACCCGCCAAGATATCCAAAGCGACCTTAACCAAAATGGAAGCATACCCGCGCGCGCGCATCGTGTCGGTATGTCCAAAGCGATTAACAACAATAATACTATCGCGAGAACGTGCGGTGGAATTTCTCCGTCACCGTAGACGCCCAAGTAAGTTCTCAACTACCAACCGAACTCTATCGAGACGCGGGAATACGAAAACACAACGATTGTACAATAAAGGCTATCATCACAAGCATAGGCAAGTTTCACAACAACAAGCATAGGCAAGTTTCACACAACTCAAAGTACTTTCATTTTATGCCAAAGTCCGGGTTTTTTAACCCCAAAGTACTACATACGTTAAGTTCTTTTAAAAGAGATCCATTACTTTTATAAAAGTCACCCGATACCCGTAGTATTAGAATGACCAACCCACCTTCCTTTTCAAAATCAAGTAACAACATTCTTTCCTAAGTTCCAGTTTGCCTAGTTTCAATTACTCAAGCTTCTCATTTTCAAATGGTTTCATAGTTCCCCAAACTTAATCACTTGATTCCTTTTTAGAACAATTGAGTAACATATGTCATATACGTGAGTAGTTTATTCTTGTTTATAACGATCTTATTACAAAGACCATGATCTAGAAAATGTAATATCATTTTGTCTCATCTTAGCTTATGCAGATGGAGGTTTCTCGGTTTTAATACAACACATCATTATTCAATACATTTCCTTTATTAACGCCGCAGTTCTGTCGATACACATTCGATTCCCAAATCAAAACATTATCCCTTTAAAACCAAGTACTCATTACTCACGAATGAGGTTTCACACAAACATCCACATTAAAACAAATAAGTTAAGTCTCTTATCTTATAAGATCAAGTCTCTTAACTTCTAACATCAAGAAACCATTTTCACTTACATAAGGTCGTTATAACTAACTTCCCATAAAGCTATTATAACACCCTATGTTTTAAACCAACCAAATCACTTAGCACTGTGACGCCTACCGTACTACATAGTTCACAACAATCATGCTAGAAAAGATAGGAAGAGGTTCACATACCTCGCGACGATTTATCGACAATAAGCAAAATGCTCCAAGTACTACAACCTTGCTAGCCCTTTCCACTCCTCGAGTAGAATACGCTACTCTTAGTACTTTCACCTATAAAGGTCAAAACGCTATTAACCCCAAAACACAAGTTTCTATCTTTCTATAGAAAATTCGCAGCACTCTCCCCGCAACAAGTAAATCTCCTCCTCTATCGAGGCCGCTACCAAGCCAACCAGGGGTTTACACGCCTACCGGACGTGTACAATTCTACACAAGTTCATCTGATACACCCTATGTAAATACTGATTGATTCGATTCTTTATTCTTCAGCTTAAGTCAAAAGACATTGCGAATACTAAGTAGTTCCATATATAGTATACTTCAACTATATATTCAACCAAACATGTAATTTCCAATTACAATAGAGGACAAGATAATTACCTCGATAAGCCCAAAATTATCCAAGTTATAATGTCGATCCCGAGCAAGGTTTAGCTCCACCGTGCGCTCAAACCACTCCAAACAACCCTTAGAAGTTCTAACCAACTTCTACTCAAAATACTTCAACCAACTATGAAGATTTCCTTAGGGTTTCGGTTTGAGACTAAAGGACAAAAGGTAGTATTTCGGACTCACGTGAAAGAGGTCTCTTTGGACTACTACCAGGTACAAGGCTAAGGGATTTTGGGCATTATAACAATACTAGTGAGTATTTCTATACCACAACAAGGGGTATTATACGAAAACAACTAGGCTAGGGGGGGGGGGGTACCCCACGGCCAAGCCTCACTCAAAGGGGGGGGGGCCTCTCGGCCAAAGCTCCACAAGGGGGGGAGGGCTTTGGACGATTTCAACTCACAAAGGGGGAGAGATTTCAAGACTTGGAAAATGATTTTTGGATGAAGAAAGTTCATCAACTAAGGGGGTATTTATAGCAAACCCAAAGGCCAACCAATGGCCAAGATCTAGCCAAGTGCAAGGCAAGTGTAAGGCCAAGATCAAGCCAAGTGCACCCTAGCCCCTACTCCTTAAAACCCTCACAAATATCTACACAAATATCTAGCACCACAAGCCCCCTCAATTCGGCCAAGTGCCGCCCCACTTGTCTCCATTGTGAGGGTGACACATGTCACCCTCCCGTTGGTCCAGAATGTTTCGTCTCTCGGAAAAATCCGCAAAAATACAAAACGACATAGCCGGAATTTTCCCTTCGCAAGTTACGCAAAACGTTTCGTCGAAAAACGACTCTAACCGGGTGTTGTGCACAAAGGTCATTTCGGCCAAGCCACCTAGGCGGGGGTGACACGTGTCACCCTCCTATTGGCCCTCAAAAAACGTCTTTCGAAAAAAATCCACAATGGCCAAAATCTCGAAAACAAAGTGGGCCCACAAAATCAGTAAATTTCTCCGTGGCCCCACGTGACCCGTTCCGAAAATCAAAGTCCATAACTCTCTAAGATTCCAGGAAGTCCGAATACCAACTCTGGGACTCCAATTCCCATTAACGAACCGATTTCCTTCACAAAACGGAAACTTTTCCGTGGAAAAATCACTCTTTCTTCCTTTCCATCTTTCTGCAGATTCTCACGCACGCCCTCGCATACATACTCGGAAATACGGGTATAACATTCTCCTCCTTAGAAACATTCGTCGAATGTTCCTTCACAAGACGGATATCGATGAAGCTCTTCTAACAAATTGTCAACGCCACAGCTTGGCCACGAAATAAAACACGTGATCTTACTTAATTACTCGTCGTGCCCTGCACCAACACTTGAACTCATCTAGTATACGTACCACACTTCAGTCATCGCTTCAGTTCCCAAAACCTTGGAGTCACCACCTCCAAACTTGGTCATCTTACTAGCCGTAATATCCCCTAAGGCCATTACCGGCCTTCACGAACGATTCTGGTCGAACACATCCACAAACTCATACGATGGTCGTCTAAACTCGGGCCTAGCACCCTCGTGACCCTACCACCTGGCGGGACCACCCGGAACTGACCCCACCCAAAACCGGGTTACGGGTTGACCCGCAAATGGTCCTAAACCCGACCCCCAACCGTGCCAAACTCTTGTTCCCCGATTCGGAACAATCTTACTAATTCACATCATGAAAGCTACCACTTCCATCTCACACTACCCACGGACTTATCACACAAATAAATCCCACGTATACTACTCACCCTTAAAAAGGTCAAACATAAAACGAATCTTTTACTCAAGACGACCTTACCTCTACGGTCTCGCCGTGAAATAGTCTAAGGTTCACACTTACCATGCCTCATACGTATCCTTCCAACTAACCATGCATTCTAACTCACACATATCACAATGCTATCCGTACATAGCACACAATAATGAGATCATCATAACAAGCATACCAAAACTCTAGAGGTTAAGGATATACGAAGCTACCGCCCACTTAATCATAGGCACACCGCAGGCGATATGAAGGTGATGAACCAGCCACGGATCCTCGAAGGTGAGTCGTAACATCCGCGCTTCCCTTGGTCCGACAGCCTCGCAAAATGGCCCGCTGGCGCATGCAAAACAAACTCCCAATCTAGCACGACACTCTCCAAAATGGAGTCTACCACAATGGTCACAACGAGGTAGGGGTGGCTTCACCGTTAACACCCCGCTCTGCCGAAAATCAACCTCGAGCCCCGACCGCTCCCGAATACGGTGGAGGACCACTGCATGCCGGTGGGGTATATAACTAGCTTTCTGCTGGCGGTTCGCCTCGAAAGCCACCAAAGGACCCGCCGCCCCGGCCTCTTCTCGCTGATCCAGTCATTCCGTCGACCCTCCGTGCCTCACATCCTAGTGCATGAGCTGCATGCGGGCAATGTCCATGCCGGTCAAGAGAAACACCCGCAAGACTCACCATATAATCATCTAGCGGTGACGTAGCGATGCACCCTATCCTCCATATCCGCAACTAGCGCAGGGACATATCGAGCCAAAGAATCGAACTCGACATTGTACTCCCGACAAGGCGCCCTCTGTCTCGTGAATAAAAATCGTTTACCGCGTGCCCTCATCATGCGGAGGCAAGAAGTGCGTGAGAAAGCCCCAAAACTCATCCCATACCGCTGGAGGTGCATGCTCTCCCGGAAAGCTCCTGAATCAAACCAATCGATCGCGGTATCACGCAGCCGATGCGAACCAAAGGTCACAGACTCGGTTCAAGCCTCGATCACCCGCATGATCCGTCAGAATCGCCGGATGAACTCCGCGGATCATCCTCGTGCCTCACCCATAAAACTCGCGGGCTACAACTCGTAAAGTCCCGTAGCCTCAAACTATTCGCTCGGGGTGAACCATCTGGTGCATCGAACCGAATCGCTGATCCACTGTCCTCATATTCGCCACCTCGCCAATAATCGGGCCATCTCTCGTGACCCATCTCCGCTGCATCGCGGATCGAGGCTCGTATCAGAGTCTCATCGCCCATCGCCGCGGCTCTAAACTCTGCCGGGCGGCGTCGCGAAACCGCCGTCTCAGCACAAACTCGGTATTGTTCGGGCTCGCGCTCGCACTCCTCAGATCTCACTAGCAGCACCCTCGGCTGCCTTGCCCTTCCGGGCTCTGGTTGCCTGCGCGGAGGCATAATCGTAAAAACGAGATACGCCGGAGGGTACAACTTACATTTCACTAAGGCACGATCTCTGGAATGAGAAGAATGGAAACCAATCCTAAATGTCCTATAGCCTCGACATAGATGTGGTGCACAACACACCGATAATCAAGACTTACTAGACACGGTCAGACACTTTCCGAGGATTAATCGCTCGATACCACTTTTGTAACGACCCGCTCGGGGCGCATCGTGCCTTACCCCGCACCCTAGTGATACAAACATCGAGAGAAAATCAGCGAACACAAAACAAGAGTCATTTAACAAGAGATAAATGAATAAACACCCCACCCAAAACAGTTGCCTTCAGTATATACATAAAACCTGAACAGTTTAATCCTTTTACAACCCTGCCCACAACAGTACTACAGACTTCTAAGATATACAATGACTATGACGGGACAGGGCCCCGCCATACCCCTGAATGTACAAGAACCTACAACTCAGGGAACACATACCAAAAGATAAGACTCCGGAGAAACGGAGCTTCAATCTGCTGACGTGATCCTATGAGCGAGGAACCACGACCGATGTACCTCTACCGCGGCATGAACGCAGCCTCGAAGAGGTCAAGATAACAGTACCAAGTATGTGAAATCTGCATAATATCAGAATGAAATCATACTAGTCTATATAAAGCAGGAGACATGTATGATAACCAAACTACGCTCACAACATAAAATCATCACTCCAATATAACTATGGGTCTCACGCCCACGACATCAATCAGTTCGCATTATGGCGCATGCCCGGAATCATGTGACGGTAGACATGTCCATGATGCAACAATAATACCAATGTCCTGGCCATGCCCCGAATTCTGCATCGGTGTAGACATGTCCATGTGACTCAACAACAAGACAAAGAATCCAAATGGAAGCATACCCGTGCGCTACGATCGTGTCGCGATGTCCAAAGGAAAAATAAGACAACATTCCAAATGGACGATACCCGCAGCGCCACGATCGTGTCGGTATGTCCAAAGGGAAATCACAAGGCGATAATCAAAATGGAAACATACCCGCGCCACGATCGTGTCGAGATGTCCAAAGGGAAAAATAAGACAACATTCCAAATGGACGATACCCGTGCGCCACGATCGTGTCAAGATATCCAAAGCGACAACCACAAGACCTTAACTAAAATGGAAGCATACCCGCGCCACGATCGTGTCGGTATGTCCAAAGCGATTAACAATAATACTATCAACGAACGCACTGCGAATTTCTCCGCCACCGCAAGACGCCCAAGTAAGTTCTCAACTACCAACCGACTTTATCGAGACGCGTAAATACAAAACACAACGATTGTACAATAAAGGCTATCATCACAAGCATAGGCAAGTTTCACAACAACAAGCATAGCAAGTTTCACACAACTCAAAGTACTTTCATTTTATGCCAAAGTCCGGTTTTAACCCCAAAGTACTACATACGTTAAGTTCTTTTAAAGAGATCCATTACTTTTATAAAAGTCACCCGACACGTAGTATTAGAATGACCAACCCACCTTCCTTTTCAAAATCAAGTAACAACATTCTTTCCTAAGTTCCGTTGCCTAGTTTCAATTACTCAAGCTTCTCATTTTCAAATGGTTTCATAGTTCCCAAACTTAATCACTTGATTCCTTTTAGAACAATCGAGTAACATATGTCATATACGTGAGTAGTTTATTCTTGTTTATAACGATCTTATTACAAAGGCCATGATCTAGAAAATGTAATATCATTTTGTCTCATCTTAGCTTCATGCAGATGGAGGTTTCTCGGTTTTAATACAACACATCATTATTCAATACATTTCCTTTATTAACGCCGCGATGGTCCTGTCGATACACATTACGATTCCAAATCAAGAAACATTATCCCTTTAAAACCAAGTACTCATTACTCACGAATGAGGTTTCACACAAACATCCACATTAAAACAAATAAGTTAAGTCTCTTATCTTATAAGATCAAGTCTCTTAACTTCTAACATCAAGAAACCATTTTCACTTACATAAGGTCGTTATAACTAACTTCCCATAAAGCTATTATAACACCCTATGTTTTAAACCAACCAAATCACTTAGCACCGTGACGCCTACCGTACTACATAGTTCACAACAATCATGCTAGAAAAGATAGGAAGAGGTTCACATACCTCGCGACGATTTATCGACAATAAGCAAAATGCTCCAAGTACTACAACCTTGCTAGCCCTTTCCACTCTCGAGTAGAATACGCTACTCTTAGTACTTTCACCTATAAAGGTCAAAACGCCTATTAACCCCAAAACACAAGTTTCTATCTTTCTATAGAAAATTCGAAGACTCTCCCCGCAACAGAAATCTCCTCCTCTATCGAGGCGGCTACCAAGCCAACTGGGGGTTTACACGCCTACCCGACGTGTACAATTCTACACAAGTCTCATCGCTGATACCCTATGTAAATACTGATTGATTCGATTCTTTATTCTTCAGCTTAAGTCAAAAGACATTGCGAATACTAAGTAGTTCCATATATAGTATCCTTCAACTATATATTCAACCAAACATGTAATTTCCAATTACAATAGAGGGACAAGATAATTACCTCGATAAGCCCAAAATTATCCAAGTTATAATGTCGATCCTGAGCAAGGTTTAGCTCCTCACTGCACTCCAAACCACTCCAAACAACCCTTAGAAGTTCTAACTAACTTCTACTCAAAATACTTCAACCAACTATGAAGATTTCCTAGGGTTTGGTTTGAGACTAGAAGGACAAAAGGTAGTATTTCCGGACTCTACGTAAAGATGTATCTTTGGAATACTACAAGGTACAAGGCTAAGGTATTTTGGGCATTATAACAATACTAGGGGAGTATTTCTATACCACAACAAGGGGTATTATACGAAAACAACTAGGCAAGGGGGGGGGGTACCCCACGGCCCAGCCTCACTCACCGCGGGGGGCCTCTCGGCCCAAGGTCCACCCGGGGGGGTGGGCTGTGGCCGATGTCAACTCACAAAGGGGGAGAGATTTCAAGACTTGGAAAATGATTTTGGATGAAGAAAGTTCATCAACTAAGGGGGTATTTATAGCAAACCCAAAGGCCAACCAATGGCCAAGATCTAGCCAAGTGCAAGGCAAGTGTAAGGCCAAGATCAAGCCAAGTGCACCCTAGCCCCTACTCCTTAAAACCCTCACAAATATCTACACAAATATCTAGCACCACAAGCCCCCTCAAATTCGGCCAAGCCGCCCCACTTGTCTCCATTGTGAGGGTGACACATTTCACCCTCCGTTGGACCAGAATGTTTCGTCTCTCGTAAAAATCCGAAAAAATACAAACCCACATCCCCGCATTTTCCCCTTCGAAATTTACCAAAAACGTTTCGTCCAAACACGACTCTAACCGGGTGTTGTGCACAAAGGTCATTTCGGCCAAGCCACCTAGGCGGGGGTGACACGTGTCACCCTCCTATTGGCCCTCAAAAACCGTCTTTCGAAAAAAAATCCACAATGGCCAAAATCTCGAAAACAAAGTGGGCCCCACAAAGTAAATTTCTCGTGGGCCCACGTGACCATTTCCAAAATAAAATTCCATAATTCTCTAATATTCCAGAAGTCTGAATACCAAACTGGGAATCCATTCCCATTAACTAACCTTTTCCTTCACAAAACCGGAAACTTTTCCGTGGAAAAATCACCTCTTTCTTCCTTTCCAATCTTTCTGCCAGATTCTCGCACGCACGCCCTCGCATACATACTGAAATACGGGTATAACATTCTCCCTCTTAGAAACATTCGTCCGAATGTTCCTTCACAAGACGGATATCGATGAAGCTCTTCTAACAAATTGCCAACGCCACGCCGTCACTAAATAACACACGTTATCTTCCTTCCTTACTTCGTGCCCTTCTCGAACACTTGAACTCTTCTAGTATACGCACCACACTTCACCATCGCCTGCTTCCCAAAACCTTGAGTCACCACTCCAAACTTGGTCATCTTACTAGCGTAATATCCCTAAGGCCATTCACGGCCTTCACGAACGATTCTGGTCGAACACATCCACAAACTCATACGATGGTCGCCTAAACTCGGGCCTAGCACCCTCGTGACCCTACCACCGGCGGGACCACCTTAACTGACCCCACCCAAAACCGGTTACTGGGTTGACCCGCAAATGGTCCTAAACCCGACCCCAACCGTACAAACTCTTGTTCCCGATTGAACAATCTTACTAATTCACATCATAAGCTACCACTTCCATCTCACACTACCCGGACTTATCACACAAATAAATCCCACGTATACTACTCACCCTTAAAAAGGGTCAAACATAAAACGAATCTTTTACTCAAGACGACCTTACCTCTAAGGTCTCAGTCGTGAAATAGTCTAAGGTTCACACTTACCATGCCTCCATACGTATCCTTCCAACTAACCATGCATTCTAACTCACACATATCACAATGCTATCCGTACATAGCACACAATAATGAGATCATCATAACAAGCATACCAAAACTCTAGAGGGTTAAGGATATACCGGCTACCGCTCCACTCTAATCATAGCCCACCGCAGGCGCATAGTAGAGGTGATGAACCACCACGCATCCCGGGCGTCGAAGTCGTAACATCCGCGCTTCCCTTGGTCGGACAAGCTCGCAAATGGCCCGCTGGCCGCATGCAAAACAAACTCCCAATCTAGCACGACACTCTCCAAAATGGAGTCTACCACAATGGTCACAACGAGGTGGTGGCTTCACCGTTAACACCCCGCTTCGCCAAAATCTGAACCTCGAGCCCGACCGCCCCGAACACGGTGGAGGACCACTGCAGACCGCTGGGGTATATAACTAGCTCGCCGAGGCGGTCCGCCTCGAAGCCACCAAAGGACCTCGCCGCCCCGGCCCTCTTCTCGCGATCCAGTCATTCCGCCGACCCTCCGTGCCTCACATCCTAGTGCATGAGCTCGCATGCGGCAATGTCCATGCCCACCAAGAGAAACACCCGCACAAGACTCACCATATAATCATCTAGCCCGTGACGTAGCGATGCACCCTATCCTCCATATTCGCAACTAGCGCAGTGGACATATCGAGCCAAAGAATCGAACTCGACATTGTACTCCCGACAGCGCCTCTCTCGCCTCAAGAATAAAATTGCTTACCGCGCTCTCCTCATCTGCGAGGCAAGAAGTGCGTGAGGAAAGCCCCAAAACTCATCCCATACTGGAGGTGCATGCTCTCCCGAAAGCTCCTATGAATCAAACCAATCGATCGCGGTATCACGCAGCCGATGCGAACCAAAGGTCACAGACTCGCCAAGCTTGATCACCCGCATGATCCGTCAGAATCGCCGGATGAACTCGCGATCATCCTCGTGCCTCGACCCATAAAACTCGGGCGGCTACAACTCGTAAAGTCCCGTAGCCTCAAACTATTCGCCGGCGAACCATCTGCTATCGAACCGAATCGCCAGATCCACTGCCTCATATCCGCCACAACCTCGCCAATAATCGCCATCTCTCGTGACCCATCTCCCGCCTGCATCGTGGACCGGAGGCTCAGTATCAGAGTCTCATCGCCACCGCTGCTCTAAACTCGCTGGGCCGGGCGGCGCGCTAAACCCGGGCCTCAAGCACAACCTCGTATTGTCTGCTCGCGCTGCACTTCTCTCAGATCTCACTAGCGCACCTCACGCTTTGCCCTTCGGGCTCGCTTTGCGCGAGGAATAATCGTAAAAACGAGATACGCCGCAGGGTACAACTTACAACACAGCTCTAAGGCACGATCTCAGAATGAGAAGAATGGAAACCAATCCTAAATGTCCTATAGCCTCCTGATTATAGACGTGGTGCACAACACACCGATAATCAAGACTCTACTAGACACGGTCTGTAGACACTTTCCGAGGATTAACTGCTCTGATACCACTTTTGTAACGACTGCTCGGCCCGCATCGTGTCTTACCCCGGCACCCTAGTGATACAAACATCGTGAGAAAATCAGCGAACACAAACAAGAGTCATTTAACAAGAGATAAATGAATAAACAAAGCAACCAAAACAGCTTGCCTTCAAGATATACATAAAACTCGAACGCTTTAATCCTTTTACAACCCCGCCACAACAAGCATTACTGCACTTAAGATATACTAACGACTATGACGACAGGCTCCCGCCATACCCCGAATGTACAAGAACCTACAACTCGTGGAACACCTACTAAAAGATAAGCCTCCGAGAAACGGAGCTTCAAATGCTACCGAATCGTGATCCTATGAGCGAGGAACCACGAACGATGTACTTCTACCGCAGATTTAACGCACTTCAAGGAGGTCAAGATAACAGTACCAAGTATGTGAAACTGCATAATATCAGAATGAAATCATACTAGTCTATATAAAGCAGAGACATGTATGATAACCAAACTACGCTCACAACATAAAACATCATCACTCCAATATAACTACGGGTCTCACGCCCACGACATCAATCAGTTCGCATTACGGCCGCATGCCGAATATCGTGATCGGTAGACATGTCCATGATGCAACAATAATACCAATGTCCCATGGCCACATGCCCCTGACCGTGATCGGTGTAGACATGTCCACGTGACCTCAACAACAAGACAAAGAATACAAATGGAAGCATACCCGCGCGCTACGATCGTGTCGTGATGTCCAAAGGGAAAATAAGACAACATTCCAAATGGACGATACCCGCAGCGCCACGATCGTGTCAAGATGTCCAAAGGGAAATCACAAGGCGATAATCAAATGGAACATACCCGCGCGCCACGATCGCGGTCGATGTCCAAAGGGAAAAATAAGACAACATTCCAAATGGACGATACCCGCAGCGCCACGCATCGTGGTCGCATGTCCAAAGGGAAATCACAAGGCGATAATCAAAATGGAAACATACCCGCAGCGCCACGATCGCGGTCAAGATATCCAAAGCGACAACTACAAGACCTTAACCAAATGGAAGCATACCCGCGCCACGATCGTGGTCAAGATGTCCAAAGCGATTAACAACAATAATACTATCAGCGAACGCACTGCGGAATTTCTCCACACCGCCAAGACGCCCAAGTAAGTTCTCAACTGGGCCAACCGACTTCATCGAGACGCCAGAATACGTAAACACAACGATTGTACAATAAAGGCTATCATCACAAGCATAGGCAAGTTTCACAAAAACAAGCATAGGCAAGTTTCACACAACTCAAAGTACTTTCATTTTATGCCAAAGTCCGGGTTTTTAAACCAAAAGTACTTAATACGTTATGTTATTTTAAAATAGATCCATTACTTTTATAAAAGTCACCCGATAACCTTATTATTTTAATGACCAACCCATCTTCCTTTTCAAAATCAAGTAACAACATTCTTTTCGTAAGTTCCGCTTGCCTAGTTTCAATTACTCAAGCTTCTCATTTTCAAATGGTTTCATAGTTCCCAAACTTAATCACTGATTCCTTTTAGAACAATTGAGTAACATATGTCATATACGCGAGTAGTTTATTCTTGTTTATAACGATCTTATTACAAAGAAACCATGATCTAGAAAATGTAATATCATTTTGTCTCATCTTAGCTTCTATGCAGATGGAGGTTTCTACCGGTTTTAATACAACACATCATTATTCAATACATTTCCTTTATTAACGCCGCATGTCTGTCGATACACATTCTCGATTCCAAATCAAGAAACATTATCCCTTTCAAACCAAGTACTCATTACTCACGAATGAGGTTTCACACAAACATCCACATTAAAACAAATAAGTTAAGTCTCTTATCTTATAAGATCAAGTCTCTTAACTTCTAACATCAGTAAACCATTTTCACTTACATAAGGTCGTTATAACTAACTTCCCATAAAGCTATTATAACACCCTATGTTTTAAACCAACCAAATCACTTAGCACTGCACGCCTACCGTACTACATAGTTCACAACAATCATGCTAGAAAAGATAGGAAGAGGTTCACATACCTCGCGACGATTTATCGACAATAAGCAAAATGCTCCAAGTACTACAACCTTGCTAGCCCTTTCCACTCCTCGAGTAGAATACGCTACTCTTAGTACTTTCACCTATAAAGGTCAAAACGTCTATTAACCCCAAAACACAAGTTTCTATCTTTCTATAGAAAATTGGCAAAGACTCTCCCGCAACAGCGTAAATCTCCTCCTCTATCGAGGCCGGCTACCAAGCCAACCAGGGGGGGGGTTTACACGTCTACCCGGACGTGTACAATTCTACACAAGTCTACTGCAATACAGTCCTATGTAAATACAGTTCAGTTCAGTTCTTTATTCTTCAGGCTTAAGTCAAAAGACATTGCCGAATACTAAGTAGTTCCATATATAGTATACTTCAACTATATATTCAACCAAACATGTAATTTCCAATTACAATAGAGGGACAAGATAATTACCTCGATAAGCCCAAAATTATCCAAGTTATAATGTCGATCCTGAGCAAGGTTTAGCTCCACTCCGTGCGCTCCAAACCACTCCAAACAACCCTTAGAAGTTCTAACCAACTTCTACTCAAAATACTTCAACCAACTATGAAGATTTCCTTAGGGTTTGGCTTTGAGACTAAAAGGACAAAAGGTAGTATTTCCTGACTTCACGAAAGAGGTATCTTTGGAATACTACAAGGTACAAGTGCTAAGGTATTTTGGGCATTATAACAATACTAGTGAGTATTTCTATACCACAACAAGGGTATTATACGAAACAACTAGCAAGTGGGTACCCACGCCAAGCCTCACTCAAAGGGGGCCTCTACCAAAGCTCCACAAGGGGGGGAAGGGCTTTGGACGATTTCAACTCACAAAGGGGGAGAGATTTCAAGACTTGAAAATGATTTTGACGAAGAAAGTTCATCAACTAAGCGGGTATTTATAAGAAACCCAAAGGCCAACCAACGGCCAAGATCTAGCCAAGTGCAAGGCAAGTGTAAGGCCAAGATCAAGCCAAGTGCACCCTAGCCCCTACTCCTTAAAACCCTCACAAATATCTACACAAATATCTAGCACCACAAGCCCTCAATTCGGCCAAGCACGCCTCACTTGTCTCCATTGCGAGGTGACACATGCCACCCTCCCGTTGTCCGTAATGTTTCGCCTCTGAAAAATCCGCAAAAATACAAAACGACATAGCCGAATTTTCCCTTCGCAGTTACGAAAACGCTTCGAAAAAACGACTCTAACCGTGTCAGGCACAAAGGTCATTTCGCCAAGCCTAGTGGGGTGACACGTGTCACCCTCCTATCGCCCTCAAAAACGTCTTCAAAAAAAAAATCCACAATGGCCAAAATCTCAAAACAAAGTGGTTCTACAAAACCAGAATTTCTCCCGTGGCCCCACGTGACCATTTCCAAAATAAAATTCCATAATTCTCTAATATTCCAGAAGTCTGAATACCAAACTGGGAATCCAATTCCCATTAACGAACCTTTTTCCTTCACAAAACCGAAACTTTTCCGTGGAAAATCACCTCTTTCTTCCTTTCCAATCTTTCGCCAGATTCTCGCACGCACGCCCTCGCATACATACTGGAAATACGGGGTATAACACCTCTAGCCTAAGTGGTTTGGCCGCGGCCCCCAGCCTAGCCAAACCTACCCCCTCCCTCGTAGAAAAGTTGCCTTCTAGTATTGTTATAATGCCCAAAATACCCTAGCCCAAATCCCTTAGTACTTAGTAGAAGTTGTGAAGGACTTCTAAGGTTTCTGGAGCTATCTGAGCGCATAACTTAGAGCTAAACCTTGCTCAAAGCGACTTTTATCTAGGATATTATTGGGCTTAATGAGGTAAATAATCCTAACCTCTTTTTGTATTAGAGAATACATACCGTAGTAGTATAAGAATAAGTATTAAATACTTAGAAGGATATTACGTAATAGAATTGAACTGTATCACAAGAGAATGGTTTAAAAGAAGAATAATCAAACTGCATTTACTTAGACTGCTTTCACGAGACTTGAGTAGCTCACCTGCAGGGAAGTCGCCCATTTTCCGTAGGATAGAGAACCCTCCGCTAGAATCGCTGAGTAGTCCGAGCGTTGATAGACGTGTTCCGACTATTATAGGTTGATTCTCTGCGCGACATATTCAACTCGGTGGTTTTCACGGTAAGGTATGTGATTCTTCCTAAAGCATGATATTTTACAATATATATGTAGTACTAGAGACGCATACGTGTTAACTAAATAATAACTACGGCAATGTCTTTTGACTTAAGCCCAATAATACTTACGGCAATGTATCGCGACTTAAGCCCGAATAATAAGGATCCAAAACATTTCAAAAGAATATCGAATCATTTTTAATGTAAGAGAACTAATTGGTTTTAAAATGTGTTTAAGAGTTATACTAGCTTTATGGGAAGTTAAGTATAACTACTTAAGATTGATAAAAGAAACAATTTGCCTAGGTGTTTATAACAGACTTATATTGAATTGTGAAAAGAATAATAAGATGGTTTGATAAGTAGACATGATATGATGCTATGTGTGTTAGTGTCTTGTAACGCTTGTATAAGAGAGTATTCTTGTTGGCTTATGTTGTTTAACGATGTTGTTATGCTAGTGTAATATCACTCACCTCTTGACATATTACACGGGGTTAAGCCGCCTCCGACGCGGGTAGACTCAAAGTGTCCGGGACCATGATTCGAGAATACCTCATGCGGGTCCAGGGACCTATGCGAGCTACGGAGTTCCGTGTTAGTGATGCGGGTTATACCTCACGCGGTCTATGTGGCCATGCGAACTACGAGTCCAGACGACGCCGAGGAGTAGCTACCCTCGACGCGGGTTATGTACCCTACGCGCCTATGCGAGTGGCCTACGCGACTACGGAGTCCGTGATTAGGCTTGCATGGTGATACTACGCAATTGGCCTGCTCGATCATTCGCAGCCTAGAAAAGACCATACGCTTTACCTATCATTGCTCTTGTTTGTGATGCGGCACTATGCGCGTTACCTTTCGTTGTTTCATACATTTATGTAAACTGATTTTAAAATGATATGTTTTCATTTAAGTACTTTACGCTTCACATACTTAGTACTGTTATCGACTCCTTCTGGGCCGCGCTCATGCCGCAGTGGGCAAGTGTGCTAGATCCACATCCCAGATCTCTACGTTGCGCTGAGCTCCATCTTTTCCGAGGCTCTACTTGGGTATGATCTCCCGTTGTAGATAGTTTTGTATACAGGTATGGCGGGCCCTGTCCCGCCATAGTTGTATATTTCCATGAGGTCAGTAGTCATGTTGTACAAGATCGGATGTAATCGCTAAACCATGTTTATATATATATAAAGGCGACGCTTTTCACATAAAGCGTGTCTTATTTTATAAATCGTTTCATGTCTTGTTTTATATTCCGCGATTACTCGATGTGTGACTACTTGGGTGCCCGCAGAAGGCACTACCACGCCCCGGAATGGGTCGTGATAAAAGTGGTATCGAGCGCTTAATCTCGGAAAGTGTCTACAGACCGTATCTAGTAGTCTTGATTATCGGTGCAGGCACCACACTAATAATCGTGAGGCTATAGGATATTTAGGATTGGTTTCCATTCTTCTCATTCGAGATCGTGCCTGTAGTCGTGGTTATAAGTCGGACCTCTAACGATCCCTTTTTCTCAGAATGCTTATGCCTCCACGTAAGGCAACCCGCCTGTGGCGGCAAGGCGCCGGCGGAGTCGCTAGCATGACACCTAGAGTCACGAGGGCTCGTGCCCGGGCCTATACCCGAGACGGCGAGTTCCACGACGCCGCCGGCCCCAAAGAGACTACAGACCGCACCTCCCGCCCCACACCGGGCGGAGGAGATAGGTACAAGGAGATGGCCCACTATTGGCTAGATCAGGCCGACACGAGGACAGCCGATGCGGCAGCCCAGCCTCCACCCGTACCGTGGTTCACCCGAGGCGTAGAGTTTGAGGCTACGAGACTTCGAGTCAGAGCCCGCCAGAATTTTACGGTCGAGGCCGAGGATGATCCGCAGGAGTTCATCCGCCGCCAGAGGATTTTGAGGTGATCGAGCGCCGAGACCGAGTCCGTGATCTTTGGTTCACATAGGCCGCGTGATACCGCAATGATTGGTTTGATTCATGGAGTTATCCCGGAGAGCACGCGCCCCAACTACTGGGATGAGTTATCGAGGCTTTCCTCACTCACTTCTTGCCTCCACATTTGGCGAGGGCGGCCGATAGATTTTACCGCTGAGGCGCAGAGGACGACCGCCGAGAGTACAATGTTGAGTTTGATTCATTGCTCGATATGTCCCAGCGTTGGTAGTAGATATGAGGATAGAGTGCACCGCCACGCCACCGGCTAGATGATTATATGGCCGAGTCATGCGCGGGTGTTTCTTCACCGTATGGACATTACCCGCACGCAGCTCATGCTCTTGGATGTGAGCGTAGAGACCGACGGGTTGACAGCAAAGAAGCAGGTTAAGACCAGACGGCAGTGGTCTTTTGGTGGCTATCGTGGTGGGCGGCCTCGCAGAAGCCTAGATTTGCACCACACCGGCTGAGCACTCCCGCACCGCCCTCGCATAGCCGGATATTCGAGGCGCACTGTGGCCCCGTGACTTCGGGACGCCCGTGAGCGGCAGAGGTATCGCCGACGGACCACCCCTCGGGCCGATGCGGTAGATCCCACTTCGGAGTTGTGGTGCTACGGAGCTTGTTTCAGCCAGTGGCCGCAGGTCACTATGCGAGGAACCGTCCACCGGGCGATCGATGGTAGGTCACCTGTGTTCTTTCGTCGGTCTTCTTCATCCTCGCAGCCTACTCGCCGGAGGGCAAGGTACTCATGGACCAAAGGTCGCGGCAGGTCGTGGCGCGGTCCTGATTCTAGCGGTCCTCGTGAGCCGCATTTATGCTTTGTCCACCGACAGATCGTGAGGCCTCACCGATGTCGCCACGTGTACCTTATCGGGCTCGGGTTTGATGGTATGCTTTGATAGATCCGGTTCTACTGTCCCATATATTTCCCTTGTGCTAGTAGGATAGGGATAGAGCCCGAGTCCATAGACCCTTTCGAGGTAGCTACGCCAGCTGGTGATTCGGTGGTAGCTCGGCGGTATTTAGAGCTTGTCTGTGACCATTTACAGCCGCCGACTCAGCCGACTTGATAGAGTTGAGATGATTGACTTCGACGTGATCATGGGGACGGATTGGCTAGCTTCGCTACGCCAATGTAGACCGCAGAGAGAGAGTAGTACGGTTCCGCTTCGGCGAGCCGGTTGTTGAGTGGGAGGAGCACGGTATCGCCGAGGGTAGGTTTATTTCCTACCTCAAGGCTAGGAAGATGGTGCGAAGCGGTATATCTACCATCTCGCTCGTGTTTGATATCTGCGGTACCAGATTTTCCGTCGCCAGTGGTCGAGTTCCTGCACGTGTTTCCGCACGACCTCCCGTATCCTCCCGAGAGGAGATTGAGTTTTGTATAGACATATTGCGCACACTCGCCTATTTCCATTCCGCCATACAGAATGGCACCCGCCGAGTTGAGAGAGTCAAGGATCGCCTTAGGGATTTGCCGGAGAAGCGGCTTCATCGTGCCTAGTGTTTCTCCCCGGGAGCGCCAGATTGTTCGTGAAGAAGAGGACGGACGCCGCGCATGTGTGTTGATTACGCATACCGAACAAGGTGACCATTAAGAATGATACCCTTCCTGTGATTGATGATTTGTTCGACCAGTAGGCGCGAGATATTTCTCCAAGATTGATTTGCGATCGCTATCATCGTGTTCGAGTCGAGAGGTGGATGTCCCTAGATCGCATTCCGACCCGCACGGCATTATGAGTTCGTGGTCATGTCTTTGGTTGACCAATGCTCCGCAGGTATTCATGGATTTGATGAACCGAGTGTTCAAACCATTTTGGACACGTTTGTGATAGTGTTCATTGATGATATCTTGGTTTATTCTCGCCAGAGCATGAGCACGCGAGCATTTGAGCGATCGTGGCCGACAGCTTCTCCGACCAAGAAATTGACGCCAAGTTTTCCAAATGTGAGTTTTGGTTAACTTCGGTGGCTTTTCTTGGGCATATTGTCGGGGCTGATGGTATTCAGGTAGATATGGCCAAGATCGAGGCAGTCAGGAGTTGGCCTAGACCTACTACTCCGACAGAGGTTCGCAGCTTACGGGCCTCGCAGTTATTATCGGCGTTCAGAGAGGTTTGCTTCTATCTTCGCACCATTGACTAGGCAGACTCATAAGGCAGCCAAGATTCAGTGGACTGATGCTTGGAGCGTGGTTTCCGATTCTGAAAGAGAGATCGACGACCGCCTCGCTCTTACTCTTCCGCAGGTCCAGACGGTTATGTTGTGTATTGTGATGCGTCAGGCATCGGGTTGGGATGTGTGTTGATGCAGCAGGGCAAGGTTATAGCGTATGCATCCCGACAGCTGAAGAAACACGAGAGGAACTACCCCACCCATGATTTAGAGTTGGCAGCGGTGATTCACGCCTTGAAGATTTGGAGGCACTATTTGTATAGGGTTCACATGGATATTTATACAGACCACAAGAGCCTCCAGTATATCTTCACCAGAGGAGTCGAACTTACGATGAGACGGTGGTTAGAGTTGCTTAAGGATTACGATGTTGATATCCTGTACCACCCGGGGAAGGCCAATGTTGTGGCAGATGCTCTTAGTCGTAGGTCGATGGGGAGCCTATCAGATGTGCAGCTAGAGAGGAAGGACATGGTTCGTGATTTGCATCAGTTAGCGAGCCTTGGTGTCCGTTTGATTGATTCTGATAGCAGTGGGGTTCGAGTTCGTGAGGTTGCCGAGTCTTCCATCGCCGGCGAGAAGAGGCAACAGCTCGAGGATCCGCTTTGACACGTTATCGTGATACGCCTTCTCGCAGGGCAAGGGTCCTTTGAGGTGCTAAGGTTTGAGGCGTGTTGTGTGTTCCGGATGTTTCGTGACTTCGGCACAGGTTCTGGGAAGCACACACAAGCGTTACTCTATCCATCCGTGGTCGACCAAGATGTACCACGACCTTAGATCCGTATTGGTGGGATGGCTTGAAGAGGACGTTGCAGAGTTCGTAGCTCGCCCGTGTTGTCGCAGTGAAGGTAGAGCACCGAGGCCCGTGGTTTGTTACGATTTATCGAGATCCCGACCGGAAGTGGGAGGTAATCAACATGGACTTTATCACAGGATTACCTCGCACTCAGAGGAGACATGATTCTATATGGGTTATCGTTGACAGGCTGACGAAATCAGCCCACTTTCTTCCCGTCAGGACGACTTTTTCGACTGAGGATTATGCCAGACTTTACATCCGAGAGATCGTCAGACTGCATGGAGTCCATATTTCGATCATATCGCATGCAGAGGAGCCCGTTCGCTAACTTCGGAGGTCTTTCCGAGGGTTTAGGGACACAGTGAGCCCGAGTCTCGCATTCCATCCACGCAGACGGACAGCCGAGCGCACTATCCGCACTCTCGAGGATATGTCGCGAGCCCGTGTTATCGACTTCGTGGTAGCTGGGAGGATCATTTGCCTCTAGTTGAGTTTGCATACAATAATAGCTACCACTCCAGTATTCAGATGGCGCCTTATGAGGCCTTGTATGGGAGGAAGTGCAGATCGCCTATAGGCTGGTTCGATGTGGGCGAGGTGCAGTTAGTGGGACCAGATTTGGTGCAGCAGACAGTGGATAAGGTGAAGCTTATCCAGGAGAGGTTGCTGACAGCTCAGAGTCGACAGAAGTCATATGCAGATCATCGTCGTCGGCATCTGGAGTTCGAGGTTCATGATTGGGTTTTCTTAAAGGTGTCACCCATGGCGGTGTGATGAGATTCGGGAAGAGGAAACTCACCCAGGTATATTGGGCCGCTTCAGATTGTCCGCAGGTAGGCAAGGTTGCCTACGAGTTGATCTGCCGTCCGACCGAGGCGATGCATCCGTGTTTCACGTATCTATCGCCGAGGAGATGTATCGGGATCCATCTGTGGTGCACCCGATCGACGATGTCCAGTGATCGGCGGGTTATCGTATGAGGAGGTTCCCATAGCGATAATCGATCGTCAGGTTAGGCGTCTGCGGACCAAGGACGTGGCTTCCGTCAAAGTCTTGTGGCGGAACGAGCTCAGGGAGGAGATGACATGGGAAGCCGAGGAAGACATGAGGCAGAAGTATCCTCACCTATTCCCCACACCTCCAGGTAATTCACTTTCCTACTTGTAAATCTTCATTATCGTTTATGCTAAGTGTTGTTACGTGGCCGTGTGTGGCATTTGCAAATCGCTTAAGTTATGAAGAATCTTATCGTTAATCGTCTTGGGAAGGAACATTCGACGAATGTTTCTAAGGGGGAGAATGTTATACCGTATTTCGGAGTATGTACGTGGCGTGCGTGACGTAAAAGTTTGGCCTTAAAAGTTTAAGCCTTGACGTTTTTATTTGTGCACAACTCACTAAAAGAATCATTTTCCACTAAACGTTTCCACTTTTCGTAGGGAAAATTCCGGCTATGTCATTTAGTATTTTTGCGGATTTTTCCGAGAGACAAAACATTTTGGACCAACGGGAGGGCGACACTTGGCACCCTCCAATTGGTGGACTTAAAATCGTCCATTGGACGAATTGGACATAGAGTTGCACGTTTTTTGTGCCTTTGCACAAGTCAAGGAGTTGGTAGGATATTTTGTGTGCAAGTTGGCTAGGTACACTTGCCCTAATCTTGGCCCTTGGTTGGCCATCCCTTGACCTATAAATACCCCTCTTGTGATGAAGAGTTCTTCATCCACAAAAGCTTTCCAAGTCTAAAAATCCTCTCCTTTGTAGCCTTTTCGCCCAAACACCTTCCCTCCTCGTGAAGGCCCTTGGCCGAATACCCCCCCCCCTCTAGCCTAAGTGGTTTGGCCGAGGCCCCCCCTAGCCTAGCCAAAACCTACCCCCCCTCCCTTGGTAGAAAAGTTGCCTTCTAGTATTGTTATAATGCCCAAAATACCCTAGCCCAAATCCCTTAGTACTTAGTAGAAGTTGTGAAGGACTTCTAAGGTTTCTCTGGAGCTATCTGAGCGCATAAACTTAGGAGCTAAACCTTTCTCAGCGCGACTTTTATCTAGGATATTATTGGGCTTACCGAGGTAAATAATCCTAACCTCTTTTGTATTAGAGAATACATCGTAGTAGTATAAGAATAAGTATTAAATACTTAGAAGGATATTACAGAATAGAATTGAACTGTATCACGGTAGAAGGGTTTAAAAGAAGAATAATCAAATCAGATTTACTTAGGACTGTTTTCACAGTAGACTTGAGTAGCTCACCGGGTAGGGAAGTGCTGCCCAATTTTCCGTAGGATAGAGAACCCTCTGCTTAGAACTATTTTCAGAGTAGTCTGAGCGTTGATAGACGTGTCTGACTATTATAGGTTGATTCTCTGCGCGCGACATATTCAACTCAAGCGTGGTTTTCACGAGAAGGTATGTGATTCTTCCTAAAGCATGATATTTTACAATATATATGTAGTACCAGACGCATACGTGTTAACTAAATAATAACTACGGCAATGTCTTTTGACTTAAGCCTGAATAATACTTACGGCAATGTCTCGCGACTTAAGCCTGAATAATAAGGATCTGAAAACATTTCAAAAGAATACTGAATCATTTTTAACAGAAGAGAACTAATTGGTTTTTAAAACAGAAGCTAAAGAGTTATACTAGCTTTATGGGAAGTTAAGTATAACCACTTAAGATTGATAAAAGAAACAGTTTGCCTATGTGTTTATAACAGACTTATATTGAATTGTGAAAAGAATAATAAGATGGTTTGATAAGTAGACATGATATGATGCTATGTGTGTTAGTGTCTTGTAACGTTTGTATAAGAGAGTATTCTTGTTGTGTTGATGTTGTTTAACGATAAGCTGTTATGCTAGTGTAATATCACTCACCTCTTGACATATTACCGGGGTTAAGTCGCCTCCGACGCGGTAGACTCAGTGATGCAGGACCATGATTCGAGAATACCTCATGCGGGTCCAGGGGACCTATGCGGAGCTACGGGAGTTCCAGGTTAGTGATGCGGGGTTATACCTCATGCGGTCTATGTGGCCATGCGAACTACGAGTCCAGGACGATGCCGAGGAGTAGCTACCCTCGATGCGGGGTTATGTACCCTATGCGTGCCTATATGAGTGGCCTATGCGGACTACGGGAGTCCAGGATTAGGCTTGCATGGTGATACTATGGGCAATTGGCCCTGCTTCGATCATTCGCAGCCTAGAAAAGACCTGTTACAGTTTACCTATCATTGCTCTTGTTTGTGATGTGGCACTATGTGCGGTTACCTTGGTTGTTTCATACATTTATGTAAACTGATTTTAAAATGATATGTTTTCATTTAAGTACTTTACAGTTTCACATACTTAGTACCTGTTATCGACCTCCTGGGCTGCGTTCATGCCGCAGTAAGGGCGCAGTGCTAGATCCACATCCTTAGGATCTCTACGTTGGTGTCGGAGCTCCATCTTTTCGGAGGCTCTACTTTGGGTATGATCTCCCGTTGTAGATAGTTTTGTCTGATCGAGGTATGGCGGCCACGTCCCGCCATAGTTGTATATTTCCTTAGGTGCAGAGTCATGTTGTACAAGATTTGATGTAATCGCTAAACCATGTTTATATATATGCCGAAAGGCGCTTTTCTCACATAAACTGTGGTCTTATTTTATAAACTGTTTCATGTCTTGTTTTATATTCACTGATTACTCGATGTGTGACTACTGGGTGCGCCTAAGGCACCACCACGCCCCGAATGGGTCGTGACAATGGCCCTGTCCCGCCATAGTTGTCATTACATTCTTAGAGGTCTGTAGTACTGTTGTGGGCAGGGTTGTAAAAAGGATTAAACTGTTCGGTTTGAAAGATTGTATATATATATTTATGCCGAAAGACGACTTTCTCTCAGATAAAATGTGTCTCATTTTACATTTGATTCATGTCTTGTTTTTATGTTCCACTGTATTTCTCTGATGTATGACTACTTGGGTGCCCGGGTAAGGCACCAGTCACGGGCCCCGGAACGGGTCGTGACAAAAGTGGTATCGTGAGCGATTAATCCTCGAAAGTGTCTACTGCCGTGTCTAGTAGTCTTGATTATCGGTGTGTTGTGCACCACATCTATAATCAGGAGGCTGCAGGACATTTAGGATTGGTTTCCATTCTTCTCATTCTGAGATCGTGCCTTAGAGTTGTGTTGTAAGTTGGACCCCTCTGACGTATTTCGTTTTCACCAGGTATGCCTCCGCGCAAGGCAACCCGGGCCCAGATGGGCAAGGCGGCCGAGGAGGCGCTAGTGGGATCTGAGGAGTACGAGGCGCAGTGCTCGGTCAAGATTTGGCCGAGGGTTTCTTGGAGCGAATTGGAGCGCACGAGTAGAGCTAAACCTTGCTCAGATCGACTTTAAACTTGGATAATTTTGGGGCTTACCGAGGTAAATAATCCCATCCTTCTATTGTAATTGGAGATTACATCGTAGTATTATTGGAAATGAATATAAGATTCATAGAAGAGAATTGAATCGTAATAGAAGGATATTACGTAAAAGACTTGAATCAAATCACATCGTAAGAATATTAATGTAGAAGATTAAATCAGACTTACATAGATCAGATTTACTGAACTTATAACATTTATTGGTTGATCTGCTCGCGAGTAGCATGTACTACTTGGAAGGTGGACAAGGCTAGCCGGGTTATAGCCGTGGAGCGTTTTGCTTATAGTCGATAATCGTCGCGAGGTATGTGATTCTTCCTATACTCTTGAGCATGATATTTTACAAGAATATATATATATAGTACGCAGAGCGTCGTGTTAATCGAATATAGTTGTACGGCAATGTCTTTTGACTTAAGCCTGAATAATAAGAATCTGGAAGTATTTTACAAGAATATATATATATAGTACGGTAGACGTACGTGTGTTAACAGAATATAGTTGTACGACAATGTCTTTTGACTTAAGCCTGAATAATAAGAATCTTGAAGTATTTCAAAAGAATTAAGAAACCTTTTTGAAAGAAGAGTAATGCTTGGTTTTAAAAGCTTAAGAGTTATACTAGCTTTATGGGAAGTTAGGTATAACGACTTAAGAGAGATAAAAAGAATGGTTTATTAATTTTAGAAGTTAAGAGACTTGATCTTAAAAGATAAGAGACTTGACTTAAATGAATTAATATAAATTTTGTGTGAAACCTCATTCGTGAGTAATGAGTACTTGGTTTTTAAAAGGAATAATGTTTTACTGATTTCGGAAATCAGAATAAGTATCGAACAAACCACAGCAGCGTTAATAAAGGGAAATGTATTGACTAATAAAGTATTATTAAAACCAGTAGAAACCTCCATCTGCATAGAAGCTAAGATGAGACAAAATGATATTACATTTCCTAGATCATGGTTGCTTTAATAAGATTGTTATGAACAAGAATAACCTACTCACACATAAGGCATATGTTTCTCAAATTGTTTTAAAGGGTTAAAACTATGAACTACGAAACCTTTTTGAAAATGAGAAACTTGAGCATTTGAAATTAGGCAAACTTGAACGTTTGAAAAATAATGTTGTTACTTGAGTTTACAAAGGGAAGTGTTTTGGTTTACTTAACAATGTTAGTCACTCTATTTTTATACTACGGGTATCGGGTGACCTTTGTAAAAGAAATGGATCTTTAAAAGGAATTTAACGTGCGTAGTACTTTAGGGTTAAAACCCGGACTTTGACATAAAATGAAAGTACCTTGAGTTGTGTATAACTTGCCTATGCTTGTTGTTGTGAAACTTGCCTATGCTTATTGTGATAGCCTTTGTTGTGCAAGAATTGTGTTTCTATACTACCGCGTCTCTCGATGGAGGGCCGGTTGACTTATTGAGAACTTACTTGGACGTGCGGCGATGGAGAATTCCACAGCACGCCTCGTTGATAGTGTTATTCCATGGACTAGCTCTCCATGAGGTTTTACCGTTCGGCCTTTGTATCCGTGGTCGGCCAGATTTCGCCTGCCTCGTGGTGATTCGGCCTTGTACAGTAGTTAGCCCTCGCACTTGCCCTGCTCGGTGTAGTGACGGTCTCGTGATACGCCTGGTACACAGTAGTTAGCCCTCAGACTTGCCCCGGTCACCACGTGACACGCCTTGGTATCCGTAGTCGGCTTCGTATTTGCCCCATATCGCCTTCGTGGTTTGGTTGTATAGTATTGTTAGTACGCACTTGGTGTTCATGTGTACCGTGGTGTTATTATATCATAGATCGCCGGTGAGGAAGGTATTCCACGGGCATGATTGATGTTGCGGGCGTGAGACCCATAGTTATATTTGAGTGATGACTCTGAGGGCGTGAGTCCCTGACTTACATGACTGCTTATTTTATCGTGAACTGTAGTTTGGTTATCATACATGTCTCATGCTTTATATAGACTGTTATGATTTCATTTACGATTTTTCGCCATATACTTGCACTGTTGCCAGATCGACCTCCTTCGGGGGGCTGCGTTCATGCCGCAGGTAGAGGTACATCGGCTGTCGATTCCCGCTTATAGGATCACATTTCAGCATATTGGGAAGCTCTGTTCCTTCGGAGGCTTATCTTTTGGTATGTTACCCTGAGTCTGTAGGTTCTTGTACATTCAGGGGTATGGCGGGGCCCTGTCCCGTCATAGTTGTTGTAAAAATCTTAGAGGTCTATAGCACTGTTGTGGGCAGGGTTGTAAGAATTGTAACTGTCAAATGTCTATATATATATATATATATATGCAGAAAGGCAACCGTTTTGGTTGGCCTACTTTCTTTTATCTTGATTCATATCTATTTTTATGTTTAAGCTTTTATTTCCGCTGGTTTTCTCTGATGTTGTATCACTAGGGTGCCCGGGGTAAGGCACCAGTCACGGGCCAGGGTTCCGGTCGTGACAAAAGTGGTATCAGAGCAGTTAGTCCTCGAAAAGTGTCTACAGACCGTGTCTAGTAGAGTCTTGATTATCGATGTGTTGTACACCACATCTATAATCAGGAGGCTGCAGGACATTTAGGATTGGTTTCCATTCTTCTCATTCTGAGATCGTGCCTTAGAGCTGTGTGATAAGTTGGACCCCTCTGACGTATTTCGTTTTTACCAGTTATGCCTCCGTGTAAGGCAACCCGAGCCCAGAAGGGCAAGGTAGCAGAGGGAGCTGCGAGTAGAGCAGCGGCAGCCTCTACAGAGACCACGATACCTGAGCCTCCAGTCCCACAGTCTGGAGCAGAGGAGATGGGTTACGCGAGTCGCCGATTATCGCCGTGGTCAGGCGGACTTGAGGATAGCCGGACGCAGCGGTTTCGAAGCACCGATGGTTCACCCTAGATCGGATAGTTTGAGGCTACGGATTTTACGAGTCAGCCCGCCGAGTTTTACGGTCGAGGCACGAGGATGATCCGCGAGAGTTCATCCGGCAGATTCTGGATCGCGAGAGTGATCAAGGCATCGGAGACCGAGTCAGTGGTCCTAGGTTCGCATCGGCTGCGTGATACCGCAGTCGACTGGTTTGATTCGTGGGAGCTGTCCCGGGGAGAGAATGCACTTCCAGTTATATGGGACGAGTTCTCAGGGGCATTTCTTGCACATCTCTTGCCTCCACAGATGAGGAGGGCTCGGGCCGACAGATTTTTGGTGTTGCGGAATCCGCGACGGTTCGGGAGTACAATGTGGAGTTCGACTCATTGGCCCGGTACGTCCCCGTGTTAGTAGCTAGTATGGAGGATCGAGTGCACCGATATGTTACAGGGCTCGATGATTGCCTAGCAGAAAGTTGTTTGGGTGTAGCTCTTCAGCCGGGCATGGACATTGCCCGCATACAGGCTTATGCACTTGGATGTGAGGAGCGGAGAGATCGACGGAATGACCGAGGTCAGCAGAAGAGGGCCAGAACAGCAGGGTCCTTTGATAACTTTAGAGGCGGACCGCCAAGGCAGACTAGTTATGTACCTCCGCCAAGATGCAGTGGTCCTCCACGCCCGGGACCTTCGGATATTCAGGGAGCGGTCGGGGCTCCCGTGTTTCAGATTTTCGGGAGTAGGAGTGCTCGCCGGATGAGGTCGCCCTTGTCTCAGTGTGGCCGTTGTGGAAAACTTCATAAGGGAGAGTGTCGTACTAACTTGGGGGATTGTTATTCTTGCGGCCAACAGGGCCATCTAGCGAGATACTGTCCGACCAGGGGTAGCACTGGTAGGATAGCACAGACTACGAGATCGGGCCATGTTCTTCACCTTCCATAGCTAGGCAGGATGTTCATACACCGGCAGGCCACGGCAGAGGTCGCGGTGGAAGTTCCCAGTTTTAGCGGTCCTTTGAACCGCCTATCTTTCCAGGTATATCCTTAACCCTCTAGAGATTTGTATGTATTGATGTTATGATGATGTGTTTAGTGTTATGTTCAGATAGCTTTGTGCTAAAATGTGATTTAGAAGCCTGGTTAGTGAAAAGGGTAAGCCTGGGGGTGAAAAAATGATGAACCTTAGAATATTACAGTTGAGACCTTAGATGTAAGGCCATTTTGAGTACAAGATTTTGCGGGTGATCTTTGTCAGAACGTATAAGTATACGTGGAGTAATTGTGGGGAAATTCCTTGGGTGGTGTAAATGGAAGTGGTAGCTTTCATGACCTGTATAGGTAAGATTTTTCCGGATCAGGGAACAAGAGCTTGATGCGTTGGGTCGGGTCAGCTTGCGGTCAACCCGAGTCTTGGTTTGGGGTTGGGTCAGTTCGAGGTGATCCCGCCAGGTGGTAGGATCACGAGGGTGCTAGGCCCAAGTTTAGGTAACCATCGTATGAATTCGTGGATGCGTTCGACCAGAATCGGTTCGTGAAGGCCGGGAATGTCCTTAGAGGAAAGTGAAGCTAGTAAGATGACCAAGTTTGGAGGTAGTGACTCCAAAGTTTCGGCAACAGAAGCGTTGACTGAAGTGTGGTACATGTACGAGGAAGAGTTCGGGTGTTCGAGAAGGGTGCGACGAGAAAGGAAAGAAGTGAACTTGGGCCGAAAGATGGAAGTAATCATTTTTGTGAAATGAATGTGCGAAGGGAGTATCCTTTGGACCAGAAGCGAGAGTTGGTACTGTTTTGCATCGTCGAGGTGATTCCTCGTTGGCTTGGATTTAAATATTTGCGCGCGTGTTATTCTGTGACCATGTGCGGCATTTGCAAACTGGTTAAGCTATGAGGGACTTGATCGTTATCTGTCTTGAGAAGGAACATTCGGGACGAATGTTTCTAAGGAGGGGAGAATGTTATACCCCGTATTTCCAGAGTATGTACGTGAAGACGTACGTACGAAAGTTTGAGCCTAAAGTTAGGCAAGATTCGAAATTTGTACACAACCCCCGAAAAGAATCGTTTTCCGACGAAACGTTTTACAAACTTTGCGAAGGGAAAATTCCGGCTATGTCATTTATTATTTTTGCGGATTTTTCCGAGAGATGAAACATTTTGGACCAACGGGAAGGTGACATGTGTCACCCTTAAAAGTGGACGGCAAGGGCTAGCATTGGCACATTTTTTGTGCCTTGTTTGTAGTCAAGGTTAGGTAGGATATTTGTGAGATATTTTGTGTAGTTGATGAACAAGTGGGACCCACTTACACATGTCCAAATCCCCACCCTACACTTGCCTAACAGTTGTCTTGATCTTGGCCATTGGTTGGCCTATAAATACCCCCCTTAGTTGATGAACTTCTTCATCCAAAAATCATTCTCCAAGTCTAACAATCCTCCCCTTAAGTTTTGTAGTTCGTCCAAGTCCCCCTCCCCCTTGAGAAGGCCTTTGGCCGAGGGTATACCCCCCCCCCCCCCCTTGCCTTGTAGTTTTCGAAAAATACCCTTCCCTTGGTAGAGAAATACTTCTCCAAGTATTGTTGGAATGCCAAAATACTCTAGCCCAAAACCTTTGTAGTATTTCCAAGTACCCTCTATACGAAAAGCCCGGAAAATACTACTATACTTTCCTTTAGCCACTAAACGAAACCCTATGGAAAAATCTCCATAATTGGTTGGAGTACTTAGTAGAAGTGTGTAGAACTTCTAAGGGTTTCTTGGAGCGAATTGGAGCGCACGGAGTAGGAGCTAAACCTTGCTCAGGATCGACTTTAAACTTGGATAATTTTGGGGCTTACCGAGGTAAATAATCCTATCCTTCTATTGTAATTGGAGATTACATACTGTAGTATTATTGGAAATGAATATAAGATTCATAGAAGAGAATTGAACTGTAATAGAAGGATATTACAGAAAAGACTTGAACTGAAATCACATCAGAAGAATATTAATGTAGAAGATTAAACTGTACTTACATAGGACTGTATTTACAGTAGACTTATAACCTTTATTGGTTGACTGTTCTGCGAGTAGCATGTACTACTTGGAAGGTGGACAAGGCTAGCCGGGTTATAGCCGTGGAGCGTTTTGCTTATAGTCGATAATCGTCGCGAGGTATGTGATTCTTCCTATACTCTTGAGCATGATATTTTACAAGAATATATATATATATAGTACGGTAGACGTACGTGTGTTAACTGAATATAGTTGTACGGCAATGTCTTATGACTTAAGCCTGAATAATAAGAATCTGGAAGTATTTTACAAGAATATATATATATAGTACGGTAGACGTACGTGTGTTAACTGAATATAGTTGTACGGCAATGTCTTTTGACTTAAGCCTGAATAATAAGAATCTTGAAGTATTTCAAAAGAATTAAGAAACCTTTTTGTAAAAAGAGTAATGCTTGGTTTTAAAAGCTTAAGAGTTATACTAGCTTTATGGGAAGTTAGGTATAACGACTTAAGAGAGATAAAAAGAATGGTTTATTAATTTGAGAAGTTAAGAGACTTGACTTAAATGAATTAATATAAATTTTGTGTGAAACCTCATTCGTGAGTAATGAGTACTTGGTTTTTAAAAGGAATAATGTTTTACTGATTTCGGAAATCAGAATAAGTATCGAACAAACCACAGCAGCGCTAATAAAGGGAAATGTATTGACTAATAAAGTATTATTAAAACCAGTAGAAACCTCCATCTGCATAGAAGCTAAGATGAGACAAAATGATATTACATTTCCTAGATCATGGCTGCTTTAATAAGATTGTTATGAACAAGAATAACCTACTCACACATAAGGCATATGGTTCTCAAATTGTTTTAAAGGATTAAAACTATGAACTACGAAACCTTTTCGAAAATGAGAAACTTGAGCATTTGAAATTAGGCAAACTTGAACGTTTGGAAAATAATGTTGTTACTTGAGTTTACAAAGGGAAGTGTTTTGGTTTACTTAACAATGTTAGTCACTCTATTTTTATACTACGGGTATCGGGTGACCTTTGTAAAAGAAATGGATCTTTAAAAGGAATTTAACGTGCGTAGTACTTTAGGGTTAAAACCCGGACTTTGACATAAAATGAAAGTGCCTTGAGTTGTGTATAACTTGCCTTTGCTTGTTGTTGTGAAACTTGCCTATGCATATTGTGATAGCCTTTGTTGTGCAAGAATTGTGTTTCTATACTACCGCGTCTCTCGATTGAGGGCCGGTTGACTTGTTGAGAACTTACTTGGACGTGCCGGCAGTGACGGAGAATTCCACGGGTACGCTCCTGTTGATAGTGTTATTCCATGGACTAGCTCTCCATGAGGTTTTATTGTTCGGCCTTGGTATCTGGTGGTCGGCCAGACTTGCCCGTCTCGTGGTGATTCGGCCTGGTACACGGTAGTTAGCCCTCGTGACTTGCCCGTTCGATTGTAGTGACGAAGTCTCATGATACGCCTGGTACACGGTAGTAGTTAGCCCTCGTACTTGCCTGGCCACCACGTGACACGACCTTGGTATCCGGTAGTCGGCTTTCGTGCCCATATCGCCTTCGTGGTTTGGTTGTATAGTATTGTTAGTGCACTTGGTGTTCATGTGTACTCCGTGGTGTTATTATATCATAGACTGCCGGCAGTGAGAAAGGTATTCCACGGGCATGATTGATGTTGCGGGCGTGAGACCCATAGTTATATTTGAGTGATGACTCTGAGGGCGTGAGTCCCTGACTTACATGACTACTTATTTTATCTTGAACTGTAGTTTGGTTATCATACATGTCTCCTGCTTTATATAGACTGCTATGATTTCATTTCTGATTTTTCGATTCATATACTCGGCACTTGTTATCGACCTCCTTCGGGGGGCTGCGTTCATGCCGCAGGTAGAGGTACATCGGCTGTCGATTCCCGCTTATAGGATCACATTTCAGCGTATTGTGAAGCTCCGTTCTTTCGGAGGCTTATCTTTTGGTATGTTACCACAGTGCAGAGGTTCTTGTACATTCGGGTATGGCGGCCCCGTCAAGTCATAGTTGTTGTAAAAATCTTAGAGGTCTATAGCCTTTGTGGCAAGTGTGGTTCTAAGGATTAGAATCAAATGTCTATATATATATATATATATATATATATATAGGCAGAAAGGCAACCGTTTTGGTTGGCCTACTTTCTTTTATCTTGATTCATATCTATTTATATGTTTAAGTTTTTATTTTCGCTGGTTTTCTCTGATGTTGTATCACTAGGGTGCCCGGGGTAAGGCACCAGTCACGGGCCCGGGTTCGGGTCGTGACAAAGATGACCAAGTTTGGAGGTGGTGACTCCAAAGTTTTGGAAACTGAAGTAATGAGTGAAGTATGGTACGTATACTAGAAGAGTTCAAGTGTTCGAGAGGAGTACGACGAGTAAGGAAAGAAGTGAACATATGCTAAGAAAATAGAAATGATCATTTTGTTGTGAAGTGAAGGTGCGAGGGGAGTATCTTTTAGACCTTGGGTGGGAGCTTTTATAGTGATGGAGGTGATTCCTCGTGGACTTGAAGTTGAGTATTTGCGCGTGTGTTATTTTATGGCCAGGTGTGGCATTGGCAACTTGTTTAAGTTAAGAGGAACTTATCGCTATCTGTCTTGAGAAGGAACATTCGGGACGAATGTTTCTAAGGAGGGGAGAATGTTATACCCCGTATTTCCAGAGTATGTACGTGAGGACGTACATGCAAAAATTTGAGCCTTAAGTTAGGCAAGATTCGAAATTTGTACACAACCCCCCGTTAAGAATCGTTTTTCGACGAAACGTGTTGCTAAACTTGCGAAGGGAAAATTACGGCTATGTCATTTATAATTTTTGCGGATTTTTCCGAGAGACGGAATATTTTGGACCAACGAGAGGGCGACACTTGTCACCCTCAAGTTGGCGGAAATTCTTGGCCGAAAGTGGGGCGTTCTTGGCTTGTTTCTTGGCATGTTTTGTGCCATGTTTTGTGGCCTAATCCATGGGTCAATGTTTGTGAGGGATTTGTGGAGTAGGATAGGGTGCAATTGTGCAAATCTCCACCATACACTTGCCTACCACTTGGCTTCATCTTGGCCCTTGAAAGCCCTATAAATACCCCCCTTGAGTTGATGAATTCTTCATCCACAAAATTGTTTCTAAGTCTTTAAATCCCCCTCTCCCCCTTTGTAAGTGTTCGTCCAAGCCTTCTCCCCCCCCCCCCCCCTTGAGGAAGCCTTGGCCGAGAGGTACCCCCCTCCTAGTGGTGCTAGCCGAGGGTACCCCCCCTACCTTGAGTTGTTCTCGTGAAATACACCCCCTTGGTAGAAAGTATTCTCCAAGTATTGTTACTATTCCAAAATACCTTAGCCTTATACCTTGTAGTATTCCAAAAGTTACCTCTATACGTAGAGCCCGGAAATACTACCTTTTGTCCTTTTTGTCTCAAAACGAAACCCTAAGGAAAATCTTCATAGTTGGTTGAAGTGCTAAGTAGAAGTTGCTTGGGAACTTCTAAGGGTTGTTTGGAGCGGGTTGGAGCGCCCAGAGTAGGAGCTAAACGTTGCTCAGGATCGACATTTAAACTTGGATAATTTTGGGCTTATCGAGGTAAATACTCTTGACCTTCTTTTATAATAAGAGTTTGCATACTGTTGAAGTATAATAATTAAGTATAAGTTATATACAAGGAAGGTATATAAGAAGGGAATTGAACTGTACTTACATAGGATTGTATTTACAGTAGACTTGTGAAGTTTGACGGGTAGGGAAGTGCTGCCCAATTTTCCGCAGAATAGTCTAGACATTGATAGACTTGTATGACCGTTATAGGTTGAAGTACTGCAAGTAGCGTATTCTACTCGAAGGGTGGAAAGGGCTAGCCGGATTACAGTACTTTGGAGCTATTTGCTAATAGTCGATAATCGTCGCGAGGTATGTGATTCTTCCTATCCTCTTGAGCATGATATTTTAAAAGAAATATATATAGTACGGTAGACGTACGTATGTTAACTGAACGTAGTTGTATGGCAATGTCTTTCGACTTAAGCCTGAATAATAAAGAATCTTGAATGTATTTCAAAAGAATTAAGAAACCTTTTTGAAAGAAGAGTAATGCTTGGTTTTAAAAGCGTAAGAGTTATACTAGCTTTATGGGAAGTTAGGTATAACGACTTAAGAGAGATAAAAAGAATGGTTATTAGATTTTAGAAGTTAAGAGACTTGATCTTAAAAGATAAGAGACTTGACTTAATTGAATTGACATGAAGTTGTTAAAAAGTGTGATACCTCATTCGTGAGTAATGAGTACTTGGTTTTTAAAAGGAATAATGTTTTACTGATCAGAATAAGTATCGAACAAACCACTGCAGCGCTAATAAAAGGAAATGTATTGACTGATTAAGTATTATTAAAACCAGTAGAAACCTCCATCTGCATAGAAGCTAAGCTGAGACAAAATGATATTACATTTCCTAGATCATGGCTGCTTTAATAAGATTGTTATAAACAAGAATAACCTTCTCACACATAAGGCATATGTTTCTCAACTGTTTTAAAGAAGAATTATATTATTAAGTGATCAAGAATATGAACTACGAAATCTTTCGAGAATGAGAAACTTGAGCATCTGAAATTAGGCAAACTTGAACTTTTGGAAAAGAATGTTGTTACTTGACGTTGTTCTAAAAAGTGTAAGTCACTTGGTTTAAAATAGTATAAAGTACTTAAGTTTAAAACATGAACGTATTTGGTACGACGGATAATAGTATCGAGTTGTTTTTACGTAAAAATAGGTCTTTTTGAAAGGATAACTGTATGTAGTACTTTGGGGTTAAAACCCGGATTTGTTGTGATAAAATAAATGTCTGTGAGTATGATTAAACTTGCATATGCTTGTGGTGATAGCCTTTGTTGTACAAGTGTTGTATTTCTGTACTACCGCGTCTCTCGTTGGAGGGCCGTCTATCTGATTGATTGATGGACATACTGACACGATGGGTGGCCCACGGGTATGCTTCCACTAATCGATCCTTTTGGACATACTGACACGATGGGTGGCCCACGGGTATGCTTCCATTAGGAGTGTTATCTTGTTATTGTCTTGGACATACTGACACGATGGGTGGCCCACGAGTATGCTTCCATTCTGATTGTTATCTTGTTATTTCCTTTGGACATCGACACGATGGGTGGCCGCGGGTATGCTTCCATTAGGATGGCTACATGGACATGCGCCGTCACGAGTGGGGCATGCGGCCCGTGCGGCGAGGTTGATCACGGTATATTGTTATTGTTGTTACATGGACATATCTGCCGTCTGCGAAATTCGGGGCACGCGGCACGTGCGGCGGGGTTGATCACGGTATATTGTTGTTGTTGTTACATGGACATATCTGCGCGTCTGCGAATTCGAGCGCATCCGTATGGCGAGGTTGATTACGGTACATTGTTATTATTGTTGCATCTGGACATATACACCGATGGAGAATTAGGGCATGTGGCCATGATGCGAACATAATTGATGTTGTGGGCGTGAGACCAGCGATTATATTTAGTGATGACTTTGAGGCGTGAGTCACGACTTAGCTACTTTTATGTTGCGTCTTGTATTTTGGTTATCATATATGTCTCTGCTTTATATGAAGTTATGATTTAACTACGATATTTTGATTTCACATACTTGGTACTGTTATCGACCTCCTTGGGGCTGCGTTCATCCGCAGTAGAGTACATCGGTTGTCGATCCTCTTCTAGGATCACAAATCAGCGTTTTGGGAAGCTCGTTTCTCGGAGGCTTATCTTTTGGTATGTTACCACGAGTGCAGTAGGTTCTTGTACATTCGGGGTATGGCGGGGCCACTGTCCCGCCATAGTTATCATTACATTCTTAAGTGCATGAAATCTGTTGTGGCGGGGTTGTAAAAGGATTAAAGCATTCGGTTTGAAAGATTGTATATATATATTTATGCGAAGGCGACTTTCTCTCGGATAAAATGTGTCTCATTTACATTTGATTCATGTCTTGTTTTTATGTTCGCTGATTTTCTCGATGTATGACTACTTGGGTGCGGGTAAGGCACGTGCACGAGCCGGGCAGGTCGTGACACTTGTATAACCGTTATAGGTTGAAGTACTGCGAGTAGCGTATTCTACTCGAAGGGTGGAAAAGGCTAGCAGGATTACAGTACTTTGGAGCTATTTGCTAATAGTCGATAAATCGTCGCGAGGTATGTGATTCTTCTTATCCTCTTGAGCATGATATTGTAAAAGAATATATATAGTACGGTAGACGTACGTGTGTTAACTGAACGTGGTTTTACTGCAATGTCTTTTGACTTGAGTCTAAATAATAAGAATCTGAAGTATTTCAAAAGAGTTAAGAAACCTTTTTGAAAGAAGAGTAACACTTGGTCTTAAAAGTTTTAAAAGCTTAAGAGTTATACTAGCTTTATGGGAAGTTAGGTATAACGACTTAAGAGAGATAAAAATAATGGTTTATTGATTTTAGAAGTTAAGAGACTTGATCTTAAAAGATAAGAGACTTGACTTAATTAAATTAATATGAATTTTGTTAAAAAGTGTGAAACCTCATTCGTGAGTAATGAGTACCTGGTTTTTAAAAGGAATGATGTTTTACTGATTTCGGAAATCAGAATAAGTATCGAACGAACCACTGCAGCGTTAAAGGGAAATGTATTGACTAATTAAGTATTATTAAAACCAGTAGAAACCTCCATCTGCATAGAAACTAAGATGAGACAAAATGATATTACATTTCCTAGATCATGGCTGCTTTAATAAGATTGATTATGAACAAGAATAACCTACTCACATATAAGGCATATGTTTCTCAAATTGTTTAAAAGAGAATTATTTGAATTATTCCTTGGTGCTTTTATATCAAAGACTGCCGGCAGTGAGGAAGGTATTCCACGGGCATGATTGATGTTGTGGGCGTGAGACCCATAGTTATATTTGAGTGATGACTTTGAGGGCGTGAGTCACGACTTGACATATTGCTTATATTATTGTGAATCGTAGTTTGGTTATCATACATGTCTCTGCTTTATATAGACTACTATGATTTCATTTACGGTATTTTGATTTCACATACTTGGTACTGTTGTCTTGACCTCGCCCGAGGCTGCGTTCATCGCGGTAAGGTACGCGATCGTTGATCCGCTCTTAGGATCACAGTTCAGCGTTTTGGGAAGCTCCGTTTCTTCGGAGGCTTATCTTTGGTATAGTCCCCTGTCGTTGTAGGTACTTACATTCAGGGGTATGGTAGAGCCACTGTCCGCCCATTGTTGTTATATCATTCTTAAGTGCATGAATCTTTGTTGTGGCGAGTTTGTAAAAAGGATGTAACTGTTCGGATTTAAGTTTTTATATATATGCCGAGAGGCAACTTTTTTTCAGATAAACTGTGTCTCTTCTACATTGTTTCATGTTGTGCTTTATATTCCGCTGATTACTCTGATGTATGTCTACTTGGGTGCCCGGGGTAAGGCACCAGTCACGGGCCCGGGTTCGGGTCGTGACAAACTCTAACCACCGTCTTTGTCGCAAATTCAACCGCCTCTGTCTGAAGATATACCTGAGGCTCTTATGGTCTGCACAAATATCCACATGAAGTCTATATATACGTCATGCCTCCAAATCTTCAAGGCATGATTAACTGCCGCCAACTCTAAATCGTGAGTGGCGTAATTTCCCCTCATGCTTCCCTAACTGACGGGAAATATAGGCTCTAACCTTATCGTGTTGCGTTAGCACACAACCTAGCCCAACACCCAACGTGTTACAATAATAACCTAACCCTCTAGTCTCTCAGGAGGGGTTAGAACTGTAGTCATGGTCAACTTATCTTCCAATAACTGGAAGCCTTTCTCATACCTGCGAAATATTCGGGTATCCTTAATCTCAATTATGGTTCCTGTTTCCCTTTCTCTGTCGCAACCAAACTTGGTCACCAACTTAGATTTGATTCCTTTGCTTGCCCCATGGCTAAGACTTACTGTCAATCACAATTTAGGGGGGGGAGATTTCCTTGATCTCGTCAAGTAGTAACCCGATTATTCTCTCCCAGCTCGTAGAGCTTATAGGCAGGTGTTCAACCTCAATTCACGGTATTACATAATCCAATGACTTGTCAAGATTTCTTATCGTTCGAGTATCTACTCGTCTTTCCTTTATAAGTTATTTCAAGTTGTCCTGGGGTCCCTTACTCCTCCGTATTTCCTTACTATCTTTCTCGTTAGTACAGATGTTACCACCTTCCCTCGAGGTGTTATTACTGCCCATTATTTACTAATGGTCTTTACACTAGTCTGGGGTAATCATATCTCGTGCAACTTACATAACCATAGTTGTATTCTCTTTTATCATTCTGGTCATAACCCTTCCTTATGCTTATTATTAGCAAAAGTATTTCTATCTTGATTCATAATCGTACAGTTTCATACATGCGTACTACCTGCATTTATATTCTTACGACACTTCCTCGACCATTTCGTAACGTCGTTCACAATTACCCCAACACAAAACTTTTCCCACGGTTATCTAAAATTGTAACCTATGGTATGACGATACTGAAGACCTTACCCGTCTCCTATCCTTTGTCTAACAACATGGGTACACGTAACCACATAATATGTAAAACTATCCTTTACGTGGGGGAGAGAACTTATCTCCCTTAATCATCAAGCGCCACCTTACAGTCGTATAGAATTTCAAAACCTACCAACGATTTCTTTTGTTTTCCGTAGGCAGCACTCGTACTTATCTTATTCTTGCTTGCGCGCTATCCTGAACTTATCCAGAAGGTCGTGGCCCTGACCGCCACACCAAACCAACTCCAAGTACCCCCAAGGGCACTTAAAATAAACTCCTTTAAATTCAAGTACTTCTTACCTTCTGCCTCAATTCACCTCAAATGAACAAGTCACACAGACTTATTAAAAACAATGATGTCAAAGAAGGAAGGATAATTCACTGGTTACCACCACTTCTCTTCCTTTCCACTCGATAATCGGCTTACCGGGAAACCGGAATCGAGCCAACCTCTCTCTGCAGTCAACGTGGGTTTGGTGTGGCGGTCAGGGTTTGGAGTGCCCTATACGGAGTTGCGGGAAATTCCAGGACTAGACGCGCACATTAGATACTGCGGGCGAGTGGCCAGCTTCAATCATGTGGCGGTCTAGACAGATCTCATGATACAGTTTATGACCCTGTTGGTACTGTGGGTTTTTGTTATACCCCGTATTTCCAGAGTATGTACGTGAGGGCGTACGTATAATAATTTGAGCCTTAAGATTAGGCAAGGTTCGAAATTGGGCACAAGTGCCGAAAAGAGTCGTTTTCCGACGAAACGTTTCCACAGCTTACGTAGGGAAAATTCCGGCTATGTCATTAATAATTTTTGCGGATTTTTCCGAGAGACGAAACATTTTGGACCAACCGGAGGGTGACATGTGTCACCCTCACATTGGAAGAGGTTGGACGGCAATTGGGCTAGTCTTGCACATTTTTGGTGTTGAAATTTTGGTCAAGGGTTAGGTAGGATATTTTGTGTAGATGGATAAGGTAGCACATGGCTAAATCTTGGCCTTACACTTGCTATGCACTTGTCTTCATCTTGGCCATTGGTTGGCCTTCACTTGACCTATAAATACCCCTCTAAGTGATGAACTTTCTTCATCCAAAAAATCTTTTTCTAAGTGTTAAAAATCCCTCCCCCTTTAGTGTTGAGTTCGTCCAACTCTCCCCCCCTCCTTTGAGAGTCTTGGCCGAGGGCCTCCTCCCCTTTGTGGTGCCCTAGCCGAGGGGTACCCCCCCCTAGCCTTGTTGTCTCGTATAAATACCCCCCTTTTGTGGTATAGAAATACTCTCCTAGAAGTGTTATAATGCCCAAATACCTTGGCCCAAATACCTTGTAGTATTCCCAAGGTTACACTTATACAAAGCCCAGAAAATACTATTATACTTCCCTCAGTAACAAAAACGAAACCCTAAGTAAATCTTCACCCGTAGTTGAAGGTATGAGTAGAAGTTGGTTAGAACTTCTAAGGGTTGGTTGGAGCGGGTCGGAGCGCACGGAGTAGGAGCTAAACCTTGCTCAGGATCGACATATAACTTGGATAATTTTGGGCTTATCGAGGTAAACACTCATGACCTTACATTTGTAATTGGAAATTACATGTTGTAGGAAGTATATCGTTAAGTATACTATATATAGAACTGAACTTAGTGGTGCGGCAATGTCTTTTGTCTTAAGCCTGAATAAGACTTACGGCACTGTCTTGCGACTTAAGCCTGAATTTTAAGAAGAGAAGCGAGCGTAATTACATAAGGCGTATTCTGATAGACTTGTGTAGCATTCTTGTGTAGGAGAATTGTACACGTCCGGTTAGACGGGATAACCCCCCCCTGGTTGGCTTGGTAGCCGGCCTCGATAGAGGAGAGATTTCTGTTGTTGTTGCGGAGAGTCTTCGAATTTTCTGTAGAATATTCTACATTGAGATCTAAAGATATTAATAGGCGCTTTGTGGCCTCTTTAGGTTGTAGTACTACGTGTGGAGTGATCTTCTTGACTGAGAGTGTAGCGGACGGTTTGAGGTACTTGGAGCGTTTTGCTATTAGTCGATAATCGTCGCGAGGTATGTGAACCTCTTCCTATCTGTTCTAGCATGATATGTGCATAACTATGTAGTACGGTAGACGTACATGTGTTAAATGTATTTGATTGTCTTTAAACATAAAGTGTTATAACGGCTTTATGGGAAGTTGGTTATAACGACTCTATGTAAATGAGAAATGTTTTGTGGTTTTAAAAGATAAGCGATTTGATTTATAACCGGCTTGATGTAAGAAACCTTTTTGAAAGAAGTGTATACTTGGTTTGAAAACATAAAAGTTATACGACTTTATGAGAAGTTAGGTGTAACGCCTAAGAGAGATAAAAGAATGGTTTAATGGTTTAGAAGTTAAGAGACTTATTCTTAAAAGATAAGAGACTTGACTTAATATGAATGTTTGTGTGAAACCTCATTCGTGAGTAATGAGTACTTGGTTTTTGGAAGGAATAATGTTTTCTTGATTTGAAAATCGGAATGTGTATCGACAAACCACCTGCGGCGTTAATAAAGGAAATGTATTGAATAATTAAGTATTATTAAAACCGGAGAAACCTCCATCTGCATAGAAGCTAAGATGAGACAAAATGATATTACATTTCTAGATCATGGCTGCTAATAAGATTGATTATGAACAAGAATAACCTACTCGCTTAATCGTATATTTACTCAATTGTTTTAAAAGAGATTAAGACATTGAACTATGAACTTTTCAAAAAAGAGACTTGGGTATTTGAAATTAGGCAAACTGGAACTTTAGGAAAAAGAAAGGCATTGTGTTGTCTTAAAATGGTTTAAAACATAAGGTGTATAACAACTTTATGGGAAGTTGGTTATAACGACCTTATGAGAACAAAAGAAAGGTTTTATCGTTGGTTTTAATGTGGTAACTTGACTTTAAAAAGAAAAGTGTTTTGCTCAAAAAAAGAAGGCCTGGTGTTGCCTTAATTTGGTTTTAAAAAGGAAAGTATGGAAGTTGTTTTGGTTTACTTAAAAGATATAAGTCACTCTATTTTTATACTACGAATTATCGGGTGACTTTTGAAAAGGATTAGATCTCTTTAAAAGGAATTTAACGTCGTAGTACTTTAGGAGTTAAAACCCGGACTTTGGCATAAAATGAAAGTACTTTGAGTTGTGTATAACTTGCCTATGCTTGTTGTTGTGAAACTTGCCTATGCTTGTTGATGTGAAACTTGCCTATGATTGTTGTTGTGAAACTTGCCTATGCTTGTTGATGTGAAACCTGCCTATGCTTGTTGTGATAGCCTTTGTTGTGCAAAGATTGTGTTTCTATACTCTGGCGTCTCGATGGAGGTCGGTTGACTTGTTGAGAACTTACTTGGGCGTCTTGGCGGTGTGAAGAAATTCCGCAGTGCGTTCGCATTGATAGTGTTACTTTTGTTAAATCACTTTGGACATCGCGACCACGATCGTAGCGCACGGGTATGCTTCCACTTTGATTACCGCCTTGTTGTCTTATTGTTTCTCTTTGGACATACTGACACGATGCGTAGCGCACGGGTATGCTTCCATTTGGAATGATGTCTTATTGTTTCCCTTTGGACCTACTGACACGATGCGTAGCGCACGGGTAGGCTTCCATTTGGAATGTTGTCTTATTTGTTCCCTTTGGACATACTGACATGATGCGTAGCGCACGGGTATGCTCCCATTTGGATTTCTATCTTGTTGTTATCATATCATAGACTGCCGGCAGTGAGGAAGGTACTCCACGGGCAGGATTGATGTTGTGTGCGTGAGACCCTGAATTGATATAACTGTTATGTGTATGTACTGTAGTTTGGTTATCATACATCTCCACGATTTTATAGACTATTATGATTTGATTCTGATATTTTGATTTCACATACTTAGTACTGTTATCTTGACCTCGCCCGAAGTGCGTTAATCTGCGGTAGAGAGTCGGTATCGATCCGCTTTTAGGATCACCTTTAGCGTGTTGGGAAGCTCCGTTCCTTGAGGCTTATCTTTGGTATGTTACCACAGTGCAGTAGGTCGTGTACATTCGAGGGTATGGCGGGGCCACTGTCCGTCATAGTTGTTGTGAAAATCTTAAGTGCATGTAACTTTGTTGTGGGCGGGGTTTGTAAAAGGATAAGCGTTCGGGTATTTATGTATATATGATGAAGGCAACTGTTTTGGTTGCTTTGTTTATTTATTTTGTCTCTAAATTCATGTTCATGTTTTTATTTCGCTGATTTTCTCGATGTTGTATCACTAGGGTGCGGGGTAAGGCACGATCCACGGGCAGGTTGGTCGTGACAAAAGTGGTATCGAGCGATTAGTCCTCGGAAAGTGTTCTGAACCGTGTCTAGTAGAGTCTTGATTATCGATGTGTTGTGCACCACATCTATAATCGAGGCTATAGGACATTTAGGATTGGTTTCCATTCTTCTCATTACGAGATCGTGCCTTAGAGGCATGTAATAAGATTGGACCCTCCGACATACGCCGTTTTTACGATTATGCCTCGCGTAAGCAACCGGGCGAAGGGCAAAGCGGCGAAGGAGAGCTGCGAGTAAACGTGGCGAGACCACGATGCAGAGCCTCGATCCTACGGTAGGCGGAGAGATGGGTTACAAGAGATGGCCCGATTAATGGCGAGTTGTGGCGAACTTGAGATAAGTTGAATCGCAGATTCCGGCCCGATAGCACCGTAGTTCACCCCGGCGAGCGATTTGAGATTACGGGATTTTACGAGTGTAACGCCCGAGTTTTATGGGTCGAGGCACGAGGATGATCGCGAGGAGTTCATCCGGCGATTCTGTGGATCATGAGTGATCGAGCATCGGAGACCGAGTCGGTGGTCCTAGGTTCGCATCGGCTGCGTGATACCGCATGATCGGTGGTTTTGGTCGTGGGAGCTGTCGGGAGAGCATGCACTTCGACTTTATGGGGCGAGTTCTCGAGGCCTTTCTTGCACATTTCTTACCTCGCGGATGAGGAGGCTCGAGCGACAGTTTTTGGTGTTGCGGCGAGAGCGGGCGTGCGGTTCGGGATTACAATGTGAGTTCGACTCATTGGCGATGCGTCCCGCATTAGTAGCTAGTATGGAGGATTGAGTGCACCGATATATTCTGAGGCTCGATGATTACCTAGCGAGAGTTGTTGGTGTAGCTCTTGGTAGGGCATGGACATTGCCGCATGCAGCTTATGCACTTGGAGGTGAGGCGGAGAAATCGGCGAAATAACCAAGGTCGGCGAAGAGGGCGAGCAGGTCCTTTGGTGACTTTCGAGGCGGACCGCCTCGGCCGACTAGTTATGCGCCTCGCCCGATCTGAGTGGTCCTCGCAATCTTGAGCATCTAGAGTATTCGGGAGGCGGTCGGGGCTCGAGGTTCAATTTTCGAGAGAAGCGAGGGGTGTTAGCGGTGAAGCCACCCTACCTCGTTGTGATCGCTGTGGTAGACTCCACAGTGGGGAGTGTCGTTCTAGTCCGGGAGTTTGTTTTACATGCGGCGGCAGGCCATTTGGAAGAAATTGTCCGACCGGGTGTGGTAGGATAGCCTGACTCACGGGATCGATTGCGGGTTCTTCACCTTCCATAGTCAGGCAGGATGTTCATACACCGGCGGGCCACGGTAGAGGTCGCGGTGGAAGTTCCCAGTTTTAGCGGTCCTTTGAATCGCCTATTTTCAGGTATATCCTTAACCCTCTAGAGTTTTGTATGTGATGATGTGTTTAGTGTTATGTTCGGATAGCTTTGTGCTAAAATGTGATTTAGAAACTTGGTTAGTGAAAAAGGGTAAGCCTGGGGGTGAGAAATGATGAACCTTAAGATATTACAGTTGAGACCTTAGATGTAAGGCCGTCTTGAGCACAAGATCTTGCGGGTGATCTTTGTCAGAATGTATAATCATTCGTAGAGTAATTGTGGGGAAATTTCCTTGGGTAGTGTAAAAATGGAAGTGGTAGCTTTCATGACCTGTAGAGGTAAGATTGTTAGAATCGGGAACAAGGCGTGATGCGTAAGTGGGTCGGGTTAGGGCCATGTTGAGGCCAACCGCGGCCGGTTTCAAAGTGGGGTCAGCTTTGGGTGGTCGCTTGGTGGTAAGTCACGAGGCGCTAGGCCCATGATTAGATAACCATCGTAAGAGTTCGTGGATATGTTCGACCAGAAGCGGATCGTGAAGGCCGGGAATGGCCTTAAGGGAGATTGAAGCTAGTAAGATGACCAAGTTTGGAGGTGGTGACTCCAAAGTTTTGGAAGCGATGGCGAAGTGTGATGCGTATACTAGAGGAGTTCAAGTATCAGAAGACACGGCGAGTAAGGAAGGAAGAGAAAGTGTGATATTTCGTGGCCAGGTGTGGCGTTGGCAACTTGTTAGAAGAACTTCTTCGTTATCCGTCTTGAGAAGGAACATTCGGGACGAATGTTTCTAAGGAGGGGAGAATGTTATACCCCGTATTTCCAGTATATGCGTGAGGCGTGCGTATAAGAATTTGAGCCTTAAGATTAGGCAAGGTTCGAAATTGGGCACAGTGCGAAAAGTCGATTTTCAGGCGAAGCGTTTCCACGACTACGTAGGGAAAATTCGGCTATGTCATTAATAATTTTTGCGGATTTTTCAGAGGCGAAACATTTTGGACCAACGGGAGGGTGACATGTGTCACCTCACATTGGAAGAGGTTGGGACAATTGGGCTAGTCTTGCACGTTTTGGTGTTGAAATTTTGGTCAAGGTTTAGGTAGTATATTTTGTGTAGATGGATAAGGTAGCACATGGCTAAATCTTGGCCTTACACTTGCTATGCACTTGTCTTCATCTTGGCCATTGGTTGGCCTTCACTTGACCTATAAATACCCTCTAAGTGATGAACTTTCTTCATCAAAAATCTTTCTAAGTGTTAAAAATCCCTCCCTTTAGTGTTGAGTTCCTCCAACTCTCCCCTCCTTTGAGAGTCTTGGCGAGGGCCTCCACTCCCCTTTGTGGTGCCACTAGCCAGGGTACCCCTGCCTTGTTGTCTCGTATAAATACCCCTTTTGTGGTATAGAAATACTCTCTAGTAGTGTTATAATGCCCAAATACCTTGGCCCAAATACCTTGTAGTATTCCCAAGGTTACACTTATACAAAGCCAGAAAATACTATTATACTTCCTCGATCCACAAACGAAACCCTAAGTAAATCTTCACCGTAGTTGAAGGTATAAGTAGAAGTTGGTTAGAACTTCTAAGGGTTGGTTGGAGGCGGAGTCGGAGCGCGCGGAGTAGGAGCTAAACCTTGCTCGGGATCGACATATAACTTGGATAATTTTGGGCTTATCGAGGTAAACACTCATGACCTTACATTTGTAATTGGAAATTACATGTTGTAGGAGTATATAGTTAAGTATACTATATATAGAACTGAACTTAGTTGTGCGGCAATGTCTTTTGACTTAAGCTGAATAATACTTACAGCGATGTCTTGCGACTTAAGCTGAATTTTAAGAAGAAGCTGAGCGTAATTACATGGGTGTATTACGGATGACTTGTGTAGCATTCTTGTGTAGTAGAATTGTACACGTCCGGTTAGGCGTGTTAACCCCACTGGTTGGCTTGGTAGCGGCCTCGATAGAGAGGAGATTTCTGTTGTTGCGGGGAGAGTCTTTGCCGAATTTTTGTAGAATATTCTACATTGAGATCTAAAGATATTAATAGGCGTTTGTGGCCTCTTTAGGTTGTAGTACTACGTGTGGAGTGATCGCTTGGTGAGAGTGTAGCGGACGGTTTGAGGTACTTGGGCGTTTTGCTATTAGTCGATAATCGTCGCGAGGTATGTGAACCTCTTCCTATCTGTTCTAGCATGATATGTGCATAACTATGTAGTACGGTGAGGCGTCGTGTGTTAAATGTATTTGATTGTCTTTAAACATAAAGTGTTATAACGGCTTTATGGGAAGTTAGTTATAACGACTCTATGTAAATGAGAAATGTTTTGTGGTTTTAAAGATAAGCGATTTGATTTATAACCGAGCTTGATGTAAGAAACCTTTTTGAAAGAAGTGTATACTTGGTTTGAAAACATAAAAGTTATACGACTTTATGAGAAGTTAGGTGTAACGCCTTAGAGAGATAAAAGAATGGTTTAATGGTTTAGAAGTTAAGAGACTTATTCTTAAAAGATAAGAGACTTGACTTAATATGAATGTTTGTGTGAAACCTCATTCGTGAGTAATGAGTACTTGGTTTTGGAAGGAATAATGTTTCTTGATTTGAAATCGAGAATGTGTATCGACAAACCAACTGCGGCGTTAATAAAGGAAATGTATTGAATAATTAAGTATTATTAAAACCGGTAGAAACCTCCATCTGCATAGAAGCTAAGATGAGACAAAATGATATTACATTTCTAGATCATGTGCTAATAAGATTGATTATGAACAAGAATAACCTACTGCCTAATGCGTATATGTTACTCAATTGTTTTAAAAGAGATTAAGACATTGAACTATGAACTTTTCAAAAAGAGACTTGTGTATTTGAAATTAGGCAAACTGGAACTTTAGGAAAAAGAAAGGCATTGTGTTGTCTTAAAATGGTTTAAAACATAAGGTGTATAACAACTTTATGGGAAGTTGGTTATAACGACCTTATGAGAACAAAAGAAAGGTTTTATCATTGGTTTTAATGTGGTAACTTGACTTTAAAAAGAAAAGTGTTTTGCTCGAAAAAGAAGGCACGTGTTGCCTTAATTTGGTTTTAAAAAGGAAAGTATGGAAGTTGTTTTGGTTTACTTAAAAGATATAAGTCACTCTATTTTTATACTACGTATCGGGTGACTTTTAAAAGGATTAGATCTCTTTAAAAGGAATTTAACGTCGTAGTACTTTAGGAGTTAAAACAGGACTTTGCTATAAAATGAAAGTACTTTGAGTTGTGTATAACTTGCCTATGCTTGTTGTTGTGAAACTTGCCTATGCTTGTTGATGTGAAACTTGCCTATGCTTGTTGTTGTGAAACTTGCCTATGCTTGTTGATGTGAAACCTGCCTATGCTTGTTGTGATAGCCTTTGTTGTGCAAAGATTGTGTTTCTATACTCTGGCGTCTCGATGGAGGTCGGTTGACTTGTTGAGAACTTACTTGGGCGTCTTGCGGTGGCGGAGAAATTCCCGCAGTGCGTTCTGTTGATAGTGTTACTTTTGTTAAATCACTTTGGACATCTCGACACGATCGTAGCGCGCGGGTATGCTTCCACTTTGATTACCGCCTTGTTGTCTTATTGTTTCCCTTTGGACATCACGACGCGATCGTGGCGCGCGGGTATGCTTCCATTTGGAATCTTTGTCTTATTGTTTCCCTTTGGACTCATGACCACGATCGTAGCGCGCGGGTAGGCTTCCATTTGGAATGTTGTCTTATTTGTTCCCTTTGGACATACCGACACGATCGTAGCGCGCGGGTATGCTCCCATTTGGATTTCTATCTTGTTGTTATCATATCATAGGCTGCGGTGAGGAAAGGTACTCCAGGCGGGATTGATGTTGTGGCGTGAGACCACGAATTGATATAAGCATTATGTGTATGTCTTGTAGTTTGGTTATCATACTGTCTCACGATTTTATAGACTATTATGATTTGATTCTGATATTTCTGATTTCACATACTTGGTACTGTTATCTTGACCTCCTTGAAGCTGCGTTCATCTGCGGTAGAAGTACGTATTTGTCGATCCATTTTAGGATCACCTTTCAGCGTGTTGGGAAGCTCTGTTCCTTGGAGGCTTATCTTTGGTATGTTACCACAGTGCAGCAGGTCCGTGTACATTCGGGGTATGGCGGGGCCCTGTCGTCATAGTTGTTGTGAAAATCTTAAGTGCATAACCTTTGTTGTGGCGGGGTTTGTAAAAAGGATAACTGTTCGGGTATTTATGTATATATGATGAAGGCAACTGTTTTGGTTGGCCTGTTTATTTATTTTGTCTCTAAATTCATGTTCATGTTTTTATTTCCGCTGATTTTCTCTGATGTTGTATCACTAGGGTGCCCGGGGTAAGGCACCAGTCACGGGCCCGGGTTCGGGTCGTGACAGTTTTAGTAGTCGGCTATGCCTTCGTACTTACCCGTACGGTTTTATTATGACACAGGTGGGACCTGGTGTTCATGTGTGTTCCTTGGTGCTTTTATATCATAGACTGCCGGCAGTGAGGAAGGTATTCCACAGGCATGATTGATGTTGTGGGCGTGAGACTCATAGTTGTATTTAAGTGATGACTTTGAGGGCGTGAGTCCCTGACTTGACATGACTGCTTATTTATTATGAACTGTAGTTTGGTTATCATGCATGTCTCCTGCTTTATATAGACTACTATGATTTCATTTACAATATTTTCAGTTTCACATACTTGGTACCTGTTGTACTGACCTCCTTCGGGGGGCTGCGTTCATGCCGCAGGTAGAGGTACACCAGTGTTGATCCTCGCTCTTAGGGTCACAGTTCAGCGTTTGGGAAGCTCCGTTTCTCCGGAGGCTTATCAGTGGAATAGTCCCCTGTCGTTGTAGGTGCTTACATTCAGGGGTATAGCGGGGCCCTGTCCCGCCATTGTTGTCATATCATTCTTAGAGGTCTGTAGTGCTGTTGTGGGCAGAATTGTAAAAAGGGATGTAACTGTTCTAGTTGTTATATATATATATGCCGAAAGGCAACTTTTCTCAGATAACTGTTTTACACTTCACTTTATTCATGTCTTGTTTTATATTCCGCTGATTACTCTGATGTATGGCTACTTGGGTGCCCGGGGTAAGACACCAGTCACGGGCCCGAGTTCGGGTCGTGACAAACTTGAATTGAAATGGAATTGGGGTTATTGTACTCAATATGGCTGAAATTGGACTAGTAGTTGTATTAGTTTGATATCTATTGTGGGGCGGAATTTTATACGTCTAGTAGGCGTGTAATACCCTATTGTTGATTGCATTGATTGGGCCTTAAATGTGGCGTGTTTGGTTATTGTATTCGGCCTTGAAAAATGTGGCAAAGTAAGTAGAAACAAAGGAAGTGCTGTCCGATTTTCCGTAGAATTTAGCGACTTAGCACTTAGAATATTCTACGTTTGAAGTAAGAGGTTAATGGACGTATTGTGATCATTATAGGTTGAAGTACTAAGTATAGCGTATCCTACTTGAAGGATGGAATAGCTATCAAGATTGAAGTACTTTGGAGCATTTTGCTACTTGTCGATAATCGTCGCGAGGTATGTGAACCTCTTCCTTCCTTTGGCATGATTTTATGTATGGAATATACCTGTGGTACCATTTCATGTTTCCTTCTACTCTTAGAAGTTAAGGGGTAGTTGTGTGATTTACTCTATGTAGAACTTTTCCTATCCTTTGAGCATGACTAGTTGCACGTATGTAGTACGGTAGACGTACAACACCTTGATATCCTTTACTAGTTTTATGAATAGCCAAGTCGGGTGAGTTATGAGATTAACTCACTTCTTTGAAAGTATTAAGGATGTCTAATGTTTTATTAAAGTTAAGGGACTTGAAGAGTTTTGAAGTATGTGATACTTGTTCCGTTTTAAACGTATAAGTCCCTGGGATAGGAAATTGTATTTGGCTAAGGTATAAAGTGAATATAACGACTTTATGGGAAGTTGGTTATATTTGCTTTATGGAAGGATAAATGACTTGATTTTTTTAATGAAAAGGCAACTTGATTTTAAGGCATCAATTGCCTAAGGTTTTATAATAAAAGGAGTCACTTGATTTCTAAAGGTTAAGAGACTAGTTGTACTTTGAAAGTTAAGAGAATTGATTTGAAAATATATAATACTTGGTTTTAATAAAAAGTATAAGTCTCTTGGTTATAGAAGGAATGAGTTTTGTCTAAAACTGTCACGACCCGATCCCGGCAGTGGTCGTGCCTTACAGGGCACCTAGTGATACAACATCAGAGAAAATCAGCGGAAATAAAACATGAACATGAAATGAGAGATATAATAAATAAACAGGCCAACCAAAACAGTTGCCTTCAGCATAAATATATACAAACCCTGAACAGTTTAATCCTTTTTACAACCCTGCCCACAACAGTACTACAGACCTCTAAGATTTACAACAACTATGACGGACAGGGGCCGCCATACCCCGAATGTACAAGAACCTACAACTCGGGAACACATACCAAAAGATAAGCCTCGAAGGAACGGAGCTTCCAATCTGAAAGGTGATCCTAAGCGGGGATCGACGACGATGTACTTACTGCGGCATGACGCGGCCCGAAGGAGTCGATAACAGTACCAAGTATGTGGCGTAAAACATCGTAAATGAAATCATAGCGATCTATATAAAGCGAGACATGTATGATAACCAAACTACGATACAACATATAACGATCATATAAAGTCGAGGACTCACGCCTCAAATCATCACTCGTGCGTGGAATTCCTTCCTCACCATGGCGATCATGATATGATATCAACAAGACAGCAATCCAAATGGGAGCATACCCGTGCGCTACGCATCGTGTCAGTATGTCCAAACGGAAACAATAGTACAGCATTCCAAATGGAAACATACGTGCGCTACGCGCGTCGTGTCGATATGCCCGAGAAACAATAAAGCGGCATTCCAAATGGAAACATACCCGTGCGCTACGATCGTGTCGATATGCCCAAAGAAACAATAAAGCGGCATTCCAAATGGAAACATACGTGCGCTACGCATCGTGGTCGATATGCCCAAAGGAAACAATAAAGCGGCATTCCAAATGGAAACATACGTGTGCTACTGCGCGTCGTGTCGGTATGCCCAAAGGAAACAATAAAGCGATATCAAAATGGAAGCATGCGTGCGCTACGCATCGTGTCGGTATGTCCAAAGTGATTAGCAAAGTAACACAATCAGCGAGGCGTGCGTGGAATATCTTCGTCGCTTGACGCGTCAAGTAAGTTCTCAACAAGTCAACCGACCATCGAGAGGCGCGGTAGTATAGAAACACAATTCTTGCACAACAAAGGCTATCACGACAAGCATAGGCAAGTTTCACATCAACAAGCATAGGCAAGTTTCACAACAACAAGCATAGGCAGGTTTCACAACAACTCAAAGTACTTTCATTTTTATGCCAAGGTCAGGGTTTTAACCCTAAAGTACTCTTACGTTAAATTCCTTTTAAGAGATTCATTCTTTTATAAAAGTCACCCGATACGTAGTATAAAATAGAGTGACTTACATCTTTTAAGTAAACCAAAACAACTTCCATACTTTCCTTTTAAAACCAAATTAAGGCAACACTATGCCTTATTTTTAGACAAAACACTTTTCTTTTTAAAGTCAAGTTACAACATTAAAACAAATCATAAAAACCTTCTTTTGTTTTCATAAGGTCGTTATAACCAACTTCCCATAAATTGTTATAACACTTTATGTTTTAAACCATTTTAAGACAACACAATGCCTTTCTTTTCCCTAAAGTTCCAGTTTGCCTAATTTCAATTACACAAGTCTCTTTTTAGGAAAGTTTCATAGTTCAATGTCTTAATCTCTTTTAAAACAATTGAGTAACATATGCCATAGGCGAGTAGGTTATTCTTGATTATAATCAATCTTATTAAGCAACCATGATCTAGGAAATGTAATATCATTTTGTCTCATCTTAGCTTACATGCGGATGGAGGTTTCTCTTGGTTTTAATATAACACTTTATTTATTCAATACAATTTCCTTTATTATTGCGGTGGTTTGTCGATACGTTCGATTTAGAAATCGGTAAAGCGATATTCCTTTTAAAAACCATGGACTCATTACTCACGAATGAGGTTTCACACAAACATTCATATTAAGTCAAGTCTCTTATCTTCTAAAAATCAGTAAACCATGCTCTTTACCTTTCTTAAGACGTTATACCTAACTTCCCATAAAGCTAGTATAACTCTTATGTTTTCAAACCAAGTATTTCTCTTCTTTCAAAACGATTCTTTTAAAATACGTCAAGTTCTTTATTATCACACATCAAGTCAGTTATAAGTCAAATCGATTTACCGCTTTGAACCACAAAGCATTTTCTTACCTACGTAAAGTATTATAACCAACTTCCCATAAAGCCGTTATAACACTTTTATGTTTCAAACCAATCAAATACATTAAGCACATGTACGTCTACCGTACTACATAGTTATACACATATCATGCTAGAACAGATAGGAAGAGTTTCACATACCTCGCGACGATTATCGACTATAAGCAAAATGCTCCAAGTACTTCAAACCGTCGGCTACTCCTTAAGCCCCGTAGACCACGTCACACGTCGTATTTCAACCTATAGAGGCCACAAGGCGCCTCTTAACATCTAGAGCTCATTGTAGAATATTCTACAGAAAATTCGCACCTCCCCACACATGGCGTAAATCTCCTCTATCGGTGGCTACGAAGCCAACGAGGGTTTGCGTCTAACAGGGCGTGTACAATTCTACTACTCGGTAAAGCTACACAAGTCTCATGTAATACGGTCCTAAGTAATTCTGATTCGATTCTCTTTTAAATTCAGCTTAAGTCGCAAGACATTGCGTAAGTATTATTCAGGCTTAAGTCAAAAGACATTGCCGCACAATTATAAAGTTCAGTTCTATATATAGTATACTTCAACTATATATTCAAGCAATCATGTAATTTCCAATTACAATAGAAGGTCAAGATATTTACCTCGATAAACCCAAAATTATCCGAGTTTATATGTCGATCTGAGCAAGGCTTAGCTCTACTCAGAGTGCTCGATTCGCTCCAAACAACCCTTAGAAGTTCTACGCAACTTCTACTTAACACTTCAACTATGAATGTTTTCCTTAGGGTTTCATTTTTGGGGTGAGGAAGTATAATAGTATTTTAGGTTTTTGTATAAGTGTAACCTTGGGAATACTACAAGGTATTTGAGCCAAGGAATTTGGGCATTATAACAATACTTGAAGAGTATTTCTATACCTGAAAGGGGGTATTTATACGAAGACAATTTAGGCTAGGGGGTATGTACCCACGGCCAGCCTCTGAGGGGAGGGGGTAGGTTTCGGCCAAGGGGCCTTCAAGAGGGGGAGGGGTGTGTGGTGGACGAGATCACAAGAGGGAGAGGGAGGGTTTGAGACTTAGATAGATTGCTCAATTTTTGGATGAAGAAAGTTCATCAACTAAGGGGGTATTTATAGGTCAAGTGAAGGCCAACCAATGGCCAAGATGGTGCCATGTGCAAGGCAAGTGTAAGGCTAAGATTAAGCCATGTGCAACCTTATCCATCTACACAAAATATCCTACCTAACCCTTGACCACAAATTCAACACCAAAAACGTGCAAGCTTAGCCCATTTGCCGTCCAACCTCTTCCAATGTGAGGTGACACATGTCACCCTCCGTTGGTCCAAAATGTTCGTCTCTGGAAAAATCCATAAAATTATAAATGACATAGCGAATTTTCCTACGAAAAGTGAAACGTTTAGTCAAAACGACTCATTTCGGGTGTTGTGTACAAATTTCGAAACTAGCCAACTTTAAGGCTCAAATTGTATACGTACACCCTCACGTACATACTCTGGAAATACGGGGTATAACATTCTCCCCTCCTTAGAAACATTCGTCCCGAATGTTCCTTCTCAAGACAGATAACGGTAAAGTTCCTCAAGCACGTTGTCAACGCCACTCCTGGCCACGAAATAACACACGTTCTCTTCCTCATACTTGTCGTACCTTCTCGAACACTTGAACTCTTCTAGTATCGTACCATACTTGATCATTGCTCTGCTTCCCAACACTTTGGAGTCACCGCCTCAAACTTGGTCATTTTACTAACTTCACTTCTCTTAAGGCCATTCCGGCCTTCACGAACCGGTCTGGTCGAACATACCCACGAACTCATACGATGGTCATCTAAACATGGGCCTAGCACCCTCGTGACCCTACCACTGGCGGGACCACCCGAGTGACCTACTTTGAAACCGGCGCGGGTTGGCCCTCAACATGGCCGAACCCGACTCACTTAACGTCAAGCTCTTGTTCCCGATCCGGAACAATCTTACCTATCTGAGTTATGAAGCTACCACTTCCATTTACCTACCCAGGAAATTTCCCACAATTTCCCACGTATACTTATACATTCGACAAAGATTACCGCATGAATCGGTACTCAAGGCGGCCTTACATCTAAGGTCTCATTGTAATATATATAGGTTCATCACTTCTCACCCCAGCTTACCCCTTTTTACTAAGCATGCTTCTAAGTCACATTTTAGCACAAAGCTATCCAGACATAACACTTAACACATTAACATAACATACAAAACTCTAGATGGTTAAGGATATGCACGAAAGTAGGCGGTTCAGAGGACCGCTAAAGCTCGGAACTTCCATGACCTCTCGTGGCGCCGGTGTATGAACATCTGCTGACTATGGGAGGTGAAGAACCCATGGCCCGATCCGTAGTGCATGTGCTATCCTGGCGCTACCCACAGTCGGACAATTTCTCCCAAAATGGCCTGGCGTCATGTAAAACAAACTCCGGACTAGCACGACACTAATGTGGAGTCTACCACGGATCCTGCGAGTAGGGGTGGCTTGGTGGCTAACACCCGCCTCCCGAAAATCTGAACCCTTGGAGCCACGACCGCTCCCGAATACTCTGGATGCTCACGAAGATTGTGGAGGACCACTCTGTCTTGGCGGAGCGCATAACTAGTCTGCTTGAGGTGGTCGCCTCGAAAGTCACCAAGGACCTGCATTGCGGCCCTCTTCCTGCGACCTTGGTCATTTCGCCGATTTCTCGCTCCTGCCTCCAGTGCATAAGCTGCGTGCGGCAATGTCCATGCGGTGAAGAGCTACACGAACAACTCTGCTAGGTAATCATCGAGCCTGTAACATATCGGTGCACTCGATCCTCCATACTAGCCACTAATGCGGGGGCGTCTGGGCGATGAGTCGAACTCCACATTGTACTCCGAACCGTGCGCGGATTACGCACACCAAAAATCTGTCGGCGAGCCCTCCTCATCTGTGGAGGCAAGAAATGTGCCGGAAGGCCCGAAAACTCATCCCACACGGTGGAAGTGCATTCTCTCCCGGGACGGCTCGCGAATCAAACCAATCGGCTGCGGTATCACGCGGCCGACGCGAACCTAGGACCAGCGGCTCGGCCTCCGATGCCTTGATCACTCTCGCGATCTGTCAGCTGCCGGATGAACTCCTGCGGATCATCCTCGAGTCTCGACCCATAAAACTGCGGAGGTTACATCTCGGAAAATCCCGTAGTCTCAAGCCATGCGCTCGGGGTGAACTACGGTGCTCTGGGGCTGCTGCGTCTAGTCTATCCTCGTATGCAGCCACGATCACGGCGATGGCGAACCGTCTCCTGCTCCGGTGTGGGGTGGAGGCTCAGTCTTGTGGTCTCTATAGAAGCCCCATTTTGCTCTACTCGCGACTCCCTCTGTTTGCCTTGCCGCCACAGGCGGGTTGCCTTACGCGGAGGCATAAGCGGTAAGCGAAGTATGTCGAGAGGTCGATCTTATCACCGGCTAAGACACGATCTCGGAATGAGAAGAATGGAAACCAACCTAAATGTCCTATAGCCTCACGATTATAGATGTGGTGCACAACCGATAATCAAGACTCTACTAGACACGATGCGTAGACACTTTCAGAGACTAATCGCTCGATACCACTTTTGTCGACCCGATCCGGGCGTGATAGTGCCTACCGGGCACCCTAGTGATACAACATCAGAGAAAATCAGCGGAAATAAAACATGAACATGAAATGAGAGATATAATAAATAACCAGGCCAACCAAAACAGTTGCCTTCAGCATAAATATATACAAACCCTGAACAGTGTAATCCTTTTTACAACCACACTTGCGATTACTACGGACCTCTAAGATTTACAACAACTATGGCGGGGCGGGGCCGCCATACCACAGATGTACAAGAACCTACAACTCGGGGAACACATACCAAAAGATAAGCCTCAAGGAACGGAGCTTCCCAATCTGCTGAAAGGTGATCCTAAGCGGGGATCGGCGACGATGTACTTACTGCGGCGTGAACGGCCCGAAGAGTCGATGCAACAGTACAGTATGTGAAAGCGTAAACATCAGTAAATGAAATCATAGCGATCTAAATAAAGCGGGAGACATGTATGATAACCAAACTACGATGATCTGACATATAAACGATCATATAAAGTCGAGGACTCACGCCTCCAAATCATCACTCGTGCGTGGAATTCCTTCCTCACGCGTGGCGATACATGATATGATATCAACAAGACAGCAATCCAAATGGGAGCATACGTGCGCTACGCATCGTGTCAGTATGTCCACAGGGAAAAAATAGGACGGCATTCCAAATGGAAACATACGTGCGCTACGCATCGTGTCGATATGCCGACGGAAACAATAAAGCGGCATTCCAAATGGAAACATACGTGCGCTACGCGTCGTGTCGATATGCCCAAAGGAAACAATAAAGCGGCATTCCAAATGGAAACATACGTGCGCTACGCATCGTGTCGATATGCCCAAAGGGAAACAATAAGCGGCATTCCAAATGGAAACATGCGTGCGCTACGCATCGTGTCGATATGCCCAGGAAACAATAAGCGATATCAAAATGGAAGCATGCGTGCGCTACGCATCGTGTCAGTATGTCCAAAGTGAATAGCAAAAGTAACACAATCAGCGAGGCGTGCGTGGAATTTCTTCGTCACGCCGTGCGTCCAAGTAAGTTCTCAACAAGTCAACCGACCTCCATCGAGGCGCGGTAGTATAAACACAATTCTTGCACAACAAAGGCTATCACGACAAGCATAGGCAAGTTTCACATCAACAAGCATAGGCAAGTTTCACAACAACAAGCATAGGCAGGTTTCACAACAACTCAAAGTACTTTCATTTTATGCCAAGGTCCGGGTTTTAACCCTAAAGTACTCTACGTTAAATTCCTTTTAAGAGATTCATTCTTTTTATAAAAGTCACCCGATACCCGTAGTATAAAATAGAGTGACTTACATCTTTTAAGTAAACCAAAACAACTTCCATACTTTCCTTTTTAAAACCAAATTAAGGCAACACTATGCCTTATTTTTAGACAAAACACTTTTCTTTTTAAAGTCAAGTTACCACATTAAAACCAATGATAAAAACCTTCTTTTGTTTTCATAAGGTCGTTATAACCAACTTCCCATAAAGTTGTTATAACACTTTATGTTTTAAACCATTTTAAGACAACACAATGCCTTTCTTTTCCTAAAGTTCGGTTTGCCTAATTTCAATTACAAGTCTCTTTTTAGGAAAGTTTCATAGTTCAATGTCTTAATCTCTTTTAAAACAATTGAGTAACATATGCCATGGCGAGTAGGTTATTCTTGATTATAATCAATCTTATTAAGCAACCATGATCTAGGAAATGTAATATCATTTTGTCTCATCTTAGCTTCATGTAGATGGAGGTTTCTCTTGGTTTTAATATAACACTTTATTTATTCAATACAATTTCCTTTATTAACTGCGATGGTTTGTCGATACGTTACGATTTCGAAATCGGTAAAGCGATATTCCTTTTAAAAACCATGGACTCATTACTCACGACTGAGGTTTCACACAAACATTCATATTAAGTCAAGTCTCTTATCTTCTAAAAATCGAGAAACCATTCTCTTTACCTTTCTTAAGGCGTTATACCTAACTTCCCATAAAGCTAGTATAACTCTTATGTTTTCAAACCAAGTATTTCTCTTCTTTCAAAGCGATTCTTTTAAAATACGTCAAGTTCTTTATTATCACACATCAAGTCGGTTATAAGTCAAATCGATTACCCTTTGAACCACAAAGCATTTTCTTACCTACATAAAGTGTTATAACCAACTTCCCATAAAGCCGTTATAACACTTTATGTTTCAAACCAATCAAATACATTAAGCACGTATGCGTCTACCGTACTACATAGTTATACACATATCATGCTAGAGCAGATAGGAAGAGGTTCACATACCTCGCGACGATTATCGACTATAAGCAAAACGCTCCAAGTACTTCAAACCGTCGGCTACTCCTTAAGCCCGTAGACCACGTCACACGTCGTACTTCAACCTATAGAGGCCACAGGCGCCTATTAACATCTAGATCTCATTGTAGAATATTCTGAGAAAATTGGCAGCACCTCCCCCTCAATGGCGTAAATCTCTCCTCTATCCGGTAGGCTACCAAGCCAACGAGGGTTTGCATCTAACCGGGCGTGTACAATTCTACTACTCGGTAAAGCTACACAAGTCTCTTTATGTCTGATCTAAGTAATTACTGATTCGATTCTCTTTTAAATTCGGGCTTAAGTCGCAAGACATTCTGTAAGTATTATTCGAGCTTAAGTCAAAAGACATTGCCGCACAATTATAAAGTTGATTCTATATATAGTATACTTCAACTATATATTCAAGCAATCATGTAATTTCCAATTACAATAGAAGTCAAGATATTTACCTCGATAAGCCCAAAATTATCAGAGTTTATATGTCGATCTGAGCAAGGCTTAGCTCCTACTCAGAGTGCTCGATTCGCTCCAAACAACCCTTAGAAGTTCTCGCAACTTCTACTTAACACTTCAACCGACTATGAATGTTTTCCTTAGGGTTTCATTTTTGGGATGAGGAAGTATAATAGTATTTTAAGGTTTTGTATAAGTGTAACCTTGGGAATACTACAAGGTATGTGAGCCAAGGTAGTTGGGCATTATAACAATACTTGGAGTATTTCTATACCACAAAGGGGGTATTTATACGAAGACAATTTAGGCTAGGGGGTATGTACCTGCCAGCCTCTACAAAGGGGAGGGTAGGGTTCGGCCAAGGGGCCTTCAAGAGGGGGAGGGGTGTGTGGTGGACGAGATCACAAGAGGGAGAGGGAGGGTTTGAGACTTAGATAGATTGCTCAATTTTTGGATGAAGAAAGTTCATCAACTAAGGGGGTATTTATAGGTCAAGTGAAGGCCAACCAATGGCCAAGATGGTGCCAAGTGCAAGGCAAGTGTAAGGCCAAGATTAAGCCATGTGCAACCTTATCCATCTACACAAAATATCCTACCTAACCCTTGACCACAAATTCAACACCAAGCGTGCAAGCTTAGCCCGTTTGCCGTCAACCTCTTCCAATGTGAGGTGACATGTCACCCTCCCGTTGGTCCAAAATGTTACGTCTCTCGGAAAAATCCGCAAAAATTATAAATGACATAGCCGGAATTTTCCCTACGAAAGCTGTGGAAACGTTTCGTCGAAAAACGACTCATTTCGGGTGTTGTGTACAAATTTCGAAACTAGCCAACTTTAAGGCTCAAATTGTATACGTACACCCTCACGTACATACTCTGGAAATACGGGGTATAACATTCTCCCCTCCTTAGAAACATTCGTCCCGAATGTTCCTTCTCAAGACGGATAACGGTAAAGTTCCTCAAGCAAGTTGTCAACGCCACGCCTGGCCACGAAATAACACACGTTCTCTTCCTCCCTTACTTGTCGTACCCTTCTCGAACACTTGAACTCTTCTAGTATACGTACCACACTTCAGTCATTGCTACAGTTCCCAACACTTTGGAGTCACCGCCTCCAAACTTGGTCATTTTACTAACTTCACTTCTCACGTACATACTCTGGAAATACGGGGTATAACAAAAACCATAAAGGGTTATAACGACTTTATGAGAAGTTGGTTATAACGGCTTTATGGAAGGTTAAGAGAATGGTTTTCTCTAATAAGGTAAACAAAGAAATAACTTGTATTAAGGAAGGGCAATTTGATTTAAAGGTATCACTTGCTTAAAGCTTTAAAGTAAGGGTCACTTGATTTAGAAGCCGAGAAATGTATTTCTAAAAGTATCGTGACTTATGTGAAATGTACACATGCCTGGATACTACGGGTGTTAGTATCTTGGGGTTTTATATGAAAAAGGATCTTTTGAAAATAATGAAAGTACGTAGTACTTGGGGTTAAATTCCCGGATTTTGATGTGTAAAACGAAAGTGTCATGAGTTTATAAAAATGGAAGTCTAAAGGTTTAATGAACTTGCTTGTATTTGCTTGTGATAGCTTTAAGTGCAAGTATTATATGTTACGTTGTCGTGACTCTCAGTGGGAGGGCCGGCTGTCTTGTTATAAGTTTACTTGGAGCGTCTTGTGTGATGTGGGATTCCACGGGTATGCTTCCATCATGATTGATCCTTGGACATGCTTATACGATGTGGGATTCCGGGGCATGTGACCAGGATGCGGGTGAGATGCCCGGACATTTTATTGGACGTACCGGCAGTGACGGGGGATTCCACGGGTATGCTTCCATTGTGATTGATCTTGGCCATGCTTATACGATGAGGGATGCCGGGGCATGCAGCCAGGATGTGGGTTAGATGCCCGCACGGTTTATTACTCCATGGCCATGCTTATACGATGTGGGATTCCGGGGCATGCGACCATGGTTATATTTTACACTTATAGTTGTCGGCAGTGATGTGGGATTCCACGGACAGGATATATATATATATGTGTATGTTGTGTAAATGTACGCCGACAGTGAGGTGGGATGCCACGGGCGCGTCACATGGTTATAATTTACACTTATAGTTGTCGGCGGTGATGGGGGATTCCACGGGCACGCGTTGATATTTGTGTGACTTGATCGCGTCCCAGATTGGGCCGGGTAGTATATGCGCCCCTCCTTAAAGGGTCGTATTATCTTATGAAAGATACGTAAGTTATATGGTAATGAACTTAATGATTTTTCCTAATCATGCACGTAAGAATGTGACTATAACTTTTATTGAAAATGGGAAAAGATAATAAGGTACGATTAAGTTCATAAGTGGTAATGACACGGCATGATCTGGTATGTACTCTTTATACTTGTCCCTGTCATTCTTTTATCTGATTATGACACATTTCTTGACGTTATTTACATTCCATATTAAATTTTTGTTATCGGACCCCGCCGAAGTGCGTTAAATGCCGCGAGTTTAGGTACCAGGTTGGTGTTCCTTGCTCTTAGGATCTCGGTTGATTTTGGGAAAAAGCTCAATTTGCTCGGAGCTTATCTCTTGATGCAGTTTTCCACGAGGTTGTAGATTCATGTATATTCGGGGGTATGGCGGGGCCTGTCCGCCGATCGTTATTCCTAAGTGCGTATTCACATATGTGGTTGGGATGTAAGAACTGAGTTGTACAGTTGTACTTTTGATCATGTTTATATTATGGCAGACGGCCTTATCAGCTAGCCTGTGATGTTTATTGTTTACACATGTGTTTATCTTGTGTATGTTAAATTGCTATTCTCGATATATACTGTAAGTGCCTGAGTCCCGATTGCGGGCCGGGTGGTCGTGACAAAAGTGGTATCAAGCGATTAGTCCTCGGAAAGTGTCTGAGGCCGTGTCTAGTAGAGTCTTGATTATCGGTGTGTTGTGCACCACATCTATAATCGGGAGGCTGCATGACATTTAGGATTGGTTTCATTCTTCTCTCTTTGAGATCGTGCGATAGAAAGTCTAGTAGGTTGAATCCTCTCGACCCCTTCTTATGTAGATTATGCCTCGCGGAGCGACGGGGCCCGAAGGGCAAAGCGTGATAGGAGGCGCTAGTGGTGCAGAGGTTACGGGACTCGCGCGGACTATGCACGAGGTAGTAGGCGGATCGGCGAACTTCGACCACGCGGCGGTATTAGAAGGCGAGGCGGCGGTAGCTCGAGGTTCGGTGCACCCGAGCCTCTAGTTCGCGGCGAGGCAAAGTTTAGAGATTATGGAGAGCGGTCGGGCTATTGACTAGCATAGTGGTAGGCGGCGACGGAGCGGTAGCTAACCCTGGCCGGCGGTTTGAGGATTCGGGATTTTACGGGTTGTAGTCCACCCGAGTTTTATGGTTCGAGATCGAGAGGATCCTCGAGTTCGTTCGGCGACTCTGACGGACTATGCAGGTGCTTAGGGCCTCGGAGACAGAGTCAGTTTTGTTAGCTTCTTACCGGTTACGCGATATTGCGTTGAACTGGTTTGAGTCTTGGGAGTTGTCGAGGGGTGTGGGTGCTCGTCCGGTAGTTTGGGATGAGTTCACGGAGGCCTTTCTTGATCACTTTTTGCCTCCTAAAATGAGGAGAGCCCGTGTTGATAGGTTCTTGTCATTGAGGCAGAATGGGAGGACCATCAGGGAATACAACCTGGATTTTGACTCGTTGGCCAGGTATGCGCACACTATTGTGTCTGATATGGCGGACAGAGTTCACCGTTATGTGATGGGGCTAGACCATTATATGATTACTACATGCCTGGGAGTGGCCCTTCAGCCCGGTATGGATATTGCCAGGATGCAAGCTTATGCGTAGGGAATAGAGGACAGAGAGAGAGAGGGTCAGTTAGACTCAGGCCAACCCAAGAGGGCCAGGATGGCAGGATTCCAGGGTAACTTTCGAGGCGGCCTCAGCGAACTAGGTCTACATCTCAACCGCGAGTGCTCCTTCCGATCTTCTGGCGGAGGTTTGGTCGCCGGGGATATTCGGGAGCGGTCGGGCTCCAGGGCTCTGAGTTCTGAGATGTCCGAGAATAGTAGCCAGGGGAAGCCACCTTTGCCCCGGTGTGGTCACTGTAGTAGATTCTATTTTGGGGAATGTCGTATTACTTCGACTTGTTATCTTTGCGGCGTGGCGATTCGTGGTATCCCGACCAGATGTGGCCGGTGGGATAGCGCGATCTTGGATCGATTGCGGGTTCTTCGCCTTCCAGCTAGGCGGGATGTTTATGCCGGCGACGTGGCGAGGGCCGTGGTGGAAGTTCCCAGTTTTAGCGGTCCTTTGAATCGCCTATACGATTTCAGGTATGTCTTTGGCCCTTTAGAAACTTGTATGCATGATGAAGTTGTGGTATGTTTAAGTTTCATGAACAGATTATATTGAGACTATGTTTATGTTAGAAGGAGTTGGAAGTACGAAAAGATAATCTCTTTTGGGCTTATGATGGACAGATATGCGTGTGCGAGGTATTAGGGCCGTGTGTGGCATTGTTGGTATGTCGGGGTTGTGAAAGGAAACTATGTCGCTACTTATAAGTTTGACTCCGAAAGAACATTCAGGGACGAATGTTTCTAAGGGGGGAAGAATGTTACACCCCGTATTTACAGGACATGTTTTAAGAACGTACGTAAGAACTCACAAGTGTTAAGATTTGAGACTTGTAAAAATTTATCGGAATTATGAAATTGTCAAAAAACGTTTTATTATGACGAATGGGAGGGCGACACGTGTCACCCCCCCCTTAGAGATGCCTTGGACGAAATAGGCATGGCCAAGATGGTCATTGACCAAAGTCTTAGGATGGCAAGTCTTGCAAGTAGTGAGCTTGACATTATTGACTTAGTCAATGGGTCCACAATGGTCTTGATATTTGTTAAGACCTCATCCAAACCACCCATTTGTTTATATCTTGACCCTCCATTACACTATATAATACTAGTAGTGCAAGACAAGCTTAACACTTAGCCAAAATTTCACACAAATTTGAAGAACTCCAAGCAATTGCTCTCGGGTTCAAGGCACAAGAAAAAGAAATTTTTTTGTTTCTTGTCCATTAAGCTCCTAACTTTAAACCAAGGTTCTTGAGTGTATTGTAAGCATATCTCAATAGAAAAATCTCGGAAAAAGATAGTTTTCGGGTTAGTCGCAAAGCGAAAACCTAGTTGTCTTTCTAGGTTTTGTTTGGAGATTTGAAGGAAAGTTGTTGGTGTTGTTCTAAGGGTCTCAACTAGCGGATTGAAGCATCTTGAAGAGGCTCTAAGTTGCTAAGGAGCGACTTCGGATTTGGAGTTGGATTAAGATTCGTTGAGGTATAATCTTGTCCCTTAAAAGTGTTACAAGATTATTTATATTGTTGTTAGCTTTACTTGTTGCTAGCATGAGGTATGTGTTGAAGTTTATAAGTGTTATGGATTGCTTGTAGCCTTAGAATCCGAAATGTAATGTAAGCCATGTGAAGTTGGATTACAAATTGGTCGTTTATTAGAATCGTCGCATGTTAATTACTTGGAGATTATAGTAGTTATAATCGATTACGACTTGATATCATGTTATGCTAACAACTTGGATTGAAATGGAATTGGATAAGAATTGGGGTTATTGTACTCAATATGGTCGAAATTGGACTAGTAGTTGTATTAGTTTGATATCTATTGTGGGGCGGAATTTTACACTTCTAGTAGGCGTGTAATCCCCTATTGTTGATTGCATTGATTGAGCCTTAAATATGGCGTGTTTGGTTATTGTATTCGGCCTTGAAAAAGGTGGAAAAGTAAGTAGAAACAAAGGAAGTGTTGTCCGATTTTCCGTAGAATTTAGCGACTTAGCACTTAGAATATTCTACGTTTGAAGTAAGAGGTTAATGAACGTATTGTGACCATTATAGGTTGAAGTACTAAGTACAGCGTATCCTACTTGAAGGATGGAATAGCTATCAAGATTGAAGTACTTTGGAGCATTTTGCTACTTGTCGATAATCGTCGCGAGGTATGTGAACCTCTTCCTTCCTTTGGCATGATTTTATGTATGGAATATACCTGTGGTACCATTTCATGTTTCCTTATACTCTTAGAAGTTAAGGGGTAGTTGTGTGATTTACTCTATGTAGAACTTTTCCTATCCTTTGAGCATGACTAGTTGCACGTATGTAGTACGGTAGACGTACAACACCTTGATATCCTTTACTAGTTTTATGAATAGCCAAGTCGGGTGAGTTATGAGATTAACTCACTTCTTTGAAAGTATTAAGGATGTCTAATGTTTTATTAAAGTTAAGGGACTTGAAGAGTTTTGAAGTATGTGATACTTGTTCCGTTTTAAACGTATAAGTCCCTGGGATAGGAAATTGTATTTGGCTAAGGTATAAAGTGAATATAACGACTTTATGGGAAGTTGGTTATATTTGCTTTATGGAAGGATAAATGACTTGATTTTTTTAATGAAAAGGCAACTTGATTTTAAGGCATCAATTGCCTAAGGTTTTATAATAAAAGGAGTCACTTGATTTCTAAAGGTTAAGAGACTAATTGTACTTTGAAAGTTAAGAGAATTGATTTGAAAATATATAATACTTGGTTTTAATAAAAAGTATAAGTCTCTTGGTTATAGAAGGAATGAGTTTTGTCTAAAACCATAAAGGGTTATAACGGCTTTATGGGAAGTTGGTTATAACGACTTTATGGAAGGTTAAGAGAATGGTTTTCTCTAATAAGGTAAACAAAGAAATAACTTGTATTAAGGAAGGGCAATTTGATTTAAAGGTATCACTTGCTTAAAGCTTTAAAGTAAGGGTCACTTGATTTAGAAGCCGAGAAATGTATTTCTAAAAGTATCGTGACTTATGTGAAATGTACATGCTTTGGATACTACGGGTGTTAGTATCTTGGGGTTTTATATGAAAAAGGATCTTTTGAAAATAATGAAAGTACGTAGTACTTGGGGTTAAATTCCCGGATTTTGATGTGTAAAACGAAAGTGCCATGAGTTTATAAAAATGGAAGTCTAAAGGTTTAATGAACTTTCCTGTATTTGCTTGTGATAGCTTTAAGTGCAAGTATTATATGTTACTGTTATACCCCGTATTTCCAGAGTATGTACGTGTGGGCGTACGTAGAAAGTTTGAGCCTTAAAGTTAGGCAAGATTCGAAATTTGTGCACAACCCCCGAAACGAATTGTTTTTCGACGAAACATTTTCCTAACTTTGCGTAGGGAAAATTCCGGCTATGACATTTTTAATTTTTGCGGATTTTTCCGAGAGACGAAATATTTTGGACGAACGAGAGGGTGACACTTGTCACCCTCAAGTGGGCGTTCTAGTGGCCGGGAATGGGGAGAGTTCTTGGCATGTTTTGTGGCCTAATCCAAGGGTCAATGTTTGTGAGGGATTCGTGGAGTAGGGTTAGGGTGCACTTGGCTTGATCTTGACCCTCCACTTGCCCCCCACTTGGCTTGATCTTGGCCCTTGGTTGTCCTATAAATACCCCTCCCTTGTTGAAGACTTCTTCATCCACAAATGTGTTCTAACTCTTAAAATCCCCCTCTTCTTGTTGCTCGTCCAAGAGCCTTCCCCTCCCTGTAAGGCCTTGTGGCGAGAGGGTACCCATTCCTAGTGGTGCTAAGCGAGAGGTACCCCTTTGGCTAGTTGTTCTCGTAAAATACACCCCAGTTGGTAGAAAGTATTCTCCAGTATTGTAACTATTCCAAAATACCTTAGCCTTATACCTTGTAGTATTCCAAAAGTTACCTCTATACGTAGAGCCCGAAAATACTACCTTTTGTCCTTTTAGTCTCAAACCAAAACCCTAAGGAAATCTTCATAGTTGGTTGAAGTGCTAAGTAGAAGTTGTTTGGGAACTTCTAAGGGTTGTTTGGAGCGGGTTGGAGCGCCCAGAGTTGGAGCTAAACGTCGCTCAGGATCGACATTTAAACTTGGATAATTTTGGGCTTATCGAGGTAAATATCTTGTCCCCTTATTGTAATTGAGTTTGCATACTGTTGAAGTATAAGAATTAAGTATAAGTTATATACAAGGAAGGTATATAAGAAGGGAATTGAACTGTACTTACATAGGACTGTATTTACAGTAGACTTGTGAAGTTTGGCGGGTAGGGAAGTGCTGCCCAATTTTTTTCCGCAGAATAGTCTAGACGTTGATAGACTTGTTTGACCGTTATAGGTTGAAGTACTGCAAGTAGCGTATTCTACTCGAAGGGTGGAAAGGGCTAGCCGGATTTCAGTACTTTGGAGCTATTTGCTAATAGTCGATAATCGTCGCGAGGTATGTGATTCTTCCTATACCCTTGAGCATGATATTTTAAAGGAATATATATAGTACGGTAGACGTACGTGTGTTAACTGAACGTAGTTTTACGGCAATGTCTTTTGACTTAAGCCTGAATAATAAGAATCTTGAAGTATTTCAAAAGATTTAAGAACCGTTTTTGAAAGAGGAGTAATACTTGGTTTTGAAAGCTAAAAGTTATACTAGCTTTATGGGAAGTTAGGTATAACGACTTAAGTAAGATAAAAGGAATGGTTTATTGATTTTAGAAAGTTAAGAGACTTGATCTTAAAAGATAAGAGACTTGACTTAATTGAATTAATTTAAAGTCTGTTAAAGTGTGAAACCTCATTCGTGAGTAATGAGTACTTGAATTTTTAAAAAAAGAATAAGGTTTTACTGATTTCGGAAATGAGAATAAGTTATTATATTAAAACCAGTAGAAACCTCCTTCCACATAGAAGCTAAGATAAGACAAAATTGTATTACATTTCCTAGATCATGGCTGCTTTAATGAGAATCAGTATAAACAAGCATTAATTTTCTTAAATTTTCAAAGTAAGGAACTTGGTTTCTAAAAGAAGAAAGACTTGAGGAATTGAAGAATTTTTCTTAAAAAGAAAGACATTGTTTTGTCTTAAATTGGTTTAAAACATAAAGTGTTATAACAGCTTTATGAGAAGTTAGTTATAACGACTTTATGAAAACAAAAGAGTGGTTTTATCATTGGTTTTAAAGTGGTAACTTGACTTTAAAAAGGAGAAGTGTTTTGGTCTAAAAAGAAGGCATGGTATTGCCTTAATTTGGTTTTAAAAGGAAAGTAGGGAAGTTGTTTTGGTTTACTTAAAAGATGTTAGCCACTCTATACTGCAGGTATCGGGTGACCTTTGTAAAAGAAATGGATCCTTTAAAAAGAGTTTAACATACGTAGTACTTTGGGGATAAAACCTGGACCTTGGCATAAAATAAAAAGTACCTTGAGTTGTGTGTAACTTGCCTATGTTTGCGTGTGATAGCCTTGTTGTGCAAGTGTTGTATTCTTATGTTACCGCGTCTCTCGAATGGAGGGCCGGTCGTATTATTCTTGATCATTTTGGACATACTGACACGATGGGTGGCCGGGTATGCTTCCACTATGATAGTCCGTGGGCATCTTGACTCGATGGATGGTCCGGGTATGCGGCCATGATGAGGGTTCGTTTCCCTGTTGATAGTGTTATTCCATGGACTAGCTCTCCATGAGGTTTTACTGATCGGCCTTGGTATCTGGTGGTCGGCTTTCGTACTTGCCCCGTCTCGTGGCTGATTCGGCCTTGGTACCTGGTAGTTAGCCCTCACACTTGCCCCGTTCAGTTTAGTGACGAAGTCTCGTGATACGACCTTGGTACACAGTAGTTAGCCCTCGTACTTGCCGGCCATTTCGTGACACGGCCTTGGTATCCGGTAGTCGGCTTCGTACTTGCCGTGTCGCCCGTGGTTTGGTTGTATAATATTGTTAGTCTGGACTTGGTGTTCATGTACTCCGTGGTGTTATTAAATCATAGACTGCCGGCAGTGAGGAAGGTATTCCACGGGCATGATTGATGTTGCGGACGTGAGACCCATAGTTATATTTGAGTGATGACTCTGAGGGCGTGAGTCCCTGACTTACATGACTGCTTATTTATTGTGAGCTGTAGTTTGGTTATCATACATGTCTCGCTTTATATAGATCGCTATGATTTCATTTCTGATATTTTGATTTCATATACTTGGTACTGTTGTCGACCTCCTTCGGGCTGCGTTCATGCCGCAGGTAGAGGTACATCGGTTGCTGATCCTCGCTCTTAGGATCACAGTTCAGCGTTGGGAAGCTCCATTTCTCCGGAGGCTTATCTTTGGTATGTTACCCTGAGTTGTAGGTTCTTGTACATTCGTGGGTATGGCGAGCCACTGTCGTCATGTTGTATAAAAACTCTTAGAGTGCAGAAATCTTGTTGTGGCGGGGTTTGTAAAAAGGATTAAAGCTATTCGGTTTGAAAGATTTGTATACATATATTTTATTGGAAGGTAACCGTTTGGTTGCTTTGTTTTATGATCTTATCTCTTGTTTCATGTTTAAGTTTTATTTCGCTGATTTTATCTCGATGTTGTATCACTAGGGTGCGGGTAAGGCACGATCACGGGCCGGATCGGTCGTGACAAAAGTGGTATCGAGCGATTAATCCTCGGAAAGTGTCTGACCGTGTCTAGTAGAGTCTTGATTATCGGTGTGTTGTGCACCATCTATAATCGTGAGGCTGCAGGACATTTAGATTAGTTTCTTCTTCTCATTACGAGATCGTGCCTTAGAGGTGTTGTAAGTTGGACCCTCCGCGTATCTCGTTTTTACGATTATGCCTCCGCAAGGCAACCCGGGCCCAGTGGGCAAAGCGGCGGAGCTTCAGTGGGATCTGAGAGTACGAGGCGCGAGCGGTCGAGACACGAGATTGTGCTTGACGGCAAGTTTTGCGGCGCCACCGACCCAGCAGAGTTTAGAGCGCAGCGATGGCTGCCGAGACAACGAGACGAGCCTCCAGTCCCGATGCAGGCGGAGGAGATGGGTTACAAAGAGATGGCCCGATTCTTGGCGAGGATCGTGGCGAACATGAGGATATTTGGATCAGTGATTCGATGCACCGTGGTTCACCCGAGATCGGATAGTTTGAGGCTACGGGACTTTTGAGTTGTAGCCGCGAGTTCTACTGGTCGAGGCACGAGGATGATTCGCAGGAGTTCATTCGGCGATTCTGAGAGGATCATGAGAGTGATCAAGGCTTCGGAGACCGAGTCGGTGGTCTTAGGTTCGCATCGGTTGCGTGATACTGCAGTCGACTGGTTTGATTCGTGGGAGCTGTCCCGGGGAGAGTATGCACTCCCAGCCGTATGGGACGAGTTTTCAGGGGCATTTCTTGCACATCTCTTGCCTCGCGGATGAGAGGCTCGGTAAACAATTTTTGACGTTGGCGAAGCAGGCGTCTGATTCGGGAGTACAATGTGAGTTCGACTCTTTGGCTCGGTATGTCCCATGTAGTGCGATATGAAGGGCGAGTGCACCGCCACGCCACGGGCTCGATGACTACTTGGCGATGGCTTGTTCGGTGTAGCTCTTGTTGAGCATGGACATTGCCGCGTGCGGCTTATGCACGGATGTGAGGCGGAGAGGTCGGCGGAATGACCAAGATCAGCGAAGAGGGCGAACAGCAGGTCCTTTGATAACTTTCGAGGCGGACCGCCTCGGTGAACTAGTTATGTACCTCGCCCGATCTGAGTGGTCCTCCACGACGCCGGGACGCCGGGATATTCAGGAAGCGGTCGGGGCTCCTGTGTTTGATTTTCGGGGAGTAAGTGCTCGCGGATGAGGTCGCCTTGTCTCGGTGTGGCGTTGTGGAAAACTTCATAAGGAGAGTGTCGTACTAACTTGGGAGATTGTTATTCTTGCGGCCAACAGGGCCATCGGCGAGGCTTGTCCACTGGGTAGCACGGGTAGGATAGCACAGACTACGAGATCAGTTGCGGGTTCTTCACCTTCCATAGCTAGGCAGGATGTTCATACACCGGCAGGCCACGGCAGAGGTCGCGGTGGAAGTTCCCAGTTTTAGCGGTCCTTTGAACCGCCTATCTTTTCAGGTATATCCTTAACCCTCTAGAGTTTTGCATGCTTGATACGATGATTGTATGTTGAGTACTATGTACACATAGCATTGTGTATATTGTGGTTTAGAGACATGGATAGTTGAAAGAATAAGTGTAGGGACAGGGAAGGTATGAACCTTAGAATATTACACGTTGAGACCTTAGATGTAAGGCCGGCTTGAATAAAAGATTTTACGATTAGTCTTTGTCGAAATACTTGGTTTGCGTATAAATGTATTGTGGGATAATTCTGTGAGTTGTGTAAGATGAAAGTGGTAGCTTTCTGGACTTGAATAGGTAAGAATGTTCCGGGTCGGGAGAACAAGTGTTTGGCGACGGAGGGTCGGGTTGAGGACGTGTTGCGGGTCAACCCGTAGCCCGATAAGGTGGGTCGTTAGGTGGTCCCGCCAGGTGGTAGGGTCACGAGGGTGCTAGGCCCAAGTTTAGATGACCATCGTATGAGTTCGTGGATACGTTCGACCAGAATCGGATCGTGAAAGCCGGGAATGGCCTTAAGGGAGATTGCGGTGAGTAAGATGACCAAGTTTGGAGGTAGTGACTCCAGAAATTTTGGAAACTGAAGTAATGACCGAAGTATGGTACATACTAGAAGAGTTCAAGTGTTCGAGCAGAGTACGACGAGTAAGGAAAGAAGTGAACGTGGGTTAGCAGAATAAAGAAGTCATTTTGTTGTGAAGTGAAGGTGCGAAGGGGTTATCTTTTAGACCTTGGGAGGGAGCTTTTGTAATACTAGAGGTGATTCCTCGTGGACTTGGATAGAATAATTGCGTGTGATTATTTTGTGGCCAGGTGTGGCATTGGCAACTGGTTTAAGTTTAGAGGAACTTATCATTATCTGTATCGAGAAGGAACATTCGGGACGAATGTTTCTAAGGAGGGGAGAATGTTATACCCCGTATTTCCAGAGTATGTACGTGTGGGCGTACGTAGAAAGTTTGAGCCTTAAAGTTAGGCAAGATTCGAAATTTGTGCACAACCCCCGAAACGAATTGTTTTTCGACAAAACGTTTTCCGAACTTTGCGTAGGGAAAATTCCGGCTATGACATTTTTAATTTTTGCGGATTTTTCCGAGAGACGAAATATTTTGGACCAACGAGAGGGTGACACTTGTCACCCTCAAGTGGGCGTTCTAGTGGCCGAGAATGGGGAGAGTTCTTGGCATGTTTTGTGGCCTAATCCAAGGGTCAATGTTTGTGAGGGATTTGTGGAGTAGGGTTAGGGTGCACTTGGCGATCTTGACCTCCACTTGCCCCACTTGGCTTGATCTTGTACTGGTTGTCCTATAAATACCCCTCCTTGTTGAAGACTTCTTCATCCACAAATGTGTTCTAAGTCTTAAAATCCCCTCTTCTTGTTGCTCTCGTCCAAGAGCCTTCCCTCCCCTTTGTAGGCCTTGTGGCAGAGGGTACCCCTTCCTAGTGGTGCTAAGCGAGAGGTACCCCCTTTGGCTAGTTGTTCTCGTAAAATACACCCCCCCATTGGTAGAAAGTATTCTCCAAGTATTGTAACTATTCCAAAATACCTTAGCCTTATACCTTGTAGTATTCCAAAAGTTACCTCTATACGTAGAGCCCGAAAATACTACCTTTTGTCCTTTTAGTCTCAAACCAAAACCCTAAGGAAATCTTCATAGTTGGTTGAAGTGCTAAGTAGAAGTTGTTTGGGAACTTCTAAGGGTTGTTTGGAGCGGGTTGGAGCGCCCAGAGTTGGAGCTAAACGTCGCTCAGGATCGACATTTAAACTTGGATAATTTTGGGCTTATCGAGGTAAATATCTTGTCCCCTTATTGTAATTGAGTTTGCATACTGTTGAAGTATAAGAATTAAGTATAAGTTATATACAAGGAAGGTATATAAGAAGGGAATTGAACTGTACTTACATAGGACTGTATTTACAGTAGACTTGTGAAGTTTGGCGGGTAGGGAAGTGCTGCCCAATTTTTTTCCGCAGAATAGTCTAGACGTTGATAGACTTGTTTGACCGTTATAGGTTGAAGTACTGCAAGTAGCGTATTCTACTCGAAGGGTGGAAAGGGCTAGCCGGATTTCAGTACTTTGGAGCTATTTGCTAATAGTCGATAATCGTCGCGAGGTATGTGATTCTTCCTATACCCTTGAGCATGATATTTTAAAGGAATATATATAGTACGGTGAGCGTCGTGTGTTAACTGAACGTAGTTTTACGGCAATGTCTTTTGACTTAAGCCTGAATAATAAGAATCTTGAAGTATTTCAAAAGATTTAAGAACCGTTTTTGAAAGAGGATTAATACTTGATTTTGAAAGCTAAAAGTTATACTAGCTTTATGGGAAGTTAGGTATAACGACTTAAGTAAGATAAAAGGAATGGTTTATTGATTTTAGAAAGTTAAGAGACTTGATCTTAAAAGATAAGAGACTTGACTTAATTGAATTAATTTAAAGTCATTAAAGTGTGAAACCTCATTCGTGAGTAATGAGTACTTGAATTTTTAAAAAAAGAATAAGGTTTTACTGATTTCGGAAATGAGAATAAGTTATTATATTAAAACCAGTAGAAACCTCCTTCCGCATAGAAGCTAAGATAAGACAAAATTGTATTACATTTCCTAGATCATGGCTGCTTTAATGAGAATCAGTATAAACAAGCATTAATTTTCTTAAATTTTCAAAGTAAGGAACTTGGTTTCTAAAAGAAGAAAGACTTGAGGAATTGAAGAATTTTTCTTAAAAAGAAAGACATTGTTTTGTCTTAAATTGGTTTAAAACATAAAGTGTTATAACAGCTTTATGGGAAGTTAGTTATAACGACTTTATGAAAATAAAAGAGTGGTTTTATCATTGGTTTTAAAGTGGTAACTTGACTTTAAAAAGGAGAAGTGTTTTGGTCTAAAAAGAAGACATGGTATTGCCTTAATTTGGTTTTAAAAGGAAAGTAGGGAAGTTGTTTTGGTTTACTTAAAAGATGTTAGCCACTCTATACTGCAGGTATCGGGTGACCTTTGTAAAAGAAATGGATCCTTTAAAAAGAGTTTAACATACGTAGTACTTTGGGGATAAAACCTGGACCTTGGCATAAAATAAAAAGTACCTTGAGTTGTGTGTAACTTGCCTATGTTTGCGTGTGATAGCCTTGTTGTGCAAGTGTTGTATTCTTATGTTACCGCGTCTCTCGAATGGAGGGCCGGTCGTATTATTCTTGATCATTTTGGACATACTGACACGATGGGTGTGTTACACCCCGTGTGTACAGGACGGGTTTTAAGAATGTACGTAAGAACTCATAAGTGTTAAGATTTGAGACCTGTAAATTTTTTATCGGAATTATGAAATTGTCGGAAAACTTAATGTTGTGTCGAATGGGAGGGCGACATGTGTCACCCCCCCTAATGTTGCCTTGGACGAAATAGCATGGCTAAGATGGTCATTGACCATAGTCTAGTATGACTAAAGTCTTCCAAGTAGTGAGCTTGAGTTTCTTGACCAAGTCAATGGACCCACCAAGTCTTGATATTTTGTAAGACTACATCCTAACCACCCAATTGTGTGTATCTTGACCCTCCATGTCCCTTTATAATACTAGTAGTGCAAGACTAAGCTTAACACTTAGCCATATTTCACAAAAATTTGAAGACCACTATAAGAGAGCTCTCGGGTTTGGTTGATCAAAGGAGGAAAAAAATTTGTTTCTTGTCCAATAATCTCCCCACTTTAAACCAAGGTTCTTGAGTGTTATGTAAGTGTATCTCAATAGAAAAATCCCGGAAAAGGATAGTTTTCGGGTTAGTCGCAAAGTAAAAACCTAATGGTCTTTCTAGGTTTTGGATTGGCAGTTGAAGGAAAGTTGTTGGTATGGTTCTAAGGGTCTCAACGAGCTGATTGAAGTTTCTTGGAGAGGTTCTAAACTACTAGGAGCGACTTCGGATTGGAATTGGATTAAGATTCGTTGAGGTATAATTTTGTCCTTTAATGTGTTACGAGATTATATATTTATATTGTTGTTGTTAGCTTTACGTGTTGCTAGCATGGAGTTGATATGTAGAAGTTTATAAGGATTGTGGATTGATTGTAGCATTGGAAATCCGGAATGTAATGTAAGCCATGTTAAGTTGGATTTCAATTTAGACGTTATTAGAATCGTCGCATGTTATTGATTTGAAGATTGTGGTAGTTTTAACCAAATGCGACTTGATATCATGTTATGATTAACAAATTGGATTGAAATGGAAATTTGATAAGTATTGGTATGGTTGAACTCTAGGTGGTCGAATTTGGATTACTTTCTAAATTGTGAGCCAATTGGGGCTGTTTAGTTATTCAATTGTATTGGACTACCTTCTTTATTGTTGTGAGCCAATTGGGGCTGTTTGGTTATTGTATTCGACCTTGAAAAAGGTGGCAAAGTGAGTAGAAACAAAGGAGGTGCTGTCCGATTTTTCGTAGAATTTAGCGACTTAGCACTTAGAATATTCTACGTTTGAAGTAAGAGGTTAATGGACGTATTGTGGCCATGATAGGTTGAAGTACTAAGTTTAGCGTATCCTACTTGAAGAATGGAATAGCTCAAGGTTGAAGTACTTTGGAGCATTTTTGCTACTTGTCGACAATCGTCGCGAGGTATGTGAACCTCTTCTTTCGTTGGCATGATCCTACGTATGAAATATCCATGTGATAACATTTTAAGATTCCTTCTACTCTTAGAAGTTAAGAAGTATTTACATTGTTGAATCTAAGTTAAGAGTATGTTTAAATTGTCCTAAGTCCTTACTAGGTCTTATGGGAGACGTTGGTAAGGATGGTAAGGAAATTACGAGATTTGATTTAAGGGCTATGTATCTTGATTTATTTAAAGTAAGTATGTAAGTTGATTTTTATGTTGGAAAATGACTTGAATTTATATGTGAAAAAGGGGATTGGTTTTAAAAAGTGTAGATGACATGATTTTGCAAGTATAAGTAAATGGACTTTAAAGAATGTATGTTATGAAGTTTTAAGACTATGAACTTTGATTTTTTTTAAAGGATTATGAAACTTTATTTTTCAAGTTATGGGACTTGATTTCTAAAGTATAAGCGACATGATTTGAAAGAGTGTATGCTACGAGGTGTTAAGGCTATAAGCCTTGATTTTATAAGTGGAAATGACTTAATTTTACAAAGTATGGCTTCTTAATTTATTTCAAAAGATAAGAAGATGGCTTCCAAAAGAGTATGTGACTTGAGCTTTAAAAAGAAAGGAGTTCTATGATTCTTTTTAAGTATGTATGTACGTAGTATTTTTGGGGCTAGTTTCCCTAATGTTGTAAGAATAAAAGTGTCTAAGTTCTCTAAAATGAAAGGTTGTTATAATAGCTTTATGGGAAGTTGTTATGACGACTTAAGAAGAAGTGAAAAGATGGTTTGAAAATGCTATGTAAGGAATGTCACGACCCGAACCCGGGCCCGTGACTGGTGCCTTACCCCGGGCACCCAAGTAGACATACATCAGAGTAATCAGCGGAACATAAAGACAATACATGAAACCAGTGTAATAAGACAGTGAAATAAGAAGACAGGCTAACCAAAAACGGTTACCTTCAGTATATATATAAATAGTAACTTTTTCAACATGAACAGTTTAATCCTTTTTACAAACCCTGCCCACAACAGTACTACAGACCTCTAAGAATGATACGACAACAATGGCGGGACAGGGCCTTTAAACCCCGAATGTAAACACTTACGGCGGCGAGGACTATACCACGATAAGCCTCGGAGAAACGGAGCTTCCCAAACGCTGGCCCGTGACCACGAGCTAGGATCAACGGCGGTGTACCTCGACTGCGGCATGAACGCAGCCCCGAGAGGTCGATAACAAGTGCAAGTATGTGAAACGAAAATACATCAGTAAATGAAATCATAGCGATCATATAAAGCGGGAGACATGTATGATAACCAAACTACGATTTAACAAAGCGGTCATGTCAAGTCGGGGACTCACGCCTCAAGTCATCACTCAAGTATAACAATGGGTCTCGGGCCCACAACATCAATCATGCGTGGAATACCTTCCTCAGCTGGCGATCTATGATATAAAAGCACCAGGAACACACATGAACACCAGGTCCCACCTGTGTCATGAGAAAACTGTACGGGGTAAGTACGAAGGCATAGCCGACTACTAAAAACCCATAGTACCAACAAGGTCATGAACTGTATCATAAGATCTGTCTGAACCGTCACATGATCAAAGCCGCCACTTGCCCGATGATCAATGTACGCGTCTAACCCTAGAACTCCGCGACTCCGCATAGGCCAATCTCATCGGCGCATGAGGTATTCCCGCGTCGAGGTAGCTACTCCCGGCGTCGTCACGGACTGCGATCCGCATGGCACGTGGATGCATGCCCATAAAGGACACACACTAACACGGAACTCGTAGCTCCGCATAGGCCGGGACTGCATGAGGTATTCTCGAATCATAGGTCCATCGACCGCTGAGTCTACCGCGTCGGAGGCGACTTAACCGGAATCATCTCGAGATGAGTGATGTAAAATACTAACACAGCGACTTATCGTTAAGCAACATAAGCACAACAAAGGTAACCCTTTACACAACATCACAAGATACTAACACACGTAGCATCCTAGCATGTTTACTTATCAATCAACAAGAAAGTATTACGGGCTATCACAAACCAACACAATCAAGTTATACACACAAGGTACTTTCTACTATATGCCAACAAGTTCGGGTTTTATCCCCAAAGTACTTCATACATTAACTCTTTAAAGATACGTTACTTTCACAATGTCACACAATACGTAGTATAAAATAGAGTGACTATCCTTTTAAAGTAAATCAATTACTTCTCTTTGTAAAATCAAGTAGCAACATTCTTTTCCAATGATCAAGTTTGCCTAATTTCCAATGTTCAAGTTTCTCATTTTAGAAAGGTTTAGTAGTTCATAGTCTTATTTATTTAAGAATATAATTCTCCTTTAAACTATCCGAGAAACATAAGTCTTATATGTGAGTAGGATATTCTTGTTTATAACAATCTTATTACAATGACCATGATCTAGGAAATATCATTTTGTCTCATCTTAGATTACATGCAGATGGAAGTTTCTCTGGTTTTAATAATACTTAATTATTAAAAACATTTCCTCTTATAAACGCTATGATGGTTTGTCGATACACATTCGATTTCCAAAATCAAGAAAACATTCTTAAGACGTTATACATAACTTTCCATAAAGCTAGCATAACTCTTAAGTTTTCAAAACAAATCAAGTATTACTTCTTTCGAAATGATTCAAAAATCTTTTGAAATACTTCAAGTTCTTTATTAACACATAACACGCGATTTATAGTTCAAATCGATTACCTTTTTAAAAACCACAAGTATTTTCTTACCAACATAAAGTCATTATAACCAACTTCCCATAAAGTTGTTATAACACTTTATGTTTAAACCAACCAAATACATTTAGCACACGTATCGTCTACGTACTACATAGTTCACACATATCATGCTAGAAGAGATAGGAAGAGGTTCACATACCTCGCGACGAGTATCGACTAATAGCAAACGCTCAAGTACTTCAAACCGTCGGCTACTCCTTAGCGATGGATCGCGCCATCGTAGTACTTGACTATAAGGTCAGGCGCGCTTAACATTTAGATCCCCGTAGAACATTCTCTGAGAAAATTCGGCAAGACCTCTATAACAGCGTAAATCTCTCTCTATCGAGGCCGCTACCAAGCCAACGGGGTTATCATCTAACACTAACGGTACAATTCTACTCACGGTACTACTTCACAAGTCTCATGTCTGACCTAAGTAATTCTGATTCGGTAATCTTCTTTAAATTCAGGCTTAAGTCGCAAGACATTGCCGTAAGTATTATTCAGGCTTAAGTCAAAAGACATTGCCAATAACTACGTTCAGTTCTATATATAGTATACTTCAACTATATATTCTAACAATATGTAATTTCCAATTACAATAGAGGACAAGATATTTACCTCAATAAGCCCATAATTATCCAAGTATAAAGTCGATCTGGGCAATCGTTTAGCTCGACTCAGCGCTCCAACCCGCTCTAAACCACCCTTAGAAGTTCTAACCAACTTCTACACAATACTCCAACGGACTATGGAGATTTTCCTAGGGTTTCGGTTTTGTGACTGACGGAAGTATAATAGTATTTTCTGGGCTTTTCGTATAGGTATATCCTTAGAATACTACAAGGTATATGGCTAAGGTAATTTGGGCATTATAACAATACTTTTGAGAGTATTTCTACCAAGAGGGGGGTATATATACGAGACAACACCACAAGGGGGGGTGTATACCCCTCTACCTACCCAGGGGGTACTCTCGACGAGGGGAAGGGTGCTCTCGGCTAAGCCTCACAGGGGGACGAAAACACAACAAGGGAGGAGAGTTTAACACTTAAAGATTTGTGGAAAGGATGAAGAATTCATCAAAGGGAGAGGGCTATTTCTAGGTCAAGGAATGGCCAACCAACGGCCAAGATCAATCCATGTGTTAGGCAAGTGTAGGGCTAGGATTTACCAAACACAAATATCCTACCTACCCTTGACTTTGTCAAGGCACAAAAAACGTGCCTTACTTGTCCATTTCGTCCAAGTTGGGCGATTTCAAGCCACCAATTGGAGGGTGCCAAGTGGCGCCCTCTTGTTGGTCCAAAATGTTTCGTCTCTCGGAAAAATCCGCAAAAATTAAAAATGACATAGCCGGAAATTCCCTACGAAAGTCGTGGAAAGCGTTTCACTAAAAACGACTCTAACGGGTGTTGTGCACAAAATTAAATCGGCAAGCCTACTTGAAGTTGAAATTTCCTACGTGCGTTCCTGCGTACATACTGAAATACGGTATAACATTCTCCTCGCTAGAAACATTCGTCCGAATGTTCCTTCTAAGTCTCAAAACAAGCGGCGCCCAAGATAGTCTTCACTACTATACTTACGAGAACAAACACGCCACACATGGCCACGTAAACAAGCTGCGCAAAATACTTATATCCAAGTCCACGAGAAACACCTCTAACATCACCACAACCACCTCTCCGTGGTCTAAAATATACTTCCCGTGCGCTTCTCTCTACAAAGAAATGATCACATCTATGCTCGCCATACATGCTCGCTTCTCTCTTTACTTCGTAGATACCACTTTGTCACTTTGTCGCGAGCCTTGCTCGGCGACTAACAAATGGTACCGGCCGCTGCGATCGGAGGATGTCGTACACTCGAACTCTTACCACGTTCGACACGGCCGATTATCAAAACTTCGGGGTTACTATCTCTAACGTGGTCATCATTAATCGGGAACACTGGATGGATCTTCGATACTTCCCGAACATCACAATACGAAAGACCGGACGCCGCCTCCTACGTCGGACGGCAAATGCTAACATAAAGGCAACTGGCCTATCCTTCATGAACTCACAAGGCCCAAGTAACTCGGGCTAAGTTCCTCTGTTTTCCAAAACTCGTCGCACCCAAACCCGGTGGTACTTTCAAGAAGACCGACCGTCAACTGAACTCTAAGCGTCGTCGCCGATTATCCGCATACGATTCCTGCGAGCTGCCGAACCTCTTCTAGACAAGCTTCCACTATCCACGATCTGTGGAACAAGCTGAACCAGTATGCGAACCTTGCCAACATCGAACCAATCGACCGACAACTTACACTTCCGCCCATACAAGGCTTCATAAGGCGATATCGAACACGAAATGGTAGATCAAACACTACCTCCAGGAGACAACAATCCCACAACTATCCACGAAATCCAAACACCGGCCCGAGGCGAATGCGGTCTGAGACTCACCCGAGTTCCTAACCTGCACGTAAACTTTTAGAAAACGAAAATAGCCACAACACGGGCTTCACCGCCGACATAAGGTGAAGGTAGGCACCGTGCAGCCTTTCAACCGCGGATAACTCAACACACCGAGTAGCGGTCGAGCGAAGAACACGATGGGCTGCCCCATCGACCGACCACCGGTCGAATCATCCACGAACTCGTCTGCGGTTAGCGAACATGGGCCTAACACCTCGTGACCCTACCACAAGGCGGGACCACCACATGACCCCACCACTAAAATCGCGGGTTGACCCGCGTGGCCTCAACCCGACCCGCAACGCCGCGTCATACTAGCTCCCGAACGGAACAATCTCACTAATCACGTTACGAAAACCTAGCGGTCTTCTTAGCTCAACTACCCTCTTTCATTCCACACTACTAGGGACTGTCCCAACATAACTCACGTGCACTATGCACTCAGATAAGTCAAACATAACACTACACCTTTTTCTCGAGATGGCCTCACCTCTAAGGTCTCTACGTATAAAGCTCTAAGGCTCACACTTTCTCTATCCCCCAAAATCTTACTCGGTTAAACAACCATGATTTCAAATCACAACTAACACACTGCTATCAGAACATAGCACCTAAGGTATACTCACCTTATCACCTATACAAACTCTAGAGGGTTAAGGATAGATCTATGTCTCTCGCTTCACTCCCCTTAGTCGTTCTAATCAAACCTGCCCCGTAGGGTGCATAGCTAAGGGAGGTGACGAACTACCCACCGGTACTGAAGGCAAAGTCCTCCTACAAGGACACTATATCGACAACAGACCCTGACGGTCATAGGTACAACAAGTACCAACTAAAAGACGACATTCCCCAGGATGACGTCTGCCAAACTGTGAACCGGAAGCCCTGGAGTTCTAACCAACTCCTGCATACCCCGAACGTCCTGAAATCCGTGGAAGACCACTCTGCATTGTGGATATGCATAATCAAATCTGCTGGTGAGGTGACTTGCCTCGAAAGTTACCAAAGGACCTTGCTGTTCTGGCCCTCTTCTGCTGTCCTTGGTTAACCCGTCGATCTCTACGTTTCTCGGCCTGCTGTGTATAAGCTCGTACACCGGCCATGCTCAAGCCTAACTGAAGAACTACTCTTGCACAACCCTCTCGTTGATATTCATCAAGATTCGCGGTACATCGGTATACTCTCTGGTAGTTAAATCCATAGCTAGCAATAGGGTCGCCTCTTTGCAATCCATATTCTCTGTTCTGAGTGTAGGCGAAGGTTCAAATATCATGGCCGATGGAGGCTGCCGCGCCGTGCTAAACTTTCTTGGGGCTAGTGGCGTCGCGAACTCCCGAATGAAGCACCACCCGGTGATGATTGGGCTGTGCCCACGTAACCCTCGTACTCTGCTCGCGGCTCCCGGTACGCCTTGCCCTCTGGGCGGGTTGCCTACGCGGAGGCATAGCGGTAAGGAAAGAAATACGTCGGAGGTCCAACTTACAACACGACTCTAAGGCACGATCTCGAGTGAGAAGAATAGAAACCAATCCTAAATACCTATAGCCTCACGATTATTGGTGTGGTGCGCACACACCGATAATCAAGACTGCGGATCGATGCAGTCAGACACTTTCCGAGGATTAATCGCTCACGATACCACTTTTGTCATGACCCGAACCGGGCGTGATCGTGCCTTACCGGGCACCCAGTAGACATACATCAGTAATCGAACATAAAGACAATACATGAAACCATGTAATAAGGCGGTGAAATAAGAAGACAAAGCTAACCAAAAACGGTTACGCCCGGTATATATATAAATAGTAACTTTTTCAACATGAGCAGTTTAATCCTTTTTACAAACCCCGCCACAGCGATTACTACGGACTTAAGAATGATACGACAACAATGGCGGGACGGGGCCCGCCAAACCCACGAATGTAAACACTTACGACGGCGGACTATACGTGATAAGCCTCGGAGAAGCGGAGCTTCCCAAACGCTGTGACCACGAGAGCTAGGATCAACGGCGGTGTACCTCAACTGCGGCATGAACGGCCCCGAAGGAGGTCGATCAACAGTGCAGAGTATGTGAAACGAAAATACATCGTAAATGAAATCATAGATCATATAAAGCAGAGACATGTATGATAACCAAACTACGATTTACAACAAGCGATCATGTCAAGTCGGGGACTCACGCCTCAAGTCATCACTCAAGTATAACAATGGGTCTCGGGCCCACAACATCAATCATGCGTGGAATACCTTCCTCGCTGCCGTGCTATGATATAAAAGCACCAAGGAACACATGAACACGGGTCCCACTGTGTCATGATAAAGCTATCGGGGTAAGTACGAAGGCATAGCCGACTACTAAAAACCCATAGTACCAACAAGGTCATGAATCAGATCATAAGATCTGTCTAGACCGTCACATGATCAAAGCCGCCACTTGCCGCGAGATCGATGTACGCGTCTAACCACGGAACTCCGCGACTCGCATAGGCCAATCTCATCGGCCCGCATGAGGTATTCCGCATCGAGGGTAGCTACTCCGGCGTCGTCACGACTTCGCGATCCGCGTGGCCACGTGGATCGCATGCCCATAAAGGACGACACTAACACGGAACTCTCGTAGCTCGCATAGGCCCCGGGACTGCATGAGGTATTCTCGAATCATAGGTCCATCGACCGCTGAGTCTACCCCGCGTCGGAGGCGGCTTAACCGGAATCATCTCAAGAGATGAGTGATGTAAAATACTAACACAACGACTTATCGTTAAGCAACATAAGCACAACAAAGGTAACCCCTTTACACAACATCACAAGATACTAACACACGTAGCATCCTAGCATGTTTACTTATCAATCAACAAGAAAGTATTACTGTGCTATCACAAACCAACACAATCAAGTTATACACACAAGGTACTTTCTACTATATGCCAACAAGTTGGGTTTTATCCCCAAAGTACTTCATACATTAACTCTTTAAAAGATACGTTACTTTCACAATGTCACACAATACCGTAGTATAAAATAGAGTGACTATCCTTTTAAAGTAAATCAATTACTTCTCTTTGTAAAATCAAGTAGCAACATTCTTTTCCAATGATCAAGTTTGCCTAATTTCCAATGTTCAAGTTTCTCATTTTAGAAAGGTTTAGTAGTTCATAGTCTTATTTATTTAAGAATATAATTCTCCTTTAAACTATCCGAGAAACATAAGTCTTATATGTGAGTGGGATATTCTTGTTTATAACAATCTTATTACTGACCATGATCTAGGAAATATCATTTTGTCTCATCTTAGCTTCATGCAGATGGAAGTTTCTCTTGGTTTTAATAATACTTAATTATTAAAACATTTCCTCTTATAAACGCTGCAGTTGGTTTGTCGATACACATTCGATTTCCAAAATCAAGAAAATTCTTAAGACGTTATACCTAACTTTCCATAAAGCTAGCATAACTCTTAAGTTTTCAAAACAAATCAAGTATTACTTCTTCTTTGAAATGATTCAAAAATCTTTTGAAATACTTCAAGTTCTTTATTAACACATAACACGCCAGTTATAGTTCAAATCAGTTGCCTTTTTAAAAACCACAAGTATTTTCTTACCAACATAAAGCTGTTATAACCAACTTCCCATAAAGTTGTTATAACACTTTATGTTTTAAACCAACCAAATACATTTAGCACGTATCGTCTCACCGTACTACATAGTTCACACATATCATGCTAGAAGAGATAGGAAGAGGTTCACATACCTCGCGACAGTATCGACTAATAGCAAAACGCTCCAAGTACTTCAAACCGTCGGCTACTCCTTAGCCAGTAGATCGCGCCATACGTAGTACTTCAACCTATAAGGCCACAAGGCGCTTATTAACATTTAGATCCCTTCGCAGAACATTCTACAGAAAATTCGAAGACTCTCCCCGCAAGCGTAAATCTCCTCCTCTATCGAGGCCGGCTACCAAGCCAACAGGGGGGGGTTATACATCTAACCCTAACGTGTACAATTCTACTCCACGGTACTACTTCACAAGTCTCATGTCTGACCCTAAGTAATTACGGTTGGTAATCTTCTTTAAATTCAGCTTAAGTCGCAAGACATTGCGTAAGTATTATTCAGGCTTAAGTCAAAAGACATTGCCAATAACTACGTTCATTCTATATATAGTATACTTCTATATATTCTAACAATATGTAATTTCCAATTACAATAGAGGACAAGATATTTACCTCAATAAGCCCATAATTATCCAAGTATAAAGTCGATCCCGGGCAATCGTTTAGCTCGACTCAGCGCCCAACCCGCTCTAAACCACCCAGAAGTTCTAACCAACTTACACAATACTCCGGACTATGGAGATTTTCCTAGGGTTTCGGTTTTGGTAGTGGAGTATAATAGTATTTTACGGGCTTTTCGATAGTATATCCTTAGAATACTACAAGGTATATGGCTAAGGTAATTTGGGCATTATAACAATACTTTTGAGAGTATTTCTACCAATAGGGGGTATATATACGAGACAACACCACAAGGGGGGGTGTATACCCCTCGGCCTACCCATTTGGGGGTACTCTCGACGAGGGGAAGGGTGCTCTCGGCTAAGCCTGCAAAGGGGGACGAAAACACAACAAGGGAGGAGAGTGTAACACTTAAAGATTTGTGGAAAGGATGAAGAATTCATCAAAGGGAGAGGGGTATTTATAGGTCAAGGATGGCCAACCAAAGGCGAAGATCATCACGACGTTCGGGGCGTGATCGTGCCTTACCGGCACCCAGTAGTCATACATCGAGTAACGGCGGAATATAAAACAAGACAGAAACAGCTTTATAAAATAAGACACGCTTTATCGATGAAAAGCTTGCCTTTTCGGCATAATATAAATAACTCAAGTTTTGCGATTACATCCCAGTGTACAATAGTACTACAGACCTCTGGAAGTAAACAACTATGGCGGGACGGGGCCCGCCATACCACTGTACAAAACTATCTACAATACAGGAGATCATACCCAAAAGTAGAGCCTCGGAGAAGATGGAGCTCACGACACCAACGCAAAGATCCTAAGGATGTGGATCTAGCACTGCTTGCCACCTGCGGCATGACGCGGCCAGAGGAGGTCGATCTGCAGTACCAAGTATGTGAAACTATAAAGTACTTAAATGAAATCGAGTATTCAAAACCTTTTCACAAATACAATCGGTTCAATTGCACATAGTGCCACATCACAAACAACAACAAAGATAGGAAAATCGTAACAGTCTATTCTAGGCGCGAATGATCGAAGCAAGGCGATCGCCCATAGTATCATTCGTGCGTGCCTAGCCCCGACTTCCGCACGCATAGGTCCCACGCGGACCGCGTAGAGATATTTCTCGCATCGGGGCAGCCAACCCGGCATCCGCCTAGGCTCGCGGCCCGCATAGCCTCAGGACGCGTAGTCTCAGCAGACGCGTAGAATCCCGCGTCAAAGCTAAACGCCGGAATGATCGATCTGGAGCATACCGCTGCCGCATAGTCTCACAGACCGATAGCCGTATAGACCCGCATCGAGGCAAGCCGCGGTATAACGATCGAGGGGGTAGGTGATACAATAACGATACAATGGACTTGCAGGTTAACGTAAGCACGGCAAAGAATGACCCTTTACACGATTACAAGACACTAACACGTAGCATCATAACATGTCTACTTATCAAACAATCTTACTACACTTAATGAACTCAATACAAGGCTTTTATAAACAAACACGTAACAAGTTCCTTTTTATCTTTCTTAAGTTGTTATACCTAACTTACCTTAACGCTATTATAACTCTTAAGCTTTTTTTTATAATCCTAGTATTTATCTTCTGTTATAAATGATTCAGTATTCTTTTGAAATGTTTTGGTTCTCATTATTCAAGCTTAAGCGTGAGGCATTGCGTAAGTATTATTCGGGCTTAAGCGTGAGGCATTACCATAAGTATTATTCAGCTTAAGTCAAAGACATTGCCGTAGTTATTATTCGATTAACACATGTACGTCACCGTACTATATATTGTAAAATATCATGCTTTAGGAAGAATCACATACCTTCTCGTGAAAACCACGCCAAGTTGAATATGTCGCAGAGAGTCGACTATAATAGTCACAGACATCTATCAAAGTCTAGACTACTCAAGGTCATTCTAAGCAGAGGGTTCATAATCCTACGGAAAGTCGGCAAGACAACCCTACCGGTGAGCTATATGAGTCATTGTGAAAGCAGTCCTATGTGAGCACGCTCAATTATTCTTCTTTTAAACCGCTTCTACTGTGATAATTGATTCAATTCTATTCTGTGATATTCTTCTAAGTATCTAATACTTATTCTAATACTACAATAGTAAGTATTCTCTAATTCAAAAGAGGGTTAGGATTAGTTACCTCGGTAAGCCCAATAATATCCTAGATAAAGTCGCGCCTGAGCAAGGTTTAGCTCCTAAGTTGTATGCGCTCAGTAGCTCGAAGCCTTAGAAGTTCTTCACAACTTCTACTAAGGACTAAGGGATTTGGGCTAGGGTATTTTGGGCATTATAACGGTACTAGAAGACAACTTTTCTACCAAGGGAGGGGGGGTAGATTTCGGCTAGCTAGGGGTAGGCCTCGGCCAAGCTTCTCGAGGAAGGGGGTGTTGGACGAATTGCTAACAAAGGGAGAGGAAGGATTTTTAGACTTGGAAAGCTTTTGTGGATGAAGAACTCTTCATCTCAAGAGGGTATTTATAGCTCAAGCCTTGGCCAACCAATGGCCAAGATGAAGACAAGTGCAAGGCAAGTGTAGGGTGAGGATTTAGGCAAGTGTCCTTGGCCAACTTGCACACAAAATATCCTACCAACTCCAAGACAAAAGAAGCCAACCCAATCGGCCCTATTGCCGTGTCAAGTCCACCAATTGGAGGGTGACAAGTGTCGCCCTCCCGTTGGTCCAAAATGTTTCGTCTCTCGGAAAAATCCGCAAAAATACTAAATGACATAGTCGAATTTTCCTACGAAGTTGTGGAAACGTTTCGTCGGAAAACGATTCTTCTAGTGTGTTGTGCACAAATAAAACGTCCAAGGCTAACTTTAAAGCCAAACTTTTTGTACGTATTCCCTTACGTACATACTCTGGAAATACGGGGTATAACAAGATCAATCCATGTGTTAGGCAAGTGTAGGGCTAGGATTTACCAAACACAAATATCCTACCTACCCTTGACTTTGTCAAGGCATAAAAAACGTGCCTTACTTGTCCATTTCGTCCAAGTTGGACGATTTCAAGCCACCAATTGGAGGGTGCCAAGTGGCGCCCTCTTGTTGGTCCAAAATGTTTCGTCTCTCGGAAAAATCCGCAAAAATTAAAAATGACATAGCCGGAAATTCCCCTACGAAAGCTGTGAAAACGTTTCGCCGAAAAATGACTCTAACCGGGTGTTGTGCACAAAATTAAATCGGCCAAGCCTACTTGAAGTTCGAAATTTCCTACGTACGTTCCTGCGTACATACTCTGGAAATACGGGGTATAACAAGGAAAATCACACCGAGCCTACAAACAGGTCGGATTACGTTATGAAATACACCGAGCCTACGAATAGGCCGGATTACGTTATGAGATACACCGAGCCTACACATAGGCCGGGTTACGTCATCTTACACCGAGCCCCACAGGCGGGCCGGATTATGTTATATGATTCCACAGTACACCGAGGCGGGCGTGGCGGATTATGTTATATGATTCCACGATGCGAGCCCCAGGCGGGCCGGATTATGTTATATGATTCCACAGTACACCGAGCCCCACAGGCGGGCCGGATTATGTTACATGATTTATCAGTACACCGAGCCCCACAGGCGGGCCGGATTATGTCACATGATTTATCAGTACACCGTGTCCCGCAAATGGGCTGGATTATGTTATGTAAGATATGTAAGTTATGTGAAAAAGGCTGGATTAAACTCTTAAGTAAGTATGTAAGAATATGTTGTTAAATCTTATCGAAAGAAGGAAAGGACCGGTTAATATATGATTGATTTCGTGAGTTAAAATGACATTCTTTTATCGATATGATTTGGTTATTGCATTTTATCATTGTTCCATACTAAATTTTGTTATCGACCGCCCGAAGTGCGTTCATGCCCGCAGTTATAGGTACCTGGTTGGTGATCCTTGCTCTTAGGATCTCTGTTGATTTTGGAAAGAAGCTCCTTTCACTCGGAGGCTTATCTTTTAGTACGGTTTCCACGATATGGTAGACTTATGTACATTCAGGGTATGGCGGGCCTGTCCCGCGATTGTAATTCTTAGAGGTGCGTAGTCACATTTTGTGGGTCGTTTGTAAGAAAGGAAATCGCTTCGTTTATGTATGACGTTCGGGAAGGTAGCGTGTCGGCTAACACATTGTTTTATTATTGTTGTTTTATTTTATAAGTTTCATGTATGTTCGCTGATTTTCTCTCGATGTTTACGTAAGGGTGCCCGGGTAGGGCACGATCGCGAACCGGTCGTCGTGACAAAAGTGGTATCGAGCGATTAGTCCTCGGAAAGTGTCTGAGCATCGTGTCTAGTAGAGTCTTGATTATCGGTGTGTTGTGCACCACATCTATAATCGGGAGGCTGCAGGACATTTAGGATTGGTTTCCATTATTCTCACTCGAGATCGTGCGATGAGGCTGTGTTGTTAGGTCGTCTCTCCTAACGTGTTATGTTGATTGCATTACGAGAAAGCGTGATGACCGGGAATGACTATGTGGATTGCGTATCGGGTTGGTAATGATTATAGCATAGTTGGTATTGTGACATACATCTATACGGAGTTATGTATGAGGTCGAGCAGCGTGTTGCCTAGAATGATTTTAGATTACCAGGAATTGATAAAGACTAACTAGATACCGGGAAGGTATGGAATAGTTAATGAATTTTCGCCAAGGTTTTGTGTTTTATTTCGAGATAATTGGGAAAAGATGAGCTGTCTGATAGAGTAGTGAACCCTTAAGAAGCCATGTTAAGGAACCTAACGGAATGTCATGTTAATAGATTAAGCTGCGTAGTAGGCTTAAGAGAATTGTACGGATGAGGTCCGTATAGAGTAAGTAATGGTTGTTGTGATCGACAACATGGTTTTGGTTTTATGAGAAGTTTTTGTACCCGTTTACTGGGGGACTGGTAAGGTAGGCTTGGAACATGGAAATTGCGAGCCTAAGATTATTGATTACTGCCGAGACCTTAGGTATATAAGGCTTTCTCTGGTAATAAGATTTTAAGTCAGACCAAGGGTAAGAGTTAAGTGCGACGCTGAGTCGGGTTGAGGACCTGTTACGGGTCTCCCCATGGCCTGGAATAGAGTAGGATCAGTTGGTAGTAGTTCCGCTACGTGACAGGGTCACGAGGGTGCAAGGCCCAAGTCTAGTTAATTGTTTTACGGGTTCGTGGACGCGTTCCACCGGAACCAGGTCGTGAGAGCCGAAAATGGCCGTATATTGTTTTATAGAATGACTCCAAAGATTTGAGGCCAGAATTGATATGGAAGTTATGTATGTATGTTAGAAGGAGTTGGAAGTACGAAAAGGTAATCTCTTTTGGGCTAATGATGGACAGTTATGCGTGTGCGAGGTATTAGGGCCATGTGTGGCATTGCTGGTATGTCGGGATTGTGACAGGAAACTATGTCGGTAATTTTAAGTTTGACTCCGAAAGAACATTCGAGGACGAATATTTCTAAGGGGGGAAGAATGTTACACCCCGTGTGTACAGGACGGGTTTTAAGAATGTACGTAAGAACTCATAAGTGTTAAGATTTGAGACCTGTAAATTTTTTATCGGAATTATGAAATTGTCGGAAAACGTAATGTTGTGTCGAATGGGAGGGCGACATGTGTCACCCCCCCTTAATGTTGCCTTGGACGAAATAGCATGGCTAAGATGGTCATTGACCATAGTCTAGTATGACTAAAGTCTTCCAAGTAGTGAGCTTGAGTTTCTTGACCAAGTCAATGGACCCACCAAGTCTTGATATTTTGTAAGACTACATCCTAACCACCCAATTGTGTGTATCTTGACCCTCCATGTCCCTTTATAATACTAGTAGTGCAAGACTAAGCTTAACACTTAGCCATATTTCACAAAAATTTGAAGACCACTATAGGAGAGCTCTCGGGTTTGGTTGATCAAAGGAGGAAAAAAATTTGTTTCTTGTCCAATAATCTCCCCACTTTAAACCAAGGTTCTTGAGTGTTATGTAAGTGTATCTCAATAGAAAAATCCCGGAAAAGGATAGTTTTCGGGTTAGTCGCAAAGTAAAAACCTAATGGTCTTTCTAGGTTTTGGATTGGAAGTTGAAGGAAAGTTGTTGGTATGGTTCTAAGGGTCTCAACGAGCGGATTGAAGTGTCTTGGAGAGGTTCTAAACTACTAGGAGCGACTTCGGATTGGAATTGGATTAAGATTCGTTGAGGTATAATTTTGTCCTTTAATGTGTTACGAGATTATATATTTATATTGTTGTTGTTAGCTTTACGTGTTGCTAGCATGGAGTTGATATGTAGAAGTTTATAAGGATTGTGGATTGATTGTAGCATTGGAAATCCGGAATGTAATGTAAGCCATGTTAAGTTGGATTTCAATTTAGACGTTATTAGAATCGTCGCATGTTATTGATTTGAAGATTGTGGTAGTTTTAACCAAAGGCGATGTTATACCCCGTATTTCCAGAGTATGTACGTAAAGGAGTACGTACAAAAAGTTTTGGTCTTAAAGTTAGGCCTTGGACGATTTTTAGGCACAACTCACAAAGCGAACGGTTTTCCGACGAAACGTTTCCACAGCTTTCATAGGATAAATTCCGGCTATGTCATTTCTTATTTTTGCGGATTTTTCCGAGAGACGTAACACTTTGGACCAATGAGAGGGCGACACTTTCCACCCTCTCATTGGTGGACTTGTCACGGCATTAGGGCCGATTGAATGCCAAGCCTTGTCATAAAGTTGGCTAGATATTTTGTGTGCAAGTTGGCCAAGGACACTTGCCTAAATCCTCACCCTACACTTGCCTTGCACTTGGCATAATCTTGGCCATTGGTTGGCCATGTCTTGACCTATAAATACCCCCCTTGTTGAAGAGTTATTTCATCCTAAATTGAGCAATCTATCTAAGTCTCAAATCCCTCCCTCTCCCTCTTGTTGTTTCGTCCAAACACACCCCTCCCCTTGAGAAGCTTGGCCGAGGCTACCCCACCCCCCTAGCCTAGCCGAAACCCCCCCCCTCCCTTGGTAGAAAAGTTGCCTTCTTGTATTGTTATAATGCCCAAAATACCCTAGCCCAAATACCTTAGTACTTAGTAGAAGTTGTGAAGAACTTCTAAGGTTTTCTTGGAGCATACAACTTAGGAGCAAAACCTTGCTCAGGCGCGACTTTTCTAGGATATTATTGGGCTTACCGAGGTAACTAATCCTAACCCTCTTTTGAATTAGAATATATATCTGTTGTAGAATAAGAATAAGTATAAATACTTAGAAGGTTGTTAAGGAATAGAATTGAAGTAATACCTTAGAAGGGTATAAAAGAAGAATATCTGTTGTACTTACATGAATTTGTTTCACGATGAACTTATATAGCTCATGGGTAGGGTTGTGCTGCCCGACTTTCCGTAGAATTGAGGACCCTCTGTTTAGAATGACTGCAGAATAGTCTAGACTTTGATAGATATCTGTGACTATTATAGGCTGATTCTCTGTGCGACATACTCGACTTGGCGGTGGATTTCAGAGAAGGTATGTGATTCTTCCTAAAGCATGATATTTTACAATATGTATATAGTACGGTAGACGTACATGTGTTAATCGAATAATACTTACGGCAATGCCTCACGGCTTAAGCTTTGAATAATACGTCTGGCAATGCCTCACGCTTAAGCTTTGAATAATAAAGAAGCGAAAACATTTCAAAAGGGACTACTGAACCATTTATTAAACAGAAGAGAACTTATTGATTTTTGAAACAGAAGCTTAAGAGTTATACTAGCTTTATGGGAAGTAAGTATAACCACTTAAGATTGATAAAAGAAACAAGTTTGCCTATGTGTTATAACAGACTTATATTATGAAAAGAATAATAAGATGTTTTGATAAGTAGACATGATATGATGCTATGTGTGTTAGTATCTTGTAACGTTTGTATAGGTGAGTATCCTTGTTGTGCTTATGTTACTTAAAGATAAGTTGTTATGTTGTATACTATCACTCACCTCTTGAGATGATACCGGGGGTTAAGCGCCTCCGTCGGGGGTAGACTCAGTGATGCAGGACCATGATTCGAGAATACCTCACGCGGGTCCGAGGACCTACGCGGGCTACGAGTTCCGTGTTAGTATGCGGGTTATGCCTCATGCGGTCTGTGGCTATGCGGACAATGAGTCCAGGACGATGCCGAGGAGTAGCTACCCTCGATGCGGGGTTACACCTCATGCGGGCCCATGTGAGTGGCCTATGCGGACTCCGGGAGTCCAGGATTAGGCTTGCAGAATGATGATATGGGCGAGTGGCCCTGTTTCGATCATTCGCAGCCTAGACAAGACCTCTTCTGATCACTATTGTTGATCTTGTTTATGATGTGACACTACGTGCGGTTTCTTTGGTTGTTTCATACATATTTGTAAACAGGTTTTAAAAAAATGATATGTTTTCATTTAAGTACTTTACAGTTTCGCATACTTAGTACTGTTATCGACCTCCTCGGGGCTGCGTTCATGCCGCGGTAAGGCAAGCAGTGCTAGATCCGCATCCTTAGGATCTCTACGTTGGTGTCGAGCTCCATCTCTTCCGAGGCTCTACTTTTGGTATGATCTCCCATTGTAGATAGTTTTATGCTGATCGGTATGGCGGCCCTGTCCCGCCATAATGGTATATTTCCTTAGAGTGCAGAGTCATGTTATGCGATGTCGGATGAATCGCTAAAACATGATTATATATATATATCTTAGAGGCGTGTTTTCTCACAAAATCATGTCTTGTTTTATAAACTATTTTATGTCTTGCTTTATGTTTCCGATTACTCTGATGTATGACTACTTGGGTGCCCCGGTAAGGCACCAGTCACGGGCCCCGGAACGGGTCTTGACAAAAGTGGTATCAGAGCAGTTAATCCTCGGAAAGTGTCTACAGACCGTATCTAGTAGAGTCTTGATTATCGGTGTGTTGTGCACCACACCAATAATCAGGAGGCTATAGGATATTTAGGATTGGTTTCCGTTCTTCTCATTCCAAGATCGTGCTTTAGAGCTGTGTTATAGGTTGGACCCCTCTAACGTATTCCTTTCTGTATGATTATGCCTCCACGTAAGCAACCGGGCCCCGAAGGCAAGCGGCCAGGAGGCGCTAGCGAGACACCCAGAGTCACGAGGCTCGGACCCGGTCTATACCGAGACGGCGAGTTCTATGACGCCGCCCGGCCAAGAGACCACAGTACCAGCCTCGTCCCGCGGCACAGGCGGAAGAGTTAGGTACAAGAGATGGCCCACTTTTGGCTAAAGTTGTGGCCGTCTGAGAGAGGCTGGATCGCGGCGATTCCGGCTCAGCTCGATCGTACCGTTGTTCACCCGAGGCGAGAAGTTTGAGGCTACGAGACTTCTTGGTAGCCACCGGAGTTTTATGGGTCGAGGCGGAGGATGATCCGCAGGAGTTCATCCGTCGGTCAGAAGGATTTTGAGTGATCGGGCGTCGGAGACCGAGTCGTGATCTTTGGTTCACATAGGCTGCGTGATACGCGATCGATTGGTTTGATTCACGGGAGTTATCCGGGAGAGCACGCGTCCCGCCTACTTGGGATGAGTTCTCGAGGCGTTCTCGCTCACTTCTTGCCTCCACGGATGAGAGGCGCGGGTGATAGATTTTTACTGCGAGGCGAGAGGGGCCTTGTCGGGAAGTACAATGTCGAGTTTGATTCATTGGCTCGATATGTCCCGGCATTGGTAGCGATATGGAGGATAGGGTGCACCGCTATGTCACCGGGCTGAAGCGACTATATGGCGAAGTCATGTCGCGGGGTTTCTCTCGGTAGGGTATGGACATTACCGCGTGCGAGCTCACGCCGCCAGATGCGAGGCGCGAGGTCGGCGAGTGGGCGAGCGGCGAAGAAAGGCGGGGCGGGAGGGTCTTGGTGGTTATCGTGGTGGCGGCCTCGGCGGCGATCTAGGTCGCACCACGGCCCGGCCAGAGCACTCTGCCGTCACCGGCCACGGCCCACGATTTTGGCGGACCGGGGCCCGTGGCTTGAGCGTCGAGTAGCGAAGTGCGGCGCCGGGACCACCCGGTGTGGCGTCGGTAGATCCATTACGGAAGTGTGGTACTACTTTTGGATCTTGTTACGATTGTAGCGGCAGGTCACTTTGCGGCTGTCAGGCCGGCGTGGCTGGTGGAAGGCTCGACGCCGAGTTACATTGCGCCGCATCATCTCCTACGATTACCGCCGGGCGAGGTGCTCGTGGTCGGCGGTCGCGCAGAGGTCGTGGCTCGTGTCGATTCTAGCGGTCCTCGAACCGCGTTTATGCTGTCCGGTAGAAGCGGGATCGGGAGGCCTCACCGATGTCGCAGTACCTTATCGGTTCGGGTTTGATGTGTATGCTTTGATAGATCCGGGTTCTACTCGTCTATATATCTCCCTTGTTGCTAGTAGGATAGGGATAGAGCACGAGTCCATAGACCACTTTCGAGTAGCTACGCCGATGGGTGATTCGGTGGTAGCTCGGCGGGTATTTAGAGCTTGTCTGTGATCATTTACGATCGTCGGACCTAGCCGACTTGATAGAGTTGGAGATGATTGACCGGCGTGATTATGGGGATGGATTGGCTAGCTTCTTGCTATGCCAATGTAGGCTGCAGAGAAAGTAATGCAGTTCCGGTTTCTGAGAGCCGGTTGTTGAGTGGGAGAGCACGCGGTATCGCCAGGGGTAGGTTTATTTCCTACCTCGAGGCTAGGAAGATGGTGCGAAGGGTATATCTACCATCTCGTTCGGGTGTTTGATCTGAAGGCTGCGGTGCGATTTTCCGTCGATTCGATGGTCGAGTTCCCAGCGTGTTTCGGATGACCTCCGGGTATCCCTCACGAGAGGAGATCGAGTTTAGTATAGATGTGTTGCGGATACTCGGCCTATTTCCATTCCGCCATACGTAATGGCACTGCCCGAGTTGAGAGTGAAGGATCGGCTTAGGGATTTGCTAGAGAAGGGCTTCATTAGGCCCGATGTTTCTCCCGAAGCGCCGGTATTGTTCGTGAAGAAGAAGGGCGGGGCAGCTGCGCATGTGTGTTGATTCTGAGCGGTGAACAAGGTGACCATTAAGAACGAATACCCTCCCGAGATTGATGATTTGTTCGACCGATTGCGAGTGCGAGATGTTTCTCCAAGATTGATCTGCGATCGGGCTATCATCAGTGCGAGTCGAGAGGTGGATGTCCCAGAATGCATTCGGACGATGCGGGCATTATGAGTTGGTCATGTCTTTTGGGTTGACGATGCTCGTGGTATTCATGGATTTGATGAACCGAGTGTTCAAACCATTTTTGACACGTTTGTGATAGTGTTCATTGATGATATCTTGGTTTATTCTCGCTCAGGCGAGGAGCATGCGGAGCATTTGAGGTATCTTGTGATTCTCGAGACCAGCGATTATCGCCAAGTTTTCCAAATGTGAGTTTTGGTTGACTTGATGGCGTTTCTTGGGCATATTGCCGGTGATGGCATTCGAGTTGTCTGGCGAATCGAAGCGATCGAGGACTTGGCCTGAACCTACTACTCGGCGAGAGGTTCGCGATTTTACGGGCCTTGCAGGTATTATCGGTTCGTGGAGAAGTTTGCTTATCTACGCACCATTGACTAGGTGACTCGGAAAGCGCCAAGTTTGATGGTGATGCTTGTGGCGGGGTTTCGATTCTTGAAAAGAGGCGGCCGCCCGTTCTTACTCTTCCGGAGGTCGGATGGTTATGTTGTGTATTGTGATCGTCGAGCATCGGGTTGGGATGTGTGTTGATGCAGCATGGCGGGGTTATAGCATACGTCCGTGAGTTGAAGAAACACGAGAGGAACTACCCGCCATGATTTGGAGTTAGCGGCCGTGATTCACGCTTTGAAGATCTGGAGGCACTATTTGTATGGGGTTCACGTGGATATTTTTACAGACCACAAGAGCCTCGGTATATCTTGACGAGAGGAGCTGAACTACGGCGAGACGGTGGTTGGAGTTGCTTAAGGATTACGATGTTGATATCCTATACCACGGGGAAGGCGATGTTGTGGCGGATGCTCTTAGTCGTAGGTCGATGGGAGCCTATCGGATGTGCGGCTAGAGAGGAGGACATGGTTCGTGATTTGCACGATTAGCAAGCCTTGGTGTCCGTTTGATTGATTACGATAGCATTGGGGTTAGAGTTCGTGAGGTTGCGAGTCTTCCATCGCCGTTGAGGAGGTGAAGAGGCATGATTCGAGGATCGGCTTTGATTCGATATCGTGATCTGACTCTTCGTGAGGCAAGGGTCCTTTTGAGTAGCACGATGGGGTGCTAAGATTTGAAGCGAGTTGTGTGTTCCGGATGTTTGAACTTGGCGGAGTTCTTGGGGAAGCACTGCGCGCGTTACTCTATCCATCCGGTCGACCAAGATGTACCACGACCTTAGATGCGTGTATTGGTGGGATGGCTTGAAGAGGGCGTTGCGAGTTCGTAGCTCGATGCGTGTTGTCGGCGGTGAAGGTAGAGCACGAGAGACACGGTGGTTTATTCTGACGATAGAGATCCCGACACGGAAGTGGGAGGTAATCAACATGGACTTCATCACGGGATTACCTCGCACTTTCGGAGAGACATGATTCTATATGGGTTATCGTCGATGGTGTGAAATCAGCCCACTTTCTTCCGTCGGGGCGACTTTTGGTGAGGATTATGCCGACTTTACATCAGAGATCGTCGACCGCATGGAGTCCCTACCGATCATATCGCACGAGAGCCCGATTTCGGCCAACTTCGGAGGTCCTTCGAGAAGGGTTTAGGGGCAGGTGAGCCCGAGTCGCATTTCATCCACGCAGACAGCGGACGAGCGAGCGCACTATCCGGACTCGAGGATATCTGCGAGCTGTGTTATTGACCAGTGGTAGTTGGGAGGATCATTTGCCTCTAGTTGAGTTCGCGTATAATAATAGCTACCACTCCGGTATTCGATGGCGCCGTATGAGGCCTTATGCGGGAGGAAGTGCGGTCGCCTATAGGTTGGTTCGAGGTGGGCGAGTGCGGCTAGTAGGACGATTTGGTGCGGCGATGGATAAGGTGAAGCTTATCCGAGGCGGCTATTGGACTGAGTCGGCGAAGTCGTATCACGGATCATCGTAAATGCGACATCCGAGGTTCTGATTGATGATTGGGTTTTCTGAAGGTGTCACCCATGAAGGGTGTGATGAGATTCGGGAAGAAGAAACTTCGGCCCAAGGTACATTGGGCGTTTGGATTGTCGCGAGGTAGGCAAGGTTGCCTATGAGTTGGATCTGCCGTCCGATCTGGAGGCAGTGCATCCGGTGTTTCACGTTTCTATGCTGAGGAGATGTATCGGGGATCCATCTAGAGTACATCTGATTGACGATGTCCAGGTGACCGAGGGGTTATCGTATGAGGAGTTTCCCATATCGATAATCGATCGTCGGAGTTAGGCGTCTGCGGACGAAGGGCGTGGCTTCCGTCAAGTCTTGTGGCGGAACGAGCTCGAGGAGAGATGGCGTGGGAAGCCGAGGAGGACATGAGGCGAAGTATCCTCACTGTTCCCACCCTCCGGGTAATTCACTTTCCTACTTGTAAATCTTCATTATCGTTTATGCCTAAGTGTTGTTTATGGCGTGTGTGGCTTTTGCAAGCTGTTTAAGTTTTGAAGAACCTTATCGTCATCTGCTTGGGAAGGAACATTCGGACGAATGTTTCTAAGAGAGGAGAATGTTATACCGTATTTCCAGTATATGCGTAAAGATGCGTCAAAAAGTTTTGGTCTTAAAGTTAGGCCTTGGGCGATTTTTAGGCACAACTCACAAAGCGGTTTTCAAGCGAAGCGTTTCCACGACTTTCATAGGATAAATTCCGGCTATGTCATTTCTTATTTTTGCGGATTTTTCCGAGAGGCGTAACACTTTGGACCAATGAGAGGCGACACTTTCCACCCTCTCATTGGTGGACTTGTCACGGCATTAGGCGATTGAATGCCAAGCCTTGTCATAAAGTTGGCTAGATATTTTGTGTGCAAGTTGGCGAGGACACTTGCCTAAATCCTCACCCTACACTTGCCTTGCACTTGGCATAATCTTGGCCATTGGTTGGCCATGTCTTGACCTATAAATACCCCCCTTGTTGAAGAGTTATTTCATCCTAAATTGAGCAATCTATCTAAGTCTCAAATCCCTCCCTCTCCCTCTTGTTGTTTCGTCCAAACACACTCCCTCTTGAGAAGCTTGGCGAGGCTACCCCACCCCTAGCCCAGCCCCCTCCTTGGTAGAAAAGTTGCCTTCTTGTATTGTTTTAATGCCCAAAATACCCTAGCCCAAATACCTTAGTACTTAGTAGAAGTTGTGAAGAACTTCTAAGGTTTTCTTGGAGCATACAACTTAGGAGCAAAACCTTGCTCAGGCGCGACTTTTTCTAGGATATTATTAGGGCTTACCAGGGTAACTAATCCTAACCCTCTTTTGAATTAGAATATATATCTTGTTGTAGAATAAGAATAAGTATAAATACTTAGAAGGTTGTTAAGGAATAGAATTGAACTGTAATACCTTAGAAGGGTATAAAAGAAGAATATCTGTTGTACTTACATAGGATTGTTTTCACTGATGAACTTATATAGCTCATGGGTAGGGTTGTGCTTGGACTTTCCGTAGAATTGAGGACCCTCTGTTTAGAATGACTGCAGAATAGTCTAGACTTTGATAGATATCTGTGACTATTATAGGCTGATTCTCTGCATGACATACTCGACTTGGCGGTGGATTTCGTAGAAGGTATGTGATTCTTCCTAAAGCATGATATTTTACAATATGTATATAGTGCGGTAGGCGTACATGTGTTAAGCGAATAATACTTACGGCAATGCCTCGGCTTAAGCTTTGAATAATACGTCTGCAATGCCTCACGCTTAAGCCTGAATAATAAAGAACTGAAAACATTTCAAAAGGGACTACTGAACCATTTATTAAACAGAAGAGAACTAATTGATTTTTGAAACAGAAGCTTAAGAGTTATACTAGCTTTATGGGAAGTAAGTATAACCACTTAAGATTGATAAAAGAAACAAGTTTGCCTATGTGTTATAACAGACTTATATTATGAAAAGAATAATAAGATGTTTTGATAAGTAGACATGATATGATGCTATGTGTGTTAGTATCTTGTAACGTTTGTATAGGTGAGTATCCTTGTTGTGCTTATGTTACTTAAAGATAAGTTGTTATGTTGTATACTATCACTCACCTCTTGAGATGATACCGGGGGTTAAGCTGCCCTCCGATGCGGGGTAGACTCAGGCGGTCTGGGACCATGATTCGAGAATACCTCATGCGGGTCCAGGGGACCTATGCGGAGCTACGAGTTCGGAGTTAGTATGCGGGGTTATGCCTCATGCGATGCGGTGGCCATGCGGACAGCGAGTCGGGGCGATGCCGAGGAGTAGCTACCTCGATGCGGGGTTACACCTCATGCGGGCCCGTGTGAGTGGCCTACGCGGACTCGGAGTCGAGATTAGGCTTGCGAGAATGATGATATGGGCGAGTGGCCTGTTTGATCATTCGCAGCCTAGACAAGACCTATTCTGATCACCTATTGTTGATCTTGTTTATGATGTGACACTACGTGCGGTTTCTTTGGTTGTTTATACATATTTGTAAACCGGTTTTAAAAAAATGATATGTTTTCATTTAAGTACTTTCTGATTTCGCATACTTAGTACTGTTGTCTTGACCTCCTTGGGGGCTGCGTTCATGCCGCAGTAAGAGCGGCAGTGCTAGATCCGCATCCTTAGGATCTCTACGTTGGTGTCGGGAGCTCCATCTCTTGGAGGCTCTACTTTTGGTATGATCTCCTGTTGTAGATAGTTTTTATTGATCGAGGTATGGCGGGCCTGTCCGCCATAATGGTATATTTCCTTAGAGTGCATAGTCATGTTTATGCGATTGTCGGATGTAACTGCTAAAACATGATTATATATATATATGCCGAGAGGCGATGTTTTCTCACAAAATCTGTGTCTTGTTTTATAAACTATTTTATGTCTTGCTTTATGTTTCCGCTGATTACTCTGATGTATGACTACTTGGGTGCCCCGGTAAGGCACCAGTCACGGGCCCCGGAATGGGTCGTGACAGGCGACTTGATATCATGTTATGATTAACAAATTGGATTGAAATGGAAATTTGATAAGTATTGGTATGGTTGAACTCTAGGTGGTCGAATTTGGATTACTTTTTAAATTGTGAGCCAATTGGGGCTGTTTAGTTATTCAATTGTATTGGACTACCTTCTTTATTGTTGTGAGCCAATTGGGGCTGTTTGGTTATTGTATTCGACCTTGAAAAAGGTGGCAAAGTGAGTAGAAACAAAGGAGGTGCTGTCCGATTTTCCGTAGAATTTAGCGACTTAGCACTTAGAATATTCTACGTTTGAAGTAAGAGGTTAATGGACGTATTGTGGACATGATAGGTTGAAGTACTAAGTTTAGCGTATCCTACTTGAAGAATGGAATAGCTCAAGGTTGAAGTACTTTGGAGCATTTTTGCTACTTGTCGACAATCGTCGCGAGGTATGTGAACCTCTTCTTTCGTTGGCATGATCCTACGTATGAAATATCCATGTGATAACGTTTTAAGATTCCTTCTACTCTTAGAAGTTAAGAAGTATTTACATTGTTGAATCTAAGTTAAGAGTATGTTTAAATTGTCCTAAGTCCTTACTAGGTCTTATGGGAGACGTTGGTAAGGATGGTTAGGAAATTACGAGATTTGATTTAAGGGCTATGTATCTTGATTTATTTAAAGTAAGTATGTAAGTTGATTTTTATGTTGGAAAATGACTTGAATTTATATGTGAAAAAGGGGATTGGTTTTAAAAAGTGTAGATGACATGATTTTGCAAGTATAAGTAAATGGACTTTAAATAATGTATGTTATGAAGTTTTAAGACTATGAACTTTGATTTTCTTTAAAGGATTATGAAACTTTATTTTTCAAGTTATGGGACTTGATTTCTAAAGTATAAGCGACATGATTTGAAAGAGTGTATGCTACGAGGTGTTAAGGCTATAAGCCTTGATTTTATAAGTGGAAATGACTTAATTTTACAAAGTATGGCTTCTTAATTTATTTCAAAAGATAAGAAGATGGCTTCCAAAAGAGTATTGACTTGAGCTTTAAAAAGAAAGGAGTTCTATGATTCTTTTTAAGTATGTATGTACGTAGTATTTTTGGGGCTAGTTTCCCTAATGTTGTAAGAATAAAAGTGTCTAAGTTCTCTAAAATGAAAGGTTGTTATAATAGCTTTATGGGAAGTTGTTATGACGACTTAAGAAGAAGTGAAAAGATGGTTTGAAAATGCTATGTAAGGAAAATCACACCGAGCCTACAAACAGGCCGGATTACGTTATGAAATACAGGAGCCTACAAATAGGCGGATTACGTTATGAAATACACCGAGCCTACGAATAGGCGGATTACGTTATGAGATACAGGAGCCTACACATAGGCGGATTACACCATATTACCCCGAGCCTTCACATAGGTGGGTTACGTCATCTTACACCGAGCCGCGGCGGGCGGATTATGTTATATGATTCCACGATGCACCGAGCCCCACGGCGGCGGTTATGTTATATGATTCCACGATGCAAGCGCGGCGGCGGATTATGTTATATGATTCCACAAGACACCGAGCCCCACGGGCGGGCGGATTATGTTATATGATTCCGCGATGCACCGAGCCGCGGCGGGCGGATTATGTTACATGATTTATCAAGATCTGCGAGCCCCACAGCGGGCGGATTATGTCACATGATTTATCAAGACACCGTGTCCATAAATGGGCGGATTATGTTATGTAAGATATGTAAGTTATGTGAAAAAGGCTGGATTAAACTCTTAAGTAAGTATGTAAGAATATGTTGTTAAATCTTATCGAAAGAATGAAAGGAACGGTTAATATATGATTGATTTCAGGAGTTAAAATGAAATTCTTTTATACTGATATGATTTGGTTATTGCATTTTATTGTTGTTCCATACTCGGTACCTATTGTACTGACCCCCTTCGGGGGGCTGCGTTCATGCCCGCAGGTTATAGGTACCCAGTTTGGTGATCCTTGCTCTTAGGATCTCTGTTCAGTTTTTGGAAAGAAGCTCCTTTCACTCCGGAGTCTTATCTTTTGGTACGGTTTCCCTGATATGGTAGACTTATGTACATTCAGGGGTATGGCGGGGCCCTGTCCCGCCGCAGTTGTAATTCTTAGAGGTCTATAGTCACATTTTGTGGGTCAGTTTGTAAAGGAAAGGAAATCGCCGTTTATGTATCGTTCAGGAAGGTAGCCCTATCGGCTAACCTGTTGTTTTATTACTGTTGTTTTATTTTATAAGTTTCATGTATGTTCCATTGATTTTCTCTGATGTTTACCGTAGGGTGCAGTAGGGCACGATCGCGAGCTTGGTCGTCGTGACAGGTGTGGTATGCTTCCACTATGATAGTCCATGGGCATACCGACTCGATGGATGGTCGCGGGTATGCGGCCATGATGAGGGTTCGTTCCCTGTTGATAGTGTTATTCCATGGACTAGCTCTCCAGAGGTTTCTTGATTGGCCTTGGTATCGGTGGTGGCTTTCGTACTTGCCCCGTCTCGTGGTGATTCGGCCTTGGTACGGTAGTTAGCCCTCGTGACTTGCCCCGTTCGGTTTAGTGACGGTCTCGTGATCGACGCGGTACACAGTATTTAGCCCTCGTACTTGCCGGTCGGCTACGTGACCACGGCGCGGTATCCGGTAGTCGGCTTTCGTACTTGCCGTGTCGAACCGTGGTTTGGTTGTATAGTATTGTTAGTACTGGACTTGGTGTTCATGTGTACTCCGTGGTGTTATTATATCATAAATGCGGTGAGAAAGTATTCCACGGGCATGATTGATGTTGGACGTGAGACCCATAGTTATATTTGAGTGATGACTACGGCGTGAGTCACGACTTACATATTCGCTTATTTATTGTGAGCGTAGTTTGGTTATCATACATGTCTCTGCTTTATATAGGCGCTATGATTTCATTCTGATATTTTGATTTCATATACTTGGTACTGTTATCTGACCTCGCCGAGGCTGCGTTCATCTGCCGCAGTAGAGGTACGTCGATTCTTGATCCTCGCTCTTAGGATCACGATTCGGCGTTAGGAAGCTCCGTTTCTCGGAGGCTTATCTTTGGTATGTTACCACAGGTTGTAGGTTCTTGTACATTCGGGGTATGGCGGGCCACTGTCGTTATGTTGTATAAAAACTCTTAGAAGTGCATGTAATCTTGTTGTAGGCGGGGTTTGTAAAAGATTAAAGCGTTCGGTTTGAAAGATTTGTATACATATATTTTATTGGAAGGTAACCGTTTGGTTGAGTACATTTTATGATCTTATCTCTTGTTTCATGTTTAAGTTTTATTTCTGATTTTCTCGATGTTGTATCACCAGGGTGCAGGGTAAGGCACGATCCACGGGCGGATCGGTCGTGAAAGTTACGTTGTCGTGACTCTCGGTGGGAGGGCATTTGTCTTGTTATAAGTTTACTTGGGCGTCAAGCGGTGATGTGGGATTCCACGGGTATGCTTCCATCATGATTGATCCTTGGACACGCTTATACGATGTGGGATTAGGGCATGTGACCAGGATGCGGGTGAGATGTCGGACATTTTATTGGGCGTCACAAAGCGGTGGCGGGGATTCCACGGGTATGCTTCCATTGTGATTGATCTTGGCCATGCTTATACGATGAGGATGTCGGGCATGCGGCGAGATCTGGGTTAGATGCCGCGGTTTATTACTCCATGGCCATGCTTATACGATGTGGGATTAGGCATGCGACCATGTTATATTTTACTCCGTGGGCTAGCTCCCGGCGAAGACATGTACCGCGATGAGGATTAGGGGCATGTTATATTATTACTCCATGGGCTAGCTCCCGTGAAGACTGCGCCTACGATGAGGATGCGAGGCACGTTATGGCGTGCTTATACGATGTGGGATTAGGGGCATGCGGCCGCGTTATATATATATATATGTGTTGTGTATGTGTACGCCGACAGTGAGGTGGGATGCCACGGGCGCGTCACATGGTTATATTTTACACTTATAGTTGTCGGCAGTGATGTGGGATTCCACGGGCAGGATATATATATATATATATATATATATATGTTGTGTATATGTACGCCGACAGTGAGGTGGGATGCCACGGGCGCGTCACATGGTTATAATTTACACTTATAGTTGTCGGCGGTGATGGGAGATTCCACGGGCACGCGTTGATATTTGTGTGACTTGATCGCGTCCCAGATTGGGCCGGGTAGTATATGTGCCCCTCCTTAAAGGGCCGGATTATCTTATGAAAGATACGTAAGTTATATGGTAATGAACTTAATAATTTTTCCTAATCATGCACGTAAGAATGTGACTATAACTTTTATTGAAAATGGGAAAAGATAATAAGGTACGATTAAGTTCATAAGTGGTAATGACACGGCATGATCTGGTATGTACTCTTTATACTTGTCCCTGTCATTCTTTGTCTGATTATGACACATTTCTTGACGTTATTTACATTCCATATTAAATTTTTGTTATGCGGCCTCTTGAGGCTGCGTTAAATGCCGCGAGTTTAGGTACCCAGGTTGGTGATCCTTGCTCTTAGGATCTCGGTTCTCCATTTACTCCGGAGGCTTATCTCTTGGTACGGTTTTCCCTGAGGTTGTAGATTCATGTATATTCAGGGGTATGGCGGGGCCCTGTCATACGATCGTTATTCTAAGTGCGTATTCACATATGTGGTTGGGCTGTAAGAACTGAGTTGTATAGTTGTACTTTTGATCATGTTTATATTATGGCAGGCGGCCTTATCGGCTAGCCTGTGATGTTTATTGTTTACATATGTGTTTATCTTGTGTATGTTCCGCTGCTATTCTCTGATATATACCTGTAAGGGTGCCCAGGTAGGGCACCAGTCACGGGCCCGGGGTCGGGTCGTGACAACGTACTTCCAAACTTATACTAACATACGTACATAACTTCCATACTAAATCTGGCCTCCAATCTTTGGAGTTACTAAATTAAACAATATAAGACCATTTCCGGCTCTCACAACCTGGTTCCGGTGGAATGCGTCCACGAACCCGTAAAACGATTAACTAGACTCGGGCCTTGCACCCTCGTGACCCTATCACGTAGCGGGAGTACTACCAACTGATCCCATTCCATTACAGGTTATGGGGCGACCCTTAATAGGCCCTATATACCTAAGGTCTCGGCGGTTATCAATATTGTTACACCCCGTATTTTCGACAGTTGAGATAAGAACGTACGTAAGAAATTGGGAATTGAATTTTAGAAAGAATGAAAATTTCTGAAAATTTCTCCGAACCCTGTAAAGGAAAAGGGTTTATTAGTTGAATTTAATTCTCGAATTCGTCATTTGGGACTTTTAGAATTTATCGGAATTTTGGAATTTAATTTCGAAATTTGGTCATGTGGGACCACCCGAGAAATTTTGTATGTGTTGGGGAGTTTGGGAAGGCAAAACGCAGAACAAAAAAATACCAAAACGTGTATGAACAGTGAAAACCCGTCCATGAACAGTGTTGTTCGATGAACAGTGTTCGGAAAAACGCCATTTCCGGCCAAACCAGGAATCCGCCGGGGGCGAGACATGTACCAAAAGCTTCGTCCCGTCGAGCCCGTCAAATCCATACCAACCGCCACCGTCGATTCTCCCGGAATCACCGACAATTTCAGATCGAAGTTTCGGTCACTGTTCATCCATCTTCCCCGTTCGGTTTTTCTGATTTTCCGGCCAACTGAGGTACAATCGACGGGAGTGGAGTATACCATCAGAACCACCATCTCCTTTCCGTCATTTCCATGTAAACCAGGACCCTCGATTCTTGCTCAAACTCGTCGTCGACCAGATCGATCTTCGCCGAAACCCTAGGTCGTCGACGAGCATTTTTTCGGTCACCACAGGTAGAGTCGACGGTCGTGGCTAGTGTAGAAACATTCAGGGTGGAAAGGCCGACATTTTGGCACCATCCACGACCTCCAATTCAACCCAGATCGTCGGGTCGACCAAATCATTTTTTCCGATCGGAAGTTGGAAAATTCCGATCGATTCCGGTACAGTTGAGGGCTAAGGCGTATACCGTTGTGTTCATATTGATCTTAGCTACGTTTTGCAACCAATCCCGAGCCTCAATTCTCAGTATTTTGGAATCCGTCATTGACGCCGCCTTGAGCTCGCCGGCGGCGGCGGTGCCGCCGCAGGACCACAAACAGACCTCCAAAAATTGATTTTCCTCCATTAATTCATCCACGCAATAACAATTCGATGAATTCACTTCCAACAGATCAAAAATGGAATTTTCCGACGAACAATTCCGGCGACGGGTAGCGGCGCAGTGGGGAATTCTGCCACCAATGGACAACAATTTCCAATCACCGGCGTTGTCTACTTAGCGTGTGGAGTAGCCGAAGAGGTATGTGAACTTCTTACTTCTTTTGACATGATTTTGATAAGTCTAGAGGACTGGAATTATTTTGGTAAGTCTAGGTGACTTGAATTATGTGATAAGTCTAGGTGACTTGAATTATGTGATAAGTCTATGTGACTTGATTCTTGGAAGTAAGTAAATTGATTTTCAAGTTATGGGACTTGATTTTGCAAGTTGGTGTAATTTGGTTATATGAAGTATAAGTGAATTGATTTTGAAGTACATGATACCTGATTTTGAAAGTATATAATGCTTTACTTTAAAAGTATAGAATACTTGAGTTGGAAAGTAAGGATTTCTGATTTGCAAAGTATAGATTACCTGATTTGAAAAGTATAGATTACTTGATTTGAAAAGTATAGAATACTTGATTTGGAAAGTATTGGTTCTTGAACTATTCTAAAGTTAAGAAACTTGATATTCTAAGTTAAGAAACTTGAAGTATTTTGAAAGTTATGTAATTCGATTTGAAAGTATAAGTCTCTTGGTTATAAAAGGAATGAATTTGTCTAAGACATAAAGGGTTAAAACGGCTTAATGGGAAGTTGGTTATAACAACTTTATGGAAGATTTAAAAGAATGGTTTTCTTCAGTAATGTAAGCAAATAAATGATTTGAAATAAAGAAGGACAAATTGTTTTAAAGGTACCAATTGCTTAGGGTTTTAAAGAAAGAAGTCACTTGATTTAGAAGCCGGTAAATGTATTTCTAAAAGGTATTGTGACTTGTCTTGAAAAGTAGATATGACTTGATACTACGATTGTTAGTATCTTGGAAGTATTATTTGAAAAAGAGTCATTTTTAAAAGGAGTAGAGGTACGTAGCACGTTGGGTTAAATTCCAGGATTCTATATGACTTTCTGGCGTCCCGAGTTGGTAGGCGGTATACCTTTATGGGCGGACTATGTGACCTTCTGGCGTCGAGATTGGGCGGGCGATACCTTTATGGGCAGACTATATGACTTTACCGCGTCCCAGGATTGGGCCGGGCAGTATATCTTTATGGGCAGACTATGTGACCTTACCGCGTCCCAGGATTGGTCCAGGCAGTATACCTTTATGGTCAGACTATGTGACCTTACCGCGTCCCAGGATTGGGCCGGGCAGTATACCTTTATGGGCAGACTATGTGACTTTACCGCGTCCCAGGATTGGGTCGGGCAGTATTGTTACATCCCGTAAGTCCAGGACGTGTATAAGAGAATGTATGTAAGGAATCAAGACTTGGAAATTAGTACGAAAGGGAGAATTATTTTTCCGACGGAAAATCTTCCGAACGTCGGAAAGGAAAAATGTTCGTTGATGAGAATTGGATTCTCAAAATGTATTATTTGAGGAATATGGAACTTTTAGCATTATGGAAATTTATTTTTACGGATTTGGTCATGTGGGGCCCACCCGAGGAATTTTACGTTTTGTGGGGCCCACGAGGGTTATGGAATTTTATGGACGAATGAGAGGGAGACACGTGGCACCCCCACATATGGTCTTGGACGAAATTTAGTAAGGGTAGAATGGTCATTTACCATGGTGGAAGATAAGTGTTGCTATGCTTGATATTGTTGACCAAGTCAACTTGCCACTTGTGCTTAATCCATGTGATCTTCATCTTAGCCACCCATTTGTTTAAGTCTAAGCCATCCATAAGTGTTATAAATACTAAGCTAGTGCAAGACAAGCTCTTCTAACACTTAGAATTTATCACAACATTTTCTTGTCCACTACATTGCTCTCGGGTTTGGAGGGGTTCCCACACAAAAAATTTGTAGTTTTGATCCTTTGTTCACAAGACTTAAACCCAATGTCCCTAAGGGTATTATAAGGATATCTCAATAGAAATTTTTCGGAAAAACGACGTTTTTGTATTAGTCGCAAGGCGGAAACTTAAGGAGTTCTTCAACTTTGAAGTTGGAACTTGAAGATGGGTTCTTCATAGTCTTCTAAGGAGTGCTTGAAGCGGATTGGAACATAAGGTAAGGAGCTAAGAATTGCTAAGGCGCGACTTTGAATCTTGGAAATTTTAAGGGCTTGGAAAGGTATAAATTTTATCGTTTTAGCAATTAAGTTTACTTATTGTTGTAGCTATGGATATTAGCAAGCATGAGTTATATATTTTGTAGTTGGATAAGTATATTGGCTATTGGAACCCTAATCCGAAAACTAGCATGTTAGCCTTAAGATTACAATTCAAGTCGATTATTAGTTTAAGTCGTCGCATGTTGTATAAAGAAGGAAATTGTAGTTGTTGAAGTTGTTTATGACTATATAACATGTTAGACCTTAGAACTTGGAATTGGAAAAGGATTGGAAAAGACTTTGAATTGTTGAGCTATTGTTGGCCGAGAATGGCTTGTGAGTTTATAACTAGTTGGTATAAATTGTGGGGCGGAATTTTACACGTATTGTAAGGCGTGTAATCCCCTTTGTTTGGTTGTTGTTTTGAGCCTTAAATGTGGCGTGCTGGTTATTGTATTCGGCCTTGAAAAAGGTGGCAAAGTGAGTAGAAACAAAGGAAGTGCTGCCCGATTTTCCGTAGAATTAGAGACCGTATACTTAGTATTATTCTACGTTAGAGACTAGAAGTTGATAGTCTTGTTGTGACCATTATAGGTTGAAACTTCTACGTGCAGTATTCGGCTTAGCTTGTGGATTTAGCCGAAAAGGTATGTGAACTATCTCCTCTTCTAGCATGATTCCTTAAGATAAAGAAAGTATGTCCTACTCCTTAAATGATCCATTCCTTGGTTGTATTTGGATCGCCTAAAATAGAATTTGTTCTATGTACTTCCTTGATTGTACTTTGATGTTTAAATTGTAAGTTGTATAATCCATTGCCTTAGTGAAGTGGGATTCTTAAAAGTGAAAGTATTTTACTTAAAGTACATGGAGTCTTGAAAAGGAAGTGGTTTCCAAATCTTTTGGCTAGTGTCCTAGTTCCAAAACCTAAGGGTTGTTGTAATGACTTTGGGGGAGTCAAAGGAGTGATTTACTTAAGTGTTTTAAGAGAGGAGAAATGACATGATTTAAGAGAAGTAACTTGTTTTAAAGGTGTGAGTTACTTGAGGTTTAAAAGTAGAAGAAACTTGTTTTCTAAATATTAAGAGACTTGAAGTATTTTGAAAGTTAAGAACTTGTTTTGTAAGTATGTGATACTTTGTTTTAAAAGTATAAGTCTCTTGGTTATAAAAAGGAATGAATATGTCTGAAACCATAAAGGGTTATAACGGCTTTATGGGAAGTTGGTTATAACGGCTTTATGGAAGTTTAAGAAAGTTGTCTATTTTGATTATTAGGCATAAGTTGCCTAGATTGTGCAAATTTGAAGTTACTTGATTTCAAGCCTTGAAATGAGTTTTCTAAAAGTGTAGTAACTTACTTTGAAAAATAGGCACACCTTGATTCTACGGGTGTTAGTATCTTGGGGTTTTACATAAAAAAGAGTCTTTTGAAAAGAATGTACGTACGTAGTACTTTGGCTTGTTTAATTGAGAATTATTCTATGTGTGTCTTGATAAGTACTTTGGCTTGTTTAATTGAGAATTATTCTATGTGTGCCTTGATAAGTACTTTGGCTGGTTTAATTGAGAATTTCTAATGTGTGCTGGTGTTAGCATTTGAGTACAAGTATTATGTTTTACTACGTTGCCGCGACTCCCGGTTGGAGGGTCGGCTGTCTTGTTATAAGTTTACTTGGACGTACCGACAGTGATGTGGGATTCCACGGGTATGCTACCATTATTTGTGATACCCTATGGTCATGCTTATACGATGTGGGATGCCGGGGCATGCGACCACGAGGGATACTCCTTGGACATGCTTATACGATGTGGGATTCCGGGGCATGTGACCAGGAGTCGGGTTAGATTCCCGGATTTGTTTGTGTTACCCTATGGTCATGCTTATACGATGTGGGATGCCGGGGCATGCGACCACGAGGGATACCCTATGGTCATGCTTATACGATGTGGGATGCCGGGGCATGCGACCACGAGGGATACTCCTTGGACATGCTTATACGATGTGGGATTCCGGGGCATGTGACCAGGAGTCGGGTTAGATTCCCGGATTTGTTTGTATTACCCCATGGCCATGCTTATACGATGTGGGATTCCGGGGCATGCGACCACGAGGGATACTCCTTGGATATACTTATTGGTGTTATATTGTTATATCATGGACTGCCGTCAGTGAGAAAGGATTCCACGGGCATGGTTGATATTATGGGCGTGAGACCCATAATTATATTTCAGTAGTGACTTTGAGGGCATGCGTCCCTGACTTGATATGACTGCTTATGTATTGTGTATTGTAGGTTGGCTATCATACATGTCTCCTGTTTTGTTTAGACTGTTATGATTTCATTACAGTACTTACTGTTTCACATACTTGGTACATTCTTCGTACTGACCTCCTTGAAGTGCGTTCATCTGCGCGAGTTTAGGTACGTTGTTTAGTGATCTGCAGGTGTAGGACCCTTGTCACAACCCGACCCCGGGCCCGCGACTGGTGCCTTACCCCGGGCACCCTAGTGATACAACATCAGAGAAAATCAGCGGAAATAAAAACATACACATGAAACAAGATATACAATAATGAAATAAGAAAACAGGCTAACCAAAACGGTTACCTTTCTGAATATATAAATAAAACTTGAACCCGAACAGTTACATCCCTTTTACAAACTCTGCCCACAACAGTACTACAGACCTCTACGAATGTTATAACAACAATGACGGGACAGGGCCCTGCCATACCCCTGAATGTAAGTGTCACGACCCGACCTCGGGCCCGCAACTGGTGCCTTACCCCGGGCACCCTAGTGATACAACATCAGAGAAAATCAGCGGAAATAAAAACTTAAACAGGAAACAAGATACATCATAAGAAAATAGGCCAACCAAAACGGTCGCCTTCATGTATATATATATCAAACCGAACAGTTACAATCCTTTACAACCACCTTGCAAAGATTACTACGGACCTCTAAGAATGTAACAACAACTATGACGGGGCGGGGCCCGCCATACCACGAATGTACAAGAACCTACAACTCGAGGAAACATACCAAAAGATAAGCCTCGGAGAAACGGAGCTTCCCAATCTGTTGGCGTGATCCTATGGCGAGGATCCTGGCGATGTACCTCTACGCGGCATGAGCGGCCCCGAATGAGTCGATCTGAGTACAGTATGTGGCGAAAATTGTCACGACCGAACCGGGCGTGGTCGTGCCTTACCGGGCACCTGGTGATACAACATCGAGAGAAATCAGCGGAAATAAAAACATGAACATGAATTAAGAGAAAAGATAAATAAACAGGCCAACCAAAGCGATTGCCTTCATCATATATACATAAATACCGACAGTTATCCTTTTTAACAAACCACGCTTGCCGATTACTGGACCTCTAAGATTTTTACAATAGTAATGACGGGGCGGGCCCGCCATACCACGAATGTATAAGAATCTGCACTGTGGTAACATACCAAAAGATAAGCCTCAGAAGGAACGGAGCTTCCAACACGAAATGTGATCCTATAAGCGGGGATCGGCGATCGATGTACCTTTTACTGCGGCGTGAACGCGGCCCGAAAGGAGGTCGATAACAGTACCAAGTATGTGAAATCGTAAAATCGTAAATGAAATCATAATAGTCTATATAAAGCGGGAGACATGTATGATAACCAAACTACAGTTCACAACATAAAAGCAGTCATGTCAAGTCAGGGACTCACGCCCTCAAAGTCATCCCTCATGCCCGTGGAACTTCTTCCTCACTGCCGGCAGTCTAGGTACAAATCATGTGATACGTATAACAGGTCTCGGCCCATCTTATGGACCCAAAATAGAAACGTGTGGAATACATTCCCGGTTCATCCCATGAACCGGTAGTCGAGTGAAATACATTCCCGGATGAACCGGTAATCAAGTGAAATACATTCCCGGATGAACCGGTAATCAAGTGAAATACATTCCCGGATGAACCGGTAATCAAGTGAAATACATTCCCGGATGAACCGGTAGTCGAGTGAAATACATTCCCGGATGAACCGGTAGTCGAGTGAAATACATTCCCGGATGAACCGGTAGTCGAGTAGAACACAGTACTTGCACAACAAGGCTATCACACGTAACATGGTCAAGTTTCATAACAACAAGCATAAGCAAGTTACACACAACTCAAGGTACTTTCATTTTATGTCAAAGTCCGGATTTTAACCCTAAAGTACTACGTACGTTAAATTCCTCTTTAAAGAGATTTATTCCTTTTATAAAAGTCACCCGATACCCGTAGTATAAAAATAGAGTGACTTATATCTTTTAAGTAAACCAAAACAACTTTCATACTTTCCTTTTTAAGACCAAATTAAGGCAATACCATGCCTTCCTTTGGACCAAAATACTTCTCTTTTAAAAGTCAAGTTACCGCATTAAAACAAATGATAAAACCCTTCTTTTGTTTTCATAAAGTCGTTATAACCAACTTCCCATAAAGCTGTTATAACACTTTATGTTTTAAACCATTTTAAGACAACACAATGCCTTTCTTTTCCTAAGAGTTCGGTTTGCCTAATTTCAATTACGCAAGTCTCTTTTTAGAAAAGTTTCATAGTTCAATGTCTTAACCTCTTTTTAAAACAATAGAGTAACATATGCCATAGGTGAGTAGGTTAATCTTGTTCATAATCAATCTTATTAAGCAGCCATGATCTAGAAAATGTAATATCATTTTGTCTCATCTTAGCTTCTATGCAGATGGAGGTTTCTACTGGTTTTAATAATACTTAGTTATTCAATACATTTTCCTTTATTAACGCTGCAGTGGTTTATTGATACACATTCTGATTTCCAAAATCAGTAAAACGTTATTCCTTTTAAAAACCAAGTACTCATTACTCACGAATGAGGTTTCACACAAAATCCATATTAATTCATTTAAGTTAAGTCTCTTATCTTATAAGATCCAATCTCTTAACTTTTGAAATTAATAAACCATTCATTTTACCACCCTTAAGACGTTATACCTAACTCCCCATAAAGCTAGTATAACACTTATGTTTTTAAAACAACCAAATACAGTTAACACATGTACGTCTACCGTACTACATAGCTCACACATATCATGCTAGAAAAGATAGGAAGAGGTTCACATACCTCGCGACGATTATCGACTAATAGCAAAACGCTCCAAGTACCTCAAACCGTCGGCTACTCCTTAAGCCAAGTAGATCACGCCATACGTAGTACTTCAACCTATAGAGGCCACAAGGCGCCTATTAATATCTTTAGATCCCGACGTAGAATATTCTACAGAAAATTCGGCAGCACCTCCCCCCCCGCAACAGCGTAAATCTCCTCCTCTATCGAGGCCGGCTACCAAGCCAACCAGGGGGGGTTAACACGTCTAACCGGACGTGTACAATTCTACTACACAGTAATGTTACACAAGTCTCATGTCTGATCTATGTAATTACTGATTGATTCTCTTCTTTAAATTGGGCTTAAGTCGCAAGACATTGCGTAAGTATTATTCGAGCTTAAGTCAAAAGACATTGCCGCACAACTATGTTGATTCTATATATAGTATACTTAACTATATACTCTACAACATGTAATTTCCAATTACAAATGAAGGTCAAGAATGTTTACCTCGATAAGCCCAAAATTATCCGAGTTTATATGTCGATCTGAGCAAGGTTTAGCTCTACTCCGTGCGCTCAGACCCGCTCCAACCAACCCTTAGAAGTTCTAACCAACTTCTACTTATAACTTCAACTACGGGTGAAGATTTACTTAGGGTTTCGTTTTTGTGGTGAGGAAGTATAATAGTATTTTCTGGGCTTGTAAAAGTGTAACCTTGGGAAAACTACAAGGTATTTGGGCCAAGGTATTTGGACATTATAACAATACTAGGAGAGTATTTCTATACCACAACAAGGGGTATTTATACGAGACAACTAGGCTAGGGGTACCTCGGCAGGAGCACCACAGGGGAAGGGGAAGCTCTCGGCCAATAGGGCCTCAAAGGGGGAGGGGGGTGTGGTGGACGAGAGAACAAGAGGGAGGGAGTGTTTGAGACTTAGGTAGATTGCTCAAGTGAGGATGAAGAAAGTCTTGACTTAGAGGGTATTTATAGGTCAAGTGAAGGCCAACCAATGGCCAAGATGAAGACAAGTGCCATGCAAGTGTAGGGTAAAGATTAAGCCATGTGTTTGTGGGTCCCACTTTCTCATCTTCCACACAAAATATCCTACCAACTCCTTGACTAGGAGAAGGCACAAAAAGCGTGCCAACTATGCCCATTCGTCCGTCCACTCCTTCCAATTAGAGGGTGACAAGTGTCGCCTCTCGTTGGTCCAAAATGTTCGTCTCTCGGAAAAATCCATAAAAATTATTAATGACATAGCGAATTTTCCTACGAAAGTGGAAACGTTTAGTCGAAAAACGACTCCTTTAGGTAGTTATGCACAAATTGAAACTTGCCTAACTTTAAGGCTCAAATTATAATACGACGCGCCACGCATACATACTGCGGAAATACGGGGTATAACATTCTCCCCTCCTTAGAAACATTCGTCCCGAATGTTCCTTCTCAAGACGGATAACGATAAAGTTCTTCTAACAAGTTGCCAACGCCACAATTGGCCACGAAAATACACATGCACGCAAAATACTTATATCCAAGTCCACGAGGAAACACCTCTAATATCACAAACTTTTGTCACTTTGCCGCGAGGTTCTAGTGTCACTCCAGCGACCCAACATATGGTACCGGACTGCATGCGATCCCTGAGGTCAAAAATATACATCCTTCGCACCTTCTCCCTTTACAAGAAATGATCACACACGTTCACTTCTCCCCTATCTCGTTGTACCCTTCTCGAACAGTCGAACTCTTTCTAGTATCCGTACTCACACTTCCACAACGTTTCGCTTTCCACCCCGAAGTCACCACCTCCAACTTGGTTATCTTACTAGCCTCAATCTTCCTTAAGGCCACCCGCCTTCACGATCCGCTTCAGTCGAACATATCCACGAACTCATACGATGGTCATCTAAACTTGGGCCTAGCACCTCGTGACCTACCGCTGGCGGACCACCCAGAGTGACCCCACCTCATTCCGGCCACAGTTGACACGCAACACGCCCTCAACCCGAGCCTGCACACGCCGACTCTCTCGCTTTCGATCCGAACAACCTTGCTAAATCACATCATGAAAGATACCACTTTCATTTACCCAACCAGAGACTTATCACACAATATATTCTAGGCATAAAATGCACTCGACAAGGATCACTCGCAAAAATCTTGTACTCAAGACACTTTACATCTAAGGTCTCAACTGTAATATTCTAAGGTTCATCATTTTCTCACCCCGAGCTTACCCTTTTCCCCAACTGGTCCCTAAATCACATTTTAGCACAAAGCTATCCGAACATAGCACACAATAATAAGGTCATCAATCATGCATACAAATCTCTAGAGGTTAAGGATATACACAAGCTACCGCCCACTCTAATCATAAGTCCGCTGCAGGCGATAATCGTAGGGGCGATGAACTCGCCATCGATCCGCAGAGTCGCGCTAAGCCGCGGTACCTCTCCTATAAACGATCTTCGTCACATGGCCACGACGGCCGCAGTGAAACAAGCACCGAAAAAGATGACATTCCCGATGATGTTTGCCACATCGTGCACACCGGAGGGACATGAATCCCGCTAGAACCCATGTATATCTCGAACCGAAGCCACGAGTTCGACCAGCTCCGAATACTGAACGCCCCGACGATCGCGGGGACCACTCTATACCGTGGAGGTACATAACTAGATCACGAGGCGGTCCGCCTCGAAAGTTACCAAAGGACTCGCTGTTTCTAGCCCTCTTCTGGCGATCTCGGCCATTCCGTCGACCTCTCCGTGCCTCGCATCCTAGTGCATGAGCTTGCATGCGGGCAATGTCCATGCCCAACAAGAGCTACACCCGCAAGCCTCGCCAAGTAATCGTCGGCCGGTGGCGTAGCGGTGTACTCGCCCTCCATATCGCCTACCACAGCTGGAACATACCGAGCTAATGAGTCGAACTCACATTGTACTCTCTAACCGCCCGCCGCCCCGCCTCAACGTCAAAAACTGCCCGAGCCCTCTCATCCGTGGAGGCAAGAAATGTGCAAGAAATGCCCTCGAGAACTCGTCCCAAATGCTGGAAGTGCATGCTCTTCCGGGACGGCTCGCGAATCAAACTACCAATCTGCAGATCACGCACGGTGATGCGAACCCAATACCACCGACTCGCCTCGAGACTCGATCACCTCACGATCCATTGTGGCTTCGGATAAACTCACGAGGGTCGTCCTCGCTCTCGATCCATAGAACATCGCGGCTACAACTCGAGAAAGTCACGTAGCCTCAAACCGCTCGCCGGGGTGAACTACGGTGCTATCGGGTTGGAACTGCCGATCCAAATTTATCCTCATATCGCCACGACCGCGGCGAATCGCCATCTCTTGTACTTATCTCATCCGCCTGTGCCGGATGGAGGCTCGTGTATCAGAGTCTCGCAGCCACCGCCGCGCTCTAAACTCGGTCAGGCCGGGCGGCGCGAAAACCCGCCGTCCGGCACTGCTCGTGTCTTGGCCGGCTCGCGCTCGTACTCTCTCAGATCTCACTAACTCCTCGATCGCTTGCCCATCTGGGCCTGGGTTGCCTTACGCGGAGGCATCACTGGTAAAGGAAAGGAATACGTCAGAGGGGTCCAACTTATCACACCGCTCTAAGGCACGATCTCAGAATGAGAAGAATGGAAACCAATCCTAAATGTCCTATAGCCTCCTGATTATAGATGTGGTGCACAACACACCGATAATCAAGACTCTACTAGACACGGTCTGTAGACACTTTCCGAGGACTAACTGCTCTGATACCACTTTTGTCACGACCCGAACTCGGGCCCGTGACTGGTGCCTTACCCCGGGCACCCTAGTGATACAACATCAGAGAAAATCAGCGGAAATAAAAACATGAACATGAATTAAGAGAAAAGATAAATAAACAGGCCAACCAAAACAGTTGCCTTCATCATATATACATAAATACCCGAACAGTTATCCTTTTTAACAAACCCTGCCCACAACAGTGCTACAGACCTCTAAGATTTTTACAATAGTAATGACGGGACAGGGCCCCGCCATACCCCTGAATGTATAAGAATCTGCACTGTGGTAACATACCAAAAGATAAGCCTCAAGGAACGGAGCTTCCCAACACGCTGAAATGTGATCCTATAAGCGGGATCGACGATCGATGTACCTTTTACTGCGGATGAACGCACTTCAAGGAGGTCGATAACAGTACCAAGTATGTGAAATCAGAAATATCAGAAATGAAATCATAATAGTCTATATAAGCGGGGACATGTATGATAACCAAACTACGATTCACAACATAAAAGCGAATATGTCAAGTCGTGACTCACGCCTCAAAGTCATCCTCATGCCCGTGGAACTTCTTCCTCACCGCCGTGCCTAGGTACAAATCATGTGATACGTATAACGTGTCTCGCCCATCTTATGGACCCAAAATAGAAACGTGTGGAATACATTCCTGTTCATCCTATGAACCGTAGTCGAGTGAAATACATTCCGATGAACCGGTAATCAAGTGAAATACATTCGGATGAACGGTCATCAAGTGAAATACATTCGGATGAACCGTAATCAAGTGAAATACATTCGGATGAATCGGTAGTCAAGTGAAATACATTCGGATGAACCTGAGTCGAGTGAAATACATTCGGATGAACCGAGTCGAGTAGAACACAGTACATGCACAACAAGGCTATCACACGTAACATGGTCAAGTTTCATAACAACAAGCATAAGCAAGTTACACACAACTCAAGGTACTTTAATTTTATGTCAAAGTCCGGATTTTAACCCTAAAGTACTACGTACGTTAAATTCCTCTTTAAAGAGATTTTTTCCTTTTATAAAAGTCTCCCGAGAACCGGAGTATAAAAATAGAGTGAATTATATCTTTTAAGTAAACCAACACAAGTGTCATACTTTCCATTTTAAGACCAAATTAAGGCAATACCATTCCTTCCTTTGGACCAAAATACTTCTCTTTAAAAGTCAAGTTACGCATTAAAACAAATGATAAAACCCTTCTTTGTTTTCATAAAGTCGTTATAACCAACTTCCCATAAAGTCGTTATAACACTTTATGTTTTAAACCATTTTAAGACAACACAATGCCTTTCTTTTCCTAAGAGTTCCAGCTTTGCCTAATTTCAATTACGCAAGTCTCTTTTTAGAAAAGTTTCATAGTTCAATGTCTTAACCTCTTTTAAAACAATAGAGTAACATATGCCATAAAGTAGTAGTTAATCTTGTTCATAATCAATCTTATTAAGCACCATGATCTAGAAAATGTAATATCATTTTGTCTCATCTTAGCTTCATGCAGATGGAGGTTTCATCGGTTTTAATAATACTTAGTTATTCAATACATTTTCCTTTATTAACGCCGCAGTTGGTTTATTGATACACATTCGATTTCCAAAATCAAGAAACGTTATTCCTTTTAAAACCAAGTACTCATTACTCATGAATGAGGTTTCACACAAAATCTATATTAATTCATTTAAGTTAAGTCTCTTATCTTATAAGATCCAATCTCTTAACTTTTGAAATTAATAAACCATTCATTTTACCACTTAAGACGTTATACCTAACTCCCATAAAGCTAGTATAACACATGTTTTTAAAACAACCAAATATAGTTAACACGTATGCGTCACCGTACTACATAGCTCACACATATCATGCTAGAAAAGATAGGAAGAGGTTCACATACCTCGCGACGATTATCGACTAATAGCAAAACGCTCCAAGTACCTCAAACCGTCGGCTACTCCTTAAGCCAAGTAGATCACGCCATACGTAGTACTTCAACCTATAGAGGCCACAAGGCGCCTATTAATATCTTTAGATCCCGACGTAGAATATTCTACAGAAAATTCGGCAGCACCTCCCCCCCCCGCAACAGCGTAAATCTCCTCCTCTAACGAGGCTACTACCAAGCCAACGAGTGGGGTTAACACGTCTAACCGACGTGTACAATTCTACTACGGTAATGTTACAAGTCCATCAGAATACACCCTATGTAATTACAGTTCAGTTCTCTTCTTTAAATTCAGGCTTAAGTCGCAAGACATTGCCGTAAGTATTATTCAGGCTTAAGTCAAAAGACATTGCCGCACAACTATGTTCAGTTCTATATATAGTATACTTAACTATATACTCCTACAACATGTAATTTCCAATTACAACAGAAGGTCAAGAATGTTTACCTCGATAAGCCCAAAATTATCCGAGTTTATATGTCGATCCTGAGCAAGGTTTAGCTCCTACTCCGTGCGCTCCGACCCGCTCCAACCAACCCTTAGAAGTTCTAACCAACTTCTACTTATAACTTCAACTACGGTGAAGATTTACTTAGGGTTTCGTTTTTGGATCGAGGAAGTATAATAGTATTTTCTGGCTTGTAAAAGTGTAACCTTGGGAAAACTACAAGGTATTTGGGCCAAGGTATTTGGACATTATAACAATACTAGTAGAGTATTTCTATACCACAACAAGGGTATTTATACGAGACAACTAGGCTGGGGTACCCCTGGCAGTGGCACCACAAAGGGAAGGGGAAGCTCGGGCCAATAGGGCCTCAAAGGGAGGTGTGGTGGGCGAGAGAACAAGAGGAGGAGTGTTTGAGACTTAGGTAGATTGCTCAGTGAGGATGAAGAAATTCTTCAACTTAGAGGGGTATTTATAGGTCAAGTGAAGGCCAACCAATGGCCAAGATGAAGACAAGTGCCATGCAAGTGTAGGGTAAAGATTAAGCCATGTGTTTGTGGGTCCCACTTTCTCATCTTCCACACAAAATATCCTACCAACTCCTTGACTAAGGAGAAGGCACAAAAAACGTGCCAACTATGCCCATTTCGTCCGTCCACTCCTTCCAATTAGAGGGTGACAAGTGTCGCCCTCTCGTTGGTCCAAAATGTTTCGTCTCTCGGAAAAATCCGCAAAAATTATTAATGACATAGCCGGAATTTTCCCTACGAAAGCTGTGGAAACGTTTCGTCGAAAAACGACTCCTTTAGGTAGTTATGCACAAATTCGAAACTTGCCTAACTTTAAGGCTCAAATTATAATACGTACGCGCTCACGTACATACTATGGAAATACGGGGTATAACAAAAATACTGTAATGAAATCACATTTCATCATTTTATAAAACCATTTTGCGATAAGTAAACAGTTATGCCAAGTAAGGGGACGCACATCCCCAAAATGATCACTCACACATAATTATGGGTCTCACGCCCATAATATCAATCATGCCCGTGGAACTCATTCCTCACTGCCGGCAGTACATGATGTAAAACAACACCCATATGTGAACCTGAACACTAGATCCTGCCTGCATCATCAAAACCGATCGGGCCAAGTAGAATAGCCAACTACTACCCAAAAGCTAGTCATATCCCATCACGCAAGGTAATCAAGCCAACTACTACCCAAAAGCTAGCCACGAATCGCCGAGGCAAGTATCTTAAGCTAACGTCTAATAGCCTACCGTCTCACAAGATATGGCCGAGGCAAGTATCTTAAGCTATCTACCGAGGCTACGGCACAGAAAATGACCAGAACAAGTATCTAAAGTGTGCCTGAACCACACGTACAAATCAAGCCCGTGATCGCTCGTCACCGCGGCAAGCTTCATGGATTAGCGGTCCATGGACTAACAATCTGAACCTCACAATGACCACATGCCGATCTCACCTCTAAGTCATGGCCATGAAACCATCCCATCGACGCATGCCCATGGAACATCCATCGCACAAGATGTCCAAAGGAAATCAATCGATAGCCGCCCTCCTGCAGAGTCACGCAGCGATCTGAAACAACCAGTCAATACTCAAAGTGGACGCATACTCGACCACCCAACGTCAGTATGTCCAATAAATCAATCAGATAGCCGGCCCTCCTAGAGAATCACGGCAGCATAACAACAAAACACTTGCACATCAACAAAACACTTGCACATCAAAGACTATCACAACAAGCATAGGCAAGTTCAACATACATTCATTTTAATCAACAATCCGGGTTTCAAACCCAAAATACTACATACTTTCATTCTTTCAAAAAAATAACTCTTTTTACGTAAAAGCCACATGATACTAATACTCGTAGTATTAAAAACACGTTTTCCTTTCAAACCAAATTACTACACCTTCCGAAAATCTTTATAAGATTTAAAATCAAGAACTCTATACTTTTAAAACCAAGTGCTTTTCTTTTAAACAACATCACGTATACTCTTTAAAACCCAATAACTTACTCTTTCCAAAACAAGTAACCTATACTTAAATCAAGTTACTTCTCCTTTTCCGAAAACAAGTCGTTTATAAGTCAAGTCTCTTATCTTTCAAGATCAAGTCTCTTAACTTTCAAAATCAAATCTTTCTTTTATTTTCATAAAGTCGTTATAACTAACTTCCCATAAAGCCATTATAACACTTTATGTTTAAAACAAACAAAACTCATTTCACACATGTACGTCTACCGTACTATATAGTTTACAACAATCATGCTCAAGAGTATAGGAAGAATCACATACCTTTTTAGCTTAAACCACAAGCCAAGTCAAGTATGCCGCGCGTAGAAGATCCACCTATAAAGGCCACAATATATCTATCAATCTCTAGTTCTTTTCGTAGAATATTCTAAATACAAGATTCCTTATTCTACGTAAAATTCGCAAAGACCTCCCCGCTAACTCATAAATCTTCTCCCCTATCAAGGCCTGCTACCAGGCCAACAACTCCCAGGGATTACACGTCTAACCGGACGTGTTCAATTCTGCTTCACAATAATACTACACAAGTCTACTGTAAGTACAGTCCAATGTAAATACAGTTCAAACCTTTATAATCATCCTTCCAATAATATACTCAAGTATAACTACTACAACATGTAATATCCAATTACAATAGGGGGACATAGATTATTACCTCGATAAGCCCAAAAATTATCCAAGTTTATAAGTCGATCCTGAGCAACGTTTAGCTCCAATTCCTTACGCTCCAACCCGCTCCAAGAGACCCTTAGAAGTTTCCAAACAACTTCTCTAAATACTTCAACCAAGCTAGGATGATTTTTCTAGGGTTTCACTTTACGGCTATTGGAATAAAGTAGTATTTCCGGGCTCCTAGTATTGAAATAACTTTGGAATACTACTAGGGATACTAGGCTAAGGTATTTGGGATTATACTACAATACATGAAGTATTTCACTACACAAAGTGGGAGGTGGACGAAAATACTAAAGGGAGGGAGTATTGCCTTGGAAATTATATCAAGTGTGGATGAAAATAAGTCTTCAACTTAAGGGGTTTATATAGAGGATTCAAGGGCTAAGATCAATGCAAGGTGTGTGGTGAGATCTTGGGACAAGTGTGTGTAGGTCCCACCCTCCAAATGGCTACCAAAAGAAGAAGACACTTGGCTTGCCACATGTAAGGCCATTTCGGCCAAGCCACTTGTCCCACAACTAACGGCCAAGGTGGCCACATGGGGGTGACACGTGTCGCCCCCCGACTCGTCTAAAATATTTCGTCTTCCGAAAATATCCAAAATACCGGAAATCTCAAAAACAAAGCGGGCCCCACAAAACCGTAAATTTCTCCCGTGGGCCCCACGTGACCATTTTCGAAAATAAAATCTCATAATTCTAAAATAATCCAAGAAGCCCGAATACCAAATCTGGGAATCCAATTCCCATTAACGAACCTTTTTCTTCACAAAAACCGGAAACTTTTCCGTCGAAAAATCACATCTTTCTTTCTTTCCAAAATTTCTGTCGTATTTTCGTACGTACATCCTCACATATATACCCTGGAACTACGGGGTATAACATTCTTCCCCCCTTAGAAACATTCGTCCCGAATGTTCCTTCTAAGCCTCGAATCAAACGTGTGCCGGTATAGTCTCTACTACTATACTTACAAAAACCGATCATTCCACCAATGGCCAGAAATAACGTGTGCGCAAAACTCAAATCCATGCCAACGAGGAAACACCTCTATCATCACAAAAAGCTCACACCCATGGTCTAAAGGATACTCCCTTCGCATCTTCACTTCACAAAAGAAATGATCACTTCCGTTCTCATAACACATTGGTTGTTTCTCTTCTTACTCGTCGCCCCTTTCTCGTACACCCGAACTCTTTCTAGTACACATACCACACTTCAGTCACCGCTTCAATTTCCACACCCCTGGAGTTACCACTGTCACGACCCGACCCCGGGCCCGCGACTAGTGCCCTACCTGGGCACCCTTACAGGTAAACATCAGAGAAAAATCAGCGGAACATACATGAAACTTATAAAAATAAAACAATAGAAGTAAAACAACAGGTTAGCCGATAGGGCTACCTTCCTGGACATAAATATATACAACCAAGCGGTTGCCTCATTTCTTTACAACCGCCCACAATATGTGACTACTGCACTCTAAGAGTTTTAACATAACAACTGGTGGACAGGCCCCGCCATACCACGAATATACATGAATCTACTACCTCGTGGAAAACTGCACCAAGAGATAAGCTTAGGAGCAAATGGAGCTTTTTCCCAAAATCAACCGAGATCCTAAGAGCAAGGATCACCAACACAGGTACCTAAAACATGTGGCATGAACGCAGCCCGGCGGGCCGCATAACAAAAATTTAATATGGAATGTAAATAACGTCTGATAAACAAACCATAATCGTACAAAAGAATGACAGGTTTAAGTATAAAAGTACATACGGATCTCGCCGTGTCATTACCACTTATGAACTTAGTTTCACATCAATATCTTTTCCCATTTTTCAATAAAGGTTATAGTCACATTCTTACGCATACGATTAGGAAAATCATTAAGTTCATTTCTATATAACTTACTTATCCTTCATAAGTACCTCCGCCTTTGGCGAGGGGCGCTATACTACCCGCCCATGCGGGACGCGATCAAGGTCACATAGTCCGCCTAAAGGTATCTCGTCCGCCCATCTCGGGACGCGATAATGTCATATAGTGCGCGTAAAGGTATACTGCCCGACCCATCTCTGGGTCGATAATGTCATATAGTGCGCGTGCAGGTATCTTGCCCGACCCATCTGGGTCGATAATGTCATATAGTGCGCCAGTAAGGTATCGCCCGCCCATCTCGGGTCGATAATGTCATATAGTGCGCCAGAAGGTATCTTGCCCGCCCGTCTCTCGGTCGATAATGTCATATAGTGCGCGTCAGAAGGTATACCGCCCGCCATCTGGGTCGATAATGTCATATAGTCTGCCCGTAAAGGTACTGCCCGGCCCATCTCTGGGTCGATAATGTCATATAAAACCCGGGAATTTAACCCAACGTACTACGCGCCTCTACTCCTTTTAGAAAGACTCTTTTTCAAATAAAACTTCCCAGATACTAACAATTATAGTATCAAGTCCTATCCACCTTTCAAGACAAGTCACAATACCTTTTTAGAAATACAATTACCGGCTTCTAAAACAAGTGACTTCTTTCTTTAAAAACCCTAAGCAACTGGTACCTTAAAAACAGTTTGCCCTTCTTTATTTCAAATCATTTCTTTACTTACATTACTGAAGAAAACCATTCTTTTAACCTTCCATAAAGCCGTTATAACCAACTTCCCATAAAGCCGTTATAACCCTTTATGGTTTTAGACCAACTCATTCCTTTTATAACCAAGAGACTTCTACTTTTTGAAACCAAGTATTAAATACTTTCAAATCAATTCTCTTAACTTTCAAAAATACAATTAGTCTCTTAACCCTTTGAACTCAAGTGACTCCTTTTATTATAAAACCTTAGGTAATTGATGCCTTAAAATCAAGTTGCCTTTTCACTAAAATCAAGTCATTTATCTTTCCATAAAGAAATTATAACCAACTCCCCATAAAGTCGTTATATTCACTTTATGCCTTAGCCAAAATACCATTTCCTATCCAAGGGACATATACGTTTAAAACAGAACAAGTATCACATACTTTAAAAATCTTCAAGTCCCTTAACTTAATAAAACTTAAGACATCCTTTATTCTTTCAAAGAAGTGAGTAAATCTCCTAACTCACCGGACTAGGCTATTCATAAAACTAGTAAAGGATATCAAGGTGTCAGACGCTCACTGCACTACATACGTGCCACTAGTCATGCTCCAAAGATAGGAAAAGTTCTATATAGAGTAAGTCACACAACTACCTCTTAACTTCTAAGAGTATAAGGAAACATGAAATGATACCACAGGTATATTCCATACATAGAATCATGCCAAAGGAAGGAAGAGGTTCACATACCTCGCGACGATTGAAGACAAGTAGCAAAATGCTCCAAAGTACTTCAACCTTGAGCTATTCCATTCTTCAAGTAGGATACGCTATACTTAGTTCTTCAACCTATCATGGTCACAATACGTCCATTAACCCCTTACTTCAAACGTAGAATATTCTAAGTGCTAAGTCGCCAAATTCTACGGAAAATCGGACAGCACCTCCTTTGTGTTTACTTACCTTGCCACCTTTTTCAAGGCCGAATACAATAACCAAACACGCCACATTTAAGGCCCACTCAATGAAATCAACAATAGGGGATTACACGCCTACTAGACGTGTAAAATTCCGCCCCACAAACGATATCAAATTAAAACAACTTACTAGGCCAAATCGGCTAACTTGGACTACAACAATATCAATTCTTATCCAATTTCTATTTCAATCCAAGTTATAAGCCTAACATGATATCAAGTCGCATTTGATTACAACAATCAGTTTCTTCAAGTAAGTAACATGCGACGATTTCTAATAAACGACCAATTAGTAATCCAATTTTCAAGTGGCTTGCACAACATTTCGGATTAAGCTACTAGCAATCCATAATACTTATAAACTTCAACATACCAACTTCATGCTATCAACATGTAAAGCTAACAACAACAATATAAATACATAATCTTGTAACACCTTAAAAGACAAGATTATACCTTAACGATTCTTAATCCAATTCCAAATCTGAAGTCGCTCCTTAGTAGTTTAGAGCCTCTCCAAGACACTTCAATCCACTTGTTGAGACCCTTAGAACCATACCAACAATTTTCCTTCAAACTTCCAAACAAAACCTAGAAAGACAACTAGGTTTTCGTTTTGCGACTAACCCGAAAACTATCTTTTTCCGAGATTTTTCTATTGAGATACACTCACAATACACTTAGGAACCTTGGTTTAAAGTGGGGAGATTATTGGACAAGAAACAATTTTTTTTTCCTTCTTGTTGGACATGAACCCGTGAGCCTTGTTCTTGAGCTCTTCAAATTGTTGTGAAATTTGGCTAAGTGTTAAGCTTGTCTTGCACTACTAGTATTATATAGTGTAATGGAGGATTAAGATCTAAACAAATGGGTGGTTTGGATGAGGTCTTAACAAATATCAAGACTAATGTGGGGTCTTTGACTTGGTCAATGTTGTCAAGCTCTAAGGCTAGCAAGACTTGTCTTCCTAACAAGGGTCAAATGACCCTTTTGTCCATGATCAAATTCGTCCAAGGCATTCTAAGGGGGGGTGACACGTGTCGCCCTCCCATTCGTCACAATAATACGTTTTCCGACAATTCCTTAATTCCGCTAAATTTTTACAAGTCTCAAATCTTGACGCTTATGAGTTCTTACGTACGTTCTTAAACATGTCACGTAAATACGGTGTAACATTCTTCCCCCCTTAGAAACATTCGTCCCCGAATGTTCTTTCGGAGTCATTCTTATAATTAGCGACATAGTTCCCTTTCACAACCCCGACATACCAACAATGCCACACATGGCCCTACTACTCGCACACGCATATCCGCTCCATCATAAGCCCCAAAGAGATTATCTTTCGCATTTCCAACTCCTTCTAACATATACATAGTATCAATATAACTGCTCATAAAACTTAAACATACCACAACTTTATCATGCATACAAGTTTCTAAAGGCCAAAGACATACACAAATCATATAGGTGGTTCAAGGACCGCTAAAGCGGGAACTCCCACCACGACTCGCCACGCCCCGCTTGGCATGAACCCCGCCTAGCTATCAAGGCGAAGAACCCGCAATCGATCCAAGAGATGTTGTTGTCCCACCAGACCTCTATAAGGACACTCTCTTAACATATGGCCTAGACGACCACAAGAAAAACAAGCACTGCACGGCGCGCAGATACCGCGAATGTAACCTACCACATCGGGCGATTGAGGCACGGTGGCCTCGATCGATCGAACCCCATCCGCTCGAGGCTCAAGCTCTAGAGACTGACCGCCCTCGCATTCCCGGTTGTAAAACCTCCGCGGAAATCGTGGAGGAGCACTCTTGCTGGCCGCAATGTAGACCTAGTTCACACGAGGCCGCCCGCCTCTAAATCGCTCGAGACTCGATGTCACCGCCTCTTGGGCTGGCCTGAGTCAAACTGGTCCACCATCTCTCTATCCTCTATCCCCTGCGCATAGGCCTGCATCCGGGCGATGTCCATACCGGGCAGAAGAGCCACACCCAAGCATGTGGTAATCATATGACGGTCAAGCCCCATCACATAACGATGAACCCTATCCACCATGTCAGCTACAATAGTATGCGCATGTCTGGCCAAGGAGTCAAACTCCAAGCTATACTCCCGACCCTCCTGCTCGCCTCAAGGTCAAGAATCTGTCTACCCGGCTCTCTCATCTCGTGAGGCAAAAGTGATCCATGAAGGCCTCAGAAACTCCTCCCAAACACCGGAAGAGCATCATCACCCCTTGAAAGCAACCACGACTCAAACGGTTCAACGCAATATCGCGCAACCGTAAGAGGCTAGCGTAATGCACTCGTCTCAAGCCCTAAGAACTGCATGGTCCTGTAGTCGCCGAATGAACTCGCGATCCTTCTCGCACTCGAACCATAAAACTTCGCGGATGACAACCCGTAAAATCCCGATCCGCAAACCGTCGGCTCAGGGTTAGCTACTCGCTCGCTTGCCGCCTCTACCACTATGTCGCCAATAGTCCGACCGTTTCTCCATAATCTGCATTACCGCCGCGGAATCGAGGCCCGCACGAACCTTCGAGCTACCGCCGCCTCGGCCTTCTAATATCCGGCGTGGCTGAACTTGCTGCTCGCCTACTACCTCGTGCATAGTCTGTGCCCGAGTCTCGTAACCTTCACTGCACTCTAGCAGCTCCTGCTGCTGTCTTGCCCTTCTCGGCCCTGGTCGTCTTCCGAGGAGGCATAACTGTTTCATAAGAATAGGTCAGAGAGGATTCAACCTAATAAGACAGCTCTACTGCACGATCTTAGAGAGAGAAGAATGGAAACCAATCCTAAATGTCTCGCACTTCACGATTATAGATGTGGTGCACAACACACCGATAATCAAGACTTATCGACACGATGCGTAGACACTTTCCGAGGACTAACTGCTCTGATACCACTTTTGTCACGACCCGACCCCAGGCCCGCGACTGGTGCCCTACCTGGGCACCCTTACAGGTAAACATCAGAGAAAAATCAGCGGAACATACATGAAACTTATAAAAATAAAACAATAGAAGTAAAACAAAAGGTTAGCCGATAGGGCTACCTTCCTGGACATAAATATATACAACCGAAGCAGTTGCCTCATTTCTTTACAAACTGGCCCACAATATGTGACTACAGACCTCTAAGAGTTTTAACATAACAACTGTGGCGGGACAGGGCCCCACCATACCCCTGAATATACATGAATCTACTACCTCAGGGAAAACCGTACCAAGAGATAAGCTTCCGGAGCAAATGGAGCTTTTTCCCAAAAACTGAACCGAGATCCTAAGAGCAAGGATCACCAACCTGGGTACCTAAAACCTGTGGCATGAACGCAGCCCGGGGCCGCATAACAAAAAATTTAATATGGAACAGAAATAACGTACAGTAAACAAACCATAACTGTACAAAAGAATGACAGGGTTAAGTATAAAAAGTACATACCAGATCCTGCCGTGTCATTACCACTTATGAACTTAGTTTCACATCAATATCTTTTCCCATTTTTCAATAAAGGTTATAGTCACATTCTTACGCACATGATTAGGAAAAATCATTAAGTTCATTTCTATATAACTTACTTATCCTTCATAAGTACCTCCGGCCCTGGCGAGGAGGCGCTATACTACCCTACCGACGGGACGCGATCAAGGTCACATAGTCTGCCCCTAAAGGTATATTGTCCGGCCCATCTCGGGGACGCGATAATGTCATATAGTCTGCCCGTAAAGGTATACTGCCCGACCCATCTCTGGGTCGATAATGTCATATAGTTCGCGTAAAGGTATCTTGCCGCCCCATCTGCGGGTCGATAATGTCATATAGTGCGCGTAAAGGTATCGCCCGCCCATCTGCGGGTCGATAATGTCATATAGTGCGCGTAAAGGTATACCGCCCGCCATCTCGGTCGATAATGTCATATAGTGCGCCTGAAGGTATACCGCCCGCCATCTCGGGTCGATAATGTCATATAAAACCCGAATTTAACCCAACGTACTACGCGCTCTACTCCTTTTAGAAAGACTCTTTTCAAATAAAACTTCCTGATACTAACAATTATAGTATCAAGTCCTATCCACCTTTCAAGACAAGTCACAATACCTTTTTAGAAATACAATTACCGGCTTCTAAAACAAGTGACTTCTTTCTTTAAAAACCCTAAGCAACTGGTACCTTAAAAACAGTTTGGCCTTCTTTATTTCAAATCATTTCTTTACTTACATTATCAAGAAAACCATTCTTTTAACCTTCCATAAAGCCGTTATAACCAACTTCCCATAAAGCCGTTATAACCCTTTTATGGTTTTAGACCAACTCATTCCTTTTATAACCAAGAGACTTCTACTTTTTGAAACCAAGTATTAAATACTTTCAAATCAATTCTCTTAACTTTCAAAAATACAATTAGTCTCTTAACCCTTTGAACTCAAGTGACTCCTTTTATTATAAAACCTTAGGCAATTGATGCCTTAAAATCAAGTTGCCTTTTCACTAAAATCAAGTCATTTATCTTTCCATAAAGAAATTATAACCAACTCCCCATAAAGTCGTTATATTCACTTTATGCCTTAGCCAAAATACCATTTCCTATCCAAGGGACATATACGTTTAAAACAGAACAAGTATCACATACTTTAAAAATCTTCAAGTCCCTTAACTTAATAAAACTTAAGACATCCTTTATTCTTTCAAAGAAGTGAGTAAATCTCCTAACTCACCGGACTAGGCTATTCATAAAACTAGTAAAGGATATCAAGGTGTCAGACGCTCACTGTACTACATACGTGCCACTAGTCATGCTCCAAAGATAGGAAAAGTTCTATAGAGTAAGTCACACAACTACCTCTTAACTTCTAAGAGTATAAGGAAACATGAAATGATACCACAGGTATATTCCATACATAGAATCATGCCAAAGGAAGGAAGAGGTTCACATACCTCGCGACGATTGACGACAAGTAGCAAAATGCTCCAAAGTACTTCAACCTTGAGCTATTCCATTCTTCAAGTAGGATACGCTATACTTAGTTCTTCAACCTATCATGGTCACAATACGTCCATTAACCCCTTACTTCAAACATAGAATATTCTAAGTGCTAAGTCGCCAAATTCTACGGAAAATCGGACAGCACCTCCTTTGTGTTTACTTACCTTGCCACCTTTTTCAAGGCCGAATACAATAACCAAACACGCCACATTTAAGGCCCACTCAATGAAATCAACAATAGGGGATTACACGCCTACTAGACATGTAAAATTCCGCCCCACAAACGATATCAAATTAAAACAACTTACTAGGCCAAATCGGCTAACTTGGAGTACAACAATATCAATTCTTATCCAATTTCTATTTAAATCCAAGTTATAAGCCTAACATGATATCAAGTCGCATTTGATTACAACAACCAATTTCTTCAAGTAAGTAACATGCGACGATTTCTAATAAACGACCAATTAGTAATCCAATTTTCAAGTGGCTTGCACAACATTTCGGATTAAGCTACTAGCAATCCATAATACTTATAAACTTCAACATACCAACTTCATGCTATCAACATGTAAAGCTAACAACAACAATATAAATACATAATCTTGTAACACCTTAAAAGACAGGATTATACCTTAACGATTCTTAATCCAATTCCAAATCCGAAGTCGCTCCTTAGTAGTTTAGAGCCTCTCCAAGACACTTCAATCCGCTTGTTGAGACCCTTAGAACCACACCAACAATTTTCCTTCAAACTTCCAAACAAAACCTAGAAAGACAACTAGGTTTTCGTTTTGCGACTAACCCGAAAACTATCTTTTTCCGAGATTTTTCTATTGAGATACACTCACAATACACTTAGGAACCTTGGTTTAAAGTGGGGAGATTATTTGACAAGAAACAAATTTTTTTCCTTCTTGTTGGACATGAACCCGTGAGCCTTGTTCTTGAGCTCTCCAAATTGTTGTGAAATTTGGCTAAGTGTTAAGCTTGTCTTGCACTACTAGTATTATATAGTGTAATGGAGGATTAAGATCTAAACAAATGGGTGGTTTGGATGAGGTCTTAACAAATATCAAGACTAATGTGGGGTCTTTGACTTGGTCAATGTTGTCAAGCTCTAAGGCTAGCAAGACTTGTCTTCCTAACAAGGGTCAAATGACCCTTTTGTCCATGATCAAATTCGCCCAAGGCATTCTAAGGGGGGGTGACACGTGTCGCCCTCCCATTCGTCACAATAATACGTTTTCCGACAATTCCTTAATTCCGCTAAATTTTTACAAGTCTCAAATCTTGACGCTTATGAGTTCTTACGTACGTTCTTAAAACATGTCCTGTAAATACGGGGTGTAACAACCACCTCCAAACTTGGTCATCTTACTAGCCTCAAATTCCCTCAAGGCCATTCCCGGCCTTCACGATTCGATTCTGGTCGAACACATCCACGAACTCATACGATGGTTACCTAAACTTGGGCCTAGCACCCTCGTGACCCTACCACCTGGTAGGACCACCCAGAACTGACCCCACCTTAAACCGGGCTACGGGTTGACCCGCAACTTGGCCTCAACCCGACCCGCTATCGTCCCCAAACTCTCTCGTTCCCCGATCCGGAATAATCTTACTAATTCACGTCATGAAAGCTACCACTTCCATCTTACACTACCCATGGAATTATCACACCAATACACCACGCATATAACGTACTTCGACCAATATCAACCGAAAAATCTTTTACTCACGACGGCCTTACATCTAAGGTCTCAACGTATAATATTCTAAGGTTCAAAACTTTCACGTCCCCAGACTTACCCTTTCTCAACTGCCCATGTTTTCTAATTCACACTTAACACAATGCTATCCGTACATAGCACCTAACATATACCCACCATAACAACATAAACAAGTCTCTTAAGGGCTAAAGATATCTCTGCAACTACTGCCTTACTTTCCTTTTGTCGCTCTAACCATAATCCTCACGCAGGCGCCTAGCTATATAAGGTGATGAACCACCACCGATCCCGGCGTCGAGTCTCTACATCCGTATACTGCCTCGGACAAACTTCACCAAATGGCCCTGCTGCCGTAAGCATAAGCCGCCGAAGACGACACTCCCCACCATGACGCCTATCATAACGGCCACACCGAGGTGGGGGTGGCCTCTCCTGGATAACACTCCTTCCTCTCCGAACCACTGAATCCGCAACTAACCCGGTAGGCTGAGTCCTCCTACCTGTATCCCTCCTACTAGGACATCCTCCCATTACATGGCCCTGACGGCCATAGGTATAATAATCTCCCAAACTAGTACGACACCCTGAGGATCATCCTCAGCTCTCTATCCATAGAACTCTGGCGAACTGCAACTCAAGAAATCCCGAAGTCTCAGACTATCGGATCTAGGGTGAACCATCGTATCGCCGGAACCACCGGCTCCGTCTCTCATTCCCACCACCACTTAGCTAGTAATCGGGCTATCTCTTGAACTCATATCCTCGGCTCGCCGTGGATCTCGAGGCTCGTATCGTGGCCTCGTAGAAATCGCCGCCGCTAAACTCTGCTGGCTAGCGGCGTCATATAACTCGTCGTCTGAAGTACTATCTCAGGTAATGACCAGGCCTGGGCCCTCGCAACCCTCTGTGTTCAACTCGTAGCTCCCTCTGCTGCCTTGCCCATCTGGGCCCTGGTTGCCTTTCGCAGAGGCATAACCGGTACAAACGAATACGTCCGAGGGAGTCCAACTTATAACACAACTCTAAGGCACGATCTCAGAGTGAGAAGAATGGAACGAATCCTAAATGTCTCGCACTCCTCGACATAGATGTGGTGCACAACACACCGATAATCAAGACTTACTAGACACGGTCAGAGACACTTTCCGAGGATTAATCGCTCGATACCACTTTTGTCACGACTCCGACCTCGGGCCGCAAATCGTGCCTGACCCGAGCACCCTAGTGATACAACATCAGAGAAAATCAGCGGAAATAAAAACTTAAACAGGAAACAAGATACATCATAAGAAAATAGGCCAACCAAAACGGTCGCCTTCATGTATATATATATCAAACCGAACAGCCATAATCCTTTACAACCCCGCCTACAACAAAGACATGCACTTAAGAATGTAATAACAACTATGACGGACAGTGGCCCCGCCATACCTCAATGTACAAGAACCTACAACTCAGGGAAACATACCAAAAGATAAGCCTCCGGAGAAACGGATCTTCCCAATACGCTAAACTGTGATCCTATGAGCGAGGATCCACAACCGATGTACCTCTACCTGCGGCATGAACGCAGCCCCCCGAAGGAGGTCAGTACAACAGGTACCAAGTATGTGAAACTAAAAATACTGTAATGAAATCACATTTCATCATTTTATAAAACCATTTTGCGATAAGTAAACAGTTATGCCAAGTAAGGGGACGCACATCCCCAAAATGATCACTCACACATAATTATGGGTCTCACGCCCATAATATCAATCATGCCTGTGGAACTCATTCTCATCGCCAGCATACATGATGTAAAACAACACCCATATGTGAACTCGAACACTAGATCATGCTGCGTCTATCAAAACCGACGGGCCAAGTAGAATAGCCAACTACCACCCAAAAGCTAGTCATATCTCATCACGCAAGGTATCAAGCCAACTACTACCCAAAAGCTAGCCACGCAATCGCCGAGGCAAGTATCTTAAGCTAACGCATAATAGCCTACCGCCTCACAAGATATGACCGAGGCAAGTATCTTAAGCTATCTACCGAGGCTACCAGATACACGAAAATGACGAACAAGTATCTAAAGTGTGCTCAACCACACGCATAAATCACGCCCGTGATCGCTCGTCACCGCGGCAAGCTTCATGGATTAGCGGTCCATGGACTAACAATCTGAACCTCACAATGACCACATGCCCCGGCATCTCACCTCGGAAGTCATGGCCATGAAACCATCCTACTGGACGCATGCCCATGGAACATCCATCGCGTCAGCATGTCCAAAGGAAATCAATCGGATAAGCCGCCTCCTGCAGAGTCACGGCAGCATGAAACAACCACGATACTCAAAGTGGACGATACTCGTGGACCACCCAACGCCGTATGTCCAATCAATCAATCAGATAGCCGGCCCTCCTAGAGAGTCACGACAGCATATCAACAAAACACTTGCACATCAAAGACTATCACAACAAGCATAGGCAAGTTCAACATACATTCATTTTAATCAACAATCCGGGTTTCAAACCCAAAATACTACATACTTTCATTCTTTCAAAAAAATTTACGTAAAAGCCACATGATACTAATACTCGTAGTATTAAAAACATGTTTTCCTTTCAAACCAAATTACTACACCTTCCGAAAATCTTTATAAGATTTAAAATCAAGAACTCTATACTTTTAAAACCAAGTGCTTTTCTTTTAAACAACATCAAGTATACTCTTTAAAACCCAATAACTTACTCTTTCCAAAACAAGTAACCTATACTTAAATCAAGTTACTTCTCCTTTTCCGAAAACAAGTCGTTTATAAGTCAAGTCTCTTATCTTTCAAGATCAAGTCTCTTAACTTTCAAAATCAAATCTTTCTTTTATTTTCATAAAGTCGTTATAACTAACTTCCCATAAAGCCATTATAACACTTTATGTTTAAAACAAACAAAACTCATTTCACACATGTACGTCTACCGTACTATATAGTTCACAACAATCATGCTCAAGAGTATAGGAAGAATCACATACCTTTTTAGCTTAAACCACAAGCCAAGTCAAGTATGTCACGCGTAGAAGATCCACCTATAAAGGCCACAATATACCTATCAATCTCTAGTTCTTTCAGTAGAATATTCTAAATGCAAGATTCCTTATTCTACGTAAAAATTCGCAAAGACCTCCCCGCTAACTCATAAATCTCCTCCCCTATCAAGGCCCGCTACCAGGCCAACAACTCCCAGGGGATTACACGTCTAACCGGACGTGTTCAATTCTGCTTCACAATAATACTACACAAGTCTACTGTAAGTACAGTCCAATGTAAATACAGTTCAAACCTTTATAATCATCCTTCCAATAATATACTCAAGTATAACTACTACAACATGTAATATCCAATTACAATAGGGGGACATAGATTATTACCTCGATAAGCCCAAAAAATTATCCAAGTTTATAAGTCGATCCTGAGCAACGTTTAGCTCCAATTCCTTACGCTCCAACCCGCTCCAAGCGACCCTTAGAAGTTTCCAAACAACTTCTCTAAATACTTCAACCAAGCTAGGAAGATTTTTCTAGGGTTTCACTTTACGGCTATTGGAATAAAGTAGTATTTCCGGGCTCCTAGTATTGAAATAACTTTGGAATACTACTAGGGATACTAGGCTAAGGTATTTGGGATTATACTACAATACATGAAGTATTTCACTACACAAAGTGGGAGGTGGACGAAAATACTAAAGGGAGGGAGTATTGCCTTGGAAATTATATCAAGTGTGGATGAAAATAAGTCTTCAACTTAAGGGGTTTATATAGAGGATTCAAGGGCTAAGATCAATGCAAGGTGTGTGGTGAGATCTTGGGACAAGTGTGTGTAGGTCCCACCCTCCAAATGGCTACCTAAAGAAGAAGACACTTGGCTTGCCACATGTAAGGCCATTTCGGCCAAGCCACTTGTCCCACAACTAACGGCCAAGGTGGCCACATGGGGGTGACATGTGTCGCCCCCCGACTAGTCCAAAATATTTCGTCTTCCGAAAATATCCAAAATACCGGAAATCTCAAAAACAAAGCGGGCCCCACAAAACCGTAAATTTCTCCCGTGGGCCCCACGTGACCATTTCCGAAAATAAAATCTCATAATTCTAAAATAATCCAAGAAGCCCGAATACCAAATCTGGGAATCCAATTCCCATTAACGAACCTTTTTCTTTACAAAAACCGGAAACTTTTCCGTCGAAAAATCACATCTTTCTTTCTTTCCAAAATTTCGCCGATTCTCGCACGCACATCATCACATATATACCTCGAACTACGGGTATAACGATGAAAGTACCTACAACGGCAGGGACTATACCAAAGATAAGCCTCCGAGAAACGGAGCTTCTAAAACGTCAATCGTGATCCATGAGCGAGGATCGACGATCGTGTACCTCTAATCGCGCATTTAACGCACTTCAAGGAGGTCGCATAACAGTACCAAGTATGTGAAATCGTAGCATCAAATCAAATCATAACATTTTAAAACCAATTACAAATACGCATTTAACAACCAATTTAATCGCACATAGTGCCACAAAGATAAACAAGAGCAAAATAGATATAACGTGAATCGTCTTTTCTAGGCCGCTAATGATCAAGCAAGGCTAATCGCCCATAGTATCATTATGCGTGCCTAATCTCGAACTCCCACACCGCATAGGTCACATGCACCGCATGAGGTATTCTCGATCGGGGACAGCTAACCCGGCATCCTCTCGACTCCGCGATCCGCATAGTGACACTGCATCGCATAGTCACTGCATCGCATGAGGCATTCCTCGACGGATACACACCGAATGATCAATCTCGAACTCCGCACCCGCATAGTCACATGCATCGCATGAGGTATACCTCGCATCGAGGGTGGCAAGTCCTCGGCATCATAACAAGTCAGGGGGGTATGTGATATAATAGCAGTACAACGGGCTTATCATTTAACAACGTAAGCACAACAAGAATAACCCCCTCACACAAACATCCCAAGACACTAACACACGTAGCATCGTTACATGTTTACTTATCAAACCATCTTACTACACTTTCCAGAAATCAATACAAGACTTTCATAAACAAATAAGTAAACCGTTCCTTTTATCTGTCTTAAGTCGTTATACCTAACTTCCCATAAAGCTAGTATAACACTTAAGCTTTTAAAACCAAGTATTTCTTTTCTTTCAAACATGATTCATAACTCTTTTGAAATACTTCAAGATTCTTATTATTTAAACTCAAGTCAAACGACATCAAAGTAAAACCAAAACAATTTCCATACCTTCTTTTTAAACCAATCTTAAGACAAAAGCGTGCCTTCCCTTTTTTTTTAAACCCTTTTAAGACAAAAGCATACCTTCCTTTAAAACAAAGGCACTTTTTCCTTTTTAAAGTCAAGTAGCAATATACTTTTTAAATCAAGGGTCTTACTCTTTTAAAAACAAGTAACCTATACCTTTAAATCAAGTTACTTCTCCTTTCCCAAAATCAAGTTGTTTATAAGTCAAGTTATCATTTTAAATCCAATGATAAAACCATTCTTATTTTCGAAATCAAGGTAACTTTATTCTTTAAAAGACCACACACCCATTACTCATGAGTGAGGTTTTACAACTTTTTAACATAATTCAAGTCCTTAATATTTCATAACAAGTCACTTAACTTTGGAATCAAGTGAAGGACACAAAAGGAAAATCAACTTCCTTTAAACACACGTGCGTCTACCGCACTAAATATATTTCACAAATATCATGCTAGAAAGGATAAGAAGAGGTTCACATACCTCGCGACGATTATCGACAATAAGCAAAACGCTCCAAAGTACTCTAACCTTGCTCGCCTTTTCCACCCTTCAAGTAGAATACGCTACTCATAGTACTTCAACCTATAAAGGCCACAAAATGTCTATCAACCTCTAGATCTCTTCGTAGAATAATTCTAGATACAAGATTCCTTATTCTATGGAAAATTCGGCAACACCTCTCCCCGCAACCACATAAATATCCTCCTCTAACGAGGCCTGCTACCAAACCAACAATCCCAGTGGGTTACACGCCTAACCTGACGTGTACAATTCTACTCCACAATAATACTACAAGTCTCATCAGAATACAAATTCTATGTAAATACAATTCAATTCTTATCCATATATTCTACATATAGTATACTCAACTATACATTACTACAACATGTAATTTCCAATTACAATAGGATAAAGATCATTACCTCGATAAGCCCAAAATTATCCAAGTTTATAAGTCGATCCCGAGCAACGTTTAGCTCCAAATTACGCTCCAACCCGCTCCAAGAGACCCTTAGAAGTTTCTAACCAACTCCTCTTAACACTTCATCTAAGCTATGAAGATTTTCCTGTGGTTTCGTTTACGACTATTGGAATAAAGTAGTATTTTCTGCTCTTATGTTGGGATTTCTTTGGAATACCACAAGGGATTTAGGCTAAAGTATTTGGAATAACAACAATACTTGAAGAATTCTACTCAAGGTGGGGGGTGTTTGGACGAGAACTCACTAAGGGAGGGAGGGGAATTTTTGCCTTGGAAACTTTCTAATGTGGATGAAATAAAGTCTTGCACACAAGGGGTATTTATAGGGACATCAATGGCCAAGATCTAGGCAAGTGGATGGTGAAGATTGGGTACATGTGTGTGGGTAGTTGGCCAACCATTTGTTCACCACAAAAATGGGACAAGTGGCCACCACAAAAATGGGCCACTTGTCCACCTAAAAAACGTCCCACTTTTCCTTCTCCAATTTGGTCAACATGGCCACACGGGGGTGACACGTGTAGCCCCCCTACTCGTCCAAAATATTTCATCTTCCGAAAATATCCGTAAAGCCAAAAATCCGAAAATAAAGTGGGCCCACAAAATCAGAATTTCTCCCGTGGGCCCACGTGACCAATTCCTAAATAAAATTCCATAATTCTTAAATATTCCAAAAGTCCGAATACCAAACTGGGAATCCAATTCCTTTAACGAACATTTTTCCTTCACAAAATCCGAAACTTTTAGTCGAAAAATCACATCTTTCTTCCTTTCCAATTTAAATGTCGATTCTCGAACGCACGCCCTCGTATACATACTCCGAACTACGGGTGTAACATTCTTCCTTAGAAACATTCGTCCCGAATGTTCCTTCTAAGTCTCCAAGCACACTGCGCAGTATAGTCTTCACTACTATACTTAAAACCAATTATGCCACACCTGGCCATAATACCACATACGCGCAACAACGCACATCCAAGCCAACGAAGATTCATCTCTAAAGCGTATAACAATACCATTTGCTTCACCCATGGTCCAAAGGATACTTTCTTCCCCTCTTCACTTATAAAAAAAGACACTTCCATCTTCTTAACACATCTTAGCCTCTTTTCTTACTCGTCGTATCTTCCTCGTGACACTCGAACTCTTCCTACTATAATGCACTACATTTCGCTATCATTGCTTCGCCAAAATCTCGGTTACTATCTCTAACTTGGTCATCATTAATCGGGAACACTGATGGATCTACGATACTCTTTCAAACATAGCAACTCAGGAGACCGGACGCATCGCTCCTAAGTCGGACGGCGGTGCTAACTTATAGGCAACCCGCCTATTCTACAACGATCTGAAAATGCCCAAAGTACCTCGCTAAGTTTCCCGCTATCCAAATCTCGTCACACCTTCCGGGTGGTACCTTCAAGAAGACCCACCACAACTGAACTCCAAGTGCCGACGCGATTATCCACACGACTTCATTGTCTCGAGCTAATAACTTCTTCCGATAAGCTTCACCTTATCCACATCTCTTGAAACAAGTAGGGACCAACTATCCGAACCTTGCCAACATAGAACCAATCGATCGCAACCTACACTTCCGTCCATACAAGGCTTCATAAGGCACCATCCGAATACTAAAATGGTAGCTATATAATACTCACTCAACAAGAGGCAAATAATCCTCACAGCTACCCCTGAAATCAAAACACCGGCCCGTAACCTATCCTCAAATGTCTGGATAAAATGCGTTGTTCGTCCGTCGGCCCGAGGGTGAATGCACATCGAGACTCACTCGAAGTTTCTAACCCCGCCTGGTAAAACCTCCCGAAAAAGAAATAGCCATAAACTGGGCTCCACTGCCTGCCATAATAAAAGTAGGAACCCCGTTGTCACGACCCGATCCCGGGCCCGTGACTGGTGCCTTACCCCGGGCACCCTAGTGATACAACATCAGAGAAAATCAGCGGAAATAAAACTTAAACATGAAACAAGAGATAAGATCATAAAACAGGCCAACCAAACGGTTACCTTCCAATAAAATATATGTATACAAATCTTTCAAACCTAACAGTTTAATCCTTTTTACAAACCACGCCACAGCAAAGACTCTGCACCTCTAAGAGTTTTTATACAACATGACAGACAGGCCCGCCATACCCTCGAATGTACAAGAACCTACAACTCGTGGTAACATACCAAAGATAAGCCTCCGGAGAAACGGAGCTTCCCAACGCTGAACTGTGATCCTAAGAGCGAGGATCAGCAATCGATGTACCTCTACTTGCGGCATGAACGCAGCCCCAAGGAGGTCGATAACAGTACCAAGTATATGAATCGAAAATATCAGAAATGAAATCATAGCGATCAGTATAAAGCGGAGACATGTATGATAACCAAACTACGATTCACAATAAATAAGCATATGTAAGTCGTGACTCACGCCTCGTAGTCATCACTCAAATATAATTATGGGTCTCACGCCGCAACATCAATCATGCGTGGACTACCTTCCTCACCGCAGCCTATGATATAATAACACCACGGAGTACACTGAACACCAAGTGCGTACTAACAATACTATACAACCAAACCACGGGCGATACGGGCAAGTACGAAGCCGACTACGGATACCAAGGCCGTGTCACGAGTCGCGGCAAGTACGAGGGCTAACTACTGTGTACCAATGTCGTATCACGAGACTTCATCACTAAACCGAACGACAAGTGCGAGGGCTAACTACTGTACCAAGGCCGAATCACCACGAGGCGGCAAGTACGAAAGCCACCACCGATACCAAGGCCGATCAAGAAACCTCATGGAGAGCTAGTCCATGGAATAACACTATCAACAGGGAAACGAACCCTCATCATGGCCGCATACCCGTGGACCATCCATCGAGTCAGTATGCCCATGGACTATCATAGTGGAAGCATACCCGTGGGCCACCCATCGTGTCAGTATGTCCAAAATGATCAAGAATAACACGACCGGCCCTCCATTCGAGAGACGCGGTAACATAAGAATACAACACTTGCACAACAAGGATATCACACGCAAACATAGGCAAGTTACACACAACTAAAGGTACTTTTTATTTTATGCCAAGGTTCAGGTTTTAACCCCAAAGTACTACGTATGTTAAACTCTTTTTAAAGGATCCATTTCTTTTACAAAGGTCACCCGATACCCGCAGTATAGAGTGACTAACATCTTTTAAGTAAACCAAAACAACTTCCATACTTTCCTTTTAAAACCAAATTAAGGCAATATCATGCCTTCTTTTTAGACCAAAACACTTCTCCTTTTAAAGTCAAGTTACCACTTTAAAACCAATGATAAAACCATTCTTTCGTTTTTATAAAGTCGTTATAACTAACTTCCCATAAAGCTGTTATAACACTTTATGTTTTAAACCAATTTTAAGACAAAACAATGCCTTTCTTTTAAACCAAAAACTCTTTAATTTCCTCAAGTCTCTTTTAGAAATCAAGTTCCTTACTTATTCTCATTTCCGAAATCAGTAAAACATTATTCTTTAAAAACCAAGTACTCATTACTCACGAATGAGGTTTCACACTTCTTAACAACTTTCACATCAGTTCAATTAAGTCAAGTCTCTTATCTTTTAAGATTAAGTCTCTTAACTTCTAAAATCAAAAACCATTCTTTTATCTTCTTAAGTCGTTATACCTAACTTCCCATAAAGCTAGTATAACTTTTAAGCTTTCAAAACCAAGTATTACTCTTCTTTCAAAAACGGTTCTTAAATCTTTTGAAATACTTCAAGATTCTTATTATTCAGCTTAAGTCAAAAGACATTGCCAGTAAAACTACGTTCGCTTAACACACGACGTCACCGCACTATATATATTCCTTTAAAATATCATGCTCAAGGGTATAGGAAGAATCACATACCTCGCGACGATTATCGACTATTAGCAAAAGCTCCAAAGATCAGAGTCTGTTAGCCTTTTCCACCCTTCGAGTAGAATTCGCTACTCGCAGTACTTCAACCTATAACGGTTATACAAGTCTATCAATATCTAGACTACTCGGTAGAATAAATCTAGATACAAGATTCTACGGAAAATTGGGCAGACTTCCTACCCGCCAAACGTCACAAGTTCATCAGAATACAAATTCCTATGTAAGTCTGATTCAATTCTCTTCTTATATACTTTCCTTGTATATAACTTATACTTAATTCTTATACTTCAACAGTATGCAAACTCAATTACAATAAGGGGACAAGATATTTACCTCGATAAGCCCAAAATTATCCAAGTTTAAATGTCGATCCTGAGACGTTAGCTCCAACTCAAGGCCCAACCCGCTCTAAACAACCCTTAGAAGTTCTACGCAACTTCTACTTAATACTTCAACTCGCTATGAAGATTTTCCTTAGGGTTTTGGTTTGAGACTAAAAGGACAAAAGGTAGTATTTCCGGGCTCTACATATAGAGGTAACTTTTGGAATACTACAAGGTATAAGGCTAAGGTATTTGGAATAGTAACAATACTTGGAGAATACTTTCTACCAAGGGGGGTGTATTTTACGAGAACAACTAGCCAAAGGGGGGGGGGGGGGTACCTCTCGACTTAGCACCACTAGAAAGGGGGTACCTCTCCGCCACAACCCCTCACACCGGGGGCGGGGGACGGCTCTTGGACGAGAGCAACAAGACGCGGGGGGAGGATTTTAAGACTTAGAACACATTTGTGGATGAAGAAGTCTTCAACAAGGGAGGGGTATATATAGGACAACCAAGGCCAAGATCAAGCTGGGGGCAAGTGGAGGGTCAAGATCAAGCCAAGTGCACCCTAACCCTACTCCACAAATCCCTCACAAACATTGACCCATGGATTAGGCCATGAAACATGCCACGAAATGGGCACCAATCGGCCACCACAAACCGTCCACTTGAGGGTGACAAGTGTCGCCCTCTCGTTGGTCCAAAATATTTCATCTCTCGGAAAAATCCGCAAAAATTATAAATGACATAGCCGGAATTTTCCCTTCGCAAGTTCTGTAAAACGTTTCGTCGAAAAACGATTATTTACGGGGGTTGTGCACAAAATTTCGTCCTTGCCTAACTTAAAGGCTCAAACTTTTCTACGTACGCCCACACGTACATACTCTGGAAATACGGGGTATAACATTCTCCCCTCCTTAGAAACATTCGTCCCGAATGTTCCTTCTCAAGACGGATAACGATGAAGTTCCTTCTTAACTTAAACAAGTTGCCAATGCCACACATGGCCACAAATCACACACGCTCCAATACTTAATCCAAGTCTACGAGGAATCACCTCTAACATCACAACAACTTCCACCCTGGTCTAAAGGATACTCTCTTCGCATCTTCACTTTACAACAAAATGATCTCTTTGCTCTTAACACATGCTCGCTTTTTCCCTTACTCGACGCACTCTTCTCGAACACTTGAACTCTTCTAGTATACATACCATACTTCAGTCGTTACTTCAGTTTCCAAAATCTCTGGAGTCACTACCTCCAAACTTGGTCATCTTACTCACCGCAATCTCCCTTAAGGCCATTCCCGGCCTTCACGATACGATTCTGGTCGAACATATCCATGAACTCATACGATGGTCATCTAAACTTGGGCCTAGCACCCTCGTGACCCTACCACCGCGGACCACCCGAACCGACTCCCACCTACATCCGGCCACGGTTGACCCGCACACGCCTCAATCCGACCCTCCATCGCGCCAACTCTTGCTCCTCGATACGGAACAATCTTACTAATTCACATCATGAAAGCTACCACTTTCATTTTACACAACTCACGGAATTATCCCACAATACATTTATACGCAAACCAAGTATTTTGACAAAGACTAACCGTAAAATCTTTTATTCAAGTCGGCCTTACATCTATGGTCTCAACGTGTAATATTCTAAGGCTCATACCTTCCCTGTCCCCACACTTATTCTTTCAACTATCCATGTCTCTAAACCACAATACACACAAAGCTATCTCAGACATAGCACTCATCATACAATCATCGTACACGCATGCAAAACTCTAGAGGGTTAAGGATATACGAAAAGATAGGCGGTTCAAAGGACCGCTTAAATCGGGAACTTCCACCGCGACCTGCTGTGGGCTGCAGTGTATGAACATCCCGCCTAGCTATGGAAGGTGAAGAACCCGCAATCGATCTCGTAGTCAGGCTATCCTACCAGCTACTCGCCTGACGGTGGGCTCGCCGATAGCCTCGTTGGCCGCAAGAATAACAATCTCCCAAGTTAGTACGACACTCTCCTTATGAAGTTTTCCACAACGCCACATCGAGACAGTGGCGACTCATCCGCGAGCACTTACTCCCCGAAAATCTGAAACACGGGAGTCCCGACCGCTTCCCGAATATCCCGGCGTCCCGGCGTCGTGGAGGACCACTCTGTCGGGCGGAGGTACATAACTAGTTCACTGAGGCGGTCCGCCTCGAAAGTTATCAAAGGACCGCTGCTCGCCCTTCGCTGATCACGGTCATTCCGTCGACCTTCCGCTCTCACATCCAAGTGCATAAGCTGCATGCGGGCAATGTCCATGCCGGTGAAGAGCTACACCAACAAGCCTCGCCAAGTAGTCATCGAGTCCGTGACGTGCGGTGCACTCTGTCCTCCATATCGCTACTAACGCGGGACATACAGAGCCAAAGAGTCAAACTCACATTGTACTCCCGAACTGCACGCCCGCTCGCTCAATACCAAAAATCTGGCCCGAGCCCTCTCGCCGCGAGGCAAGAAATGTGCAAGAAATGCCTCGAGAACTCATTCCATACGGCCGAAGTGCATGCTCTCCCGACAGCTCCCACGAATCAAACCGATCAGTAGTATCACGCAATGACGCGAACCCAAGACCACCGACTCGGTCTCCAAGCTTGATCACTCACGATCCATCAGAATCGCCGGATGAACTCCCGAGGATCATCCTCGTGCCTCGACCGTAGAACCTGGCGCTACCACTCGAAAGTCCCGTAGCCTCAAACTATCCGATCTCGTGAACCACGGTGCATCGAACTGCCGGCCCACCTATCCTCATGTTCGCCACGATCTTGGCCAAGAATCGGGCCATCTCTTTGTAACCCATCTCTCCGCTCCAGCCGTGGACCGAGGCTCGTGCATCGTTGTCTTAGCCCATCGCTGCGCTCTAAACTCTGTTGGGGCCGGTGGCGACGCAAAACTCGCCGTCTGAAGCACAATCTCATCGACGCTCGCGCCTCGCATTTCTCAGTATCTCACTAGCAGCCTCCTCGGCCGCCTTGCCCACTGGGCCGGGTTGCTTGGAGGCATAATCGTAAAACGAGATACGTCGGAGGGTCCAACTTACAACACAACTCTAAGGCACGATCTCGTAATGAAAAGAATGGAAACTAATCCTAAATGTCCTGCAGCCTCCTGATTATAGATGTGGTGCACAACACACCGATAATCAAGACTCTACTAGACACGGTCAGTAGACACTTTCCGAGGATTAACTGCTCTGATACCACTTTTGTCACGACCCGAACCCGGGCCCGTGACTGGTGCCTTACCCCGGGCACCCTAGTGATACAACATCAGAGAAAATCAGATGAAATAAAACTTAAACATGAAACAAGAGATAAGATCATAAACCAGTCAACCAAACGGTTACGCTTCCAATAAAATATATGTATACAAATCTTTCAAACCAATGCTTTAATCCTTTTTACAAACCACGTCCGCACAAGATTACTGCACTTCTAAGAGTTTTTATACAACATGACGACAGGCTCCGCCATACCCGAATGTACAAGAACCTACAACTCAGTGGTAACATACCAAAGATAAGCCTCGGAGAAACGGAGCTTCCTAACGCGAATTGTGATCCTAAGAGCGAGGATCAAGAATCACGATGTCTACTGCGGATGAACGCAGCCTCAAGGAGGTCGCATAACAGTACCAAGTATATGAAATCAAAATATCAGAATGAAATCATAGCGCCTATATAAAGCAGAGACATGTATGATAACCAAACTACGCTCACAATAAATAAGGCCATGTAAGTCGTGGACTCACGCCTCGTAGTCATCACTCAAATATAACTATGGGTCTCACGCCCGCAACATCAATCATGCCGTGGACTACCTTCCTCACCGCGGCGATATGATATAATAACACCACGGAGTACACATGAACACCAAGTGCAGACTAACAATACTATACAACCAAACCACGGCCGTCACGGCAAGTACGAAAGCCGACTACGGATACCGCGCCGTGTCACGAGTCGACCGGCAAGTACGAGGGCTAACTACTGTGTACCAATGCCAGATCACGAGACTTCGCTACTAAACCGAATGGGACAAGCGAGGGTTAACTACTGTGCACCAAGGCCGAATCAGCCACGACGGCAAGTACGAAAGCCACCACCGATACCAAGGCCGATCAAGAAACCTCGTGGAGAGCTAGTCCATGGAATAACACTATCACCGTGGAACGAACCTCATCATGGCCGCATACCCGCGACCATCCATCGAGTCGAGATGCCCGTGGACTATCATAGTGGAAGCATACCCGTGGCCACCCATCGTGTCAAGATGTCCAAAATGATCAAGAATAACACGACCGCCCTCCATTCGAGACGCGTAACATAAGAATACAACACTTGCACAACAAGGATATCACACGCAAACATAGGCAAGTTACACACAACTCAAGGTACTTTTTATTTTATGCCAAGGTCCAGGTTTTAACCCCAAAGTACTACGTATGTTAAACTCTTTTTAAAGGATCCATTTCTTTTACAAAGGTCACCCGATACCCGCAGTATAGAGTGACTAACATCTTTTAAGTAAACCAAAACAACTTCCATACTTTCCTTTTAAAACCAAATTAAGGCAATATCATGCCTTCTTTTTAGACCAAAACACTTCTCCTTTTAAAGTCAAGTTACCACTTTAAAACCAATGATAAAACCATTCTTTCGTTTTTATAAAGTCGTTATAACTAACTTCCCATAAAGCTGTTATAACACTTTATGTTTTAAACCAATTTTAAGACAAAACAATGCCTTTCTTTTAAACCAAAAACTCTTTAATTTCCTCAAGTCTCTTTTAGAAATCAAATTCCTTACTTATTCTCATTTCCGAAATCAATAAAACATTATTCTTTAAAAACCAAGTACTCATTACTCACGAATGAGTTTTCACACTTCTTAACAACTTTCACATCAATTCAATTAAGTCAAGTCTCTTATCTTTTAAGATTAAGTCTCTTAACTTCTAAAATCAAAAACCATTCTTTTATCTTCTTAAGTCGTTATACCTAACTTCCCATAAAGCTAGTATAACTTTTAAGCTTTCAAAACCAAGTATTACTCTTCTTTCAAAAACGGTTCTTAAATCTTTTGAAATACTTCAAGATTCTTATTATTCAGGCTTAAGTCAAAAGACATTGCCGTAAAACTACGTTCAGTTAACACACGTACTTCTACCGTACTATATATATTCCTTTAAAATATCATGCTCAAGGGTATAGGAAGAATCACATACCTCGCGACGATTATCGACTATTAGCAAAAAGCTCCAAAGTACTGTAGTCCTGTTAGCCTTTTCCACCCTTCGAGTAGAATTCGCTACTCGCAGTACTTCAACCTATAACGGTTATACAAGTCTATCAATATCTAGACTACTCGGTAGAATAAATCTAGATACAAGATTCTTACGGAAAATTGGGCAGCACTTCCCTACCCGCCAAACTTTACAAGTTCATCAGAATACAAATTCTATGTAAGTACAGTTCAATTCTCTTCTTATATACTTTCCTTGTATATAACTTATACTTAATTCTTATACTTCAACAGTATGCAAACTCAATTACAATAAGGGGACAAGATATTTACCTCGATAAGCCCAAAATTATCCAAGTTTAAATGTCGATCCTGAGCGACGTTTAGCTCCAACTCTGGGCGCTCCAACCCGCTCTAAACAACCCTTAGAAGTTCTACGCAACTTCTACTTAATACTTCAACTCGCTATGAAGATTTTCCTTAGGGTTTTGGTTTGAGACTAAAAGGACAAAAGGTAGTATTTCCGGGCTCTACATATAGAGGTAACTTTTGGAATACTACAAGGTATAAGGCTAAGGTATTTGTAATAGTAACAATACTTGGAGAATACTTTCTACCAAGGGGGGGGTGTATTTTACGAGAACAACTAGCCAAAGGGTGGGTACCTCTGGCTTAGCACCACTAGGAAGTGGGGTACCTCTCGCCACAAGGCCTTACAGGGAGGGGAAGGCTCTTGGACGAGCAACAAGAAGAGGGGAGGATTTTAAGACTTAGAACACATTTGTGGATGAAGAAGTCTTCAACATGAGGGTATTTATAGGACAACCAAGGGCCAAGATCGAGCCAAGTGGGGGCAAGTGGAGGGTCAAGATCAAGCCAAGTGCACCCTATCCCTACTCCACAAATCCTCACAAACATTGACCCACGGATTAGGCCATGAATCGCCACACCGAAAATCGGCCTGGATCGTGCCTTACCCGGCACCCTAGCGATACAATATCGAGAAAACCAGCGGAAATAAAAACTTTAAACATGAAATGAGACATGATAAATAAACAGCAACCAAAACAGCTTGCCTTCAAGATATACATAAAACCCGAGCTTTAATCCTTTTACAACCCCGCCACAACAATGGCTGCACTTAAGATTTACAACAACTATGACTTTGGACAGTGGCCCCGCCATACCTCGAATGTACAAGAACCTACAACTCAGGAACACATACCAAAAGATAAGCCTCCGAGAAACGGAGCTTCCCAACACTGAATGTGATCCTATAAGCGGGATCGATACCGATGTATTTTACTGCGGATGAACGCACTTCGGGCGAGGTCGATAACAGTACTAAGTATGTGAAATCACAACATCAGAAATGAAATCATAATAGTCTATATAAAGCGAGAGATGTATGATGACCAAACTACAAGATATAACATATAACGATATCAAGACAGTGGACTCACGCTCCAAATTATCACTCGTGCCGTGGAATTTCTTCCTCATCACGGCAGCTTTATGATATAACAATACCAAGGATTATACATGAACACCATGTCCCACCTATGTTATAAAACCGCACAGACAAGTATAACTACGAGATCCGACCGCATCAATAATACAATGCAACCAAAACACGAAGCCGACACGGCAAGTGCGAGAGCCGACTATCGGATACGGCGGCCACGCACCGACCGGCAAGTACGGTGACCACTGTGGACCAAGGTCAGATCACGAAACTCCGTCACTATATCGAACGGGCAAGCGCGAGGGTCGACTACCGATACCAAGGCCGAATCACCACGCAGACGGCGGTACGCAGAGCCGACCACCGTGACCAAGGCCGAACAAGAATAAACCTCACGGAGAGCTAGTCCATGGAATAACACTATCAAGCGAGCATACCCGTGGAATTCTCCATCACCGCCAAAGACGCCCAAGTAAGTTCTCAACAAGTCGACCGCCTCTATCGAGACGCGTAATACAAATACCACACTTGCACAACAAAGGCTATCATCACAAGATAGGCAAGTTTCACAACAACAAGCATAGGCAAGTTTCACACAACTCAAAGTACTTTCATTTTATGCCAAAGTCCGGGTTTTAACCCCAAAGTACTACATACGTTAAGTTCTTTTAAAAGAGATCCATTACTTTTATAAAAGTCACCCGATACCCGTAGTACTAGAATGACCAACCCATATTCCTTTTCAAAATCAAGTAACAACATTCTTTTCCTAAGTTCCAGTTTGCCTAGTTTCAATTACTCAAGCTTCTCATTTTCAAATGGTTTCATAGTTCATAAACTTAATCACTTGATTCCTTTTTAGAACAATTGAGTAATATATGTCGCACGTGAGAGTAGGTTATTCTTGTTTACAACATTCTTATTACAGCAGCCATGATCTAGAAAATGTAATATCATTTTGTCTCATCTTAGTTTCTATGCAGATGGAGGTTTCTACTGGTTTTAATACAATTCATCATTATTCAATACATTTTCCTTTATTAACGCTGCAGTGGTCTGTCGATACACATTCTGATTTCCGAAATCAGTAAAACATTATCCCTTTAAATAAAATCAAGTACTCATTACTCACGAATGAGGTTTCACACAAACATTCACATTAAAACAAATAAGTTAAGTCTCTTATCTTATAAGATCAAGTCTCTTAACTTCTAACGTCAGTAAACCATTCTTAAGCCGTTATACCTAACTTCCCATAAAGCTAGTATAACTCTTAAGTTTTCAAAGCACAATACCACACTTCTTTCAAAACGATTCATAAATCTTTTGAAATACTTCAAGTTTTATTATAACGCCTGCCGCTTATAAATCAAATCAATTATCTTTTAATAAACACAACCAATTTTCTTACCTACATAATGCTGTTATAACCAACGTCCCATAAAGCCGTTATAACTCTTTTTGTTTCAAACCAATCAAATACATTAAACACATGTACGCGTCACCGCACTACATAGTTACACACATATCATGCTGTAAGAGATAGGAAGAGGTTCACATACCTCGCGATGATTATCGACAATAAGCAAAAGCTCCAAGTACTACAACCTTGCTAGCCCTTTCCACTCCTCGAGTAGAATACGCTACTCTAGTACTTTCACCTATAAAGGCCACAAACGCTATTAACTTTTAAACACATGTTTTCATCTTTCTACGTAAAATTCGGCAAGACTTCTCCCGCAACAGCAGAAATCTCTCCTCTCTAACGAGGCGGCTACCAAGCCAACCAGGGGGTTTACACGCCTAACCTGGACGTGTACAATTCTACACAAGTCTACCGCAATACTGTCCTATGTAAATTACAGCTTCTTCTCTTTATTATCCTTCATGTGATTCTGTTCAATTCTTCATTCTTCAGGCTTAAGTCAAAAGACATTGCCGCAGTACTAAGCTTAGTTCTATATATAGTATACTACACTATATATTCAACACTTATGTAATTCCCAATTACAATAGGGGGACAAGATATTTACCTCGATAAGCCCAAAATTATCCGAGTTTAAAGTCGCCTCCGAGCAAGGTTTAGCTCCTCCTCCGAGTGCTCCAACCGCTCCAAACAACCCTTAGAAGTTCTACGCAACTTCACTCCATACTTCAACAACGGGTGAAGATTTTCCTTAGGGTTTCGCAGAGGCTAAGGAAAGTATAATCGTATTTTCGGGTTTTCAGACAAAGGTACTTTGGAAAGTACTACAAGTATTTGGGCTAAAGTATTTTGACATTATAACAATACTGGAGAGTATTTCTATACCACAACAAAGGGTATTATACTTAAAACAACTAGGCAGTGGGGTACCCACGGCCACACCACAAAGGGAGAGGGGGCTCTCCACAAAGGCCTATCTAGGAGTGGGGGCTCTTGGGCGAGAGTCAAACAAGAGGGGAGGGAAGGATAGCAAGACTTGGAACATATTTGGAATGGATGAAGTCTTCACACTTGTGGGTATTTATAGCAAAACCAAAAGCCAACCAAGGCCAAGATCCTCCCAAGTGTATAGCAAGTGTAAGTGGCAAGATTAAGCCAAGTGCACCCTAAACCCTACTCCACAAAACATGGCACAAGACAAGGCACAAAACAAGGCCAAAACAAGGCACAAAATAAGGGGCCAATAGGCCTCAAACCCGTGACCAATTCGGCCAACCCAACGCCACTGAGGTGACAAGTGTCACCTCCCATTGGTCCAAAACATTTCGTCTCGAAAAATTCGCAAAAATACTAAATGACATAGCCGGAATTTTCCCTATGAAAGCCGTGGAAAACGTTTCGTCGAAAAACGACTCTCTACGGGGTTGTGCACAAAAATTTCAAACATGCCTAACTTAAGGCTCAAAATTGCACGCACGCCCATACGCATATACTCGAAATACGGGTATAACATTCTTCCTTAGAAACATTCGTCCCGAATGTTCCTTCAAGGTCTCAAACAACAAGCGCCGTGATAGTCTTCACCGCTATACGCATTTAAAACAATCATGCCACACCGCCACAAAACACACGCTCACTTCTCCTTTCGTAGAACTCGCCACGAACACTCGAACTCGTTCTAGTATCCGCACCACACTTCACAACGCTCGCTTTCCAACCGCGAGTCACTACCTCCAAACTTGGTCATCTTACTAACCGATCTTCTAAGGCCGTTCGCCTCCACGATCCGCTCGGTCGAACACATCCACCAACTCATACGATGGTCATACAAACTGGGCCTAGCATCTTCGTGACCTACCACCGGGACCACCAGAACCGGCCCCACCCCAAACCGGGTTACGTTGACCCGCAAATGGTCCTCAACCCGACCCAATCCGCGCCAACTCTTGTTCCCCGATCCGAACAATCTTACTATTTCACATCATGAAAGCTACCACTTCCATCTCACACTACCTGTGACTTACCCTTTTCACTAACTGTGTTTCTAAATCACATTTTAGCACAAAGCTATCCAAACATAACATTAAACACATCAACAACATAAACAAAACTCTAGAGGTTAAGATATACTGAAACTAGGCGTTCAAGGACCGCTTAAAATCGGGAACTCCCACCGCGACCCTACCGGCCTCCGGTGTACAAACATCTGCTCGGCTACGGAAGGTGAAGAACCTGAATCGCTGCAGTAGTCCATGCTATCCTACCAAGCTACTCGGCCTGGACAGCCTTCTGCCGATGGCCTGCTGGCCGCAAAAATAACAATCTCCCGAGTTAGTACGACACTCTCCCTTATGAAGCTTTCCACAACGCCACACCGAGACAAGGGGCACCTCATCCGCGAGCACTCGCTTCTCGAAAATCAAACACAGGAGCCCGACCGCTTCCCGAATATCACGGCGTCCCGAAGCCGTGAGGACCACTGCATCTTGGCGGAGGTACATAACTAGTTCGCCACGAGACGGTCCGCCTCGAAAGTCACCAAAGGACCTCGCTGCTCGCCTTCTCACGACCTTGGTCATTCCGTCGATTTATCCGCCTCACATCCAAGTGTATACGCTGCGCGGCAATGTCCATGCCCTACCAAGAGCTACACCCGAACAACTCTGCAAGGCAATCATCGAGCCACGTAACATATCGGTGCACTCGATCTTCCATACTAGCTACTAACGCTGGACGTCACGCCAATGAGTCGAACTCACATCAGTACTCCCAACCGCACGCCTGCTCGCCGCAACACCAAAAATTGTCGCGAGCCCTCTCATCCGGGAGGCAAGAAATGTGCAAGGAATGCCTCGAACTCGTCCCATATAGCCGGAAGTGCATTCTCTCCCGACAGCTCGCGAATCAAACGGCCGATCGCGGTATCACGCAGTTGATGTGAACCTGTGGCCACCGACTCGATCTCCGATGCCTTGATCACTCTACGATCCAGAATCGCTTCGGATGAACTCCTGGATCATCCTCGTGCCTCGACCCATAAAACTCGCGCCTACAACTCGTAAAATCCGTAGCCTCGAACTATCCGATCTAGGGTGAACCATGGTGCTCGAACCGCCGCTGGCCCATTATCCTCAAGTCTGCCACAACCACGCCATTAATCGGGCCTACTTTGTAACTCATCTCCTCGCTCCTGCATCGCGGATCGAGGCTCAGTCTTGTGGTCTCGCCGCGTTTACTGCAGACTCCTTCGCCGCTTTGCTCTTCGGGCCCGGTTGCCTTCGCAGAGGCATAATCGTAAAACGAAACACGTCGAGGGTCCATCTTATCACACGCAGCTCTAAGGCACGATCTCGAATGAGAAGAATGGAAACCAATCCTAAATGTCCTATAGCCTCACGATTATAGATGTGGTGCACAACACATCGATAATCAAGACTTCTACTAGACACGATGTAGACACTTTCCGAGGATTAATCGCTCGATACCACTTTGTCACACCTCAAATGCCCGGATCGTGCCTTACCGGCACTTAGCGATACAACATCGGAGAAAACCCAATGGAAATAAAAACTTTAAACATGAAATGAGAGACATGATAAATAAACAAAGCAACCAAAACAGCTTGTTTCAAGATATACATAAAACCGACAGCTTTAATCTTTTACAACCTCGCCACAACAATGCGATTCACTCTAAGATTTACAACAACTATGACGGACAGGGCCCCGCCATACCACGAATGTACAAGAACTACAACTCAGTGGAACACATACTAAAAGATAAGCCTCCGAGAAACGGAGCTTCCCAACACTGAATGTGATCCTATAAGCGGATCGGCGGTCGATGTACCTTTTACTGCGGATGAACGCACTTCAAGCGAGGTCAAGATAACAGTACAGTATGTGAAATCACAACATCAGAAATGAAATCATAATAGTCTATATAAAGCGGAGATGTATGATGACCAAACTACGAGATATAACATATAACGATATCAAGACAGAGGACTCACGCCTCCAAATTATCACTCGTGCTGTGGAATTTCTTCCTCATCACGCCAGCTTTATGATATAACAATACCAAGGATTATACATGAACACCATGTCCCACCTGTGTTATAAAACCGCACAGACAAGTATAACTACCAGATCCGACCGTATCAATAATACAATGCAACCAAAACACGGCCGTCACGGCAAGCGCGAGAGCCGACTCATCGGATACCAAGGCGGTCACGCGGTGACCGGCAAGTACGAGGGCTGACCACGGGGACGAGGGCGTCAGATCACGAAACTCCGTCACTATCTTGAACGGCAAGTGCGAGGGTGACTACCGATACCAAGGCCGATCAGGCCACGACGGCAGTACGCAGAGCCGACCACCGTGACCAAGGCCGAACAAGAATAAACCTCATGGAGAGCTAGTCCATGGAATAACACTATCAGCGTGAGCATACGGTGGAATTCTCCATCACCGCCAAGACGCCCAAGTAAGTTCTCAACAAGTCGACTGCCTCTATCGAGACGCCAGAATACGTGAAATACCACACTTGCACAACAAAGGCTATCATCACAAGCATAGGCAAGTTTCACAACAACAAGCATAGGCAAGTTTCACACAACTCAAAGTACTTTCATTTTATGCCAAAGTCCGGGTTTTTAACCCCAAAGTACTACATACGTTAAGTTCTTTAAAAGAGATCCATTACTTTTATAAAAGTCACCCGATACGTAGTACTAGAATGACCAACCCATATTCCTTTTCAAAATCAAGTAACAACATTCTTTTCCTAAGTTCCAGTTTGCCTAGTTTCAATTACTCAAGCTTCTCATTTTCAAATGGTTTCATAGTTCATAAACTTAATCACTTGATTCCTGTTTAGAACAATTGAGTAATATATGTCGACGTGAGAGTAGGTTATTCTTGTTTACAACATTCTTATTACAATGACCATGATCTAGAAAATGTAATATCATTTTGTCTCATCTTAGTTTCTATGCGGATGGAGGTTTCTCCGGTTTTAATACAATTCATCATTATTCAATACATTTTCCTTTATTAACGCCGCATGGTGCTGTCGATACACATTCGATTTCAAATCAAGAAACATTATCCCTTTAAATAAAATCAAGTACTCATTACTCACGAATGAGGTTTCACACAAACATTCACATTAAAACAAATAAGTTAAGTCTCTTATCTTATAAGATCAAGTCTCTTAACTTCTAACGTCAGTAAACCATTCTTAAGCCGTTATACCTAACTTCCCATAAAGCTAGTATAACTCTTAAGTTTTCAAAGCACAATACCACACTTCTTTCAAAACGATTCATAAATCTTTTGAAATACTTCAAGTTTTATTATAACGCCCCAAGCCAGTTATAAATCAAATCAATTATCTTTTAAAAACCACAACCCATTTTCTTACCTACATAAAGCTGTTATAACCAACTTCCCATAAAGCCGTTATAACACTTTTTGTTTCAAACCAATCAAATACATTAAACACGTATGACGTCTCACCGCTACATAGTTACACACATATCATGCTAGAAGAGATAGGAAGAGGTTCACATACCTCGCGATGATTATCGACAATAAGCAAAAAGCTCCAAGTACTACAACCTTGCTAGCCCTTTCCACTCCTCGAGTAGAATACGCTACTCTTAGTACTTTCACCTATAAAGGCCACAAACGTCTATTAACTTTTAAACACATGTTTTCATCTTTCTACAGAAAATTCGGCAGCACCTCCCCCCCCCCGCAACAGCGTAAATCTCCTCCTCTAACGAGGCCGGCTACCAAGCCAACCAGGGGGGGGGGGTTTACACGCCTAACCGGACGTGTACAATTCTACACAAGTCTACTGCAATACAGTCCTATGTAAATTACAGTTCAGTTCTTCTCTTTATTATCCTTCTATGTGATTACTGTTCAATTCTTCATTCTTCAGGCTTAAGTCAAAAGACATTGCCGCAGTACTAAGCTTAGTTCTATATATAGTATACTACACTATATATTCAACACTTATGTAATTCCCAATTACAATAGGGGGACAAGATATTTACCTCGATAAGCCCAAAAATTATCCGAGTTTAAAGTCGCTCCTGAGCAAGGTTTAGCTCCTCCTCCGAGTGCTCCAATCCGCTCCAAACAACCCTTAGAAGTTCTACGCAACTTCTACTCCATACTTCAACAACGGGTGAAGATTTTCCTTAGGGTTTCGTGTAGAGGCTAAGGAAAGTATAATCGTATTTTCCGGGTTTTTTCAGACAAAGGGTACTTTGGAAAGTACTACAAGGTATTTGGGCTAAAGTATTTTGGACATTATAACAATACTTAGGAGAGTATTTCTATACCACAACAAAGGGTATTATACGAAAACAACTAGGCTAGGGGGGGGGTACCCCACGGCCACACCACAAAGGGGAGAGGGGGAGGCTCTCGGCCACAAAGGCCTATCTAGGGAGGGGGGGGGCTCTTGGACGAGAGTCAAACAAGAGGGGAGGGGAAGGATAGCAAGACTTGGAACATATTTGGAATGGATGAAGTCTTCACACTTAGGGGGTATTTATAGCAAAACCAAAAGCCAACCAAGGGCCAAGATCCTCCCAAGTGTATAGCAAGTGTAAGGGCAAGATTAAGCCAAGTGCACCCTAAACCCTACTCCACAAAACATGGCACAAGACAAGGCACAAAACAAGGCCAAAACAAGGCACAAAATAAGGGGCCAATAGGCCTCAAACCCGTGACCAATTCGGCCAACCCAAACGCCCACTTGAGGGTGACAAGTGTCACCCTCCCATTGGTCCAAAACATTTCGTCTCTCGGAAAAATTCGCAAAAATACTAAATGACATAGCCGGAATTTTCCCTATGAAAGCTGTGAAAACGTTTCGTCGAAAAACGACTCTCTACGGGGGTTGTGCACAAAAATTTCGAAACATGCCTAACTTAAGGCTCAAAATTCGTACGTACGTCCATACGTACATACTCTGGAAATACGGGGTATAACAGAAACATGCCACGAAATGGGCACCAATCGGCCACCACAAACCGTCCACTTGAGGGTGACAAGTGTCGCCCTCTCGTTGGTCCAAAATATTTCATCTCTCGGAAAAAATCCGCAACAATTATAAATGACACAGCCGGAATTTTCCCTTCGCAAGTTCTGTAAAACGTTTCGTCAAAAAACGATTATTTACGGGGGTTGTGCACAAAATTCCGTCCTTGCCTAACTTAAAGGCTCAAACTTTTCTACGTACGCCCACACGTACATACTCTGGAAATACGGGGTATAACACCCGTGCAGCCTTACAACCTTCCTGATAACATCTCGCATAACCCTCCGCCGAGTAAACAGTCCTAACTGAAAGACAAGATGGGCTGACCTCATCGGCCCGACTACTGGTCGAACGCATCCACGAACTCGTACGATGGTTACCTAATCTTGGGCCTAACACCCTCGTGACCCTATCATCTAGCGGGACCACCTCAAACTGACCCCACCACATTCCGGGCTGCGGGTTGACTCGCGATATGGCCTTAACCCGACCCACTTCGTACTAAACTCTCGTGCCCCGATCCGGAACAATCTTACCAGTTCACGTCATGAAAGCTACCACTTCCATCTCACACTACCCATGGAATTATCCCACAATATATATCATGCATACCAAGTACTTCGACAAGGACCAACCGTAACATCCACTCAGGACGGCCTTGCATCCAAGGTCCCAACTGTTATAAATTCTAAGGCTCCCCATTTTCTCGTCCCCAGACTTACCCTTTTCAACTAACCATGTTTTCTAATCACAACTTACACAATGCTAACCGAACATAGCACTCCACATGCATCTACCATAACGACCTAAACAAGTCTCTTAAGGCTGAAGATATCTCTGTAACTACTGCCTCACTTTCCCTTTGCCGCTCTAATCAAATCCTCGCTGGGCGCATAACTACAGCGGTGATGAACCAGCCAGCGATCTGAAGGGTGAGTCGTAACATCCGCGCCACCTGTTCGGACAATTTCGCAAAAAGGCCTGCTGGCCGCAAGCCTAACAAGCTATCTAAGTAGCACGACACTCCCATAAGAACACCTACCACAACGCCATACAGGGTGGGGTGGCCTCTCCAGCTAACACCCTTCCTCTCCGAACCATGAATCCATGAATCGACACGGTAGGCTAAGTCATCCCACTGTATCCCTCCTACTAGGACATTCTCTCACACGGCCTCGACGGCATTTGGTAAAACAAGTACTAGCAAAAGATGACATTCTCGGGATGGCGTCACATAGTGAACACCGAGGAAATCAATCGATCGGCTAGAACCTATGTAAATCGTGAACCGAAACCCCGAGTTACGACCAACTCCTAAATACCTAACGCCCCGAAGTGCGCGGAGGACCACTCAGATCGGGCGAGGCGCATAACCGATCTGCTTTGAGAAGGTCCGCCGAAAGTTACCAAAGGACCTGTTGTTCGCCTCTTACGTTGATCTTGGTTAATCGTCGATCTCTACGTTCCTCGTCACGCGCTGTAAGCTTTGTATGCGGGCAATGTCCATGTCCGATGAATAACTACTCTTGTACAACTCTCTCATAGATAATCGTCATGTCTGTGACATATCGGCACTCTATCCTCCATATGCGCACTAACGCGGGTCATAACGAGCCCATGAGTCAAACTCTATATCAGATTTCCGAAACGCCCGCCTGCTTCGCCTCAACCCCATAAATCTATCTGCCCGAGCTCTCCTCATCTGCGAGGGCAAGAAGTGTGTAAGAATGCCTCTAAGGTCTTGATCACTTTCATGATCCGCTGCAACTGTCGAATAAACTCCTGATGATCTTCCTCAGTCCTCAATCCATAGGACTCGGGTGGACTGCAACTCAAGAAGTCCCGAAATCTCAAAACTATCGGATCTAGGGTGAACTACTGGTACTGCCGGAACCACCGGCTCTCGTCTGTCCTCATTCCCAGCCACTAGACTAGCTAGTAACTGGGCCATCTCCTTGTAACTCCTATCCTCTGTTCCTGGCCGTGGGACTAGAGGCTCAGGTATCGTGGTCTCGTGAATCATCGCTCGCTCTAAACTCTCCTGGGGCTAGCGGCGTCGCAGAACTCCCCGAATGAAGCGTTGTCTCAGATAATGACTAGACCCGTGCCCTGGTAACCCTCTGTGCTCTACTCGCAGCTCCCTCTGCTGCCTTGCCCTTCTGGGCTCTGGTTGCCTTGCGTAGAGGCATAACGGGTGAAAAGAATATGTCAGAGGGAGTCCAACTTATAACACAGCTCTAAGGCACGATCTCAGAGTGAGAAGAATGGAAACCAATCCTAAATATCCTGCAGCCTCCTGATTATAGGTGTGGTGCACAACACACCGATAATCAAGACTCTACTAGATACGGTCTGTAGACACTTTCCGAGGATTAACTGCTCTGATACCACTTTTGTCACGACCCGACCCCAGGCCCGCGACTGGTGCCTTACCCCGGGCACCCTAGTGATACAACATCAGAGAAAATCAGCGGAAATAAAAAACATACACATGAAACAAGATATACAATAATGAAATAAAAACAAAGCAACCAAAGCGGTTACCTTTACGAATATATATATAAAACTTGAACGACGATTAGCATTTCCTTTTACAAATTCTGCCCACAACAGTACTACAGACCTCTACGAATGTTATAACAACAATGACGGGACAGGGCCCCGCCATACCGCTGAATGTAAGTACCTACAACGACAGGGGACTATACAAAAGATAAGCCTCCGGAGAAACGGAGCTTCCCAAAACGCTGAACTGTGATCCTATTGTCACGACCCGTTCCGGGGCCCGTGACTGGTGCCTTACCCCGGGCACCCTAGTGATACAACATCAGAGAAAATCAGCGGAAATAAAAACTAAAACATGAGACAAGACATAAAGTATGAAACAGGATAACCAACACGGTCACCTTCCTGAATATATACATATATATATCAACCTGAACAGTTAAATCCTTTTACAAACCCCGCCACAACAAGATTACTGCACCTAAGAATGTAACCATAACTATGACGGGACAGGGCCCCGCCATACCCCTGAATGTACAAGTATCAACACTGACAGGGGACTATACCAAAGATAAGCCTCCGGAGAAACGGAGCTTCCCAAAACGCTGAACTGTGATCCTATAGGCGCGGATCCACAACCGATGTACCTCTACCTGCGGCATGAACGCAGCCTCCCCGAAGGAGGTCGATAACAGTACCAAGTATGTGAAATCAGAATATCGTAAATGAAATCATAGTAGTCTAAATAAAGCAGGAGACATATATGATAACCAAACTACAGTACATAATATGTAAGCAGTCACGTCAAGTCAGGGACTCACGCCCTCAAAGTCGTCACTCAAATATAACTATGGGTCTCACGCCCACAACATCAATCATGCCCGTGGAATACCTTCCTCACTGCCGGCAGTCTATGATATAATCACACCAAGAAGTACACATGAACACCAGGTCCCACCTGAGTCATAAAAACCGTACGGGGCAAGTACGAAGGCTAACTACCAGGTACCAAGCCGCATCATCAACTGACCGGGGCAAGTACGAAAGCCAACTACCAGATACCAAAGCCGTACCAACAAATCTATATAACCAAACCACGAAGCTGACCCAGGGCAAGTACGAAAGTCAACTACGGATACCAAGCACATGCACGCACGGTGGCGGCAAGTACGAAGACTAACTACGGATACCAAGCCGGAATCACGAGACTTCGCCACAAACCGAGCGGGCAAGTACGAAGGCTAACTACGGATACTGCCGAGACAGCCACGACCTCAGGGCAAGTACGAGAGCCAACTACCAGATACCAAGCCGAATCAGTAAAAACCTCATGGAGAGCTAGTCCATGGAATAACACTATCAACAGGGAAACGAACCCTCATCATGGCCGCATACCCGTGGACCATCCATCGAGTCAGTATGCCTATGGACTATCATAGTGGAAGCATACCCGTGGGCCGCCCATCGTGTCAGTATGTCCAAAATGATCAAGAACAACATGACCGGCCCTCCATCGAGAGACGCGGTAACATAAAAATACAACACTTGCACAACAAGGCTATCACACGCAAACATAGGCACGTTACACACAACTCAAGGTACTTTCATTTTATGACAAGTCCCGGTTTTAATCCCCAAAGTACTACGTACGTTAAATTCTTTTAGAAGATCCATTTCTTTTACAAAAGTCACCCGATACCCGTAGTATCAAAAATAAAGTGACTAATATTTTAATTAAACCAAAACAATTTCCAGACTTTCCTTTTTAAACCAAATTAAGACAATACCATGCCTTCTTTTTAGACCAAAACACTTCAATTCCACAAGTCTCTTTTCTTTTAAAACAACAACAAGTATTCTTTAAAAACCCAAATAACTTACTCTTTTCAAAACAAGTAACCTATACTTAAAATCAAGTTACTTCTCTTTTTTTCAAAAACAAGTCGTTATAAGTCAAGTCTCTTATCTTTCAAGATCAAGTCTCTTAACTTTCAAAATCAAGTCGTTTATAAGTCAAGTCTCTTAACTTCTACAATCAATAAACCATTCTTTTACCTACATAAGGTCGTTATAACTAACTTCCCATAAAGCTATTATAACACCCTATGTTTTAAACCAACCAAATCACTTAGCACATGTACGTCTACCGTACTACATAGTTCACAACAATCATGCTAGAAAAGATAGGAAGAGGTTCACATACCTCGCGACGATTACCGACAACTAGCAAAACGCTCCAAGTACTTCAACCCGTCGGCTACTCCTTAAGCCAAGTAGATCACGCCACACGTAGTACTCCACTCCTAAAACGGTCATAGTACTTTTATCAAACCTTTCTTACCATTGAAGACTTATACCAATAAAAAGCCCTCTAATTCTACGGAAAATTGGGCAGCACTTCCCCCGTTTTTACTCACTTTTCCATCTTTCTCCAAGGCCCGAATAACCGTAATAATGTGCCATATATAAGGCGTAATAATCAAACAACATAAAGAAGGGGATTACACGCCCAAACGGTAACGCGGTTTACTATCACGCCTTCATAAAAACAATAAGTAAAAGAAGGGGATTACGCGCCCAACCGGTAACGCGGTTTACTATCACGCCTTCATAACAACAATACAATAATTAAAAAGGGGATCACACGCCCAAACGGAACGCGATTGAACAATCTTCCCCTTAACAGAAATGTAAATACGGTCCAAAGTAAATACAGTCCAAAGTAAATACAGTCCTTAAGTTGGGGTCTGTCACGACCCGTTCCGGGGCCCGTGACTGGTGCCTTACCCGGGAACCCAAGTAGTCATACATCAGAGTAATCAGCGGAACATAAAAACAATACATGAAACAAAATGTGAAATGAGACACATTTTACCTGAGAGAAAATCGCTTTACGACATATATATATAATTACAAAGTTGAACAGTTTAATCCTTACAACCCTGCTTACAACAAGCATGCACTCTAAGATTTATACAACAACTATGACGGACAGGGGCCCCGCCATACCCCGAATGTACAAGAACCTCTGCACTGTGGTAACATACCAAAAGATAAGCCTCCAAGGAACGGAGCTTCCCAATACGCTGAAATGTGATCCTAAACGCGGATCGACGGTAGATGTACCTCTACCGCGGCATGAACGCACCTCGGGCGAGGTCGATAACAGTACCAAGTATATGAAATCAGAATATCAGAAATGAAATCATAATAGTCTATATAAATCAGGAGACATGTATGATAACCAAACTACAGTACACACATATAACAGTTATATCAAGTCAGGGACTCACGCCCTCCAAGTCATTACTCAAATATAAATATTGGGTCTCACGCCCACAACATCAATCATGCCCGTGGAATACCTTCCTCACTGCCGGCAGTATATGTTATGACAACACCAAGAAGTACACCTGAACACCAAGTCCTACCTGATGCCAAAGCCGTACTAACAATACTATACAACCAAACCACGAAGCTGACACGGGGCAAGTACGAAAGCCGACTACGGATACCAAGGCCGTGTCACGTGGCCGGCAAGTACGAGGGCTAACTACCAGTACCGCGTCGTGTCACGAGACTTCGTCACTACATCGAATCGGGCAAGTGAGGGCTAACTACCGTGTACGGTGAATCACGAGACTTCGTCACTACACTGAACGGGGCAAGTGTGAGGGCTAACTACCAGGTACCAAGGCCGAATCAGCCACGAGACGGGGCAAGTACGAAAGCCGACCACCAAATACCAAGGCCTAACAGTAAAACCTCATGGAGAGCTAGTCCATGGAATAACAATCCTAATGGAACCATACCCGTGGGCCACCCATCGTGTCAGTAGGTCCAAGAGGATACAACAAAAATAACACTATCAACAGGAGCGTACCCGTGGAATTCTCCGTCACTGCCGGCACGTCCAAGCAAGTTCTCAACAAGTCAACCGGCCCTCTACCGAGAGACGCGGTAGTATAGAAACACAATTCTTGCACAACAAAGGCTATCACAACAAGCATAGGCAAGTTTCACAACAACAAGCATAGGCAGTTATACACAACTCAAGGTACTTTCAGTTTATGTCAAAGTCCGGGTTTTAACCCTAAAGTACTACGTACGTTAAATTCCTTTTAAAGATCCATTTCTTTTACAAAGGTCACCCGATACCCGTAGTATAAAAATAGAGTGACTTACATTGTTAAGTAAACCAAAACGCTTTCCTTTGTAAAATCAAGTAACAACATTATTTTCCAAACGTTCAAGTTTGCCTAATTTCAAATGCTCAAGTTTCTCATTTTCGAAAAGGTTTCGTAGTTCATAGTTTTAATCCTTTAAAACATAATTCTCTTTTAAACAATTTGAGAAACATATGCCTTATAGGTGAGTAGGTTATTCTTGTTTATAATCAATCTTATTAAGCAGCCATGATCTAGGAAATGTAATATCATTTTGTCTCATCTTAGTTTCTATGCAGATGGAGGTTTCTACTGGTTTTAATAATACTTCATTATTCAATACATTTTCCTTTATTAACGCCGCGGTTGGTTTGTCGATACTCATTACGATTTCAAATCAGTAAACATTATTCCTTTTAAAAACCAAGTACTCATTACTCACGAATGAGGTTTCACACAAAATTCATATTAATTCATTTAAGTCAAGTCTCTTATCTTTTAAGATCAAGTCTCTTAACTTCTAAAAATCAGTAAACCATTCTCTTTATCTCTCTTAAGACGTTATACCTATCTTTCCATAAAGCTAGTATAACTCTTATGTTTTCAAAACCAAGTATTACTCTTCTTTCAAAAAGGTTTCTTAATTCTTTTGAAATACTTCAAGATTCTTATTATTCAGGCTTAAGTCAAAAGACATTGCCGTACAACTACGTTCAGTTAGCACACGTACGTCTACCGTACTATATATATATTCTTGTAAAATACTTCCAGATTCTTATTATTCAGGCTTAAGTCAAAAGACATTGCCACACGTACGTCTACCGTACTATATATATTCCTTTAAAATATCATGCTCAAGAGTATAGGAAGAATCACATACCTCGCGACGATTATCGACTATAGCAAAACGCTCCATGGCTATAACCCGGCTAGCCTTGTCCACCTTCCAAGTAGCACATGCTACTCGCAGAACATTCAACCAATAAAGGCTATCACCATCAGAATACAAATCCTATGTAAGTACAGTTGAATCTTCTACTTTATTATTCTTCTGATGATCTATTCAAGTCTATTCTGTAATATCCTCCTATTACAGCTTCAATTCTTTCTGTAATATCCTTCTATTACAGCTCAAATCTCTTCTATGAATCTTATATTCATTTCTATACAACTACGATGTAATTCCCAATTACAATAGAAGGGCGATAGTATTTACCTCGATGAGCCCAAAATTATCCAAGTTTAATGTCGCTCCCGAGCAACGTTAAGCTCCTACTCCGCGCCCAACCCGCTCCAACAACCCTTAGAAGTTCTACGCAACTTCTACTTAATACTTCAACCGACTATGAAGGTTTTCCTTAGGGTTTCGTTTAGTAGTGAAGGAAATATAGTAGTATTTCCTGCTCTACGATAGAGGTAACTTTGGAAAGTACTACAAGGTATTTGGGCTAAAGTATTTTGGCATTATAACAATACTTGAGAGTATTTCTATACCACAAAGGGGGTTATTATACGAAACCACTAGGCAAAGGGGGTAGATTCTCGGCCAAGGCTTCCGAGGGGGACCTGACGAACACAACACTTAAGGGGGAGAGGGTTTTTAGACTTGGAGAATGATTTTTGGATGAAGAAGTTCATCAACTAAGGGGGGTATTTATAGGTCAAGCAAAGGCCAACCAATGGCCAAGATGAAGCCAAGTGCTAGGCAAGTGTAGGGCTAGGATTTAACCATGTGTACCTTATCCATCTACCACACCAACTTGCACAAAAATATCCTACCAACCACAAGCTCCAAGTCGTCCAAATTGCCACCCCAATCACTTCCAATGTGAGGGTGACACATGTCACCCTCCCGTTGGTCCAAAATGTTTCGTCTCTCGGAAAAATCCGCAAAAAATAAAAATGACATAGCCGTATTTTTCCCTTCGCAAGTCTTGTAAAACGTTTCGTCGAAAAACGATTCTTTTCGGCACTTGTGTACAAATTTCGAACCTTGCCAACCTTAAGGCTTAAATTTTTATACGTACGCCCTCACGTACATACTCTGGAAATACGGGGTATAACATTCTCCCCTCCTTAGAAACATTCGTCTCGAATGTTCCTTCTCAAGACGGATAACGATAAAGTTCCTCTAACAAGTTGCCAACGCCACACCTGGCCATGAAATAACACACGTTCTCTTCCTTCCTTACTCGTCGTGCCCTTCTCGAACACTTGAACTCTTCTAGTATACGTACCACACTTCAGTCATCGTTTTAGTTTCCAAAACTTTGGAGTCACTACCTCCAAACTTGGTCATCTTACTAGCCTCAATCTCCCTTAAGGCCATTCCCGGCCTTCACGATCCACTTCTGGTCGAACACATCCACGAACTCATACGATGGTCATCTAAACTTGGGCCTAGCACCCTCGTGACCCTACCACATGGCGGGACCACCTCGAGCTGACCCAACCCCAAACCGGGCTACGGGTTGACCCGCAACATGGCCCCAACCCGACCCACTTAACGCATTACGCTCTTGTTTCCCGATCCGGAACAATCTTACCTATACAGGTCATGAAAGCTACCACTTCCATTTTACACTACCCAAGGAATTTTCCCACAATTACTCCACGTATACTTATACATTCTGACAAAGATCACCCGCAAAGTCTTGTACTCAAGACGGCCTTACATCTAAGGTCTCAACTGTAATATTCTAAGGTTCATCATTTCTCACCCCCAGACTTACCCTTTTTCACTAACCAGGTTTTGAAATCACATTTTAGCACAAAGCTATCCGAACATAACACTAAACACATCATCATAACATCAATACATACAAGTCTCTAGAGGGTTAAGGATATACCTGAAAATAGGCGGTTCAAAGGACCGCTAAAACTGGGAACTTCTACCGCGACCTCTGCCGTGGCCTGCCGGTGTATGAACATCCTGCCTAGCTATGGATGGTGAAGAACCCGCAACTGATCCCGTAGTCTGTGCTATCCTACCAGCGCTACCCCTGGTCGGACAGTCTCTCGCCAGATGGCCCTGTTGGCCATAAGAATAACAATCTCTCAAGTTAGTACGACACTCTCCCTTATGAAGTTTTCCACAACGGCCACACTGAGACAAGGGCGACCTCATTCGGAGAGCACTTACTCCTCAAAATTCAACCACAGGAGCCACGACTGCTCTGAATACCCCGGCGTCCCGGCTGTGGAGGACCACTGCATCGGGCGGAGGTACATAACTAGTCTGCCGAGGCGGTCCGCCTCGAAAGTCACCAAAGGACCTGCTCGCCTCTTCGCCGATCTTGGTCATTTCGCCGATTTCTCCGCCTCACATCCAAGTGCATAAGCTGCGTGCGGCAATGTCCATGCCCTGAAGAGCTACACCAACCACTTTCGCTAGGTAATCATCGAGCCTCAGAACATATCGGTGCACTCGATCCTCCAAACTAGCTACTAACGCGGGACGCACGCCAATGAGTCGAACTCACATTGTACTTCAACCGACGCCTGCTCGCCGCAACACCAAAAATCTGCTTACCGAGCCCTCATCATCCGCGAGGCAAGAAATGTGCAAGAAATGCTCACGAGAACTCGTCCCATATAGCCGGAAGTGCATTCTCTCCCGGGACAGCTCCCACGAATCAAACCGCCGATCGCGGTATCACGCGGCCGATGCGAACCTAGACCACCGACTCGCCTCCGATGCCTTGATCACTCACGATCCGTCAGAATCGCTTCGGATGAACTCCTCGCGATCATCCTCGTGCCTCGACCAATAAAACTCGCGCTACAATTCGTAAAATCCCGTAGCCTCAAACTACTCGATCGGTGGACCATGGTGCTATCGAACTGCGCCGCCTATCTCAAGTCCGCCACAACTCGCCAATAATCGCCCACTTTGTAACCCATCTCTCTCGCCTGCATCGCGGATGGAGGCTCAGTATCGTGGTCTCAGAGACCGCCGCCGCTCTACTCGCGACTCCTTCGCCGCTTTGCCTTCCGGGCCCGGTTGCGCGAGGCATAAGCGTAAAAACGGCACGTCGAGGGTCCAACTTATCACACGGCTCTAAGGCACGATCTCGGAATGAGAAGAATGGAAACCAATCCTAAATGTCCTGCGACCTCACGATTATAGATGGTGCACAACACACCGATAATCAAGACTTACTAGACACGGTCGTAGACACTTTCCGAGGATTAACTACTCGATACCACTTTTGTCACGACCGTTCGGCCCGTGGATCGTGCCTTACCCGCACCCAAGTAGTCATACATCGAGTAATCGTGGAACATAAAACAATACATGAAACAAAATGTGAAATGAGACACATTTTACCAGAGAGAAAATCGCTTACGGCATATATATATAATTACAAAGTTGAGCAGTTTAATCCTTACAACTCGCCACAACAAAGGCTGCACTTAAGATTTATACAACAACTATGATGGGACAGGCCCGCCATACCCCGAATGTACAAGAACCTCTGCACTGTGGTAACATACCAAAAGATAAGCCTCGAAGGAACGGAGCTTCAATACGCTGAAATGTGATCCTAAACGCGGATCGACAACCGATGTACTCTACCGCGGCATGAACGCAGCTTCAAGGAGGTCGATAACAGTACTAAGTATATGAAATCAGAATACTGTAAATAAAATCATAATAGTCTATATAAATCAGGAGACATGTATGATAACCAAACTACAGTACACACATATAACAGTTATATCAAGTCTGGGACTCACGCCCTCCAAGTCATTACTCAAATATAAATATTGGGTCTCACGCCCACAACATCAATCATGCCCGTGGAATACCTTCCTCACTGCCGGCAGTATATGATATGACAACACCAAGAAGTACACCTGAACACCAAGTCTTACCTGATGCCAAAGCCGTACTAACAATACTATACAACCAAACCACGAAGCTGACACGGGGCAAGTACGAAAGTCGACTACCAGATACCAAGGCCGTGTCACGTAGCTGATCGGGGCAAGTACGAGGGCTAACTACCAGGTACCAAGGCCGTTTCACGAGACTTCGTCACTACACTGAACGGGGCAAGTGCGAGGGCTAACTACCAGGTACCAAGGCCGAATCACGAGACTTCGTCACTACACTGAACGGGGCAAGTGTGAGGGCTAACTACCAGGTACCAAGGCCGAATCAGCCACGAGACGGGGCAATTACGAAAGCCGACCACCAAATACCAAGGCCGAACAGTAAAACCTCATGGAGAGCTAGTCCATGGAATAACAATCCTAATGGAACCATACCCGTGGGCCACCCATCGTGTCAGTAGGTCCAAGAGGATACAACAAAAATAACACTATCAGCGAGGCGCACCCATGGAATTCTCCTCCACCGCCGCACGCCCAAGCAAGTTCTCAACAAGTCAACGGCCTCTACCGAGAGACGCCAGAGTATAGAAACACAATTCTTGCACAACAAAGGCTATCACAACAAGCATAGGCAAGTTTCACAACAACAAGCATAGCGCTATACACAACTCAAGGTACTTTCAGTTTATGTCAAAGTCCGGGTTTTAACCCTAAAGTACTACGTACGTTAAATTCCTTTTAAAGATCCATTTCTTTTACAAAGGTCACCCGATACCCGTAGTATAAAAATAGAGTGACTTACATTGTTAATGTCACGACCCGACAAGCCCGCTGATCGGTGCCCTACCCGCACCCCTGTGTATACATCGTGAGAATAGCAATGAACATACACAACATACAAAAAAACTTAGACAAGAACTAACAACAAAGAGCCAATAAGGCCACCTTCCGTAAAATATACTCAATCCGTAAATAGCACAAGACATTTTTCTTTCCTTTACGACCCAATCCACAATGTGACTACGCACTTAAGAATAACAACTCATGGATGTGGCCCCGCCATACCTCGAATATACAACAACCGACAATACTGGATAAGCCTCCAAATGAAGGAGCTTCTCAGCGGTGACAAAGTGATCCTAAGAGCGAGGATCAAGAACTGCACTTTACTCATGCGGATGAACGCAGCCCGAAGGAGGTCAAGACAACATGTACCAAATATGTGAAATGCATCAGAATGAAATCATAAGTCTAAAATAAAGCGGAGACATGTATGATTACTCAATTAACGATAATCGTGCCTTACTAACAATGAGAGTAAATAGGAGTATACCTACAATATAAAGTAGAGGCTCACGATCAAAGCAGACCACCGCCGCAAAGATCATTAAGCAATCTTATTCTCGAGACTATTTCACCGCGTAGATCGCGTGGACCCGCATGGTATTCCTCGCATAGTCAGACTGCCCGCACGGGACTATTTCACCCGCATAAGCCCATAAGGACTCGCATGAGGTATTCCTCGCATCATGGGTAGCAAATCCACGAAACAGTGGTATAACGCCTGGGGTTTACCCCTCATTTATACTCTTACCCTGAAGCAGGTGGTATAACGTCTTGGGGGTTTACCCCTCATTTATACTCTTACCCTAGCTCAACCGGCCATCATACATAACATAAGCCCTTCCGGCTTATCATACAATAAATAAGCAAGTTAAGAAATCCCCCTAACTTCTTATTAGCCTTATTCATATACATTCTCATTTTAGTTTACTTAAGGCACTAACATGTCATTATAAAATCCGGGAATTTAACCCAAAGTACTACGTACTTCTATTCCTTTAAAATGACTCTTTTCATATATAACTTCCAAGATACTAATAACCGTAGTATCAAGTCATAACTACTTTTCAAGACAAGTCACGATACCTTTTAGAAATACATTTAGGCTTCTAAATCAAGTGACTTCTTTCCTTTAAAACCTTAGGCAATTGATGCCTTAAATCAAATTGCCTTTCAATAAATCAAGCCATTTATCTTTCCATAAAACCAATATAACCAACTCCCCATAAAGTCGTTATATTCACTTTATGCATTAGTCAAGTACAATTTCCTATCCAAGGGACTTATACGTTTAAAACGAAACAAGTATCGCATACTTTAAAACTCTTCAAGTCCCTTAACATACTTAAATTACTTAGAGTAAACCACTCTTTAAACTTTCCATAAAAACAAGTATCAAAATACTTTCAACATGCTTAAAGTCTCTTAACTTTGAAAACCAAGATATCCTTAACATTTAAACAAGTGAGTTAATTCTAACTTAATCAACTCGACATTCCTAAAATAAGCCAAGGATGTCAAATGGACTAGATTGTCAAAATTCAGACGCTCACCGTACTATATACGTGAAACTAGTCATGCTCAAAAGATAGGAAAAGTTCCACATACCTCTTCGGGTCAAACCACTTGTCAAGTACAAATTCCCGCCCGTAGTATGTCAACCTATAATATTCACAATACGTCCATTAAGGCCTTACTTCAAACGTAGAATATTATAAGTGTTAAGTCTCTAAATTCTACGGAAAATCTGACAAAGACCTCCTTTGTTTTTACTAACTTTGCCACCTTTTCCAAGGTCGAAATACAATAACCAAACAGCCCCAATTGGCTCACAACAATATAGAAGGTAATCCAATGCCAATGAATAACCAAACAGCCCCAATTGGCTCACAATAATATAGAAGGTAATCCAATGCAAATGAATAACCAAACAACCCCAATTGGCTCACAATAATATAGAAGGTAATCCAATGCAAATGAATAACCAAACAGCCCCAATTGGCTCACAATAATATAGAAGGTAATCCAATGCAAATGAATAACCAAACAACCCCAATTGGCTCACAATAATATAGAAGGTAATCCAATGCAAATGAATAACGATACAGCCCAAATTGGCTCAAAATAATAACAATACCAATTCTTATTCAATTTCCATTTAAATACAAATTGTTTAGTATATCATGATATCTAGCCTCAATCGACACACTACTACAATTATCAAGTAGGTAAACATGCGACTATTCTAAATTAACTACCAAAATTTCATTTCAATTTCAAAAGGCTAATCATGTCATTTTCGGTTCTAGGCTTCTACAATCCATGTCACTTATCAAACTTCATAACACAAATCACATGATCACTTCTAACTTATAATAACGTGGAATCTTCAATTACAAAAGTAAAACGAAGATTATACCTCAATTAGCCCAATTATGATCCAAGATCACAAGTCGCTCCTTAGCAACTTTAGCTCCTCCTTTCGACGTTCCAATCCACTCCAAGCAACCCTTAGAAGCTTAAGATTAACTCTTCTTCAAGTTCCAACTTCTAAGTTGAATAAGCATTTAGGTTTTCGCCTTGCGACTAATACGAAAACGCCTCTTTTCCGAAATCTTTCTTTTGAGAAAACCTTACAATACTCTTAGGAACCTTGGTTTAAAGTGGGGGAATTATTGGACAAGAATTGAAAATTTTCCTCTTGGAAACTTGTCAAAACCGTGAGCAAGACAAGATTTCAATTTTTTTTTCTAAGTGTAGAGAATGACAAAGTCTTGCTACTAGTAAGCTTATATAACAAAATGGAAGGTCTAGATTAGTACATATGGATGGCTCGGAGGTGTTTCACATGGATCTTGCCCAAGTGGCCCTTGGACTTTTAGTCAACAATGTCAAGCTAAGTCATTTGCAAGACTTGTCTTCCTAACAATGGTCAAATGACCCTTTTGTCCTTGTTAAAATTCGTCCAAGACAACATAAGGGGGGTGACACGTGTCGCCCTCCCATTCGTCACAATATTTCGTTTTCCGACAAATCCAAAATTCCGATAAATTTTACTCGTCTCAAACCTTAACATTTGAGTTCTTACGTACGTTCTTAAAAACATATCCTGGAATTTCCGGGGTGTAACAGTTAAGTAAACCAAAACGCTTTCCTTTGTAAAATCAAGTAACAACATTATTTTCCAAACGTTCAAGTTTGCCTAATTTCAAATGCTCAAGTTTCTCATTTTCGAAAAGGTTTCGTAGTTCATAGTTTTAATCCTTTAAAACATAATTCTCTTTTAAACAATTTGAGAAACATATGCCTTATAGGTGAGTAGGTTATTCTTGTTTATAATCAATCTTATTAAGCAGCCATGATCTAGGAAATGTAATATCATTTTGTCTCATCTTAGTTTCTATGCAGATGGAGGTTTCTACTGGTTTTAATAATACTTCATTATTCAATACATTTTCCTTTATTAACGCTGCAGTGGTTTGTCGATACTCATTCTGATTTCCGAAATCAGTAAAACATTATTCCTTTTAAAAACCAAGTACTCATTACTCACGAATGAGGTTTCACACAAAATTCATATTAATTCATTTAAGTCAAGTCTTTTATCTTTTAAGATCAAGTCTCTTAACTTCTAAAAATCAGTAAACCATTCTCTTTATCTCTCTTAAGACGTTATACCTATCTTCCCATAAAGCTAGTATAACTCTTATGTTTTCAAAACCAAGTATTACTCTTCTTTCAAAAAGGTTTCTTAATTCTTTTGAAATACTTCAAGATTCTTATTATTCAGGCTTAAGTCAAAAGACATTGCCGTACAACTACGTTCAGTTAGCACACGTACGTCTACCGTACTATATATATATTCTTGTAAAATACTTCCAGATTCTTATTATTCAGGCTTAAGTCAAAAGACATTGCCACACGTACGTACCGTACTATATATATTCCTTTAAAATATCATGCTCAAGAGTATAGGAAGAATCACATACCTCGCGACGATTATCGACTATAGCAAAACGCTCCATGACTATAACCCGGCTAGCCTTGTCCACCTTCCAAGTAGCACATGCTACTCGCAGAACATTCAACCAATAAAGGCTATCAGTCTACTGTAAATACAGTCCTATGTAAGTACAGTTGAATCTTCTACTTTATTATTCTTCTGATGATCTATTCAAGTCTATTCTGTAATATCCTCCTATTACAGTTCAATTCTTTTCTGTAATATCCTTCTATTACAGTTCAAATCTCTTCTATGAATCTTATATTCATTTCTATACAACTACGATGTAATTCCCAATTACAATAGAAGAATGAGTATTTACCTCGATGAGCCCAAAATTATCCAAGTTTAATGTCGCTCCTGAGCAACGTTAAGCTCCTACTCCGTGCGCTCCAACCCGCTCCAAACAACCCTTAGAAGTTCTACGCAACTTCTACTTAACACTTCAACCGACTATGAAGGTTTTCCTTAGGGTTTCGTTTAGTGACTGAAGGAAATATAGTAGTATTTCCGGGCTCTACGTATAGAGGTAACTTTGGAAAGTACTACAAGGTATTTGGGCTAAAGTATTTTGGCATTATAACAATACTTGGAGAGTATTTCTATACCACAAAGGGGGGGTTATTGTCACGACCCGAATCTGGGCCCGTGACTGGTGCCTTACCCCGAGCACCCTAGTGATACAACATCAGAGTAATCAGCGGAACATAAAACACATACATGAAACAAATGAAGTACAAAACAGTAATCTGAGGAAAACTTGCCTTTCGGCATATATATAAATAACAACTCCTACAAATGAACAGTTTAATCCTTTTTACAACCCCGCCACAACAAGATTACTGCACTTACGAAATGATACGACAACAATGGCGGACAGGGCCCGCCATACCCCTGAATGTAAATACCGACAACGACAGGGGACTATACCCAGATAAGCCTCCGGAGAAACGGAGCTTTCCCAAACGCTGACCTGTGACCCTAAGAGCGAGGATCAACGACTGGTGTACCTTTACTCGCAGATGAACGCACTTCGGCGAGGTCGACAACAGTACCAAGTATGTGAAATCAAAATAAATCAGAAATGAAATCATAGTAGTCTATATAAAGCGGGAGACATGTATGATAACCAAACTACGCTCACAATAAATAAGCGAATATGTCAAGTCGTGGACTCACGCCTCAAAGTTATCACAATAAAACCGCACGGCAAGTACGAAGGCATAGCCGACTACTAAGACCCACAGTACCAAAAATACCACAAATCGTATCCCGAGGTCTTTCTGCATCGCACCACATGATCGGCCGCCACTCGCCCGCAATATCAATGCGCGTCTATCCTCGAACTCTCGCAGCCGCATAGGTCACCCATTGCACCCGCATGAGGTATTCTCGAATCATGGTCCTGCATCGCTCGAGGTATACCCGCATCGGGCGCAGCTAACCTCGGTATCCGCCAGGCTCCCGCAGCCCGCATAGTCTCAAAAGACCGCATAGTCTCAACAGGCCGTATAGGAATCCCCGCATCGGCTAAACACCCGAATGATCAATCTCGAGCTACCGCACTCCGCATAGTCACAAGGATCGCATAGCCGTATAGACCGCAAGATCGCGGTGGCAAGCCCTGTATAATAAGTCAAGGGGTATGTGATATAATAACAAGATAACCGGGCTTAACGTTTGACAACGTAAGCACAACAAGAGTGACCCCCTTACACAATAATCACAAGATACTAACACACGTAGCATCCTAACATGCTTACTTATCAAATCAACAAGAAAGTATTACAAGGCTATCACAAACCAATACAATCAAGTTATTCACACAAGGTACTTTCTACTAACAAGTTCGGGTACCTATCCCCAAAGTACTTCATACATTAAATCTTTAAAAGATACGTTACTTCACAAAAACCACACAATACCTGTAGTATATGAAAATAGAGTGATTATCTTTTTAAAGTAAATCAATTACTTCTCTTTGTAAAATCAAGTAGCAACATTCTTTTCCAATGTTCAAGTTTGCCTAATTTCCAATGTTCAAGTTTGCCTAATTTCCCATGTTCAAGTTTCTCATTTTAGAAAGGTTTCGTAGTTCATAGTCTTATTCATTTAAGAATATAATTCTCCTTTAAACAATCTGAGAAACATAAGCCTTATAAGTGAGTAGGATATTCTTGTTTATAACAATCTTATTACAGCAGCCATGATCTAGGAATTATCATTTTGTCTCATCTTAGCTTCTATGCAGATGGAAGTTTCTACTGGTTTTAATAATACTTAATTATTAAAAACATTTCCTTTTATTAACGCTGCAGTGGTTTGTCGATACACATTCTGATTTCCAAAATCAGTAAAACATTCTTAAGCCGTTATACCTAACTTTCCATAAGGCTAGTATAACTCTTAAGTTTTCTAAAAAAATCAAGTATTACCTCTTCTTTCAAAATGATTCAAAAATCTTTTGAAATACTTCAAGTTCTTTATTAACACATAACAAGCCAGTTATAGTTCAAATCAGTTACCTTTTAAAAACCACAAGTATTTTCTTACCAACATAAAGTCGTATAACCAACTTCCCATAAAGCCGTTATAACACTTTATGTTTTAAACCAATCAAATACATTTAGCACATGTACGCTCACCGCACTACATAGTTCACACATATCATGCTAGAAGAGATAGGAAGAGGTTCACATACCTCGCGACGAGTATCGACTAATAGCAAAACGCCCAAGTACTTCCAACCGCCGGCTACCTTTAAGCCAAGTAGATCGCGCCACACGTAGTACTTCAACCTATAAGGCCACAAGGCGCCATTAACATTTAGATCCCTTCAGAACATTCTACGTAAAATTCGCAAGACCTCTCCCGCACAAACAGAAATCTCCTCCTCTATCGGCCGCTACCAAGCCAACCAGGGGGTTATACGCTTAATCCGACGTACAATTCTACCTCACGTAAAAGCTACACAAGTCTCATCAGAATACACCCTATGTAAATACAATTCAAGATTCTTCTTTCAAAAGGTTTCTTATTATTCAAAGCTTAAGTCAAAAGACATCACGATAACAACGCTGATTCTATATATAGTATACTTCAACTATATAGTCTAACAATCATGTAATCTCCAATTACAATAGAGGACAAGATATTTACCTCGATAAGCCCATAATTATCCGAGTTTAAATGTCGATCCCGAGCAAGGTTTAGCTCCTACTCCGCGCCCGACTCCGCCTCCAAACAACCCTTAGAAGTTCTAACCAACTTCTACTTATAACTTCAACTACGGTGAAGATTTACTTAGGGTTTCGGTTTTGTGGTGAAGGGAAGTATAATAGTATTTCGGCTTTGTAAAGGTATAACCTTAGAATACTACAAGGTATATGGCTAAGGTAATTTGGGCATTATAACAATACTTTTGAGAGTATTTCTAACAAGAGGGGGGCATTATACGAAACAACTAGGCTAGGGGGGGGAGTACCCCACGGCCACACTACTAGGAGGGGGGGAGGGCTCTCGGCCAAGGGGGAGGGGGATGGTGTTGGACGAGAACACTACTAAGAGAGGGGGAGGATTTTTAACACTTAGAGATTTGTAGAATGGATGAAGAAGTCATCAAAGAGGGGGGTATTTATAGGTCTAGCAAAGGCCAACCAATGGCCAAGATCTTGCCAAGTGCAAGGCAAGTGTAGGGCCAAGATCTTGCCAAGTGCACCTTATCCATCTACCACAAAATATCCTACCAACCCCTTGACCAAACAATGGCCATTCGTCCACCCCTTTACCGCCCCAAACGTGCTCCAATGAGAGGGTGCCAAGTGGCGCCCTCTTGTTGGTCCAAAATGTTTCGTCTCTCGAAAAAATCCGCAAAAATTAAAAATGACATAGCCGGAATTTTCCTACGAAAGTCGTGGAAAACGTCATTTAAAAACGACTCTAAACGTGTTGTGAACAAAATAATTTTCGCCAAGCCAACTTTAAACTTCAAATTTTTCACGCACGCCCCACGCATACTCGAAAAATACGGTATAACAGCTTATTATACGAAACCACTAGGCAAAGGGGGTAGATTCTCGCCAAGGCTTCCGAGGGGGACCTGACGAACACAACACTTAAGGGGGAGAGGGTTTTTACACTTGGAGAATGATTTTTGGATGAAGAAGTTCATCAACTAAGGGGGGTATTTATAGGTCAAGCAAAGGCCAACCAATGGCCAAGATGAAGTCAAGTGCTAGGCAAGTGTAGGGCTAGGATTTAACCATGTGTACCTTATCCATCTACCACACCAACTTGCACAAAAATATCCTACCAACCATAAGCTCCAAGTCGCCCAACTTGCGCCTCATCACTTTAATGTGAGGGTGACACATGTCACCCTCCCATTGGTCCAAAATGTTTCGTCTCTCGGAAAAATCCGCAAAAAATAAAAATGACATAGCCGTATTTTTCCCTTTTCAAGTCTTGTAAAACGTTTCGTCGAAAAACGATCCTTTTCGGCACTTGTGTACAAATTTCGAACCTTGCCAACCTTAAGGCTTAAATTTTTATACGCGCCTCACGCATATACTGAAATACGGTATAACATTCTCCCCTCCTTAGAAACATTCGTCTCGAATGTTCCTTCTCAAGACGGATAACGATAAAGTTCCTCTAACAAGTTGCCAACGCCACACCTGGCCATGAAATAACACACGTTCTCTTCCTTCCTTACTCGTCGTGCCCTTCTCGAACACTTGAACTCTTCTAGTATACGCATCACACTTCACCATCGTTTTAGTTTCCAAAACTTTGGAGTCACTACCTCCAAACTTGGTCATCTTACTAGCCTCAATCTCCCTTAAGGCCATTCCCGGCCTTCACGATCCACTTCTGGTCGAACACATCCACGAACTCATACGATGGTCATCTAAACTTGGGCCTAGCACCCTCGTGACCCTACCACATGGCGACCACCTCGAGCTGACCTAACCCCAAACCGGCACGGGTTGACCCGCAACATGGCCCCAACCCGACCCACTTAACGCATTACGCTCTTGTTTCCCGATCCGGAACAATCTTACCTATACAGGTCATGAAAGCTACCACTTCCATTTTACACTACCCAAGGAATTTTCCCACAATTACTCCACGTATACTTATACATTCTGACAAAGATCACCCGCAAAGTCTTGTACTCAAGACGGCCTTACATCTAAGGTCTCAACTGTAATATTCTAAGGTTCATCATTTCTCACCCTGCACTTACCCTTTTCACTAACTGTTTTGAAATCACATTTTAGCACAAAGCTATCCGAACATAACACTAAACACATCATCATAACATCAATACATACAAGTCTCTAGAGGGTTAAGGATATACCTGAAAATAGGCGGTTCAAAGGACCGCTAAAACTGGAAACTTCCACCGCGACCTCTGTGGTCCGCCGTGTATGAACATCCCGCCTAGCTATGGATGGTGAAGAACCCGCAATCGATCCCAGAATCAGGCTATCCTACCAGCGCTACCTCGGTCGGACAGCTCGCCGGATGGCCTCGCTGCCATAAGAATAACAATCTCTCAAGTTAGTACGACACTCTCCCTTATGAAGTTTTCCACAACGCCACACCTGAGACAAGTGGCGACCTCATCCGCGAGCACTCCTACTCAAAAATCTGAACCACAGGAGCCCCGACCGCTTCCTGAATACCCCGGTCCCGGCCGCGAGGACCACTCAGATCAAGGGCGAGGTACATAACTAGTCCGCCGCAACACCAAAAATCTGCTACCGAGCCTCATCATCATCCGCGAGGCAAGAAATGTGCAAGAAATGCTCTCGAGAACTCGTCCCATATACCGGAAGTGCATTCTCTCCCCGTGACAGCCCCACGAATCAAACCGATCGCGGTATCACGCACCGATGCGAACCTAGGACCACCGACTCGCCTCCGATGCCTCGATCACTCACGATCCGTCAGAATCGCCGGATGAACTCCTGCGGATCATCCGCAGCTCGACCAATAAAACTCGCGGCTACAACTCGTAAAATCCGTAGCCTCAAACTATCTCGATCTAGGTGGACCATCGGTGCATCGAACCGCCGCTGGCCCACCTATCCTCAAGTCCGCCACAACCTCGCCATTAATCGCCCACTTTGTAACCCATCTCCTCTCGCCTGCATCGCGGACCGAGGCTCGTGCATCGTGGTCTCAGAGACCGCCACGCTTCTACTCGCAGCCCATTCGCCGCTTGCCCTTCTCGGGCCCGGTTGCTCGCGAGGCATAATCGTAAAACGGCACGTCGGAGGGTCCAACTTATCACACGCCTCTAAGGCACGATCTCGTAATGAGAAGAATGGAAACCAATCCTAAATGTCTCCGCAGCCTCACGATTATAGATGTGGTGCACAACACACCGATAATCAAGACTCTACTAGACACGCTCAGACACTTTCCGAGGATTAATCGCTTCGATACCACTTTTGTCACGACTGTTCCAGGCTCGTGGATCGTGCCTTACCCGACACCCAAGTAGTCATACATCGAGTAATCACGAACATAAAAACAATACATGAAACAAAATGTGAAATGAGACACATTTTACCAGAGAGAAAATCGCCTTACGGGATATATATATAATTACAAAGTTGAATGCTTTAATCCTTACAACCCCGCCACAACAAAGGCATGCACTTAAGATTTATACAACAACTATGATGGACAGGCCTCCATACCCCGAATGTACAAGAACCCATGCACTGTGGTAACATACCAAAAGATAAGCCTCCGAAGGAACGGAGCTTCCCAATACGCTGAAATGTGATCCTAAACGCGGGGATAGACAACCGATGTACCTCTACCTGCGGCATGAACGCAGCCGAAGGAGGTCAAGATAACAGTACTAAGTATATGAAATCAGAATATCGTAAATAAAATCATAATAGTCTATATAAAGCAGGAGACATGTATGATAACCAAACTACAGTACACACATATAACAGTTATATCAAGTCAAGGACTCACGCCCTCCAAGTCATTACTCAAATATAAATATTGGGTCTCACACCCACAACATCAATCATGCCCGTGGAATACCTTCCTCACTGCCGGCAATATATGATATGACAACACCAAGAAGTACACCTGAACACCAAGTCCTACCTTATGCCAAAGCCGTACTAACAATACTATACAACCAAACCACGAAGCTGACACGGGGTAAGTACGAAAGCCGACTACCAGATACCAAGGCCGTGTCACGTAGCTGACCGGGGCAAGTACGAGGGCTAACTACTGTGTACCGCGTCGTGTCACGAGACTTCGTCACTACACTGAACGGGGCAAGTGCGAGGGCTAACTACCAGGTACCAAGGCCGAATCACGAGACTTCGTCACTACACTGAACGGGGCAAGTGCGAGGGCTAACTACCAGGTACCAAGGCCGAATCAGCCACGAGACGGGGCAAGTACAAAAGTCGACCACCAGATACCAAGGCTGAACAGTAAAACCTCATGGAGAGCTAGTCCATGGAATAACAATCCTAATGGAACCATACCCGTGGGCCACCCATCGTGTCAGTAGGTCCAAGAGGATACAACAAAAATAACACTATCAACAGGAGCGTACCCGTGGAATTCTCCGTCACTGCCGGCACGTCCAAGCAAGTTCTCAACAAGTCAACCGGCCCTCTACCGAGAGACGCGGTAGTATAGAAACACAATTCTTGCACAACAAAGGCTATCACAACAAGCATAGGCAAGTTTCACAACAACAAGCATAGGCAGTTATACACAACTCAAGGTACTTTCAGTTTATGTCAAAGTCCGGGTTTTAACCCTAAAGTACTACGTACGTTAAATTCCTTTTAAAGATCCATTTCTTTTACAAAGGTCACCCGATACCCGTAGTATAAAAATAGAGTGACTTACATTGTTAAGTAAACCAAAACGCTTTCCTTTGTAAAATCAAGTAACAACATTATTTTCCAAACGTTCAAGTTTGCCTAATTTCAAATGCTCAAGTTTCTCATTTTCGAAAAGGTTTCGTAGTTCATACTTTTAATCCTTTAAAACATAATTCTCTTTTAAACAATTTGAGAAACATATGCCTTATAGGTGAGTAGGTTATTCTTGTTTATAATCAATCTTATTAAGCCATGATCTAGGAAATGTAATATCATTTTGTCTCATCTTAGCTTCTATGCGGATGGAGGTTTCTACTGGGTTTTAATAATACTTCATTATTCAATACATTTTCCTTTATTAACGCTGCAGTTGGTTTGTCGATACTCATTCCGATTTCAAATCAAGAAACATTATTCCTTTTAAAACCAAGTACTCATTACTCACGAATGAGGTTTCACACAAAATTCATATTAATTCATTTAAGTCAAGTCTCTTATCTTTTAAGATCAAGTCTCTTAACTTCTAAAAATCAGTAAACCATTCTCTTTATCTCTCTTAAGACGTTATACCTATCTTCCCATAAAGCTAGTATAACTCTTATGTTTTCAAAACCAAGTATTACTCTTCTTTCAAAAAGGTTTCTTAATTCTTTTGACATACTTCAAGATTCTTATTATTCAGGCTTAAGTCAAAAGACATTGCCGTACAACTACGTTCGCTTAGCACACGACGCTCACCGTACTATATATATATTCTTGTAAAATACTTCCAGATTCTTATTATTCAGGCTTAAGTCAAAAGACATTGCCACACGTACGTCTACCGTACTATATATATTCCTTTAAAATATCATGCTCAAGAGTATAGGAAGAATCACATACCTCGCGACGATTATCGACTATAGCAAAACGCTCCATGGCTATAACCCGGCTAGCCTTGTCCACCTTCCAATAGCACATGCTACTCGCAGAACATTCAACCAATAAAGGCTATCAGTCTACTGTAAATACAGTCCTATGTAAGTACAGTTGAATCTTCTACTTTATTATTCTTCTGATTATCTATTCAAGTCTATTCTGTTATATCCTCCTATTACAGTTCAATTCTTTTCTGTAATATCCTTCTATTACAGTTCAAATCTCTTCTATGAATCGTATATTCATTTCTATACAACTACAGTATGTAATTCCCAATTACAATAGAAGGACAGTAGTATTTACCTCGATGAGCCCAAAATTATCCAAGTTTAATATCGCTCCTGAGCAACGTTAAGCTCCTACTCCGTGCGCTCCAACCCGCTCCAAACAACCCTTAGAAGTTCTACGCAACTTCTACTTAACACTTCAACCGACTATGAAGGTTTTCCTTAGGGTTTCGTTTAGTGACTGAAGGAAATATAGTAGTATTTCCGAGCTCTACGTATAGAGGTAACTTTGGAAAGTACTATAAGGTATTTGGGCTAAAGTATTTTGGCATTATAACAATACTTGGAGAGTATTTCTATACCACAAAGGGGGGGTTATTATACGAAACCACTAGGCAAATGGGGTAGATTCGGCCAAGGCTTCCTGCTGGGGAACTTGGACGAACACAACACTTAAGGGGGAGAGGGTTTTTAGACTTGGAGAATGATTTTTGGATGAAGAAGTTCATCAACTAAGGGGGGTATTTATAGGTCAAGCAAAGGCCAACCAATGGCCAAGATGAAGCCAAGTGCTAGGCAAGTGTAGGGCTAGGATTTAACCATGTGTACCTTATCCATCTACCACACCAACTTGCACAAAAATATCCTACCAACCACAAGCTCCAAGTCGTCCAACTTGCCGCCCCAATCACTTCCAATGTGAGGGTGACACATGTCACCCTCCCGTTGGTCCAAAATGTTTCGTCTCTCGGAAAAATTCGCAAAAAATAAAAATGACATAGCCGTATTTTTCCCTTCGCAAGTCTTGTAAAACGTTTCGTCGAAAAATGATTCTTTTCGGCACTTGTGTACAAATTTCGAACCTTGCCAACCTTAAGGCTTAAATTTTTATACGTACGCCCTCACGTACATACTCTGGAAATACGGGGTATAACAGGGTCCTTGGCCAACTTTGTCCATTTTACTTATCCAAATTACTCATTAGTCATCCAACTTATATTTCCATTCTTAATATAAGTTATAGTTACTTTGTTAATTACTTCTTCACAAGTAAGATACGTTGGATACGTTGGATATGTTTTTACCATTTTAATGGCTAACGGCCAATCCTTTCTTTAACAAGTTAACATGATCCATTCTTTCCAAACTTACTCCATATATTATATACTCCATAATATACTTATAATATATGTATAATGACCAATTCACAAAGAGGCTAAGATTTACTACCTCAAATAGCCCAAAATCTATCCAAGAACTTAATGTCGTTCCAAGCAAGTCTTAGCTCCAATCTTTATGTTACAAACCACCACAAATCACCCTAAGAAGTTCCTCACCATCATCTCTTCAAGAACCAACTCAAACAAGTGAAGGACACTTAGGTTTTCCCTCCAAGAGCTCTCGGCCAAGGTGGTTTTTGTGGCTAGGGATGTGAAATCTTTTCTATCTTTTGGTTAAGAGTCTTCCTAATACACTAGGGAAGAACACTTAAGAGTTTAGGAATTATTGGACAAGGTTTGGTTAGGGGGGGTGTGGTCGACGAGAGCAAGTGAGAGAGGGAGGGAGATAAAATATTTCTCAAGTCTTGAATTATCTAAGTGTGGAAGATTTCATCAAAAAAGGGTGCATATATAGGACAACCAAGGGATAGGATGAAGGCAAGTGTGTGGTTGAGATTGGGGACAAATGTGGGTGGGACCCACAAGCCACTTGTCCACACAAAATATCTTGCAAGACTTGGCCACTTGTCTTGGCCACTTGTCACATGAAAATCGGCCAACCTAGCCCACCTAGGGGTGACACGTGTCGCCCTCCTATTCGTCCAAAATATTTCATCTTCCGAAAATAACCATAATGGCCAAAATCTCAAAAACAAAGTGGGCCCCACAAAACCGTAAATTTCTCCCGTGGGCCCCACGTGACCATTTCCGAAAATAAAATCTCAAAATTCTAATATAATTCAAGAAGCCCAAATTCCAAATCTGGGAATCCAATTTCCATCAACGAACATTTTTCCTTTACAAAAACCGGAAACTTTTCCGTTGAAAATCACATCTTTCTTCCTTTCCAATTTTTCTGTCGTATTCTCGTACGTACGTCCTCGCATACATACCTTGGAACTACGGGGTATAACATTCTTCCCCCCTTAGAAACATTCGTCCCGAATGTTCCTTCTAAGTCTCCAAACATACAAGCGCCGATATAGTCTCCACTGCTATACTTGCGAAACCAATTATGCCACTAATGTCCAGAATATAACGGGTGCGCAAAACTCAAATCCAAGCCAACGAGGAGTCATTTCTAATCTCACAACAGCTCCCACTAGCTTCAATTTACTCTAAGGCAATTCCCGGCCTTCACAATCCGACTCAGGTCGAACGCATCCATGAACCCGTACGATGGTTACCTAAACCTGGGTCTAGCGCCCTCGTGACCCTATCACCTGGCGGGACCACCTCGAACTGACCCCACCCCAAACCGGGTTGCGGGTTGACCCGCGAATGGTCCTCAACCCGACCCATAATCGCACCAGACTCTTGTTCCCCGATCCGGAACAATCTTTCCTATCCTAAACATGAAAGCTACCACTTTCATCTTACACAACCCAAGGAAATATCCCTCAATACATTTCACGCATACCAAGTGCTTCGACAAAGACTAACCGTAAAATCTTTTTCTCAAGACGGCCTTACATCTAAGGTCTCAACGTGTACTATTCTAAGGTTCACACCTTCCATACCCCCATACTTACCTTTCAACTAACCATGTTTTCTAACTCACAAATAACACAACGTTATCCGCACATAACACACAATAATAAGATCATTATATCAAGCATACTAAGCTCTAGAGGGTTAAGGATATACTTGTATCTACCGCTTCACTCTAATCATAGGTCTGCCCTGCAGGGAGCATAGTTGTAGAAGGTGATGAACCAGCCATAGATCCTGAAGGCCGAGTCTCTACATCCGCGCTACCTCTGGTCGGACAATTTCTCGCAAAATGGCCCTCACCGCCGCATGTAAACAACCTCCGAACCAAAGACGACACTTCTTATGGATTCTACCGCAACGCCACACCGAGGTAAGGGTGGCCTCATCCGTCAATACCGCTACTCCCGAAAACTCAACCTCGAGCCCGACCGCCTCCCGAATACTGGATGCTCAAGATCGCGAGGACCACTCAGATCGGGCAGAGGCGCATAACTAGTTCTGGCCGAGGCGATCCGCCTCGAAAGTCGCCAAAAGACCTCGCTGCTCGCCCTTCTCGCTGATCGGCCATTTCATCGACCTCTCCGCCTCACACCTGCGTAAGCACGCGGCAATGTCCATGCCCGACTGAAGAGCTACGCCCGAGCAACTCTCTGCCAAATAATCGTCTAGCCCTGTGACATAGCGGTGCACTCTGTTGTTATACCCCGTAGTTTCAGGGTATGTATGCGAGGACGTACGTACGAGAATACGACATTGGAATTGGAATGGAAGAAAGAGGTGATTTTTCCACGGAAAAGTTTCCGTTTTGTGAAGGAAAAAGATTCGTTAATCGGAATTGATTCTGATTTGGTATTCGGACTTCCGGGAATTTTAGAGAATTATGGAATTTTATTTTCGGAAATGGTCACGTGGGCCCACGGAGAAAATTTACTGCTTTGTGGGGCCCACTTTGTTTTCGAGATTTTGGCCATTGTGGATATTTTCTAAGATGAAATATTTTGACGAGTAGGAGGCGACACGTGTCACCCCTAGTTGGCTTGGACGAATTCCACTTTGTACACAACACCCGCTTAGAGTCGCTTTTTCGACGAAACGCTTTACACAACTCGCGTAGATAAATTCCGCTATGTCATTTCTAATTTTTGCGGATTTTTCCGAGTGACGAACACGTTGGACCAACGACGGCGACACTTGTCACCCTCTCATTGATGGATGTCACACGGCATTGGGACGAAATGGATAGCCATTTTTGTCTTGGAGTTGGTAGATATTTTGTGTGCAAGTCGCCGCGACACTTGCCTAAATCCTCACCCTACACTTGCCTTGCACTTGGCATCATCTTGCCATTGATCGCCATCCTCGACCTATAAATACCCCTTGTCAAGAGTTATTTCATCCTAAATTGAGCAATCTTTCTAAGTCTCAAATCCTCCCTCTCCTCTTATTGTTTTCGTCCAAACACACCCTCCCCTTCGGTAAGCCCCTAGCCAGAGCAACCCCTCTAAAGCTAGCCTAGCCAAACACTACCCCCTCCCTTGGTAGAAAAGTTGCCATCTAGTATTGTTATTATGCCCAAAATACCCTAGCCCAAATCCCTTAGTCATTAGTAGAAGTTGTGAAGAACTTCTAAGGTTTTCGAGCTACCTGAGCGCACAACTTAGAGCTAAACCTTGCTCAGCGACTTTTATCTAGGATATTATTGGGCTTACCGAGGTAAATAACCTTATCTTCCTTTGTAAATAGAGTGTATATCTGTAGAAGTATAGGAATAAGTATTAAATACTTAGAGGGTATCAGAATAGAATTGAACTGTTATCACAGTAGGCGGCTTAAAAGAAGACACAGGACTGCTTTCACGAGACTTGAGTAGCTCACTGCAGGGAAGTCGCCCAAATGTCCATAGAATAGCGAACCTCTGCTTAGAGCTATATACGCATACCTAGACGCTGATAGACATATTTGATCGATATAGTCGACATCATGCATGACATATTCAACTTGGCAAGTGGTTTCCACGAGAAGGTATGTGATTCTTCCTATCCTCTCGAGCATGATATTTTAAAGAATATGTATATAGTACGGTAGACGACGCTGTTAATCGAATAATAATTACGCAATGTCTTCTGACTTAAGCTCGAATAATAATTACGCAATGTCTTCTGACTTAAGCCCGAATAATAAGAATCAAGTGGTTCAAAAGAATTAAGAAACCCTTTTGGAAAGAAGAGTAACACTTGGTTTTAAAAAGCTTAAGAGTCATACTAGCTTTATTGTAATTTAGGTATAACGGCTTAAGAGTTATAAAAAGTAATAATGTTTTACTGATTTCGTAAATCAGAATGAATGTCGAACAAACCACAAGCCGCTTAATAAAGGGAAATGTTTTGACTAATAATGTATTTAAACCAGTAGAAACTTCCATCTGCATAGGATCTAAGATGAGACAAAATGATATTACATTTCCTAGATCATGGCTGCTGTAATAAGATTGTTATGAACAATAATAAACTACTCACACATAAGGTATATGTTTCCCAAATTGTTTTAAAGGATTAAAACTATGAACTACAAACCCTTTCGAAAATGAGAAACTTGAGTAATTGAAATTAGGCAAACTTGAACGTTAGGAAAAGAATGTTGTTACTTGATTTTACAAGGAGAAGTGTTTTAATGTACTTCAAAAGATAATTACTCTATTTTTATACTACGGGTATTGTGTGACTTATGTAAAAGAAACAAATCTTTTAAAAGAGTAATACATGAAGTACTTTGGGGCTAACAACCCGAACTTGTTAACATAATGTAGAAAGTACCTTGTGTGAATAACTTGATTGTATTGATTTGTGATAGTCTTGTAATATTTTCTTGTTGACTTGATAAGTAAACATGTTAGGATGCTACGTGAATTAGTATCTTGTGATATTTGTGTAAAGGGGTTTTTCCTTGTTGTGCTTATGTTGTTTAGCAATAAGCGGTTATGTTGATATTATATCATTCATAACTCCGGGGGTTAAGTCCTCCGACGCGGGTAGACTCAAAGCGGTCGATGGACCTATGATTCGAGAATACCTTACGCGGTCTCAGATGGCTATGCGGAATCGCGGAGTTCCGTGTTAGTACGGCCCTTGTGGTCACGCGGTTCTTGTAGCCATGCGCGACGACGAGTCTAGACGCCGCCGGGAGTAGCTACCGACGCGGGTTATACCTCACGCGGCCTATCTCGCTTGGCCTATGCGCGAGTGCGGGAAGTTCCGTGACTAGACGCGCACATTAGATATCGCGCGAAGTGGCGGCCTTTGATCATGTGACGGCCAGACAGATCTCATGATACGCTTTATGACCTTGTTGGTACTGTGGGTTTTAGTAGTCGGCTATGCCTTCGCACTTACCCCGCATTTGGTTCTATTGTGATGACTTTGAGGCATGAGTCCTCGACTTGACATGATCGCTATTTATTGTAAATCGTAGTTTTGGCTTACCATACATGTCTCCGCCTTATATAGACTACTATGATTTCATTTACGTATTTTCGCCACATACTTGGTACTGTTGCATCGACCTTCTGGGCCGCTCATGCCGCAGTAAGCGTACTCCTACCGTTGATCCTCGTTTTAGGATCACCGCTTCATTGGGAAAGCTCCGCTTTCTCCTAAGCTTAGCATTTTGGTACGGTCCCCGTCGTTGTAGATATTTGTAGTCAGGTATGGCGCCCCGTCCGCCATTGTTGTTTTAAACTCTAGAGGTCCGTAGAGACTGTTGTAAGGTTGGGATGTAATCGCTCATTTTGGGTTGTTTATATACATTATGCCGAAAGGCAACTTTTTTTCCGTAAACCGTGTCTTATTTATACTGCTTCATATCTTCGTTGTTTTATATTCCGCCGTTTTTCTCTCTCGATGTATGACTACTGGGTGCCCTGTAGGCACTACCACGCCCCGAACGGGTCGTGACAAAAGTGGTATCGAGCGCTTAATCCTGAAAGTGTCTGCATCCGTATCTAGTAGAGTCTTGATTATCGGTGGTCGTGCACCACACCAATAATCGTGAGGCTATAAGATATTTAGGATTGGTTTCCATTCTTCTCACTCCGAGATCGTGCTTTAGAGTTGTGTTATAAGTTGGACCCTCTAACGTATTCCTTCCTTTACGGTGATGCCTCCGCGCCAGCAACTCGCCCAGAGGCAAGGCACCAAGGAGCCGCGAGCAGAGTACAGAGATTTAGGCGGCACAGCCCAATCATCACCGGGTGATGCTTCACGCGGGAGTTCGAGACGCCGCCAAAGAAGTTAGAGAGTTTACACGCCGCAGCAGCTCCATCGCGTCATGACATCCGACTTTCGCCCACGACTGGAGCGTAAAATATGGATTGGAATGAGACTGTTGCTAGCAAAGGACTTGGCAGCAGAGAGTATTTTATGTACCAGATTCCAAGGATATTGATGCTTATCTAAAGAAGCGGTTGTGAGGAGTAGTTCTTGATCAGAACGAGCCAAAGCCATGCTCAGGATTACGTGTCCGCGGCCGAGAGAGGTAGAGATCGGCAGAGTGACCGAGAGCAGCAGAAGAGGCCCGATGGCGTGATCATTTGGTAACTCTCGAGGCGAACCGCCTCAAGGCAGATTAGACACGCGCCCGCCGCGTAATGTCCCTCCACCAAGTTCGCTTTTTCTCGTTGTTCGCGATGTGGGCGTGCGCGCCATCCCGGGATGTCGCCTCTTCACCGGTGCTTGTTTTACTCGCGCCGTCGGCCATGTGACGAGGGAATGTTCTATGAGGAAGGATGCAGTAGAGGACTCACCTACCGCATCGATGGCAGATTCAGTGGTGCAGAGAAGCGGGTGTTAGCTGCGAGGCCACCCCACCTCGCGCCGCCGTGGTCGATGCCATCGTGGGGAGTGTCGGCTTCGCGCCACTTGTTATTTTTGCGCCACCGCCATTTTGCGAGGAATTGTCCACCGGCGGTGGCGCGATGTAGAGACTCGCCTTCGTGATCGCGGATAGTTCATCACCTTCCCAACTACGCAAAGCAGGGTTTGATTAGAACGACCTAAGGGAAGTGCCGCAGAAATACAGTATATCCTTAACCCTTTAGAGATTTATATGTGTAGCGAATATCTTAAGTATTATTTTCGATAGCATTGTGTTAATCTGTGATTGGGAATCATGATTAGTTAATCTAGAAAGATTGGGGATAGAAAGTGGAGCCTTAGGATGTGACGTAGAGACCTTAGAGGCGCAGGCCATCTTTGGTAAAAGAATTATTTCGTGGTTGACCCTTTATCGAGGTGCATAGTATACGTGAGATATTTTGTGGGATGAATCTCGAGTAATGTGGAATGAAAGAGGTAGAAGACCGCCAGGTTTTCGTAACGTGATTGGTGAGATTGTTCAATCGCGAGCTAGTTTGCGCGCTGTCGTTGGGTTGAGGCCACGTGGCGGTCGACCGCGGCCTGCTTTGTGGTGGGGTCGTTTTTGGTGGTCCCACGGTGGTAGGGTCACTAGGGTGTTAGGCCCAAGTTTAGTTAACCAACGACGAGTTCGTGGATACATTCGACCAAAGAGTCGCCGGCGAGGTCACCGCCTTGTCTTCTAGCAAAGACCGTGTACTCGCAGGGTGATTATATCGTAAAGGTTGTAAGGTTGCACGGGTGCCTACCTTCACCTTATGACAGCATGGAGCCTGTGGTACTACTGTTTCCTTTTTGGAAAGTTTTACCAGCAGGTTAAGAACTCGTAAGTCTCAGACCGCATTCGCTTCTGGCGTTGTTTGGATTTCGTGAGTAGTTGGGATTGTTGTCTCTGTAGAGGGAATGTTTAAGCTACCATTTTCAGATTCTGATGTCGCCTTAGGAAGCCTTGTAGGGCGGAAGTATAAGTTGCCGATCGATTGGTTCGATGTTGCGCGTTCGATAGTTGGTTCAGTTTGTTCCACAGATCGTGGATAGGTGTGACGAGTTTTGGAAAATAGAGGAAACTTAGCCGTGTTACTTGGGCCTTTTTGAGTTCATGTGAAGATTAGGCCGTTGCCTATATGTTAGCATTGCCGTCCGACTTAGAGGCAAGACGTCCGGTCTTCGTATTGTTATGTTCGGAAAGTATCGAATCCACCCAGAGTGTTCCCGCTAATGATGACCACGTTAGAGATAGTAACCGAGATTTGGAAACTAAAGCGAATGCAAAGGTGGTAAGAGTTCGAGCGCACAAGAAGTGTACGACATCCTCGTGGATCGCAAGCAGCCCGGCACCATTTGTTGGGTCGTCGAGCAAGGCTCGCGATAAAGTGACAAAAGTGGTATCACGACGAAAGCCGAAGAACGAGCATGTATTACGAGCATAGGTGTGATCATTCGCTTGTAAAGAGTAGGGCGAAGGAGTATCTTTTAGATCTCGAGTAGGAGTTTTTGTGATAGAGGTGATTCCTCGTGACTCGAGATAAGTATGCGCGCTTGTTGTGTTGTGACCAGCGTGTACGGTTGTTTCCGTAAGTATAGCAAGGACTATACCGCGCCGCTTGTTTTGATATTTAGAAGGAACATTCGACGAATGTTTCTGGCGAGGGGGAGAATGTTATACCCGTAGTTTCGTGGTATGTATGCGAGGACGACGCACGAGAATACGACATCGAATTGGAATGGAAGAAAGAGGTGATTTTTCCACGGAAAAGTTTCCGCTTTTGTGAAGGAAAAGATTCGTTAATCGGAATTGGATTCCCAGATTTGGTATTCTGACTTCGGAATTTTAGAGAATTATGGAATTTTATTTTCTGAAATGGTCACTGGGCCCACGGAGAAAATTTACTGCTTTGTGGGCCCACTTTGTTTTCTAGATTTTGGCCATTGTGGATATTTTCTAAGATGAAATATTTTGACGAGTAGGAGGCGACACGTGTCACCCCTAGTTGGCTCGACGAATTCCACTTTGTACACAACACCGCTAGAGTCGTTTCGACTAAACGCTTTACACAACTCGCGTAGGATAAATTCCGCTATGTCATTTCTAATTTTTATGGATTTTTCCGAGTGACGAAACACGTTGATCAACGAGAGGCGACACTTGTCACCCTCTCATCATGGATGTCACACGGCATTGGGACGAAATGGATAGCCATTTTTGTCTGGAGTTGGTAGGATATTTTGTGCAAGTTGGCCAAGGACACTTGCCTAAATCCTCACCCTACACTTGCCTTGCACTTGGCATCATCTTGGCCATTGATTGGCCATCCCTTGACCTATAAATACCCCCCTTGTTGAAGAGTTATTTCATCCTAAATTGAGCAATCTTTCTAAGTCTCAAATCCCTCCCTCTCCCTCTTATTGTTTTCGTCCAAACACACCCTCCCCTTCGAGAAGCCCAGCCGAGAGCAACCCCCCCCCCCCCCTCTAAAGCTAGCCTAGCCGAAACACTACCCCCCCTCCCTTGGTAGAAAAGTTGCCATCTAGTATTGTTATTATGCCCAAAATACCCTAGCCCAAATCCCTTAGTCATTAGTAGAAGTTGTGAAGAACTTCTAAGGTTTTCTTGGAGCTACCGGAGCGCACAACTTAGGAGCTAAACCTTGCTCAGGCGCGACTTTTATCTAGGATATTATTGGGCTTACCGAGGTAAATAACCTTATCTTCCTTTTGTAAATAGAGTGTATATACTGTAGAAGTATAGGAATAAGTATTAAATACTTAGAAGGGTATTGCAGAATAGAATTGAACTGTTATCACAAAGTAGGCGGCTTAAAAGAAGAATAATAGACTGTTTTCACAAGAGACTTGAGTAGCTCACCGGCAGGGAAGTGCTGCCCAAATGTCCATAGAATAGCGAACCCTCTGCTTAGAGCTATATATAGTACGCTTCAGACGTTGATAGACATATTTGATCGATATAGGTCGATACTCACGCATGACATATTCAACTTGGCAAGTGGTTTCCACGAGAAGGTATGTGATTCTTCCTATCCTCGAGCATGATATTTTAAAGAATATGTATATAGTACGCAGACGACGTGTGTTAATCGAATAATAATTACGGCAATGTCTTCTGACTTAAGCCCGACAATAATTACGGCAATGTCTTCTGACTTAAGCCGAATAATAAGAATCAAGTGGTTCAAAAGAATTAAGAAACCCTTTTGGAAAGAAGAGTAACACTTGGTTTTAAAAGCTTAAGAGTCATACTAGCTTTACGGGAAGTTAGGTATAACTACTAAGAGTGATAAAAGGAATAATGTTTTACCGATTTCGAAATCGTAATGAATGTCGAACAAACCACAAGCCGCTTAATAAAGGGAAAATGTTTTGACTAATAATGTATTTAAACCAAGAGAAACTTCCATCCGTGACAGATCTAAGATGAGACAAAATGATATTACATTTCCTAGATCATGGCTGTTGTAATAAGATTGTTATGAACAATAATAAACTACTCACACATAAGGTATATGTTTCCCAAATTGTTTTAAATGATTAAAACTATGAACTACAAACCCTTTCGAAAATGAGAAACTTGAGTAATTGAAATTAGGCAAACTTGAACGTTAGGAAAAGAATGTTGTTACTTGATTTTACAAGGAGAAGTGTTTTAATGTACTTCAAAAGATAATTACTCTATTTTTATACTACGGGTATTGTGTGACTTATGTAAAAGAAACAGATCTTTTAAAAGAGTAATACATGAAGTACTTTGGGGCTAACAACCCGAACTTGTTAACATAATGTAGAAAGTACCTTGTGTGAATAACTTGATTGTATTGATTTGTGATAGTCTTGTAATATTTTCTTGTTGACTTGATAAGTAAACATGTTAGGATGCTACGTGAATTAGTATCTTGTGATATTTGTGTAAAGGGGTTTTTCCTTGTTGTGCTTATGTTGTTTAGCAATAAGCGGTTATGTTGATATTATATCATTCATAACTCCGGGGGTTAAGCTGCCCTCCGATGCGGGGTAGACTCAGCGGTCGATGGACCTATGATTCGAGAATACCTTATGCGGTCTCAGATGGCCTATGCGGAATCGCGGAGTTCCGTGTTAGTACGCGCCTTGTGGTCACGCGGTTCTTGTAGCCATGCGACGACGAGTCTAGACGCCGCCGGGAGTAGCTACCCTCGATGCGGGTTATACTCACGCGCCTATCTGTTTGGCCTATGCGAGCCGCGGGAAGTTCCGTGACTAGATGCGACATTAGATATCGCGCGAGTGGCGGCTTTGATCATGTGACGGCCTGCATGCATCTCATGATACGCTTTATGACCTTGTGGTACGTGGGTTTTAGTAGTCGGCTATGCCTTCGCATTTACCCCGCACGTTCTATTGTGATGACTTTGAGGCATGAGTCCTCGACTTGACATGATCGCTATTTATTGTGAATCGTAGTTTTGGCTTACCATACATGTCTCCCGCCTTATATAGACTACTATGATTTCATTTACTGATTTTCGCTTCACATACTGTACTGCAGATCGACCTCTTGGGGCCGCTCACGCCGCAGTAAAGGTACTCCTACCGTTGATCCTCGTTTAGGATCACCGCCATTGGGAAAGCTCCGCTTTCTCGGAAGCTTAGCATTTTAGTATGGTCCCCGTCGTTGTAGATATTTGTAGTCAGGGTATGGCGGGCCCCCCCGCCATTGTTGTTTTAAACTCTTAGGTCTCAGTAGACCTGTAAGGTTGGGATGTAAATCGCTCATTTTGGGTTGTTTATATACATTATGCCGAAAGGCAACTTTTTCCGTAAACCGTGTCTTATTTATACCGTTTCATATCTTGGTTGTTTTATATTCCGCCGTTTTTCTCTCGATGTATGACTACTTGGGTGCGGGTAAGGCACGATCCACGCCCCGAACGGGTCGTGACATCCGCCCTCCATACTAGCTACTAACGCGGGACATATCGTGCCAACGAGTCGAACTCCACGTTGTACTCCAACCGACGCCCGCCCCGCTCAACATCAAAATTTGTCGCCCGAGCCCTCTCATCCGCGAGGGCAAGAAATGTGCAAGAAAGCCCCCGAGAACTCGTCCCATACACCGAAGCGCATGCTCCCGACGCTTCCTATGAATTAAACCACGATCGCAGATCACGCAGCCGACGCGAACCCAATATCACCGACTCGCTCGAGGCCTTGATCACTCATAATTCTCAGAATCGCTTGATAAATTTCGACGGTCATCCTCGCCTCTCGATCCATAGAACACCGGTGGATCGCAACTTAAGAAGTCCCGGTCTCCAACTATCGCCCTGGGTGCCTTCATCGTACCCCGCCCCGTCTGTCCTCAAGTCTCGCCATAAACCTAACTAGTAACTGGGCCATTTCCTTGCAACCCATATCCTCTGCTCCTGGCCGTGGGACTGGAGGCTCAGATATCGTGGCCTCGTGAGCTACCGCCACGCTCTAAACTCGTTGGGTGGCGGCATCGTAGAATCCGCCGTCAGTAGCACCACCTCGTAAAAATCGGGCCTCGCCTCGTAACCCTCTCAGGTTTCTACTCGCAGCCTCCTCTCGCCGCTTTGCCCTTCGGGCTCTGGTTGCCTAGAGGCATAATCGGGTACAAAAGAATACGTCGGAGGAGTCCACCTTACAACACGGCTCTAAGGCACGATCTCGAGTGAGAAGAATGGAAACCAATCCTAAATGTCTCGCAACCTCGATTATAGATGTGGTGCACAACACACCGATAATCAAGACTCTACTAGACACTGCTCAGACACTTTCCGAGGACTAATCGCTTCGATACCACTTTTGTCACGACTGTTCGGCCCGTGGATCGTGTCTTACCGGGCACCCTAGTGATACAACATCGAGAAAATCAGCGGAAATAAAACTAAAACATGAGACAAGACATAAAGTATGAAACAAAGCAACTAACACGGTCACCTTCCCGAATATATACATATATATATCAACACGAGCTTAAATCCTTTTACAAACCCCGCCCACAACAAGATTACATGCACTCTAAGAATGTAACCATAACTATGACGGACAGTATTCCCGCCATACCCCGAATGTACAAGTATCAACACCGACAGGACTATACCAAAGATAAGCCTCCGAGAAACGGAGCTTCCAAAAACGCTGAATCGTGATCCTATAGCGCGATCCACAACCGATGACTTTACCGCGCAGATGAACGCAGCCTCAAGGAGGTCAAGCATAACAGTACCAAGTATGTGAAATCAGAATATCAGAAATGAAATCATAGTAGTCTAAATAAAGCGGTGAGACATATATGATAACCAAACTACGATATAATATGTAGCGAATACGTCAAGTCGTGACTCACGCCTCAAAGTCGCCACTCAAATATAACTATGGGTCTCACGCCCACAACATCAATCATGCCCGTGGAATACCTTCCTCATCACGGCGATTCATGATATAATCACACCAAGAAGTACATGAACACCGTGTCCCACCTGAGTCATAAAACCGTGACGGCAAGTACGAAGGCTAACTACTGTGTACCAAGCCGCATCATCAATCGACCGGCAAGTACGAAGCCAACTACCGATACCAAAGCCGCACTAACAAATCTATATAACCAAACCACGGTCGACCTGGCAAGTACGAAAGTCAACTACCAGATACCAAGCCTGCGCCACGCAGCTGGCCGGGGCAAGTACGAAGACTAACTACCAGATACCAAGCCGGAATCACGAGACTTCGTCACAAAACTGAACGGGGCAAGTACGAAGGCTAACTACCAGATACCAAGCCGAGACAGCCACGACCTCAGGGCAAGTACGAGAGCCAACTACCAGATACCAAGCCGAATCAGTAAAACCTCATGGAGAGCTAGTCCATGGAATAACACTATCAACAGGGAAACGAACCCTCATCATGGCCGCATACCCGTGGACCATCCATCGAGTCAGTATGCCCATGGACTATCATAGTGGAAGCATACCCGTGGGCCGCCCATCGTGTCAGTATGTCCAAAATGATCAAGAACAACATGACCGGCCCTCCATCGAGAGACGCGGTAACATAAAAATACAACACTTGCACAACAAGGCTATCACACGCAAACATAGGCACGTTACACACAACTCAAGGTACTTTCATTTTATGACAAGTCCCGGTTTTAATCCCCAAAGTACTACGTACGTTAAATTCTTTTAGAAGATCCATTTCTTTTACAAAAGTCACCCGATACCCGTAGTATCAAAAATAAAGTGACTAATATTTTAATTAAACCAAAACAATTTCCAAACTTTCCTTTTTAAACCAAATTAAGACAATACCATGCCTTCTTTTTAGACCAAAACACTTCAATTCCACAAGTCTCTTTTCTTTTAAAACAACAACAAGTATTCTTTAAAAACCCAAATAACTTACTCTTTTCAAAACAAGTAACCTATACTTAAAATCAAGTTACTTCTCTTTTTTTCGAAAACAAGTCGTTATAAGTCAAGTCTCTTATCTTTCAAGATCAAGTCTCTTAACTTTCAAAATCAAGTCGTTTATAAGTCAAGTCTCTTAACTTCTACAATCAATAAACCATTCTTTTACCTACATAAGGTCGTTATAACTAATTTCCCATAAAGCTATTATAACACCCTATGTTTTAAACCAACCAAATCACTTAGCACATGTACGTCTACCGTACTACATAGTTCACAACAATCATGCTAGAAAAGATAGGAAGAGGTTCACATACCTCGCGACGATTACCGACAACTAGCAAAACGCTCCAAGTACTTCAACCCGTCGGCTACTCCTTAAGCCAAGTAGATCACGCCACATGTAGTACTCCACTCCTAAAACGGTCATAGTACTTTTATCAAACCTTTCTTACCATTGAAGACTTATACCAATAAAAAGCCCTCTAATTCTACGGAAAATTGGGCAGCACTTCCCCCGTTTTTACTCACTTTTCCATCTTTCTCCAAGGCCCGAATAACCGTAATAATGTGCCATATATAAGGCGTAATAATCAAACAACATAAAGAAGAGGATTACACGCCCAAACGGTAACGCGGTTTACTATCACGCCTTCATAACAACAATAAGTAAAAGAAGGGGATTACGCGCCCAACCGGTAACGCGGTTTACTATCACGCCTTCATAACAACAATACAATAATTAAAAAGGGGATCACACGCACAAACGGAATGCGATTGAACAATCTTCCCCTTAACAGAAATGTAAATACGGTCCAAAGTAAATACAGTCCAAAGTAAATACAGTCCTTAAGTTGGGGTCCTTGGCCAACTTTGTTCATTTTACTTATCCAAATTACTCATTAGTCATCCAACTTATATTTCCATTCTTAATATAAGTTATAGTTACTTTGTTAATTACTTCTTCACAAGTAAGATACGTTGGATACGTTGGATATGTTTTTACCATTTTAATGGCTAACGACCAATCCTTTCTTTAACAAGTTAACATGATCCATTCTTTCCAAACTTACTCCATATATTATATACTCCATAATATACTTATAATATATGTATAATGACCAATTCACAAAGAGGTTAAGATTTACTACCTCAAATAGCCCAAAATCTATCCAAGAACTTAATGTCGTTCCAAGCAAGTCTTAGCTCCAATATTTATGTTACAAACCACCACAAATCACCCTAAGAAGCTCCTCACCATCATCTCTTCAAGAACCAACTCAAACAAGTGAAGGACACTTAGGTTTTCCCTCCAAGAGCTCTCACAGGTGGTTTTGTGGCTAGGGATGTGAAATATTTTCTATCTTTTGGTTAAGAGTCTTCCTAATACACTAGGGAAGAACACTTAAGAGTTTAGGAATTATTGGACAAGGTTTGGTTACGGGGTGTGGTCGACGAGAGCAAGTGAGAGAGGGAGGGAGATGAAATATTTCTCAAGTCTTGAATTATCTAAGTGTGGAAGATTTCATCAACAAAGGGTGCATATATAGGACAACCAAGGAATAGGATGAAGGCAAGTGTGTGGTTGAGATTGGGGACAAGTGTGGGTGGGACCCACAAGCCACTTGTCCACACAAAATATCTTGCAAGACTTGGCCACTTGTCTTGGCCACTTGTCACATGAAAATTGGCCAACCTAGCCCACCTAGGGGTGACACGTGTCGCCCTCCTATTCGTCCAAAATATTTCATCTTCCGAAAATATCCAGAATGGCCAAAATCTCAAAAACAAAGCGGGCCCCACAAAACCGTAAATTTCTCCCGTGGGCCCCACGTGACCTTTTCCGAAAATAAAATCTCAAAATTCTAATATAATTCAAGAAGCCCAAATTCCAAATCTGAGAATCCAATTTCCATCAACGAACATTTTTCCTTTACAAAAACCGGAAACTTTTCCGTTGAAAATCACATCTTTCTTCCTTTCCAATTTTTCTGTCGTATTCTCGTACGTACGTCCTCGCATAGATACCCTGGAACTACGGGGTATAACACCTATGAGCGAGGATCGACGACTGGTGTACCTCTACCTGCGGCATGAACGCAGCCCCCCGAAGGAGGTCAGTACAACAGGTACCAAGTATGTGAAACTGTAAAGTACTAAAATCAAATCATAACATTTTAAAACCAATTACAAATACGTACGAACAACCAATTTAACTGCACATAGTGCCACAACATAAACAAGAGCAAAATAGATATAACGTAATTGGTCTTTTCTAGGCCGTTAATGATCGAAGCAAGGCCAATCGCCCATAGTATCATTATGCGTGCCTAATCCTGGAACTCCCGCAGTCCGCATAGGTCACATGCACCCGCATGAGGTATTCTCGTGACGGGGCAGCTAACCCGGCATCCTCCCGACTCCCGCAGTCCGCATAGTCACACAGACAGATGAGGCATTCCTCGTGACGGATACACACCGGAATGATCAACTCGAACTCCCGCACCGCATAGTCACACTGCATCGCATGAGGTATACCTCGCATCGGCGGTGGCAAGTCCCTGCATCATAACAAGTCGTGGGTATGTGATATAATAGCAAGATAACGCTTATCGTTTAACAACGTAAGCACAACAAGAATAACCCCTCACACAAACATCACAAGACACTAACACACGAGCATCGTAACATGTTTACTTATCAAACCATCTTACTACACTTTCCGTAAATCAATACAAGACTTTCATAAACAAATAAGTAAACTGCCTTTTATCCGCCTTAAGTCGTTATACCTAACTTCCCATAAAGCTAGTATAACACTTAAGCTTTTAAAACCAAGTATTTCTTTTCTTTCAAACATGATTCATAACTCTTTTGAAATACTTCAAGATTCTTATTATTTAAACTCAAGTCAAACGATATCAAAGTAAAACCAAAACAATTTCCATACCTTCTTTTTAAATCAATCTTAAGACAAAAGTGTGCCTTCCCTTTTTTTTAAACCCTTTTAAGACAAAACCATACCTTCCTTTAAAACAAAGACACTTTTTCCTTTTTAAAGTCAAGTAGCAATATATTTTTTAAACCAAGGGTCTTACTCTTTTAAAAACAAGTAACCTATACCTTTAAATCAAGTTACTTCTCCTTTCCCAAAATCAAGTTGTTTATAAGTCAAGTTATCATTTTAAATCCAATGATAAAACCATTCTTATTTTTGAAATCAAGGTAACTTTATTCTTTAAAAGACCACACACCCATTACTCATGAGTGAGGTTTTACAACTTTTTAACATAATTCAAGTCCTTAATATTTCATAACAAGTCACTTAACTTTGGAATCAAGTCAAGGACACAAAAGGAAAATCAACTTCCTTTAAACACACGTGCGTCTACCGCACTAAATATATTTCACAAATATCATGCTAGAAAGGATAGGAAGAGGTTCACATACCTCGCGACGATTATCGACAATAAGCAAAACACTCCAAAGTACTCTAACCTTGCTCGCCTTTTCAACCCTTCAAGTAGAATACGCTACTCGTAGTACTTCAACCTATAAAGGCCACAAAACGTCTATCAACCTCTAGATCTCTTCGTAGAATAATTCTAGATACAAGATTCCTTATTCTACGGAAAATTCGCAAGACCTCCCCGCAACCACATAAATCTCTTCTCTAACGAGGCCTGCTACCAAACTAACAATCCAGGGGTTACACGCCTAACCTGACGTGTACAATTCTACTCCACAATAATACTACAAGTTCATCAGAATACAAATTCTATGTAAATACAGTTCAATTCTTATCCATATATTCTACATATAGTATACTCAACTATACATTACTACAACATGTAATTTCCAATTACAATAGGGGGATAAAGATCATTACCTCGATAAGCCCAAAATTATCCAAGTTTATAAGTCGATCCTGAGCAACGTTTAGCTCCAAATCCTTACGCTCCAACCCGCTCCAAGCGACCCTTAGAAGTTTCTAACCAACTCCTCTTAACACTTCATCTAAGCTATGAAGATTTTCCTAGGGTTTCGTTTTACGACTATTGGAATAAAGTAGTATTTCCGGGCTCTTATGTTGGGATTTCTTTGGAATACCCACAAGGGATTTAGGCTAAAGTATTTGGAATAACAACAATACTTGAAGAATTCTACTCAAGGTGGGGGGTGTTTGGACGAGAACTCACTAAGGGAGGGAGGGGAATTTTTGCTTTGGAAACTTTCTAATGTGGATGAAATAAAGTCTTGCACACAAGGGGTATTTATAGGGAAATCAATGGCCAAGATCTAGGCAAGTGGATGGTGAAGATTGGGTACATGTGTGTGGGTAGATGGCCAACCATTTGTTCACCACAAAAATGGGACAAGTGGCCACCACAAAAATGGGCCACTTGTCCACCTAAAAACGCCCCACTTGTCTTCTCCACCCGCCAACATGGCCACACGGGGTGACACGTGTCGCCCCTACTCGCCCAAAATATTTCATCTTCCAAAATATCCGTAAAGCCAAAAATCCAAAAATAAAGTGGCCCACAAACCAGAATTTCTCCCGTGGCCCCACGTGACCAATTCCGAAAATAAAATTCCATAATTCTTAAATATTCCAAAAGTCCGAATACCAAATCTGGGAATCCAATTCCCTTTAACTAACATTTTTCCTTCACAAAATCGGAAACTTTTCCGTTAAAAATCATATCTTTCTTCCTTTCCAATTTAAATGTCGTATTCTCGAACGCACGTCCTCGTATACATACTCGGAACTACGGGTGTAACAACCCCGCCGTAGAGTTTTTGGATAGCTCCCTGCTCGTGAGTTTATCTTTTGGTATAGTTCCTTCAAGATGTGCTTTGTATGCATGGGTGCAGCGGGCCTTGTCCCGTCATAGTTCAGTATAACTCTTAGAGGTTTGTATTCATATGTGGGATTGGACTCATGTACAGTGTATTGTCTTTTTATTATGTATATTATATGGCAGCCTTGTCGGCTTTGCCCTTGTACGTAGGTTGGTTTTGAAAAAAAAAATGAGGTGTTATTTAATTTTCGCAGTTTACTTAGTTGTTAAGGTAGAAGGGTGCCCAGGTAGGGCACCAGTCACGGGCCCGGGGTTCGGGGCGTGACAAGTATACCTTTATGTACAGACTATATGACTTTACCGCCCCGAGATCGGGCCGGGCAAGATACCTTACGGGCGACTATGTGACCTTACCGCGCCCCGTGATCGGGCCGGAAGTATACCTTTACGGGCGGACTATGCGACCTTACCGGCCCCGTGATTGGGTCGGGCAAGATACCTTATGGGCGGACTATGTGACCTTACCGGCCCCGTGATTGGGTCGGGCGATACCTTTATGGGCAGACTATGTGACCTTACCGGCCCCGTGATTGACCGGCAAGATACCTTTATGGGCAGACTATATGACCTTACCGCGTCCCGTGATTGGGCCGGCAAAGATACCTTTATGAGCGGACTATATGACTTTACCGCGCCCGTGATTGGGCCGGCAAGATACCTTATGGGCAGACTATGTGACCTTACCGCGTCGTGATTGGGTGGGCAAGATACCTTTATGGGCAGACTATATGATTTACCGCGTCCCAGATTGGGCCGGGAAGTATACCTTTATGGTCAGACAATATGACTTAACCGCGTCCCAGATTGGGCCGGCAAGATACCTTTATGGATGACTATGTGACCTTACCGCCCCAGGATTGGGCCGGCGATACCTTTATGGGCGACTATGTGATTTTACCGCGCCCCAAGATTGGGCCGGCAAGATACCTTACGGGCGCACTATGTGACTTTATCGCGTCCCAGATTGGGCCGGGCAGTTAAGGCGTCCCTCCATAAAGGGGCGGTTTATGTTATGCAAGGTAAGTAAGTTATATGGTAATGAACTTGACGATTTTTCCTAAGTATGACGTAAGAAAGTGACTATAACTTTTATTGAAAACGGGAAAAGATAATAAGGTACGATTAAGTTCACGGATGGTAATGACACGTAGGATCCGGTATGTACCTTTTATACTTGCCTCGTCATTCTTTTGTACGATTATGATTTGTTTATCAGACTTATTTTCCGCTCCATATTCGTACTGTTAGAATCGACCCTTCGGGCCGCTCATGTCCGCGTTTAGGTATTACGCTGGATCCGCGAGCTTAGGATCCTGGTTCAGCATTTGAGATGTCTCCAATGTTTCGGAGCTTGTCGTCATGGTTATATATATTCAGGGGTACGGCGGGGCCTTGTCCCGTCATAGTATTTGTCCCAATCTTAGAGGTCTGTATTCATCTGTGGGCTGGACTGGCTAGAGTTGTTTTTACATTGTTAAACAGTGTAGACCCTTTCGAGTAATTTTTATGTTATGGCAGCCTTATCGGCTTGGCCTTAGTTAAAAAAAAAGTGTTATTTATCTTCCGCAGTTTTTTTTATGTTGTATGAATAGAATGGTGCCCAGGTAGGGCACCAGTCGTGGCCCGGGGTCGGGTCGTGACAAAAGTGGTATCAGAGCAGTTAGTCCTCGGAAAGTGTCTACAGACCGTGTCTAGTAGAGTCTTGATTATCGGTGTGTTGTGCACCACATCTATAATCAGGAGTCTGCAGGACATTTAGGATTAGTTTCCATTCTTCTCACTCTGAGATCGTGCGATAGAGCTGTGTTGTTAGGGTCGTCTCTCCCTAACAAGTTATGTTGATTGCAACTACGAGAAAGGCAGCAGTGACCCAGGAAGGACTATGTGGATTGCGTATCCAGGTTGGTAATGATTGTAGTATAGTTGGTATTGTGACATACAGCTATACAGAGTTATGTATGAGGGTCAGACGCGTGTTGCCTAGAATGGTTTTAGATTACCAAGAGTTGGTAAGGACTAACTAGATATCGGGTAGTTATGGAACAGTTAATGAATTCTCGCCATGGTCTTATGTTTTATTTTGAGATAATTGGGAAAGGATGAGATGTCTGATAGGGTAGTGAACCCTTAAGAAGCCATGTTAAAAAACCTAATGGAATACCATGTTAATAGATTAAGCTACGTAGTAGGCTTAAAGAGAATTGTACTGATGAGGTCCATATGGAGTAAGTAATGGTCGTTGTGATCGAGACAAGATGCGTGTCACGCCCAACCCCAAGCTCGTGGATCGGTGCCCTACCCGCACCTCTACCTTAACAACTAAGCAAATCTGGAAATCAAATAACACCTCTTTTTTTAAACTAACGACGCGTAAAGGCAAAGCCGATGCGCCGCCATATAATATACATAATAAAAGACACTACACGCATACATGAGTCCAATCCACATATGAATACTGCACTTCTAAGAGTTATATCGCACTATGACGGACAAGGCCCCGCTGCACCCATAATCGCATAAAGCCTGATCGAAAGAACTTATACCAAAAGATAAACTCCCAACGTAAGGAGCTATCCAAAACTCGGCAGGTCCTACACTGCCGATCACCAAACAGCAGATAAACTGCGGATTTAACGCAGCCTCGGGCGAGGTCTGAAGAATGTACCAAGTATGTGAAATGAAATCAGAATGAAATCATAACAGATCTAAACAAAACAGAGACATGTATGATAGCCAACCTACAAGACACAATACATAATATCATATCAATTCGTGGACGATGCCTCAAAGTCATTACTAAAATATAACCATGGGTCTCACTCCCATAATATCAATCATGCCCGTGGAATCCTTCCTCACTGCCGGCAGTCCATGATAATCAAATTACAGTACACTGTGCCTTACTAACAATGAGAGTAAATAGTAGTATACTTACAATATAAACTAGGAAGCTCACGATCAAAGCAGGACCACCCGCCCGCAGTATCATTAAGCACTCCTACTCCTGGGACTATTTCACCAGCATAGGTCGCGTGGACCCGCATAAGGTATTCCTCGCATGGGACTATTTCACCCGCATAAGCCCTTACGGACTCGCATGAGGTATTCCTCGCATAGGCTGGACCCGCCCGCATGGGACTATTTCACCCGCATAAGCCCTTACGGACTCGCATGAGGTATTCCTCGCATCGTGGGTAGCAAATCCACGGAATATGCAAATGCCACAAACTCGGGGAATGACCCCGAAATGAATGATATACCACTAGCACACAACCGGTTAGTACCAGCACACATAAGCAATTCTCAATTAAACAAGCCAAAGTACTTATCAAGGCACACATGGAATAATTCCCAATTAAACAAGCCAAAGTACTTATTAAGGCACACATGGAATAATTCTCAATTAATCAAGCCAAAGTACTTATCAAGGCACACTTAGACTAATTCTCAATTAATCAAGCCAAAGTACTTATCAAGGCACACTTAGACTAATTCTCAATTAATCAAGCTGTCACGACCCGAACCCGGGCCCGTGACTGGTGCCTTACCCCGGGCACCCTAGTGATACAACATCAGAGTAATCAGCGGAACATAAAACACATACATGAAATCAATGTAAGAAGACAGTGAAATAAGAAGACAAAGCAACCAAAAACGACATCACAGGTATATATAAATAACAACTCTTTCCAAATGAATGCTTTAATTCTTTTACAAACCCCGCCACAACAAGATTACATGCACTCTACGAATGATATGACCACAACGACGACGGGGCCCGCCATACCCCGAATGTAAGCACCTACAACAACAGGACTATACCACGATAAGCCTCGAGAAACAGAGCTTTCCCAAACGCCGAATCGTGACCCTAAGAGCGAGGATCAACGATCGGTGTACCTTTACTGCGGCATGAACGCACTTCAAGGAGGTCGATAACAACAAATTTGAGTATGTGAAATCAAAATAACATCAGAAATGAAATCATAGCACTATATAAAGCGAGACATGTATGATAACCAAACTACGATTACAACAAAGCAACATGTCAAGTCGTGGACTCACGCCTCAAGTCATCACTCAAGTATAACAATGGGTCTCGTGCCCACAACATCAATCATGCCCGTGGAATACCTTCCTCACCGGCCAGCTATGATATAAAAGCACCAAGGAACACATGAACACCAGTGTCCCACTGTGTCATAATAAAATCAGACGGTAAGTACGAAGGCATAGCCGACTACTAAAAACCCACGCATCAACAAGGTCGCGAATCAGATCATAAGATCTGTCTAGACCGTCACATGATCAAAGCTGGCCACTTGCCCGCAGTATCAATGTACGCGCCTAACCCTGGAACTCCCGCAGCTCCGTATAGGCCAAACTCATAGGCCCGCATGAGGTATAACCCCGCATCGAGGGTAGCTACTCCCCGGCAGCGTCCTGGACTCGCCGTCCGCATGGCCACAAGGACCCCATGACCACAAGGGCCGTGATACTAACTCGAACTCCCGCAGCTCCGCATAGGCCCTGCTGCACCGCATAAGGTATACTCTAATCATAGGTCCATCGACCCGCCTGAGTCTACCCCGCATCGGAGGGCAGCTTAACCTCCGGAATATGTCACGATGAGTGGCACAATACTATCATAACGACTGATAGTTAAGAAGCACAATCAAGGGAAAACCCCTTTACACAAACATCACAAGATACTATCACACGTAGCATCCTAACATGATTACTTGTCAAAGCAACGAGAAAGTATTACCAGGCTATCACAATTCAATACAATCAAGTTATTCACACAAGGTACTTTCTACTTTAAGTTAACAAGTTCGGGAATTAATCCCCAAAGTACTTTATACAATAACTCTTTTAAAAGGTACGTCAAAAGTCACACAATACCCGTAGTATATAAAAATAGAGTGACTATCTTTTTAAGTAAACCAAAATACTTACCTTTGTAAAATCAAGTAACAACATTATTTTCCAAACGTCCAAGTTTGCCTAATTTCAAATGTTCACGTTTCTTATTTTAGAAAGGTTTCGTAGTTCATAGTCTTATTCATTTAAGAATATAATTCTCTTTTAAACAATCTGAGAAACATAAGTCTTATGTGAGTAGGATATTCTTGTTTATAACAATCTTATTACAGCAGCCATGATCTAGGAAATATCATTTTGTCTCATCTTAGCTTCTATGCAGATGGAAGTTTCTACTGGTTTTAATAATACTTAATTATTCAAAACATTTCCTTTATTAACGCCAGTTGGTTTGTCGATACACATCCCGATTTCCAAAATCAAGAAACATTCTTAAGCCGTTATACCTAACTTCCCATAAAGCTAGTATAACTCTTAAGTTTTCAAAAGAAACCAAGTATCACTCTTCTTTCAAAACGATTTAGAAATCTTTTGAAATACTTCAAGTTCTTTATTATCACACATCAAGCCAGTTATAAACAAATCATTTACCTTTTAAAAACCACAAAGTATTTTCGGACCTACATAAAGCTGTTATAACCAACTTCTCATAAAGCCGTTATAACACTTTATGTTTCAAACCAATCAAATACATTTAACACATGTACGTCTACCGTACTACATAGTTCACACATATCATGCTAGAAGAGATAGGAAGGGGTTCACATACCTCGCGACGAGTATCGACTAATTGCAAAACGCTCCAAGTACTTCCAAATGTCGGCTACTCCTTTAAGCCAAGTAGATCGCGCCACACGTAGTACTTCAACCTATAAGGCCACAAGGCGCTTATTAACATTTTAGATCCCTTCGTAGAACATTCTACAGAAAATTCGGCAAAGACTCTCCTCCCGCAATAACAGAAATCTCCTCCTCTATCGGGGCCGGCTACCAAGCCAACCAGGGGGGGGTTATATGTTTAATCCGGACGTGCACAATTCTACCCCATAGAAGAGCTACACAAGTCTACTGTAATACAGTCCTATGTAAATACAGTTCAGTACTCTTCTTTCGAAAAGGTTTCTTATTATTCAGGCTTAAGTCAAAAGACATTGCCGATAACTACGTTCAGTTCTATATATAGTATACTTCAACTATATAATCATACAACATGTAATTTCAAATTACAATAGAGGGACAAGATATTTACCTCGATAAGCCCATAATTATCCGAGTTTAAATGTCGATCCTGAGCAATGTTTAGCTACTCAGTGCGCTCCGACCCGCCTCCAAACAACCCTTAGAAGTTCTAACCAACTTCTACTTATTACTCCAACTAACCATGGAGATTTTCCTTAGGTTTCGGTTTTGTGACAAGGGAAGTATAATAGTATCTCCGGGCTTTTCAGATAAGTATAACCTTAGAATACTACAAGGTATACGGCTAAGGTAATTGGGCATTATAACAATACTTTTGAGAGTATTTCTAACAAGAGGGAGGGGTATTTATACGAAAACTACTAGGCTAGGGGGGGGTACCCCACGGCTAGCACCCCAAGGAGGGGGTGTCTACCCATCGGCCTACCCCCACTGGGGGACTCTCGCCGAGGGGAGAGGGCTCTCGGCCAAGGCCTCACATGGGGAGAAAGAGAGCTTTCAAGACTTAGGCAAATTTATGGATGAAGAAGTCTTCAAAGGGAGAGGTATTTATAGGACAAGCCAAGGCCAACCAATGGCCAAGATCTTGCCAAGTGCAAGGCAAGTGTAGGCCAAGATCTTGCCAAGTGCACACTAGCCAACTAATACAAAAATATCCTACCAACCTCGACCACAAAGGCCACACTTTCGCCACCACAATTTCCGCCCAAGGTTCCAATGAGAGGGTGACAAGTGTCGCCTCTTGTTGGTCCAAAATGTTTCGCCTCTCTAAAAATCCGCAAAAATAAAAATGACATAGCGGAAATTCCCTACGAAAGTGGAAAACGCTTCGCCGAAAAACGACTCTAACCGTGTTGTGAACAAAGTTAATTCGCCAAGCCTAATTCTCAAGTTCAAATTTTCTACGCACGCCCCACGCATACTCCGGAAATACGGTATAACATTCTCCTCCTTAGAAACATTCGTCCGAATGTTCCTTCTAAGTCTCAAACAAACGCGCGCCAAAGATAGTCTTCACTACCATACTTACGAAACAATCCTGCCACAATGGCCACAGAAACAACTGCGCAAAATACTTACATCCAAGTCCACGAGGAATCACCTCTAACATCACCACAAACACCTCTCTCCGGGGTCTAAAATATACTTCCTCCACACTTTTTCTAAACAAAGAAATGGTCATATCTATGCTCGCCATACATGCTCGCTTCTTCCCGATACCACTTTTGTCACTTTGCCGCGAGGTTCTAGTGTCACTCCGGCGACCCAACAAATGGTACCGGACTACATGCGATCCCTGAGGCTGTCGTACACTCGAACTCTTACCACATTTCTGATACTGCTTCAGTCTCCAAAACTCGGGGTTACTATCTCTAACGTGGTCATCATTAACTGGGAACACTCTGGATGGATCTCCGATACTTTCCTGATCATAACAATACGAAAGACCGGACGTACTGCCTCCTAAGTCGGACGGCAATTGTTAACATATAGGCAATCTGGCCTATTTTTCACATGAACTCAAAAAGGGCCCAAAGTAACTCGGGCTAAGTTCCCTCTGTTTTCCAAAACTCATCACACCCAACCCGGGTGGTACTTTCAAGAAGACCGACCGTCAACCTGACTCTAAGCGTCGTCGCCGATTATCCGCACGATTTCTCTGAGCTGCCAGAACCTCTCCTAGACAAGCTTTACCCTATCCACAGTCTGCTGGAACAAGCCTGAACCAACTATCTGAATCTTGCCAACATCGAACCAATCGACCGGCAACTACAAGGCCTCATAAGGCGACATTCGAAAACTGAAATGGTAGCTTAAACACTCCCTCCATAGGAGACAACAATCCCTACCACTACCTCTGAAATACACACACTGGCCCGAGGGCGAATGCGATTCTGAGACTCACCTGAGTTCTTAACCCTGCTTGGTAAAACTTCCAGAAACCAAAAGCGACAGCACTGACTCCACTATGCGCCATAAGGTGAAGGTAGGCACCTCGCAGCCTTACAACCTTTACGATAAAATCAACATCGCCGAGTAAACGGTCTTTGCTAGAAGACAAGGCGGTGACTCCTCGCCCGACTCATCGTCGAACGATCCACGAATTCGCACGTTGGTTAACTAAACTCGGGCCTAACACCCTCGTGACCCTACCACAAGACGGGACCACCACAAACTGACCCCACCACCAAACATGCCGCGGGTTGACCCGCAACGTGGCCTCAACCCGACCTGGTAACGCGCTAAACGCTAGCTCCCCGAAGGAAAACTCTCACTAATCACGTTACGAAAACCTAGCGGTCTTCTTAGCTCAACTACCCTCTTTCATGCCACACTACTCAGGGACTTATCCCGTAAACATGGCTCACGTGCACTATGCACTCCTATAAGGGTCAAACATAAACAATACGTCTATACTCGAGATGGCCTTACCTCTAAGGTCTCTATGTATAAAACTCTAAGGCTCACACCTTCTCTATCCCCCAAAATCTTACTCGGTTAACCCACCATGATTTCTAATCACAACTAACACACTGCTATAAGAACATAGCACTTGAGTTATACTCACCTTATCACACATACAGATCTCTAGAGGGTTAAGGATATATCTATATCTACTGCTTCACTCCCCTTAGTCGTTCTAATCAAACCTGCCCCATAGGGCGCATAGCTAGGGGAGATGACGAACTACCCACCGATCCTGAAGGCTAAGTCCTCCTGCAAGGACACTCTTTCGACATCAGACCCTGATGGTCATAGGTACAACAAGTACCAACTAAAAGACGACATTCTCGGATGGCGCCACACCGCTGTGAACACCGAAAAAGAAATCGAATCCGGCCGGAACCTACGTAGCGTGAACGGAAGCTCGAGCTCGACCAACTCCTGCATACCCCGAACGCCCCGAACCCCGTGGAGGACCTTTCGCACCGTGGATGCGCATAATCTAATCTGGCCGCGAGGCGATCGCCGCAAGTTACCAAAGGACCTTGCTACTCGCCCTCTTCTCGCCGCCCTTCGTTAACCCGTCGATCTCTACGCTTTCGCTGCGTGCATAAGCCCGCATACGTGCCATGCTCGAAGCCTAATCGAAGAACTTACTCTTGCACAACCTTCTCGTTGATATTCATCAAGACTCGCGATACATCGCACACTCTCGGTAGCCAAATCCATAGCTAGTAACAGGTTGTCTTTCGCAATCTATATTCTCTGCTTTCCGGTCGCGAATCAAGGTCCAAACATCGTGGCCGCAGAGGAATCGCCGCCCGTGCTAAACTCTCAAGGGCTAGTGACGTCGCAAAACTCCCGAATGAAGCACCACCCTGTGATGATTGGGCTGTGCCCACGTAACCCTCTCGTTTCTCTACTCGCAGCCTACTGGCCGCTTTGCCTCCCGGCGGGTTGCCCTACGCGGAGGCATAACGGTAAGGGAAAGAAATACGTTAGAGGGTCCAACTTACAACACAGCTCTAAAGCACGATCTCAGAGTGAGAAGAATAGAAACCAATCCTAAATATCCTATAGCCTCCTGATTATTGGTGTGGTGCACAACACACCGATAATCAAACTTCATCGGATACGATCGTAGACACTTTCCGAGGATTAACTGCTCTGATACCACTTTTGTCACGACCCGAACCCGGGCCCGTGACTGGTGCCTTACCCCGGGCACCCTAGTGATACAACATCAGAGTAATCAGCGGAACATAAAACACATACATGAAATCAATGTAAGAAAAGTTGAAATAAGACAAAGCTAACCAAAACGATCACAAGGTATATATAAATAACAACTCTTTCCAAATGAGCAGTTTAATCCTTTTACAAACCCCGCCCACAACGATTTACAGACCTCTACGAATGATATGACAACAACGACGGGACAGGGCCCCGTCATACCCCTGAATGTAAGCACCTACAACAACAGGGGACTATACCACGATAAGCCTCCGGAGAAACGGAGCTTTCCCAAACGCTGAACTGTGACCCTAAGAGCGAGGATCAACGACTGGTGTACCTTTACCTGCGGCATGAACGCACTTCGGGCGAGGTCGATAACAACCGAGTATGTGAAATCAAAATAAATCAGAAATGAAATCATAGCGCTATATAAAGCAGGAGACATGTATGATAACCAAACTACAGTTTACAACAATCAGTCATGTCAAGTCAGGGACTCACGCCCTCAAGTCATCACTCAAGTATAACAATGGGTCTCAGGCCCATAACATCAATCATGCCCGTGGAATACCTTCCTCACTGCCGGCAGTCTATGATATAAAAGCACCAAGGAACACATGAACACGGGTCCCACTGTCATAATAAAACTGTACGGGTTAAGTACGAAGGCATATCTGACTACTAAAAACCCACAGAACCAACAAGGTCCTGAACTGAATCATAAGATCTGTCTAGACCGTCAAATGATCAAAGCCGCCACTTGCCCGCAGATCAATGTACGCGTCTAACCTCGAACTCCGCACTCCGCATAGGCCAAACTCATAGGCCCGCATGAGGTATAACCCCGCATCGAGGGTAGCTACTCCCCGGCAGCGTCCTGGACTTGCCGTCCGCATGGATACAAGGACCGCATGACCACAAGGGCCGCATACTAACCTGGAACTCCCGCAGTTCCGCATAGGCCCTCTGGACCGCATAAGGTATTCTCGAATCATAGGTCCATCGACCGCTGAAGTCTACCCCGTGACGGAGGGCAGCAACCTCCGAATATGTCACGATGAGTGGCACAATACTATCATAACGACTGATAGTTAAGAAGCACAATCAAGGGAAAACCCCTTTACACAAACATCACAAGATACTATCACACGTAGCATCCTAACATGATTACTTGTTAAAGCAACGAGAAAGTATTACCAGGCTATCACAATTCAATACAATCAAGTTATTCACACAAGGTACTTTCTACTTTAAGTTAACAAGTTCGGGAATTAATCCCCAAAGTACTTTATACAATAACTCTTTAAAAGGTACGTCAAAAGTCACACAATACGTAGTATATAAAAATAGAGTGACTATCTTTTTAAGTAAACCAAAATACTTACCTTTGTAAAATCAAGTAACAACATTATTTTCCAAACGTCCAAGTTTGCCTAATTTCAAATGTTCACGTTTCTTATTTTAGAAAGGTTTCGTAGTTCATAGTCTTATTCATTTAAGAATATAATTCTCTTTTAAACAATCTGAGAAACATAAGTCTTATGTGAGTAGGATATTCTTGTTTATAACAATCTTATTACTGACCATGATCTAGGAAATATCATTTTGTCTCATCTTAGCTTCTATGGATGGAAGTTTCTCTGGTTTTAATAATACTTAATTATTCAAAACATTTCCTTTTATTAACGCCGCAGATGGTTTGTCGATACACATCCCGATTTCCAAAATCAAGAAACATTCTTAAGCCGTTATACCTAACTTCCCATAAAGCTAGTATAACTCTTAAGTTTTCAAAAGAAACCAAGTATCACTCTTCTTTCAAAACGATTTAGAAATCTTTTGAAATACTTCAAGTTCTTTATTATCACACATCAAGCCAGTTATAAACAAATCATTTACCTTTTAAAAACCACAAAGTATTTTCGGACCTACATAAAGCTGTTATAACCAACTTCTCATAAAGCCGTTATAACACTTTATGTTTCAAACCAATCAAATACATTTAACACATGTACGTCTACCGTACTACATAGTTCACACATATCATGCTAGAAGAGATAGGAAGGGGTTCACATACCTCGCGACGAGTATCGACTAATAGCAAAACGCTCCAAGTACTTCCAACTGTCGGCTACTCCTTTAAGCCAAGTAGATCGCGCCACACGTAGTACTTCAACCTATAAGGCCACAAGGCGCTTATTAACATTTTAGATCCCTTCGTAGAACATTCTACAGAAAATTCGGCAGCACCTCCCCCCGCAACAGCGTAAATCTCCTCCTCTATCGGGGCCGGCTACCAAGCCAACCAGGGGGGGGGGGGTATATGTTTAATCCGGACGTGCACAATTCTACCCCACAGAAGAGCTACACAAGTCTCATCTGAATACACCTATGTAAATACAATTGATTCTTCTTCCGAAAAGGTTTCTTATTATTGGGCTTAAGTCAAAAGACATTGCCGATAACTACGTTCAGTTCTATATATAGTATACTTCAACTATATAATCATACAACATGTAATTTCCAATTACAATAGAGGGACAAGATATTTACCTCGATAAGCCCATAATTATCCGAGTTTAAATGTCGATCCTGAGAAAGGTTTAGCTCTACTCAAGGCGCTCCGAACCGCTCCAACAACCCTTAGAAGTTCTAACCAACTTCTACTTATTACTCCAACTAACCATGGAGATTTTCCTTAGGTTTCGGTTTGTGACTAAGGGAAGTATAATAGTATCTCTGGCTTTTAGATAAGTATAACCTTAGAATACTACAAGGTATACGGCTAAGGTAATTTGGGCATTATAACAATACTTTTGAGAGTATTTCTAACAAGAGGGGGTATTTATCACGAAAACTACTAGGCTAGTGGGTACCCCACCTAGCACCCAGGAGGGTGTCTACCCTCGCCTACCCCACTAGGGGGGGGGCTCTCGGCCAAGGGGGGGGTGAGAGGGGCTCTCGGCTAAGGCCTCACAAGGGGGGAGAAAGAGAGCTTTCAAGACTTAGGCAAATTTATGGATGAAGAAGTCTTCAAAGGGAGAGGGTATTTATAGGACAAGCCAAGGCCAACCAATGGCCAAGATCTTGCCAAGTGCAAGGCAAGTGTAGGGCCAAGATCTTGCCAAGTGCACACTAGCCAACTAACACAAAAATATCCTACCAACCCTTGACCACAAAGGCCACACTTTCGGCCACCACAATTTCCGCCCAAGGTGTTCCAATGAGAGGGTGACAAGTGTCGCCCTCTTGTTGGTCCAAAATGTTTCGTCTCTCGGAAAAATCCGCAAAAAATAAAAATGACATAGCCGGAAATTCCCCTACGAAAGCTGTGAAAACGTTTCGTCGAAAACCGACTCTAACCGGGTGTTGTGAACAAAGTTAATTCGGCCAAGCCTAATTCTCAAGTTCAAATTTTCTACGTACGTCCTTACGTACATACTCTGGAAATACGGGGTATAACACAAGCCAAAGTACTACGTACGTACATTCTTTTCAAAAGACTCATTTTTATGTAAAACCCCAAGATACTAACACCCGTAGTATCAAGGTGTGTCTATTTTTCAAAGTAAGTTACTACACTTTTAGAAACTCATTTCAAAGCTTGAAACCAAGTAACTTCAAATTTTCACAATCTAGGCAACTTATGCCTAATAATCAAAATAGACAACTTTCTTAACCTTCCATAAAGCCGTTATAACCAACTTCCCATAAAGCTGTTATAACCCTTTATGGTTTTAGACATATTCATTCCTTTTTTATAACCAAGAGACTTATACTTAAAACCAAGTATCACAAACTTCCAAATCAAGTCTCTTAACTTTCAAAATACTTCGAGTCTCTTAATATATAGAAAAAAAGTTTATTCTCTTAAATCACGTCATTTCTCCTCTTTTAAAACAATTAAGTAAATCACTCCTTTGACTCCCCTAAAGTCATTATAATGACCTTTAGGTTTTGGAACTAAGGCACTAGCCAAAAGATTTGGAAACCACTTCCTTTTCAAGACTCTATGTACTTTAAGTAGAATACTTTCACTTTTAAGAATCCAACTTCACTAAGGCAATGGATTATACAACTTACAATTTAAACATCAAAGTACAATCAATGGAAGTACATAGAACCAATTCTACTTTAGGCAATCCAAATACAACCAAGGAATGGATCATTTAAGGAGTAGACGACTTTCTTTATCTTAAGGAATCATGCTAGAAGAGAGATAGTTCACATACCTTTCGCTAAATCCACAAGCTAAGCCGAATACGCGCACGTAGAAGTGTCAACCTATAATGGTCACAACAAGACTATCAACTTCTAGTCTCTAACGTAGAATAATACTAAGTATACGGTCTCTAATTCTACGGAAAATCGGGCAACACTTCCTTTGTTTCTACTCACTTTGCCACCTTTTCAAGGCGAATACAATAACCAACACGCCACATTTAAGGCTCAAAACAACAACCAAACAAAGGGATTACACGCCTTACAATACGTAAAATTCCGCCCACAATTAATAATGAAGTAGTTCCATATTCAAGCCATTCTCGGCCAACAACAACCAACAATTCAAAGTCTTTTCCAATCCTTTTCCAATTCCAAGTTCTAAGGTCTAACATGTTATATAGTCATAAACAACTTCAACAACTACAATTTCCTTCTTTATACAACATGCGACGACTTAAACTAATAATCGACTTGAATTGTAATTTTAAGGCTAAACATGCTAGTTTTCGGATTAGGGTTCCAATAGTCAATACACTTATCAAACATCATACTATATAAATCATGCTTGCTAATATCCATAGCTACAACAACAAGTAATCTTAAATACTAAAACGACAAGATTATACCTTTACAAGCCCTTAAAAATTCCAAGATTCAAAGTCGCGCCTTAGCAATTCTTAGCTCCTTTCCTTATGTTCCAATCCGCTTCAAGCACTCCTTAGAAGCCTATGAAGAACCCATCTTCAAGTTCCAACTTCAAAGTTGAAGAACTTCTTAAGTTTCCGCCTTGCGACTAATACGAAAACGTCGTTTTTTCGAAATCTTTCTATTGAGATAACCTTATAATACCCTTAGGGACATTGGGTTAAAGTCTTGTGAACAATGGAACAAAATTACAAATTTTTTGTGTGGACTAGTTCTCAAAGCCGAGAGCTATGTATGAAGAACAAGACTGTGTGATTTTTTTCTAAGTGTTAGAAGAGCTTGTCTTGCACTAGCTTAGTATATAAAACACATTGGAGGGCTTAGATTAAAACACTTGTGTGGATTGGATGAGGATCATTAATTAAATAGCCAAGTGGACAAGTTGACTTGGTCAATATTATCAAGCTTTGAAGACTTATCTTCTACCATGGTCAATGACCATTTTAACCTTGCATGAAATCATCCAAGACTATATGAGGGGGGTGCCACATGTCGCCCTCTCATTCGTCCATAAAATTCCGTAACCCTCGTGGGCCCCACAAAACGTAGATTTCCTCGGGTGGGCCCCACGTGACCAAATCCGTAAAAATAAATTTCCATAATGTTAATAAGTTCCATATTCCTCAAATAATGCATTTTGAGAATCCAATTCTCAACAACGAACATTTCTCCTTTCCGACGTTCGGAAGATTTTTCCGCCGGAAAAACAATTCTTCCTTTCGTACTAATTTCCAAGTCTTGATTCCTTACGTACATTCTCTTATACAAGTCCTGGACTTACGGGGTGTAACATTCTTCCCCCCTTAGAAACATTCGTCCCCGAATGTTCTTAGTCGGTTGTCAGGCTATACAAACTCCGGCACAATCTCTATAATATGCCTATCAATCAATACTCCACAAGACTAACGATGCCACACATGGCCACCTCCTAACATCCGTAAATATATCTATGGACCTTCCGTCCGCGACCCCTTCTCACAAAACTCGAAGGTTACAGTCTTCTCAAACTCGGGATCCTTAGAGGTTCCTTTCTTTCCTTACTTGTCATACTTTCTCGTACTTCCAAACTTACTTGAGCATACGTACAAAATTTCAAATATTGATTATGTTCCCCAATCCTTGGATTACTATCCAAACTTGGCCATAATGTTACTTGAATTTCCGCTAAGGCTTTTCTCGGTCCTTACGACCTAGTTCCGGTGGAACGCATCCACGAACTCGTACAACGATTAACTAAACTTGGGCCTTACATCCTCGGGACCCTATCACATAACGAGACCATTTCTAACTGACATCACCCCAATCCATACTACCGGTTGACCCGAAATGAGTCCATAACCTGACCCATCGTCACACTTAACTTCTCATTCTTAGTCTGAAATAAATCTTTCTCTTATCTCAAGGTACTTCTCACCCTATCCTCCCATTCACTAGATGTAACGACCCGTTCCGGGGCCCGTTACTGGTGCCTTATCCCGGGCACCCTAGTGACACAACATCAGAGAAAACCAGCGGAACATAAAACTTTAAACAAGAAACAAGATATATGAACATAAAACAGGCCAACCCAACGGTTACCTTCCAATAACATAAATAAATACAACTCTTTCAAAACGAACAGTTTAATCCTTTTTACAAACCCTGCCCACAACAAGATTTCTGCACCTCTAAGATTTACAACAACTATGACGGACGAGGCCCCGCCATACCCAGAATGTACAAGAACCTACAACTCAGAAACACATACCAAAAGATAAGCCTCGAGAAACGGAGCTTCCTAAAACGCTGAACCGAGATCCTAAGGCGAGGATCCACGGCCGATGTACCTCTACTGCGGCATGAACGCGGCCGAAGGAGGTCGATAACAGTACCAAGTATGTGAAAGCAGAAATATCAGAAATGAAATCATACTAGTCTATATAAAGCGGAGACATGTATGATAACCAAACTACGATTCACAACATAAAAGCGATCATGTCGATCGAGGACTCACGCCTCAAGTCATCACTCAAATATAACTATGGGTCTCACGCCCACAACATCAATCATGTTCGCATCATGGCGCATGCCGGAATTCGCATCGGTGTAGACATGTCCATGATGCAACAATACCAATGCCCCATGGCCACATGCCCCGAAATTCTGCATCGGCAGAACCGTCCATGTGACATCAACAATAATATCTTGGGTGATCAACCTGCCGCGTGGCCACATGCCCGAATTCTACCTCGGTGTAGACATGTCCATGTGACATCAACAACAAGACAAGAATCAAAATGGAAACATACGTGGAATTCTCCACATCGCCAAAGACGTCCAAGTAAGTTCTCAACAAGTCAACCGACCCTCTATCGAGAGACGCGGTAACACAGAAATACAACACTTGTACAACAAAGGCTATCATCACAAGCATAGGCAAGTTTCACACAACTCAAAGTACTTTCCCATAAGTCACACAATACCCGTAGTATAAAAATAGAGTGACTATCTTTTTAAGTAAACCAAAATACTTCCCTTTGCAAAAGTCAAGTAACCACATTATTTCCAAACGTTCAAGTTTGCCTAATTTCAAGTGCTCAAGTTTCTCATTTTAGAAAGGTTTTATAACTCATAGTCTTAATCCCTTTTAAAACAATTGAGTAACATATGTCATACATGTGAGTAGTTTATTCTTGTTTATAACAATCTTATTACAGCAGCCATGATCTAGAAAATGCAATATCATTTTGTCTCATCTTAGCTTCTATGCAGATGGAGGTTTCTACTGGTTTTAATACAACACATCATTATTCAATACATTTTCCTTTATTAACGCTGCAGTGGTCTGTCGATACACATTCTGATTTCCGAAATCAGTAAAACATTATCCCTTTAAAAACCAAGTACTCATTACTCACGAATGAGGTTTCATACAAACATCCACATTAAAACAAATAAGTTAAGTCTCTTATCTTATAAGATCAAGTCTCTTAACTTCTAACATCAGTAAACCATTTTCTTACCTACATAAAGCTGTTATAACCAACTTCCCATAAAGCCGTTATAACACTTTATGTTTAAACAAACAAATACACTTAGCAACCAGACGTCCACCGTACTACATAGTTACACACATATCATGCTAGAACAGGATAGGAAGAGGTTTACATACCTCGCGGCAGTATCGACAATAAGCAAAGTGCTCCAAGTACTACAACCTTGCTAGCCCTTTCCACTCTCAAGTAGAATACGCCACTCTTAGTACTTCCACCTATAAGGCCACAAACGTCTATTAACTTCTAACCGCACGGTTCCATATTCTACCGAAAATTCAAGACCTCCCCGCAACAAACAGAAATCTCCTCCTCTCATCGAGGCGGCCACTGCCGACCGGGGGGTTTACACGCCTAACCTGGACGTGTACAATTCTACTCAAAGAATACTACACAAGTCTATCGCAATACACCCCATGTAAATACAGTTCAGTTCTTTTCTTTACTCTTCAGGCTTAAGTCAAAAGACATTGCCAAATACAAAGTTCAGTTCTACATATAGTATACTTCAACTATATATTTCTACAACATGTAATCTCCAATTACAATAAGGGGACAAGAATATTTACCTCGACAAGCCCAAAATTATCCAAGTTATAATGTCGATCCTGAGCAAGGTTTAGCTCCTACTCCGTGCGCTCCAATCCGCTCCAAACAACCCTTAGAAGTTCTAACCAACTTCTACTCAAATACTTCAACCAACTATGAAGATTTCCTTAGGGTTTCGGTTTGAAACTAAAAGGACAAAAGGTAGTATTTCCGGGCTCTACGTATAGAGGTATCTTTGGAATACTACAAGGTACAAGGCTAAAGTATTTTGGGCATTATAACAATACTTGGAGAAGTATTTCAATACCACAAGGGAGGGGTATTATACGAAAACAACTAGGCTAGGGGGGGGGTACCCCACGGCTAGCTCCACAAAGGGGGGAGGGGGAAGCCTCTCGGCCAAAGCCCACACGAAAAGGGGAGGAAGGCTCTGCCAGAGCTCACAAAGGGGGAGGAGAGGGTTTCAAGACTTGGAAGTTTTGGATGAATGAAGTCTTCAAGCCAAGGGGGGTATTTATAGCAAACCAAAAGCCAACCAATGGCCAAGATCAAGCCATGTGCAAGGCAAGTGTAAGGCCTTGATCAAGCCAAGTGCACCCTAGCCCTACTCCACCAAACATGGCACAAAACAAGCCACAAAACAAGGCCAAGAATAAGGGACCAATCGCCGAGGCCAACCACCCTTGACCGCCCCCCCTAAACCGTCCAATGAGGGTGACAAGTGTCACCCTCCCGTTGGTCCAAAAATGTTTCGTCTCTCGGAAAAATCCGCAAAAAATATAAATGACATAGCCGGAATTTTCCCTACGAAAGCTGTGGAAACGTTTCGTCGAAAAACGACTCCAATCGGCACTTGTGCCCAAAATTCGGTCCTTTGCCTAACTTAAGGCTCAAATTCTCTACGTACGTCCTTACGTACATACTCTGGAAATACGGGGTATAACATTCTCCCCTCCTTAGAAACATTCGTCCCGAATGTTCCTTCTCAAGTCTCAACCCAAACATGCGCTAGTATAGCCTTCACTGCTATACGCACGAAAACAATCATGCCACACCTGGCCATAAAAAAATAACAAACGCACCAATACTTAAACCCAAGTCAACGAGGAAACACCTCTAATCATCACAAAAACCCCTTACCTGAGGTCTAAAATATACTCCCTTCACACCTTCATTTCCCCAAAAGAAACGATCACACACGTTCACTTTTCCCCTATCTTGTTGTACCCTTCTCGAACACTCAAACTCTTTCTAGTATCTGTACCACACTTCCGTCAACGCTTCTGTTTCCAACTCTTGGAGTCACTACCTCCAAACTTGGTCATCTTACTAACCTCGATCTTCTCTAAGGCCGTTCCCGGCCTCCACGATCCGCTTCTGGTCGAACATATCCACCAACTCATACGATGGTTTATACAAACTTGGGCCTAGCATCCTCGTGACCCTACCACCTGGCGGGACCACCCAGAACTGACCCCACCTTAAACCGGGCTACGGGTTGACCCGTATCACGTCCTCAACCCGACCCACAATCGCGTCACGCCCTTGTTCCCCGACACGGAACAATCCTGCTAAATCACATCATGAAAGCTACCACTTCCATCTCACATTACCCATGGACTGATCACTAACATAAAACCCACGTATACTACGCACTCTGATAAAGGTCAAACATAAAACGAATCTTTTACTCAAGACGACCTTACCTCTAAGGTCTCAATCGTGACAGTCTAGGGTTCACACTTACCACGCCCCCATACTTATCCTCCCAACTAAGCATGTTTTCTAACTCACAATTAACACAACGCTATTCGTACATAGCACATAATAATGAGACCATCATAACAAGCATACCAAAACTCTAGAGGGTTAAGGATATACCTGAAGCTACCGCTCCACTCTAATCATAGGCCTGCCCTGCAGGGCGCATAACTGTAGAAGGCGATGAACCAGCCACTGATCCGGTAGGCTGAGTCGTAACATCCGTGCTACCCTTGGTCGGACAGTTCCGCAAATGGCCCGCTGGCCGCAAAAATAACAAGCTCCTCGCACCACGACACTCCCCAAAATGCGGTCTACCACATCGACCACACCGAGGTAGGGTGACCGTGATCCGCCAACACCCTTACTTCCTCGAAACACGAACCTCGAGCCACGACCGCTCCCGAATACTCGGATGCTCGAAGGTTGTGGAGGACCACTCGACCGGGCGGAGGTACAAAACTAGTATCTCGCCGAGGCGTCCGCCTCGAAAGTCACCAAAGGACTCGTTGTTACGCCCTCTCGCCGATCTTGGTCATTCCGTCGACCTCTCCGTGCCTCACATCCTGCATGAGCTCGCATGCGGGCAATGTCCATGCGGTGAAGAGCTACTCCCGCACATGCCTCGACATGTAATCATCGAGCCTGTAACATATCGGTGCACTCGATCCTCCATACTAGCTACTAACGCCGGGACGCACGCCAATGAGTCGAACTCCACATTGTACTCCCGAACCGCACGCCCGCTCGTCTAAGCATCAAAAATGTCACTGCGTGCTCCTCATGCGCGAGGCAAGAAGTGCGTGAGAAAGCCCCAAAACTCATCCCATACTGCTGGAGTGCATGCTCTCCCGAAAGCTCCTATGAATCAAACCAATCGATCGCGGTATCACGCACCGATGCGAACCAAAGGTCACGACTCGGTCTCAAGCCTTGATCACCCGTGATGATCCGTCAGAATCGCCGGATGAACTCCTGCGGATCATCCTCGTGCCTCGACCCATAAAACTCGCGGCTACAACTCGAAAGTTCCGTAGCCTCAAACTATCTGCTCGGGGTGAACCATCGGTGCTCGAATCGAATCACGTGATCCAAATTTATCCTCATATCGCCACGACCACGCCAAAGAATCGGGCCATCTCCTTGTAACCCATCTCCTCTCGCCTGCATGGGGACTGAGGCTCGGTGCATCGCGGTCTCGCAGCCTATTGTTGCGCTCTAACCTCGCTGGGCCGGGCGGCGTCACAAAACCCGCCGTCAAGCACAACCTCGTGCATCGCTCGGGCTCGCGCTGCGTACTCTCTCAGTATCTCACTAGCGGTTCCTCGCCGCCTTGCCCTTCGTGGCTCGCTGCTTGCGCGAGGCATAAGCGTAAAAATGAGATACGTCGGAGGGTACAACTTACAACACTCTAAGGCACGATCTCGTAATGAGAAGAATGGAAACCAATCCTAAATGTCCTGCCTCCTCGATTATAGATGTGGTGCACAACACATCGATAATCAAGACTCTACTAGACACGATGCAGACACTTTCCGAGGATTAAGCGCTCGATACCACTTTTGTAACGACTGCCCGGCCCGCATCGTGCCTTATCCCGCACCCTAGTGACACAACATCGAGAAAACCAATGAACATAAAACTTTAAACAAGAAACAAGATATATGAACATAAACAGGCCAACCCAGCGGTTACCTTCCAATAACATAAATAAATACAACTCTTTCAAAACGAGCTTTAATCCTTTTTACAAACCACGCCCACAGCGATTACTGCACCTCTAAGATTTACAACAACTATGACGGACAGGGCCGCCATACCCCGAATGTACAAGAACCTACAACTCAGGGAACACATACCAAAAGATAAGCCTCGGAGAAGCGGAGCTTCCCAAAACGCTGAATCGAGATCCTAAGAGCGAGGATCCACGGCCGATGTACCTCTACTGCGGCATGAACGCAGCCCGAAGGAGGTAAGTAACAGTACCAAGTATGTGAAATCAGAAATATCAGTAAATGAAATCATACTAGTCTATATAAAGGGGAGACATGTATGATAACCAAACTACGATTCACAACATAAGCGATCATGTCGATCGGGGACTCACGCCTCAAGTCATCACTCAAATATAACTATGGGTCTCACGCCCACAACATCAATCATGTTCGCATCATGGCGCGTGCCGGTCTGCAGCCGGTGTAGACATGTCCATGATGCAACAATAATACCAATGGCCCATGGCCACGCGCCCGAGTGCAGACGTGTAGACACGTCCGTGTGACATCAACAATAATATCTTGGGTGATCAACCCTGCCGCATGGCCACATGCCCCCGGAATTCTACCTCGGTGTAGACACGTCCATGTGACATCATCAACAAGACAGTAATCAAAATGGAAACATACCCGTGGAATTCTCCACACGCCAAAGACGTCCAAGTAAGTTCTCAACAAGTCAACCGGCCCTCTATCGAGAGACGCGGTAACACAGAAATACAACACTTGTACAACAAAGGCTATCATCACAAGCATAGGCAAGTTTCACACTACTCAAAGTACTTTCCCATAAGTCACACAATACCCGTAGTATAAAAATAGAGTGACTATCTTTTTAAGTAAACCAAAATACTTCCCTTAGCAAAAATCAAGTAACCACATTATTTCCAAACGTTCAAGTTTGCCTAATTTCAAGTGCTCAAGTTTCTCATTTTAGAAAGGTTTTATAACTCATAGTCTTAATCCCTTTTAAAACAATTGAGTAACATATGTCATACATGTGAGTAGTTTATTCTTGTTTATAACAATCTTATTACAGCAGCCATGATCTAGAAAATGTAATATCATTTTGTCTCATCTTAGCTTCTATGCAGATGGAGGTTTCTACTGGTTTTAATACAACACATCATTATTCAATACATTTTCCTTTATTAACGCTGCAGTGGTCTGTCGATACACATTCTGATTTCTGAAATCGAGAAAACATTATCCCTTTAAAAACCAAGTACTCATTACTCACGAATGAGGTTTCACACAAACATCCACATTAAAACAAATAAGTTAAGTCTCTTATCTTATAAGATCAAGTCTCTTAACTTCTAACATCAGTAAACCATTTTCTTACCTACATAAAGCTGTTATAACCAACTTCCCATAAAGCCGTTATAACACTTTATGTTTAAACCAAACAAATACACTTAGCAACTGTACGTCCACCGTACTACATAGTTACACACATATCATGCTAGAACAGATAGGAAGAGGTTCACATACCTCGCGACGAGTATCGACAATAAGCAAAGTGCTCCAAGTACTACAACCGCTAGCCCTTTCCACTCCTCAAGTAGAATACGCCACTCTTAGTACTTCCACCTATAAGGCCACAAACGTCTATTAACTTCTAACCGCGGTTCCATATTCTACCGAAAATTCGAAGACCTCCCGCACATGACAGCGTAAATCTCCTCTCTATCGAGGCCGACTACCAAGCCGACGTGGGGTTACACGCCTAATCGGGCGTGTACAATTCTACTCAAAGAATACTACACAAGTCTCTGCAATACGACCCTATGTAAATCTGATTCTTCTTTTCTTTACTCTTCAGGCTTAAGTCAAAAGACATTGCCAAATACAAAGTTCAGTTCTACATATAGTATACTTCAACTATATATTCCTACAACATGTAATCTCCAATTACAATAAGGGGACAAGAATATTTACCTCGACAAGCCCAAAATTATCCAAGTTATAATGTCGATCCTGAGCAAGGTTTAGCTCCTACTCCGTGCGCTCCAATCCGCTCCAAACAACCCTTAGAAGTTCTAACCAACTTCTACTCAAATACTTCAACCAACTATGAAGATTTCCTTAGGGTTTCGGTTTGAGACTAAAAGGACAAAAGGTAGTATTTCCGGGCTCTACGTATAGAGGTATCTTTGGAATACTACAAGGTACAAGGCTAAGGTATTTTGGGCATTATAACAATACTTGGAGAAGTATTTCAATACCACAAGGGAGGGGTATTATACGAAAACAACTAGCAGTGGGTACCCACGCTAGCTCCACAAAGTGGAGGAAGCCTCTCGCCAAAGCCCACACGAAAAGGGGAGGAAGGCTCGCCAGAGCTCACAAAGGAGGAGAGGGTTTCAAGACTTGGAAGTTTTTGGATGAATGAAGTCTTCAAGCCTAGGGGGGTATTTATAGCAAAACCAAAAGCCAACCAATGGCCAAGATCAAGCCATGTGCAAGGCAAGTGTAAGGCCTTGATCAAGCCAAGTGCACCCTAGCCCTACTCCACCAAACATGGCACAAAACAAGCCACAAAACAAGCCACAAAACAAGGCCAAGAATAAGGGACCAATCGGCCAAGGCCAACCACCTCGACCGCCCCTAAATCGTCAATGAGGGTGACAAGTGTCACCCTCCCGTTGGTCCAAAAATGTTTCGTCTCTCGTAAAAATCCGCAAAAAATATAAATGACATAGCCGGAATTTTCCCTACGAAAGCTGTGGAAACGTTTCGTCGAAAAACGACTCCAATCGGCACTTGTGCCCAAAATTCGGTCCTTTGCCTAACTTAAGGCTCAAATTCTCTACGTCCGTCCTTACGTACATACTCTGGAAATACGGGGTATAACACTAGAGGTTCGTCACATAAGCCAAAGTATTTCTACTGTAGATCCTTCCCTATTGGTCTTACACTGTTACGGGGTAATTACAACTTGTGAACTCTACACAACTACGCCTCGCCACTTATCATTCTTGTCAACATTCTTAACTTTTCACTTTACTAATCAAAGTATTCCTACCTCTGGGGGTGCTATCACTTACAACTGCTAGCAACACAGGGAAAACATATACGCTGGGGCAAAATCTGAATCTAACAATGCACGTATGATTCAAAAGAATCGAGATATACCTGTAACCCCAGGCGATGTCGCCTCCTGATCCTGTCCAGTAGTCACGTCATCTCTGCGGTTCGAAGGACCGCCAGAACTATAAACCCCACCCTGACCTCTACCACGACTGGCTGACATCCAACACCCCGCTCGGGACGCACAGCTGTGGAGGAAAGGTAACCAACCATCGGCCTCATAGGCTGAGCCACCTCACCGGTGCTCCTTCTAAAAGGACATACCCTCAGAATATGGCCCGGACGGCCACAATAAAAACAAGCACTCGTTCCATAACGGAATTCCCCCAAATGACGCTTACTACATCGGAAGCACTGAGGAAAAAGTGGCCTCGACTGAGAAAATCCTCTGCTCCTCTGAGAACCTCGACCCCTGGAGCTTGGACAGGCTCTTAAATACCTTGTGGGATCAAATCTCCCACCTGTGAGCTGCGGGGGTATGTATTGGGTAGGCTGGGACGAATATCTCACTCGCTGCTGAGGCAGCTCGTCCAAAAACTCACCGGGATAACCAACCGGTCTAGCCCTCTTACGCTGATCTCCACGTTGGCCCTCTACCCTCTGTACACCTGTCTGTACTGGCCGAATAACCTCCTGCTGATGAAACTATAGCACCGCTATCTTGGTTAATAACATAACTGCTTCCCTCATGACCCTATAGTCTTCTCCTAACTGAGAAACTGGAGGCTCTGGTGCTGGGGCCTCAAAACCTGGCGCAGAAGAACTCGCCAACTGCGACACAACATCCGGTATACCCTGGGCATAAGCCCTATCAACTCTCTGAGTCTGACTAGTAGCTCCTGCTACTCCTTTGCCCTTCTGGGCGGCTGTTTCCCTCCTTGGAGGCATAACTGTAACACAAAATCACGTCAGAGAGGAATTATCTTACTAACATAGCTCTATGGCACGATCTCAGAGTGAGAAGAATAGAAACCAACTCCTAAATGTCCTGTAGCCTCCTGTTTATGGGTGTGGCGCGCAACACACCGATAATCAAGACTCTACTAGACACGGTCTGTAGACATTCCGAGACCGATCGCTTCGATACCACTCTGTCACGCCCCGAACCCCGGGCCCATGACTGGTGCCCTACCTGGGCACCCTTCTACCTTAACAACTAAGCAAACTGCAGAAATTAAATAACACCTCATTTTTTTTAAACTAACGTACGTGCAAGGCAAAGCCGACAAGGCTGCCATATAATATACATAATAAAAGACACTACATTGTACATGAGTCCAATCCCACATATGAATACGGACTTAAGAGTTATCTTGAACTATGACGGACAAGGCCCCGCTGTACCCATAATCGCATAAAAAGCACATCTTGAAAGAACTTATACCAAAAAGATAAACTCCGAATGTAAGGAGCTATCCAAAAACTCGAGCGGGTCCTACACTGCCGATCACCAAACAACGTACCTAAACTGCGCAGATGAACGCAGCCCGGGCGAGGTCGAGACGAAGAATGTACCAAGTATGTGAAACCGTAAATCTTGTAATGAAATCATAACGCTAAACAAAGCAGAGACATGTATGATAGCCAACCTACGCATACAATACATAATATCATATCAATTCGTGGACGATGCCTCAAAGTCATTACTAAAATATAACCATGGGTCTCACGCCCATAATATCAATCATGCGTGGAATCCTTCCTCACCGCTGATCCATGATAATCAAATTACGAGACATCGTGCCTTACTAACAATGAGAGTAAATAGTAGTATACTTACAATATAAACTAGGAAGCTCACGATCAAAGCAGGACCACCCGCCCGCAGTATCATTAAGCACTCCTACTCCTGGGACTATTTCACCCGCATAGGTCGCGTGGACCCGCATAAGGTATTCCTCGCATGGGACTATTTCACCCGCATAAGCCCTTACGGACTCGCATGAGGTATTTCTCGCATAGGCTGGACCCGCCCGCATGGGACTATTTCACCCGCATAAGCCCTTACGGACTCGCATGAGGTATTCCTCGCATCGTGGGTAGCAAATCCACGGAATATGCAAATGCCACAAACCCGGGGAATGACCCCGAAATGAATGATATACCACTAGCACACAACCGGCTAGTACCAGCACACATAGGCAATTCTCAATTAAACAAGTCAAAGTACTTATCAAGGCACACATGGAATAATTCCCAATTAAACAAGCCAAAGTACTTATCAAGGCACACATGGAATAATTCTCAATTAATCAAGCCAAAGTACTTCTCAAGGCACACTTAGACTAATTCTCAATTAATCAAGCCAAATTACTTATCAAGGCACACTTAGACTAATTCTCAATTAATCAAGCCAAAGTACTACGTACGTACATTCTTTTCAAAAGACTATTTTTATGTAAAACCCCAAGATACTAACACCCGTAGTATCAAGGTGTGTCTATTTTTCAAAGTAAGTTACTACACTTTTAGAAACTCATTTCAAAGCTTGAAACCAAGTAACTTCAAATTTTCACAATCTAGGCAACTTATGCCTAATGATCAAAATAGACAACTTTCTTAACCTTCCATAAAGCCGTTATAACCAACTTCCCATAAAGTTTTAGACATATTCATTCCTTTTTTATAACCAAGAGACTTATACTTAAAACCAAGTATCACAAACTTCCAAATCAAGTCTCTTAACTTTCAAAATACTTCGAGTCTCTTAATATATAGAAAACAAGTTTCTTCTCTTAAATCACGTCATTTCTCCTCTTTTAAAACAATTAAGTAAATCACTCATTTGACTCCCCTAAAGTCATTATAATGACCTTTAGGTTTTGGAACTAAGGCACTAGCCAAAAGATTTGGAAACCTCTTCCTTTTCAAGACTCTATGTACTTTAAGTAGAATACTTTCACTTTTAAGAATCCAACTTCACTAAGGCAATGGATTATACAACTTACAATTTAAACATCAAAGTACAATCAATGGAAGTACATAGAACCAATTCTACTTTAGGCAATCCAAATACAACCAAGGAATGGATCATTTAAGGAGTAGGACGTACTTTCTTTATCTTAAGGAATCATGCTAGAAGAGGAGATAGTTCACATACCTTTTCGGCTAAATCCACAAGCTAAGCCGAATACGTCGTACGTAGAAGTGTCAACCTATAATGGTCACAACAAGACTATCAACTTCTAGGATTGGGTCGGGCAGTATACCTTTATGGGCAGACTATATGACTTTACCGCGTCCCAGGATTGGGCCGGGCAATATACCTTTATGGGCAGACTATGTGACCTTACCGCGTCCCAGGATTGGGCCGGGCAGTATACCTTTATGGGCAGACTATGTGACCTTACCGCGTCCCAGGATTGGGCCGGGCAGTATACCTTTATGGACAGACTATGTGACTTTACCGCGTCCCAGGATTGGACCGGGCAGTATACCTTTATGGGCAGACTATGTGACCTTACCGCGTCCCAGGATTGGGCCGGGCAGTATACCTTTATGGGCAGACTATATGACTTTACCGCGTCCCAGGATTGGGCCGGGCAGTATACCTTTATGGGCAGACTATGTGACCTTACTGGCCCCGTGATTGGGCCGGCAAGATACCTTATGGGCAGACTATGTGACCTTACGGCCCCGTGATTGGGCCGGCAAGATACCTTATGGGCAGACTATGTGACCTTACCGCCCCAGATTGGGCCGGCGATACCTTTATGGGCGACTATGTGACCTTACCGCGTCCCGTGATTGGCGGGCAAGATACCTTTATGGACAGACTATGTGACCTTACCGCGTCCCAGGATTGGGCCGGGCAGTATACCTTTATGGGCAGACTATGTGACCTTACCGCGTCCTAGGATTGGGCCGGGCAGTATACCCTTATGGGCAGACTATGTGACTTTATCGCGTCCCAGATTGGGTCGGGAAGTATAGGCGTCCCTCCATAAAGGGTCGGTTTATGTTATGCAAGGTAAGTAAGTTATATGGTAATGAACTTGACGATTTTTCCTAAGTATGTACGTAAGAAAGTGACTATAACTTTTATTGAAAAATGGGAAAAGATATAAGGTACGGTTAAGTTCACGGGATGGTAATGACACGGTAGGATCTGGTATGTACCTTTTTTATACTTGCCCCTGTCATTCTTTTGTACAGTTATGATTTGTTTACTGTACCTTATTTTCCATTCCATATTTGGTACCTGTTGTATCGACTTTCTGGGCCGCTCATGTCCGCAGTTTAGGTATTACGATTGTGGATCCGCGAGCTTAGGATCCTGGTTCAGCATTTGAGATGGCTCCAATGTTCCGGAGCTTGTCGTCATGGTTATGTATATTCAGGGGTACGGAGGGGCCTTGTCCCGTCATAGTATTTGTCCCAATCTTAGAGGTATGTATTCATCTGTGGGCTGGACTGGCTAGAGTTGTTTTTACTGTCACCCCCCGAACCCCGGGCCCGTGACTGGTGCCCTACCTGGGCACCCTTCTACCTTAACAATACAAGTAAACGGCGGAAATTAAATAACACCCTTTTTTTTTAAAACCAACATACGTGCAAGGGCAAAGCCGGCAAGGCTGCCATAATATACATAACAAAAGACACTACACCGTACATGAGTCCAATCCCACATATGAATACATACCTCTAAGAGTTATACTGAACTATGACGGGACAAGGCCCCGCCGTACCCATAACTGTACAAAATCCTGTACTGAAAGAACTTATACCAAAAAGATGAACTCCTGAACAGAAGGAGCTATCCAAATATCTGAGCAGGGTCCTACACCTGCCGATCACCAAACATCGTACCTAAACCTGCGGCATGAACGCAACCCCCCGAAGGAGGTCAGTACGAAGAATGTACCAAATATGTGAACGATGAAATCCGTAATGAAATCATACGATCTAAACAAAGCAGAGACATGTATGATAGCCAACCTACAAGACACAATACATAAGCGATCATATCAAGTCGTGGACGACGCCCTCAAAGTCACTACTCAAATAACAGTACACAGTGCCTTACTAACAATGAGAGTAATCAAAAGTATAGGTAGCAAATCCACGGAAACAGGTGGTATAACGATCTTTGGGGATTTACCCCTCATTTATACTCTTACCCTGACGAAGGTGGTAAAGCAGGTGGTATAACGATCTTTGGGGATACACCCCTCATTTATACTCTTACCCTGAAGAAGGTGGTAAAACAGGTGGTATAACGATCTTTGGGGATACACCCCTCATTTATACTCTTACCCTAAAGAAGGTGGTAAAGCAGGTGGTATAACGATCTTTGGGGATACACCCCTCATTAATACTCTTACCCTGAAGAAGGTGGTAAAGCAGGTGGTATAACGATCTTTGGGGATACACCCCTCATTTATACTCTTATCCTGAAGAAGGTGGTAAAGCAGGTGGTATAACGATCTTTGGGGATACACCCCTCATTTATACTCTTACCCTGACTCAACTGGCCATCATACATAACATAAGCACTACCGGCTTATCACACAATAAGTAAGCAAGTTAAGAAATCCCCCTAACTTCTTATTAGTCTTATTCATATACACTCTCATTTTGGTTTACTTAAGACACTAATAGAATAATTCTCAATTAAACAAGCCAAAGTACTTATCAAGGCACACATAGAATAATTCTCAATTAAACAAGCCAAAGTACTACGTACGTACATTCTTTTCAAAAGACTCCTTTTTATGTAAAACCCCAAGATACTAACACCTGTAGTTTCACTGTATGTCTATTTTTCAAAGTAAGTTACTACGCTTTTAGAAAACTCTTTTCAAAGTTTGAAATCAAGTAACTTCAAATTTTCACAATCTAGGCAACTTATGCCTAATAATCAAAATAGACAACTTTCTTAACCTTCCATAAAGCCGTTATAACCAACTTCCCATAAAGTTGTTATAACCCTTTATGGTTTTAGACATATTCATTCTTTTTTTATAACCAAGAGACTTATACTTAAAACCAAGTATCACATACTTACAAATCAAGTTTCTTAACTTTCAAAATACTTCAAGTCTCTTAATATTTAGAAAACAAGTTTCTTCTACTTTTAAACCTCAAGTAACTCACACCTTTAAAACAAGTTACTTCTCTTAAATCATGTCATTTCTCCTCTCTTAAAACAATTAAGTAAATCACTCCTTTAACTCCCCTAAAGTCATTACAACAACCCTTAGGTTTTGGAACTAAGGCACTGGCCAAAAGGTTTGGAAACCACTTCCTTTTCGAGACTCTATGTACTTTAAGTAAAATACTTTCACTTTTAAGAATCCAAACTTCACTAAGGAAATGGATTATACAACTTACAATTTAAACATCAAAGTACAATCAATGGAGTACATAGAACGAATTCTATTTTAGGCAATCCAAATACAACCAAGGAATGGATCATTTAAGGAGTAGGACATACTTTCTTTATCTTAAGGAATCATGCTAGAAGAGGAGATAGTTCACATACCATTTCGGCTAAATCCACAAGCTAAGCCGAATACGCCGTACGTAGAAGTGTCAACCTATAATGGTCACAACAAGACTATCAACTTCTAGTCTCTAACGTAGAATAATACTAAGTATACGATCTCTAATTCTACGGAAAATCGGGCAGCACTTCCTTTGTTTCTACTCACTTTGCCACCTTTTTCAAGGCCGAATACAATAACCAACACGCCACATTTAAGGCTCAAAACAACAACCAAACAAAGGGTATTACACGCCTTACAATACGTGTAAAATTCCGCCCCACAATTAATACGAAGTAGTTCCATATTCAAGCCATTCTCGGCCAACAACATAACCAACAATTCAAAGTCTTTTCCAATCCTTTTCCAATACCAAGTTCTAAGGTCTAACATGTTATATAGTCATAAACAACTTCAACAACTACAATTTCCTTCTTTATACAACATGCGACGACTTAAACTAATAATCGACTTGAATTGTAATCTTAAGGCTAACATGCTAGTTTTCGGATTAGGGTTCCAATAGCCAATATACTTATCAAACTTCATACTAAACATCTCATGCTTTCTAATATCCATAGCTAAAACAATAAGTAAATCTTAACTACTAAAACGACAAAAATTTATACCTTTACAAGCCCTTAAAATTTCCAAGATTCAAAGTCGCTCCTTAGCAAATTCTTAGCTCCTTTCCTTATGTTCCAATCCGCTCCAAGCACTCCTTAGAAGGCTATGAAGAACCCATCTTCAAGTTCCAACTTCAAAGTTGAAGAACTCCTTAAGTTTCCTCCTAGCGACTAATACGAAAACGTCGTTTTTCCGAAATCTTTCTATTGAGATATCCTTACAATACCCTTAGGGACATTGGGTTTAAGTCTTGTGAACAAAGGATCAAAACTACAAATTTTTCTTGTGGGAAGATAGCCAAACCCGAGAGGTCTATGTGAAGCACAAGAGTTTCTCTAATTTTTTCTAAGTGTTGAAGACTTGGTCTTGTACTAGGGTAGTATATAAAACACATTGGAGGGCTTAGATTAATACACTTGTGGGCTAGGGTGAAGAGAAATTAATGCAAAGACAAGTGGACAAGTTGACCTTGGTCAACAATCTCAAGCTTGAAGACTTGATCTTCCTTGATGGTAAATGACCATTTTACCCTTACATAAAACGTCCAAGACCATATGTGGGGGTGCCATGTGTCGCCCTCTCATTCGTCCATAAAATTCCGTAACCCTCGTGGGCCCCACAAAAATGTAAAATTCCTCGGGTGGACCCCACATGACCAAATCCGTAAAAATAAATTTCCATAATGTTAAAAAGTTCCATACTCTTCAAATAATGCATTTTGAGAATCCAATTCTCAACAACGAACATTTTTCCTTTCCGACGCTCGGAAGATTTTCCGTCGGAAAAACAATTATTCCTTTCGTACCAATTTCCAAGTCTTGATTCCTTACGTACATTCTCTTACACATGTCCTGGACTTACGGGGTGTAACATTCTTCCCCCCTTAGAAACATTCGTCCCCGAATGTTCTTAGTCGGTTTTCAATCTATACAAACTCCGGCATAATCTCTTTACCAAGCCTATCAATCAATACACCACAAGACCAACGATGCCACGCATGGCCACCACATAACATACGTACAAAATCTCAATATTGTTTCTGTTCCCCAATCCTTGGAGTTACTATCCAAACTTAATTAGTACACGTACAAAATCAACTAGACTTGGGCCTTGCATCCTCGTGACCCTATCACATAACGGGACCATTTCTAACTGACATCACCCAATTTCATACTACCGGTTGACCCGAAATGAGTCCATAACTCGACTCATCGTCACCCTTAACTTCTCATTCTTAGTCTGCACTAATACTCTCTCTTATCTCAAGGTACTTCTCACCCTATCCCCCTATTCACTAGAGGTTTGTCACATAGGTCAAAGTATTTCTACCGTACATTCTTCTCTATCGGGTCTTACATCACATGGGCAATTACAACTTGTGAACTCTACACAACTATAGTCTCAGTTCACTTACCATTCTTGTCAACATTCTTAATTTTTCACTTTACTAATCAAAGTATTCCTACATCTGGGGTACTATCACTTACAACTACTAGCAACAAAGGGAAAACATATATGCTAGGGCGAAATCTGAATCTATCAATGCACGTATGATTCAAAAGAATCGAGATATACTTGTAACCCCGTACGATGTCGCCTCCTGATCCTGTCCAGTAGTCACGTCATCTCTGCGGTTCGAAGGACCGCCAGAACTATAAACTCCACCCTGACCTCTACCACGGCTGGCTAACATCTGAACACCCTGCCCTGGGGGGCGCACAACTATGGAGGAAAGGAAACCAACCATCGGCCTCATAGGCTGAGCCACCTCACCAGTGCTCTTTCTAAAAGGACATACCCTCAGAATATGGCCCGGACGGCCACAATAAAAACAAACACCTGTGCCACAACGGCATTTCCCCGAATGACGCTTACCACATCTGATACACTGAGGAATAGGTGGCCTCGACCGAGAAAGTCCTCTGCTCCTCTGAGAACCTCGACCCCTGGAGCTTGGACCGGCTCCTAAATACCTTGTGGGGTCCAATATCCCACTGTGGAACTGCGGTATGTACTGGGTAGGTGGGACGAATATCTCACTCATTCCGAGGCCGCTCGTCCAAAACTCACCGGATAACCAACCGGTCCTAGCCTCTTACGCCGATCTCCACGTTGCCTCTACCCTCTGTACACCTGCATCTGGCCGAATAACCTCCTGGCGATGAAACCGTAGCACCGCTTATCTTGGTCAATAACATAATCGCTTCCTCATGACTCCTATAGTCTTCTCCTAATCGAGAAACCGGAGGCTCGTGCTGGGCTTCAAAACTCGGCGCAGAAGAACTCGCGATCATGCGGACAACATCCAGATACCACGGGCATAAGCCCTATCAACCTTCCGAGTCGACTAGTAGCCCTGCTACTCTCTTGCCCTTCAGGCATCTGTTCTCCTCGAGGCATAACAGAATACACAAAAATACGTCAGAGAGGAATTATCTTACTAACACAGCTCTATTACACGATCTTAGAGTGAGAAGAATAGAAACCAACTCCTAAATGTCCTGTAGCCTCCTGTTTATGGGTGTGGCGCGCAACACAACGATAATCAAGACTCTACTAGACACGGTCTGTAGACATTCCGAGGATCGATCGCTCGATACCACTCCACGCCCGAACCGGGCGTGGTGGTGCCCTACCGGGCACCCTTCTACCTTAACAACACAAGTAAACTGCGGAAATTAAATAACACCCTTTTTTTTTAAAAACCAACATACGTGCAAGGGCAAAGCCGACAAGGCTGCCATAATATACATAACAAAAGACACTACACCGTACATGAGTCCAATCCCACATATGAATATAGATCTCTAAGAGTTATACTGAACTATGACGGGACAAGGCCCCGCCGTACCCATAATCGCATAAAAGCACATCTTGAAAGAACTTATACCAAAAGATGAACTCCCGAATGAAGGAGCTATCCAAAATCGTGAGCAGGTCCTACACTGCCGATCACCAAACATCGTTACCTAAACTCGCGGCATGAACGCAGAAGGTCAAGACTGAAGAATGTACCAAGTATGTGAAATGAAATCTGTAATGAAATCATAACTAAACAAAGCAGAGACATGTGTCACGACCGACTGGGCCGTGGATCGGTGCCTTACCGGGCACCCTAGTGATACAACATCGAGTAATCACGAACATAAAACACATACATGAAACAAATGAAGTACAAACCAGTAATCTGAGGAAAACTTGCCTTTCGGCATATACATAAATAACAACTCCTATAAATGAACAGTTTAATCCTTTTTACAACCCCGCCACAACAGATTACTGCACTTAAGAAATGATACGATAACAATGGCGGACAGTGGCCCGCCATACCCCGAATGTAAATACCTACAACGACAGGACTATACCAAGATAAGCCTCGGAGAAACGGAGTTTTCCCAAACGCCGAATCGTGACCCTAAGAGCGAGGATCAACGATCGTGTACCTTTACTGCGGCATGAACGCAGCCCAAGGAGGTCGATAACAGTACCAAGTATGTGAAATCGAAATAAATCAGAAATGAAATCATAGTAGTCTATATAAAGCGGAGACATGTATGATAACCAAACTACGATTCACAATAAATAAGCGGTCATGTCAAGTCGTGACTCACGCCTCAAAGTTATCACAATAAAACCGCACGGCAAGTGCGAAGGCATAGCCGACTACTAAGACCCACGCACCAAAAATACCACAAAGCGTATCCCGAGGTCTTTCTAGACCGCACCACATGATCGAAGCCGCCACTCGCCCGCAATATCAATGTCGCGTCTATCCTCGAACTCTCGCACCCGCATAGGTCACCCATGCACCCGCATGAGGTATTCCTCGAATCATGGTCCTGCATACCGAGGTATACCGCGCATCGGGCGCAGCTAACCTCGGTATCCGCCTAGGCTCCCGCAGCCGCATAGTCTCAAAAGACCGCATAGTCTCAACAGACCGCATAGGAATCCCCGCATCGGGCTAAACACGGAATGATCAATCCCGAGCTACCGCACCGCGTAGTCACAAGGATCGTGATAGCCGTATAGACCGCATCGGGTGGCAAGCCCGGTATAATAAGTCGGGGTATGTGATACAATAACAAGACAACGCTTAACGTTTGACAACGTAAGCACAACAAGAGTGACCCCCTTACACAATAATCACAAGATACTAACACACGTAGCATCCTAACATGCTTACTTATCAAATCAACAAGAAAGTATTACAAGGCTATCACAAACCAATACAATCAAGTTATTCACACAAGGTACTTTCTACTAACAAGTTCGGGTACTTATCCCCAAAGTACTTCATACATTAAATCTTTAAAAGATACGTTACTTCACAAAAACCACACAATACCCGTAGTATATGAAAATAGAGTGATTATCTTTTTAAAGTAAATCAATTACTTCTCTTTGTAAAATCAAGTAGCAACATTATTTTCCAATGTTCAAGTTTGCCTAATTTCCAATGTTCAAGTTTGCCTAATTTCCATGTTCAAGTTTGCCTTTTTAGAAAGGTTTCGTAGTTCATAGTCTTATTCATTTAAGAATATAATTCTCCCTTAAACAATCTGAGAAACATAAGCCTTATATGTGAGTAGGATATTCTTGTTTATAACAATCTTATTACAGCAGCCATGATCTAGGAAATATCATTTTGTCTCATCTTAGCTTCTATGCAGATGGAAGTTTCTACTGGTTTTAATAATACTTAATCATTAAAAACATTTCCTTTTATTTACGCTGCAGTGGTTTGTCGATACACATTCTGATTTCCAAAATCAGTAAAACATTCTTAAGACGTTATACCTAACTTTCCATAAAGCTAGTATAACTCTTAAGTTTTCAAAACAAATCAAGTATTACCTCTTCTTTCAAAATGATTCAAAAACCTTTTGAAATACTTCAAGTTCTTTATTAACACATAACAAGCCAGTTATAGTTCAAATCGATTACCTTTTAAAACCACAAGTATTTTCTTACCAACATAAAGTCGTTATAACCAACTTCCCATAAAGCCGTTATAACACTTTATGTTTTAACCCAATCAAATACATTTAGCACATGACGTCACCGCACTACATAGTTCACACATATCATGCTAGAAGAGATAGGAAGAGGTTCACATACCTCGCGACGATTATCGACTAATAGCAAAACGCTCCAAGTACTTCCAACTGTCGGCTACTCCTTTAAGCCAAGTAGATCGCGCCACACGTAGTACTTCAACCTATAAGGCCACAAGGCGCTTATTAACATTTAGATCCCTTCGTAGAACATTCTACAGAAAATTCGGCAGCACCTCCCCCCGCAACAGCGTAAATCTCCTCCTCTATCGGGGCCGGCTACCAAGCCAACCAGGGGGGGGGGGGGTTATACGTCTAAACCGGACGTGCACAATTCTACCTCACAGAAAGGCTACACAAGTCTCATGTCTGAATACTCCTATGTAAATACTGATTCAAGATTTTCTTTCGAAAAGGTTTCTTATTATTCAGGCTTAAGTCAAAAGACATTGCCGATAACTACGTTCAGTTCTATATATAGTATACTTCAACTATATAATCATACAACATGTAATTTCCAATTACAATAGAGGGACAAGATATTTACCTCGATAAGCCCATAATTATCCGAGTTTAAATGTCGATCCTGAGCAAGGTTTAGCTCCTACTCCGTGCGCTCCGACCCGCTCCAAACAACCCTTAGAAGTTCTAACCAACTTCTACTTACTACTTCAACTACGGGTGAAGATTTACTTAGGGTTTCGGTTTTGTGACTGAAGGGAAGTATAATAGTATTTCTGGGCTTTTCGTATAAGTATAACCTTAGAATACTACAAGGTATACGGCTAAGGTAATTTGGGCATTATAACAATACTTTTGAGAGTATTTCTACCAAGAGGGGGGTATTATACGAAAACAACTAGGCTAGGGGGGGTACCCCACGGCTAGCACCCCAAGGAGGGGGGGTGTATACCCCTCGGCCTACCCCACTAGGGGGGGAACTCTCGGCCAAGGGGGAGGGGCTCGGCCAAGACACTACACTAAGGGGAGGAAGAAGCTTTCAAGACTAGGCAATTTTGTGGATGAATTAGTCTTCAAAGGGGGTATTTATAGGTCAAGTGAAGGCCAACCAATGGCCAAGATCTTGCCAAGTGCAAGGCAAGTGTAGGCCAAGATCTTGCCAAGTGCACCTTATCCAACTACACACAAAATATCCTACCTACTACTTGACAAAAATAGTCACCAATCGTCCAAGCCAACCGCCCACAATGTGCTCCAATGAGAGGTGACAAGTGTCGCCTCTTGTTGGTCCAAAATGTTTCGTCTCTCGGAAAAATCCGCAAAAATTAAAAATGACATAGCGGAAATTCCCTACGAAAGTCGTGGAAAACGTTTTCGAAAAACGACTCTAATCGGGTGTTGTGAACAAAAAGAATTCGCCAAGCCTAAATCACAAGTTCAAATTTTCTACGCACGCCCCACGCATACCTGGAAATACGGGTATAACAACATGTATGATAGCCAACCTACGACACAATACATAGCGGTCATATCAAGTCGGGGACGCGTGCCTCAAAGTCACTACTCAAATAACGACACGATTGCCTTACTAACAATGAGAGTAATCAAAAGTATAGGTAGCAAATCCACTAAAGCAGTGGTATAACGATCTTTGGGGATTTACCTCATTTATACTCTTACCCGACGGCGTGGTAAAGCAGGTGGTATAACGATCTTTGGGGATACACCCCTCATTTATACTCTTACCCTGAAGAAGGTGGTAAAGCAGGTGGTATAACGATCTTTGGGGATACACCCCTCATTTATATTCTTACCCTGAAAAAGGTGGTAAAGCAGGTGGTATAACGATCTTTCGGGATACACCCCTCATTTATACTCTTACCCTGAAGAAGGTGGTAAAGCAGGTGGTATAACGATCTTTGGGGATACACCCCTCATTTATACTCTTACCCTGAAGAAGGTGGTAAAGCAGGTGGTATAACGATCTTTGGGGATACACCCCTCATTTATACTCTTACCCTGAAGAAGGTGGTAAAGCAGGTGGTATAACGATCTTTGGGGATTTACCCCTCATTTATACTCTTACCCTGACTCAACTGGCCATCATACATAACATAATCACTACCGGCTTATCACACAATAAGTAAGCAAGTTAAGAAATCCCCCTAACTTCTTATTAGTCTTATTCATATACACTCTCATTTTGGTTTACTTAAGGCACTAATAGAATAATTCTCAATTAAACAAGACAAAATACTTATCAAGGCACACATAGAATAATTCTCAATTAAACAAGCCAAAGTACTACGTACGTACATTCTTTTCAAAAGACTCCTTTTTATGTAAAACCCCAAGATACTAACACCCGTAGTATCACTGTATGTCTATTTTTCAAAGTAAGTTACTACGCTTTTAGAAAACTCTTTTCAAAGCTTGAAATCAAGTAACTTCAAATTTTCACAATATAGGCAACTTATGCCTAATAATCAAAATAGACAACTTTCTTAACCTTCCATAAAGCCGTTATAACCAACTTCCCATAAAGCCGTTATAACCCTTTATGGTTTTAGACATATTCATTCCTTTTTATAACCAAGAGACTTATACTTAAAACCAAGTATCACATACTTACAAATCAAGTTTCTTAACTTTCAAAATACTTCAAGTCTCTTAATATTTAGAAAACAAGTTTCTTCTACTTTTAAACCTCAAGTAACTCACACCTTTAAAACAAGTTACTTCTCTTAAATCATGTCATTTCTCCTCTCTTAAAACAATTAAGTAAATCACTCCTTTAACTCCCCTAAAGTCATTACAACAACCCTTAGGTTTTGGAACTAAGGCACTAGCCAAAAGGTTTGGAAACCACTTCCTTTTTGAGACTCTATGTACTTTAAGTAAAATACTTTCGCTTTTAAGAATCCAAACTTCACTAAGGAAATGGATTATACAACTTACAATTTAAACATCAAAGTACAATCAAGGGAGTACATAGAATGAATTCTATTTTAGGCAATCCAAATACAACCAAGGAATGGATCATTTAAGGAGTAGGACATACTTTCTTTATCTTAAGGAATCATGCTAGAAGAGGAGATAGTTCACATACCTTTTCGGCTAAATCCACAAGCTGCCGAATACGCCATACGAGAAGTGTCAACCTATAATGGTCACAACAAGACTATCAACTTCTAGTCTCTAACGTAGAATAATACTAAGTATACGGTCTCTAATTCTACGGAAAATCGGGCAAAGACTTCCTTTGTTTCTACTCACTTTGCCACCTTTTTCAAGGCCGAATACAATAACCAACACGCCACATTTAAGGCTCAAAACAACAACCAAACAAAGGGGATTACATGCCTTACAATACGTGTAAAATTCCGCCCCACAATTAATACGAAGTAGTTCCATATTCAAGTCATTCTCGGCCAACAACATAACCAACAATTCAAAGTCTTTTCCAATCCTTTTCCAATACCAAGTTCTAAGGTCTAACATGTTATATAGTCATAAACAACTTCAACAACTACAATTTCCTTCTTTATACAACATGCGACGACTTAAACTAATAATCGACTTGAATTGTAATCTTAAGGCTAACATGCTAGTTTTCGGATTAGGGTTCCAATAGCCAATATACTTATCAAACTTCATACTAAACATCTCATGCTTTCTAATATCCATAGCTAAAACAATAAGTAAATCTTAACTACTAAAACGACAAAAATTTATACCTTTACAAGCCCTTAAAATTTCCAAGATTCAAAGTCGCTCCTTAGCAAATTCTTAGCTCCTTTCCTTATGTTCCAATCCGCTCCAAGCACTCCTTAGAAGCCTATGAAGAACCCATCTTCAAGTTCCAACTTCAAAGTTGAAGAACTCCTTAAGTTTCCGCCTTGCGACTAATACGAAAACGTCATTTTTCTGAAATCTTTCTATTGAGATATCCTTACAATACCCTTAGGGACATTGGGTTTAAGTCTTGTGAACAAAGGATCAAAACTACAAATTTTTCTTGTGGGAAGATAGCCAAACCTGAGAGGTCTATGTGAAGCACAAGAGTTTCTCTAATTTTTTCTAAGTGTTGAAGACTTGGTCTTGCACTAGGGTAGTATATAAAACACATTGGAGGGCTTAGATTAATACACTTGTGGGCTAGGATGAAGAGAAATTAATGCAAAGCCAAGTGGACAAGTTGACCTTGGTCAACAATCTCAAGCTTGAAGACTTGATCTTCCTTGATGGTAAATGACCATTTTACCCTTACATAAAATGTCCAAGACCATATGTGGGGGTGCCATGTGTCGCCCTCTCATTCGTCCATAAAATTTCGTAACCCTCGTGGGCCCCACAAAAATGTAAAATTCCTCGGGTGGGCCCCACATGACCAAATCCGTAAAAATAAATTTCCATAATGTTAAAAAGTTCCATACTCTTCAAATAATGCATTTTGAGAATCCAATTCTCAACAACGAACATTTTTCCTTTCCGACGCTCGGAAGATTTTCCGTCGGAAAAACAATTCTTCCTTTCGTACCAATTTCCAAGTCTTGATTCCTTACGTACATTCTCTTACACATGTCCTGGACTTACGGGGTGTAACATTTACATTGTTAAACAGTGTAGACCCTTTCGGGTAATTTTTATGTTATGGCAGCCTTATCGGCTTGGCCTTAGTTAAAAAAAAAATGTTATTTATCTTCCGCAGTTTTTTTTATGTTGTATGAATAGAAGGGTGCCCAGGTAGGGCACCAGTCGCGGCCCGGGGTCGGGTCGTGACAAATATTCTTAGGTTCGCAATTTCCATGCTCCAAGCCTACCTTATCAGTCCCCCTGTAAATGGGTATAAAAACTTCTGGTAATACCATAATCGTGTTGTCTTGACCACAACAACCATACTTACTCCATACGGATCTCACCCGTACCATTCTCTTAATCATACCACATAGCTTAATCTATTAACATAGTCTTCCATTAAGTCCCTTAATTAAACTTCTTAAGGGTCCATTTCCTTCTCAGACAGCTCATCATCTCCTAATTATCTCAAATTAGTACGTAAAACCATGATGAGAGTTCATTATATTGTTTCATAACTTTCCGGTATTTATTTAGTCCTTACCAATTCCTGGTAATCTAGAATAATTCTAGGCAACACATATGTGACCCTCATATATAAATTTGTATAGCTGTATGTCATAATACCAACTATACTACAAATATTACCAACCTGGATACGCAATCCACATAATCTTTCCTGGGTCACTGCTGCCTTTCTCGTAGCTGCAATCAATATAACTTGTTAGGGAGAGACGACCCTAACCACACAGCTCTATCGCACGATCTCAGAGTGAGAAGAATGGAAACCAATCCTAAATGTCCTGCAGCCTCCTGGTTATAGATGTGGTGCACAACACACCGATAACCAAGACTCTACTAGACACGGTTTGTAGACACTTTCCTAGGACTAACTGCTCTGATACCACTTTTGACACGACCCAACCCCGGGCCCGCGATTGGTTCCCTACCTGGGCACCCCTTACAGGTATACATCAGAGAATAGCAGCGGAACATATAAACTCATAAATACTTAAACAATAAATATCAACATGTTAGCCGATAAGGCCACCTTCCGTAAAATATACATGAACCAAAATAAAATAAACCAGTACATTTCTGTTCTTAAAAACCCAGTCCACAATGTGACTACAGACCTCTAAGAATAACAACTGTGACGGGACAGGTCCCCGCCATACCACCTGAATATACAACAATCGACCATACGGAGATGCGAACAGTGATAAGCCTCGAGTAATGGAGTTTCCCAACAACAACAGTGATCCTAAGAGTGAGGATCAAGAATCAGATACTCTACTGCGTATGAACGCACTTCAAGGAGGTCGATAACATGTACCAAATACGTGAAACTGAAAGTATTGTAATGAAATCATAAGTCTAAAATAAAGCTGGAGACATGTATGATACCTCAAATAACAATACATTGTGCCTTACTAACAATGAGAGTAAATAAGAGTATACTTTACTGCATAAAAATAGGAGGCTCATGATCAAGTAGGGCCACCCGCCCGTGGTATCATTAAGCAATCCTACTCCAGGGACTATTTCACCCGCATAGGTCCTGTGGGCCCGCAATGAGGTAACATCCTCTCATAGGTTGTATCCGCCCGCATAGGTCGTATGTGTTATACCCCGTATTTCCAGAGTACGTACGTAAGGGAATACGTACAAAAAGTCTAGCCTTAAAGTTTAGGCAAAACGTTTTTTTTTGGGCACAACTCACAAAACGAATAGTTTTCCGACGAAACGTTTCCACAGCTTTCGTAGGGTAAATTCCGGCTATGCCATTTCTAATTTTTGCGGATTTTTCCGAGAGGCGAAACATTTTGGACCAACGGGAGGGCGACACTTGGCACCCTCCAATTGGTGGACTTCAAATCGTCCATTTGGACGAATTGGACTAGCAATGGCACGTTTTTTGTGCCTTGTGCACAAGTCAAGGAGTTGGTAGGATATTTGTGTATAGTTAATCCTCACCCTACACTTGCCTTGCACTTGTCTTAATCTTGGCCATTGGTTGGCCACTTGACCTATAAATACCCCCTAGAGATGAAGAGTTCTTCATCCACAAATCTTTCCAAGTCTTGAAAATCCTCTCCTCTCCCTTTGTAGCCTTTTCGTCCAACACCTCCCCTCCTCATGAAGGCCCTTGGCCGAATACCCCTCTTGCCTAAGAAGTTTGGCCGAGGCCCCCCCCTAGCCTAGCCAAAACCTACCCCCTCTCCCTTGGTAGAAAAGTTGCCTTCTTGTATTGTTATAATGCCCAAAATACCCTAGCCCAAATACCTTAGTACTTAGTACAAGTTGTGAAGAACTTCTAAGGTTTCCTTGGAGAATACAACTTAGGAGCAAAACCTTGCTCAGGCGCGACTTTTTCTAGGATATTATTGGGCTTACCGAGGTAACTAATCCTAACCCTCTTTTGAATTAGAGAATACTTACTGTTGTAGTATAAGAATAAGTATAAATACTTAGAAGAATATCACGAATAGAATTGAATCATACCACAGTAGAAGGGTTTAAAGAAGAATAATCAAATCAGATTTACATAGATTGTTACTGATGAACTTATATAGCTCACCGGGTAGGGAAGTGCTGCCCAACTTTCCATAGAATTGTGAACCCTCTGTTTAGAATGACCTTCAGAGTAGTCTTTTGTCACGACCCGATTCCGGGCCCGTGACTGGTGCCTTACCCCGGGCACCCTAGTGATACAACATCAGAGTAATCAGCGGAACATAAAACGATACAAGACATATTATGAAATATGAAACAATAATCTGAGAAAACTTGCCTTTCGGCATATATATATATATGACAACTTTTTCAACATGAACAGTTTAATCCTTTTTACAAACCCTGCCTACAATAAGATTACTGCACTTACGAATGATATGACAACCATGGCGGGACAGGGCCCCGCCAAACCCCTGAATGTAAACACTTACTACGACAGGGGACTATACCACTGATAAGCCTCCGGAGAAACGGAGCTTCCCAACGCTGAAAATGTGACCCTGAAAGCTAGGATCAACGACTGGTGTACCTCAACCTGCGGCATGAACGCACTTCGGGCGAGGTCGATAACAGTGCATGTGAAATGGCAAAATATCGTAAATGGAATCATAGTAGTCTATATAAAGCGGAGACATGTATGATAACAAAACTACGATTCACAATCAGCGATCATATCAAGTCAGGGACTCACGCCCTCAAAGTCATCACTCAAACATAACAATGGGTCTCACGCCCACAACATCAATCATGCCCGTGGAATACCTTCCTCACTGCCGGCAGTTTATGATATAAAAGCACCAAGGAACACACATGAACACGGGTCCCACGTGCCATAATAACACCGCACGGGTAAATGCGAAGGCATAGCCGACTACTAACACCTACGCACCAACAAGGTCATGAAGCGTATCATAAGATCTGCTTGCACCGTCACATGATCAAAGCCGCCACTTGCCCGCAGATCTAATGCGCGCATCTAGTCCTCGAACTTCCGCAGCTCCGCGATAGGCCAATCTCATCGCCCGCATGAGGTATTCCCGCATCGAGGGTAGCTACTCCCGGCATCGTCCCGACTTCGCGATCCGCATGGCCACATGGACCGCATGCCCATAAAGGACGCACACTAACACTGGAACTCGTAGCTCGCATAGCCCACAGGACTGCGTGAGGTATTCTCGAATCATAGGTACATCGACCGCTTGAGTCTACCCCGCGTCGGAGGCGACAACCCTAATCATCTCAAGAGATGAGTGATGTAAAATACTAACACAACAGCTTATCGTTAAGCAACATAAGCACAACAAAGGAAACCCCTTTACACAACATCACAAGATACTAACACACGTAGCATCCTAGCATGTTTACTTATCAATCAACAAGAAAGTATTACCAGGCTATCACAAACCAACACAATCAAGTTATACACACAAGGTACTTTCTACTATATGCCAACAAGTTCGGGGTTTTATCCCCAAAGTACTTCATACATTAACTCTTTAAAAGATACATTACTTTCACAATGTCACACAATACCCGTAGTATAAAAATAGAGTGACTATCCTTTTAAAGTAAATCAATTACTTCTCTTTGTAAAATCAAGTAGCAACATTCTTTTCCAATGATCAAGTTTGCCTAATTTCCAATGTTCAAGTTTGCCTAATTTCCAATGTTCAAGTTTCTCATTTTAGAAAGGTTTCGTAGTTCATAGTCTTATTCATTTAAGAATATAATTCTCCTTTAAACTATCTGAGAAACATAAGTCTTATATGTGAGTAGGATATTCTTGTTTATAACAATCTTATTACAGCAGCCATGATCTAGGAAATATCATTTTGTCTCATCTTAGCTTCTATGCAGATGGAAGTTTCTACTGGTTTTAATAATACTTAATTATTAAAAACATTTCCTCTTATAAACCGCTGCAGTGGTTTGTCGATACACATTCGATTTCCAAAATCAAGAAACATTCTTAAGACGTTATACCTAACTTTCCATAAAGCCAAAGATAACTCTTAAGTTTTCCAAAACAAATCAAGTATTACTTCTTCTTCGAAATGATTCAAAAATCTTTTGAAATACTTCAAGTACTTTATTAACACATACCACGCCAGTTATATTTCAAATCAGTTACCATTTAAAAACCACAAGTATTTTCTTACCAACATAAAGCTGTTATAACCAACTTCCTATACAGCTGTTATAACACTTTATGTTTTAAACCAATCAAATACATTTAGCACATGTACGTCACCGTACTACATAGTTCACACATATCATGCTAGAAGAGATAGGAAGAGGTTCACATACCTCGCGACGATTATCGACTAATAGCAAAACGCCCAAGTACTTCCAACCGCTCCTCCTTTAAGCCAAGTAGATCGCGCCACACGTAGTACTTCAACCTATAAGGCCACAAGGCGCTTATTAACTTTTAGATCCCTTCGTAGAATACTCTACAGAAAATTCGGCAGCACCTCCCCCCCCGCAACAGCGTAAATCTCCTCCTCTATCGGGGCCGGCTACCAAGCCAACCAGTGTGGGTTATACGTTAAACCGACGTACAATTCTACCTCACGTAAAAGCTACACAAGTCTCATGTAATACATCCATGTAAAATACGATTCGATTTTCTTTCGAAAAGGTTTCTTATTATTCAGGCTTAAGTCAAAAGACATTGCCGATAACAACGTTCAGTATTATATATAGTATACTTCAACTATATAATCTAACAACATGTAATTTCCAATTACAATAGGGGGACAAGATATTTACCTCGATAAGCCCATAATTATCCGAGTTTAAATGTCGATCCTGAGCAAGGTTTAGCTCCTACTCCGTGCGCTCCGACCCGCTCCAAACAACCCTTAGAAGTTCTAACCAACTTCTACTTAATACTCCAACTAACTATGGAGATTTTCCTTAGGGTTTTGGTTTTGTGACTGAAGGGAAGTATAATAGTATTTCTGGGTTTTCCGTATAGGTATAACCTTAGAATACTACAAGGTATACGGCTAAGGTAATTTGGGCATTATAACAATACTTTTGAGAGTATTTCTACACCACAAAGGGGTATTATCAAAAGCAACTAGGCTAGTGGGGTACCCACGGCCACACTACTAGGAGGGGAGAGGGCTCTCGCCGAGGGGCCTTTCAAAGGGGAGAGGGCTCTTGGACGAGAGTCAACAAGAGGGGAGAGGGAGGGATTTTAACACTTAGAAGATTTGTGGAAAGGATGAAGAATTCATCAAAGGGAGAGGGGTATTTATAGCACAAGCCAAGGCCAACCAATGGCCAAGATCTTGCCAAGTGCATAGCAAGTGTAGGGCCAAGATCTTGCCAAGTGCACCTTAACCAATTAACACACAAATATCCTACCTAATCCATGACAAAATGACCAACTTTCGCCAAGCTTGACCGCCTGTGTTCCAATGAGAGGGTGACAAGTGTCGCCTCTTGTTGGTCCAAAATGTTTCGTCTCTGAAAAATCCGCAAAATAAAATATGGCATAGCGGAAATTCCCTACGAAGTCGTGGAAAACGTTTCACGAAAAACGACTCTAACCGTGTTGTGCACAAAATTAAATCGCCAAGCCTACTTCTCAAGTTCAAATTTTCTACGCACGCCCCACGCATACCGGAAATACGGGTATAACATTCACTCCTCCTTAGAAACATTCGTCGAATGTTCCTTCTAAGTCTCAAAACAAGCGTGCGCCAAGATAGTCTTCACTACCATACTTACGAACAATCTCGCCACACGGTGGTCACGTAAAACACTGCGTAACTACTTACATCAAAGTCCACGAGGAAACACCTCTAATCATCACCACAAACCACTTCTTAGGTCTAAAATATACTTCCTTCGCACCTTCTTTACAAAAGAAATGATCACCTCTATGCTCGCCACGCATGCTCGCTTCTCTCTTACTCGCGTAGATACCACTTTGTCACTTTGCACGAGGCATTAACCTTCTCAGCGACCCAACAAATGGTACCACTTTTGTCACTTTGTCGCGAGCCTTGCCCGACGACCCAACAAATGGTACCGGCCGCGATCCACGAGGATGCCGTGCACTCGAACTCTTACCACATTACGACATCGCCTGCTTTCCAAAACTCGGGTTACTACCCTAACGTGGTCATCATTAATCGAATACTGACGGGACTCCGATACTTTCCCGATCATAACAATACGAAAGACCGACATATCGCTTCCTAAGTCGGACGAAAAAAGCTAACATATAGGCAACCTGGCCTATTATTCACATCGACACAAAGGCCCAAAGCAACACGGGCTAAGTTCCCTCTGTATTCCAAAACTCGTCACACCCCCCCCGGGGTGGTACTTTCAAGACCGATCGTCAACTCGAACTCTAAGCGTGCGCCGCCGATTATCCGCACGATTTCTCCGATGCGGAACCTCTTCTAGACAAGCTTTACTCTATCCACACACCTGGAACAAGCTGAACCAACTATCTGAATCTTGCCAACGTCGAACCAATCAACCGACAACTTACACTTCCGCCCCCTACAAGGCGTCACAAGGCGATATCCGAACACTGAAATGGTATCTATAAAACACTTCCCCAACAGGAGATAACAATTCTCGCAACTATCACGAAATCCAAACAACGGCGAGGCGAATGTGATTCTGAGACTCACCTGAGTTCCTAACCCTGCCTGGTAAAACTTACAGAAACAAAAACAGCCGTACCCTGGGCTCCACTGTCTGTCATAAGGTGAAGGTGGGCACCCCGTGCAGCCTTACAACTTTTCTGATATATCAACACTGCCGAGTGAACGGTCCCGACCGAAGAACACGATGGGCTGCCCCCATCGGCCCGACTACTGGTTGAACGCATCCACGAACTCGTACGCTGGTCAACTAAACTTGGGCCTAACACCCTCGTGACCCTATCACAAGGCGGGACCACCACAAACTGACCCCACCACCAACCATGCCGCGGGTTGACCCGCAACGTGGCCTCAACCCGACCTGGCAACGCGCAAAACGCTAGCTCCACGAAGGAAAACTCTCACTAAACACGTTACGAAAACCTAGCGGTCTTCTTAGCTCAACTACCCCCTTTCATTCCACACTACTTAGGGACCTATCCCAAACATAGCTCACGTGCACTATGCACTCCGTCTGGATCAAACATAACACTACACCTTTTCTCGAGATGGCCTCACCTCTAAGGTCTCTACGTATAAAACTCTAAGGCTCACACCTTCTCTATCCCCCAAAATCTTACTTGGTTAAACAACCAAGATTTCTAATCACAACTAACACACTGCTATCAGAACATAGCACTTAAGGTATACTCACCTTATCACACATACAGATCTCTAGAGGGTTAAGGATATATCTATATCTACTGCTTCACTCCCCTTAGTCGTTCTAATCAAACCTGCCCCGTAGGGCGCATAGCTAAGGAAGGTGACGACTACCCATCGATCCTGAAGGCTAAGTCCTCCTACAAGGACACTCTTTCGACATCAGACCCTGACGGTCATAGGTACAACAAGTACGAACTAAAAGACGACATTCCCGGATGGCGTCGCCAAATGAACCGGAAGCCACGAGTTCTAACCAACTCCTGCATACCTAACGCCCCGAAATCCGTGGAAGACCACTGCATTGTGGATATGCATAATCAAATCTGGCCGTGAGGTGACTCGAAAAGTTACCAAAGGACCTTGCCGCTCGCCTCTTCTCGCCCTCGTTAACCCGTCGATCTCACGTTTCTCTGCTTTGTGTATAAGCTCGCATACGTGCCATGCTCGCCTAAGCGAAGAACTACTCTTGCACAACCTCTCGTTGATATTCATCAAGACTCGCGGTACATCGGTATACTCTCGGTAGTTAAATCCATAGCAGTAATGTGGTCGCCTTTGCAATCCATATTCTCTGTTCTCGGTCGTGGAACCGAAGGTTCAAATATCATGGCGCAGTAGGAACGCGCCTTGTGCTAAACTTTATGGGGCTAGTGATGTCGCGAAATCCCGAATGAAGCACCTAACTCGGTGATGATTGGGCTGTGCCCTCGCCACCCTCCGAACTCTACTCGCGGCTCCACGCCTTGCCTCTGGGCCGGGTTTGCCTACGCGAGGCATAGCGATAAGGGAAATAATTTCGTCGAGGTCCAACTTACAACACGGCTCTAAGGCACGATCTCGAGTGAGAAGAATAGAAACCAATCCTAAATACCCTATAGCCTCACGATTATTGATGTAGTGCACAACACACCGATAATCAAGACTTCATGGATACGATGCGTAGACACTTTCCGAGGATTAAGCGCTCGATACCACTTTTGTCACGACCGATTCGGGCGTGGTAGTGCCTTACCGGGCACCCTAGTGATACAACATCGAGTAATCAATGGAACATAAACGATACAAGACATATTATGAAATATGAAACAATAACTGAGAAAACTTGCCTTTGGCGATATATATAAATGACAACTTTTTCAACATGAGCAGTTTAATCCTTTTACAAACCACCGCCACAACAAGATTACTGCACCTCTACGAATGATATGACAACCATGGCGGGACGGGGCCCCGCCAAACCCCCGAATGTAAACACTTACTACGACGGGGACTATACCATCGATAAGCCTCGGAGAAGCGGAGCTTCCAACGCTGAAAATGTGACCAAAGCTAGGATCAACGATCGGTGTACCTCAACTGCGGCATGAACGCAGCCGGGCGAGGTCGATAACAGTGCAGAGTATGTGAAATCAAAATACGTAAATGGAATCATAGTAGTCTATATAAAGCGGAGACATGTATGATAACAAAACTACGATTCACAATAATCAGCAGTCATATCAAGTCAGGGACTCACGCCCTCAAAGTCATCACTCAAACATAACAATGGGTCTCACGCCCACAACATCAATCATGCCCGTGGAATACCTTCCTCACTGCCGGCAGTTTATGATATAAAAGCACCAAGGAACACACATGAACACGTGTCCCACTGCCATAATAACACCGTGACGGTAAATGCGAAGGCATAGCCGACTACTAACACCTACGCACCAACAAGGTCATGAAGCGTATCATAAGATCTGTCTGACCGTCACATGATCAAAGCGGCCACTTGCCCGCAGATCTAATGCGCGATCTAGTCTGGAACTTCCCGCAGCTCCGCATAGGCCAATCTCATCGGCCCGCATGAGGTATTCCCCGCATCGAGGGTAGCTACTCCCCGGCATCGTCCTGGACTTCGCAGTCCGCATGGCCACATGGACCGCATGCCCATAAAGGACGCACACTAACCTGGAACTCTCGTAGCTCCGCATAGGCCCCTGGGACTGCGTGAGGTATTCTCGAATCATAGGTCCATCGACCGCTGAGTCTACCGCGTCGGAGGCGCAACCGGAATCATCTCAAGAGATGAGTGATGTAAAATATTAACACAACAGCTTATCGTTAAGCAACATAAGCACAACAAAGGAAACCCCTTTACACAACATCACAAGATATTAACACACGTAGCATCCTAGCATGTTTACTTATCAATCAACAAGAAAGTATTACCAGGCTATCACAAACCAACACAATCAAGTTATACACACAAGGTACTTTCTACTATATGCCAACAAGTTCGGGGTTTTATCCCCAAAGTACTTCATACATTAACTCTTTAAAAGATCGTTACTTTCACAATGTCACACAATACGTAGTATAAAAATAGAGTGACTATCCTTTTAAAGTAAATCAATTACTTCTCTTTGTAAAATCAAGTAGCAACATTCTTTTCCAATGATCAAGTTTGCCTAATTTCCAATGTTCAAGTTTGCCTAATTTCCAATGTTCAAGTTTCTCATTTTAGAAAGGTTTCGTAGTTCATAGTCTTATTCATTTAAGAATATAATTCTCCTTTAAACTATCTGAGAAACATAAGTCTTATATGTGAGTAGGATATTCTTGTTTATAACAATCTTATTACAATGACCATGATCTAGGAAATATCATTTTGTCTCATCTTAGCTTCTATGCGGATGGAAGTTTCTCGGTTTTAATAATACTTAATTATTAAAAACATTTCCTCTTATAAACGCTGCAGTGGTTTGTCGATACACATTCTGATTTCCAAAATCAGTAAAACATTCTTAAGACGTTATACCTAACTTTCCATAAAGCCAGCATAACTCTTAAGTTTTCCAAAACAAATCAAGTATTACTTCTTCTTTCGAAATGATTCAAAAATCTTTTGAAATACTTCAAGTTCTTTATTAACACATAACACGCCAGTTATAGTTCAAATCAGTTACCTTTTAAAAACCACAAGTATTTTCTTACCAACATAAAGCTGTTATAACCAACTTCCCATAAAGCTGTTATAACACTTTATGTTTTAAACCAATCAAATACATTTAGCACATGTACGTCTACCGTACTACATAGTTCACACATATCATGCTAGAAGAGATAGGAAGAGGTTCACATACCTCGCGACGATTATCGACTAATAGCAAAACGCTCCAAGTACTTCCAACCGTCGGCTACTCCTTTAAGCCAAGTAGATCGCGCCACACGTAGTACTTCAACCTATAAGGCCACAAGGCGCTTATTAACTTTTAGATCCCTTCGTAGAATACTCTACAGAAAATTCGGCAGCACCTCCCCCCCCGCAACAGCGTAAATCTCCTCCTCTATCGGGGCCGGCTACCAAGCCAACCAGGGGGGGGTTATACGTTAAACCGGACGTGCACAATTCTACCTCACGGAAAAGCTACACAAGTCTCATCTGAATACTCTATGTAAAATACTGATTCGATTTCTTTCGAAAAGGTTTCTTATTATTGGGCTTAAGTCAAAAGACATTGCCGATAACAACGTTCGATTATATATAGTATACTTCAACTATATAATCTAACAACATGTAATTTCCAATTACAATAGGGACAAGATATTTACCTCGATAAGCCCATAATTATCCGAGTTTAAATGTCGATCTGAGCAAGGTTTAGCTCTACTCCGTGCGCTCGACCCGCTCCAAACAACCCTTAGAAGTTCTAACCAACTTATACTTAATACTCCAACTAACTATGGAGATTTTCCTTAGGGTTTTGGTTTTGTGACTGAAGGGAAGTATAATAGTATTTACGGGTTTCAGTATAGGTATAACCTTAGAATACTACAAGGTATCTGACTAAGGTAATTTGGGCATTATAACAATACTTTTGAGAGTATTTCTACACCACAAAGGGGGTATTATCACGAAGCAACTAGGCTAGGGGTACCCCACGCCACACTACTAGGAGGGGAGAGGGCTCTCGCCAGGGCCTTTCAAAGGGGAGAGGGCTCTTGGGCGAGAGTCAACAAGAGGAGAGGAGGATTTAACACTTAGAAGATTTGTGGAAAGGATGAAGAATTCATCAAAGGGAGAGGGGTATTTATAGCACAAGCCAAGGCCAACCAATGGCCAAGATCTTGCCAAGTGCATAGCAAGTGTAGGGCCAAGATCTTGCCAAGTGCACCTTAACCAACTAACACACAAATATCCTACCTACTCCATGACAAAAAATGACCAACTTTCGGCCAAGCTTGACCGCCCAAGGTGTTCCAATGAGAGGGTGACAAGTGTCGCCCTCTTGTTGGTCCAAAATGTTTCGTCTCTCGGAAAAATCCGCAAAAATAAAATATGGCATAGCGGAAATTCCCTACGAAAGTTTGTGAAAGCGTTTACTAAAAACGACTCTAGCAGGTGTTGTGCACAAAATTAAATCGCCAAGCCTACTTCTCAAGTTCAAATTTTCTACGTCGTCCCACGCATACTACTGGAAATACGGTATACCATCTTTGATAGATATCCGTGACTATTATAGGTGACTCTGCGCGACATATTCAACTTGGCGGTGGTTTTCACGAGAAGGTATGTGATTCTTCCTAAAGCATGATATTTTACAATATATATAGTACGGTAGACGTACATGTGTTAACTAAAATATAACTACGGCAATGTATTTGACTTAAGCCTGAATAATACTTACGGCAATAACTCACGGCTTAAGCCTGAATAACACTTACGGCAATGCCTCACGGCTTAAGCCTGAATAATAAAGATCTGAAAGCATTTCAAAAGAATACTGAATCATTTTTAACAGAAGAGAACTAATTGGTTTTTAAACAGAAGCTTAAGAGTTATACTAGCCTTATGGGAAGTTAAGTATAACCACTTAAGATTGATAAAAGAAACAGTTTGCCTATGTGTTTATAACAGACTTATATTGTGAAAAGAATAATAAGATGGTTTGATAAGTAGACATGATATGATGCTATGTGTGTTAGTGTCTTGTAACGTTTGTGAAAAAGAGTATTCTTGTTGTGCTTATGTTGTTTAAAGATAATTTTATGTTAGTGTACTATCACTCACCTCTTGAGATAATACAGGGTTAAGGCGCTCCGACGCGGGTAGACTCGGTGATGCAGGACCATGATTCGAGAATACCTCAATGCGGGTCGAGGGCCTATCTTGAGCTACTGAGTTCGAGTTAGTATGCGGGTTATGCCTCATGCGGTCTATGTGGCCATGCGGACAACGAGTCGGGGCGATGCCGAGGAGTAGCGCACCGATGCGGGGTTATACTCATGCGGGCCCACGTGAGTGGCCTATGCGGACTCGAGTCGAGGATTAGGCTAGAGTGATAATACGGGCGAGTGGCCTGCTTGAATCATTCGCAGCCTAGAAAAGACCTATTACGATTACCTATTGTTGCTCTTGTTTGTGATGCGGCACTATATGCGGTTCCTTGATTGCTTCATACATATTTGTAAACGGTTTTAAAAGTGTTATGATTTCATTTAAGTACTTTCTGATTTCACATACTTAGTACTGTTATCGACCTCCTTGGGCTGCGTTCATGCATGGTAAGTAGCGGCAGTGCTAGATCCACATTCTTAGGATCTCTACGTTGGTGTCGAGCTCCATCTTTTAGGAGGCTCTACTTTGGGTATGATCTCACTGTTGTAGATAGTTTTGTATCGAGGTATGGCGGCCCTGTCCCGCCATAGTTGTATATTTCCTTAGAGTCTGTAGTCATGTTATATGCGATGTCGGATGTACGCTAAACCATGTTTATATATATATGCGAAAGGCGATGTTTTCTCACATAAAGCGTGTCTTATTTTATAAAGCGTTTCATGTCTTGCTTTATATTTCCGTGATTACTCGATGTATGACTACTTGGGTGCCGGTAAGGCACGACACGCCCCGAACGGGTCGTGACAAAAGTGGTATCGAGCGATTAATCCTCGGAAAGTGTCTACAGATCTAGTAGAGTCTTGATTATCGGTGTGTTGTGCACCACACCAATAATCGAGAGGCTATAGGATATTTAGGATTGGTTTCCATTTTCTCATTACGAGATCGTGCTTTAGAGGCGTGTTATAGGTTGGACCCTCTAACGTATTCCTTTCTGCTGATTATGCCTCCACGTAAGGCAACCGGCCCGAGGGCAAGGCGGCGAGGAGGCGCTAGCGAGACACCAGTCACGAGGGCTCAGGCCCGATCTATACGAGAGGCGGCGAGTTCTATGGCGCCGCCCCAGCGAGACCACGTACCCACACCTCCCGTCCCACGGCTGGGCGGAGGAGTTAGGTACAAGGAGATGGCTGACTATTGGCTAAAGTTGTGGCCCGATACGAGGAGAGGCTGGATCTGGCGATTGGTTCCAGCTCACGGCCGCACCGTGGTACACGAGGCGAATAGTTTGAGGCTACGAGATTTCTTGAGTTGTAGCCGCGAGTTTTACGGTCGAGGGTGGATGATCCGCAGGATTTCATCCGTCCTTCAGGAAGGATCATGAGGGTGATCAAGGCCTCGAGGCGAGTCTGTGACGCCGGTTCGCGTCGGTGCGTGATACCGCGATCGATTGGTTTGATTCATGGAGTTATCGGGAGACCGCAGCGTCCCACTACTGGGATGAGTTCTCGAGGCTTTCTCACTCACTTCTTGCCTCGCGGATGAGGAGGTGCGGGTGATAGATTTTTACTCGAGGCGAGAGGGCCGCATCGGGAGTACAATGTCGAGTTTGATTCTTTGGCTCGATATGTCCCAGATTAGCAGATATGGAGGATAGGGTGCACCGCTATGTCACCGGCTAAACGACTATATGGCCGAGTCATGCGGGGTTTCTCCACCGGTATGGACATTACCGCGCAGCTCACGCCCTTGGATGCGAGGCGAGCGCAGAGGTCGAGCGAGTGACAGCGAAGAAGGCCGGGGCGAGGGTCTACGGTGGTTATCGTGGTGGCGGCCTCGGCGGCGATCTAGATTCGCACCACCCGGCTCGAGCACTCTGCACCGCCCTCAGACAACCAGAGTTTTCGAGGCGGGGCCAGGGGCTTCGGGCGTCGAGTAGCGAGAATGCGGCCGTCGACAACCCGTGTGGCGATGAGGTAGATCCCATTACGGAAGTGTGGTACTACTTTTGGAGCTTATTACGATTGTGGCGCAGGTCACTGCGGGATTGTCAGGCCGGCAGCGGTGGTGGCTCACTTCGAGTTACATTGCCGCTTCATCATCTCCTACGATTACTCGCCGGGCGAGGGTGCTCATGGGTCAGAGTCGCGCAGAGGTCGTGGCTCGGGTCCCGATTCTAGCGGTCCTCGAAGCGCATTTATGCTTTGTCGGTAAGCGAGATCGGAGGCCTCACCGATGTCGTCACGGTACCTTATCGGTTCCAGGTTTGATGTTTATGCCTTGATAGATCCGGTTCTACTCGTCTATATATCTCCCCTTGTTGCTATTAGGATAGGATAGAGCACGAGTCCATAGATCCTTTCGAGGTAGCTACGCGATGGGTGATTCGATGGTAGCTCGGCGGGTATATAGAGCTTGTCTATGACCATTTACGATCGTCGGACCTAGCCGACTTGATAGAGTTGGAGATGATTGACTTCGGCGTGATTATGGGGATGGATTGGCTAGCTTCTTGCTACGCCAATGTAGGCTGCAGAGAGAGGTAGTGCGGTTCCGGTTTCTGAGCGGTTGTTGAGTGGGAGGAGCACGGTATCGCCGGAGGTAGGTTTATTTCCTACCTCAAGGCTAGGAAGATGGTGCGAAGGGTATATCTACCATCTCGTTGGGTGTTTGATCACTGAAGGCTGCGGTACCAGATTTTCGCCGCGAGTCGGCGAGTTCCCGGGCGTGTTTCGGATGACCTCCGGGTATCCTCACGAGAGGAGATTGAGTTTTGTATAGATGTGTTGCGGATACTCGGCTATTTCCATTCCGCCATACGAATGGCACTGCCGAGTTGAGAGTCAAGGATCAGCTTAGAGATTTCTTTGGAGAAGGGCTTCATCAGCCTAGTGTTTCTCCTGAGGAGCGCGGTATTGTTCGTAAGAAAAGAAGGGCGACGCCTTTGCGCATGTGTGTTGATTACGGTGAACAAGGTGACCATCAAGCAGATACCCTTCCCGAGATTGATGATTTGTTCGACGATTGCGGGAGTGCGAGATGTTTCTCAAGGTTGATCTGCGATCGGGCTATCATCAGTGCGAGTCGAGAGGTGGATGTCCACTAGGATCGCATTCGGACGACGCGGGCATTATTAGTTGAGGGTCATGTCTTTTGGGTTGACCAATGCTCGGCGGTATTCATGGATTTGATGAACCGAGTGTTCAAACCATTTTGGACACGTTTGTGATAGTGTTCATTGATGATATCTTGGTTTATTCTCGCCGAGCGAGCACGCGAGCAGCTGTCTTGGCGATTCTCGAGACCAGCGATTGTATGCGCCAAGTTTTCCAAATGTGAGTTTTGGTTGACTTGATGGCGTTTCTTGGGCATATTGTCGGGGCTAATGGCATTCAGTGGATACGCCAAGATCGAAGCGATCGAGGACTTGCCTTGACATACTACTCGCAGAGGTTCGCGATTTCGGGCCTTGCGAGATATTATCGCGGTTCGTGGAGAAGTTTGCTTCTATCTACGCACCATTGACTAGGTGACTGAAAAGCCAAGTTTGATGGACTGATGCTTGTGAGCGGGGTTTCGATTCTTTGAAAGAGGCGACGACCGCCCGTTCTTACTTCCGAGGGTCGGATGGTTATGTCGTATTGTGATCGTCGGGCATCGGGTGGGATGTGTGTTGATGCGGCATGGCGGTGTTATACCGTTTTTCCAAAGTATATGCGTGGGGAATACGACGAAAGTCTAGCCTTAAAGATAAGCCTTGGGCGTTTTTGTACACAACTCACTAAAAGAATCGTTTCCGGCGAAACGTTTCCACAACTTTCGTGAGTAAATTCGGCTATGCCATTTCTTATTTTTGCGGATTTTTAGAGGCGAAACATTTTGGACCACGGAGGGTGACATGTGTCACCTCATTGGAAGCAAGTGGGGTGGCTTTGGGCGATTGGCCCAAGAGGGTGTTGGCCTTGGCCGATTGGTTCCTTGCTTAGGCCTTGTTTTGTGCCATGTTTTGTGGAGTGTTTTGTGGAGTGTTTTGTGGAGTAGGGTTAGGGTGCACTTGGCGATCTTGGCCTTACACTTGCCTTGCACTTGTCTTCATCTTGCCATTGGTTGGCAAGTCTTGAGCTATAAATACCCCTCTTGAGATGAAGAGTTCTTCATCCACTAAAGCTTTCCAAGTCTAAAAATCCTTCCCTCTCCCTTTGTAAGCAATTCGTCCAACACACCCGCGCTCCCCTGGAGAAGCTTGGCCGAGGATACCCCACCCTAGCCTTGAAACCTACCCCCTCCCTGGTAGAAAAGTTGCCTTCTTGTATTGTTATAATGCCCAAAATACCTAGCCCAAATACCTTAGTACTTAGTAGAAGTTGTGAAGAACTTATAAGGGTTCTTGGAGCATACAACTTAGGAGCAAAACCTTGCTCAGGCGAGACTGTTTCTAGGATATTATTGGTCTTACCGAGGTAACTAATCCTAACCCTCTTTTGAATTAGAGAATACTTCTTGTTGTAGAATAAGAATAAGTATAAATACTTAGAAGAATATCACGAATAGAATTGAATTGCTACCACATGAAGGGTTTGAAAGAAGAATAATCAAATCAGACTTACATAGAATTTGTTTTCACGATGAACTTATATAGCTCACTTTGGTAGGGAAGTGCGCCAACTTTCCATAGAATTGTGAACCTACTTTAGAATGACCTTGAGTAGTCTTTGATAGATATCTGTGACTATTATAGGTGACTCTGCGCGCGACATATTCAACTTGGCGGTGGTTTTATTTGAGAAGGTATGTGATTCTTCCTAAAGCATGATATTTTACAATATGTATATAGTGCGGTGAGCGTACATGGGTTAAGCGAATAATAACTAACGAATGCCTCACGGCTTAAGCACGAATAATAATCACGGCAATGCCTCACGCTTAAGCTGAATAATAAGAAGCGAAAACATTTCAAAGGACTCTTGAATCATTTTTGAGAAGAGAACTAATTGGTTTTTAAAACAGAAGCTTAAGAGTTATACTAGCTTTATGGGAAGTTAAGTATAACCACTTAAGATTGATAAAAGAAACAAGTTGCCTATGTATTTATAACAGACTTATATTAAATTGTGAAAAGAATAATAAGATGGTTTGATAAGTAGACATGACATGTTGCTATGTGTGTTAGTACCTTGTAACGTTTGTATAAGTGAGTATCCTTGTTGTACTTATGTTGTTTAAAGATAAGTCGTTATGTTAGTGTACTATCACTCACCTCTTGAGATGATACCGGGGGTTAAGTCGCCCCGTCGCGGGGTAGACTCAGTGATGCAGGACCATGATTCGAGAATACCTCATGCGGGTCCAGGGGGCCTATGCGGAGCTACGAGAGTTCCAGGTTAGTATGCGGGGTTATGCCTCATGCGGTCTATGTGGCCATGCGGACAGCGAGTCCAGGACGATGCCGAGGAGTAGCTACCCTCGATGCGGGGTTATACCTCATGCGGGCCCATGTGAGTGGCCTATGCGGACTCCGGGAGTCCAGGATTAGGCTTGCAGAATGAGGATGTGGGCGAGTGGCCAGCTTCGATCATTCGCAGCCTAGACAAGGCGTGACTGATTACCTATTGTTGCTCTTGTTTGTGATGTGGCACTATGTGCGTTTCCTGGTTGTTTCACACATATTTGTAAACCGGTTTTAAAAATGATATGTTTTCATTTAAGTACTTTACGTCGCATACTTAGTACTGTTGTCGACCTCCTTGGATTGCGTTCATGCCGCGGTGGCAAGCGGAGTGCTAGATCCGCATCCTTAGGATCTCTACGTTGGTGTCGAGCTCCGTCTCTTCCGAGGCTCTACTTTTTGGTATGATCTCCTGTTGTAGATAGTTTTGTACACGAGTGGTATGGCGGCTGTCCTGTCGCCATAGTTGTATATTTCCTTAAGTGCGTAGTCATGTTATGCGATTGTCGGATGTAATCGCTAAACCATGATTATATATATATGCGAAAAGCGATGTTTTCTCACATGTCGTGTCTTATTTTATAAAGCTGTTTCATGTCTTGCTTTATGTTTCCGTGATTATTACTCGATGTATGACTACTTGGGTGCCGGTAAGGCACGATCATGGCCCAACGGAGTCGTGACAAAAGTGGTATCGAGCTTGTCCCGTGACCATTTACGTCGCACCGCCGACTTGATAGAGTTGGAGATGATTGACCGGCGTGATCATGGGGATGGATTGGCTAGCTTCGCTACGCCAATGTAGGCCGAAGAGAGAATAATGCAGTTCGGTTTCACGAGCCGGTTGTTGAGTGGGAGGAGCACGGTATCGCCAGGGTAGGTTTATTTCCTACCTCAAGGCTGAAGATGGTGCGAAGGGTATATCTACCATCTCGTTCGGGTGTTTGATCTTTGAAGGCTGCGGTACCAGATTTTGATCGATTCGATGGTCACGAGTTCCCAGGCGTGTTTCGGATGACCTCCGTATCCTCACGAGAGGAGATCGAGTTTTGTATAGATGTGTTGCGGATACTCGGCTATTTCCATTCCGCCATACAGAATGGCACTGCCGAGTTGAGAGTGAAGGATCGGCTTAGGGATTTGCTAGAGAAGGGCTTCATTAGGCCTAGTGTTTTCCCGGGAGCGCGGTATTGTTCGTGAAGAAGAAGGGCGGGGCCAGCTGCGCATGTGTGTTGATTCGAGGCGGTGAACAAGGTGACCATTAAGAACAGATACCCTTCCGGGATTGATGATTTGTTCGACCAGTTGCGAGTGCGAGATGTTTCTCCAAGATTGATCTGCGATCGGGCTATCATCAGTGCGAGTCGAGAGGTGGATGTCCAGGATTGCATTCGGACGAGACGGGCATTATGAGTTCGTGGTCATGTCTTTTGGGTTGACCAATGCTCGTGGTATTCATGGATTTGATGAACCGAGTGTTCAAACCATTTTTGACACGTTTGTGATAGTGTTCATTGATGATATCTTGGTTTATTCTCGCCAGAGCGAGCATGCGGAGCATTTGAGAATCTGTCTTGCGATTCTCCAGACCAGCGGTTATTGCGCCAAGTTTTCCAAATGTGAGTTTTGGTTGACTTGATGGCGTTTCTTGGGCATATTATCGGTGATGGCATTCGAGTTGATACGCCAAGATCGGGCGATCGAGACTTGCCTGACCTACTACTCGGCGAGAGTTCGCGATTTCGGGCCTTGCGAGGATATTATCGGTTCGTAGAGAAGTTTGCTTCTATCTGCACCATTGACCGGTGACTCGAAAGCGGCCAAGTTTGATGGTGATGCTTGTGGCGGGGTTTCGATTCTTTGAAAAGATCGGCGACCGCCCGTTCTTACTCTTCCAGGGTCGGATGGTTATGTCGTGTATTGTGATCGTCGCATCGGGTTGGGATGTGTGTTGATGCGGCATGGCGGTTATAGCATATGCATCCCGACGGTGAAGAAACACGAGGAACTACCCACCCATGATTTGGAGTTAGCGTAGTGATTCACGCTTTGAAGATCGGAGGCACTATTTGTATGGGTTGGCGTGGATATTTATACAGACCACAAGAGCCTCAGATATCTTCACCGAGGAGGTGAACTTACGGCGAGGCGGTGGTTAGAGTTGCTTAAGGATTACGATGTTGATATCTGTACCACGGGAAGGCCAATGTTGTGGCGGATGCTCTTAGTCGTGAGTCGATGGGAGCCTATCGGATGCGGCTAGAGAGGAGGGACATGGTTCGTGATTTGCATCGATTAGCGAGCCTTGGTGTTCGTTTGATTGATTACGATAGCGGTGGGGTTAGAGTTCGTGAGGTTGCGAGTCTTCCATCGTCGAGGAGGTGAAGAGGCAGCAGTTCGAGGATCGGCTTTGATTCGATATCGTGATCTGACTCTTCGTGAGGGCGGTCCTTTTGAGATAGCACGATGGGGTGCTAAGGTTGAGCGATTGTGTGTGTTCCGGATGTTTGAGACTTGGCAGTTGTTCTTGGGAAGCACACAGCGCGTTACTCTATCCATCCGAAGTCGACCAAAATGTACCACGACCTTAGATCGGTGTATTGGTGGGATGGCTTGAAGAGGGGCGTTGCGAGTTCGTAGCTCGATGCGTGTTGTCGCGGTGAAGGTAGAGCACGAGAGGCACGTGGTGCATTGCGGCGATTGAGATCCCGACGAAGTGGGAGGTAATCAACATGGACTTCCCAGGATTACCTCGCACTCGGAGGAGACATGATTCTATATGGGTTATCGTCGGCGGTGTGAAATCAGCCCACTTTCTTCCGTCGGGGCGACTTTTGGTGAGGATTATGCGGACTTTACATCAGAGATCGTCGGTGCATGGAGTCCCTACCGATCATATCGAGGCAGGAGCCCGATTTACGCTAACCGGAGGTCCTTCGAGGGGTTTAGGACGCAGTGAGCACGAGCACGCATTTTATCCACGCATGACGACAGTGAGCGCACTATCCGGACTCTTGAGGATATCTTTGCGAGCTGTGTTATTGACTTGATGGTAGTTGGGAGGATCATTTGCCTCTAGTTGAGTTCGCGTATAATAATAGCTACCACTCGATTCGATGGCGCCTTATGAGGCCTTGTATGGGAGGAAGTGCGGATCGGCTATAGGCTGGTTCGATGTGGGCGAGTGCGGCTAGTGGGACCAGATTTGGTGCAGCGATGGATAAGGTGAAGCTTATCCGAGGCGGCTATTGACGACTGAGTCGGCAAGTCGTATGCGATCATCGTCGTCGGCATCTTGAGTTCGAGGTTCATGGTAGGTTTTCTAAAGGTGTCACCCATGAAGGGTGTGATGAGATTCGGAAGAAGGAAACTTCGGCCCAGTACATTGGGCGTTTGATTGTCGCAGGTAGGCAAGGTTGCTTATGAGTTGGATCTGTCCGATCCGGAAGGCGGTGCATCGATTTTCACGTATCTATCTTTGAGGAGATGTATCGGATCCATCTAGGTACACCCGATGGCGATGTCGGTGACGGGGTTATCGTATGAGGAGATTCCCATAGCGATAGTCGATCGTCGAGTTAGGCGTCTGCGGACGGGCGTGGCTTAGTCAAAGTCTTGTGGCGAACGAGCTCGGGGAGATGGCGTGGGAAGCCGAGGACATGAGGCGAAGTATCCTCATCTTTTCCCACACCTCCGGTAATTCACTTTCCTACTTGTAAATTTTCGTTATCATTTACGCCTAAGTGTTGTTACGTGGCGTGTGTGGCATTTGCATCGTTTAAGTTTTGAAGAATCATATCGTTAACTGTCTTGGGAAGGAACATTCGGGACGAATGTTTCTAAGGGGGGGAGAATGTTATACCCCGTTTTTCCAGAGTATGTACGTAAGGGAATACGTACGAAAGTCTAGCCTTAAAGATAAGCCTTGGACGTTTTTTTTGTACACAACTCACTAAAAGAATCGTTTTCCGGCGAAACGTTTCCACAGCTTTCGTAGTAAATTCGGCTATGCCATTTCTTATTTTTGGATTTTTCCGAGAGAAAACATTTTGGACCAACGGGAGGGACATGTGTCACCTCACATGGAAGCAAGTGGGGTGGCTTTGGGCGATTGGGCCCAAGAGGGTGTCGCTTGGCCGATTGGTTCCTTGCTTAGGCCTTGTTTTGTGCCATGTTTTGTGGAGTGTTTTGTGGAGTGTTTTGTGGAGTAGGGGTTAGGGTGCACTTGGCTTGATCTTGGCCTTACACTTGCCTTGCACTTGTCTTCATCTGGGCCATTGGCCAAGGCTTGAGCTATAAATACCCTCTTGAGATGAAGAGTTCTTCATCCACAAAAGCTTTCAAGTCTAAAAATCCTTCCTCTCCTTTGTAAGCACCGTCCAACACACCCCTCCCTCGAGAAGCTGGCCGAGGCTACCACCCCCTAGCCTGGCAGAAACCTACCCCCTCCCTGGTAGAAAAGTTGCCTTCTTGTATTGTTATAATGCCCAAAATACCTAGCCCAAATACCTTAGTACTTAGTAGAAGTTGTGAAGAACTTCTAAGGTTTCCTGAGCATACAACTTAGGAGCAAAACCTTGCTCAGCGACTTTTCTAGGATATTATTGGGCTTACCGAGGTAACTAATCCTAACCCTCTTTTGAATTAGAGAATACTTACTGTTGTAGAATAAGAATAAGTATAAATACTTAGAAGAATATCACAGAATAGAATTGAGCTACCACAGTAGAGGGTTTGAAAGAAGAATAATCAAAGCGTACTTACATAGACTGTTTTCACAGACTTATATAGCTCACTGTAGGGAAGTCGCCCAACTTTCCATAGAATTGTGAACCCTCTGTTTAGAATGACCTTGAGTAGTCTTTGATAGATATCTGTGACTATTATAGGTGACTCTCTGCGACATATTGACTTGGCGGTGGTTTTCAAGGTATGTGATTCTTCCTAAAGCATGATATTTTACAATATGTATATAGTGCGGTGAGCGTACATGGTTAAGCGAATAATAACTAACGGCAATGCCTCACGGCTTAAGCCTGAATAATACGTACGACAATGTCTCACGGCTTAAGCCTGAATAATAAAGAACTGAAAACATTTCAAAAGGACTACTGAATCATTTTTACAGAAGAGAACTAATTGGTTTTTAAAACAGAAGCTTAAGAGTTATACTAGCTTTATGGGAAGTTAAGTATAACCACTTAAGATTGATAAAAGAAACAAGTTGCCTATGTATTTATAACAGACTTATATTAAATTGTGAAAAGAATAATAAGATGGTTTGATAAGTAGACATGACATGTTGCTATGTGTTAGTACTTGTAACGTTTGTATAAGTGAGTATCCTTGTTGTACTTATGTTGTTTAAAGATAAGTCGTTATGTTAGTGAACTATCACTCACCTCTTGAGATGATCAGGGGTTAGGCGCCCGAGTGTGGGGTAGACTTCGGTCGATGCAGGACCGTGATTCGAGAATACCTCATGCGGGTCGAGGGGGCCTATGCGGAGCTACGAGTTCGAGTTAGTATGCGGGTTATGCCTCATGCGGTCTATGTGGCCACGCGACAATGAGTCGGGGCGATGCCGAGGAGTAGCGACCCGCGATGCGGGGTTATACCTCATGCGGGCCCATGTGAGTGGCCTATGCGGACTCCGGGAGTCCAGGATTAGGCTTGCAGAATGAGGATGTGGGCGAGTGGCCCTGTTTCGATCATTCGCGGCCTAGACAAGGCGTACACGATTACCTATTGTTGCTCTTGTTTGTGATGTGCACTATGTGCGGTTTCATGGTTGTTTCACACACATATTTGTAAACCGGTTTTAAAAATGATATGTTTTCATTTAAGTACTTCTGATTTCGCATACTTAGTACTGTTGTCTCGACCTCCTTGGGGGCTGCGTTCATGCCGCAGGCGGGGCAAGTGCTAGATCCGCATCCTTAGGATCTCTACGTTGGTGTCGAGCTCCGTCTCTTCCGAGGCTCTACTTTTGGTATGATCTCCCTGTTGTAGATAGTTTTGTACAGTCAGGGTATGGCGGGGCCCTGTCCCGCCATAGTTGTACATTTCCTTAGAGGTCTGTAGTCATGTTGTACAGTGTCGGATGTAACTGCTAAACCATGATTATATATATATGCCGAAAGGCGATGTTTTCTCACATAACTGTGTCTTATTTTATAAAGCTGTTTCATGTCTTGCTTTATGTTTCGCTGATTACTCGATGTATGACTACTTGGGTGCCCGGTAAGGCACGATCCACGAGCAGTGAACGGCAGCGAGGTTATAGCATATGCATCCCGACGGTGAAGAAACACGAGGAACTACCCCACCCATGATTTGGAGTTGGCAGCCGTGATTCACGCTTTGAAGATCTGGAGGCACTATTTGTATGGGGTTCACGTGGATATTTATACAGACCACAAGAGCCTCCAGTATATCTTGACCAGAGGAGCCGAACTTACGAGAGGCGGTGGTTAGAGTTGCTTAAGGATTACGATGTTGATATCTGTACCACGGGAAGGCCAATGTTGTGGCGGATGCTCTTAGTCGTAGGTCGATGGGAGCCTATCGATGTGCGACTAGAGAGGAGGGACATGGTTCGTGATTTGCATCGATGGCGAGCCTTGGTGTCCGTTTGATTGATTACGATAGCGGTGGGTTAGAGTTCGTGAGGTTGCCGAGTCTTCCATCGTCGAGGTGAAGAGGCAACGATTCGAGGATCGGCTTTGATTCGATATCGTGATACGACTCTTCGTGAGGGCAAGGGTCCTTTGAGGTAGCACGATGGGGTGCTAAGGTTTGAGGCGCATGTGTTCCGGATGTTTCGTGACTTCGCGAGTGTTCTGGGGAAGCACATCGCGCGTTACTTATCCATCCGGGTCGACCAAGATGTACCACGACCTTAGATCCGTGTATTGGTGGGATGGCTTGAAGAGGGGCGTTGCGAGTTCGTAGCTCGCCCGTGTTGTCGGCGGTGAAGGTAGAGCACCGAGGCACGGTGGTTTTATTCTGACGATTGAGATCCCGACCGGAAGGGAGGTAATCAACATGGACTTCATCGCGGGATTACCTCGCACTCGGAGGAGACATGATTCTATATGGGTTATCGTCGGCGGCCGACGAAATCAGCCCACTTTCTTCCGTCGGGGCGACTTTTGGTGAGGATTATGCGGACTTTACATCAGAGATCGTCGGTGCATGAGTCCCTACCCGATCATATCGCAGCGGGAGCCCGGTTACGGCTAACTTCGGAGGTCCTTCCGAGGGTTTAGGACGCAGTGAGCACGAGCGCATTTCATCCACGCATGACGGACAGCAGAGCGCACTATCCGGACTGCGAGGATATCTGCGAGCTTGTGTTATTGACTTCAGTGGTAGTTGGGAGGATCATTTGCCTCTAGTTGAGTTCGCGTATAATAATAGGTACCACTCAGATTCGGATGGCGCCTTATGAGGCCTTGAATGGGAGGAAGAGCATATCTCCTATAGCTTGGTTCGATGTGGCGAGTGCGGCTAGTGGGACCATATTTGGTACAAGCGATGGATAAGGTGAAGCTTATCCGAGGCTATTGACTCGTAGTCGATGAAGTCGTATGCAGATCATCGTCGTCGGCATCTTGAGTTCGAGGTTCATGATTGGGTTTTCCTAAAGGTGTCACCCATGAAGGTTGTGATGAGATTCGGGAAGAAGGGAAACTCACCAGGTACGTTGGGCGTTTGATTGTCCGCGAGGTAGGCAAGGTTGCCATGAGTTGATCTGCCGTCCGATCCGGAGGCGGTGCATCCGGTTTTTCACGTATCTATCTTTGAGGAGATGTATCGGATCCATCTAGGTACACCCGATTGACGATGTCCAGTGTGGGGTTATCGTATGAGATTCCCATGGCGATAGTCGATCGTCGTTAGGCGTCTGACCAAGGACGTGGCTTCCGTCAAAGTCTTGTGGCGAACGAGCTCGGAGGAGATGGCGTGGGAAGCCGAGGAGGACATGAGGCGGAAGTATCCTCACCTATTCCCACACCTCCGGTAAATTCTCTTTCCTACTTGTAAATTTTCGTTATCGTTTACGCTAAGTGTTGCTCTGTGGCCGTGTGTGGCATTTACAGCTTAAGTTATGAAGAATCTTATCGTTAATCGTCTTGGGAAGGAACATTCGACGAATGTTTCTAAGGAGGGAGAATGTTATACCGTATTTCCAGAGTATGCACGTGGAATACGCATAAAAGTCTAGCCTTAAAGTTTAGGCAAAGCGCTTTTTTGGCACAACTCACAAAACGAATAGTTTTCCGACAAACGTTTCCACGACTTTCGTAGGGTAAATTCCGCTATGCCATTTCTAATTTTGTGGATTTTTCCGAGAGGCGAAACATTTTGGACCAGCGGAGGGCGACACTTGGCACCTCCAATTGGTGGACTTCAAATCGTCCATTTGGACGAATTAGACTAACAATGGCACGTTTTTGTGCCTTGTGCACAAGAGGAGTTGGTAGGATATTTGTGTATAGTTAATCCTCACCCTACACTTGCCTTGCACTTGTCTTAATCTTGGCCATTGGTTGGCCACTGACCTATAAATACCCCCTTAGAGATGAAGAGTTCTTCATCCACAAATCTTTCCAAGTCTTGAAAATCCTCTCCTCTCCCTTTGTAGCCTTTTCGTCCAACACCTCCCCTCCCTTGTGAAGGCCCTGGCCGAATACCCCTCTTGCCTAAGAAGTTTGGCCGAGGCCCCTAGCCTAGCCAAACCTACCCCTCCCTTGGTAGAAAAGTTGCCTTCTTGTATTGTTATAATGCCCAAAATACCCTAGCCCAAATACCTTAGTACTTAGTAGAAGTTGTGAAGAACTTCTAAGGTTTCTGAGCATACAACTTGAGCAAAACCTTGCTCAGCGACTTTTCTAGGATATTATTGGGCTTACCGAGGTAACTAATCCTAACCTCTTTTGAATTAGAGAATACTTCTTGTTGTAGTATAAGAATAAGTATAAATACTTAGAAGAATATCACGAATAGAATTGAACTGCTACCACGTAGAAAGGGTTTAAAAGAAGAATAATCAAATCAGATTTACATAGACTGTTTTCACGAGACTTATATAGCTCACCGCAGGAAGTGCTGCCAACTTTCCATAGAATTGTGAACCCTCTGTTTAGAATGACCTTGAGTAGTCTTTGATAGATATCGTGACTATTATAGGTGACTCTCTGCGACATATTGACTTGGCGGTGGTTTTATTTGAGAAGGTATGTGATTCTTCCTAAAGCATGATATTTTACAATATATATAGTACGGTAGACGTACATGTGTTAACTAAAATATAACTACGGCAATGTCTTTGACTTAAGCCTGAATAATACTTACGGCAATGCCTCACGGCTTAAGCCTGAATAACACTTACGGCAATGCCTCACGGCTTAAGCCTGAATAATAAAGATCTGAAAGCATTTCAAAGAATCTCAATCATTTTTAATGTAAGAGAACTAATTGGTTTTTAAACAGAAGCTTAAGAGTTATACTAGCCTTATGGGAAGTTAAGTATAACCACTTAAGATTGATAAAAGAAACAGTTTGCCTATGTGTTTATAACAGACTTATATTGTGAAAAGAATAATAAGATGGTTTGATAAGTAGACATGATATGATGCTATGTGTGTTAGTGTCTTGTAACGTTTGTGAAAAAGAGTATTCTTGTTGTGCTTATGTTGTTTAAAGATAAGCTGTTATGTTAGTGTACTATCACTCACCTCTTGAGATAATACCGGGGGTTAAGCTGCCCTCCGATGCGGGGTAGACTCAGGCGGTCTGGGACCATGATTCGAGAATACCTCATGCGGGTCCAGGGGGCCTATGCGGAGCTACGAGAGTTCCAGGTTAGTATGCGGGGTTATGCCTCATGCGGTCTATGTGGCCATGCGGACAACGAGTCGGGGCGATGCCGAGGAGCTACCCTCGATGCGGGTTATACCTCATGCGGGCCCACGTGAGTGGCACATGCGGACTCGGAGTCCAGATTAGGCTTGCAGAGTGATAATACGGCGAGTGGCCCCGCTTCAATCATTCGCACTAGAAAAGACCTATTACGGTTTACCTATTGTTGCTCTTGTTTGTGATCCGCACTATGCGCGGTTCCTCGATTGCTTCATACATATTTGTAAACCGGTTTTAAAAAGTGTTATGATTTCATTTAAGTACTTTACGCTTTCACATACTTAGTACTGTGTAATCGACCTCCTGGGCCGCGTCATGCCGCAGTAAGGCAAGCAGTGCTAGATCCACATTCTTAGGATCTCTACGTTGGTGTCGAGCTCCATCTTTCCGAGGCTCTACTTTTGGGTATGATCTCACTGTTGTAGATAGTTTTGTACACAGGTATGGCGGGCCTGTCCGCCATAGTTGTATATTTCCTAGAGGTCTGTAGTCATGTTGCGATGTCGGATGTAATCGCTAAACCATGTTTATATATATACGAAAGGCGATGTTTTCTCACATAAAGCGTGTCTTATTTTATAAACTGTTTCATGTCTTGCTTTATATTTCCGCTGATTACTACGATGTATGACTACTTGGTGCCGGTAAGGCACGATCCACGCCCCGAACGGTCGTGATATGGACCAAGATGAGGTATTCCTCGCATAGGACTATTTCACCCACTTAGGCCCGATGGGCCCGCAATGAGTACAAACGCCACACTCGCATCATGGGAAGCAAATCCATGGAATTAGTAGTAACCCGGGGCTTTACCCCGTAAGAATAACATAAACTAGCACAACCGGCAATCATACATAACATAAGCACTACCGGCTTATCATACATAACATAAGCACTACCGGCTTATCATACATAACATAAGCACTACCGGCTTATCATACATAACATAATCAAGTTAAGAAATCCCCCTAACTTCTTATTAGCCTTATTCATATACACTCTCATTTGTTTACTTAAGGCACTAACATGTCATTATAAAATCCGGGAATTTAACCCAAAGTACTACGTACTTCTATTATTTTAAAATGACTCTTTTTCATATAAAACTTCCAAGATACTAATAACCGTAGTATCAAGTCATATCTACTTTTCATGACAAGTCACAATACCTTTTAGAAATACATTTATAGGCTTCTAAATCAAGTGACTTCTTTCTTTTAAAAACCTTAAGCAATTGATGCCTCAAAATCAGTTTGTCTTTCATTATTTCAAGTCATTTATCATACTTACATTACTTAGAGTAAACCACTCTTTTTAACTTTCCATAAAGCTATTATAACCAACTTCTCATAAAGCCGTTATACTAGCTTTATACTTTAGAAACTTACATTCTTCTTTATAACCAAGAGACTTAAACTTTCCAAACAAAACAAGCATAATATACTTTCAAAATACTTTAAGTCTCTTAGCTTTTAGAAACTAAGATATCCTTAATATTTTAAACAAGTGAGTTAATTCCCTAACTCCACCAACTTGGACATTCTTAAAATAAGCCAAGGATATCAAATGAACTAGATTCACAAATCTCGTGACGCTCACCGTACTATATTTACAACTATTCATGCTCAAGAGATAGAAAAGTTCCACATACCTCTTCGGTTCAATCCACTTGCTAAGTCCAATATGTCGTACGTAGTATGTCAACCTATAATGACCATAATACGTCTATTAACTTCTTACTTCAAACGTAGAATATTCTAAGTGCAAAGTCACTAAATTCTACGGAAAATCGGACAGCACTTCCTTTGTTTGTACATACTTTTCCACCTTTTTCAAGGCCCAAATCCAATAACCAAACACGCCACATTTAAGGCTAAAAAATTCAGCAATATAAAGGGGATTACACGCCTTAACAGGACGTGTAAAATTCTGCCCCACAATTGATATCAAACTAGTCCAAACGACAATGCCATTCTCGGCCAAAAGGTGTCACAACATACCTTTCCTTTCCAATTCCTTTTCAATACAAGTTGTTTAGTATAACATGTTATAAAGCCGCAATCGATTATAACAACAATAATCTTCAAGTAGATAACATGCGATGATTCTAGTTAGCGACCAAATTGTATTTCAATTTCCAATGGCTCAACATGTCATTTCGGATTTTAGGCTTCAAATATTCATAACACTTATCAATATTTAATACATATACTTCATGCTAGTCAAAATTTAAGGCTACAACAATATGTAATCTTATAACACTTAAGAAAACAAGATTGTTACCTTAGTGAGCCTTAATCCACTTCAAGATCCGAAGTCGCTCCCTAGCAACTTAGAGCCTTTCTTTGACACTCCAATCCGCCACTTGAAGCCCTTAGAAGATTACAAACAACTTTCCTTCAACTTCCAATCCAAACCTAGGAAAGTGACTAGGTTTTCACCTTGCGACTAATACGAAAACACCACTTTTTCGGGATCTTTATATTGAGATACCCTTACAATATACTTAGGAACCTTGGTTTAAAGTGTGGAGATTATTGGACAACAAACAAAAAAAAATTCTTCTTGAAACCCTCTCAAAGCCGAGAGCTCCCTTTGTGCTCTTCAAGATTTTTTCAAATTTTTCTCTAAGTATGAGAACTTGTCTTGCTAGTAGTGTTATTATATAGAAACATGGAGGGTCAATATTAAAACAAATGGATGGTTTGGATGCAATTCACAAGGATCAAGCCAAATGGCTCTTGACTAAGTCATCAATGTCAAGCTTTAGCACTTAGCAAGACTTGGTCATCTCTTTATTGGTCAAATGACCATTTTAGCCATGTCCATTTCATCCAAGACCACTAAGGGGGGGTGACACGTGTCGCCCTCCCATTCGTCGCAATATTTCGTTTTTCCGGCAATTCCAAAATTTCGATAAATTTTTACTAGTCTCAAATCTTAACACTACCGTGTCATATAAAAATCAGAGCCAACTGTACCTTGTATCACTGTACTACTGTAACACCGCACCACTTTCAAATATGAAAGCCATGTCAAAATCCGAGACACTTGCCCTCAGCATATAATATCACAAAAGCATGCTCGTGGAATACAACATCACTATCAGCATGTAACAAGTATAACATACAACCCGCACACTGTGCCTTTTTAACAATGAGAGTAAACTTTACATGCTTTAAAATAGGAAGCTTATGATCAATCTAGGGCCACCCGCCCGTAGTATCATTATGCAAACCTACTCCTGGATCAAGTTTCACCGCAAGGGTCTTGTGGACCCGCATAGGACAATTTGCCCTGCATAAGACTATTTCACCCGCACAGGACTATTTCACCCGCTTAGGCCCTACGGGGCCGCAATGAGCATATACGTCATGCTCGCATCATGGGTAGCAAATCCATGGAGATGTATAATGTCTTGGGGGTTTAGCCTGCAATTATACTCAGAAGGTGTATAACATCTGGGGGGTTTACCCCGGATTTATACTCAGGAGGTGTATAACGTCTTGGGGGTTTACCCCGCATTTATACTCAGGAGGTGTATAACGTCTTTGGGGTTTACCCCACATTTATACTCCGGAGGTGTATAACGTCTTGGGGGTTTACCCCGCATTTATACTCAGGAGGTGTATAACGTCTTTGGGGTTTACCCCGCATTTATACTCCGGAGGTGTATAACGTCTTGGGGGTTTACCCCGCATTTATACTCAGGAGGTGTATAACGTCTTGGGGGTTTACCCCGCATTTATACTCATAACACTAGCACCAATGGCTATCATGAACAACATATGCAAGTTAAGATAATCTTTGAATCTCAACATCATAAAATGAATAAACCATCATTTTAACAAACCAAGACAATTTTCATGCCTTCTTTTTCAACAAATCAAGACAATACCATGCCTCTCCTTTTTAACAAATCAAGACAATACCATTTAGGCAAGCCGAAGTACTATCAAGGCACAAAATATAATAACTATCATTTAAGCAAGCCAAAGTATTATCAAGGCACTAACACACCTTGCTTTACTAAGGATTAAAGTCCATTACGACAACGTACGTGAGTCGTACATTCACTTTATGAACTAAATTTCCATTTTAGGAAAGCCCAAGTACTACATGTATCGCTAGGAAGTAGGATCCAATACATGTATCATTTTGGAACAATCATTTAGAAAATCGAGACACTTATCGTACCAAGTATCCTTCTAAGACATGGTTTTGGCAAATCTGTTACACCCCGTAGTTCCCGGGCATGTATGTGAGCACGTACGTACGAGAATACGACATTAAGATTGGAAAAGAAGAAAGATTTGATTTTCCGACGGAAGATTTTCCGGATTTTGTGAGGGAAAAAAGTTCGTAAATGGGAATTAGATTCCCAGATTTGGTATTTGGACTTCTTGGAATATTAGAAAATTATGGAATTTTATTTCCAGATTTGGTCACGTGGGGCCCACGGGGAAAAATTTACGATTTTGTGGGGCCCACATTATTTTCGATATTTTGGCCATTATGGATGTTTTCGGGAGATGAAATATTTTGGACGAATTGGAGGGCTACACGTGTCACTTAGAGATTTCCACACTTAAATACACCCCTTGTTGCAAGACTTCTTCATCCCACACTTAGAGATTTCCAAGGCAAAATACTCCATCCATTTGATAGAGCTCTCGATAATGGGCCTTAGCATTAACCAAAAGTTGTCCAAAAATCCTTAAACTTTTAAGTGTTCTTCCTTGATGTGTTAGGAAGGTTGTTAACCAAGTGTTAGAAAATATTTCACACCCCTAGCCTTAAATGTACCCCTTGGCCGAAGGTTGGTAGTTTTGGAACCTAAGTGTTCTTCACTTTTTGAAGTTGGATCTTGAAGAGAAGTTGGTTAGGAACTTCTAAGGGTTGCTTGGAGCGGGTTGGAACGTAAGGAGTTGGAGCTAAGATTCCTAAGGATCGACTTTTTATCATTGGAAAATTTTGGGCTTATCGAGGTAATGATCTTTGTCCTTCTACTGTAATTGGAGATTACATGTTGTAGTAGTTTATAATTGAGTATTTTGATATGTGGAAGGAATATTAAAAAGAAATGGGCTGTATTGTATATTGTGGGGCAAAATTTTACACGTCCAGTTAGGCGTGTAATCCCCTTTGAGTTGTTGTATTACTGCGCCTTAAATGTGGCAGGTTGGCTACTGATATCGGGCCTTGAAAAAGGTGGAGGTAAGTAGATACAGGGGAAGTGTTGCCCAATTTTCCGTAGGATAAGGAACCTTATACTTAGGAATGTTTTACGAAGAGATCTAGACGTTGATAGAAGTGTTTGGTTGTTATAGGTGAATATTCTACGCGCGGCATACTCGACTTGGCTAGTGGATTAAGCCGAAGAGGTATATGATTCTTCCTATTCTCTTGAGCATGATTATTTGTGAAATATATAGTGCGGTAGACGCACGTGTGTTAAAGAAGTTTGATTTCCTTTTTGTTTCCTTGACTTGATTCTAAAGTTAAGTGACTTGATATGAAATGTTAAGGACTTGAATTGTGTTAAAAAGTTGTAAAACCTCATTCTTGAGTAATGGGTACTTGGTCTTTAAAAGAATAAAATTATCTTGATTTCGGAAATGTGAGTAGTTGTCCTTGGTTGGTTTAAAATGTAAAGTGTTATAATAGCTTTATGGGAAGTTAGTTATAACGACTTTATGAAAACGAAAGAATGGTTTTATCATTGGATTTAAAACGGTAGCTTGATATTTTTAAGAAGTTATGAGGCTTATACTATTTTGAAAAGTATATTGTTACTTGACTTTAAAAAGGAGAAGTGTTTTTGTTTAAAAGGAAGGCATGGTATTGTCTTGAGTTGGTTTTAAAGGAAGGCATGGTTTTGTCTTGGTTTATTTAAAAAAAAGGTATGGACATTGTTTTGGTTTACTTAAAATGATAGTTACTCTATTTTGATACTACGGGTATTAGTATCGTGTGACTTTGGTGAAAGAAATGGATCTTTTTAAGGAGTTAAAATACGTAGTACTTTGGGGTTAAAACCCGAATTGTTGACATAAAATGAAAGTACCTTGAGTGTGAGTAACTTGCCTATGTTTTCTTGTGATAGCCTTGTTGTGCAAGTGTTGTATCCTTATGTTACCGTGTCTCTCGATGGAGGGCCGGTCAAGTTATTTGTTGTTACACCCCGGAATTTCAGGATATGTTTATAAGAACGTTCGTAAGAACAAAAAGATGTTAAGATTAGAGACGAGTAAAAATTTATCGGAATTTCGGAATTTGTCGGAAAACGAAATATTGCGACGATTGAGAGGGAGACACGTGTCACCCCCCCTTATGGTCATGGACGAAATTGTCATGGTTAGAATGGTCATTTGACCATAATTTAAATGACCAAGTCTTGCTAGTCTTGAAGCTTGACAAAGTTGACTAAGTCAAAAGCCACCTAGACTTGATCCATGTGAAACCCATCTAGGCCAACCATTTGTGTAGATCTTAACCCTCCATGCCCCTTTATATAACTACTAGTAGCAAGAGAGAGCCAACACTTAGCCATTTTTTTCACAAAAAAATGAAGATTCACACTAGAGAGCTCTCGGCTAGAGGGAGGGTTTCAAGAAAAAAATTTCAATTGTTGTACAATAATTCCCCCACTTTAAACCAAGGTACCTAAGGGTATTGTAAGTGTTTCTCAATAGAAAGATCCCGAAAAAATGGTGTTTTCGTATTAGTCGCAAGGCGAAAACCTAAAGGGTTATTCAACTTTGAAGTTGAAACTTGAAGATGAGCCCTATGCTTTGGCGGTTGCTTGGAGTGGATTGGAACGTCGAAAGGAGGAGCTAAAGTTGCTAAGGAGCGACTTGTGATCTTGGATCATAATTGGGCTAATTGAGGTTGACATACTACGTACGGCGATTGGACTTAGCAAGTGGATTAAACCGAAGAGGTATGTGGAACTTTCTTATCTCTTGAGCATGACTAAGTTGTAAATGTATAGTACGGTAAACGTACAAGATTTTTGACAAATCTAGTCTATTTGATATCCTTGGCTTATTTTAATAATGCCCAAGTTGTTTGAGTTAGGGAATTAACTCACTTGATTAAATATTAAGGATATCTTGATTTTCAAAAGTTAATAGACTTTAAGTATGTTGAAAGTATTTTAATACTTGTTTGTTGGAAAGTTTAAGTCTCTTGATTATAAGGAAAAATGTAAATTGCTAATGTATAAGGCTAGTATAATGGCTTTATGGGAAGTTGGTTATAATAGCTTTATGGAAAGTTTAAAGAGTGGTTTACTCTAAGTAATTTAAGCATGTTAAGGGACTTGAAGAGTTTTAAAGAATGTGATACTTGTTTCGTTTTAAACGTATAAGTCCATTGGATAGGAAATTGTACTTGACTTAGGTATAAAGTGAATATAACGACTTTATGGGGAGTTGGTTATATTGGCTTTATGGAAAGATAAATGGCTTGATTTTTTTGAAAGGCAATTTGATTTAAAGGCATCAATTGCCTAAGGCTTTTACGAGAGAAGAAGTCACTTGATTTAGAAGCCTAATTTTATTTCTAAAAGTATTGTGACTTGTCTTGAAAAGAAATTGTAACTTGATACTACGGTTATTAGTATCTTGGAAGTTTTATAATGAAATGAGTCATTTTAAAAGAATAGAAGTACGTAGTACTTTGGGTTAAATTCCCGGATTTTTTGTATAAAGAACATGTTAGTGCCTTAAGTAAACTAAAATGAGAGTGTATATGAAATGTAATAATAAAGTTAGGGGATTGCTTAACTTGCTTATATATTGTATGATAAGCGGTAGTGCTTATGTTATGTGTGATAGCGGATTTGTGCTAGTAGTTCAAGAATAATTGCGGTCATTCCGGGTTTGTGGCATTGCATATTTCGTGGATTTGCTACCCACGATGCGAGAATACCTCACGCGAGTCCGTAGGGCTTATGCGCGGTGAAATAGTCCCACGCGGGCGGTCCGACCTATGCGCGAGAATACCTCACGCGAGTCCGTAAGGGCTTACGCGGGTAAAATAGTCCCATGCGAGGAATACCTCACGCGGTCCACGCGATCTATGCGGGTGAAATAGTCCCGGAATAGGATTGCTTAATGATCTTTGCGAGGGTGGTCTGTTTTGATCGTGAGCTTCCTACTTTATATTTTAAGTATACACCTATTTACTCATCATTGTTAGTAAGGCACGCATCGTTAATTGAGTTATCATACATGTCTCCGCTTTATTATTAGACTTATGATTTCGCATACGATTTCGGGCCACATATTTGGTACATTGTCAGATCGACCTCCTTCTGGGCCGCTCATGCCGCAGTAGAGTATGTCACGATCCTCGCTCTTAGGATAATCGTTTCACCGTTGAGAAGCTCCTCATTTCGAGGCTTATCCTCGTATTGTCGGTTGTTGTATCTGTGGGTATGGCCCCGCCCCGCCAGTGGTTGTTATTCTTAAGGTGCGTAGAGTCACATTGTGGATTGGGTTGTAAAGAAAAAATGCATCGCTTTATTGGTATAAGTTACGGAAGGTGGCCTTATCGCCAGCTGTTATTTTATGTTTAAGTATTTTATCGATTGTGTGTATGTTCCGCCGCTATTCTCCGATGTATGCCAAAGGGTGCCTGGTAGGCACGATTCTTGCCCTTGGTCGGGTCGTGACAAAAGTGGTATCGAGCGCTTAGTCCTCGGAAAGTGTTTACGCACCGTGTCTAGTAGAGTCTTGATTATCGGTGTTGTGCACCACATCCATAATCGTGAGGTCGCAGGACATTTAGGATTGGTTTCATTCTTCTCACTCTAAGATCGCGATGACAGAGTCAGATGGTTAGGGTCGTCTCCCTAACAAGTTATGATTGTTTGTTCATTACGGCGGCGGATGATCCAGGAAGGATTACGTGGGTTGCGTATCCAGGTTGGTAATGGTTGTAGTTGGTATTGTGATATACAACTATGCGGATTTAAGTATGGGGGTCACATATGTGTTGCCTAGGATGATTTTAGATTAGCAGGATTTGGTAAGGACTAAAAAAAAAAATACCGGGCAGGTATGAAACAGTTTAATGAATTCTCATCAAGGTTTTACGTACTAATTTGAGATAATTAGGAAATGATGAGCTGTCTGAGAAGGAAATGGACCCTTAAGAGGTTATTATTCAGGGAATAAATGGAAGACTATGTTAATAGATTGAGCTATGTAGTAGGATTTCGAGAATGGTACGGGTGAGATCCGTATGGAGTAAGTACGGTTGTTGTGGACAAGACAACCCGATTATAGTATATTGCGAAGTTTTTGTACCGATTGCCACGTGCAGTAAGATAGGCTTGGAGCATGGAAATTGCGAGCCTGAGAATGTGATAACCGTCGAGACCTTAGGTATATAAGGCCTTCTCGGGTAGTAAAGGGTTAAGACGGACCAAGGAAAGAGTTAAATATGACGCCGAGTCGGGTTGGGGATCTATTAAGGGTCGCCTCATAGCTTGAAATGAAATGGGATCAGTTGGTAGTAGTCCCGCTACGTGACAGGGTCACGAGGGTGCAAGGCCCAAGTTTAGTTAGTCATTTTACGGGTTCGTGGACGTGTTCCACCGGAACCAGATTGTGAGAGCCGGAATGGGCCTTGTATTGTTTAATTTAGTAACTCCAGAGATTAGAGGCTCGAATCAGTATGAAGGCTATGTGCGCACACTAGAATAAGTTTGGGAGTACGGGAAGAGTACGACCAGTGAAAAAAAAAGAGCAACCAAGTGTAAAGAAATGGAACCTGAATCCATGAGGACCTTTCAAGGTGATCACACCCGTGAGTGATGGGTGGTAGCTAAGCGAGTAGATAATACCACAGTAACGATACAGTCGTTGGACCTTAGCAGACCTAGCAGAGCTTTTATGACAGACGTTGAGGTCATTATGAGTACGGACTAGTTGGCCTCTTGTGATGCCAACGTGGACTACAGAGAGAGATTGATTTCGGTACGCTTTTCCGATGCGTTTATCGAGTGGAAAGGAAGAGAAGTGGTGGTAACCAGTGAATTATTCTTCCTTCTTTGACATAATTGTTTTTAATAAGTCTGTGTGATTTGTTCATTTGAGGTGGATTGAGGCAGAAAGTAAGTAATAATTGAATTTGAAGGAATTTATGTTAAATGCCCTTGGAGGTACTTGGAGTTGGTTTGGTGTGGCGGTCAGGGCCACGACCTTCCAGATAATTTCAGGAAAATGTGCAAGGCATGAATAAATAAGTACGAATGCTGCCGGCGGAAAGCTGAGGGCAACTTTGGTAGGTTTTAAAAATCTACATGACTTTAAGGCGGTGCGTGATGATTAGATAATTACTGGCCGCGAGAGGACCCTGTGATTGGGGTTGTGACGCCCAGGAAAGTTTAAGAAAGGGGAGATAAGTTTTCTCCCCCACATAAAAGGACAGTTTTACGTATTATGGGGTTGCGTGTACCCATGTTGTTAGACGAAGGATATAAGACAGGTAAGGTCTTCGGTATCGTCATGCCATAGGTTACAGTTGTAGATAACCGTGGGAAAAGTGTTGTGTTGGGGTAATTAAGAACGACGTACGAATTGGTCGAGGAAGTATCGTAAAGATATTAATGTAAGTTGCACGGGTCATGATTACCCCAGACGAGTGTAAAGACCATTAGTAGATAATGGGCAGTAAGAACATTTCGATAAAATGTGGTAACACCTAGTTATAGGCTCTACAACTGGGAAAGGAGAAACTGGGTTACTACTTGACGAGATCAAGGAAAACCTCCCCCCCTCTAAATTGTGATTGACAGTAAGTCTTAGCAATGAGGCAAGCAAAGGAATTAAGTCTAAGTTAGTGACCAAGTTTGGTTGCAACAAAAAGGGAATCAGGAACCATAAGTGAGATTAAGGATACCCGAATACTTCGCAGGAATGAGAAAGGCTTTCAGTTATTGGAAGATAAGTTGACCACGACTACAGTTCTAACCCCTCCTGTGAGACTAGAGGGTTAGGTTATATTGATAACACGTTGGGTGTTGGGCTAGGTTGTGTGCTGACGCAACCCGAGAAGGATAGAGCCTATGTTTTCCCGGTAGTTAGGGAAGCAGGAAAGGAAATTGCGCCACTCACGATTTAGAGCTGGCGGCAGTTAAATCATGCCTTGAAGATTTGGGGGCAGGACGTATATACAGACTTCATGTGGATATTTGTGCAGACCACAAAAGCCTCCGGTATATCTGCAGGCTGAGGCAGTAGAATTTGCGACAGCGATGGTGGCTAGAGTTACTCAGGGATTGTGATATTGATATCCTATACCATCCGGGGAAAGCCAAGACAGTTACAGATACTCCTTGTCGCGGACCTGAGGGTAGTCTGCAGTGGCAGCGACAGATGGCAGGATGTGGTCCGTGAGATTCTTCAGTTACCGAGCCTAGGGGTTCGATTAATTGCTTCCAAGTTAAGGAAGTTTAGATCCGAGAGGTTGTCGAGTCTTCCGTCGTTGAGGAGGTAAAGAGGCGACAATATGAGGATCCAGTTATGATACGGTACCGAGATACGGCTCTCCGAGAAGAGAAGAGCCTGTTTGAGTAGCACGGATGAGTCTTGTGAGATGAGGATAGATTGCGTGTACCTGGCCAGGACTAGTCGCCAGTCTTAGGGAGGCACGCAGCTTATTGTTCTAAATTATGCAGGTCGACTAAGTCGTGTCGTGACCTCAGATGTATGTATGGGTAAGATGACCGAAAAAGGGACATAGCGGAGTTTACTGCTTAAGTGTCCGGGTTAGTAGCAGGTCATGGTTGAGCACCAGAAGCCCAGTGGGCTATTTCAGGCGATTGAAATCCCAACCTAGATGAGGAGTATTTTATGGATCTTGTTACAAGGTGGCATCGTACTCAGAGGAAGTGCGACCCCCTGGGGGTCATGGTAATTTAGGCTGGCGAAACCAGTCGTGTTCTTTCGGATTGGGACCACTTACTCGGCTGAGGATTAGGCTTGCTTGTATAGCAGAGAGATTGTGAGACTGCACGGGGTTCCTACGTTTATGATGACGCATGGATGAGCTCGGTTGCGGATAACTTCGGAGGTTTTTGGAAGGGATTAGGGCACAGTGAGTCTCGATTGCATTACACCTCGCATCGACGGACATGCAGAGCGTACTATCCAGGCATTTAGGGATAGGTAGCGGGCCTGTGTTTTTGATTCCAGGGGTAGCTGGGAAGGTTATTTGCCTCTTGTTGTGTTACGTACGATAACAGATACCCTTCCAGTATTCGGATGGCCCTGTTTGAGGCCTAGTATGTAAGAAAGTGTAGATCACCGGTTGGTGGGTTCGACATAGGCGAGGTTCGGTTAATTGGTCCAGACTTGATTTAGCGGGCTGTGGATAAGGCGAAGCTTATCCGGGAAAGATTATTTAGTAAAGCTTAAAGTCAGCAGAAGCTTTATGCAGATAACCGACATTGACACAGGGGGTTCAGCTTGACATTTTAGTATGCGTATTGTTATGTGGCCTCGTGTGGTATTATTGGTATGTAGGGGTTGTAAAAGAAGACTATGTCGCTATCTTTAAGTTTGACTCCCAAAAGAACATTCGGGGACGAATGTTTCTAAGGGGGGAAAAATGTTACACCCCGGAATTTCAGGATATGTTTATAAGAACGTTCGTAAGAACAAAAAGATGTTAAGATTAGAGACGAGTAAAAATTTATCGGAATTTTGGAATTTGTCGGAAAACGAAATATTACGACGATTGAGAGGGAGACACGTGTCACCCCCCCCCCCTTATGGTCATGGACAAAATTGTCATGGTTAGAATGGTCATTTGACCATAATTTAAATGACCAATTCTTGCTAGTCTTGAAGCTTGACAAAGTTGACTAAGTCAAAGGCCACCTAGACTTGATCCATGTGAAACCCATCTAGGCCAACCATTTGTGTAGATCTTAACCCTCCATGCCCCTTTATATAACTACTAGTAGCAAGAGAGAGCCAACACTTAGCCATTTTTTTCACAAAAAATTGAAGATTCACACTAGAGAGCTCTCGGCTAGAGGGGGGGTTTCAAGAAAAAAATTTCAATTGTTGTCCAATAATTCCCCCACTTTAAACCAAGGTACCTAAGGGTATTGTAAGTGTTTCTCAATAGAAAGATCCCGGAAAAATGGTGTTTTCGTATTAGTCGCAAGGCGAAAACCTAAAGGGTTATTCAACTTTGAAGTTGAAACTTGAAGATGAGTCTTCTATAAGCTTCTAAGGGTTGATTGGAGTGGATTGGAACGTCGAAAGGAGGAGCTAAAGTTGCTAAGGAGCGACTTGTGATCTTGGATCATAATTGGGCTAATTGAGGTTGACATACTACGTACGGCGATTGGACTTAGCAAGTGGATTAAACCGAAGAGGTATGTGTAACTTTCTTATCTCTTGAGCATGACTAAGTTGTAAATGTATAGTACGGTAAACGTACAAGATTTTTGACAAATCTAGTCTATTTGATATCCTTGGCTTATTTTAAGAATGCCCAAGTTGTTTGAGTTAGGGAATTAACTCACTTGATTAAATATTAAGGATATCTTGATTTTCAAAAGTTAAGAGACTTTAAGTATGTTGAAAGTATTTTAATACTTGTTTGTTGGAAAGTTTAAGTCTCTTGATTATAAGGAAAAATGTAAATTGCTAATGTATAAGGCTAGTATAACGGCTTTATGGGAAGTTGGTTATAATAGCTTTATGGAAAGTTTAAAGAGTGGTTTACTCTAAGTAATTTAAGCATGTTAAGGGACTTGAAGAGTTCTAAAGAATGTGATACTTGTTTCGTTTTAAACGTATAAGTCCCTTGGATAGGAAATTGTACTTAACTTAGGTATAAAGTGAATATAACGACTTTATGGGGAGTTGGTTATATTGGCTTTATGGAAAGATAAATGGCTTGATTTTTTTGAAAGGCAATTTGATTTAAAGGCATCAATTGCCTAAGGCTTTTACGAGAGAAGAAGTCACTTGATTTAGAAGCCTAATTTTATTTCTTAAAGTATTGTGACTTGTCTTGAAAAGAAATTGTAACTTGATACTACGGTTATTAGTATCTTGGAAGTTTTATAATGAAATGAGTCATTTTAAAAGAATAGAAGTACGTAGTACTTTGGGTTAAATTCCCGGATTTTTTGTATAAAGAACATGTTAGTGCCTTAAGTAAACTAAAATGAGAGTGTATATGAAACAGAATAATAAGAAGTTAGGGGATTGCTTAACTTGCTTATATATTGTATGATAAGCCGGTAGTGCTTATGTTATGTGTGATAGCCGGATTTGTGCTAGTAGTTCAAGAATAATTGCGGTCATTCCCGGTTTGTGGCATTGCATATTTCCGTGGATTTGCTACCCACGACGCGAGGAATACCTCACGCGAGTCCGTAGGGCTTACGCGGTGAAATAGTCCCACGCGGCGGTCCACCTATGCGAGAATACCTCACGCGAGTCCGTAAGGGCTTACGCGGGTGAAATAGTCCCATGCGAGGAATACCTCATGCGGTCCACGCGATCTATGCGGGTGAAATAGTCCCGTGAATAGGATTGCTTAATGATATCGCGAGGGTGGTCTGCTTTGATCGTGAGCTTCCTACTTTATATTGTAAGTATACACCTATTTACTCTCATTGTTAGTAAGGCACATGTAATCGTTAATTGAGTTATCATACATGTCTCCGCTTTATTATTAGACTTATGATTTCATTACAACTTTGATTTCGCTTCACATATTTGGTACATGTCAGATCGACCTCCCAGTAGGGGTTGCTCATGCCGCAGTAGAGTACGTTAATCGATCCTCGCTCTTAGGATCACTGCTCACCGTTGAGAAGCTCCTCATTTCGGAGGCTTATCCTCGGTATTGTCGGTTGTTGTACATTGTGGGTATGGCGGCCCCGTCCCGCACTTGGTTGTTATTCTTAGAGGTCTTTAGTCACATTGTGGATTGGGTTGTAAAGAAAAAAATGTATTGTTTTATTGGTATAAGTTACGGAAGGTGGCCTTATCGGCTAGCCTGTTGTTATTTTATGTTTAAGTATTTTATCAGTTGTGTATGTTCCGCTGCTATTCTCTGATGTATGCCAAAAGGGGTGCCTGGTAGGGTACCGCGCCCGGTCGGTCGTGACATTTGTGATCATTTTGGACATACCGACTCGACGGGCGCCCACGCATGCTTCTCCATGATAGTCCATGGGCATACCGACTGATGGACGGTTCACGGGTATGCGGCCACGATGAGGGTTCGCTCGCTGATAGTGTTATTCCATGGACTAGCTCTCCACGAGGTTTAGTGACGCAGGTGGATCCGTAGCTAGCCCCGTAATTGCCTTGCCGCTGACGCAGTGGTTCTGGTAGTTGGCTTTCGTACTTGCCCCGGTCAGATCTTTATAGTGTCATTCCACGGACTAGTTCCCCACAAAGTTTCGTGATGCAGGCTGGTTCTGGTAGCTATGCCTCCGTACTTGCCCCGGTCAGCGACGTGATGTAGGCTGGTTCTGGTAGTTGGCTTCCAGATTTGCCCGGCCACCGTGACACGTGGAATGAGGTTGCGACGCAGACGGATCCGTAGTTGCCAGATTTCTGGCCGACGCGCGACGCAGTCGGGTTCTCGTAGATATGCCTTCGACTTGTCGGCCGCTTTTATAGCATAGTTGGTACGGTAGGTTACGTAGTGGCTTTCGTACTTGCCCCGATTGACGCGAGTTGGTTCTGGTAGTTATGCCTTCAGACTTGCCGGCCACATTTTCGTGATACGCTTTTATAGCATTATCGTACGGTTGTTTTTACGGCACAGTGGGACTCGTGTTCATGTGTACTTTTGGTGTTATATTATATCATAGATCACGATGAGGAATGAGTTCCACGGGCATGATTGATATTGCGGGCGTGAGACCCATGGTTATATTTGAGTGATGACTTTGAGGGCGTGAGTCCCTGACTTGACATGAATACTTATATATTGTGTGCTGTAGTTTGGTTATCATACATGTCTCCTGTTTAATATAGACTGTTATGATTTCATTACAGTATTTTCAGTTTCACATACTTGGTACTGTTGATCGACACCCTTCGGGCTGCGCTCATGCCGCAGTGAGGTACACCGCTTATTGATCCTCGCCATAGGATCACTGCCACAGATTGGAAGCTCCGTTTCTCCGGAGGCTTATCTTTTGGTATGATTCCCTGAGACTGTAGGTTCTTGTACATTCAGGGGTATGGTGGGGCCCTGTCCTGTCATAGTTGTTATAAAAACTCTTAGAGGTCTGTAGTACTGTTGTGAGTTGGGCTTGTAAAGGATGTAACTGTTCGGATTTTGATATATATGCAGAAAGGTGACCGTTTTGGTTAGCTTGTTTCTTATTTCATATTGTTTCATGTCTATGAGTTTTTATTTCCGCTGATTTTCTCTGATGTATTATCACTAGGGTGCCCGGGGTAAGGCACCAGTCGCGGGCCCGAGGTCGGGTCGTGACAAAAGTGGTATCAGAGCAGTTAGTCCTCGGAAAGTGTCTACAGACCGTATCTAGTAGAGTCTTGATTATCGGCGTGTTGTGCACCACAACAATAATCAGGAGGCTGTAGGATATTTAGGATTGGTTTCCATTCTTCTCACTCTCAGATCGTGCCTTAGAGTTGTGTTATAAGTTGGACTCCCTCTGACGTATTCTTATGTACAAGTTATGCCTCCACGCAGGGCAACCAGGGCCCAGAGGGGCAAGGCAGTTGAGGGAGCTGCGAGTAGAGCATAGAGGGTTACCAGGGCACATGCCCAGTCTTTACCTGAGGTAGTACTTCATACGGCGAGTTCTGCGACGCCGCCAAATTTCAGCAGAGTTTAGCGCATGGCAACAGCTTTCATCGAGGCCATGATATCTGAGCCTCCAGTTCAACGACCACGAGCCGAGGATATGGATTACAAAGATATTGCCCAGTTACTAGTTATGATCATGGCTAGCAGAGGATGCGACGAGCCTGAGGTTCCGTGTACCGGTGGTGCACCCTGTGAGCCGAGATAGTTTGAGGCTTCGGGACTTCTTGAGTTGCAGTCCACCAGAGTTCTATGGATCGAGAACTGAGGAAGATCCTCAGGAGTTTATTCGACAGCTGCAGCAGATCATGAGAGTGATTAAGGCCTCAGAGGCCGAGTTGGTGGTACTGGGTTCAGACGGCCGCGGATATTACGCTTAATCGTTTGATCTACGGAACCGTCCCCGGGAGCATACATTTCCAGTTGGTTGGGACGAGTTCTCAGAAGCGTTTCTTAACCACTTCTTGCCTCCACGTATGAGAGAGCCCGTGGATAGGTTCTGATGTCGAGACAAAATGGGCGACGGTTCGAGAGTACAACATAGAGTTCGACTCATTAGCTCGGTATGCCCCCACTCTAGTGGCAGACATGGAGGTTAGAGTGCACCGATATGTCACAGGACTTGACGATTATCTAGCAGAGGGTTGTACAGGAGTAGCTCTTCAGCCAGGCATGGATATTGCCCGCATCCAGGCTTATGCGCAGCAGACGGAGGAACGTAGAGGTCGATGGAATGACCAATATCAGCAGAAGAGGGCCAAGACAGCAGGGTCCTTTGGTAACTTTCGGCGCGGACAACCTCAAGAAGAGTTAGATATGCACCTCGCCCAAGACAGCAGTACTCCTTCGCAGCTTCGTGACGCCCGTGGTATTCAGGGGCAGTTCAAGGCTCCAGGGTTTCAGGTTTTTGGGGGAACAGGGATGTTAGTCATATGAGACCACCCCTACCTCGGTGTGGCCATAGTGATAGGTTCCGTACTGAGGAGTGTCATGTTATTCAGGGGACTTGCTTTACCTGCGGCCGACAGGGCCATTTTGCGAAGAAGTGTCCGACCAGAGGTAGCGCGAATGTTACGACTCAGCCTTCGGGATCGATGGCTGGTTCATCACCTTCTATAGCTATGCGCCCAGCAGGGCAGGATTATGATTACAGCGACAAAGAGAAAGTGAAGCAATAGTTACACGTATATCCTTAACCCTCTAGAGACTAGTATGTGTGATAAGATGATTACATGTTGAGTGGTATGTACGGGTAGTTTTGTGTAAATTGTGATTTATAAGCCTGGTAAGTAGAAAAGGTAGGTTTGGGTGCATGGAGACTGTGAGCCTTAGAATACAGATAACCGTGGAGACCTTAGATGCAAGGTCGTCTTGAGTAAAAGATTTTACGTTTGATCTTTGTCGAGATACATAGAATACGTGGGGCATGATTGTGTGATAAGTCCATGAGTGGTGTGAAATGAAAGTGGGTAATTAAGCTAAGAAGACCACTAGGTTTTCATGACTTGAATAGTAAGATTGTTCCGGACCGGGAACAAGAGTTTGGTACGAAATGGGTCGGGTTGAGGCCAGACTGCGGGTCAACCCGCAGCTCGGAATGAGGCCAGACTGCGGGTCAACCCGCAGCTCGGAATGAGGTGGGGTCAGTTTGAGGTGGTCCCGCTAGGTGATAGGGTCACGAGGGTGCTAGGCCCAAGTTTAGGTAATCATCGTACGAGTTCGTGGATGCGTTCGACCAGAATCGGATCATGAAGGCCGGGAATGGCCTTAAAGGAAATTGAAGCTAGTAATGACCAAGTTAGTGGTAGTAACTCCAAGGTTTTGGAAACTGAAGCGATGACTGAAACGTGGTACGTGTACTAGAAAGAGTTCGGGTGTACGAGAAGGGTACGACGAGTAAGAAAAGAAGCGAACATGTGTTAAGAGAATGGAAGTGAGCATTTTTGTAGTGAAGGCACTGTCACGACCGACCTGCTCACATCGTGCCCTACCGGCACCCTCTTGTATACATCGAGAATAGCAATGAACATACACAATCGATAAAAATACTTAACAAAAATAACAACAAAGCTAGCCGATAAGGCCACCTTCCGTAAGCTATATAAATAAAACAAGATTTTTTTCTTCTTTACAACCCAAACCACAATGTGACTCTGCACTTAAGAATAACAACTCAAGTGATGGCCTCGCCATACCTCGAATGTACAACAACCGACAATACCAGTGATAAGCCTCCAAATAAAGGAGCTTCTCAACAAATGAACAGTGATCCCAAGAGCGAGGATCAAGAACTGCACTTCACGGTATGAACGCAGCCCCCCGAAGGAGGTCAGTACAACATGTACCAAATATGTGAAACTAAAAGTACTGTAATGAAATCATAAGTCAATAATAAAACTGGAGACAGGTATGATAACTCAATTAACAGTACACCGTGCCTTACTAACAATGAGAGTAATCAAGAGTATACTTACAACATAAAAATAGGAAGCTCACGATCAAAGCAGGACCACCCGCCCGCAGTATCATTAAGCAATCCTACACCTGGGACTATTTCACCCGCATAGGTCGCGTGGACCCGCATGAGGTATTCCTCGCATCGGACTATTTTACCCGCATATGCCCTTACGGACTCGCATGAGATATTCCTCGCATAGGATGTATCCGCCCGCATGGGACTATTTCACCCGCATAAGCCCTTGCGGACTCGCATCAGGTATTCATCGCATCGTGGGTAGCAAATCCACGGAATATGCAAATGCCACAAACCCGGGGAATGACCCCGAAATGAATAATATACCACTAGCACAAAACCGGCTATCTTACATAACATAAGCACTACCGGCTTATCACACAATATATAAGCAAGTTAAGAATCCCCTAACTTCTTATTATTCTTGTTCACATACACTCTCATTTTAGTTTACTTAAGGCACTAACATGTCTTTTATAAAGATCCGGGAATTTAACCCAAGTACTACATACTTCTACTCTTTAAAACAAATGACTCTTTTTAGTATAACACTTCCAAGATACTAATAACCTTAGTATCAAGTCACAATTACTTTTCAAGACAAGTCACAATACTTTTAGAAATAAAATTAGGCTTCTAAATCAAGTGACTTCTTCTCATAAAACCTTAGGCAATAGATGCCTTTAAATCAACTTGCCTTTCGTTATTTCAAGTCATTTAACATACTTAAATTACTTAGAGTAAACCACTCTTTTTAACTTTCCATAAAGCTATTATAACCAACTTCCCATAAAGCCGTTATACTAACTTTATACTTTAGAAACTTACATACTTCTTTATAACCAAGAGACTTAAACTTTCCAAACAAAGCAAGTATCAAAAATACTTTCAACATACTTAAAGTCTCTTGACTTTTGAAAACCAAGATATCCTTAATATTTAAACAAGTGAGTTAATTTCCTAACTCAACCAATTTGGACATTCGTAAAATAAGCCAAGGATATCAAATGGACTAGATTCACAAAACTCGTGACGCTCACCGCACTATACATTTACAACTATTCATGCTCAAGAGATAAGAAAGTTCCACATACCTCTTCGGTTTAATCCACGTGCTAAGTCCAATACGCCGTACGTAGTATGTCAACCTATAATGACCATAGTACGTCTATTAACTTCTAGTTTCAAACGTAGAATATTCCAAGTGCAAAGTCACTAAATTCTACGGAAAATCGGACAGCACTTCCTTTGTTTCTACATACTTTGCCACCTTTTTCAAGGCCGAATTCAATAACCAAACACGCCACATTTAAGGCCCAACAAAGTAGTTACCAATAGGGGATTACATGCTTAATCAAGACATGTAAAATTCCGCCCCACAACGATATCAAACTAATACAATCTACTAGTCCAATTCGGCCACATTGAGACATAATAACACCAATTCTTATCCAATTTCCATTTCGATCCAAGTTGTTAGCATAACATGATATTAAGTCGCAATCGATTATAACTACTATAATCTTCAAGTAAGTAACATGCGACGATTCTAATCAACAACCAAATTGTAATTCAATTCCAAATGACTCAACATGTCATTTTCGGATTTGAGATTCCAAATTTCCATAACACTTATCAAACTTCATAACACGTATCACATGATCACTAATAACTTATCACAACATGAAATCTTCAATTACAAAAGTAAAATGAAGGTTATACCTCAATTAGCCCAAATATGATCCAAGATCACAAGTCGCTCCTTAGCAACTTTAGCTCCTCCTTTCGACGTTCCAATCCACTCCAAGCAACCCTTAGAATCTTATGAATAACTCATCTTCAAGTTCCCACTTCAAAGTTGGATAACTCCTTAGGTTTTCGCCTTGCGACTAATACGAAAACACCATTTTTCCGGGATCTTTCTATTGAGATAACCTTACAATACCCTTAGGAACCTTGGTTTAAAGTGTGGAGCTTATTGAACAACAAACAAAATTTCTTGTCTTCCTAAGTGCCTCAAACCCGAGAGCAATATAGTGGAAGAACAAGTTTCTTGAATTTTTTTCTAAGTGTGGGAACTAGTCTTGCTACTACTAGTATTATATAGCACAATGGAGGGTCAAGATGCAAACAAATGGGTGGCCTAGATGAGTTTCACATGGATCCTAGCCAAGTGGCCTTGACTAAGTCAACAATATCAAGCTATTTGTCTTTGCAAGACTTGTTCATCCTAACATTGGTCAAATGACCATATTACCCATGCACATTTCGTCCATGACCATAAAGGGGGGGTGACACATGTCGCCCTCCCGTTCGTCGCAATATTTCGTTTTCCGACAATTCCATAATTCCGATAAATTTTTACTCGTCTCAAACCTTAACATTTTTTATTTCTTACGTACGTTCTTAGAAACATATCCTGAAATTCCGGGGTGTAACATTCTTCCCCCCTTAGAAACATTCATCCCCGAATGTTCCTTTGGGAGTCAAACTTAAAGATAGCGACATAGTCTTCTTTTACAACCCCTACATACCAATAATGCCACACGTGGCCACATACCAAAAGATAAGCCTCCGAAGAAATGGGGCTTCCCGACACGCTGAACTGTGATCCTATGAGCGAGGATCCACCACCGATGTACCTCAACCTGCGGCATGAACGCAGCTTCAAGGAGGTCGCACAACAGTACCAAGTATGTGAAATCAGAAAAGATCAGAAATGAAATCATAATAGTCTATATAAAGCGGAGACATGTATGATAACCGATGAAATACGTGACTCGCCATCTCGCGACTCGGTGTAAAATCGATGAGATACGTGACTTCGCCCATCTCGTGGACTCGTGTAAAATCGGATGAAATACGTGACCGCCATCTCGTGGGACTCGTAAAATCGATGAAATACGTGACCTCGCCATCTCGTGGGACTTGTAAAATCGATGAAATACGCGACTCGCCATCTCGCGGACTCTGTAAAATCGATGAGATACGTGACTCGCCATCTCGTGGACTCGTGTATAATCGCTCATAACAAATCAACCGCCCATCGAGACGCGGGGTACAGAATACAACAAAGGCTATCACAACAAGCATAGACAGTTTCACAACAACAAGCATAGGCAAGCTTCACAACAAACAAGCATGGGCAAGCTTCACAACAACAAGCATAGGCAAGTTATACACAACTCAAAGTACTTTCATTTTATGCCAAAGTCCGGTTTTAACTCCTAAAGTACTACGACGTTAAATTCCTTTTAAAGATCCATTTCTTTTACAAAGGTCACCCGATACCCGTAGTATAAAAATAGAGTGACTAACATTGTTAAGTAAACCAAAATGCTTTCCTTTGTAAAATCAAGTAACAACCTTATTTTCCAAACGTTCAAGTTTGCCTAATTTCAAATGCTCAAGTTTCTCATTTTAGAAAAGGTTTCGTAGTTCATAGTTTTAAATCCTTTAAAACATAATTCTCCTTTAAACGTTTTGAGAAACATATGTCTTATATGTGAGTAAGTTATTCTTGTTTATAATCAATCTTATTATGCAGCCATGATCTAGGAAATGTAATATCATTTTGTCTTATCTTAGCTTCTATGCAGATGGAGGTTTCTACTGGTTTTAATACCATACTTCATTATTCAATACATTTTCCTTTATTAATGCTGCAGTGGTTTGTCGATACTCATTCTGATTTCCAAAATCAGTAAAACATTATTCCTTTTAAAACCCAGTACTCATTACTCACGAATGAGGTTTCACACCTTTAACAACATTCATATCAATACCATTAAGTCAAGTCTTTTATCTTTAGAAAAAAATCAGTAAACCATTCTTTTTATCATTCTTAAGACGTTATACCTAACTTCTCATAAAGCTAGTACAACTCTTATGTTTTCAAAGCAAAGTATTACTTTTCTTTCAAAAAGGTCTTGTTGAAACACTTCAAGTTCTTTAATACTACACATCAAATCCGTTATAAGTCAAATCAGTTACCCTTTGAAACCACAAAGCATTTTCTTACCTACATAAAGCTGTTATAACCAACTTCCCATAAAGCCGTTATAACACTTTATGTTTCAAACCAATCAAATACATTAAACACACGTACGCTCACCGTACTACATAGTTATACACATATCATGCTAGAACAGATAGGAAGAGGTTCACATACCTCGCGACGATTATCGACTAATAGCAAAGTGATCCAAGTACCTCAAACCGTCGGCTACTCCTTAAGTCAAGTAGATCACGCCATACGCAGTACTTCAACCTATAGAGGCCACAAGGCGCCTATTAACATCCTAGATCTCAATGTAGAATTTTCTACAGAAAATTCGCAAAGACTCTCCTCCTCCCGCAACAAATGCAATCTCCTCCTCTATCGAGGCCGGCTACCAAGCCAACCAGGTGGGGAGGGGGGGTTTGCACGTCTAACCGGACGTGTACAATTCTACTCACAGTAATACTACGCAAGTCATCAGAATACACCCCATGTAATTACAGTCACCACTTATTAAAATTCAGCTTAAGTCGCAAGACATTGCCGTAAGTATTATTCAGCTTAAGTCAAAAGACATTGCCGCATTTACTATGTTCAGTTCTATATATAGTATACTTAACTATATACTCCTACAACATGTAATTTCCAATTACAACAGAAGGTCAAGAATGTTTACCTCGATAAGCCCAAAATTATCCGAGTTTATATGTCGATCCTGAGCAAGGTTTAGCTCCTACTCTGTGCGCTCCGACCCGCTCCAACCAACCCTTAGAAGTTCTAACCAACTTCTACTTATAACTTCAACTACGGGTGAAGATTTACTTAGGGTTTCGTTTTTGTGACTGAGGGAAGTATAATTGTATTTTCTGGGCTTTTGTAAAAGTGTAACCTTGGGAATACTACAAGGTATTTGGGCCAAGGTATTTGGGCATTATAACAATACTAGGAGAGTATTTCTATACCACAAAAAGGGGGGTATTATACGAAAACAACTAGGCTAGGGGGGGGGTACCCCACGGCTAACCACTACAAAGGGGGAGGGGGAAGCTCTCGGCCAACGGGCCTTCTCACCGGGGGCGGGGGGCTTTTGGACGAGATCAAACAAGAGGGAGGGAGTATTTGAGACTTAGAAAGATTGCTCAAGTTTTTGGATGAAGAAAGTCTTCAACTTAGAGGGGTATTTATAGGTCAAGTAAAGGCCAACCAATGGCCAAGATGAAGACAAGTGTGGTGCAAGTGTAGGGCTAGATTTCAACCATGTGGACCTTATCCATCTACCACACCAACTTGCACAAATATCCTACTCCAACCAAAGGCACAAAAACGTGCCTTGACTTGCCTCTTGCCGTCCACTTGCTCCCAATGTGAGGGTGACACATGCCACCCTCCCGTTGGTCCAAAATGTTTCGCCTCTAAAAATCCGCAAAAATTAAAAATGCCATAGCCGGAATTTTCCTACGAAAGTCCGTGGAAACGCTTCGCCGAAAAACGACTCTATCGGTGTTGTGTACAAATTTCGAAACTTGCCTAACTTAAGGCTCAAATTATTATACGTACGCCCTCACGTACATACTCTGGAAATACGGGGTATAACATTCTCCTCTCCTTAGAAACATTCGTCCCGAATGTTCCTTCTCAAGACGGATAACGATAAAGTTCTTCTAATAAGTTGCCAACGCCACAACTGGCCACGAAACACCCGCGTAAATACTTACATCCAAGTCCATGAGGAAACACCTCTAACATCACAAACTTTTGTCGCTTGTCGCGAGGTTCTAGTGTCACTCCGGCGACCCAACAAATGGTACCGGACTGCATGCGATTCCTGAGGTCTAAAATATACATCCTTCGCACCTTCTCCCTTCACAAGAAATGATCATATCTATGCTCGCAATACATGCTCTCTCTACCCTTACTCGTCGCATTTCCTCGAACACTTGAACTCTTCTAGTATACGCATCACACTTCGCTTTCCAAACTTTGGAGTCACTACCTCCAAACTTGGTCATCTTACTAGCCTCAATCTTCCTTAAGGCCATTCCCGCCTTCACGATCCGCTCAGTCGAACATATCCTCGAACTCATACGATGGTCATCTAAACTTGGGTCTAACACCTCGTGACCCTACCATCCGTGACCACCCAGAACCGACCCCACTGAACAGCCGGCGGGTTGGCCCGCAACATGGCCCCAACCCGACCCATTGTCGCGCCAACTCTTGCTCCTCGACACGGAACAATCTTGCTAAATCACATCAGGAAAGATACCACTTTCATTTACCCAACCCAGGGACTTATCACACAATACATTTATACGCAAACCAAGTATTTCAACAAAGACTAACCGTAAAATCTTTTATTCAAGATGACCTTACATCTAAGGTCTCAACATGAAATATTCTAAAGTTCACACTTTCCATGCCCCCATACATATCCTTTCAACTAGCCAAGCTTTCTAACTCATAACCAACATAACGCTATCCGAACGTAGCACACAATAATAAGGTAATCATATCATGCATACAAATCTCTAAAGGGTTAAGGATATACCTGAATCTACCGCTCCACTCTAATCAAAGGCCCACTGCAGGCACATAGTCAGTAGGCGCATGAACCCGCCATCGATCCGTAGTCGAGTCATTCTGCTTGCATCCTTCCTACTAGGACGTCACATGGTTCTCGACGGCCGTAGGAAAACAAGCACCAGAAAAAGACGACATTCCCGATGACGCCGCCACATCGCGCACACCGAGGAAAACTCAACCCGATCGCTAGAACCTACGTATATCCGTGGAACTAAGCCCCGAGCTCGACCAGCCTCCGAATACCTCAACGCCCCGACGATCGCGGGGACCACTCATCGTGGAGGTACATAACTAGATCGCCTGAGGCGGTCCGTCTCAAAGTTACCAAAGGACCTCATTGCTCGCCCTCTCGCCGACCGTAATTCCGCCGACCTCTCCGTGCCTCACATCCTAGTGCATGAAGCTTGATGCGGCAATGTCCATGCCCGCCAAGAGCTACACCCGCATAAGCTCTCGCCAAGTAATCATCCACCCGGTGACGTGGCGGTGTACTGGCCCTCCATATCGCCTACCATACGGGCACATACCGAGCTAATGAGTCGAACTCACATTGTACTTTCTAACCGCCCGCCCGCCCCGCCTCAACGCTAAAAATTGGCCCGAGCCTCTCATCCGTGGGGCAAGAAATGTGCAAGAAAAGCCCTTGAGAACTCGTCCCATACGGCCGAGTGCATGCTCTTCCCGACAACTCCCACGAATCAAACCAGCCAATCGCAGATCACGCGGTGATGCGAACCCAATACCACCGACCGCCTCGAGACTCGATCACTTACGATCCGTCAGCTGATAAACTCCCGAGGGTCATCCTCGCCCTCGATCCATAGAACATCTGGCGGCTACAACTCGTAAAGTCACGTAGCCTCAAACCGTCGCCGGGGTGAACTACGGTGCTACTGGGCCGGAATCACAGATCTAGCTATCTCATATCTGCCACGACTCGCCAGAATCGCCATCTCCTTGTACCCCATCTCATCCGCTTCCAGCCGTGGGACCGAGGCTCGTGTATCAGAGTCTCAGCAGCCATCGCCGCGCTCAAAACTCACCAGGCCGGGCATCGCTAAACTCGCCGGAAGCATCGCTCGTATCGACCGCCCGCGCCTCGCACTCTCAGTATCTCACTAACAACTCTTCGATCGCCTTGCCCATCTGGTCTCGGGTTGCCTTACGCGAGGCATAATCGTAAAGGAAAGGAATACGTCGAGGGTCCAACTTATCACACACTCAGTGGCACGATCTCGTAATGAGAAGAATGGAAACCAATCCTAAATGTCCTATAGCCTCCTCGATTATAGATGTGGTGCACAACACACCGATAATCAAGACTCTACTAGACACGGTCTCAGACACTTTTCGAGGATTAATCGCTCGATACCACTTTGTCACAACCCAACTCGGCCGTGATCGTGCCTTACCCGCACCCTAGTGATACAACATCGAGAAAATCAGCGAAATAAAAACATGAACATGAATTAAGAGACAAGATAAATAAACAAAGCAACCAAAACAGCTTGCCTTCATCATATATACATAAATACCGAACAGCTTATCCTTTTTACAAACCCCGCCACAACAAAGGCATGCACTTCCAAGATTTTTACAAATTATGACGGACAGTGGCCCCGCCATACCCCGAATGTATAAGAATCTACTGCACTGTGGTAACATACCAAAAGATAAGCCTCCAAGAAATGGGCTTCCGACACGCTGAATCGTGATCCTATGAGCGAGGATCCACCACCGATGTACCTCAACTCGCGGCATGAACGCACTTCAAGGAGGTCAAGATAACAGTACCAAGTATGTGAAATCAGAAAAGATCAGAAATGAAATAATAATAGTCTATATAAAGCAGAGACATGTATGATAACCGGATGAAATACGTGACTTCGCCCATCTCGTGGGACTCGGTGTAAAATCGATGAGATACGCGACCGCCATCTCAAGTGACTTGTAAAATCGATGAAATACGTGACTCGCCCATCTCGTGGACTCTGTAAAATCGATGAAATACGTGACCGCCCATCTCGTGGGACTCGGTGTAAAATCGGATGAAATACGCGACCGCCATCTCGGGACTCTTGTAAAATCAGATGAGATACGTGACTCGCCATCTCGTGGACCTTGTATAATCGCTCATAACAAATCAACCGCCCTCCATCGAGACGCGGGGTAGTAAATACAACAAAGGCTATCACAACAAGCATAGACAGTTTCACAACAACAAACATAGGCAAGCTTCACAACAAACAAGCATGGGCAAGCTTCACAACAACAAGCATAGGCAAGTTATACACAACTCAAAGTACTTTCATTTTATGCCAAAGTCTGGGTTTTAACCCTAAAGTACTACGTACGTTAAATTCCTTTTAAAGATCCATTTCTTTTACAAAGGTCACCCGATACCCGTAGTATAAAAATAGAGTGACTAACATTGTTAAGTAAACCAAAATGCTTTCCTTTGTAAAATCAAGTAACAACCTTATTTTCCAAACGTTCAAGTTTGCCTAATTTCAAATGCTCAAGTTTCTCATTTTAGAAAAGGTTTCGTAGTTCATAGTTTTAAATCCTTTAAAACATAATTCTCCTTTAAACGTTTTGAGAAACATATGTCTTATATGTGAGTAGGTTATTGTCACGACCCGATTCCGGGCCCGTGACTGGTGCCTTACCCCGGGCACCCTAGTGATACAACATCAGAGTAATCAGCGGAACATAAAATGATACAAGACATATTATGAAATATGAAACAATAATCTGAGAAAAACTTGCCTTTCGGCATATATGTAAATAACAACTTTTTCAACATGAACGCTTAATCCTTTTACAAACTCGCCACAACAAGATTACATGCACTTACGAATGATATGACAACCATGGCGACAGGCCCGCCAAACCCCGAATGTAAACACTTACTACGACAGGGACTATACCACCGATAAGCCTCCGAGAAACGGAGCTTCCCAACGCCAAATCGTGACTCGAGAGCTAGGATCAACGATCGTGTACCTCAACTCGCAGATGAACGCGGCTCAAGCGAGGTCGATAACAAAAATTTAGTATGTGAAACTGAAAATATCAGAATGAAATCATAGCTATATAAAGGTGAGACATGTATGATAACAAAACTACGCTTCACAATAAACAAGCAAATATATCAAGTCGTGGACTCACGCCTCAAGTCATCACTCAAATATAACAATGGGTCTCACGCCACAATATCAATCATGCCTGGAATACCTTCCTCACACGCCAGCTTTATGATATAAAAGCACCAAGGAACACACATGAACACCGTGTCCCACTGTGCTATAATGAAAACGCATGGTGGTAAGCGAAGGCATAGCCGACTACTAACACCCACGCACCAACAAGGTCGCGAATCAGATCATAAGATCTGTCTAGACCGTCACATGATCAAAGCTGGCCACTTGCCCGCAGTATCTAATGTACGCGTCTAACCCTGGAACTCCCGCAGCTCCGCATAGGCCAATCTCATCGGCCCGCATGAGGTATTCCCCGCATCGAGGGTAGCTACTCCAGATCGCCCCGACTTTGCAGCCCGCATGGCCACGGACCGCATGCCCATAAAGGACGACACTAACTCGAACTCTCGTAGCTCGATAGCCCTCGGGACTGCACGAGGTATTCTCAATCATAGGTCCATCGACCCGCTCGAAGTCTACCCCGCACGGAGGCAGCTTAACCCTAATCATCTCAAGAGATGAGTGATGTAAAATACTAACACAACAAATTATCGTTACAACATAAGCACAACAAAGGAAACCCCTTTACACAACATCACAAGATACTAACACACGTAGCATCCTAACATGTTTACTTATCAATCAACAAGAAAGTATTACCAGGCTATCACAAACCAACACAATCAAGTTATACACACAAGGTACTTTAAGCTAACAAGTTCGGTATCTACCCCAAAGTACTTCATACATTAAATCTTTTAAAAGATCCGTTGCTTTCACATAAGTCACACAATACCGTAGTATAAAATAGAGTGACTGTCTTTTTTAAATAAACCAAAACACTTACCTTTGTAAAATCAAGTGACAACATTATTTTCCAAACGTCCAAGTTTGCCTAATTTCAAATGTTCACGTTTCTTATTTTAGAAAGGTTTCAGAGTTCATAGTCTTATTCATTTAAGAATATAATTCTCTTTTAAACAACTGAGAAACATAAGTCTTATATGTGAGTAGGATATTCTTGTTTATAACAATCTTATTACGCAAATGTGATCTAGGAAATATCATTTTGTCTCATCTTAGCTTCTATGCAGATGGAAGTTTCTACTGGTTTTAATAATACTTAATTAGTCAAAACATTTCCTTTTATTAACGCCGCAGTTGGTTTGTCGATACACATTCGATTTCCAAATCAAGAAACATTCTTAAGCCGTTATACCTAACTTCCCATAAAGCTAGTATAACTCTTAAGTTTTTCAAAACCAAGTATCACTTCTTCTTTCAAAATGATTCAAAATCTTTTGAAATACTTCAAGTTCTTTATTAACACATAACAAGCCGCTTATAGTTCAAATCGCTTACCTTTAAAGACCACAAGTATTTTCTTACCAACATAAAGTCGTTATAACCAACTTCCCATAAAGCCGTTATAACACTTTATGTTTTAAACCAATCAAATACGCTTAGCACACGACGCCTACCGCACTACATAGTTCACACATATCATGCTAGAAGAGATAGGAAGAGGTTCACATACCTCGCGACGAATATCGACTAATAGCAAAACGCCCAAGTACTTCCAACCGCCGCTACTCCTTAAGCCAAGTAGATCGCGCCACACGTAGTACTTCAACCTATAAGGCCACAAGGCGCTTATTAACATTTAGGTCTAATCGTAGAATATTCTACGTAAAAATTCGGCAGACCTCCCGCACAACAGCGTAAATCTCCTCCTCTATCGAGGCCTGGCCACCAAGCCAACCGTGGGTTATACGCCTAACCCTAACGTACAATTCTACTCCACGACTACTACACAAGTTCACCGTAATACAGCCCTATGTAATTACAGTTCAGTATTCTTCTTTAAATTCAGGCTTAAGTCGCAAGACATTGCCGTAAGTTTTATTCAGGCTTAAGTCAAAAGACATTGCCGATAACTACGTTCCGTTCTATATATAGCATGCTTCAACTATGTATTCTAACAATATGTAATTTCCAATTACAATAGAGGGACAAGATAATTACCTCGATAAGCCCATAATTATCCTAGTTAAAGTCGATCCTGGGCAATCGTTTAGCTCCAACTCCGTGCGCTCCAACCCGCTCCAAACTACCCTTAGAAGTTCTAACCAACTTCTACATACTACTCCAACAAACCATGGAGATTTTCCTTAGGGTTTCGATTTGGTGACTGACGGGAAGTATAATAGTATATCTGGCTTTTCAGATAGGTATAACCTTAGAATACTACAAGGTATAAGGCTAAGGTAATTTGGGCATTATAACAATACTTTTGAGAGTATTTCTACCAAGAGGGGGGTATATTATACGAGAACAACACCACTAGGAGTGGGTGAAGTATCGCCACAAGGCCACACAAGGGAGTGGGCTCTCGCCGAGGGGAGGGACGAACAACAACAAGAGAGGGGATTTTAACACTTAGAGATGTGTGGAAAGGATGAAGAATTCATCAAAGGGAGAGGGGTATTTATAGGTCAAGGGATGGCCAACCAAAGGCCAAGATTAAACTAAGTGTTAGGCAAGTGTAGGGCTAGGATTTATTGCACACAAATATCCTACCAACCTCGACTTTAGCCAAGGCACAAAAACGTGCCTTACATAGCCCATTTCGTCCAATATGCCATTCAGGTGTTCCAATGAGAGGGTGACAAGTGTCGCCTCTTGTTGGTCCAAATGTTTCGCCTCTAAAAATCCGCAAAAATTAGAAATGTCATAGCCGGAATTTTCCTACGAAAGTCAGTGGAAAACGCTTATTCGAAAAACGACTCTAACCGTGTTGTGAACAAAGTTTAATTCGCCAAGCCAAATCAAAAGTTTCATATTTTCTACGCACGCCCTTACGCATATACTGAAATACGGTATAACATTCTCCCTCCTTAGAAACATTCGTTCCGAATGTTCCTTCTAAGTCTCAAACAAACACGCCAAGATAGTCTTCTCTACTATACTTACGAGAACAATCCCGCCATACCGCCACGTAACCATCCGCGCAAAATGCTTACATCAAAGTCCACGAGAAACACCTCTAATCATCACCACAAAACACTTCTCACCGGGTCTACAATATACTTCCTTCAGACCTTCTCTTTACAAAAGAAATGATCACACCTATGCTCGCCATACATGCTCGCTTCTCTCTTTACTCGTCAGAATACCACTTTGTCACTTTGCTCGAGGCATTAACCTTCTCAGCGACCCAACAAATGGTGCCACTTTTGTCACTTTGTCGCGAGCCTTGCCCGACGACCCAACAAATGGTACCGGCCGCACGCGATCCCCGAGGATGTCGACACTCGAACTCTTACCACATTCTCGATACGGCCGCTTTCCAAAACTCGGGTTACTATCCTAACGTGGTCATCATTAATCGGGAACACTGATGGATCTCCGATACTTTCCGAACATAATAATACGAAAGACCGACGATCGCCTCCTAAGTCTGGACGGCAAAAAGCTAACATATAGGCAACCCGCCTATCCTTCACATGAACTCAAAAGGGCCCAAAGTAACACGGCTAAGTTCCTTTGTTATACCAAAACTCGTCACACCTAACCACACCACAAACAAGCTCAACTAACTATCCGAACGCCAACATCGAACCAATCGACCAAGAACTTACACTTCCGCCTTACAAGGCTTCATAAGGCGACATCCGAACACCAAATGGTGGCTTAAACACTACCTCCACAGAGACAACAATCCCTACAACTATCCCCGAAATCCAAACACCGCCCGAGGCGAATGCGACATGAGACTCACTGAGTTCTTAACTCATGCTTGGCAAAACTTCCAGAACAACAACAATTTCTACTGGCTCCACTGTCATAAGGTGAAGGTAGGCACCTGCAGCCTTACAACCTTCGATAACTCAACACAGCCGAGTAAACGGTCCCGACCAAGAACACGATGGCTGCTCCCATCGACCGACCATCGGTCGAACGCATCCACGAACTCGCACTGGTTAACTAAACTTGGGCCTAACACCTCACAACCCTAACACAAGGCGGACCACAACAACCTGACCCCACCGCTAAACCTACCGCTGGTTGACCCGCAACGTGGCCTCAACCCGACCCGCAACGCCGCACAATACTAGCTCCCGATTCGAACAATCTCACTAATCACGCTTCAAAACCTAGCGGTCTTCTTAGCTCAACTACCCTTTCATTCCACACTACTAGGGACCTATCCCAAACATAACTCACGTGCACTATGCACTCCGATAAGTGGTCAAACATAACACTACACCTTTCTCGAGATGGCCTCACCTCTAATGTCTCTACGTAAAAATCTCTAATTCTCACACATTCTCTATCCCCAAAATCTTACTCGGCTAAACAACTATGATCTAATCACGACTAACACAATCGTTATCGTAACATAGCACTTAAGGTATACTCACCTTATCACACATACCGATCTCTAGAGGGTTAAAGATATATCTATATCTATCGCTTCACTCCTTAGTCGCTCAAATCAAACTCGCCCCGTAGGCTTATAGCTAAGGAAGATGACGAACTACCCACCAATCTCAAGGCTAAGTCCTCCTACAAGCGACACTCTCTCGACACATGGCCCCGACGGCCGCAGTACAACAAGTACCAACTAAAAGACGACATTCCCGATGACGCTCACATCGTGAACCGAAGCCCCGGAGTTCGACCAACTCCCGCGATACCCGAACGCCCCGATATCCGTGGAAGACCACTGCATCGGGCGAGGTGCATATCAAATCTGGCCGCGAGGCGACTTGCCTAAAGTTACCAAAGGACCTTGCCGCTCGCCCTCCTCGCCCTTCGTTAACCCGCCGATCTCACGCTTTCGCCACGCGCATAAGCCCGCATACGTGCCATGCTCAAGCCCAATCAAGAATTACTCTTGCACAACCTCTTTAGATAGTCCTCAAGACTCGCAGTACATCGGTATACTCTCGGTAGCCAAATCTATAGCTAGTAATGTGGTCGCTTTGCAATCTAAATTCTCTGCTCTGGCCGTGGAACAAGGTTCAAATGTCATGGCCGTAGTAGGAATCGCCACTGTACTAAACTCATTGGGCTAGTGACGCCGCAAAACTCCCGAATGAAGCACCACCCAGTGATGATTGGGCATGTGCCCACGAACCTCTCAGATTTACTCGCAGCCTCCGCCGCTTTGCCCTCCCGCCCGGGTTGCCCTACGCGAGGCATAACGGTAAGGAAAGAAATACGTCGAAGGTCCAACTTACAACACCTCTAAGGCACGATCTCGAGTGAGAAGAATAGAAACCAATCCTAAATACCTATAGCCTCCCGATTATTGGTGTGGTGCACAACACACCGATAATCAAGACTTCATCGATACGATTCAGACACTTTCCGAGGATTAATCGCTCGATACCACTTTTGTCACGACCGATTCCGGCCCGTGATTGGTGCCTTACCGGGCACCCTAGTGATACAACATCGAGTAATCGAACATAAACGATACAAGACATATTATGAAATATGAAACAATAACTGAGAAAACTTGCCTTTCTAAGATATATGTAAATAACAACTTTTCAACATGAACAGCTTTAATCCTTTTACAAACCCCGCCCACAACAAGATTACATGCACTCTACGAATGATATGACAACCATGGCGACAGTGGCCCCGCCAAACCCCGAATGTAAACACTTATCGCGACAGGACTATACCACCGATAAGCCTCCGAGAAACGGAGCTTCCTAACGCTGAAATCGTGACCGAGCTAGGATCAACGATCGTGTACCTCAACTGCGCAGATGAACGCACTTCAAGGAGGTCGATAACAGTACCGAGTATGTGAAATCAAAATATCAGAAATGAAATCATAGCATCTATATAAAGCAGAGACATGTATGATAACAAAACTACGTTCACAATAAACAAGCAATATATCAAGTCGTGACTCACGCCTCAAGTCATCACTCAAATATAACAATGGGTCTCACGCCACAATATCAATCATGCCCGTGGAATACCTTCCTCACCGCCAGCTTATGATATAAAAGCACCAAGGAACACACATGAACACCGTGTCCCACCTGCCATAATGAAAACGCATGCAGGTAAGTAGGAAGGCATAGCCGACTACTAACACCCACGCATCAACAAGGTCATGAATCAGATCATAAGATCCGCTCTAGACGTCACATGATCAAAGCCGCCACTTGCCCGCAGATCTAATGTACGCGTCTAACCTCGAACTCCCGCAGCCCGCATAGGCCAATCTCATCGCCCGCATGAGGTATTCCGCATCGAGGGTAGCTACTCCGGCATCGCCCCGACTTCGCACCGCACGCATGGCCACATGGACCGCATGCCCATAAAGGACGACACTAACTCGAACTCTCGTAGCTCCGCATAGCCCTCGGGACTGCATGAGGTATTCTCGAATCATAGGTCCATCGACCCGCTGAGTCTACCCCAGACGGAGGCGCTTAACTCTAATCATCTCAAGAGATGAGTGATGTAAAATACTAACACAAACTTATCGTTAAGCAACATAAGCACAACAAAGGAAAACCCTTTACACAACATCACAAGATACTAACACACGTAAGATCCTAGCATGTTTACTTATCAATCAACAAGAAAGTATTACAAGGCTATCACAAACCAACACAATCAAGTTATACACACAAGGTACTTTAAGCTAACAAGTTCGTATCTACCCTAAAGTACTTCATACATTAAATCTTTTAAAAGATCCGTTGCTTTCACATAAGTCACACAATACCCGTAGTATAAAATAGAGTGACTGCTTTTTAAATAAACCAAAACACTTACCTTTGTAAAATCAAGTGACAACATTATTTTCCAAACGCCCAAGTTTGCCTAATTTCAAATGTTCACGTTTCTTATTTTAGAAAGGTTTCAGAGTTCATAGTCTTATTCATTTAAGAATATAATTCTCTTTTAAACAACTGAGAAACATAAGTCTTATATGTGAGTAGGATATTCTTGTTTATAACAATCTTATTACAAAGCCGTGATCTAGAAATATCATTTTGTCTCATCTTAGCTTCTATGCAGATGGAAGTTTCTCTGGTTTTAATAATACTTAATTAGTCAAAACATTTCCTTTTATTAACGCCGCAATGGTTTGTCGATACACATTCGATTTCAAATCAAGAAACATTCTTAAGCCGTTATACCTAACTTCCCATAAAGCTAGTATAACTCTTAAGTTTTTCAAAACCAAGTATCACTTCTTTCAAAATGATTCAAAATCTTTTGAAATACTTCAAGTTCTTTATTAACACATAACAAGCCGCTTATAGTTCAAATCAGTTATCTTTTAAAGACCACAAGTATTTTCTTACCAACATAAAGCTGTTATAACCAACCTCCCATAAAGCCGTTATAACACTTTATGTTTTAAACCAATCAAATACGTTTAGCACATGTACGCTCACCGCATTACATAGTTCACACATATCATGCTAGAAGAGATAGGAAGAGGTTCACATACCTCGCGATTTAATATCGACTAATAGCAAAACGCTCCAAGTACTTCCAACCGCCGGCTACTCCTAAGCCAAGTAGATCGCGCCACACGTAGTACTTCAACCTATAAGGCCACAAGGCGCTTTATTAACATTTAGGTCTAATCGTAGAATATTCTACGTAAAATTCGGCAAAGACTCCCCGCAACAGCGTAAATCTCCTCCTCTATCGAGGCCGGCTACCAAGCCAACCAGGGGGGGGGGTTATACGTCTAACCCTAACGGGTACAATTCTACTCCACGGTACTACTACACAAGTCTACTGTAATACAGCCCTATGTAATTACAGTTCAGTATTCTTCTTTAAATTCAGGCTTAAGTCGCAAGACATTGCCTTTAGTATTATTCAGTCTTAAGTCAAAAGACATCACGATAACTACGCTCGATTCTATATATAGCATGCTTCAACTATGTATTCTAACAATATGTAATTTCCAATTACAATAGAGGGACAAGATAATTACCTCGATAAGCCCATAATTATCCTAGTTAAAGTCGATCCTGGGCAATCGTTTAGCTCCAACTCCGCGCGCTCCAACCCGCTCCAAACTACCCTTAGAAGTTCTAACCAACTTCTACATACTACTCCAACAAACCATGGAGATTTTCCTTAGGGTTTCGATTTGGTGACTGACGGAAGTAGAAGAGTATGTCTGGGCATGTTCGTATAGGTATAACCTTAGAATACTACAAGGTATAAGGCTAAGGTAATTGGGCATTATAACAATACTTTTGAGAGTATTTCTACCAAGAGGGGGGGTATATTATACGAGAACAACACCACTAGGAGGGGGACGAAGTCTCGGCCACAAGGCCACACAAGGGGGAGGGGCTCTCGGCCAAGGGGGGAGGGACGAGAACAACAACAAGAGAGGGGGGGGATTTTAACACTTAGAGATTTGTGGAAAGGATGAAGAATTCATCAAAGGGAGAGGGGTATTTATAGGTCAAGGGATGGCCAACCAAAGGCCAAGATTAAACCAAGTGTTAGGCAAGTGTAGGGCTAGGATTTATTACACACAAATATCCTACCAACCCTTGACTTTAGCCAAGGCACAAAAAACGTGCCTTACATAGCCCATTTCGTCCAATATGCCGTCCAAGGTGTTCCAATGAGAGGGTGACAAGTGTCGCCCTCTTGTTGGTCCAAAATGTTTCGTCTCTCGGAAAAATCCGCAAAAATTAGAAATGTCATAGCCGGAATTTTCCCTACGAAAGTCGTGGAAAACGCTTTTAAAAAACGACTCTAACCGGGTGTTGTGAACAAAGTTTAATTCGGCCAAGCCAAATCAAAAGTTTCAAATTTTCTACGTACGTCCTTACGTACATACTCTGGAAATACGGGGTATAACAGTTATTCTTGTTTATAATCAATCTTATTAAGCAGCCATGATCTAGGAAATGTAATATCATTTTGTCTTATCTTAGCTTCTATGCAGATGGAGGTTTCTACTGGTTTTAATACCATACTTCATTATTCAATACATTTTCCTTTATTAATGCTGCAGTGGTTTGTCGATACTCATTCTGATTTCCAAAATCAGTAAAACATTATTCCTTTTAAAACCCAGTACTCATTACTCACGAATGAGGTTTCACACCTTTAACAACATTCATATCAATACCATTAAGTCAAGTCTTTTATCTTTAGAAAAAAATCAGTAAACCATTCTTTTTATCACTCTTAAGACGTTATACCTAACTTCTCATAAAGCTAGTACAACTCTTATGTTTTCAAAGCCAAGTATTACTTTTCTTTCAAAAAGGTCTTGTTGAAACACTTCAAGTTCTTTAATACTACACATCAAATCCGTTATAAGCCAAATCAGTTACCCTTTGAAACCACAAAGCATTTTCTTACCTACATAAAGCTGTTATAACCAACTTCCCATAAAGCCGTTATAACACTTTATGTTTCAAACCAATCAAATACATTAAACACATGTACGTCTACCGTACTACATAGTTATACACATATCATGCTAGAACAGATAGGAAGAGGTTCACATACCTCGCGACGATTATCGACTAATAGAAAAGTGATCCAAGTACCTCAAACCGTCGGCTACTCCTTAAGTCAAGTAGATCACGCCATACGCGATTTCAACCTATAGAGGCCACAAGGCGCCTATTAACATCCTAGATCTCAATGTAGAATTTTCTACGAAAATTGACGACTTCCTCCCCGCAACAGCGTAATCTCCTCCTCTATCGAGGCTACCAAGCCAACCGGGGTTTGCACGCCTAACCGGACGTGTACAATTCTACTCACGATAATACTACGCAAGTCTCTGTACTGATCTATGTAATTACAGTTCAGTTCACTTATTAAAATTCAGGCTTAAGTCGCAAGACATTGCCGTAAGTATTATTCAGGCTTAAGTCAAAAGACATTGCCGTACGACTATGTTCAGTTCTATATATAGTATACTTAACTATATACTCTTACAACATGTAATTTCCAATTACAACAGAAGGTCAAGAATGTTTACCTCGATAAGCCCAAAATTATCCGAGTTTATATGTCGATCCTGAGCAAGGTTTAGCTCCTACTCCGTGCGCTCCGACCCGCTCCAACCCGCTCCAACCAACCCTTAGAAGTTCTAACCAACTTCTACTTATAACTTCAACTACGGGTGAAGATTTACTTAGGGTTTCATTTTTGTGACTGAGGGAAGTATAATTGTATTTTCTGGGCTTTTGTAAAAGTGTAACCTTGGGAATACTACAAGGTATTTGGGCCAAGGTATTTGGGCATTATAACAATACTAGGAGAGTATTTCTATACCACAAAAGGGGGTATTATATGAAAACAACTAGGGTGGGGGGGGGGGGTACCCCACGGCTAACCACTACAAAGGGGGAGGGGGAAGCTCTCGGCCAAAGGGCCTTCTCAAAGGGGGAGGGGGGGCTTTTGGACGAGATCAAACAAGAGGGAGGGAGTATTTGAGACTTAGAAAGATTGCTCAAGTTTTTGGATGAAGAAAGTCTTCAACTTAGAGGGGTATTTATAGGTCAATTAAAGGCCAACCAATGGCCAAGATGAAGACAAGTGTGGTGCAAGTGTAGGGCTAGATTTCAACCATGTGGACCTTATCCATCTACCACACCAACTTGCACAAATATCCTACCTAACCAAAGGCACAAAAAACGTGCCCTTGACTTGCCCTTGTCGTCCACTTGCTCCCAATGTGAGGGTGACACATGTCACCCTCCCGTTGGTCCAAAATGTTTCGTCTCTCGGAAAAATCCGCAAAAATTAAAAATGCCATAGCCGGAATTTTCCCTACGAAAGCTGTGGAAACGTTTTGTCGAAAAACGACTCCTATCGGGTGTTGTGTACAAATTTCGAAACTTGCCTAACTTAAGGCTCAAATTATTATACGTACGCCTTCACGTACATACTCTGGAAATACGGGGTATAACAACTTCAATAACCTTGGAAACAAATAATCGAACCTCTCAGCTCGTTAGCTAACGAATCTCACGGACCACGCCCTGTCTACCTGGCTGCCCATTTGACAGACTACCCATAGACCCACGACTAAGAATATCTGTAACTGTCTTGGCTTTCCCCGGATGGTATAGGATATCGATATCACAATCCTTGAATAACTCTAACCACCGTCGCTGTCGCAAATTCTACTACCTCTGTCTGAAGGTATACTGGAGGCTTTTGTGGTCTGCACAAATATCCACATGAAGTCTAAATATACGTCATGCCCCCAAGTCTTCAAGTCATGATTTAACTGCCGCCAACTCTAAATCATGAGTGGCGTAAATCCTCTCATGCTTCCCTAACTGCCGGGAAACATAGGCTCTAACATTATCGTGTTGCATCAGCACACAGCCTAGCCCAACACCCAACGTGTTACAATAATAACCTAACCCTCTAGTCTCACAGGAGGGGTTAGAACTATAGTCGTGGTCAACTTATCTTCCGATAACTGAAAGCCTTTCTCATTCCGGCGAAAAATTCGGGTACCCTTAATTTCATTTATGGTTCCGGTTTCCCTTTCTCTGTTGCAACCAAACTTGGTCACGAAACTTATTCTTAATTCTTTTGCTTGCCTCATGGCTAAGACTTACTGTCAATCACAATTTAGGGGAGAGGTTTCCTTGATCTCGTCAAGTAACAATCCTATTATTCTCTCCCAGCTCGTAGAGATAATAGCCAGGTGTTACCACATTTTCTCGAAATGTTCTTACTTCCCATTATTTACTGATGGTCTTTACACTGGTCTGGGGTAGTCATATCTCGTGTAACTTACATAACCATAGTCGTATTCTCCTTTATCATTCTGGTCATAACCTTACCTTATGCTTATTATTAGCAAAAGTATTTCTATCTTGGTTCATAATCGTATAGTTTCATACATGCGTACAACCTGCAGTTATATCTTTACGATACTTCCTCGACCAATTCATACGTCGTTCTTAATTACCCCAACACAACACTTTTCCCACGGTTATCTACAACTGTAACCTATGGCATGACGATACCAAAGACCTTACCAGCCTCCTATCCTTCGTCTAACAACATGGGTACACATAACCCCATAATACGCAAAAAACTGTCCTTTTACGTGGGGGAAAGAACTTGTTATACCCCGTATTTCCAGAGTATGTACGTCAGGACGTACGTACAAAAGTTTTAGCCTTAAGATAGGCAAGGATCGAAAATTTTGTGCACAACACACGAAAGGAATCGTTTTGCGACGAAACGTTTTACAAAACTTGCGAAGGGAAAATTCCGGCTATGTCATTAATAATTTTTGCGGATTTTTCCGAGAGATGAAATATTTTGGGCCAACGAGAGGGCGACACTTGTCACCCTCAAGTTGGCGGTTTGTGTGGCCGATTGGGTGCTTGTTTCTTGGCACGTTTTGTGCCATGTTTTCTTGCCTAATCCATGGGTCAATGTTGTGAGGGATTTGTGGAGTAGGGATAGGGGGAACTTGGGCAAATCTTGGCCCTCCACTTGCCCCCCACTTGGCTTGATCTTGTCCATTGGTTTCCCTATAAATACCCCCCTAACTTGAAGACTTCTTCATCCCAAAATTGTTCTAAGTCTTGAAAGCCTTCTCCCCCCCTTTGTGTAGAGTTCTCGTCCTAGCCTCCCCTCCCCTTTCGTGAGGCCCCTTGGCGAGTTATCTCTCCTCCTAGTGGTGTGGCGAGACACACCCCCCCTTGCCTAGTGGTTCTCGTAAAATACCCCCCCCTCTTGGTAGAAAATACTCTCCAATTATTATTGCTATACCAAAATACCTTAGCCTTATACCTTGTAGTATTCCAAAGTTACCTCTATACGTAGAGCCCGGAAATACTACCTTATGTCCTTTTTGTCTCAAAACGAAACCCTAAGGAAATCTTCATACTTGGTTGAAGTAGTAAGAAGAAGTTGCGTAGAACTTCTAAGGGTTGTTTGGAGCGGGTTGGAGCACCCAGAGTAGGAGCTAAACGTTGCTCAGGATCGACATTTAAACTTGGATAATTTTGGGCTTATCGAGGTAAATATCTTGTCTCCCTATCGTAATTGAGTTTACATACTATTGAAGTATAAGAATTAAGTATAAGTTATATACCAGGAAGGTATATAAGAAGGGAATTGTTGCACTTACATAGGATTGTATTCTGATGAGACTTGTGAAGTTTGTGGGTAGGGAAGTCTGCTTGATTTTGGTAGAATCTTGTATCTAGATTTATTCTACCGAGTAGTCTAGACATTGATAGACTTGTATAACCTTTATAGGTTGAATCATGAGTAGCGTATTCTACTCGGAAGGGTGGAAAAGGCTAACCTGACTCTGATTACTTTGGAGCTATTTGCTAATAGTCGATAATCGTCGCGAGGTATGTGATTTTTCCTATCCTCTTGAGCATGATATTTTAAAAGAATATATATATAGTGCGGTGACGACGTGTGTTAACCGAACGTAGTTTTACGGCAATGTCTTTTGACTTAAGCTGAATAAAAGAATCTTGAAGTATTTCAAAAGAATTAAGAAACCTTTTGAAAGAAGAGTAATGCTTGGTTTTAAAAGCTTAAGAGTTATACTAGCTTTATGGGAAGTTAGTACAACGACTTAAGAGATGAAAAGAATGGTATTGATCTTAGAAGTTAAGAGACTTGATCTTAAAAGATAAGAGACTTGACTTAATTGAATTAATATGAATTTTGTTAAAAGTGTGAAACCTCATTCGTGAGTATTGAGTCGTGGTTTTAAAAGGAATAATGTTTCTTGATTTGGAAATTAGAATAAGTGTCGAACAAACCACGCTAGCTAATAAAGGGAAATGTAATGACTAATAAAGTATTATTAAAACGTAGAAACCTCCATCCGCATAGAAGCTAAGATGAGACAAAATGATAGTACATTTCCTAGATCATGGCTGCTTTAATAAGATTGTTATAAACAAGAATAACCTACTCACACATAATGCATATGTTTCTCAAATTGTTTTAAAAGGGAATTATATTCTTAAGTGATTAAGACTATGAACTACGAAACCTTTCGAAAATGAGAAACTTGAGCATTTGAAATTAGGCAAACTTGAGCGTTTGGAAAATAATGTTGTTACTTGATTTTACAAAGGAAGTGTTTTGGTTTACTTAAAAGATAGTCATTCTATTTTTAGACTACGGGTGTTGTGTGACTTTTGTGAAAGATACGGATCTTTTAAAAAGTTAATGTATGAAGTACTTTGGGGATAAAACCCGAACTTGTTAACATAAAGTAGAAAGTAACTTGTGTGAATAAACTTGATTGTGTTGGTTTGTGATAGCCTTGTAATACTTTCTTGTTGATTTGATAAATAAACATGTTAGGATACTACGGGTGTTAGTATTTTGTGATGTTTGTGTAAAGGGGTTTCCCTTGATTGTGCTTATGTTGTTTAAATGATAAACTGTTATGTTAGTATTATATCACTCACCTTGACTTGATCCCGGGTTAAGGCCCTCCGTCTTGAGGTAGACTCAAAGTGGTCTGTGTGACCTATGATTCGAGAATACCTCATGCGGGTCCAGGGGGCCTATGCGGAGCTACGAGAGTTCCAGGTTAGTGTGCGGGGTTATACCTCATGCGGTCTATGTGGCCATGCGGACTGCGAGTCCAGGACGTTGCCGGGGAGTAGCTACCCTCGATGCGAGGAATACCTCATGTGGGCCATTGGAGTGGCCTATGCGAGTGCGGGAAGTTCGAGACTAGACGCGCACATTAGATCTTTGCGCGAGTGGCGGCCGATCATGTGGCGGTCTAGACAGATCTCATGATCTGATTTATGACCTTGTTGGTGCTGTGGGTTTTAGTTGTCAGCTATGCCTTCGTACTTACCCCGTACGGTTTTATTATGACACAGGTGGGACCTGGTGTTCATGTGTATTCCTTGGTGCTTTTATATCATAGACTTCCGGCAGTGAGGAAGGTATTCCACGGGCATGATTGAAGTTGTGGGCGTGAGACCCATAGTTGTATTTGAGTGATGACTTTGAGGGCGTGAGTCACGACTTGACATGACTTCTTATTTATTGTGAAGCGTAGTTTGGTTATCATACATGTCTCTGCTTTATATAGACTACTATGATTTCATTTCTGATATTTTGATTTCACATACTTGGTACTGTTATCGACCTCCTTGAGGCTGCGTTCAATGTCGCGGTAGAGGTACGCGATCGTCGATCCTCGCTCTTAGGATCACAATTCAGCGTTTTGGGAAGCTCGTTTCTCGGAGGCTTATCGATGGTATAGTCCTGTCGTTGTAGGTACTTACATTCGAGGGTATGGCGGGCCTGTCCGCCATTGTTGTTATATCATTCTTAGAAGTGCAGTAATCTTGTTGTGGCGAGTTGTAAAAAGGATGTAACTGTTCGGGTTTAAGTTATATATATATATGCCGAAAGGCAACTTTTCTTCAGATAATTGTTTCATATTTCATGTCTTGTTTTATATTCCGCTGATTACTCTGATGTATGTATCACTAGGGTGCCCGGGGTAAGGCACGATCCACGCGAGTTCGTCGTGACAAAAGTGGTATCGAAGCGATTAATCATCGGAAAGTGTCTACAGACCGTATCTAGTAGAGTCTTGATTATCGGTGTGTTGTGCACCACACCAATAATCAGGAGGCTATAGGATATTTAGGATTGGTTTCCATTCTTCTCACTCTGAGATCGTGCTTAGAGCTGTGTTATAAGTTGGACCCCTCTAACGTATTTCTTTCCCTTACCGTTATGCCTCCGCGTAAGGCAACCGGGCGAAGGGCAAAGCGAGGAGGCTGCGAGTGAAACGAGAGGGTTACTACGGCACAGGCCCAATCATCACCTGGGGTGGTGCTTCATTCGGGGAGTTCTGCGACATCGCCAGCCCTAGCATAGTTTAGCACAGCTGCAACAGTTCCTACTGCGGCCATGATAGTTGAACCTTCAGTTCCACGACCAGTAGCAGAAAGTATTGATTGCAAAAAGACGACCCTGTTACTAGCTAAGGATGTAACTACCAGAGAGTATATTATGTACCGATTTATCACGGGTCTTGATGACTATCTAAGAGAGGGTTGGGCAAGAGTAGCTCTTCAGTCAGGCTTGAGCATGGCCTGTGTACGGGCTTATGCGCAGCATGCCGAGAAACGTAGAGATCGACGGATTAACCAAGATCGTGAAGAGGCGGATCGGCGGTCCTGGTAACTTTCAAGGCAAACCGCCTCAAGAATTAGATATGCACATCCACGGTCGCGGAGTGGTCCTCGCGGGTTCAGGACGTTCGAGGTATGCCGGAGATGGTCAGAGCTCCAGGGCTTCCGGTTCACAGCTATACGTAGGTTCTAGCCAGCCGGGTTCAGTTTTCCCTCAGTGTTCACAATGTGGCAGGCGTCATCCCGGGAAATGTCGTCTTTTGTTGATACTTGTTTTACTTGCGGCCAGCAGGGCCATTTTGCGAGAAATTGTCCGACCAGAGGTGGCGCGGATGTAGAGACTCAGCCTTCAGGATCAGTGGCTAGTTCATTACCTTCCCTAGCTATCGCCCATGAGCGGGATTGACTAGAACGACAAAAGGAGTGAAGCGATGAATCTGGTATATCCTTAACCTCAGAGATTAGTATGTGTGATAAGATGAGTATATTTTAAGTGTTATGTTCAGATAGCATTGTATTAATTATGAGCCTTAGAATATTATATGTAGAGACCTTAATGTGAGGTCATCTTGAGTAAAAGATGTATTTTTATGTGTTTGACCCTTACCGGAGTGCATAGTGCACGTAAGATATATTTGTATAATAAGTCCCTGAGTAGTGTGGAATGAAAGAGGGTAGTTGAGCTAAGAAGACCACTAGGTTTTCGTGACTTGATTTTGGGATTGTTCCGGATCGGGGAGCAAGTGTTTGGCGCGATAGCGGTCAGATTCTTGGACGATCGCGGGTCAACCCATGGCCTGTATTGTGGTGGGGTCAGTTTGTGGTGTTTCCGCTTTGTGGTAGGGTCATGAGGGTGTTAGGCCCAAGTTTAGTTAACCAGCGTACGAGTTCGTGGATGCGTTCGACCAGTAGTCGGGCCGATGAGGTCAGCCCATCTTGCCTTTCAGTCAAAACCGTGTACTCGGTAGTGGGTTATGCGAGATGATTATATCAGGAAGGTTGTAAGGCTGCACGAGGTGCCTGCTTTCACCTTATGTCGAGCGATGGAGCCAGTTCTGACTATTTTCGTTTGGATGTTTTACGAGCGGGGTTAGGAACTCGGTGAGTCTCGATGCTCGCATTCGCCCTCGGGCCAGTGGTTGGATTTCAGGGGTAGCTGTGAGGATTGTTGCCTCCTGTTAAGGGAGTGTTTTTTTTATAACTACCATTTCAGTATTCGGATATCGCCTTACGAAGCCTTGTAGGGGCGGAAGTGTAAATTGCCGGTCGATTGGTTCGATGTTGGCAAAGTTCAGATAGTTGGTTCATACTTGTTTCAGCAGGATGTGGATAGGGTGAAGCTTATCCAGAAAAGGTTATTGGCAGCTCAGAGTCAACAGAAGTCGTGCGGATAGCCGGCGACGACACTTAGAGTTCAGGTTGATGGTAGGATTTCTTGAAGGTACCACCCCGGAGAGGGTGTGACGAGTTTTGGGAAACAGAGGGAACTTAGCCCGAGTTACTTGGGCCCTTTCAGATCATTTGGAGGATAGGCCAGGTTGCCTATAAATTAGCTTTGTCGTCGGCGTGGGGCGCGACGTCCGGTCTTTCGTGTTGTTATGTTCAGAAAAGTATCGGAGATCCATCCAGAGTGATCCAAGTTAATGATGACCAAGTTGGAGATAGTAACCCAGAGATTTTGGAAAGCGAAGCGATATGAAGCGTGGTAAGTTACGAGAAAGAGTTCAAAGATGCGGGAAAGTGCGGCGAGTAAAGGAAGAAGCGAGCATGTGTTAAGAACTTAGGGGTGATCATTTCGTTTGTAAAGTGAAGGTGCGAAGGGAGTATCTTTTAGCCCTTGGGTGGGAGTTTTTGTGATGTTAGAGGTAATTCCTCGTGGACTTGAATTAAGTATTTGCGCGTGCGTTATTTTATGGCCAGGTGTGGCATGATTGTTTTTCGGAAGCATAGTAGTGAAGACTATACGGGCGCATGTTTGTTTTGAGACTTAGAAGGAACATTCGGGACGAATGTTTCTAAGGAGGGGAGAATGTTATACCCCGTATTTCCAGAGTATGTACGTCAGGACGTACGTACGAAAGTTTTAGCCTTAAGATAGGCAAGGATCGAAAATTTTGTGCACAACACACGAAAGGAATCGTTTTTCGACGAAACGTTTTACAAAACTTGCGAAGGGAAAATTCCGGCTATGTCATTAATAATTTTTGCGGATTTTTCCGAGAGATGAAATATTTTGGGCCAACGAGAGGGCGACACTTGTCACCCTCAAGTTGGCGGTTTGTGTGGCCGATTGGGTGCTTGTTTCTTGGCACGTTTTGTGCCATGTTTTCTTGCCTAATCCATGGGTCAATGTTGTGAGGGATTTGTGGAGTAGGGATAGGGGGCACTTGGGCAAATCTTGGCCCTCCACTTGCCCCCCACTTGGCTTGATCTTGTCCATTGGTTTCCCTATAAATACCCCCCTAACTTGAAGACTTCTTCATCCCAAAATTGTTCTAAGTCTTGAAAGCCTTCTCCCCCCCTTTGTGTAGAGTTCTCGTCCTAGCCTCCCCCTCCCCCCTTTCGTGAGGCCCCCTTGGCCGAGAGTTATCTCTCCCCCTCCTAGTGGTGTGGCCGAGACACACCCCCCCTCATTTCCTAGTGGTTCTCGTAAAATACCTCCTCCCCCTTTGGTAGAAAATACTCTCCAAGTATTGTTGCTATACCAAAATACCTTAGCCTTATACCTTGTAGTATTCCAAAGTTACCTCTATACGTAGAGCCCGGAAATACTACCTTATGTCCTTTTTGTCTCAAAACGAAACCCTAAGGAAATCTTCATACTTGGTTGAAGTAGTAAGAAGAAGTTGCGTAGAACTTCTAAGGGTTGTTTGGAGCGGGTTGGAGCACCCAGAGTAGGAGCTAAACGTTGCTCAGGATCGACATTTAAACTTGGATAATTTTGGGCTTATCGAGGTAAATATCTTGTCTCCCTATCGTAATTGAGTTTACATACTATTGAAGTATAAGAATTAAGTATAAGTTATATACCGGGAAGGTATATAAGAAGGAATTGAATGCTTACATAGAATTTGTATTCTGATAGAATTGTGAAGTTTGTGGGTAGGGAAGTCTTTTGATTTTTCCGTAGAATCTTGTATCTAGATTTATTCTACCGAGTAGTCTAGACATTGATATACTTGTATAACCTTTATAGGTTGAATCGCGAGTAGCGTATTCTACTCGAAGGGTGGAAAAGGCTAACCGGACTACAGTACTTTGGAGCTATTTGCTAATAGTCGATAATCGTCGCGAGATATGTGATTCTTCCTATCCTCTTGAGCATGATATTTTAAAAGAATATATATAGTACGGTGAGCGTCGTGTGTTAATCGAACGTAGTTTCTGGCAATGTCTTTTGACTTAAGCTGAATAAAAGAATCTTGAAGTATTTCAAAAGAATTAAGAAACCTTTTTGAAAGAAGAGTAATGCTTGGTTTTAAAAGCTTAAGAGTTATACTAGCTTTATGGGAAGTTAGGTACAACGACTTAAGAGAGATGAAAAGAATGGGGTATTGATCTTAGAAGTTAAGAGACTTGATCTTAAAAGATAAGAGACTTGACTTAATTGAATTAATATGAATTTTGTTAAAAAGTGTGAAACCTCATTCGTGAGTATTGAGTACGTGGTTTTTAAAAGGAATAATGTTTTACTGATTTCGGAAATCAGAATAAGTGTCGAACAAACCACAGCAGCGCTAATAAAGGGAAATGTAATGACTAATAAAGTATTATTAAAACCAGTAGAAACCTCCATCTGCATAGAAGCTAAGATGAGACAAAATGATAGTACATTTCCTAGATCATGGCTGCTTTAATAAGATTGTTATAAACAAGAATAACCTACTCACACATAAGGCATATGTTTCTCAAATTGTTTTAAAAGGGAATTATATTCTTAAGTGATTAAGACTATGAACTACGAAACCTTTCGAAAATGAGAAACTTGAGCATTTGAAATTAGGCAAACTTGAACGTTTGGAAAATAATGTTGTTACTTGATTTTACAAAGGGAAGTGTTTGGGTTTACTTAAAAAGATAGTCATTCTATTTTTAGACTACGGGTGTTGTGTGGCTTTTGTGAAAGATACGGATCTTTTAAAAAGTTAATGTATGAAGTACTTTGGGGATAAAACCCGAACTTGTTAACATAAAGTAGAAAGTAACTTGTGTGAATAAACTTGATTGTGTTGGTTTGTGATAGCCTTGTAATACTTTCTTGTTGATTTGATAAATAAACATGTTAGGATACTACGGGTGTTAGTATTTTGTGATGTTTGTGTAAAGGGGTTTCCCTTGATTGTGCTTATGTTGTTTAAGCGATAAAGCGTTATGTTAGTATTATATCACTCACCTTGTCTTGATCCGGGGTTAAGCGCCTCCGTCTGGGGTAGACTCGGTAGTGCATGTGACCTATGATTCGAGAATACCTCATGCGGGTCGGGGGCCTATGCGAGCTACGAGAGTTCGAGTTAGTATGCGGGGTTATACCTCACGCGGTCCATGTGGCCATGCGGTGCGAGTCGGGATGTTTGTCGGGAGTAGCTACCTCGTCACGAGGAATACCTCATGCGGGCCATTGGAGTGGCCTATGCGAGTGCGGGAAGTTCGAGGACTAGACGCGCATTAGATCTGCGCGCGAATGGCGGCTTCGATCATGTGGCGGTCTTGGCAGATCTCATGATCTGATTTATGACCTTGTTGCTGTGGGTTTTAGTAGTCGGCTATGCCTTCGTACTTACCCGTCACGGTTTTATTATGACACAGTGGGACACGGTGTTCATGTATTCCTTGGTGCTTTTATATCATAGTCTGCCGTCAGTGAGGAAGGTATTCCACGGGAATGATTGATGTTGTTTGCGTGAGACCCACAGTTATATTTGAGTGATGACTTTGAGGGCGTGAGTCACGACTTGACATATCGCTTATTTATTGTGAGCTGTAGTTTGGTTATCATACATGTCTCACTTTATATAGACTACTATGATTTCATTTACGTATTTTGATTTCACATACTTGGTATCCGTTATCGACCTCCTTGGGCTGCGTTCATGCCGCGGTAGAGTACACCGATCGTCGATCCTCGCTCTTAGGATCACGGTTCAGCGTTTTGGGAAGCTCGTTTCTCGGAGGCTTATCGGTGGTATAGTCCTGTCGTTGTAGGTACTTACATTCAGGTATGGCGGGAGCCTGTCCGCCATTGTTATTATATCATTCTTAGAGTGCAGAAATCTTGTTGTGGCAGAGTTGTAAAAAGGATGTAATTGTTCGGGTTTAAGTTTTATATATATATGCCGAAAGGTAACTTTTCTTCAGATAATTGTTTCATATTTCATGTCTTGTTTTATATTCCGCTGATTACTCTGATGTATGTATCACTAGGGTGCCCGGGGTAAGGCACCAGTCACGGGCCCGAGTTCGGGTCGTGACAGAACTTATCTCTCTACAAAAATCTAAATCATCAAGCGCCACCTTAATCGTATAGATTTTCAAAATCTACCAACGATGTCTTCTTTTTCCATGACCACTCGTACTTATTTTATTCTTGCCTTGTACATTTTCACGAAATTATTCGGAAGGTCGTGTACGACCGCCACACCAAACCAACTCCAAGTACCTCCAAGGGCACTTAACATAAATTCCTTCAAATTCAATTATTACTTACTTTCTGCGTCAATTTACCTCAAGTGAACAAGTCACACAGACTTAAAAAGAAAAAAAATGATGCCAAAGAAGGAAGGATAATTCACTGGTTACTACCACTTCTCTTCCTTTACACTAGATAATAAGCTTACCAGAAAACTGGAATCGAGCCAATCTCTCTCTGCAGTCAACGTTGGCATAACACGAGGCCAACTAACCCGTACTCATAATGACCTCAATGTCTGTCATAACAGCTCTGCTAGGTCTGCTAGGGTCCAATGACTGTATCGTTACCGGCAATTATCTACCCGCTCAGCTACCACCCAACACTCACAGGTGTATTCACCCCGAAAGGTCCTCATGGATTCGGGCGGGCTCCATTTCTTAACACTTGGTTGCTCTCTTTTTCACTGGTCGTACTCTTTCCGTACTTCCAAACTTATACTAGCATACGTACATAAATTCCATACTAATTCTGGCCTCCACTCTTGGAGTTACTAAATTAAACAATATAAGGCCATTTCCGGCTCTCACACCCTGGTTCCGGTGGAACACGTCCACGAACCCGTAAAATGATTAACTAGACTTGGGCCTTGCCCCCTCGTGACCCTGTCACGTAGCGGAACTACTACCAACTGATCCCATTTCATTTCAAGTTATGGGGCGACCCTTAATAGATCCCCAACCCGACTCGGCGTCATATTTAACTCTTTTCCTTGGTCTTTCTTAACTTTTTACTACCCGAGAAGGCCTTATATATCTAAGGTATCGGTGGTTATCAACATTCCTAGGCTCACAATTTCCATGCTCCAAGCCTAACTTATCAGTACAAAAACTTCTCAATATACTATAATCGGGTTGTCTTGTCCACAACAACCATACTTACTCCATACGATTTTGTAAAGATTAAGTAACAATCATTATTTTTCCAAACGTTCAAGTTTGCCTAATTTCAAATGCTCAAGTTTCTCATTTTCGAAAGGTTTCGTAGTTCATAGTCTTAATCACTTAATAAATATAATTCTCTTTTAAAACAATCTGAGAAACATATGCCTTATATGTGAGTAGGTTATTCTTGTTCATAATCAATCTTATTAAAGAAACCATAATCTAGGAAATGTAATATCATTTTGTCTCATCTTAGCTTCTATGCAGATGGAGGTTTCTACTGGTTTTCATAATACTTTATTAGTCAACATATTTCCCTTTATTAGCGCTGCTGTGGTTTGTTCGATACTTATTCTGATTTCTGAAATCAGTAAAACATTATTCATTTTAAAAACCAAGTACTCATTACTCACGAATGAGGTTTCACACTTTTAACAAAATTCATATTAATCAATTAAGTCAAGTCTCTTATCTTTTAAGACCAAGTCTCTTAACTTCTAAAATCAATAAACCATTCTTTTTATTTCTCTTAAGTCGTTATACCTAACTTCCCATAAAGCTAGTATAACTCTTAAGCTTTTAAAACCAAGTATTATTCTTCTTTCAAAAAGGATTCTTAATTCTTTTGAAATACTTCAAGATTCTTATTATTCAGGCTTAAGTCAAAAGACATTGCCGTAAAACTACGTTCAGTTAACACACGTACGTCTACCGTACTATATATATATTCTTTTAAAATATCATGCTCAAGAGGATAGGAAGAATCACATACCTCGCGACGATTATCGACTATTAGCAAATAGCTCCAAAGTACTGTAGTCCGGCTAGCCTTTTCCACCCTTCGAGTAGAATATGCTACTCGCAGTACTTCAACCTATAACGGTTATACAAGTCTATCAATGTCTAGACTACTCGGTAGAATAAATCTAGATACAAGATTCTACGGAAAATTGGGCAAGACTTCCTACCCGTCAAACTTCACAAGTCTCATGTAAATACAGTCTATGTAAATCTGATTCAATTCCTTCTTATATACCTTCTGGTATATAACTTATACTTAATTCTTATACTTGATAGTATGTACTCTCTAATTACAATAGGAAGACAAGATATTTACCTCGATAAGCCCAAAATTATCCAAGTTTAAATGTCGATCCTGAGCAACGTTTAGCTCCTATTCTGCACGCTCCAATTCGCTCTGAGAAACCCTTAGAAGTTCTACACAACTTCTACTTAATACTTCAACTAACTATGAAGATTTTTCCATAGGGTTTCGTTTAGTGGCTAAAGGAAAGTATAGTAGTATTTTAAGGCTTTTCGTATAGAGGTACTTGGAAATGCTACAAAGGTTTTGGGCTAGAGTATTTTGGCATTACAACAATACTTGAGAAGTATTTCTCTATCAAGGGGGTATTTCACGAGAACAACTCAAGAGGGTGTGTTCTCGGCTAGAACACTACAAAGGGAGAGGGTTTGACGAGGGCCTTTTCAAGGGAGGGTGGCTTTGGATGAGAACTACACCCAAAGGAGAGGGTTTTCAAGACTTAGAATGATTTGAGGATGAAGAAAACCTTCAGCAAGGGGTATTTATAGGACCACCAATGGTCAAAATCAAGCCAAGTGGTAGGCAAGTGTAAGGTGGAGATTTGCACAAGTGCACCCTAGCCTACTCCCCAAATCACTCAACAAACATTGACCCAAGTTTTAGGCCTCAAATCCATGCCAATCGTCCAAGGCAAACCGCCCTTGGCGTCCACTTGAGGGTGACAAGTGTCACCCTCTCGTTGGTCCAAAATGTTTCATCTCTCGGAAAAATCCGCAAAAATTATAAATGACATAGCCATAATTTTCCCTACGCAAGTTTTGGAAAACGTTTCGTCGGAAAACAATTCCTCTCGCTATTTGTGCACAATTTTCGATCCTTTGCCTATTTAAGGCTAAAACTTTAATACGTACGCCCTCACGTACATACTCTGGAAATACGGGGTATAACATTCTCCCCTCCTTAGAAACATTCGTCCCGAATGTTCCTTCTCAAGACAGATAACGATAAAGTTCCTCTTAACTTAAACAAGTTGCCAATGCCACACATGGCCACAAAATAATACACGCATAAATACTTAAATTCAAGTCCACGAGGAATCACCTCTATCATTACAAAAGCTCCCACTCGAGGCTATGAGATACTCCTTCAAGACCTTTTCTTCACAAGAGAAATGATCACTACCATTCTCTTAACCCATGTTCACTTCTTCCCTTTCTCGTCGTACCCTCCTTGAACATTTGAACTCTTTCTAGTACACGTACCATACCTCAGTCGTCACTTCAGTTTCCAAAATCCTTGGAGTCACTACCTCCAATCTTGGTCATCTTACTAGCCTCGAATTTCTTCAAGGCCATTCCCGGCCTTCACGATCCGATTCCGATTGAACACATCCGCGAACTCATACGATGGTTAACACAATTTGGGCCTAACACCCTCGTGATCCTACCACCTGGCGGGACCACCTCGAACTGACCCTACCTTATTCTGGGCTGCGGGTTGACCCGCGAACGGCCCTTGACCCGACCCATAATCGCGCCAAACTCTTGTTTCCCCCAATCCAAAACCATCTCACTAATCAAGTCACGAAAACCTAGTGGTCTTCTTAGCTCAACTACCCTCTTTCATTTCACACTACTCAGGGACCTATCACACAAGTATATCCCACGTATACTACGCACTCTGATAAAGGTCAAACATAAAATAAATCTTTTACTCAAGATGGTCTCGCCTCTAAGGTCTTCACGTATAAAACTCTAAGGCTCACACTTTCTATGTACCCAACTTCCCCTTTACTAACCAGGCCTCTAAATCACAATTTAACATAATGCTATCTGAACATAACACTTAAAATATACTCATCTTATCACATATACAAATCTCTAGAGGGTTAAGGATATACCTGTATGTACCGCTTCACTCTAATCATAGGCTCACTGCCAGTGCATAGCTAGGAAGGTGATGAACTAGCCACTGATCTGGTGAGTCTCTACATCCGCGCCACCTCTGGTCGGACAAATTCTCGCAAAATGGTGCTGCTAGCCGCAAGCATAACAAGCTGTCGAAGAAGCACGACATTCCCCAAAATGACATTTACCACAACGGCCACACCGAGGTGGGGGTGGCCTCCTCTGGCTAACACCCCTTCCTCTCCGAACCACTGGCTCCGCAACTGATCTGGTAGACCGAGTCCTCCTACTAGGACATCTTTTTGACACATGGCTCGGCGGCGCGAGTAAAACAAGTACCAACAAAAAGACGACATTCCCCGGGATGACGTTTGCCACACTGTGAACACTGAGGGAAAACTGAATCCGGCTGGCTGAAACCTATGTGTTTCTGCGAACTAGCAGCCCTGGAGCTCTGACCAACTCCTACATACCCGACGTCACGAACCACGGGAGAACCACTCTGATTGGCGGGCGCATAACTGTCTGCCGAAGGTCCGCCTCGAAAGTTACCAAAGGACCCTGCTGTTCTGGCCCTCTTCTACCGATCTTAGTTAACCCGCCGATCCCTACGTTTCTCGGCCTGCTGTGCATAAGCCTGTACGCAGGCCATGCTCATTCCTGACTGAAGAACTACTCTTGCACAACCCTTTCTTAGATATTCATCAAGGCCCGCGATAAATCGATACATAAAATACTCTCTGGTTGCTAAATCCATAGCTAGAAACAGGGTCGTCTCTTTGCAATCCATACCTCGCTCACGGTCGTGGGCGAAGGTTCAAATATCATGGCGCGATGAGGCGCTGCCCGTATGCTAGACTCTTTGGGATTGGCGACGCGAGAACTCCCGAATGAAGCACCAACTCGGTGATGGTTGGGCTGTGCCCTCGTAACCCTCGTGCTCTACTCGCGGCTCCTCACGCCTTGCCCTTCTGGGCGGTGTTATACCCGTATTTCCAGTATATGCGTGGGAATACGTCTGAAAGGTTAGCCTTAAAAGTTAGGCTTGGGCGAAAATTATTGGGCACAACTCACAAAGCGATTGGTTTTTCCGACGAAAGCGTTTCCACGGCTTTCATAGGATAAATTAGGCTATGTCATTTCTTATTTTTGCGGATTTTTTCGAGAGGCGTAACACTTTGGACCAATGAGAGGCGACACTTTCCACCTCTCATTGGTGGACTTGTCACGCGACAATAGGGCCGATTGGATGACAATCCTTGTCATAAAGTTGGATAGATATTTTGTGTGCAAGTTGGCTAGGTACACTTGCCCTAATCTTGACCTTACACTTGCCTAGCACTTGGCTAAATCTTGGCCATTGGTTGGCCATGTCTTGACCTATCAATACCCTCTTGAGATGAAGAGTTCTTCATCCACTAAAGCTTTCAAGTCTTGAAAAATCCTCCTCTCCCTTGTGAGCAATTCGTCCAAACACCCTCCCCTTTGAGTGAAGTTTTGGCGAGGCCCTTCCCCTCTAGCCTGGCCGAAACCTACCCCCCCTTCCTTGGTAGGAAAGTTGCCTTCTAGTATTGTTATAATGCCCAATTTAACCTAGCCCAAATTCCTTAGTACTTAGTAGAAGTTGTGGGAAACTTCTAAGGATTCTTGGAGCGCCTTGGAGCTTTGGATTAGGAGCTAAACCTCGCTCAGGATCGACTTTTACTTGGATATTATTGGGCTTATCGAGGTATATAATCCTAACCCTCTTTTGTAATTAGAGAATGCATACTGTAGAAGTATTGAAATAAGTATAAATACTTAGGAGGTTATTAAGAATAGAATTAGTGTAACACCTTAGAAGGGTATAAAGAAGATTATCTGTTTGTACTTACATGGAATTTGTTTTCACGATGAACTTATATAGCTCAGGGTAGGGTTGTGCTGCCCGACTTTCCGTAGAATTGAGGACCCTCTGTTTAGACGACTACAGAATAGTCTAGACTTTGATAGATGTCTGTGACTATTATAAATTTGATTCTCTGCGCGCGACATACTCGACTTGGCGGTGGATTTCCTTGAGAAGGTATGTGATTCTTCCTATACTCTTGAGCATGATATTTTAAGTATATATAGTGCGGTGAGCGTACATATGATAATCGGCAATGTCTTTTGACTTAAGCACGAATAATAAGAACCTTGAAGTATGTCAAAAGAATAATGAATCATTTTTAACGAAGAGTAATATTTGGTTCTAAAACAAAAGCTTAAGAGTTATACTAGCTTTATGGGAAGTTAGGTATAACAACTTAAGAATGATAAAAGGCATTTACTTGTTTGTTTATAAAAGCCTTGTATTGATTTACATGTTAAGTGTAGTAAGATTGGTTGATAGGTAGACATACTATGATCTGCATGTGTTAATTGGCTTGTAATGTTGTGAAAGGGGTCATTCTTGCGTGCTTACGTTGCTAACGGTAAGTCCGTTGTCTTGTTATTGTATCACCTACCCTTGACTTGTTATACAGGGCTTGCCACGCGATGCGGTCTATACGGCTATGCGGTCTATGAGACTATGCGGAGCTGCGGCGTACTCGAGATTGATCATTCGGGTGATTAGCGTCACGGGGATGCTATGCGGTCCATGGGACTATCACGGTCTTTGAGGCTATGCGGTGCGGAAGTCGAGGAGAATGCAGGGGCTAGCTACCCCGTCTGGGAATACCTCATGCGGTCGTGTGTGACCTATGCGGTGCGGAAGTCAGGACTAGGCACGCGAGAATGATACTATGGGCGGTTGGCCTTGCCCGATCATTCGCGGCCTAGACTAGACTATTCTGATTTTCCTATTCTTGTTATTATTGTGATGTGGCACTATGTGCAATTGGGAATGTATTTGTGAAAAGGTTTTAAATACTTTGATTTCATTTAAAGTACTTTATAGTTTCACATACTTGGTACTGTTATCTTGACCTCGCCGGGGCTGCGTTAATCTGCGCAGTTCTAGAGGAAGCGGTGCTAGATCCACATCCTTAGGATCTCTACGTTGGTGTTAGGAGCTCCACTCTCTCGGAGGCTCTACTTTTGGGTATGATCTCCTGTTGTAGATAGTTTTGTACAGACGGGGTATGGCGGAACCTGTCGCCATAGTTGTTATTTCCTTAAGTGCAGTAGTCTGTTATGCAGTTGGGATGTATCGCAAAAACTTGGTTTTATGTATATACGCGAAAGGCAATCTTTTCATCGAGATAAAATGTTCTAGTTATATCATGTTTCATGTCTTGTTTTATATTCCGTGATTGTTCTCGATGTATGACTACTTGGGTGCGGGTAAGGCACGATCCACGAACCGGGCAGTCGTGACAAAAGTGGTATCGAGCGGTTAATCCTCGGAAAGTGTCTGAGGCCGTATCTAGTAGAGTCTTGATTATCGGTGTGTTGTGCACCACGATAATCGAGGAGGCTATAGGATATTTAGGATTGGTTTCCATTCTTCTCACTCTGAGATCGTGCTTTAGAGGCATGTTATAGGTTGGACCCCTAACGCATTCCTTTCTATGTGAGATATGCCTCACGTAAGGCAACCGGGCCCGAGAAGGGCAAAGCGAGAGGCTGCTAGTGTGACACCCGAGTCACGAGGCTCGAGCCAGTCTATACGAGCGGCGAGTTCTATGACACCGCCCGGCCCAGAGACCGCGGTACCAGCACCTCTTGTCCCTCGGCCGGGGCGAGAAGGTTAGTACAAGGAGATGGCGATTACTAGCCAAGTCGTGGCGGATATGAGAGAGGTTTGGCGGCCATTCGATTCGGCTCTGTAGCACCGTCGTTCACCGAGGCGGATAGTTTGAGGCTACGGGACTTCCGGTTGTAGCCCGCGAGTTTTACTGGTCAGCGGGAGGATGATCCGCGAGAGTTCATCCGTCGATTCTGAAGGATTATGCGGGTGGTCAAGGCTTGGTGATGCATGACATTCGGTTCGCATCGGTGCGTGATACGCATGATCGATTGGTTGATTCATAGGAGCTTTCGGGAGAACATGCACCTCCAGATATGGGATGAGTTTTGAGGCTTTTCTCACACACTTCTTGCCTCCGCAGATGAGAGAACACGATCGGCGATTTTTATTCTTGGCGAGGAGGGCGCGCGATTAGAAGTACAATGTCGAGTTTGATTCATTGGCTCGATATGTTCTGCTGTAGCAGATATGGAGGACCGGGTGCATCGCTACGTCAGGGCTGAACGACTATATGGCGAGTCTTGTGCGGAGTGTCCCTTCACCGAGCATGGACATTACGTATGCGAGCTCATGCGTTGGGATGCGAGGCGTAGAGACCGCGGGTAGGCCGATATCGGCGAGAAGAAGGCGAGCGGCGGTTCGTTTAGTGGTTCTCGGTGGCGGCATCGCAGAGGTCGGTGCACCACGGCCGGCGAGCGCTCTACATCATTTTCTGACAGCGAGCGATCGGGGCGGAGGCCCGGGACTTGATTTCGAGTAGCAAGGGTGCTAGCCGATCGAGTCTGTTCGGTGTGCGTTGTGGTAGATTCCATTCGGGGCTGTTATGCTACTACGAGGACTTGCCATACTTGTGGCCGTGAGATCATTTCGCGAGGTTTTCCGGCCAGGCGTGGCGGGGTAGGGCCCGGCCTACGAAGTCTGTTGCGCTTCTTCATCCCCAAGCGATTACTCGCCGGAGCGTGGTACTCGAGAGATCAGTCGTGGCGGTCGTGGCGCGAGTCGATTCTAGCGGTCCTCGAACCGCATTTATGCTTTGTCGGTAAGCGGGATCGGAGGCCTCACGATGTCGTCACGGTACCTTATCGGTTCTGGGTTTGATGTATATGCTTTGATAGATCCGGGTTCTACTGTCTATATATCTCCACTTGTTGCTAGTAGGATAGGGATAGAGCACGAGTCCATAGACCACTTCGAGGTAGCTACGCGGTGGGTGATTCGGTGGTAGCTCGGCGGGTATATAGAGCTTGTCTGTGACCATTCTGATCGTCGGACCTTGCCGACTTGATAGAGTTGGAGATGATTGACTTGACGTGATCATGGGGATGGATTGGCTAGCTGCACTACGCCAATGTAGGCTGAGAGAGAAAGTAATGCAGTTCGGTTTCTGAGGAAGCGGTTGTTGAGTGGGAAGGGAGCAGTATCGCCAGAAAGGTAGGTTTATTTCCTACCTCAAGGCTAGGAAGATGGTGCGAGAAGGGTATATCTACCATCTCGTTCGGGTGTTTGATCACGAGGTGCGGTGCCAGATTTTGACGAGTTCGATGGTCAGAGTTCTCGGGCGTGTTTCAGACGACCTCCGGGTATTCCTCGAGAGGAGATTGAGTTTTGTATAGATGTGTTGCGGACACTCGGCTATTTCCATTCCGCCATACGAGGATGGCACGCCGAGTTAAGAGAGTTGAAGGAGCGGTGAGTGATTTGTTGGAGAAGGTTTCATCGGACCTAGTGTTTCTCCACGAAGCGCGGTATTGTTCGTGAAGAAGAAAGAGCGGGGCAGCTGCGCATGTGTGTTGACTACTGAGCGGTGAACAAGGTGACCATTAAACGAGATACCCTTCCGGGATTGATGATTTGTTCGATCGATTGCGAGCGCGAGATGCTTTTCAAGATTGATCTACGATCGGGCTATCATCGAGTTCGAGTTAGAGAGGTGGATGTCCCTAGAATTGCATTCGGACGCACGGGCATTATGAGTTCGGTCATGTCTTTTGGGTTGACGATGCTCGTGGTATTCATGGAGTTGATGAACCGAGTGTTCAAACCATTTTTGGACACGTTTGTGATAGTGTTCATTGATGATATCTTGGTTTATTCTCGCTCAGAACAGGAGCATGCGGAGCATTTGAGGCTATCTTGTGATTCTCGGGATCGGCATTTGTATGCGAAGTTTTCCAAATGTGAGTTTTGGTTGACCTCGGTGGCTTTTCTTGGGCACATTGCCGAGTGATGGCATTCGAGTGGATCGGCGGCGAATCGGCGATCGAGGACTTAGCCTGAACCTTACTCGGCGAGAGGTTCGCGATTTTACGGGCCTTGCGAGATATTATCGGCGGTTCGTGGAGAAGTTTGCTTCTATCTACGCACCATTGACTAGGTGACTCGAAGCGGCCAAGTTTGATGGTGATGCTTGTGGCGAGGTTTCGATTCTTTGAAAAGAAAGCGGCGGCGCCCGTTCTTACTCTTCGGAGGTCGGATAGTTCGTGGTGTATTGTGATCGTCGAGCATCGGGTTGGGATGTGTTGATGCGTGAGGCGAGTTATAGCATACGCATCCGGCGACTTAAGATACACGAGGAACTACCCCACCCGTGATTTGGAGTGGCGGTGATTCACGCTTTAAAGATGCGGAGGCACTATTTGTATGGGGTTCACGTGGATATTTATACTGAGACCACAAGAGCCTCGGTATATCTTGACGGAGGAGTGAACTTACGGCGAGAGGCGGTGGTTAGAGTTGCTTAAGGATTATGGCGTCAATATCTGTACCACGGGAAGGCCAATGTTGTGGCGAATGCTCTTAGTCGTAGGTCGATGGGAGTCTATCAGGTGCGGCCAGAGAGGAGGGCATGGTTCGTGATTTGCATCGATTAGCGAGCCTTGGTGTCCGTTTGATTGATTACGATAGCGATGGGGTTAGAGTTCGTGAGGTTGCCGAGTCTTCCATCGTCGAGGAGGTGAAGAACCGATTCGAGATCCGGTTTTGCACGTTATCGTGTCTGACTCTTCGTGAGGCAAAGGGTCCTTTTGAGTAGCACGATGGGCGCTAAGGTTTGAGGGCGGGTTGTGTGTTCGGATGTTTGAGGACTTGGCGAGTTCTTGGGAAGCACCACGCGTAGCGTTACTCTATCCATCGAAGTCGACCAAGATGTACCACGACCTTAGATCGTGTATTGGTGGGATGGTTTGAAGAGGGCGTTGCGAGTTCGTAGCTCGGTGCGTGTTGTCGGCGGTGAAGGTAGAGCACGGAGGCACGGTGGTTTATTCTGAACGATAGAGATCCGACACGGAAGTGGGAGGTGATCAACATGGACTTCATCACGGGATTGCCTCGCTTTCGGAGAGACATGATTCTATATGGGTTATCGTCGGCGGTGGCAGCAGCCCACTTTCTTCCGTCGGGGCGACTTTCGGTGAGGATTATGCGGACTTTACATCAGAGAGTCGTCGGTGCATGGAGTCCTATTTCGATCATATCGCACGGAGAGCCCGGTTCTGGCTAACTTACGGAGGTCCTTCGAGAGTTTAGGGGCGGTGAGCACAGTCTGCATTTCATCCACGAGCAGACGGGCGAGCGAGCGCCTTATCGAACTCTTGAGGATATCTGCGAGCTGTGTTATTGACCAGTAGTGGGAGGATCACTTGCCATTGGTAGAGTTCGCGTTTAATGCGGCTACCACTCTAGCATTCGGATGGCGCCGTATGAGGCTTTGTATGGGAGGAAGTGCGGTCGCCGATAGCGTGGTTCGATGTGGGCGAGAATGCGATTAGTGGGACGAACTTGGTGCGTGAGCGATGGATAAGGTGAAGCTTATCAAGGCGGCTATTGGCGGCTCGAGTCGGCAAGTCGTATCACGAGATCATCGGCGTCGACATCCAGGTTCGCGATTGATGATTAGGTTTTCTGAAGGTGTCACCCGTGAAGGGTGTGATGAGATTCGGGAAGAAGGAAAACTTCGGCCCAGGTACATTGGGCGTTTGATTGTCGCGGGGTAGGCAAGGTTGCACTATGAGTTGGATCTGCCGTCCGTCTGGAGGCGGTGCATCCGGTATTTCACGTATCTATCTTTGAGGAGATGTGTGGGGATCCATCTAGGGTACACCGATTGGCGATGTCGGTGTGGGGTTATCGTATGAGAGATTCCATGGCGATAGTCGATCGTCGGAGTTAGGCGTCTGCGGACGGGGCGTGGCAGTCAAAGTTTTGTGGCGGAGCGAGCTTAGGGAGGAGATGGCGTGGGAGCGAGAGGAGGACATGAGGCGGAGATACCTCACCTATTCCCCACACCTCGGGTAACCTACTTTCCTACTTATTGATTCAATTGACTTATGTGCTAAGTGTTTTTTTTTTATGAATTGCTTAGGTTGTTAAGAACCTTATCTTTAATCGTCTTGGGAAGGAACATTCGGACGAATGTTTCTAAGGAAGAGAGAATGTTATACCGTATTTCCAGTATATGCGTAAGGAATACGTCTGAAAGGTTAGCCTTAAAGTTAGGCTTGGACGAAAATTATTGGGCACAACTCACAAAGCGATTGGTTTTAGACGAAGCGTTTCCACGGCTTTCATAGGATAAATTCGGCTATGTCATTTCTTATTTTTGCGGATTTTTAGAGAGGCGTAACACTTTGGACCAATGAGAGGGCGACACTTTCCACCCTCTCATTGGGGGACTTGTCACGGCAATAGGGCTGATTGGATGACAATCCTTGTCATAAAGTTGGATAGATATTTTGTGTGCAAGTTGGCTAGGTACACTTGCCCTAATCTTGACCTTACACTTGCCTAGCACTTGGCTAAATCTTGGCCATTGGTTGGCCATGTCTTGACCTATAAATACCCCTCTTGAGATGAAGAGTTCTTCATCCACTAAAGCTTTCAAGTCTTGAAAAATCCTCCCCTCTCCCTTGTGAGCAATTCGTCCAAACACCCCTCCCCCGGTGAAGTTTTGGCGAGGCCCTTCCACTCTAGCCTGGCAGAAACCTACCCCCTCCTTGGTAGGAAAGTTGCCTTCTAGTATTGTTATAATGCCCAATTTAACCTAGCCCAAATTCCTTAGTACTTAGTAGAAGTTGTGGGAAACTTCTAAGGATTCTTGGAGCGCCTTGGAGCTTTGGATTAGGAGCTAAACCTCGCTCAGGATCGACTTTTTACTTGGATATTATTGGGCTTATCGAGGTATATAATCCTAACCCTCTTTTGTAATTAGAGAATGCATCCTGTAGAAGTATTGAAATCATTATAAATACTTAGGATGTTATTACGACTAGAATTGGTAACACCTTAGAAGGGTATAAAAGAAGATTATCTGACTGTACTTACATAGGTATTTTCACGATGAACTTATATAGCTCGCGGGTAGGGTTGTGCTGCCCGACTTTCAGTAGAATTGAGGACCCTCTGTTTAGAGCGACCTCTGAGAATAGTCTAGACTTTGATAGATGTCTGTGACTATTATAGGTGATTCTCTGCGCGACATACTCGACTTGGCGGTGGATTTGTGAGAAGGTATGTGATTCTTCTATACTCTTGAGCATGATATTTTAAGTATATATAGTGCGGTGAGCGTACGTATGATGTCGGCAATGTCTTTTGACTTAAGCTGAATAATAAGAACCTTGAAGTATGTCAAAGAATAATGAATCATTTTTAACGGAAGAGTAATATTTGGTTCTAAAACAAAAGCTTAAGAGTTATACTAGCTTTATGGGAAGTTAGGTATAACAACTTAAGAATGATAAAAGGCTGTTTACTTGTTTGTTTATAAAAGCCTTGTATTGATTTACATTAAGTGTAGTAAGATTGGTTGATAGGTAGACATACTATGATCTGCATGTGTTAATTGGCTTGTAATGTTGTGAAAGGGTCATTCTTGCTGTGCTTACGTTGCTAACCGGTAAGTCCGTTGTCTTGTTATTGTATGACCTACCCCGACTTGTTATCAGGGCTTGCCACCCTTGATGCGGGTCTATACCTATGCGGTCTATGAGACTATCGCGGGCTGCGGCGTGCTCGGGATTGATCATTCGGGTGATTAGCCGTCACGGGGATGCCCTATGCGGTCCATGGGACTATGCGGTCTTTTGAGGCTATGCGGTGCGGAAGTCGAGGAGAATGCAGGGCTAGCTACCCCGTCGAGGAATACCTCATGCGAATGCAGTGCATGTGTGACCTATGCGGTGCGGAAGTCGGGACTAGGCACCTTGAGAATGATACTATGGGCGGTTGGCCTTGCCGATCATTCGCGGCCTAGACTAGACTATTCTGATTTTCCTATTCTGTTATTATTGTGATGTGGCACTATGTGCAATTGAGGCGAATGTATTTGTGAAAAGGTTTTAAATACTTTGATTTCATTTAAAGTACTTTATAGTTTCACATACTTGGTACTGTTATCTTGACCTCCTTGAGGCTGCGTTCATCTGCGAGTTCTAGAGGAAGCGGTGCTAGATCCACGTCCTTAGGATCTCTACGTTGGTGTTAGGAGCTCCTCTCTCGGAGGCTCTACTTTTGGGTATGATCTCCTGTTGTAGATAGTTTTATGCAGACAGGGTATGGCGAGCCTGTCCGCCATAGTTATTATTTCCTTAAGTGCGTAGTCTGTTATGCAGTTGGGATGTAGCAAAAACTTGGTTTATGTATATATGCGAAAGGCAATCTTTTCATCGAGATAAAATGTTCTAGTTATATCATGTTTCATGTCTTGTTTTATATTCCGCTGATTGTTCTCGATGTATGACTACTTGGGTGCGGGTAAGGCACGATCCACGAGCCGGAGCAGTCGTGACACCGGGTTGCCTTACGGAGGCATAGCTGGTAAGGAAGAAATCGTTAGAGGTCCAACTATAACATAGCTCTAGGCACGATCTCGAGTGAGAAGAATGAAACCAATCCTAAATATCCTATAGCCTCACGATTATTGGTGTGGTGCACAACACACCGATAATCAAGACTCTACTAGATGCGGTGCAGACACTCTCAGAGATTAAGCGCTCACGATACCACTTTTGTCACGACCGAACCGGGCGTGGTGGTGCCTACCGGGCACCTAGTGATACATCATCAGTAATCAGCGGAATATAAAACACAAACATAAATCAGAGACATGATAAATAAGCAGGCCAACCAAGCGATTGCGTTACGTATATATACATAAAAACCGACAGTTATCCTTTTTACAAACTATGCCCACATACTACATGGACCTCTGAAGTGACTACAACTATGGCCAGGCAGGGCCCGCCATACCCACGAATGTACAAGAACCTCTGACTCGGGTAACATACAAAGATAAGCCTCAGAAGAAGCGGGGCTTCTGACCTGTTGACGTGATCCATGGCGAGGATCCTGGCCGATGTACCTCTACTGCGGCATGAGCGGCCCGAAGGAGTCGATCTGGCAGTACAGTATGTGAAACTGAAATGTAAATGAAATCATATGATCTATCTAAGCAGGAGACATGTATGATAACAAAACTCTGATTCACAAATATAAGCGATCATGTCAAGTCGAGGACTCGCGCCTTCAAAGTCATCCTCATGCCCGTGGAACTCCTTCCTCGCTGCCGTGATCTAGGATATAAAAGCACCAAGGAATACACATGAACACGGGTCCGCTGTGTCATAATAAAACGTCTGAGGTAAATGCGGAGGCATAGCCGACTACTAAAACCCACATGCCAATAAGGTCATAAAGCGTATCATGAGATCTGTCTGAACCGCCACATGATCGAAGGCCACTCGCGCATGATATCTAATCTGCGCGTCTAGTCCTGGAACTTCCGCGACTCGCATAGGCCACTCCAATGGCCCGCGTGAGGTATTCCTCGCATCGAGGGTAGCTACTCCCGTGGCGTCTGGACTCGCGGTCCGTATGGCCACATAGACCGCATGACCACAAAGGCCGCGCTAACACGGAACACTCGTAGCTCGCGCAGGTCACTGGACCGCGTGAGGTATTCTCGAATCATAGGTCACCTGGACCCGCTTTGAGTCTACCACCGCGTGGAGGCGACTTAACCGGAATCATGTCGAGGTGAGTGATATAATACTAACATAACATCTTATCGTTAAACAACATAAGCACAACAAGGGAAAACCCCTTTACACCAACATCACAAGATACTAACACACGTAGCATCCTAACATGCTTACTTATCAAATTAACAAGAAAGTATTACAAGGCTATCACAAACCAACACAATCAAGTTATTCACACAAGGTACTTTCATTCCTCAACTCTTTTAAAAGATCCGTTTCTTTCACAAAGGTCACACAATACCCGTAGTATAGAAATAGAGTGACTATCCTTTTTAGGTACCAAAACACTTCCCTTTTGTAAAGATTAAGTAACAATCATTATTTTTCCAAACGTTCAAGTTTGCCTAATTTCAAATGCTCAAGTTTCTCATTTTCGAAAGGTTTCGTAGTTCATAGTCTTAATCACTTAATAAATATAATTCTCTTTTAAAACAATCTGAGAAACATATGCCTTATATGTGAGTAGGTTATTCTTGTTCATAATCAATCTTATTAAAGCAGCCATAATCTAGAAAATGTAATATCATTTTGTCTCATCTTAGCTTCTATGCAGATGGAGGTTTCTACTGGTTTTCATAATACTTTATTAGTCAACATATTTCCCTTTATTAGCGCTGCTGTGGTTTGTTCGATACTTATTCTGATTTCTGAAATCAGTAAAACATTATTCCTTTTAAAAACCAAGTACTCATTACTCACGAATGAGGTTTCACACTTTTAACAAAATTCATATTAATCAATTAAGTCAAGTATCTTATCTTTTAAGACCAAGTCTCCTAACTTCTAAAATCAATAAACCATTTTTTTTATTTCTCTTAAATCGTTATACCTAACTTCCCATAAAGCTAGTATAACTCTTAAGCTTTTAAAACCAAGTATTATTCTTCTTTCAAAAAGTATTCTTAATTCTTTTGAAATACTTCAAGATTTTTATTATTCAGGCTTAAGTCAAAAGACATTGCCGTAAAACTACGTTCAGTTAACACACGTACGTCTACCGTACTATATATATATTCTTTTAAAATATCATGCTCAAGAGGATAGGAAGAATCACATACCTCACGATGATTATCGACTATTAGCAAATAGCTCCAAAGTACTGTAGTCCGGCTAGCCTTTTCCACCCTTCGAGTAGAATATGCTACTGCGATGCTTCAACCTATAACGGTTATACAAGTCTATCAATGTCTAGACTACTCGGTAGAATAAATCTAGATACAAGATTCTACGGAAAATTGGCGACTTCCCTGCAGTCAAACTTCACAAGTCTCAGTAAATCTGATCCTATGTAAGTCTGATTCAATTCCCTTCTTATATACCTTCACGGTATATAACATATAATTCTTATACTTGATAGTATGTACTCTCTAATTACAATAGGAAGACAAGATATTTACCTCGATAAGCCCAAAATTATCCAAGTTTAAATGTCGATCCTGAGCAACGTTTAGCTCCTATTCTGCACGCTCCAATTCGCTCTGAGAAACCCTTAGAAGTTCTACACAACTTCTACTTAATACTACAACTAACTATGAAGATTTTTCCCTAGGGTTTCGTTTAGTGGCTAAAGGAAACTATAGTAGTATTTTCCGGGCTTTTCGTATAGAGGTACTTGGAAATGCTACAAAGGTTTTGGGCTAGAGTATTTTGGCATTACAACAATACTTGGAAGTATTTCTCTATCAAGGGGTATTTCACGAGAACAACTCAAGAGAGGGGGTGTGTTCGGCTAGAACACTACAAAGGAGAGGGTTTCGGCCAGGGCCTTTTCAAGGGAGGGTGTCTTTGGGCGAGAACTACACCCAAGGAGAGAGGTTTTCAAGACTTAGAATGATTTGAGGATGAAGAAAACCTTCAAGCAAGGGGTATTTATAGGACCACCAATGGTCAAGATCAAGCCAAGTGGTAGGCAAGTGTAAGGTGGAGATTTGCACAAGTGCACCAGCTACTCCCAAATCACTCAACAAACATTGACCCAAGTTTTAGGCCTCAAATCCATGCCAATCGTCCAAGGCAAACCGCCCGGCCTTCCACTTGAGGTGACAAGTGTCACCTCTCGTTGGTCAAAATGTTTCATCTCTCGGAAAAATCATAAAAATTATAAATGACATAGCGTAATTTTCCCTACATGAAGTTTTGGAAAACGTTTCGTCGGAAAACAATTCCTCTCGCTAGTTGTGCACAATTTTCGATCCTTTGCCTATTTAAGGCTAAAACTTTAATACGTACGCCCTCACGTACATACTCTGGAAATACGGGGTATAACAGAATACCTCATGCGGGTCCACACGACCCTTGCGGGTGAAATAGTCCCAGGAGTAGGATTGCTTAATGATACTGCGGGCGGGTGACCCTGCTTTGATCGTGAGCCTCCTATTTTTATGTAGTAAGTATACTCATATTTACTCTCATTGTTAGTAAGGCACAGTGCACTGTAATTTGATTATCATCCATGTCTCCAGCTTTATCTAGACTTATGATATAATTACAGTATTTTCCAGTTTTACATACTTGGTACATATTGTGTACTGACCCCCTTCCTCGGGGGCTGCGTTCATGCCGCAGGTAGGGGTAAGCAGGTGGTGGATCCTCATTCTTAGGATCACTTATCAGGTGTCAGAAGCTTCATTTCTCCGGAGGCTTGTCTTTTTGGTACAGTTTTCCCTGATGTTGTATATATTATGTACATTTAGGGGTATGGCGGGGCACTGTCCCGCCACATTTGTTATTCCTAGAGGTTTGTAGTCACATTTGTGGTTTGGGCTGTAAGAACAAAGTTGTATCGTTTTACTTTTGGTTATGTATATTTTATGGAAGGCGGCCTTATCGGCTAGCCTGTGATGTTTATTGTCTAAACATGTTTATGTGTTGTGTATGTTCATTGCTATTCTCGATGTATACGAAAGGGGTGCCTGTGTAGGGCACGATCGCGGCCGAGGTCGGGTCATGACAAAGTGGTATCGAGCGATTAGTCCTCGGAAAGTGTCTCTGAGGCCGTGTCTAGTAGAGTATTGATTATCGGTGTGTTGCGCACCACATCTATAATCAGGAGGCTCCAGGACATTTAGGATTGGTTTCCATTCTTCTCTCTCTGAGATCGTGCAATAGAGCTGTCTTATTAGGTTGAATCCTCTCTGACCTATTATTATGTATCAGTTATGCTAGCGGTACGCATAGGGTTACTAGGACTCAGGCACAGACTATGCCTGAGGTTGTAGGCGGGTCGGCGAGTTCATCCACGCGCGTGATTTGAGGCGAGGCGGTAGTAGCTCGAGGTTACGATACGAGCCTCGATTCCACGGCCGGTGAGTATAGAAAATGCGAGAAGCGGTCCAGGTTATTGACCGAGATAATGCGAGCGGCGTGGCAAGCGAGGCGAATAGCCACCACCGGCAAGCGATTTGATTCGGGATTTTACAGGTTGTCATCCACGAGTTCTATGGTTCGAGTGCGAGGAGGATCCTCGGGAGTTTATTCAGCGATTCTGACGGACTATGCGGTGCTTAGGGCCTCGGAGGCAGTCGATTATGCTTTCTTACAGGTTACGTGATATTGCGTTGGCTGGTTTGAGTCATGAGTATCTAGAGGTGAAGGTGCTCTTCCGGTTGTTTGGGAGGAGTTCACGAGGCCTTCTGGATCACTTTTGCCTCACGAGATGAGAGAGCCCGCATGGATAGATGCTTGACCTTGAGGCGAGAATGAGAGGACTATCGAGAAATCTGACTGAGTTTGACTAATTGGCGGTATCGCACACCATTATGCCGACATGGCGGACATAGTTCATCGCTATGTGATGGGGCTAGCCGTCATATGATTCACGAATACTTGGAGGTGGCCTTCAGCCCGGTATGGATATTGCGGGATGCGGCGTATGCGCGAGGATAGAGAATAGAGAGGAGGATCGGCTTGACTCGAGCCGGCCCGAGAAGTCGGGGCGGCAAGGTCTCGGGCGATTTCGGCGGGCGGCCTCGGCGAACTAGTTCCACATTTCAGCCTGAGTTCCCGCTCGGTTTTTGGCGGGAGGTTGATCGGCCGGGTCATTCGGCGGTCGAGGGCTCGAGCCGGGGTTTTAGGAGGCGGCCGTCACCGATCGAGACCACCCACATCTCGGTGTGTTCGATGCGGTAGGTCTCACCCGGGCGAGTGTCGTATGGCTTCGGGAGCTTGTTACTCTTGTGGCCAGCAGGGCCATTTGAAGAGAGATTGTCCGACCAGAGGCGGCGGGAGTGTTATGGTTCGGTAAGCGGTCGATTCTTGGATCTTCTTACGTAGTTATGCGCCCGGAGTGGTGTTCGCGAACCGGAGCCGCGGTAGGGGTCATGGTGGGGGTTCCAGTTCTAGCGGTCCACAGAATCGCATATATTCCTTAGCCAGCCGCCAGGATCAGGAGGCTTCCCCAGACGTCATCACAGGTACATTATTGATTTCATGTTGTGACGTTTATGCCTTGATAGATCTAGGTTCTACCTTGTCCTATGTGTCCCTTCTTATTGCTGGTAGAATCGGGATAGAGTCGGTGTCGATAGAGCCTTTTGAGGTAGCTACGCCAGTGGGTGATTTGGTGTTAGCTGAGCGGGTGTACAAAGGTTGTCCGGTGTTTATTTACAGTCGTCAGACCCTAGCAGACTTGATAGAGTTGGAGATGACGGATTTTGATGTCATTATGGGTATGGACTGGTTGGCTTCTTGTTATGCCAACGTTGATTGTAAAGACAGGTTGGTCCGATTCCAGTTTCATGGCGAGCCAGTTATCGAGTGGAAGGGCAACATAGCGTCGCCGAGGGGTAGGTTTATTTCTTACCTCAAGGCTAGGAAGATGGTGCAGAAAGGGTATATCTATCATCTGGTTGGTATTACGTCTGGTGAGGTGCCGATTCTTGATCGATGCGATGGTTAGGAGTTTCGGATGTATTTCTAGGCGATCTTTGGGTATCCCTCCCGAGAGGAGATTGAGTTTGTATTGATATGTTGCGGACACTCGACCTATATCTATTAGCCATATAGGATGGCTTTCTTGAGTTGAGGAGTGAAGGACCAGGTGAAAGATTTCTTTGGAAGAAGGCTTTATCGGGCCTAGTGTTTCTCCGGGAGCGCCGATTTTGTTTGTAAAGAAGAAGGATGGGGCCAGCTGCGTATGTGTGTTGATTACGAACAAGCGAATAAGGTAACCATCAAGAATAGATACCCTTCCCGTGATTGATGATTTGTTTGACCGATTGCGAGTGCGAGGTGTTTCTCAGATAGACTGCGGTGCGATTATCATCAGTGCGAGTTCGAGAGATATCCCGAAGAATGCATTCGGGACCGGTATGGGCACTATGAGTTGGTGATGTCTTTGGGTTTGACCAACGCTCCAGGTATTTATGGATCGATGAACGGGTGTTCAAGCCATTTTGGATACATTTGTTATAGTATTCATTGATGACATCTGGTTTATTAGCGTCTGAGCGAGAGCATCACGGATCACTTGAGGACGGTACTTGGGGTCCTCCGGAGCCGGAAGTTGTTCGCCAAGTTCTCCAAGTGTGAGTTTTGGTTGGCCTCAGTGGCATTTATGGGGCACATTATTGGGGCTGATAGTGTTCAGGTTGATACGACAAATATTGGCGATCAAGTCTTGGCGAGACTCTACTCGACAGTGCGCATTTTCTTAGATTTTGGCGAGTTATTATCGTAGGTTTGTGGAGCGGTTGCTTGATATCAAGGCCGCGTTGACTAGGTGACTCGAGCGGCTAAGTTCGATGGGCGAAGCTTGTGAGAAGGGCTTCCAGTTACTGAAGGAAAAGTTGACGACGGCTCCAGTTCTTACTCTTCCTGATGGGTTAGAGGGATACATGATTTATTGTGATGCCTCGGGTATCGGTCTAGGGTGCGTATTGATGCAGCATGGCAAGGTAATAGCCTATGCTTCCCGGCAGCTACGGAAGCATGAGAGGAATTACCCTACCCACGACTTAGAGTTGGCCGAAGTTATTCATGCCTTGAAGATTTGGAGACATTATTTATGTGGAGTTCATGTGGATATTTATACAGACCACAAGAGCCTCCAGTACATCTTTAGGCAGAGGCAGCTGAACTTGCGGCAGAGACGGTGGTTAGAGTTGTTGAAAGATTATGATGTTGATATTCTATACCATCCGGGGAAAGCCAACGTGGTTGCAGATGCTTTGAGTCGTAGATAGATGGGAGTGCAGCCGGAGAATGCGGCCGAGAGAGGCGGGACATGGTCGTCGGATCCATCGACTAGCGAGCCTTGGGGTTCGATTGATCGTCTACGATGATAGTGAAGTGCGGGTTCGTGAGGTTGCGAGTCTTCCATTGTTGATGAGGTGAAAGAGGCGGCGATATGAGGACCCGATTTTAGTGCGGTATCGAGATCACGACTCTTGGGAGGAGAAGAGTCTTTTGAGTTAGCGCTGATGGGGTGCTAAGGTTTGAGGGACGATTGTGTGTTCCGATGTGGCAAGACCGTCGGCGGTGCAGGGAGGCACACAGTGCTCGTTATTCTATTCATCCGGGGTCGACTAAGATGTACCACGACCTCAGGTGTATGTATTGGTGGGGTGGCACGAAGAGGGCGTGGCGAGTTTTGTTGCCTGATGTCTAATTGCCCGGCAGTCGAGTTGAGCACCGAGGCCGGTGGGCTATTGCAGGCTATTGACATTCCGACATGGAAGTGGGAGGTGATCAACATGGACTTTGTTATAGGGTTACATCATACTCAGAGGAAGTATGACTCCATCTGGGTTATTGTGGGCGGTGAAATCAGCCCACTTCCTTCGATCGAGGACTACGTATTGGTGAGGATTATGCGATTGTATATCGGGAGATTGTGAGGCGCACGAGTCCCTATATCGATTATATCAGACGAGAGCCCGATTCTGGCTAACTTCGGAGTCTTTCCAAAAGGACTAGGGACGAGATGAGTCTCGATCTGCGTTCCATCCTCGGTGGCCGAGGCGGCGGGCGTACTATCGGACAACGAGGATATCTTTGCGAGCTGTGTGATTGATTTCGAGGGCCGCGAGTGAGATCATTTGCCTCTTGTGGAGTTTTCTTATAACAACAGCTACCATTCTAGTATACAGATGGCGCCATATGAGGCTTTATATGTGCGGAAATGTAGGTCGTCAATTGGTTGGTTCGACGTGGGCGAGGTGCAGTTAGTTGGCCCAGACTTGATTCAGCAGGATTTGGATAAGGTGAAGCTTATCCAGGAGGCTGATTAGCGGCTCGAGTCGCGAAGTCTTATCGCAGATAATCGGCGTCGACATTTGGAGTTTTGAGCGATTGGGTCTTCTTGAAGGTATCGCCCATGAAGGGTGTGATGAGATTCGGAAAGAAGGGGAAACTTAGCCCAAGGTACATTGGGCCCTACCAGATCATCCGTAGAGTAGGAAAAGTTGCATATGAGTTGGATCTGCCATTAGAGTTAGAGGCGGTACATCCGGTCTTCCATGTTTCTATGTTGCGGAAGTGTATCAGAGATCCATCTAGAGTCTTCCCAGCTAGCGAGGTCCAGGTGACAGAGGGGTTATCGTATGAGTAGAGTCCCATAGCGATACTCGATCGCCAGGTCAGGCGACTGCGGACCAAGGATGTGGCTTCCGTCAAAGTCTTGTGGAGGAATGATAACAGGGAAGAGATGACTTGGGAAGCGGAGGAGGACATGTTGAGGAAGTATCCTCACTTATTCCCTACACCTTCAGGTAATTCATTTTCCCTTACTTGTCAAGTTTTAATTGAAGTATTTTTGCTTAAGTGCTATTATGTGGCCATGTGTGGCATTATTGGTATGTCGGGGTTGTAAAAAGAAACTATGACGCTAATTATAAGTTTGACTCCAAAAGAACATTCGGGGACGAATGAGGGGGGAAGAATGTTACACCCTGTAAGTACATGACATGTTTTAAGAACGTACGTAAGAATCCCAAATGTTAAGATTTGAGACTAGTAAAAATTTATCAGAATTATGAAATTGTCGGAAAATGAAATATTATGACGAATGGGAGGGCGACACGTGTCACCCCCCCTTATGTGGTCTTGGACGAAAATAACATGGGCAAAAGGGTCATTTGACCATTATTAAGATGACCAAGTCTTGCAAGTAGTAGAGCTTGATATAATTGACTTAGTCAATGGGGCCACTTAGCTTGATATTTAAAAGAATTTCATCCAAACCACACATTTGTGCAAATCTTGACCCTCCATGTTACTATATAAGTATACTAGTAGTGAGACAAGCATTCCATACTTAGAAAAATTTCAAGAAAATTGGATGAACAAAGGGTGAAGCTCTCGGGTTCATCAACAAGAAAAGAGAAAAAAAATTGTTTGATGTCCAATAAGCTCCACACTTTAAACCAAGGTTCATGAGGGTATTGTAAGGGTATCTCAATAGAAAGATCCCGGAAAAAGATTGTTTTCGTATTAGTCGCAAGGTGAAAACCTAGTTGCTTTCCTAGGTTTTGATTGGAAGATTAAAGGAAAGTTGTTTGTGATATTCTAAGGGTCTCAAGTGGCGGATTGAAGTGTCAAGAAGAGGCTCTAAGTTTCTAGGGAGCGACTTTGGATTTGAAGTTGGATTAAGGCTCGTTGAGGTAACAATCTTGTTCTCTTAAAGTGTTACAAGATTATATATTGTTGTTAGCCTTACATTTTACTAGCATGAAGTATATGTATTGAATATTGATAAGTGATATGGATTGTTGTAGCCAAAATCCGAAATGACATATGAGCCATTTGAAATTGAAATACAATTTGGTCGTTGATTAGAATCGTCGCATTTTACTTACTTGAACAGTGTAGTAGTTGTAATTGATTGCGACTTCATATCATGTTATACTAAACAATTTGGATTGAAAAGGAATTGGATAAGAATTGGTGTTGTTGTATATCAAAGTTGCCGAATTGGCCTTGTAGTTTGTACTAGTTTGATATCAATTGTGGGGCGGAATTTTACACGTCTTATAGGCGTGTAATCCCCTATTGTTAACTACATTGTTGGGCCTTAAATGTGGCGTGTTTGGTTATTGAATTCGGGCCTTGAAAAAGGTGGTAAAGTATGTAGAAACAAAGGAAGTGCTGTCCGATTTTCCGTAGAATTTAGTAACTTTGTGTCACGACCCGTTCCGGGGCCCGTGACTGGTGCCTTACCGGGGCACCCAAGTAGTCATACATCAGAGTAATCAGCGGAAACATAAAGCAAGACATGAAACAGTTTATAAAATAAGACACAGTTTATGTGAGAAAACATCGCCTTTCGGCATATATATATAATCATGGTTTAGCAGTTACATCCGAAACCTGCAACATGACTCTGAGACCTCTAAGAAATATACAACTATGGCGAGACAGGGCCGCCATACCACATGTACAAAACTATCTACTGAGGAGATCATACCAAAAGTAGAGCCTCGGAAGAGATGGAGCTCTGACACCAACGTAGAGATCCTAAGGATGCGGATCTAGCACTGCTTGCCCTTACTGCGGCATGAGCGTAGCCCGAAGGAGAGTCGATCACAGTACTAAGTATGTGAAAGCGTAAAGTACTTAAATGAAATCATAACCCTTTTTTAAAACCGGTTTACAAGTATGTATGAAGAAATCAAGGAAACCGCACATAGTGCCATATCACAAACAAGAGCAACAATAGGTAAGCGTAATAGGTCTTTTCTAGGCTGCGAATGATTGAAGCGGGGCCCACTCGCGTATTATCATTCTGCAAGCCTAATCCTGGACTCCGAGTCGCATGGCCACTCACATGGCGCGTGAGTATAACCCGCGTCGAGGTGCTACTCCTCGGCATCGCCTGGACTCATTGTCGCGTGGCCACATAGCCGCATGAGGCATAACCCCGCATACTAACACGGAACTCTCGTAGCTCGCATAGGCCCCCTGGACCCGCATGAGGTATTCTCGAATCATGGTCCTGCATCGCTGAGTCTACCGCGTGGAGGCGACTTAACCCGGTATCATCTCGAGGTGAGTGATAGTATACTAACATAACAACTTATCTTTAAGTAACATAAGCACAACAAGGATACTCACCTATACAAGCGTTACAAGATACTAACACACATAGCATCATATCATGTCTACTTATCAAACCATCTTATTATTCTTTTCACAATATAAGTGCATTATAAACACATAGGCAAACTTGTTTCTTTTATCAATCTTAAGTGGTTATACTTACTTCCCATAAAGCTAGTATAACTCTTAAGCTTACATTTTAAAAACCAATTAGTTCTCTTACATTAATATGATTGATAGTCTTTTGAAATGTTTTGATTCTTTATTATTGGGCTTAAGCGTGAGGCATTCAGTAAGTATTATTCGAGCTTAAGCGTGAGGCATTCCGTAAGTATTATTCAGGCTTAAGTCAAAGACATTGCCATAGTTATTATCGGTTAACACGTATGCGTCTACCGTACTATATATATTGTAAAATATCATGCTTTAGGAAGAATCACGTACCTTCCAGTGAAAACCACCGCGAGTTGAATATGTGCCAGCAGAGAGTCGACTATAATAGTCACATATATCTATCAAAGACTACTGCGAGGGTCATTCTAAGCGGAGGGTTCACAATTCTATGGAAAGTTGGGCGACAACCCTACCGGTGAGCTATATGAGTCTATTGTGAAAGCGATCTATCTGATGCAGTTCAATTATTCTTCTTTTAAACCGCCTACTGTGATAGCGGTTCAATTCTATTCTGTGATATTCTTCTAAGTATTTATACTATTCTTATTCTACAACAGTAAGTATTCTCTAATTCAAAGAGGGTTAGGATTAGTTACCTCGGTAAGCCCAATAATATCCTAGAAAAGTCGCGCTGAGCAAGGTTTTGCTCACAAGTTGTATGCTCAGAGAAACCTTAGAAGTTCTTCACAACTTCTACTAAGTACTAAGGTATTTGGGCTAGGGTATTTTGGGCATTATAACAATACAAGAAGGCAACTTTTCTACCAAGGGAGGGGGTAGGTTTCGGCTAGGCTAGGGGTGGGGTAGCCTCGGCCAAGCTTCTCGAGGGAGGGGGTGTGTTGGACGAATTGCTTACAAAGGAGAGGAAGGATTTTTAGACTTGGAAAGCTTTTGTGGATGAAGAACTCTTCATCTCAAGAGGTATTTATAGGTCAAGGGATGGCCAACCAATGGCCAAGATGAAGACAAGTGCAAGGCAAGTGTAGGGTCGAGATTTGGGCAAGTGTACCTAGCCAACTTGCACACAAAATATCTTACCAACAACTTGACCAAGTTGGCAACTCAATCGGCCATATGGGCGCTTCACATCCATCAATTGGAGGGTGACAAGTGTCGCCCTCCGTTGGTCAAAATGTTTCGTCTCTCGGAAAAATCCGCAAAAATAGAAATGGCATAGCGGAATTTATTCTCTGAAAGTGGAAACGTTTAGTGGAAAACTATTCGCTTTGTGAGTTGTGCCTAAAAATCGTCCAAGGCCTAACTTTAAGACCAAACTTTTATGCGTATTCCTTTACGTACATACTCGAAATACGAGGTATAACATTCTCCTCGCCGAAACATTCGTCGAATGTTCCTTCCCAAGCAGATAACGATAAGGTTCTTCAAAACTTAAGCGGTTGCAAAAGCCACACGGCCATAAACAACACTTAGGCATAAGCGATAATGAAGATTTACAAGTAGGAAAGTGAATTACGGAGGTGTAGAGCGGTGAGATACTTACGCCTCATGTCCTCGCCGGCTTCCCGTCATCTCCTCACGAGCTCGTTCGCCACAAGACTTTGTGAAGCCACGCGTCCCGTCGCGAGCGCTAACACGGCGATCGATTATCGCTATGGGAATCTCCTCATACGATAACCCTCGGTCACTGGACATCGTCAATCGGATGTACCTAGATGGATCCCGATACATCTCCTCGGCATAAAGCGTTAAACACCGGATGCCGCCTCGGATCGGACGGCAGATCCAACTCATAGGCAACCTTGCCTACCCTGCGGACAATCTGAAACGGCCCAATGTACCTTGGGCTGAGTTTCCCCTTCTTCCCGAATCTCATCACACCCTTCATGGGTGACACCTTCAGGAAAACCCAATCATCAATGTTATACCCCGTATTTCCAGAGTATGTACGTGAGGGCGTACGTATTAAATTTTTGCCTTAAGAGTTGGCTTTGGTTCGAAATTTGGGCACAAGTGCCGATTAGAGTCGTGTTCGGCGAAGCGTTTCCCACGACTTACGTTGGGAAAATTCGGCTATGTCATTTAGTATTTTTGCGGATTTTTAGAACAGCGGAACATTTTGGACCAACGGGAGGGTGACACTTGTCACCCTCATTGACGATAAAGAGGAGGCTTGGCCTTGGCCGATTGGTTCATGGTTTGGTGCCTTGTTTTGTGGCTTGTTTTGTGCCATGTTTTGTGGAGTAGGGGTTAGGGTGCACTTGGCTTGATCTTGGCCTTACACTTGCTATACACTTGGAAGGATCTTGGCCGTTGGTTGGCTTTTGGTTTTGCTATAAATACCCCTCTCTTTGAAGACTTCATTCATCAAAAATCTTCCAAGTCTTGAAACCCTCCTCCTCCCTCTTGTTGACTCTCGTCCAGAGCCCTCTCCCAAAAATTGGCTTTGTAGAGGCCACCTCCCACTTTGTGGTGCCTTGGCGTGGGTACCACTAGCCTAGTTGTTTTCGTATAATACCCTTGTTGTGGTATAGAAATACTCCCAGTATTGTTATAATGCCCAAAATACCTTAGCCTTGTACCTTGTAGTATTCCAAAGATACCTCTATCGTAGAGCAGGAAATACTACCTTTTGTCCTTTAGTCTCAAACCGAAACCACAGAAATCTTCATTGTTGTTTGAAGTACTTAAGAAGTTGGTTAGAACTTCTAAGGGTTGTTTGGAGCGGATTGGAGCACTCGGAGTAGGAGCTAAACCTTGCTCGGGAGGCGACATTAAACTCGGATAATTTTGGGCTTATCGAGGTAAATATCTTGTCCCTATTGTAATTGGAAATTACATATGTGTTGAATATATAGTTGTTGTATACTATATATAGAACTGAACTTAGTATTGTGGCAATGTCTTTTGACTTAAGCTGAAGAATGAAGAATTGAGCAGTAATCACGTAGAAGGTTAATAAAGAGAAGAAGCTGTAATTACCTAGGGCTGTATTCTGATGAGACTTATGTAGCATTCTTGTGTAGTAGTGTGCAGCGTCGGTTAGGCGTGTTAACACCCGGTTGGCTTGGTGGCGAGCCTCGATAAAGGAGGAGATTTCTGTTGTTGCGGGAGAGTCTTGCGAATTTTACGTAGAAAGATAGAAACTTGTGTTTTGGGGTTAATGAGCGTTTGTGACCTTTATAGGTGAAAGTACTAAGAGTAGCGTATTACTGCTCGAGAGTGGAAAGGGCTAGCAAGGTTGTAGTACTTGGAGCATTTGCTTATTGTCGATAAATCGTCGCGAGGTATGTGAACCTCTTCCTATCTCTTCTAGCATGATACGTGTGAACTATGTAGTGCGGTGAGCGTCGTACATGTGTTAATCGTGCTTGATTGTTCTTAAAACATAAAGTGTTATAACGGCTTTATGGGAAGTTGGTTATAACGACTTTATGTAGGTAAGAAAATACTTTGTGGTTTTAAAAGGTAATCGATGTGAATTATAGCGGCTAGTTATAATAAAGAACTTGATGTATTTCAAAAGATTTATAAATCGTTTTGAAGGAGAGTAACATTTGGTTTTAAAGGTTTTAAAAAGAGTTATACTAGCTTTATGGGAGTTAGGTATAATGTCTTAAGAGAGGTAAAGAAAATGGTTTCTTGATGTTAGAAGTTAAGAGACTTGATCTTATAAGATAAGAGACTTAACTTATTTGTTTTAATGAGGATGTTTGTGTGAAACCTCATTCGTGAGTAATGAGTACTTGGTTTTATTTAAAGGGATAATGTTTCTTGATTTGAAATCGAGAATGTGTATCGACAGGACCAACTGCGGCGTTAATAAAGGAAAATGTATTGAATAATTATGTATCGTATTAAAACCCGGTAGAAACCTCCATGCATAGAAACTAAGATGAGACAAAATGATATTACATTTCCTAGATCATGTTTTTGTAATAAGAATGTTGTAAACAAGAATAACCTACTCTCATGAGACTTATATTACTCAATTGTTCTAAAAGAAATCAAGTGATTAAGTTTATGAACTATGAAACCATTTGAAATGAGAAGCTTGAGTAATTGAAACTAGGCAAACCGGAACTTAGGAAAGAATGTTGTTACTTGATTTTGAAAAGGAATGGGGTTGGTCATTCTTATACTACGGTATCGGGTGACTTTTATAAAAGTAATGGATCTCTTTTAAAGAACTTAACGTATGTAGTACTTTGGGGTTAAAAACCCGGACTTTGGCATAATATGAAAGTACTTTGAGTTGTGTGAAGCTTGCCTATGCTTGTTGTTGTGAAACTTGCCTATGCTTGTTGTTGTGAAACTTGCCTATGCTTGTGATGATAGCCTTTGTTGTGCCAGTGTGGTATTTCTGTGTTACCGTGTCTCTCGATAGTAGGTTGACTTATTGAGAACTTACTTGGGCGTCTTGGCGGTGATGGAGAATTCCACGGGTATGTTTCCATTTTGATTCTTGTCTTGTTGTTGATGTCACATGGACATGTCTACACCGTCACGATGTCCAGGGCGTGGCCATGCGGCGAGGTTGACCACCAGTATATTGTTATTGAGGTTACATGGGCATGTCTACCGTCTGATGTCCGGGGCATGTGGCGTGCGGCGCTTGTATTATTGTTGCAACATGGGCGTGTCTACCGTCTGATGATTCGGGGCATGTGGCCATGCGGCATGGTTGACCACCCAGTAGGTTGTTATTGAGGTTACATGGGCATGTCTACACCGTCACGATATTCGGGGCATGTGGCCATGCGGCGCTTGCTATTATTGTTGCATCGTGGACATGTCTACCGTCTGATATTAGGGGCACGCGGCCATGATCACGAACATGATGGATGTTGTGGGCGTGAGACCCATAGTTATATTTAGTGGTGACTTTGGCGTGAGTCACGACTTGGCGCTTTTATGTTGCGTCTTGTATTTTGGTTATCATACATGTCTCACCTTTTTAAGCTATTATGATTTCATTCTGATGTTGTGATTTCACATACTTGGTACTGTCTTGACCTCCTTGAAGCTGCGTTAAATCTGCAGGTAGAGTACATCGATGCGTGGATCCCGCTCTTAGGATCTCATTTCGTAGCGTTGAAAGCTCCGTTCCTTGAGGCTTATCTTTGGTATGTTTCCACTGAGTTGTAGGTTCTTGTACATTCGGGGTATGGCGAGCCCTGTCCGTCATAGTTGTTGTAAATCTTAAGTGCATGCCTTTGTTGTGGCGGGGTTTGTAAAAAGGATAAGCGTTCGGGTTTTATGTATATCTTGAAGGCAAGCTGTTTTGGTTGCTTTGTTTATTTATTATATCTCTTGTTTCATGACTCGTGTTTTATTTTTCCGTGGTTCTCTCGATGTTGTATCACTAGGGTGCGGGGTAAGGCACGATGCGGGCGGGTTGGGCGTTACAAAGTGGTATCGAGCGATTAGTCCTCGGAAAGTGTCTGACCGTGTCTAGTAGAGTCTTGATTATCGGTGTGTTGTGCACCACATCTATAATCAGAGGCTATAGGACATTTAGGATTGGTTTCTATTCTTCTCATTACGAGATCGTGCCTTAGAGGCGTGTTGTAAGTTGGACCCTGCAGCGTGTTTCGTTTTTACGATTATGCCTCTGCGAAGGCAACCGAGGGCCCGAAGGGCAAAGCGGTAGGAGGCGCTAGTGGGATTGAGAGTGCGAGCGCGGGGCCGGTCGATGCACGAGTAGTGCTTGAGGCCCGAGTTTTGCGACGCCGCCGGCCAGCCGAGTTTAGAGCGCGGCGATGGCTGCTGAGACTCTGATACACGAGCCTCGGTCCCGATGCAGGCGGGAGATGGGTCACAAGAGATGGCGATTATTGGCGAGTTGTGGCGAGATATGAGATAAGTGGGCCGGCGATTCGATTCAGCGGCTGTAGTGCACCGAAGCGACGATTTGAGGCTACGGGATTTCCTTAGTTGTAGCACTTTGAGTTTCTGGTCGAGGCGGAGGATGATCCGCGAGTTCATCCGTCGATTCTGAGAGGATCGTCACGGGTGATCAAGGCTTGAAGCGAGTCGGTGACATTTAGTTCGCGTCGGTGCGTGATACGTGATCGATTGGTTTGACTTCGTGGGAGCTTTCGGGAGAGCATGCACTTCGGCCGTTTGGGGCGAGTTTTGGGGCCTTCGGCACATTTCTTGCCTCGCAAATGAGGAGGCTCGGTAAGCATTTTTGATGTTGAGCGAGCAGGCGTCTGATTCGGGAGTACAATGTGAGTTCGACTCATTGGCGGTATGTTCCCGCATTAGTAGCTAGTATGGAGGATCGAGTGCACCGATATGTTACGAGGCTCGATGATTACCTAGCGAGAGAGTTGTTGGTGTTTCTCTTGGTAGGCATGGACATTGCCGCATTCGAGCTCATGCACTTGAGTGCGAGGCGCGGTCGGCAGGTGGACGGCTTTCCCAGAAGAAGGCCAAGACGGTCGGATATTTTGGCGACTTCGGCGGACCGCCTCGCAGACTAGTTATGTACCTCGTCATTGCGAGTAGTCCTCCGACGCCGGGACCGCCAGGATATTGAGGCAGTCGGGGCTCGAGTTTGAATGATCGAGGAGTAGGGTGTTGGCGGATCGATCACCCTACCTCGGTGTGGCGATGTAGTAGACGCGTTCGGGAGTGTCGTAGTACGAGGAGCTTGTTATTCTTGCGGCCAGCGGGGCCATATGGCGAGATTGTCAGGCCGAGGGTAGCGGTAGGATAGCCTGACTACTAAAGCGATTCTTGGTCTTCACCTTCCAGCTAGGCGGGATGTTCATACACCCGGTGTACGGTAGAGTCGCGGTGGAAGTTCGATTTTAGCGGTCCTTGAGCCTTTGGTTTTGGTATATCCTTAACCTCTAGAGTTTTGTGTGTATTGATGTTGTCGATGTGTTTAATGATATGCTTGGATAGCTTTGTGCTAAAATGTGATTTAGAAACACAGTTAGTGAAAAGGGTAAGTCCTGGTAGTGTGAAATGGAAGTGGTAGCTTTCGCGACTGTAGAGGTAAGATTGTTGGATCTAGAAACTAGAGAGTTGGCGCTCTGATGGGTCGGGTTGGGGCCATGTTGCGGGCCAACCCGCGTCCGTTTTGAGGAAGTCGGCTCTGGGTGGTCGCCCGGTGGCAGTCACGAGTGCGGCCCAGTTTAGATGACCATCGTATGAGTTCGTGGATACGTTCGATCGAGAATCAGTTCGTGAAGGCGGGAATGGCCTTAGGGAAATCGAGGTTAGTGAGATGACCAAGTTTGGAAGGTAGTGACTCAAGGGTTGGAAAGCGAGCGTTGCGAAGTGTGGTGCGGACACTAGAACGAGTTCGAGTGTTCGTGACGAATCTACTACGAAAGGGGAGAAGTGAGCGTGTGTTTTGTGGCGGTGTGGCATGATTGTTTTAAATGCGTATAGCGGTGAAGACTATCTTGGCGCTGTTTGTTTTGAGACCTTGAAGGAACATTCGGACGAATGTTTCTAAGGGGAAGAATGTTATACCCAGTATTTCAGTATGCGTGAGGCGTGCGTATTAAATTTTGCCTTAAGAGTTGGCTTTGGTTGAAATTTGGGCACAAGTGCGAATTAGAGTCGTTTTACGGCGAAAGCGTTTCCACGACTACGTTGGGAAAATTCCGGCTATGTCATTTAGTATTTTTGCGGATTTTTAGAGCAGCGGAACATTTTTGGACCAACGGGAGGGTGACACTTGTCACCTCATTGAGACGATAAGAGGAGGCTTGGCCTTGGCGATTGGTTCATGGTTTTGTGCCTTGTTTTGTGGCTTGTTTTGTGCCATGTTTTGTGGAGTAGGGGTTAGGGTGCACTTGGCTTGATCTTGGCCTTACACTTGCTATACACTTGGAAGGATCTTGGCCATTGGTTGGCTTTTGGTTTTGCTATAAATACCTCTCTTTGAAGACTTCATTCATCAAAAATCTTCCAAGTCTTGGAAACCCTCCCCTCCTCTTGTTGACTCTCGTCAGAGCCCTCTCCCTTAAAAATTGGCTTTGGCCGAGAGGCCACCCCTCCCTTTGTGGTGCCTTGCGTAGGGTACCCCACAGCCTAGTTGTCGTATAATACCCCTTGTTGTGGTATAGAAATACTCCCCTAGTATTGTTATAATGCCCAAAATACCTTAGCCTTGTACCTTGTAGTATTCCAAAGATACCTCTATACGTAGAGCCCGGAAATACTACCTTTTGTCCTTTTTAGTCTCAAACCGAAACCCTAAGGAAATCTTCATTGTTGTTTGAAGTACTTAAGAGAAGTTGGTTAGAACTTCTAAGGGTTGTTTGGGCGGATTGGAGCACTCGGAGTAGGAGCTAAACCTTGCTCGGGAGCGACATTAAACTCGGATAATTTTGGGCTTATCGAGGTAAATATCTTGTCCCCCTATTGTAATTGGAAATTACATATGTGTTGAATATATAGTTGTTGTATACTATATATAGAACTGAACTTAGTATTGTGGCAATGTCTTTTGACTTAAGCCTGAAGAATGAAGAATTGAACAGTAATCACATAGAAGGTTAATAAAGAGAAAACTGAACTGTAATTACCTAGGGCGTATTCTGATGAGACTTATGTAGCATTCTTGTGTAGTAGAATTGTGCAGCGTCAGGTTAGGCGTGTTAACCCTGGTTGGCTTGGTAGCCACCTCGATAAAGGAGGAGATTTCTGTTTGCCATTTGGAGGGTCTTCTTTTACGTAGAAAGATAGAAACTTGTGTTTTGGGGTTAATAGACGTTTGTGACCTTTATAGGTGAAAGTACTAAGAGTAGCGTATTCTACTCGAGGAGTGGAAAGGGCTAGCAAGGTTGTAGTACTTGGAGCATTTGCTTATTGTCGATAAATCGTCGCGAGGTATGTGAACCTCTTCCTATCTCTTCTAGCATGATACGTGTGAACTATGTAGTACGGTAGGCGTACATGTGTTAAGCGGTTGATTGTTCTTAAAACATAAAGTGTTATAACGGCTTTATGGGAAGTTGGTTATAACGACTTTATGTAGGTAAGAAAATACTTTGTGGTTTTAAAAGGTAATCGATGTGAATTATAGCGGCTAGTTATAATAAAGAACTTGATGTATTTCAAAAGATTTATAAATCGTTTTGAAGGGAGTAACACTTGGTTTTAAAGGTTTTAAAAAGAGTTATACTAGCTTTATGGGGAGTTAGGTATAATGTCTTAAGAGAGGTAAAGAAAATGGTTTACTGATGTTAGAAGTTAAGAGACTTGATCTTATAAGATAAGAGACTTAACTTATTTGTTTTAATGAGGATGTTTGTGTGAAACCTCATTCGTGAGTAATGAGTACTTGGTTTTATTTAAAGGGATAATGTTTTACTGATTTCGGAAATCAGAATGTGTATCGACAGACCACTGCAGCGTTAATAAAGGAAAATGTATTGAATAATGATGTATCGTATTAAAACCAGTAGAAACTTCCATCTGCATAGAAACTAAGATGAGACAAAATGATATTACATTTCCTAGATCATGGTTTCTTTGTAATAAGAATGTTGTAAACAAGAATTACCTTCTCTCACGTTAGACTTATATTACTCAATTGTTCTAAAAAGAAATCAAGTGATTAAGTTTATGAACTATGAAACCATTTGAAATGAGAAGCTTGAGTAATTGAAACTAGGCAAACTGGAACTTAGGAAAAGAATGTTGTTACTTGATTTTGAAAAGGAATGTGGGTTGGTCATTCTTATACTACGGGTATCGGGTGACTTTTATAAAAGTAATGGATCTCTTTTAAAAGAACTTAACGTATGTAGTACTTTGGGGTTAAAAACCCGGACTTTGGCATAATATGAAAGTACTTTGAGTTGTGTGAAGCTTGCCTATGCTTGTTGTTGTGAAACTTGCCTATGCTTGTTGTTGTGAAACTTGCCTATGCTTGTGATGATAGCCTTTGTTGTGCGGTGTGGTATTTACGTATTCTAGTGTCTCGATGGAGGTTGACTTATTGAGAACTTACTTGGGCGTCTTTGGCGGTGATGGAGAATTCCACGGGTATGTTTCCATTTTGATTACTGTCTTGTTGTTGATGTCACATGGACATGTCTACACCGATGCAGTATTCCGGGGGCATGTGGCCATGCGGCAGGGTTGACCACCCAGTATATTGTTATTGAGGTTACATGGGCATGTCTACACCGTCTGATTCCGGGGCATGTGGCCATGCGGCCTTGTTATGTGTTGCAACATGGGCGTGTCTACCGTCTGCAAGATTCAGGGGCATGTGGCCATGCGGCGTGGTTGACCACCCGATGAGTTGTTATTGAGGTTACATGGGCATGTCTACACCGTCGCGATGTCGGGGCATGTGGCCGTGCGGCGCTTGCTATGTGTTGCATCATGGACATGTCTATTCGGGCACGCGCCACGATGCGAACATGATGGATGTTGTGGGCGTGAGACCCGTAGTTATATTTAGTGGTGACTTTGAGGCGTGAGTCCACGACTTGCTTTTATGTTGCGTCGTATTTTGGTTATCATACATGTCTCGCTTTTTAAGCTATTATGATTTCATTCTGATGTTGTGATTTCACATACTTGGTACTGTTATCCGACCTCCTTGGGGCTGCGTTCATGCCGCAGGTAGAGTACATCGATCGTGGATCCGCTCTTAGGATCTCATTTGGTAGCGTTGGAAAGCTCCGTTCCTTGGAGGCTTATCTTTGGTATGTTTCCACGAGTTGTAGGTTCTTGTACATTCGGGGTATGGCGAGCCACGTCGTCATAGTTGTTGTAAATCTTAAGTGCATGCCTTTGTTGTGGCGGGGTTTGTAAAAAGGATAAGCGTTCGGGTTTTTATGTATATCTTGAAAATTTGTTTTGGTTGGCTGTTTATTTATTATATCTCTTGTTTCATGACTCGTGTTTTATTTTTCCGCCGTTCTCTCGATGTTGTATCACTAGGGTGCGGGGTAAGGCACGATGCGGGCGGGTTCGGGCGTTCTGATCAGCTGCGAACTCGGATGTCGACGGCGATGATCTGCATCGATACATCGACTACGGTGTCAATAGCGCTCGGATAAGCTTCACCTTATCCATCGCTGCTGCACCAAATCTGGTCCTACTATTGCACTCGCCCACATCGAACCAACCTATAGGCGTCTGCACTTCCTCATACAAGGCCTCATAAGGCGCCATCGAATCCGGAGTGGTAGCTATTATTATACGCGAACTCAACTAGAGGCAAATGATCCTCCCAACTACCACTGAAGTCAATAACACGGGCTCGCGACATATCCTCGAGAGTGCGGATAGTGCGCTCTGCTGTCCGATGCTGCGTGGATGAAATGCGATACTCGAGCTCACTGCGTCCCTAAACCCCTCGGAAGGATCTCGAGTTAGCGTAAAGCGGGCTCCATGCGATATGATCGAAGTAGGGACTCCATGCGATCGACGATCTCTCGGATGTAAAGTCGGCATAATCCTCGGTAGAAAAAGTCGTCTGACGGGAAGAAAGTGGGCTGATTTCGTCGACTGTCGACGATAACCCATATAGAATCATGTCTCCTGCGTATGCGAGGTAATCCCGTGATGAAATCCATGTTGATTACCTCCCACTTCCGTCGGGATCTCAATCGTGCGCAACAACCCACGGGCCTCGGTGCTCTACCTTCACCGCCGACAACACGGGCGAGCTACGAACTCGCAACGTCCTCTTCAAGCCATCCCACCAATACGGATCTAAGGTCGTGGTACATCTTGGTCGACCGGATGGATGAAACGCTTGTATTGTGTGCTTCCCGAGAACTGCTGCGAAGTCACGAAACATCTGGAACACACAACTCGCCCTCAAACCTTAGCACCCCATCGGTGCTACCTCAAAGGACCGCGCCTCAAGAAGAGGCGTATCACGATATCGAATCAAAGTGGATCCTCGAGCTGTTGCCTCTTCACCTCGCCGACGATGGAAGACTTGGCAACCTCGCGAACTCTAACCCCATTGCTATCGAGAATCAATCAAGCGGACACCAGGCTCGCTAATCGTGCAAATTACGAACCATGTCCCTTCTCTTTGCACATCGATAGGCTCCCCATCGACCTACGACTAAGGCATACGCCAACATTGGCCTTGCGGGTAGTGCAGGATGTCCACATCGTAATCCTTAAGCAACTCTAACCACCGTCTCGCCGTAAGTTCGGCTCCTCTGGTGAAGATATCTTGGAGGCTCTTGTGGTGCGTAAAAATATCCACGTGAACCCCATACAAATAGTGCCTCGGATCTTGGCGTGAATCCACGGTGCAACTCCAAATCATGGGTGGGGTAGTTCCTCGTGTTTCTTGGTTGTCGGGATGCATATGCTATAACTCGCCATCTGCATCAACACACATCCCAACCCGATGCGGCGCATCACAATACGACATAACCATGGACCTCCGGAAGTAAGAAGCGAGGCGGTCGTCGATCTCTCTTTCAAAGGAAACCCCGCTCCACAAGCATCGATCCATCAAACTTGGCGCCACGAGTCGACCTAGTCAATGGTGCGAGATAGAAGCAAACTTCTCTACGAACGCCGATAATACCTGCAAGGCCCGAAAACTACGAACCTCGCCGGAGTAGTAGGTCTAGGCCAAGTCTCGCGCCTCGATCTTGGCGTATCAACTCTAATGCCATCAGCCCCGACAATATGCCCAAGAAACGCCACTGAAGTCAACAAAACTCACATTTGGAAAACTTGGCGTACAACTGCTGGTCCTGGAGAACTGTCGGCCAAGTCGCCAAATGCTCGCGTGCTCCCGCTCTGGCGAGAATAAACCAAGATATCATCAATGAACACTATCACAAGCGTGTCAAAAATGGTTTGAACACTCGGTTCATCAAATCCATGAATACCGGAGCATTGGTCAACCAAAAGACATGACCACGAACTCATAATGCGTCCGCGGGTCGGAATGCGATCTAGGGACATCCACCTCTCGACTCGCACTTTGATGATAGCGATCGCAGATCAATCTTGGAGAAACATCTCGCACCTCGAACCTGGTCGAACAAATCATCAATCCTAGGAAGGGGGTATACGTTCTTAACGGTCACCTTGTTCACCGTAATCAACACACGTGCGCGGCGTCCGCCCTTCTTCTTCACGAACAATACCTGGCGCTCCCGGGAGAAACACTAGGCCTAATGAAGCCCTTCTCTAGCAAATCCCTAAGCGATCCTTCAACTCTCTCAACTTCGGCGGGTGCCATTACGTATGGCGGAATGGAAATAGGCGAGTATCCGCAACACATCTATACAAAACTCGATCTCCTCTCGGGAGGATACGGAGGTCATCCGAAACACGCCACGGGAACTTCGTGACTCTCGAGGCGACGGAAAATCTGGTACGCGGCTTGTATCAAACACCCGAACGAGATGGTAGATATACCGCTTCGCACCATCTTTCGGCCTTGAGGTAGGAAATAAACCTACCGCCGGCGATACCGTGCTCCTCACTCAACAACCGCCTCGTGAAAGCTGGAACCGTATTCTCTCTCTGCGGTCTACATTGGCGTAGCGAGCTAGCCAATCCATCCCGTGATCACGTCGAAGTCAAACATCTCCAACTCTATCAAGTCGGCGGTCGGCGACGTAAATGGTCACGAGACAAGCTCTATATACCCGCCGAGCTACCACCGAATCACCGGCTGGCGTAGCTACCTCGAAAGGGTCTATGGACTCGTGCTCTATCCCTATCCTACTAGCAACAAGGGAGATATATAGGTGAGTAGAACCGGATCTATCAAAGCATACACATCAAACCCGAACCGATAAGGTACGTGGCGACATCGGTGAGGCCTCACGATCTGTCGGTGGACAAAGCATAAATGCGGTTCGAGGACCGCTAGAAGCTGGACGAGCCACGGCCTGCGCGCGACCTGGCGACCTGCTGACCCATGAGCACCCTGCCCTCCGGGGCGAGTAACTGTAGGAGATGATGAAGCGGCAACAGAACCTGAAGGCTGAGCCCTACCACCAGCGCTGCCCCCGGTCGGACAGTCCCTCGCAAAGTGACCCTGCTGGCCACAACTGTAACAAGCTCCAAAAGTAGTACCACACTTCCCGTAATGGGATCTACCGCATCGGCCACACTGGGGGGTGGTCGTCGGCACCTCTGCTACTCGGGCGTCCGAAGCCACAGGGCGCAGTGCCCTCGAAAACTGTGGCTGTGCTGAGGACGGTGCAGGAGTGCTCTGTGCTGGCTGTGGTGCGAATCTAGACTGCTGCTGAGGCCGCCCACCACGATAACCACCAGAAGACCCTCCCGTCCTGGCCTTCTTCTGCTGCTGTCTGTCCACTCGTCGACCTCTGCGCTCCTCGCATCCAAGGGCGTGAGCCTGCATGCGGGTAATGTCCCGCACATGACTCGGCCATATAGTCGTCTAGCCCGGTGACATAGCGGTGCACCCTATCCTCCATATCTGCTACCAATGCTGGGACATATCGAGCCAATGAATCAAACTCGACATTGTACTCCACGGCGGTCGTCCTCTGCGCCTCGATGGTAAAAATCTATCGGCCGCGCCCTCGCCATCTGTGGAGGCAAGAAGTGAGTGAGAAAGCCTCGAGAACTCATCCCAGTAGGCGGGGGCGTGCTCTCCGGGATAACTCCCATGAATCAAACCAATCATTGCGGTATCACGCAGCCTATGTGAACCAAAGATCACGGACTCGGTCTCGGCATACGATCACTCTCAAAATCCTCTGGCGGCGGATGAACTCCTGCGGATCATCCTCGGCCTCGATCCATAAAACTCCGTGGGCTACAACTCAAGAAGTCTCGTAGCCTCAAACTCTCTCGCCTCGGGTGAACAACGATACGACCGGAGTGGGTGGGCTGCCGCGTCGGCCTCTCCGTGTCGGGCCTGACTTTAGCCAAAGGGGCCGTCTCCTTGTACCCTAACTCCTGCCCCGGTGTGGGGCGGGAGGTGTGGGTGCGTGGTCTCTCTTTGGGGCTGGCGGCGTCATAGAACTTCGCCGTCTCGGTATAGGCGGGCACGAGCCCTCGTGACTCTGGGTGTCTCGCTAGCGCCTCCGCCTGCGCTTGCCCTACGGGCGGGTTGCCTTACGTGGAGGCATAATCATTACGGAAAGGAATACGTTAGAGGGTCCAACCTATGTCTGACTCTAAAGCACGATCTCGGAATGAGAAGAATGGAAACCAATCCTAAATATCCTATAGCCTCACGATTATTGGTGTGGTGCACAACACACCGATAATCAAGACTCTACTAGATACGATGCAGACACTTTCAGAGATTAAGCGCTCGATACCACTTTTGTCACGACCGTTCGGGCCGTGGATCGTGCCTTACGGGCACCCAAGTAGTCATACATCGAGTAATCGGCGGAAACATAAAGCAAGACATGAAACGATTTATAAAATAAGACACGGTTTATGTGAGAAAACACGCCTTTCGGCGTATATATATAATCATGGTTTAGCGATTACATCCGACAATGCAACATGACTACAGACCTCTGAAATATACAACTATGGCGGGACGGGGCCCGCCATACCACTGTACAAAACTATCTACAACGGGAGATCATACCAAAAGTAGAGCCTCGGAAGAGATGGAGCTCACACCAACGTAGAGATCCTAAGGATGCGGATCTAGCACTTGCCCTTACCTGCGGCATGAACGCAGCCCGAAGAGTCGACAACTGGTACTAAGTATGTGAAGCGTAAAGTACTTAAATGAAATCATAACCCTTTTTAAAACCGGTTTACAAGTATGTATGAAGAAATCAAGAAACCGCACATAGTGCCATATCACAAACAAGAGCAACAATAGGTAAGCGTAATAGGTCTTTTCTAGGTGCGAATGATTGAGCGGGGCCACTCGCCGTATTATCATTCTGCAAGCCTAATCTGAACTCGAGTCCGCATAGGCCACTCGCGTGGGCCGCGTGAGGTATAACCCCGTCGAGGTAGCTACTCCTCGGCATCCTGGACTCATTGTCGCATGGCCACATAGACCGCATGAGGCATAACCCGCATACTAACACGGAACTCTCGTAGCTCCGCATAGGCCCGTGGACCCGTGAGGTATTCTCGAATCATGGTCCTGCATCGCGCGAGTCTACCGCGTCGGAGGCGACTTAACCCCGGTATCATCTCGAGGTGAGTGATAGTATACTAACATAACAACTTATCTTTAAGTAACATAAGCACAACAAGGATACTACCTATACAAGCGTTACAAGATACTAACACGTAGCATCATATCATGTCTACTTATCAAACCATCTTATTATTCTTTTCACAATATAAGTCATTATAAACACATAGGCAAACTTGTTTCTTTTATCAATCTTAAGTGGTTATACTTACTTCCCATAAAGCTAGTATAACTCTTAAGCTTTTAAAAACCAATTAGTTCTCTTACATTAATATGATTGATAGTCTTTTGAAATGTTTTCAGTTCTTTATTATTCAGCTTAAGCGTGAGGCATTCTGTAAGTATTATTCGAGCTTAAGCGTGAGGCATTCCGTAAGTATTATTCGAGCTTAAGTCAAAGACAACGCCATAGTTATTATCCGATTAACACGTATGCGTCTGCAGTACTATATATATTGTAAAATATCATGCTTTAGGAAGAATCACATACCTTCTCGTGAAAACCACCTTGAGTTGAATATGTCGCGAGCAGAGTCGACTATAATAGTCACAGATATCTATCAAAGACTACTCGAGGTCATTCTAAACAGAGGGTTCACAATTCTATGGAAAGTTGGGCACAACCCTACGGTGAGCTATATGAGTCTATTGTGAAACAGTCTATCACGATGCGGTTCAATTATTCTTCTTTTAAACCCTTCTTTGTGATAGCGGTTCAATTCTATTCGTGATATTCTTCTAAGTATTTATACTATTCTTATTCTACAACGATAAGTATTCTCTAATTCAAAAGAGGTTAGGATTAGTTACCTCGGTAAGCCCAATAATATCCTAGAAAAGTCGCGTCTGAGCAAGGTTTTGCTCACAAGTTGTATGCTCGAGAAACCTTAGAAGTTCTTCACAACTTCTACTAAGTACTAAGGTATTTGGGCTAGGGTATTTTGGGCATTATAACAATACAAGAAGGCAACTTTTCTACCAAGGGAGGGGGGGTAGGTTTCGGCTAGGCTAGGGGGTGGGGTAGCCTCGGCCAAGCTCGAGGAGGGGTGTGTTGTACGAATAGCTGACAAAGGGAGAGGGAATGATTTTTAGACTTGGAAAGCTTTTGTGGATGAAGAACTCTTCATCTCAAGAGGGGTATTTATAGGTCAAGGGATGGCCAACCAATGGCCAAGATGAAGACAAGTGCAAGGCAAGTGTAGGGTCAAGATTTGGGCAAGTGTACCTAGCCAACTTGCACACAAAATATCTTACCAACAACTTGACCAAGTTGGCAACTCCAATCGGCCATATGGACGCTTCACATCCATCAATTGGAGGGTGACAAGTGTCGCCCTCCCGTTGGTCCAAAATGTTTCGTCTCTCGGAAAAATCCGCAAAAAATAGAAATGGCATAGCCGGAATTTATTCTCTGGTGTGGAAACGTTTCGTCGGAAAACTATTCGCTTTGTGAGTTGTGCCTAAAAATCATCCAAGGCCTAACTTTAAGACCAAACTTTTTGTACGTATTCCTTTACGTACATACTCTGGAAATACGGGGTATAACACTTTGAACTTATAATATTCTACGTTCGAAGTAAGAAGTTAATAGACGTATTATGGTCATTATAGGTTGACATACTACGTGCGGTATATTGGACTTAGCGAGTGGATTGACCCGAAGAGGTATGTGGAACTTTCCTATCTCTTGAGCATGAATAGTTGTACATATATAGTACGGTAGACATACAAGACTTTGACATCCTTTACTTGTTTTAAGAATGTCCAAGTCGGTTGAGTTAGGGGATTAACTCATTTGTTTAAAAGTAGTAAGGATGTCTTAGTTTTCAAAGTTAAGGGACTTGAAGTGTTTTAAAGTATATGATACTTGTTTCGTTTTAAACGTATAAGTCCCTTGGATATAGGAAAATGTAATTGACTAATGTATAAAGTTAATATAACGACTTTATGGGAAGTTGGTTATATTAGATTTATGGGAAGTTAAAAAGCGAGATTTACTCTAAGTAAAATAAGTAAGGATAAATGACTTGAATTTATGAAAGGCAAATTGATTTTAAGGCATCAATTGCCTAAAGTTTTAAAAGAAAAGGAGTCACTTGATTTAAAAGCCTAATTATATTTCTAAAAGGTATTGTGACTTGTCTTGAAAAGTAGTTGTGACTTGATGCTACGGTTATTAGCATCTTGGAAGTTTTATATGAAAAAGAGTCATTTTTTAAAAGAGTAGAAGTATTTAGTACTTTAGGTTAAATTCCCGGATTTTTGTAAAGACATGTTAGTGCCTTAAGTAAACTAAAATGAGAGTGTATATGAACAAGACTAATAAGAAGTTAGGGGATTTCTTAACTTGCTTATATATTGTATGATAAGCCGGTAGTGCTTATGTTATGTATGATAAGCCGGTAGTGCTTATGTTATGTATGTGTCACGACCCGACCCCGGGCCCGCGATTGGTGCCCTACCTGGGCACCCTTACAGGTATACATCAGAGATATACAGCGGAACATACATAAACTTAAACAATGAAATAAAATATAGGTCAGCCGATAAGGCTACCTCCCTGGATATAAACAAATCCAAGTGATTACCTCTAATTTTTTTATAAAGTGACCCACAAGATATGACTACAGACCTCTAGAGTTTACATAACAAGCTGTGACGGGACGGGGCCCGCCATACCCCTGAATGTACTAATGTCTACAACTTCAGGGAACCATACCAAAAGACAAGCCTCCGGAGAAATGGAGCTTTCCGAGTACTGAACCGTGACCCAAGGAGTGCGGATCAACAAGCTATGAATCTCAACCTGCGGCATGAACGCAGCCCCCCGAAGGAGGTCAGTACAAAATATGTACCAAGTATGCAAAGCGGAAATCGTAATTTAAATCATAATAGTCGAAAATACGGTGAAGACATATATGATAACCAAATTAACGATGTACGCGGCCTTCTTGAAGTGGAAGTAATGAAAGTCAGTTTCAACTTATTCAGACTGTCTCAACCTCTGAACCATAGTCACGCGGGGCTATGAACCCCGGCTCAAATATCCAAGCGCGCTCGTGATTCCCATCACCGCCGGCTAGGTGTAGAATCTAACCTTGTGGCGCCGTGGCATCCTTCCTCACCGTCGGCGTACACAAATCTAACCATGTATATACCTATATCCTGCGCGTGGGATCCCGTCACCGCTGACCATAAAGTAAATACAACCATGTGACGCGCGTGGCATCCTACCTCACCGTCGGCGTACATACACAATATATACATATATACATATATCATGCCCGTGGAATCCTCATCGGTACATGACTTCATGAGGTGTTTCTCACATCGTGGGTAGCAAATCCACGAAACCGGTGGTATAACGATCTTGGGGTTTACCCGCCATTTATACTCTTACCCCTCAAACTACATGCCTCGGAATCCCTCATCGTAAGCATGTCCCCGATGCATACCCGTGTAATCCCACATCACTGACGGTATGTCCCGGTAAACTCATACTAAGACCATGGAAACATGCCCGTGGAATCCCACATCACTGCCGGTACGTCCAAGTAAACTCATACTATGACCAGGGGAGCATACCCGTGGAATCCCACATCACTGTCGGTATGTCCCGGTAAACTCATACTAAGACCATGGAAACATACCCGTGGAATCCCACATCACTGCCGGTACGTCCAAGTAAACTCATACTATGACCAGGGGAGCATACCCGTGGAATCTCACATCACTGTCGGTATGTCCAAGTAAGCTCCTAACTTCTTTAGACTTTCATTAACATACAAAATGGATCTCATTTTACGACCTTAGGCACTTTCCATATCCCTTAACAAGTCCTGGGAAAATCCAACCCAAAGTACTATGTGTTTCTATTCCTTCCAAGATCCCTTTTCCACAAAAGACCCCAAGATACTAACACCCGTAGTATCAAGGCTTGCCTACATTTCAAACAAGTCACTATACTATTAGAAATATGCTTCGGCTTCTAACTCAAGTGACCCTCATTTTAAACTTTAAGCAATTGATGCCTTTAAATCGAATTGCCTTTCTTAGTATCCATTCTTTTATCTAGGCTTACCTTATTCGAGAAAAACCATTTCTTTAAGCTTCCATAAAGTTATTATAACCAACTTCCCATAAAGCCGTTATACTAACTTTATGCTTTAGAACCAAGACATCCTTATCCTCCCATAAAGCCGTCATAACTAACTTCCCATAAAGCCGTTATAACTCTTTATGTCTTAGACCACTTTGCTCTCTCTATAACCAAGAGGCTTGTACTTCAATTCAAGTTACACTACCTTCAAAATACTTCAAAAATCTTAACTTAGAAAACAAGTTTCTTAACTTAGGAATCAGGTCTCTTATCTTTAGAATAGTTCAAGAATCAATACTTCCCGAGTCTAGTATTCTATACTTGATCATGTCAAGAAATACTTGTCTACCTTATTAGGATAAACCATTCGTATAACCATTCTTATAACCATTCTTATAACCATTCTTAAGGACACGTGAGTTAAATCTCTAACGCAACCAATTAGACATCCTTAAAACAAGTCAAATATATCAAATGACTTCACTTCATTTAAATCACGTACGTTTACCGTACCATACAGTTATAACTACTCATGCTCAAGAGATAGGAAGAGTTCTACATACCTCTTTTGCTTAATCCACTTGCCAAGTCCAATATGCCGTCCGTAGATGTCAACCTATAACGACCATAATACGTCTATTAGCTTCTAGCTTCAACGTAGTATATTCTAATGAAAAGTCCGCGTTCTACGGGAAAATTGGGCACACTTCCTTTGTTCTACTAACTATGCCACCCTTCCAAGGCGAATTTCCACTAACCAACGCCACATTCAAGGCACACAACAAAGGGATTACATGCCTTTACGGACGCGTAAGACTCGCCCCAATAATACAAAACAAACCAATAGTTTCGGGCCAACCTTGGCCAACAATATAACCAATACTAACCCTTTCAACTCTTTTCCAATCCAAGTTCTTAGGTCTAACATGATATCTAGCCCTAGACATCTTCAACAATTACAATCTCCCTTTACGACATGAGGCGACCCAAATCTATTCAAATAAAGCGACCTCGGGCTCAACTCTATTCTACTACAATTAATGACCTTAGGCTCAACTCTAAATTGCTAAAATATATGACCTCGGGCTCATCTATATTACTAAAATATAACGACCTTAGGCTCACAACCAAGAGAAAGGGAAACTTTACCTTAAGGAATAGCCCACAAAAGCCCTTTTTCTTCCACCTCCTTAGTCAAAATCGCCCACTGGCGCTTCCACAAGTTTACCCACACTTTTCCTTCTTGCGCCGCTCAACAATTTCCTCTTAGGCTAGGTTTTCTTCAAAAATCTAGAGAGAAGGAGAGGATTTTCATTGGGAGGGTTTTGAAATGAAATGGCCAAGTCTTCCAAGACTTGGCCTAAAATAGGACCTATTGCGGTGAAAAGGATGGGAGGACACTTGTCACCCTCCCATAGGCTTATAACAAAATATCTCACGATTTTTGTCTATTACATGAGAAAAATCCGCCTAAGCGCGTGGCCTTCCATTCGAAAATAATTTCCCGCGTTCGGCGCGACCTGCGTCGTGCGCGGCTGAAACCGCGGATCCCAGTACAACGGCGCGCGGCCCTGCGTCCGGCGCTGGCGCTGTACCACGAAAAGCGCCTGTCTAGCTGCGCACCAAACTTGAAACTTCCATAACTTGACTCTGATGTCCTATCGACGAACGGTTTGTTGCGTTGGAAACTAGATTCAGCGAACTTCATACTAATCTTTTAAAACTCTTCAGAACTCCAAAAGAACTAGGAGATATACCACTCCAAAGTTGACTGAAAGTCTGCCCACAACCTTTTGCCAACCCAACTTTCCAAATTCAAATCTTATTTCCTTTCGTATGTTCTTAACTTATCCTCTTGAATTTACGGGGTGTAACAGTATGATAGCCGGTTTGTGCTAGTGGTATATTATTCATTACGGGGTCATTCCCCGGGTTTGTGGCATTTGCATATTCCGTGGATTTGCTACCCATGATGCGAGGAATACCTCATGCGGGTCCGTAAGGGCTTATGCGGGTGAAATAGTCCTATGCGGGGCGGACCAGTCCTATGCGAGGAATACGTCATGCGGGTCTACACGACCTATGCGGGCGGATACAATCTATGCGAGGAATACCTCATGCGGGTCCACACGACCCTTGCAGGTGAAATAGTCCCAGGAGTAGGATTGCTTAATGATACTGCGGGCGGGTGGCCCTGCTTTGATCGTGAGCCTCCTATTTTTATGTAGTAAGTATACTCTTATTTGCTCTCATTGTTAGTAAGGCACAGTGCACTGTAATTTGATTATCATCCATGTCTCCAGCTTTATATAGACTTATGATATAATTACAGTATTTTCCAGTTTTACATACTTGGTACATATTGTGTACTAAGCCCCTTCCTCGGGGGCTACGTTCATGCCGCAGGTAGGGGTAAGCAGGTGGTGGATCCTCATTCTTAGGATCACTGATCAGGTGTCAGAAGCTCCATTTCTCCGGAGGCTTGTCTTTTTATGCAGTTTTCCACGATGTTGTAGATATTATGTACATTCAGGGGTATGGTGGGGCCCTGTCCCGCCACAGTTGTTATTCCTAGAGGTCTGTAGTCACATTTGTGGTTTGGGCTGTAAGAACAAAGTTGTACCGTTTTACTTTTGGTTATGTATATTTTATGGAAGGCGGCCTTATCGGCTAGCCTGTGATGTTTATTGTCTAAACATGTTTATGTGTTGTGTATGTTCATTGCTATTCTCTCGATGTATACTGAAAGGGGTGCCTGTGTAGGGCACGATCGCGGCCGAGTGGTCGTGACAACTGAGGCGTGAGTCACGACTTGACATGACTACTTATATATTGTGTGATGTAGTTTGGTTATCATACATGTCTCCTGTTTTATATAGACTGTTATGATTTCATTCTGATATTTCGATTTCACATACTTGGTACTGTTGTCTTGACCTCGCCCGGGGTTGCGTTCATCTGCGGTAGAGTACACGATTGTTGATCCTCGCTCATAGGATCACGGTTCTGCGTATTGGGAAGCTCCGTTTCTCCGGAGGCTTATCTTTTGGTTTGATTCCCTGAGATTGTAGGTTCTTGTACATTCAGTGGTATGGCGGGGCCCTGTCCCGTCGTAGTTGTTATAAAAACTCTTAGAGGTCTGTAGTACTGTTGTGAGTTGGGCTTGTAAAGGCTGTAACTGTTCGGATTTTGATATATATGCAGAAAGGTGACCGTTTTGGTTAACCTGTTTCTTATTTCATATTGTTTCATGTCTATGAGTTTTTATTTCCGCTGATTTTCTCTGATGTATTACCACTAGGGTGCCCGGGGTAAGGCACCAGTCGCGGGCCCGAGGTCGGGTCGTGACAAAATCAAGGCACTAGACCTCACGTGTTACTTTAAAACATCTTGAACATCAAAGTGCAACACATCATGTATTATATTAAGGACTTAATCATGGATATTCTCGCACGATTTCCTTAAAACAATTTAAACCATCCCTTGACTTTCCACTAAAACTTGTTATAACAAACATCCCATAAAGTTGTTATAACCACTTCATTTTTAGACAACTAATGCACCATTACCTCTTTCCTTTTTGTAAAAACCCAGACATTATCATGCCATGTAAGGGAATTAAACCCAAAGTACTTTGTACATCTATTCTTTATAAAAGAATCGTTTCATGAAATATTAGGGCGTTGGACCCAAAAGTACTTTCACCATTAAAACCAAGTTACTAACTTTTTTAAAACTCAAGTAACTTATACTTTTAAGACCAAGTAACTTATGCCTTCAAATCAAGTCTGTCACGACCCGAGCAGACGTGGATCGGTGCCTACCGGGCACCCAGTAGACATACATCGTAGTAATCGGAATATAAAACAAGACATGAAATAACATGAAGTGTGAAACAGTTATCTGAGAAAAGTTGCCTTTCGGCATATATATATAAAAACATAAATCCGAACAGTTACATCCCTTTTTACAAACTCTGCCCATGCGATACTACGGACCTCTAGAATGATATAACAACAATGGCGGGACGGGGCCCGCCATACCTGAATGTTAGAACCTACAACAACAGGGACTATACCCGATAAGCCTCGGAGAAACGGAGCTTCCCAACGCCGACTGTGATCCTAAGAGCGAGGATCGACGGCGGTGTACCTCTACTGCGGCATGAACGCAGCCCCGAAGGAGTCGATCTAACAGTACCAAGTATGTGAAACTGAAAAATACTGTAAATGAAATCATAGTAGTCTATATAAAGCAGGAGGCATGTATGATAACCAAACTACAGTTTAGAATAATAAGCAGTCATGTCAAGTCAGGGACTCACGCCCTCAAGTCATCACTCAAATATAACTATGGGTCTCACGCCCACAACATCAATCATGCCCGTGGAATACCTTCCTCACTGCCGGCAGTCTATGATATAAAAGCACCAAGGAATACATATGAATACCAGGTCCCACCTGTGTCATAATAAAAACCGTACGGGGTAAGTACGAAGGCATAGCCGACTACTAACACTCATAGTACCAACAAGGTCATAAACTGTATCACGAGGTCTGTCTAGACCGCCACATGATCGAAGCTGGCCACTCGCCCGCAGTATCAAATGTGCGCGTCTAGTCTTGGAACTTCCGCGACTCGCATAGGCCACTCACATAGGCCGCATGAGGTATTCCTCGCGCGTCGGTAGCTACTCCGGCATCGATCTGGACTCGCGATCCGCGTGGCCACATAGACCGCATGAGGTATAACCCGCACTAACACGGAACTCGTAGCTCGCATAGATCCCTGGACCGCGCAGGTATTCTCGAATCATGGTCCTGCATCGCTGAGTCTACCCGCGTGGAGGCGACTTAACCCCCTGTATCATGTCAAGAGGTGAGTGATATAATACTAACATAACAATTTATCGTTAAACAACATAAGCACAACAAGGGAAACCCCTTTACACAAACATCACAAGATACTAACACACGTAGCATCCTAACATGTTTACTTATCAAATCAACAAGAAAGTATTACAAGGCTATTACAAACCAAAGACAATCAAGTTATTCACACAAGGTACTTTCTACTTTATGTTAACAAGTTCGGGTTTTTATCCCCAAAGTACTTCATACATTAACTCTTTAAAAGATCCGTTTCTTTTACAAAAGTCACACAATACCCGTAGTATAAAAATAGAGTGACTATCTTTTTAAGTAGATCAAAACACTTCCCTTTGTAAAATCAAGTAACAACATTATTTTCCAAACGTTCAAGTTTGCCTAATTTCAAATGCTCAAGTTTCTCATTTTCGAAAGGTTTAAGTAGTTCATAGTTTTAATCACTTAAATATATAATTCTCCTTTAAAACAATTTGAGAAACATATGCCTCAGGTGTGAGTAGGTTATTCTTGTTTATAACAATCTTATTAAAGCAGCCATGATCTAGGAAATGTATTATCATTTTGTCTCATCTTAGCTTATGCGGATGGAGGTTTCTCTTGGTTTTAATAATACTTTATTAGTCAATACATTTCCCTTTATTAGCGCTTCTTTGTGGTTTGTTCGATACTTATTACGATTTCGAAATCAAAAACATTATTCCTTTTAAAACCAAGTACTCATTACTCACGAATGAGGTTTCACACTTTTTAACAAAATTCAGATTAATTCAATTAAGTCAAGTCTCTTATCTTTTAAGATCAAGTCTCTTAACTTCAAAAATCAATAAACCATTCTTTTTATTTCTCTTAAGTCGTTATACCTAACTTCCCATAAAGCTAGTATAACTCTTAAGCTTTTAAAACCAAGTATTACTCTTCTTTCAAAAACGGTTCTTAATTCTCTTGAAATACTTCAAGATTCTTATTATTCAGGCTTAAGTCAAAAGACATTGCCGTAAAACCACGTTCAGTTAACACACGTACGTCTACCGTACTATATATATATATTCTTTTAAAATATCATGCTCAAGAGGATAGGAAGAATCACATACCTCGCGACGATTATCGACTATTAGCAAATAGCTCCAAAGTACTGTAATCCCGCTATCATTTTCCACCCTTCGAGTAGAATATGCTACACGCAGTACTTCAACCTATAACGGTTATACAAGTCTATCAATGTCTAGACTACTCGGTAGAATAAATCTAGATACAAGATTCTACGGAAAAAATTGGCAAAGACTTCCTACTGCACAAACTTCACAAGTCTCAGTAAATACATCTATGTAAATCTGATTCAATTCCTTTCTTATATACCTTCCTTGTATATAACTTATACTTAATTCTTATACTTCAACAGTATGTAAACTCTAATTACAATAGGGGGACAAGATATTTACCTCGATAACTCATAATTATCCAAGTTTAAATGTCGATCCTGAGCAAGGTTTAGCTCTGCTCAGTGCACTCGACCCGCTCCAAACAACCCTTAGAAGTTCTATGCAACTTCTTCTTACTACTTCAACCAAGTATGAAGATTTCCTTAGGGTTTCGTTTTGAGACAAAAAGGACATAAGGTAGTATTTTCGGGCTCTACGTATAAAGGTAACTTTGGAATACTACAAGGTATAAGGCTAAGGTATTTTGGTATAGTAACAATACTTGGAGAGTATTTTCTACCAAGAGGGGTATTTTACGAGAACAACTAGGCAAGGGGGTGTACCTGCCAACACCACTAGGAGGGGATATCTCTCGGCGAGGGCCTCAAAGGGAGAGGAGGCTTGGGCGAGAACTCTACACTAAGGGGAGAGGGCTTTCAAGACTTAGAAACATTTGTTGATGAAGAAGTCTTCACAAAGGGGTATTTATAGGACAACCAGGGCGAGATCAAGCCAAGTGGGGGCAAGTGGAGGGCAAGATTTGCCCAGTGCACCTAACCCTACTCCACAAATCCTCACAAACATTGACCCATGATTTAGGCACAAAACAAGGGAGAAGCGTGCACCATTTAGCGTCACTAGAACGCCACTTGAGGGTGACAAGTGTCGCCTCTCGTTGGTCCAAAATATTTCATCTCTCGGAAAAATCCATAAAAATATAAATGACATAGCCGTAATTTTCCTATGCAAGCTTTGGAAAACGTTTGCGTGGAAACGATTCTTTTCGGGGGTTGTGCACAAAATTTCGGTCCTATGCCTAACTTAAGGCTCAAACTTTCGTACGTACGTCCTTACGTACATACTCTGGAAATACGGGGTATAACAAAGTCACTTACTCTCTTTAAATCAAGTAACATATACTTTTCAAAACGAGTTACTACACATTTTCGAAATTCAAGTCCCAAGTACTTTCAAAAATCAAGCTTCATGTACTTACAAAATTAATACTTTTATGAGCCGCGAATAGGTTATTCTCGTTTATAACGATCTTGTTAAATCAGCCATGATCTAGAAAATGTAATACAATTTTGTCTTATCTTAGTTTCTATGCAGATGGAGAATTCTACTCATTTCAATATAATTGATTGTCGATACATTTTCATTAGCGCTGCAATGGTTTGTTCGATACCTATTCTCATTAGTGTAGTAAATTAGCAAGGTCACTCGACCCCAATACTTTCTAACGACTCTTACCAACATCCCCCATAAGACTTGGTAAGAACTTAGGAATATTCTAGACATGCCTTTAGCATAAAATCAATAACATGAATACTTCCTATGACAAGGAAAGTATACTCAAGAACAAATCATTTATACTCCTAACAACAAGGCAAGTATACCTCAAATATCCAGTCATGTATACTCCTAACAACAAGGAAAGTATACCATAAAATAGTCATGTCTATAGAAAGAAGAAGTTCACATACCTCGTGACGACTAACCCATACGACAATTAGCAAAATGCTCCGAAGTACTTCAACCTCATCGGATATTCCTTAAGCCAAGTAGACTCTGCTACACGTAGTACTTCAACCTAAAATGGCCATAGTACTTCTATCAATATCATACTTACTATTGTAAGACTTATACCAAATAATTGCCCTCTAATTCTACGGAAAATTGGGCAGCACTTCCTTTGTTTCTACGTACTTTTCCACCTTTTCTAAGACCCGTATTCATCAACCAACAAGCCACATTTGAGGCGCAACCAACAGTTAGCCAAAGGGGATTACACGCCTAACTGGACGTATAAAATTCTGCCCCACAGTTATACAAAACAGTCCACAAATCAGCCCATAAAAACAGTCCGTAATCCAACAATAACGAGGGTAAAATGTGAGGCGTTTCAACACCTTTCCACACCCCTATTTCCTTAGGACTTTCATTAGAAACTACTACACTTAAACATGCATATTAGGGCTGATTTTTCCAGCATAACCACACCCCCAAAACAGTCCATAAAATGATACGACAACGTCTAACAGTTTTGGGCAGTTTTTCGGCTAAAACAACTACAATCCGATAACTCTTTCCTTAATCCATTTTATTCCAATTCGAGTTCCAACACTTCCATATATGACATACCAACTTATCAACAACCATATTACCTTATTTTAACATGCGACAAGTGTGGATAACAACAACCATATAACAAACGAAACCAAGGGCACAAAATTGTCTCAAATCGGCCAACAACATATCTACCTCATACACATCTTATTTTCAATTTCTTCCTTAACATGAATTCATATATACATTATAACAATAAGTAATATTTGGTTACATTAATTTTTGAAGAAATATTACCTCATTTTTGTGCCCAAAAATGTCCCGGGCAGAATGCTCAACAATGGCCCGTAGTTTTCGTTTCGCTCTACTTCTTCAAGATCCAATCACATATATGTATCCCCTACAACCTTAGGAGAAACTTCCCTTCACATTCCATCACCAAAAAGTCGACGGAACCCCTAGGGTTTCACCCTCTATTCTCGACCTAGTGTAGCGTTTTTGCTCACTGCTTTGTCAGCTGAATTTGTGACGTCCATAACTCTTTACTCCGATGTCCGATCGACGAACGGTTTGTTGCGTTGGAAACTAGACTCGACGAAATTCATTTTAGGCTTTTAAAATACCTAAAAACTTCTCGTATACCAGGAGATATACTTCTCCAAAGTTGGCTGAAATATGTCAACCTTGGCCGAGAGCATAAGAGAAGAGGGAAAGAGATGAGAGCTTTCTTGGATGAAAATGTATATGGCTATGTCTTGCAAGCCTCTATGAGTATATAATGTATATCAAGGGTTTGATGCTTGACAAGTGGAGGGCCTAAGTGTAGCAAGACAAGTGGAGTGGGACCGACCTCCACTTGTCTCCAAAATATCTTCCAATACCAAGTCAAATAGTCAAAGGGGGTGCCACATGTCACCCTCTCATTGGTCAAAAAAATATTTTATCACCCAAAAATCCATAATTGGCCAAAATATGTCAAAATATTGTGGGCCCCACAAAACCGTAAAATTTCCCGGGTGGGCCCCACATGACCAAAATCCGAAAATAAAAATACATAATTCCAATATATTTCAAAAGTCTCAAATACCAAATTTGAGAACCGAATTCCAATTAATAAACCTTTTCCTTTACAAATTCTCGAGATTTTTCCTTAAGAAAAGTAATCCTTCTTTCCTTCCGAAATTCAAATCTCAATTTCCTTCGTACGTTCTCATCTCATTGCCTTGGAAATATGGGGTGTAACATCCTTCCCCCCTTAGAAACATTCGTCCCGAATGTTCATACTAGGTACATGCTAAACAAATCTTGGTATAGTCTCCTTAAACTACACTTCAACGAAACCAATTATGCCATACATGGCCACAATATATCACACATACATATACATCTCAAATCTAGAGTGTACATTACCACTATTAACTCCCATTCATGGCCTAAAAGGATTTTCCTTTCGTACTTTCATTAGTCATAATTATAAACACTTCAATTCTTTTAACACTTGTTCGCTCCTTTTCTTACTTGTTGTACTCTTCTCGTACTTCCAAACTTATTCTAGTATACGTACATAATCTCACATATTTCTTCTGTTTTCAAATCCTTAGAGTTACTATATCCAAACTTGGTCATTATGCTTAGATTCAATTTCCGTTAAGGCCCTTCTCGGCCTGCGACCGGTTACGGTGGGCGCGTCCATGAACTCATCACGACCCACTCAATTTAATGCCACGGGTTGTCCCGTAATTGGTCCTCAATCCCCCCCATGGTCGCACTCAATTCTCATTCTTGATGTGAAATAAATCTTTCTACCCGAGAAGGCCTTGTACATCTAAGGTCTCTGTGGTCATCAATGTTCCAAGGTTCACAATTATTCCATGTTCCAAGCTTACATTATCAATCCCCACATACGAGAAATGTAGCTTCTCAATCTCTCACAAACATGTTGTCTTACTCACAACAACTCTAATTATTCCATACCATTATTATTCACGCAATCACTTAAGCGTACCACACCGCTTAATCTAACAACATGGTATGCTATCAACTCAATTAAACATGATCTCCTAAGAGTTTATCACCATCCTAGACAGTTCATTACTTCATAACTATTTCAAATCAGTACATACATAAAGCCTAGGTGTGGATCCAATCAACTGTTTAACACCTTCCAAGAATTACTAAGGCTTAACCAACTAATGGTAATTCATAACCATTCCAGGCAACACACATAGCCCCAAATAAATACGCTCGTATAGATATACATCATCATAATACCATCTATACGATAATTTTACCAAACTAGATACGCAATTCATATAATCCTTGCTGGGCCACTGTTGCCTTTCTCATAGCTGCAATCACAATAATACGTTAGGGAGAGACCACCCTAACAACACAGCTCTATCACAAGATCTCAGAGTGAGAAGAAGGGAAACCAATCCTAAATGTACTATAGCCTCCTGTTTATAGATGTGGTGCACAACACACCGATAAACAAGACTCTACTATACACGGTTTGTAGACATTCCGAGGACTAACTGCTCTGATACCACTCTGTCACGCCCCGAACCCCGGGGCCGCGACTGGTGCCCTACATGGGCACCCTTCTATTCAAACAACGCAATAAACCGCGGAAGATAGTAACACTCATTTTTTTTTCTTAAAACAAAGGCAAAGCCGATAAGGCTTTCATAATATAAATCACCCAAAAGGGTCTACACTATTCAATAATGTAAATACAACTCTAGACAGTCCAACCCACATATGAATACAGACCTCTACGATTTTGGACAAATACTATAACGGGACAAGGCCCCGCCGTACCCCTGAATATACCTAGCCATAATGACAAGCTCCGGAACATTGGAGCCATCTCAAAATGCTGAACCAGGATCCTAAGCTCGCAGATCCACAACTGTGTACCTAAACCTGCGGACATGAACGCATCCCCCCGAAGGGGGTCAGTACAACAAGTACTAAGTATGGAACGGAAATAAAGTATAACAATTAAGTCCATAACTATACAAGGAATGATAGGGGCAAGTATGAAAATCAAATACCATATCCTACCGTGTCATATAAAAATCAGAGCCAACTGTACCTTGTATCATTGTACTACTGTAACACCGCACCACTTTCAAATATGAAAGCCATGTCAAAATCCGTGAGACCTGCCCTCAGCATATAATATCACAGAAGCATGCTCGTGGAATACAACATCACTATCAACATGTAACAAGTATAACATACAACTACCCGCACACTGTGCCTTTTTAACAACGAGAGTAAACTTTACATGCTTTAAAATATGAAGCTTATGATCAATCTAGGGCCACCCGCCCGTATTATCATTATGCAAACCTACTCCTGGGACTGTTTCACCCGCAAGGGTCTTATGGACCCGCATAGGACAATTTGTCCCGCATAGGACAATTTGCCCCGCATAAGACTATTTCACCCGCACAGGACTATTTCACCCGCTTAGGCCCTACGGGCCCGTAATGAGCATATACGCCATGCTCGAATCATGGGTAGCAAATCCATGGAGATATATAATGTCTTGGGGGTTTAGCCCGCAATTATACTCAGAAGGTGTATAATGTCTTGGGGGTTTACCCCGCATTTATACTCAGGAGGTGTATAACGTCTTGGGGGTTTACCCCGCATTTATACTCCGGAGGTGTATAACGTCTTGGGGGTTTACCCCGCATTTATACTCAGGAGGTGTATAACGTCTTGGGGGTTTACCCCGCATTTATACTCATAGCACTAGCACCAATGGCTATCATGAACAACATATGCAAGTTAAGATAATCTTTGAATCTCAACATCATAAAATGAATAAACCATCATTTTAACAAACCAACACAATTTCCATGCCTTCTTTTTCAACAAATCAAGACAATACCATGTCTTTCCTTTTTAACAAATCAAGACAACACCATTTAGGCAAACCGAAGTACTATCAAGGCACAAAATATAATAACTATCATTTAAGCAAGCCAAAGTACTATCAAGGCACTAACACACATTGCTTTACTAAGGATTAAAGTCCATTACGACAATGTACGTGAGCCGTACATTCACTTTATGAACTAAATTTCCATTTTAGGAAAGCCCAAGTACTACATGTATCGCTAGGAAGTAGGATCCAATACATGTATCATTTTGGAACCATCATTTAGAAAATTGAGACACTTATCGTACCAAGTATCCTTCTAAGACATGGTTTTGGAAAATCAAGGCACTAAACCTCATGTGTTACTTTAAAACATCTTGAACATCAAAGTGCCACACATCATGTATTATATTAAGGACTTAATCATGGACATTCTCGCACGATTTCCTTAAAACAATTTAAACCATCCCTTGACTTTCCACTAAAACTTGTTATAACAAACATCCCATAAAGCCGTTATAACCACTTCATTTTTAGATAACTAATGCACCATTACCTCTTTCCTTTTTATAAAAACCAAGGCATTATCATGCAACGTAAGGGAATTGATCCCAAAGTACTTTGTACATCTATTCTTTATAAAAGAATCGTTTCATGAAATATTAGGGCGTTGGACCCAAAAGTACTTTCACCATTAAAACCAAGTTACTTACTTTTTTAAAACTCAAGTAACTTATACTTTTAAGACCAAGTAACTTATGCCTTCAAATCAAGTCACTTACTCTCTTTAAATCAAGTAACATATACTTTTCAAAACGAGTTACTACACATTTTCGAAATTCAAGTCCCAAGTACTTTCAAAAATCAAGCTTCATGTACTTATAAAATTAATACTTTTATGATCCGCGAATAGGTTATTCTCGTTTATAACGATCTTGTTAAATCAACCATGATCTAGAAAATGTAATACAATTTTGTCTTATCTTAATTTCTATGCAGATGGAGAATTCTACTCATTTCAATATAATTGATTGTCGATACATTTTCATTAGCGCTGCAATGGCTTGTTCGATACCTATTCTCATTAGTGTAGTAAATTAGCAAGGTCACTCGACTCCAATACTTCCTAACGACTCTTACCAACATCCCCCATAAGACTTGGTAAGAACTTAGGAATATTCTAGACATGCCTTTAGCATAAAATCAATAACATGAATACTTCCTATGACAAGGAAAGTATACTCAAGAACAAATCATGTATACTCTGTTATACCCCGTATTTCTAGAGTATGTACGTGAGGGCATACATACAAAAGTTTAGCCTTAAGTTAGGCATTATGGACGAAAATTGTGCACAACCCACGAAACGGATGGTTTTCCGACGAAACGTTTTACAAAACTTGCGTAGGGTAAATTACGGCTATGCCATTTCTAATTTTTGCGGATTTTTCCGAGAGATGTAACATTTTGGACCAACGAGAGGGTGACACTTGTCACCCTCATTGGACGGCAAAGGGGAGGCCACGGTTGGCATGAAATTGGGGCTTAAAACTTGGGTCAATGTTTTGTGAGGGATTTGTGGAGTAGGTTAGGGTGCACTTGTGCAAATCCCCACCATCCACTTGCCCTCATCCTAGCCCTTAAAAGCCCTATAAATACCCCCCCCCCCCCCTTGATGAAGAGTTCTTCATCCACAAATCAAACTTTCCAAGTCTAAAATCCCTCCCTCCCTTTGTGTTGTGTTCGTCCAAGCCTCCCCCTTCCCTCTTGAAAAGGCTTTTGCCGAAACCACCCCCTCCCCCTTTGTGGTGATCTAGCCGAGACCTACCCCCCGCCCCCCCCCCCCCTTGGTAGAAAGTTGTCTTCCAAGTATTGTTACTATTCTCAAATACTTTAGCCTATACCTTGTTGTATTTCCAAAGTCACCTCTATACTAAAAAGCCTAGAAATACTACCTTATCTCCATTGTCACTAAACGAAACCCTAAGAAAAACTTCATTGTTGGTTGAAGTGGAAGTAGAAGTTGTTAGAAACTTCTAAGGGTTTCTTGGAGCTATCGGAGCGTGCAAATAAGGAGCTAAACCTTACTCAGGATCGACATTTAACTTGGATAATTTTGGGCTTATCGAGGTAAATACTCTTGTCCTTCTATTGTAATTGGATATTACATATAAGAATAGTTAAGACTTGAGTATAAGGTATAGAAGGATATTAAAGAATAGAATTGAACTGTAATCACAATAGAAGGGTATAACAGAAGAAGAATTAAACTGTGCTTACATAGGATCCTCTGTAAAGAATAGTCTAGACGTTGATAGACGTATTTGACTATTATAGGTTGATACTCTGCGCGCGACATATTCGACTTGGCAGGTGGATTTCGCCAAGAAGGTATGTGATTCTTCCTACACTCTTGAGCATGATATTTTAAAGTATATATATAGTACGGTGAGCGTCGTGTGTTAACTGAACGTAGCTTTACGGCAATGTCTTTTGACTTAAGCCTGAATAATAAAGATCGTATAGTCTTTCAAAAGAATTATAAATCAGTTTTGAAAGAAGAAGAATATTTGTTTTTAAAACAAGAAGCTTAAGAGTTATACTAGCTTTATGGGAAGTTAATTATAACGACTTAAGAAAGATAAAAGGAACAGTTTACTTATGTGTTTATAAAAGACTTATATTGATTTATGGAAAGTATAATAATATGGTTTGATAAGTAGACATAATATGATGCTATGTGTGTTAGTGTCTTGTAACGTTTGTATAAGAGGGTATTCTTGTTGTGCTTATGTTGTTTAACGATAAGCTGTTATGTTAGTATTATATATCACTCACCTCTTGACATGATACCGGGGGTTAAGCTTCCCTCCGATGCGGGGTAGACTCAGGCGGTCTGGGACCATGATTCGAGAATACCTCATGCGGGTCTAGGGGACCTATGCGGAGCTACGAGAGTTCCAGGTTAGTGTGCGGGGTTATACCTCATGCGGTCTATGTGGCCATGCGGACTACGAGTCCAGGACGATGCCGAGGAGTAGCTACCCTTGATGCGGGGAATACCTTGTCACGACCCGACCCCGGGACCGCGACTGGTGCCCTACCTGGGCACCCCTTTCGGTAAACATCAGAGAATAGCAGCGGAACATACACAACTAAAAAAAATACTTAAACATAAGTTAACAACAGGTTAGCCGATAAGGCCACCTTCCGTAAAAATATACTCAATCCAGAAATAGAACAGTACATTTTTTTTCTTTACAACCCATCCACAATGTGACTACAGACCTCTAAGAATAACAACTCTGGCGGGACAGGGCCCCGCCATACCCCTGAATGTACAATAACCGACAATACCAGAGATAAGCCTCCGGAATAAAGGAGCTTCTCAACAGCTGAACAGTGATCCTAAGGCGAGGATCAAGAACACTGTACTTACTGCGGCATGAACGCGGCCAAGGAGTCGGTCTGATATGTACCAAATATGTGAAACTGAAAGTACTGTAATGAAATCATAAGTCTAATAATAAAACTGGAGACATGTATGCTACTCAATTAACAGTACACTTGTTATACCCCGTATTTCCAGAGTATGTACGTAAGGGAATACGTACGAAAGTCTAGCCTTAAAGATAAGCCTTGGACGTTTTTATTTGTACACAACTCACTAAAAGAATCGTTTTCCGACGAAGCGTTTCCCACGACTTTCGTAGAGAGTAAATTCCGGCTATGCCATTTCTTATTTTGCGGATTTTTCCGAGAGGCGAAACATTTTGGACCAGCGGGAGGCAACACTTGGCACCTCCCATTGGTGGACTTGAATCGTCCATTTGGACGAATTGAAGAAGAACCGCAGCACGTTTTTGTGCCTTGTGCACAAGTCAAGGGTTGGTAGGATATTTGTGTTTAGTTAATCCTCACCCTACACTTGCCTTGCACTTGTCTTAATCTTGGCCATTGGTTGGCCACTTCTTGACCTATAAATACCCCCTTAGAGATGAAGAGTTCTTCATCCACAAATCTTCCAAATCTTGAAAAATCCTCTCCTCTCCCTTTGTAGTCTTTTCGTCCAAAACACCTCCTCCCTCCCTGTGAGGCCCTTGGCGAATACCACACTCTAGCCTAGTAGTTGGCGAGGCCCCTGCTAGCCAAAAATCTACCCCCCCTCCCTTGGTAGAAAAGTTACCTTCTTGTATCGTTATAATGCCCAAAATATCCTAGCCTAAATACCTTAGTACTTAGTAGAAGTTGTGAAGAACTTCTAAGGTTCTTGGAGCATACAACTTAGAGCAAAACCTTGCTCGGTAGCGACTTTTCTAGGATATTATTGGGCTTACAGGTAATAATCCTAACCCTCTTTTGTATTAGAGAATGCATCTTTGTAGAAGTATAAGAATAAGTATTAATCACTTAGAAGAATATCACAGAATAGAATTGAACTGTTACCACAGTAGAAGGGTTTGAAAGATGAATAATCAAATCAGACTTACATAGAATTGTTTTCACTGATGAGACTTATATAGCTCACCGGGTAGGGAAGTGCTGCCCAACATTCCATAGAATTGTGAACCCTCTGTTTAGAATGACCTTCAGAGTAGTCTTTGATAGATATCTGTGACTATTATAGGCTGACTCTCTGCGACATATTGACTTGGCGGTGGTTTTATTGAGAAGGTATGTGATTCTTCCTAAAGCATGATATTTTACAATATATATAGTGCGGTGAGCGTCATGTGTTAACTGAATAATAACTATGGCAATGTCTTTGACTTAAGCCTGAATAATACTTACGGTAATGCCTCACGGCTTAAGCCTGAATAATACTTACGGCAATGCCTCACGGCTTAAGCCTGAATAATAAAGAACTGAAAACATTTCAAAAGACTACTGAATCATATTAACAGAAGAGAACTAATTGGTTTTTAAAACAGAAGCTTAAGAGTTATACTAGCTTTATGGGAAGTAAGTATAACCACTTAAGATTGATAAAAGAAACAAGTTTGCCTATGTGTTTATAACAAACTTATATTGTGAAAAGAACAATAAGATGGTTTGATAAGTAGACATGATATGATGCTATGTGTGTTAGTATCTTGTAACGTTTGTATAGGTGAGTATCATTGTTATGCTTATGTTGTTTAAAGATAAGTTGTTATGATAGTATACTATCACTCACCTCTTGAGATGATACCGGTGGTTAAGCTGCCCTCCGATGCGGGGTAGACTCAGGCGGTCTGGGACCATGATTCGAGAATACCTCATGCGGGTCCAGGGGGCCTATGCGGAGCTACGAGAGTTCCAGGTTAGTATGCGGGGTTATGCCTCATGCGGTCTATGTGGCCATGCGGACAACGAGTCCAGGACGATGCCGAGGAGTAGCTACCCTATATGCGGGGTTATACATCATGCGGGCCCATGTGAGTGGCCTATGCGGACTCCGGGAGTCGAGATTAGGCTTGCGAGAATGATATCTGGGCGAGTGGCCCTGCTTCGAATCATTCGCAGCCTAGAAAAGACCTATTACAGTTTACCTATTGTTGCTCTTGTTTGTGATGTGGCACTATGTGCGGTTTCCTTGATTTCTTCATACATATTTGTAAACTGGTTTTAAAAAAAGTGTTATGATTTCATTTAAGTACTTTACAGTTTCACATACTTAGTACCTGTTGTACTGACCTCCTTCGGGGGGCTGCGTTCATGCCGCAGGTAAGGGCAAGCAGGTGCTAGATCCGCATCCTTAGGATCTCTACGTTGGTGTCGGGAGCTCCATCTCTTCCGGAGGCTCTACTTTTGGTATGATCTCCCTGTTGTAGATAGTTTTGTACAGTCAGGGTATGGCGGGGCCCTGTCCCGCCATAGTTGTATATTTCCTTAGAGGTCTGTAGTCATGTTGTACAGTGTCGGATGTAACTGCTAAACCATGATTATATATATATCTTAGAAAAGCGATGTTTTCTCACATAAAGCGTGTCTTATTTTATAAACTGCCATTTCATGTCTTGTTTTATATTTCTGCTGATTACTCTGATGTATGACTAATTGGGTGCCGGTAAGGCACGATCCACGAACCGGGCAGTCGTGACAAAAGTGGTATCGAGCGATTAATCCTGGAAAGTGTCTGAGCCGTATCTAGTAGAGTCTTGATTATCGGTGTGTTGTGCACCACACCAATAATCAGGAGGCTATAGGATATTTAGGATTGGTTTCCATTCTTCTCATTATGAGATCGTGCTTTAGAGCTGTGTTATAGGTTGGACCCCTCTAACGTATTCCTTTCCTGTAACAGTTATGCCTCCACGTAAAGCGGCAGGGCCCCGAGAAGGCGGCGAGGAGGCGCTAGCGAGACACCCAGTCACGAGGGCTCGTGCCGATCTATACGAGACGGCGAGTTCTATGGCGCCGCCCGGCCCAGCGAGACCACAGTACCACACCTCGTCCCGCGGCACAGGGCGGAGAGTTAGGAGTCTGAGAGATGGCCCGACTTTTGGCTAAAGTTGTGGCCCGTCTGAGAGAAGGCTGGATCTGGCGGTTCGATTCAGCTCGGCTCGGTCGTGCCGTTGTTCACCCGAGGCGAGAGAGTTTGAGGCTACGAGACTTCTTGAGTTGTAGCGCGGAGTTTTATGGGTCGGTGGAGGATGATCCGCGAGGAGTTCATCCGTCGGCTTGAGAGGATTTTGAGTGATCGGGCGTCGGAGACCGAGTCCGTGATCTTTGGTTCACATAAATTGCGTGATACGCGATCGATTGGTTTGATTCATGGGAGTTATCGGGAGAGCGCGTCCCAGCTACTTGGGATGAGTTCTCGGAGGCTTTCCTCACTTCTTGCCTCGCGGATGAGGAGGCGCGGGTGATAGATTTTTGCTTTGGCGAGAGAGGGCCTTGTCGAGTACAATGTCGAGTTTGATTCATTGGCTCGATATGTCCCGGCATTGGTAGCGAATATGGAGGATAGGGTGCACCGCTATGTCAGGGCTGAGACGACTATATGGCCGAGTCATGTGCGGGGTTTCTCTCCCGGTAGGTATGGACATTACCGCATGCGAGCTCACGCCCTTGGATGCGAGGCGCGGTCGGCGAGTGGGCGGCAGCGGCGAAGAAGGCGGGGCGGGAGGGTCTTACGGTGGTTATCGTGGTGGCGGCCTCGGCGGCGATCTAGGTCGCACCACAACCAGCTGAGCACTCTGCCGTCCTCGGCCTGGCGAGTTTTCGAGGGCGCAGGGGCGGGCTTGAGGGCGTCGAGTAGCGAGTGCGGCGATCGGGACCACCCGGTGTGGCGTCGCGGTGGATCCCATTACGGGAAGTGTGGTACTACTTTTGGAGCTTATTCTGATTGTGGCGGCCAGGTCACTTTGCGAGGCTTGTCCGGCCGGCGGCGTGGCGGTGGTAGGGCTCGGCCTTGTGTTACATTGCGCCATCATCTCCTGATTACTTGCCCGGGCGGGTGCTCATGGGTCGGCCAGTCGCGGCAGAGGTCGTGGCTCGGGTCCGATTCTAGCGGCCTCGAAACCGCATCTATGCTTTGTCGGTAAGCGGGATCGGAGGTCTCACCGATGTCGTCACGGTACCTTATCGGTTCGGGTTTGATGTTTATGCCTTGATAGATTCGGGTTCTACTGCCCTATATATCTCCCACTTGTTGCTAGTAGGATAGGGATAGAGCACGAGTCCATAGACCACTTCGAGGTAGCTACGCCGATGGGTGATTCGGTGGTAGCTCGGCGGGTATATAGGGCTTGTCTGTGACCATTTGATCGTCGGACCACTGGCGACTTGATAGAGTTGGAGATGATTGACTTGGCGTGATTATGGGGATGGATTGGCTAGCTTCTTGATATCCCAATGTAAACCGCAGAGAAAGTAATGCAGTTCCGGTTTCTGAGGGCCGGTTGTTGAGTGGGAGGAGCACGCGGTATCGCGAGGGTAGGTTTATTTCCTACCTCAAGGCTAGGAAGATGGTGCGGAAGGGTATATCTACCATCTAGTTCGAGTGTTCGATACTGAGGCTGCGGTACCAGATTTTCAGTCAGTTCCCGTAGTCAGCGAGTTCCCAGACGTGTTCCCAGATGACCTCCCGGGTATCCCTCCTGAGAGGGAGATTGAGTTTTGTATTGACATATTGCGGATACTCGGCTATTTCCATTCCGCCATACGAGAATGGCACTGCCGAGTTGAGAGTGAAGGACGGTGAGGATTTCTTGGAGAAGGGCTTCATTAGGCCAGTGTTTCCCCAGAAGCGCCGTATTGTTCGTGAAGAAGAAGGGCGGGGCCGCGCATGTGTGTTGATTACGGTGAACAAGGTGACCATTAAGAACGAATACCCTTCCCGTGATTGATGATTTGTTCGACCGATTGCGGCGCGAGATGTTTCTCCAAGATTGATCTGCGTCGCTATCATCGAGTTCGTGTCGAGAGGTGGATGTCCCTAGATGCATTCGGACGATGCGGGCATTATGAGTTCAGTCATGTCTTTTGGGTTGACCAATGCTCGTGCGGTATTCATGGATTTGATGAACCGAGTGTTCAAACCATTTTTGACACGTTTGTGATAGTGTTCATTGATGATATCTTGGTTTATTCTCGCCAGGCGGGAGCATGCGGAGCATTTGAGGCTGTCTTGTGATTCTCGAGGCAGCGGCGATTTATGCGCCAAGTTTTCCAAATGTGAGTTTTGGTTGACTTGATGGCGTTTCTTGGGCATATTATGGGTGATGGCATTCGAGTTGATCTGGCCAATCGGCGATCGAGGACTTGGCCTGAACTACTACTCCGCGAGAGGTTCGCGATTTCGGGCCTTGCGAGGATATTATCGGCGGTTCGTAGAAGTTTGCTTCTATCTGCACCATTGACTAGGTGACTCGTAAGGCGGCCAAGTTTGATGGTGATGCTTGTGGCGGGGTTTCGATTCTTTGAAAAGAGGCGACGACCGCCCCGTTCTTACTCTTCGGAGGTCGGATGGTTATGTCGTGTATTGTGACGTCGGGCATCGGGTTGGGTTGTGTGTTGATGCAGCATGGCGGGGTTATAGCATATGCATCCCGGTGAAGAAACACGAGGAACTACCCGCATGATTTGGAGTTAGCGATCGTGATTCACGCTTTGAAGATCTGGAGGCACTATTTGTATGGGGTTCACGTGGATATTTATACGGACCACAAGAGCCTCGGTATATCTTGGCGAGAGGAGCTGAACTTACGGCGAGACGGTGGTTAGAGTTGCTTAAGGATTACGATGTTGATATCTGTACCACGGGGAAGGCCATGTTGTGGCGGATGCCTTAGTCGTAGGTCGATGGGGAGCCTATCAGATGTGCAGCTAGAGAGGAGGGACATGGTTCGTGATTTGCATCAGTTAACGAGCCTTGGTGTCCGTTTGATTGATTCTGATAGCAGTGGGGTTAGAGTTCGTGAGGTTGCTGAGTCTTCCATCGTCGAGGAGGTGAAGAGCAGCGATTCGAGATCCACTTTGATTCGATATCGTGATCTGACTCTTCGTGAGGGCAAGGGTCCTTTTGAGGTAGCACCGATGGGGTGCTAAGGTTTGAGGGCGGTATGTGTTCCGGATGTTTGAGGACTTGGCGAGTTCTTGGGGAAGCACAGCGGCGTTACTCCATCCATCCGGTCGACCAAGATGTACCACGACCTTAGATCGTGTATTGGTGGGATGGCTTGAAGAGGGGCGTTGCGAGTTCGTAGCTCGGTGCCGTGTTGTCCGCAGTGAAGGTAGAGCACCAGAGGCCTGGTGGTTTGTTGCAGACGATTGAGATCCCGACTTGGAAGTGGGAGGTAATCAACATGGATTTCATCACAGGATTACCTCGCACTCAGAGGAGACATGATTCTATATGGGTTATCGTCGACCGGTGTGAAATCAGCCCACTTTCTTCCGTCGGGACGACTTTTTGGTGAGGATTATGCCGACTTTACATCCGAGAGATCGCCGATCGCATGGAGTCCCTACTTCGATCATATCGAGCGAGAGCCGGTTTACGGCTAACTTCTGGAGATCCTTCCAGAGGGGTTTAGGGACGCAGGTGAGCCTGAGTACTGCATTTCATCCACAGACAGACGGACAGGCAGAGCGCACTATCCAGACTCTTGAGGATATGCTGCGAGCATGTGTTATTGACCGATGGTAGTTGGGAGGATCATTTGCCTCTAGTTGAGTTCGCGTATAATAATAGCTACCACTCAAAGATTCGGATGGCGCCTTATGAGGCCTTGTATGGGAGGAAGTGCAGATCGCCTATAGGTTGGTTCGATGTGGGCGAGTGCGGCTAGTAGGACCAGTTGGTACGGACGATGGATAAGGTGAAGCTTATTCGAGGCGGCTATTGATGACTCGAGTCGGCGAAGTCGTATCGCAGATCATCGTCGTCGGCATCTTGAGTTCGAGGTTCATGATTGGGTTTTCCTAAAGGTGTCACCCATGAAGGGTGTGATGAGATTCGGGAGGAAGGGAAACTCGGCCCAGTACATTGGGCGTTTGATTGTCCGAGGTAGGCAAGGTTGCCTATGAGTTGGATCTGCCGTCCGATCCGGAGGCGGTGCATCCGGTTTTCACGTATCTATCTTTGAGGAGATGTATCGGGGATCCATCTAGGGTACACCCGATTGGCGATGTCCAGTGACCAGGGGTTATCGTATGAGAGATTCCCATAGCGATAGTCGATCGTCGGTTTAGGCGTCTGCGGACGGGGCGTGGCTTCGTCAAAGTCTTGTGGCGAACGAGCTCGGGGAGGAGATGACGTGGGAAGCCAGGAGGACATGAGGCGGAAGTATCCTCACCTATTCCCCACACCTCGAGTAAATTCACTTTCCTACTTGTAAATTTCGTTATTGTTTCGCCTAAGTGTTGCTCGTGGCGTGTGTGGCATTTACAATCATTTAAGCTTCTTCGATAACTGTCTTGGGAAGGAACATTCGGGACGAATGTTTCTAAGGGGGGGAGAATGTTATACCCCGTATTTCCAGAGTATGTACGTAAGGGAATACGTACGAAAGTCTAGCCTTAAAGATAAGCCTTGGACGTTTTTATTTGTACACAACTCACTAAAAGAATCGTTTCCGCGAAACGTTTCCACGACTTCGTAGAGTAAATTCGGCTATGCCATTTCTTATTTTTGCGGATTTTTAGAGAGACGAAACATTTTGGACCAACGGGAGGGCAACACTTGGCACCTCCATTGGTGGACTTGAATCGCCCATTTGGACGAATTGAAGAAGAACCTTGGCACGTTTTTTGTGCCTTGTGCACAAGTCAAGGGTTGGTAGGATATTTGTGTTTAGTTAATCCTCACCCTACACTTGCCTTGCACTTGTCTTAATCTTGGCCATTGGTTGGCCACTTCTTGACCTATAAATACCCCCTTAGAGATGAAGAGTTCTTCATCCACAAATCTTCCAAGTCTTGAAAATCCTCTCCTCTCCCTTTGTAGTCTTTTCGTCCAAAACACCTCCTCCTCGCTTGTGAAGGCCCTTGGCGAATACCCCCTCTAGCCTAGTAGTTGGCCGAGGCCCCTAGCCTAGACAAAAATCTACCCCCTCTTGGTAGAAAAGTTACCTTCTTGTATCGTTATAATGCCCAAAATACCTAGCCCAAATACCTTAGTACTTAGTAGAAGTTGTGAAGAACTTCTAAGGTTCTGGAGCATACAACTTAGGAGCAAAACCTTGCTCAGTAGACTTTTCTAGGATATTATTGGGCTTACCGAGGTAATAATCCTAACCTCTTTTGTATTAGAGAATGCATCTTGTAGAAGTATAAGAATAAGTATTAATCACTTAGAAGAATATCAGAATAGAATTGAATGTTACCACAGTAGAAGGGTTTGAAAGATGAATAATCAAACTGTACTTACATAGAATTTGTTTTCACGATGAACTTATATAGCTCACCGGGTAGGGAAGTGCTGCCCAACTTTCCATAGAATTGTGAACCCTCTGTTTAGAATGACCTTCAGAGTAGTCTTTGATAGATATCTGTGACTATTATAGGCTGACTCTCTGCGCGACATATTCACTTGGCGGTGGTTTTTTGAGAAGGTATGTGATTCTTCCTAAAGCATGATATTTTACAATATATATAGTACGGTGAGCGTACATGTGTTAATCGAATAATAACTATGGCAATGTCTTTGACTTAAGCTGAATAATACTTACAGCAATGCCTCACGGCTTAAGCTGAATAATACTTACGGCAATGCCTCGGCTTAAGCTTTGAATAATAAAGAATCAAAACATTTCAAAAGACTCTTGAATCATATTAATGTAAGAGAACTAATTGGTTTTAAAGCGAAGCTTAAGAGTTATACTAGCTTTATGGGAAGTAAGTATAACCACTTAAGATTGATAAAAGAAACAAGTTTGCCTATGTGTTTATAACAGACTTATATTGTGAAAAGAATAATAAGATGGTTTGATAAGTAGACATGATATGATGCTATGTGTGTTAGTATCTTGTAACGTTTGTATAGGTGAGTATCCTTGTTATGCTTATGTTGTTTAAAGATAAGTTGTTATGATAGTATACTATCACTCACCTCTTGAGATGATACCGGGGGTTAAGCTGCCCTCCGATGCGGGGTAGACTCAGCGATGCAGGACCATGATTCGAGAATACCTCATGCGGGTCGGGGGCCTATGCGAGCTCTGAGAGTTCGAGGTTAGTATGCGGGGTTATGCCTCATGCGGTCTATGTGGCCATGCGGACAGCGAGTCGGGGCGATCTTGAGTAGCTACCACCGATGCGGGGTTATACCATGCGGGCCCATGTGAGTGGCCTATGCGGACTCGAGTCGTGATTAGGCTTGCGAGAATGATAATACGGGCGAGTGGCCTGCTTGAATCATTCGCAGCCTAGAAAAGACCTATTACAGTTTACCTATTGTTGCTCTTGTTTGTGATGTGGCATTATGTGCGGTTTCCTTGATTTCTTCATACATATTTGTAAACTGGTTTTAAAAAAGTGTTATGATTTCATTTAAGTACTTTACAGTTTCACATACTTAGTACTGTTATCGACCTCCTTGAGTGCGTTCATGCCGCAGTAAGGGCAAGGCAGTGCTAGATCCGCATCCTTAGGATCTCTACGTTGGTGTCGGGAGCTCCATCTCTTCCGAGGCTCTACTTTTGGTATGATCTCCTGTTGTAGATAGTTTTGTCTGATCGGGGTATGGCGGCCTGTCCGCCATAGTTGTATATTTCCTTAAGTGCTGTAGTCATGTTATGCGATTGTCGGATGTAGCGCTAAACCATGATTATATATATATATGCCGAAAGCGATGTTTTCTCACATAAATCGTGTCTTATTTTATAAACTGTTTCATGTCTTGCTTTATATTTCCGTGATTACTACGATGTATGACTACTTGGGTGCCGGTAAGGCACTACCACGAACCGGGCGGTCGTGACAACAACGTGCCTTACTAACAATGAGAGTAAATAGGTGTATACTTACAATATAAAGTAGGAAGCTCACGATCAAACAGGACCACTGTCCGCGATGTCGTTAAGCAATCTATTTCGGGACTATTTCACCCGCATAGATCGCGTGGACCCGCATGAGGTATTCCTCGCATGGGACTATTTCACCCGCATAAGCCCTTACGGACTCGCATGAGGTATTCCTCGCATAGGTCGGACGCCCGCGTGGGACTATTTCACCGCATAAGCCCTACGGACTCGCATGAGGTATTCTCGCATCGTGGGTAGCAAATCCACGGAAAATGCAATGCCACAAACCCGAAATGACCCGCAATTATTCTTGAACTACTAGCACAAATCCGCTATCACATAACATAAGCACTACCGCTTATCATACAATATATAAGCAAGTTAAGCAATCCCCTAACTTCTTATTACATTTCATATACACTCTCATTTTAGTTTACTTAAGGCACTAACATGTTCTTTATAAAAATCCGGGAATTTAACCCAAAGTACTACGTACTTCTATTCTTTCAAAATGACTCATTTCATTATAAAACTTCCAAGATACTAATAACCGTAGTATCAAGTTACAATTTCTTTTTCAAGACAAGTCACAATACTTTTAGAAATAAAATTAGGCTTCTAAATCAAGTGACTTCTTCTCTCGTAAAAGCCTTAGGCAATTGATGCCTTTAAATCAAATTGCCTTTCAAATAAATCAAGCCATTTATCTTTCCATAAAGCCAATATAACCAACTCCCCATAAAGTCGTTATATTCACTTTATACCTAAGTCAAGTACAATTTCCTATCCAAGGGACTTATACGTTTAAAACGAAACAAGTGTCACATTCTTTAAAACTCTTCAAGTCCCTTATCATGCTTAAATTACTTAAGAGTAACCCATTCTCTTATTAACTTTCCATAAAGCCGTTATACTAGCTTTATACATTAGCAACTTACATACTTCTTTTTAACCAAGAGACTTAGACTTTCCAACAAAACAAGTATCAAAATACTTTCAACATACTTAAAGTCTCTTAACTTTTGAAAACCAAGATATCCTTAATAATTAAACAAGTGAGTTAATTCCCTAACTCAAACAACTTGGGCATTCTTAAAATAAGCCAAGGATATCAAATAGACTAGATTGTCAAAATCTTGTACGTCTACCGTACTATACATTTACAACTTAATCATGCTCAAGAGATAAGAAAGTTCCACATACCTCTTCGGTTTAATCCACTTGCTAAGTCCAATCGCCGTACGTAGTATGCCAACCTATAATGACCATAGTACATCTATTAACTTCTAGTTTCAAACGTAGAATATTCCAAGTGCAAGTCACTAAATTCTACGGAAAATCGGACAGCACTTCCTTTGTTTTTACTAACTTTTCCACCTTTTTCAAGGCCGAATACAATAACCAAACAGCCCCAATTGGCTCACCACAATTTATAAGGTAGTTCAATACAAATGAATAACCAAACAACCTCAATTGGCTCACCACAAACGATAACAAACTAGTCTAAACTATAATGTCAATTCGGCAATTAGGCAACAATACAAATCGTTTCCAATTCCTTTTTAATCCAAGCAGTTTAGTATAACATGATATCAAGCCGCAATCGATTACAACTACTACAATCCTCAAGTAGGTAAACATGCGACGATTCTAATAAACGACCAAAATTGTATTTCAATTTCAAAAGGCTAATCATGTCTTTTCGGTTCTAGGCTTCTACAATCCATGTCACTTATCAAACTTCATAACACAAATCACATGATCACTTATAACTTATCATAACATGAAATCTTCAATTACAAAAGTAAAACGAAGATTATACCTCAATTAGCCCAATTATGATCCAAGATCACAAGTCGCTCCTTAGCAACTTTAGCTCCTCCTTTCGACGTTCCAATCCACTCCAAGCAACCCTTAGAAGCTTATAAAAGACTCATCTTCAAGTTTCAACTTCAAAGTTGAATAACCCTTTAGGTTTTCGCCTTGCGACTAATACGAAAACACCACATTTCCGGGATCTTTTTATTGAGAAACACTTACTATACCCTTAGGTACCTTGGTTTAAAGTGGGGGAATTATTGGACAACAATTGAAAATTTTCATCTTGAAAATCCCCTCAAAGCCGAGAGCTTCCTTGTGCTCTTCAAGGTTTTCTTGAAAATTTAACTAAGTGTTAAAAAGCCTTGTCTTGCTACTAGCACACATATATAATACTATGGAGGGTCAAGATCTACACAATTGGTTGGCCTAGATGAGTTTCACATGGATCCTAGCCAAGTGGCCCTTGGACTTTTAGTCAACAATGTCAAGCTAAGCCATTTGCAAGACTTGGTCTTTTAAATTATGGTCAAATGACCATTTCCTCCATCAATATTTCGTCCAAGACCATTAAGGGGGGGTGACACGTGTCGCCCTCCCGTTCGTCGCAATATTTCGTTTTCCGACAAATTCCAAAATTCCGATAAGTTTTTACTCGTCAAACCTTAACATTGTTGAGTTCTTACGTGCGCTCTTATAAACATATCACGAAATTCGGTGTAACATTCTTCCCTTAGAAACATTCGTCCCGAATGTTCTCTCGAGTCAAACTTAAGATTGCGACATAGTCTCCTTACAACCCCTACGTACAATAATGCCACACTTGGCCACATAACAATACTCATACCAAAATATCAAACCGAACCACGTGTCAATCATCGGTTATCTGCATAAAGCTTGCGGACTCTAAGCTTACTGATCTTCCGGATAAGCTTCGCCTTATCCATAGCCCTGAATCAAGTGCGGACCAAATAATCGAACCTCGCCATGTCGAACCATCCGACCGACGATCTACACTTCTTACATACAAGGCCTCATACCGCCACCGAAATCGGAAGGGTATGCATGTAAATGCGTAACAAGACAAGAGTCAATTAACCTTCCCGGCTATTCCTGAAATAAAAAACACAGGCCCGCAACCTATCCTCAAGTGCCTGGATAGTACGCTCTGCCTGACCGTCGGTCTGAGGGTGTAATGTAACACTGAGACTCACCTGTGTCCCTAATCCTTTCTGGAAGGAAAAAAAAAAACTCCAGAAGTTATCCGCAACTGAGCTCATCTATCTGTAATCATAAACGTAGGAACCTCGTGCAGTCTCACAATCTCTCTGCTATACAAGCTAGTATAAACCTCAGCCGAGCAAGTGGCCCCAATCCGAAAGAACACAGCTGGTTTCGCCAGCCTAATTACCATGACCCCCAGGGAGTCGCACTTCTTCCGAGTACGATGCCACCCTGTAACAAGATCCTTAATAATTACCTCTCATATCTAGGTTGGGATTTCAATAGCCTGCAATAGCCCACTGGGCTTCTGGTACACAACCATGATTTGCTACTAACTCGGACACTAAGCAGTAAACTCCGCTATGTCTCTCTTCCGGTCATCTTACCCATACATACATCTGAGGCCACGACACGACTTAGTCGGCCCCAAACAATCAGAGCAATAAGCACTGCGTGCCTCCCCTAGAACCTGCTGACTAGTCCTGCAGCACCGGGTACACGCAATCTATCCTCATCTCATAGCACCCCATCAAGTGCTACTCAAACAGTCTCTTCTCTCCTCGGAGAGTCGTAACTTCGATCAGATCATAACTGGATCCTCTTACTGTCGCCTCTTTACTTCCCCAACGATGGAAGACTCGGCAACCTCCCGGATCAGAACTTCATTAACCTTGGAAACAAATAATCGAACCCCTAGGCTTGGTAACTGAAGAATCTTACAGACTACATCCTGTCTATCTGGCTGCCCATCCGCACTACCCCAGGTCCACCACAAAGAGTATCTGTAACTGTCTTGGCTTTCCCCGGATGGTATAGGATATCAATAACACAATCCTTGAGTAACTCTAACCACCATCGGTGTCGCAAATTCTACTGCCTCAGTCTGCAGATATACCGGAGGCTTTTGTGGTCTGCACAAGTATCCACATGAAGTCTGTATATACGTCATGCCCCCAAATCTTCAAGGCATGATTTAACTGCCGCCAGCTTTAAATCGTGAGTGGCGCAATTTCCTTTCCTGCTTCCCTAACTACCGGGAAAACATAGGTTCTATCCTTATCGGGTTGCGTCAGCACACAACCTAGCCCAATACCCAACGTGTTATCATAAAAACCTAACCCTCTAGTCTTTCAGGAGGAGTTAGAACTGTAGTCGTGGTCAACTTGTCTTCCAATAACTGAAAGTCTTTCTCATTCCTGCGAAATATTCGGGTATCCTTAATCTCACTTATGGTTCCTGTTTCCCTTTCTCTGATGCAACCAAACTTGGTCACTAAACTTAGATTTGATTCCTTTGCTTGCCTCACGGCTAAGACTTACTGTCAATCACATTTTTGGGGGGGGGGAGGTTTCGCGATCCCGTCAAGTAATAACCCGGTTTTCCCTTCCCAGTTTGTAGAGCCTATAACTAGGTGTTACCACATTTTCTTGAAATATTCTTACTGCCCATTATCAACTAATGGTCTTTACACTCGTCTGGGGTAATCATGACTCGTGCAACTTACATTTATATCTTTACGATACTTCCGACCAATTAAATGCGTCGCTCTTTATTACTCCAACCCAACACTTTTTCCACGGTTATCCACAATCGTAACCTATGGCATAACGATCAAGACCTTACGATCTTATATCCTTCGTCTAACAACATGGGTACACGTAACCATGTCATACGCAAAATTGTCCTTTACATGGGGGAGATAACTTATCTCCCTTAATAAACCTTCCTTGGAGTCGCAACCCTAATCACAGGGTCCTCTCGCGGTCCAGTAAACATCTAATCATCACGCACCGCCTTAAAGTCGTGTAGATTTTCAAAACCTACCAAAGATGCCCTCAGCTTTCCGCCGGCAGCACCCGTACTTATTTATTCATGCCTTGCACATTTTCCTGAAATTATCTGGAAGGTCGTGGCCCTGACCGCCACACCAAACCAACTCCAAGTACCTCCAAGGGCATTTAACATAAATTCCTTCAAATTCAATTATTACTACTTTCTGCCTCAATCCACCTCAAATGAACAAATCACACAGACTTATTAAAAACAATTATGTCAAAGAAGGAAGAATAATTCACTGGTTACCACCACTTCTCTTCCTTTCCACTCGATAAGCAAACTTATCGGAACCGTACCGAAATCAATCTCTCTCAGTAGTCCACGTTGGCATCACAAGAGGCCAACTAGTCCGCACTCATAATGACCTCAACGTCTGTCGCAGCTCTGCTAGGTGCGCTAAGGTCCGACGATCGTTCTGGTAATTATTATCTACTCGCTCAGCTACCACCCATCACTCACGGGTGTGATCACCCCGAAAGGTTCTCATGGATTCAGGCTTTATTTCTTTACACTTGGTTGCTCTCTTTTTCACTGGTCGTACTTTTCCCGTACTCCCAAACTTATTTTAGCGTACGTACATAGCCTTCATACTGATCCGGGTCTCCAATCTTTGGAGTTACTAAATTAAACAATACAAGGCCCATTCCGGCTCTCGCAACCTGGTTCCGGTGGAATGCGTCCACGAACCCATAAAACGATTAACTAGACTTGGGCCTTACACCCTCGTGACCCTGTCACGTAGCGGGACTACTACCAACTAATCCCATTTCATTTCAAGCTATGGGGCGACCCTTAATAGGTCCTCAACTCGACTCGGCGTCGCACTTAACTCTTACCCTTGGTCTGACTTAACTTTACTACCCGAGAAGGCCCTATATACCTAAGGTCTCGACGGTTATCACATTCTCAGGCTCGCAATTTCCATGCTCCAAGCCTAACTTATCAGCCCCCCGTAACCGGGTACAAAAACTTCTCGTAAAATCATAGTCGTGTTGTCTTGACCACAACCACCATACTTTCTTCGTCCGGATCTCGCCCGTACAATTCCCTTAAGCATACCACGTAACTTAAGTTGCTAACCTAGTCTTCCACTTAGTCTCTTAATTAACTTCTTAAGGGTCCATTACATTCTCACACATCTCATCATCACCTAATTATCTCAAATTAGCACGTAAAACCTTGATGAGAGTTCCTTAATCCATACCTTCGGTATTTATTTAGTCCTTACCCACTCGTAATCTAAAATCATCCTAGGCAACACATGTGACCCCCAAACATAAATCCGTATAGTTGTATGTCACAATACCAACTATACTACAAACATTACCAACCTGGATACGCAATTCACATAATCCTTCCTGGGTCACTGCTGCCTTTCTCGTAGCTGCAAACAATCATAACTTGTTAGGGAAAGACAACCCTAACCATACAGCTCTATCGCACGATCTTAGAGTGAGAAGAATGGAAACCAATCCTAAATGTCCTGCAGCCTCCTGATTATAGATGTGGTGCACAACACACCGATAATCAAGACTCTACTAGACACGGTCTGTAGACACTTTCCGAGGACTAATCGCTCGATACCACTTTGTCACGACCCGACCGGGCATGGCCCGGTGCCTACACGGACACCCTTTCGGTAAACATCAGAGAATAGCAGCGGAACATACACAACTAAAAAAAATACTTAAACATAAGTTAACAACAGGCTAGCCGATAAGGCTACCTTCCGTAAAAATATACTCAATCCAGAAATAGAAAAAGACATTTTTTCTTTACAACCCATCCACATGTGACTACAGACCTCTAAGAATAACAACTCTGGCGGGACGGGGCCGCCATACCCCGAATGTACAATAACCGACAATACCGAGGATAAGCCTCGGAATAAAGGAGCTTCTCAGCGGTGAACAGTGATCCTAAGAGCGAGGATCGAGAAACTGCACTTTACTGCGGCATGAACGGCCCGAAGGAGTCGATCTAATATGTACCAAATATATGGCCGAAATCTTGTAATGAAATCATAAGTCTAATAATAAGCGGAGACATGTATGATACTCAATTAACGATTATCGTGCCTTACTAACAAGAGTAAATATGTGTATCTTTACAATATAAAGTAGGAAGCTCACGATCAAAACAGGACCACTGTCCGCGGTATCATTAAGCAATCCTATTTCGGACTATTTCACCGCGTAGATCGCGTGGACCCGCATGGTATTCCTCGCATGGGACTATTTCACCGCGTAAGCCCTTACGGACTCGCATGAGGTATTCCTCGCATAGGTCGGACCCGCGTGGGACTATTTCACCGCGTAAGCCCTACGGACTCGCATGAGGTATTCCTCGCATCGTGGGTAGCAAATCCACGGAAAATGCAATGCCATGACCCGGAAATGACCGCAATTATTCTTGAACTACTAGCACAAATCCGGCTATCACACATAACATAAGCACTACGAAACATCATACAATATATAAGCAAGTTAAGCAATCCACAACTTATTATTCATTTCATATACACTCTCATTTTAGTTTACTTAAGGCACTAACATGTTCTTTATAAAAATCCGAATTTAACCCAAAGTACTACGTCTTCTATTCTTTCAAAATGACTCATTTCATTATAAAACTTCCAAGATACTAATAACCGTAGTATCAAGTTACAATTTCTTTTTCAAGACAAGTCACAATACTTTTAGAAATAAAATTAGGCTTCTAAATCAAGTGACTTCTTCTCTCGTAAAAGCCTTAGGCAATTGATGCCTTTAAATCAAATTGCCTTTCAAATAAATCAAGCCATTTATCTTTCCATAAAGCCAATATAACCAACTCCCCATAAAGTCGTTATATTCACTTTATACCTAAGTCAAGTACAATTTCCTATCGAGGACTTATACGTTTAAAACGAAACAGGTGTCACATTCTTTAAAACTCTTCAAGTCCCTTATCATGCTTAAATTACTTAAGAGTAACCCATTCTCTTATTAACTTTCCATAAAGCCGTTATACTAGCTTTATACATTAGAAACTTACATACTTCTTTTTAACCAAGAGACTTAGACTTTCCAACAAAACAAGTATCAAAATACTTTCAACATACTTAAAGTCTCTTAACTTTTGAAAACCAAGATATCCTTAATAATTAAACAAGTGAGTTAATTCCCTAACTCAAACAACTTGGGCATTCTTAAAATAAGCCAAGGATATCAAATAGACTAGATTGTCAAAATCTTGTCGTCTGCACTATACATTTACAACTTAATCATGCTCAAGAGATAAGAAAGTTCCACATACCTCTTCGGTTTAATCCACTTGCTAAGTCCAATCGCCGTACGTAGTATGCCAACCTATAATGACCATAGTACATCTATTAACTTCTAGTTTCAAACGTAGAATATTCCAAGTGCAAGTCACTAAATTCTACGGAAAATCGGACAGCACTTCCTTTGTTTTTACTAACTTTGCCACCTTTTTCAAGGCCGAATACAATAACCAAACATCCCCAATTGGCTCACCACAATTTATAAGGTAGTTCAATACAAATGAATAACCAAACAACCTCAATTGGCTCACCACAAACGATAACAAACTAGTCGAAACAATAATGTCAATTCGGCAATTAGGCAACAATACAAATCGTTTCCAATTCCTTTTTAATCCAAGCGGTTTAGTATAACATGATATCAAGCCGCAATCGATTACAACTACTACAATCCTCAAGTAGGTAAACATGCGACGATTCTAATAAACGACCAAAATTGTATTTCAATTTCAAAAGGCTAATCATGTCCTTTTCGGTTCTAGGCTTCTACAATCCATGTCACTTATCAAACTTCATAACACAAATCACATGATCACTTATAACTTATCATAACATGAAATCTTCAATTACAAAAGTAAAACGAAGATTATACCTCAATTAGCCCAATTATGATCCAAGATCACAAGTCGCTCCTTAGCAACTTTAGCTCCTCCTTTCGACGTTCCAATCCACTCCAAGCAACCCTTAGAAGCTTATAAAAGACTCATCTTCAAGTTTCAACTTCAAAGTTGAATAACCCTTTAGGTTTTCGCCTTGCGACTAATACGAAAACACCACATTTCCGGGATCTTTTTATTGAGAAACACTTACTATACCCTTAGGTACCTTGGTTTAAAGTGGGGGAATTATTGAACAACAATTGAAAATTTTCATCTTGAAAATCCCCTCAAAGCCGAGAGTTTCCTTGTGCTCTTCAAGGTTTTCTTGAAAATTTAACTAAGTGTTAAAAAGCCTTGTCTTGCTACTAGCACACATATATAATACTATGGAGGGTCAATATCTACACAATTGGTTGGCCTAGATGAGTTTCACATGGATCCTAGCCAAGTGGCCCTTGGACTTTTAGTCAACAATGTCAAGCTAAGCCATTTGCAAGACTTGGTCTTTTAAATTATGGTCAAATGACCATTTCCTCCATCAATATTTCGTCCAAGACCATTAAGGGGGGGGGTGACATGTGTCGCCCTCCCGTTCGTCGCAATATTTCGTTTTCCGACAAATTCCAAAATTCCGATAAGTTTTTACTCGTCAAACCTTAACATTGTTGAGTTCTTACGTACGTTCTTATAAACATATCCTGAAATTCTGGGGTGTAACATACCTCATGCAGGCCTATGTGAGTGGCCTATGCGGACTACGGGAGTCCAGGATTAGGCTTGCATAATGATACTATGGGCGATTGGCCTTGCTTCGATCATTCGCAGCCTAAAAAAGACCTGTTACAGTGTACCTGTTATTACTCTTGTTTGTAATGTGGCACTATGTGCGGTTACATTGGTTGTTTCGTACATATTTGTAAAATTGGTTTTAAAATGATATGATTTCATTTAAGTACTTTACAGTTTCACATACTTAGTACCTGTTATCGACCTCCTTGGGCCGCGTTCATGCCGCAGGTAAGGGCAAGCAGGTGCTAGATCCGCATCCTTAGGATCTTTTGCGTTGGTGTCAGGAGCTCCATCTTCTCCGGAGGCTCGACTTTTGGGTATGATCTCCCTGTTGTAGATAGTTTTGTACGATCGAGGTATGGCGGCCCTATCCATATAGTTGTTTATTTCCTTAGGTGCGTAGTCTATTATGCAGTTGGGATGTAGCGCGATTTTGGTGTATATATATTATGCGAAAGACGACTTTTCTCATATAAAGCGTGTCTCAATTTACATTGTTTCATGTCTTGTTTTTATATTCCGCTGATTTTCTCGATGTATGACTACTGGGTGCGGGTAAGGCACGATCCACGAACCCGGGCAGTCGTGACAAAAGTGGTATCGAGCGATTAATCCTCGGAAAGTGTCTGAGCCGTATCCAGTAGAGTCTTGATTATCGGTGTGTTTTGCACCACACCAATAATCAGGAGGCTATAGGATATTTAGGATTGGTTTCCATTCTTCTCACTCCGAGATCGTGCCTTAGAGCTGTGTTATAAGTTGGACCCCTCTAACGTATTCCTTTTACGCAGATTATGCCTCGCGTAAGGCAACTCGGGCCCAGAAGGGCAAGCGGAGGAGGCGCTAGTGGGACACCTAGAGTCACGAGGGCACGAGCCCGATCTATACAGAGACGGCGAGTTCCACGACGCCAACCCCAGGAGGTTTAGGGCGCAGCGGTGGGCGATGAGACCACGATACTGCGCTCCTCCACCGGCTGAGCGAGCGAGATGGGTTACAAGGAGATGGCGATCGCCGAGATCGTGGCGCATATGAGGATAGGTTGGACGCAGGATTCAGTTCAGCCGTTCCTGTGGTTCACCCGAGATCAGACAGTTTGAGGCTACGGGATTTTCTCGAGTTATAGCCGCGAGTTCTACGGGTCGAGGCTCGAGGATGATCCGCGAGTTCATCCGTCGACTGAGAGGATCATGCGAGTGATCAAGGCTTCAGAGACCGAGTCCGTGGTCTTCAGCTCACATAGGCTGCGTGATACCGCAGTCGATTGGTTTGATTCGTGGGAGTTATCTCGGGGAGAGCGCGCGTCCCCAGCTACTTGGGACGAGTTCTCGGAGGCCTTTCTCACTAATTTCTTGCCTCCACAGAGGAGGAGGGCACGGGTAAGCGATTTTTGTTCGAGGCAGAGGACGCACAGTTAGAGAGTACAACGTTGAGTTTGATTCGTTGGCTCGATATTTCCCTGCGTTGGTAGCAGATATGGAGGACAGGGTGCATCGTTACGTCACCGGGCTAGATGATTATATGGACGAGTCTTGTGCGGGTGTGGCTCTTCAGCCAGGTATGGATATTACCCGCATGCAGGCTCATGCACTTGGATGCGAGGAGCGTAGGGGCTGACGGGTTGATGACAGCGGCGAGAAGACCAGGACGGCAGGGTCTTTTGGTAGCTATCGTGGTGGGCGGCCTCAGCAGCAGTCTAGATTTGCACCACAGCCAGCTCAGAGCACTCCTACACCGCCTTCGGGCGGCCAGGGATATTCGAGGCGCACGGGGCCCCGTGACTTGACGTCGAGGCGGCGAGTGCGGCGATCGGGACCACCCGCCGGTGTGGCCGTCGCGGTAGATCCCACTTCGGAATTGTGGCATGCGCTACGGAGTTTGTTACGATTGTGGCAGCAGGGTCACTTTGCGAGGAACTGTCCGACCAAGGGCAGCGCAGATGGTAGGGGTCAGCCTACATGTTCTTTCGCCGGGTCTTCTTCATCTCCTACGGTTACTCGCCCCGGAGGGCAAGGTACTCATGGGCCAGCAGGTCGCGGAAGAGGTCATGGCGCGGGTCACAGTTCTAGCGGTCCTCAGAACCGTATTTATGCCTTGTCCAGCCGGTAGGATCAGGAGGCCTCACCTGATGTCGTCACAGGTACCTTATCAGTTTCGGGATTTGATGTGTATGCCTTGATAGATCCGGGTTCTACTCTGTCCTATATATCTCCCCTTATTGCTAGTAGGATAGGGATAGAGCCTGAGTCCATAGACCCTTTCGAGGTAGCTACGCCAGTGGGTGATTCGGTGGTAGCTCGGCGGGTATATAGGGCTTGTCCAATGACCATATATAGTCGTCAGACCCTAGCCGACTTGATAGAGTTGGATATGACTGATTTCGACGTGATCATGGGTATGGATTGGCTAGCTTCTTGCTACGCCAATGTAGACTGCAGGGAGAGAGTAGTACGGTTCCAGTTTCTGAGAGCCGGTTGTTGAGTGGGAGGAACCGTATCGTAGGGTAGGTTTATTTCCTACGAGAAGGGTATATTTACCATCTCATTCGGGTGTTTGATCACGAGGCTGCGGTACCAGATTTTCATCCGTTCGATGAAGAGAGAGTTCCCAGGCGTGTTTCAGACGACCTCCGGGTATCCTCCCGAGAGGAGATAGCGTTTTGTATCGATGTCTTTGCGGACACTCGGCTATTTCCATTCCGCCATACTGAATGGCACTGCCGAGTTGAGAGAGTTGAAGGACGGTGAGGATTTCTTTGGAGAAAGGGCTTCATCAGGCCCAGTGTTTCTCCCTGGGGAGCTCCGGTTTTGTTCGTGAAGAAGAAGGATGGGACGCTGCGCATGTGTGTTGATTACAGACAGCTGAACAAGGTGACCATTAAGAACAGATACCCCCTTCCCAGGATTGATGATTTGTTCGACCGATTTGCGAGTGCGAGATGTTTCTCAAGATTGATCTGCGATCGGGCTATCATCAGTGCGTGTTAGAGAGCAGATGTCCCTAATCGCATTCGGACCGTCGGGCACTATGAGTTCAGGGTTATGTCTTTCGGGTTGACCAATGCTCTGGCGGTATTCATGGATTTGATGAACCGAGTGTTCAAACCATTTTTGGACACGTTTGTGATAGTGTTCATTGATGATATCTTGGTTTATTCTCGCTCAGAGCAGGAGCATGCAGAGCATTTGAGGACGGTGCTGAGAGTTCTCCAGGACCAGCAGTTATACGCCAAGTTTTCCAAATGTGAGTTTTGGTTGGCTTCGGTGGCTTTTCTTGGGCATATTGTCGGGGCTGATGGTATTCGGGTGGATACGGCCAAGATCGAGCGATCAGGACTTGGCCTAGACCTCTTACTCGGCAGGTGCGCAACTTTACGGGCCTCGCAGTTATTATCGGGTTCGTAGAAGTTTACTTATCTCTGCACCATTGACTAGGTGACTCGGAAGTCGGCTAAGTTTGATGGACTGATGCTTGTGGCGTGGTTTCCGATTCTTTGAAAGAGATCGACAACCGCGCCCCGTTCTTACTCTTCCGCAGGGTCGAGCGGTTATGTTGTATATTGTGATCGTCGGCGTCGGGCTCGGATGTGTGTTGATGCGGTGGTAAGGTTATAGCGACGCATCCAGCGACTTAAGAAGCATGAGAGGACCTACCCCACCCATGATTCGAGTTAGCGGCGGTGATTCACGCTTTGAAGATCTGGAGGCACTATTTGTATGGGGTTCATGTGGATATTTATACTGCACCACAAGAGCCTCCAAGATATCTTCGACCAGAGGAGCTGAACTTACGGCGAGGCGGTGGTTAGAGTTGCTTAAAGATTATGATGTCGATATCTGCACCACCGGGAAGGCCAATATGGCGAATGCCCCAGTGGTAGGTCGATGGGTAGCCTATCGATGTGCGTGGAGAGGAGGGCATGGTTCGCGATTTGCATCGATTAGCGAGCCTTGGTGTCCGCTTGATTGATTACGATAGCGGTGGGGTTCGAGTTCGAGAGGTTGCGAGTCTTCCATCGTCGAGGAGGTGAAGAGGCAACGATTTGAGGATCCGATTTTGACACTGCCGTGATACGGCTCTTCTTGAGGAAGGGTCCTTTTGAGGTAGCACGATGGGGTGCTAAGGTTTGAGGCAGTTGTGTGTTCCGGATATTGCGGGACTTGGCGCGAGTTCTAGGAAGCACACTGCGGCGTTACTCTATCCATCCGTGGTCGACCAAGATGTACCACGACCTTAGATCGTGTATTGGTGGGATGGCTTGAAGAGGGGCGTTGCGAGTTTGTAGCTCGATGCGTGTTGTCGGCCAGTGAATGTAGAGCACGAGAGGCCCGGTGGTTTGTTGCGACGATTGAGATCCCAACACGGAAGTGGGAGGTGATCAACATGGACTTTATCACGGGATTACCTCGCACTCGGAGAGACATGATTCTATATGGGTTATAAATCGGGATGACGAAATCAGCCCACTTTCTTCCGTCGGACGACTTTTCTGAGGATTATGCGATTTTACATCAGAGATCGTCGATCGCATGGAGTCCCTATTTCGATCATATCGCATGAGGAGCCCGATTTACGGCTAACTTCGGAGGTCTTTCGAGAAGGGTTTAGGGGCGGTGAGCACAGTCTGCATTCCATCCATAAACGACAGACGACGAGCGCACTATCCGCACTCTTGAGGATATCTTTGCGAGCTGTGTTATTGACCGTGGGTAGCTGAGAGGATCATTTGCCTCTAGTTGAGTTTGCGTATAATAATAGCTACCACTCCAGTATTCAGATGGCGCCTTATGAGGCCTTGTATGGGAGGAAGTGCAGATCGCCGATAGGATGGTTTGATGTAGGCGAGGTGCAGTTAGTGGGACCAGATTTGGTGCAGCAGGCAGTGGATAAGGTGAAGCTTATCCAGGAGCGGTTCTTGGCGGCTCGAGTCGGCAAGTCATATGCAGATCATCGTCGTCGGCATCTGGAGTTCGAGGTTGATGATTGGGTTTTCCTGAAGGTGTCACCCATGAAGGGTGTGATGAGATTCGGGAAGAAGGGGAAACTCAGCCCAAGGTACATTGGGCCGTATCAGATTGTCCGCAGGGTAGGCAAGGTTGCCTATGAGTTGGATCTGCCGTCCGATCTGGAGGCAGTGCATCCGGTGTTTCATGTTTCTATGCTGAGGAGATGTATCGGGGATCCATCTAGGGTACACCCGATTGACGATGTCCAGGTGACCGAGGGGTTATCGTATGAGGAGATCCCCATAGCGATAATCGATCGTCAGGTTAGGCGTCTGCGGACCAAGGACGTGGCTTCCGTCAAAGTCTTGTGGCGGAACGAGCTCAGGGAGGAGATGACGTGGGAAGCTGAGGAGGACATGAGGCGGAAGTATCCTCACCTATTCCCCACACCTCCAGGTAACTCACTTTCCTACTTGTAAATTTTTCATTAACATATTTGCTTAAGTGCTGTATTGTGGCCATGTGTGGCATTTGCAAACTGTTTTAAATTGTGGAGGACTTCGTTATGCTGTCTTGGGAAGGAACATTGGGACGAATGTTTCTAAGGAAGGAGAATGTTATACCGTATTTCCAGAGTATGTGCGTGAGGGCATACGTCAAAAGTTTAGCCTTAAGTTAGGCATTATGGACGAAAATTGTGCACCTGACCGAAGCGGATGGTTTTCCGACGAAACGTTTTACAAAACTTGCAAGGTAGGGTAAATTACGGCTATGCCATTTCTAATTTTTGCGGATTTTTCCGAGAGATGTAACATTTTGGATCAACGAGAGGGTGACACTTGTCACCCTCATTTGGGCAACAAGGAGGCCACAGTTGGCATGAAATTGGGGCTTAAAACTTGGGTCAATGTTTTGTGAGGATTTGTGGAGTAGGTTAGGGTGCACTTGTACAAATCCCTACCATCCACTGCCCTCCACTTGCCCTCATCCTAGCCCTTAAAAGCCCTATAAATACCCCCACTTTGATGAAGAGTTCTTCATCCACAAATCAAACTTTCCAAGTCTAAAATCCCTCCCTCCCTTTGTGTTGTGTTCGTCCAAGCCTCCCCCTTCCCTCTTGAAAAGGCTTGTGCCGAAACCACCCCTCCTCTTTGTGGTGTTCTAGCGAGACCTACCCCCTTGGTAGAAAGTTGTCTTCCAAGTATTGTTACTATTCCCAAATACTTTAGCCTATACCTTGTTGTATTTCCAAAGTCACCTCTATACTAAAAAGCCTAGAAATACTACCTTATCTCCATTGTCACTAAACGAAAGCCTAAGAAAAACTTCATTGTTGGTTGAAGTGGAAGTAGAAGTTGTTAGAAACTTCTAAGGGTTTCTTGGAGCTATCGGAGCATGCAAATAAGGAGCTAAACCTTACTCAGGATCAACATTTAACTTGGATAATTTTGGGCTTATCGAGGTAAATACTCTTGTCCTTCTATTGTAATTGGATATTACATATAAGAATAGTTAAGACTTGAGTATAAGGTATAGAATGATATTAAAGAATAGAATTGAACTGTAATCACAATAGAAGGGTATAACAGAAGAAGAATTAAATCAGATTTACATAGAATGTATTTCTGATGAACTTGGGTAACTTGGCGGGTAGGGAAGTCTTGCCAAATTTTCCGTAGAATAAAGAACCTCTGTTTAGAATATCCTCTGAGAATAGTCTAGGCGTTGATAGGCGTGTTGACTATTATAGGTTGATACTCTGCGCGCGACATATTCGACTTGGCAGGTGGATTTCGCCAAGAAGGTATGTGATTCTTCCTACACTCTTGAGCATGATATTTTAAAGTATATATATAGTACGGTAGACGTACGTGTGTTAACTGAACGTAGCTTTACGACAATGTCTTTTGACTTAAGCTGAATAATAAAGATCTTATAGTCTTTCAAAGAATTATAAATCAGTTTTGAAAGAAGAAGAATATTTGTTTTTAAACAAGAAGCTTAAGAGTTATACTAGCTTTATGGGAAGTTAAGTATAACGACTTAAGAAAGATAAAAGGAAGTTTACTTATGTGTTTATAAAAGACTTATATTGATTTATGGAAAGTATAATAAGATGGTTTGATAAGTAGACATAATATGATGCTATGTGTGTTAGTGTCTTGTAACGTTTGTATAAGAGGTATTCTTGTTGTGCTTATATTGTTTAACGATAAGTTGTTATGTTAGTATTATATCACTCACCTCTTGACACGATCACGGGGTTAAGGCCCTCCGACGGGGTAGACTCGGTGATGCAGGACCATGATTCGAGAATACCTCATGCGGGTCCAGGACCTATGCGAGCTACGAGTTCCGGTTAGTGTGCGGGGTTATACCTCACGCGGTCTACATGTGGCCACGCGGACTACGAGTCGGGGCGATCAGGAGTAGCTACCCTCGATGCGGGGAATACCTCATGCGGGCCTATGTGAGTGGCCTATGCGGACTACGGGAGTCCAGGATTAGGCTTGCATAATGATACTATGGGCGATTGGCCTTGCTTCGATCATTCGCAGCCTAGAAAAGACCTGTTACTGTTTACCTGTTATTACTCTTGTTTGTGATGTGGCACTATGTGCGGTTACATTGGTTGTTTCGTACATATTTGTAAAATTGGTTTTAAAATGATATGATTTCATTTAAGTACTTTACAGTTTCACATACTTAGTACCTGTTGTACTGACCTCCTTCGGGGGGCTGCGTTCATGCCGCAGGTAAGGGCAAGCAGGTGCTAGATCCGCATCCTTAGGATCTTTTGCGTTGGTGTCAGGAGCTCCATCTTCTCTGGAGGCTCGACTTTTGGGTATGATCTCCCTGTTGTAGATAGTTTTGTATGATCGGTATGGCGGGGCCACTGTCCGCCATAGTTGTTTATTTCCTTAGAGGTGCAGTAGTCTATTATGCGGTTGGGATGTAATCGCGATTTTGGTGTATATATATTATGCCGAAAGGCGACTTTTCTCATATAAACTGTGTCTCAATTTACATTGTTTCATGTCTTGTTTTTATATCCCGCTGATTTTCTCTGATGTATGACTACTTGGGTGCCCGGGTAAGGCACCAGTCACGGGCCCCGGAACGGGTCGTGACATACTCCTAACAACAAGGCAAGTATACCTCAAATATCCAGTCATGTATACTCCTAACAACAAGGCAAGTATACTTCAAACAACAAGTCATGTATACTCCTAACAACAAGGAAAGTATACCATAAAAATACTCATGTCTATAGAAAGAAGAAGTTCACATACCTCGTGACGACTAACCCATACGACAAGTAGCAAAATGCTCCGAAGTACTTCAACCTCATCGGATATTCCTTAAGCCAAGTAGACTCTGCTACACGTAGTACTTCAACCTAAAATGGCCATAGTACTTCTATCAATATCATACTTACTATTGTAAGACTTATTGTTACACCCCAGAATTCCAGGATATGTTTATGAGAACGTACGTAAAAACTCAAAATGTTAAGATTTGAGACGAATAAAAATTTATCGGAATTATGGAATTGTCGGAAAACGAAACATTGCGACGAATGAGAGGGCGAAACATGTCACCCCCACCCCCCCTTAGTGGTCTTGGTCGAAAATGGCATGGGTAGAATGGTAATTTGACCATAATTATGATGAAAGTCTTGCTAGGCTAAGAGCTTGACAACATTGACCAAGTCAATGAGCCCACATAGCTTGATATTTTAATGAAACGCATCCAAGACACCCATTTGTATTAATCTTGACCCTTCCTTGTGTTATTTAAGTATACTAGTAGCAAGACTTTGTCATTCTACACTTAGAGAAAAATTTGTAATCTTGTTCTTGCTCTCAATGTAAGCTCCCGGCTTTGAGGCTTTTTGAAGGATGAAATTTTGCAATTTTTGTTCTAAATTCACAATACTTTAAACCAAGGTACCTAAGGGTATTGTAAGTGTATCTCAATAGAAAGATCCCGGAAAAATGGTGTTTTCGTATTAGTCACAAGGCGAAAACCTAAGGAGTTATTCAACTTTGAAGTTGGAACTTGAAGAGGAGTTCTTCATAAGCTTCTAAGGGTTGCTTGGAGTGGATTGGAACGTCGAAAGGAGGAGCTAATGTTGCTAAGGATCGACTTGTAATCTTGGATCATATTTGGGCTAAATGAGGTATAATCTTCGTCTTACTTTTGTAATTAAAGATTCCATGTTATTATAAGTTAGAAATGATCATGTGATACGTGTTAGGAAGATTGATAAGTGTTATGGAAATTTGGAAGCTCATATCCGAAAATGACATGTTGAGCCATTTGAAATTGAAATCCAATTTGGTCGATAATTAGAATTGTCGCATGTTACCTACTTGAAGAATGTAGTAGTTATAATCGATTGCGGCTTGATTACATGTTATACTAAACAACTTGGATTAAAAAGGAATTGGAAACGAATTTGTATTAGTGTCTCTCAAATTGCCGAATGGACATTATATGTTGGACTAGTTTGAAATTTATTGTGGGACGAAATTTTACACGTCTTGATTAAGCGTGTAATCCCCTATTGTTAACTACTTTGTTGAGCCTTAAATGTGGCATGTTTGGTTATTGAATTCGGCCTTGAAAACTATAGGCAATGCCAACTATAGGCAACCTGGCCTACTCTCCAAATGATCTGAAAGCGCTCAAAGTACCTCGGCTAAGTTTCCTCTGTTCCAAAACTCGTCACACCCTTTCCGGGGTGGTACCTTCAAGAATACCGACCGTCAACCCGACTTCAAGTGTCGACGTCGATTATCCGCACGACTTCTGTTGACTCTGAGCTGCCAATAACCTCTTCTGGATAAGCTTCACCCTATCCACATCCTGCTGAACAAGTATGAACCAACTATCTGAACCTTGCCTACTTCGAATCAATCGACCGACAATTTACACTTCCGCCCCTACAAGGCTTCATAAGGCAATATCCGAATACTGAAATGGTAGCTAAAAATACTCTCTCAACAGGAGGCAACAATCCTCACAGCTACCCCTGAAATCCAAACACTGGCCCAAGGATGAATATGATACGGGGACTCACCTGAGTTCCTAACCCTGCCTGGTAATACCTCCAGAAAAGAAACAGCCGTAAACTGGGCTCCACTGCCTGTCATAAATAAAAGTAGGAACCCCGTGCAGTCTTTCAACCTTCCGGATATATAACATCTCGCATAACCCTCTGCCGAGTAACGGTCCCCGAAAAGACAAGATGGGTGACCCATCAGCGGGCATCGGTCGAACGATCTACGAACTCAGACACGATTAACTAAACTTGGGCCTAACACCCTCGTGACCCCACCACTTGGCGGGACCACCACAATCTGACCCCACCACCAAACAGGCCGCGGGTTGACCCGCGATCGGTCCTCAATCCGACCCACTATCGTGCCAAACTCTTGTTCCCCGATCCGGAACAATCTCACAATCAAGTCACGAAAACCTAGCGGTCTTCTTAGCTCAACTACCCTCTTTCATTTATACCACTCAGGGACTTATCACACAAACATATCTCACGTGTACTATGCACTCCGATAAGGGTCAAACATAAAAATATAAATCTTCTACTCGAGATGGCCTTACCTCTAAGGTCTCCATGTATAAAGCTCTAAGGCTCACACTTTCCCTATCCCCAATCTTACCCTTTAACTAATCATAATTTCTAATCATAATTAACACTATGTTATCTGAACATAACACTTAAGATATACTCATCTTATCACACGTACAAATCTCTAGAGGGTTAAGGATATACTTGTATCTACTGCTTCACTCTCCTTTGTCACTCTAATCAATCCTGTCCTGTTGGGCGCATAGTTAGGGAAGATGATGAACTGGTCACTGATCCTGAAGGCTGAGTTTCTATATCCGCGCCACCTCTGGTCGGACAATTTCTCGCAAAATGGCCCTGCTGGCCGCAAGCATAACAAGCTGTCGAAGAAGCACGACACTCCCCACAATGACATCTACCACAATGGCCACACCGAGGTGGGGGTGGCCTCCTCTGGCTAGCACCCCTTCCTCTCCGAACCACTGAATTGGTGGGCCGGCGTGTATCGTGAATCGAAGCCCCGAGCTCGACCAACTCCTGCATACCGAACGCCCGAACCGCGAGGACCATTCTGGCCGGCGGAGGTGCATATCCGATCACTGGCGAGGCGATTCGCCTCGAAAGTTACCAAAGGACCCTACCGACCGGCCTCTTCGCGATCTTGGTTAACCCGTCGATCTCTACGTTCCTCTGCGTCCGCGCATAAGCTGTCTGCGGCAATATCCATGTCCGATCAAGAGCTACTCTTGTACAACCTTTTACTAGATAATCGTCTAGACACTGATATATCGGTGCACTCTATATTCTCCGTCGCTAAAATCCTAGCTAATGAGTCCATTCCTTTGTAATCCATATTCTCTGCTCCTGCCGTGGGCGAAGGCTCATATATCATGGCCGCAGAGGCTGCCGCCCGTGCTAAACTCTGTGGGTGGCGACGTCGCAGAACTCCCGAATGGCACCACCCCGGTGATGATTGGGCATGTGCCTCGTAACCCTCAGATTTACTCGCAGCTCCTCTCGCCTTGCCTTACAGGCGGGTTGCCTTACGCGGAGGCATAACTGGTAGGGGGAAGAAATACGTTAGAGGGGTCCAACTTATAACACAGCTCTAAGCACGATCTCAGAGTGAGAAGAATGGAAACCAATCCTAAATATCATATAGCCTCCTGATTATTGGTATGGTGCACAACACACCGATAATCAAGACTCTACTAGATACGGTCTGTAGACACTTTCCGAGGATTAACTGCTCTGATACCACTTTTGTCACGACCCGAGCCCGGGCCCGTGACTGGTGCCTTACCCCGGGCACCCAAGTAGACATATATCAGAGTAATCAGCGGAATATAAAACAAGAATTGAAATAACATGAAGTGTGAAACAGTTATCTGAGAAAAGTTTCCTTTCGGCATATATATATAAAAACTTAAATCCAACGATTCATCCCTTTTACAAACTCGCCCATATGATTACTCTGGACCTCTAAGAATGATATAACAACAATGGCGGGACAGGGCCCCGCCATACCCCTGAATGTAAGAACCTACAACAACAGGGGACTATACCACTGATAAGCCTCCGGAGAAACGGAGCTTCCCAAAACGCTGAAATGTGATCCTAAGAGCGAGGATCGACGACTGGTGTACCTCTACCTGCGGCATGAACGCAGCCCCCCGAAGGAGGTCAATCTAACAGTACCAAGTATGTGAAATCAAAAATCGTAAATGAAATCATAGTAGTCTATATAAAGCAGGAGACATGTATGATAACCAAACTACAGTTTACAATAATAAGCAGTCATGTCAAGTCAGGGACTCACGCCCTCAAGTCATCACTCAAATATAACTATGGGTCTCACGCCCACAACATCAATCATTCCCGTGGAATACCTTCCTCACTGCCGGCAGTCTATGATATAAAAGCACCAAGGAATACATATGAACACCAGGTCCCACCTATGTCATAATAAAACCGTGCGGTAAATGCGAAGGCATAGCCGACTACTAACACCCAGCATCAACAAGGTCATAAATCGTATCACGAGGTCCGCCTAGACCGCCACATGAAAGCCGCCACTCGCCCAGATCAAATGCGCGTCTAGTCCCGAACTTCCGCGACTCGCGAGGCCACTCACATAGGCCGCATGAGGTATTCCTCGCATCGAGGGTAGCTACCCCGGCATCGCCCCGACTCGTAGTCCGCATGGCCACATAGACCGCATGAGGTATAACCCGCACACTAACTCGGAACTCTCGTAGCTCGCATAGATCCCCGGACCCGCATGAGGTATTCTCGAATCATGGTCCCATACCGCTCGAGTCTACCCCGCGACGGAGGCGACAACCCCGTATCATGTCAAGAGGTGAGTGATATAATACTAACATAACAACTTATCGTTAAACAACATAAGCACAACAAGTGGAAACCCTTTACACAAACATCACAAGATACTAACACACGTAGCATCCTAACATGTTTACTTATCAAATCAACAAGAAAGTATTACAAGGTTATCACAATGTCACGACCGAACCGGGCGTGGATCGTGCCTTACCCTGCACCCTAGTGATACAACATCGAGAAAATCAGCGGAAATAAAAACATGAACATGAATTAAGAGAAAAGATAAATAAACAAAGCCAACCAAAACAGTTGCCTTCATCATATATACATAAATACCCTAACGATTTATCCTTTTACAAACCCCGCCACAAGCGATTACTGCACTCTAAGATTTTTACAATGTTTATGACGGACAGGGCCCCGCCATACCCTCGAATGTATAAGAATCTACATGACTGTGGTAACATACCAAAAGATAAGCCTCGAAGGAACGGAGCTTCCAATACGTGAAGGTGATCCTAAGCGGGGATCGATACCGATGTACCTTTTACTGCGGCATGAACGCGGCCCCAGGAGGTCGATAACAGTACAAGTATGTGAAATCAGAAAATCGTAAATCAAATCATAATAGTCTATATAAAGCGGAGACATGTATGATAACCAAACTACGATTCACAACATAGAAGCGATCATGTCAAGTCGTGACTCACGCCTCAAAGTCATCCTCACGTGGAACTTCTTCCTCACCGCCGGCGATCAGGTGCAAATCATGTGATATGTATAATGGTCTCGGCCCATCTTATGGACCCAATATAGAAACGTGTGGAATACATTCCCGGATGAACCGGTAGTCAGTGAAATACATTCCCGGATGAACCGGTAGTCAAGTGATATACATTCCCGGATGAACCGGTAGTCGAGTGAAATACATTCCCGGATGAACCGGTAATCAAGTGAAATACATTCGGATGAACCTAATCAAGTGAAATACATTCGGATGACCCGGTAATCAAGTGAAATACATTCGGATGACCGGTACTCAAGTGAAATACATTCCCGGATGACCCGGTAATCAAGTGAAATACATTCCCGGATGAACCGGTAGTCGAGTAGAACACAGTATTTGCACAACAAGGCTATCACACGTAACATGGTCAAGTTTCATAACAACAAGCATAAGCAAGTTACACACGACTCAAGGTACTTTCATTTTATGTCAAAGTCCGGATTTTAACCTTAAAGTACTACGTCCGTTAAATTCCTTTTAAGATCCATTTCTTTTACAAAGGTCACCCGATACGTAGTATAAAATTTGAGTGACTAACATTGTTAAGTAAACCAAAATGCTTTCCTTTGTAAAATCAAGTAACAACCTTATTTTCCAAACGCTCAAGTTTGCCTAATTTGAATGCTCAAGTTTCTCATTTTAGAAAAAGGTTTCGTAGTTCATAGTTTTAAATCCTTTAAAACATAATTCTCCTTTAAACGCTTTGAGAAACCTATGTCTTATAAGTGAGTAGGTTATTCTTGTTTATAATCAATCTTATTAAGCGACCATGATCTAGGAAATGTCATTTTGTCTCATCTTAGCTTCTATGCAGATGGAAGTTTCTCTGGTTTTAATAATACTAAATCTGTCCAAAACATTTCCTTTTATTAACTGCAGTGGTTTGTCGATACACATTCGATTTCAAATCAAGAAAACATTTTAAGCCGTTATACCTAACTTCCCATAAAGCTAGTATAACTCTTAAGTTTCCAAAAACCAAGTATTACTTCTTCTCTCAAAATGATTCAAAAATCTTTTGAAATACTTCAAGTTCTTTATTATCACATAGCCAGCCAGTTATAGTTCAAATCAGTTACCTCTTAAAGACCACAAGTACTTTCTTACCTACATAAAGCTGTTATAACCAACTTCCCATAAAGCCGTTATAACACTTTATGTTTCAAACCAATCAAATACATTAAACATATGAAATTCTACCGTACTACATATTTATACACATATCATGCTAGAACAGATAGGAAGAGGTTCACATACCTCGCGACGATTATCGACTAATAGCAAAACGCTCCAAGTACCTCAAACCGTCGGCTACACTCTCAGTCAAGCAGATCACTCCACACGTAGTACTACAACCTATAGAGGCCACAAAGCGCCTATTAATATCTTTAGATCCCGACGTAGAATATTCTACAGAAAATTCGGCAGCACCTCCCCCCCCGCAACAGCGTAAATCTCCTCTATCGAGGCTACCAAGCCAACCAGGGGGTTAACACGCCTAACCTGACGTGTACAATTCTACTACGATAATGTTACACAAGTCTCATCAGAATACACCCTATGTAATTACGATTGATTCTCTTCTTTAAATTCAGCTTAAGTCGCAAGACATTGCCGTAAGTATGATTGAGGCTTACGTCAAAAGACATTGTCGCACAACTATGTTCAGTTCTATATATAGTATACTTAACTATATACTCTACAACATGTAATTTCCAATTACAAATGTAAGGTCAAGAATGTTTACCTCGGTAAGCCCAAAATTATCCGAGTTTATATGTCGATCCCGAACAACGCTTAGCTCCTACTCGGCGCCCAACTGCTCCAACCAACCCTTAGAAGTTCTAACCAACTTCTACTTATGACTTCAACTACGGTGAAGATTTACTTAGTGGTTTCGTTTTTGGAGTGAGGAAGTATAATAGTATTTTCGGGCTTTTGTAAAAGTGTAACCTTGGGAATACTACAACGATTTGGGCCAAGGTATTTGGGCATTATAACAATACTTGGAGAGTATTTCTATACCACAAAAAAGGGGTATTTATACGAGACAACTAGGCTAGGGGTACCTACAAAGAAACACCACAGGGAGGAGGTGGCTCTCGCCAAGGGCTCTCAAAGGGGAGGGGTGTGGTGGAAAGCTCAAGGAGAGGGAGTATTTTGAGACTTATTTAGATTGCTCAAATTTTGGATGAAGAAAGTCTTCAACTAGAGGGTATTTATAGGTCAAGTGAAGGCCAACCAACGGCCAAGATCCATCCAAGTGTTAGGCAAGTGTAAGGTCAAGATTAAGCCATGTGCAACCTTATCCATCTACCCAAAATATCCTACCAACTCCTTGACCAAAAACAATGCACAAAAACGTGCCAACTCTCCCATTTCGTCTCCACTCCTTCCAATTAGAGGTGACAAGTGTCGCCTCTCGTTGGTCCAAAATGTTTCGCCTCTCGGAAAAATCCGCAAAAATTATAAATGACATAGCCGGAATTTTCCTACGAAAAAGTGGAAACGTTTCGTCGAAAACGACTCTAATCGGGTGTTGTGTACAAATTTCGAAACTAGCCAACTTTAAGGCTCAAATTATAATACGTACGCGCTCATGTACATACTCTGGAAATACGGGGTATAACATTCTCCCCTCCTTAGAAACATTCGTCCCGAATGTTCCTTCTCAAGACGGATAACGATAAAGTTCTTCTAATAAGTTGCCAACGCCACAACTGGCCACTAAACAACACATGCACGCAAATACTTATATCCAAGTCCACGAGGAAACACCTCTAACATCACAAACCTTTGTCACTTTGCCGCGAGGTTCTAGTGTCACTCCGGCGACCCAACAAATGGTACCGGACTGCATGCGATTCCTGAGGTCTAAAATATACATCCTTCGCACCTTCTCCCTTTACAAGAAATGATCATATCTATGCTCGCAATACATGCTCGCCTCTACCCTTACTCGTAGTACTCTTCTCGAACTCTTGAACTCTTCCAGCACACGTACCACACTTCAGTCATCGCTTCAGTTCTCCAAACCTTGGAGTCACCACCTCCAACTTGGTTATCTTACTAGCCTCAATCTTCCTTAAGGCCACTTCCGGCCTTCACGATCCGCTTCAGGTCGAACATATCCACGAACTCATACGATGGTCATCTAAACTTGGGCCTAGCATCCTCGTGACCCTACCGCCTGGCGGGACCACCCAGAGCTGACCCCACCTCATTCCGGCCACGGGTTGACACGCAACACGCCCTCAACCCGAGCCTCACACGCCGACTCTCTCGTTTCTCGATCCGAACAACCTTGCTAAATCACATCATGAAAGATACCACTTTCATTTACCCAACCTGCAGACTTATCACACAATATATTCTAGGCATAAAATGCACTCGACAAGGATCACTCGCAAAATCTTGTACTCAAGACGGCCTTACATCTAAGGTCTCAATGTAATATTCTAAGGTTCATCATTTTCTCACCCGTGCTTACCCTTTTCCCTGACTGGTTCCTAAATCACATTTTAGCACAAAGCTATCCGAACATAACACTTAACATATTAACATAACATCAAAACATACAAGCCTCTAGATGGTTAAGGATATACAGCTACCGCCCACTCTAATCATAAGTCCACGCAGGCGCATAATCGTAGGGAGATGAACTCGCCATCGATCCGGTAGTCGCGCTGCGGTACCTCTCTATAAGCACGATCTTCGTCACATGGCTCGACGGCGCAGTGAAACAAGCACCCGATAAAAGACGACATTTCGGGATGATGTTTGCCACATCGCACACCGGAGGGGACATGAATCCTGGCGGCTAGCACTCACGTAAACTCGTGAACGAAGCCCCGAGCTCACCAGCTCGAATACCCGAACGACTGAAATCGCGGAGGACCACTGCATCGGGCGGAGGTACATAACTAGGCTGGCTGAGGCGGTCGCCTCGAAAGTTACCAAAGGACCTGCTGCTCGGCCTCTTCTGCGATCTCGGCCATTCGCCGACCTCTCCGTGCCTCACATCCTAGTGCATGAGCTTGCATGCGGGCAATGTCGTACGGTGAAGAGCTACACCCGCATAAGCCTCGCTAAGTAATCGCCCAGCCGGTGACGTAGCGGTGTACTCATCCTCCATATCCGCTACTCTGGCGGGAACATACCGAGCTAATGAGTCGAACTCACATTGTACTTCTAACCGCCCGCCCGCCCCGCCTCAACGCCAAAAATCTGCTTACCCGAGCCCTCATCATGTGGAGGCAAGAAATGTGCAAGAAATGCCTCGAGAACTCGCCCCAAATCTGCTGGAAGTGCATGCTCTTCCCGACAGCTCCACGAATCAAACCGGCCAATCGCAGATCACGCGGTGATGCGAACCAATACCACCGACTCGCCTCGAGGCTCGATCACTCTCACGATCCGGTATTTGTCGGATAAACTCCGAGGTCGCCTCGCCTCGATCCATGTAACACCGGAGGCTACAACTCGTGAAGTCTCGTAGCCTCAAATCGCTCGGGGTGAACTACGCGTCTTCTTTGGGCTGCTGCGAATCGGCCTATCTCATATCCGCCACGACTCGCCAAGAATCGCCATCTCCTTGTACCCTCATCGGCTCGGTGTGGGGGGAGGCTCGTATCAGAGTCTCAGCAGCCATCGCCGCGGCTCTAAACTTCTTTGGTCTTTGGCGTCGCGAAACCCGCCGTCGAAATCTTGTCTCAGTCTTGACGGGCTGCGCCTCGTACTCTTCGTATCTCACTAATGACTCCTCGATCGCCTTGCCCATCCGGGCTGGGTTTTACGCGGAGGCATAATCGGTAAAGGAAAGGAATACGCCGGAGGGTCCAATTTATCACAAAGCCGCACAAAGGCACGATCTCGTAATGAGAAGAATGGAAACTAATCCTAAATGTCCTGCACCTCTTGATTATAGATGTGGTGCACAACACACCGATAATCAAGACTTACTAGACACGGTCGTAGACACTTTCCGAGGACTAATCGCTCGATACCACTTTTGTCACGACCAACCGGGCGTGATCGTGCCTACCCGGCACCCTAGTGATACAACATCGAGAGAAAATCAGCGGAAATAAAAACATGAACATGAATTAAGATACAATATAAATAAACAAACCAAAGCGATTTGCCTTCATCATATATACATAAATACCCGACGCTTATCCTTTTTACAAACCCCGCCACAACAATGCTCATGCACTTAAGATTTTTACAATGGCTATGACGGACGGGCCCGCCATACCCCTGAATGTATAAGAATCTACAGACTCAGGGTAACATACCAAAAGATAAGCCTCCGAAGGAACGGAGCTTCCCAATACGATGAAAGGTGATCCTAAAAGCGGGGATCGACAACCGATGTACCTTTTACCTGCGGCATGAACGCAGCCCCCCGAAGGAGGTCAGTACAACAGGTACCAAGTATGTGAAATCAGAAAATCAGTAAATGAAATCATAATAGTCTATATAAAGCGTGAGACATGTATGATAACCAAACTACGATTCACAACATAGAAGCGATATGTCAAGTCGTGGACTCACGCCTCAAAGTCATCCTCACGCGTGGAACTTCTTCCTCACCGCCAGCCTAGGTGCAAATCATGTGATACGTATAACGTGTCTCGGCCCATCTTATGGACCCAATATAGAAACGTGTGGAATACATTCCGGATGAACCGGTAGTCGATGAAATACATTCCGGATGAACCGTAGTCAAGTGATATACATTCGGATGAACCTAGTCGAGTGAAATACATTCGGATGAACCTAATCAAGTGAAATACATTCCGGATGAACCGGTAATCAAGTGAAATACATTCGGATGACGGTAATCAAGTGAAATACATTCGGATGACGTAATCAAGTGAAATACATTCGGATGACGGTAATCAAGTGAAATACATTCGGATGAACCAGAGTCGAGTAGAACACGATACTTGCACAACAAGGCTATAACACGTAACATGGTCAAGTTTCATAACAACAATCATAAGTAAGTTACACACGACTCAAGGTACTTTCATTTTATGTCAAAGTCCGGATTTTAACCTTAAAGTACTACGTCCGTTAAATTCCTTTTAAGATCCATTTCTTTTACAAAGGTCACCCGATACCCGTAGTATAAAATTTGAGTGACTAACATTGTTAAGTAAACCAAAATGCTTTCCTTTGTAAAATCAAGTAACAACCTTATTTTCCAAACGTTCAAGTTTGCCTAATTTCGAATGCTCAAGTTTCTCATTTTAGAAAAAGGTTTCGTAGTTCATAGTTTTAAATCCTTTAAAACATAATTCTCCTTTAAACGTTTTGAGAAACCTATGTCTTATAAGTGAGTAGGTTATTCTTGTTTATAATCAATCTTATTAAGCAGCCATGATCTAGGAAATGTCATTTTGTCTCATCTTAGCTTCTATGCAGATGGAAGTTTCTACTGGTTTTAATAATACTAAATCTGTCCAAAACATTTCCTTTTATTAACGCTGCAGTGGTTTGTCGATACACATTCTGATTTCCGAAATCAGTAAAACATTTTTAAGCCGTTATACCTAACTTCCCATAAAGCTAGTATAACTCTTAAGTTTCCAAAACCAAGTATTACTTCTTCTCTCAAAATGATTCAAAATCTTTTGAAATACTTCAAGTTCTTTATTATCACATAGCCACCGCTTATAGTTCAAATCGATTTACCTCTTAAAGACCACAAGTACTTTCTTACCTACATAAAGTCGTTATAACCAACTTCCCATAAAGCCGTTATAACACTTTATGTTTCAAACCAATCAAATACATTAAACATATGGACGTCTACCGTACTACATAGTTATTACACATATCAGGCTAGAACAGATAGGAAGAGGTTCACATACCTCGCGACGATTATAGACTAATAGCAAAACGCTCCAAGTACCTCAAACCGTCACTACACTCTCAAGCAGATCACCCACACGTAGTACTACAACCTATAGAGGCCACAAAGCGCCTATTAATATCTTTAGATCCCGACGTAGAATATTCTACGTAAAATTCGACAAACCTTCCCCGCAACGTAAATCTCCTCTATCGGCGACGGCTACCAAGCCAACCAGGGGGTTAACACGCCTAACCGGACGTGTACAATTCTACTACACAAGAATGTTACACAAGTCTCATGTCTGACCCTATGTAATTACGATTCGATTCTCTTCTTTAAATTCAGCTTAAGTCGCAAGACATTGCCGTAAGTATTATTCAGGCTTAAGTCAAAAGACATTGCCGCACAACTATGTTCAGTTCTATATATAGTATACTTAACTATATACTCCTACAACATGTAATTTCCAATTACAAATGTAGGTCAAGAATGTTTACCTCGGTAAGCCCAAAATTATCCGAGTTTATATGTCGATCTGAACAACGTTTAGCTCCTACTCGGCGCCCAATCCATTCCAACCAACCCTTAGAAGTTCTAACCAACTTCTACTTATGACTTCAACTACGGTGAAGATTTACTTAGGGTTTCGTTTTTGTGGTAGGAAGTATAATAGTATTTTCTGGCTTTTGTAAAAGTGTAACCTTGGGAATACTACAAGGTATTTGGGCAGGTATTTGGGCATTATAACAATACTTGGAGTATTTCTATACCACAAAAAAGGGTATTTATACGAGACAACTAGGCTAGGGGTACCCACAAGAAACACCACAAAGGGAGGAGGTGGCTCTCGGCGAGGGCTCTCAAGGGGAGGGGTGTGGTGGAAAGCTCGAGGAGAGGAGTATTTTGAGACTTAGTTAGATTGCTCAAGTTTTGGATGAAGAAAGTCTTCAACTAGAGGGTATTTATAGGTCAAGTGAAGGCCAACCAACGGCCAAGATCCATCCAAGTGTTAGGCAAGTGTAAGGTCAAGATTAAGCCATGTGCAACCTTATCCATCTACCTAAAATATCCTACCAACTCCTTGACCAAAAACAATGCACAAAAAACGTGCCAACTCTCCCATTTCGTCCGTCCACTCCTTCCACCAGAGGTGACAAGTGTCGCCTCGTTGGTCCAAAATGTTTCGCTCTCGGAAAAATCCGCAAAAATTATAAATGACATAGCCGGAATTTTCCTACGAAAGTCGTGGAAACGTTTCGTCGAAAAACGACTCTAATCGGGTGTTGTGTACAAATTTCGAAACTAGCCAACTTTAAGGCTCAAATTATAATACGTACGCGCTCACGTACATACTCTGGAAATACGGGGTATAACACACAAACCAACACAATCAAGTTATTCACACAAGGTACTTTCTACTTTATGTTAACAAGTTCGGGTTTTTATCCCCAAAGTACTTCATACATTAACTCTTTAAAAGATCCGTTTCTTTTACAAAAGTCACACAATACCCGTAGTATAAAAATAGAGTGACTATCTTTTTAAGTAGATCAAAACACTTCCCTTTGTAAAATCAAGTAACAACATTATTTTCCAAACGTTCAAGTTTGCCTAATTTCAAATGCTCAAGTTTCTCATTTTCAAAAGGTTTCGTAGTTCATAGTTTTAATCACTTAAATATATAATTCTCCTTTAAAACAATTTGAGAAACATATGCCTTAGGTGTGAGTAGGTTATTCTTGTTTATAACAATCTTATTAAAGCAGCCATGATCTAGGAAATGTATTATCATTTTGTCTCATCTTAGCTTCTATGCAGATGAAGGTTTCTACTGGTTTTAATAATACTTTATTAGTCAATACATTTCCCTTTATTAGCGCTGTTGTGGTTTGTTCGATACTTATTCTGATTTCCGAAATCAGTAAAATATTATTCCTTTTAAAAACCAAGTACTCATTACTCACGAATGAGGTTTCACACTTTTTAACAAAATTCAGATTAATTCAATTAAGTCAAGTCTCTTATCTTTTAAGATCAAGTCTCTTAACTTCTAAAATCAATAAACCATTCTTTTTATTTCTCTTAAGTCGTTATACCTAACTTCCCATAAAGATAGTATAACTCTTAAGCTTTTAAAACCAAGTATTACTCTTCTTTAAAAAACGGTTCTTAATTCTCTTGAAATATTCAAGATTCTTATTATTCAGGCTTAAGTCAAAAGACATTGCCGTAAAACCACGTTCAGTTAACACACGTACGTCTACCGTACTATATATATATATTCTTTTAAAATATCATGCTCAAGAGGATAGGAAGAATCACATACCTCGCGACGATTATCGACTATTAGCAAATAGCTCCAAAGCATCAGAATCCCGCTTATCCTTTTCCACCCTTCGAGTAGAATATGCTACACGCAGCACTTCAACCTATAACGGTTATACAAGTCTATCAATGTCTAGACTACTGGTAGAATAAATCTAGATACAAGATTCTACGGAAAAATCAAAAGACTTCCCTACCCACAAACTTCACAAGTTCATCAGAATACAAATTCTATGTAAGTACAATTCAATTCCTTTCTTATATACCTTCCTTGTATATAACTTATACTTAATTCTTATACTTCAACAGTATGTAAACTCTAATTACAATAGGGGGACAAGATATTTACCTCGATAAGCCCATAATTATCCAAGTTTAAATGTCGATCATGAGCAAGGTTTAGCTCCTACTCCGTGCACTCCAACCCGCTCCAAACAACCCTTAGAAGTTCTACGCAACTTCTTCTTACTACTTCAACCAAGTATGAAGATTTCCTTAGGGTTTCGTTTTGAGACAAAAAGGACATAAAGTAGTATTTTCGGGCTCTACGTATAAAGGTAACTTTGGAATACTACAAGGTATAAGGCTAAGGTATTTTGGTATAGTAACAATACTTGGAGAGTATTTTCTACCAAGAGGGGGGGTATTTTACGAGAACAACTAGGCAAGGGGGGGGGGGGGTATTTTACGAGAAAAACTAGGCAAGGGGGGGGGGGTGTACCTCTCAGCCAACACCACTAGGAGTGGATATCTCTCGCCAAGGGGCCTCAAAGTGGGAGGAGGCTTGGACGAGAACTCTACACTAAGGGGGAGAGGGCTTTCAAGACTTAGAAACATTTGTGGATGAAGAAGTCTTCACAAAGGGGGGGGGGGTATTTATAGGACAACCAAGGGCCAAGATCAAGCCAAGTGGGGGGCAAGTGGAGGGCCAAGATTTGCCCAAGTGCACCCTAACCCTACTCCACAAATCCCTCACAAACATTGACCCATGATTTAGGCACAAAACAAGGGAGAAAACGTGCACCATTTCGTCCACTAGAACGCCCACTTGAGGGTGACAAGTGTCGCCCTCTCGTTGGTCCAAAATATTTCATCTCTCGGAAAAATCCGCAAAAAATATAAATGACATAGCCGTAATTTTCCCTACGCAAGCTTTGGAAAACGTTTCGTCGGAAAACGATTCTTTTCGGGGGTTGTGCACAAAATTTCGGTCCTATGCCTAACTTAAGGCTCAAACTTTCGTACGTACGCCCCACGCATATACTGAAATACGGGGTATAACAAAGTCACTTACTCTCTTTAAATCAAGTAACATATACTTTTCAAAACGAGTTACTACACATTTTCGAAATTCAAGTCCCAAGTACTTTCAAAAATCAAGCTTCATGTACTTACAAAATTAATACTTTTATGAGCCGCGAATAGGTTATTCTCGTTTATAACGATCTTGTTAAATCAGCCATGATCTAGAAAATGTAATACAATTTTGTCTTATCTTAGTTTCTATGCAGATGGAGAATTCTACTCATTTCAATATAATTGATTGTCGATACATTTTCATTAGCGCTGCAATGGCTTGTTCGATACCTATTCTCATTAGTGTAGTAAATTAGCAAGGTCACTCGACCCCAATACTTCCTAACGACTCTTACCAACATCCCCCATAAGACTTGGTAAGAACTTAGGAATATTCTAGACATGCCTTTAGCATAAAATCAATAACATGAATACTTCCTATGACAAGGAAAGTATACTCAAGAACAAATCATTTATACTCCTAACAACAAGGCAAGTATACCTCAAATATCCAGTCATGTATACTCTTAACAACAAGGAAAGTATACTTCAAACAACAAGTCATGTATACTCCTAACAACAAGGAAAGTATACCATAAAAATAGTCATGTCTATAGAAAGAAGAAGTTCACATACCTCGTGACGACTAACCCATACGACAATTAGCAAAATGCTCCGAAGTACTTCAACCTCATCGGATATTCCTTAAGCCAAGTAGACTCTGCTACACGTAGTACTTCAACCTAAAATGGCCATAGTACTTCTATCAATATCATACTTACTATTGTAAGACTTATTGTTACACCCCGGAATTCCAGGATATGTTTATGAGAACGTACGTAAGAACTCAAAATGTTAAGATTTGAGACGAATAAAAATTTATCGGAATTATGGAATTGTCGGAAAACGAAACATTGCGACGAATGAGAGGGCGACACATGTCACCCCCACCCCCCCTTAGTGGTCTTGGTCGAAAATGGCATGGGTATAATGGTAATTTGACCATAATTATGATGAAAGTCTTGCTAGGCTAAGAGCTTGACAACATTGACCAAGTCAATGAGCCCACATAGCTTGATATTTTAATGAAACTCATCCAAGACACCCATTTGTATTAATCTTGACCCTTCCTTGTGTTATTTAAGTATACTAGTAGCAAGACTTTGTCATTCTACACTTAGAGAAAAATTTGCAATCTTGTTCTTGCTCTCAATGTAAGCTCCCGGCTTTGAGGCTTTTTGAAGGATGAAATTTTGCAATTTTTGTTCTAAATTCACAATACTTTAAACCAAGGTACCTAAGGGTATTGTAAGTGTATCTCACTAGAAAGATCCCGGAAAATGGTGTTTTCGTATTAGTCGCAAGGCGAAAACCTAAGGAGTTATTCAACTTTGAAGTTGGAACTTGAAAAGGAGTTCTTCATAAGCTTCTAAGGGTTGCTTGGAGTGGATTGGAACGTCGAAAGGAGGAGCTAAAGTTGCTAAGGATCGACTTGTAATCTTGGATCATATTTGGGCTAAATGAGGTATAATCTTCGTCTTACTTTTGTAATTAAAGATTCCATGTTATTATAAGTTAGAAATGATCATGTGATACGTGTTAGGAAGAGTGATAAGTGTTATGGAAATTTGGAAGCTCATATCCGAAAATGACATGTTGAGCCATTTGAAATTGAAATCCAATTTGGTCGATAATTAGAATTGTCGCATGTTACCTACTTGAAGAATGTAGTAGTTATAATCGATTGCGGCTTGATTACATGTTATACTAAACAACTTGGATTAAAAAGGAATTGGAAACGAATTTGTATTAGTGTCTCTCAAATTGCCGAATGGACATTATATGTTGGACTAGTTTGAAATTTATTGTGGGGCGGAATTTTACACGTCTTGATTAAGCGTGTAATCCCCTATTGTTAACTACTTTGTTGAGCCTTAAATGTGGCAGGTTTGGTTATTGAATTCGGCCTTGAAAAATGTGGCAAAGTATGTAGAAACAAAGGAAGTGCTGTCCGATTTTTCGTAGAATTTAGTGACTTTGCACTTGGAATATTCTACGTTTGAAGCTAGAAGTTAATAGACGTATTATGGTCATTATAGGTTGACATACTACGTACGGCGTATTGGACTTAGCAAGTGGATTGAACCGAAGAGGTATGTGGAACTTTCTTATCTCTTGAGCATGAATAGTTGTAAACATATAGTACGGTAGACGTACGAGATTTTGACAATCTAGTCCATTTGATATCCTTGGCTTATTTTAAGAATGTCCAAGTTGGTTGAGTTAGGGAATTAACCCACTTGTTTAAAAATATTAAGGATATCTTAGTTTCTAAAAGTTAAGAGACTTTAAGTATGTTGAAAGTATTTTTGATACTTGTTTTGTTGGAAAGTTTAAGCCTCTTGGTTATAAAGAAGAATGTCAGTTTCTAAGGTATGACTTTATGGGAAGTTGGTTATAATAGCTTTATGGAAAGTTAAAAAGAGTGGTTTACTCTAAGTAATTTAAGTATGATAAATGACTTGAAACAATGAAAGACAAATTGATTTAAAGGCATCAATTGCTTAAAGTTTTAAAAGAAAGAAGTCACTTGATTAAGAAGCCTAAATGTATTTCTAAAAGGTATTGTGACTTGTCTTGAAAAGTAGTTATGACTTGATACTACGGTTGTTAGTATCTTGGAAGTTTTATATGAAAAAGAGTCATTTTAAAAGAAATGAAGTACGTAGTACTTTGGGTTAAATTCCCGAATTTTTATAATGACATGTTAGTGCCTTAAGTAAACTAAAAATGTGAGTGTACATGTATAAGACTAATAAGAAGTTAGGGGATTTCTTAACTTGCTTATATATGGTATGATAAACTGGTAGTGCTTATGTTATGTATGATAAGCCGGTAGTGCTTATGTTATGTGTGATAGCCGGTTTGTGCTAGTAGTATGTTATTCATTACAGGGTCATTCCCCGGGTTTGTGGCATTTGCATATTCCATGGATTTGCTACCCACGATGCGAGGAATACCTCATGCGAGTCCGTAAGGGCTTATGCGGGTGATATAGTCCCATGCGGGCGGATACAGCCTATGCGAGGAATACCTCATGCGGGTCTACATGACCTATGCGGGTGAAATAGTCCCATGTGAGGAATACCTCATGCGGGTCCACACGACCTATGCGGGTGAAATAGTCCCAGGAGTAGGATTGCTTAATGATACTGCGGGCGGGTGGTCCTACTTTGATCGTGAGCTTCCTATTTTTATGTTGTAAGTATACTCTTATTTACTCTCATTGTTAGTAAGGCACAATGTACTGTTAATTGAGCTATCATACATGTCTCCAGTTTTATTATAGACTTATGATTTCATTACAGTACTTTCAGTTCCACATATTTGGTACATTTTGTACTGACCTCCTTCGGGGGGCTGCGTTCATGTCGCAGGTAGAGTACAGGTTGCTGATCCTCGCTCTTAGGATCACTGTTCAGATGTTGAGAAGCTCCTTTATTCCGGAGGCTTATCCCTGGTATTGTCGGTTGTTGTACATTCAGGGGTATGGCGGGGCCCTGTCCCGCCAAGGTTGTTATTCTTAGAGGTCTGTAGTCACATTTGTGGTTTGGGTTTGTAAGAACAAAGATATACTGTTTTTAATTTTGTATCATGTACATGTTACGAAAGGCGGCCTTATCGGCTAGCCGGTTGATGTCTACTGTCTAAGTATGATTGTTATTTTAAGAGTTGTGTATGTTCCGCTGCTATTCTCTGATGTATACAGGTGCGGGTGCCTAGTGGCACTGGGCCATGGTCGGGTCGTGACAAAAGTCGTAGCAGAGCAGTTAGTCCTCGGAAAGTGTCTACAGACCGTGTCTAGTAGAGTCTTGATTATCGATGTGTTGTGCACCACATCTATAATCAGGAGGCTGCAGGACATTTAGGATTGGTTTCCATTCTTCTCACTCTGAGATCGTGCGATAGAGCTGTATGGTTAGGGTCGTCTCTCCCTAACAAGTTATGTTGTTTGCAGCTACGAGAAAGGCAGCAGTGACCCAGGAAAGATGATGTGGATTGCGTATCCAGGTTGGTAATGTTTGTAGTATAGTTGGTATTGTGACATACAGCTATACGGATTTTTGTATGAGGGTCGGACGCGTGTTGCCTAGAATGGTTTTAGGTTACCAAGATTTGGTAAGGACAATAAATACCGGGAAGGTATGAAACAGTTTAATGAATTCTCATCAAGGTTTTACGTACTAATTTGAGATAATTAGGAAATGATGAGATGTCTGAGAAGGAAATGGACCTTTAAGAAGTTATTATTAAGGGAATTAATGGAAGACTATGTTAATAGATTGAGCTACGTAGTAGGATTTCGAGAATGGTACGGGTGAGATCCGTATGGTTGTTGTGGTCAAGACAACACGATTATGGTATTACGATAAGTTTTTGTACCCATTTACGGGGGGACTGATAAGGTAGGCTTGGAGCATGGAAATTGCGAGCCTAAGAATTATTGATAACCGCCGAGACCTTAAGTATATAAGGCCTTCTCGGGGAGTAAAAATTTAAGTCAGACCAAGGATAAGAGTTAAGTACGACGCCGAGTCGGGTTGAGGACCTATTAAGGGTCGCCCCATAGCCTGAAATGGGATGAGATCAGTTGATAGTAGTCCCGCTACGTGACAGGGTCACGAGGGTGCAAGGCCCAAGTCTAGTTAATCATTTTACGGGTTCGTGGACGCATTCCACCGGAACCAGGTTGTGAGAACCGGAATGGGCCTTATATTGTTTAATTTAGTAACTCCAAAGATTGGAGGCCCGAATCAGTATGAAGTCTATGTACGTACGCTACAATAAGTTTGGAAGTACGGGAAGAGTACGACCAGTAAGAAAGAGAGCAACCAAGTGTAAATAAATGGAACCTGAATCCATGAGGACCTTTCGAGGTGACTACACCCGTGAGTGTTGGGTGGTAGCTGAGCGGGTAGATAATAATTACCGGTAATGATACAGTCGTTGGGCCCTAGCAGAGCTGTTATGACAGACATCGAGGTCATTATGAGTACGGGCTAGTTGACCTCTTGTTATGCCAACGTGGTCTATAGAGAGATTGATTCGGTACCAGTTTCCCGGTAAGTCGGTTATCGAGCGGTTAGGGAGATAAGTGGTGGTAACCAGTGAATTATCCTTCCTTCTTTGACATTGATGATTTTAATAAGTCTGTGTGACTTGTTCATGTGAGGTAAATTGACGCAGAAAGTAAGTAATACTGGAATTTGAAGGAATTTTATGTTAAGTGCCCTTGGAGGTACTTGGAGTTGGTTTGGTGTGGCGGTCAGGGCCACGACCTTCCGGATAATTTCAGGAAAATGTGCAAGGCAAGAATAAAATAAGTACGAGTGCTACCGGCGGAAAGCTGAGGGCATCTTTGGTAAGTTTTGGAAATCTACATGACATTAAGGCGGTGCGTGATGATTAGATATTTACCGGACCGCAAGAGGACCCTGTGATTAGGGTTGTGGCTCCAAGGAAGGTTAAAAAAAAAAGGGGAGATAAGTTGTTACACCCCGTAATTCAAGGACATGTTTAAGAGAATGTAATTAAGGAACACAAGACTTGAAAAGGGTACGAAAGGAAGAATTGTTTTTCCGACGAAAAATCTTCCGAACGTCGGAAAGGAGAAATGTTCGTTGGTGAGAATTAGATTCTCAAAATGCATTAATTGAAGAGTATGGAACTTATTATCATTATGGAATTTATTTTTACGGATTTGGTCACGTGGGGCCCACCTGAGGAATTTTACGTTTTGTGGGGCCCACGAGGGTTACGGAATTTTATGGACGAATGGGAGGGCGACACGTGGAACCCCCCCCCCCCCCCCCACATGTTCTTGGACGAAATATTGCAAGGGTAGTATGGTCATTGACCATGATAGAAGACTAAGTCTTGCTAGCTTGATAATATTGACCAAGTCAACTTGTCCACTTGGCTATTTAATTAATGTTCTTCATCCTAGCCACACATTTGTTTTAATCTTGACCCTCCATGTTGCTATATAGTAGTACTAGTAGTGAGACAAGCTTTCTACACTTAGCTAAATTTCAAGAAATTGGATGAACACACATGTGGCTCTCGCTGAGCTTTTAGAGACAAGAAAATTTTGCAATTGTTGTCCATTATTCACAAGACTTAAACCCAAGGTCCCTAAGGGTATTGTAAGTATATCTCAATAGAAATATCCCGAAAAGTGGCGTTGTATTAGTCGCAAGGCGAAACTTAAGGAGTTCTTCAACTTTGAAGTTGGAACTTGAAGATGAGTTCTTCATAGGCTTCAAGGAGTGCTTGGAGCGGATTGGAACATAAGGAAAGGAGCTAAGAATTGCTAAGGAGCGACTTTGAATCTTGGAAAGATTAAGGGCTTGTAAAGGTATAATTCTTGTCGTTTTAGTAATTAAGATTACTTATTGTTGTAGCTATGGATATTAGCAAGCATGAGGTATTTAGTATGAAGTTTGATAAGTGTATTGATTGTTGGAACCCTAATCCGAAAACTAGTATGTTAGCCCTTAAGATTTTAATTCAAGTTGGTTACTAGTTAAGTTGTCATATGTTATATAAAGAAGGAAATTGTAGTTGTTGAAGTTGTTTTTGACTATATAACATGTTGACCCAAGAACTTGGATGGAAAAGAATTGGAAGACTTGTTGTTGTAGCACCTTTTAGCCGAGAATGGCATGGAAATTATTGGATTGTTTTGTATTGTTGTGGGCGAAATTTTACACGTATTGTACGGTGTGTAATCCCCTTTGTATTTGTTGAATTGATTTGAGCCTTAAATGTGGCGTTTGGTTATTGAATTCGGCCTTGAAAAAGGTGGCAAAGTATGTAGAAACAAAGGAAGTGCTGCCCGATTTTCCGTAGAATTTAGTGACCTTGTACTTAGAATATTCTACGTTCGGAGCTAGAGGTTAATAGACATTTTATGACCATTATAGGTCGAAGTACTACGAGTAGCGTATTCTACTTGAAGGATGGAATAGCTATCAAGGTTGAAGTACTTTGGAGCATTTTGCTACTTGTCGATAATCGTCGCGAGGTATGTGAACCTCTTCCTTCTTTAGACATGATTCTATGTATGGAATATACATGTGGTATTATTTCATGATTCCTTCTACTCTTAGAAGTTAAGAAGTATGTATGTTGATTTACTCTACGTAAGGGTTATGTCTAAGTTATCCTAAGTTCTTACCAAGTCTTATGGGGGATGTTGGTAAGAGTCGTTAGGAGGTATTTGGAGCCAAGTTGACTTGGCTAATTTACGGCACGAATGAGAATAAGTATCGAACAAGCCATTGCCGAATTAATAAAGGAAAATGTAATGACGATAAATTATATTAAAACAAGTAGAATTCTCCATCTGCATAGAAGCTAAGATAAGACAAAATTGTATTACATTTTCTAGATCATGGCTGCTTTAATAAGATCGTTATAAACAAGTATAATCTACTCACACACATAAGGCATATGTACTTCACTTAAAGAATTTACGTTATGAAGTTTTAAGACTATGAACCTTTGACTCCTAAAAGGTTGAGAGACTTTATTTTCAAGTAATGAAACTTGATTCTTAAAGGAAGAAATAACATGATTTAAGGGAAGTAATTTGTTTTAAAAGGTGTGAGTTACTTGAGATTTAAAAGTTAAGAAACTTGATTTCTAAAGTTAAGAGACTTGAAGTATTTTGGAAGTTAAGAAAATTGATTTGAAAGTATATGATACTTGGTTTTAAAAGTATAAGTCTCTTGGTTGAAAAAGGAATGAAATTGTCTAAAACCATAAAGGGTTATAACGGCTTTATGGGAAGTTGGTTATAACGGCTTTATGAAAGGTTAAGAGAATGGTTTCCTCTAATAATGTAAGTAAGGAGTAACTTGAAATAAGGAAGGGTATTTTGATTTAAAGGTATCACTTGCTTAAAGTTTTAAAATAAGGGTCACTTGATTTAGAAGCCGAGAAACGTATTTCTAAAAGTGTAGTGACTTATGTGAAATGTAAACAAGCCTTGATACTACGGGTGTTAGTATCTTGGGGTTTTGTATGAAAAGGAACCTTTTGAAAAGAATGGAAGTACGTAGTACTTTGGGTTAAATTCCCGGATTTTTATGTGTGAAACGAAAGTGCCATGAGTTTATAAAAATGGAAGTCTAAAGGTTTAATGAACTTGCCTATGTTTTCTTGTGATAGCTTTGAGTGCAAGTATTATATGTTTACGTTGTCGTGACTCTCAGTTGGAGGGCCGGCTGTCTTGTTGTAAGTTTACTTGGACGCATCGATGATGTGATTCCACGTATGCTTCCATTATGATTGATCCGACATGCTTATACGATGTGTGATTCCGGCATGTGACTGCGAGGCGGGTTAGATTCGGATTTGTTTTATTACCCATGGCCACGCTTATACGATGAGGATTCCGGCACGCGACTACGCATGACGATTATTACTCCATGGGCTAGCTCCCATGAAGACATGTACCCACGATGAGGATTCCGGCATGTTATATTATTACTCCATGGCTAGCTCCCACGAAGACCGCACCTACGATGAGGGACGCCGAGGCACATTATGGCCATGCTTATACGATGAGGGATTCCGGGGCATACGGCCACGTTATATATATATATATATATATATATATATATATATATATATATATATATATATATATATATATGTTGTGTATGTATATGCCGACAGTGAGGTAGGATGCCACGGGCGCGTCACATGGTTATATGTTACACCTACGGCTGTCGGCAGTGATGTGGGATTCCACGGGCAAGAGATATATATATGTATTGTGTATGTGTACGCCGGCAGTGAGGTAGGATGCCACGGGCGCGTCACATGGTTATATGTTACACTTATGACTGTCGGCAGTGATACGGGATTCCACGGGTACGCTTTGATATTTGTGTGATTCGATCGCGTCCCAGATTGGGTCGGGTAGTATATGCGCCCCTCCATAAAGGGCCGGATTATGTTATGAAAGATAAGTAAGTTATATGGTAATGAGCTTAATGATTTCTCCTAAGTATGTACGTAAGATTTGGCTATAACTCTTAGATAATGATGTGCAATTAAGTTCATGAGTGGTAATGACACGGCAGGATCTGGTATGTACTTTTTTATACTTGCCCCTGTCATTCTTTTGTACAGTTATGATCTGCATCAGATTTTATTTCCGTTCCATATTCGCACTGTCAGTTATCGAATTCTTCTGGCCGCTCATGTCCGCAGTTTAGGTACACGATTGTGGATCCGCGAGCTTAGGATCTGATTCAAAGATTTTGAGATGGCTCCAATGTTCCGAGTTGTCATGGCTATGTATATTCGTGGTACGGCGGCCTTGTCCGCCATAGTATTTGTTCAAATCTTAGAGGTTTGTATTCATCTGGCCGGATCGGCAGAGTTGTTTTTACATTGTTAAACAAAGGTAGACTTTTTCGTAATTTTATGATTATGGCAACTTTATCGGGCCTTAGTTTAAAAAAAAAGTGTGTTATTTATCTTCCGCAGTTTATTATGTTGTATGATTAGAAGGGTGCCCAGGTAGGGCACTAGTCGCGGCCCGGGGTCGGGTCGTGACAAAAGTTCTCTCCCCCACGTAAGGACAGTTTTACGTATTATGGGGTTATGTGTACCCATGTTGTTAGACGGCGATGGAGATCGTAAGGTCTTGATCGTCATGCCATAGGTTACAGTTGTGGATAACCGTGGGAAAAGTGTTGTGTTGGGGTAATTAAGAATGACGTACGAATTGGTCGAGGAAGTATCGTAAAGATATAAATGTAGGTTGTACGCTTGTATGAAACTGTACGATTATGATTCAAGATAGAAATATTGTTGCTAATTATAGGCTTAAGGAAGGGTTATGACCAGAATGATAAAAGAGAATACGAATATGGTTATGTAAGTTGCACGAGATATGATTACCCCAGACTAGTGTAAGACCATTAGTAAATAATGGGCAGTAAGAACACCTCGAGGAAAGGTGGTAGCATCGGGTTACTACTTGACGAGATCAAGGAAACCTCCCCCCCCCTAAATTGTGATTGACAAGAAGTCTTAGCCTTGGGGCAAGCAAAAGAATCAAATCTAAGTTAGTGACCAAGTTTGGTTGCAACAGAGAAAGGGAAAAAGGAATCATGATTGAGATTAAAGATACCCGAATATTTCGCACATATGAGGAAGACTTCCAGTTATTGGAAGATAAGTTGACCACGACTACAGTTCTAACCTCTCCTGAGAGACTAGAGGGTGAGGTTATTATTGTAACATGATGGGTGTTGGGCTAGGTTGTGTGCTGATACAACACGATAAGGTTGGAGCATATGTTTCCCGGCAGTTAGGGAAGCCTGAAAGGAATTTACGCCACTCGCGATTTAGAGTTGGCGGCAGTTAATCACGCCTTGAAGATTTGGAGGCATGACGTATATATAAACTTCATATGGATAATTGTACAGACCACAAGAGCCTCCGGTATATCTGCAGACTGAGGCAGTAGAATTTGCGACAGCGACGGTGGTTAGAGTTATTCAAGGATTGTGATATCGATATCCTATACCATCCGGGGAAAGCCAAGACGGTTACAGATACTCTGAGTCATGGATCTAAGGGTAGTATGCCAGATGGGCAGCCAGATAGACTGGACGTGGTCCGTGAGATTCTTTAGTTACCGATCCTAGGGGTTCGATTATTTGTTTCCAAGGTTAATGAAGTTTAGATCTGAGAGGTTGCCGAGTCTTCCATCGTTGAAGAGGTAAAGAGGCGACAATATGAGGATGTAGTTATGATACGGTATCGAGATACGACTCTCCGAGAAGAGAAGAGCCTGTTTGAGTAGCACCGGATGGGGTGCTGTGAGATGAGGATAGATTGCGTGTACCCGGTGCTGTAGGACTAGTCAGCAGGTCTTAGGGGAGGCACGCAATGCTTATTGCTCTAATTGTTCGGGGTCGACTATGTCGTGTAGTGACCTCAGATGTATGTATGGGTAAGATGACCGGAAAAGGGACATAGCGGAGTTTACTTCTTAGTGTCCGAGTTAGTAGCAGGTCATGATTGAGCACCAGAAGCCCAGTGGGCTATTGCAGGCGATTTAGATCCCGACTTAGTTATGGGGGGTAATTAATATGGATTTTGTTACAGGGTGGCATCGTACTCGGAGGAAGTGCGACTCCCTGGGGGTCATGGTAAATAGGCTGGCGAAACCAGCCGTGTTTTTCCGTATTGGGACTACTTACTCGACTGAGGATTATGCCAGCTTGTATAGCGGAGAGATTGTGAGACATGCGGGGTTCCTACTTTTATGATGTCGCATGATGAGTTACATACCGACTGGAGGTTTTTCCAGAAGGTATTAGAGACACAGGTGAGTCTCAGTGTGACATTACACCCTCAGACCGACGGACAGGAAAAGCGTACTATCCAGGCACTTGAGGATAGGTTGCGGGCCTGTGTTCTTGATTTCAGAAATAGCCGGGAGGGTTAATTGCCTCTTGTTGAGTTACGTACGATAAAAGATACCCTTCCAGTTTTCAGATGGCCCTGTATGAGGCCTTGTATGAAAGAGAGTGTAGATCGTCGGTTGGTTGGTTCGACGTAGGCGAGGTTTAGTGATTTGGTCCAGACTTGATTCAGCGGGCTGTGGATAAGGCGAAGCTTGTCCGGGAAAGATTATTAGTAAGCTTAGAGTCAGCAGAAGGTTTATGCAGATAACCGACGTTGACACATGGGGTTCAGCTTGACATTTTAGTATGAGTATTGTTATGTGGCCTCGTGTGGCATTATTTGTATGTAGGGGTTGTAAGGAGATTATGTCACTATTTTTTTTAGTTTGACTCCCAAAAGAACATTCGGGGACGAATGTTTCTAAGGGGGGAAGAATGTTACACCCCGGAATTCCAGGATATGTTTATGAGAACGTACGTAAGAACTCAAAATGTTAAGATTTGAGACGAATAAAAATTTATCGGAATTATGGAATTGTCGGAAAATGAAAAATTGCGACGAATGAGAGGGTGACACGTGTCACCCCTCTTAGTGGTCTTGGTCGAAAATGGCATGGGTAGAATGGTCATTTGACCATAATTATGATGAAAGTCTTGCTAGGCTAAGAGCTTGACAACATTGACCAAGTCAATGAGCCCACATAGCTTGATATTTTAATGAAACTCATCCAAGCCACCCATTTGTTTTAATCTTGACCCTTCCTTGTGTTATTTAAGTATACTAGTAGCAAGACTTTGTCATTCTACACTTGGAGAAAAATTTGTAATCTTGTTCTTGCTCTCAATGTAAGCTCTCGGCTTTGAGGCTTTTTGAAGGATGAAATTTTGCAATTTTTGTTCTAAATTCACAATACTTTAAACCAAGGTACCTAAGGGTATTGTAAGTGTATCTCAATAGAAAGATCCCGGAAAAATGGTGTTTTCGTATTAGTCGCAAGGCGAAAACCTAGGAGTTATTCAACTTTGAAGTTGGAACTTGAAGAGGAGTTCTTCATAAGCTTCTAAGGGTTGCTTGGAGTGGATTGGAACGTCGAAAGGAGGAGCTAAAGTTGCTAAGGATCGACTTGTAATCTTGGATCATATTTGGGCTAAATGAGGTATAATCTTCGTCTTACTTTTGTAATTAAAGATTCCATGTTATTATAAGTTAGAAATGATCATGTGATACGTGTTATGAAGATTGATAAGTGTTATGGAAATTTGGAAGCTCAAATCCGAAAATGACATGTTGAGCCATTTGAAATTGAAATCCAATTTGGTCGATAATTAGAATTGTCGCATGTTACCTACTTGAAGAATGTAGTAGTTATAATCGATTGCGGCTTGATTACATGTCATACTAAACAACTTGGATTAAAAAGGAATTGGAAATGAATTTGTATTAGTGCCTCTCAAATTGCCGAATGGACATTATATGTTGGACTAGTTTGATATTTATTGTGGGGCGGAATTTTACACGTCTTGATTAAGCGTGTAATCCCCTATTGTTAACTACTTTGTTGAGCCTTAAATGTGGCGTGTTTGGTTATTGAATTCGGCCTTGAAAAAGGTGGCAAAGTATGTAGAAACAAAGGAAGTGCTGTCCGATTTTTCGTAGAATTTTAGTGACTTTGCCCTTGGAATATTCTACGTTTGAAGTAAGAAGTCAATAGACATACTATGGTCATTATAGGTTGACTTACTACGTACGGCGTATTGGACTTAGCAAGTGGATTAGACCGAAGAGGTATGTGGAACTTTCTTATCTCTTGAGCATGAATAAGTTATAAATGTATAGTACGGTAGACGTACAAGATTTTGACAATCTAGTCCATTTGATATCCTTGGCTTATTTTAAGAATTTCCAAGTTAGTTGAGTTAGGGAATTAACTTACTTGTTTAAATATTAAGGATATCTTGGTTTTCAAAAGTTAAGAGACTTTAAGTATGTTGAAAGTATTTTTGATACTTGTTTTGTTGGAAAGTTTAAGCCTCTTGGTTATAAAGAATAATGTAAGTTTCTAAGGTATAAAGCTAGTATAACGACTTTATGGGAAGTTGGTTATAATAGCTTTATGGAAAGTTAAAAAGAGTGGTTTACTCTAAGTAATTTAAGTATGATAAATGACTTGAAACAATGAAAGACAAATTGATTTAAAGGCATCAATTGCTTAAAGTTTTAAAAGAAAGAAGTCACTTGATTTAGAAGCCTAAATGTATTTCTAAAAGAAAAGTAGTTATGACTTGATACTACGGTTGTTAGTATCTTGGAAGTTTTATATGAAAAAGAGTCATTTTAAAAGAAATGAAGTACGTAGTACTTTGGGTTAAATTCCCGGATTTTTATAATGACATGTTAGTGCCTTAAGTAAACTAAAAATGAGAGTGTACATGTATAAGACTAATAAGAAGTTAGGGATTTCTTAACTTGCTTATATATGGTATGATAAGAAGTAGTGCTTATGTTATGTATGATAAGCCGGTAGTGCTTATGTTATGTGTGATAGCCGGTTTGTGCTAGTAGTATGTTATTCATTACGGGGTCATTCCCCGGGTTTGTGGCATTTGCATATTCCGTGGATTTGCTACCCACGATGCGATGAATACCTCATGCGAGTCCGTAAGGGCTTATGCGGGTGAAATAGTCCCATGCGGGCGGAGACAACCTATGCGAGGAATACCTCATGCGGGTCTACACGACCTATGCGGGTGAAATAGTCCCATGCGAGGAATACCTCATGCGGGTCCACACGAACTATGCGGGTGAAATAGTCCCAGGAGTAGGATTGCTTAATGATACTGCGGGCGGGTGGTCCTGCTTTGATCGTGAGCTTCCTATTTTTATGTTGTAAGTATACTCTTATTTACTCTCATTGTTAGTAAGGCACGGTGTACTGTTAATTGAGCTATCATACATGTCTCCAGTTTTATTATAGACTTATGATTTCATTACGCATTTCTGGCCCACATATTTGGTACATGTTGTACTGACCTCCTTCGGGGGGCTGCGTTCATGCCGCATGTAGAGTACAGGTTGCTGATCCTCGCTCTTAGGATCACTGTTCAGATGTTGAGAAGCTCCTTTATTCTGGAGGCTTATCCCTGGTATTGTCGGTTGTTGTACATTCAGGGGTATGGCGGGGTCCTGTCCCGCCAAGGTTGTTATTCTTAGAGGTCTGTAGTCACATTTGTGGTTTGGGTTTGTAAGAACAAATATATACTGTTTTTAATTTTGTATCATGTACATGTTACGAAAGGCGGCCTTATCGGCTAGCCGGTTGATGTCTACTGTCTAAGTATGATCGTTATTTTAAGAGTTGTGTATGTTCCGCTGCTATTCTCTGATGTATACCTGAAAGGGGTGCCCAGGTAGGGCACCAGTCGCGGGCTCGGGGTCGGGTCGTGACACTTATACCAAATAATTGCCCTCTAATTCTACGGAAAATCGGGCAGCACTTCCTTTGTTTCTACGTACTTTTCCACCTTTTCTAAGACCCGTATTCATCAACCAACAAGCAACATTTAAGGCGCAACCAACAGTTAGCCAAAGGGGATTACACGCCTAACTGGACGTATAAAATTATGCCCCACAGTTATACAAAACAGTCCACAAATCAGCCCATAAAAACAGTCCGTAATCCAACAATAACGAGGGTAAAATGTGAGGCGTTTCAACACCTTTCCACACCCCTATTTCCTTAGGACTTTCATTAGCTACTACTGTACTTAAACATGCATATTAGGGCTGATTTTTCCAGCATAACCACACCCCAAAACAGTCCATAAAATGATACGACAACGTCTAACAGTTTTGGGCAGTTTTTCGGCTAAAACAACTACAATCCGATAACTCTTTCCTTAATCCATTTTATTCCAATTAGAGTTCCAACACTTCCATATATGACATACCAACTTATCAACAACCATATTACCTTATTTTAACATGCGACAGGTGTGGATAACAACAACCATATAACAAACGAAACCAAGGGCACATAATTGTCTCAAATCGGCCAATAACATATCTACCTCATACACATCTTATTTTCAATTTCTTCCTTAACTTGAATTCATCTATACATTATAAAAATAAGTAATATCCAATTACTTTAATTTTTGGAGAAATATTACCTCAATTTTGTGCCCACAAACGTCACGGGCAGAATGCTCAACAATGGCCTGTAGTTTTCGTTTTGCTCCACTTCTTCAAGATCCAATCACATATATGTATCCCCTACAACCTTAGGAGCAACCCGGGTTTGATGCTTGACAAGTGGAGGGCCTAAGTGTAGCAAGACAAGTGGAGTGAGACCCACCTCCACTTGTCTCCAAAATATCTTCCAAGACCAAGTCTTCCAAGACCAAGTCTTCCAAGACCAAGTCTTCCAAGACCAAGTCAAATAGTCAAAGGGGGTGCCACATGTCACCCTCTCATTGGTCAAAAAATATTTCATCACCCAAAAATCCATAATTGGCCAAAATATCTCAAAATATTGTGGGCCCCACAAAACCGTAAAATTTCCCGGGTGGGCCCCACATGACCAAAATCCAAAAATAAAAATCCATAATTCCAATATATTCCAAAAGTCTCAAATACCAAATTTGAGAAACGAATTCCAATTAATAAACTTTTTCCTTTACAAATTCTCGAGATTTATCCTTAAGAAAAGTAATCTTTCTTTCCTTCCGAAATTCAAATCTCAATTTCCTTCGTACGTTCTCATCTCATTGCCTTGGAAATATGGGGTGTAACAAGTTACAAGCTAGGATCGTGGAGAGGCATGAGATGACGGACCCGTTGTTCCAAGAGTACGCGGTGCACCCTAACCGATAGTTTGAGGCTTCGGGACTTCTTGAGTTGCAATCCACCAGAGTTCTATGGATCAAAAACTGAGGATGAGCCTCAGGAGTTTATTCGACAGCTGCAACGGTTCATGAAGGTGATCAAGGCCTCAGAGGCAGAGTCGGTGGTATTGGGTTCTCATCGGCTGTGTGATATTGCAGTCAACTGGTTTGATTCATGGGAACTGTCCCGGGGGGAGCATGCGCTTCCAGATGGTTGGGAAGAGTTTTAGGAGGAGTTTCTTAACCACTTCTTGCCTCCGCAAATTAGGAGAGCCCGGGTGGATAGGTTTATGATGTTGAGGCAGAATGGGCGGACGGTTCTGGAGTACAACATAGAGTTCGACTCGTTAGCTCGGTATGCCCTCACTCTAGTGGCAGACATAGAGGATAGAGTGCACCGCTATGTCACGGGGCCTGATGATTATCTAGTGGAGGGTTGCACGGGGGTAGCTCATCAGCCGGGCATGGACATTGCCCGCATGCAGGCTTATGCACAGGGGACTGAGGAACGTAGAGGTCGACAAAATGACCGAGATCAGCATAAGAGGGCCAAGACAGCAGGTTCCTTTGGTAACTTTCGGGCATAACCTCAAAGAAGGCTAGATATGCACCTCACCAAGATGCAGTACTACTTCACGCCTTCAGACGTCCGGGTATTCGAGGCGGTCGTGGCTCCAGGACTTCGGGTCTCCAGGAAGGTAGGGATCTTAACCGATCGAGACCATCCCCCTCTCGGTGTAGCCGATGCGGTAAATCCCATGTCGGGAATTGTAGTAGTACTTTGGGAGCATGTTTCGATTGCGGCCGGCAGGGCCATTTTTCGAGTGATTGTCCGACCAGAGGTAGCGCAGATGGTAGGGTTCAGCCTACAGGGTAGTTTGTCGGGTCTTTATCTTCTGCGGTTACTCTCCTCGGAGGGCAGGGTGCTCATGGGCCAGCAGGTCGCGACAGAGGTCGTGGCAGGATTCCTAGTTCTAGCGGTCCTCAGAACCGCATATATGCCTTATCCAGCCGTCAGGACCAGGAGGCATCGCCGGATGTCGTCACAGGTACATTATTGGTTTCATGTTGTGACGTATATGCTTTGATAGATCCGGGTTCTACTTTGTCCTATATATTTCCTCTTATTGCTGGTAGAATAGGGATAGAGCCTGAGTCCATAGAACCTTTTGAGGTAGCTACGCCAGTAGGTGATTCGGTGGTAGCAGAGCGGGTATATAAGGCTTACCCGGTGACTATATACAGTCGTCAGACCCTAGCTGACTTGATAGAATTGGATATGACAGATTTTGATGCTGTTATGGGTATGGATTGGTTGACTTCTTGCTACGCCAATATGGACTGTAGGGAGAGATTGGTACGGTTCCAGTTTCCCGGTGAGCCGGTTATCGAGTGGAAAGGGTATTTGCATCACCGAGGGGTAGGTTTATTTTGTACCTCAAGGCTATGAAGATGGTTCAGAAGGGGCATATCTACCATCTTATTCGGGTATTTGATACAGAGGCTGAGTTGCCAGATCTTCAGTCAGTTCCGGTTGTTAGAGAATTTCCCGATGTATTCCCAGATGATCTCCCAGGTATTCCTCCTGATAAGGAGATAGAGTTCTGTATTGATGTTCTACCAGATACTCGGCCTATATCTATTCCACCATACATAATGGCACCTGCTGAGTTGAGGGAGTTGAAGGACCAGCTGGAAGATTTGCTGGAGAAAGGCTTTATTAGGCCTAGTACTTCACCTTGGGGAGCGCCGGTATTGTTTGTAAAGAAGAAGGATGGGACGCTGCGTATGTGTGTCGATTACAGGCAGCTGAATAAGGTAACCATCAAAAATAGATACCCCCTCCCCAGGATTGATGATTTGTTTGATCAGTTGCAGGGTGTGAAGTGTTTTTCCAAGATAGACCTGCGATCTGGTTATCATCAGGTGCGAGTTAGGGGGGCAGATATCCCAAAGACTGCATTCAGGACACGGTACGGGCATTATGAGTTCAGGGTGATGTCTTTTGGTTTGACTAATGCCTCAGCAGTATTTATGGATTTAATGAACCGGGTGTTCAAGCCATTTCTGGATACGTTTGTTATAGTATTCATTGATGACATCCTGGTTTATTCTCGCACGGAGCAGGAGCATGCGGATCATTTGAGGACGGTACTGAGAGTCCTCCAAAGCCGGCAGTTGTATGACAAGTTCTCTAAATGTGAGTTTTAGTTGGCTTATGTGGCATTCTTAGGGCACGTTATCGGGGCCGATGGTATTTGGGTTGATACAACAAAGATTTAGGCAGTCAAGACTTGGCCTAGACCTACTACACCAACTGAGGTGCGCAACTTTTTGGGCCTTGCAGGTTATTATCGGAGGTTTGTGGAGAAGTTTGCTTCGATTTCAGCGTCTTTGACTAGGCTGACTCAGAAAGCGGCTAAGTTCCAGTGGACTGATGCTTGTGAAAAGGGCTTCCAGTTACTGAAGGAGAAATTGACGACGGCCCCAGTTCTTACTCTTCCAGAAGGTTTAGACGGGTATGTGGTTTATTGTGATGCGTCGGGTGTCGGGCTTGGATGTGTGTTGATGCAACATGGTAAGGTTATAGCTTACGCGTCTCGACAGCTCAGCAAGCATGAGAAGAACCACCCCACACATGATTTGGAGTTAGCAGCAGTGATACATACCTTGAAGATCTGGAGGCATTATTTATATGGAGTTCATGTGGATATTTTTACAGACCACAAGAGCCTCCAGTATATCTTCAGCCAGAGGGAGCTGAACTTGCGGCAGAGACGGTGGTTAGAGTTACTTAAGGATTATGATGTCGATATACTATACCACCCAAGGAAGGCCAATGTTGTTGCAGATGCTCTTAGTCGTAGATCTATGGGTAATCCGTCAGATGTGCATCCAGATAAAAGGGGCATGGTCCGCGAGATTCATCAGCTAGCGAGCCTTGGGGTTCGATTAGTTGGTTCCGATAGTAGTGGGGTTCGGGTTCGAGAGGTTGCCGAGTCTTCCATCATTGAGGGGGTGAAGTGGCGACAGTATAAGGATCCGATTCTGATACGGTATTGATATACGACTCTTCGTGAGGAGAAGGGTTCATTTAAGGTAGAACCTAATGGGGTGCTAAGATACGAGGGTAGATTGTGTGTACCCGATGTTGCAGGACTTCGTCAGCAGGTTCTAGGGGAAGCATACTGCGCTCGTTACTCTATTCATCTAGGGTCGACAAAGATGTACCACGACCTCAGATGTATGTATTAGTGGGATGGCCTGAAGAGGGACGTTGAAGAGTTCGTTTCTCAGTGTCCGAATTGTCAGCAGGTCAAGGTGGAGCACCAAAATCCTGGTGGGTTGTTGCAGACGATTGAGATTCCGACCTGAAAATGGGAGGTGATCAACACGGATTTTGTTATAGGGTTACCTCGTACTCAGAGGAAGTGTGATTCCAACTGGGTTATAGTAGACAGGCTGACGAAATTAACCCACTTTCTTCCAGTCAGGACGACTTATTCGGCCGAGGATTATGCTAGACTTTATATCCGGGAGATTGTGAGACTGCATGGGGATCCTACATCTATTATATCGGACAGAGGAGCCTAGTTTGCGGCTAATTTCCGGAGGTCTTTCCAGAAGGGATTAGGGACGCAGGTGAGCCTCAGTACTGCATTCCATCCTCAGACCGACGGACAGGCAGAGCGTACTATCCAGACACTTGAGGATATATTGCGGGCTTGTGTTATTGATTTCAGAGGTAGTTGGGAGGATCATTTGCCTCTTGTTGAGTTTGCTTATAATAACAGCTATCATTCCAGTATCCAGATGACGCCTTATGAGGCCCTGTATGGAAGGAAGTGCAGGTCGCCGATAGGCTGGTTTGATGTGGGCGAGGTTCAATTAGACGGGCCAGACTTGATTTAGCAGGCTGTGTATAAGGTGAAGCTTATCCAGGAGAGGTTATTAGTAGCTCAGAGTCAACAGAAGTCGTATGCAGATAATCGACGTCGACACTTGGAGTTTGAGATTGACGATTGGGTCTTCCTGAAGGTGTCACCCATGAAAGGTGTGATGAGATTTGGGAAGAAGGGGAAACTTAGCCCAGGGTACATTGGGCCTTATCAGATTATCCGTAGAGTAGGCAAGGTTGCCTATGAGTTGGATCTGTCGTCCGATCTGGAGGCAGTACATCCGGTCTTTCATGTTTCTATGTTGCGGAAGTGTATCGGAGATCCATCCAGAGTGTTCCCGGTTAGGGATGTCCAGGTGACAGAGGGGTTATCGTATGAGGATAGTCCCATCGCGATACTTGAGCGCCAGGTCAGGCGACTGCGGATAAAGGACGTAGCTTCCGTCAAAGTCTTATGGCGGAACGAGAATAGAGAAGAGATGACTTGGGAAGCAGAGGAGGACATGATGAAGAAGTATCCTCACTTATTCTCTACACCTCCAGGTAACTCACTTTCCTACTTGTCGATTTAATTGACGTATATACTTAGGTATTATATTGTGGTCATGTGTGACATTCGTGATTGTGTGGGTATGGTTAAGAGGGACTATGCCGATATCTGTTTTGATTGAACTTAGAAGGAACATTCGGAACGAATGTTTCTAAGGGGGGGAGAATGTTACACCCCGTAGTTTCAGGGTATGTACATGGGGATGTACGTAAGAGAATGCGACCTTAAGTTTGAAAAGAAAGAAAGATTTCATTTTCCTACGGAAAATATTCCGAACCTCGTGAAGGAAAAAGGTTTGTTATTGGGAATTGGATTCCCAATTTTGGTAATTGAGACTTATAGGATTTATACGAATTTTGGAATTTTATTTTCATATTTGGCCATTTAGGACCCACCCGGGAAATTTTACATTTTGTGGGGCCCACAAGATTTTCGATATTTTAACCAATTATTGAGACTTTGGAGAGATATAATATTTTGGACCAATAGGAGGGCGACATGTGTCACCCCCATGTGGCCCATGTTGGGCGAGAAAGTGAGGAACAAGTGGCAAGCCAAGTGTCCCAAGTTATTTGTTGGACAAGTGGCTTGTGGGACCCACACACACTTGTCCCCAATCTCAACCACACAATTTCTTTAATCCTAGCCCTTATTTGTCTTACATATACACACCTAGAGGTTGAAGACTTCAAAACTTAGAAAATTTCAAGAAATATACTCCCTCCCATTTGAGACTCTCGGCATCCCCCCCCCCCCCCCCCCTTATTTGAATAACAATTCTTCAATTGTTGTTTATAAATCCCAATACTTAAACCAAGTGTCCCTAGTAGTGTTCTAAGGATATTCCAACACAAAAATCCCATAAATACTACGTTAATCCGATAGTCGCAAAGTGAAACCTAAGGTGATCTTTATATTTTTGGATGAAGTTTAAGAGAAGTTGGATAGGAACTTCTAAGGGTTGCTTGAAGTGGATTGGAACGTAAGGAATAGGAGCTAAGACTCCTAAGGATCGACTTATAATCTTGGAATTTTTTTGGCTTATTGAGGTAATAATCTTTGTCCTTCAAATGTAATTGGAGATTATATGTTATAGTAGTATATAAATGAGTATGTGATATGTGGAAGGAAGATTAAAAATATTTGGAACTTATTAAGATGTTAAAACCGAAAAATTGGCATGCTAGCCATTAAAGTTGTTAAAACATTACCTATTACTTGTTGACGTGAAGGAATCTTGTTGATAAACAAGTTAATATAACTTATATAAAGATTGGAATATAAGTTGGAATTATAAAGAAGTAATGAAACAATTTTGGCCTGCTAGCCAAAAACTGGACAGTTTTGATTGCAGTAGTTGGCCAAGAACACCAACTAAAGGACTGGAATAATGTATTGTATTAGTGGACTAATGGACTGTTTTTACATTGGACTATGGACTAGTTTTAATGGACAGTTTTTGGTAGATTAAGGGGCTGAATTTTACACGTCCAGTTAGGCGTGTAATCCCCTTTGACTTGCTCAATTGTTGCGCCTTAAATGTGGCATTTGGTTATTGATTTCGGGCCTTGAAAAAGGTGGAAAAGTACGTTGAAATAGGGGAAGTGTGTTACACCCCGTAATTCCAGGACATGTTAATAAGAACGTTCGTTAGAACCCAAAAATGTTAAGATTTGAGACTAGTAAAAATTTATCGAAATTATGGAATTGTCGGAAAACGAAATATTGCGACGAATGGGTGGGCGAAACGTGTCACCCCCCCCCCCCCCCCCGCCCTTGTTGGTCTTGGACGAATTGGACATGGACTAAATGGTCATTTGACCATAATTTAAGATGACCAAGTCTTGCTAAGTCTTAGAGCTTGATATTGTTGACTTGGTCAAGAGCCACTTGGCTAGATCTTTTAAATGAATTGGATCCAAGCCATCCATATGTATTAATCTTGACCCTCCATGTTGTTATATATGTATACTAGTAGCAAGACAAGGCACTTAACACTTAGAAAAATTTGAAGAACTCTTGTCTTGCTAAGTTGAGCTCTCGGGTTTAGGGTTCTAAGGAACAAGAAATTTTTTGTTTGTTGTCCTATAATCTCCACACTTTAAACCAAGGTTCCTAAGAGTATTGTAAGGGTATTTCAATAGAAAGATCCCGAAAAAATGGCATTTTCGTATTAGTCGCAAGGTGAAAACCTAAGTCACTTTCATAGGTTTGGATTGGAAGTTAAAGGAAAGTTGTTTGTGATCTTCTAAGGGCTTCAAGTGGAGGATTGGAGTGTCAAGGAGAGGCTCTAAGTTGCTAGGTAGCGACTTCGGACCTTGAAGTGGATTAAGGCTCGTTAAGGTAACAATCTTGTTCTCTTAAATGTTATAAGATTACATATTGTTGTAGCATTACATTTTAACTAGCATGAAGTATATGTATTGAAGATTGATAAGTGATATGGATTGTAGATGTTACACCCCGTAGTTCCAACACATGAATCAGAGAACGTACGTAAGACGTTAAGGTTTAAATCGTGAAACGATAGAAGATACACTTTTCCTTATGAGAAATATCGGGAACTTGTGAAGGAAAAGGTTTGTTAATTGGATTTTTAAATTCGAATTTGGTCACGTGGGGCCCACGGGAAAATTTTACGGTTTTGTGGGGCCCACAATATTTTGAGATATTTTGACCAATTATGGATATTTTGGAGGATGAAAATATTTTTAGACCAATGAGAGGGTGACACGTGGCACACCCCTTTGACTATTGACTTGGTCTTGGAAGACATGGTCTTGGAAAATATTTTGGAGACAAGTGGAGGTGGGTCCCACTCCACTTGTCTTGTTACATATAAGGTCATACACTTGTCAAGCATCCACACTTAGGGACATAGTATATATGCAAGGTAGAGGGCTTGCAAGACTTAGCCACACTTAGAAAATATTTCATCTTTTTCTTCCTCTTCCATGTAGTTTCGGCCAAGGGCCCATTTCAAGAGCAAAAATCCTTCAAAAGTTGATGATAAATCCTCAAACTCAAGCCTAAGATCCCTAGTGGTATACTAAGCAAGGATAACCCCTTAAACCCCCAAGATCAAGTGTTGGCCGAGAATAGAGCGGGTGAAACCCTAAGTTTTATCAACTTTTTGGAAGTGAAATACAAAGTTAAGTTGTGTATAAACTCATAGAGGTCACATATATGTGATTGGATCTTGAAGAAGTGGAGCGAAACGAAAACTGCAAACCAAAACCTAAGGGGTTGTTTTGGACGATTTCTTGGCTCAAAATGAGGTAATAATTCTTCTTCCTCCGCAGTAATTGGATATTACTTATTGTTATGTTTAAGGGGTGAACTTATGTTAAGGAAGAAATGGAAAATAAGATGTGTATGAGGTAGATATGTTGTTGGCCGATTTGAGGTAATTTTGTGCCCTTGGTTTCGTTTGTTATATGGTTGTTGTTATCCACACTTGGCGCATGTTAAAATAAGGTAATATGGTTGTTGATAAGTTTTTATGTCATATATGGAAGTGTTGGAACTCGAATTGGAATAAAATGGATTAAGGAAAGAGTTATCGGATTGTAGTTGTTTTAGCCGAAAAACTGCCCAAAACTGTTAGACGTTGTCGTATCATTTTATGTACTGTTTTGGGCGTGTATTGTTACACCCCGTAATTACAGGACATGTTTTAAGAACGTACGAAAGAACTCACGAGTGTTAAGATTTGAGACTTGTAAAAAATTATCGGAAATATTGGAATTTGTCGGAAAACGTATTATTGTGATTTAATGGGGACGACACGTGTCACCCCCCTTATAGATGCCTTGGACGAAATTGGCATGGCCAATATGGTCATTGACCATAGTCCTAGATGGCAAGTCTTGCAAGTTGTTTAGCTTGAGAAGTTTGACTAAGTCAAGGTCCCACAAGTCTTGATATTTGTTAAGAGATCATCCAAACCACCCAATTGTTCACATCTTGACCCTCCATGTTCCTTTATAATACTACTAGTAGAGAGAGAGCTTAACATTAGCCAAAATTACAAGAAAATTTGATGAACACAAGGCTTGAGCTCTCGGGTTTGATAAAAAGAAAGGAGAAAAATTTTCGTTTGTGGTTCTTTAGCCACAAGACTTTAACCCAAGGTTCTTGAGGATATTGTAAGCATATCTCAATAGAAGAATCCCGGAAAAAGATAGTTTTCGGGTTAGTCGCAAAGTGAAAACCTAGTGGCTTTTCTAGGTTTTGGATTGTAAGTTGAAGGAAAGTTGTTGGTGTGGTTCTAAGGGTCTCAACAAGCGGATTGAAGTGTCTTGGAGAGGTTCTAAACTACTAAGGAGCGACTTCGGATTGGAGTTGGATTAAGAGTCGTTGAGGTATAATCTTGTCTTTTAAAGTGTTACAAGGTTATATATTTATTTTGTGTTGTTAGCTTTACCTGTTGCTAGCATGAAGTTGGTATGTTGAAGTTTATAAGTATTATGGATTGCTTGTAGCTTAATCCGAAATGTTATGCAAGCCACGTGAAAATTGGATTACTAATTGGTCGTTTATTAGAAATCGTCGCATGTTACTTACTTAAAGATTATGGTTTTATAATCAAATGCGACTTGATATCATGTTATGTTAACAATTTGGATTGAAATGGAAATTGGATAAGAATTGGTATGGTTGAACTCAAGGTGGCCGAATTTGGACTTTTAGTTTGTTATTCATTTGTATTGGACTACTTTCTAAATTGTGAGCCAATTGGGGCTGTTTAGTTATTCATTTGTATTGGACTACCTTCTATATTGTTGTGAGCCAATTGGGGCTGTTTGGTTATTGTATTTCGGCCTTGAAAAAGGTGGCATAGTTAGTAAAAACAAAGGAGGTGCTGTCCGATTTTCCGTAGAATTTAGTGACTTGGCACTTAGGATATTCTACGTTTAAAGTAAGAGGTTAATGGACGTATTGTGGCCATGATAGGTTGAAGTACTAAGTTTAGCGTATCCTACTTGAAGAATGGAATAGCTCAAGGTTGAAGTACTTTGGAGCATTTTGCTACTTGTCGACAATCGTCGCGAGGTATGTGAACCTCTTCTTTCTTTGGCATGATCCTACGTATGAAATATCCATGTGATAACATTTTAAGATTCCTTCTACTCTTAGAAGTTAAGAAGTTTTTACATTGTTGAATCTAAGTTAAGAGTATGTTTAAATTGTCCTAAGTCCTTACTAGGTCTTATGGGAGACGTTAGTAAGAATGGTTAGGAAATTATGAGATTTGATTTAAGGGCTATGTATCTTGATTTATTTAAAGTAAGTATGTAAGTTGATTTTTATGTTTGAAAATGACTTGAATTTATATGTGAAAAGGGGATTGGTTATAAAAGTGTAGATGACATGATTTTACAAGTATAAGTAAATGGACTTTAAGGAATGTATGTTATGAAGTTTTAAGACTATGAACTTTGATTTTCTTTAAAGGATTATGAAACTTTATTTTTCAAGTTATGGGACTTGATTTCTAAAGTATAAGCGACATGATTTGAAAGAGTGTATGCTACGAGGTGTTAAGGCTATAAGCCTTGATTTTATAAGTGGAAATGACTTAATTTTACAAAGTATGGCTTCTTAATTTATTTCAAAAGATAAGAAGATGGCTTCCAAAAGAGTATGTGACTTGAGCTTAAAAAAGAAAGGAGTTATATGATTCTTTTCAAGTATGTATGTACGTAGTATCTTTGGATCACGTTTCCTAAATGTTGTAAGAATAAAAGTATCTTAAGTTCTCTAAAATGAAAGGTTGTTATAATAGCTTTATGGGAAGTTGTTATGACGACTTAAGAAGAAGTGAAAAGATGGTTTGAAAATGTTATGTAAGGAAAATCACACCGAGCCTACAAATAGGCGGACACGTTATGAAATACACGAGCCTACAAATAGGCGGATTACGTTATGAAATACACCGAGCCTACAAATAGGCGGATTACGTTATGAGATACACGAGCCTACACATGGCGGATTACGCCATATTACCCGAGCCTTCACGCGTAGGTTACGTCATCTTACAGGCCCCGGGCGGGCGGATTATGTTATATGATTCCACAAGACAAGGCCCCGGGCGGGCGGATTATGTTATACGATTCCACAAGATGCGAGCCCACAGGCGGGCGGATTATGTTATATGATTCCACGATGCACCGAGCCCCACAGCGGGCGGATTATGTCACATGATTCATCAAGACACCGTGTCCATAAATGGGCGGATTATGTTATGTAAGATATGTAAGTTATGTGAAAAGGTGGATTAAACTCTTAAGTAAGTATGTAAGAATATGTTGTTAAATCTTATCGAAAGAAGGAAAGGAACGGTTAATATATGATTGATTTCAGGAGTTAAAATGACATTCTTTTATACATAGATGATTTGGTTATTGCATTTTATTTACATTACATACTAAATTGTTGCTTGACCCTCTTCGAAGTGCGTTCATGCCGCGAGTTTTAGGTACCAGTTGGTGATCCTTTCTCTTAGGATCTCGGTTGATTTTGAGAAAGCTCCATTTGCTCGGAGGCTTAGCTCTTGAATGCAGTTTTCCGAGGTAGTAGATTCACGTATATTCGAGGGTATGGCGGGGCCCCTGTCCACTTGTGATTTGTAATTCTTAGAGGTATGTAGTTACATGTTGTGGGTCGGTTTGTAAAAAAGAAAGGGATGTAACTGCTGTTGCTATGTATATGTATATGTGTCCAGGAAGGTAGCCTTATCGGCTAACCTATGGTTTAATCTGTCGTTATTTTATTTTATAAGTTTCATGTATGTTCCGCTGCTATTCTCTGATGTATACCTGAATAGGGTGCCCAGGTAGGGCACGATCGCGAGCTTGAGGTCGGGTCGTGACAAAAGTGGTATCAGAGCAGTTAGTCCTCGGAAAGTGTCTACAGACCGTGTCTAGTAGAGTCTTGATTATCGGTGTGTTGTGCACCACATCTATAATCGGGAGGCTACAGGACATTTAGGATTGGTTTCCATTCTTCTCACTCTGAGATCGTGCGATAGAGCTGTGTTGTTAGGGTCGTCCCTCCCTAACGAGTTATGTTGATTGCAGCTACGAGAAGCGAAGTGACCGGGAATGACTATGTGGATTGCGTATCGGGTTGGTAATGATTATAGTATAGTTGGTATTGTGACATACATCTATACGGAGTTATGTATGAAGTCGGGCGTGTTGCCTAGAATGATTTTAGATTACCAGGAATCGGTAAAGACTAACTAGATACCGGGAAGGTATGGAATAGTTAATGAATTTTCGCCAAGGTTTTGTGTTTTATTTCGAGGTAATTGGGAAAGGATGAGCTGTCTGATAGGGTAGTGAACCCTTAAGAAGCCATATTAAGGAACCTAACGGGATGTCATGTTAATAGATTAAGCTGTGTAGTAAGCTTACGAGAATTATACGGATGAGGCCTGTATAGAGTAAGTAATGGTTGTTGTGATCGAGACAACATGGTTATGGTTTTATGAGAAGTTTTTATACCCGTTATTGGGGGATTGGTAAGGTAGGATTGGAGCATGGAAATTGCGAGCCTAAGAATATTGATTACTGCCGAGACCTTAGGTATATAAGGCTTTCTCTGGCAATAAGATTTTAAGTCAGACCAAGGATAAGAGTTAAGTGCGACGCTGAGTCGGGTTGAGGACCTATTACGGGTCTCCCCATGGCCTGGAATGGAGTGGGATCAGTTGGTAGTAGTTCCGCTACGTGACAGGGTCACGAGGGCGCAAGGCCCAAGTCTAGTTAATTGTTTTACGGGTTCGTGGACGCGTTCCACCGGAACCAGGTCGTGAAAGCCGGAAATGGTCGTATTTTGTTTTATAGAGTTACTCCAAAGATTTGAGGCCAGAATCGGTATGGAAGTTATGTATGTATGCTAGTATGAGTTGGAAGTACGAAAAGATAACCTCTTTTGGGCTTATGATGGACGGGTATGCGTGTGCGAGGTATTAGGGCTATGTGTGGCATTACAAGTATGTCGGGGTTGTGAAAGGAACTATGTCGCAAATTATAAAGGTTGACTCCGAAAGAACATTCGGGGACGAATGTTTCTAAGGGGGGAAGAATGTTACACCCCGTAATTACAGGACATGTTTTAAGAACGTAAGAAAGAACTCACGAGTGTTAAGATTTGAGACTTGTAAAAAAATTATCGGAAATATTGGAATTTGTCGGAAAACGTATTATTGTGACGAATGGGGGGACGACACGTGTCACCCCCCTTATAGATGCCTTGGACGAAATTGGCATGGCCAATATGGTCATTGACCATAGTCCTAGATGGCAAGTCTTGCAAGTTGTTTAGCTTGAGAAGTTTGACTAAGTCAAGGTCCCACAAGTCTTGATATTTGTTAAGAGATCATCCAAACCACCCAATTGTTCACATCTTGACCCTCCATGTTCCTTTATAATACTACTAGTAGAGAGAGAGCTTAACACTTAGCCAAAATTACAAGAAAATTTGATGAACACAAGGCTTGAGCTCTCGGGTTTGATAAAAAGAAAGGAGAAAAATTTTCGTTTGTGGTTCTTTAGCCACAAGACTTTAACCCAAGGTTCTTGAGGATATTGTAAGCATATCTCAATAGAAAAATCCCGGAAAAAGATAGTTTTCGGGTTAGTCGCAAAGTGAAAACCTAGTGGCTTTTCTAGGTTTTGGATTGTAAGTTGAAGGAAAGTTGTTGGTGTGGTTCTAAGGGTCTCAACAAGCGGATTGAAGTGTCTTGGAGAGGTTCTAAACTACTAAGGAGCGACTTCGGATTGGAGTTGGATTAAGAGTCGTTGAGGTATAATCTTGTCTTTTAAAGTGTTACAAGGTTATATATTTATTTTGTGTTGTTAGCTTTACCTGTTGCTAGCATGAAGTTGGTATGTTGAAGTTTATAAGTATTATGGATTGCTTGTAGCTTAATCCGGAATGTTATGCAAGCCACGTGAAAATTGGATTACTAATTGGTCGTTTATTAGAAATCGTCGCATGTTACTTACTTAAAGATTATGGTTTTATAATCAAATGCGACTTGATATCATGTTATGTTAACAATTTGGATTGAAATGGAAATTGGATAAGAATTGGTATGGTTGAACTCAAGGTGGCCGAATTTGGACTTTTAGTTTGTTATTCATTTGTATTGGACTACTTTCTAAATTGTGAGCCAATTGGGGCTGTTTAGTTATTCATTTGTATTGGACTACCTTATAGATTGTGGTGAGCCAATTGGGGTTGTTTGGTTATTGTATTCGGCCTTGAAAAAGGTGGCAAAGTAAGTAGAAACAAAGGAGGTCTTTGTCAGATTTTAGTAGAATTAGTGACTTAGCACTTAGAATAATTCTACGTTAGAAGTGAGAGGTTAATGGACGTATTGTGGCCATGATAGGTTGAAGTACTAAGTTTAGCGTATCCTACTTGAAGAATGGAATAACTCAAGGTTGAAGTACTTTGGAGCATTTTGCTACTTGTCGACAATCGTCGCGAGGTATGTGAACCTCTTCTTTCTTTGGCATGATCCTACGTATGAAATCTCCATGTGATAGTATTTCAAGATTCCTTCTACTCTTAGAAGTTAAGAAGTATTTTCATTGTTGAATCTAAGTTAAGAGTATGTTTAAATTGTCCTAAGTCCTTACTAGGTCTTATGGGAGACGTTGGTAAGGATGGTTAGGAAATTATGAGATTTGATTTAAGGGCTATGTATCTTGATTTATTTAAAGTAAGTATGTAAGTTGATTTTTATGTTTGAAAATGACTTGAATTTATATGTGAAAAGCGGATTGGTTTTAAAAGTGTAGATGACATGATTTTACAAGTATAAGTAAATGGACTTTAAGGAATGTATGTTATGAAGTTTTAAGACTATGAACTTTGATTTTCTTTAAAGGATTATGAAACTTTATTTTTCAAGTTATGGGACTTGATTTCTAAAGTATAAGCGACATGATTTGAAAGAGTGTATGCTACGAGGTGTTAAGGCTATAAGCCTTGATTTTATAAGTGGAAATGACTTAATTTTACAAAGTATGGCTTCTTAATTTATTTCAAAAGATAAGAAGATGGCTTCCAAAAGAGTATGTGACTTGAGCTTTAAAAAGAAAGGAGTTCTATGATTCTTTTCAAGTATGTATGTACGTAGTATCTTTGGATCCCGTTTCCTAAATGTTGTAAGAATAAAAGTGTCTTAAGTTCTCTAAAATGAAAGGTTGTTATAATAGCTTTATGGGAAGTTGTTATGACGACTTAAGAAGAAGTGAAAAGATGGTTTGAAAATGTTATGTAAGGAAAATCACACCGAGCCTACAAATAGGCCGGATTACGTTATGAAATACACCGAGCCTACAAATAGGCCGGATTACGTTATGAAATACACCGAGCCTACAAATAGGCTGGATTACGTTATGAGATACACCGAGCCTACACATAGGCCGGATTACGCCATATTACCCCGAGCCTTCACATAGGACGGGTTACGTCATCTTACAAGGCATGGCGGGCGGATTATGTTATATGATTCCACGATGCAAGGCCCGAAGCGGGCGGATTATGTTATATGATTCCACGATGCGAGGCCGGCGGGCGGATTATGTTATATGATTCCACGATGCAAGGCCCCAGCGGCGGATTATGTCACATGATTCATCAAGACAGTGTCATAAATGGGCGGATTATGTTATGTAAGATATGTAAGTTATGTGAAAAATTTGGATTAAACTCTTAAGTAAGTATGTAAGAATATGTTGTTAAATCTTATCGAAAGAAGGAAAGAGCAGTTAATATATGATTGATTTGGGAGTTAAAATGACATTATTTTATACAGATATGATTTGGTTATTGCATTTTCTTTCTGTTCCATACTCGGTACTGTTATCGACCCCTTGAAGTGCGTTCATGCCCGAGTTTAGGTACCAGGTTGGTGAAACTTGCTCTTAGGATCTCGGTTCAGTTTTTGAGAGAAAGCTCCATTTGCTCCGGAGGCTTAGCTCTTGGTACGGTTTTCCCTGAGGTAGTAGATTCACATATATTCAGGGGTATGGCGGGGCCCTGTCCCTTGCGATTGTAATTCTTAGAAGTGCAGTAGTTACATGTTGTGGGTCGGTTTTTAAAAAAAAAGGGATGTAACTGCTGTTGTTATGTATATGTATATGTATATGTGTCCAGGAAGGTAGCCTTATCGGCTAACCTGTGGTTTTATCTGTCGTTATTTTATTTTATAAGTTTCATGTATGTTCATTGCTATTCTCGATGTATACAGGCAGGTGCCCGGGTAGGGCACGATCGCGAGCTTGGGTCGGGTCGTGACATGTATAATGCTGGAAATTAAGCCCCTAAAATTCATGTTTAAGTGTAGTAGTTGCTAATGAAAGTCCTAAGGAAATAGGGGTGTGGAAAAGTGTTGAAACGCCTCACATTTTACCCTCGTTATTGTTGGATTACGGACTGTTTTTATGGGCTGATTTGTGGACTGTTTGGTATAACCGTGGGGCAGAATTTTACACGTCCTATTAGGCGTGTAATCCCCTTTGTATTGCTGAATTGTTGGGCCTTAAAGGTGTCGTTTGGTTATTGATTTTCGAGCCTTGAAAAAGGTGGAAAAGTACGTAGAAACAAAGGAAGTGCTGCCCGATTTTCCGTAGAATAAGAGACCTTACACTTAGTATGATTCTACGTTAAAAAGTGAGGAGTTGATAGACATGTTATGATTAATATAGGTTGAAGTACTACGAGTAACGTATTCTACTTAAGGGATGGAATAGCTATCAAGGTTGAAGTACTTTGGAGCATTTTGCTACTTGTCGATAATCGTCGCGAGGTATGTGAACCTCTTCCTCCTTTTGGCATGATTCTATGTATGAAATATACATGTGGTGTTATTTCATGATTCCTTCTACTCTTAAAAGTTAAGAGGTATGTATGTTGATTTACTCTATGTGAAAGTTATGTCTAAGTTATCCTAAGTTCTTACCAAGTCTTATGGGGGATGTTGGTAAGAGTCGTTAGAGAGTATTTGGAGTCGAGTTGACTTTGATAATTTATTGCACGAATGAGAATAAGTATCGAACAAGCCATTGCAGCGTTAATAAAAGAAAATGTATCGACAATCAATTATATTAAAATGAGTAGAATTCTCCATCTGCATAAAAACTAAGATAAGACAAAATTGTATTATATTTTCTAGATCAAGGCTGCTTTAATAAGATCGTTATAAACGAGTATAACCTATTCACAACGCATAAAGTATATGTACTAATTTTAAAGAGTTTACGTTATGAAGTTTTAAGACTATGAACCTTGAATTCTTAAAAGGTTAAGAGACTTTATTTTTCAAGTTATGGGACTTGATTCTTAAAGGAAGAAATGACTTGATTTAAAAGTATAGAATACTTGGTTTGGGAAAAGCATTGATAACTTGATATTCTAAGTTAAGAAACTTGATTTCTTAAAGTTAAGAGACTTGAAGTATTTTGAAAGCTATGTAACTTGATTTGAAAGTATAAGTGTTACACCCCGTATTTTACAGGACATGTTTTAAGGAAGTACGTAAGAACTCACAAGTGTTGAGATTTGAGACTTGTAAAATTTTATCGGAATTATGAATTTGTCGAAAAACGTTTTGTTGTGACGAATGGGAGGGCGACACGTGTCACCCCCCCTTAGTGATGCCTTGGTCGAATTAGGCATGCCCATAATGGTCATTTACCATAAGTCTTGGATGAACAAGTCTTGCAAGTGTAGCTTGACAATCTTGACTAAGTCAAAGGGACCACAAGGTCTTGATATTTAATTAGAGCTTATCCTAGCCACCCAAATGGTTGTATCTTGACCCTTCCTTGTGCTTTATAATACTACTAGTAGTGAGACTAGTTCCATACTTAGCCAAATTTACACAAAAATTGAAGAACATAGAGCAAGAGCTCTCGGGTTTGGGTCCAACAAGAAGGAAAAAAATTTGTTTGTTATCCAATAATCTTCCCACTTTAAACCAAGGTTCCTATGTGCATTGTAAGCATATCTCAATAGAAAAATCCCGGAAAAAGAGAGTTTCCGTATTAGTCATGAAAGTGAAAACCTAGTGGCTTTCTAGGTTTTGGATTGGAAGTTTGAAGGAAAGTTGTTGGTATGGTTCTAAGGGTCTAAAGTAGCGGATTGAAGTGTCTTGAAGAGGCTCTAAGTTACTAAGGAGCGACTTCGGATTTGAAGATTGGATTAAGATTCGTTGAGGTATAATCTTGTTCTTTGAAAGTGTTACAAGATTATTTATATTGTTGTTAGATTTACTTGTTGCTGGCATGAAGTATATGTGTTGAAGTTTATAAGGATTATGGATTGATTGTAGCCTTGAAAATCCGAAATGTAATGTAAGTCATGTTAAGTTGGATTACAATGTTGGTCATTTATTAGAATCGTCGCATGTTGTTGACTTGAAGATTATAGTAGTTATAGTCGATTGCGACTTGATATCATGTATTGCTAACAACTTGGATTGAAATGGAAATTTGATAAGAATTGGTATTGTTGAAAGTAAGGTGGCCGAATTTGTACTTGTAGTTGTAATAGTTTGTTATTCATTTGTATTGGACTACCTTATAGATTGTGGTGAGCCAATTGGGGCTGTTTGGTTATTGTATTCGGCCTTGAAAAAGGTGGCAAAGTAAGTAGAAACAAAGGAGGTGCTGTCCGATTTTCCGGAGAATTAGTGACTTAGCACTTAGAATAATTCTACGTTAGAAGTGAGAGGTTAATGGACGTATTGTGGCCATGATAGGTTGAAGTACTAAGTTTAGCGTATCCTACTTGAAGAATGGAATAGCTCAAGGTTGAAGTACTTTGGAGCATTTTGCTACTTGTCGACAATCGTCGCGGTATGTGAACCTCTTCTTTCTTTGGCATGATCCTACGTATGAAATCTCCATGTGATAGTATTTCAAGATTCCTTCTACTCTTAGAAGTTAAGTATTTTCATTGTTGAATCTAAGTTAAGAGTATGTTTAAATTGTCCTAAGTCCTTACTAGGTCTTATGGGAGGCGTTAGTAAGGATGGTTAGGAAATTATGAGATTTGATTTAAGGGCTATGTATCTTGATTTATTTAAAGTAAGTATGTAAGTTGATTTTTATGTTTGAAAATGACTTGAATTTATATGTGAAAAGGGATTGGTTTTAAAAGTGTAGATGACATGATTTTACAAGTATAAGTAAATGGACTTTAAAGAATGTATGTTATGAAGTTTTAAGACTATGAACTTTGATTTTCTTTAAAGGATTATGAAACTTTATTTTTCAAGTTATGGGACTTGATTTCTAAAGTATAAGCGACATGATTTGAAAGAGTGTATGCTACGAGGTGTTAAGGCTATAAGCCTTGATTGTATAAGTAGAAATGACTTAATTTTACAAAGTATGGCTTAATTTATTTCAAAAGATAAGAAGATGGCTTCCAAAGAGTATGTGACTTGAGCTTTAAAAGAAAGGAGTTCTATGATTCTTTTTAAGTATGTATGTACGTAGTATTTTTGGATCTAGTTTTCCTAATGTTGTAAGAATAAAAGTGTCTTAAGTTCTCTAAAATGAAAGGTTGTTATAATAGCTTTATGGGAAGTTGTTATGACGACTTAAGAAGAAGTGAAAAGATGGTTTGAAAATGTTATGTAAGGAAAATCACAGGAGCCTACAAATAGGTCGGATTACGTTATGAAATACACAGGAGCCTACAAATAGGCGGATTACGTTATGAAATACAGGAGCCTACAAATAGGCGGATTCGTTATGAAATACAGAGCCTACAAATAGGCGAATTACGTTATGAAATACAGAAGCCTACAAATAGGCGGATTACGTTATGAAATACAGGAGCCTACAAATAGGCGGATTACGTTATGAGATACAGAGCCTACACATGGCGGATTACGCCATATTACCGAGCCTTCACATGGCGTAGGGTTACGTCATCTTACACCGAGCCGCGGGCGGGCGAATTATGTTATATGATTCCACAAGACAAGGCACAAGCGGGCGGATTATGTTATATGATTCCACAATGCACCGAGGCCACAGCGGGCGGATTATGTTATATGATTCCTGATACACCGAGCCATGGCGGGCGGATTATGTTATATAAGATATGTAAGTTATGTGAAAAATTTGGATTAAACTCTTAAGTAAGTATGTAAGAATATGTTGTTAGATCTTATCGAAAGAAGGAAAGGAGCGGTTAATATATGATTGGTTTGAGAGTTAAAGGACATTCTTTTATCTGAGATATGATTTGGTTATTGCATTTTATTTACATTTCCATATTAAATTTTTGTTATCGACCCCCTTGGAAGTGCGTTCATGCCGCGGTGATAGGTACACGGGTTGGTGATCCTTGCTCTTAGGATCTCTGTTCAGTTTTTGGAAAGAAGCCCCTTTCACTCCGGAGGCTTGTCTTTTGGTACGGTTTCCCTGATGTGGCAGACTTATGTACATTCAGGGGTATGGCGGGGCCCTGTCACTTGTGATTGTAATTCTTAGAGGTTTGTAGTCACATGTTGTGGGTCGGTTTGTAAAAAGAAAGGGATGTAACTGTTGTTGTTATGTATATGTATATGTGTCAAGGAAGGTAGCCTTATCGGCTAACCTGTGGTTTAATCTGTCGTTATTTTTATTTTATAAGTTTCATGTATGTTCATTGCTATTCTCGATGTATACACGAGCAGGTGCCTGGGTAGGGCACGATCGCGAGCAGGGTCGGGTCGTGACAAAAGTGGTATCAGAGCAGGTAGTCCTCGGAAAGTGTCTACAGACCGTGTCTAGTAGAGTCTTGATTATCGGTGTGTTATGCACCACATCTATAATCAGGAGGCTGCATGATATTTAGGATTGGTTTCCATTCTTCTCACTCTGAGATCGTGCCATAGAAATTTGTGTTGTTAGGGTCGTCTCTCCAATGAGTTATGTTGATTGCATTCTACGAGAAAGCGTGATGACCCAGGAAGGACTATGTGGATTGCGTATCCAGGTTGGTAATGATTATAGTATAGTTGGTATTGTGACATACATCTATACGGAGTTATGTATGAGGGTCAGACGCGTGTTGCCTAGACTGATTTTAGATTACCAAGAGTTGGTAAAGACTAACTAGATACCGGGAAGGTATGAAATAGTTAATGAATTTTCGCCAAGGTCTTCTCGGGTAGAAAGAGTTATTATAGACCAAGAATAAGAGTTAAGTGCGACGGCGGGTCGGGGTGAGGACCTGTTACGGGTCTCCCCATATCTTGGAATGGAGTGGGATCAGTTGGTAGTAGTTCCGCTACGTGACAGGGTCACGAGGGTGCAAGGCCCAAGTCTAGTTAATTGTTTTACGGGTTCGTGGACGCGTTCCACCGGAACCAGGTCGTGGAAGCCGGAAATGGTCGTATATTGTCTTATAGAGTGACTCCAAAGATTAGAGGCCAGAATTGGTATGGAAGTTATGTATGTATGCTAGTATGAGTTGGAAGTACGAAAATATAATCTCTTTTGGGCTTATGATGGACAGTTATGCGTGTGCGAGGTATTAGGGCCATGTGTGGCATTGTTGGTATGTTGGGGTTGTGAAAGGAAACTATGTCGCTAATTATAAAGATTGACTCCGAAAGAACATTCGGGGACGAATGTTTCTAAGGGGGGAAGAATGTTACACCCCGTATTTTACAGGACATATTTTAAGGACGTACGTAAGAACTCACAAGTGTTGAGATTTGAGACTTGTAAAATTTTATCGGAATTATGAATTTGTCGAAAAACGTTTTGTTGTGACGAATGGGAGGGCGACACGTGTCACCCCCCCTTAGTGATGCCTTGGTCGAATTAGGCATGCCCATAATGGTCATTTACCATAAGTCTTGGATGAACAAGTCTTGCAAGTGTAGCTTGACAATCTTGACTAAGTCAAAGGGACCACAAGGTCTTGATATTTAATTAGAGCTTATCCTAGACACCCAAATGGTTGTATCTTGACCCTTCCTTGTGCTTTATAATACTACTAGTAGTGAGACTAGTTCCATACATAGCCAAATTTACACAAAAATTGAAGAACATAGAGCAAGAGCTCTCGGGTTTGGGTCGACAAGAAGGAAAAAATTTGTTTGTTATCCAATAATCTTCCCACTTTAAACCAAGGTTCCTATGTGCATTGTAAGCATATCTCAATAGAAAAATCCCGGAAAAAGAGAGTTTTCGTATTAGTCGCAAAGTGAAAACCTAGTGGCTTTCTAGGTTTTGGATTGGAAGTTTGAAGGAAAGTTGTTGGTATGGTTCTAAGGGTCTAAAGTAGCGGATTGAAGTGTCTTGAAGAGGCTCTAAGTTACTAAGGAGCGACTTCGGATTTGAAGATTGGATTAAGATTCGTTGAGGTATAATCTTGTTCTTTGAAAGTGTTACAAGATTATTTATATTGTTGTTAGATTTACTTGTTGCTAGCATGAAGTATATGTGTTGAAGTTTATAAGGATTATGGATTGATTGTAGCCTTGAAAATCCGAAATGTAATGTAAGTCATGTTAAGTTGGATTACAATGTTGGTCGTTTATTAGAATCGTCGCATGTTGTTGACTTGAAGATTATAGTAGTTATAGTCGATTGCGACTTGATATCATGTATTGCTAACAACTTGGATTGAAATGGAAATTTGATAAGAATTGGTATTGTTGAAAGTAAGGTGGCCGAATTTGTACTTGTAGTTGTAATAGTTTGTTATTCATTTGTATTGGACTACCTTATAGATTGTGGTGAGCCAATTGGGGCTGTTTGGTTATTGTATTCGGCCTTGAAAAAGGTGGCAAAGTAAGTAGAAACAAAGGAGGTGCTGTCCGATTTTCCGGAGAATTAGTGACTTAGCACTTAGAATAATTCTACGTTAGAAGTGAGAGGTTAATGGACGTATTGTGGCCATGATAGGTTGAAGTACTAAGTTTAGCGTATCCTACTTGAAGAATGGAATAGCTCAAGGTTGAAGTACTTTGGAGCATTTTGCTACTTGTCGACAATCGTCGCGAGGTATGTGAACCTCTTCTTTCTTTGGCATGATCCTACGTATGAAATCTCCATGTGATAGTATTTCAAGATTCCTTCTACTCTTAGAAGTTAAGAAGTATTTTCATTGTTGAATCTAAGTTAAGAGTATGTTTAAATTGTCCTAAGTCCTTACTAGGTCTTATGGGAGACGTTGGTAAGGATGGTTAGGAAATTATGAGATTTGATTTAAGGGCTATGTATCTTGATTTATTTAAAGTAAGTATGTAAGTTGATTTTTATGTTTGAAAATGACTTGAATTTATATGTGAAAAGGGGATTGGTTTTAAAAGTGTAGATGACATGATTTTACAAGTATAAGTAAATGGACTTTAAAGAATGTATGTTATGAAGTTTTAAGACTATGAACTTTGATTTTCTTTAAAGGATTATGAAACTTTATTTTTCAAGTTATGGGACATGATTTCTAAAGTATAAGCGACATGATTTGAAAGAGTGTATGCTACGAGGTGTTAAGGCTATAAGCCTTGATTTTATAAGTAGAAATGACTTAATTTTACAAAGTATGGCTTAATTTATTTCAAAAGATAAGAAGATGGCTTCCAAAAGAGTATGTGACTTGAGCTTTAAAAGAAAGGAGTTCTATGATTCTTTTTAAGTATGTATGTCGTAGTATTTTTGGATCTAGTTTTCCTAATGTTGTAAGAATAAAAGTGTCTTAAGTTCTCTAAAATGAAAGGTTGTTATAATAGCTTTATGGGAAGTTGTTATGACGACTTAAGAAGAAGTGAAAAGATGGTTTGAAAATGTTATGTAAGGAAAATCACACCGAGCCTACAAATAGGTCGGATTACGTTATGAAATACACCGAGCCTACAAATAGGCCGGATTACGTTATGAAATACACCGAGCCTACAAATAGGCCGGATTACGTTATGAAATACACCGAGCCTACAAATAGGCCGAATTACGTTATGAGATACACGAGCCTACAAATAGGCGGATTACGTTATGAAATACACCGAGCCTACAAATAGGCGGATTACGTTATGAGATACACCGAGCCTACACATGGCGGATTACGCCATATTACCCGAGCCTTCACAGGCGGGTTACGTCATCTTACACCGAGCCCCACGGCGGGCGAATTATGTTATATGATTCCACGACACCGAGCCCCACAAAGCGGCGGGCGAATTATGTTATATGATTCCACGATGCACGAGCCCACAGCGGGCGGATTATGTTATATGATTCCACAATACACGAGCCCCAGGCGGGCGAATTATGTTATATAAGATATGTAAGTTATGTGAAAAATTTGGATTAAACTCTTAAGTAAGTATGTAAGAATATGTTGTTAGATCTTATCGAAAGAAGGAAAGAGCAGTTAATATATGATTGGTTTCGAGTTAAAGGACATTCTTTTATCTGAGATATGATTTGGTTATTGCATTTTATTTACATTCCATATTAAATTTTTGTTATCGGACCCGCCAGAAGTGCGTTCATGCCGCAGTGATAGGTACGGGTTGGTGATCCTTGCTCTTAGGATCTCTGTTGATTTTGGAAAGAAGCCCCTTTCACTCCGGAGGCTTGTCTTTTAGTACGGTTTCCACGATGTGGCGGACTTATGTACATTCGAGGTATGGCGGGGCCCCGTCACTTGTGATTTGTAATTCTTAGAGGTTTGTAGTCACATGTTGTGGGTCGGTTTGTAAAAAGAAAGGGATGTAACTGCTGTTGTTATGTATATGTATATGTGTCAAGGAAGGTAGCCTTATCGGCTAACCTGTGGTTTAATCTGTCGTTATTTTTATTTTATAAGTTTCATGTATGTTCATTTGCTATTCTCGATGTATACGAGCAGGTGCCCGGGTAGGGCACGATCGCAGACTTGAGGGTCGGTCGTGACAAAAGTGGTATCAGAGCAGTTAGTCCTCGGAAAGTGTCTACAGACCGTGTCTAGTAGAGTCTTGATTATCGGTGTGTTGTGCACCACATCTATAATCAGGAGGCTGCATGATATTTAGGATTGGTTTCCATTCTTCTCACTCTGAGATCGTGCCATAGAGCTGTGTTGTTAGGGTCGTCTCTCCCTAATGAGTTATGTTGATTGCATTTCTGAGAAAGCGTGATGACCCGGGAAGGACTATGTGGATTGCGTATCGGGTTGGTAATGATTATAGTATAGTTGGTATTGTGACATACATCTATACGGAGTTATGTATGAAGTCGGGCAGCGTGTTGCCTAGACTGATTTTAGATTACCAAGAGTTGGTAAAGACTAACTAGATACCGGGAAGGTATGAAATAGTTAATGAATTTTCGCCAAGGTCTTCTCGGGTAGAAAGAGTTATTATAGACCAAGAATAAGAGTTAAGTGCGACGGCGGGTCGGGGTGAGGACCTGTTACGGGTCTCCCCATATCTTGGAATGGAGTGGGATCAGTTGGTAGTAGTTCCGCTACGTGACAGGGTCACGAGGGTGCAAGGCCCAAGTCTAGTTAATTGTTTTACGGGTTCGTGGACGCGTTCCACCGGAACCAGGTCGTGGAAGCCGGAAATGGTCGTATATTGTCTTATAGAGTGACTCCAAAGATTAGAGGCCAGAATTGGTATGGAAGTTATGTATGTATGCTAGTATGAGTTGGAAGTACGAAAATATAATCTCTTTTGGGCTTATGATGGACAGTTATGCGTGTGCGAGGTATTAGGGCCATGTGTGGCATTGTTGGTATGTTGGGGTTGTGAAAGGAAACTATGTCGCTAATTATAAAGATTGACTCCGAAAGAACATTCGGGGACGAATGTTTCTAAGGGGGGAAGAATGTTACACCCCGTATTTTACAGGACATATTTTGGGGCGTGCGTAGAACTCACAAGTGTTGAGATTTGAGACTTGTAAAATTTTATCGGAATTATGAATTTGTCGAAAAACGTTTTGTTGTGACGAATGGGAGGGCGACACGTGTCACCCCCCCTTAGTGATGCCTTGGTCGAATTAGGCATGCCCATAATGGTCATTTACCATAAGTCTTGGATGAACAAGTCTTGCAAGTGTAGCTTGACAATCTTGACTAAGTCAAAGGGACCACAAGGTCTTGATATTTAATTAGAGCTTATCCTAGACACCCAAATGGTTGTATCTTGACCCTTCCTTGTGCTTTATAATACTACTAGTAGTGAGACTAGTTCCATACTTAGCCAAATTTACACAAAAATTGAAGAACATAGAGCAAGAGCTCTCGGGTTTGGGTCCAACAAGAAGGAAAAAAATTTGTTTGTTATCCAATAATCTTCCCACTTTAAACCAAGGTTCCTATGTGTATTGTAAGCATATCTCAATAGAAAAATCCCGGAAAAAGAGAGTTTTCGTATTAGTCGCAAAGTGAAAACCTAGTGGCTTTCTAGGTTTTGGATTGGAAGTTTGAATGAAAGTTGTTGGTATGGTTCTAAGGGTCTCAAGTAGCGGATTGAAGTGTCTTGAAGAGGCTCTAAGTTACTAAGGAGCGACTTCGGATTTGAAGATTGGATTAAGATTCGTTGAGGTATAATCTTGTTCTTTGAAAGTGTTACAAGATTATTTATATTTTTGTTAGATTTACTTGTTGCTAGCATGAAGTATATGTGTTGAAGTTTATAAGGATTATGGATTGATTGTAGCCTTGAAAATCCGAAATGTAATGTAAGTCATGTTAAGTTGGATTACAATTTTGGTCGTTTATTAGAATCGTCGCATGTTGTTGACTTGAAGATTATAGTAGTTATAGTCGATTGCGACTTGATATCATGTATTGCTAACAACTTGGATTGAAATGGAAATTTGATAAGAATTGGTATTGTTGAAAGTAAGGTGGCCGAATTTGTACTTGTAGTTGTAATAGTTTGTTATTCATTTGTATTGGACTACCTTATAGATTGTGGTGAGCCAATTGGGGCTGTTTGGTTATTGTATTCGGCCTTGAAAAAGGTGGCAAAGTAAGTAGAAACAAAGGAGGTGCTGTCCGATTTTCCGTAGAATTAGTGACTTAGCACTTAGAATAATTCTACGTTAGAAGTGAGAGGTTAATGGACGTATTGTGGCCATGATAGGTTGAAGTACTAAGTTTAGCGTATCCTACTTGAAGAATGGAATAGCTCAAGGTTGAAGTACTTTGGAGCATTTTGCTACTTGTCGACAATCGTCGCGAGGTATGTGAACCTCTTCTTTCTTTGGCATGATCCTACGTATGAAATCTCCATGTGATAGTATTTCAAGATTCCTTCTACTCTTAGAAGTTAAGAAGTATTTTCATTGTTGAATCTAAGTTAAGAGTATGTTTAAATTGTCCTAAGTCCTTACTAGGTCTTATGGGAGACGTTGGTAAGGATGGTTAGGAAATTATGAGATTTGATTTAAGGGCTATGTATCTTGATTTATTTAAAGTAAGTATGTAAGTTGATTTTTATGTTTGAAAATGACTTGAATTTATATGTGAAAAGGGGATTGGTTTTAAAAGTGTAGATGACATGATTTTACAAGTATAAGTAAATGGACTTTAAAGAATGTATGTTATGAAGTTTTAAGACTATGAACTTTGATTTTCTTTAAAGGATTATGAAACTTTATTTTTCAAGTTATGGGACTTGATTTCTAAAGTATAAGCGACATGATTTGAAAGAGTGTATGCTACAAGGTGTTAAGGCTATAAGCCTTGATTTTATAAGTAGAAATGACTTAATTTTACAAAGTATGGCTTAATTTATTTCAAAAGATAAGAAGATGGCTTCCAAAAGAGTATGTGACTTGAGCTTTAAAAAGAAAGGAGTTCTATGATTCTTTTTAAGTATGTATGTCGTAGTATTTTTGGATCTAGTTGTCCTCATGTTGTAAGAATAAAAGTGTCTTAAGTTCTCTAAAATGAAAGGTTGTTATAATAGCTTTATGGGAAGTTGTTATGACGACTTAAGAAGAAGTGAAAAGATGGTTTGAAAATGTTATGTAAGGAAAATCACACCGAGCCTACAAATAGGTCGGATTACGTTATGAAATACAGAGCCTACAAATAGGCGGATTACGTTATGAAATACACGAGCCTACAAATAGGCGGATTACGTTATGAAATACACCGAGCCTACAAATAGGCGGATTACGTTATGAAATACACGAGCCTACAAATAGGCGGATTCGTTATGAGATACAGAGCCTACGTAGGCGGATTACGCCATATTACCCCGAGCCTTCATAGGCGGGTTACGTCATCTTACAGGCCCCAGGCGGGCGAATTATGTTATATGATTCCACAAGACACCGAGCCCCAGGCGGGCGGATTATGTTATATGATTCCACGATGCAAGGCCCCAAAGCGGGCGGATTATGTTATATGATTCCACGATGCAAGGCCCCAAAGCGGGCGGATTATGTTATATGATTCCACGATGCAAGAGCCCGGCGGGCGGATTATGTTATATAAGATATGTAAGTTATGTGAAAAAGGCTGGATTAAACTCTTAAGTAAGTATGTAAGAATATGTTGTTAGATCTTATCGAAAGAAGGAAATGAACGGTTAATATATGATTGGTTTCAGGAGTTAAAAGGACATTCTTTTATACAGATATGATTTGGCTATTGCATTTTATTTATGTTCCATATTAAATTTTTGTTATCGACCCCGCCTTGAAAGTGCGTTCATGCCGCGGTGATAGGTACACGGGTTGGTGATCCTTGCTCTTAGGATCTCTGTTGATTTTGGAAAGAAGCCGCTTCACTCCGGAGGCTTGTCTTTTGATGCGGTTTCCACGATGTGGCGGACTTATGTACATTCAGGGTATGGCGGGACCTGTCACTTGTGATTGTAATTCTTAGAGGTTTGTAGTCACATGTTGTGGGTCGGTTTGTAAAAAGAAAGGGATGTAACTGTTGTTGTTATGTATATGTATATGTGTCCAGGAAGGTAGCCTTATCGGCGAACCTGTGGTTTAATCTGTCGTTATTTTTATTTTATAAGTTTCATGTATGTTCCGCTGCTATTCTCTGATGTATACGAGCAGGGTGCCTGGGTAGGGCACGATCGCGAGCGGGTCGGTCGTGACAAAAGTGGTATCGAAGCGATTAGTCCTCGGAAAGTGTCTGAGGCGTGTCTAGTAGAGTCTTGATTATCGGTGTGTTGTGCACCACATCTATAATCGGAGGTTGCATGATATTTAGGATTGGTTTCCATTCTTCTCACTCACGAGATCGTGCCATAGAGGCGTGTTGTTAGGGTCGTCTCTCCTAACGAGTTATGTTGATTGCAGCCGAGAAAGCGTGATGACCGGGAAGGACTATGTGGATTGTGTATCGGGTTGGTAATGATTATAGTATAGTTGGTATTGTGACATACATCTATACGGAGTTATGTATGAGGTCGACGCGTGTTGCCTAGGCGATTTTAGATTACCAAGAGTTGGTAAAGACTAACTAGATCTGGGAAGGTATGAAATAGTTAATGAATTTTCGCCAAGGTCTTCTCGGGTAGAAAGAGTTATTATAGACCAAGAATAAGAGTTAAGTGCGGCCGGGTCGGGGTGAGGACTGTGCGGGTCTCCCATATCTGGAATGGAGTGGGATCGGTTGTGTCACGACCGAACGGGCCGTGGCGGTGCCTTACCGGGCACCCAGTAGACATACATCGAGTAATCGTGAACATAAAGACAATACATGAAACGGTGTAATAAGACGGTGAAATAAGAAGGCAGGCTAACCAAAAGCGGTTACCTTGGTATATATATAAATAGCAACTCTTTCAACATGAACATTTTAATCCTTTTACAAACCACCGCAACAAAGATACTGAGACCTCTAAGAATGATACGACAACAATGGCGGGGCGGGGCCCAAACCACGAATGTAAACACTTACGGCGGCGAGGACTATACCATGATAAGCCTCGGAAAGCGGAGCTTCCCAAACGAAGCTGACCACGAGCTAGGATCAACGGCGGTGTACCTCAACTGCGGCATGAACGCGGCCAGAAGTCGATCTGACAGTGCAAGTATGTGGAACGAAAATACATACGTAAATGAAATCATAGCGATCATATAAAGCGAGAGACATGTATGATAACCAAACTACGATTTACAACAAGCGGTCATGTCAGTCGGGGACTCACGCCTCAGTCATCACTCAAGTATAACAATGGGTCTCGGGCCACAACATCAATCATGCCCGTGGAATACCTTCCTCGCCGGCGATCTATGATATAAAAGCACCGAGAACACACATGAACACGGGTCCCACGTGTCATAATAAGCTATGCGGGGTAAATGCGAAGGCATAGCCGACTACTAAAACCCACGGTACCAACAAGGTCATGAAGCGTATCATAAGATCTGTCTAGGCCGTCACATGATCAAAGGCGGCCACTTGCGCGATATCGATGTGCGCGTCTAACCACGGAACTCCGCGACTCGCGTAGGCCAATCTCATCGGCCCACATGAGGTATTCCCGCATCGAGGGTAGCTACTCCGGCATCGTCCCGACTTCGCGATCGCATGGCCACATGGACGCATGCCCATAAGGGCAGCACTAACACGGAACTCTCGTAGCTCGCATAGGCCCCAGGACTGCGTGAGGTATTCTCGAATCATAGGTCCATCGACCCGCTGAGTCTACCGCGTCGGAGGCGGCTTAACCGGAATCATCTCGAGATGAGTGATGTAAAATACTAACACAACGACTTATCGTTAAGCAACATAAGCACAACAAAGAAACCCCTTTACACAACATCACAAGATACTAACACGTAGCATCCTAGCATGTTTACTTATCAATCAACAAGAAAGTATTACTGGCTATCACAAACCAACACAATCAAGTTATACACACAAGGTACTTTCTACTATATGCCCACAAGTTGGGTTTTATCCCCAAAGTACTTCATACATTAACTCTTTAAAAGATACGTTACTTTCACAATGTCACACAATACGTAGTATAAAATAGAGTGACTATACTTTTAAAGTAAATCACTGTCTTCTCTTTGTAAAATCAAGTAGCAACATTCTTTTCCAATGATAAAGTTTGCCTTATTTCCAATGTTAAAGTTTCTCATTTTAGAAAGGTTTAGTAGTTCATAGTCTGATTCATTTAAGAATATAATTCTCCTTTAAACTATCCGAGAAACATAAGTCTTATATGTGAGTAGGATATTCTTGTTTATAACAATCTTATTACAATGACCATGATCTAGGAAATATCATTTTGTCTCATCTTAGCTTACATGCGGATGGAAGTTTCTCTTGGTTTTAATAATACTTAATTATTAAAACATTTCCTCTTATAAACATTGCGATGGTTTGTCGATACACATTCGATTTCCAAAATCAAGAAAACATTCTTAAGACGTTATACCTAACTTTCCATAAAGCCAAGATAACTCTTAAGTTTTCAAAACAAATCAAGTATTACTTCTTCTTCGAAATGATTCAAAAATCTTTTGAAATACTTCAAGTTCTTTATTAACACATAACACGCGATTATAGTTCAAATCGATTACCTTTTTAAAAACCACAAGTATTTTCTTACCAACATAAAGTCGTTATAACCAACTTCCCATAAAGTCGTTATAACACTTTATGTTTTAAACCAATCAAATACATTTAGCACGTATGCGTCTACCGTACTACATAGTTCACACATATCATGCTAGAAGAGATAGGAAGAGGTTCACATACCTCGCGGCAGTATCGACTAATAGCAAAACGCTCCAAGTACTTCCAAGTCGGCTACTCCTAAGCCAGTAGATCGCGCCACGTAGTACTTCAACCTATAAGGCCACGCGACTTATTAACATTTAGATCCTCGTAGAACATTCTCTGAGAAAATTCGGCACCTCCCCACATGACAGCGTAAATCTCCTCCTCTATCGGTAGCTGCAAGCCAACGGGGGTTATCGTCTAACCCTAACTGGGTACAATTCTACTCACGGTACTACTACAAGTCTCTGTCTGACCTATGTAATTCTGATTCGGATTCTTCTTTAAATTCGGGCTTAAGTCAAAGACATTGCCGTAAGTATTATTCGGGCTTAAGTCAAAAGACATTGCCGATAACTACGTTCGATACTATATATAGTATACTTCACTATATATTCTAACAATATGTAATTTCCAATTACAATAGAGGACAAGATATTTACCTCGATAGGCCCATAATTATCCAAGTATAAAGTCGATCTGGGCAATCGTTTAGCTCGACTCAGGCGCTCAACCCGCTCTAAACCACCCTTAGAAGTTCTAACCAACTTATACACAATACTCCAACGGACTATGGAGATTTTCCTAGGGTTTCGGTTTTGTAATGAGACGGGAAGTATAATAGTATTTACGGGCTTTTAGTATAGGTATAACCTTAGAATACTACAAGGTATCTGGCTAAGGTAATTTGGGCATTATAACAATACTTTTGAGAGTATTTCTACGAGAGAGGGGTATTATCTGAAAGCAACTAGGCTAGGGGGTACCCGGCTAGCACCCGAGGAGGGGTGGCTACCTCGGCCTACCCCACTAGGGAACTCTCGGCCAAGGGGAGAGGGCTCTCGGCAAGACACTACACTAAGGGGAGGAAGAAGCTTTCAAGACTTAGGCAATTTGTGGATGAATTAGTCTTCAAAGGGGTATTTATAGGGCAAGCAAAGGCCAACCAATGGCCAAGATCTTGCCAAGTGCAAGGCAAGTGTAGGGCCAAGATCTTGCCAAGTGCACCTTAACCAACTACACACAAAATATCCTACCAACTACTTGACAAAATAGTCACCATTTCGTCCACTCTACCGCTGATGAGAGGGTGCCAAGTGGCGCCCTCTTGTTGGTCCAAAATGTTTCGTCTCTCGGAAAAATCCGCAAAAATTAAAATGACATAGCGGAAATTCCCTACGAAAGGCTGTGAAAGCGTTTAAATCGGCGACTCTAATCGGGTGTTGTGAACAAATAAATTTCGGCCAAGCCTAATTCTCAAGTTCAAATTTTCTACGTACGTCCTTACGTACATACTCTGGAAATACGGGGTATAACAAGTTGGTAGTAGTTCTGCTACGTGACAGGGTCACGAGGGTGCAAGGCCCAAGTCTAGTTAATTGTTTTACGGGTTCGTGGACGCGTTCCACCGGAACCAGGTCGTGGAAGCCGGAAATGGTCGTATATTGTCTTATAGAGTGACTCCAAAGATTAGAGGCCAGAATTGGTATGGAAGTTATGTATGTATGCTAGTATGAGTTGGAAGTACGAAAAGATAATCTCTTTTGGGCTTATGATGGACAATTATGCGTGTGCGAGGTATTAGGGCCATGTGTGGCATTGTTGGTATGTTGGGGTTGTGAAAGGAAACTATGTCGCTAATTATAAAGATTGACTCCGAAAGAACATTCGGGGACGAATGTTTCTAAGGGGGGAAGAATGTTACACCCCGTATTTTACAGGACATATTTTGGGGCGTGCGTAAGAACTTCAAGTGTTGAGATTTGAGACTTGTAAAATTTTATCGGAATTATGAATTTGTCGAAAAACGTTTTGTTGTGACGAATGGGAGGGCGACACGTGTCACCCCCCCTTAGTGATGCCTTGGTCGAATTAGGCATGCCCATAATGGTCATTTACCATAAGTCTTGGATGAACAAGTCTTGCAAGTGTAGCTTGACAATCTTGACTAAGTCAAAGGGACCACAAGGTCTTGATATTTAATTAGAGCTTATCCTAGCCACCCAAATGGTTGTATCTTGACCCTTCCTTGTGCTTTATAATACTACTAGTAGTGAGACTAGTTCCATACTTAGCCAAATTTACACAAAAATTGAAGAACATAGAGCAAGAGCTCTCGGGTTTGGGTCCAACAAGAAGGAAAAAAATTTGTTTGTTATCCAATAATCTTCCCACTTTAAACCAAGGTTCCTATGTGTATTGTAAGCATATCTCAATAGAAAAATCCCGGGAAAAGAGAGTTTTCGTATTAGTCGCAAAGTGAAAACCTAGTGGCTTTCTAGGTTTTGGATTGGAAGTTTGAAGGAAAGTTGTTGGTATGGTTCTAAGGGTCTCAAGCGGATTGAAGTGTCTTGAAGAGGCTCTAAGTTACTAAGGAAGCGACTTGGTTGAAGATTGGATTAAGATTCGTTGAGGTATAATCTTGTTCTTTGAAAGTGTTACAAGATTATTTATATTGTTGTTAGATTTACTTGTTGCTAGCATGAAGTATATGTGTTGAAGTTTATAAGGATTATGGATTGATTGTAGCCTTGAAAATCCGAAATGTAATGTAAGTCATGTTAAGTTGGATTACAATTTTGGTCGTTTATTAGAATCGTCGCATGTTGTTGACTTGAAGATTATAGTAGTTATAGTCGATTGCGACTTGATATCATGTATTGATAACAACTTGGATTGAAATGGAAATTTGATAAGAATTGGTATTGTTGAAAGTAAGGTGGCCGAATTTGTACTTGTAGTTGTAATAGTTTGTTATTCATTTGTATTGGACTACCTTATAGATTGTGGTGAGCCAATTGGGGCTGTTTGGTTATTGTATTCGGCCTTGAAAAAGGTGGCAAAGTAAGTAGAAACAAAGGAGGTACTGTCCGATTTTCCGTAGAATTAGTGACTTAGCACTTAGAATAATTCTACGTTAGAAGTGAGAGGTTAATGGATGTATTGTGGCCATGATAGGTTGAAGTACTAAGTTTAGCGCATCCTACTTGAAGAATGGAATAGCTCAAGGTTGAAGTACTTTGGAGCATTTTGCTACTTGTCGACAATCGTCGCGAGGTATGTGAACCTCTTCTTTCTTTGGCATGATCCTACGTATGAAATCTCCATGTGATAGTATTTCAAGATTCCTTCTACTCTTAGAAGTTAAGAAGTATTTTCATTGTTGAATCTAAGTTAAGAGTATGTTTAAATTGTCCTAAGTCCTTACTAGGTCTTATGGGAGACGTTGGTAAGGATGGTTAGGAAATTATGAGATTTGATTTAAGGGCTATGTATCTTGATTTATTTAAAGTAAGTATGTAAGTTGATTTTTATGTTTGAAAATGACTTGAATTTATATGTGAAAAGGGGATTGGTTTTAAAAGTGTAGATGACATGATTTTACAAGTATAAGTAAGCGGACTTTAAAGAATGTATGTTATGAAGTTTTAAGACTATGAACTTTGATTTTCTTTAAAGGATTATGAAACTTTATTTTTCAAGTTATGGGACTTGATTTCTAAAGTATAAGCGACATGATTTGAAAGAGTGTATGCTACGAGGTGTTAAGGCTATAAGCCTTGATTTTATAAGTAGAAATGACTTAATTTTACAAAGTATGGCTTAATTTATTTCAAAAGATAAGAAGATGGCTTCCAAAGAGTATGTGACTTGAGCTTTAAAAAGAAAGGAGTTCTATGATTCTTTTTAAGTATGTATGTACGTAGTATTTTTGGATCTAGTTTTCCTAATGTTGTAAGAATAAAAGTGTCTTAAGTTCTCTAAAATGAAAGGTTGTTATAATAGCTTTATGGGAAGTTGTTATGACGACTTAAGAAGAAGTGAAAAGATGGTTTGAAAATGTTATGTAAGGAAAATCACACCGAGCCTACAAATAGGCCGGATTACGTTATGAAATACACCGAGCCTACAAATAGGCCGGATTACGTTATGAAATACACCGAGCCTACAAATAGGCCGGATTACGTTATGAAATACACCGAGCCTACAAATAGGCCGGATTACGTTATGAAATACACCGAGCCTACAAATAGGCCGGATTACGTTATGAGATACATCGAGCCTACACATAGGCCGGATTACGCCATATTACCCCGAGCCTTCATGTTATACCCCGTATTTCCAGAGTATATACGTAAGGACGTACGTACGAGAATACGACTTTAAAATTGGAAAGGAAGAAAGATGTGATTTTTCGACGGAAAAGTTTCCGGATTTTGTGAGGGAAAAAGGTTCGTTAATGGGAATTGGATTCCCAGATTTGGTATTCGGACTTCTTGGAATATTAGAGAATTTTGGAATTTTATTTTCGGAAATGGTCACGTGGGGCCCACGGGAGAAATTCTGATTTTGTGGGCCCGCTTTGTTTTTGAGATTTTGGCCATTATGGATATTTTGGAAGATGAAATATTTTGGGCCAGTAGGAGGCGACACGTGTCACCCCCAGGTGGCTCTTGGCCGAAATCCTTGGACAAGTGGCAAGACAGTGGCCTTGTCTTGCAAGATATTTAAGCTTGGACAAGTGGCTTGTGGGGCCACACACTTGTCCCCAATCTCAACCACACACTTGCCTTCATCCTAACCCTTGGTGGTCTTATATATACACCCTTAGTTGATGAAAACTCCACACTTAACCATTTAAAGACTTGACAAAATACTCTCTCCCTTGAACATTGCTCTCGGCCAAGACCTTGTTCTTGAGCAAAGATTTGTCCAACAATTCTTAAAACTCTTAAGTGTTCTTCCCTAAAGTGTTAGGAAGATTGTGTACCAAGTGTTGGAGAAAATTTCACACCACAACCTATTATTGATGCCTTGGCGAAAGTTCCAAGTTTGGAACCACAAGTGTTCTTCACTTTTTGGAGTTGAATCTTGAAGAGGAGTTGGTTAGGAGCTTCTATGGGTTGCTTGTAGCGGATTGGAACGTAAAGATTTGGAGCTAAGACTTGCTTGGAGCGATATTAAGTTCTTGGATAGATTTTGGGCTATTTGAGGTAGTAAATCATAACCTCTTTGTGATTTGGTAATTTTTACATATATTATAGGTATATATGGATTATATAATATATGGAGTAAAGTTTGGAAAGAATGGATCTTGTTAACTTGTTAAAGAAAGGATTGGCCGTTTGCCATTAAAATGGTAAAAACATATCCAACGTATCTTACTTGTGAAGAAGTAATTAACAAAGTAACTATAACTTATATTAAGAATGGAAATATAAGTTGGATGACTAATGAGTAAGTTGGATAAGTAAAATGGACAAAGTTGGCCAAGGACCCCAACTTAAATTTGTATTTACTTTGGGCGATTTACTTTGGTATGTATTTACATTGGATGTATTTACATTTACATTAAGGAAGATTTTTCAATCGCGTTAGTTTGGGCGTGTGATCCTTTTTAATTATTTTATTGTTATGAAGGCGTGATAGTAAACCGCGTTACCGGTTGGCCGCGTAATCCCCTTCTTTTACTTATTGTTGTTATGAAGGCGTGATAGTAAACCGCGTTACCGGTTGGCCGCGTAATCCCCTTCTTTTACTTATTGTTGTTATGAAGGCGTGATAGTAAACCGCGTTACCGTTTGGGCGTGTAATCCCCTTCTTTATGTTGTTTAATTTTTGCGCCTTATATATGGTATATATATATTACGGTTATTCGGGCCTTGGAGAAAGATGGAAAAGTGAGTAAAAACGGGGGAGGTCTTTGCGAATTTTACGTAGAATATGGGCATGCGGTTAGAAGTTAATAGACGTTTGTGGCCTTATAGGTGGAAGTGCTGCGAGTAGCGTATTCTACTTGAAGAGTGGAACGGCTAGCGATTCTGATCTTGTGGGCGTTTGCTTATTGTCAATAATCGTCGCGGTATGTGAACCTCTTCCTATCCTTCTAGCATGATGCTTTGTAAACTATGTAATGCGGTAGACGTCGTGTGCTAAATGAGTTGGTTGGTTTAAAACATAGGGTGTTATAATAGCTTTATGGGAAGTTAGTTATAACGACTCTATGTAGGTAAACGATTGGTTTATTGATTGTAGAATTTAAGAGACTTGATCTTGAAAGATAAGAGACTTAACTTGTTTTACTTGGTAATTAACATTTTGTTAAAAGTGTTGTGAAATCTCATTCGCGAGTAATGAGTACTTGGTTTTAAAAAGAATAATGTTTTATTGATTTCGGAAATGAGAATAAGTGTCGAACAAACCACAGCAGCGCTAATAAAGGAAAGTGTATTGACAAATAACAAATTGTTATTAAAACCAGTAGAAACCTCCATCTGCATAGAAGCTAAGATAAGACAAAATTGTATTACATTTCCTAGATCATGGCTGCTGTAACAAGATTGTGGTAAACAAGAATAAACGGCTCACGTCTGAAGACATATGTTACTCAATTGTTTTAAAAGAGATTAAGACTATGCGTTATGAAACCTTTCTAAAATGAGAAACTTGAGCATTTGAAATTTGGCAAACTTGAACGTTTGGAAAATAATGTTGTTACTTGATTTTACAAAGGGAAGTATTTTGGTTTACTTAAAAAGATAGTCACTCTATTTTATGCTACGGGTATTATGTGACTTTTGTGAATGACACGGATCCTTTAAAAGAGTTAATGTACGTAGTACTTTAGGGTTAAAACCCAGACTTTGATACGAAATGGAAGTACCTTGAGTTGTGTGTAACTTGCCTATGATTGTTGTTGTGTAACTCGCCTATGCTTGTTGTGATAGCCTTTGTTGTGCAAGTGTTGATATCAGGTGACTTCTTGGGAAGGAGTGGATCTTTTATAAAAGTCTAGAAGTATGGTAATTTGCTTGAGCTTGTTTGTGATAGCTTTGGTTGTGAGGTATATTGTTGTTGATGTCACGTGGACATGTCTACCGTCGCAGTCCGGGGCATGTGGCCGTGCGGCGGGGTTGATTACGATATATTGTTATTGTGGTTACATGGACATGTCTACACCTGCGAATTCCGGGGCGTGTGGCGTGCGGCGGGGTTGATCACCCAAGATTATTGTTGTTAATGTCACATGGGCGTGTCTACCGTCTGAATTCGGAGGCATGTGGCCGTGGGGCATTGTTATTATTGTTGCATCATGGGCATATCTACACCGACGCAGAATTCCGGGGGCATGCGGCCATGATGCGAACACGATTGATGTTGTGGGCGTGAGACCCATAGTTATATTTGAGTGATGACTTGAGGTGTGAGTCACGACTTGACATCGCTTTTATGTTGTGAATCGTAGTTTTGTTATCATACATGTCTCTGTTTTTATATATCGTTATGATTTCATTCTGATATTTCTGATTTCACATACTTGGTACTGTTATCGACCTCGCCCGGGCTGCGTTCATCCGCGGTAGGAGTACATCGGTAGTGGATCCCCGCTCATAGGATCACGATTCAACGTATTGGGAAGCCCGTTCTCGGAGGCTTATCTTTTGGTATGTTACCACGAGTTGTAGGTTCTTGTACATTCGGGGTATGGCGGGCCACTGTCGTCATGTTGTATAAAAACTCTTAGAAGTGCATGAAATCTTGTTGTGGCGGGGTTTGTAAAAGGATTAAAGCATTCGTTTTGAAAGAGTTGTTTATATATATTTTATTGGAAGGTAACCTTTTGGTTGACTGTTTTATGATCATATATCTTGTTTCTTATTTAAGTTTTATATTCATTTGGTTTTCTCGATGTTGTATCACTAGGGTGCCCGGTAGGCACGATCACGGGCAGGATCGGGTCGTGACAAAAGTGGTATCGAGCGAGTTAATCCTCGGAAAGTGTCTGAGGCCGTGTCTAGTAGAATCTTGATTATCGATGTGTTGTGCACCACATCTATAATCGAGAGGCTGCAGACATTTAGGATTAGTTTCCATTCTTCTCATTACGAGATCGTGCCTTAGAGCGTGTTGTAAGTTGGACCCCTCAGCGTATCTCGTTTTTACGATTATGCCTCCGCGAGCAACCGGGCCCGAGAAGGGCAAAGCGGCGAGAGGAGTTGCGAGTAGAGCGTGGCGGTCTCTGAGACCACGATGCACGAGCCTCCAGTCCAGCGGCACAGGGCGAGGAGTTAAGTACAAAGATGGCGATTCTTGGCGAGTCGTGGCGAGATATTAGGATAGTGAATCTGGCGGATTCGATCCAGTGGCACCGTAGTTCACCCCGGCGAGCGGTTTGAGGCTACGGGACTTTACGAGTTGTAGCGCTTGAGTTCTACGGGTCGAGGCACGAGGATGATCCGCAGGAGTTCATCAAACGATTCTGACGGATCATGAGAGTGATCAAGGCTTCGGAGACCGAGTCGGTGGTCTTAGGTTCGCATCGGCTGCGTGATACCGCAGTCGACTGGTTTGATTCGTGGGAGCTGTCCCGGGGAGAGCATGCGCTGCCAGCAGTATGGGACGAGTTCTCAGAGGCATTCCTCACTCACTTCTTGCCTCCGCAGATGAGGAGGGCACGGGCCGACAGATTTATGATGCTTAGACAGAGAGGGCGTACGGTTCGGGAGTACAACGTGGAGTTTGACTCGTTGGCTCGGTATGTGTCACGACCCGAACCCGGGCCCGTGACTGGTGCCTTACCCCGGACACCCTAGGGATACAACATCAGAGAAATCAGCGGAACATAACACAACAACATGAAATAACAAGAAGCGTACAACAATTATCTTTAGAAAACTTGCCCTTCGGCATAAATAATAATAACAACTCTTTCAAAATGAACAGTTTAATCCTTTCTTTACAAACCACGCCCACAAAGATTACTCTGGACCTCTAAGAAAGATCGGCGACAACGACGGGACATGGCCCGTCATACCCCGAATGTAGCACCTACAATTATCACGACCCGATTAGGGCGTGGTGGTGCCTACCGGGCACCCTAGTGATACAACATCAGTGTCAGAACATAAAACGATACAAGACATATTATGAAATATGAAACAATAATCTGAGAAAAACTTGCCTTTCGGCATATATATAAATGACAACTTTATCAACATGAACAGTTTAATCCTTTTTACAAACCCTGCCCACAACAGTACTACAGACCTCTACGAATGATATGACAACCATGGCGGGGCAAGTACGAAGGCATAGCCGACTACTAAGACCCACAATACCAAAAATACCACAAACTGTATCCCGAGGTCTTTCTAGACCGCACCACATGATCGAAGCTGGCCACTCGCCCGCAATATCAATGTGCGCGTCTATCCCTGGAACTCTCGCAGCTCCGCATAGGTCACATGGACCCGCATGAGGTATTCCTCGAATCATGGTCCTGCATCGCCGAGGTATACCGCGTCGAAGGCGGTAACCTCGGTATCCGCCTAGTCTCCGACCGCATAGTCTCAAAAGACCGCATAGTCTCAACAGACCGCATAGGAATCCCGCATCAGGCTAAACACCCGGAATGATCAATCCTGGAGCTACCGCACTCCGCATAGTCACGAGGACCGCATAGGCCGTAAAGACCCGCATCAAGGGTGGCAAGCCCTCGGTATAATAAGTCAAAGGGGTATGTGATATAATAATAGTACAACGGGCTTAACGTTTAACAACGTAAGCACAACAAGAATGACCCCCTTACATCACGATCACACAAGATACTAACACACGTAGCATCCTAAGATTTTCACTTATCACATCAACAAGAAAGTATTTACAAGGCTATCTCAAACCAGCACAATCAAGTTATTCACACAAGGTACTTTAAGCTAACAAGTTCGGGTATCTACCCCTAAAGTACTTCATACATTAAATCTTTTAAAAGATCCGTTGCTTTCACATAAGTCACACAATACCCGTAGTATAAAATAGAGTGACTGTCTTTTAAAAAAAACCAAAACACTTACCTTTGTAAAATCAAGTAACAACATTATTTTCCAAACGTCCAAGTTTGCCTAATTTCCAATGTTCACGTTTCTTATTTTAGAAAGGTTTCGTAGTTCATAGTCTTATTCATTTAAGAATATAAATCTCTTTTAAACAATCTGAGAAACATAAGTCTTATATGTGAGTAGGATATTCTTATTTATAACAACCTTATTACAGCAGCCGTGATCTAGGAAATATCATTTTGTCTCATCTTAGCTTCTATGCAGATGGAAGTTTCTACTGGTTTTAATAATACTTAATTAGTCAAAACATTTCCTTTTATTAATTTGCGATGGTTTGTCGATACACATTCTGATTTCCGAAATCAGTAAAACATTCTTAAGCCGTTATACCTAACTTCCCATAAAGCTAGTATAACTCTTAAGTTTTTCAAAACCAAGTATTACTTCTTCTTTCAAAATGATTCAAAAATCTTTTGAAATACTTCAAGTTCTTTATTAACACATAACAAGCCAGTTATAGTTCAAATCAGTTACCTTTTTAAAAACCACAAAGTATTTTCTTACCTACATAAAGCTGTTATAACCAACTTCCCATAAAGCCGTTATAACACTTTATATTTTTAAATCAATCAAATACTTTTAACACATGTACGTCTACCGTACTACATAGTTATACACATATCATGCTAGAAGAGATAGGAAGAGGTTCACATACCTCGCGACGAGTATCGACTAATAGCAAACGCTCAAGTACTTCCAAGTCGGCTACTCCTTAAGCCAGTAGATCGCGCCACACGTAGTACTTCAACCTATAAGGCCACAAGCGCTTATTAACATTTAGATCTCATCGTAGAACATTCTACCGAAAATTCGGCGCACCCACATGCAGCGTAACTCTCTCCTCTATCGAGGCTACCAAGCCAATCGAGGGGTTTGCACGTCTAACCGGGCGTGTACAATTCTACTCACGATAATACTACACAAGCCTCATGTCTGGTCTATGTAATTACGATTGATTCACTTCTTAAAATTGGGCTTAAGTCGCAAGACATTGCCGATAACTACGTTCAGTTCTATATATAGTATACTTCAACTATATATTCCTACAATATGTAATTTCCAATTACAATAGAGGGACAAGATAATTACCTCGATAAGCCCATAATTATCCGAGTTAAAGTCGATCCTGGGCAATCGTTTAGCTCGACTCGCGGCGCTCAACCCGCTCCAAACTACCCTTAGAAGTTCTAACCAACTTCTACATACGACTTCAACTACGGTGAAGATTTTCCCTAGGGTTTCGGTTTTGTGACAGACGGGAGGTGTAATAGTATTTCTGGGCTTTTCGTATAGGTACAACCTTAGAATACTACAAGGTATACGGCTAAGGTAATTTGGGCATTATAACAATACTTTTGAGAGTATTTCTACCAAGAGGGGTATTATCTGAAAACAACTAGGCTAGGGGGTGTACACCTCGGCCTACCACTAGGGGTACTCTCGGCCAAGAGGGGAGAGGGCTCTCGCCTCTGAGGCCTCACAAAGGGAAGGACGAGAACCATAAGGAAGGGAGGGGGCGCAAAGCTTTCAAGACTTAGAGATTTTTAGGATGAAGAAGTCTTCAAACTTAGGGGTATTTATAGGTCAAGCCAAGGCCAACCAATGGCCAAGATTATGCCAAGTGCATAGCAAGTGTAGGTCAAGATCATGCCAAGTGCACCTTATCCATCTACCATAAAAATATCCTACCAACTACTTGACAAAACCCACCCAAGTCGTCCACTTTCCGCCACCAATGAGAGGGTGCAAAGTGGCGCCGTATTGTTGGTCCAAAATTTTTATTCTCTGGTAAAAATCCGAAAAAATTAAAAATAACATAGCGGGAATTTTCCCTACTAATGCTGTGAAAACTTTTCGTCGAAAAACGACTCTAATCGGGTGTTGTGAACAAAATTAATTCGCCAAGCCTTAGTACAAGTTTCAAATTTTCTACGTGCGCCCTACGTACATACTCGGAAATACGGGTATAACAACAACAACGGGGACTATACCACGATAAGCCTCGGAGAAAGCGGAGCTTTCCCAAGCGAACGTGACCAAGAGCGAGGATCAACGGCGGTGTACCTTTACTGCGGCATGAACGCGGCCCGAAGGAGGTCGATGCAACAGTGCAGTATGTGGCGAAAATAAATCGTAAATGAAATCATAGCGATCATATAAAGCGGGAGACATGTATGATAACCAAACTACGATTTACAACAAAGCGATCATGTCAAGTCGGGGACTCACGCCTCAGTCATCACTCAAGTATAACAATGGGTCTCGGGCCACAACATCAATCATGCGTGGAATACCTTCTCACTGGCGATGCATGATATAAAATCACCAAGGAACACATGAACACCGTGTCCCACTGTGTCATAATAAAGCATGCGGGGTAAATGCGAAGGCATAGCCGACTACTAAAACCCCACGGTACCAACAAGGTCGTGAAGCGTATCATAAGATCTGTCTGACCGTTACATGATCAAAGGCGGCCACTTGCCCGCGATGTCGATATGCGCGTCTAACCTCGAACTCCGCTGACTCCGCATAGTCCAATCTCATCGGCCCGAATGAGGTATTCCCCGCATCGAGGGTAGCTACTCCCCGGCATCGTCCTGGACTTCGCAGAACGCATGGCCACATGGACGCGTGCCCATAAAGGACGCGCTAACACGGAACTCGTAGCTCCGCATAGGCCCACAGGACTGTATGAGGTATTCTCGAATCATAGGTCCATCGACCGCTGAGTCTACCCCGCGTGGAGGCACTTAACCGGAATCATCTCGAGATGAGTGATATAAAATACTAACATAACAACTTATCGTTAAACAACATAAGCACAACAAAGGAAAAACCCCTTTACACAAACATCACAAGATACTAACACACGTAGCATCCTAGCATGTTTACTTATCAATCAACAAGAAAGTATTACAAGGCTATCACAAACCAACACAATCAAGTTATACACACAGGTACTTTCTACTATATGCCAACAAGTTCGGGTTTTATCCCCAAAGTACTTCATACATTAACTCTTTAAAAGATACGTTACTTTCACAATGTCACACAATACGTAGTATAAAAATAGAGTGACTATCTTTTTAAAGTAAATCAATTACTTCTCTTTGTAAAATCAAGTAGCAACATTCTTTTCCACTGTTCAAGTTTGCCTAATTTCAAATGTTCACGTTTCTTATTTTAGAAAGGTTTCGTAGTTCATAGTCTTATTCATTTAAGAATATAATTCTCTTTTAAACAATCTGAGAAACATAAGTCTTATATGTGAGTAGGATATTCTTGTTTATAGCAATCTTATTACTGTGACCATGATCTAGGAAACATCATTTTGTCTCATCTTAGCTTCATGCGGATGGAAGTTTCTCGATTTTAATAATACTAAATCTGTCAAAACATTTCCTTTTAATTAACGCGGTGGTTTGTCGATACACATTCGATTTCCGAAATCAGTAAAACATTCTTAAGTCGTTATTACCTAACTTCCCATAAAGCTAGTATAACTCTTAAGTTCTCAAAAACCAAGTATTACTTCTTCTTTCGAAATGATTCAAAAATCTTTTGAAATACTTCAAGTTCTTTATTAACACATAACAAGCCAGTTATAGTTGGATCGATTACCTTTTAAAAGCCACAAGTATTTTCTTACCAACATAAAAATTATAACCAACTTCCCATAAATCCGTTATAACACTTTATGTTTTAAACAATCAAATACATTTAGCACATGACGTCTGGTACTACATAGTTCACACATATCATGCTAGAAGAGATAGGAAGAGGTTCACATACCTCGCGAGTATCGACTAATAGCAAAACGCTCAAGTACTTCCAACCGTCGGCTACTCCTTAAGCCAAGTAGATCGCGCCACACGTAGTACTTGACCTATAAGGCCACGCGCTTATTAACATTTAGATCCTCGTAGAACATTCTACGAAAATTCGTGACACCTCCCCGCACAGCGTAAATCTCCTCTATCGGCGGCTACCAAGCCAACCGGGGTTATAAGTCTAAACGGACGTGCACAATTCTACCTCACAGAAAAGCTACACAAGTCTCATGTCTGATCCCATGTAAATCTGATTCGATACTCTTCTTTCGAAAAGGTTTCTTATTATTTAGGCTTAAGTCAAAAGACATTGCCGATAACTACGTTCAGTACTATATATAGTATACTTCAACTATATAGTCTAACAACATGTAATTTCCAATTACAATAGAGGGACAAGATATTTACCTCGATAAGCCCATAATTATCCGAGTTTAAATGTCGATCCTGAGCAAGGTTTAGCTCATACTCCGTGCGCTCCGACCCGCTCCAAACAACCCTTAGAAGTTCTAACCAACTTCTACTTAATACTCCAACTAACTATGGAGATTTTCCTTAGGGTTTCGGTTTTTGTGACGGAAGGGAAGTATAATAGTATTTCTGGGCTTTTCGTATAAGTATAACCTTAGAATACTACAAGGTATACGGCTAAGGTAATTTGGGCATTATAACAATACTTTTGAGAGTATTTCTACCAAGAGGGGGGGGTGTATTATACGAGACAACTAGGCTAGGGGTACCCACGGCCACACTGAGGAGGGGAGGGCTCTCGACGAGGGCCTTTCAAAGGGGAGAGGGGCTCTTGGACGAGAGTCAACAAGAGGAGAGGAGAGGGATTTTAACACTTAGAAGATTTGTGGAAAGGATGAAGAATTCATCAAAGGGAGAGGGGTATTTATAGCACAAGCCAAGGCCAACCAATGGCCAAGATCTTGCCAAGTGCATAGCAAGTGTAGGGCCAAGATCTTGCCAAGTGCACCTTATCCATCTAACACAAAAATATCCTACCAACCCTTGACCAAACAAGTCAACTTTCGGCCACCTTTACCGCCCCCACTCCACCAATGAGAGGGTGCCAAGTGGCGCCCTCTTGTTGGTCCAAAATGTTTCGTCTCTCGGAAAAATCCGCAAAAATTAAAAATGACATAGCCGGAAATTCCCCTACGAAAGCTGTGAAAACGTTTCGTCGAAAAACGACTCTAACCGGGTGTTGTGCATAAATAAATTTCGGCCAAGCTACTTTCTCAAGTTCAAATTTTCTACGTACGTCCTTACGTACATACTCTGGAAATACGGGATATAACATTCTCCCCTCCTTAGAAACATTCGTCCCGAATGTTACTTCTAAGTCTCAAAACAAACGTGCGCCAGTATAGTCTTCACTACCATACTTACGAAACAATCCTGCCACAATGGCCACAGAAACAACTGCGCAAAATACTTACATCCAAGTCCACGAGGAATCACCTCTAACATCACCACAAACACCTCTCTCCGGGGTCTAAAATATACTTCCTTCGCACCTTCTCCTTACAAAAGAAATGATCACATCTATGCTCGCCATACATGCTCGCTTCTTCCCGATACCACTTTTGTCACTTTGCCGCGAGGTTCTAGTGTCACTCCGGCGACCCAACAATTGGTATCGGACTACATGCGATCCCTGAGGCTGTCGTACACTCGAACTCTTACCACATTTCTGATACTGCTTCAGTTTCCAAAACTCGGGGTTACTATCTCTAACGTGGTCATCATTAACTGGGAACACTCTGGATGGATCTCCGATACTTTCCCGATCATAACAATACGAAAGACCGGACATCGCCTCCTAAGTCGGACGGCAAAGCTAACATATAGGCAACTGGCCTATTCTTCACATGGACTCAAAGGCCCAAGTAACTCGGGCTAAGTTCCTCTGTATTCCAAAACTCGTCCACACCCCGGGTGGTACTTTCAAGAAGACCGGCCGTCGGCACGAACTCTAAGCGTCGTCGCCGATTATCCATACGATTTCTGAGTGCGGAACCTCTTCTAGACAAGCTTTACTCATCCACGATCTGCCGGAACAAGCTGAACCAACTATCGAATCTTGCCAACATCGAACCAATTGGCCAGCGACTTACACATCCGCCCCTGAGGCTTCAAAGGTGACATCCGAACACCGAAATGGTAGCTTAAACACTCCTCCACAGGAGACAACAATCTCAACTACCGCGAAATCCAACCATCGCCCGGTGGCGAATGCGGTCTGAGACTCACCGAGTTCCTAACCACGGTAAACTTTTAGAAAACGAAAATAGCCACAACACGGGCTTCACATGCGACATAAGGTGAAGGTAGGCACCGTGCAGCCTTTCAACCTTTACGACCTAACATCACCGCCGAGCAACGCTCTGGTGAAAGACACGATGGGTGACCCGTTGGCCCGACCATCGGTCGAATCGTCCACGAACTCGTCTGTTGGTTAGCGAACATGGTCCTAACACCCTCGTGACGCTACCAGATGTCGGGACCTACACTAACTGACCCCACCACCAAACCTGCCGAGGGTTGACCCATGGCGTGGCCTCAACCCGACCGGCGGCCAGCAACGCTAGATCCCTGAAGGAAAACTCTCACTAATCATGTTACGAAAACCTAGCGGTCTTCTTAGCTCAACTACCCCCTTTCATTCCACACTACTCAAGGACTAATCCCACAAACATAACTTACGTGCACTATGCACTCCTATAAGGGTCAAACATAAACAATACACCTTTTCTCGAGATGGCATCACCTCAAGGTCTCTACGTATAAAACTCTAAGGCTCACACCTTCTCTATCCCCCAAATCTTACTTGGTTAACTAACCAAGATTTCTAATCACGATATTAACACACTGCTATCAAAACATAGCACTTATAACATACCCATCTTATCATACATACAGATCTCTAGAGGGTTAAGGATATATCTATATCTACTGCTTCACTCCCCTTAGTCGTTCTAATCAAACACGCCTGTAGGCGATAGCTAAGGAAGATGACAAACTACCCACCGATCACGAAGGCTAAGTCCTCGCGAGGACACTCTTTCGACATCGGACCACGGCGGTCATAGGTACAACAAGTACCAACTAAAAAGACGACATTCCACGAGATGGCGCGCCGCTGTGAACACCGAAAAAGCGAATCGGATGGCCGGAACGCCCGTGTGGCGTGAGCGGAAGCTCTGGAGCTCTGACCAACTCCTGCATACCTCGAACGTCCTGAACCCTGTGGAGGACCTTTCTGCACTAGTGGGTGTGCATAATCTAATCTGCTGGTGAGGTGACTTGACTCGAAAGTTACTAAAGGACCTTGCTACTCGGCCTCTTACCTGCGCCTTGGTTAACCCGTCGATCTCTACGTTTCTCGGCCTGCTGTGCATAAGCCCGTACACAGGCCATGCTCAAGCCTAACTGAAGAACTTACTCTTGCACAACCTTCTCGTTGATATTCATCAAGACTCGCGATGCATCGGTACACTCTGCGTAGCCAAATCCATAGCTAGTAACAAGGTTGTCTCTTTGCAATCCATATTCTCTGTTCTGGTGCATTGGGCGAAGGTTCAAATATCACGGCGCGATGAGGCTGCGCGCCGTGCTAAACTTTCTTGGGGCTAGTGATGTCGCGAAATCCCGAATGAAGCACCTAACTCGGGTGATGATTGGGCTGTGCCTCGTAACCCTCGAACTCTACTCGCTCCGCCATTTTGCCTTGCCTCTGGGCGGGTTGCCTCACGCGAGGTATAGCGGTAAGGAAAGAAATACGTTAGAGGTCCAACTTACAACACGACTCTAAGGCACGATATCGAGTGAGAAGAATAGAAACCAATCCTAAATATCCTATAGCCTCACGATTATTGATGTGGTGCACACACGCGATAATCAAGACTCTCTTGAATCTGATACTGTAGACACTTTCCGAGGATTAATCGCTCGATACCACTTTTGTCACGACCGAACCGGGCGTGATCGTGCCTACCGGGCACCCTAGGGATACAACATCGGAGAAATCGGAACATAACACAACAACATGAAATAACAAAGCGTGCATAACAATTATCTTTAGAAAACTTGCCGCCGGCATAAATAATAATAACAACTCTTTCAAAATGAGCAGTTTAATCCTTTCTTTACAAACCCCGCTTACAACAGTACTACGGACCTAAGAAAAGATACGGCAGCGACGGGGCGGGGCCGTCATACCACGAATGTAAGCACCTACAACAGGGGACTATACCACGATAAGCCTCGGAGAAGCGGAGCTTTCCCAAGCCGAATCTGTGACCCTAAGAGCGAGGATCAACGATGTGTACCTTACTGCGGCATGAACGGCCCAGAAGTCGATCTGGCCAGTGCAGAGTATGTGGCTGAAAATAAATCAGTAAATGAAATCATAGCGATCATATAAAGCGAGAGACATGTATGATAACCAAACTACGATTTACAACAAAGCGATCATGTCAGTCGGGACTCGCCCTCAGTCATCACTCAAGTATAACAATGGGTCTCGGGCCCACAACATCAATCATGCGTGGAATACCTTCCGCCTGGCGGTGTATGATATAAAAGCACCAAGAACACACATGAACACGGGTCCCACGTGTCATAATAAAGCATGCGGGGTAAATGCGAAGGCATGGCGACTACTAAAAACCCACGGTACCAACAAGGTCATGAAGCGTATCATAAGATCTGTCTAGGCCGTTACATGATCAAAGGCGGCCACTTGCGCGATATCGATGTCTGCGTCTAACCTGGAACTCCGCGACTCCGCATAGGCCAATCTCATCGGCGCATGAGGTATTCCCGCGTCGGTAGCTACTCCGGCATCGCCACGGACTTGATCCGCGTGGCCACATGGACGCGTGCCCGTAAGGGACGCACTAACACGGAACTCGTAGCTCGCGATATGTCACGACCGTTCGGGGCGTGGTCGTGCCTTCAGGGGCACCCAGTAGTCATACATCGAGTGTCAGCGGAAACATAAAGCAAGTCATGAAACAGTTTATAAAATAAGACACAGATTTTGTGAGAAAACATCGCCTTTCGGCATATATATATAATCATGGTTTAGCAGTTACATCCGACACTGTACAACATGACTACAAACCTCTAAGGAAATATACAACTATGGCGGGGCCCGCCATACCACTGCATACAAAATCTAGCTACAACGGGAGATCATACCAAAAGTAGAGACTCGGAAGAGATGGAGCTCACGACACCAACGTAGAGATCCAGGATGCAGATCTAGCACTGCTTGCCGCCTGCGGCATGAACGCAGCCCCGAAGGTCGAATACACAGTACTAAGTATGCGGCGTAAAGTACTTAAATGAAAACATATCATTTTTAAAACCGGTTTACAAATATGTGTGAAACAACGAGAAACCGCACATAGTGCCACATCACAAACAAGAGCAACAATAGGTAACTGTAATACTTCTTGTCTAGGCTGCGAATGATCGAAACAGTGCCACTCGACCACATCCTCATTATGCAAGCCTAATCACGGACTCTGAGTCCGTGAGGCCACTCGCGTGGGCGCGTGAGGTATAACCGCGTCGGTAGCTACTCCTCGGCATCGCCCCGGACTCATTTGTCGCGTAGCGCGTAGGCCGCATGAGGCGTAACCCGCATACTAACACGGAACTCGTAGCTCGCATAGGCCCCTGGACCCGCGTGAGGTATTCTCGAATCATGGTCCTGCATCGCTGAGTCTACCCGCGTCGGAGGCGACAACCTCGGTATCATCTCGAGGTGAGTGATAGTACACTAACATAACGACTTATCTTTAAACAACATAAGTACAACAAGGATACTCACTTATACAAACGTTACAAGGTACTAACACACATAGCAACATGTCATGTCTACTTATCAAACCATCTTATTATTCTTTTCACAATTTCATATAAGTCTTAGAAATACATAGGAAACTTGTTTCTTTTATCAATCTTAAGTGGTTATACTTAACTTCCCATAAAGCTAGTATAACTCTTAAGCTTCGTTTGAGAAACCAATTAATTCTCTTACGTAAAAATGGTTCAAGAGTCCTTTTGAAATGTTTTGATTCTTTATTATTCAGCTTAAGTAGTGAGGCATTCTTGCGTATTATTCGAGCTTAAGCGTGAGGCATTCCGTAAGTATTATTCAGGCTTAAGTCAAAGACATTGCCGTTAGTTATTATTCAGTTAACACGTACGCGTCACCGTACTATATACATATTGTAAAATATCATGCTTTAGGAAGAATCACATACCTTACCGTGAAATCCACCGCCAAGTCGAGTATGTCACGCTGAGAGAATCAGCCTATAATAGTCACAGATATCTATCAAAGTCTAGACTATTACGTAGGTCATTCTAAGCAGAGGTCCTCAATTCTACGGAAAGTCGGGCAGACAACTACCCGGTGAGCTATATAAGTCTCATTGTGAAAACAAATCTATGTAAGTACATTCGTATATTCTTCTTTTATACCCTTCTAGGTGTTACAGTTCAATTCTATTCCTTAATAACCTTCTAAGTATTTATACTTATTCTTATTCTACAACAGAAGTATTCTCTAATTCAAAAGAGGGTTAGGATTAGTTACCTCGGTAAGCCCAATAATATCCTAGAAAAGTCGCTGAGCAAGGTTTTGCTCCTAAGTTGTATGCTCCAGAAACCTTAGAAGTTCTTCACAACTTCTACTAAGTACTAAGGTATTTGGGCTAGGGTATTTTGGGCATTATAACAATACAAGAAGGCAACTTTTCTACCAAGGGAGGGGGTAGGTTTCGGCTAGGCTGGGGTGGGGTAGCCTCGGCCAAGCTTCTCGAGGGAGGGGGTGTGTTGGACGAATTGCTTACAAAGGGAGGGAAGGATTTTTAGACTTGGAAGGCTTTTGTGGATGAAGAACTCTTCATCTCAAGAGGGTATTTATAGGTCAAGACATGGCCAACCAATGGCCAAGATTTAGCCAAGTGCTAGGCAAGTGTAAGGTCAAGATTAGGGCAAGTGTACCTGTGACTTGCACACAAAATATCTAACCAACTTTATGACAAGGATGGTCATCCATTCGCCCTATTGCGTGACAAGTCCACCAATGAGAGGGTGGCAAGTGTCGCCTCTCGTTGGTCCAAAGTGTTACGTCTCTCGGAAAAATCCGCAAAAATTAGAAATGACATAGCGAATTTATCCTACGAAAGTCGTGAAACGTTTAGTCGGAAAATCGTTCGCTTTGTGAGTTGTGCCTAAAAATCGCCCAAGGCCTAACTTTAAGACCAAACTTTTGCACGTATTCCTTTACGTACATACTCGAAATCTGGGTATAACATTCTCCTCGCTTAGAAACATTCGTCGAATGTTCCTTCCCAAGACAGATAACGATAAGGTTCTTCAAAACTTAAACAGTTTGCAAAAGCCACACACTACCTAAACAACACTTAGGCATAAACGATAATGAAGATTTACAAGTAGGAAAGTGAAATACGGAGGGTGGGGAACGGTGAGGATACTTACGCCTCATGTCCTCGCCGGCTTCCCACGCCATCTCCTCACGAGCTCGTTCGCCACAAAACTTTGTGGAAGCCACGTCCGCCGTCAGACGCCTAACACGACGATCGATTATCGCTATGGGAATCTCCTCATACGATAACCCACCGGTCACTGGACATCGTCAATCGGATGTACCACTAGATGGATCCGATACATCTCGCCGGATAGAAACGTGAAACAGGATGTCACGCCTCGGATCGGACGGCAGATCAACTCATAGGCAACCTTGCCTACCTGCGGACAATCGAAGCGGCCCGATGTACCTTGGTGAGTTTCTTCTTCCCGAATCTCATCACACCGCCATGGGTGGGTGAGAGAAAACCCAATCATCAATCGCGAACTCGGATGTCGACGGCGATGATCTGCATCGACACATCGACTACGAAATTGTCGATAGCCGCTCTCGGATAAGCTTCACCTTATCCACTGCTTTGCACCAAATCTGGTCCCTAGCCGCACCTCGCCCACCTCGAACCAACCTATAGGCGATCTGCACTTCCTCCATACAAGGCCTCATAAGGCGCCATCGAATCTTTGGGTGGTAGCTATTATTATCGCGAACTCAACTAGAGGCAAATGATCCTCCCAACTACTGCGAAGTCAATAACACGGGCTCGACATATCCTCGAGTGCGGATAGTGCGCTCTGCTGTCCGTCATGCGTGGATGAAATGCGATTACTCGAGCTCACTGCGTCCACTAAACCGCCTACGGAAGGACCTCGAAGTTGGCGTAAGCGGGCTCCTGCATGCGATATGATCGAAGTAGGGACTCCATGCGATCGGCGATCTCTCGGATGTAAAGTGCGGCATAATCCTCGGTAGAAAAAGTCGTCCGACGGGAAGAAAGTGGGCTGATTTCGTCGACTGTCGGCGATAACCCATATAGAATCATGTCTCCTCCGAGTGCGAGGTAATCTGTGATGAAGTCCATGTTGATCACCTCCCACTTCGGTCGGGATCTCTCGTCGTAACAAACCACCGGGCCTCGGTGCTCTACCTTCACTGCGTGACAACACGGGCCGAGCTACGAACTCGCAGCGTCCTCTTCAAACCATCCCACCATACACGGATCTAAGATCGTGGTACATCTTGGTCGACCACGGATGGATAGAAACGCTTGTATTGTGTGCTTCCCGAGAACTGCTGCAGAAGTCTGAAACATCCGGAACACACACGCCCTCAAACCTTAGCACCCATCAGTGCTACCTCAAAGGACCCTTGCCCTCACGAAAGAGTATCGCGATAACGTGCCAAAACCGGATCCTCGGCTGTTGCCTCTTCACCTCGCCGGCGATGGAAGACTCGGCAACCTCACGAACTCTAACCCGCTGCTATCGGAATCAATCAAGCGGACACCAAGGCTCGCTAGCGATGCAAATCACGAACCATGCCCTCCTGCGGCTGCACCTCGATAGACTCCCATCGACCTCGACTAAGGCATACGCCTGACATTGGCCTTCCCGGGTGGTACGGGATGTCCACATCGTAATCCTTAAGCAACTCTAACCACCGTCTGCGCCGTAAGTTCAGCTCCTGCGGTGAAGATATCTGGAGGCTCTTGTGGTGCGTAAAAATATCCACGTGAACCCCATACAAATAGTGCCTCGGATCTTCAAAGCGTGAATCACGTTGCGACTCGATTCATGGGTGGGGTAGTTCCTCGTGTTTCTTGGTGTCGGGATGCATATGCTATAACTACGCCATCTGCATCAACACACATCCCAACCCGATGCCCGGCGTCACAATACACGACATAACCATCCGGACCTGCGGAAGAGTAAGAACGAGGCGGTCGTCGATCTCTCTTTCAAAGCTGGAAACCACGCCACAAGCATCGATCCATGAAACTTGGCTGCGCCGAGTCGGCCTAGTCAATGGTGCGAAGATAAAGCAAACTTCTCCACGAACGCCGATAATACCTGCAAGGCCCGTAAGCTGCGAACCTCTGCCGGAGTAGTAGGTCTAGGCAAGTCACGGCTGCGCCGATCTTGGCGTATCAACTCGAATGCCATCGGCCGAACAATATGCCCAAGAAACGCCATCAAGTCAACAAAACTCATTTGGAAAACTTGGCGTCAAGCTGCTGGTCTGGAGAAGCTATCGGCCTGATCGCCAAATGCTCTGCATGCTCACGCTCTGGCGAGAATAAACCAAGATATCATCAATGAACACTATCACAAGCGTGTCCAAAAATGGTTTGAACACTCGGTTCATCAAATCCATGAATACCGCCGAGCATTGGTCAACCAAAGACATGACCAGAACTCATAATGCGTCTGGGTCGGAATGCGATCTAGGGACATCCACCCTCGACTCGCACTTTGATGATAGCGATCGCAGATCAATCTTGGAGAAACATCTCGCACCTCGCAATGGTCGAACAAATCATCAATCCTAGGAAGGGTATCATTCTTAATGGTCAACTTGTTCATCTTCCTGTAATCAACACACATGCGCAGCGTCCCGTCATTCTTCTTCACGAACAATTCTGGCGCGCCCCAGGGAGAAACACTAGGCCTAATGAAGCCCTTCTCTAGCAAATCCCTAGTGATCCTTCACTCTCTCAACTCGGCGGGTGTCATTACGTATGGCGGAATGGAAATAGGCCGAGTATCGCAACACATCTATACAAAACTCGATCTCCTCTCGGGAGGATACAGGAAGGTCATCCGGAAACACGTCGGGAACTTCGTGACTCTGGGCGACGGAAGATCTGGTACGCGGCTTGATATCAAACACGAACGAGATGGTAGATATACCGCTCGCACCATCTTCCTAGCCTTGAGGTAGGAAATAAACCTACCCTCGGCGTCTGGTGCTCCCACTCAACAACCGGCTCTCCGAGCTGGAACGTACTATTCTCTCTCTGCGGTCTACATTGGCGTGGCGAAGCTAGCCAATCCATCCCGTGATCACGTCGAAGTCAATCATCTCCACTCTATCAAGTCGGCCCGGTCGGCGACGTAAATGGTCACGGACAAGCTCTAAATACCGCCGAGCTACCACGAATCACCATGGCGTAGCTACCTCGAAAGGGTCTATGGACTCGTGCTCTATCCCTATCCTACTAGCAACAAGGGAGATATATGGGGCAGTAGAACCGGATCTATCAAAACATACACATCAAACCCGAAGCGATAAGGTACTGTGGCGACATCGGTGAGGCCTCACGATCTGTCGGTGGACAAAGCATAAATGCGGTTCGAGGACCGCTAGGCGAGACCGAGCCACGGCCTGCGCGACCTGGCGACCCATGAGCACCACGCCTCGGGCGAGTAATCGTAGGAGATGATGAAGCGGCAGCGAGAACTGAAGGTGAGCCCTACCACCGTGCCCCGTCGGACGATCCCGCAAAGTGACCTGCGGCCACAATTGTAACAAGCTCCAAAAGTAGTACCACACTTCCGTAATGGGATCTACGCATCGGCCACGGCTGGGTGGTCCGTCGGCGATACCTCTGCTACCACGGGCGTCCCGAAGCCACAGGGCCAGTGCGCCCTCAGCGTAGGTCTTTGAGGGCGGTGCGGGAGTGCTCTGTCTTTGGCGTGGTGCGAATCTAGGCTGCTGCGAGGCCGCCACCACGATAACCACGGAAGACCCTCGTCACGGCCTTAACCTGCTGCTGTCATCGTCGACCTCTGCGCTCACCGCGCATCGAAGGCGTGAGCTGCGTCTGGGTAATGTCCATACCGGTGGAGAAACCCCGCATGACTTCGGCCATATAGTCGTCTAGCGGTGACATAGCGGTGCACCTATCCTCCATATCTGCTACCAATCTTTGGGACATATCGAGCCAATGAATCAAACTCGACATTGTACTCCCGACGGTCGTCCTCTGCCTCGATGGTAAAAATCTATCGGCCGCGCCCTCCTCATCGGTGGCGGCAAAAAGTGGGTGAGAAAGCCTCGAGAACTCATCCCAGTAGGCGGGGCGCGTGCTCTCCGGGATAACTCCGTGAATCAAACCAATCGGCTGCGGTATCACGCGGCCTATGTGAACAAAGATCACGGACTCGGTCTCGGCATACGATCACTCTCAAAATCCTCTGAAGGCGACGGATGAACTCCTGCGGATCATCCTCGGCCTCGATCCATAAAACTCCGTGAGACTCTGGCTCGAAGTCTCGTAGCCTCAAACTCTCGCCTCGGGTGAACAACGGTGCGGCCGTGGCTGGGCTGAGGCTGAATCGCGTCAGCCTCTCTCTCGTGTCGGGCCACAACTTTAGCCAAAAGGCGGGCCATCTCCTTGTACCCTAACTCCTCCGCGGTGTGGGGCGGGAGGTGTGGGTCTTGTGGTCTCTTTGGGGCGGCGGCATCATAGAACTTCGCCGTCTCGGTATGGCCCGGGCACGAGCCCTCGTGACTCTGGGTGTCTGCTAGCGACTCCTCGGCTGCCTTGCCCTTACGGGCGGGTTGCCTTACGTGGAGGCATAAGCATTACGAGGAAAGGAATACGTTAGAGGTCCAACCTATAACACGACTCTAAAGCACGATCTCGGAATGAGAAGAGCGAAACCAATCCTAAATATCTTATAGCCTCACGATTATTGGTGTGGTGCACAACACCGATAATCAAGACTACTAGATACGATGCGTAGACACTTTCAGAGGATTAGCGCTCTGATACCACTTTTGTCACTTTGTCGCGAGCCTTGCTCGGCGACCAACTAATGGTGCAGGGCTGCTTGCGATCCACGAGGCATGCCTACGGCCCTTCTCGGGATGTGCCATACGGAGAGCCACGGTTCGGTGCATTCGTGGTAGAGCTCGGCCTCTTTATACGCTCGGCCCGAAGGAGAGTCGATCAACAGTACTAAGTATGCGAAAGCGTAAAGTACTTAAATGAAAACATATCATTTTAAAACCGGTTTACAAATATGTGTGAAACAACCAGGAAACGCACATAGTGCCACATCACAAACAAGAGCAACAATAGGTAATCGTGTCGTCTTGTCTAGCTGCGAATGATCGAAGCAGGGCCACTCGCCACATCCTCATTCGCAAGCCTAATCCTGGACTCTGGAGTCCGCATAGGCCACTCGCGTGGGCGCGTGAGGTATAACCCGCATCGAGGGTAGCTACTCCTCGGCATCGCCTGGACTCATTGTCCGCGTGGCCACATAGACGCGTGGCGTAACCCGCATACTAACACGGAACTCGTAGCTCGCATAGGCCCCTGGACCGCATGAGGTATTCTCGAATCATGGTCCTGCATCGCTGAGTCTACCCGCGTCGGAGGCGACTTAACCTCCGGTATCATCTCAAGAGGTGAGTGATAGTACACTAACATAACGACTTATCTTTAAACAACATAAGTACAACAAGGATACTCACTTATACAAACGTTACAAGGTACTAACACACATAGCAACATGTCATGTCTACTTATCAAACCATCTTATTATTCTTTTCACAATTTCATATAAGTCTGTTAGAAATACATAGGAAACTTGTTTCTTTTATCAATCTTAAGTGGTTATACTTAACTTCCCATAAAGCTAGTATAACTCTTAAGCTTCTGTTTGAGAAACCAATTAATTCTCTTCTGTAAAAATGGTTCAGTAGTCCTTTTGAAATGTTTTCAGTTCTTTATTATTAGGGCTTAAAGCGTGAGGCATTCGTCACGTATTATTCGAGCTTAAGCGTGAGGCATTGCCGTAAGTATTATTCGGGCTTAAGTCAAAGACATTGCCGTTAGTTATTATTCGATTAACACGTATGCGTCTAGTACTATATACATATTGTAAAATATCATGCTTTAGGAAGAATCACATACCTTACCGTGAAATCCACCGCCAAGTCGAGTATGTCGTAGAGAGAATCGACTATAATAGTCACAGATATCTATCAAAGTCTAGACTATTACGTAGGTCATTCTAAGCAGAGGGTCCTCAATTCTACGGAAAGTCGGGCAGCACAACCCTACAGGTGAGCTATATAAGTCTCTGTGAAAGCAGTCTATGTAAATCTGATTCGTATATTCTTCTTTTATACCCTTCTAAGGTGTTACAGTTCAATTCTATTCCTTAATAACCTTCTAAGTATTTATACTTATTCTTATTCTACAACGTGAAGTATTCTCTAATTCAAAAGAGGTTAGGATTAGTTACCTCGGTAAGCCCAATAATATCCTAGAAAAGTCGCGCTGAGCAGGTTTTGCTCCTAAGTTGTATGCTCGAGAAACCTTAGAAGTTCTTCACAACTTCTACTAAGTACTAAGGTATTTGGGCTAGGGTATTTTGGGCATTATAACAATACAAGAAGGCAACTTTTCTACCAAGGGAGGGGTAGGTTTCGGCTAGGCTAGGGGTGGGGTAGCCTCGGCCAGCTTCTCGAGGGAGGGGTGTGTTGGACGAATTGCTTACAAAGGGAGAGGGAAGGATTTTTAGACTTGGAAGGCTTTTGTGGATGAAGAACTCTTCATCTCAAGAGGGGTATTTATAGGTCAAGACATGGCCAACCAATGGCCAAGATTTAGCCAAGTGCTAGGCAAGTGTAAGGTCAAGATTAGGGCAAGTGTACCTGTGACTTGCAAACAAAATATCTAACCAACTTTATGACAAGGATGGTCATCCATTGACCTATTGCGTGACAAGTCCACCAATGAGAGGGTGGCAAGTGTCGCCCTCTCGTTGGTCCAAAGTGTTACGTCTCTCGGAAAAATCCGCAAAAATTAGAAATGACATAGCCGGAATTTATCCTACGAAAGCTGTGGAAACGTTTCGTCGGAAAACTGTTCGCTTTGTGAGTTGTGCCTAAAAATCGTCCAAGGCCTAACTTTAAGAACAAACTTTTTGTATGTATTCCTTTACGTACATACTCTGGAAATACGGGGTATAACAGCATAGGCCCCTGGGACCTGCATGAGGTATTCTCGAATCATAGGTCCATCGACCCGCCTGAGTCTACCCCGCATCGGAGGGCAGCTTAACCCCCGGAATCATCTCAAGAGATGAGTGATATAAAATACTAACATAACAGCTTATCGTTAAACAACATAAGCACAACAAAGGAAAAACCCCTTTACACAAACATCACAAGATACTAACACACGTAGCATCCTAGCATGTTTACTTATCAATCAACAAGAAAGTATTACAAGGCTATCACAAACCAACACAATCAAGTTATACACACGAGGTACTTTCTACTATATGCCAACAAGTTCGGGGTTTTATCCCCAAAGTACTTCATACATTAACTCTTTAAAAGATACGTTACTTTCACAATGTCACACAATACCCGTAGTATAAAAATAGAGTGACTATCTTTTTAAAGTAAATCAATTACTTCTCTTTGTAAAATCAAGTAGCAACATTCTTTTCCACTGTTCAAGTTTGCCTAATTTCAAATGTTCACGTTTCTTATTTTAGAAAGGTTTCGTAGTTCATAGTCTTATTCATTTAAGAATATAATTCTCTTTTAAACAATCTGAGAAACATAAGTCTTATATGTGAGTAGGATATTCTTGTTTATAGCAATCTTATTACAGCAGCCATGATCTAGGAAACATCATTTTGTCTCATCTTAGCTTCTATGCAGATGGAAGTTTCTACTGATTTTAATAATACTAAATCTGTCAAAACATTTCCTTTTATTAACGCTGCAGTGGTTTGTCGATACACATTCTGATTTCCGAAATCAGTAAAACATTCTTAAGCCGTTATTACCTAACTTCCCATAAAGCTAGTATAACTCTTAAGTTCTCAAAAACCAAGTATTACTTCTTCTTTCGAAATGATTCAAAAATCTTTTGAAATACTTCAAGTTCTTTATTAACACATAACAAGCGATTATAGTTGGATCGATTACCTTTTAAAAGCCACAAGTATTTTCTTACCAACATAAAGTCATTATAACCAACTTCCCATAAAGCGTTATAACACTTTATGTTTTAAACAATCAAATACATTTAGCGTATGCGTCTCACCGTACTACATAGTTCACACATATCATGCTAGAAGAGATAGGAAGAGGTTCACATACCTCGCGACGAGTATCGACTAATAGCAAAGCGCTCAAGTACTTCCACCGTCGGCTACTCCTTAAGCCAAGTAGATCGCGCCACGTAGTACTTCAACCTATAAGGCCACAAGGCGCTTATTAACATTTAGATCCTCGTAGAACATTCTACGAGAAAATTCGTGACACCTCCCCCATGGCAGCGTAAATCTCCTCTCTATCGGGGCGGCTACCAAGCCAACCGGGGGTTATAAGTCTAAACCGGACGTGCACAATTCTACCTCACGAAAAGCTACACAAGTCTCATGTCTGATCACATGTAAATACTGATTCGGTACTCTTCTTTGAAAAGGTTTCTTATTATTTAGGCTTAAGTCAAAAGACATTGCGATAACTACGTTGATACTATATATAGTATACTTCAACTATATAGTCTAACAACATGTAATTTCCAATTACAATAGAGGACAAGATATTTACCTCGATAAGCCCATAATTATCCGAGTTTAAATGTCGATCTGAGCAAGGTTTAGCTCTACTCAGTGCGCTCAGACCGCTCCAAACAACCCTTAGAAGTTCTAACCAACTTCTACTTAATACTCCAACTAACTATGGAGATTTTCCTTAGGGTTTCGGTTTTGTGTGGAAGGAAGTATAATAGTATTTCTGGGCTTTTCGTATAAGTATAACCTTAGAATACTACAAGGTATATGGCTAAGGTAATTTGGGCATTATAACAATACTTTTGAGAGTATTTCTACCAAGAGGGGGGGTGTATTATACGAGACAACTAGGCTAGGGGGGGGGTACCCCACGGCCACACTGAGGAGGGGAGAGGGCTCTCGGCGAGGGCCTTTCAAAGGGGAGAGGGCTCTTGGACGAGAGTCAACAAGAGGGGAGAGGGAGGGATTTTAACACTTAGAAGATTTGTGGAAAGGATGAAGAATTCATCAAAGGGAGAGGGGTATTTATAGCACAAGCCAAGGCCAACCAATGGCCAAGATCTTGCCAAGTGCATAGCAAGTGTAGGGCCAAGATCTTGCCAAGTGCACCTTATCCATCTAACACAAAAATATCCTACCAACCCTTGACCAAACAAGGCCAACTTTCGGCCACCTTTACCGCCCCCACTCCACCAATGAGAGGGTGCCAAGTGGCGCCCTCTTGTTGGTCCAAAATGTTTCGTCTCTCGGAAAAATCCGCAAAAATTAAAAATGACATAGCCGGAAATTCCCCTACGAAAGCTGTGAAAACGTTTCGTCGAAAAACGACTCTAACCGGGTGTTGTGCACAAATAAATTTCGGCCAAGCTACTTTCTCAAGTTCAAATTTTCTACGTACGTCCTTACGTACATACTCTGGAAATACGGGATATAACAGTATGTCCCCGCTTTAGTGGCAACCATGGAGGATAGAGTGCACTGCTACGTCACCGGGCTAGATGATTACTTGACAGAGGCTTGTTCGAGTGTAGCTCTTCAGCCGGGCATGGACATTGCCCGCATGCAGGCTCATGCACTAGGATGTGAGGCACGGAGAGGTCGACGGAAAGACCAAGATCGTGAGAAGGGCGAGAACAACGGTCCTTTGGTGACTTTCGGCGGACCGCCTCGGCCGGCATACTAGTTTTGTACCTCCGCCCGGTCAGAGTGGTCCTCCACAACCTTGAGCATCCAGAGTATTCGGGGCGGTCGAGGGCTCAAGGTTGAGTTTCGAGGAAGTATGGGTGTTGGCCAGATGCGGTCACCCCTACCTCGGTGTGGTCGATGTGGTAGACCGCATTTCGGGGAGTGTCGTGGTGCCAAAGGAGCTTGTTATTTTTGCGGCCAGCAGGGCCATTTTGCGAAGAACTGTCCGACCAAGGGAAGCACGGATGTTACGACTCAGCCGAGGATCGATGGCTGGTTCATCACCTTCTGATTATCGCCCGTGCATAGCGCCTATGATTAGAGTGACGCGGTGGATACAGGTATATCCTTAACCCTTTAGTGTTATGTTCGGATAGCTTTGTGCTAAAATGTGATTTAGACACCTGGTTATTGTAGAAGGGTAAGTATGGGGGCATGGTAAGTGTGAACCTTAGACTATGTCACGATTGAGACCTTAGAGGTAAGGTCGTCTTGAGTAAAAGATTTATTTCATGTTTGACCATGCTCGAGTAAGTAGTACGTGGGAATTATTTGTGTGATAAGTCCATGGGTAGTGTGAGATGGAAGTGGTAGCTTTCATGACTTGATTAGGTAAGATTGTTCCGTTTTGAGGAGCAAGTATTGGCGCGATTGTGGGTCGGGTTGATGGCCGCTCGCGGGTCGACCCGCGGCCGGTTTTAGGTGGGTCGATTAGGTGGTCCCGCCGGTGGTAAGTCACGAGGATGCTAGGCCCGGTTTAGTTGACCATCGTATGAGTTCGTGGATATGTTCGACGAAGCGGTTCGTGAAGGCGGGAATGACCTTAAAGAAGATTGAGGTTAGTAAGATGACGAGTTTGGAGGTAGTGACTCGCGGTTTGAAGCAGGCGATGGCCGAAGTATGGCACGTCCTGAGTGACACTAGAACCCCAGGGATCGCATGCAGTTCGGTACCATTTGTTGGGTCGCCGGAGTGACACTAGAACCTCGCGGCAAAGTGACAAAAGTGGTATCGCACGACGAGTAAGGAAGGAAGGAGCGTGTGTTATTTCGTGGCCGAGCTGTGGTGTTGGAAACTTGTTAGAGGAACTTTATTGTTATCCGACTTGAGAAGGAACATTCGGGACGAATGTTTCTAAGGAGGGGAGAATGTTATACCCCGTATTTCCAGAGTATATACGTGGGGCGTGCGTGCGAGAATACGACTTTAAAATTGGAAAGGAAGAAAGATGTGATTTTTAACGGAAAAGTTTCAGTTTTGTGAGGAAAAAGGTTCGTTAATGGGAATTGGATTCCCAGTTTGGTATTCGGACTTCTTGGAATATTAGAGAATTTTGGAATTTTATTTTGGAAATGGTCACGTGGGGCCCAGGAGAAATTCTGTTTTGTAGAGCAGCTTTGTTTTTGAGATTTTGGCCATTATGGATATTTTGGAAGATGAAATATTTTGGGCGAGTAGGAGGCGACACGTGTCACCCCTAGGTGGCTCTTGGCGAAATCCTTGGACAAGTGGCAAGGCAGTGGCCTTGTCTTGCAAGATATTTTAGCTTGGACAAGTGGCTTGTGGGGCCCACACACACTTGTCCCCAATCTCAACCACACACTTGCCTTCATCCTAACCCTTGGTGGTCTTATATATACACCCTTAGTTGATGAAAACTCCCACACTTAACCATTTCAAGACTTGACAAAATACTCTCTCCCTTGAACATTGCTCTCGGCCAAGACCTTGTTCTTGAGCAAAGATTTGTCCAACAATTCTTAAAACTCTTAAGTGTTCTTCCCTAAAGTGTTAGGAAGATTGTGTACCAAGTGTTGGAGAAAATTTCACACCACAACCTATTCTTGATGCCTTGGCGAAAGTTCCAAGTTTGGAACCTAAGTGTTCTTCACTTTTTGGAGTTGAATCTTGAAGAGGAGTTGGTTAGGAGCTTCTATGGGTTGCTTGTAGCGGATTGGGCGTAAAGATTTGGAGCTAAGACTTGCTTGGAGCGATATTAAGTTCTTGGATAGATTTTGGGCTATTTGAGGTAGTAAATCTTAACCTCTTTGTGATTTGGTAATTTTTACATATATTATAGGTATATATGGATTATATAATATATGGAGTAAAGTTTGGAAAGAATGGATCTTGTTAACTTGTTAAAGAAAGGATTGGTCGTTTGCCATTAAAATGGTAAAAACATATCCAACGTATCCAACGTATCTTACTTGTGAAGAAGTAATTAACAAAGTAACTATAACTTATATTAAGAATGGAAATATAAGTTGGATGACTAATGAGTAAGTTGGATAAGTAAAATGGACAAAGTTGGCCAAGGACCCCAACTTAAGGATTTGTATTTACTTTGGGCGGTATTTACTTTGGGTGTATTTACATTGGTGTATTTACATTTACATTAAGGAAGATTTTTCAATCGTGTTCCGTTTGGGCGTGTGATCCCCTTTTTTAATTATTGTATTGTTATGAAGGCGTGATAGTAAACCGCGTTACCGGTTGGCCGCGTAATCCCCTTCTTTTACTTATTGTTGTTATGAAGGCGTGATAGTAAACCGCGTTACCGGTTGGCCGCGTAATCCCCTTCTTTTACTTATTGTTGTTATGAAGGCGTGATAGTAAACCGCGTTACCGTTTGGGCGTGTAATCCCCTTCTTTATGTTGTTTAATTTTTGCGCCTTATATATGGTATATATATATTCTGATTATTCGGGCCTTGGAGAAAGATGGAAAAGTGAGTAAAAGCGGGGAGAGTCTTGCGAATTTTACGTAGAATATGGAACCGTGCGGTTAGAAGTTAATAGGCGTTTGTGGCCTTATAGGTGGAAGTCTTTGCGAGTAGCGTATTCTACTTAAGAGTGGAGCAGCTAGCGATTCTGATCTTGTGGGCGTTTTGCTTATTGTCGATAATCGTCGCGAGGTATGTGAACCTCTTCCTATCCTTCAGCATGATGCTTTGTAAACTATGTAGTGCGGTGAGCGTCATGTGCTAAATGAGTTGGTTGGTTTAAAACATAGGGTGTTATAATAGCTTTATGGGAAGTTAGTTATAACGAATATATGTAGGTAAAAGATTGGTTTATTGATTGTAGAATTTAAGAGACTTGATCTTGAAAGATAAGAGACTTAACTTGTTTTACTTGGTAATTAACATTTTGTTAAAAGTGTTGTGAAACCTCATTCATGAGTAATGAGTACTTGGTTTTAAAAGAATAATGTTTTATTGATTTGAAATGAGAATAAGTGTCGAACAAACCACAAAGGCGCTAATAAAGGAAAGTGTATTGACAAATAACAAATTGTTATTAAAACCGGTAGAAACCTCCATTTGCATAGAAGCTAAGATAAGACAAAATTGTATTACATTTCCTAGATCATGGCTGCTTTGTAACAAGATTGTTGTAAACAAGAATAAGCGGCTCACGTCTGAGACATATGTTACTCAATTGTTTTAAAAGAGATTAAGACTATGCGTTATGAAACCTTTCTAAAATGAGAAACTTGAGCATTTGAAATTTGGCAAACTTGAGCGTTTGGAAAATAATGTTGTTAATTGATTTTACAAAGCGAAGTATTTTGGTTTACTTAAAAAGATAGTCACTCTATTTTATGCTACGGGTATTATGTGACTTTTTTGAAAGAAAGCGGATCCTTTAAAAGAGTTAATGTCGTAGTACTTTAGGGTTAAAACCCGGACTTTGATCTGAAATGGAAGTACCTTGAGTTGTGTGTAACTTGCCTATGATTGTTGTTGTGTAACTCGCCTATGCTTGTTGTGATAGCCTTTGTTGTGCAAGTGTTGATATCGGGTGACGTCTTGGGAAGGAGTGGATCTTTTATAAAAGTCTAGAAGTATGGTAATTTGCTTGAGCTTGTTTGTGATACTTTGGTTGTGCGGTATATTGTTGTTGATGTCACATGGACATGTCTACACCGTCACGAGTCAGGGGCATGTGGCCGTGCGGCGGGTTGATTACGATATATTGTTATTGTGGTTATATGGACATGTCTACACCGACGAGTCGGGCGTGTGGCCGTGCGGCGGGGTTGATCACCGGTATTATTGTTGTTAATGTCACGTGGGCGTGTCTACCGTCTGAGTCGGAGGCATGTGGCCATGGGGCATTGTTATTATTGTTGCATCATGGGCATGTCTACACCGATGCGAAATTCGGGGCATGCGGCCGTGATGCGAACACGATTGATGTTGTGGGCGTGAGACCCATAGTTATATTTGAGTGATGACTTGAGGCGTGAGTCACGACTTGACATATTTGCTTTTATGTTGTGGCTGTAGTTTTGTTATCATACATGTCTCTGTTTTATATAGATTATGATTTCATTCTGATATTTCTGATTTCACATACTTGGTACTGTTATCTTGACCTCGCCCGGGCTGCGTTCATCTGCATGGTAGGAGTACATCGGTAGTGGATCCCCGCTCATAGGATCACGATTCGGCGTATTGGGAAGCCCGTTCTCGGAGGCTTATCTTTTGGTATGTTACCACTGAGTTGTAGGTTCTTGTACATTCGAGGTATGGCGAGCCCTGTCGTCATGTTGTATAAAAACTCTTAAGTGCTGTAATGCTTTGTTGTGGCGGGGGTTTGTAAAAGGATTAAAGCATTCGTTTTGAAAGAGTTGTTTATATATATTTTATTGGAAGGTAACCTTTTGGTTGACCTGTTTTATGATCATATATCTTGTTTCTTATTTAAGTTTTATATTCCGCTGGTTTTCTCTGATGTTGTATCACTAGGGTGCCCGGGGTAAGGCACCAGTCACGGGCCCGGGATCGGGTCGTGACACTTCACATAGGCCGGGTTACGTCATCTTACACCGAGCCCCACAGGCGGGCCGGATTATGTTATATGATTCCACGATGCAAGGCCCGCGGGCGGCGGATTATGTTATATGATTCCACGATGCAAGGCCACAGCGGGCTGGATTATGTTATATGATTCCACGATGCACCGAGGCCCATGGGCAGTTATGTTATATGATTCCACGATCTGCGAGCCCATGGCGGGCGGATTATGTTATATAAGATATGTAAGTTATGTGAAAAATTTGGATTAAAGCTGTTAAGTAAGTATGTAAGAATATGTTGTTAGATCTTATCGAAAGAAGGAAAGGAGCGGTTAATATATGATTGGTTTGAGAGTTAAAGGACATTCTTTTATCTGAGATATGATTTGGTTATTGCATTTTATTTTTGTTCCATATTAAATTTTTGTTATGCGGCCCCCGCCGAAGGCTGCGTTCATGCCCGCGGTGATAGGTACGGGTTGGTGATCCTTGCTCTTAGGATCTGTTGATTTTGGAAAGAAGCCCCTTTCACTCCGGAGGCTTGTCTTTTAGTACGGTTTCCACGATGTGGCGGACTTATGTACATTCGGGGTATGGCGAGCCCTGTCCGCGTGATTGTAATTCTTAAGTGCGTAGTCACATGTTGTGGGTCGGTTTGTAAAAAGAAAGGGATGCTTCTTTGTTGTTATGTATATGTATATGTGTCGGGAAGGTAGCCTTATCGGCTAACTTTGTGGTTTAATCTGTCGTTATTTTTATTTTATAAGTTTCATGTATGTTCATTGCTATTCTCGATGTATGCACGAGCAGGTGCCTGGGTAGGGCACGATCGCGAGCTTGAGGGTCGGTCGTGACAATAAGTCTCTTGGTTATAAAAGAAGGAATGAATTAGTCTAAGGCATAAAGTTAGTATAACGGCTTTATGGAAAGTTGGTTATAACAACTTTATGGAAGGTTAGAAGAATGGTTTTCTCTAGTAATTTAAACAAAGAAATTGTTATACCCCGTAGTTCCAGGGTATGTATGTGAGGACGTACGTACGAGAATACGACAGAAATATTGGAAAGAAAGAAAGATGTGATTTTTCGACGGAAAAGTTTCCGGGTTTTGTGAAGGAAAAAGGTTCGTTGATGGGAATTGGATTCCCAGATTTGGTATTTGGGCTTCTTGAATTATATTAGAATTATGGGATTTTATTTCCGTAATTGGTCACGTGGGGCCCACGGGAGAAATTCTGATTTTGTAGAACCCACTTTGTTTTCGAGATTTTGGCCTTTATGGATATTTTCGGAAGATGAAATGTTTTGGACCAATAGGAGGGCGACAAGTGGCCAAGTCTTGCAATATATTTTAGTTGGACAAGTGGCTTGTGGGGCCCACACACACTTGTCCCCAATCTCAACCACACACTTGCCTTCATCCTAGCCCTTGGTTGTCCTATATATGCACCCTTTGTTGATGAAATCTTGCACACTTAGATATTTCAAGACTTGAGAAATATTTTCATCTCCCTCCCTCTCTCCTAGCTCTCGTCGAACCCCTCCCTCTCTAACCTAACCTTGTCCAATAATTCCTAAGCTCCTAAGTGTTCTTCCCTAGTGTATTAGAAAGACTATTAACAAAAAGTTAGGAAAGATTTCACATCCCTAGCCACAAAAAACCACCTTGGCCGAGAGCTCTTGGAAGGATAACCTTAGTGTTCTTCACTTGTTTGAGTTGGTTCTTGAAGAGATGATGGTTAGGAGTTTCTTAGGGTGATTTGTGGTGGGTTGGAACACAAAGGATTTGGAGCTAAGACTTGCTTGGAGCGACATTAAGTTCTTGGATAATTTTGGGCTATTTGAGGTAGTGAATCTTAAACCTCTTTGTGAATTGGTCATTATACATATATTATAAGTATATTATGGATTATATAATATATGGAGTAAAGTTTGGAAGAGTTGGATCTTGTTAACTTGTTAAAAGAAAGGATTGGCCGTTAGCCATTAAAATGGTAAAAACGTATCTTACTTGCTAAGAAGCTAATAACAAAGTAACTATAACTTATATTAAGAATGGAAATATAAGTTGGATGACTAATGAGTAATTTGGATAAGTAAAATGGACAAAGTTGGCCAAGGACCCCAACTTAAGGACTGTATTTACTTTGGACTGTATTTACATTTCTGTTAAGGGGAAGATTGTTCAATCGCGTTACCGGTTGGGCGCGTAATCCCCTTCTTTTTTTAATTATTGTATTGTTATGAATGCGTGATAGTAAACCGCGTTATCGTTTGGGCGTGTAATTGTTATACCCCGTAGTTGCAGGGTATGTATGTGAGGACGTACGTACGAGAGTACGGCAGAAAATTTTGAAAAGAAAGAAAGATGTGAGTTTTCGACGGAAAAGTTTCCGGTTATTTGTGAAGAAAAAGGTTCGTTAATGGGGTGGATTCCCAGTTTGGTATTTGGACTTCATAGATTATATTAGAATTTTGAGATTTTATTTTGGAAATGGTCACGTGGGGCCACGGGAGAAATTCTGATTTTGTGGGGCCCGCTTTGTTTTGAGATTTCGGTATTGTGGATATTTTTGAAGGCGTTTTATGAGGGCGAATAGGAGGGTGACACGTGTCACCCCGCCTAATGGCTTGGCGAAGTTACATTTGTGCACAACCCGGTTAAGTCGTTTTTCGGCGAAGCGTTTTCGCGTAACTTGCGAAGGAAAATTCGGCTATGTCATTTTGTATTTTTGCGGATTTTTAGAGGCGAAACATGTTGGACCAGCGGGAGGGTGACATGTGTCACCTCCGCATTGGAAGCGAAGCGGCCGCGGGCGATTGGTTCACGTTTCTTGGCGATTGGCTCCTTGTTTTGTGCCTTGTTTTGGCCTTGTTTGGTGCATTGTTTTGTGGCATGTTTGGTGGAGTAGGGGTTAGGGTGCACTTGGCTTAATCTTGCCCTTACACTTGCTATACACTTGGAAGGATCTTGGCCACTTGGTTGGCCTTTGGTTTTGCTATAAATACCACAAGTGTGAAGACTTCATCCATTCCAAAAACTTCCAAGTCTTGAAACCCTCTCCTCCCCTTTGTGAGCTCTTAGCGAGAGCCTCCTCCCACCTTTTCGTGTGGCCTTTGGCCGAGGGTTCCCTCACTCTTTGTGGTGCTAGTAGTGGGGTACCCCACTAGCCTAGTTGTTTCGTATAATACCCTTGTTGTGGTATAGAAATACTCCCTAGTATTGTTATAATGCCCAAAATACCTTAGCCTTGTACCTTGTAGTATTCCAAGATACCTCTTTCGTAGAGTCGGAAATACTACCTTTTGTCCTTTTAGTCTCAAACCGAAACCACAGAAATCTTCATAGTTGGTTGAATTATTTGAGTAGAAGTTGGTTAGAACTTCTAAGGGTTGTTTGGAGTGGTTTGGAGCGCACGGAGTGGAGCTAAACCTTGCTCAGGATCGACATTATAACTTGGATAATTTTGGGCTTGTCGAGGTAATTATCTTGTCCCTCTATTGTAATTGGAAATTACATGTTTGTTAGAATATATAGTTGAAGTATACTATATATAGAACTATACTTAGTATTCGGCAATGTCTTTTGACTTAAGCCTGAAGAATAAAGAACTGAACTGAACTGTATTTACATAGGGTGTATTGCGAGACTTGTGTAGAATTGTACGTCAGGTTAGGCGTGTAACCCACACTGGTTGGCTTGGTAGCCGGCCTCGATAGAGGAGGAGATTTCTGTTGTTGCGGGAAAATCTTTGCGAATTTTCTATAGAAAGATAGAAACTTGTGTTTTGGGGTTAATAGGCGTTTGTGACCTTTATAGGTGAAATCTTGAGAGTAGCGTATTCTACTCGAGGAGTGGAAAGAACTAGCGAGGTTGTAGTACTTGGAGCATTTTGCTTATTGTCGATAAATCGTCGCGGTATGTGAACCTCTTCCTATCTTTTCTAGCATGATTGTTGTGAACTATGTAGTACGGTGAGGCGTACATGTGCTAAGTGATTTGGTTGGTTTAAAACATAGGGTGTTATAATAGCTTTATGGGAAGTTAGTTATAACGACCTTATGTAAGTGAAAATGGTTTCTTGATGTTAGAAGTTAAGAGACTTGATCTTATAAGATAAGAGACTTAACTTATTTGTTTTAATGTGGATGTTTGTGTGAAACCTCATTCGTGAGTAATGAGTACTTGGTTTTTAAAGGGATAATGTTTCTTGATTTGGGAATCGGAATGTGTATCGACAGGACCTGCGGCGTTAATAAAGGAAAATGTATTGAATAATGATGTGTTGTATTAAAACCGGTAGAAACCTCCATCTGCATAGAAGCTAAGATGAGACAAAATGATATTACATTTTCTAGATCATGGTTCTTTGTAATAAGATCGTTATAAACAAGAATAAACTACTCACATATATGACATATGTTACTCAATTGTTCTAAAAGGAATCAGTGATTAAGTTTGGGAACTATGAAACCATTTGAAAATGAGAAGCTTGAGTAATTGAAACTAGGCAAGCTGGAACTTAGGAAAGAATGTTGTTACTTGGTTTTGAAAAGGAAGGTGGGTTGGTCATTCTAATACTACGGTATCGGGTGACTTTTATAAAAGAAATGGATCTCTTTTAAAGAACTTAACGTATGTAGTACTTTGGGGTTAAAAACCGGACTTTGGCATAAAATGAAAGTACTTTGAGTTGTGTGAAACTTGCCTATGCTTGTTGTTGTGAGACTTGCCTATGCTTGTTATTGTGAAACTTGCCTATGCTTGTGATGATAGCCTTTATTGTACAAGCGTTGTGTTTACGTGTTCTGGCGTCTCGATAGAGGTCGGTTGGTAGTTGAGAACTTACTTGGGCGTCTTGCGGCGGTGGCGGAGAAATTCCGCAGATGCGTTCGCGGTGATAGTATTATTGTTGTTAATCGCTTTGGACATCACGACCGCGATCGTGGCGCGCGGGTATGCTTCCATTTTGGTTGAGGTCTTGTGGTTAATCGCTTTGGATATCTCGACCGCGATGCGTGGCGCTGCGGGTATGTTTCCATTTGATTATCGCCTTGTGATTTCCTTTTGGACATCGACACGATCGTAGCGCTGCGGGTATCGTCCATTTGGAATCTTTGTCTATTGTTTCCCTTTGGACATCACGACCGCGATCGTAGCGCGCGGGTATCGTCCATTTGGAATGTTGTCTTATTGTTTCCCTTTGGACATCACGACACGATCGTAGCGCGCGGGTATCTTCCATTTGGATTCTTTGTCTTGTTGTTATCATATCATCATTGCCGTGATGAGGAAAGGTATTCCACGGGCATGATTGATGTTGTGGCGTTAGACCACGACTTGATATAAGCGTTATATGTGGTGTCTTGTAGCTTGGCTATCATACATGTCTCTCTGCTTTGTATAAGCATTATGATTTCATTCTGACATTATGCGATTTCACATACTTAGTACTGTTATCTTGACCTCGCCCGAGGCTGCGTTCATCTGCGGTAGAAGTACATCGGTCGTGGATCCTCGCTCATAGGATCACAGTTCCGCGCATTGGGAAGCTCCGTTTCTCCGGAGGCTTATCGTTTGGGTATGTGTTCCCTGAGTTGGAGGTTCTTGTACATTCAGGGGTATGGCGGGGCCACTGTCCGTCATAGTCGTTGTAAATCTTAGAAGTGCAGTAATCTTGTTGTGGGCGGGGTTGTAAAAGGATTAAAGCATTCGGGTTTTATGTTTATCTTGAAGGCAAGCTATTTTGGTTGCTTTGTTTATTGATTATATCTCTTGTTTAATGTCTCATGTTTTATGTTCATTGATTTTCTCGATGTATGTATCGCTAGGGTGCAGGGTAAGGCACGATCACGGGCGATTTTGGGGTGTGACATAGTGGTATCGAAGCGATTAATCCTCGGAAAGTGTCTGAACCGTGTATAGTAGAGTCTTGATTATCGGTGTGTTGTGCACCACATCTATAATCAGGAGGCTATAAGACATTTAGGATTTGTTTCCATTTCTTCTCATTCTGAGATCGTGCCTTAGAGCTGTGTTGTGAGTTGGACCCCTCTGACGTATCTCGTTTTACCAGTTATGCCTCCGCGCAAGGCAACGAGCCCGAGAAGGGCAAAGCGGCGGAGGCGCTAGTGAGATCTGAGAGGAGTTGAAGCGCGAGCGGTCGATGCGAGGCAGTGCTTAAGCGGCGAGTTTAGCGCGCCGCCCGGCCAGATTAAAGCGCGCGGCGATGGCTGCTGAGACTCTGATACACGAGCCTCCAGTCCCGATGCAGGCGGGGAGATGGGTCGCGAGAGATGGCGATTATTGGCGAAGTCGTGGCGGATATGAGATAAATTTGGATCTGGCGATTCGATTCGATGCACGATGGTTCACCCCGGCGAATAGTTTGAGGCTACGGGACTTTACGAGTTGTAGCCCGCGAGTTTTACTGGTCGAGGCACGAGGATGATCCGCGAGGAGTTCATCCGGCGATTCTGACGGATCATGCGGGTGATCAAGCTTGAGAGACCGAGTCTGTGACCTTTGGTTCGCATCGGTGCGTGATCCGCATGATCGATTGGTTTGATTCATAGGAGCTTTCGGGAGAGCATGCACCTCCGTGATATGGGATGAGTTTTGGGGGCTTTCCTCACGCCTTCTTGCCTCCGCGGATGAGGAGACGCACGGTAAAATTTTTATTCTTGAGGCGAGAGAGGCGCCTTGTCGAAGTACAATGTCGAGTTCGATTCTTTGGCTCGATATGTCCCTGCGCTAGTTGCAGATATGGAGGATAGGGTGCATCGCTACGTCCGGGCTAGATGATTATATGGCTGAGTCTTGTGCGGGTGTTTCTCTTGGTAGGGCATGGACATTGTCGCGTGCGAGCTCATGCACTAGGATGTGAGGCACGGAGGGTGAAGGAATGACACAGGATCGCGAGAAGGGCGGGGCAGCGGGGTCCTTTGGTGACTTTCGGCGGACCGCCTCGGCGAGCTAGCTATATACCCCCGCGATCTGAGTGGTCCTCCACGTCTTGAGGCGAGTCGGGGCTCGAGGTTCAAATTTTCGGGAGAAGCGGGGTGTTAACGGTGAAGCCACCCTACCTCGTTGTGACCGTTGTGGTAGACTCCATTTTGGAGAGTGTTGTGCTAGATTGGGAGTTTGTTTTGCATGCGGCCAGCGGGCCATTTGCGAGGCTGTCCGACCAAAGGAAGCGGATGTTCTGACTCGGCCTTGAGGATTTGTGGCTGGTTCATCACGCCTACTGACTATCGCCTGCGGCGGGCCTATGATTAGAGTGGAGCGGTAACCGGTATATCCTTAACCCTCTAGAGTTTTGGTATGCTTGTTATGATGATCTCATTATTGTGTGCTATGCGGATAGCATTGTGATATGTGTGAGTTAGAATACATGGTTAGTTGGAAGGTTACGTATGGGGGCATGGTAAGTGTGAACCTTAGACTATTTCACGACTGAGACCTTAGAGGTAAGGTCATCTTGAGTATAAGATTCGTTTTATGTTTGACCCTTATCAGAGTAGTAGTATACGTGGGATTTATTTGGGTGATAAGTCCGTGGGTAGTGTGAGATGGAAGTGGTAGCTTTCATGATGTGAATTAGTAAGATTGTTAGGATCGGGAACAAGAGTTTAGCGTGATTGGGGTCGGGTTGAGGACCATTGCGGGTCAACCGTAACCGATTTGGGGTGGGGTCAGTTCTGGGTGGTCCCGGTGGTAGAGTCACGAGGGTGCTAGGCAGAGTTTGAGCGACCATCGTATGAGTTTGTGTATGTGTTCGACGAGCGGTTCGTAAGGCGGGAATGGCCTTAAGGAAGTTTGAGGTTGGTAAGATGACCAAGTTTGGAGGTAGTGACTCAGATTTTGAGAGCAGGTAATGGTGAAGTATGGTGCGTCTTGGGAGAGTTCAAGTGTTCGAGAAGACACGGCGAGTAAGGAAAGAAGAGGGCGTGTGTTATTTCGTGGCGGTGTGGCGTTGACAACTTGTTAGAGGAACTTCATCGATATCCGTCTTGAGAAGGAACATTCGGGACGAATGTTTCTAAGGAGGGAGAATGTTATACCGTAGTTGCGGGTATGTATGTGAGGGCGTGCGTCACGAGTCTGTGAGAAAATTTTGAAAAGAAAGAAAGATGTGAGTTTTCGGCGGAAAAGTTTAGGTTATTTGTGAAGAAAAGGTTCGTTAATGGAATTGGATTCCCAGTTTGGTATTTGGACTTCATAGATTATATTAGAATTTTGAGATTTTATTTTGGAAATGGTCACGTGGGGCCACGGGAGAAATTCTGATTTTGTAGAGCAGCTTTGTTTTGAGATTTCGGTATTGTGGATATTTTTGAAGAGCGTTTTATGAGGGCGATAGGAGGTGACACGTGTCACCCCGCCTAGGCTTGGCGAAGTTACGTTTGTGCCTGACACGGTTAGAGTCGTTTTCGGCGAAGCGTTTTGCGTAACTGCGAAGGAAAATTCGGCTATGTCGTTTTGTATTTTGCGGATTTTTAGAGAGGCGAAACATGTTGGACCAACGGGAGGGTGACATGTGTCACCTCGCATTGGAAGCGAGCGGCGACCGCGGGCGATTGGTTCACGTTTCTTGGCGATTGGCTCCTTGTTTTGTGCCTTGTTTTGGCCTTGTTTGGTGCATTGTTTTGTGGCATGTTTGGTGGAGTAGGGGTTAGGGTGCACTTGGCTTAATCTTGCCACTTACACTTGCTATACACTTGGAAGGATCTTGGCCACTTGGTTGTCCTTTGGTTTTGCTATAAATACCCCACAAGTGTGAAGACTTCATCCATTCAAAAACTTCCAAGTCTTGAAACCCTCTCCTCCCCTTTGTGAGCTCTTGGCGAGAGCCTCCCCCTCCCCACCGTGTGGCCTTTGGTAGGGTTCCCTCCACGCTGTGGTGCTAGCCAGTAGGGTACCACTCCCTAGCCTAGTTGTTTTAGTATAATACCACTTTGTTGTGGTATAGAAATACTCCCAGTATTGTTATAATGCCCAAAATACCTTAGCCTTGTACCTTGTAGTATTCAGATACCTCTTTCGTAGAGTCAGGAAATACTACCTTTTGTCCTTTTAGTCTCAGCCAGAAACCTAAGGAAATCTTCATAGTTGGTTGAAGTATTTGAGTAGAAGTTAGTTAGAACTTCTAAGGGTTGTTTGGAGTGGTTTGGGCGCGAATTGGAGCTAAACCTTGCTCGGGATCGACATTATAACTTGGATAATTTTGGGCTTGTCGAGGTAATTATCTTGTCCTATTGTAATTGGAAATTACATGTTTGTTAGAATATATAGTTGAAGTATACTATATATAGAACTATACTTAGTATTCGCAATGTCTTTTGACTTAAGCTGAAGAATAAAGCTGAAGCTGTATTTACATAGGGTATGTGCGGTGAACTTGTGTAGAATTGTACACGTCAGGTTAGGCGTGTAAACCCACAGGTTGGCTTGGTAGCGGCCTCGATAGAGGAGGAGATTTCTGTTGTTGCGGGAGAGTCTTTGAATTTTCTATAGAAAGATAGAAACTTGTGTTTTGGGGTTAATAGGCGTTTGTGACCTTTATAGGTGAAATCGAGAGTAGCGTATTACTCGAGGAGTGGAAAGAGCTAGCGAGGTTGTAGTACTTGGAGCATTTTGCTTATTGTCGATAAATCGTCGCGAGGTATGTGAACCTCTTCCTATCTTTTCTAGCATGATTGTTGTGAACTATGTAGTACGGTAGTCGTACATGTGCTAAGTGATTTGGTTGGTTTAAAACATAGGGTGTTATAATAGCTTTATGGGAAGTTAGTTATAACGACCTTATGTAAGTGAAAATGGTTTCTTGATGTTAGAAGTTAAGAGACTTGATCTTATAAGATAAGAGACTTAACTTATTTGTTTTAATGTGGATGTTTGTGTGAAACCTCATTCGTGAGTAATGAGTACTTGGTTTTAAAGGGATAATGTTTTTGATTTGGGAATCGAGAATGTGTATCGACAGGACCAACTGCGGCGTTAATAAAGGAAAATGTATTGAATAATGATGTGTTGTATTAAAACCGGTAGAAACCTCCATCTGCATAGAAGCTAAGATGAGACAAAATGATATTACATTTTCTAGATCATGGCTTTCTTTGTAATAAGATCGTTATAAACAGAATAAACTACTCACATATATGACATATGTTACTCAATTGTTCTAAAAGGAATCAGTGATTAAGTTTGGGAACTATGAAACCATTTGAAAATGAGAAGCTTGAGTAATTGAAACTAGGCAAACTGGAACTTAGGAAAAGAATGTTGTTACTTGGTTTTGAAAAGGAAGGTGGGTTGGTCATTCTAATACTACGGGTATCGGGTGACTTTTATAAAAGAAATGGATCTCTTTTAAAAGAACTTAACGTATGTAGTACTTTGGGGTTAAAAACCCGGACTTTGGCATAAAATGAAAGTACTTTGAGTTGTGTGAAACTTGCCTATGCTTGTTGTTGTGAGACTTGCCTATGCTTGTTATTGTGAAACTTGCCTATGCTTGTGATGATAGCCTTTATTGTACAAGCGTTGTGTTTTACGTGTTCTGCGTCTCGATAGAGGTCGGTTGGTAGTTGAGAACTTACTTGGGCGTCTTGGCGGTGGCGGAGAAATTCCGCAGATGCGTTCTGTTGATAGTATTATTGTTGTTAATCGCTTTGGACATCGACCACGATCGTGGCGCGCGGGTATGCTTCCATTTTGGTTGAGGTCTTGTGGTTAATCGCTTTGGATATCTCGACACGATCGTAGCGCGCGGGTATGTTTCCATTTGATTATCGCCTTGTGATTTCCTTTTGGACATCTTGACACGATCGTGGCGCGCGGGTATCGTCCATTTGGAATCTTGTCTATTGTTTCCCTTTGGACATCACGACACGATCGTAAGCGCCGCGGGTATCGTCCATTTGGAATGTTGTCTTATTGTTTCCCTTTGGACATCCGACACGATCGTAGCGCGGGTATGCTTCCATTTGGATTCTTTGTCTTGTTGTTATCATATCATCATTGCCGTGATGAGGAAGGTATTCCACGGGCATGATTGATGTTGTAGGCGTTAGACCACGACTTGATATAAGCGTTATATGTGGTGTCTTTGTAGCTTGGCTATCATACATGTCTCTGCTTTGTATATTTATTATGATTTCATTCTGACATTATGCGATTTCACATACTTAGTACTGTTATCTTGACCTCGCCGAGGCTGCGTTCATCTGCGGTAGAAAGTACATCGATCGTGGATCTCGCTCATAGGATCACCGTTCAGCGTTGGGAAGCTCCGTTTCTCGGAGGCTTATCTTTTGGTATGTGTTCCACTGAGTTGTAGGTTCTTGTACATTGAGGGTATGGCGGGGCCACTGTCCGTCATAGTCGTTGTAAATCTTAAGTGCATGTAATCTGTTGTGGCGGGGTTGTAAAAGATTAAAGCTATTCGGAGTTTTATGTTTATCTTGAAAACAGCTGTTTTGGTTGCTGTTTATTTATTATATCTCTTGTTTAATGACTCATGTTTTATGTTCGCTGATTTTCTCGATGTATGTATCATTTAGGGTGCGAGGGTAAGGCACGATCCAGGCCCGATTTTGAGTGTGATAATCCCTTCTTTATGTTGTTTAATTATTACGCCATATATATGGTATATATATTACGATTATTCGGGCCTTGGAGAAAGATGGAAAAGTGAGTAAGCGGGAAGTCTTGCCCAATTTTCCGTAGAATTAGAGGGCTTTTTATTGGTATAAGTCTTGATGGTAAGAAAGGTTTAATAGAAGTACTATGACCATTTTAGGAGTGGAGTACTACGTGTGGCGTGATCTACTTGGCTTAGGAGTAGCCGACGGGTTGAAGTACTTGGGCGTTTTGCTATTTGTCGATAATCGTCGCGAGGTATGTGAACCTCTTCCTATCTTTTCTAGCATGATTGTTGTGAACTATGAAATGCGGTGAGCGTCATTATGCTAAACGAGTTTTGGTTGGTTTAAAAACATAAGGTGTTATAATAGCTTTATGGGAAGTTAGTTATAACGACTTTATGTAGGTAAAAGAATGGTTTATTGATTTTAGAAGTTAAGAGACTTGATCTTAAAAGATAAGAGACTTAACTTATAAATGACGTTTTATGAAATGATTAAGGACTATGAATTTTGTTAAAAAGTTGTGAAACCTCATTCGTGAGTAATGAATACTTGGATTTTAAAGAATAATGTTTTACTGATTTCGGAAATGAGAATAAGTATCGAACAAACCATTGCAGCGTTAATAAAGGAAATGTATTGACTAATGAATTATATTAAAACCAGTAGAAACCTCCATCTGCATAGAAGCTAAGATAAGACAAAATTGTATTACATTTCCTAGATCATGGCTGCTTTAATAAGATTGATTATGAACAAGAATAACCTACTCACATATAAGGCATATGTTTCTCAAATTGTTTAAAAGAGATTTATATTCTTAAGTGATTAAGACTATGAACTACAACCTTTCTAAAATAAGAGACTTAAGTACTTGAAATTAGGCAAACTTGAACTTATGGAAAAGAATGTTGTTACTTGATGTTAAAAAGGAAAGTGTTTTGGTTTACCTAAAAATGTGAGTCACTCCATTTTAATACTACGGGTATCGGGTGACCTTTATAAAAGAAATGGATCTTTTAAAAGGAATTTAACGTACGTAATACTTTGGGGTCAGAACCTGGACTTGTCATAAAATGAAAGTACTTGGAGTTGTGTGTAACTTGCCTATGTTTGCGTGGGATAGCCTTGTTGTGCAATCTTGTATTTCTATACCACGCGTCTCGATGGAGGGCGGCTGATTTGTTATGAATGATTCTTCAAGAGTCCCGTGAGATGGGCGGGACACGTATTCCATCCCGATTCTTCACCGAGTCCCACGGGATGGGCGGGACATGTATTCCATACTTCACGAGTCCCGGGGTGGGCGGGACACGTATTTCATCGATTCTTTCTGAGTCCGTGAGATGGGCGGGACACGTATTTCATCCGATTCTTTATCGAGTCCCATGAGATGGGCGAGACATGTATTCCACGATTCTTATCGAGTCGTAGGATGGGCCGAGACATGTTATACGTATCATACGATTTATACCTAGGCTGGCGGTGAGGAAGGAGTTCCACGGGCGTGAGGATGACTTGAGGTGTGAGTCCACGACTTGACATGACTACTTTTATGTTGTAAGCGTAGTTTGGCTATCATACATGTCTCTGTTTTATATAGTATCATGATTTCATTCTGATATTTGATTTCACATACTTGGTACTGTTATGCGGACCTCGCCCGAGGCTGCGTTCATCCGCAGTAGAAATCATCGGTTGTGGATCCTCGCTCATGAGATCACGATTCGCGTGTTAGGAAGCCCCGTTTCTTGGAGGCTTATCTTGTGGTATGTTACCACAGTGCAGTAGGTTCTTGTACATTCGGGGTATGGCGGGGCCTGTCCGTCATAGTTGTTATCACTTTCTTAAGTGCATGAATCTTGTTGTGGCGCGGGTTGTAAAGGATGTGCTATTCGGATTACGTATATATGCAGAAAAGCTGTTTTGGTTGCTTTATTTTTATCATATCTCTTGTTTCATGTTCATGTTTTATTTCCTGATTTTCTCGATGTTGTATCACTAGGGTGCGGGTAAGGCACGATCCACGGGCCGGTTGGTCGTGACAAAAGTGGTATCGAAGCGATTAATCCTCGGAAAGTGTCTCTGACCGTATCTAGTAAGTCTTGATTATCGGTGTGTTGTGCACCACATCTATAATCGAGAGGCTACGGATATTTAGGATTGGTTTCCATTCTTATCATTACGAGATCGTGCCTTAGAGTTGTGTTGTAAGTTGGACTCCTACAGCGTATTCTTATGTGCGATTATGCCTCGCGCAAGACAATCGGGGCCCAGGCGGCAAAGCTGCGAGGAGGCTGCGAGTGGAGTAGCGGCGGTCTCTCATCGAGGCCACGATGCACGAGGCGTCGGACCGCGGCAAGAGCAGAGGAGATGGGTTACAAGGAGATGGCGATTATTGGCGGGATAGTGGCAAGGCACGAGGATAAATTTGGATCACGACAATTCGATGCCGGTAGTACCGTAGTTCACCCGAGATCGGATAGTTTGAGGCTGCGGGACTTTCTAAGTTGCGACCGCGAGTTTTATGGGTCGAGGCACGAGGATGATCGCAGGAGTTCATCAAACGATTCTGACGGATCATGAGTGATCGAGCTTGGAGACCGAGTCGGTAGTCTGAGTTCACATCGATTGCGCGTCTGCGATCGGTGGTTTGATTCATGGGAAGCTGTCGAGGAGAGCAGCGCTCCCGGCGAGTTGGGACGAGTTCTGAGGCATTTCTTGCACATTTCTTGCCTCGCGGATGAGGAGGGCTCGGGTAAACAGTTTTTGGCGTTAAAGCGGGCGAAGCGTGCGGTTAGGAAGTACAGCGTGGAGTTTGACTCGTTGGCTCGGTATGTCCCGCTTTAGTAGCGAATATGGAGGGCGAGTGCACCGCTACGTCACCGGGCTCGATGATTACTTGGCAGAGGCTTGTTCGGGTGTAGCTCTTCAGCCGGGCATGGACATTGCCCGCATGCAGGGTCATGCACTTGGATGTGAGGAGCGGATGGGTCGACGGAATGACCGAGATCGGCGAGAAGAGGCGAGCGAGTCCTTTGGTAACTTTGAGCGGGCGCCTCGTGGCGAGTTAGTTATGCACCTCCGCGGTACAAAGTGGTCCTCCACGATCTTGAGGCGTTCGGGGTATTCGGGGCTGGTCGAGAGATCCGGGGCTTAGTTCGCGGTATACATGGGTTCTAGCGATCGGGTTCATGTTTCCTCGGTGCTTGCGATGTGGCGGCGTCGTCGAGAATGTCATCTTTTTACTGGTGCTTGTTTTGCCTGCGGCCGTCAGGGCCATGTGATAAGGAACTGTCCTAATAGAAAGGATGCAGACAGAATGACTTCGGCCTCAGTCGATGGCGAGTTCATCGCCTTCATAGCTATGCGCGGCGTGTGATTATGTTAGAGCGACGAAGGAAAATGAAGCAGTTGATACAGGTATATTCTTACCCCTCTAGAGACTGGTATGCGTTGTTGATATGATGATGTGCTATGTATTATGTTCCGATAGCGTTTTGTTAAATGATGATTTAGGGGCCTGGTTGGTAAGGGGAAGTTGGGTAAAAGATTTTCTTTACAATTGACCTTTGTCAGAGAGCATAGTATACGAGGGGTATAATAGTGTGATAAGTCCCTGAGTGGTGTGAATTATAAGAGGGTAGTTGAGCTAAGAAGACCACTAGGTTTTCGTGACTTGATTAGTGAGATTGTTCTGGATCGGGGGAAACAAGAGTTTGGCGCGGTTATGGGTCGGGTTGAGGACCATTCGCGGGTCAACCGTGGCCGAATATGGTGGGTCGATTCGTGGTGGTCCCGGTGGTAGAATCACGAGCGCTAGGCGAGTTTAGGTAACCATCGTACGGGTTCGTGGATGCGTTCGACCTGAGTCGGATTGCGAAGGCCGGGAATGGCCTTAGAGTAAATTGAAGCTAGTGGGAGCTGTTGTGAGATTAGAAATGTTACACCCCGTATTTACAGGACATGTTTTAAGAACGTACGTAAGAACTCATAAGCGTCAAGATTTGAGACTTGTAAAAATTTAGCGGAATTAAGGAATTGTCGGAAAACGTATTATTGTGACAAATGGGAGGGCGACACGTGTCACCCCCCTTAGAATGCCTTGGACGAAATTGATCATGGACAAAAGGGTCATTTGACCCTTGTTAGGAAGACAAGTCTTGCTAGCCTTAGAGCTTGACAACATTGACCAAGTCAAAGACCCCACTTTAGTCTTGATATTTGTTAAGACCTCATCCAAACCACCCATTTGTTTAGATCTCAATCCTCCTTTACACTATATAATACTAGTAGTGCAAGACAAGCTTAACACTTAGAATATTTTTCACAAAAATTGAAGAACAAAGAGGCTTAGCTCTCGGGTTTGGGTCCAAGAAGAAAGAATTTTTTTTGTTTGTTGTCCATTAAGCTCCACACTTTAAACCAAGGTTCCTTAGTGTATTGTGAGTGTATCTCAATAGAAAAATCTCGGAAAAAGATAGTTTTCGGGTTAGTCGCAAAGTGAAAACCTAGTGGCTTTCTAGGTTTTGGATTGAAAGTTTGAAGGAAAGTTGTTGGTATGGTTCTAAGGGTCTCAAGTAGCGGATTGAAGTATCTTGAGGAGGCTCTAGGTTGCTAAGGAGCGACTTCGGATTTGGAGTTGGATTAGGATTCGTTGAGGTATAATCTTGTTCTTTGAAAGTGTTACAAGATTATTTATATTGTTGTTAGCTATACTTGTTGCTAGCATGAAGTATATGTGTTGAAGTTTGTAAGGATTATGGATTGATTGTGGCCTTGGAAATCCGAAATGTAATGTGAGCCATGTTAAGTTAGATTACAATTTGGTCGTTATTAGAATCGTCGCATGTTTTTGACTTGAAGATTATAGAAGTTGTTATCGTTTGCGACTTGATATCATGTTAGGCTAATAACTTGGATTGAATTGGAAATTGGATAAGAATTAATGTTGTAGTACCTCAATGTAGCCGAATTGGCCAAGTATGTTGTATTAAATTAATATCGTTTGTGGGGCGCAATTTTACACGTCTAGTAGGCGTGTAATCCCCCATTTTTGATTGCATTGGTGTGCCCTTAAATGTGGCGTGTTTGGTTATTGTATTCGGCCTTGAAAAAGGTGGCAAAGTAAGTAAACACAAAGGAGGTGCTGTCCGATTTTCCGTAGAATTTAATGAATTAGCACTTAGAATATTCTACGTTTGAAGTAAGAGGTTAATGGATGTATGGTGACCATTATAGGTGGAAGTACTAAGTATAGCGTATCCTACTTGAAGGATGGAATAGCTATCAAGGTTGAAGTACTTTGGAGCATTTTGCTACTTGTCGACAATCGTCACGAGGTATGTGAACCTCTTCCTTCCTTTGGCATGATTCTATGTATGGAATATACCTGTGGTATCATTTCATGTTTCCCTTCTACTCTTAGAAGTTAAGAGGAAGTTGGGTGATTTACTGTATGTAGAACTTTTCCTATCTTTTGAGCATGACTAGCTGCACGTATGTAGTACGGTAGACGAACAACACCTTGATATCCTTTACTAGTTTTATGAATAGCCAAGTCGGGTGAGTTGGGAGATTAACTCATTTCTTTGAAAGAATAAAGGATGTCTCAAGTATTATAAAAGTTAAGGGACTTGAAGAGTTTTGAAGTATGTGATACTTGTTCCGTTTTAAACGTATAAGTCCCTTGGATAGGAAATTGTATTTTGGCTAAGGCATAAAGTGAATATAACGACTTTATGGGGAGTTGGTTATATTTGCTTTATGGAAAGATAAATGACTTGATTTTAGTGAAAAGGCAACTTGTTTTTAAGGCATCAATTGCCTAAGGTTTTATAATAAAAGGAGTCGCTTGAGTTCTAAAAGTTAAGAGACTAATTGTATTTTTGAAAGTTAAAAGAAATGATTTGAAATAAAGAAGGGCAAATTGTTTTAAAGGTACCAATTGCTTAAGGTTTTTAAGAAAGAAGTCACTTAATTTAGAAGCCGGTAATTGTAGTTCTAAAAAGGTATTGTGACTTGTCTTGAAAGGTAGATAGGACTTGATACTATAGTTTTTAGTATCTGGGAAGTTTTATTTGAAAAAGAGTCTTTCTAAAGGAGTATAGGTGCGTAGTACGTTGGGTTAAATTCCCAGGCAGACTATATGACATTATCGACCCGAGAATGGGCGGCAAGATACCTTACGCGGACTATATGACATTATCGACCAGGAATGGCGGGCAAGATACCTTACGCGCACTATATGACATTATCGACCGAGAATGGGCGGGCGGTATACCTTACGGGCAGACTATATGACATTATCGACCGAGAATGGGCGGGCAAGATACCTTTACGCGGACTATATGACATTATCGACCGAGAATAGGCGGCGGTATACCTTACGCGCACTATATGACATTATCGACCGAGAATGGGCGGGCGGTATACCTTTATGGGCGAGAATATGAAATTATCATCCCGTGAAATGGTAGGCGATATACTGTATGGCGCACTAGGTGACCTTGATCGCGTCCCAGATTGGGCCGGGTAGTAAAGGCGCCCCTCCTTAAAGGGCCGGATGAACTTATGAAAGATAAGTAAGTTTTATAGAAATGAACTTAATGATATTTCCTAATAATGTGCGAAAGAATGTGGCTATAACCTTTATTGAAAATGGGAAAAGATATTGATGTGAAATTAAGTTCATAAGTGGTAATGACACGGCGAGATCTGGTATGTATTTTTATACTTGTCCTTGTCATTCTTTTTTACAGTTATGATACATTTCTTGACGTTATTTACATTCCATATTAAATTTTTGTTATCGACCCCTGAAGCTGCGTTCATGCCCGCAGGTTTTAGGTACCCAGATTGGTGATCCTTGCTCTTAGGATCTCGGTTCAGTTTTGAGAAAAGCTTCATTTGCTCCGGAGGCTTATCTCCTGGTACGGTTTCCCTGAGGTAGTAGATTCATGTATATTCAGGGGTATGGCGGGGCCCTGTCCATACGATTGTTCGATTGTTATTCCTAAGTGCGTATTCACATATGTGGTTGGGTAGAACCGAGTTGTACTTTGATTATGTTTATATTATGGAAGCGGCTGATCGGCTAGCTTTACGTTTTTATTTACACATGTGTTTATGTTGTGTATGTTCACGCTATTCTCTCGATGTATACAGGCAGGGTGCCCGGGTAGGGCACGATCGCGCCCAGGTCGGGTCGTGACAAAAGTGGTATCAGAGAAGTTAGTCCTCGGAAAGTGTCTACAAATCGTGTCTAGTAGAGTCTTGATTATCGGTGTGTTGTGCACCACATCTATAATCAGGAGGCTGCAGACATTTAGGATTGATTTCCATTCTTCTCTCTCTGAGATCGTGCAGTAGAGCTGTCTTATTAGGTTGAATCCTCTCTGACCTATTCTTATGAAACATTTATGCCTCGCCGAGGCGGCCAGCCCGAAGGGCAAAGCGGCAGGAGTTGCTAGAGGTGCGCGGAGGTTACCAGGACTCGGGCCTGCACTATGCACGAGGTAGTAGGCGGGCGGCGAGTTCACCACGCCGGCGATATTAGAGGCGAGGCGGCGGTAGCTCCAGAGGTTCCGTGCGGGCCTCGATTCGTAGCGAGGCAGTATAGAGATTATGGAGAACAAATCAGACTTTTGACTGACATAGTGGTAGGCGGCGACGAGGGCGGTAGCTAACCCTGAGCCGACGGTTTGCGGATCCGGATCTTACAGGTTGTCATCCGCCGAGTTTTATGGTTCAAGGTCCGAGGAGGATCCGAGGAGTTCATTCGGCGACTCTGACGGACTATGCGAGTTCTTAGGGCTTGAGGCAGTGCATTACGCTAGCCTCTTACCGGTTGCGCGATATTGCGTTGAACTGGTTTGAGTCGTGGTTGCTTTCAAGGGGTGATGATGCTCTTCCAGCTGTTTGGGAGGAGTTTACAGAGGCCTTCATGGATCACTTTTTGCCTCCTGAGATGAGGAGAGCCCGGGTAGACAGATTCTTGACCTTGAGGCAGAACGGGAGGACTGTCAGGGAGTATAGCTTGGAGTTTGACTCCTTGGCAAGATATGCGCATACTATTGTAGCTGACATGGCGGATAGGGTTCATCGTTATATGATGGGGCTAGACCGTCATATGATTACCGCATGCTTGGGTGTGGCTCTTCAGCCCGGTATGGACATTGCTAGGATGCATGCCTATGCGCAGGGGATAGAGGATAGAGAGAGGGAGGATCAGATTGACTCAGGCCAGCCCAAGAGGGCCAGGACAGCAGGGTCTCAGGGCAATTTTCGAGGCGGACAACCTCAGCAGCAGACTAGGTCTACAGTGCAGCCAGCACCGAGTGCTCCTCCACGGTTTTCCGGTGAGGGTTTTTACAACCCCGGGAATGCAGGGGCCGGTCAGGTCTCTAGAACTTCAGAGTCTCAGGGAGATGGGGTTCGGTCGATCGAGGCCACCTTTGCCTCAATCGCCCGATGTGGTAGGTTACATTACGGGTATGTCGCGCGTGCAGTGCTTGTTTTTCTTGTGGTCGTCTAGGCCATATGTTAAGAGAGTGTCCTTATAGAGGGGGTCCTGGTGGGACAACACCGTCTACTGGATCAGTTGCGGGTTCTTCGCCTTCAATAGCTAGGCAGGATATTCATGCACCGACAGGCGTGGCGAGCAGGTCGTGGTGGGAGTTCAGTTTAGCGGTCCTTTGAACCGCTATATGATTTGGTATGTCTTTGGCCCCTTTAGAAACTTGTATGCATGATAAAGTTGTGGTATGTTTAAGTTTGATGAACAGATTATATTGAGACTATGTATATGTTAGAAGGAGTTGGAAGTACGAAAAGATAATCTCTTTTGGGCTTATGATGGACGGATATGCGTGTGCGAGGTATTAGAGCCATGTGTGGCGTTATTGGTATGTCAGGATTGTGAAAGGGAACTATGTCGTAATTATAAGTTTGACTCCGAAGGAACATTCGGGGACGAATGTTTCTAAGGGGGGAAGAATGTTACACCCCGTATTTACAGGACATGTTTTAAGAACGTACGTAAGAACTCATAAGCGTCAAGATTTGAGACTTGTAAAAATTTAGCGGAATTAAGGAATTGTCGGAAAACGTATTATTGTGACGAATGGGAGGGCGACACGTGTCACCCCCCCTTAGAATGCCTTGGACGAAATTGATCATGGACAAAAGGGTCATTTGACCCTTGTTAGGAAGACAAGTCTTGCTAGCCTTAGAGCTTGACAACATTGACCAAGTCAAAGACCCCACTTTAGTCTTGATATTTGTTAAGACCTCATCCAAACCACCCATTTGTTTAGATCTCAATCCTCCTTTACACTATATAATACTAGTAGTGCAAGACAAGCTTAACACTTAGAATATTTATCACAAAAATTGAAGAACAAAGAGGCTTAGCTCTCGGGTTTGGGTCCAAGAAGAAAGAAATTTTTTTGTTTGTTGTCCATTAAGCTCCACACTTTAAACCAAGGTTCCTTAGTGTATTGTGAGTGTATCTCAATAGAAAAATCTCGGAAAAAGATAGTTTTCGGGTTAGTCGGAAAGTGAAAACCTAGTGGCTTTCTAGGTTTTGGATTGAAAGTTTGAAGGAAAGTTGTTGGTATGGTTCTAAGGGTCTCAAGTAGCGGATTGAAGTATCTTGAGGAGGCTCTAGGTTGCTAAGGAGCGACTTCGGATTTGGAGTTGGATTAGGATTCGTTGAGGTATAATCTTGTTCTTTGAAAGTGTTACAAGATTATTTATATTGTTGTTAGCTATACTTGTTGCTAGCATGTTATACCCCGTAGTTCCAGGGTATGTATGCGAGGACATACGTACGAGAATACGACAGAAATATTGGAAAGAAAGGAAGATGTGATTTTTTTCGACGGAAAAGTTTCCGGTTTTTGTGAAGAAAAAGGTTCGTTAATGGAATGGATTCCCAGTTTGGTATTTGAACTTCTCGGATTATATTAGAATTTTGAGATTTTATTTTGGAAATGGCCACGTGGGGCCACGGGAAAATTTACGGTTTTGTGGGGCCGCTTTGTTTTTGAGGTTTAGGCTTTTTGGATATTTTGGAAGACGTAATATTTTGGGCGAATCGGGCGACACGTGTCACCCTGTGTGGCCATGTGGGCGAAATGGTGTGACAAGTGGCTAGCCACTTGTCACCTCACTGGCGAAATGGCCTTACACGCACCCGATTTCGTTGGCCATGTGGTGTGGTGGGACCACACACACATGGCCCAATCTTGGCCATACACTTAGATGGATCTTGACCCTCCAGTGTTCACTAAAGAGACCCCTTGGTTGATGAATAAGTTCATCTCAGAAAAGCTTCCAAGAGCAAAATACTTCCCTCCTTTGTATTGGTTTCGTCCCACCCCTCCCCCCTTGTGTAGAATACTTGGTGTATTGTGGTATAATTCCAAATACACTAGCCTAGTATCCCTAGTAGTATTCCAAAGTTGTTTAAATACTAGGAGCCCGGAAATCCTACTTTATTAGAAAGTCGAAAATGAAACCCTAGAAAAACCTTCATAGCTTTGGTTGAAGTGTTTAGAAGTTGTTTAGAAACTTCTAAGGGTCGCTTGGAGCGGGTTGGAGCGTAAGGACTTGGAGCTAAACGTTGCTCAGGATCGACATTTAATCTTGGATAATTTTGGGCTTATCGAGGTAATGATTTATGCCACTATGTAATTGGATATTACATGTTGTAGTAATGTATAGTTGAGTATACTATATTTAGAATGAGTATTGAATTGTATTTACATAGAAATTTGTATTCTGATCGTATTGTATTATTGTGAAGCGATTTGAACACGTCAGGTTAGGCGTGTAATCCACTGGGAGTTATTGGCACAGTAGCGGGCCTTGTTAGGAGGAGATTTATGTGATTTCGGGGAGGTCGCGAATTTTACGTAGAAAATGGAACCGTGTGTTTAGAAGTTAATAGACGTTTGTGGCCTATATAGGTGGAAGTACTACGAGTAGCGTATTACCTTGATGAGTGGAAAAGGCTAGCGAGTTACTGATCGTGGAGCGTTTTGCTTATTGTCGATAATCGTCGCGAGGTATGTGAACCTCTTCCTATCCTTTCTAGCATGATGTTTTGTAAACTATGTAGTACGGTAGACGTACATGTGCTAAGTGTTTTGGTTGGTTTAAACATAGGGTGTTATAATAGCTTTATGGGAAGTTAGTTATAACGACTTTATGTTGGTAAAATAATGGTTTATTTATTATGAAAGTTAAGAGACTTGATATTCAAAGATAAGAGACTTGACTTATAGACAACTTGATTTTGAAAGTTAAGAGACTTGATCTTCAAAGATAAGAGACTTGACTTATAACGACTTGTTTTGGAAAAGAGAAGTAACTTGATTTTAAGTATAGGTTACTTATTTTGAAAAGAGTACATTATTTGGGTTTTAAAAGAATACTTATGGTTGTTTTAAAAGGAAAGAGACTTGTAGAATTGAAGAGTTTTGGTTTAGAACATAAAGTGTTATAACGACTTTATGGGAAGTTAGTTATAACGACTTTATGAAAACAAAGGAATGGTTTTATCATTGGTTTTAAAATGGTAATTTGACTTTAAAGGGAGAAGTGTTTTGGTCTAAAAGGAAGGCATGTTATTGTCTTAATTTGGTTTAAAAGGAAAGTCCGGGCGTTGTTTTGGTTTAATTAAAATATTAGTCACTTTATTTTCTTATACTACGGTATTGTGTGACTTTTGTGAAAGTAACGTATCTTTTAAAGAGTTAATGTATAAAGTACTTTGGGGATAAAAACCCGATCTTGTTAATCATATAGTAGAAAGTACCTTGTGTGTATAACTTGATTGTGTTGGTTTGTGATAGCCTTGTAATACTTTCTTGTTGATTTGTTAAGTAAACATGCTAGGATGCTACGTGTGTTAGTATCTTGTGATGTTTGTGTAAAGGGGTTTCCCCTCGACTGCGCTTAAGTTGTTTAACTATCAGTCGTTATGTTGGTATTGTACCGCTCACCTTGACATGTTTCCGGAGGTTAAGCTGCCCTCCGATGCGGGGTAGACTCGGTGATGCAGGACCATGATTCGAGAATACCTCATGCGGGTCGGGGACTATGCGGAGCTACGAGAGTTCGAGTTAGTGTGCGGCCTTTATGGTCACGCGATGCATGTGGCCATGCGGACTGCGAGTCCAGGCGGATGCCGGGGAGTAGCTACCCTCGATGCGGGGTTATACCTCATGCGGGCCTATGAGGTTGGCCTATGCGGAGCTGCGAGGAGTTCCAGGGCTAGACGCGCACATTGGATACTGCGGGCGTGTGACCAGCTTTGATCATGTGACGGTCTAGACATATCTCATGATACAGTTTATGACCTTGTTAGTACTATGGGTGTTAGTAGTCGGCTATGCCTTCGTACTTACCTCATGCGGTTTTATTATGACGAGTGGGACACGGTGTTCATGTGTACTCCTTGAATGTTTCATATCATGGGCTAGCGATGAGGAAGGTATTCCACGGGCATGAGTGATGTTGTGGGCGTGAGACCCATTGTTATATTTGAGTAATGACTTTGAGGGCATGAGTCCCTGACTTAACATGACTATTTATGTATTGTGGACTGTAGTTTGGTTATCATACATGTCTCCTGCTTTATATAGACTATTATGATTTCATTTACAGTATTTTACAAGTTTCACATACTTGGTACCTGTTATCTTGACCTCGCCGGGGCTGCGTTCATCTGCGCGGTAGAGGGACATCGGTTGTGGATCCGCGCTCTTAGGATCACAGTTCAGCTTTTTGGGAAGCTCCGTTTCTCCGGAGGCTTGTCTTTGGTATAGTCTCCTGTCAGTGTAGTTACTTGTACATTCAGGGGTATGGCGGGGCCCTGTCCCGTCATAGTTATGGTTACATTCTTAAGTGCAGTAATCTTGTTGTGGCGGGGTTGTAAAAGGATTTAATCGTTGAGTTGATATATATATGTATATATTTCAGGAAGGTGACCGTTTTGGTTAGCCTAGTTCATGCTTTATGACTTGTCTCATGTTTTAGTTTTTTTATTTTTCGCTGATTTTCTCTGATGTTGTATCACTAGGGTGCCCGGGGTAAGGCACGATCACGGGCCGGATCGGGTCGTGACAAAAGTGGTATCGTGAGCGATTAGTCCTCGGAAAGTGTCTACGCACCGTGTCTAGTAAGTCTTGATTATCGGTGTGTTGTGCACCACATCTATAATCGAGAGGCTGCGAGACATTTAGGATTGGTTTCCATTCTTCTCATTCCGAGATCGTGCCTTAGAGTGTGTTGTAAGTTGGACTCCTGGCGTATTCTTATGTACGGTTATGCCTCGCCAAGCAACCAGGCCCGGATGAGCAAGGCGTGAGAGGAGCTACGAGTTGAACACGAGAGGGTTCTGAGGCACAGGCCTGGTTCTTACCTGAGATAGTACTTCAGACGACGAGTTTTTATGATGCCGCTAGCCCAACAGAGTTAGAGCGACAGCAGTTTCTATTGAGGCCACGATACCTGAGCCTCCAGTTCCACGGCCAGGAGCCGAGGATATGAATTCAAGGTGATAGCCCAGTTACTAGCTAGGCTAGTGGCTGGGAATGAGGACGGACGGGAGCCGGTGGTTCCGGCAGTATCAGTGATTCCCCCTAGATCCGATAGTCTGAGACTTAGGGATTTCTTGAGTTGCAGTTCGCCAGAATTCTATGGATAGAGATCTGAGGATGATCCTCAGGGTGTCGTACTAGTTTGGGAGATTATTATACCTATGGCCGTCAGGGCCATGTGATGGGAGGATGTCCTAGTAGGAGGGATACAGGTAGGAGGACTCAGCCTACCGGGTCAGTCGCGGGTTCAGTTGTTCGGGAGAAGGGGGTGTTAGTCAGATGAGGTCACCCCTACCTCGTTTCGGCCATAGTAGTAGACTCCATTATGAGGAGTGTCGTACTGCTTCGACAGCTTTTGTGTTTGCGGCCAATAGGGCAATTTGGTGAGAGTTTGTCTGACCAGAGGTAGCACAGATGTAGAGCCTCAGCCTTCGGGATCGATGGCTGGTTCAACACCTTATATAGCTAGGCGCCCTGCAGGGCAGGATTATGATTAGAACGGCAAAGGGAAAGTGAGGCAGTAGTTGCAGAGATATCTTTAGCCCTTAGGAGATTTTGTTTATGATATTATGGTGGGTACATGTTAGGTGCTATGTACGGATAGCATTGTGTTAAGTGTGAATTAGAAAACATGGTTAGTTGAAAGGATAAGTATGGGGTCATGGAAGGTGTGAACCTTAGAATAGTACACGTTGAGACCTTAGATGTAAGCCGTCTTGAGAAAAGGATTTTACGGTTAATCTTTGTGAAACACTTGGTATGCGTGAAATGTTTGAGGATATTTTCCTTGGGATGTGTAAGGTGAAAGTGGTAGCTTTCATGACTTGATAGGTAAGATTGTTCGGATCGGGAACAAGAGTTCGTGCGATTATGGGTCGGGTTGAGGACGTTCGCGGGTCAACCCGCGGCCGAAAGGAGATGTGGTCAATTTGTGGTGGTCGCTTTGTGATAGGATTACGAGGTGTTAGGTCCAGTTAGTTAACCATCGTGCGAGTTCGAGATGCGTTCGACCGGTGGTCGGTGATGGTCACCCGTCTCGCCTTCGAGCGGGACTATTTACTCGGCGGAGGGTGGCGATATGTTATATATCGGGAAGGTTGTAAGGCTGCACGGATTCCTACTTTTATGACGGTGGAGCCCAATTTTTCGGCTATGTCTTTTGTATGCAGAAGGTGTTACAGGCGGGGTTGGAACTCGGTGAGTCTCGATGTGCATTCACCTCGGTAAGCGGAAGAAACGGCGCGTTTTACCCGAGATAGTTAAGAATAGGTTGCGGGCGATGTTTTGATTTCAGGGTAGTGAGGATTGTGTGCCTCTTGGGTAAGTGAGTTTTATGATAGCTACCTTTACAGTATTCGGATGTCGCCTTATGAAGCCTTGTATAGGCGGAAGTGTAGGTTCGTCGATTGGTTCAAGGTTGGCAAGGTTGGATAGTTGGTCCTACTTGTTTCACGGGATGTGGATAGGGTGAAGCTTATCCAGAGAAATTGTTAGCAGCTCGAGTCAGCGAAGCGTGGTACGTTTATTAGGAGGAGTTCGAGTTACGAGGAGAATACGGCGAGTAAGGAAGAAGTGAACATATGTTATGAGAACGGAAGTGGTCATTCTGTTGTGAAGATGCGAAAGGAGTATCGTTTGATCATGGGTGAGAGCTTTTTGAGATGATTGAGGTGATTCCTCGTTAGCATGAAATGGAGTTTTGCGCACATGTTATATTCTGGCCATTGGTGGCATGATCGGTTTTGTAAGTGTAATAGTGGAGACTACACCGACATATGTATGTTTAGAGACTTAGAAGGAACATTCGGGACGAATGTTTCTAAGGGGGGAAGAATGTTATACCCCGTAGTTCCAGGGTATGTATGCGAGGACATACGTACGAGAATACGACAGAAATATTGGAAAGAAAGGAAGATGTGATTTTTTTCGACGGAAAAGTTTCAGGTTTTGTGAAGAAAAGGTTCGTTAATGGGAATTGGATTCCCAGTTTGGTATTTGAACTTCTCGGATTATATTAGAATTTTGAGATTTTATTTTTGGAAATGGCCACGTGGGGCCACGGGAAAATTTACGGTGTTGTGGGGTCCGCTTGGTTTTTGAGGTTTCCGGCTTTTTGGATATTTTCGGAAGACGTAATATTTTGGACGAATCAGGGGGCGACACGTGTCACCCCCTTGTGTGGCCATGTGGGCCGAAATGGTGTGACAAGTGGCTAGCCACTTGTCACCTACTCACCTTGGCCGAAATGGCCTTACACTTGCACCCATTTCGTTGGCCATGTGGTGTGGTGGGACCCACACTGCATGGCCCAATCTTGGCCATACACTTAGATGGATCTTGACCTCCATTGTTCTATAAATAGACCCTTGGTTGATGAATAAGTTCATCTCACTTGAAAGCTTCAAGAGCAAAATACTTCCCTCCCTTTGTATTGGTTTAGTCCACCTCCCCTTGTGTAGAATACTTGGTGTATTGTGGTATAATTCCAAATACACTAGCCTAGTATCCCTAGTAGTATTCCAAAGTTGTTTAAATACTAGGAGCCCGGAAATCCTACTTTATTCCGAAAGTCGCAAAATGAAACCCTAGAAAAACCTTCATAGCTTTGGTTGAAGTGTTTAGAGAAGTTGTTTAGAAACTTCTAAGGGTCGCTTGGAGGCGGGTTGGGCGTAAGGACTTGGAGCTAAACGTTGCTCGGGATCGACATTTAATCTTGGATAATTTTGGGCTTATCGAGGTAATGATTTATGCCACTATTGTAATTGGATATTACATGTTGTAGTAATGTATAGTTGAGTATACTATATTTAGAATGAGTATTGAATTGTATTTACATGAAATTTGTATTCTGATGGTATTGTATTATTGTGAAGCGATTTGAACACGTCCGGTTAGGCGTGTAATCCCTGAGGAGTTATTGGCACGTAGCGGGCCTTGTTAGGAGGAGATTTATGTGATTTCGGGGAGGTCTTTGCGAATTTTTACGTAGAAAATGGAACCGTGTGTTTAGAAGTTAATAGGCGTTTGTGGCCTATATAGGTGGAAGTACTACGAGTAGCGTATTCTACTTGATGAGTGGAAAAGGCTAGCGAGTTCTGATCGTGGGCGTTTTGCTTATTATCGATAATCGTCGCGAGGTATGTGAACCTCTTCCTATCCTTTCTAGCATGATGTTTTGTAAACTATGTAGTACGGTGAGCGTCATGTGCTAAGTGTTTTGGTTGGTTTAAACATAGGGTGTTATAATAGCTTTATGGGAAGTTAGTTATAACGACTTTATGTAGGTAAAAGAATGGTTTATTGATTACGAAAGTTAAGAGACTTGATCTTCAAAGATAAGAGACTTGACTTATAGACAACTTGATTTTGAAAGTTAAGAGACTTGATCTTCAAAGATAAGAGACTTGACTTATAACGACTTGTTTTGGAAAAGAGAAGTAACTTGATTTTAAGTATAGGTTACTTATTTTGAAAAGAGTACATTATTTGGGTTTTAAAGAATACTTATGGTTGTTTTAAAAGGAAAGAGACTTGTAGAATTGAAGAGTTTTGGTTTAGAACATAAAGTGTTATAACGACTTTATGGGAAGTTAGTTATAACGACTTTATGAAAACAAAGGAATGGTTTTATCATTGGTTTTAAAATGGTAATTTGACTTTAAAGGGAGAAGTGTTTTGGTCTAAAAGGAAGGCATGTTATTGTCTTAATTTGGTTTAAAAAGGAAAGTCTGGACGTTGTTTTGGTTTAATTAAAATATTAGTCACTTTATTTTCTTATACTACTGGTATTGTGTGACTTTTGTGAAAGTAACGTATCTTTTAAAGAGTTAATGTATAAAGTACTTTGGGGATAAAACCCGATCTTGTTAATCATATAGTAGAAAGTACCTTGTGTGTATAACTTGATTGTGTTGGTTTGTGATAGCCTTGTAATACTTTCTTGTTGATTTGTTAAGTAAACATGCTAGGATGCTACGTGTGTTAGTATCTTGTGATGTTTGTGTAAAGGGGTTTCCCCTCGACTGCGCTTAAGTTGTTTAACTATCAGCCGTTATGTTGGTATTGTACCGCCACCTTGACATGTTTAGGAGGTTAAGGCGCCTCCGTCACGGGGTAGACTTCGGTGATGCAGGACCGTGATTCGAGAATACCTCATGCGGGTCCAGGGACTATGCGAGCTACGAGAGTTCCAGGTTAGTGTGCGTCCTTTATGGGCATGCGGTCCATATGGCCATGCGGACTGCGAGTCCAGGCGGATGCCGGGGAGTAGCTACCCTCGATGCGGGGTTATACCTCATGCGGGCCTATGAGGTTGGCCTATGCGGAGCTGCGAGGAGTTCCAGGGCTAGACGCGCACATTGGATACTGCGGGCGTGTGACCAGCTTTGATCATGTGACGGTCTAGACATATCTCATGATACAGTTTATGACCTTGTTAGTACTATGGGTGTTAGTAGTCGGCTATGCCTTCGTACTTACTACCATGCGGTTTTATTATGACACAGTGGGACACGGTGTTCATGTGTACTCCTTGAATGTTTTATATCATGGACTGCCGGCAGTGAGGAAGGTATTCCACGGGCATGAGTGATGTTGTGGGCGTGAGACCCATTGTTATATTTGAGTAATGACTTTGAGGGCATGAGTCTCTGACTTGACATGACTATTTATGTATTGTGGACTGTAGTTTGGTTATCATACATGTCTCCTGCTTTATATAGACTATTATGATTTCATTTACAGTATTTTTACAAGTTTCACATACTTGGTACTGTTATCTTGACCTCGCCCGGGGCTGCGTTCATGCCGCGGTAGGTACATCGGTTGTGGATCCGCGCTCTTAGGATCATGATTCAGCTTTTAGGAAGCTCCGTTTCTCGGAGGCTTGTCTTTGGTATAGTCTCTGTCGGTGTAGTTACTTGTACATTCGGGGTATGGCGGGGCCTGTCCGTCATAGTTATGGTTACATTCTTAGAAGTGCATGAAATCTTGTTGTGGGCGGGGTTGTAAAAGGATTTAAGCTATTGAGTTGATATATATATGTATATATTTCAGGAAGGTGACCGTTTTGGTTAGCCTAGTTCATGCTTTATGACTTGTCTCATGTTTTAGTTTTTTTTATTTCCGCTGATTTTCTCTGATGTTGTATCACTAGGGTGCCCGGGGTAAGGCACCAGTCACGGGCCCGGGATCGGGTCGTGACATAGCATGAAGTATATGTGTTGAAATTTGTAAGGATTATGGATTGATTGTGGCCTTGGAAATCCGAAATGTAATGTGAGCCATGTTAAGTTAGATTACAATTTGGTCGTTATTAGAATCGTCACATGTTTTTGACTTGAAGATTATAGAAGTTGTTATCGTTTGCGACTTGATATCATGTTAGGCTAATAACTTGGATTGAATTGGAAATTGGATAAGAATTAATGTTGTAGTACCTCAATGTAGCCGAATTGGCCAAGTATGTTGTATTAAATTAATATCGTTTGTGGGGCGCAATTTTACACGTCTAGTAGGCGTGTAATCCCCTATTGTTGATTGCATTGGTGTGCCCTTAAATGTGGCGTGTTTGGTTATTGTATTCGGCCTTGAAAAAGGTGGCAAAGTAAGTAAACACAAAGGAGGTGCTGTCCGATTTTCCGTAGAATTTAATGACTTAGCACTTAGAATATTCTACGTTTGAAGTAAGAGGTTAATGGATGTATGGTGACCATTATAGGTGGAAGTACTAAGTATAGCGTATCCTACTTGAAGGATGGAATAGCTATCAAGGTTGAAGTACTTTGGAGCATTTTGCTACTTGTCGACAATCGTCACGAGGTATGTGAACCTCTTCCTTCCTTTGGCATGATTCTATGTATGGAATATACCTGTGGTATCATTTCATGTTTCCCTTCTACTCTTAGAAGTTAAGAGGAAGTTGGGTGATTTACTGTATGTAGAACTTTTCCTATCTTTTGAGCATGACTAGTTGCACGTATGTAGTACGGTAGACGAACAACACCTTGATATCCTTTACTAGTTTTATGAATAGCCAAGTCGGGTGAGTTGGGAGATTAACTCATTTCTTTGAAAGAATAAAGGATGTCGCAAGTATTATAAAAGTTAAGGGACTTGAAGAGTTTTGAAGTATGTGATACTTGTTCCGTTTTAAACGTATAAGTCCCTTGGATAGGAAATTGTATTTTGGCTAAGGCATAAAGTGAATATAACGACTTTATGGGGAGTTGGTTATATTTGCTTTATGGAAAGATAAATGACTTGATTTTAGTGAAAAGGCAACTTGTTTTTAAGGCATCAATTGCCTAAGGTTTTATAATAAAAGGAGTCGCTTGAGTTCTAAAAGTTAAGAGACTAATTGTATTTTTGAAAGTTAAAAGAAATGATTTGAAATAAAGAAGGGCAAATTGTTTTAAAGGTACCAATTGCTTAAGGTTTTTAAGAAAGAAGTCACTTAATTTAGAAGCCGGTAATTGTAGTTCTAAAAAGGTATTGTGACTTGTCTTGAAAGGTAGATAGGACTTGATACTATAGTTGTTAGTATCTGGGAAGTTTTATTTGAAAAAGAGTCTTTCTAAAGGAGTATAGGTGCGTAGTACGTTGGGTTAAATTCCCAGGCAGACTATATGACATTATCGACCCAGGAATGGGCCGGGCAGTATACCTTTACGGGCAGACTATATGACATTATCGACCCAGGAATGGGCCGGGCAGACTATATGACATTATCGACCCAGGAATGGGCCGGGCAGTATACCTTTACGGGCAGACTATATGACATTATCGACCCAGGAATGGGCCGGGCAGTATACCTTTACGGGCAGACTATATGACATTATCGACCCAGGAATGGGCCGGGCAGTATACCTTTACGGGCAGACTATATGACATTATCGACCCAGGAATGGTATTATGACATTATCGTCCCAGAAATGGGCCGGGCAGTATACCTGTATGGGCAGACTAGGTGACCTTGATCGCGTCCCAGATTGGGCCGGGTAGTATAGGCGCCCCTCCTTAAAGGGCCGGATGTACTTATGAAAGATAAGTAAGTTTTATAGAAATGAACTTAATGATTTTTCCTAATCATGTGCGTAAGAATGTGGCTATAACCTTTATTGAAAATGGGAAAAGATATTGATGTGAAATTAAGTTCATAAGTGGTAATGACACGGCAGGATCTGGTATGTATTTTTATACTTGTCCCTGTCATTCTTTTGTACAGTTATGATCTGTTTACTGTACGTTATTTTTGTTCCATATTAAATTTTTGTTGTCGACCCGCTGGGGTGCGTTCATGCCCGCAGGTTTTAGGTACCCAGATTGGTGATCCTTGCTCTTAGGATCTCGGTTCAGTTTTGAGAAAAGCTCCATTTGCTCCGGAGGCTTATCTCCTGCACGTTTCCACGAGGTAGTAGATTCATGTATATTCAGGGGTATGGCGGGGCCCTGTCCCGCCACAGTTGTTCAGTTGTTATTCCTAGAGGTCTGTATTCACATATGTGGTTGGGCTGTAAGAACTGAGTTGTACTTTTGATTATGTTTATATTATGGAAGCGGCTGACGGCCAGCACATTCGTTTTTATTTACACGTGTGTTTATGTTGTGTATGTTCACCGCTATTCTCCGATGTATACAGGCAGGGTGCGGGTAGGGCACGATCGCGCCCGGTCGGTCGTGACAAGAAATGATTCCTCGTTGGCTTGGATTTGAGTTTTGCGCACATGTTATATCCTGGCCATTGGTGGCATGATCGGTTTTTGTAAGTATAGTAGTGAAGACTATACCGACGCAAGTACGTTTGGAGACTTAGAAGGAACATTCGGGACGACTGTTTCTAAGGGGAAGAATGTTATACCGTAGTTCCGTGGTATGTATGTGAGGACGTGCGTGCGAGAATACGGCGTAAATATTGGAAAGAAAGAAAGATGTGATTTTTCGGAAAAATTTTGGGTTTTGAAGGAAAAGGTTCGTTGATGGGGTGGATTCCCAGATTTGGTATTTGGGCTTCTTGAATTATATTAGAATTATGGGATTTTATTTCCGGAATTGGTCACGTGGGGCCCACGGGAGAAATTTACGGTTTTGTGGGGCCCACTCTATTTTCGAGATTTAGGCCTTTATGGATATTTTCGGAAGATGAAATGTTTTGGACCAATAGGAGGGCGACACGTGTCACCCCTAGGTGGGCTAGGTTGGCCGAAATTCATGTGACAAGTGGCCAAGTCTTGCAAGATATTTTAGTTGGACAAGTGGCTTGTGGGGCCCACACACACTTGTCCCCAATCTCAACCACACACTTGCCTTCATCCTAGCCCTTGGTTGTCCTATATATGCACCCTTTGTTGATGAAATCTTGCACACTTAGATATTTCAAGACTTGAGAAATATTTTCATCTCCCTCCCTCTCTCCTAGCTCTCGTCGAATCCCTCCCTCTCTAACCTAACCTTGTCCAATAATTCCTAAGCTCCTAAGTGTTCTTCCCTAGTGTATTAGGAAGACTATTAACCAAAAGTTAGGAAAGATTTCACATCCCTAGCCACAAAAAGCCACCTTGGCCGAGAGCTCTTGGAAGGATAACCTTAGTGTTCTTCACTTGTTTGAGTTGGTTCTTGAAGAGATGATGGTTAGGAGCTTCTTAGGGTGATTTGTGGTGGGTTGGAACACAAAGTATTTGGAGCTAAGACTTGCTTGGAGCGACATTAAGTTCTTGGATAATTTTGGGCTATTTGAGGTAGTGAATCTTAAACCTCTTTGTGAATTGGTCATTATACATATATTATAAGTATATTATGGATTATATAATATATGGAGTAAAGTTTGGAAGAGTTGGATCTTGTTAACTTGTTAAAAGAAAGGATTGACCGTTAGCCATTAAAATGGTAAAAACGTATCTTACTTGCTAAGAAGCTAATAACAAAGTAACTATAACTTATATTAAGAATGGAAATATAAGTTGGATGACTAATGAGTAATTTGGATAAGTAAAATGGGAAAAGTTGGCCAAGGACCCCAACTTAAGGACTGTATTTACTTTGGACTGTATTTACTTTTGACTGTATTTACTTTGGACTGTATTTACATTTCTGTTAAGGGGAAGATTGTTCAATCGCGTTACCGGTTGGGCGCGTAATCCTCTTCTTTTTTTAATTATTGTATTGTTATGAAGGCGTGATAGTAAACCGCGTTACCGTTTGGGCGTGTAATCCCCTTCTTTATGTTGTTTAATTATTACGCCATATATATGGTATATATATTACGGTTATTCGGGCCTTGGAGAAAGATGGAAAAGTGAGTAAAAACGGGGGAAGTGCTGCCCAATTTTCCGTAGAATTAGAGGGCTTTTTATTGGTATAAGTCTTCAATGGTAAGAAAGGTTTAATAGAAGTACTATGACCATTTTAGGAGTGGAGTACTACGTGTGGCGTGATCTACTTGGCTTAAGGAGTAGCCGACGGGTTGAAGTACTTGGAGCGTTTTGCTATTTGTCGATAATCGTCGCGAGGTATGTGAACCGCTTCCTATCTTTTCTAGCATGATTGTTGTGAACTATGTAGTACGGTAGACGTACGTATGCTAAACGAGTTTTGGTTGGTTTAAAAACATAAGGTGTTATAATAGCTTTATGGGAAGTTAGTTATAACGACTTTATGTAGGTAAAAGAATGGTTTATTGATTTTAGAAGTTAAGAGACTTGATCTTAAAAGATAAGAGACTTAACTTATAAATGACGTTTTATGAAATGATTAAGGACTATGAATTTTGTTAAAAAGTTGTGAAACCTCATTCGTGAGTAATGAATACTTGGATTTTAAAGAATAATGTTTTACTGATTTCGGAAATGAGAATAAGTATCGAACAAACCATTGCAGCGTTAATAAAGGAAATGTATTGACTAATGAATTATATTAAAACCAGTAGAAACCTCCATCTGCATAGAAGCTAAGATAAGACAAAATTGTATTACATTTCCTAGATCATGGCTGCTTTAATAAGATTGATTATGAACAAGAATAACCTACTCACATATAAGGCATATGTTTCTCAAATTGTTTAAAAGAGATTTATATTCTTAAGTGATTAAGACTATGAACTATGAAACCTTTCTAAAATAAGAAACTTAAGTACTTGAAATTAGGCAAACTTGAACTTATGGAAAAGAATGTTGTTACTTGATGTTAAAAAGGAAAGTGTTTTGGTTTACCTAAAAATGTGAGTCACTCCATTTTAATACTACGGGTATCGGGTGACCTTTATAAAAGAAATGGATCTTTTAAAAGGAATTTAACGTACGTAATACTTTGGGGTCAGAACCTGGACTTGTCATAAAATGAAAGTACTTGGAGTTGTGTGTAACTTGCCTATGTTTGCGTGGGATAGCCTTGTTGTGCAAGTACTGTATTTCTATACCACCGCGTCTCTCGATGGAGGGCCGGCTGATTTGTTATGAATGATTCTTCACCGAGTCCCATGAGATGGGCCGGGACACGTATTCCATCTGATTCTTCACCGAGTCCCACGGGATGGGCCGGGACATGTATTCCATACTTCACCGAGTCCCACGGGGTGGGCCGGGACACGTATTTCATCTGATTCTTTACCGAGTCCCATGAGATGGGCCGGGACACGTATTTCATCCGATTCTTTATCGAGTCCCATGAGATGGGCCGAGACATGTATTCCACACGATTCTTATCGAGTCCCATGGGATGGGCCGAGACATGTTATACATATCATACGATTTATACCTAGACTGCCGGCAGTGAGAAAGGAGTTCCACGGGCATGAGGGATGACTTCAAGGGTGTGAGTCCCTGACTTGACATGACTACTTTTATGTTGTAAACTGTAGTTTGGCTATCATACATGTCTCCTGTTTTATATAGACTGTCATGATTTCATTCTGATATTTGATTTCACATACTTGGTACTGTTATCGACCTCCTTGGGGCTGCGTTCATGCCGCAGAGTAGGTACATCGGTTGTGGATCCTCGCTCATAGGATCACGATTCAGCGTGTTGGAAGCCGTTTCTTGGAGGCTTATCTTGTGGTATGTTACCACGAGTGCAGAGTTCTTGTACATTCGTGGGGTATGGCGGGGCCTGTCCGTCATAGTTGTTGTCACTTTCTTAGAGTGCATGAAATGCTTTATTGTGGCGGGGTTGTAAGGATATGCTATTGGTCTGTATATATGTAAGAAGGCAACTGTTTTGGTTGACCTATTTTTTTATCATATCTCTTGTTTAATGTTCATGTTTTTATTTCCGCTGATTTTCTCTGATGTTGTATCACTAGGGTGCCCGGGGTAAGGCACCAGTCACGGGCTCCGGTTCGGGTCGTGACAGAAATGACTTGAAATAAGGAATGGCAATTTGATTTAAAGGTATCTATTGCTTAATGTTTTAAAGAAAGGGTCACTTGATTTAGAAGCCTAGAAATGTATTTCTAAAAATGTAGTGACTTTTTTGAAATGTAGACATGTCTTGATACTACGGGTGTTAGTATCTTGGGGTTTTATATGAAAAAGAGTCTTTTGAAAAGAATGGAAATACGTAGTACTTTGGGTTAAATTCCCGAATTTTTATGTGAAACAAAAAGTGCCTTGAGTATATGAAATGAAAGTCTAAAGATTTTATGAACTTGCCTATGCTTGCTTGTGATTGCCTTGAGTGCAAGTATTATATGTTTACGCTGCCATGACTCTCAGTTGGAGGGCCGGTTGTCTTGTTGTGAATTTACTTGGACGTACCGACAGTGACGGAGGCTTCCACGGGTATGCTTCCATTGTGAATGATCCTTGGACAGCTTATACGATGTGGGATTCCGGGGCATGCGACCAGGATGCGGGTTAGATTCCCGGATTGTTTTTATTACTCATTGGACATGCTTATATGATATGGGATTCCGGGGCATGCGACCAGGAGGCGGGTTAGATTCCCGGATTTGTTTTATTACCCCATGGCCATGCTTATACGATGAGGGATTCCGGGGCATGCGACCATGTTATATACGATTATTACTCCATGGCCTAGCTCCCCATGAAGACATGTACCCGAGATGAGGGATTCCACGGACATGTTATATACGATTATTACTATTACACCCCGTATTTCCAGGACATGTATATAAGGACGTACGTAAGAACTCAAATGTTAAGATTTGAGACTAGTAAAAAGTTATCGGAATTATGAAATTGTCGGAAAATGAAATATTGCGACGAATGGGAGGGCGACACGTGTCACCCCTAGTTGGTCTTGGAACGAATTGGAGATGGGTTAGATGGTCATTTGACCTATGTGAAGATGACTAAGTCTTGCAAGTAGAGCTTGATAGTATTGACTAAGTCAAAAGGGCCATTTGGCTAGATTTTTGCATCCAAGCCACCCATTTGTTCTAATCTTGACCCTCCATTTGGTTATATAAGCTTACTAGTAGCAAGACAAGGCTTTACACTTAGAAATTTTATCAAGAAAACTTGAAGAACAAAATAGTTGCTCTCGGGTTTAGGGTTCCAAGAAAGAAAAAAAAATTCGTTTGTTGTCCAATAAGATCCACACTTTAAACCAAGGTTCCTAAGGGTATTGTAAGAGTATCTCAATAGAAAGATCCCGGAAAAGTATCGTTTTCGTATTAGTCGCAAGGTGAAAACCTAGTCAGTTTCCTAGGTTTGGATTGAAAGTTAAAGGAAAGTTGTTGGTGATCTTCTAAGGGCTTCAAGTGGCGGATTGGAGTGTCAATGAGAGGTTCTAAGTCGCTAGGGAGCGACTTCTGATCTTGAAGTTGGATTAAAGCTCGTTAAGGTAACAATCTTGTTCTCTTAGTGTTATAAGATTACATATTGTTGTAGCCTTACATTTTTACTAGCATGAGGTATATGTATTAAGGTTTGATAAGTGATATGGATTGTTGAAGTGTCACGACCCGACCCCGGGCCGCGACTGGTGCCCTACCTGGGCACCCTTCTATTCATACAACATAATGACCTGCGGAAGATAAATAACACTCTCTTTCTTTTTTTTTCTTTAATCAAAACTAAGGCCAAGACGATAGGGCTGCCATAACATAAAAATTTTCCGAAAGGGTCTACACTGTTTAACAATGTAAAAAAAACAACTCTAGCCAGTCCAGCCCACAGATGAATACATACCTCTAAGATTTGGACAAATATTATGACGGGATAAGGCCCCGCCATACCCCTGAATATACATAACCATGACGACAAGCTCCGGAACATTGGAGCCATCTCAAAATGCTGAACCAGGATCCTAAGCTCGCGGATCCACAACTGTGTACCTAAACCTGCGGACATGAACGCAGCCCCCCGAAGGGGGTCAATACAACAGGTACTGAATATGGAACGAAAAGTAAGGTACAATAAACAAATCATAAATGTACAAAAGAATGATAGGGGCAAGTATAAAAAGGGCAAATACCAGATCCTAGCGTGTCATTACCATCTCGTGAACTTAATCGTACCTTATTATCTTTTCCCATTTTTCCATAAAAGTATAGTCAAATTCATACGTACATACTTAAGAAAAATCATCAAGTTCATAAACATATAACTTACGTATCTTGCATAACCTAATCAACCCCTTTGGAGGGACGCCTATACTGCCGGCCCAATCTGGGACGCGATAAAGTCACATAAGTCTGCCCATAAAGGTATACTGCTGTCACGACCCGATCCCGGGCCCGTGACTGGTGCCTTACCCCGGGCACCCTAGTGATACAACATCAGAGAAAATCAGCGGAAATAAAACATGAACATGAAATGAGAGATATAATAAATAAACAGGCCAACCAAAACAGTTGCCTTCAGCATAAATATATACAAACCCTGAACAGTTTAATCCTTTTTACAACCCTGCCCACAACAGTACTACAGACCTCTAAGATTTACAACAACTATGACGGACAGGCCCCGCCATACCCGAATGTACAAGGACCTACAACTCAGTGGAACACATACAAAAGATAAGCCTCGAAGGAACGGAGCTTCAATACGTGAAAGGTGATCCTAAAAGCGGGATCGACACGATGTACTTACTGCGGCATGAACGCAGCCCCGAAGGAGGTCGATAACAGTACCAAGTATGTGAAATCAGAAATATCAGAATGAAATCATAGCGATCTATATAAAGCGAGAGACATGTATGATAACCAAACTACGATATCTGACATATAAACAAATATAAAAGTCGAGGACTCACGCTCCAAATCATCACTCGTGCGTGGAATTCCTTCCTCACCGCCGGCAGTCTATGATATGATATCAACAAGACAGCAATCCAAATGGGAGCATACCCGTGCGCTACGCATCGTGTCAGTATGTCCAAAAGGAAACAATAAGATAGCATTCCAAATGGAAATATACCCGTCTTGCGATCGCGGTCGATATGCCCACAGGAAACAATAAAGCGGCATTCCAAATGGAAACATACCCGCGCTACGCATCGTGTCGATATGCCACGGGAATCAATAAAGCATCATTCCAAATGGAATGATACCCGTGCGCTACGCGTGTCGATATGCCGGGGAAACAATAAAGCAGCATTCCAAATGGAAACATACCCGTGCGCTACGCATCGTGTCAGTATGCCCCAAAGGGAAACAATAAAGCAGTATCAAAATGGAAGCATACCCGTGCGCTACGCATCGTGTCAGTATGTCCAAAGCGATTAGCAAAAGTAACACAATCAACAGGAACGTACCCGTGGAATTTCTCCGTCACTGCCGGCACGTCCAAGTAAGTTCTCAACAAGTCAACCGACCCTCCATCGAGAGGCGCGGTAGTATAGAAACACAATTCTTGCACAACAAAGGCTATCACGACAAGCATAGACAAGTTTAACAACCACAAGCATAGGCAAGTTTCACAACAACAAGCATAGGCAGGTTTCACAACAACTCCAAGTACTTTCATTTTATGCCAAGGTCCGGGTTTTAACCCTAAAGTACTACGTACGTTAAATTCCTTTTAAGAGATTCATTCTTTTTATAAAAGTCACCCGATACCCGTAGTATAAAATAGAGTGACTTACATCTTTTAAGTAAACCAAAACAACTTCCATACTTTCCTTTTTAAAACCAAATTAAGGCAACACTATGCCTTATTTTTAGACCAAAACACTTTTCCTTTTAAAGTCAAGTTACCACATTAAAACCAATGATAAAACCCTTCTTTTGTTTTCATAAAGTCGTTATAACCAACTTCCCACAAAGCTGTTATAACACTTTATGTTTTAAACCATTTTAAAACAACACAATGCCTTTCTTTTCCCTAAAGTTCCAGTTTGCCTAATTTCAATTACACAAGTCTCTTTTTAGAAAAGTTTCATAGTTCAATGTCTTAATCTCTTTTAAAACAATTGAGTAACATATGCCATAAGTAGTAGGTTATTCTTGTTCATAATCAACCTTATTAAGCGACCATGATCTAGAAAATGTAATATCATTTTGTCTCATCTTAGCTTCTATGCAGATGGAGGTTTCTACTGGTTTTAATAATACTTCATTAGTCAAATACATTTTCCTTTTATTAACGCTGCAGTGGTTTGTCGATACACATTCTGATTTCCGAAATCAGTAAAACATTCTTAAGCCGTTATACCTAACTTCCCATAAAGCTAGTATAACTCTTAAGCTTTCAAAACCCAAGTACTACTCATTCTTTCAAAACGATTCATAAATCTTTTGAAATACTTCAAGTTCTTTATTAACACATATCAAGCCAGTTATTATTCAAATCAGTTACCTTTTAGAAACCACAAAGTATTTGCTTATCCACATAAAGCTGTTATAACCGACTTCCCATAAAGCCGTTATAACACTTTATGTTTTAAACCAATCAAATACATTTAGCACATGTACGTCAACCGTACTACATAGTTCACACATATCATGCTAGAAGAGATAGGAAGAGGTTCACATACCTAGCGACGAGTATCGACTAATAGCAAAACGCTCCAAGTACTTCAAACCGTCGGCTACTCCTTAAGCCACGTAGATCGCACCTACGTAGTACTTCAACCTATAAGGTCACAAGGCGTTTATTAACATCTAGATCTCATTGTTCCATATTCTACAGAAAATTCGGCAGCACCTCCCCCCCCCCCGCAACAGCGTAAATCTCCTCCTCTATCGAGGCCGGCTACCAAGCCAACCAGGGGGGGGGGGTTTGCACGTCTAACCGGACGTGTACAATTCTACCCACAGTAATACTACACAAGTCTACTGTAATACAGTCCTATGTAATTACAGTTCAGCTCACCTTTAAATTCAGGCTTAAGTCGCAAGACATTGCCGTAAGTATTATTCAGGCTTAAGTCAAAAGACATTGCCGCACAATTATAATGTTCAGTACTATATATAGTATACTTCAACTATATATTCCTACAACATGTAATTCCCAATTACAATAGAAGGTCAAGAGTGTTTACCTCGATAAGCCCAAAATTATCCGAGTATATATGTCGATCCTGAGCAAGGTTTAGCTCCTACTCCGGGCGCTCCAACCCGCTCCAACCAACCCTTAGAAGTTCTAACCAACTTCTACTTATAACTTCAACTACGGGTGAAGATTTACTTAGGGTTTCGTTTTTGTGACTGAGGGAAGTATAATAGTATTTTCTGGGCTTTTGTACAAGTGTAACTTTGGGAAAACTACAAGGTATTTGGGCCAAGGTATTTGGACATAACAACAATACTAGGAAAGTATTTCTATACCACAACAAGGGGTATTATACGAAAAACAACTAGGCTAGGGGGGGGGTACCCCTCGGCCAAGGCTTCACAAGGGGGAGGGTGTGGTGGCTCTCGGCCAAGCTCAACTAGGAGGGGGGGAGAGGGACGAAAAGCTCAAGCTAAGAGGGGGGGAGGATTTTTAACACTTAGAACAATTTAGGATGAAGAAGTTCATCAACTTAGAGGGGTATTTATAGGTCAAGTGAAGGCCAACCAATGGCCAAGATGAAGACAAGTGTGGTGCAAGTGTAGGGCTAGATTTAAGCCAAGTGCACCTTATCCATCTACCACAACAACTTGCACAAAATATCCTACCTAACCCCACTCACCATTTTCGTCCACAATGCCGCCACTTTCCAATTAGGGTGACAAGTGTCGCCCTCTCGTTGGTCCAAAATGTTTCGTCTCTCGGAAAAATCCGCAAAAATAATTAATGACATAGCCGGAATTTTCCCTACGAAAGCTGTGGAAACGTTTCGTCGAAAAACGACTCTAACCGGGTGTTGTGTACAAATTTCGAATCTTGCCTATCTTAAGGCTCAAATTTTATACGTACGTCCTTACGTACATACTCTGGAAATACGGGGTATAACAACTGCCCGGCCCAATCTGGGACGCGATAAAATCACATAAGTCTGCCCATAAAGGTATACTACATAAAAATAGGAAGCTTATGATCAACTTAGGGTCACCTGCCCATAGTATCATTTAGCAATCCTACTCCTGGGACTATTTCACCCGCAAAGGCCGTATGTACCCGCATGAGGTATTTCTCGCATCATGGGTAGCAAATCCATGAAGTGGTATAATGTCTTGGGGGTTTACCCTGCAATCATACTCAGAAGGTGGTATAACATCTTGGGGGTTTACCCCACATTTATACTCTTACCCCGCAATCATACTCAGAAGGTGGTATAATGTCTTGGGGGTTTACCCCGCATTTATACTCTTACCCCGCAATCATACATAACCTAAGCACTACCGGCTTATCATACATAACATAAGCACTACCGGCTTATCATACATCACATAAGCACTACCGGCTTATCATACATAACATAAGCAAGTTAAGAAATCCCCTAACTTCTTATTAGCCTTGTTCATATACACTCTCATTTTAGTTTACTTAAGGCACTAACATGTCATTATAAAAATCCGGGAATTTAACCCAAAGTACTACGTACTTCTACTCTTTTAAAATGACTCTTTTTCATATAAAACTTCCAAGATACTAATAACCTCTAGCTTCGAATGTAGAATATTCTGAGTGCAAAGTCGCTAAATTCTACGGAAAATCGGACATCACTTCCTTTGTTTCTACATACTTTGCCACCTTTTTCAAGGCCGAATTCAATAACCAAACACGCCACATTTAAGGCTCAACAATGTATTTAACAATAGGGGATTACACGCCTAACAAGATGTGTAAAATTCTTCCCCACACAATTGATACGAAACTAGTTCCATATTTAAAGCCATTCTCGGCTAAATATATATAACAACACAAAGTCCTTTTTCCAATTCTTTTAATCCAAATTCTTAGGTCTAACATGTTATATAGTCATAAACAACTTCAACAACTATAATTCCTTCTTTATATAACATGTGACGACTTAAACTAATAATCAACTTGAATTGTAATCTTAAGGGTTAAACATACTAGTTTCGGATTAGGGTTCCAATAGCCAATACACTTATCAAACTTCATACTAAATACCTCATGCTTGCTAATATCCATAACTACAATGATAAGTAATCTTTAATTGCTAAAACGACAAGATTTATACCTTTACAAGCCCTTAAAATTTCCAAGATTCAAAGTCGCTCCTTAGCAATTCTTAGCTCCTCTCCTTATGTTCCAATCCGCTCTAAGCACTCCTTAGAAGCTCATGAAGAACTCCTCTTCAAGTTCCATCTTCAAAGTTGAAGAACATCTTAGGTTTTCGCCTTGCGACTAACGTAAAAACGTCGTTTTTCTGAAATATTTCTATTGAGATATCCTTACAATACCCTTAGTGACCTTGGGTTAAAGTCTTGTGAATAATGGATCAAAACTACAAAAATTTTGTGTGGGAAGAACACTAAAGCCGAGAGCCTCTATGTCACGACCCGATTCCGGGCCCGTGACTGGTGCCTTACCCCGGGCACCCTAGTGATACAACATCAGAGTAATCAGCGGAACATAAAACGATACAAGACATATTATGAAATATGAAACAATAATCTAAGAAAAACTTGCCTTTCGGCATATATAAAAATGACAACTTTTTCAACATGAACAGTTTAATCCTTTTTACAAACCACCGCCCACAAAGATTTCTGAGACCTCTACGAATGATATGACAACCATGGCGGGACGGGGCCCGCCAAACCCCGAATGTAAACACTTACTACGACAGGGACTATACCGTGATAAGCCTCGGAGAAACGGAGCTTCCTAACGCTGGCCGTGACCACGAGCTAGGATCAACGGCGGTGTACCTCAACTGCGGCATGAACGCAGCCCGAAGGAGGTCGATAACAGTGCAGTATGTGAAACTGAAAATACATCGTAAATGAAATCATAGCGATCATATAAAGAAGGAGACATGTATGATAACCAAACTACGCTTTACAAAGCGATCATGTCAAGTCGTGGACTCACGCCTCAAGTCATCATTCAAGTATAACAATGGGTCTCGTGCCCACAACATCAATCATGCGTGGAATACCTTCCTCACCGCGATCTATGATATAAAAGCACCAAGGAACACACATGAACACGGGTCCCACGTGTCATAATAAAATCATGCGGGGTAAATGCGAAGGCATAGCCGACTACTAAAAACCCACGGTACCAATAAGGTCATGAATCGTATCATAAGATCTGTCTAGACCGTCACATGATCAAAGGCGGCCACTTGCCCGATGTCGATGTACGCGTCTAACCTCGAACTCCGCGACTCGCGTAGGCCAATCTCATCGGCCCGCGAGGTATTCCCGCATCGGTAGCTACTCCGGCATCGCCCCGACTTCGCGATCCGCATGGCCACATGGACCGCATGCCCATAAAGGACGACACTAACACGGAACTCGTAGCTCGCGCAGGCCCCCGGGACTGCGTGAGGTATTCTCGAATCATAGGTCCATCGACCGCTGAGTCTACCCGCATCGGAGGCGCCTTAACCGGAATCATCTCAAGAGATGAGTGATGTAAAATACTAACACAACAGCTTATCGTTAAGCAACATAAGCACAACAAAGGAAACCCCTTTACACCACATCACAAGATACTAACACACGTAGCATCCTAGCATGTTTACTTATCAATCAACAAGAAAGTATTACCAGGCTATCACAAACCAACACAATCAAGTTATACACACAAGGTACTTTCTACTATATGCCAACAAGTTCGGGGTTTTATCCCCAAAGTACTTCATACATTAACTCTTTAAAAGATACGTTACTTTCACAATGTCACACAATACCCGTAGTATAAAATAGAGTGACTATCCTTTTAAAGTAAATCAATTACTTCTCTTTGTAAAATCAAGTAGCAACATTCTTTTCCAATGATCAAGTTTGCCTAATTTCCAATGTTCAAGTTTCTCATTTTAGAAAGGTTTCGTAGTTCATAGTCTTATTCATTTAAGAATATAATTCTCCTTTAAACTATCTGAGAAACATAAGTCTTATATGTGAGTAGGATATTCTTGTTTATAACAATCTTATTACAGCAGCCATGATCTAGGAAATATCATTTTGTCTTATCTTAGCTTCTATGCAGATGGAAGTTTCTACTGGTTTTTAATAATACTTAATTATTAAAAACATTTCCTCTTATAAACGCTGCAGTGGTTTGTCGATACACATTCTGATTTCCAAAATCAGTAAAACATTCTTAAGACGTTATACCTAACTTTCCATAAAGCTAGCATAACTCTTAAGTTTTCAAAACAAATCAAGTATTACTTCTTCTTTCGAAATGATTCAAAAATCTTTTGAAATACTTCAAGTTCTTTATTAACACATAACACGCCAGTTATAGTTCAAATCAGTTACCTTTTTTAAAAACCACAAGTATTTTCTTACCAACATAAAGCTGTTATAACCAACTTCCCATAAAGCCGTTATAACACTTTATGTTTTAAACCAATCAAATACATTTAGCACATGTACGTCTACCGTACTACATAGTTCACACATATCATGCTAGAAGAGATAGGAAGAGGTTCACATACCTCGCGACGAGTATCGACTAATAGCAAAACGCTCCAAGTACTTCCAACCGTCGGCTACTCCTTAAGCCAAGTAGATCGCGCCACACGTAGTACTTCAACCTATAAGGCCACAAGGCGCTTATTAACATTTAGATCCCCTCGTAGAACATCCTACAGAAAATTCGGCAGACTCTCCCGCAGCGTAAATCTCCTCCTCTATCGGGGCCGGCTATCAAGCCAACCAGGGGGGGGTTCATACATCTAACCCGAACGGGTACAATTCTACTCCACAGTACTACTACACAAGTCTACTGTAATACAGTCCTATGTAATTACAGTTCAGTTCAGTATTCTTCTTTAAATTCAGGCTTAAGTCGCAAGACATTGCCGTAAGTATTATTCAGGCTTAAGTCAAAAGACATTGCCGATAACTACGTTCAGTACTATATATAGTATACTTCAACTATATATTCTAACAATATGTAATTTCCAATTACAATAGAGGGACAAGATAATTACCTCGATAAGCCCATAATTATCCTAGTTAAAGTCGATCCTGGGCAATCGTTTAGCTCCAACTCCGCGCGCTCCAACCCGCTCCAAACTACCCTTAGAAGTTCTAACCAACTTCTACATACTACTCCAACAAACCATGGAGATTTTCCTTAGGGTTTCGGTTTGGTGACAGACGGGAAGTATAATAGTATTTCTGGGCTTTTCGTATAGGTATAACCTTAGAATACTACAAGGTATACGGCTAAGGTATTTGGGCATTATAACAATACTTGGGGAGTATTTCTATACCACAAAGGGGGGTATTATACGAAAGCAACTAGGCTAGGGGGGGGTACCCCACGGCTAGCACCACTAGGAGGGGGGGAGTGTACCCCTCGGCCAAGGCCTCTAGGAGAGGGGGAGGCCTCTTGGCCGAACTCAACACAAAGGGGAGGGAGAAGGAGAGCTTTCAAGACTTAGGCAAATTTGTGGATGAATTTGTCTTCCAAAGGGGTGGGTATTTATAGGTCAAGTGAAGGCCAACCAATGGCCAAGATCATGCCAAGTGCAAGGCAAGTGTAGGGCCAAGATTTAGACAAGTGTGTGTGGGTCCCACTTATCAATCAACACACAAAAATATCCTACCAACTAATGCACACCTTTCGGCCAAGCTACCGCCCATCACTCCACCAACTTGAGGGTGACAAGTGTCGCCCTCTCGTTGGTCCAAAATGTTTCGTCTCTCGGAAAAATCCGCAAAAATAAAAATGACATAGCCGGAAATTCCCCTACGAAAGCTGTGAAAACGTTTCGTCGAAAAACGACTCTAAACGGGTGTTGTGAACAAAATTAATTCGGCCAAGCCTTAGTACAAGTTTCAAATTTTCTACGTACGTCCTTACGTACATACTCTGAAAATACGGGGTATAACATTCTCCCCTCCTTAGAAACATTCGTCCCGAATGTTCTGTTATACCCCGTATTTCCAGAGTATGTACGTGAGGGCATACGTATTAAATTTTCTTTGCCTTAAGAATTGGCTTTGGTTCGAAATTTGGGCACGAGTGCCGATTAGAGTCGTTTTTACTAAACGTTTCACGCCTACGTTGGGAAAATTCGGCTATGTCATTTAGTATTTTGCGGATTTTTCCGAGATTTTAACATTTTTGAACCAACGGGAGGTGACACTTGTCACCTCGATTGACGGCAAGAGGGGCTTGGCCTTGGCCGATTGGTCCCTCCTTTTGTGCCTTGTTTTGTGGCTTGTTTTGTGGAGTGTTTTGTGGAGTGTTTTGTGGGTGCACTTGGCTTGATCTTGGCCTTACACTTGCCTAACACATGGATGGATCTTGGCCATTGGTTGGCCTTTGCTTGGCCTATAAATAGCTCCCCTTTGTGAAGACTTTCTTCATCCACAAATTGCCTAAGTCTTGAAGTTCTCTTCCTCCCTCCCTTGTGAAATTCGTCCACCACACCCCTTTCCCCCTTTGCCGAGAGCTTCCCCCCCTTTGGTGGTGCCTTGGCCGTAGGGTACCCCCCCCCCTAGCCTAGTTGTTTTCGTATAATACCCTTTGTTGTGGTATAGAAATACTCTCCTAAGTATTGTTATAATGTCCAAAATACTTTAGCCCATATACCTTGTAGTACTTTCCAAAGTACCCTTTGTCCGAAAAACCGGAAAATACGATTATACTTTCCTTAGCCTCTACACGAAACCCTAAGGAAAATCTTCACCCGTTGTTGAAGTATGGAGTAGAAGTTGCGTAGAACTTCTAAGGGTTGTTTGGTGCGGATTGGAGCACTCGGAGGAGGAGCTAAACCTTGCTCAGGAGCGACTTTAAACTCGGATAATCTTTGGGCTTATCGAGGTAAATATCTTGTCCCCCTATTGTAATTGGAAATTACATAAGTGTTGAATATATAGTGTTATATACTATATATAGAACTGAACTTAGTATTATGGCAATGTCTTTTGACTTAAGCCTGAAGAATGAAGAATTGAACAATAATCACATAGAAGGATAATAAAGAGAAGAATCGTAATTACCTAGGGTTGTATTACTGAGACTTATGTAGCATTCTTGTGTAGTAGAATTGTACGCGCCGGTTAGGCGTGTTAACCCCTGGTTGGCTTGGTAGCCGACCTCGATGAGGAGGAGATTTCTGTTGTTGCGGAGAAGTCTGAATTTTACGTAGAAAGATGGGAACGTGTGTTTAAGATTTAATAGACGTTTGTGGCCTTTATAGGTGAAAGTACTAAGAGTAGCGTATTCTACTCGAGGAGTGGAAAGGGCTAGCAAGGTTGTAGTACTTGGAGCATTTTGCTTATTGTCGTTAAATCGTCGCGAGGTATGTGAACCTCTTCCTATCTCTTCTAGCATGATATGTGTGTAACTATGTAGTACGGTAGACGTACATGCGTTTAATGTATTTGATTGGTTTGAAACATAAAGTGTTATAACGGCTTTATGGGAAGTTGGTTATAACAGCTTTATGTAGGTAAGAAAATGGGTTGTGGTTTTTAAAAGATAATTGATTTGATTTATAAGCGGCAGGCGTTATAATAAAACTTGAAGTATTTCAAAAGATTTATGAATCGTTTTGAAAGAAGTGTAGTATGTGCTTTGAAAACTTAAGAGTTATACTAGCTTTATGGGAAGTTAGGTATAACGGCTTAAGAATGGTTTACTGATGTTAGAAGTTAAGAGACTTGATCTTATAAGATAAGAGACTTAACTTATTTGTTTTAATGTGGATGTTTGTGTGAAACCTCATTCGTGAGTAATGAGTACTTGATTTTATTTAAAGGGATAATGTTTTACTGATTTCGGAAATCAGAATGTGTATCGACAGACCACTGCAGCGTTAATAAAGGAAAATGTATTGAATAATGATGAATTGTATTAAAACCAGTAGAAACCTCCATCTGCATAGAAACTAAGATGAGACAAAATGATATTACATTTTCTAGATCATGGCTGCTGTAATAAGAATGTTGTAAACAAGAATAACCTACTCTCACGCGAGACTTATATTACTCAATTGTTCTAAAGAGGAATCAAGTGATTAAGTTTATGAAACCATTTGAAAATGAGAAGCTTGAGTAATTGAAACTAGGCAAACTGGAACTTAGGAAAAGAATGTTGTTACTTGATTTTGAAAAGGGATGTGGGTTGGTCATTCTTATACTACGGGTATCGGGTGACTTTTATAAAAGTAATGGATCTCTTTTAAAAAGAACTTAACGTATGTAGTACTTTGGGGTTAAAAACCCGGACTTTGGCATAATATGAAAGTACTTTGAGTTGTGTGAAGCTTGCCTATGCTTGTTGTTGTGAAACTTGCCTATGCTTGTGATGATAGCCTTTGTTGTGCCAGTGTGGTATTTCTGTGTTACCGTGTCTCTCGATAGAGGGCCGGTTGACTTGTTGAGAACTTACTTGGACGTCTTGGCGATGATGGAGAATTCCACGGGTATGTTTCCATTTTGATTACTGTCTTGTTGTTGATGTCACATGGACATGTCTACACCGATGCAGTATTCCGGGGGCATGTGGCCATGCGGCAGGGTTGACCACCCAGTATATTGTTATTGAGGTAACATGGACATGTCTACACCGATGCAGTATTCCGGGGGCATGTGGCCATGCGGCCTTGTTATTATTGTTGCAACATGGACGTGTCTACACCGATGCAGTATTCCGGGGGCATGTGGCCATGCGGCAGGGTTGACCAGTATATTCTTATTGAGGTTACATGGGCATGTCTACACCGATGCAGTATTCCGGGGGCATGTGGCCATGCGGCCTTGTTATTATTGTTGCATCATGGACATGTCTACACCGAGGCAGTATTCCGGGGGCATGCGGCCATGATGCGAACATGATGGATGTTATGGGCGTGAGACCCATAGTTATATTTGAGTGGTGACTTTGAGGGCGTGAGTCCACGACTTTATTTTTATGTTGCATCGTATTTTGGTTATCATACATGTCTCCTGCTTGTTAAGCTATTATGATTTCATTTACGATGTTGTGATTTCACATACTTAGTACTGTTGATCGACCTCGCCGGGCTGCGTTCATGCCGCAGGTAGAGGTACATCGGCCGTGGATCCTCGCTCTCAGGATCTCAGTTCAGCGTTTTGGGAAGCTCCGTTTCTCCGGAGGCTTATCTTTTGGTATGTGTTCCCTGAGTTGTAGGTTCTTGTACATTCAGGGGTATGGCGGGGCCCTGTCCCGTCATAGTCGTTGTAAATCTTAAGTGCAGCCACTGTTGTGGCGGGGTTGTAAAAGGATTAAACTGTTGGGTTTTATGTATATCGAAGGCAACTGTTTTGGTTGGCCTGTCTATTTATTATATCTCTTGTTTCATGATTCATGTTTTATTTTCCGCTGGTTTTCTCTGATGTTGTATCACTAGGGTGCCCGGGGTAAGGCACCAGTAACGGGCCCGGGTTCGGGGCGTTACAAAGTGGTATCAGAGCAGTTAGTCCTCGGAAAGTGTCTACAGACCGTGTCTAGTAGAGTCTTGATTATCGGTGTGTTGTGCACCACATCTATAATCAGGAGGCTATAGGACATTTAGGATTGGTTTCTATTCTTCTCATTCTGAGATCGTGCCTTAGAGTTGTGTTGTAAGTTGGACCCTCGGCGTGTTTCGTTTTACCGATTATGCCTGCGAAAGGCAACCGTGGCTCGAAGGGCAAGCGGCCGAGGAGCCGCTAGTGGGATTCGAGATGCAGAGCGCGAGCCTGGCCAAGTACGAGTAGTGCTTGACGGCGAGTTTTGCGACGCCGCCCGGCCAGAGAGTTTAGAGCGCAGCGATGGCTGCCGAGACTACTGATGCACGAGCCTCAGTCCACGATGCCGAGCGGGAGACGGGTCACGAGAGATGGCGATTATTGGCGAGTTGTGGCGATATGAGATAGGGCCGGACGCAGTTCAGTTCAGCAGAAGACTGTAGTGCACCCGAGGCGCATAGTTTGAGGCTACGGATTTCCTTAGTTGTAGCCGCTTTGAGTTTCTGGTCGAGACCGGAGGATGATCCGCGAGTTCATCCGTCGATTCTGCGAAGAGATCAGGCGGGTGATCAAGGCTTCAGAGACTGAGTCGGTGACATTTGGTTCGCATCGGCTGCGTGATACCGCAGTCGATTGGTTTGACTCGTGGGAGCTTTCCCGGGGAGAGCATGCACTTTCAGCCGTTTGGGACGAGTTTTCGGGGGCCTTCGCACATTTCTTGCCTCCACAAATGAGGAGGCTCGGTAACGATTTTTGATGTTGAGGCGTAATCCGCGAGAAGTACAATGTGGAGTTCGACTCATTGGCGGTATGTTCCGCATTAGTAGCTAGTATGGAGGATCGAGTGCACCGATATGTTCTGAGGCTCGATGATTACCTAGCGAGAGAGTTGTTGGTGTTTCCCTTCAGTAGGGCATGGACATTGCCGCATTCGTGCTCATGCACTTGGAGTGCGAGGCGCGGATCGGCAGGTGGACGGCTTTGTGAGAAGAAGGCGGGGACGGTCGGATATTTTGGCGACTTTCGAGGCGGACCGCCTCGGCCAGCAGACTAGTTATGTACCTCCGCCATTGCGAGTAGTCCTCCGCAGCCGGGACCGCAGGATATTCAGAGCAGTCGTGGCTCCTGTGTTTGAGATGATCGTGAGTAGGGGTGTTGGCGGATCGATCACCTACCTCGGTGTGGCGATGTGGTAGACCGCATTTCGGGAGTGTCGTAGTACCAAGGAGCTTGTTATTCTTGCGGCCAACAGGGCCATATGACGAGACTGTCCGACCAGTAGCTGGTAGGATAGCACTGACTACTAGAGCGATTGCGGGCCACGGTAAGTCGCGGTGGAAGTTCGATTTTAGCGGTCCTTGAACCGCCTAGTTTCGTATATCCTTAACCTCTAGAGTTTTGTTTGTATTGATGTTGTTGATGTGTTTAATGTTATGTTTGGATAGCTTTGTGCTAAAATGTGATTTAGAAACACAGTTAGTGAAAAGGGTAAGTCCAGGTAGTGTGAGATGGAAGTGGTAGCTTTCATGATGTGAAATAGTAAGATTGTTCGGATCGGGAACAAGAGTTGGCGCGTTGGGGTCGGGTTGAGGACCATTTGCGGGTCAACCGTAACCGGTTTGGGGTGGGGTCGATTCTGGGTGGTCGCCGGTGGTAGGGTCACGAGGGTGCTAGGCCCAGTTTAGATGACCATCGTATGAGTTCGTGGACGCGTTCGATCGAGAATCAGTTCGTGAAGGCGGGAATGGCCTTAGGGAAATCGAGGTTAGTGAGATGACCAAGTTCGAGGTAGTGACTCGAGGTTGGAAACGAGCGTTGTGAAGTGTGGTACGGATACTAGAACGAGTTCGAGTGTTCGTGACGAGTACTACGAGAAAGGGGAAAAGTGAACGTATGTTTTTGTGGCCAGGTGTGGCATGATTGTTTTCGTACGTATAGCAGTGAAGACTATACTGACGCCTGTTGTTTTGAGACCTTGAAGGAACATTCGGGACGAATGTTTCTAAGGGGGGATGAATGTTATACCCCGTATTTCCAGAGTATGTACGTGAGGGCGTACGTATTAAATTTTCTTTGCCTTAAGAATTGGCTTTGGTTCGAAATTTGGGCACGAGTGCCGATTAGAGTCGTTTTCTGACGAAACGTTTCCACAGCTTACGTTGGGAAAATTCCGGCTATGTCATTTAGTATTTTTGCGGATTTTTCCGAGCGACGGAACATTTTTGGACCAACGGGAGGGTGACACTTGTCACCCTCATTGGACGGCAAAGAGGGGGGCTTGGCCTTGGCCGATTGGTCCCTCCTTTTGTGCCTTGTTTTGTGGCTTGTTTTGTGGAGTGTTTTGTGGAGTGTTTTGTGGGTGCACTTGGCTTGATCTTGGCCTTACACTTGCCTAACACATGGATGGATCTTGGCCATTGGTTGGCCTTTGCTTGGCCTATAAATAGCTCCCCTTTGTGAAGACTTTCTTCATCCACAAATTGCCTAAGTCTTGAAGTTCTCTTCCTCCCTCCCTTGTGAAATTCGTCCACCACACCCCTTTCCCCCTTTGCCGAGAGCTTCCCCCCCTTTGGTGGTGCCTTGGCCGTGGGGTACCCCCCCCCCCTAGCCTAGTTGTTTTCGTATAATACCCTTTGTTGTGGTATAGAAATACTCTCCTAAGTATTGTTATAATGTCCAAAATACTTTAGCCCATATACCTTGTAGTACTTTCCAAAGTACCCTTTGTACGAAAAACCCGGAAAATACGATTATACTTTCCTTAGCCTCTACACGAAACCCTAAGGAAAATCTTCACCCGTTGTTGAAGTATGGAGTAGAAGTTGCGTAGAACTTCTAAGGGTTGTTTGGTGCAGATTGGAGCACTCGGAGGAGGAGCTAAACCTTGCTCAGGAGCGACTTTAAACTCGGATAATTTTTGGGCTTATCGAGGTAAATATCTTGTCCCCCTATTGTAATTGGAAATTACATAAGTGTTGAATATATAGTGTTATATACTATATATAGAACTGAACTTAGTATTATGGCAATGTCTTTTGACTTAAGCCTGAAGAATGAAGAATTGAACAGTAATCACATAGAAGGATAATAAAGAGAAGAACTGAACTGTAATTACCTAGGGTTGTATTCTGATGAGACTTATGTAGCATTACTGTGTAGTAGAATTGTACGCGTCCGGTTAGACGTGTTAACCCCCCCCCTGGTTGGCTTGGTAGCCGACCTCGATAGAGGAGGAGATTTACGCTGTTGCGGGGGGGGGAGGTGCTGCCGAATTTTCTGTAGAAAGATGGGAACGTGTGTTTAAGATTTAATAGACGTTTGTGGCCTTTATAGGTGAAAGTACTAAGAGTAGCGTATTCTACTCGAGGAGTGGAAAGGGCTAGCAAGGTTGTAGTACTTGGAGCATTTTGCTTATTGTCGTTAAATCGTCGCGAGGTATGTGAACCTCTTCCTATCTCTTCTAGCATGATATGTGTGTAACTATGTAGTACGGTAGACGTACATGTGTTTAATGTATTTGATTGGTTTGAAACATAAAGTGTTATAACGGCTTTATGGGAAGTTGGTTATAACAGCTTTATGTAGGTAAGAAAATGGGTTGTGGTTTTTAAAAGATAATTGATTTGATTTATAAGCGGCAGGCGTTATAATAAAACTTGAAGTATTTCAAAAGATTTATGAATCGTTTTGAAAGAAGTGTAGTATTGTGCTTTGAAAACTTAAGAGTTATACTAGCTTTATGGGAAGTTAGGTATAACGGCTTAAGAATGGTTTACTGATGTTAGAAGTTAAGAGACTTGATCTTATAAGATAAGAGACTTAACTTATTTGTTTTAATGTGGATGTTTGTGTGAAACCTCATTCGTGAGTAATGAGTACTTGATTTTATTTAAAGGGATAATGTTTCTTGATTTGGAAATCGAATGTGTATCGACAGACCACTGCAGCGTTAATAAAGGAAAATGTATTGAATAATGATGAATTGTATTAAAACCAGTAGAAACCTCCATCTGCATAGAAACTAAGATGAGACAAAATGATATTACATTTTCTAGATCATGGCTGCTGTAATAAGAATGTTGTAAACAAGAATAACCTACTCTCACGCGAGACTTATATTACTCAATTGTTCTAAAGAGGAATCAAGTGATTAAGTTTATGAAACCATTTGAAAATGAGAAGCTTGAGTAATTGAAACTAGGCAAACCGAACTTAGGAAAAGAATGTTGTTACTTGATTTTGAAAAGGGATGTGGGTTGGTCATTCTTATACTACGGGTATCGGGTGACTTTTATAAAAGTAATGGATCTCTTTTAAAAAGAACTTAACGTATGTAGTACTTTGGGGTTAAAAACCCGGACTTTGGCATAATATGAAAGTACTTTGAGTTGTGTGAAGCTTGCCTATGCTTGTTGTTGTGAAACTTGCCTATGCTTGTGATGATAGCCTTTGTTGTGCCAGTGTGGTATTTCCGTATTTACCGTGTCTCGATAGAGGGCCGGTTGACTTGTTGGGAACTTACTTGGACGTGCTGGCAGTGATGGAGAATTCCACGGGTATGTTTCCATTTTGATTACTGTCTTGTTGTTGATGTCACATGGACATGTCTACCGACGCAAGATTCGGGGCATGTGGCCATGCGGCAGGGTTGACCACCCAGTATATTGTTATTGAGGTAACATGGACATGTCTACACCGATGCAGTATTCCGGGGGCATGTGGCCATGCGGCCTTGTTATTATTGTTGCAACATGGACGTGTCTACACCGATGCAGTATTCCGGGGGCATGTGGCCATGCGGCAGGGTTGACCAGTATATTCTTATTGAGGTTACATGGGCATGTCTACACCGATGCAGTATTCCGGGGGCATGTGGCCATGCGGCCTTGTTATTATTGTTGCATCATGGACATGTCTACACCGAGGCAGTATTCCGGGGGCATGCGGCCATGATGCGAACAGGATGGATGTTATGGGCGTGAGACCCATAGTTATATTTGAGTGGTGACTTTGAGGGCGTGAGTCCCTGACTTGACTGTTTTTATGTTGCGTCGTATTTTGGTTATCATACATGTCTCCCCTTGTTAAGCTATTATGATTTCATTCTGATGTTGTGATTTCACATACTTGTACTGTTATCGACCTCCTTCGGCTGCGTTCATGCCGCAGGTAGAGGTACATCGGTCGTGGATCCTCGCTCTCAGGATCTCAGTTCAGCGTTTTGGGAAGCTCCGTTTCTCCGGAGGCTTATCTTTTGGTATGTGTTCCCTGAGTTGTAGGTTCTTGTACATTCAGGGGTATGGCGGGGCCCTGTCCCGTCATAGTCGTTGTAAAAGGATTAAACTGTTCGGGTTTTATGTATATACTGAAGGCAACTGTTTTGGTTGGCCTGTCTATTTATTATATCTCTTGTTTCATGATTCATGTTTTATTTTCCGCTGGTTTTCTCTGATGTTGTATCACTAGGGTGCCCGGGGTAAGGCACCAGTAACGGGCCCGGGTTCGGGGCGTTACATGTTCCTTCTAAGTCTCAAAACAAACGTGCGCCAGTATAGTCTTCACTACTATACTTACGAGAACAATCCTGCCACCGCTGGCCACAGAAGCACCTGCGTAAATACTTACATCAAAGTCCACGAGGAAACACCTCTAATCATCACCACAAAACACTCCTCACCGGGGTCTAAAATATACTTCCTTCGCACCTTCTCTTTACAAAAGAAATGATCACATCTATGCCCGCCATACATGCTCGCTTCTCTCTTAACTCGTCGTAGATACCACTTGTCACTTTGCCTGAGGCATTAACCTTCTCAGGCGACCCAACAAATGGTACCACTTTTGTCACTTTGTCGCGAGCCTTGCTCCGACGACCCAACAAATGGTACCGGGCCGTATGCGATCCCTGAGGCTGTCGTACACTCGAACTCTTACCACATTCTGATACGGCTTCAGTTTCCAAAACTCGGGGTTACTATTTCTAACGTGGTCATCATTAAAAGGGAACACTCTGGATGGATCTCCGATATTTTCCCGATCATAACAATACGAAAGACCGGACATACCGCCTCCTAAGTCGGACGGCAAAAGCTAACATATAGGCAACCTGGCCTATCCTTCACATGAACACAAAAGGGCCCAAAGTAACACGGGCTAAGTTCCTTCTGTATTCCAAAACTCGCCACACCCACCCCGGGGTGGTACTTTCAAGAAGACCGACCGTCAACCTGAACTCTAAGCGTCGTCGCCGATTATCCGCACGATTTCTCTGAGCTGCCAGAACCTCTTCTAGACAAGCTTTACTCTATCCACAGTCTGCTGGAACAAGCCTGAACCAACTATCTGAATCTTGCCAACATCGAACCATTCGACCGACGACTTACACATCCGCCCCTACAAGGCCTCAAAAGGCGACATCCGAACACTGAAATGGTAGCTTAAACACTACCTCCACAGGAGACAACAATCCCCACAACTATCCCTGAAATCCAAACACCGGCGAGGCGAATGCGGTCGAGACTCACCTGAGTTCTTAACACATGCTTGGCAAAACTTCCAGAAACAACAACAGCCGCAACCTGGGCTCCACTGTCTGCCATAAGGTGAAGGTAGGCACCCCGTGCAGCCTTACAACCTTTCTGATGTACCAACACTGCCGAGTGAATGGTCCCGACCGAAGAACACGATGGGCTGCCCCCATCGACCCGACCACCGGTCGAACGCATCCACGAACGCGTACGCTGGTTAACTAAACTTGGGCCTAACACCCTCACAACCCTAACACAAGGCGGGACCACCACAACCTGACCCCACCACCAAACATGCCGCGGGTTGACCCGCAACGTGGCCTCAACCCGACCCGGCAACGCGCACAATACTAGCTCCCCGATTCGGAACAATCTCACAAATCACGTTTCGAAAACCTAGCGGTCTTCTTAGCTCAACTACCCCCTTTCATTCCACACTACTAGGGACCTATCCCAAACATAACTCACGTGCACTATGCACTTCCGATAAGGGTCAAACATAACACTACACCTTTTCTCGAGATGGCCTCACCTCTAAGGTCTCTACGCAAAAAGCTCTAAGGCTCACACCTTCTCTATCCCCCAAAATCTTACTCGGTTAAACAACCATGATCTAATCACGACTAACACATCATTATCGTAACATAGCACTTAAGGTATACTCACCTTATCACACATACTGATCTCTAGAGGGTTAAAGATATATCTATATCTACTGCTTCACTCCCCTTAGTCGTTCAAATCAAACCTGCCCCGTAGGGCGCATAGCTAAGGAAGATGACGAACTACCCACCAATCCTGAAGGCTAAGTCCTCCTACAAGGACACTCTCTCGACACATGGCCCTGACGGCCGCAGGTACAACAAGTACCAACTAAAAGACGACATTCCCCGGGATGACGTGCATCGCAATGAACGGAAGCCCCGGAGTTCTGACCAACTCCTGCATACTCCGAACGTCCTGATATCCGTGGAAGACCACTCTGCACTGGCGGAGGTGCATATCCAATCTGCTGGTGAGGCGACTTGCCTCGAAAGTTACCAAAGGACCTTGCTGCTCTGGCCCTCCTCTGCTGTCCTTCGTTAACCCGTCGATCTCTACGCTTCTCGGCCTGCTGCGCATAAGCCCGTACACAGGCCATGCTCAAGCCCAACTGAAGGATTACTCTTGCACAACCTTCTCTTAGGTAGTCATCAAGACTCGCGATACATCGGTATACTCTCTGGTAGTCAAATCCATAGCTAGTAACAGGGTCGCCTCTTTGCAATCTAAATTCTCTGTTCCCGGTCGTGGAACTGAAGGTTCAAATGTCATGGCGCGTAGGAATCGCCGCTGTACTAAACTCTTGGCTCACGACGTCGCAAAACTCCCCGAATGAAGCACCACCCCAGGTGATGATTGGGCCTGTGCCCACGTAACCCTCTGTACTCTACTCGCAGCTCCCTCGGCTGCCTTGCCCTCCTGGGCCCGGGTTGCCCTACGCGGAGGCATAACCATAAGGGAAATAATTTCGTCAGAGGGTCCAACTTACAACACAGCTCTAAGGCACGATCTCAGAGTGAGAAGAATAGAAACCAATCCTAAATACCCTATAGCCTCCTGATTATTGGTGTGGTGCACAACACACCGATAATCAAGACTCTACTGGATCGATGCGTAGACACTTTCAGGATTAATCGCTGCGATACCACTTTTGTCACGACCGATTCGGGCGTGGATCGTGCCTACCGGGCACCCTAGTGATACAACATCGAGTAATGTCGGAACATAAAACGATACAAGACATATTATGAAATATGAAACAATAATCTAAGAAAAACTTGCCTTTCGGCATATATAAAAATGACAACTTTTTCAACATGAACAGTTTAATCCTTTTTACAAACCCCGCCTAAGATTACACAGACCTCTACGAATGATATGACAACCACGTGGCGGGGCGGGCCCAAACCCCGAATGTAAACACTTACTACGACAGGGTACTATACCCATGATAAGGCTCCGGATAAACGGAGCTTCCCAACGCTGAAAGTGTGACCCTGAGAGCTAGGATCAACGACTGGTGTACCTCAACCTGCGGCATGAACGCAGCCTCAAGGAGGTCGATAACAGTGCAAGTATGTGAAACTGAAAATACAAACTATAAATGAAATCATAGCAGTCATATAAAGCAGGAGACATGTATGATAACCAAACTACGATTTACAACAGCAATCATGTCAAGTCAGGGACTCACGCCCTCAAGTCATCACTCAAGTATAACAATGGGTCTCAGGCCCACAACATCAATCATGCCCGTGGAATACCTTCCTCACTGCCGGCAGTCTATGATATAAAAGCACCAAGGAACACACATGAACACCAGGTCCCACCTGTGTCATAATAAAACTGTACGGGGTAAGTACGAAGGCATAGCCGACTACTAAAAAACCCACAGTACCAACAAGGTCATGAACTGTATCATAAGATCTGTCTAGACCGTCACATGATCAAAGCTGGCCACTTGCCCGCAGTATCAATGTACGCGTCTAACCCTGGAACTCCCGCAGCTCCGCATAGGCCAATCTCATCGGCCCGCATGAGGTATTCCCCGCATCGAGGGTAGCTACTCCGGCATCGCCCCGACTTCGCGATCGCATGGCCCACATGGACCGCATGCCCATAAAGGACGACACTAACACGGAACTCGTAGCTCCGCATAGGCCCTCGGGACTGCGTGAGGTATTCTCGAATCATAGGTCCATCGACCACTTTGAGTCTACCCCGCATCGGAGGGCAGCTTAACCCCCGGAATCATCTCAAGAGATGAGTGATGTAAAATACTAACACAACAGCTTATCGTTAAGCAACATAAGCACAACAAAGGAAACCCCTTTACACCACATCACAAGATACTAACACACGCATCCTAGCATGTTTACTTATCAATCAACAAGAAAGTATTACTGTGCTATCACAAACCAACACAATCAAGTTATACACACAAGGTACTTTCTACTATATGCCAACAAGTTCGGGGTTTTATCCCCAAAGTACTTCATACATTAACTCTTTAAAAGATACGTTACTTTCACAATGTCACACAATATCCGTAGTATAAAATAGAGTGACTATCCTTTTAAAGTAAATCAATTACTTCTCTTTGTAAAATCAAGTAGCAACATTCTTTCCAATGATCAAGTTTGCCTAATTTCCAATGTTCAAGTTTCTCGTTTTAGAAAGGTTTCGTAGTTCATAGTCTTATTCATTTAAGAATATAATTCTCCTTTAAACTATCTGAGAAACATAAGTCTTATATGTGAGTAGGATATTCTTGTTTATAACAATCTTATTACAAAGACCATGATCTAGGAAATATCATTTTGTCTTATCTTAGCTTATGCAGATGGAAGTTTCTCGGTTTTTAATAATACTTAATTATTAAAAACATTTCCTCTTATGAACGCGGTGGTTTGTCGATACACATTCTGATTTCCAAAATCAGTAAAACATTCTTAAGACGTTATACCTAACTTTCCATAAAGCTAGCATAACTCTTAAGTTTTCAAAACAAATCAAGTATTACTTCTTCTTTCGAAATGATTCAAAAATCTTTTGAAATACTTCAAGTTCTTTATTAACACATAACACGCCAGTTATAGTTCAAATCAGTTACCTTTTTTTAAAAACCACAAGTATTTTCTTACCAACATAAAGCTGTTATAACCAACTTCCCATAAAGCTGTTATAACACTTTATGTTTTAAACCAATCAAATACATTTAGCACATGTACGTCTACCGTACTACATAGTTCACACATATCATGCTAGAAGAGATAGGAAGAGGTTCACATACCTCGCGACGAGTATCGACTAATAGCAAAACGCTCCAAGTACTTCCAACCGTCGGCTACTCCTTAAGCCAAGTAGATCGCGCCACACGTAGTACTTCAACCTATAAGGCCACAAGGCGCTTATTAACATTTAGATCCCCTCGTAGAACATCCTACAGAAAATTCGGCAGCACCTCCCCCCCCCGCAACAGCGTAAATCTCCTCCTCTATCGGGGCCGGCTATCAAGCCAACCAGGGGGGGGTTCATACATCTAACCCGAACGGGTACAATTCTACTCCACAGTACTACTACACAAGTCTCTTATGTCTGATCCTATGTAATTACTGATTCGATTCAAGATTCTTCTTTAAATTCAGGCTTAAGTCGCAAGACATTGCCGTAAGTATTATTCAGGCTTAAGTCAAAAGACATTGCCGATAACTACGTTCAGTACTATATATAGTATACTTCAACTATATATTCTAACAATATGTAATTTCCAATTACAATAGAGGGACAAGATAATTACCTCGATAAGCCCATAATTATCCTAGTTAAAGTCGATCCTGGGCAATCGTTTAGCTCCAACTCCGCGCGCTCCAACCCGCTCCAAACTACCCTTAGAAGTTCTAACCAACTTCTACATACTACTCCAACAAACCATGGAGATTTTCCTTAGGGTTTCGGTTTGGTAATGACGGAAGTATAATAGTATTTCTGGGCTTTTCGTCTTGGTATAACCTTAGAATCCTACAAGGTCTACGGCTAAGGTCTTTGGGCATTATAACAATACTTGGGGAGTATTTCTATACCACAAAGGGGTATTATCTGAAAGCAACTAGGCTGGGGGTACCCATGGCTAGCACCACTGGAGGGGAGTGTACCACTGGCTAAGGCCTCAGGAGAGGGAGGCCTCTTGGCCGAACTCAACACAAAGGGGAGGGAGAAGGAGAGCTTTCAAGACTTAGGCAAATTTGTGGATGAATTTGTCTTCCAAAGGGGTGGGTATTTATAGGTCAAGTGAAGGCCAACCAATGGCCAAGATCATGCCAAGTGCAAGGCAAGTGTAGGGCCAAGATTTAGACAAGTGTGTGTGGGTCCCACTTATCAATCAACACACAAAAATATCCTACCAACTAATGCACACCTTTCGGCCAAGCTACCGCCCATCACTCCACCAACTTGAGGGTGACAAGTGTCGCCCTCTCGTTGGTCCAAAATGTTTCGTCTCTCGGAAAAATCCGCAAAAATTAAAAATGACATAGCCGGAAATTCCCCTACGAAAGCTGTGAAAACGTTTCGTCGAAAAACGACTCTAAACGGGTGTTGTGAACAAAAATTAATTCGGCCAAGCCTTAGTACAAGTTTCAAATTTTCTACGTACGTCCTTACGTACATACTCTGAAAATACGGGGTATAACACTCTATGTGAGCTCCTAAAATTTTCTCAAATATTTCTCTAAGTATGGAACTTGTCTTGCACTAGTGTGGTATATACAACACAATGGAGGGCTTAGATAACAACACATGTGTGGTTTGGATGGAGAACATTAATTAATAGCCAAGTGGACAAGTTGACAAGTCAACAATCTCAAGCTAGCAAGACTTGTTCATCTTCAATGGTCAAATGACCATTTTGCCCTTGCATTAATTCGACCAAGACATGTGGAGGGGGGGTGCCACGTGTCTCCCTCCCATTCGTCCATAAAATTTCGTAACCCTCGTGGGCCCCACAAAACGTAAAATTCCTCGGGTGGGCCCCACATGACCAAATCCGTAAAAATAAATTTCCAAAGTGATAATAAGTTCCATACTCTTCAAATAATGCATTTTGAGAATCTAATTCTCACCAACGAACATTTTTCCTTTCCGACGTTCGGAAGATTTTCCGTCGGAAAAACAATTCTTCCTTTCGTACCAATTTCAAGTCTTATGTTCCCTACGTACATTCTCTTAAACATGTCCTGGAATTACGGGGTGTAACAAGAAGCCTATAGCCGAAATGGCATTGTGAGCCATTTGAAATTGAAATACAATTTGATCGATAATTAGAATCGTCGCATATTATCTACTTGAAGATTATAGTTGTTATAATCGATTGCGGATTTATAACATGTTATACTAAACACCTTGAATTGAAAAGGAATTGGAAAGGTTGATATGTTGTTACACCTTTGGCCGAGAATGACATTGTATTGTGGACTAGTTTGATATCAATTGTGGGGCGGAATTTTACACGTTTTGTAGGCGTGTAATCCCCTATTGTTAACTACATTGTTGAGCCTTAAATGTGGCGTGTTTGGTTATTGAATTCGGGCCTTGAAAAAGGTGGAAAAGTATGTAGAAACAAAGGAAGTGCTGTCCGATTTTCCGTAGAATTTAGTGACTTTGCACTTAGAATATTCTACGTTTAAAGTAAGAAGTTAATAGACGTATTATGACCATTATAGGTTGAAGTACTACGAGTAGCGTATTCTACTTGAAGGGTGGAAAATCTAGCAAGGTTATAGTACTTTGGAGCATTTTGCTACTTGTCGATAATCGTCGCGAGGTATGTGAACCTCTTCCTTCTTTTGGCATGATTCTATGTATGGAATATACATGTAGTACTATTTCATGATTCTTTCTACTCTTAGAAGTTAAGAGGTATGTATGTTGATTTACTCTATGTAAAAGTTACGTCTAAGTTATTCTAAGTTCTTACCAAATCTTATGGGGGATGTTGGTAAGAGTCGTTAGGAGGTATTTGGAGTCGAGTTGACTTTGCAAATTTACTGCACGAATGAGAATAAGTGTCGAACAAGCCATTGCAGCGTTAATAAAGGAAAATGTATCGACAATCAATTATATTAAATTGAGTAGAATTCTCCATCTGCATAGAAACTAAGATAAGACAAAATTGTATTACATTTTCTAGATCATGGCTGCTTTAATAAGATCGTTATAAACGAGTATAACCTATTCACAACGCGTAAAGTATATGTACTTAATTTAAAGAGTTTACATTATGAAGTTTTAAGACTATGAACCTTAAACTCTTAAAAGGTTGAGAGACTTTATTTTCAAGTAATGAAACTTGATTCTTAAAGGAAGAAATGACATGATTTAAGGGAAGTTACTTGTTTTAAAAGGTGTGAGTTACTTGAGATTTAAAAGTTAAGGAACTTGATTTCTAAAGTTAAGAGACTTGAAGTATTTTGAAAGTTAAGAAAATTGATTTGAAAATATATGATACTTGGTTTTAAAAGTATAAGTCTCTTGGTTATAAAAGGAATGAATTTGTCTAAAACCATAAAGGGTTATAACGGCTTTATGGGAAGTTGGTTATAACGGCTTTATGGAAGGTTAAGAGAATGGTTTTCTCTAATAATGTAAACAAAGAAATAACTTGAAATAAGGAAGGGCAATTTGATTTAAAGGTATCACTTGCTTAAAGTTTTAAAGTAAGGGTCACTTGATTTAGAAGCCGAGAAATGTATTTCTAAAAAGTGTAGTGACTTATGTGAAATGTAAACAAGCCTTGATACTACGAGTGTTAGTATCTTGGGGTTTTATATGAAAAGGAATCTTTTGAAAAGAATGGAAGTACGTAGTACTTAGGGTTAAATTCCCAGATTTGTTTTATGTGAAACGAAAAGTGCCTTGAGTATATAAAATGAAAGTCTAAAGATTTTATGAACTTGCCTATGCTTGTTTGTGATAGCCTTGAGTATAAGTATTATATGTTTACGCTGTCGTGACTCTCAGTTGGAGGGCCGGCTGTCTTGTTGTGAATTTACTTGGACGTACCGACAGTGACGGAGGCTTCCACTGGTATGCTTCCATTGTGATTGATCCTTGGACATGCTTATATGACGTGGGATTCCGGGGCATGCGACTAGGATGCGGGTTAGATTCCCGGATTATTCTTATTACTCCTTGGACATGCTTATACGATGAGGGATTCCGGGGCATGCGACCAGGAGGCGGGTTAGATTCTCGGATTTGTTTTATTACCCATGGTCATGCTTATACGATGAGAGATTCCGGGGCATGTGACCATGTTATGTACGACTATTACTCCATGGACTGCTACCCCATGAAGACATGTGTCACGACCCGACCCCGGGCCCGCGACTGGTGCCCTACCTGGGCACCCCTTTCAGGTATACATCAGAGAATAGCAGCGGAACATACACAACTCACATAATACTTAGACATTAAATAACAACAGGCTAGCCGATGAGGCCACCTTCCGTAAAATATACAAAATCCATAAATAAAACGGTACAACTCTTTCTTTTCTTTACAACCCAAATCCACAAGATATGACTACAGACCTCTAAAAATAACAACTGTGATGGGACAGGGCCCCGCTATACCCCTGAATGTACAACAACCGACAAAACCAGGGATAAGCCTCCGGAGTAATGGAGCTTCTCAACAGCTGAATCAGTGATCCTAAAAGCGAGGATCAGCAACCTGTATACTTTACCTGCGGCATGAACGTAGCCCCCCGAAGGAGGTCAGTACAACATGTACCAAGTATGTGAAACTGAAAGTACTGTTGTGAAATCATAAGTCTAAAATAAAGCTGGAGACATGTATGATAACTCAAATAACAGTACACTGTGTCTTACTGACAATGAGAGTAAACAAGAGTATACTTTACTGCATAAAAATAGGAGGCTCATGATCAAAGCAGGGCCACCCGCCCGCAGTATCATTAAGCAATCCTACTTCTGGGACTATTTCACCCGCAAGGGTCGTGTGGACCCGCATGAGGTATTCCTCGCATAGATTGTATCCGCCCGCATAGGTCGTGTACACCCGCATGAGGTATTCCTCGCATAGGACTGGTCCGCCCCGCATGGACTATTTCACCCGCATAAGACCTTACGGACCCGCATGAGGTATTCCTCGCATCATGGGTAGCAAATCCACGGAATATGCAAATGCCACAAACCCGGGGAATGACCCCGTAATGAATAATATATCACTAGCACAAACCGGCTATCATACATAACATAAGCACTACCGGCTTATCATACATAATATAAGCAAGTTAAGAAATCCTCCTAACTTCTTATTAGTCTTATTCATATACACTCTCATTTTAGTTTATTTAAGGCACTAACATGTCATTATGAAAATCCGGGAATTTAACCCAAAGTACTACGTACTTCTATTCTTTTAAAATGACTCTTTTTCACATAAAACTTCCAAGATACTAATAACCGTAGTATCAAGTCATAACTACTTTTCAAGACAAGTCACAAGACCTTTTAGAAATACATTTATAGGCTTCTAAACCAAGCGACTTCTTTCTTTTAAAACCTTAAGCAATTGATGCCTTTAAATCAATTTGTCTTTCATTATTTCAAGTCATTTTTCATATTTAAATTACTTAGAGTAAATCACCCTTTTTAACTTACCATAAAGATATTATAACCAACTTCCCATAAAGCCGTTATACTAGATTTATACTTTAGAAACTTACATTCTTCTTTATAACCAAGAGACTTAAACTTTCCAAATGAAACAAGTATCATATACTTTCGAAATACTTAAAGTCTCTTAACTTTAAAAAAACCAAGATATCCTTAAAATTTAAACCAGTGAGTTAATTCCCTAACTCAACCAACTTGATCATTCTTAAGATAAACCAAGGATATCAAATGGACTAGATTCGTCAAAATCTCGTACGTCTACCGTACTATACATTTACAACTTATTCATGCTCAAGAGATAAGAAAGTTCCACATACCTCTTCGGCTCAATCCACTTGCCAAGTACAATATGCCGTACGTAGTATGTCAACCTATAATGACCATAATACATTTATTAACTTCTAGCTTCAACGTAGAATATTCTAAGTGCAAAGTCACTAAATTCTACGGAAAATCGGACAGCACTTCCTTTGTTTCAACATACTTTACCACCTTTTTCAAGGCCCGAATTCAATAACCAAACACGCCACATTTAAAGCCCAACAATGTAGTTAACAATAGGGGATTACACGCCTACTAGACATGTAAAATTCCTCCCCACAATTGATATCAAACTAGTACAAACTACAAGGTCAATTCGGCAAATTTGAGGTATAACAACACAAATTCTTATCCAATTCCTTTTCAATCCAAATTGTTTAGTATAACATGATATCAAGTCGCAATCGATTATAACTACTACAATCTTCAAGTAAGTAACATGCGACGATTCTAATTAACGACCAAATTGTAATCCAACTTCAAATGGCTAAAATGTCATTTCGGATTCTAGGCTTCAACTATCCATAACACTTATAAATCTTCAACACAATATACTTCATGCTAGTAAAAATGTAAGGCTACAACAATATGAAATCTTATAACACTTTAAGAGGACAAGATTGTTACCTCAACGAGCCTTAGTCCAACTTCAAATCCGAAGTCGCTCCCTAGCAACTTAGAGCCTCTTCTTGACACTTCAATCCACCACTTGAGACTCTTAGAATATCACAAACAACTTTCCTTTAATCTTCCAATCAAAACCTAGGAAAGCAACTAGGTTTTCACCTTGCGACTAATACAAAAACAATCTTTTTCCGGGATCTTTCTATTGAGATACCCTTACAATACCCTCATGAACCTTGGTTTAAAGTGTGGAGCTTATTGGACAACAAACAAATTTTTTTCTCTTTTTTTGTTCATGAACCCGAGAGCTCCCTTAAAGTTTCATCCAATTTCTTGAAATTTTTTTCTAAGTATGGAAGCTTGTCTCACTACTAGTACTACTATATAGTAACATGAAGGGTCAAGATTTGCACATATGTGTGGCTTGGATGAAATTCTCTTAAATATCAAGTCAAGTGGCCCCATTGACTAAGTCAATTATATCAAGCTCTACTACTTTGAAAGACTTGGCCATCTTAATAATTGTCAAATGACCCTTTTACCCATGTTATTTTCGTCCAAGACCACTTAAGGGGGGGGGGGGTGACACGTGTCGCCCTCCCATTCGTCACAATACTTCGTTTTCCGACAATTTCATAATTCCGATAAATTTTTACTCGTCTCAAATCTTAACATTTTTGAGTTCTTACGTACGTTCTTATAAACATATCCTGGAATTCTGGGGTGTAACATTCTTCCCCCCTTAGAAACATTCGTCCCCGAATGTTCTTTTGGGAGTCAAACTTAAAGATAGCGACATAGTCTCCTTACAACCCCCACATACCAATAATGCCACACGTGGCCACACAACAATACTAATACCAAAACATCAACCTGAACTCCAAGTGTCGACGTCGGTTATCTGCATAAAGCTTCTGCTGACTCTGAGCTTACTAATAATCTTTCCTGGATAAGCTTCGCCTTATCCACAGCCCGCTGAATCAAGTCTGGACCAAATAACTGAACCTCGCATACGTCGAACCAACCAACCGGCGATCTACACTTTCTTACATACAAGGCCTCATACAGGGCCATCCAAATACTGGAAGGGTATCTGTTATCATACGTAACTCAACAAGAGGCAAATAATTCTCCCCGCTAACTCTGAAATCAATAACATCGGCCCGCAACCTATCCTCAAGTGCCTGGATAGTACGCTCTGCCTGCCCGTCGGTCTGAGGGTGTAATGCAACACTGAGACTCACCTGTGTCCCTAATCCCTTCTGAAAACCTCCAGAAGTTATCTGTAACCGAGCTCATATGTTTGACATCATAAATGTAGGAACCCCGTGCAGTCTCACAATCTCCCTGCTATATAAGTTAGCATAAACCTCAGCCGAGTAAGTGGTCCCAATCCGGAAGAACACGGCTGGTTTCGCCAGCCTATTCACCATGACCCCGTGGAGTCGCGCCTCCGATGCGATGCCACCCTGTAACAAGATTCATATTAATTACCTCCCATAACTAAGTCGGGATCTAAATCTCCTGCAATAGCCCACTGGGCTTCTGGGGTTCAACATTGACCTGCTACTAATTCGGACATTAAGTAACAACTCTGCTACATCCCTTTTCAGGCCATCTTACCAATATATACATCTGAGGTCACGACACAACTTAGTCGACCCCGAACAATTTGAGCAATAAGCACTGCGTGCCTCCCCTAAAACCTGCTGACAAGTTCTGTAGCACCGGGTATACACGATCTATCCTCATATCACAGCACCCCATCCGGTGCTACTCAAACATGCTCCTCTCTTCTCGGAGAGTCGTATCTCGATACTGTATCATAACTGGATCCTCATACTGTCGCCTCTTTACCTCCTCAACGACGGAAGACTCGGCAACCTCTCGGATCTAAACTTCATTAACCTTGGAAACAAATATTCGAACTCCTCAGGTCGGTAGCTGATGAATCTCACGGACCATGTCCTGTCTATCTGGTTGTCCATCTGGCAGACTACCCATAGATCCACGACTAAGAGCATCTGTAACTGTCTTGGCTTTCCCCAGATGGTATAGGATATCAATATCACAATCCTTGAGTAACTCTAACCACCGTCTCTGTCGCAAATTCAACTGCCTCTGTCTGAAGATATACCGGAGGCTCTTGTGGACTGCACAAATATCCACATGAAGTCTATATATACGTCATGCCTCCAAATCTTCGAGGCACGATTAACTGCCGCCAGCTCTAAATTGTGAGTGGCGTAATTTCCTTTCCTGCTTCCCTAACTGTCGGGAAACATAGGTTCTATCCTTATCGGGTTGCGTTAGCACACAACCTAGCCCAATACCCAACGTGTTACCAAAAAAACCTAACCCTCTAGTCTTTCAGGAGGGGTTAGAACTGTAGTCGTGGTCAACTTATCTTTCAATAACTGGAAACCTTTCTCATTCTTGCGAAATATTCGGGTGTCCTTAATCTCAATTATGGTTCCTGTTTCCCTTTCTTTGTTGCAACAAAACTGTTATAACCCGTATTTCCAGAGTATGTACATGAGGGCGTACGTATAAAAGTTTAAGCCTTAAGTTAGGCAAGGGACGGAAATTTTGTTCACAACCCACGAAAAGAATTGTTTTCCGACGAAACGTTTTCCAAACTTTGCGAGGGGAAAATTACGGGTGCGACTTTAATAATTTTTGCGGATTTTTCCGAGAGATGAAATATTTTGGACCAACGAGAGGGCGACACTTGTCACCCTCAAGTTGGCGGATTGGTGGCCGAAAGGGGGCACGTTTTGTGCCATGTTATGTTGCCTAAACCATGGGTCAATGTTTGGAGTGAATTGAGGAGTAGATGGCTGTTACACCCCGTATTTACAGGACATGTCTTAAGATAGTACGTAAGAACTCACAAGTGTTAAGATCTGAGACTTATAAAAATTTATCGGAATTATGAAACTGTCGGAAAACGTATTACTATGACCAATGGGAGGGCGACATGTGTCACCCCCCCCCCCCATTATGTGATGCCTTGGTCGAAATGTGCAAGGGCAAGAGGGTCATTGGACCTTTGTTGCAAGACAAGTCTTGCAACTTGTGTAGCATGAGAATGTTGACTAAGTCAAAGGTCAATTAGTCTTGATTTTTTTGTAAGACTTCATCCTAGCCACCCAAATGGTTGCATCTTGTCCCTCCATGACCCTTTATATTACTACTAGTAGCACTATTAGTGCCAACACTTAGCAAATTTCTTGAAAAATTGGATGAACATAGAGCTTGAGCTCTCGGGTTCCACACAAAAAAAGGGAAATATTTGTTTGTGATCCATTTAACTCCACACTTTAAACCAAGGTTCTTAGGTGTATTGTAAACACGTCTCAATAGAAAAATCTTGGAAAAAGATAGTTTACGGGTTAGTCGCAAAACGAAAACCTAATGGTCTTTCTAGGTTTTGTTTGGAGATTTGAAGGATAATTGTTGGTGTTGTTCTAAGGGTCTCAACAAGCGGATTGAAGTGTCTTGGAGAGGCTCTAAACTACTAAGGAGCGACTTCGGATTGGAGTTGGATTAAGAATCGTTAAGGTATAATCTTGTCTTTTAAAGGTGTTACAAGATTACATATTTATATTGTTGTTGTTAGCCTTACTTGTTGCTAGCATGAAGTTGATAGGTTGAAGTTATAAGTATTATGGATTTCTTGTAGCTAAATCCGAAATGTTATACAAGCCACTTGAAAATTGGATTACTAATTGGTCGTTTATTAGAAATCGGCGCATGTTACTTACTTGAAGATTATGGTTATTATAATCAAATGCGACTTGATATCATGTTATGCTACCAATTTGGATTGAAATGGAAATTGGTTAAGAATTGGTATTGTTGAACTCAAGGTGGCCGAATTTGGATTTATAGTATGTGTTGTTTGTTATCGTTTGTGGGGCGGAATTTTACACGTCTAGTAGGCGTGTAATCCCCTATTGATTAATTGCTTTGATTGTGCCTTAAATGTGGCGTGTTTGGTTATTGTATTCGGCCTTGAAAAAGGTGGCAAGATTAGTAAAAACAAAGGAGGTGCTGTCCGATTTTCCGTAGAATTTAGCGACTTGACACTTATAATATTCTACGTTTAAAGTAAGGCCTTAATAGACGTATTGTGAATATTATAGGTTGACATACTACGGGCGGGACTTTGTACTTGGCAAGTGGTTTGACCCGGCGAGGTATGTAGAACTTTTCCTATCCTTTGAGCATGACTAGTTACACGTATATAGTACGGTAGACGTACAATAGCTTGATATCCTTTACTAGTTTATTGAATGGCCAAGTCGGGTGAGTTAGGAGATTAACTCACTTCTTTGAAAGTACTAAGGATGGCTAATGTTTTATTTAAGTTAAGGGACTTGAAGAGTTTTAAAGTATGTGATACTTGTTCCGTTTTAAACGTATAAGTCCCTTGGATAGGAAATTGTATTTTGGCTAAGGTATAAAGTGAATATAACGACTTTATGGGGAGTTGGTTATATTTTCTTTATGAAAAGATAAATGACTTGTTCTAATGAAAAGGCAATTTGATTTTAAGGCATCAATTGCATAAGGTTTTATAATAAAAGGAGTCACTTGATTTTAGAAACCTAACTTTATGTCTAAAGGTATTGTGACTTGTCTTGAAAAGAGATTTTGACTTGATACTATGGTTTATAGTATCTTGGAAGTTCTATATGAAAATGAGTCATTTTTAAAAGGTTGAAGTACGTAGTACTTTGGGTTAAATTCCCGGATTTTTATAAAAGACCTGTTAGTGCCTTAAGTAAACTAAAATGAGAGTGTAGACGAATAAGACTAATAAGAAGTTAGGGGGATTTCTAACTTGCTTATTTATTGTATGATGGCCGGTTGAGATAGGGTAAGAGTATAAGTGAGGGGTAAACCCCCAAGACGTTATACCACCTTCTCCAGGATAAGAGTATAAATGAGGGGTAAACCCCCAAGACGTTATACCACCTGTTTTGTTACCTTTTCCAGGGTAAGAGTATAAATGAGGGGCAAACCCCCAAGACGTTATACCACCTGTTCAGGGTAAGAGTATAAATGAGGGGTAAGAACCCTAAGACGTTATACCACCTGTTTCTATGGGTTCGCTACCCATGATTTGATCGGGAGTCTCCTATTGTGATGTTGTACGTATTCCTTTGATTTACTCTCATTGTTAGTAAGGCACTGTGTACTGTAATTCTGTTATCATACATGTCTCCGGCTTTGTTTTAAACTTATGTTGTAATTACAGTACTTTCCAGTTTTACATACTTAGTACATATTGTCTTGACCCCTTCCTCGGGGGCTGCGTTCATGCCGCAGGGAAGGGTAAGCAGGTGGTGGATCCTCACTCTTAGGATCACTTATCAGACGTCGGAAGCTCCATTCTCCGGAGGCTTGTCTTTCTTTTGGTACAGTCTTTCCCTGATGTAGTAGATTTATGTACATTCAGGGGTATGGCGGGGCCCTGTCCATACGATTATTATTCTAAGTGCGTATTCACATATGTGGTTGGGCTGTAAGAACTAAGTTGTACTTTTGATCATATTTATATTATGGATGTTATACCCCGTATTTCCAGAGTATGTACGTAAGGGCGTAGGTATTAAATTTAAGCCTTAAAGTTAGGCTAGGATCGAAATTTGGGCACAAGTACCAAAAAGAATCGTTTTTCGACGAAACGTTTTACTAAACTTGCGAAGGGAAAATTCTGGCTATGTCAATTATAATTTTTGCGGATTTTTCTGAGAGACGAAACATTTTGGACCAACGGGAGGGTGACATGTGTCACCCTCACATTGGAAGCAATTGGGGCGGCAAAATGGACGATTGGGGTCAAGGGAGTTGGTAGGATATTTTGTGCAAGTTGTTGTGGTAGATGGATAAGGTCCACATGGTTAAAATCTAGCCCTACACTTGCCTTACACTTGGATGGATCTTGGCCATTGGTTGGCCATTTCTTGACCTATAAATACCCCCCTTGTTGAAGAGTTATTTCATCCAAACTTGAGCATTCTTTCTAAGTCTCAAAATACTCCCTCCCTCTTGATATTTCGTCCAAAGCCTTCCCCCCCCCTTGAGAAGCCTTGGCCGAGAGGGTGCTCCTCCCTCTAGTGGTCGTGAGAATACACCCCCTTGCCTAGTTGTTTCGTATAATACCCCCTTTGTGGTATAAAAATACTCTCCAATCTTTGTTATAATGCCCTAAATACTCTAGCCCAAATACCTTGTAGAATTCCCAAGGTTACCTCTATCTGAAAAGCCGAGAAATACTATTATACTTCCTCGATCACAAAACGAAACCCTAAGAAAACCTTCATAGTCGGTTGAAGTGTTAAGTAGAAGTTGCGTAGAACTTCTAAGGGTTGTTTGGGCGGATTGGAGCACTCGGAGTAGGAGCTTAACGTTGCTCGGGATCGACATTAAACTTGGATAATTTTGGGCTCATCGAGGTAAATACTCATCCTTATATTGTAATTGGGAATTACATCTCGTAGTTGTATAGAAATGAATATAAGATTCATAGAAGAGAATTGAGCTGTTATAGAAGGATATTACAGAAAAGACTTGAGCGAAATCACATCGGAAGAATATATAAGTAGAAGTTTAAATCGTACTTACATAGAATTTGTATTCTGATGGTGATAACCTTTATTGGTTGAATGTTCTGCGAGTAGCATGAACTACTTGGAAGGTGGACAAGGCTAGCCGGGTTATAAGCGAGGCGTTTGCTTATAGTCGATAATCGTCGCGAGGTATGTGATTCTTCCTATACTCTTGAGCATGATATTTTACAAGAATATATATATAGTACGGTAGACGTACGTGTGGCAATGTCTTTTGACATAAGCCTGAATAATAAGAATCTGCAAGTATTTTACAAGGATATATATATATAGTACGGTAGACGTACGTGTGTTAACTGAATATAGTTGTGCGACAATGTCTTTTGACTTAAGCCTGAATAAAAAGAATCTGGAAGTATTTTACAAGGATATATATATAGTACGGTAGACGTACGTGTGTTAACTGAATGTAGTGTTACGGCAATGTCTTTTGACTTAAGCCTGAATAATAAAGAATCTTGAAGTATTTCAAAATATTAAGAAACCGTTTTGAAAGAAGAGTAATACTTGGTTTTGAAAACATAAGAGTTATACTAGCTTTATGGAAAGTTAGGTATAACGTCTTAAGAGAGGTAAAGAAAATGGTTTACTGATTTTAGAAGTTAAGGGACTTGATCTTAAAAGATAAGAGACTTGACTTAATTGAATTGATATGAATTTTGTTAAAAGTGTGAAACCTCATTCGTGAAAAATGAGTACTTGGTTTTTAAAAGGAATAATGTTTTACTGATTTCGAAAATCAGAATAAGGATCGAGCAAACCACTGCAGCGCTAATAAAGGGAAAAGTATTGAATAATTAAGTATTATTAAAACCAGTAGAAACCTCCATCTGCATAGAAGCTAAGATGAGACAAAATGATATTACATTTCCTAGATCATGGATGCTTTAATAAGATTGATTATAAACAAGAATAACCTACTCACATATAAGGCATATGTTTCTCAAATTGTTTAAAAGAGAATTATGTTTTAAAGGATTAAAACTATGAACTACGAAACCTTTTCAAAAATGAGAAACTTGAGTATTTGAAATTAGGCAAACTTGAACGTTTGGATAATAATGTTGTTACTTGATTTTACAAAGGAAAGCATTTTGGTTTACTTAACAATGTTAGTCACTCTATTGTTATACTACGGGTATCGGGTGACCTTTGTAAAAGAAATGGATCTTTAAAAGGAATTTAACGTACGTAGTACTTTAGGGTTAAAACCCGAACTTTGACATAAAATGAAAGTACCTTGAGTTGTGTATAACTTGCCTATTCTTGTTGTGATAGCCTTTGTTGTGCAAGAATTGTGTTTCTATACCACCGCGTCTCTCAATGGAGGGCCGACTGATTTGTTATGATATTACTTGGACGTACCGGCAGTGACGGAGAATTCCACGGGTACGCTCCTGTTGATAGTGTTATTCCATGGACTAGCTCTCCATGAGGTTTCTTACTGTTCGGCCTTGGTACCTGGTGGTCGGCTTTCGTACTTGCCCCGTCTCGTGGCTGATTCGGCCTTGGTACCTGGTAGTTAGCCCTCGCACTTGCCCCGTTCAGTGTAGTGACGAAGTCTCATGGTACGACCTTGGTACCTGGTAGTTAGCCCTCGTACTTGCCCCGGTCAGCTACGTGACCGGCCTTGGTATCTGGTAGTCGGCTTTCGTACTTGCCCCGTGTCAGCTTCGTGGTTTGGTTGTATAGTATTGTTAGTACGGCTTTGGCATCAGGTAGGACTTGGTGTTCAGGTGTACTTCTTGGTGTTATCATATCATATCTAGCGATGAGGAAGGTATTCCACGGGCATGATTGATGTTGTGGGCGTGAGACCCAATATTTATATTTGAGTAATGACTTGGAGGCGTGAGTCACGACTTGATATAATCGCTATATGGGTGTCTTGTAGTTTGGTTATCATACATGTCTCTGCTTTATATAGACTATTATGATTTCATTTCTGATATTCTGATTTCACGTACTTAGTACTGTTATCGACCTCGCCCGGAGGCTGCATTCATGCCGCAGTAAGAGGTACATTTGTCGATCCAGCGTTTAGGATCACATTTCAGCGTATTGGGAAGCTCCGTTCCTTGGAGGCTTATCTTTTGGTATGTTACCACAGTGCAGCAGGTTCTTGTACATTCGAGGTATGGCGGGGCCACTGTCCGTCATAGTTGTTGTATAAATCTTAGAGTGCAGTAACCTTTGTTGTGGCGGGGTTGTAAGGATTAAACTATTCAACTTTGTAATTATATATATATATCGAAAAGCGATTTTCTCTCGAGTAAATGTGTCTCATTTCACATTTTGTTTCATGTATTGCTTTTATGTTCATATGATTACTCTGATGTATGAATACTTGGGTGCCCGGGTAAGGCACGATCACGGAGCCGGGCAGTCGTGACAAAAGTGGTATCGAAGCGATTAATCCTCGGAAAGTGTCTGAGACCGTGTCTAGTAGAGTCTTGATTATCGGTGTGTTGTGCACATCTATAATCGAGGAGTGCAGGACATTTAGGATTGGTTTCCATTCTTCTCATTACGAGATCGTGCCTTAGAGCGTGTGATAAGTTGGACCCTCCAGCGTACTTCATTTTCACGATTATGCCTCCGCGCGAGCAACCGGGCGAAGAAGGCAAAGCGGCGAAGGAGCTGCGAGTAAGCGGCGGCAGTCTCTGAGACCACGATGCACTGAGCCTCGGTCCGCGATGCAGGCGAGAGAGATGGGTTACAAGAGTAGGCGATTAATTGCGAGTTGTGGCGGACTTGAGGATAAGTGGGCCGCAGCGAGTTCGATGCACGGTGGTTCACCTAGATCGAGATAGTTTGAGGCTACGGGATTTTACGAGTTGTAGGCCGCGAGTTTTATGGGTCGAGGCACGAGGATGATCGCGAGGAGTTCATCAAGCGATTCTGACGGATCGTGAGAGTGATCAAGGCATCGGAGACCGAGTCGGTGGTCTAGGTTCGCATCGTTTGCGTGATACCGCATGATCGTGGTTTGATTCGTGGGAGCTGTCCCGGGGAGAGAATGCACTTCCAGCTATATGGAACGAGTTCTCAGAGGCATTTCTTGCACACTTCTTGCCCCCACAGATGAGGAGGGCTCGGGCTGACAGATTTTTGGTGTTGCGGCGAGCAGGCGTGCGGTTGGGAGTACAATGTGGAGTTCGACTCATTGGCGGTCGTCCCGCGTTAGTAGCTAGTATGGAGGATCGAGTGCACCGATATGTTACAGGGCTCGATGATTACCTAGCAGAGAGTTGTTCGGGTGTAGCTCTTTAGCCGGGCATGGACATTGCCCGCATGCAGGCTTATGCACTTGGATGTGAGGAGCGGAGAAATCGACGGAATGACCAAGATCAGCAGAAGAGGCGAGCAGCGAGGTCCTGGTGACTTTCGAGGCGGACGCCTCAGCCAGACTAGTTATGTACCTCGCCCGATCTGAGTGGTCCTCCGGCGCCGGGACGCCGGGATATTCGAGGCGGTCGGGGCTCGAGTTTCAGATTTTAGGGGAGTAAGTGCTCGCGGATGAGTCGCCCTTGTCTCGGTGTGGCCGTTGTGGAAAACTTCATAAGGGAGAGTGTTGTACTAACTTGGGAGATTGTTATTATTGCGGCCAACAGGGCCATCTGGCGAGCGTCCGACTGGGTAGCGCTGGTAGGATAGCACAGACTACGGGATCAGTTGCGGGTTCTTTGCCCTCCATAGCTAGGCAGGATGTTCATACACCGGCAGGCCACGGCAGAGGTCGCGGTGGAAGTTCCCAGTTTTAGCGGTCCTTTGAACCGCCTATTTTCAGGTATATCCTTAACCCTCTAGAGACTTGTATGTATTGATGTTATGATGAGGTATTTAGTGTTATGTTCGGATAGCTTTGTGCTAAAATGTGATTTCAAAACCTGGTTAGTGAGAAAGGGTAAGCCTGGGGGTGAGATAATGATGAACCTTAGAATATTACAGTTGAGACCTTAGATGTAAGGCCGTCTTGAGTACAAGACTTTGCGGGTGATCTTTGTCAGAATGTATAAGTATACGTGGAGTAATTGTGGGAAAATTCCTTGGGTAGTGTAAAATGGAAGTGGTAGCTTTCATGACCTGTATAGGTAAGGTTGTTCCGGATCGGGAGACAAGAGCTTGATGCGTTAAGTGGGTCGGGTTGGGGGCCATGTTGCGGGCCAACCCGCGGCCTGTTTCGAGGTGGGGTCAGCTCTGGGTGGTCCCGCCAGGTGGTAGGGTCACGAGGGTGCTAGGCCCAAGTTTAGATGACCATCGTATGAGTTCGTGGATGCGTTCGACCAAAATCGGTTCGTGAAGGCCGGGAATGGCCTTAGAGGAAAGTGAAGCTAGTAAGATGACCAAGTTTGGAGGTGGTGACTCCAAAGTTTTGGAAACTGGCGATGGTGAAGTGTGAATGCGTATACTAGAAGAGTTCAAGTATTCGAGAAGGACACGACGAGTAAGGAAGGAAGAGAACGTGTGTTATTACGTGGCCAGGTGTGGCTTTAACAACTTGTTAGAGGAACTTGATCGTTATCCGTCTTGAGAAGGAACATTCGGGACGAATGTTTCTAAGGAGGGGAGAATGTTATACCCCGTATTTCCAGAGTATGTACGTAAGGGCGTACGTATTAAATTTAAGCCTTAAAGTTAGGCTAGGATCGAAATTGGGGCACAAGTACCAAAAAGAATCGTTTTTCGACGAAACATTTTACTAAACTTGCGAAGGGAAAATTTCGGCTATGTCAATTATAATTTTTGCGGATTTTTCCGAGAGACGAAACATTTTGGACCAACGGGAGGGTGACATGTGTCACCCTCACATTGGAAGCAATTGGGGCGGCAAAGTGGACGATTGGGGTCAAGGGAGTTGGTAGGATATTTTGTGCAAGTTGTTGTGGTAGATGGATAAGGTCCACATGGTTAAAATCTAGCCCTACACTTGCCTTACACTTGGATGGATCTTGGCCATTGGTTGGCCATTTCTTGACCTATAAATACCCCCCTTGTTGAAGAGTTATTTCATCCAAACTTGAGTATTCTTTCTAAGTCTCAAAATACTCCCTCCCTCTTGATATTTCGTCCAAAGCCTTCCCCACCCCCTTGAGAAGCCTTGGCGAGAGGGTGCTCCCCACTCACAGTGGTCGGCCGAGAATACACCCCACTTGCCTAGTTGTTTCGTATAATACCCCGCTTTGTGGTATAAAAATACTCTCCAATCTTGTTATAATGCCCTAAATACTCTAGCCCAAATACCTTGTAGAATTCCCAAGGTTACCTCTATAAGAAAAGCCCAGAAATACTATTATACTTCCCCTCAGTCACAAAAATGAAACCCTAAGGAAAACCTTCATAGTCGGTTGAAGTGTTAAGTAGAAGTTGCGTAGAACTTCTAAGGGTTGTTGGGGATTGGAGCACTCGGAGTAGGAGCTTAACGTTGCTCTGGATCGACATTAAACTTGGATAATTTTGGGCTCATCGAGGTAAATACTACTGTCCTTCTATTGTAATTGGGAATTACATACTGTAGTTGTATAGAAATGAATATAAGATTCATAGAAGAGAATTGAACTGTAATAGAAGGATATTACAGAAAAGACTTGAACTGAAATCACATCAGAAGAATATATAAGTAGAAGTTTAAACTGTACTTACATAGAATTTGTATTCTGATGGTGATAACCTTTATTGGTTGAATGTTCTGAGTAGCATGAACTACTTGGAAGGTGGACAAGGCTAGGGGTTATAAGCGAGGCGTTTTGCTTATAGTCGATAATCGTCGCGAGGTATGTGATTCTTCCTATACTCTTGAGCATGATATTTTACAAGAATATATATATAGTACGGTAGACGTACGTGTGGCAATGTCTTTTGACTTAAGCCTGAATAATAAGAATCTGCAAGTATTTTACAAGGATATATATATATAGTGCGGTAGACGTATGTGTGTTAACTGAATATAGTTGTGCGGCAATGTCTTTTGACTTAAGCCTGAATAAAAAGAATCTGGAAGTATTTTACAAGGATATATATATAGTACGGTAGACGTACGTGTGTTAACTGAATGTAGTGTTACGGCAATGTCTTTTGACTTAAGCCTGAATAATAAAGAATCTTGAAGTATTTCAAAAGATTAAGAAACCGTTTTGAAAGAAGAGTAATACTTGGTTTTGAAAACATAAGAGTTATACTAGCTTTATGGGAAGTTAGGTATAACGTCTTAAGAGAGGTAAAGAAAATGGTTTACTGATTTTAGAAGTTAAGGGACTTGATCTTAAAAGATAAGAGACTTGACTTAATTGAATTGATATGAATTTTGTTAAAAGTGTGAAACCTCATTCGTGAATAATGAGTACTTGGTTTTTAAAAGGAATAATGTTTTACTGATTTCGGAAATCAAAATAAGGATCGAGCAAACCACTGCAGCGCTAATAAAGGGAAAAGTATTGAATAATTAAGTATTATTAAAACCAGTAGAAACCTCCATCTGCATAGAAGCTAAGATGAGACAAAATGATATTACATTTCCTAGATCATGGATGCTTTAATAAGATTGATTATAAACAAGAATAACCTACTCACATATAAGGCATATGTTTCTCAAATTGTTTAAAAGAGAATTATGTTTTAAAGGATTAAAACTATGAACTACGAAACCTTTTCAAAAATGAGAAACTTGAGTATTTGAAATTAGGCAAACTTGAACGTTTGGATAATAATGTTGTTACTTGATTTTACAAAGGAAAGCATTTTGGTTTACTTAACAATGTTAGTCACTCTATTGTTATACTACGGGTATCGGGTGACCTTTGTAAAAGAAATGGATCTTTAAAAAGAAATTTAACGTACGTAGTACTTTAGGGTTAAAACCCGGACTTTGACATAAAATGAAAGTACCTTGAGTTGTGTATAACTTGCCTATGCTTGTTGTGATAGCCTTTGTTGTGCAAGAATTGTGTTTCTATACCACCGCGTCTCTCAATGGAGGGCCGGCTGATTTGTTATGATATTACTTGGACGTACCGGCAGTGACGGAGAATTCCACGGGTACGCTCCTGTTGATAGTGTTATTCCATGGAATTCCACGGGTACGCTCCTGTTGATAGTGTTATTCCACTCTATTGTTATACTACGGGTATCGGGTGACCTTTGTAAAAGAAATGGATCTTTAAAAAGAAATTTAACGTACGTAGTACTTTAGGGTTAAAACCCGGACTTTGACATAAAATGAAAGTACCTTGAGTTGTGTATAACTTGCCTATGCTTGTTGTGATAGCCTTTGTTGTGCAAGAATTGTGTTTCTATACCACCGCGTCTCTCAATGGAGGGCCGGCTGATTTGTTATGATATTACTTGGACGTACCGGCAGTGACGGAGAATTCCACGGGTACGCTCCTGTTGATAGTGTTATTCCATGGACTAGCTCTCCATGAGGTTTCTTACTGTTCGGCCTTGGTACCTGGTGGCTTCGTACTTGCCCCGTCTCGTGGCTGATTCGGCCTTGGTACCTGGTAGTTAGCCCTCGCACTTGCCCCGTTCAGTGTAGTGACGAAGTCTCGTGATACGGCCTTGGTACCTGGTAGTTAGCCCTCGTACTTGCCCCGGTCAGCTACGTGACCGGCCTTGGTATCTGGTAGTCGGCTTTCGTACTTGCCCCGTGTCGACCGTGGTTTGGTTGTATAGTATTGTTAGTACGGCTTTGGCATCAGGTAGGACTTGGTGTTCAGGTGTACTTCTTGGTGTTATCATATCATATACTGCCGGCAGTGAGGAAGGTATTCCACGGGCATGCTTAATGTTGTGGGCGTGAGACCCAATATTTATATTTGAGTAAGGACTTGGAGGGCGTGAGTCCCTGACTTGATATAACTGCTATATGGGTGTACTGTAGTTTGGTTATCATACATGTCTCCTGCTTTATATAGACTATTATGATTTCATTTCTGATATTCTGATTTCACGTACTTAGTACCTGTTGTATGACCTCCTTCGGGGGGCTGCGTTCATGCCGCAGGTAGAGGTACATCGGCTGTCGATCCCCGCGTTTAGGATCACATTTCAGCGTATTGGGAAGCTCCGTTCCTTCGGAGGCTTATCTTTTGGTATGTTACCCTGAGTCTGTAGGTTCTTGTACATTCTTGTAAATCTTAAGTGCATGCTTTGTTGTGGCGGGGTTGAGATTAAACTGTTCAACTTTGTAATTATATATATATATGCCGAAAGGCGATTTTCTCTCAGGTAAAATGTGTCTCATTTCACATTTTGTTTCATGTATTGCTTTTATGTTCCGCTGATTACTCTGATGTATGACTACATGGGTGCCCGGGTAAGGCACGATCCACGAACCGGGCAGGTCGTGACAATGGAAGCGGCCTTATCGGCTAGCTTTGTGATGTTTATTATTTACACGTGTGTTTATGTTGTGTATGTTCATTGCTATTCTCGATGTATACGAGCAGGGTGCCAGGGTAGGGCACCGATCGCGGCCGGTCGGGTCATGACAAAAGTGGTATCGAGCGATTAGTCTCGGAAAGTGTCTGAGGCATCGTGTCTAGTAAGTCTTGATTATCGGTGTGTTGTGCACCACATCTATAATCGGAGGCTGCAGGACATTTAGGATTAGTTTCCATTCTTCTCTCTACGAGATCGTGCATTAGAGCTGTCTTATTAGGTTGAATCCTCTCGACCTCTTCTTATGAAACAGCTATGCCTCGCGGAAGGCTACGGGGCCCGAAGGGCAAAGCGGCGGAGGCGCTAGCGGTGCTCGAGGGTTACACGGGCTCGAGCACGACTATGCACGAGGTAATAGGCGGGTGGCGAGTTCACCACGCTGCGATTTTAGAAGGCGAGGCGGCGGTAGCTCCAGAGGTTCCGTGCAGACCCTCGGTTCCCGGCCCGGTGCGAGTATAGAGACTACGGGGCGGTCGGTTGTTGACGATATAGTAGCGGCGCCGGCGAAGCGGCGCACCCCTGGCCGAGCGGTTTGCGGATTAGGGATTTTTACGGGATGTCATCCACGAGTTTTATGGTTCGAGGTGCGATGAGGATCCGCAGGAGTTCATTCGGCGACTCTGACGGACCATGCAGGTTCTTAGGGCTTGAGACCGAGTGCATTACGCTAGCCTCTTACCGGTTGCGCGATATTGCGTTGAAGCTGGTTTGAGTCGTGGTTGCTTTCGAGGGTGATGATGCTCTTCCGGCTGTTTGGGAGGAGTTTCTGAGAGGCCTTCATGGATCACTTTTTGCCTCATGAGATGAGAGAGCGGGTAAGCAGTTCTTGACCTTGGCGAGCAGGAGGACTGTCAGGGAGTATATCTTGGAGTTTGACTCCTTGGCCAGACATGCGCATACTATTGTAGCTGACATGGTGGATAGGGTTCATCGTTATGTGATGGGGCTTGACCGTCATATGATTACTGCATGCTTGGGTGTGGCTCTTGGCCGGTATGGACATCGCCGGATGCGAGCCTATCTGCGAGGATAGAGGATATAGAGAGGGAGGACCAGTTTGACTCGAGCCGGCCAAGAGGCGGTGACATCGAGGTCTCGGGGCGATTTCGGCGACGGCCTCGGCCAGCGAACAGTCCACTTTCCGGCCGGCCAGAGTGCTCGCCGCGATTTCGGCAAGAGGTCCGGCGGCGAGTTAGTCGGGAGCGGTCGAGCTCGGGACTTGGGATTTCGAGGCGGAAGCGTCACCGATCGGGACCATCCACACCTCGGTGTGCTCGTCGATGCGGTAGTTCCACGGCGAGTGTCGCGAGCCGGGAGCTTGTTACTCGTGCGGCCAGCAGGGCCATTTGAGGAGAGATTGTCCGTCTAGGGGCGGCATGGGTAATCTGATCTGCAAGCGAGGATCTGTTCTGGTCTTCTTCTCCTTCGTGGTTGTGCGCCCGGATGGCGAGTACTCGCGGGCCGGCGGGCGGTAGAGGTCGTGGTGGTGGTTCGATTCTAGCGGTCCCGAACCGCATATATTCTCTAACGGCCGCCCGGGATCGTGAGGCTTCCACGGCGTCGTCACGGTACATTCGCGATTTGGTGTGATGTTTATGCTTTGATAGATCCAGTTCTACCTTGTCCTATGTGTCCCCTCTTGTGCGGGTAGAATCGGGATAAGCGGAGTCGATAGAGCCTTTTGAGGTAGCTACGCCTATGGGAGACTCGGTGTTAGGCGGAGTGTCTGAGAGGTTGTCAGGTTTATATTCTGATCGTCGGACCACTTGCGAACTTGATAAGTGGAGATGACGATTTTGATGTCATTATGGGTATGGTGGTTGGCTTCTTGTTATGCCAACGTTGGTATGAAGCGAGTTAGTTCGGTTCAGTTTCTGGCGAGCGATTATCAGTGGAGGGCAACACGGCGATCGAGGTAGGTTTATTTCTTACCTCAAGGCTAGGAAGATGGTGCGAGAAGGGTACATCTATCATCTGGTTCGGGTATTTGATCAGAGGTGAGTGCGGTTCTTGATCGATGCAGTGGTTAGGGAGTTTCGGATGTGTTCCCGGATGATCTTGGGCATCCTCCGAGAGGAGATTGAGTTTTGTATTGATCGTTGCGGACACTCGACCTATTTCCATTCCGCCTTACGGGATGGCTTTCTTGAGTTGAGGAGTGAAGGACCGGTGAAAGACTTCTTTGAAGAAGGGCTTTATCGGGCCTAGTGTATCTCCCAGGAGGCGCGGTTTTGTTCGTGAAGAAGAAGGATGGGGCCAGCTGCGTATGTGTGTTGATTCTGAGCGGTGAATAAGGTAACTATTAAGAATAGGTACCCTTCCCGAGATTGATGATTTGTTTGACGATTGCGAGTGCGATGTGTTTCTCAAAGATAGACTGCGATGCAGTTATCATCGAGTTCGATTTGAGACAGACATCCCAAAGCGCATTCGGGACCGGTATGGGCACTATGAGTTGTGGTTATGTCTTTCGGTTTGACCAACGCCTAGCGGTATTTATGGATTTGATGAACGGGTGTTCAAGCCATTTTGGATACATTTGTGATTGTATTCATTGATGACGTCTGGTGTATTCACGGACAGAGCGAGCATCACGGTCACTTGAGATTGTACTTAGGATTCTCGGGCAGCTATTCGCCAAGTTCTCCAAGTGTGAGTTTTGGTTGGCCTCGGTGGCATTCCCGGGCATATTATTGGGGCGATGGTGTTGGGTAGATACGGCGAAGATTGAGGCGATCAAGTCTTGGCGAGACCTACTACTCCGACCGAAGTGCGCGATTTCTTAGGGTGCGAGTTATTATCGTAGGTTTGTGGAGCAGTTTGCTTCGATTTCAGCACCGTTGACTAGGCTGACTCAGAAGGCAGCCAAGTTCCAGTGGACAGAGGCTTGCGAGAAGGGTTTCGAGTTGCTGAAGGAAAGGTTGACTACAGCTCCAGTTCTTACTCTTCCTGAGGGGTTAGACGGGTACGTGATCTATTGTGATGCCTCGGGTATCGGGTTAGGGTGTGTTTTGATGCAGCACGGCAAGGTTATAGCCTATGCTTCCCGGCAGTTACGGAAGCATGAGAGGAATTACCCTACCCATGACTTAGAGTTGGCCGCGGTTATTCATGCCTTGAAGATTTGGAGGCATTATTTGTACGGGGTTCATGTGGATATTTATACAGACCACAAGAGCCTCCAGTATATCTTCAGGCAGAGGGAGCTGAACTTGAGACAGAGACGGTGGTTAGAGTTGCTGAAAGATTATGATGTTGATATTCTATACCATCCGGGGAAGGCCAACGTAGTTGCTGATGCCTTGAGTCGTAGATCGATGGGGAGCCTATCAGAGGTGCGGCGGAGAGGCGAGGACATGGTCCGTCGAGATCCACGATTAGCGAGCTTTGGGGTTCGATTGATCGTCACCGACAATAGCGGGCACGGGTTCGTGAGGTTCCGAAGTTTTCCATAGTTGATGAGGTGAAGAGGCGGCAGTTTGAGGACCAGATGTTGATGCGGTATCGAGATACAGCCTCTTGGGAGGAGAAGAGTCTATTCGAGGTAGCGCTGATAAGTCTTTGAGATTTGAGGCGGTTGTGTATTCTGATGTGTCAGGACTTCCGTCAGTGATTCAGAGGCACACAGCGCTCGATATTCTATTCATCCGGGGTCGACCAAGATGTACCATGACCTCAGATGTTTGTATTGGTGGGATGGCACGAAGAGGACGTGGCGAGTTTTGTTGCCTGATGTCCTATTGCCCGGCGAGTTAAGGTCGAGCACGAGAGGCCCGATGGATTATTGCGATCTATCGAGATTCCGACTTGGAAGTGGGAGATGATCAACATGGACTTTGTTCAGGTTACCTCGTACTCGGAGGAATACGACTCCATTTGGGTTATTGTTGTGGTGTGAAATCAGCCCATTTCCTTCCAGTCAGGACGACGTTTTCGGCTGAGGACTATGCCAGATTGTACATCAGAGAGATTGTGAGGCTGAACGGTGTCCCGGTGTCGATTATATCGATAGGGAGCCTGGTTCTGGCTAACTTCGAGGTCTTTCCGAAGGGTTTAGGGACACGGTGAGTCTCGATCTGACATTTCATCCTCGGTGTGACGGCGGCGGGCGTACTATCTAGACACTTGAGGATATGCTGCGAACCTGCGTGATTGATTTCAGTGGTAGCTAGGAGGATCATTTGCCTCTTGTGGAGTTTGCTTATAACAACAACTACCATTCCGATTATCTGAGATGGCGCCATACGAGGCTTTATATGGCGGAAATGCAGTCGCCGATTGGTTGGTTCGGCGTGGGCGAGTGCGATTAGTTGGCGGACTTGGTATAGCAGGCTGTGGATAAGGTGAAGCTTATCCAGGAGAGACTGTTAGCAGCTCAGAGTCGGCAGAAGTCATATGCGGATAATCGGCGTCGGCATTTGGAGTTTCAGGTAGACGATTGGGTCTTCTTGAAGGTGTCACCCATGAAGGGTGTGATGAGATTCGGTAAGAAGGGGAAACTCAGCCCAAGGTACATTGGGCCCTACCAGATCGTCCGTAAAGTGGGCAAGGTTGCCTATGAGTTGGATCTACCATCAGAGTTAGAGGCGGTACATTCGGTCTTCCATGTTTCTATGTTGAGGAAGTGTATCGGAGATCGGCGAGTTTTCCCTACCGGTGAGGTCCGATGTAGAGGGTTATCGTATGAGGAGAGTCCCATAGCGATACTCGATCGCCAGGTCAGGCGACTACGGACCAAAGATGTAGCTTCCGTCAAAGTCCTGTGGAGAAATGATAACCGTGAGGAGATGACTTGGGAAGCGGAGGAGGACATGTTGAGGAAGTATCCTCACTTATTTCCTATACCTTCAGGTAATTCATCTTCCCTTACTTGTCAAGTTTTAATTGATGTATCTCTTTTGCTTAAATGCTATTATGTGGCCATGTGTGGCATTTTTGGTATGTCGGGGTTGTGAAAGGAAACTATGTCGCTAATTATAAGTTTGACTCCGAAAGAACATTCGGGGACGAATGTTTCTAAGGGGGGAAGAATGTTACACCCCGTATTTACAGGACATGTCTTAAGATAGTACGTAAGAACTCACAAGTGTTAAGATCTGAGACTTATAAAAATTTATCGGAATTATGGAATTGTCGGAAAACGTATTACTATGACCAATGGGAGGGCGACACGTGTCACCCCCCCTTATGTGATGCCTTGGTCGAAATGTGCAAGGGCAAGAGGGTCATTGGACCTTTGTTGCAAGACAAGTCTTGCAACTTGTGTAGCATGAGAATGTTGACTAAGTCAAAGGTCAATTAGTCTTGATTTTTTTGTAAGACTTCATCCTAGCCACCCAAATGGTTGCATCTTGTCCCTCCATGACCCTTTATATTACTACTAGTAGCACTACTAGTGCCAACACTTAGAAAATTTCTTGAAAAATTGGATGAACATATAGCTTGAGCTCTCGGGTTCCACACAAAAAAAAAGGGAAATCTTTGTTTGTGATCCATTTAACTCCACACTTTAAACCAAGGTTCTTAGGTGTATTGTAAACACGTCTCAATAGAAAAATCTTGGAAAAAGATAGTTTACGGGTTAGTCGCAAAACGAAAACCTAATGGTCTTTCTAGGTTTTGTTTGGAGATTTGAAGGATAATTGTTGGTGTTGTTCTAAGGGTCTCAACAAGCGGATTGAAGTGTCTTGGAGAGGCTCTAAACTACTAAGGAGCGACTTCAGATTGGAGTTGGATTAAGAATCGTTAAGGTATAATCTTGTCTTTTAAAGGTGTTACAAGATTACATATTTATATTGTTGTTGTTAGCCTTACTTGTTGCTAGCATGAAGTTGATAGGTTGAAGTTATAAGTATTATGGATTGCTTGTAGCTAAATCCGAAATGTTATACAAGCCACTTGAAAATTGGATTACTAATTGGTCGTTTATTAGAAATCGGCGCATGTTACTTACTTGAAGATTATGGTTATTATAATCAAATGCGACTTGATATCATGTTATGCTACCAATTTGGATTGAAATGGAAATTGGTTAAGAATTGGTATTGTTGAACTCAAGGTGGCCGAATTTGGATTTATAGTATGTGTTGTTTGTTATCGTTTGTGGGGCGGAATTTTACACGTCTAGTAGGCGTGTAATCCCCTATTGATTATTTGCTTTGATTGTGCCTTAAATGTGGCGTGTTTGGTTATTGTATTCGGCCTTGAAAAAGGTGGCAAGATTAGTAAAAACAAAGGAGGTGCTGTCCGATTTTCCGTAGAATTTAGCGACTTGACACTTATAATATTCTACGTTTAAAGTAAGGCCTTAATAGACGTATTGTGAATATTATAGGTTGACATACTACGGGCGGGACTTTGTACTTGGCAAGTGGTTTGACCCGGCGAGGTATGTAGAACTTTTCCTATCCTTTGAGCATGACTAGTTACACGTATATAGTACGGTAGACGTACAAGAGCTTGATATCCTTTACTAGTTTATTGAATGCCCAAGTCGGGTGAGTTAGGAGATTAACTCACTTCTTTGAAAGTACTAAGGATGGCTAATGTTTTATTTAAGTTAAGGGACTTGAAGAGTTTTAAAGTATGTGATACTTGTTCCGTTTTAAACGTATAAGTCCCTTGGATAGGAAATTGTATTTTGGCTAAGGTATAAAGTGAATATAACGACTTTATGGGGAGTTGGTTATATTTGCTTTATGAAAAGATAAATGACTTGTTCTAATGAAAAGGCAATTTGATTTTAAGGCATCAATTGCCTAAGGTTTTATAATAAAAGGAGTCACTTGATTTTAGAAATCTAACTTTATGTCTAAAGGTATTGTGACTTGTCTTGAAATGAGATTTTGACTTGATACTACGGTTTATAGTATCTTGGAAGTTCTATATGAAAATGAGTCATTTTTAAAAGGTTGAAGTACGTAGTACTTTGGGTTAAATTCCCGAATTTTTATAAAAGACCTGTTAGTGCCTTAAGTAAACTAAAATGAGAGTGTAGACGAATAAGACTAATAAGAAGTTAGGGGGATTTCTAACTTGCTTATTTATTGTATGATGGCCGGTTAAGATAGGGTAAGAGTATAAGTGAGGGGTAAACCCCCAAGACGCTATACCACCTTCTCCAGGATAAGAGTATAAATGAGGGGTAAACACCCAAGACGTTATACCACCTGTTTTGTTACCTTTTCCAGGGTAAGAGTATAAATGAGGGGCAAACCCCCAAGACGTTATACCACCTGTTCAGGGTAAGAGTATAAATGAGGGGTAAGAACCCTAAGACGTTATACCACATGTTTCTATGGGTTCGCTACCCATAATCTGATCGGGAATCTCCTATTGTGATGTTGTACGTATTCCTTTGATTTACTCTCATTGTTAGTAAGGCACCGCATCGTAATTCGGTTATTATACATGTCTCGGCTTTGTTTTAAACTTATGTTGTAATTACGCATTTTCCGCTTTACATACTTAGTACATATTGTGTCGACCCTTCCTGGGCTGCGTTCACGGGCGCAGGAAGGGTAAGTGGTGGATCCTCACTCTTAGGATCACTTATCGACGCCTAAGCTCCATTCTCGGAGGCTTGTCTTTCTTTCGTACGCTTCTTCCCCGATGTAGTAGATTTATGTACATTCGAGGTATGGCGGGCCCCGTCCCGCCACGCTAATATTCCTAGAGGTCCGTATTCACATATGTGGGTCATGTAAGAACTAAGTTGTACTTTTGATCATGTTTATATTATGGAAGCGCGCCTTATCGGCTTTTGTGATGTTTATTATTTACACATGTGTTTATGTGTATGTTCCACGCTATTCTCTCGATGTATACAGGAACGGGTGCCTGTAGGGCACCGCCGCCCGGTCGTCATGACAATGGCTAGGGGGCACTTGGGAAAATCCTCACCCTCCACTTGCCCACCACTTGTCTTGATCTTGGCCATTGGTTTTGTCACGACCCGTTCCGGGGCCCGTGACTGGTGCCTTACCCGGGCACCCAAGTAGTCATACATCAGAGAAAATCAGCGGAACATAAAAACAAGACATGAATCAATTGTAAAATGAGACACATTTTATCTGAGAGAAAGTCGCCTTTCGGCATAAATATATATATACAATCTTTCAAACCGAACAGTTTAATCCTTTTTACAACCCTGCCCACAACAAGATTACTGCACTTAAGAATGTAATGACAACTATGGCGGGACAGGGCCCCGCCATACCCCTGAATGTACAAGAACCGACAGACTCAGGGTAACATACCAAAAGATAAGCCTCCGGAGAAACGGAGCTTCCCAAAACGCTGATTTGTGATCCTAGAAGCGAGGATCGACAATCGATGTACCTCTACCTGCGGCATGAACGTAGCCCTCGGCGAGGTCAAGACAACAGGTACCAAGTATGTGAAACTGAAAATACTGTAGTTAAATCATAACAGTCTATATAAAGCAGGAGACATATATGATAACCAAAATACAGTACGCAACATAAAAGCAGTCAAGTCAGGGACTCACGCCCTCAAAGTCATCACTCAAATATAACTATGGGTCTCACGCCCACAACATCAATTATGTTCGCATCATGGCCACATGCCCCCGGAATTCTCCATCGGTGTAGACATGTCCAGGATGCAACAATAATAACAATGTACCGGGTAATCAACCCTGCCACATGGCCGCATGCCCCCGGAATTCTGCATCGGTGCAGACATGTCCATGTAACCATCCTAATGGAAGCATACCCGTGGGCCACCCATCGTGTCAGTATGTCCAAAGGAAATAACAAGATAACAATCAGAATAGAAGCATACTCGTGGGCCACCCATCGTGTCAGTATGTCCAAGCCAATAACAAGATAACACTCCTAATGGAAGCATACCCGTGGGCCACCCATCATGTCAGTATGTCCAAAAAGATCGATTAGTGGAAGCATACCCGTGGGCCACCCATCGTGTCAGTATGTCCATCAATCAATCAGATAGTCGGCCCTCCAACGAGGCGCAGAGTACGTAAATACAACACTTGCACAACAAAGGCTATCACCACAAGCATAGGCAAGTTTAATCATACTCACAGACATTTATTTTATCACAACAAATCCGGGTTTTTAACCCCAAAGTACTACATACAGTTATCCTTTCAAAAAGACCTCTTTTTACGTAAAACAACTCGATACTATTATCCGTCGTACCAAATACGTTCATGTTTTAAACTCAAGTACTTTATACTATTTTAAACCAAGTGACTTACACTTTTTAGAACAACGTCAAGTAACAACATTCTTTTCCAAAAGTTCAAGTTTGCCTAATTTCAGATGCTCAAGTTTCTCATTCTCGAAAGATTTCGTAGTTCATATTCTTGATCACTTAATAATATAATTCTTCTTTAAAACAGTTGAGAAACATATGCCTTATGTGTGAGTAGGTTATTCTTGTTTATAACAATCTTATTAAAGCAGCCATGATCTAGGAAATGTAATATCATTTTGTCTCATCTTAACTTCTATGCAGATGGAGGTTTCTACTGGTTGTAATAATACTTAATCAGTCAATACATTTCCTTTTATTAGCGTTGCAGTGGTTTGTTTGATACTTATTCTGATCAGTAAAACATTATTCCTTTTTAAAAACCAAGTACTCATTACTCACGAATGAGGTATCACACTTTTTAACAACTTCATGTCAATTTAATTAAGTCAAGTCTCTTATCTTTTAAGATCAAGTCTCTTAACTTCTAAAATCTAATAACCATTCTTTTTATCTCTCTTAAGTCATTATACCTAACTTCCCATAAAGCTAGTATAACTCTTACGCTTTTAAAACCAAGCATTACTCTTCTTTCAAAAAGGTTTCTTAATTCTTTTTGTTATACCCCGTATTTCCAGAGTATGTACGTGAAGACGTACGTAGAAAAGTTTGAGCCTTAAAGTTAGGCTAGGACCAAAAATTTAGGCACAAGTACCGAAAAGAATCGTTTTTCGACGAAACGTTTTACAAGACTTGCGAAGGGAAAATTCCGGCTATGTCAGTTCTAATTTTTGCGGATTTTTCCGAGAGACAAAACATTTTGGACCAACGGGAGGGTGACATGTGTCACCCTCACATTGGGCGTGATTGTGGACTTCAAAGGGACGACTTGGAGCATTGGTTAGGTAGGATATTTTGTGCAAGTTGGTGTGGTAGATGGATAAGGTACACATGGTTAAATCCTAGCCCTACACTTGCCTTACACTTGGATTGATCTTGGCCATTGGTTGGCCTATAAATACTCCCCTAACTTGAAGACTTTCTTCATCCACAAATAGTTTCTAAGTGTTAAAATCCTCCCCTCTTAGAAAGGTTCTCGCCCAACCTCGAGAGACCTTGGCAAACCCTCCCCTTGTGAGCTTTAGACGAAACCAACCCCCTTGCCTAGTTGTTTTCGTATAATACACCCCCCCTCTTGGTAGAAATACTCTCCAAGTATTGTTATAATACCAAAATACCTTGGCCCAAATACCTTGTAGTACTTTCCAAAGTTACCTCTATACGTAGAGCCCGGAAATACTATTATACTTTCCTTTAGCCACTAAACGAAACCCTATGGAAAAATCTCCACAATTGGTTGGAGTACTAAGTAGAAGTTGTGTAGAACTTCTAAGGGTTTCTTGGAGCGAATTGGAGCGAACGGAGTAGGAGCTAAACCTTGCTCAGGATCGACTTTAAACTTGGATAATTTTGGGGCTTACCGAGGTAAATAATCCTATCCTTCTATTGTAATTGGAAATTACATACTGTAGTTGTATTGAAATGAATATAAGATTCATAGAAGAGAATTGAACTGTAATAGAAGGATATTACAGTAAAGACTTGAACTGAAATCACATCAGAAGAATATTAAAGTAGAAGATTAAACTGTACTTACATAGGACTGTATTTATAGTAGACTTATAACCTTATTGGTTGAATGTTCTGCGAGTAGCATGTACTACTTGGAAGGTGGTCAAGGCTAGCCGGGTTATAGCCGTGGAGCGTTTTGCTTATAGTCGATAATCGTCGCGAGGTATGTGATTCTTCCTATACTCTTGAGCATGATATTTTAAAAGAATATATATAGTACGGTAGACGACGCGTGTGTTATGAACGTAGTTGTACAGAAATGTCTTTTGACTTAAGCCTGAATAATAAGAATCTTGAAGTATTTCAAAAGAATTAAGAAACCTTTTTGAAAGAAGAGTAATACTTGGTTTTGAAAACATAAGAGTTATACTAGTTTTATGGGAAGTTAGGTATAACGTCTTAAGAGAGATAAAGAGAATGGTTTACTGATTTTTAGAAGTTAAGAGACTTGATCTTAAAAGATAAGAGACTTGACTTGAATGAATTAATATGAATTTTGTGTGAAACCTCATTCGTGAGTAATGAGTACTTGGTTTTTTAAAAGGAGAAATGTTTTACTGATTTCGGAAATCAGAATGAGTATCGACAAACCACTGCAACGTTAATAAAGGAAAATGTATTGAATAATGAAGTATTATTAAAACCAGTAGAAACCTCCATCTGCATAGAAACTAAGATGAGACAAAATGATATTACATTTCCTAGATCATGACTGCTTAATAAGATTGATTATAAACAAGAATAACCTACTCACATATAAGGCATATGTTTCTCAAATTGTTTAAAAGAGAATTATGTTTTAAAGAATTAAAATTATGAACTACGAAACCTTTTCGAAAATGAGAAACTTGAGCATTTGAAATTAGGCAAACTTGAACGTTTGGAAAATAATGTTGTTACTTGATTTTACAAAGGAAAGCATTTTGGTTTACTTAACAATGTTAGTCACTCTATTTTTATACTACGGGTATCGGGTGACCTTTGTAAAAGAAATGGATCTTTAAAAGGAATTTAACGTACGTAGTACTTTAGGGTTAAAACCCGGACTTTGACATAAAATGAAAGTACCTTGAGTTAGGTATAACTTGCCTATGCTTGTTGTTGTGAAACTTGCCTATGCTTGTTGTGATAGCCTTTGTTGTGCCGTAATTGTGTTTCTATACTACCGCGTCTCGCGAGGGCGGTTGACTTGATGAGGACTTAATTGACGCGGCAGCGACGGAGAATTCCACGCACGCCTCGCTGATAGTGTTATTCCATGGACTAGCTCTCCATGAGGTTTTACCGCTCGCCTTGGTATCCGGTGGTCGGCTTCAGACTTGCCCCGCCTCGTTGATTCGGCCTTGTACCGGTAGTTAGCCCTCGCACTTGCCCCGCTCAGTGTAGTGACGAAGTCTCATGATACGCCTGGTACCTAGTAGTTAGCTCGCACTTGCCACGGTCACCACGTGATCGGCCTTGGTATCCGTAGTCGGCTTCGTACTTGCCCCGTGTCGCCGTGGTTTGGTTGTATAGTATTGTTAGTACGACTTTGGCATCGTAGGACTTGGTGTTCATATGTACTCGGTGTTATTATATCATGATCGCCGGCGGTGAGAGGTATTCCACGGGCATGATTGATGTTGCGGGCGTGAGACCCATAGTTATATTTGAGTGATGACTCTGAGGGCGTGAGTCCCTGACTTACATGACTGCTTATTTATCGTGAACTGTAGTTTGGTTATCATACATGTCTCCTGCTTTATATAGACTGCTATGATTTCATTTACTGATTTTACGCTTTCACATACTTGGTACTGTCAGATCGACCTCCTTCGGGGGGTTGCGTTCATGCCGCAGGTAGAAGTACATCGGTTGTGGATCCTCGCTCATATGATCACAGTTCAGCGTGTCGGGAATCCCCATTTCTTCGGAGGCTTATCTTTTGGTATGTTACCCTGAGTCTGTAGGTTCTTGTACATTCAAGGGTATGGCGGGGCCCTGTCCCGTCATAGTTGTTGTCACTTTCTTAGAGGTCTGTAGTACTGTTGTGGGCAGGGTGGTAAGGATTGTAACTGTTCAAAGGTCGATATATATATATGATGAAAGGCAACCCTTTTGGTTGGCCTATTTTCTTTTATCTTGATTCATATCTCTTGTTTCATGTTTATATTTTATTTCCGCTGATTTTCTCTGATGTTGGATCACTAGGGTGCCCGGTAGGCACGACCACGCCCGGGTTCGGGTCGTGACAAAAGTGGTATCAGAGCAGTTAGTCCTCGGAAAGTGTCTACAGACCGTGTCTAGTAGAGTCTTGATTATCGATGTGTTGTGCACCACATCTATAATCAGGAGGCTATAGGATATTTAGGATTGGTTTCCATTCTTCTCATTCTGAGATCGTGCCTTAGAGCTGTGTGATAAGTTGGACCCCTCTGACGTATTCCTCTCCTTTACCGCTATGCCTCGCGTAAGGCAACCCGCCCGTAAGGCGGCAACAGGCGAGTCGCGAGCAGAGCAATGGCAGCCTCTCTACAACGACCACAAGACTGAGCCTCCACCCCACACCGAGCAGAGGAGATGGGTTACAAGGAGTGGGCCCAGTTAATGGCCAGGGTTGTGGCCAGACTTGAGGATAGGCTGGACGCAGCAGTTCCAGTAGCACCAGTGGTTCACCCTAGATCAGATAGTTTGAGGCTACGGGATTTTCTGACTCAGCCCGCCAGAGTTTTATGGGTCGAGGCACGAGGATGATCCGCAGGAGTTCATCCGAAGCGATTCTGGATCATGAGAGTGATCAAGGCATCTGAGACCGAGTCAGTGGTCCTAGGCTCGCATCGGCTGCGTGATACCGCAATGATCGGTTTTGATTCATGGAGCTATCCCGGGAGAGAACGACTTCCGCTATATGGGACGAGTTCTCGTGGGCATTTCTTGCACATTTCTTGCCTCCACAGATGAGAGGCTCGCCGACAGATTTTTGGTGTTGCGCGTAATCCGCGACGGTTCGGGAGTACAATGTGGAGTTCAACTCATTGCCCAGACGTCCCCGTTAGTAGCTAGTATGGAGGATCGAGTGCACCGATATGTTACGAGGCTCGATGATTACCTAGCAGAGTTGTTCGTGTAGCTCTTCACCGCATGGACATTGCCCGCACGCAGCTTATGCACTTAGATGGCGAGCGGAGGAATCGACGGAATGACCAAGATCGCCAGAAGAGGCCGAACAGCAGGTCCTTTGATAACTTTCGAGGCGGACCGCCAAGAAGCAGACTAGTTATGTACCTCCGCCAAGACTGAGTGGTCCTCCACAGCCGGGACCTTCGGATATTCAGAGCGGTCGTGGCTCCTGTGTTTCAGATTTTCGAGGAGTAGTGCTCGCGGATGAGGTCGCCTTATCTCGGTGTGGCCGTTGTGGAAAACTTCATAAGGAGAGTGTCGTACTAACTTGGGAGATTGTTATTCTTGCGCCAACAGGCCATCTGGCGAGATCGTCCGACCAGTGGTAGCTGGTAGGATAGCACAGACTACGGATCGGGCCATGATTCTTCACCTTCCATAGCTAGGAAGGATGTTCATACACGCGAGCCACGCATGCAGGTCGCGTGGAAGTTCCCGCTTTAGCGGTCCTTTGAACCGCCTATCTTTTCAGGTATATCCTTAACCCTCTAGAGTTTTGTATGTATTGATGTTATGAGGATGTGTTTAGTGTTATGTTCGGATAGCTTTGTGCTAAAAATGTGATTTAGAAGCCTGGTTAGTGAAAAGGGTAAGCTCGGGGTGAGAAATGATGAACCTTAGAATATTACAGTTGAGACCTTAGATGTAAGGCCGTCTTGAGTACAAGATTTTGCGGGTGATCTTTGTCAGAATGTAAGTATACGTGGAGTAATTGTGGGAAAATTCCTTGGGTGGTGTAAAATGGAAGTGGTAGCTTTCATGACCTGTATAGGTAAGATTGTTCCGGATCGGGGAACAAGAGCTTGATGCGTTAAGCGGGTCGGGTCAGCCATGTGCGGTCAACCCGAGCCGGCCGGGTCGGGTCGGCCGAGGTGGTCCCGCGGTGGTAGGATCACGAGGTGTTAGGCCCAAGTTAGGTAACCATCGTATGAATTCGTGGACGCGCTCGACCAGACCGGTTCGTGAAGGCCGAATGGCCTTAGAGGAAAGTGAAGCTAGTAAGATGACCAAGTTTGAGGTAGTGACTAAAGTTTCGCAATGCGTTGCTGAAGTGTGGCACGATACTAGAGAAGTTCAAGTGTTCGAGAAGAGTATGACGGGTAAGGATAGATGTGAACATGTGCTGAGAAAATAGAAATGATCGTTACCCTTGTGAAGTAAAGGTGCGAAGGAATATCTGTTAGACCGGGGGGTGGAAGCTTTTGTAATGCTAGAGGTGATTCCTCGTTGACTTGGGTTAAGTACTGGAGCGTGTGTTTTTTTGTGGCCATATGAGGCATTGGCAACTTGTTTAAGTTAAGAAGAACTTTATCGTTATCCGTCTTGAGAAGGAACATTCGGGACGAATGTTTCTAAGGAGGGGAGAATGTTATACCCCGTATTTCCAGAGTATGTACGTGAGGACGTACGTAGAAAAGTTTAGCCTTAAAGTTAGGCTAGGACCGAAAATTTGGGCACAAGTACCGAAAAGAATCGTTTTTCGACGAAACGTTTTACAAGACTTGCGAAGGGAAAATTCCGGCTATGTCATTTCTAATTTTTCCGAGAGACGAAACATTTTGGACCAATGGGAGGGTGACATGTGTCACCCTCACATTGGGCGTGATTGTGGACGGCAAATGGACGACTTGGAGCATTGGTTAGGTAGGATATTTTGTGCAAGTTGGTGTGGTAGATGGATAAGGTACACATGGTTAAATCCTAGCCCTACACTTGCCTTACACTTGGATTGATCTTGGCCATTGGTTGGCCATTGGTTGGCCTATAAATACTCCCCTAACTTGAAGACTTTCTTCATCCACAAATAGTTTCTAAGTGTTAAAATCCTCCCCCCCCCCCTCTTAGAAAGGTTCTCGTCCAACCTCGAGAGACCTCGCCGAAACCCCTCCCCCTTGTGAGCTTTAGCCGAAACCAATCCCCCCCTTGCCTAGTTGTTTTCGTATAATACACCCCCCCCCTCTTGGTAGAAATACTCTCCAAGTATTGTTATAATACCAAAATACCTTGGCCCAAATACCTTGTAGTACTTTCCAAAGTTACCTCTATACGTAGAGCCCGGAAGTACTATTATACTTTCCTTTAGCCACTAAACGAAACCCTATGGAAAAATCTCCATAATTGGTTGGAGTACTAAGTAGAAGTTGTGTAGAACTTCTAAGGGTTTCTTGGAGCGAATTGGAGCGCACGGAGTAGGAGCTAAACCTTGCTCAGGATCGACTTTAAACTTGGATAATTTTGGGGCTTACCGAGGTAAATAATCCTATCCTTCTATTGTAATTGGAAATTACATACTGTAGTTGTATTGAAATGAATATAAGATTCATAGAAGAGAATTGAACTGTAATAGAAGGATATTACAGTAAAGACTTGAACTGAAATCACATCAGAAGAATATTAAAGTAGAAGATTAAACTGTACTTACATATGACTGTATTTACAGTAGACTTATAACCTTATTGGTTGAATGTTCTGCGAGTAGCATGTACTACTTGGAAGGTGGTCAAGGCTAGCCGGGTTATAGCCGTGGAGCGTTTTGCTTATAGTCGATAATCGTCGCGAGGTATGTGATTCTTCCTATACTCTTGAGCATGATATTTTAAAAGAATATATATAGTACGGTAGACGTACGTGTGTTAACAGAACGTAGTTGTACGGAAATGTCTTTTGACTTAAGCCTGAATAATAAGAATCTTGAAGTATTTCAAAAGAATTAAGAAACCTTTTGAAAGAAGAGTAATACTTGGTTTTGAAAACATAAGAGTTATACTAGTTTTATGGGAAGTTAGGTATAACGTCTTAAGAGAGATAAAGAGAATGGTTTACTGATTTTTAGAAGTTAAGAGACTTGATCTTAAAAGATAAGAGACTTGACTTGAATGAATTAATATGAATTTTGTGTGAAACCTCATTCGTGAGTAATGAGTACTTGGTTTTTTAAAAGGAGAAATGTTTTACTGATTTCGGAAATCAGAATGAGTATCGACAAACCACTGCAGCGTTAATAAAGGAAAATGTATTGAATAATGAAGTATTATTAAAACCAGTAGAAACCTCCATCTGCATAGAAACTAAGATGAGACAAAATGATATTACATTTCCTAGATCATGGCTGCTTAATAAGATTGATTATAAACAAGAATAACCTACTCACATATAAGGCATATGTTTCTCAAATTGTTTAAAAGAGAATTATGTTTTAAAGGATTAAAATTATGAACTACGAAACCTTTTCGAAAATGAGAAACTTGAGCATTTGAAATTAGGCAAACTTGAACGTTTGGAAAATAATGTTGTTACTTGATTTTACAAAGGAAAGCATTTTGGTTTACTTAACAATGTTAGTCACTCTATTTTTATACTACGGGTATCGGGTGACCTTTGTAAAAGAAATGGATCTTTAAAAGGAATTTAACGTACGTAGTACTTTAGGGTTAAAACCCGGACTTTGACATAAAATGAAAGTACCTTGAGTTGTGTATAACTTGCCTATGCTTGTTGTTGTGAAACTTGCCTATGATTGTTGTGATAGCCTTTGTTGTGCGTAATTGTGTTTCTATACTACCGCGTTCTCGGTGGGCGTTGACTTGTTGAGGACTTACTTGGACGCGTACAGCGACGGAGAATTCCACCGCACGCTCCTATTGATAGTGTTATTCCATGGACTAGCTCTCCATGAGGTTTTACCGCTCGCCTTGGTATCCGGTGGTCGGCCATACTTGCCCGCCTCGTGGTCGATTCGGCTCGTACTCGGTAGTTAGCCCTCGCACTTGCCCCGCTCAGTGTAGTGACGAAGTCTCGTGATATGGCCTTGGTACCGTAGTTAGCCCTCGATTTGCCCGCCAGCTACGTGATCGCCTTGGTATCCGTAGTCGGCTTCGACTTGCCCCGTCGCCTTCGTGGTTTGGTTGTATAGTATTGTTAGTACGACTTTGGCATCGTAGGACTTGGTGTTCATATGTACTCTTTGGTGTTATTATATCATAGGCCAGCCGGTGAGAGGTATTCCACGCATGATTGATGTTGCGGTCGTGAGACCCATAGTTATATTTGAGTGATGACTCGAGGCGTGAGTCCTCGACTTACATGATCGCTATTTATCGTGAATCGTAGTTTGGTTATCATACATGTCTCCCGCTTTATATAGATCGCTATGATTTCATTTACTGATTTTTACGATTTCACATACTTGGTACTGTATGCAGACCTCCTTCGGGCCGCGTTCATGCCGCAGTAAGTACATCGGTTGTGGATCCTCGCCATAGGATCACGATTCGTGTCGGGAATCCCCATTTTTCGGAGGCTTATCTTTTGGTATGTTACCCAGTCCGCAGGTTCTTGTACATTCAAGGTATGGCGGGCCTCCCGTCATAGTTGTTGTCACTTTCTTAGAGGTCTGTAGTACTGTTGTGGGCAGGGTTGTAAGGATTGTAACTGTTCAAAGGTCGATATATATATGCTGAAAGGCAACCCTTTTGGTTGGCCTATTTTCTTTTATCTTGATTCATATCTCTTGTTTCATGTTTATATTTTATTTCCGCTGATTTTCTCTGATGTTGGATCACTAGGGTGCCCGGGGTAAGGCACCAGTCACGGGCCCGGGTTCGGGTCGTGACAAAAGTGGTATCAGAGCAGTTAGTCCTCGGAAAGTGTCTACAGACCGTGTCTAGTAGAGTCTTGATTATCGATGTGTTGTGCACCACATCTATAATCAGGAGGCTATAGGACATTTAGGATTGGTTTCCATTCTTCTCATTCTGAGATCGTGCCTTAGAGCTGTGTGATAAGTTGGACCCCTCTGACGTATTCCTTTCCTTTACCAGTTATGCCTCCGCGTAAGGCAACCCGCCCGTAAGGCGCAAGAAGCGAGTCGCGAGTAGAGCAAGCGCGCCTCTACAACGACCACAAGATGCACGAGCCTCCACCCCACACCGGAGCAGAGAGATGGGTTACAAAGTGGGCCCGATTATCGCCGTGGTCAGGCCAGACTTGAGGATAGGCTGGACGCAGCAGTTCCAGTAGCACCAGTGGTTCACCCTAGATCAGATAGTTTGAGGCTACGGGATTTTCTGAGTTGTAGCCCGCCAGAGTTTTATGGGTCGAGGCCTGAGGATGATCCGCAGGAGTTCATCCGACAGTTACAGCGGATCATGAGAGTGATCAAGGCATCGGAGACCGAGTCAGTGGTCCTAGGCTCGCATCGGCTGCGTGATACCGCAGTCGACTGGTTTGATTCATGGGAGCTATCCCGGGGAGAGAACGCACTTCCAGCTATATGGGACGAGTTCTCAGGGGCATTTCTTGCACATTTCTTGCCTCCACAGATGAGGAGGGCTCGGGCCGACAGATTTTTGGTGTTGCGGCAGAACGGGCGTACGGTTCGGGAGTACAATGTGGAGTTCGACTCATTGGCCCGGTACGTCCCCGCGTTAGTAGCTAGTATGGAGGATCGAGTGCACCGATATGTTACAGGGCTCGATGATTACCTAGCAGAGAGTTGTTCGGGTGTAGCTCTTCAGCCGGGCATGGACATTGCCCGCATGCAGGCTTATGCACTTGGATGTGAGGAGCGGAGGAATCGACGGAATGACCAAGATCAGCAGAAGAGGGCCAGAACAGCAGGGTCCTTTGATAACTTTCGAGGCGGACCGCCTCAGCAGCAGACTAGTTATGTACCTCCGCCAGTACAGAGTGGTCCTCCACAGCCTTCGGGACCTTCGGGATATTCAGGAAGCGGTCGTGGCTCCTGTGTTTCAGATTTTCGTGAGTAGGAGTGCTCGCGGATGAGGTCGCCTTATCTCGGTGTGGCGATTGTGGAAAACTTCATAAGGGAGAGTGTCGTACTAACTTGGGAGATTGTTATTCTTACGCCAACAGGCCATCTGCGAGATCTTGTCCGACTGTGGTAGCTGGTAGGATAGCACAGACTACGGGATCAGTTGCGGATTCTTCACCTTCCATAGCTAGGAAGGATGTTCATACACCGGCAGGCCACGACAGAGGTCGCGGTGGAAGTTCCCAGTTTTAGCGGTCCTTTGAACCGCCTATCTTTTCAGGTATATCCTTAACCCTCTAGAGTTTTGTATGTATTGATGTTATGAGGATGTGTTTAGTGTTATGTTCGGATAGCTTTGTGCTAAAAATGTGATTTAGAAGCACAGTTAGTGAAAAGGGTAAGCTGGGGTGAGAAAATGATGAACCTTAGAATATTACTTGAGACCTTAGATGTAAGGCCGTCTTGAGTACAAGATTTCGGGTGATCTTTGTCGAATGTAAGTATACGTGGAGTAATTGTGGGAAAATTCCTTGGGTGGTGTAAAATGGAAGTGGTAGCTTTCGACCAGATAGGTAAGATTGTTCGGATCGGGAACAAGAGCTTGACGTTAAGCGGTCGGGTCAGCCATGTTGCGGGTCAACCCGTAGCCCGGTTTGGGGTTGGGTCAGTTCGAGGTGGTCCCGCCAGGTGGTAGGATCACGAGGGTGTTAGGCCAAAGTTAGGTAACCATCGTATGAATTCGTGGATGCGTTCGACCAGAATCGGTTCGTGAAGGCCGGGAATGGCCTTAGAGGAAAGTGAAGCTAGTAAGATGACCAAGTTTGGAGGTAGTGACTCCAAAGTTTCGGCAACAGAAGCGTTGACTGAAGTGTGGTACGTATACTAGAGAAGTTCAAGTGTTCGAGAAGAGTATGACGGGTAAGGATAGATGTGAACATGTGCTGAGAAAATAGAAATGATCGTTACCCTTGTGAAGTAAAGGTGCGAAGGAATATCTGTTAGACCGGGGGGTGGAAGCTTTTGTAATGCTAGAGGTGATTCCTCGTTGACTTGGGTTAAGTACTGGAGCGTGTGTTTTTTTGTGGCCATATGTGGCATTGACAACTTGTTTAAGTTAAGAAGAACTTTATCGTTATCCGTCTTGAGAAGGAACATTCGGGACGAATGTTTCTAAGGAGGGGAGAATGTTATACCCCGTATTTCCAGAGTATGTACGTGAGGACGTACGTAAAAAAGTTTGAGCCTTAAAGTTAGGCTAGGACCGAAAATTTGGGCACAAGTACCGAAAAGAATCGTTTTTCGACGAAACGTTTTACAAGACTTGCGAAGGGAAAATTCCGGCTATGTCATTTCTAATTTTTCCGAGAGACGAAACATTTTGGACCAACGGGAGGGTGACATGTGTCACCCTCACATTGGGCGTGATTGTGGACGGCAAAGGGACGACTTGGAGCATTGGTTAGGTAGGATATTTTGTGCAAGTTGGTGTGGTAGATGGATAAGGTACACATGGTTAAATCCTAGCCCTACACTTTTTTTTTTTTAGGTAAATGCTAATATTATAAAGAAAAACGGAAAAACAGGTAGCTACAATCATTCGTCGAGGGTTCTCAATCCTCAACGTAAGCAGTAAACAAGAAATGAAAGAGAGGAGGGATGGGTCGTCTACCCAAAGGTGACGTTACAATGGGAGATTAAATCATAAAAATTAAATTCTTACTATCCGGTGCATTCCAAGATAGTATCTTCATTTAATTAATCAAAATCATTTGCACGCTCATAAGGTGCAATAGTTGAATTTGTGGGGGAAATCAAGACTTGTGCATCATTGGGAATGGTTGCCATAAATGGCTTATGTCCCTCGGCAATAAATGCTTCATTGGCCGAAACAAGATCATAATTCTTAGGTGTCTTGGAAAAGAATGACCCTTCAAATTCCACATAAGTTGATCTTCCAAGACTCGTTTGAAGAGAAGACCCTTTGGTTCCCGTAGCCATCAAGTTTCCAAACCTCTTTGGACGGGCTGCCCCTTTGATTTCCGCAACCATTAAATTCATTAGAAGAGTTGACTCTTCGGTTCCCACCCTTATCAATTCACGATGTCCCATTGAATGAGATGCTTCCTTGGTTTTCTCAGCAAATAAATTGCCCAAGTTACCAAGTCTCGTTTGTAGAGTAGGCTGTTCAACTTCCGCACGGTTTGCAATACCAAGAGCCATGGAAAGTGAACCAACTTCCGACCCTACAATCTTGAACCGATGACCCTTGGGCTTCAGTCTAGACCCGCGACCACCAAAAAGACCAATCAGCATCCCATGACCACCCTTCTGTCCCACCTTCGACCCGGAACCACCCTCAAGAAACGCCATAGACCCGTGCCCACCCAAGCTACCCGTCAACCCATCGAGAGGGGGTGACGTTTCGGAAACCGCGACACTTGAATTCCCAACAACCTCAACTCCGAAAGTTGCACCTAATGAATGAGGCGTGTCATTGACAACTGCAGCAATTGGATGAGGCGTGCCATTGACATCCGCACCCAATGAATGCATCAAAAACCTAGACCTCTTTTGGATAAAAACCCCCTCGACTTCCAAAACCTTAGCATTTCCTAGGCCAATAGGAAAAGAAACATTCTCGAACTCAACACCAGTGTCAAACGTCGTTTGAAGAGGAGCCCCTTCGAATCTCGTAGCCTCCAAGTTTCTAAACCTCTTTTGACGAGCTGCCCCTATGGTTTCCGTAACCTTTGAATACATTAGGAGAGATGACTCTTCGGTTCTCACCCTTTTCAAGTTTCGATGTCCCATTGAATGAGATGTTTCCTTGGTACTTTCAGCAATTAAATTTGTAGCACAAAACGAGTGAGGCGTGCCATTGATATCCGGAACAAAAGAATGTATCAAATTACTAGACCTCTTTTGGCTAAAAAACCCCTCGGCTTCCACAACCTTAGCATTTCCAAGGTCAATTGGAAATGGAACGTTCTCGGAGTCAACCACTAAAGTCCGGTGGCCCATGGACTTTCCCCAAGACCCATGTCCACCCACCTGACCCGCCGTCAACCCGTGACAAACCTCGAGTCCCGTTGATCCCTTAGCATCCAAAGTGGTCGCCGGAAAAAACTCTTCGCACTCAGAAACCAAGGATCGGAGGCCCAAGGCTTCAAGCCTCAAACCCTGAACATCAACACTACCCCCCTGCACCCCGGGTCCACCCTCCATACCCGCTTTTGACCCGGGGTCACCATCAAGAACCGCAAACACCTCAGAGGCAGGAGTGCCTACCGGAATCGCAGCAGCCTTCCCGACTTCTAAGGAGCCTGCCGAAAAAGCTTCCTTGAACTCAAAGACAATTGAACGGTGAACCAGGGGATTCAACCACAACCCTTTATCACCATCACGACCCACCTGCAACCCGTGACCACCCACATGTCCCGCATTTGACCTGGGAAATCCGTCAAGACCCGTGAACCCTCCATTGTGAAGCTTTTCAACCGGAACACTAGCCGAGGTTACCACCGGAAGGTTGGGAGAAACCAAGAGCTGCTTTCTCAACCCAAGACCACCATCATGACCCTCTTGCACACCAAGAACACCCTCCTGATCTGCAAATATCCCAGCAACACCCACCTGTCCCGAATATTTCGCAATATTCAGAGAAGCAACAAACTGGCCATCGCCGGAAGCTGCCCCCCTCGGAGATGCAAACTTCAAATTCATATCTTGTAACTTGTAATCTTGAACAATCAAAATAATCTCTTTCATTCTTTTGGCTGAAATCTTTGTATTCTTTCTCATGGCTATAAGGAAGATACCTTACTCTATAACAAATCAATTAGAGTGAGCGTGAAATGAGCACACAAACTACAACTTAGGATGGATTAGATCAAAGAACAATCCGTGTAGTAAATCAGTTGATGAAAATCATAGAAGAAGGAAGACGTAGAAGAGCAACTAGGAAAAAATGTTGAGAGCATTTTCGCCTAGTGAGAGAAACATCTCTCTAACTCTTGAGTATCTAGCTAGCCCTACACTTGCCTTACACTTGGATTGATCTTGGCCATTGGTTGGCCATTGGTTGGCCTATAAATACTCCCCTAACTTGAAGACTTTCTTCATCCACAAATAGTTTCTAAGTGTTAAAATCCTCCCCCCCCCCTCTTAGAAAGGTTCTCGTCCAACCCTTGGAGAGACCTTGGCCGAAACCCTCCTCATGAGCTTTAGCGAAACCAATCCCCCTTGCCTAGTTGTTTCGTATAATACACCCCCTCTTGGTAGAAATACTCTCCAAGTATTGTTATAATACCAAAATACCTTGGCCCAAATACCTTGTAGTACTTTCCAAAGTTACCTCTATACGTAGAGCCCGGAAATACTATTATACTTTCCTTTAGCCACTAAACGAAACCCTATGGAAAAATCTCCATAATTGGTTGGAGTACTAAGTAGAAGTTGTGTAGAACTTCTAAGGGTTTCTTGGAGCGAATTGGAGCGCACAGAGTAGGAGCTAAACCTTGCTCAGGATCGACTTTAAACTTGGATAATTTTGGGGCTTACCGAGGTAAATAATCATATCCTTCTATTGTAATTGGAAATTACATACTGTAGTTGTATTGAAATGAATATAAGATTCATAGAAGAGAATTGAACTGTAATAGAAGGATATTACAGTAAAGACTTGAACTGAAATCACATCAGAAGAATATTAAAGTAGAAGATTAAACTGTACTTACATATGACTGTATTTACAGTAGACTTATAACCTTATTGGTTGAATGTTCTGCGAGTAGCATGTACTACTTGGAAGGTGGTCAAGGCTAGCCGGGTTATAGCCGTGGAGCGTTTTGCTTATAGTCGATAATCATCGCGAGGTATGTGATTCTTCCTATACTCTTGAGCATGATATTTTAAAAGAATATATATAGTACGGTAGACGTACGTGTGTTAACAGAATGTAGTTGTACGGAAATGTCTTTTGACTTAAGCCTGAATAATAAGAATCTTGAAGTATTTCAAAAGAATTAAGAAACCTTTTGAAAGAAGAGTAATACTTGGTTTTGAAAACATAAGAGTTATACTAGTTTTATGGGAAGTTAGGTATAACGTCTTAAGAGAGATAAAGAGAATGGTTTACTGATTTTTAGAAGTTAAGAGACTTGATCTTAAAAGATAAGAGACTTGACTTGAATGAATTAATATGAATTTTGTGTGAAACCTCATTCGTGAGTAATGAGTACTTGGTTTTTTAAAAGGAGAAATGTTTCTTGATTTGAAATCGAATGAGTATCGACAAACCACTGCAACGTTAATAAAGGAAAATGTATTGAATAATGAAGTATTATTAAAACCAGTAGAAACCTCCATCTGCATAGAAACTAAGATGAGACAAAATGATATTACATTTCCTAGATCATCGCTTAATAAGATTGATTATAAACAAGAATAACCTACTCACATATAAGGCATATGTTTCTCAAATTGTTTAAAAGAGAATTATGTTTTAAAGGATTAAAATTATGAACTACGAAACCTTTTCGAAAATGAGAAACTTGAGCATTTGAAATTAGGCAAACTTGAACGTTTGGAAAATAAAGTTGTTACTTGATTTTACAAAGGAAAGCATTTTAGTTTACTTAACAATGTTAGTCACTCTATTTTTATACTACGTATCGGTGACCTTTGTAAAAGAAATGGATCTTTAAAAAGGAATTTAACGTACGTAGTACTTTAGGGTTAAAAACCCGGACTTTGACATAAAATGAAAGTACCTTGAGTTGTGTATAACTTGCCTATGCTTGTTGTTGTGAAACTTGCCTATGCTTGTTGTGATAGCCTTTGTTGTGCGAATTGTGTTTCTATACTACCGCGTCTCTCGGTGGAGGCCGTTGACTTGTGAGGACTTACTTGGGCGTCAGCGATGTGGAGAATTCCGCAGATGCGCTCCGTTGATAGTGTTATTCCATGGACTAGCTCTCCGCGAGGTTTTACTGTTCGCCTTGGTATCCGGTGGTCGGCTTCAGACTTGCCCGCCTCGTGGTGATTCGCCTTGCACTGGTAGTTAGCCCTCGCACTTGCCTGCTCGGTGTAGTGACGAAGTCTCGTGATACGCCTTGGTACACAGTAGTTAGCCTCGTACTTGCCACGGTCGCCACGTGACCGCCTTGGTATCGGTAGTCGGCTTCGTACTTGCCGTGTCGCCCGTGGTTTGGTTGTATAGTATTGTTAGTACGACTTTGGCATCAGGTAGGACTTGGTGTTCATATGTACTCCTTGGTGTTATTATATCATAGACTGCCGGCAGTGAGGAGGGTATTCCACGGGCATGATTGATGTTGCGGGCGTGAGACCCATAGTTATATTTGAGTGATGACTCTGAGGGCGTGAGTCCCTGACTTACATGACTGCTTATTTATCGTGAACTGTAGTTTGGTTATCATACATGTCTCTCGCTTTATATAGATGCTATGATTTCATTTCTGATTTTTCTGATTTCACATACTTGGTACTGTTATCGACCTCCTTGGGGCCGCGTTCATGCCGCAGTAGAAGTACATCGGTTGTGGATCCTCGCCATAGGATCACAGTTCGTGTCAGTAAGCCCCATTTCTTGAGGCTTATCTTTTGGTATGTTACCACGAGTGCAGAGGTTCTTGTACATTCGTGGTATGGCGGCCCTGTCCCGTCATAGTTGTTGTCACTTTCTTAGAGGTCTGTAGTACTGTTGTGGGCAGGGTTGTAAGGATTGTAACTGTTCAAAGGTCGATATATATATATGCTGAAAGACAACCCTTTTGGTTGGCCTATTTTCTTTTATCTTGATTCATATCTCTTGTTTCATGTTTATATTTTATTTCCGCTGATTTTCTCTGATGTTGGATCACTAGGGTGCCCGGGGTAAGGCACCAGTCACGGGCCCGGGTTCGGGTCGTGACACTTTTGAAATACATTCAAGATTTTTTATTATTCAGGCTTAAGTCGAAATACATTGCCATACAACTACTTTCAGTTAACATACGTACGTCTACCGTACTATATATATTTCTTTTAAAATATCATGCTCAAAAGGATAGGAAGAATCACATACCTCGCGACGATTATCGACTATTAGCAAATAGCTCCAAAGTACTGTAATCCGGCTAGCCCTTTCCACCCTTCGAGTAGAATACGCTACTTGTAGTACTTTAACCTATAACGGTCATACAAGTCTATCAACGTCTAGACTATTCTGCGGAAAATTGGGCAAAGACTTCCACCACAAACTTCACAAGTCATCAGAAATACCCTATGTAAGTACAGTTCAATTCCCTTCTTATATACCTTCCTTGTATATAACTTATACTTAATTCTTATACTTCAACAGTATGTAAACTCTTATAAAAAAGAAGGTCAAGAGTATTTACCTCGATAAGCCCAAAATTATCCTAGTTTAAATGTCGATCCTGAGCAACGTTTAGCTCCTACTCTGAGCGCTCCAACCCGCTCCAAACAACCCTTAGAAGTCCCCAAACAACTTCTACTTAGCACTTCAACCAACTATGAAGATTTTCCTTAGGGTTTCGTTTTGAGACAAAAAGGACATAAGGTAGTATTTCCGGGCTCTACGTATAGAGGTAACTTTTGGAATACTACAAGGTATAAGGCTAAGGTATTTTGGAATAGTAACAATACTTGGAGAATACTTTTCTACCAGGGGGGGGGGTGTATTTTACGAGAACAACTCAAGGTAGGGGGGGGGGTACCCTCGGCTAGCACTACTAGGAAGGGCGGGGTACCCTCTCGGCCACAAGGCCCTACAAAAGGGGGAGGGGGAGGCTCTTGGACGATAGCAACAAGAAGGGAGGGAGGATTTTCAAGACTTAGAAAACATTTGTGGATGAAGAAGTCTTCAACAAGGGAGGGGTATTTATAGGGAGATCAATGGCCAAGATCAAGCCAAGTGGGGGGGCAAGTGGAGGGCCAAGATTTGCCCAAGTGCACCCTAACCCTACTCCATAATTCCCTCACAAACATTGACCCATGGATTAGGCCATAAAACATGCCACGAAATGGGCACCAATCGGCCAAGAGAAACCGCCAACTTGAGGGTGACAAGTGTCGCCCTCTCGTTGGTCCAAAATATTCCGTCTCTCGGAAAAATCCGCAAAAATTATAAATGACATAGCCGTAATTTTCCCTACGCAAAGTTCGGAAAATGTTTCGTCGAAAAACAATTCGTTTCGGGGGTTGTGTACAAATTTCGAATCTTGCCTAACTTAAGGCTCAAACTTTTGCACGTACGTCCTTACGTACATACTCTGGAAATACGGGGTATAACATTCTCCCCTCCTTAGAAACATTCGTCCCGAATGTTCCTTCTCAAGACAGATAAGGATAAGTTCCTCTTAACTTAAACAAGTTGCCAATGCCACACCTGGCCATAAAATAACACACGCGCAAATACTCAACTTCAAGTCCACGAGGAATCACCTCCATCACTACAAAAGCTCCCACCCAAGGTCTAAAAGATACTCCCCTCGCACCTTCACTTCACAACAAAATGATCATTCCTATTTTCTTAGCACATGTTCACTTCTTTCCTTACTCGTCGTACTCTTCTCGAACACTTGAACTCTTTCTAGTATACGTACCATACTTCAGTCATTACTTCAGTTTCCAAAACTTTGGAGTCACTACCTCCAAACTTGGTCATCTTACCAACCTCAATCTCCTTTAAGGCCGTTCCCGACCTTCACGATCCGATTCTGGTCGAACATATCCACGAACTCATACGATGGTTATCTAAACTTGGGCCTAGCACCCGTGACTACCACCACCGGGACCACCAGACCCACCTTAAACCGGGCTACGGGTTGACCCGCAATACGTCCTCAACCCGACCCTCCATCGTGTCGAACTCTCTTGTTTCTCGATCCGGAACAATCTTACTAATTCACATCATGAAAGCTACCACTTCCATCTCACACTACCCAGGGACTTATCACACAATACATTCTAGGCATATAATGCACTCCGACAAGGATCATTTGCAAAATCCTTTACTCAAGACGGCCTTACATCTAAGGTCTCAATCGTGAAATATTCTAAGGTTCACACTTTCCATACCCCCATACTTACCTTTTCAACTACCCATGTTCTCTAGATCATAATTTACACAATGCTATCCAGACATAACACTCAACATAAACTCATCATATCAAGCATACTAATATCTAGAGAGTTAAGGATATACCTGTATCTACCGCTTTACTCTAGTCACGCCCGCTCGGGCGGCGATAGCTAGTGAAGGTGATGAACCACCATCGATCCCGGCGTGAGTCGTAACATCCGTGCTACCACAGTCGCGGTTCGCAAATGGCCCCGCTGGCCGCAAAAATAGCAAGCTCCCTTGGCACCACGACACTCCCCGAAATGCGGTCTACCACATCGACCACACCGAGGTAGGGGTGATCGATCCGCCAACACCCTACTCCTCGAAACACAACCCATGGAGCTCGACTTCCCGAATACTGAACGCTCAAGTTTGTGGAGGACCACTGCATCGGGCGAAGGTGCATAACTAGCCGCCACAGGCTGTCCGCCTCGAAAGTCGCCAAAAGACCCTGTTGTTCTTGCCCTCTTCTGCTGATCCTGGTCATTCTGTCGACCTCTCTCCGCCTCACACCCAAGCGCATAAGTCGCATGCGGCAATGTCCATGCCCTACCAAGAGCTACACCAACAAGCCTCGCCAAGTAGTCATCTAACCCGAACGTAGCGGTGTACTGGCCCTCCATATCGGCATTACTCTGGTACATACCGAGCCAATGAGTCGAACTCCACATTGTACTCCCGAATCAGACGCCTGCTCGCTCAACATCAAAAATCTGACCCGAGCCCTCTCATCCGTGGAGGCAATTAATGTGCAAGAATGCCTCAAAACTCGTCCCAAACGGTGGAAGTGCACACTCTCCCGACAGCTCCCACGAATCAAACCGGCCGATCGCAGTATCACGCGGCCGACGCGAACCTAAGACCACCGACTCGGTCTCCAAGCCTTGATCACTCACGATCCGTCAGAATCGCTTGATGAACTCCTGCGATCATCCTCGTGCCTCGACCAGAACTCGGGCGCTACAACTCGAAAGTCCCGTAGCCTCAAACTATCCGATCTTGGGAACCACGGTGGTGCTACGGATCGGCGCGCCCTATCCTCATGTTCGCCACAACTCGCTAGCAATCGTGCCATCTCCTTGTAACCCATCTCCTACGCCTGTGCCGGGACCGAGGCTCGTGCATCGTTGTCTCAACGACCACCGCCGCTGCTCTAAACTCGCTGGGCCGGTGGCGTCGCAAAACTCGCCATCAAGCACTACCTCGCATCGACGGCTCGCGCTCGCACTTCTCTCAGTATCCCACTAGCAGCCTCCTCGGCCGCCTTGCCCATCTCGGGCCCGGTTGCCTTGCGGAGGCATAATCGTAAAACGAGATACGTCGAGGATCCAACTTACAACACGCTCTAAGGCACGATCTCGGAATGAGAAGAATGGAAACCAATCCTAAATGTCTCAGCCTCACGATTATAGATGTGGTGCACAACACATCGATAATCAAGACTCTACTAGACACGGTTCAGACACTTTCCGAGGATTAATCGCTCGATACCACTTTTGTCACGACTGCTCGGCCGTGGATCGTGCCTTACCCGGGCACCCAAGTAGTCATACATCAGAGAAAATCAGCGGAACATAAAAACAAGACATGAATCAAATGTAAAATGAGACACATTTTATCTGAGAGAAAGTCGCCTTTCGGCATAAATATATATATACAATCTTTCAAACCGAACAGTTTAATCCTTTTTACAACCCTGCCCACAACAGTACTACAGACCTCTAAGAATGTAATGACAACTATGGCGGGACAGGGCCCCGCCATACCCCTGAATGTACAAGAACCTACAGACTCAGGGTAACATACCAAAAGATAAGCCTCCGGAGAAACGGAGCTTCCCAAAACGCTGATTTGTGATCCTAGAAGCGAGGATCGACAACCGATGTACCTCTACCTGCGGCATGAACGCAGCCCCCCGAAGGAGGTCAGTACAACAGGTACCAAGTATGTGAAACTGAAAATACTGTAGTTAAATCATAACAGTCTATATAAAGCAGGAGACATATATGATAACCAAAATACAGTACGCAACATAAAAGCAGTCAAGTCAGGGACTCACGCCCTCAAAGTCATCACTCAAATATAACTATGGGTCTCACGCCCACAACATCAATTATGTTCGCATCATGGCCACATGCCCCCGGAATTCTCCATCGGTGTAGACATGTCCAGGATGCAACAATAATAACAATGTACCGGGTAATCAACCCTGCCACATGGCCGCATGCCCCCGGAATTCTGCATCGGTGCAGACATGTCCATGTAACCATCCTAATGGAAGCATACCCGTGGGCCACCCATCGTGTCAGTATGTCCAAAGGAAATAACAAGATAACAATCAGAATGGAAGCATACTCGTGGGCCATCCATCGTGTCAGTATGTCCAAGCCAATAACAAGATAACACTCCTAATGGAAGCATACCCGTGGGCCACCCATCGTGTCAGTATGTCCAAAAAGATCGATTAGTGGAAGCATACGTGGCCACCCATCGTGTCGCATGTCCATCAATCAATCAGATAGTCCCTCCAACGAGGCGCCAGAGTACGTAAATACAACACTTGCACAACAAAGGCTATCACCACAAGCATAGGCAAGTTTAATCATACTACGCACATTTATTTTATCACAACAAATCCGGGTTTTTAACCCCAAAGTACTACATACAGTTATCCTTTCAAAAAGACCTCTTTTTACGTAAAACAACTCGATACTATTATCCGTCGTACCAAATACGTTCATGTTTTAAACTCAAGTACTTTATACTATTTTAAACCAAGTGACTTACACTTTTTAGAACAACGTCAAGTAACAACATTCTTTTCCAAAAGTTCAAGTTTGCCTAATTTCAGATGCTCAAGTTTCTCATTCTCGAAAGATTTCGTAGTTCATATTCTTGATCACTTAATAATATAATTCTTCTTTAAAACAGTTGAGAAACATATGCCTTATGTGTGAGTAGGTTATTCTTGTTTATAACAATCTTATTAAAGCAGCCATGATCTAGGAAATGTAATATCATTTTGTCTCATCTTAACTTCTATGCAGATGGAGGTTTCTACTGGTTGTAATAATACTTAATCAGCCAATACATTTCCTTTTATTAGCGCTGCAGTGGTTTGTTCGATACTTATTCTGATCAGTAAAACATTATTCCTTTTTAAAAACCAAGTACTCATTACTCACGAATGAGGTATCACACTTTTTAACAACTTCATGTCAATTTAATTAAGTCAAGTCTCTTATCTTTTAAGATCAAGTCTCTTAACTTCTAAAATCTAATAACCATTCTTTTTATCTCTCTTAAGTCGTTATACCTAACTTCCCATAAAGCTAGTATAACTCTTACGCTTTTAAAACCAAGCATTACTCTTCTTTCAAAAAGGTTTCTTAATTCTTTTGAAATGCATTCAAGATTTTTTACTATTCAGGCTTAAGTCGAAAGACATTGCCATACAACTACGTTCAGTTAACATACGTACGTCTACCGTACTATATATATTTCTTTTAAAATATCAGGCTCAAGAGGATAGGAAGAATCACATACCTCGCGACGATTATCGACTATTAGCAAATAGCTCCAAAGTACTGTAATCCGGCTAGCCCTTTCCACCCTTCGAGTAGAATACGCTACTTGCAGTACTTCAACCTATAACGGTCATACAAGTCTATCAACGTCTAGACTATTCTGCGGAAAATTGGGCAAAGACTTCCCTACCACAAACTTCACAAGTTCATCAGAATACAAATTCTATGTAAGTACAAGATGCAATTCCCTTCTTATATACCTTCCTTGTATATAACTTTTACTTAATTCTTATACTTCAACAGTATGTAAACTCTTATAAAAAAGAAGGTCAAGAGTATTTACCTCGATAAGCCCAAAATTATCCAAGTTTAAATGTCGATCCTGAACAACGTTTAGCTCCTACTCTGGGCACTCCAACCCGCTCCAAACAACCCTTAGAAGTCCCCAAACAACTTCTACTTAGCACTTCAACCAACTATGAAGATTTTCCTTAGGGTTTCGTTTTGAGACAAAAAGGACATAAGGTAGTATTTCTGGGCTCTACGTATAGAGGTAACTTTTGGAATACTACAAGGTATAAGGCTAAGGTATTTTGGAATAGTAACAATACTTGGAGAATACTTTTCTACCAAGGGGGGTGTATTTTACGAGAACAACTCAAGGTAGGGGGGAGGGGTACCCTCGGCTAGCACTACTAGGAAGGGGGGGTACCCTCTCGGCCATAAGTCCCTACAAAGGGGGAGGGGGAGGCTCTTGGACGAGAGCAACAAGAAGGGAGGGAGGATTTTCAAGACTTAGAAAACATTTGTGGATGAAGAAGTCTTCAACAAGGGAGGGGTATTTATAGGGAGATCAATGGCCAAGATCAAGCCAAGTGGGGGGGGCAAGTGGAGGGCCAAGATTTGCCCAAGTGTACCCTAACCCTACTCCATAATTCCCTCACAAACATTGACCCATGGATTAGGCCATAAAACATGCCACGAAATGGGCACCAATCGGCCAAGAGAAACCGCCAACTTGAGGGTGACAAGTGTCGCCCTCTCGTTGGTCCAAAATATTCCGTCTCTCGGAAAAATTCGCAAAAATTATAAATGACATAGCCGTAATTTTCCCTACGCAAAGTTCGGAAAATGTTTCGTCGAAAAACAATTCGTTTCGGGGGTTGTGTACAAATTTCGAATCTTGCCTAACTTAAGGCTCAAACTTTTGCACGTACGTCCTTACGTACATACTCTGGAAATACGGGGTATAACAGGTTTCCCTATAAATACCCCCCTTAGTTGAAGACTTCTTCATCCACTCCATAATTTTCTAAGTCTTGAAATCTCCCTCCCCCTTTGTAAGGCTTTCGTCCAAGCCTCCCCCTCCCCCTTTGTGAGGCCCTTGGCCGAGAGTACCTCCCCCCCTTCCTTTGTGGTGCTAGCCGAAAGTACCCACCCTACCTTGAGTTGTTCTCGTGAAATACACCCCCCCTTGGTAGAAAAGTATTCTCCAAGCGTTGTTACTATTCCAAAATACCTTGGCCCAAATACCTTGTAGTATTCCAAGGTTACCCCTATACTAAAAGCCCAGAAATACTATTATACTCTCCTTCAGTCACAAAACGAAACCCTTAGGAAAATCTTCATAGTTGGTTGAAGTATTAAGAAGAAGTTGCGTAGAACTTCTAAGGGTTGTTTGGAGCGGGTTGGAGAGCTCTGAGTAGGAGCTAAACGTTGCTCAGGATCGACATTTAAACTTGGATAATTTTGGGCTTATCGAGGTAAATACTCTTGTCCTTCTATTGTAATTGGAAATTACATACTGTAGTAGTATAGAAATGAATATAAGACACATAGAAGGATATTACAGAAGAGAATTGAACTGTAATAGAAGGATATTACAGAAGAAGATTGAACTGTAGTTACATAGGACTGTATTTACAGTAGACTTGTATAGCTTAACGGGTAGGGAAGTGCTGCCCGATTTTCCATAAAATAGAGAACCTACTGCTTAGAATATTCTACAGAGTAGTCTAGACGTTGATAGACGTATATGGCCTTTATAGGTTGAAAGTTCTGCGAGTAGCATGTTCTACTTGAAAAGGTGAACAAGGCTAGCCGGGTTATAGCCGTGGAGCGTTTTGCTAATAGTCGATAATCGTCGCGAGGTATGTGATTCTTCCTATCCTCTTGAGCATGATATTTAAAAGAATATATATAGTACGGTAGACGTACATGTATTAACTGAACGTGGTTTTTACTGCGATGTCTTTTGACTTGAGTCTAATAATAAGAATCTTGAAGTATTTCAAAAGAATTAAGAACCGTTTTTGAAAGAAGAGTAATACTTGGTTTTAAAAGCTTAAGAGTTATACTAGCTTTATGGGAAGTTAGGTATAACGACTTAAGAGAGATAAAAAGAATGGTTTATTGATTTTAGAAGTTAAGAGACTTGATCTTAAAAGATAAGAGACTTGACTTAATTGAATTAATATGAATTTTGTTAAAAAGTGTGAAACCTCATTCGTGAGTAATGAGTACTTGGTTTGTAAAGGAATAATGTTTTACTGATTTCGGAAATGAGAATAAGTATCGAACAAACCACAGCAGCGCTAATAAAGGGAAATGTATTGACTAATAAAGTATTATGAAAACCAGTAGAAACCTCCATCTGCATAGAAGCTAAGATGAGACAAAATGATATTACATTTCCTAGATCATGGCTGCTTTAATAAGATTGTTATAAACAAGAATAACCTACTCACACATAAGGCTTGTGTTTCTAAAGTTGTTTTAAAGGAGAATTATATTATTAAGTGATTAAAACTATGAACTACGAAACCTTTCGGAAATGAGAAACTTGAGCATTTGAAATTAGGCAAACTTGAACGTTTGGAAAAATAATGTTGTTACTTGATTTTACAAAGGAAAGCGTTTTGGTTTACTTAAAAAGATAGTCACTCTATTTTTATACTACGGGTATTGTGTGACTTTTGTGAAAGAAACGGATCTTTTAAAGAGTTAATGTATGAAGTACTTTGGGGATAAAAACCCGAACTTGTTAACATAAAGTAGAAAGTACCTTGTGTGAATAACTTGATTGTGTTGGTTTGTGATAGCCTTGTAATACTTTCTTGTTGCTTTGATAAGTAAACATGTTAGGATGCTACGTGTGTTAGTATCTTGTGATGTTTGTGTAAAGGGGTTTCCATTGTTGTGCTTATGTTGTTTAAAGATAAGCTGTTATGTTAGTATTATATCACTCACCTCTTGACATGATATCGGGGGTTAAGCTGCCCTCCGATGCGAGGTAGACTCAGGCGGTCTGAGACCATGATTCGAGAATACCTCATGCGGGTCCAGGGGACCTATGCGGAGCTACGAGAGTTCCAGGTTAGTGTACGGCCTTTGTGGTCATGCGGTCTATGTGGCCATGCGGACTGCGAGTCGGTGATCGCCGGGAGTAGCTACCCTCGACGCGGAAATACCTCACGCGCCTATGTGAGTGGCCTATGCGGAGTGCGGGAAGTTCCAGGATTAGACGCGATATTTGATATCGCGCGAGTGGCGGCCGATCATGTGGCGGTCAGAGCAGACCTCGTGATACGCTTTATGACTTTGTTGGTACCGTGGTTTTAGTAGTCGGCTATGCCTTCGCATTTACCCAGACGGTTTTATTATGACACAGTGGGACACGTGTTCATGTGTATTCCTTTGTGCTTTTATATCATAGACTGCCGGCAGTAAGGAAGGTATTCCACGGGCATGATTGATGTTGTGGCGTGAGACCCATTGTTATATTTGAGTGATGACTTTGAGGGCGTGAGTCCCTGACTTGACATGATCGCTTATTTAGTATGAATCGTAGTTTGGTTATCATACATGTCTCTGCTTTATATAGACTACTATGATTTCATTTACGATTTTCGGGCCACATACTTGGTACTGTTATCGACCTCCTTCGGGGGGCTGCGCTCATGCCGCAGGTAGAGATACACCAGTCGTTGATCCTCGCTCTTAGGATCACAATTCAGCGTTTTGGGAAGCTCCGTTTCTCCGGAGGCTTATTTTTGGTATAGTCCCCGCCGTCAGAGGTACTTACATTCGTGGTATGGCGGCCCTATCCCGCCATTGTTGTTATATCATTCTTAGAGGTTTGTAGTACTGCAGGCGAGTTTGTAAAAGGGATGTAATCGTCGATTCAAGTTATATATATATATGCCTAAGGCAACTTTTCGCAGAAAACTGCTTTACACTTCATATTATTTCATGTCTTGTTTTATGTTCCAATAATACTCGTATGTCTACTTGGGTGCCCGGTAGGCACTAGTCACGCCCGGTTCGGTCGTGACAAAAGTGGTATCAGAGCGATTAATCCTCGGAAAGTGTCTACGCACCGTATCTAGTAGTCTTGATTATCGGTGTGTGCACCACACCAATAATCGTGAGGCTATAGGATATTTAGGATTGGTTTCATTCTTCTCACTCGAGATCGTGCTTAGAGGCATGTTATAAGTTGGACCCTCTAACGTATTTCTTTCCCTTACCGTTATGCCCGCGTAAGGCAACCCGCCCGTGGCGGCAAGGCAGCCATGAGCCGCGAGTAGAGAGCAGAGGTTACTAGTGGCACGTGCCCAATCATCACCGAGGTGGTGCTTCATTCGGAAGTGTGGACGCCGCCACCCCGTAAGAGTTCAGCACAATGCAAAGAGCCTCATCGCGCCATGATATTCGAACCTTCGCCCATGACCAGAGCGTAAAGTATGGATTGCAAAGAGACGACCACATTAGCTATGGATTTAGCAACCAGAGAGTATATTATGTATCGATTTATCACGGGTCATGATGACTATCTAAGAGAGGGTTGTGCAAGAATAGCTCTTCAGTCAGGCTTGAGCATGGCCTGTGTACGGGCTTATGCGCAGCAGGCCGAGAAACGTAGGGATCAACGGGTTAACCAAAATCAGCAGAAGAGGGCCCGATCGGCAGGATCCTTTGGTAACTTTCGAGGCGAATCGCCTCAGCAGCAGACTGGATATGCGCCTCCGCCAGTGCAGAGTGGTCCTCCACAGACTTCAGGACGTTCGAGGTATGCGGTGGTCGAGAGCTCCGGGCTTCGATTCACGATACACGTAGTTCCAAACACCGATTCGCTTTCCTCGCATTCACAGCCGCAGCGCCATCCCGGGGAATGTCGTCTTTTTGTGGATGCAAGTAGGAAGACTCAGCCTTCAGGATCTGTGGCTAGTTCGTCATCTTCCCTAGCTATGCGCCCAACAGGGCAGGATTGATTAGAACGACAAAGGGTAGAAGCGAAGAGATACTGGTATATCCTTAACCCTCTAGAGATTTGTATGTGTGTTAAGACTAGTATATCATAAGTGTTGTGTTCAGACAACATTGTGTTAATTATGATTAGAAATCATGGTTAGTAAAAAGGGTAAGATTGGGGTTAGGGAAAGTGTGAGCCTTAGAATATTATACGTGGAGACCTTAGAGGCAAGGCCATCTCGAGTAAAAGATTTATTTTATGTTTGACCCTTATCGGAGTGCTTAGTACTCGTGAGATATGTTTGTGTGATAAGTCCCTGAGTGGTATGATATGAAAGAGGGTAGTTGAGCTAAGAAAACCACTAGGTTTTCGTGACTCGATGGTGAGATTGTTCCGGATCGGGGAACAAGAGTTTTTGCGCGATAGAGGGTCAGGTTGAGGACCGATCGCGGGTCAACCCGCGGCCTGTATTGTAAGTCGGGTTGTGGTGGTCCCACTTTGTGATAGGGTCATGAGGATGTTAGGCCCAAGTTTAGTTAACCATCGTCAGAACGACCCGTTCGGGCCGCATCGTGCCTTATCCCGCACCCTAGTGATACAACATCGAGAAAACCAAATGGAAAATAAAACATGAGTCAAGAAACATGAGATATAATAAAAACAAAGCAACCAAAGCGGTTGCCTTCAAGATATACATAAAACACGAGCAGTTTAATCCTTTACAACCCCGCCACAACAAGATTACTGCACTTCTAAGATTTACAACGACTATGACGACAGGCCCCGCCATACCCGAATGTACAAGAACCTACAACTCAGTGGAACACATACCAAAAGATAAGCCTCCAAGAAACGGAGCTTCCCAATACGCCGCACCGTGATCCTAAGAGCGGATCCACGACCGATGTATTACTCATGCGGCATGAACGCACCCCGGGCGAGGTCAAGCATACAGTACCAAGTATGTGAAATCAGAAATATCAGAATGAAATCATACTAGTCTATATAAAGCAGAGACATGTATGATAACCAAACTACGATCACAACATAAAAGCGATCATACCGACTGTGACTCACGCCTCAAGTCATTACTCAAATATAACTATGGGTCTCACGCCCACAACATCAATCATGTTCGCATCATGGCGCCGCATGCCCCGATTCTGCAGCCGGTGTAGACATGTCCATGATGCAACAATAATACCAATGCCCCACGGCCACATGCCGAATTCCTCGGTGTAGACACGCCCATGTGACATCAACAATAATATATTGGGTGATCAACCCCGCCGCACGCCACATGCCCCGAATTCTACCTCGGTGTAGAAATGTACATGTAACCACAATAACAATAAATCGGGTAATCAACCCGAACGCATGGCCGCATGCCCCGAATTCGTGACGGCAGACATGTCCATGTGACATCAACAACAAGACAAGAATCAAAATGGAAACATACCCGTGGAATTCTCCATCACCGCCAAAGACGTCCAAGTAAGTTCTCAACAAGTCGACCGCCTCTATCGAGACGCCAGAACACAGAAATACCACACTTGTACAACAAGGGCTATCATCACAAGCATAGGCAAGTTTCACAACAACAAGCATAGGCAAGTTTCACAACAACAAGCATAGGCAAGTTTCACAACAACAAAAAGTACTTCCATTTATACCAAAGTCCGGGTTTTTAACCCCAAAGTACTACATACGTTAAGTTCTTTTAAAAGAGATCCATTACTTCTATAAAAGTCACCCGATACCCGTAGTATTAGAATGACCAACCCACATTCCTTTTCAAAATCAAGTAACAGCATTCTTTTCCTAAGTTCCAGTTTGCCTAGTTTCAATTACTCAAGCTTCTCATTTTCAAATGGTTTCATAGTTCCCAAACTTAATCACTTGATTCCTTTTTAGAACAATTGAGTAATATATGTCTCACGTGAGAGTAGGTTATTCTTGTTTACAACATTCTTATTACAGCAGCCATGATCTAGAAAATGTAATATCATTTTGTCTCATCTTAGTTTCTATGCAGATGGAGGTTTCTACTGGTTTTAATACAACACATCATTATTCAATACATTTTCCTTTATTAACGCTGCAGTGGTCTGTCGATACACATTCTGATTTCCGAAATCAGTAAAACATTATCCCTTTAAAAACCAAGTACTCATTACTCACGAATGAGGTTTCACACAAACATCCACATTAAAACAAATAAGTTAAGTCTCTTATCTTATAAGATCAAGTCTCTTAACTTCTAACATCAGTAAACCATTTTCACTTACATAAGGTCGTTATAACTAACTTCCCATAAAGCTATTATAACACCCTATGTTTTAAACCAACCAAATCACTTAGCACATGTACGTCTACCGTACTACATAGTTCACAACAATCATGCTAGAAAAGATAGGAAGAGGTTCACATACCTCGCGACGATTTATCGACAATAAGCAAAATGCTCCAAGTACTACAACCTTGCTAGCCCTTTCCACTCCTCGAGTAGAATACGCTACTCTTAGTACTTTCACCTATAAAGGTCACAAACGTCTATTAACCCCAAAACATAAGTTTCTATCTTTCTATAGAAAATTCGGAAGATTCTCCCCGCAACAAACAGAAATCTCCTCCTCTATCGAGGCCGGCTACCAAGCCAACCAGTGGGGTCTACACGCCTAACCTGACGTACAATTCTACTCGAATACTACACAAGTCTACGCAATACACCCTATGTAAATACTGATTCGATTCTTCAGCTTAAGTCAAAAGACATTGCGAATACTAAGTAGTTCCATATATAGGATACTTCAACTATATATTCTACCAAACAGGTAATTTCCAATGACAATAGCGGGACAAGCTAATTACCTCGATAAGCCCAAAATTATCCAAGTTATAATGCCGGTCCCGAGCAAGGTTTAGCTCCACTCGCGCGCCCAAACCACTCCAAACAACCCTTAGAAGTTCTAACCAACTTCTACTCAAATACTTCAACCAACTATGAAGATTTCCTTAGGGTTTCGGTTTGAGACTAAAAGGACAAAAGGTAGTATTTCCGGACTCTACGTAAAGAGGTATCTTTGGAATACTACAAGGTACAAGGCTAAGGTATTTTGGGCATTATAACAATACTAGGGGAGTATTTCAATACCACAAGGGAGGGGTATTATACGAAAACAACTAGGCTAGGGGGGGGGGGTACCCCACGGCCAAGCCTCACAAAGGGGGAGGGGGAAGCCTCTCGGCCAAGCTCCTCAAAAAGGGGGTAGACTGGACGAGAACAACACTAAAGGGGGAGGATATTTCAAGACTTAGAATGAAATGAGGATGAAGAAAACCTTCAAGCAAGGGGGTATTTATAGGGACACCAACGGACAAGATCAAGCCATGTGGGGGGCAAGTGGATGGCCAAGATTGGCACAAGTGCACCCTAACCTACTCCTTAAATCCCTCACAAAACAAAGACCCAAGAAAAGGGCCTTAAAAACCTCCTAGCCGTGGCCCTCTCAAACCGTCAATGAGGGTGACAAGTGTCACCCTCCCGTTGGTCCAAAAATGTTCCGCCGCTCGGAAAAATCCGCAAAAATACAAAACGACATAGCCGGAATTTTCTCTTCGCAAGTCACGCAAAACGTTTCGTCGAAAAACGACTCTAACCGGGTGTTGTGCACAAAGGTAAAAAATCGGCCAAGGGTGCCACATGGGGGTGACACGTGTCGCCCCCGATTCGCCTGAATATTTCGTCTTCCAAAATATCCAATTCTGAAATCTCAAAAACAAAGCGGGCCCACAAAACCAGAATTTCTCCCGGGCCCCACGTGACCAGTTCCGAACATACAATCTCAAAATTCTAATATAATCTATGAAGTCCAAATACCAAACTGGGAATCCAATTCCCATTAACGAACCTTTTTCTTCACAAATAACCGAAACTTTTCCGTGAAAAACTCACATCTTTCTTTCTTTTCAAAATTTCTCAGACTGCACGCACGCCCTCACATACATACCCTGCAACTACGGGTATAACATTCTCCTCCTTAGAAACATTCGTCCGAATGTTCCTTCTCAAGACGGATATCGATGGAGTTCCTCCAACAAGTTGCCAACGCCATTACCGCCACGATAACACACGTTATCTTCCTCCCTTACTCGTTGTACCTTCTCGAACACTCGAACTCTCCCAAGACGTATCATACTTCGCCATTACCTGCTCTCGAAAATCTGCGAGTCACTACCTCCAAACTTGGTCATCTTACTAACCTCAAACTTCCTTAAGGCCATTCCGGCCTTTACGAACCGCTCGTCGAACGCCCACGAACTCATACGATGATCATACAAACTTGGGCCTAGCATCCCCGTGACCCTACCACCTGGCGACCACCTAACCGACCCCACCCCATAGCGGGTTACGGTTTGACCCGCATATGGTCCTCAACCCGACCCCCAACCGCGCCAAACTCTTGTTCCCCGATCCGGAACAATCTTACTAATTCACATCATGAAAGCTACCACTTCCATCTCACACTACCCACGGACTTATCACACAAATAAATCCCACGTATACTACTACTCTGATAAAGGTCAAACATAAAACGAATCTTTAATCTCAAGACGACCTTACCCTAAGGTCTCGCCGTGACATAGTCTAAGGTTCACACTTACCATGCCCCCATACGTAACCTCCCAACTAAACATGTTTTCAAACTCACAATTAACACAACGCTTATTCGTACATAGCACACAATAATGAGACCATTATAACAAGCATACCAAAACTCTAGAGGGTTAAGGATATACCTGAAGCTACCGCTCCACTCTAATCATAGGCCTCACTGCAGGCGCATAATGTAGGCGCGATGAACCACCATCGATCCGGTAGGTGAGTCGTAACATCCGTACCCTTGGTTGGGCGCTCGCAAATGGCCCCGCTGGCCGCAAAATAACAAGCTCCCCGCACCACGACACTTCAAATGTGGTCTACCACATCGACCACACCGAGGTAGGGGTGACCGCGATCCGCCAACACCTTACTTCCCGAAACTCAACCTCGAGCCCCGACCGCCCCGAATACTCAAGGTTGTGGAGGACCACTGCACCGGGCGAGGTGCAAAACTAATATCCGCCGAGGCGTCCGCCTCGAAAGTCGCCAAAAGACCCGATGTCTCGCCTCTTCTCGCTGATCCAGTCATTCCGCCGACCTCTCCGCACTCACATCCTGGTGCATGAGCTGCGTGCGGGCAATGTCCATGCCTACAAGAGCTACTCACGAACATGCCTCGACATGTAATCATCGAGCCTCAGTAACATATCGGTGCACTCGATCCTCCATACTAGCTACCAACGCTGACGCATCGCCAATGAGTCGAACTCACATTGTACTCCCGAACCGCACGCCCGCCTCGTCTAAGCATCAAAAATCGCCGCCCGCGTTCTCCTCATCCGCGGAGGCAAGAAGTGCGTGAGAAAGCCCCAAAACTCATCCCATACTGCTGAGGTGCATGCTCTCCCGAAAGCTCCCATGAATCAAACCAATCGATCGGTATCACGCACCGATGCGAACCAAAGGTCACAGACTCGGTTCGAAGCCTTGATCACCCGCGTGATCCGTCAGAATCTCCGGATGAACTCCTCGCGATCATCCTCGTGCCTCGACCCATAAAACTCGCGGGCTACAACTCGAAAGTCCCGCACCTCAAACTATTCGCTCGGGTGCACCACAAAGCCGGGCTGAATCGAACTGCCGTGATCCTCTCTCATACTGCCACGACCGCCAAGAATCGGGCCATCTCCTTGTAACCCATCTCCTTCCGCCTGCATCGTGGACTGGAGGCTCAGTATCGCGGTCTCGGCGGCCATTGCTGCGCTCTAACCTCGCTGGGCCGGGCGGCTACAAAACCCGCCGTCTGAAGCACAACCTCGAGATCGCTGCGGGCTCGCGCTCGTACTCCTCAGTATCTCACTAGCAAGACTCGGCTGCCTTGCCCTTCTGGGCTCTGGTTGCCTTGCGCGGAGGCATAACTGGTAAAAACGAGATACGTCAGAGGGGTCCAACTTACAACACAACTCTAAGGCACGATCTCAGAATGAGAAGAATGGAAACCAATCCTAAATGTCCTATAGCCTCCTGATTATAGATGTGGTGCACAACACACCGATAATCAAGACTCTACTAGACACGATGCGTAGACACCTTCCGAGGATTAATCGCTCGATACCACTTTTGTAACGACTGCCCGGGGGCGCATCGTGCCTTATCCCGCACCCTAGTGATACAACATCGAGAAAACCAAATGGAAAATAAAACATGAGTCAAGAAACATGAGATATAATAAAAACAAAGCAACCAAAACGGTTGCCTTTCAAGATATACATAAAACTCCGAACAGCTTTAATCTTTACAACCCCGCCACAACAAGATTTCTGCACTTAAGATTTACAACGACTACGACGGGACAGGGCCCCGCCATACCCCTGAATGTACAAGAACCTACAACTCAGGGAACACATACCAAAAGATAAGCCTCCGAAGAAACGGAGCTTCCCAATACGCTGACTGTGATCCTAAGAGCGGGGATCCACGATCGACGATGTACCTACCGCGCAGATGAACGCAGCCCGGGCGAGGTCGATAACAGTACCAAGTATGTGAAATCAGAAAATATCAGAATGAAATCATACTAGTCTATATAAAGCAGAGACATGTATGATAACCAAACTACTGCTCACAACATAAAAGCAATCATACCCGAATGTGACTCACGCCTCAAGTCATTACTCAAATATAACTATGGGTCTCACGCCCACAACATCAATCATGTTCGCATCACGGCGCATGCCCCGAATTCGTGATCGGCAGACATGTCCATGATGCAACAATAATACCAATGCCCCACGGCCACGTGCCCTAATTCTACCTCGGTGTAGACACGTCCATGTGACATCAACAATAATATACTGGGTGATCAACCCTGCCGCATGGCCACATGCCCCCGGAATTCTACCTCGGTGTAGACATGTCCATGTAACCACAATAACAATATATCGGGTAATCAACCCGACCGCATGGCCGCATGCCCCCGGAATCGCAGATTTGTAGACATGTCCATGTGACATCAACAACAAGACAAGAATCAAAATGGAAACATACCCGTGGAATTCTCCATCACCGCCAAAGACGCCCAAGTAAGTTCTCAACAAGTCGACCGCCTCTATCGAGACGCCAGAACACGTAAATACCACACTTGTACAACAAGGGCTATCATCACAAGCATAGGCAAGTTTCACAACAACAAGCATAGGCAAGTTTCACAACAACAAGCATAGGCAAGTTTCACAACAACAAAAAGTACTTCCATTTATACCAAAGTCCGGGTTTTTAACCCCAAAGTACTACATACGTTAAGTTCTTTAAAAGAGATCCATTACTTCTATAAAAGTCACCCGATACGTAGTATTAGAATGACCAACCCACATTCCTTTTCAAAATCAAGTAACAACATTCTTTCCTATGTTCGGCTTGCCTAGTTTCAATTACTCAAGCTTCTCATTTTCAAATGGTTTCATAGTTCCCAAACTTAATCACTTGATTCCTTTTTAGAACAATTGAGTAATATATGTCTCACGTGAGAGTAGGTTATTCTTGTTTACAACATTCTTATTACAGCAGCCATGATCTAGAAAATGTAATATCATTTTGTCTCATCTTAGTTTCTATGCAGATGGAGGTTTCTACTGGTTTTAATACAACACATCATTATTCAATACATTTTCCTTTATTAACGCTGCAGTGGTCTGTCGATACACATTTTGATTTCCAAATCAAGAAACATTATCCCTTTAAAAACCAAGTACTCATTACTCACGAATGAGGTTTCACACAAACATCCACATTAAAACAAATAAGTTAAGTCTCTTATCTTATAAGATCAAGTCTCTTAACTTCTAACATCAAGAAACCATTTTCACTTACATAAGGTCGTTATAACTAACTTCCCATAAAGCTATTATAACACCCTATGTTTTAAACCAACCAAATCACTTAGCACATGACGCTTCACCGTACTACATAGTTCACAACAATCATGCTAGACAAGATAGGAAGAGGGTCACATACCTCGCCACGAGTTATCGCCAATAAGCAAAATGCTCCAAGTACTACAACGCTAGCCCTTTCCACTCTCGAGTAGAATACGCTACTCTTAGTACTTTCACCTATAAAGGTCACAAACGTCTATTAACCCCAAAACATAAGTTTCTATCTTTCTATAGAAAATTCGAAGACTTCCCCGCAACAACAGAAATCTCCTCCTCTATCGAGGCCGGCCACCAAGCCAACCGGGGGGTCTACACGCCTAACCTGACGTGTACAATTCTACTCGAATACTACACAAGTCTACCGCAATACCCTATGTAAATACAGTCGATTCGATTCTTGAGCTTAAGTCAAAAGACATTGCGAATACTAAGTAGTTCCATATATAGTATACTTGAACTATATATTCAACCAAACATGTAATTTCCAATTACAATAGAGGACAAGATAATTACCTCGATAAGCCCAAAATTATCCAAGTTATAATGTCGATCTGAGCAAGGTTTAGCTCCACCCGCGCCCAAACCACTCCAAACAACCCTTAGAAGTTCTAACTAACTTCTACTCAAATACTTCAACCAACTATGAAGATTTCCTTGGTTTCGGTTTGAGACTAAAGGACAAAAGGTAGTATTTCGGACTCTACGTAAAGAGGTATCTTTGGAATACTACAAGGTACAAGGCTAAGGTATTTTGGGCATTATAACAATACTAGGAGTATTTCAATACCACAAGGAGGGTATTATACGAAAACAACTAGGCTAGTGGGGTACCCCACTGCCAAGCCTCACAAAGGGAGGGGAAGCCTCTCGCCAAGCTCCTCAAAAGGGGTAGACCTTTGACGAGAACAACACTAAAGGGGAGGATATTTCAAGACTTAGAATGAAATGAGGATGAAGAAAAACCTTCAAGCAAGGGGTATTTATAGGGACACCAACTGACAAGATCAAGCCATGTGGGGCAAGTGGATGGCCAAGATTGGCACAAGTGCACCCTAACCTACTCCTTAAATCCTCACAAAACAAAGACCCAAGAAAAGGGCCTTAAAACCTCCTACCGTGCCCTCTCAAAGCCACAACGAGGTGACAAGTGTCACCCTCCCGTTGGTCCAAAAATGTTCCGCCGCTCGGAAAAATCCGCAAAAATACAAAACGACATAGCCGGAATTTTCTCTTCGCAAGCCACGCAAAACGTTTCGTCGAAAAACGACTCTAACCGGGTGTTGTGCACAAAGGTAAAAATCGGCCAAGGGTGCCACATGGGGGTGACACGTGTCGCCCCGATTCGCCAGAATATTTCGTCTTAGAAAATATCCAATTTACGGAAATCTCAAAACAAAGCGGCCCCACAAAATCAGAATTTCTCCGTGGGCCCACGTGACCATTTCCAAAATAAAATCTCAAAATTCTAATATAATCTATGAAGTCCAAATACCAAATCTGGGAATCCAATTCCCATTAACGAACCTTTTTCTTCACAAATAACCGGAAACTTTTCCGTCGAAAACTCACATCTTTCTTTCTTTTCAAAATTTCTGCCGTACTCTCGTACGTACGTCCTCACATACATACCCTGCAACTACGGGGTATAACACGTACGAGTTCGTGGATGCGTTCGACCAGTAGTCGGCCGATGAGGTAAGCCCATCTTATCTTTGATCAGACCGTGTACTCGCGAGGTTACGCGAGTTGTTATATCGGAAGGTTGTAAGGTCGCACGAGGTGCCTACTTTCACCTTATGACGCATGAAAGCCCGTGTTATGGCTATTTCTTTTTCCGAAGTTTTACCAGCAGGATAGGAACTCGTGAGTCTCAAGACGCATTCGCCTCCGGGCGGTGTTTGGACTTGAGGGTAGTTGTGAGGATTGTTGCCTCTGTTGAGGAGTGTTTTATAGCTACCATTTCAGTATTCGGATATCGCCTTATGACGCCTTGTAGGGCGGAAGTGTAAGTTCCGGCCGATTGGTTCGATGTTGGCAAGTTCAGATAGTTGGTTCATACTTGTTTGGCAGGGATGTGGATAGGGAAGCTTATCCGTAAGAGGTTATTGGCAGCACAGAGTCAACAGAAGTCGTGCGGATAATCAACGTCGACACTTAGAGTTCAGGTTGACGGTGGGTTTTCTTGAAGGTACCACCCCGGAAAGGGGTGTGATGAGTTTTGGAAAACAGAGGAAACTTAGCCCGAGTTACTTTGGGCCTTTTCAGATCATGTGAAGAATAGGCCAGGTTGCCTATATGTTAGCATTTGCCGTCCGACTTAGGAGGCAGTACGTCCGGTCTTTCATGTTGTTATGTTCGGAAAAGTATCAGAGATCCATCCAGAGTGTTTCCAGTTAATGATGACCGAGTTGGAGGTAGTAACCCAGAGATTTTGGAAACTGAAGCAGTAACAGAAATGTGGTAAGTTATGGGAAAGAGTTCTAGTATACAAGAAGGGTACGACGAGTAAGAGTATAGAAGTGATCATTTCGTTTGTAAAGAAAAGGTGCGAAGGGAGTATCTTTTAGACCTTGGGTGGGAGCTTTTGTAGTGATGGAGGTGATTCCTCGTGGACTTGAAGTTGAGTAATGGCGTGTGTGTTATGTTATGGCCAGGTACGACATGATTGTTTTCGTAAGTATAGTAGTGAAGACTATGCGGGCGCATGTGTGTTTTGAGACTTAGAAGGAACATTCGGGACGAATGTTTCTAAGGAGGGGAGAATGTTATACCCCGTATTTCCAGAGTATGTACGTGAGGGCGTACGTAGAAAAAGTTTAAGCCTTAAGTTAGGCAAGGGACGAAAATTTTGTTCACAACCCACGAAAAGAATTGTTTTCCGACGAAACGTTTTCCAAACTTTGCGAGGGGAAAATTACGGTTGCGGCTTTAATAATTTTTGCGGATTTTTCCGAGAGATGAAATATTTTGGACCAACGAGAGGGCGAAACTTGTCACCCTCAAGTTGGCGGATTGGTGGCCGAAAGGGGGCACATTTTGTGCCATGTTTTGTTGCCTAAACCATGGGTCAATGTTTGGAGTGAATTGAGGAGTAGATGGCTAGGGTGTTATACCCCGTATTTCCAGAGTATGTACGTAAGGACGTACGTAGAAGTTTGAACTTGAGAAGTGGCTTGGCCGAATTATTTTTTTTGTGCACAACACCCGGTTAGAGTCGTTTTTCGACGAAACGTTTTCACAGCTTTCGTAGGGAAAATTTCGGCTATGTCATTTTTTATTTTTGCGGATTTTTCCGAGAGACGAAACATTTTGGACCAACAAGAGGGCGCCACTTGGCACCCTCTCATTGGAGCACGTTGTGGGCGGTTGGCTTGGACGAAATGGTGACTATTTTGTCAAGTAGTAGGTAGGATATTTTGTGTGTAGTTGGTTAGGGTGCACTTGGCAAGATCTTGGCCCTACACTTGCTATGCACTTGGCATGATCTTGGCCATTGGTTGGCCTTGGCTTGTCCTATAAATACCCCCCCTTGGAAGACTTGTTCATCCATTCCTAAATATTTCTAAGTGTTAAAATCCTCCTCCCTCCCCTTTGTGTTGAGTTCGGCCAAGAGTCTCCCCCCTCCCCCTTGGCCGAGAGCCCTTCCCCCCCTCCTTGGGGTGCTAGCCGTGGGGTACCCCCCCTAGCCTAGTTGTTTTCGTATAATACCCCCCCTCTCTTGGTAGAAATACTCTCAAAAGTATTGTTATAATGCCCAAATTACCTTAGCCGTATACCTTGTAGTATTCTAAGGTTATACCTAAACAAAAAGCCCAGTTATACTATCATACTTCCCGTCAGTCACAACCGAAACCCTAAGGAAAATCTCCATAGTTAGTTGGAGTAATAAGTAGAAGTTGGTTAGAACTTCTAAGGGTTGTTTGGAGCGGGTCGGAGCGCACGGAGTAGGAGCTAAACCTTGCTCAGGATCGACATTTAAACTCGGATAATTATGGGCTTATCGAGGTAAATATCTTGTCCCTCTATTGTAATTGGAAATTACATGATTGTTAGACTATATAGTTGAAGTATACTATATATAGAACTGAACGTTGTTATCGGCAATGTCTTTTGACTTAAGCCTGACTTATAAGAAACCTTTTCGAAAGAAGAGTACTGAACTGTATTTACATAGGACTGTATTACAGTAGACTTGTGTAGCTTTTCTGTGAGGTAGAATTGTGCACGTCCGGTTAGATGTATGAACCCCCCCCCCTGGTTGGCTTGATAGCCGGCCCCGATAGGGGAGGAGATTTACGCTGTTGCGGGGGGGCGGGAGGTGCTGCCGAATTTTCTGTAGAATGTTCTACGATTAGACCTAAATGATAATAAGCGCCTTGTGGCCTTATAGGTTGAAGTACTACGTATGGCGCGATCTACTTGGCTTAAGGAGTAGCCGACGGTTGGAGGTACTTGGAGCGTTTTGCTATTAGTCGATACTCGTCGCGAGGTATGTGAACCTCTTCCTATCTCTTCTAGCATGATATGTGTGAACTATGTAGTACGGTAGACGTACATGTGCTAAATGTATTTGATTGGTTTAAAACATAAAGTGTTATAACGGTTTTATGGGAAGTTGGTTATAACAGCTTTATGTTGGTAAGAAAATACTTGTGGTTTTTTTTAAAAGGTAACTGATTTGAACTATAACTGGCTTGTTATGTGTTAATAAAGAACTTGAAGTATTTCAAAAGATTTTTGAATCATTTTGAAAGAAGGAGTAATACTTGGTTTTTGAAAACTTAAGAGTTATACTAGCTTTATGGAAAGTTAGGTATAACGGCTTAAGAATGTTTTTACTGATTTCGGAAATCAGAATGTGTATCGACAAACCACTGCAGCGTTAATAAAAGGAAATGTTTTGACAGATTAAGTATTATTAAAACCAGTAGAAACTTCCATCTGCATAGAAGCTAAGATGAGACAAAATGATATTTCCTAGATCATGGCTGCTGTAATAAGATTGTTATAAACAAGAATATCCTACTCACATATAAGGCTTATGTTTCTCAGAAAGTTTAAAAGAGAATTATATTCTTAAATGAATAAGACTATGAACTACGAAACCTTTCTAAAGTAAGAAACGTGAACATTTGAAATTAGGCAAACTTGACGTTTGAGAAATAATGTTGTTACTTGATTTTACAAAGAGAAGTGTTTTGCTTTACTTCAAAAGATAATCACTCTATTTTTCATATACTACGGGTATTGTGTGACTTTTGTAAACGTAACGTATCTTTTAAAAGATAATGTATGAAGTACTTTGGGAATAGATACTCGATCTTGTTAATCATGTAATAAAATGTACCTTGTGTGTATAACTTGATTGTGTTGGTTTGTGATAGCCTTGTAATACCTTCGTGTTGATTTGATAAGTAATCATATTAGGATGCTACGTGTGTTAGTATTCTGTGATGTTTGTGTAAAGGGGTTTTCCCTTGATTGTGCTTATGTTGTTTAAACGATAAACTGTTATGTTGGTATTATACCACTCACCGTATTTCCGAGGTTGTCGCCTCCGACGCGGGTAGACTCGAGCGTCTAGTGACCTATGATTCGAGAATACCTCACGCGGGTCCTGAGGGCCTATGCGCGAGCTACGAGAGTTCCGTGTTAGTTTGCGTCCTTTATGGGCATGCGGTCTATGCGTGGCTACGCGGATCGCGGGTCCAAAGTGACGCCGGAGTAGCTACCCTCGATGCGGGAATACCTCACGCGGGCCATTGGAGTGGCCTACGCGGAGTGCGGGAGTTCTGTGGCTAAGACGCGCACATTAGATATCGCGGCGAGTGGTCGCTTTGATCATGTGACCTAGACAGATTTCATGATACGATTTATGACCTTGTTGGTACGGTGGTTTTAGTAGTCGGCTATGCCTTCATACTTACCTCAGACGGTTTTATTATGACATAGGTGGGACTCGTGTTCATGTGTATCTCTGGTGCTTTTATATATCATAGATCGCCAGCGGTGAGGAAGGTATTCCGCGCATGATTGATGTTGTGGGCGTGAGACCCATGTTTATATTTGAGTGATGACTTTGAGGGTGAGTCCTCGACTTGATATGATCGCTTATTTATCAGGAATCGTAGTTTGGTTATCATACATGTCTCTGCTTTATATAGACTACTATGATTTCATTTATAGTATTTTCGTTTCACATACTCTGCACTGTTATCGACCTCCTTCGGGCTGCGTTCATGCCGCAGTAAAGGTACACCGCCGTTGATCCTCGCTCTGGGGTCACAGCCAGCTTGGGAAGCTCCGTTCTCGGAGGCTTATCTTGGTATAGTCCCCTGTTGTAGGTGCTTACATTCGTGGTATGATGGGCCCCGTCCCGTCGATGTTGTCATATCATTCGTAGAGTGCAGTAGTACCGCTGCAAGTGTGGTTTGTAAAAAGGATTAAACTGCTCATGTTGAAAGAGTTGTTGTATATATATTATGCCGAAAGGCAACTTTCTTCGATATCGTGTCTCAATGTATACCGTTTCATATCTTGGTTATTTTATGTTCCGATTACTCGATGTATGACTCTTCGGGGTGCGGGTAAGGCACGATCCACGTCTTAACGGTCGTGACAAAAGTGGTATCGAGCGATTAATCCTCGGAAAGTGTCTAGGCATCAGATCGAGAGAGTCTTGATTATAGGTGTTGTGCACCACACCAATAATCAGGAGGCTATAGGATATTTAGGATTGGTTTCTATTCTTCTCACTCTGAGATCGTGCCTTAGAGCTGTGTTGTAAGTTGGACCCTCTAACGTATTTCTTTCCCTTACCGTTATGCCTCCGCGTAGGGCAACCCGGCCCAGGAGGGCAAGGCAGCCGAGGGAGCTGCGAGTAGAGTACAGAGGGTTACGTGGGCACAGGCCCAATCATCACCTGGGGTGGTGCTTCATTTGGGGAGTTTTGCGACGTCACTAGCCCCAGCAGAGATTAGCACGGCGGCAGCAGTTCCTACTGCGGCCATGATGTTTGAACCTTCAGTTCCACGACAGGGAACAGAGAATATAGATTTCAAGGAGGCGACCCTGTATTTGACTACCAGAGAGTATACCGATGTACCGCGAGTCTTGATGAATATCAACGAGAAGGTTGTGCAAAAGTAAGTTCTTCAGTTAGGCTTGAGCATGGCCTGTGTACGGGCTTATGCGCAGCAGGCCGAGAAACGTAGAGATCGACGGGTTAACGAAGGACAGCAGAAGAGGGCCAGAGCAGCAAGGTCCTTTGGTAACTTTCGAGGCGAGTCGCCTCACCAGCAGATCAGATTATGCGCATCCACCAGTGCAGAAAGGTCCTCCACAGGGTTCAGGACGTTCGGGGTATGCAGGAGTTGGTCAGAGCTCCAGAGCTTCCGGTTCACAAATACACGGGTTCCAAACATCCGATTCGATTTTTCTGATGTTCACAGCGCAAAGCGCCATCTCGTGAATGTCGTCTTTTAGTTGGTACTTGTACCTATGACCGCCGTGGTCCGATGTCGAAAGAGTGTCCTCGCGGAGGACTTAGCCTTCGTGATCGGTGGGTAGTTTGTCATCTTTCTTAGCTATGCGCTCACGGGCAGTTTGATTAGAACGACTAAGGGAGTGAAAGAGATTCAGTATATCTTTAACCTCAGAGCTTTGTATACGTGATAAGGTGAGTATACCTTAAGTGTTATGTCAGATACCATGAGTGTTTATTGTGATTAGAAATCTTGGTTAGTTAACCAAGGAAGATTTGGAGGATAGAGAAGGTGTGAGCCTTAGAGTTTTATACGCAGAGACCTTAGAGGTAAGGCCATCTCGAGTAAAAGACGATGTTTATGTTTGACCCTTATAGGAGTGCATAGTGCACGTGAGCTATGTTTACTGGATAAGTCCCCGAGTAGTGGAATGAAAGAGGTAGTTGAGCTAAGAAGACCGCTAGGTTTTCGTAACGTGATTAGTGAGAGTTTTCCTTCGAGAGCTAGCGTTTAGCGCGCTGCGGGTCGGTTGAGGCCACGTTGCGGGTCAACCCGCGGCATGTTTGGTGGTGGGTTAGTTTGTGGTGGTCCCGCCTTGTGGTAGGTCACGAGGGTGTTAGGCGGAGTTTAGTTAACCAACGCATTTAATTCGTGGACGATTCGACCAAGAGTCGCCGGCGAGGTCAACCGCCTTGTCTTCTAGCAAAACCGTTTACTCGGCAGAGGTTATGCGAGATGATATATCGTAAAGGTTGTAAGTCGCACGAGGTGCCTACCTTCACCTTATGGCGCATGTGGGAGCCAGTGGTACGCTGTTTTGGTTTCGGAAGTTTTACCAAGGGGGTTAAGAACTCGGTGAGTCTCGACCGCATTCGCCTCTGCCGGTGTGTGTATTTCGGGTAGTGGTGGGATTGTTGTCTCTGTGGAGGAGTGTTTAAGCTACCATTTCGTTTTCGAATGTCGCCTTATGAGGCCTTGTAGGCGGAAGTGTAAGTCACGGCCGATTGGTTCGATGTTGGCAAGATTCAGATAGTTGGTTCAGCTTGTTCCGGCAGATCGGATAGGTAAAGCTTGTCTAGAAGAGGTTCGCAGCGGAGAAATCGTGCGGATAATCGGCGACGACGCTTAGAGTTCGTGCCGGTCGGTCTTCTTGAAGGTACCACCCCGGTTTGGGTGTGACGAGTTTTGGAAAACAGAGGGAACTTAGCCCGAGTTACTTTGGGCCCTTTTGAGTTCATGTGAAGAATAGGCCAGGTTGCCTATATGTTAGCATTTGTCGTCCGACTTAGGAGGCAGTACGTCCGGTCTTTCGTATTGATATGATCAGGAAAGTATCGGAGATCCATCCAGAGTGTTCCCAGTTAATAATGACCACGTTAGAGATAGTAACCCCGAGTTTTGGAAATCAAGCGATTTAAATGTGGTAAGAGTTCGAGTATACGACGACCTCGTGGATCGCATGCAGCCCGGTACCATTTGTTGGGTCGCCGGAGTGACACTAGAACCTCGCGGCAAAGTGACAAAAGTGGTATGCTTTATGATGTTAGAGGTGTTTCCGCGTGGACTTGGATATAAGTATTTTGCGCAGTTGTTTCGGTGGCCATGTGTGGCAGGATTGTTCTCGTAAGTATAGTAGTGAAGACTACACTGGCGCACGTTTGTTTCGAGACCTAGAAGGAACATTCGGGACGAATGTTTCTAAGGAGGGGAGAATGTTATACCCCGTATTTCCAGAGTATGTACGTAAGGACGTACGTAGAAATTTGAACTTGAGAAGTGGCTTGGCCGAATTATTTTTTTTGTGCACAACACCCGGTTAGAGTCGTTTTTCGACGAAACGTTTTCACAGCTTTCGTAGGGAAAATTCCGGCTATGTCATTTTTTATTTTTGCGGATTTTTCCGAGAGACGAAACATTTTGGACCAACAAGAGGGCGCCACTTGGCACCCTCTCATTGGAGCACGTTGTGGGCGGTTGGCTTGGACGAAATGGTGACTATTTTGTCAAGTAGTAGGTAGGATATTTTGTGTGTAGTTGGTTAGGGTGCACTTGGCAAGATCTTGGCCCTACACTTGCTATGCACTTGGCATGATCTTGGCCATTGGTTGGCCTTGGCTTGTCCTATAAATACCCCCCCTTGGAAGACTTGTTCATCCATTCCTAAATATTTCTAAGTGTTAAAATCCTACTCCATCCCCTTTTTGTTGAGTTCTGCCAAGAGTCTCCTCCCCTCGGCCGAGCCCTTCCCCTCCTTGGGGTGCTAGCCGTGGGGTACCCCCCCTAGCCTAGTTGTTTTCGTATAATACCCCCCCCCCCTCTTGGTAGAAATACTCTCAAAAGTATTGTTATAATGCCCAAATTACCTTAGCCGTATACCTTGTAGTATTCTAAGGTTATACCTATACAAAAAGCCCAGTTATACTATCATAATTCCCACTACAACCAAACCCTAAGGAAAATCTCCATAGTTAGTTGGAGTAATAAGTAGAAGTTGGTTAGAACTTCTAAGGGTTGTTTGGAGCTGGCCTGAGCGCACGAGTAGAGCTAAACCTTGCTCAGGATCGACATTTAAACTCGGATAATTATGGGCTTATCGAGGTAAATATCTTGTCCCTCTATTGTAATTGGAAATTACATGATTGTTAGACTATATAGTTGAAGTATACTATATATAGAACTGAACGTTGTTATCGGCAATGTCTTTTGACTTAAGCCTGACTTATAAGAAACATTTTCGAAAGAAGAGTAATCGAATCAGTATTTACATAGATCAGACTGAAGAGACGTGTGTAGCTTTTCTGTGAGGTAGAATTGTGCACGTCCGGTTAGATGTATGAACCCCCCCCCCTGGTTGGCTTGATAGCCGGCCCCGATAGGGGAGGAGATTTACGCTGTTGCGGGGGGGCGGGAGGTGCTGCCGAATTTTCTGTAGAATGTTCTACGATTAGACCTAAATGATAATAAGCGCCTTGTGGCCTTATAGGTTGAAGTACTACGTATGGCGCGATCTACTTGGCTTAAGGAGTAGCCGACGGTTGGAGGTACTTGGAGCGTTTTGCTATTAGTCGATACTGCCGCGAGGTATGTGAACCTCTTCCTATCTCTTCTAGCATGATATGTGTGAACTATGTAGTACCAGAGACGACATGTGCTAAATGTATTTGATTGTTTAAAACATAAAGTGTTATAACGGCTTTATGGGAAGTTGGTTATAAACTTTTTATGTTGGTAAGAAGATACTTGTGGTTTTTTTAAAAGGTAACTGATTTGAACTATAACTGGCTTGTTATGTGTTAATAAAGAACTTGAAGTATTTCAAAAGATTTTTGAATCATTTTGAAAGAAGGAGTAATACTTGGTTTTTGAAAACTTAAGAGTTATACTAGCTTTATGGAAAGTTAGGTATAACGGCTTAAGAATGTTTTATCGATTTGGAAATCGAATGTGTATCGACAAACCAACGCAGCGTTAATAAAAGGAAATGTTTTGTGATTAAGTATTATTAAAACCAGAGAAACTTCCATCCGCATAGAAGCTAAGATGAGACAAAATGATATTTCCTAGATCATGACTGCTGTAATAAGATTGTTATAAACAAGAATATCCTACTCACATATAAGGCTTATGTTTCTCAGAAAGTTTAAAAGAGAATTATATTCTTAAATGAATAAGACTATGAACTACGAAACCTTTCTAAAGTAAGAAACGTGAACATTTGAAATTAGGCAAACTTGGACGTTTGAGAAATAATGTTGTTACTTGATTTTACAAAGAGAAGTGTTTTGCTTTACTTCAAAAGATAATCACTCTATTTTTCATATACTACGGGTATTGTGTGACTTTTGTAAACGTAACGTATCTTTTAAAAGATAATGTATGAAGTACTTTGGGAATAGATACTCGATCTTGTTAATCATATAATAGAATGTACCTTGTGTGTATAACTTGATTGTGTTGGTTTGTGATAGCCTTGTAATACCTTCGTGTTGATTTGATAAGTAATCATATTAGGATGCTACGTGTGTTAGTATTCTGTGATGTTTGTGTAAAGGGGTTTTCCCTTGATTGTGCTTATGTTGTTTAAACGATAAACTGTTATGTTGGTATTATACCACTCACCGTGTTTCCGGGGGTTAAGCTGCCCTCCGATGCGGGGTAGACTCAGGCGGTCTGGGACCATGATTCGAGAATACCTCATGCGGGTCCTGGGGGCCTATGCGGAGCTACGAGAGTTCCAGGTTAGCGTGCGTCCTTTATGGGCATGCGGTCTATGTGGCCATGCGGTGCGAAGTCCAGCGGATCGCGGGAGTAGCTACCGATGCGGGAATACCTCATGCGGGCCATTGGGTGGCCTATGCGGGCTGCGGGGAGTTCGTGGCTAAGACGCCGCATTAGATCTGCGGCGAGTGGCGGCTTTGATCATGTGATGCCTAGACAGATTTCATGATCTGATTTATGACCTTGTTGGTACGGTGGGTTTTAGTAGTCGGCTATGCCTTCATACTTACCCCGTACGGTTTTATTATGACACAGGTGGGACCTGGTGTTCATGTGTATCTCTGGGTGCTTTTATATATCATAGACTGCCGGCAGTGAGGAAGGTATTCCGCGGGCATGATTGATGTTGTGGGCGTGAGACCCATGTTTATATTTGAGTGATGACTTTGAGGGCGTGAGTCCCTGACTTGATATGATCGCTATTTATTGTGAATCGTAGTTTGGTTATCATACATGTCTCCCTTTATATAGACTACTATGATTTCATTTATAGTATTTTGATTTCACATACTAATTACTGTTATCGACCTCCTTCGGGGGGCTGCGTTCATGCCGCAGGTAAAGGTACACCAGTCGTTGATCCTCGCTCTTGGGGTCACAGTTCAGCGTTTGGGAAGCTCCGTTCCTCCGGAGGCTTATCTTGGTATAGTCCCCTGTTGTTGTAGGTGCTTACATTCAGGGGTATGACGGGGCCCTGTCCCATCGATGTTGTCATATCATTCGTAGAGGTCTGTAGTACTGTTGTGGGCAGAGTTTGTAAAAAGGATTAAACTGTTCATGTTGAAAGAGTTGTTGTATATATATTATGCCGAAAGGCAACTTTCTTCAGATATCTGTGTCTCAATGTATACTGTTTCATATCTTGGTTATTTTATGTTCCGCTGATTACTCTGATGTATGACTACTGGGGTGCCCGGGTAAGGCACCAGTCACGGGCCCCGGAAGGGGTCGTGACATAGGGGGCACTTGGGCAAATCCTCACCCTCCACTTGCCCACCACTTGTCTTGATCTTGGCCATTGGTTTCCCTATAAATACCCCCCTTAGTTGAAGACTTCTTCATCCACTCCACACTTTTCTAAGTCTTGAAATCTCCCTCCCCCTTTGTAAGGCTTTCGTCCAAGCCTCCCCCTCCCCCTTTGTGAGGCCCTTGGCCGAGAGTACCTCCCCCCTTCCTTTGTGGTGCTAGCCGAAAGTCCCCCCCCCCTACCTTGAGTTGTTCTCGTGAAATACACCCCCCCCCCTTGGTAGAAAAGTATTCTCCAAGCGTTGTTACTATTCCAAAATACCTTGGCCCAAATACCTTGTAGTATTCCAAGGTTACCCCTATACTAAAAGCCCAGAAATACTATTATACTCTCCTTCAGTGTCACAACCCGTTCCGGGGCCAGTGACTGGTGCCTTACCCGGGCACCCAAGTAGTCATACATCAGAGAAAATCAGCGGAATATAAAAACAAGACATGAAACAATGTAAATTGAGACACAGTTTATCTGAGAAATGTTGCCTTTCGGCATATATATATAAACCGAAATCTGGCAGTTACATCCCAACTGTACAATAGGACTACAGACCTCTAAGGAAGTAAACAACTATGGCGGGACAGGGCCCCGCCATACCCTGAATGTACAAAACTATCTACAACAACAGGGAGATCATACCCAAAAGTCGAGCCTCCAGAGAAGATGGAGCTCCTGACACCAAAGAAAAGATCCTAAGACTGAGGATCTGCTGCACCTTCCTTTACTGCGGCATGACGCAGCCCCGAGGTCGCATCTGTGTACCAAGTATGTGAAACTGTAAAGTACTTAAATGAAATCATATCATTTTAAAACAAATTTTACAAATGTGTACAAAACAACCAAAGTAACCGCACGTAGTGCCACATCACAAATAAGAGCAATAATAGGTAAACTATAACAGGTCTTTTCTAGGCTGCGAATGATCGAAGCAAGGCCAATCGCCCATAGTATCATTATGCATGCCTAATCCTGGACTCCCGCAGTCCGCATAGGCCACTCACATAGGCGCGAGGTATTCCCGCATCGAGGGTAGCTACTCCTCGGCATCGCCCCGGACTCGTAGTCCGCATGGCGCGTAGACGCGTGACCATAAAGGCCGCTAACACCGGAACTCTCGTAGCTCCGCATAGGTCCCCTGGACCCGCATGAGGTATTCTTGAATCATGGTCCTGCATCGCTGAGTCTACCCGCGTCGGAGGCAACAACCGGTATCATGTCAAGAGGTGAGTGATATAATACTACATAACAGCTTATCGTTAAACAACATAAGCACAACAAGAATACCCTCTTATACAAACGTTATAAGACACTAACACACATAGCATCATAATATGTCTACTCTTCAAACCATCTTATTATACTTTCCAGAAATCAATACAAGTCTTTCATAAACACATAAGTAAACTGTTCCTTTTCTCTTTCTTAAGTCGTTATACCTAACTTCCCATAAAGCTAGTATAACTCTTAAGCTTTTTGTTTTAAAAGCAAAGATTCTTCTTTTTTCTAAAATGATTTATAATTCTTTTTGAAAGACTTCAAGATTCTTATTATTTAGATTCAAGTCAAAAGACGTTAAGTAAAACCATGTTCAGTTAACACACGTACGTCTACCGTACTATATATATATACTTTAAAATATCATGCTCTAGAGGATAGGAAGAATCACATACCTTCTCGGCGAAATCCATCTGCCAAGTCGAATATGTCGCGCGCAGAGAATCAACCTATAATAGTCAGATACGTCTTTCAATGTCTAGACTACTCTGTAGACTATTCTAAGCAGAGGGTTCTTTATTCTACGGAAAATTGGGCAGCACTTCCCTACCCGTCAAGTTACGAGTCTCAGTAAATACAATCTATGTAAATACGGTTTAATTCTTCTTCATTATACCGCCCTACATAATTACGTTCAATTCTATTCTTTAATATCCTTCTATATCTTATACTCAAGTCTTAACTATTCTTATATGTAATATCCAATTACAATAGAAGGACAAGAGTATTTACCTCGATAAGCCCAAAATTATCCAAGTTAAATGTCGATCCTGAGCAAGGTTTAGCTCCTAATTTGCGCTCGATAGCTCCAAGAAACCCTTAGAAGTTTCTAACAACTTCTACTTAACTACTAAAAGGGATTTGGGGCTAGGGTATTTTGGAATAGTAACTATACTTGGAAGACAACTTTCTACCAAGGGGGTACTCGGCGAAGTGTTATACCGTATTTCCAGTATATGCGTAGGGGCGTCGTAGAAATTTGAACTTGTGATTAAGGCTTGGCGAATTAATTTTGTTCACAACACGTTTTGTCACGACGAACCGGGCGTGGATCGTGCCTTACCGGGCACCCAGTAGACATACATCAGTAATCGAACATAAAGACAATACATGAAACGATGTAATAAGACGGTGAAATAAGAAGACAGGCTAACCAAGCGGTTACGCCGGTATATATATAAATAACAACTCTTTCAACATGAGCAGTTTAATCCTTTTTACAAACCACAGCGGTACTACGGACCTGCAAGAATGATACGACAACAATGGCGGGGCGGGGCCATGAGCCACGAATGTAAACACTTACGGCGACGGACTATACGGCTGATAAGCCTCGGAGAAACGGAGCTTCCCAAACGCCCTGCTGACCACGAGCTAGGATCAACGGCGGTGTACCTCGACTGCGGCGTGAGCGCGGCCCGAAGGTCGATGCAACAGTGCAGGAGTATGTGAAACTAAAAATCTGTAAATGAAATCATAATAGTCTATAAAGCAGAGACATGTATGATAACCAAACTACGATTCATAATAAGCGATCATGTCAGTCGGGGACTCACGCCTCAAGTCATCACTCGAATATAACTATGGGTCTCAAGCCCATAACATCAATCTTGCGTGGAATACCTTCGCCGCTGGCGATCATGATAGAAAAGCACGAAGGAATACACATGAACACGTGTCCCACGTGTCCAAATAAAGCGATGCGGGGTAAATGCGAAGGCATAGCCGACTACTAACACCCGGTACTAACAAGGTCATAAAGCGTATCATGATATCTGCAGGCCGTCACATGATCAAAGCCGGTCACTGCGCGATATCAAATGTGCGCGTCTAGCCACGAACTTTCGCGACTCGCATAGGCCAACCTCATAGGCCCGTGAGGTATAACCCGCATCGAGGGTAGCTACTCCGGCGTAAATCTGCCCGACTCGCGATCCGCGTAGCCACATAGACCGCATGACCATAAAGGCCGCACTAACCTAGAACTCCGTAGTTCGCATGGATCCCTGGACCCGCATGAGGTATTCTCGAATCATGGTCCTGGACCGCTGAGTCTACCGCGTGGAGGCGACAACCTCGGAAATAAGTCAAGGTGAGTGGTACAATACCAACATAACGGTGATAGTCAAACAACTTTAAGCGATCGAGGAAAACCCTTTACACTAACATCACAAGATACTAACACACATAGCATCCTAGCATGTTTACTTATCAATCAACAAGAAAGTATTTACAAGGCTATCACAAACCAACACAATCAAGTTATACACACAAGGTACTTTACTATATGTCAACAAGTTCGGGTTTTTATCCCCAAAGTACTTCATACATTAAATCTTTAAAAGATCGTTACTTTCACAAAGTCACACAATACGTAGTTATGTGAAAATAGAGTGATTATCCTTTTAAGTAAAACAAAACACTTACCTTTGTAAAATCAAGTAACGACATTATTTTCCAAACGTCCAAGTTTGCCTAATTTAAATTGTTCACGTTTCTTATTTTAGAAAGGTTTAGTAGTTCATAGTCTTATTCATTTAAGAATATAATTCTCTTTTAAACTATCGAGAAACATAAGTCTTATATGTGAGTAGGATATTTTTGTTTATAACAATCTTATTACGTGACCATGATCTAGGAAATATCATTTTGTCTCATCTTAGCTTCCATGCAGATGGAAGTTTCTACTGGTTTTAATAATACTTAATCTGTCAAAACATTTCCTTTTATTAACGCTGCAGTGGTTTGTCGATACACATTCTGATTTCCGAAATCAGTAAACCATTCTTAAGCCGTTATACCTAACTTCCCATAAAGCTAGTATAACTCTTAAGTTTTCAAAAACCAAGTATTACTTCTTCTTTCAAAATGATTCAAAATCTTTTGAAATACTTCAAGTTCTTTATTAACACATAACAAGCCAGTTATAGTTCAAACCAGTTACCTTTCAAAAACCACAAGTATCTTCTTACCAACATAAAGTTGTTATAACCAACTTCCCATAAAGCCGTTATAACACTTTATGTTTTAAACCAATCAAATACATTTAGCACGTATGCGTCTACCGTACTACATAGTTCACACATATCATGCTAGAAGAGATAGGAAGAGGTTCACATACCTCGCGAGTATCGACTAATAGCAAACGCTCAAGTACTTCAAACCGTCGGCTACTCCTTGCCGATGATCGCGCCATACGTAGTACTTCAACCTATAAGGCCACTGGCGCTTATTAACATTTAGATCCGCCGTGAACATTCTACGAAAATTGGCAAAGACCTCCCCGCGGCGTAAATCTCTCCTCTGCAGGCCGACTACCAAGCCAACGGGGTTATAAGTCTAAACCGGACGTGCACAATTCTACCTCACGAGAAAAGCTACACAAGTCTCATGAATCTGATCCTATGTAATCTGATTCGGTACTCTTCTTTGAAAAGGTTTCTATTTATTAGGGCTTAAGTCAAAAGACATTGCGATAACTACGTTCAGTACTATATATAGTATACTTCAACTATATAGTCTAACAATCATGTAATTTCCAATTACAATAGGGGGACAAGATATTTACCTCGATAAGCCCATAATTATCCGAGTTTAAATGTCGATCCTGAGCAAGGTTTAGCTCCTGCACGTGCGCTCAGGCCGCTCCAAACAACCCTTAGAAGTTCTAACCAACTTCTACTTAATACTCCAACTAACTATGGAGATTTTCCTTAGGGTTTCGGTTTTGTGACGGAAGGGAAGTATAATAGTATTTCTGGGCTTTTCGTATAAGTATAACCTTAGAATACTACAAGGTATACGGCTAAGGTAATTTGGGCATTACAACAATACTTTTGAGAGTATTTCTAACAAGAGGGGGGGTATTATACGAAGACAACTAGGCTAGGGGGGGTACCCCACGGCTAGCACCCCAAGGAGGGGGGGTGTATACCCCTCGGCCTACCCCACTAGGGGGGGGGCTCTCGGCCAAGGGGGAGGGGAGGGACTCTCGGCTAAGGCCTCTCAAGGGGGAGGGATTTTTAACACTTAGGAAATATTTGGAATGGATGAAGAAGTCATCCTAAGGGGGGTATTTATAGTATAAGCCAAGTCCAACCAATGGCCAAGATCATGCCAAGTGCAAGGCAAGTGTAGGGCCAAGATCTTGCCAAGTGCCCCTTAACCAACTAACACACAAATATCCTACCAACTCCATGCCAAAATAGGCACACTTTCGGCCACCCTTGACCGCCCAAGGTGTTCCAATGAGAGGGTGACAAGTGTCGCCCTCTTGTTGGTCCAAAATGTTTCGTCTCTCGGAAAAATCCGCAAAAATTAAAAATGACATAGCCGGAAATTCCCTACGAAAGGTGGAAAGCGTTTAGTCGAAAAACGACTCTAATCGGGTGTTGTGAACAAATAAATTTCGGCCAAGCTACTTTCTCAAGTTCAAATTTTCACGCACGCCATACGTACATACTCTGGAAATACGGGGTATAACACGTTTAGAGTCGTGTTTCGACGAAACGTTTTCCACGACTTTCGTAGGGAATTTCCGGCTATGTCATTTTTAATTTTTGCGGATTTTTAGAGAGGCGAACGTGTTGGATCAACAGAAGCGCCACTTGGCACCACCTCATCGATGGACTTCAAATCGTCCATTTGGACGAAATGGACAAGGTAAGGCACGTTTTTGTGCCTTGACAAAGTCAAGGGTAGGTAGGATATTTGTGTTTGGTAATTCCTAGCACTACACTTGCCTAACACATGGTTTGATCTTGGCCATTGGTTGGACTTTGCTTGACCTATTAATACCCCGCCTTGGAAGACTTCTTCATCCTTTCCTAATTTTTCATAAGTGTTAAAAATCCTCCTCCCTTTGTGTGGTGTTTTCGCCCAACACCCCTCTCCCCCACCCTTGGCAGAGTACCCCACAGTGGGAGTAGGCCGAGGTATACACCCCCTGTGGTGTTGTCTCGTATATACCCTCTTGGTAGAAATACTCTCAAAGTATTGTTATAATGCCCAAATTACCTTAGCCATATACCTTGTAGTATTCTAAGGATATACCTATCTGAAAAGCCGAAAATACTATTATACTTCCGTCGGTCCACAAAACCGAAACCCTAAGGAAAATCTTCACCGTAGTTGAAGTCATAAGTAGAAGTTGGTTAGAACTTCTAAGGGTTGTTGGAGGCGGGTCGGGCCTTGAGTAGGAGCTAAACCTTGCTCAGGATCGACATTTAAACTAGGATAAGTCTGGACTTATCGCGCTACTTATCTTGTCCCTCTATTGTACTTGGAAATTACATGTTGTTAGATTATATAGTTGAAGTATGCTATATATAGTCTTGAACATAGTTATCGGCAATCTCTTGCGACTTAAGCACGAATTTAAAGAAGAATCTTGAGCTGTAATTACATAGGGTGTATTACGATGAGACTTGTGTAGTAGTGTAGTGGAGTAGAATTGTACAGTTAGGGTTAGGCGTATAACCCCTGGTTGGCTTGGTAGCCGGCCTCGATAGAGGAGGAGATTTACGCTGTTGCGGGGGGGGGAGGTGCTGCCGAATTTTCTGTAGAATGTTCTACGATAAGATCTAAATGTTAATAAGCGCCTTGTGGCCTTATAGGTTGAAGTACTACGTGTTGCTCGATCTAATTGGCAGGAGTAGCGGCGTTTGGAAGCACTTGGGCGTTTTGCTATTAGTCGATACTCGTCGCGAGGTATGTGAACCTCTTCCTATCTCTTCTAGCATGATATGTGTGAACTATGTAGTACGGTAGACGTACATGTACTAAATGTATTTGATTGGTGTAAAACATAAAGTGTATAACGGCTTTATGGGAAGTTGGTTATAACAGCTTTATGTTGGTAAGAAAATACATGTGGTTTTAAAAGGTGGCGATTTGAACTATAAGCTTGTTATGTGTTAATAAAGAACTTGAAGTATTTCAAAAGATTTTTGAATCATTTTGAAAGAAGAAGTAATATTTGGTTTTTGAAAACTTAAGAGTTATACTAGCTTTATGGGAAGTTAGGTATAACGGCTTAAGAATGTTTTACTGATTTGAAATCGAATGTATCGACAAACCAACTGCGGCGTTAATAAAGGAAATGTTTTGAATAATTAAGTATTATTAAAACTAGTAGAAACTTCCATCCGCATAGAAGCTAAGATGAGACAAAATGATATTTCTAGATCATGGTCATTGTAATAAGATTGTTATAAACAAGATATCCTACTCACATATAAGGCTTATGTTTCTCAGATTGTTTAAAGGAGAATTATATTCTTAAATGAATAAGACTATGAACTCTGAAACCTTTCTAAAAATGAGAAACTTGAACATTGGAAATTAGGCAAACTCGAACATTGGAAAAGAATGTTGCTACTTGATTTTACAAAGAGAAGTAATTGATTTACTTTAAAAAGATAATCACTCTATTTTCATATACTACGTATTGTGTGCCTTTTGTGAATGTAACGTATCTTTTAAAGAGTTAATGTATGAAGTACTTAGGGATAAAAACCGATCCTGTTAATCATATAGTAGAATGTACCTTGTGTGAACAACTTGATTGTATTGGTTTGTGATAGCCTTGTAATACTTTCTTGATTGCTTTGATAAGTAAACGTGTTAGGATGCTACGTGTGTTAGTATCTTGTGATGTTTGTGTAAAGGGTTTCCGCGATTGTGCTTATTAACTATCGATCGTTATGATAGTATTGTGGCATTCATCTCTTGAGATGATTCCGGGGTTAAGCGCCTCCGTCTGGGGTAGACTTCAGCGGTCGATGGACCTATGATTCGAGAATACCTCACGCAGTCCCGAGGGCCTATGCGAGCTACGAGAGTTCGAGTTAGTGTGCATCCTTTATGGGCATGCGGTCCATGTACGTGCGGTGCGAAGTCGGGGCGATCTCCGGAGTAGCTACCGATGCGGGAATACCTCATGCGGGCGATGAGATTGGCCTATGCGGAGTGCGGGAAGTTCGAGACTAGGCAGCGCGCATTAGATATTGCGGGCAAGTGGCGGCTTTGATCATGTGACGGTCAGACAGATCTTATGATCTGATTCATGACCTTGTTGATGCGTAGGTGTTAGTAGTCGGCTATGCCTTCATACTTACCGTGCGGTGTTATTATGGCACATGTGGGACACGGTGTTCATATGTGTTCCTTGGTGCTTTATATCATAAATCGCTATGGTGAGGAAGGTATTCCACGGGCATGATTGATGTTGTGGCGTGAGACCCATTGTTATATTTGAGTGATGACTTTGGCGTGAGTCACGACTTGATATATCGCTTGTTTATTGTGAGCGTAGTTTTGTTATCATACATGTCTCTGCTTTATATAGACTACTATGATTCCATTCTAAGATGCTTATTTTGATTTCACATACTCAATTTTGTTGTACTAACCTCCTTGGCTGCGTTCATCTGCGCGAGTAAAGTACACGATCATTGATCCTCGCTCTTAGGGTCACGATTCAACATTTGGAAAGCTCCGTTTCTCGGAGGCTTATCGATGGTATAGTCCCTGTTGTTGTAGGTGTTTACATTCGGGGTATGGTGGGGCCTGTCCGCCATTGTTGTTGTCGTATCATTTCTTAGAAGTCTGTAGTATCTTTGTGGCGGGGTTTTGTAAAAAGATTAAAGCGTTCTTTTGTAAAAGTGGTTATTTATATATCTGAAGGCAAGTTTTCCTCAGATTACTGTTTTGTACTTCACTTGTTTCATGTATGTGTTTTATGTTCGTGATTACTCACGATGTTGGATCACCTGGGGTGCGGGGTAAGGCACGATCACGCCCCGGAATCGGTCGTGACAAAAGTGGTATCGAGCGATTAATCCTCGGAAAGTGTCTGAGACCGAATCGATAGAGTCTTGATTATCGGTGTGTTGTGCACCACACCAATAATCGAGGAGGCTATAGGGTATCTAGGATTGGTTTCTATTCTTCTCACCGAGATCGTGCCTTAGAGGTGTTGTAAGTTGGACCTCTAACGTATTTCTTTCCACTACCGTTATGCCTCGCGTAGGCAACCGGGCCAGGGAGGCAAGCGGCGAGGAGGCTGAGTAGAGTTCAGAGGGTTGCGAGGCACAGCCCAATCTTTACCTAGGGTAGTGCTTTATCGGGGATTTCTGCGGCGTCACTAGCCCAGAGAGTTTAACGGCGGCGGCGGTTCCTCTGCGGCCATGATATTTGAACCTTGATTCGCGGGAACAGAGAATTTAGATTGCAAAGAGGCGACCCTGTTACTAGCTATAGATTTGGCTACCAGAGAGTATACCGATGTATCGCAAGTCTTGATGACTACCTAAGAGAAGGTTGTGCAAGAGTAATTCTTGATTAGGCTTGAGAATGGCACGTATGCGGGCTTATGCGCAGCCGAGAAACGTAGAGATCGACGGGTTAACGGGCGGCGAAGAAGGGCGAGCGGCAAAGGTCCTTTGGTAACTTTCGAGGCGAGTCACCTCGCGTGATTAGATTATGCACATCCACGGTCACGAGAGGTCCTCCGCAGGGTTCAGTACGTTCGGGGTATGCAGGAGTTGGTCAGAACTCCAGGGTTTTCGATTCACTATGGGACAGACGTCATCCCGGGGAATGTCGTCTTTTAGTTGGTACTTGTGGTACCTGTGGCCGTCAGGGCCAGGTGTCGAATGGGTGACCTAGTAGGGGGACTTTGCCTTGATGCGGTGGGTAGTTCGTCACCTTCCTTAGCTATGCGCCCTACGGGGCAGGTTTGATTAGAACGACTAAGGGGAGTGAAGCAGTAGATATGGATATATCTTTAACCCTCTAGAGATCAGTATGTGTGATAAGGTGAGTATACCTTAAGTGCTATGTTCTGATAGCGGTGTGTTAGTTGTGTTTAGAAATCATGGTGGGTTAACCGAGTCAGATTTTGGGGGATAGATAAGGTGTGAGCCTTAGAATGTTTTACGTAAAGACCCTAGAGGTGAGGCCATCTCGAGAAAAAGGTGTAGTGTTATGTTTGACCCTTATCGGAGTGCATAGTGCACGTGAGTTATGTTTTTGGGATAAGTCCCCGAGTAGCGTAATATGAGAGAGGGTAGTTGAGCTAAGAAGACCGCTAGGTTTTCGTAACGTGATTAGTGAGAGTTTTCCTCCGGGAAGCTAGTGTTTTGCGCGTTGCCGGGTCGGGTTGAGGCCACGTTGCGGGTCAACCCGCGGTAGGTTTGGTGGTGGGGTCAGGTTGTGGTGGTCCCGCCTTGTGTTAGGGTTGTGAGGGTGTTAGGCCCAAGTTTAGTTAACCAGTCACGAACTCGTGGATGCGTTCGACCGGTGGTCGGGCGATGGGGCAGCCATCGTGTTCTTGATCGGGACCGTTTACTGGTGTGTTGAGTTATCGAGAAAGGTTGTAAGGCTGCGAGGTGCCTACCTTCACCTTATGTCGAGATAGTGAAGCCCGAGTTGTGGCTATTTTCATTTTCTAAAAGTTTTACGAGCGGGGTTAGGAACTCGGTGAGTCTCGAGAATCGCATTCGCCTCGGGCGGTCGTGGATTTGAGGTAGTTGTGAGATTGTTGTCTCCTATGGAGGAGCGTATGAGCTACCATTTCGGTGTTCGGATGTCGCCTTATGAAGCCTTGCGGGCGGAAGTGTAAGTTGCGGTCGATTGGTTCGATGTTGGCGGGGTTGAGATAGTTGGTTGAGCTTGTTCCAGCAGACGATGGATAGTGAAGCTTGTCTAGAAGAAGTTCGGCGGCTCGGAGAAATCATGCGGATAATCGGCGGCGACGCTTAGAGTTCGAGTTGTGGTCGGTCTTCTTGAAGGTACCACGGTTTTGGAGTGCGACGAGTTTTGGAAAGCAGAGGAACTTAGCGAGTTACTTTGGGCCTGTGAGTTCATGTGAAGGATAGGCGGGTTGCCTATATGTTAGCATTTGCCGTCCGGCGTAGGAAGCGGTCGTCCGATCTTCGTATTGTGATGTTCGGGGAAGTATCGAAGATCCATCCAGAGTGTTCCCAGTTAATGATGACCACGTTAGAGATAGTAACCCCGAGTTTTGGATACTGAAGCCGTATCAGAATGTGGTAAGAGTTCGAGTGTACGACATCCTCAGGGATCGCATGCAGCCCGGTACCATTTGTTGGGTCGTCGGAGCAAGGCTCGCGACAAAGTGACAAAAGTGGTACCATTTGTTGGGTCGCCTGAGAAGGTTAATGCCTCAGGCAAAGTGACAAAGTGGTATCTACGACGAGTAAAGAGAGAAGCGAGCATGTATGGCGAGCATAGGTGTGATCATTTCTTTTGTAAAGAGAAGGTGCGAAGGAAGTATATTTTAGACCCCGGTGAGAAGTGTTTTGTGGTGATGATTATAGGTGTTTCCTCGTGTACTTTGATGTAAGTATTTACGCAGGTGCTTCTGTGGCCAGCTCTTATGATACAGTTCATGACCTTGTTGGTACTGTGGGTGTTAGTAGTCGGCTATGCCTTCGTACTTACCCCGTACGGTGTTATTATGGCACAGGTGGGACCTGGTGTTCATATGTGTTCCTTGGTGCTTTTATATCATAAACTGCCGGCAGTGAGGAAGGTATTCCACGGGCATGATTGATGTTGTGGGCGTGAGACCCATTGTTATATTTGAGTGATGACTTTGAGGGCGTGAGTCCCTGACTTGATATGACTGCTTGTTTATTGTGAACTGTAGTTTTGTTATCATACATGTCTCCTGCTTTATATAGACTACTATGATTCCATTTACTGTAATTTTTTTGAGTTTCACATACTCGGTACATTGTCTTGACCTCGCCGAAGTGCGTTCATGCCGCAGTAAAGTACACGATCATTGATCCTCGCTCTTAGGGTCTGATTCGGCATTTGGGAAAGCTCCGTTTCTCGGAGGCTTATCGATGGTATAGTCCTGTTGTTGTAGGTGTTTACATTCGAGGGTATGGCGGGGCCTGTCCGCCATTGTTGTCGTATCATTTCTTAGAAGTGCATGTAATCTTTGTTGTGGGCGGGTTTTGTAAAAGGATTAAAGCGTTTCTTTTGTAAAAGTGGTTATTTATATATGCCGAAAGGCAAGTTTTCCTCAGATTTCTGTTTTGTACTTCACTTGTTTCATGTATGTGTTTTATGTTCCGCTGATTACTCTGATGTTGGATCACTGGGGTGCCCGGGGTAAGGCACCAGTCACGGGCCCCGGAATCGGGTCGTGACACGAAGCCACTAGGCTAGAGGGGGGAGAGGGGTGTTTCGGCTAGGTCTTCCAAGAGGGGGGGGGGGAGAAGGCTTTTGGACGAAAGAGCAACTAAGGGGGAGGGAGTTTTGAGACTTGGAAGAATGATTTGTGGATGAAGAGTTCATCAACTCAAGGGGGGTATTTATAGGGCTTTCAAGGGCTAAGATGAGGGCAAGTGGAGGGCAAGTGGATGGTGGGGATTTGCACAAGTGCCCCTATAACCCTACTCCATAATTTACTCACAAAACATTGACCCATGGTTTAAGCCTCAAATTCATGCCAACCGTGGCCTCCCTTTGCCGTCCAATGAGGGTGACAAGTGTCACCCTCTCGTTGGTCCAAAATGTTTCATCTCTCGGAAAAATCCGCAAAAATTATAAATGACATAGCCATAATTTTCCATACGCAAGTTTTGTAAAACGTTTCGTCGGAAAACAATTCGTTTAGTGGGTTGTGCCCAAATTTCGTCCAAAGCCTTAACTTTAAGGTTGAACTTTTGTACGTACGCCCTTACGTACATACTCTGGAAATACGGGGTATAACATTCAGTCACAAAATGAAACCCTTAGGAAAATCTTCATAGTTGGTTGAAGTATTAAGAAGAAGTTGCGTAGAACTTCTAAGGGTTGTTTGGAGCGGGTTGGAGCGCTCTGAGTAGGAGCTAAACGTTGCTCAGGATCGACATTTAAACTTGGATAATTTTGGGCTTATCGAGGTAAATACTTTTGTCCTTCTATTGTAATTGGAAATTACATACTGTAGTAGTATAGAAATGAATATAAGACACATAGAAGGATATTAAAGAAGAGAATTGAACTGTAATAGAAGGATATTACAGAAGAAGATTGAAGCTACTTACATAGAATTTGTATTCTGATGACTTGTGTAGCTTAACGGGTAGGGAAGTGCTTCCCGATTTTCCGTAAAATAGAGAACCTACTGCTTAGAATATTCTACAGAGTAGTCTAGACGTTGATAGACGTATATGGCCTTTATAGGTTGAAAGTTCTGCGAGTAGCATGTTCTACTTGAAAAGGTGAACAAGGCTAGCCGGGTTATAGCCGTGGAGCGTTTTGCTAATAGTCGATAATCGTCGCGAGGTATGTGATTCTTCCTATCCTCTTGAGCATGATATTTAAAAGAATATATATAGTATGGTAGACGTACATGTATTAACTGAACGTAGTTTTTACTGCGATGTCTTTTGACTTGAGTCTAATAATAAGAATCTTGAAGTATTTCAAAAGAATTAAGAACCGTTTTTGAAAGAAGAGTAATACTTGGTTTTAAAAGCTTAAGAGTTATACTAGCTTTATGGGAAGTTAGGTATAACGACTTAAGAGAGATAAAAAGAATGGTTTATTGATTTTAGAAGTTAAGAGACTTGATCTTAAAAGATAAGAGACTTGACTTAATTGAATTAATATGAATTTTGTTAAAAAGTGTAAAACCTCATTCGTGAGTAATGAGTACTTGGTTTGTAAAGGAATAATGTTTTACTGATTTCGGAAATGAGAATAAGTATCGAACAAACCACAGCAGCGCTAATAAAGGGAAATGTATTGACTAATAAAGTATTATGAAAACCAGTAGAAACCTCCATCTGCATAGAAGCTAAGATGAGACAAAATGATATTACATTTCCTAGATCATGGCTGCTTTAATAAGATTGTTATAAACAAGAATAACCTACTCACACATAAGGCTTATGTTTCTAAAGTTGTTTTAAAGGAGAATTATATTATTAAGTGATTAAAACTATGAACTACGAAACCTTTCGGAAATGAGAAACTTGAGCATTTGAAATTAGGCAAACTTGAACGTTTGGAAAAATAATGTTGTTACTTGATTTTACAAAGGAAAGCGTTTTGGTTTACTTAAAAAGATAGTCACTCTATTTTTATACTACGGGTATTGTGTGACTTTTGTGAAAGAAACGGATCTTTTAAAGAGTTAATGTATGAAGTACTTTGGGGATAAAAACCCGAACTTGTTAACATAAAGTAGAAAGTACCTTGTGTGAATAACTTGATTGTGTTGGTTTGTGATAGCCTTGTGATACTTTCTTGTTGCTTTGATAAGTAAACATGTTAGGATGCTACGTGTGTTAGTATCTTGTGATGTTTGTGTAAAGGGGTTTCCCTTGTTGTGCTTATGTTGTTTAACGATAAGCTGTTATGTTAGTATTATATCACTCACCTCTTGACATGATACCGGGGGTTAAGCGCCTCCGTCGCGAGGTAGACTCGGTGATGCAGGACCGTGATTCGAGAATACCTCATGCGGGTCAGAGACTATGCGAGCTACGAGAGTTCCAGGTTAGTGTGCGGCCTTTGTGGTCATGCGGTCTAGGTGGCCATGCGGACTGCGAGTCCAGGACGATGCCGGGGAGTAGCTACCCTCGATGTGGGGAATACATCATGCGGGCCTATGTGAGTGGCCTATGCGAGCTGCGGGAAGTTCGAGATTAGACGCGCACATTTGATCTGCAGGCGAGTGGCGGCTTATCATGTGGCGGTCTAGAGCGGACCTCGTGATACGATTTATGACTTTGTTGGTGCGTAGGTTTTAGTAGTCGGCTATGCCTTCGTACTTACCCTGTATGGTTTTATTAGGACACAGGTGGGACCTGGTGTTCATGTGTATTCCTTGATGCTTTTATATCATAGACTGCTGGCGGTGAGGAAGGTATTCCACGGGCATGATTGATGTTGTGGGCGTGAGACCCATAGTTATATTTGAGTGATGACTTTGAGGGCGTGAGTCCCTGGCTTGACATGACTGCTTATTTAGTGTGAACTGTAGTTTGGTTATCATACATGTCTCCTGCTTTATATAGACTACTATGATTTCATTTGATATTTTCGATTTCACATACTTGGTACTGTTGTCGACCTCCTTCGGGGGGCTGCGTTCATGCCGCAGGTAGAGGTACACCAGTCGTCGATCCTCGCTCTTAGGATCACAGTTCAGCGTTTTGGGAAGCTCCATTTCTCCGGAGGCTTATCGGTGGTATAGTCCCCTGTCGTTGTAGGTACTTACATTCAGGGGTATGGCGGGGCCCTGTCCTTACATGTGGCATGCCAAGTGTCTTCTTCTTTAGGTAGCCATTTGGAGGGTGGGACCTACACACACTTGTCCCAAGATCTCAGCACACACCTTGCATTGATCTTAGCCCTTGAATCCTCTATATAAACCCCTTAAGTTGAAGACTAAAATTCATTCCACACTTGAGCTTTTCCAAGCAAAATACTCCCTCCCTTGTAGCCTTGTTTCGTCCCCCTCTTGAGTAGAAATACTTCATGTATTGTTGTATAATCCCAAATACCTTGGCCTAGTATCCCTAGTTGTATTCCAAAGTTATTTCAATACTAGGAGCCCGTAAATACTACTTTTTTTCCAATAGTCGCAAAGTGAAGCCCTAGAAAAATCTTCCTAGCTTGGTGGAAGTATTTTAGAGAAGTTGTTTAGAAACTTCTAAGGGTCGCTTGGTGCGGGTTGGAGCGTAGGAATTGGAGCTAAACGTTGCTCAGGATCGACTTATAATCTTGGATAATTTTGGGCTTATCGAGGTAATGATCTATGTCCCCCTATTGTAATTGGATATTACATGTTGTAGTAGTTATACTTGAGTATATTATATGAGGAAAGAAGATTGATAGAATTGTTGTATTTACATTGTTGTACTTACAGTGAGACTTGTCGATATTATTGTAAGCGATTTGAACACATCCGGTTAGGCGTGTAATCCCGCAGGAGTTGTTGGCACGTAGCGGGCCTTGATAGGAGGAGTTTTTGTGATAGCGGGGTGGGGAGGTCTTTGCGAATTTTACGTAGAATAAGGAATCTTGTATTTAGAATATTCTACGAAAGAACTAGAGATTGATAGATATATTGTGGCCTTTATAGGTGGATCTTCACGCGGCATACTTGACTTGGCTTGTGGTTTAAGCTAAAAAGGTATGTGATTCTTCCTATACTCTTGAGCATGATTGTTGTGAACTATATAGTACGGTAGACGTACATGTGTGAAATGAGTTTTGTTTGTTTTAAACATATGGGAAGTTAGTTATAACGACTTTATGAAAATAAAAGAAAGATTTGATTTTGAAAGTTAAGAGACTTGATCTTGAAAGATAAGAGACTTGACTTATAAACGACTTGTTTTCGGAAAAGGAGAAGTAACATGATTTAAGTATAGGTTACTTGTTTTGGAAAGAGTAAGTTATTGGGTTTTAAAGAGTATACGTGATGTTGTTTAAAAGAAAAGCACTTGGTTTTAAAAGTATAGAGTTCTTGATTTTAAATCTTATAAAGATTTTCGGAAGGTGTAGTAATTTGGTTTGAAAGGAAAACGTGTTTTTAATACTACGAGTATTAGTATCATGTGGCTTTTACGTAAAAAGAGGTCTTTTTTGAAAGAATGAAAGTATGTAGTATTTTGGGTTTGAAACCCGGATTGTTGATTAAAATGAATGTATGTTGTACTTGCCTATGCTTGTTGTGATAGTCTTTGATGTGCAAGTGTTTTGTTGATATGCTGCCGTGACTCTCTGGGAGGGCCGGCTATCTGATTGATTGATTGGACATACTGACGTTGGGTGGTCCACGAGTATGCGTCCACTTTGAGTATTGGTCGGTTGTTTCATGCTGCGTGACTCTGCAGGAGGGTCGGCTATCTCGATTGATTTCCTTTGGACATCTTGTGCGATGGATGTTCCACGGGCATGCGTCCAGTAGGATGGTTTCATGGCCATGACTTCCGAGGTGAGATGCCGGGGCATGCGGTCATGGTGAGGGTCAGATTGTTAGTCCATGGACCGCTAATCCATGAAGCTTGCCGCGGTGACGGCGATCACGGGCTTGATTTATGCGTGTGGTTCGAGCACACTTTAGATACTTGTTACGGTCATTTTCGTGTCTGGTAGCCTGCGGTAGATAGCTTAAGATACTTGCCTCGGTCATATCTTGTGAGACGGTAGGCTATTGTACGTTAGCTTAAGACACTTTCCTCGGCCAGTTGCGTGGCTAGCTTTTGGACTGGTAGTTGGCTTCCGTACCTTGCCCGTGATGGGATATGACTAGCTTTTGGACTGGTAGTTGGCTATTCTATGTCACGACCCGAACCCGGGCCCGTGACTGGTGCCTTACCCCGGGCACCCTAGTAATACAACATCAGAGAAAATCAGCGGAAATAAAAACATGAACATGAATTAAGAGACATGATAAATAAACAGTCAACCAAAGCAGTTGCCTTGGTATATATACATAAATACCGACAGTTATCCTTTTACGGACTACGCCTGGCGATTACTGCAGACCTCTAGAAGTGACAACAACTATGACGGGACGGGGCCGCCATACCACGAATGTACAGAACCTCTGGACTCATGGTAACATACCAAAGATAAGCCTCAGAAGAACGGAGCTTCCCAACGGCGAAATGTGATCCTATGGCGGGGATCGGCGGTCGATGTACCTCTACTGCGGCATGAACGCAGCCCCAGGAGGTCGATGCACAGTACCAAGTATGTGAATCTGTAAAATACGGTAAATGAAATCATAATATTCTATTTAATGCAGGAGACTTGTATGTTAACAAACTACGATTCACAACATAAGCGATCTTGTCAAGTCGTGGACTCACGCCTCAAAGTCATCTCATGCGTGGAACTCCTTCCTCGCTGCCGGCGATCTAGGTACAAATCATGTGATACGTATAATGAGTCTCGGCCCATCTTATGGACTCGGTATAGAAGCGTGTAGGATACATTCCGGTTCATCCCGTGAACCGTGAGTCGAGTGAAATACATTCCGGATGAGCCGGTGGTCGAGTGAAATACATTCGGATGAACCGTGGTCGAGTGAAATACATTCGGATGAACCGGTAGTCGAGTGAAATACATTCCGGATGAACCGGTGGTCGAGTGAAATACATTCCGGATGAGCCGGTGGTCGAGTGAGATACATTCGGATGGCGGTAGTCGAGTGAAATACATTCCGGATGAGCCGTGGTCGAGTGAAATACATTCGGATGAGCCGGTAGTCGAGTGAAATACATTCCCGGATGAACCGGTGGTCGAGTGAAATACATTCCGTCTGACAAGTCTATCATACGCAAACATAGGCAAGTTACACACACTTAAAGTACTTTCATTTTATGACAAGGCGGGTTTTAACCACTAAGTACTACATACCTTAAATCCTTTTAAAAGATCCATTCCTTTTTCAATAAGTCACCCAATACCCATAGTATAAGAATAGAGTGACCCTCATTTTTAAGTAAACCAACCCACATTCTTTTAAAGTCAAGTCACAACCTTCCTTTTTCCTAAAGTTCGGTTTGCCTAGTTTGATTACTCAAGTCCCATTTTGAAAGATTTCATAGTTCATAGTCTTAATCCTTTAAAACATAATTCTCTTTTAAGCGATTTGAGAAACATATGCCTTATATGTGAGTAGGTTATTCTTGTTTATAATCAATCTTATTAAGCGACCATGATCTAGGAAATGTAATATCATTTTGTCTCATCTTAGCTTATGCGGATGGAGGTTTCTCTTGGTTTTAATAATGCTTCATTATTCAATACATTTTCCTCTATTATTTGCGATGGTTTGTCGATACACATTCTGATTTCCAACTCAGTAAAACATTATTCCTTTTTTTTAAAAAACCAAGTACTCATTACTTACGAATGAGGTTTCACACAAAACTCATATTAATTCATTCAAGTCAAGTCTCTTATCTTTTAAGACCAAGTCTCCTGACTTTTGAAATTAATAAACCATTCATTTTACCACCCTTAAGACGTTATACCTAACTTCCCATAAAGCTAGTATAACACTTATGTTTTCAAAACCAAGTATTACTCTTCTTTCAAAAAAAGATTCTTAATCTTTGAAATACTTCAAGTTCTTTATGGTCACACATTAAGTCGGTTATAAGTCAAATCGGTTGTCTTTTAAAAACCACAAAACATTTTCTTACTTACATAAAGTTATAACCAACTTCCCATAAAGTCGTTATAACACTTCATTTAAAACAACCAAATCTGATTAACACGTATGCGTCTCCGTACTACATAGCTCACACATATCATGCTAGAAAAGATAGGAAGAAGTTTACATACCTCGCGGCAGTATCGACTAATAGCAAAACGCTCAAGTACTTCAAACCGCTACTCCTTAAGCCAAGTAGATCACGCCATCGTAGTACTTGACCTATAGAGGCCTGGCGCCTATTAACGTCCTAGATCTCAATGTAGAATATTCTACGAGAAAATTCGGCACCTCCCCACTCCCCGCAGCGTAAATCTCCTCTCTATCGAGGCTGCCAGCAACCGAGGGGTGCTACGTCTAACGGGCGTGTACAATTCTACTACACGATGCTATACAAGTCTCATGTCTGAGTCTATGTAATTCTGATTCGGTTTTCTTATTAAATTCAGGCTTAAGTCGCAAGACATTGCCGCACAACTATGTTCAATTCTATATATAGTATACTTCAACTATATATTCCAACAACATGTAATTTCCAATTACAATAGAAGGTCAAGAGTGTTTACCTCGATAAGCCCAAAATTATCCGAGTTTAAATGTCGATCCTGAGCAAGGTTTAGCTCCTACTCCGTGCGCTCCAACCCGCTCCAAACAACCCTTAGAAGTTCTAACCAACTTCTACCTAACACTTCAACCGACTATGAAGGTTTTCCTTAGGGTTTCGTTTAGTGGCTAAAGGAAGTATAATCGTATTTTCCGGGTTTTTCGTATAAAGGGTACTTTGGAAAGTACTATAAGATATATGGGCTAGAGTATTTTGGGCATTATAACAATACTAGGAGAGTATTTCTATACCACAAAAAGGGGGGTTATTTATACGAGACAACTAGGTTTGGGGGTACCCCATTTATACACCACAAAGGGGGAGGGAGGAGGCCCTCAGCCAAGACTCTCAAAAGAGGGGGGGAGGAGTTGGACGAACTCAACACTAAAGAGGGAGGGATTTTTAACACTTAGCAAATGATTTTTGGATGAAGAAAGTTCATCACTTAGAGGGGTATTTATAGGTCAAGCAAAGGCCAACCAATGGCCAAGATCAAGCCAAGTGTTAGGCAAGTGTAGGGCTAGGATCAAGCCATGTGCACCTTATCCATCTACCACACAACTTGCACAAAATATCCTACCTAACCATGCCACATTTCTCGTCCACTTTGCCGTCCACTTCCTTCCAATGTGAGGTGACACTTGTCACCTCCGTTGGTCCAAAATGTTCGTCTCTCGGAAAAATCCGTAAAATTATAAATGACATAGCGGAATTTTCCTACGTAAGTTGTGGAAGCGTTTAGTCGGAAAGCGACTCTTTTCGCACTTGTGCCCAAATTTCGAATTGCCAAATCTTTAAGGCTCAAATTTTATCGTGCGCCCTCGTACATACTGCGGAAATCTGGGTATAACATTCTCCCCTCGTAGAAACATTCGTCGAATGTTCCTTCTCAAGCGGATAACGATAAAGTTCCCCGGAAGTCGTCAACGCCACACGGCCACGAAATAACACGTGCGCGCAAATACTTAAATCTAGGCCAACGAGGAACCACCTCGATGATCACAAAAGTTCCCACGAGGTCTAAAATATACTCCGCCGCGCCGTTTCGCAAAGAAACGATCACACACGTTCACTTCTCCCCATCTCGTTGTACCCTTCTCGAACTCTTTCTAGTATCCGTACCTCGCCAGTCAGCCACGTTTCCAACCCTTGGAGTCACTACCTCCAACTTGGTCATCTTACTAACCTCGATTTCCCCTAAGGCCATTCCGGCCTTCACGAACTGATTGGTCGAGCGTATCTACCAACTCTTACGATGGTTATCTAAACTTGGGCCTAGCATCCTCGTGACCCTACCACTGGCGGGACCACCTCGGACTGACCTCACCAATCAAGACTCTGGGTTGACCGCGAATGGTCCTCAACCCGACCCGTGTCGTCGTGCCAACTTTCGTTCCTCGCCCTGCAACATTCTTACTAATTCGCGTCATGAAAGCTACCACTTTCACCTCACACAACCCAATGAATTTCCCACAATACATTTTACGCATACCAAGTATTTCAACAAAGACTAACCGTAGGAATCTCTCCTTTAAGACGACCTTACCTTTAAGGTCTCAACATGAAATATTCTAAGGTTCACACTTCCCATGCCCCCATACTTATCCTTCCAACTAACCATGTTTTCTAACTCACAAATAACACAACGCTATTCGTACATAGCACATAAATATAAGGTCATCATATCACGCATACAAATCTCTAGAGGGTTTAGGATATACCTGAAGCTACCGCTCCACTCTAATCATAGGCACGCCTGCAGTATGCTATAGAAAGCGATGAACACGCCATCGATCCGTAGGCTGCGTCATTGTCGGTACCCCTCCTATAAGCGATCTCTCGTCACATGTACGGCGGCGCAGTGAAACAAGCACCGATAAAAAGCGACATTCCGGGATGGCGCGCGCATCGTCTTGCTGAGGGCATGAATCCTGGCGGCTAGAACTCACGTATACTGTGAACGAAGCCGGAGCTCGACCAGCTCGAATAACTCGAGCGTCGAAAGCTGCGGAGGACCACTGCATGCTTGGCGGGGTACATAACTAGTCTGCTGGCGGCGCCTCGAAAGTTACCAAAGGACCTGCATTACGGCCTCTTCTGCTGATCTCGGTCATTCCGTCGACTCCTCCGCTCCTCAAATCCCAGTGCATAAGCCTGCATACGGGCAATGTCCATGCCCAGCTGAAGAGCTACACCCGTACAAGCCTCTTCCAGATAATCGTCCAGCCCAGTGACATATCGGTGCACTCTATCCTCCATGGTCGCCACTAAAGTGGGGACATATCGAGCCAATGAGTCGAACTCCACATTATACTCTCTAACCGTCCGCGTCACCTTCAACGTCAAAACACGCCGGCGAGCCCTCGCCGTCTATGGAGGTAAGAAATGTGCAAGCGCCCACGAGAACTCGTTCCAACCTGCTGGAAGCGCATGCTCTCCCCGGGACAGCTCCTACGAATCAAACCAGTCGACTGCAGTATCACGCAGCTGATGCGAACCTAAGACCACCGACTCGGTCTCCGAAGCCTTGATCACTCTCATGATCATTGTAGCGCCGGATGAACTCTGCGGATCATCCTCAGGCCTCGACACATAAAACTCTGGCGGGTTACATCTCAGAAAATCCCGTAGTCTCAAACTGTCTGCTCGGGGGTGAACTACGGGTGCTACTGGGGCGAGGCTGCGTCGACCTATCCTCATATCGGCCCACGACCCTAGCGATGGCGGGCCATCTCCTTGTACCCGTCTCATCTGCTCCAGTGTGGGGTGGAGGCTCAGTCTTGTAGTCTCGGCGACCATTCTTTGCGGCTCTAAACTCTGCCGGCGCTGGCGGCGTCGCGAAACTCGCTGTCTGAAGAACAATCTCAGGTACTGACCGGGCCTGCGCCCTCGTACTCCTCTGTATCTCACTAGCAGCTCCCTCGACTGCCTTGCCCATCTGGGCACAGGTTGCACGCGGGCATAGCGGTAAAGGAAAGGAATACGTCAGAGGGGTCCAACTTATCACACAGCTCTAAGGCACGATCTCAGAATGAGAAGAATAGAAACCAATCCTACATGTCCTGCAGCCTCCTGATTATAGATGTGGTGCACAACACACCGATAATCAAGACTCTACTAGACACGGTCTGTAGACACTTTCCGATGACTAACTGCTCTGATACCACTTTGTCACGACCCGAACCCACGCCCGTGACTGGTGCCTTACCCCGGGCACCCTAGTGATACAACATCAGAGAAAATCAGCGGAAATAAAAACATGAACATGAATTAAGAGACATGATAAATTGTTATACCCCGTAGTTGCAGGGTATGTATGTGAGGACGTACGTACGAGAGTACGGCAGAAATTTTGAAAAGAAAGAAAGATGTGAGTTTTCGACGGAAAAGTTTCCGGTTATTTGTGAAGAAAAAGGTTCGTTAATGGGAATTGGATTCCCAGATTTGGTATTTGGACTTCATAGATTATATTAGAATTTTGAGATTTTATTTTCGGAAATTGTCACGTGGGGCCCACGGGAGAAATTCTGATTTTGTGGCCCGCTTTGTTTTTGAGATTTCGGTAATTTGGATATTTTCGTAAGACGAAATATTGCAGGCGAATCGGGCGACACGTGTCACCCCCATGTGGCACCCTTGGCCGATTTTACATTTGTGCACAACACCCGGTTAGAGTCGTTTTTCGACGAAACGTTTTGCGTAACTTGCGAAGGGAAAATTCCGGCTATGTCGTTTTGTATTTTTGCGGATTTTTCCGAGAGACGAAACATTTTGGACCAACGGGAGGGTGACATGTGTCACCCTCACAATGGAGACAAGTGGGCGGCACTTGGCCGATTTGGAGGGGCAAGTTGTGCTAGATATTTGTGTAGATATTTGTGAGGGTTTTAAGGAGTAGGGGCTAGGGTGCACTTGGCTTGATCTTGGCCTTACACTTGCCTTGCACATGGCTTAATCTTGGCCATTGGTTGGCCTTTGGTTTTGCTATAAATACCCCTCCCTTGTGAAGACTTATTCATTCACTCCTCACTTTGTCTAAGTCTTGAAATCCCTCCCCTCCCTCTAGTAGCTCTCGTCCTAAGCCTCTCCCCCTCCCCCCTCCCTAGTAAAGGCCTTTGGTAGAGAGTCCCCTCCCTTTGTGGTGCTAGCCAGTAGGGTACCACTGCTAGTTGTTTCGTATAATACCCTTGTTGTGGTATATAAATACTCCCTAGTATTGTTATAATGCCCAAAATACCTTAGCCTTGTACCTTGTAGTATTCCAAAGATACCTCTTTCACGTAGAGTCGGAAATACTACCTTTTGTCCTTTAGTCTCAAACCGAAACCCTAAGGAAATCTTCATAGTTGGTTGAAGTATTTGAGTAGAAGTTGGTTAGAACTCCTAAGGGTTGTTTGGAGTGGTTTGGAGCGCACGGAGTGGAGCTAAACCTTGCTCAGGATCGACGTTATAACTTGGATAATTTTGGGCTTGTCGAGGTAATTATCTTGTCCCTCTATTGTAATTGGAAATTACATGTTTGTTAGAATATATAGTTGAAGTATACTATATATGGAACTATACTTAGTATTCGGCAATGTCTTTTGACTTAAGCCTGAAGAATAAAGAATCGAAGCTGTATTTACATAGGGTATGTGCGGTAGACTTGTGTAGTATTCGAGTAGAATTGTACACGTCAGGTTAGGCGTGTAAACCCCCGGGTTGGCTTGGTAGTGGCCTCGATAGAGGAGGAGATTTCTGTTGTTGCGGGAGAGTCTTTGAATTTTCTATAGAAAGATAGAAACTTGTGTTTTGGGGTTAATAGACGTTTGTGACCTTTATAGGTGAAAGTACTATGAGTAGCGTATTCTACTTGAGGAGTGGAAAGGGCTAGCAAGGTTGTAGTACTTGGAGCATTTTGCTTATTGTCGATAAATCGTCGCGATGTATGTGAACCTCTTCCTATCTTTTCTAGCATGATTGTTGTGAACTATGTAGTACGGTAGACGTACATGTGCTATGTGATTTGGTTGGTTTAAAACATAGGGTGTTATAATAGCTTTATGGGAAGTTAGTTATAACGACCTTATGTAAGTGAAAATGGTTTACTGATGTTAGAAGTTAAGAGACTTGATCTTATAAGATAAGAGACTTAACTTATTTGTTTTAATGTGGATGTTTGTGTGAAACCTCATTCGTGAGTAATGAGTACTTGGTTTTAAAGGGATAATGTTTCTTGATTTGGGAATCAGAATGTGTATCGACAGGACCAACTGCGGCGTTAATAAAGGAAAATGTATTGAATAATGATGTGTTGTATTAAAACCGGTAGAAACCTCCATCTGCATAGAAGCTAAGATGAGACAAAATGATATTACATTTTCTAGATCATGGTCATTTGTAATAAGATCGTTATAAACAAGAATAAACTACTCACATATATGACATATGTTACTCAATTGTTCTAAAAGGAATCAAGTGATTAAGTTTGGGAACTATGAAACCATTTGAAAATGAGAAGCTTGAGTAATTGAAACTAGGCAAGCTGGAACTTAGGAAAGAATGTTGTTACTTGGTTTTGAAAAGGAAGGTGGGTTGGTCGTTCTAATACTACGGGTATCGGGTGACTTTTATAAAAGAAATGGATCTCTTTTAAAAAGAACTTAACGTACGTAGTACGTTAGGGTTGAAACCAGGACTTTGGCAAATGAAAGTACTTTGAGTGTTGTGAAACTTTCCTATGCTTGTTGTTGTGAAACTTGCCTCTGAGTGTTGTTGTGAAACTTGACTATGCTTGTGATGATAGCCTTTGTTGTGCAAGTGTGGTATTTACGTATTCTGGCGTCTCTCGATAGAGGCGGTCGACTTATTGAGAACTTACTTGGAGCGTCTTTGGCGGTGATGGAGAATTCCACGGGTATGTTTCCATTTTGATTATTGTCTTGTTGTTGATGTCACGTGGACATGTCTACCGTCGCAGAATTAGGGGCATGCGGCCATGCGGTCAGGTTGATTACCGATATATTGTTATTGTGGTTACATGGACATGTCTACACCGATGTAGAATTCTGGGGGCATGAGGCCATGCGGCGGGGTTGATCACCGATATATTATTGTTGATGTCACATGGGCGTGTCTGCAGGTAGAATTCGGGGCATGTGGCCGTGGGGCATTGGTATTATTGTTGCATCATGGACATGTCTACACCGATCTGAGTCAGGGGCATGCGGCCATGATGCGAACATGATTGATGTTGTGGGCGTGAGACCCGTAGTTATATTTGAGTGATGACTTGAGGCGTGAGTCCACATTTGGATATATTGCTTTTATGTTGTGAGCGTAGTTGGGTTATCATACATGTCTCTGCTTTATATAGACTAGTATGATTTCATTCTGATATTTTCTGATTTCACATACTTGGTACTGTTATCGACCTCCTTGGAGGCTGCGTTCATCTGCATGAGTAGAGGTACATCGATCGTGGATCCCGCTCTTAGGATCACGATTCAGCGTATTGGGAAGCTCCGTTTCTTGGAGGCTTATCTTTTAGTATGTGTTCCACGAGTTGTAGGTTCTTGTACATTCGGGGTATGGCGGGGCCTGTCCGTCATAGTCGTTGTAAATCTTAGAAGTCTGTAATCTTGTTGTGGGCGGGGTTGTAAAGGATTAAAGCTATTCGAGTTTTATGTATATCTTGAAGGCAACCGTTTTGGTTGCTTTATTATTATATCTCTTGTTTCATGACTCATGTTTTATTTTCCATTTGGTTTTCTCGATGTTGTATCACTAGGGTGCAGGATAAGGCACGATGCGGGCCGGGCAGTCGTTACAAAAGTGGTATCGAGCGATTAATCCTCGGAAAGTGTGTGCACCGTGTCTAGTAGAGTCTTGATTATCGGTGTGTTGTGCACCATCTATGTCGAGAGGCTATAGGACATTTAGGATTGGTTTCCATTCTTCTCATTACGAGATCGTGCCTTAGAGGCGTGTTGTAAGTTGGACCCCTCGGCGTATCTCGTTTTACGATTATGCCTCGCGCGAAGCAGCGAGCCAGAAGGGCAAAGCGGCGAGTCTTGCTAGTGAGATCTGAGAGAGCGAGCGCGAGCGAGCGATACGAGTTGTGCTTGACGGCGGGTTTTGTGGCGCCCGGCCCAGCGAGAGTTAGAGCGCGGCAATAGGCTGCTGAGACCATGATACTGAGCCTCGGTCCAGCGATGCAGAGGCGAGAGGAGATGGGTTACAAGAGATGGCCCGATTCTTGGCGAGTCGTGGCGAATATGAGGATAAATTTGGATCACGTGATTCGATTCGATAGTACGATGGTTCACCCCGGCGAATAGTTTGAGGCTACGGGACTTTACGAGTTGTAGCGCTTGAGTTTTATGGGTCGAGGCACGAGGATGATCGCGAGAGTTCATCGGCGATTCTGACGGATCATGCGGGTGATCGAGGCTTGAGACGAGTCTGTGACCTTTGGTTCGCATCGGTGCGTGATACGCGATCGATTGGTTTGATTCATGGGAGCTTTCGGGAGAGCATGCACCTCAGCGGTATGGGATGAGTTTTGGGGGCTTTCCTCACGCACTTCTTGCCTCGCGGATGAGGAGAACGCGGGTAATGATTTTGATGCTTAAACGAGGCGGGCGTGCGGTTCGGGAGTACAATGTGAGTTCGACTCATTGGCGATGCGTCCCGGCGTTGGTAGCTAGTATGGAGGATCGAGTGCACCGATATGTTCTGAGGGCTCGATGATTACATGTCGAGGCATGTTCGGGAGTAGCCGCCAGTAGGGCATGGACATTGCCGCGTGCGAGCTCATGCGGCTGGATGTGAGGCGGAGAGGTCGAGAATGACGAATCAGCGAAGAGGCGAACAACGAGGTCCTTTGGTGACTTTCGAGGCGGACCGCCTCGGCCATACTAGTTTTGTACCTCCGCCCGGTGCGAGTGGTCCTCCACAACCTTGAGTATTCGGGGCGGTCGGGGCTCGAGGTTGAGTTTCGAGGAAGTAAGGGTGTTGGCGGATCACGGTCACCCCTACCTCGGTGTGGTCGATGTGGTAGACGCATTTGAAGTGTCGTGGTGCGAGGAGCTTGTTATTTTGCGGCCAGCGGGGCCATTTGCGAAGGCTGTCAGGCCAAGGTATACGGATGTTACGACTCGACTACGGATCGATGGTGGTTCGCGCCTACGATTATGCGCCTGCAGTAGGGCTATGATTAGAGTGGAGCGGTAGCTTCAGGTATATCCTTAACCCTCTAGAGTTTTGGTATGCTTGTTATGATGGTCTCATTATTATGTGCTATGTACGAATAGCGTTGTGTTAATTGTGAGTTTGAAAACATGTTTAGTTGGGAGGTTACGTATGGGGGCATGGTAAGTGTGAACTTTAGACTATGTCACGACTGAGACCTTAGGGGTAAGGTCGTCTTGAGTTAAAGATTTATTTTTGACCCTTATCAGAGTAGTGGTATACGTGGGATTTATTTGTGTGATAAGTCCGTGGGTAGTGTGAGATAGAAGTGGTAGCTTTCTTGATGTGAATTAGTAAGATTGTTCCGGATCGGGGAACAAGAGTTCGGCGCGGTTGGGGGTCGGGTTGTGGACCATTTGCGGGTCAACCCGTAACCCGGTTTGGGGTGGGGTCAGTTCTGGATGGTCCCGCCAGGTGGTAGGGTCACGGGGATGCTAGGCCCAAGTTTGTATGATCATCGTATGAGTTCGTGGACGCGTTCGACCAGAAGCGGTTCGTAAAGGCCGGGAATGGCCTTAAGGAAGTTTGAGGTTAGTAAGATGACCAAGTTTGGAGGTAGTGACTCGGAGATTTTGAGAGCAGGTAATGACTGAAGTATGGTACGTCTTGGGAGAGTTCGAGTGTTAGAAGTGCAACGAGTAAGGGAGGAAGATAACGTGTGTTATCTCGTGGCTGCGTGGCGTTGGCAACTTGTTAGAGGAACTTCATCGATATCCGTCTTGAGAAGGAACATTGGGACGAATGTTTCTAAGGAGGAGAATGTTATACCCGTAGTTGCGGGGTATGTATGTGAGGGCGTGCGTGCGAGAAATTTTGAAAAGAAAGAAAGATGTGAGTTTTTTGGAAAAGTTTCGGTTATTTGTGAAGAAAAAGGTTCGTTAATGGGAATTGGATTCCCAGTTTGGTATTTGGACTTCATAGATTATATTAGAATTTTGAGATTTTATTTTGGAAATGGTCACGTGGGGCCAGGAGAAATTCTGATTTTGTGAAGCAGCTTTGTTTTTGAGATTTCGGTAATTTGGATATTTTGGAAGACGAAATACAGGCGAATCGGGCGACACGTGTCACCCCGTGGCACCCTTGGCGATTTTACATTTGTGCACAACACGGTTAGAGTCGTTTTCGACGAAGCGTTTGCGTAACTTGCGAAGGAAAATTCGGCTATGTCGTTTTGTATTTTTGCGGATTTTTAGAGAGGCGAAACATTTTGGACCAACGGGAGGGTGACATGTGTCACCGCCATGATGAAGACAAGTGGGCGGCAGCGATTTGGAGAGCAAGTTGTGCTAGATATTTGTGTAGATATTTGTGAGGGTTTTAAGGAGTAGGGGCTAGGGTGCACTTGGCTTGATCTTGGCCTTACACTTGCCTTGCACATGGCTTAATCTTGGCCATTGGTTGGCCTTTGGTTTTGCTATAAATACCCTCCTTGTGAAGACTTATTCATTCACTCCTCAGCTGTCTAAGTCTTGAAATCCCTCCCCTCTCTAGTAGCTCTCGTCCTAAGCCTCTCCCCCTCACTCCTAGTAAAGGCCTTTGGTAGAGTCCCACTCACTTTGTGGTGCTAAGCGGGTACCCACTAGCCTAGTTGTTTTAGTATAATACCCTTGTTGTGGTATAGAAATACTCCTAGTATTGTTATAATGCCCAAAATACCTTAGTCTTGTACCTTGTAGTATTCCAAAGATACCTCTTTCGTGAGTCAGGAAATACTACCTTTTGTCCTTTAGTCTCAAACCGAAACCACAAGGAAATCTTCTAGTTGGTTGAAGTATTTGAGTAGAAGTTAGTTAGAACTCCAGGGTTGTTTGGAGTGGTTTGGAGCGCCGGAGTGGAGCTAAACCTTGCTCGGGATCGACGTTATAACTTGGATAATTTTGGGCTTGTCGAGGTAATTATCTTGTCCTCTATTGTAATTGGAAATTACATGTTTGTTAGAATATATAGTTGAAGTATACTATATATGGAACTATACTTAGTATTCGGCAATGTCTTTTGACTTAAGCTGAAGAATAAAGAAGCTGAGCTTGTATTTACATGGGGTGTGTGCGGTAGACTTGTGTAGTATTCGAGTAGAAATGTACGTCAGGTTAGGCGTGTAAACCCCACGGTTGGCTTGGTAGCGGCCTCGATAGAGGAGGAGATTTCTGTTTGTTGCGGGAGAGTCTTCAATTTTCTATAGAAAGATAGAAACTTGTGTTTTGGGGTTAATAGGCGTTTGTGACCTTTATAGGTGAAAGTACTATGAGTAGCGTATTCTACTTGAGGAGTGGAAAGGGCTAGCAAGGTTGTAGTACTTGGAGCATTTTGCTTATTGTCGATAAATCGTCGCGAGGTATGTGAACCTCTTCCTATCTTTTCTAGCATGATTGTTGTGAACTATGTAGTACGGTGAGCGTACATGTGCTAAGTGATTTGGTTGGTTTAAAACATAGGGTGTTATAATAGCTTTATGGGAAGTTAGTTATAACGACCTTATGTAAGTGAAAATGGTTTCTTGATGTTAGAAGTTAAGAGACTTGATCTTATAAGATAAGAGACTTAACTTATTTGTTTTAATGTGGATGTTTGTGTGAAACCTCATTCGTGAGTAATGAGTACTTGGTTTTAAAGGGATAATGTTTCTTGATTTGGGAATCGGAATGTGTATCGACAGGACCAACTGCGGCGTTAATAAAGGAAAATGTATTGAATAATGATGTGTTGTATTAAAACCAGTAGAAACCTCCATCTGCATAGAAGCTAAGATGAGACAAAATGATATTACATTTTCTAGATCATGGCTGCTGTAATAAGATCGTTATAAACAAGAATAAACTACTCACATATATGACATATGTTACTCAATTGTTCTAAAAAGGAATCAAGTGATTAAGTTTGGGAACTATGAAACCATTTGAAAATGAGAAGCTTGAGTAATTGAAACTAGGCAAACTAGAACTTAGGAAAAGAATGTTGTTACTTGGTTTTGAAAAGGAAGGTGGGTTGGTCATTCTAATACTACGGGTATCGGGTGACTTTTATAAAAGAAATGGATCTCTTTTAAAAGAACTTAACGTATGTAGTACTTTGGGGTTAAAAACCCGGACTTTGGCAAATGAAAGTACTTTGAGTTGTGTGAAACTTGCCTATGCTTGTTGTTGTGAAACTTGCCTATGCTTGTTGTTGTGAAACTTGCCTATGCTTGTGATGATAGCCTTTGTTGTGCAAGTGTGGTATTTACGTATTCTGGCGTCTCGATAGAGGCGGTCGACTTATTGAGAACTTACTTGGGCGTCTTTGGCGGTGATGGAGAATTCCACGGGTATGTTTCCATTTTGATTCTTGTCTTGTTGTTGATGTCACATGGACATGTCTCTGCCGTCTGCAGAATTCGGGGCATGCGGCCATGCGGTCGGGTTGATTACGATATATTGTTATTGTGGTTACATGGACATGTCTACAGAGGTAGAATTCGGGGGCATGTGGCGTGCGGCGGGGTTGATCACCCGGTATATTATTGTTGATGTCACATGGGCGTGTCTACAGAGGTAGAATTCGGGGCATGTGGCCATGGGGCATTGGTATTATTGTTGCATCAAAGACATGTCTACCGTCACGAGAATTCGGGGGCATGCGGCCGTGATGCGAACATGATTGATGTTGTGGGCGTGAGACCCATAGTTATATTTGAGTGATGACTTGAGGCGTGAGTCCACATTGGATATATTGCTTTTATGTTGTGAATCGTAGTTGGGTTATCATACATGTCTCTGCTTTATATAGACTAGTATGATTTCATTCTGATATTTCTGATTTCACATACTTGGTACTGTTATCGACCTCCTTGGGGCTGCGTTCATCCGCGAGTAGAGGTACATCGATCGTGGATCCCCTCTTAGGATCACGATTCGGCGTATTGGGAAGCTCCGTTTCTTGAGGCTTATCTTTTAGTATGTGTTCCACGAGTTGTAGGTTCTTGTACATTCGAGGTATGGCGGGGCCACTGTCCGTCATAGTCGTTGTAAATCTTAAGTGCATGAAATCTTGTTGTGGCGGGGTTGTAAAGGATTAAACTATTCGTGTTTTATGTATATCGAAGGCAACGTTTTGGTTGCTTTGTTTATTATTATATCTCTTGTTTCATGACTCATGTTTTATTTTCATTGGTTTTCTCGATGTTGTATCACTAGGGTGCGGGATAAGGCACGATGCGGGCCGGGCAGTCGTTACATAAATA